>CM031470.1:7126845-11926845 GCA_018397935.1 Propsilocerus akamusi | reverse complement strand
AGATGATGCAAACGAAGCTTTTGAGAAGGTTGAACCTTTCTCACTTTCCATTACAATTGTTTGTGTTCGACGTTGTAAGATGGAATCAATGTCTTCTTCACAAAACTTATCGCCAGCATTATCATCATCCATCACAGCTCCGTAAGCACCTTTCTTGAGCAAATCTTCGATTTCTTTCTTTGACATTTGTTTGTTGTTTCCATCTTTGCCTTGTCCTGTATTCATGCTCTGCAAAATTGCCTTATCTAGTCCCAGTTTTAATGATGCCTTATCGAACATTTCACGTTCATATGTGTTTCGACACAAAAGTCTATAAATTTTAACCATTTTCTGTTGACCAATACGATGACAACGAGCTTGAGCTTGAAGATCATTCTGTGGATTCCAATCGGAATCATAAATGATGACGGTATCCGCGGCTGTTAAATTGATTCCAAGGCCGCCAGCTTTCGTACACAGGAGAAACACAAAACGATCTGAATCGGGCTTACTGAATCGATCGATAGCAGCTTGACGCAAATTTCCTCGAATACGTCCGTCAATCCGTTCAAAAGGATACTTTTTAGACACCAAATAATCCTCAAGAATGTCCAAACAGCGAACCATTTGACTGAAAATGAGTACTCGATGTCCATTAGCTTTCAATTTCGGTAGCAATTTGTCAATGAGCACCATTTTACCAGATGCGTTGACGATATTTTTATAATATCCATCGCGATCATCGCCGTGCGTCACTTTCCATTCGTATTGAATTTGCTCTTCTGCACCATTTAACAAGTATGGATGTATACAGCATTTTCTAAGTTCCATCATTGTGTTCATAAGATTTGGGATGTTTGCTGCTGTTGTGCCTTTTTGTAAGAACGAGAAATTCTGTTCTAAAATACCGCGATAATATTTCTTTTGAATATTTGTCAATTCCACTTCAACAATGGTTTCTTCTTTTGGTGCAAGTGATTTTTCCACATCATCCTTTAGACGTCGCAACATCATAGGCTTTAGTAATGCTTGTAGCTTTTGAACTTCTTCGTTAGTCTTTAATGAACCGAATTCACGTAGGAAATCTTCCGAATTTGCAAACTGATTTGGTTCTAGGAAGTTGAGCAATGAAAAAAGTTCATTGACATTGTTCTGCAGAGGTGTTCCGGACAAAAGAACACGATGTTCTAAATTCAATTGCCTTAAACCTTCTAGTAATTTGCAATTTCTATTTTTTAAACGATGTGCTTCATCAATCACGCAAACGCGGAAATTGAATTTTTGTAAATCCACATAATCAGTAACAATCATTTCAAATGTTGTTATCAGAACATTGAATTTTATGATATCCTTCAAAATTTTACCACTTTCCAATTTGTAGTGAATCTCATAATCTTGTATCATTTGACGACTTGTTGCTGAGCCATGATAAACAATCACATTCATGTCTGTCCAGCCTTCAAATTCGCGTTGCCAATTGGGAATCGTTGACAAAGGAGCAATAACTAAGAATGGTCCTCGAATTCCATATTCATAGACTGAATGCACAAATGTTAAACTTTGAATTGTTTTTCCGAGACCTTTAAATGAATTGAACAAAAATCAGAATAATGAGGATCTATCATAATTTTTTCGACTTACCCATTTCATCAGCAAGAATACAATTGTTGCCCTTATACCAGGAATATTTTAACCAATTGAGACCTTCCAATTGATATGGGCGCAATGAGTTTCCACCTTTAAAAATTGGTGTTTTATCTAACTGCTTCCATTGGTCCGGATGTGGACGACGCTTGAGTTTCCATTCATTCTTTGGTGGAACTTTATTGAACCGTTCGAATTGCTCAATATTAATTTCCTCAATATCCTCTTCGAGCTCCCATGTGCTGTCCTCATAAGGAAGTGATTTCCATTTAACAAGAAAATGTTTTACTTTGTTGCCATCGTCATCAGTGTGTTCCGACACATCCAAAACTCGATCAACTTCAACAAAATCTGGATTAAAGGGATCTTCCTCGAGATTCTCAAAGATATTGAATTGATGTGCTTGTTTCTGTTGGAAGCGACGAATCTTATTGCTAACACGCTTATCGCCTTTCAACAGTTCATCTTCAGTACGCCATTCACAGTGAAGATATGAGAAATTTCTGTATTTCACGAGGAACTCTTCAACTTCAACAAGAACAGGCTCTGACTTATCGCTCTTTGCTTCATCAGTTTTTGATGCTTCATTTTTATCTTCCGGTTTGGTTTCATCACTTTCAGTCTTGTCATCACTTTCGGTTTTGGCTATTTCTGGTGCTTCTACTTCGTTTACAACTGGTGGCACTTCCATTTCGACATCAGCCGGTTTTTCTACATCTGTTTCCATTTTTTCAGGCTCCGGCTCAGGCTCAGGTGTTGCCTCTGGTGATTTCATTGGAGTGTCTGGTTTTTCTGGTTTTTCAGCTTCTTCAATTGGTTTTTCACTATCAACTTCCATTTTGGATTCTTCAGGCAATGGAACTTCTGCGGACTCTTCATCATCACACTTCTTCTCAGTTTCAACAGCATCACCTTCCTGTTTCACCTCAGATACATCCGGTTTAATTTCATCGGTTTCCGTTTTAATTTCAGATTCATCTTTTTTAATTTCTGCAGGAGGTTCAGGCTTCAATTCACGCTTGCCCATACGTTGAGCGAGCACAAATTGAACAATCATTGTATCTTCGTCAGTAGTGTTAATGTAAACATAATTAGGTTTGTTGCTGATGTCTTCTGGTGGAGGTGGAATTTTAATTTCACCCTCTTCAGTATGCCCTTCTTGTTGCTCTGATGTTGATACATTTAAACTATCTTCACCATCAACTTTATCTTTTTTCAAATCATCAGATTTTGAACTTTCACGTTTCACAGGTGATATCAGTCCAGGTGCTTCATCATCAGAAAATCGCAACAAAACATCATCAGTGTACTTTTTACGTTGTGTATTTCTTGCTGAACGTCGTTTAGAACTATCAATTTCCGCATCTTCACCTGTGGGTGATGCTGGTGGAGTTGCAATCATATCGTCGGCTTCATCGCCTGAATCTTGAACAATTTTAACGCGACCAGAACGGCGATTAGTTTTACCACCTCGCGATCCGCGTCCACGGTTCTTATTCATTCCAGTGCTTCGACGACTTTTACTCTTTTTCTTTTTGGCAGGTGATTCATCTTCATTCATAGAATATGGATCCTCACTTCCAGCATTACCTTCGTCACTAATTGTTGATTTAGCATCGCATTTTTCTTCAAGCAACGATTTAATGGCAATTTTTGACACAGGAATGTCATCAAAATCAGTCACTTCATCACCATCAGCCTTCGTTTCATCACCATCAGTCTTTGCTGTTTCGCTCGTTTCCTGGGTTTCTCCAGAATTAGCATCCGTTGAATTTTGGTTATGCATTAATGATGCAAGTGTTTGGTTTTCTTCACCTTCGCTTGTATGTTTCGAAAATTCAGTAGAATTGTTATCATGTGAAATTGAATTTTCACCAACATCTGCATCACTTGCAGCTTTCTTGTTACGTTTCTTCCTAGACTTTTCGGAATCCTTTTCCTTCTTTTTTCGTTCTTTCTGCTCCTTTGGGCTCTTTGGTTCCTTAGGAATTTTAGGTGCACGTGGTTTGCGCGGTTTTTTAATTTTCTTTCCGCTAGCATCTGTCGATGTGTCCAAATCGCCAACTGAATTATCTTGTGATATATCGGCCATGTCGTTTTCTTCCGAATACATTTGTGACAAATCACTAAGACCAGTTCCAGCAGTTACTGAATCTTCAGAGACGGGCAAATTTGATGGATCTACTAAATTAGTGCCATCTTCTGTTGCTTGAGCTTGTGACTGTTTCTCAGATTTTTTCTGTCGAGGTTTTCTGGGCTTTGAATTTGAACCACGTCCTCTGCCACGTCCAGTTGTGCTGGTAACTTGTGGAGAATCAATCATTGAGAACATGGGATTCTGAAGGACACATGATGATGGCGTTCCGCCTGGACATTGGTCAGTTGATTCGTGCTGTTGCAGTACGTTTATTCTCTCTTGAGCACGATGGATCTTATCTTGATTTTCTGGCGCTGGTGGCAATAGATAGATCTCTTGAATTTGCTGCTGTAGCATCAATCGCTCCTGGTTATGTGTCATTGCTGTATAAGGTGGTTGTTGTACATTATAGCTTATATTATACGGTGGTGGTATTTGAATTGGTGCTGAATAGCCAGGCATTGGTAGATTTGGCGTTGTTCCTGTATCCATTTTTGATTGTGATGGAATGTTTTCAATCTAAAATTGGTGAATAAAGGTTAAATGGTTGAAAATATCGAAATCGAATTGAAAACTTACATTAGTCGTAACTTCCGAATCAACATTTGTCATTTCGCTGGTAATTAGTGCATCATTTTTTTCAGCCAATACAGTTGAGTCTGCTAACTTAGGCTTTAATGATGGTTCATCGAAGTCATATTCATCAGCCTTATCCAGCGTTTCTGGATTTTCTTGAGAAGCTTGCGACTGCTGATCAGTTTCAAGTTCTGTTTGTTTCGAGAAATCTACATTACTGGATTCGAGACAAGGTGTCTGATCCTGATCGACCGATTGCTGATTAGCATTATCATCTTGCGTCATTTCGCTGCTGAAGCAATTGGTTTGCATAAGACCAGCTGTGGTTGTGTCACTGACCTGACTGCTTTGACTATTTTCATTGGTAGTTTGAGAGAGCAAAGAATCTTCAATACTAGACTTTTGTGCCGTCGAAGACATATTTGATGTATTTACGGTGGCACTATTTGAGTAGCTATCGAGTAGGTTCAGATCAGACGATTGATCGGTTGATTCTAGCGTTGATAATGACGCTTGGTTCGTTTGCATACTGCCATATTGATCTCGTTGATCAATTTGTTGATTCTGTAGTGTGGGCGACATCAATTGATTAACTGTATTGCTAGCTAACTGTAGGGATGGCACTACTACCGATGGTGTTAAATTCTCGTACGGTTTATGAATAGAATCAAGTGTTTTTTGTTGAGGCTGCTGCTGTTGGACTTGTGTCATGTCATCATAACTATTATATGAGGGTTGTTGAAGCTGACTGGATGATGGTGGAATAACTTGAATGGCTTGTGTTGAAGCCATAAGATCTGGCAATTGACCAACCATCATTTGACCAGCTGATGATTGCATCTGTTGCATTTGCATTTGCGCAGACATAATGTTGTGATGGCTATTCCCATTCATTTGGGAGCGATGAGTAGGCCATTGTTGGTGCTGTTGATGTTGTGGCGACATTGTAACACGTGAGCCAAGTGGCGATAAGGGATTATTATTTGGCATTGATGGAAGCGCTTGCTGGCGATAGCTTGATTGACTATAGTCCATTCCTGGTGCTGATGCATTTGTTGGCATCACCATCTGTTCGAGAGCTTGAAGAGTATTGGGAACATTGCTTACACTCGTTGGTGTAATGGAACTCTTAACGTTTGTTTGTATCGGTGGCAATGAAGATTGCGATCGAGCGCTGGGACTTGAAATTCCAGGCATATGAGGATGTGGAGAAATACTCGAAGCCTGGTTTAAATTTGTTTGTTGTTGTTGTTGCTGGGTGGGCGGTTTTGCAGGTGACATCACTGGTCTTGGGCTCATTTGAGGATGTGGCGACATTTGTGGTGGACGCGGACTCATTTGAGGTGACAATTGCGGAAACGGTGCTCTATATTGAGGGCTATTTCCGTGTTGGGCTTGTTGTGTGGCAGGTGCTTGCTTAGAATTCGGCAAATAAGTTGGGGCTTGTGGTGGTGCCGCTGCTGGCGTTCCAGTCATTTGACTTCCATAACTTGCCAGCATTCCATGTCCTAGTTGATGAGACATTTGTGCAGGATGTCCTTGTGGAATTTGATGACTGGCTTGATTTGTTGATTGTGCACCCATCGTACTTTGGTGCTGACTTACACTCGACGTATGATGCATTGCAGGATTCTGAGATGTTAAATGAGATTGATTTTGGGGTTGTTGCTGCTGAGCTCCATGCGAGGATCCAAGCACTGGCGGCTGTGCTGAAGGATTCATTGATGGATGCTGATGCAATTGATGTTGTTGTTGCTGGTGGCCCGCTGTCGTTTGACTCAAATGGGGTTGCTGAGCTTGTTGAATTGGAATTGGAGGCAACCCGACACCTTGATTTGGCAAATGCCCGTAATTCGTTTGATCTAATTGCGAATGACTATAAGAAGGATGTTGAGCAGTTGCTGAACGTGAACTTTGATGTTGCACACCATAGCCTCCATAAACAGGTGCTGGAGCTTGTTGTGGTGGTGTTGGATACATCTGATGACCACTTTGTGGATAATGCTGGGATAATCTTTGCTGGGATTGTTGTTGATGCTGTGATTGTGGAATGGAACCGTATCCTTGTTGGGGAATCATACCGCTCATCATACTTTGCTGTGACGTATAAGCCGCCTGCATTTGTTTTGGATCTTGCGTGTATCCAGTCATGTGCTGACGATAGCTGAAATGTAAGGATGGTTAGTAAGTGCTAGAGATTCGTTTCAAATGGCTTTAATCCCCTACCTAGCTTGGGTTTGTCTTTGAGAAGGTTGAGGAGCTTGAGGATGGCCATAGCCCATTGGTTGCCCATATGGCTGGGGTGGAACGGGCTGAGTACCCCAACCAGTTATGTCACCAAGAGCCATTCCATGTTGATCAGCTCCCATCGATGCATACATTGAATCAGTGGGTGTTGGCTGATAAGTAGGATATTGAGGCTGTTGTTGTTGCAATGGAATTGGTGCTCTATGTCTGGGCGGATGTGCTCCGTATCCAGGCGGGGGTGGACCCATTCCTCTTGTAGCATCATATCTATAATAAGCGTCTCTATAATTGCCCAAATGTCATTACAGAGACCAGAAAAGGTGGATTTGAGCGAATTTCTTTATAAAGCTTTAAAGTTTACTTATAATTTAAATAAAATTGCCAATGTCCATATTTTCTTATCAGTTATATTATTTACTTACCCTTGTCCTCCATGATACATGTTTTGTGCATTTCCGTCCATTTAGAATAGCAAAATTTGAATTGATTCTTTCTAATGCTTTCCTTTGCGGAGGATTTCCACCGAGTTTGCGTTTAATTTGACATCTGTTGTTGTGCTGCTTTCGCAATGTTTCTTTTTTAAACTTTGAGCTGCATTTTTACAATTTTTCGCCTAAAATGAGAAGGAAAATTGTTCATGATAAAATGCTTTGAGTACTCTCAGAAGGATACAACAATTTCAGAATCACACAGACAGATGATGTCATTAATATTGACAGATTTTCGGAAGCAGAAAAATTCAAAATGATCGCAAAATGATCATCTTATTTTGAAAAGTATTTTAATTGGTTAGTTATCCAATTTATAGGTGCATGTAAAGTATTTTGCGAGATGACACAGACTTTATTCCAACTGTGTAAATATGATGATGATACTCAAACACCTAAGGGGAAAAGCTATACGCTTATGACTTTACTTTCGGTATTTGAACCACATAAAACGCACAGTTTTCCCCTTGAGTATTAAGTATTATGTCAGGGAGATTGCCTCCTCCTTTCGTTTCTGTTGTTGATGCCTGCGGCACCCCTTATGAAATTCTCTTTATGCAAGAGAATGTTTAAGGAGTGTTAGTTGACTGGACTGTGCGAAAATTTGATTTTAACAAAAAGAAGCTTGTACATGCAGGTTTTCCAGTGGGGTTTTTGTCATCAGGCGGTCGTGTAGAATTTTTTTCTTTTTTTTTTTGAAAATGAGGTCAAAGGAAGTTTTATGGTTTCATTGAACTTTTCACATCAATGATTGATTACAAAAGAACCTTGACGTGTCATGTAGCTTTTACCACTTGCGGGTGTTTAAATATTTGATTCCGTTAGAAGGCATTCAATAGATCATTTATACCTAAAGAAGTTCAGGTCAACTTTTATGGCCGATTTTGTAGCGAAATGGCGGGGAATGAGAAAACGAAGAGAGATGCGATACAATATTTAGCATCCAACCAGCAAATGGAAATGGCACAAAATAAAAAAATCGATAAACACAACGAACGGCGATGCTGTTTTTTTGCTCCTTCGTGATTTACCTCTCTCACGGTGCTAGGTTTAAGTACTTAGTCTCGGCTTCAAGTGAACTTATCAAGTAATTTTATTAATAATATTTTTATTTTAATGAATTTTTGTGAATCGAAATCGTAGCATAGGCAACCCTAATTAAGTTTTAATGTTTTGCGCTCACTTGCAAATCAAACGTAGATGAAAAAAAAAAAATAGAAAAATGAGAATAAAAAGACGTTTTTTTTGGGCAGCAATTCCACCATTTTATATAACTTTTTGCTCTCTTGTACATTATCATCATCCTCAAAGTCATCCACTCCAATATATATATTTACAATGTCAAACCCCTCACCGTTTGTGTCTCTTTTTTACCCTCGTCTCTTGCTGGTTTTGTATTTTTGAAACACAAAAAAAAAGTTTTTAGAGAATTTAAATTATTTTAATTGTTTCTGTTTTGCAGGTTAGGTGATGATGAGAGAGATGTTTAATGAATCTTGCGATAAAAGTGTGAGGGTTGGAAGTCAACACTTTGGGGCTATGTAACGGCATTTGACTTTTTTGGGGCGTTAGTTAGCATTAAAGTTTTTTTTTGATAACACAAAAAAAGTCGTTTAAGTCTTTGATAGATCCTGGATAAATCATTGGGTTGTATATGTAATATCGTAGGTGGACGATTAGAAAATTTATAACTACACAAAGAATTTATTTTGCTCGTTGAGAAATGTTCGCTTGTGTGAACGATTTAGCTAATTATATTGGAAGGGAAAGGATGCACTTGAGCTAAATCGAAAGCAAATACATGCATCATTGGTGGAAAAATCTAGATGGCGCAAATGTGCATGAAAAATATAAGGAATTTTCTATGTGCAACTAATGTTACGGGGGTTGGAAGATTAAAAATCGATAATTACTTTTACAACCTTTTCAAAACATTCATTTTGTGACTGTTGACTGAGTGTTTGTTTTGCGTTGAATTTGAGTTCTAAATAAATGAGAAATTTTTTCAGATTCGCCCAATTAAAATTTGAATGCCCTTTTTATAATTCCTTTGAATTATTAAAAGCTCCATAAATTTTGCTATCATTCTTAGCATGTGATGCGCTACAGAACCAAATTGAGCTCAGCTCGTTGCCAAGCAGTCATATTCAGTGACGAACAGACACGTGTCGTTGCGTTGTTAAGTAATCATTTTGGAGTTAGATTGAAGAATTAGAGCAATCGCAATTAATTTTTTTTCTAGATAAAAACGACTTGTGAACCGACGCAGAGTAGAATAAAAAAAAAATCATACGCCTCGCAACCAATCCTACAAATGAAAATCAATACGATTTTAATTACATTTCTCATTTTCTCGATTTTCACAACAACAAAATGTTTTCTTTTCTTTACCCAATGTTTGTGAAATTGCTTCATAATTTCGAGTTCATTGCCGAAGTTTTTTTTTTTCGTGATTTTTATTCACTTTTTCCACCATCTTAGATGTAAATGCGCGAGTCGCACTACGTTACAAAACAGCCTTATCAGTTTTTAATGACAATTCATCAACAAAACGTTTTATAGATTGCATTCTTGAAAAATATGCTATTTGATATATATATATATCATGCTTTGATTATTTATTCAGACCTCAGAACAGTAGCAAGATAGATAAGCAGACAGGTTTACTCAGGAATGTTCACAATGAACATTATTTTATTGCTAACAGAAAGCATTTTTTTCTATAACTATTTCAAAATGCATCATTATCGTCATTTCTAATGTGCACAGCACTACAATTTAATTAATCGTGTATAGATTTCTTCATAAAAGCAGAAATATAGTCCTGACATTGCGCCTGATTTTATGAGAGCAGGCGAAAGTCCTTTGTATAATCCAGCGATTCCCTCCTGTTTGAATGTTTTGCGCAGACAATCAATCATTCCGGATGTTTTAATGTTCTCTCCAAAGGTCGTTCTATGTCCTTGGAACTGTTGAATTTGAAGACGCTTCTTGGTTAAATCCAGTGGATAAATGCAGCTTTTAGCTAGAATACCACCACTGACACCAGCCATCAATATCAAAGTACGCGACGGTGATTCTTGTTTCATGTAGCTGGTATAATGTTCAAGAATAAAATTGTAGGAACCGAATTGAATGGCAGCATTTGGTGCAATAGATGAAATGCTCGGTATCAGACCACGAAATAATCCACACGGACCTTCATTCTTCAGAATCGATGAAAATGCTTCCAGCAATGATTTATATCCACGTCCTTCATCTTGCGCAATAAATCGCGTACGAGCAACATCGAATGGTGTTGAGATGGTCATGCCAAAAGCGCCACCAATTCCGCCAGATACTGTATGGCGAATGTCTGAATGATCATCAAAGAATTTCATTTTTCTTGAAAGACGATTGAAATTATCATAAGCCGCAAATTGTCCAAATCCATATGTAACACTCAACAGCTGCCCAGGCACGTGGCCTTTCCACAAACCACGAATACCTTCTTCTTTGAATATAAGTAAGAACGTTTGTAATGTTGAGGTGTATTTGGCGCTTGTGTGTTTCTTGATCGGTTCCATTTGTAACTGATGACGAACTTTGATGCAATCGAGTGGTTGTGTAAGAGCACGTGTCATGAAGCCCGAAATTCCACCACTCAATGGTGCTTTTATTCCACTGAATAACGATTTGACTTCATTGTCACCATGCTGCCTTTTGCGTTCCATGACTCTCTTTCTCTCCCTCTTTCTGTCGTTTGAGCCTTGATCTGATTCTGTCTTCTATAATCGAAAATATCTTTTGAACTTTTTTTTAACTACAAAACTTGAAGGTGACAAGCGAGCAAGTACATCAATGAGAAAGAGACCCGTCGCCGGATTTTTGATGTCTAGAAACAGAAGACAATGACGGAAGACAGTATCAGAATCATGGCTCATATTTTTGATTTGAAAAATATTTTTAAAATAATTTTTGATTGTGCTTTCATTTCAACGGGGTTAGGAAAAAAAGGGAGAATTATTCACAGAGCAAGCACGAAAAACAGATACCGGAACGCCACCAAAATTTACCATCTAGGTTGTCTATCTTAAACCTTCCATTTGCTTTTATATACTCAAAATTCAATTATGAGGAAAAAAAACATGTGTGACGGCGGCTTACATGCGCACACAAATACAGAAATGGTTTCAGCATTGACGCCACATGCATCGGTCTTGCACAACGATCTCACACTGAACAAGAATTGCGCCCATCAGATCATAAAACGTGTGGAATAAGAACATTTCTTAGAGGTTAAGCAAAAAAAAAAAAAATCCATCCGGTTGGCATCAGTTCTATTCTCTCCCTGTCATTTTTCCACTCTCAGCAACATCTGGTGATGTGTTTGTATTGTTACCGCATACCAAAACTTCCGAAATGACTGGCTGTGTTAGTTAGTCTCGTCGAGGTTTTGCCTTAAATACGTAGAAATATAATCGAAGCAACAACAAACAACATGAGAGAGTCCAAGAGAGTTGAAAACAGAGGGAACTACACACAATGGAGGAAAAAGAGACACGCGACACTGAGAAAATATAAAATTGGAAAGATTTTCAGGGTTCCTTGTGTTGTGGGTATTTAAAGATAATCATCAATACCGAACATGACCAATTTGAAAGCTGTAAGCCCTGTTATAAAACTCTACTACTGGTGTGTATTTTTGCACCAATACTAGCGCATCGGAAAATTCCATCGATGATATACCAAAAAAAAAAAAAAAATTACCTACAACATCTCGATGAGAATGAAGTTCCATGGAAGCTTTATGATTTCCGAAAGCGAACAAATTCTGTGGTTGATAATAATTTTTGTAATATCTCAAGTGCACGAAATTGTAACTTCATTTGGCATTTAAGCACGAACAACTTGATTTGGAAAGTTTGAACTTTTAATTTGCAATTAATTGTAAAGGTGAAACTTTTTGTTTTTATTTCACGAGTTTTTTTTTTTTTTTCGAAATCAATCATTTGAAATTTTTTTTTATGTGTTTCGTTATATACTTTTTGAATTACAATGAGTTGAATGTTATGTGAAGCAAATCACAATGTGAGCGTTTTAGAACCGCATAAAAAAAATACGATCTCGATTAGCGTTAATACTGAAAACAAAAAAGTATATATTTGGGAATGGTCGCGATAACCATTTTGAACGCTCGTAATGAATGTTTGTTAGTTAATGGTATTAAAAATGTTATACTTAATTTCATCATTTCTAGTTTATTGCATATTTTGAGTTCATTGAACCTATCCGTTTACCTTACTTAGACGACAAGCTCATCCGAATCATGAGTAAAAAAGAGGAAATTAAAAAGTTTTACAGAATATTCATCACATACATATTCGTCCAAGTAATGATTTTTTTTTTTTTTTTCAATTAATGAACGAGAAAAATGAATTTTGTTCACACGAGACTTCACAAAAAAAAGAACTTGCGTTGCGTCATCAAATTAAATGTCTCTTTAGTTTTTTTTTCTGACTGTTTTACAAAATGGTGCTTACAATATTTGATGGGATTTTTATTTTATTATTTTCATTTTATTTCTGCTGGTATTTGTTTCCTCGTTCAGTTATTTCAGTTTTTTTTTTTTTGGGTTCATAATATCGATCGGTTTATCGCTACACGTACATCATTCATTTACATACATCATAAGTGTATTGTATAAGATTGCTTTATACTCTCTCTCTCTGTCCTCTGAATTGCGAAGCTCTGAATTTACGAATTCCGCAGCCGCGCAACAAATAAAACAGCTCGACACATTTTTAATGATTTTTTCCCTCCACCAAATCGCAAGCTCATCGTTTTTAGCTTTGCTATTGCGTATACATACTTTCAGATTTCGCTAAATATCTTCGCGATCGAAAGTTGATGGAATTCCCAAACCTTCTATAAAGTGTCATTTTCTTATTAAGCTTATGTCATTGGCATATTAAGATTTATCCATGCCTTGCATCGAGACTCAATGCGACCGACGCGTTTCAAACATTTCGAGACCATGTGTTTATATATATTTATAAGCCCGACAATACCGAGTATATAAGGACAGAACAACCTTGAACTTCATTCACAATATATGTGAATGGTGAAGGCAGGAAGGCAGTGAGTGCGCTTTAGTACGTCACGAGTTACGTCACTTTCGATTTTTATTTTTCAGACTCATTGGGGCAAACCCCTCATTTACGCTTGTCATATTGTGTTAGGTTATAGAACTCGGAAAAATTGGTTGTTTTGAAAAGCTAACACACAAATTTTTCTGGATCATTTTTGAGGTTAGCTAACTAAAGGTTTGTGGTTATGAAAAGAATAGATGTTATTTTCGTTCAGCTGCTCTATGCTTTTTGAGAATTGAGAGGCAACAAGCATGAACTCAACGAGCAAATTAAACGTGCACACATTCGTCTTTTTTTCCTATTGTTCAAAGCGCGATTTATTTTTTTTTTATTTCGTGTGCTTACGATGTTAAAATACGTAGAGCGCACTGGATGTGTGTTTGAAGGTGGCAAGGCAAAATTGTGATTGGCGCAGATCGGTGAAAAGGTTAATAAACTTTCCACCATCATTTTTTTTTCACTGTTCCTTCCAGCTTTCATTTCTCGAAAGAAAATATTTCACGAAACAGCCAACATTAAAAGCACTTAAAACATTTACAACATGAAATTTTTATAGAGAAGTCATTGCTTGATCGGTTTGAAAGAAATCTTAAGACTATTGAAGTTATTGTTTCTGAGGCGATTCTTGAAACGGGTTTTTTTTTCTTTCATAGCAATTTGCGAAGAGACCTTGAAGCCATTGGCTACATAATTTTTTTTTCTTCGTATCGTTCTCAGCGCATAGCAAGGTTTTTATGCTTATTGAGATATGTTCTTTTTGCGCAATCGAGAGGGAGAGAGAGAGAGAGAGAGAAAAATAGTGAGTGGAGTATTGAAATGGCAAACAAAAATAAAACACATTGTCATTGCTAGATGTTAAATCGACATCAATAACACACGAGTCCTGAGAGTGTAGTTCTAGATCATAAAAAGGGCGACACAACAGAAGAACTTATTTATTAATCGCCCTCCCTTTTTGTCTTTTACTTCCTTTGGAAAGCGCATTCGTTCTTTTTTACTCGCTCATCGTGCAACAGAAAAATGTTGTTGCTGTTTATTGCCATTTTGGATAAATGTGGTTACGCGGGTCTTTTTCACACAGTAAAGCATACGCTTTTATACAACATCACACATAGAGCAGAAAACATGGAAAAAGTGTAATTTAAAAGGGAAAGAGATAACAAGTGTTGGTGCAATCTGATCAAATAAAATTAATTAATCTAGAAACTTCTGATCTTACACCTGCCATTTTAGATGCATTCGATTATGAAATCGAGTGAATTTTTAATTAAATTTGGTTCACATAAAGATCAAATTCAATTGAGAAAAAAATAATTCAGATAACAATCGCAACTTCACAATTTCATCTATTAGCTTTTTTTTTATCGCGGCCATTAAGTGAACAGAAAAAAAAAAAAGTTTGCCTTATTTTCTACACCGGTATAACAGCATTCACACGAACAAATATTATTTAATTTAATAGTTTATTTTTCTTCTTCACAAATTCGACTTTGACTTGTAATTGGTGGTTGCTTTCTTGGTCTGTCGTACATATATATATATGTCAAAAGTTTAAAACATTCGTATTTTGAAACTTTCCATCCACTTCACTGCACTCACATTTCTATGTTTTTTAACGAAAACTCACGACTCAACCGCAAAATTATTTCGGTTGCAGAAAGTTAATTATTATTGTGGAATTTTTTTTTTTATGTAAAAATAAAGTGTCGAAAATTATATTACCATACATATGCATATCATTTCATTCACTAATATTATCCGGATGATAATTATTCATCCTTCATTCTAGAATGCCAATTGGCTTGTTGGCAAAAAAAAAATTCCTAATGAAGAAAGACAATAAGAGCAAAGATGGGGCGCAGTTGGGAGTTTTTACCCCAACGTTTTTTTTTTGCGTTGCAATCACTATGTAGTTTTCATCATCAAGAAGTTTTCAGATCATGGCGTCTCTTGACTTCCCACCATTCTCAATTTTACTTCTCTTCCAACATTTCTTCTTCTTGTTTATATTGTTTATATATAATTTCAAATATCCAAGCGACATGCGAATCAATTGAATCGATTTTTCGAAATTCTCGATTCGGTTTTTACGAAACCTTAAACTGTGTAGCGTTTTGCAATTTCATTCAAATACATTTCATTTCATTTTTTGAGATAACTATTGATAGTCAATTGTAGGCACTCGAACAAACACTGAAACTGAGAGAATGAAAAAAAGAAAATAGTTCTCGCCGCCATTTAACAAACTGACGTGATTGCACAAACATTAATAAAGTCCAAAAATACCGTAATACTTGAAAAAAAAAAAAATTATATTTCCACATTTTTCTTGTGTTCTCTCACTCCGGCTCAATTTATACTGTTGCTGTCTTTATAACTGCATTTTTAAAGTATTCTGCTAAACGAAAAGTCGATAATCACAATTTCTCACTAAATTTATTACTTAACGAAAAATTAATAGCAACTAGAACATCCCATTCATACCGAACTTAGTGAAAAACCATTCTTTGCGCTGTTTTTGTGAATGGGGGAAAAAAGACTGTCTGTAAACACAGTTTTCAAAAATGCGGGCGGAGGTTACCCGATGATTCCTCACTCAGCTCAGCTGATTTTTATGGTATTCCCCCTCTTTCGGCGACGTCCCCCATTCACGCTTGAATGTGTTTTTGTTTACATCCGATGCCGGGTATATAGAAGCACGAGTTGATTGCCCGAGTCTCGTGTAGAATCACAGGCACCACAACAGGGAAACCGACAGGCATATGATTTTTTAACAAGAAACTTAAAGTAATATTTTTGTAAGGTGGCAAAAAATATTGTTCATAAATTTGAAAACGATTGTAGAAATAAAAAAAAAATGTTATACATCCAGCTTAAGTGGCATCATTGGAATATGTATTTTAGAAAATGGTCGGATATTGAGAGAAACGAGCGAAGCGGGGACAACAAGAAAAACAAGCGAACGGAGACGTTTTTTTTATGTGTCGTGTCCCTCGGAAGAAGTGAACTCGAAAAAAAAAAATATAAAACCGAATAACAAAAACAACTCAGAACCCATTTTTACAGCACATCGAGAAAATGTACAGTCTTTTTAAAATAATCATCATCACAGTTTTATACGGGGCTCCGAAAAAGAAAAAAAAAATCAATATCATCATCGTCGTCATCCATCTCTCAAAATTAAGTTTTTTTTTATATAAAAAATATGAATATTTTCTATTTTCGGATGTGAAGTCTGAATTAAGATTCTATCTACTTCAACTCATTTACGCAACATGAATGCACTCTTTTTAAATTGCTGCTCACTTTTATGAAATATTAATTTTTTCTTTTTTTTTGCATCAATGAAATTTTGAGTCTAAGTAGAAATATTTCAAATTACATTATTTTACTTTCGATTTTGAGGTGATTCAGGCTTAACACTGCAAAAGAAAAATACTATTTAGCAATTCAAATAAGATTTCATCTTTTTTTTTTTTTTTCTTTTCACTGCTGTTGCCTTCTTTTAATCATCCGATTTCGCGCAAAACACACCTCATTCGATCAAAAAAACAGCGAAAACTAATTTTCATGTCTCGAAATTCTCGGCTGTGGTGCGCTCCGAGTCGAGTGTGTGTCTTTTTTTTTTGTGTTGTCGATGTTGATGGTGTTGTTTTCACCCATTATTATTATTTTCATGTAGCTGCTGCGTTTCTCTCACTTTTTGGTTTTCTTGTGCTCTCACTTTTTGCCTTCTTCAATATTTTATTCATTTCGGGTTAATTAAAAAAGGCATAAGCGGAATATATTGTTATATTGAATTGTATGCTGATATATTTATGTTTAGTGTGTGTCTATGTGCCCCCCTCTTTTAAATGCCCAGACGCTTTAACGGCGCGCACGGGCTCGAAGAGAATGGAATGAGATAAAATAAAATTGAATATTACGAATACAATCATAAAAAAAAGTTCATTAATTTATATTTTTTTGGAATGAGAAAAATGTACAATTAATTCTATTTAATTAGATTTTCATTAAATTTACAACAATTTTCCCACGAGAACGGTCAAAATCGGACGAAGTTAGTGTAGAAATGAGTTTTCGATGTCCCCGAATTCAGAGATACAAATAAAAATTATCGCCATTATGCATAATAAAATTTTTACTTTTTCCAATATCATTTTCTCAGTCAGCGACTTTCCAAAAAAAAAAAAAAATATAACACAGCAAGCAATTCGAATTCTATATTCATTCTTTCAATCTCAAAAATTTTATTAACAATTTTCTTCCAAAAAAGTCCATTCACCACATAAATAAATGCATCATTGTAATCTTTATTATGGTAAAAAACGTTAAATTCACTTACTTTCAGTGATTTCGAATGCAATTGAATTGAAAATGAGGTTGAAATAATTTTTTTTTTTTTATAAATCTCTCGAGTCGTAAAATTGTAGCGTTTCTTTTCTTTTTCGAGCCGTCCTTCTTCTTTTTCAAAATGCCGATTTTCACTTTAGTTTTTTTCAATTTTTTACACTTTTTCGCGTCTCAATTCATTTGCAAATGCTTTTTAAACACTTAAATAGCTAAAGACTAGAGTTATTTAATATTTATTTACACTAATTCTGTTGCAAATTTTCGTTTTACCATTAAAACTTCTTTTGTCGAGATTGAAAAACTTTGAACTGCGACTGACGAAGGGAATGCAACAATGAAAAATGATGAGTGCACCCAAACTTGTATTTTTGAACTTCATGCACACTAACACTTGTTCACTTTCAACGAAGTTCAAAATCATCGGTACACAAAAATAACGTAAACTTTTGTGCCGGGTTGTGAAATTGTAATAAACGGCATATCATGATATAATTTGGGAGCTTTTACCATCCAAATTTTATTCTTCCTAACATTTAGCAAATTTCAAGCGCTCCTTTTATTCAAAGGTTTGACTTCTTGCATTATGCCGGAAACCGAAAAGCGACATCTGAAAACTTTCATGTTTTTTTTTTTTGTGCAGCGGTAGCGTGCTGATTTAATTTTTCATTATTATTCCTTTATATATAAAGTGTAACCATTCAAAAATGATTGATTAAAAATGAAAGCGCAGTTAAAATATTCAAATGTTTTTCGACGACACACAAGTGGAACAGAAAATTCGTCTTCAATGTTAAAAAATACATTTTGCCTTAAAACAAACGATAGCGAAAAAAAAAAACAGAAATGACAAATATTGTGGTACATCAGGCAGATGGGATTACATGTTATCAACCGATGTATAAATATTAACGATAATAAAATTTTCTCATTCAGTTATAAATTGTTAGACTTTCAGAAACGTTCAAGCGAAAACATAAACGACGAAATAAAATGAAGTTCTTCTTATTCTTTACTTTAGGTACGTATTTCTTATGATAAAATTTTAAACACGAATCTTAAAATTTTCTTTAAACTATTTATCGATAAAAGCTTTGCTAATGTCATTTGCAAAATGCGAAGCGAAGGAAAAGGAAGTTTGCGATTGTGAAGATGCTAAAATGGAAACGATTTGCGCTACAGTAAATCCACCACCTGGCATCATGGCACCAACGGTTCTGAAAACATTCAACAATCGCTGTGAGCTTAGATGCCTTAGACGCGAATATAGACAATCTTCATGGACTATCACTGTCGTTCCTTGTTCATAAATTTAAAAAATTGTTTCAATAAAATGTTTCAAACGTTTTTGTTTACAATTAAGAACAGAACTCATAACAGACAGCATACAGATGTAACGAACGAATGTCTTTAAAGCTATAAAATATTTTTTTATTCATTTTATCATCAAAATTAGGGCAGCTCATTGAATCCCTTAATGAATTAATTTTCTTTATTAACGGAATCATTAATTATTGACAGGAAATAAAATTCAATCAACGATATTAAAATTAGAACTTTTTTCCTTTCAGTTTCCGTCAGCTCAAGTGATGGATGGAATGAACTTCATTCAATCGCAATGTCCAATTGTGAAAATTTTAAATGTTTTTGGATTTTTCGCATACAAACCGGGATCAAAAGCATCTTCACGATGCAGACACATCTACTGCATAATATTCAACACTATTTGGCTTTCGCAATACTTCTTTGCCTCGGTTCTTGTTGCTCGGTCGTATAGTGACCTTTTGCACGACGGCAGTCAAGTGACATACCTAATTCAAATTCTGGAAGTGGCATGCAATGGATTTAATTCCTTCACAATATTATATTCCATCATTTTTACGCAAAACTCACAAATGGAAGCGTCAGATTTGATAATGTCGATTGAAAATGAACTTAAATTTTTGCCTTTTACTTCAGAACGTTTATTGAATTTCAACAGATTTTTAAGGAAAAGATGCTTTGTCATTGCTATTTCATGTTTATGTTATTCGTGTGCAATGGAATTTATTTATGGATACGCGTTTTATGAGCAAAATTCAGCCCTTCTGGTTTTTCAAATTATCAACTGTTTACTGTATACGAGTTATTTTGCTATCATACTCAGCTTTGTTTTGCATCATTTAATGAAAATAAGACATTTATTTTTCGTTATCAATGTGAATTTGAAATCATTCATGATGCAGGTGGATTTGAACACTAATGACATTCAACGAGTGCTCCGAATTCACGATAAATTATGTGAATCAATTGAAATCTTTGGAGAAGCTTTTGGAATTATTTTATTTGGAGCTTTCGTTTATACATTTGGTCTATCATCGTGTGAGTTTTATTTCGCATTCAACTTTGTTGAAAACAACCCATCTTCAATGGGATCTGTGGCTTACGTTTTAGCAAATGTCATCTGGCTGTTTCCGCAGCTTTACTTGATTCGAATGATAGGGAGTGAAGCTGATCGTGTTCAGGTGGAAATTCAAGAAACGAAAAATATTTTCAGCAAGACCGAAAATTCATTGGAGAATAATTCGATTGTCAGTAAATATCTGGTGGGTGCCTTGCAATTGGATGCAAATTTCACAGCAAATGGATTATTTCATATTGATGGATCTTTATTCTATAATGTCGTAACTGCTGTAATAACGTTCTTAGTTATAATGCTTCAATTTAAGCAAGCTGAAAAGTATCATTGAATACCAAAAATAATATTATTACAACAAATTAACAGCAACACTTTTATTAAGATAAGATTCTGACGGGAGATTTTATTAGTTTAACAAAGATTTTTTTTTTTAAACAGAAAAGTTTGTAATTACATGATGCAATAGTTAAATGAAGACAAACTGTATATCCAGCAAATTTGATTAATAAATATTGTCACAGCATTGATATTTGGATTTTTACTTCCATTTTGGATCAGCAGCAGGAACTAAATAAGTTCCAGAATTGGAGCGTAGTATTCACATGCTGGGCACAAAGTATTTAAGGCGAGAACATTGAAGCCAATTTTTGGTTCACTGAAGAAATGAAGCTTCTCTATGCAATATTGCTCATGGTTCTGAACGTGCTGGAGAATTCTTTCATGGAACTCAGAAAGTGTTTTTGGATAGTAAAGTCTTAATCCACAGTCACAAGAGATTATGTTTTCTTTTAGATTCAACAGGCGGTGCTGGCAAACGGGACAAAATACTTGATCCTGATCGTCAATTCCAAAGCTGTTTTCATACTCTTCTTTTTGCCATTCGTCCCAGTGATTCAGAATTTCTTTCATTATGACTTCATGCAATTCAATGTCGTTCTCCAACTCACCAGCCAGCTCTTCACGAACAATGTTACTGATCAGTTGCTAAAAATCGGAAACTTTTTAAAAATCAAATTCGTTTTAATGAAACTTAATGAAACCTACTTTTTTCTCTTTTGGGATGTTCCGAGAATCAAAGAAAGCCTGAGCTCGAGATTCCTTCATTTTCAAATGACATTTCTTCAGAAGCAAGCAATAAGATATGTAGCTTAATAACTCAAATGATAAAAAATTTCTTTGTTTACCTCTCTAAGCAGATCCCTTAATTTGGTTGGGCCATTTTTTAAAATCATGGCACAGTTGCGAGCTTTAATTTTCTGCTCTACTGATGTTCGCGACTGATGAATTTGGTTCGAACTGTGAACGGACGACATTGCGGCACTATTTGAAGGTAATTTGGATTTTAATTGTTAATTTTTGATTCGCGCCGCAATATGGACAATAGGACAAAATGGAATTTGTTCAATGCTTTCAAATTTTCTTATTAAATTTTTGGAATGGCGCGAAATTTCAAATTATTGAGCAACACGTTGACAGAAAGTCGTTTGAAAAAGACCAACTGAAAATTATGAAAACAAATATACACTAACTTAATTCAGTAGATGTTTCTTTAACATGCGTTTGTATCAGAAAAAAAGTAACTCCAAATTTGATTCCGAACCAATTTTTTTTAAAAAATTGCAAAATCATTCTTTCAGATTAATGATAAATAAATCGAGTGATAAATAATGCTACGCTTATTTGCAATGCTTTATTTATTTACTTATATTTTTTTTAAACTAATCTGACAACGAGGCATAATATTTTGGCAACAGTTTATATGCTTACACACATTTTTTTTTCCTTTGATAGTTTAATACAAAATCACAAAATTATTTTAACGATTTGTTTACACTCCGATGCCGGCTTGTAAAGTTATCGACCAGCTGTTATAGCAAACGAAAATCGCGAGTGAACGAGAGTCGTGTACACAATCGACGCGCATAGATAGATCATTCAATGTGTGCAATGCATAAGCTTTTTGTTCAAAACGAAATTTTTCTGGATGTGTAAAATAAACAAAATTAAATTATTTTTTTTTTTTTGAATTTCCATCAGCAATTTTTTTCGGGTCTATAGTTCTCTCTTCAGTTTGAATCTGAGCGTTCATCGTGATCGGTCGTGAAAATTGATCGTGTCCGCATAACGAATGTGAATAATTTTCACATATTGGAAGGTGAAACAAAATATATAGAAATTAAACGCGACTGATCTGGTTTATTTCAAACGTCAATGGAACGTAACTCGATCATACGTATTTAATGCTACTTAGTGAGAGAGATAGAGACAGCAAGAAAGAGTTCGCTTCATAATGGAACTTTGTACATCAAGTGGTGAATTATGTTACGTGGACTTTTTAATCGCAATATGGTCCTCCCTCACAATCCTTGGAGTGGTGATATGTGCAGGCGTTGTGATGAAAACGACCCCAATTTCTGATATTAAGTAATTAGAAGCATTTTATATGAATCTATTTTAGCAGTGCTGATGGCATTTTCATCTTTCGTGGTGGAAGAAAATTAATTAAAATGTCCCATCAATATTTATTTGCTCTCAAAATATTTCTCATGAAACCACAAACAATTTCTCCATTGAAATCACTTCCGCAAAAAAAAAATCCAAATCTTTGTTATTTTACTAAAATTTATTCCAACGAACGAGAGAAAAATGTTCTTTTAATTTAAACGTGTCAATTGACAGTTTAGTTATCGTGTGTAAATAACGCATTCGGGCTACAAATGAAAAGTGGTGTCAAAGTGATTAAATTAATGGTGGAAAATTTAAATGTTTTTGTGAATATCATTTTGGCATTATTGTTGCGGGCAGAAAGCATTTGTTGACCATTCATCATCGTCATTCATCAGATGTCGAAATCAGAAGTCGAATGTATACATTGCGTCTGGTTAAATTGTGGCAGCGGAACACTTTATAGTGTTTATGTTTTTTTTTTTTGCTATCACAGATATTTCATTTGTACTTCCAGAATCAAGTGCATTAATTAACATTTTTTTTTTTTACATTTTTGGCTTCAATAACACAAACAAGTTTAAAATAATTGCAACAAAAATGAGCAAATGTTCCGTGTAAACTGAAAATAACTGGACACACCGACATACCGACATGCGTTCTCAGTCATGAGTCAATTAATCATACTCCAAATCACCCCAAGTACAAAAAAAACTCAATGCAATAAAATTTAACCGCCGTCGAGAGAGAAAATGCGAAAAATCGCGTAAATTTATGATGAGATATTTTTTTTCTCGTTTCTTTCGTTGAATTGTTTACATAACTGAATGTGGGAAAATATAAAATTTAACGAATGAAGGAAAATACAAAAAAAAAGCGATTCTACATGCACTGGAACAGCCCCAGTCGATGATTAAATAAAAAGAACACAAAGTTTACATTGCAGTGTATTTGCGATGACGGACCGCGGCTCTTGTGCTCGGCATGAATTATGAGATGGAAAGTAAATTATGAATGTTCAACACGATTTCGCATTGCTTTAAAAATAGCGAGGAAGTGATTAAGTTAAACAAGAAGATCGTCAATTTTCTGTATTGGCTGTGCGATCATATTTCAAAGGAAAGCTATTAAACATCCAAATTCCCCAGGCTGTTTAACTTGGAATCATCTCTAACAAATTTTCGACTTCAAATCTTTTTCAATTATTGATAATTGGTTTTTTGGCGACCCATAAAGTGATTGCGGAATTGATTTCAGGCCCATTTCTGTGATTGTCATCATCAGCAAACAAACAGAAAAATTTTCCCACATGAATTTGCAGCCTCAATAAAAAAAAAAATCTTTTGATAACATTGATGTTGATTTTTTGCCCGCTGGGGCGGGTGCTCCTTTTTTGTGTATTATTTTGTAACCCGATTTCATCCCATCATTCATTTCTACCCTCGACAATAGGACATTATTGCGCTTACATAATTTACGAGCGGTCATTTTGATTGTGATATGTTTGACAAGCGCTTGCGAAATTGGCAGCGCGTGTTTGTTGCTGGGTCGGACACATGATGATGGAGCGTCTTCATATGGCGTCGAAAGTGCTTTGTTCCTTTTTATGTCCATCATATCAATGGCCATCATGTTGCGAATGATTGAAGTCCGAAAGAGCAAATCAGGTAAAAAAAAAAATTATTTAACTTTTAATTTTGGTCATCAGTCATCGCACGCCGCTCATTGACATTATAGTTTTATTAATTGTCGATTCATCCGCAAATTTGTCATTCTTTATTCGAAAAATGCATGTAGCAGTTTTTAATGAACTGTCATGCGAACATATTCCTACATTAATTATTTCGATGATTGTTATTTCTCTATCGATCATCAACTTCATTATTATTCCATTACGCATGCTGTCGATCATGCAATGAATTTATGATACATTATCATGGAAAAGAATACAAAAGACCCATCAAAACCACTGTATACATCCAGTATATAAATATTATAATGAACACAAAATGATTACACCACATGTCCTCACAGAATATTCACCACCAAAAATCATTTTAACCGAAAAATTTTAATTGCAATTTTCGGAAATTTTGAATTTTAATAATTCACCGGCGCGGTCATTGCGTGTGTTTTACATGCATTCATTTCATTGTCAAAATATGCATCATCAAAATAGTATTTCAAATTTATATGTGACAACTTGAATGAATGTAAATTCAACAACTAGCAAAAACCAGCAAACATAATTTTCGAGGAAATATTTTCCAGCTAATTCATGCAAAAGCATTTATCACGTTTTTCCCAGAATTGTGTTCAACGAGGTGCGGAACTAGAAAAAAAAAATATAATTTAAATCACACAATTTCGTGAAATATTATATCGTGATGATGCAGCATTTGGTATTTATTGTTAGTACAATTAAATGGGAAATGTTTTTGTTTAATTATCCTTTTGTGTTTATGTATGTGCGCGTGTCTGTGTTACAGGTAAAATGTTATTTTTGGTTTAACCAAATGTTTGCACAAATTTTCCGAGTCTTTTACGGGTTTTTCGGCTCATAAAAACATACAACTGGCAAATTTTTATTGTACTTTTGTCCAAACTGAACTCTCTGTTCCTGGAAAGTTTGAATTGTTATTTGCTTCATCCAACACGCGTTCAAATTTTTCTTAATTGCCAAACACTTTTACATTTAAAATTCCATATTTGCATAGAATGAGCGATGAAAAAGGAATTGCCGCTGAACCGCAAATAATTTCAGTGTAACAGAAAATATTAGATTTTGTATATCTACTTCTAAAAATTCTTTTTTTTTACAGCTATTCGATGGATTTACGCAATTGTAGTGGCAGGTAAATTAACGTAGAAACGGGATGAATTTGTGTCGTGAAATGTGATTTATGTGACAGGATGAAGCGCCCAAGTTTTTGAGTTTTAATCTCTTGCTGGCCATGAATTATTTTAGACATTTAAATAATTCCCAAAAGCATTTCACGCCTTATTTATTTAGTGTCCGGAATTTTGAATCGACTTCAGTTGTTTTGGGATTTTAAATTAAACAATAATTCAACTTACATTTTACAGAAATTTTGCAATCAATTCTAAAGCTTTCGAAATGGATCTATTTACAAAATCACCTAGAAATAACAAGCCTAAATTTCTTCATTCAAACAAGCAACATATTATGCCTTATGGCACTAACCGCGGTTGATATCACGACAATATTTCTTGAGGTAATTAAACAAAATTTAACGTTTTCATGTCGAACTGAAATTCAATACTTTAAAATTATTGCTCGTCCCTTTATTGCTAGATTTTGCACTCAGTTCGTAGCTTTTTTTTTATTTTTTTAAAAGATATTTTTTCCGCATTGCAATTTTTATGAGTTTCGGATAAATCTGCAACAAATTTATGATTGAACATGACATTTAAAATATTTATTACAATTTTTCAACGGAAAAAAATGTTTTTATGGGCTTGGCCCACACATGAGAGCACTATCAAAATTGTGCACACAATGACACTCAACAGCAGCAAATCCGATATATTTATTCGAAAGCTCGCTCTCATACAAAATAGATTTTTCTCCGCAACCCCATCATAAAATTAATTATAGTGTAATCCCCGAGGCTATCGATAACATGATGCTCGTCAATGTTATTGATGCAACATTCGCTATTTAATGCTAAAGGGAGTTTTTTTTTTTTTTTTTTTTTTTGAGAACAACAAGAATGAATCATTTCAATGAGCTTTATATTCGAGCTTTTCTCTCTTTGTTGATGTTTTATGGGATAAAATATAAATTACGTAACGACGATTTATGTTTAGCATTAAAAATAAAGAATTGTTGCGAAACGCATAACAAATGAACGAACAAGCTGAGCGAGTTGAATCATGCAAAGCATTTTCTGAACGAGCTGCAAAGTTAATTTAGAATGAAAAAAATGATATTCAAAATATTCTCGAATGCCATAAAATGATGAGAGCCATAAAAAATCTTAATGTTCAACAATGAAGTACAATGAAGCAGGGAGTTTTGAGGGATGCAAAATATCCTTTCCATAAAAAAAAAAAATATAATTTCTGGTGATTAGCGGAGAAATATTTTACAACTTCTTTTTTATTTTCATTCAAATTGTTATAAACAGAATACAAAATTAATAACATCAAAGTCATGCGATCCGACATTGTTGTCAAAGGAGAATGTTCCTTACAAGAATCCTTATTCAACATTTCTATCGCGAATGACATTCTGGTGGATGACATCATTGTTCTGGAAAGGCTTCTTTAAACCTCTTGAACTGAGTGATCTCGGAAATTTAGCAGAAAATGACACGAGTCGTTATCACTATGATCAATTTTTGTTTATTTATCAAAACTTTAAGGTGAGTTGCAAATATTTTGTTTAAATATTAAAGAGAAACAGCTTTTGGTCATTTCCTGACTTGTCTGGGTTTGGCCGTTTATTTTTTAATGTTGGCTGGAGATAATATTATTCGTCGTCCTTTGTGGCATGAATCATTTCGTTGTCGCTTTCGGCGAATGAATGAAGAAAGCAGCAACGAAATTTAATTCCCGAACATAAATTATCAAATTAAACATGAAATTACATTTTTTTTGTCTGCAGACTTTTATTTTGTTGCAAAATTTATTTTTCACTCTCTTTTCACGAAAAGCTCAACTTCCTGATGAAAAGCTTCATTTTAAAGCTTTTCCATTTTGTAATCTTTTTAAATGAATTCATCGCACGATTATTACAAATATTGTTAACATTGAAAAATTTGTTTATGAACAACGAAACACCTTCAAAATAATTCTCCAAAAAATTTTATTCACATAAAAATCCTTAAAATCGCATTTGCAAAAACTCGCAAAATCAACATTGCAAGAAGTTTTTTTTTGCTAAAGGAAAACACAAAAAAATTCATTTATGAATTTTGTTAATTTGAACATGAAACAATATCAAGCAGCGGCATTACATCCGATGTTAAAATTCGCATTTACTTTTGTTTATTTTTGTGGATCTTTATTTATTCGTGATTCGATTTCGTGGAAGGATTTGCATGAATAATTTTCCACTTTATTACGTGGTCATTTAAAAGCTGTCTGATGATTATTATGATCCAGCAGTTTAATCAAAATTGAAACGATTAAATTAAGCAAATGAAGTGCATCACAACAAATTTCATGCGATCAACAAACTTATTATCAGTTTAATAGAAAACTATTTGAACTTTTTGTTGCCTGTTTGGTAATAAAATATTTAATTTTCACTCCTAAATTTAATAAATTTTTTTTTTACAGAATAAACAAGTTTCATTGTGGACGTGCTACATGAAGAATGGCTGGAAAATGTTTATTGTCGGTGGCCTATTTAAATTACTCGGTGATTTATGTGGATTGGTTGGACCGCTATCTATTTCATACATTGTTGAATTTGTAAATTTACAACAAACAACATCTAATGCTTCCAATTTCGATGCTAACTTAACTACAATCGACGCATCAGGTGCCAACGAAAACATTGGAACGAAACCGAACTATGGCAATTTTCATAATGAAACTAATGCTGGTGCAATGATAAATTATCCAGATTGGTCACAGTTCATTGCAAATGGGTGGATTATGTCATGCATTGTGCTGATAGCGTTTCTATTTCAAGGCACATTCTCTCAAGCGTCCACAAATTTGGTGAACATGGAAGGAATAAAAATTAAAAATGCATTACAAGGATTAATTTATCGCAAAACGCTCTCATTAAGTGCCAGTTGCTTTTACGCCGCTTCGAAACCGAAATCTGATGAAAAAGGTTGCAACGAGTCGGAAACAGATAATGACGATGATGACCTGAACAATGCCGGCACCATAACGAACTTAATGTCAGAGGACTCACTTAATATAATGACATTCTTCTGGATCTGTCATTACGTTTGGTCCATACCGTTAAAGGTAAAGTTGTGATGGTACAATTTTAATTGCATCACGATAAAAGTCCTCAACGAATTCACAGCCGGTCAAAGTTTATGTTTTTATGATAGAATATTTGTTAACTGACCTATAATTACAGATTGCCATCGTTGTCTATTGTCTCTATCTCAAGTTGGGCATGAGTTCATTAATTGGATCTCTCGTAACTATTGTCATTATGATTCCGTTACAATTTCTCGTGGGTCGCATGATGTCAAAGAACTCAAAGCAAGGAGCGGTGAGTTATGAAATGCTTTTGTTCCATACTTGAAGGTTTCTTATTTTAAGTCGGGTTCGGGTGCCTTTTGTGTGTGTGAGTGTGTCTGTCGGTGGTCGATGGGAATGGAGAGATGCCACATCATTGTAAAAAGGGCCAGAAAAGAAATGAAAAATTACAGATGGTAAATATTCCACTGAAATGTAATTTATTATTTGGAAACGCGTTTTTTTTTTGTTCTTTCCACTGAACGGCAAACGGGAATTTTTTCTTTCAATTAAAAAACTTTTACAATTAATTCAGAGTTTTTCATCTTTCATGCTTTATCATTTTTGTGTTGCATAAATTTTCCTTTCTCTACATTATCGCCCCCCGAAATATTTTTAAATTTTTTTTTTTTGTTTTTCGTGGGGTAACTGGGTGGATGCATTTGCATGGTACGTCACATGTTTGAGGTAATTGAACTCCCCCGTTAATAACTTGAATTTTAGAAAAAAATTGTGTAACATAATTTATGAATTACCCCAACATAAGAGGAAACATAAAATGTAATTAATTTTTTCCTCTCTTTTTCTACACAAAAAAAAAAAAAAAACAAAATTAAACCATTCAACAGAAAAGCTCTGATGAGCGGTTAAAAAGAATTCGCGAAATATTTTTTCGCATCAAGCTCATTAAACTAAATGCTTGGGAGGAGATTTTCATTGGAAAAATTGCTGATTGCAGGAAACGAGAGCTGCATTATTTAAATATTGATGCTTTTTATTGGACTTTGATGAGTAAGTTGGAGTTTAATTTTTTATTTCTTTGTTCAGCTTTCTTTTTTTTTACTTAGCAAAGCTTTGAGCTTTCTTGTTTTTCTCATGTCCACAGAGAGCGTATTAATCTGAATTCAGTGAATCGTGCTGCTCAATGAATGTATTATTCACTATAAATGTCTAGATACTGACAGGGTTCTATAGCAAGCGAGTCATGAATTTTAATTATATTACGCGTTCGAGTTTGCGATTAATTGAGCAAAAAATTCGCCCTCAGAATTTGGAAAAAAAAAAACAATCAAAAATTTAGTTAATTTTCATCACACAATTTGTCGCTCTTTTCTGTTTATTAAATGTCACCCTTGAAAGTAAACAATTTGATTTAGGATGGCAGTGTCGAGCGAAAGGAGAAATTCACAAATAGCGTTACATAAGCATTTGATCCGCTAAATGGTTAAGAGCGGAAAATCATTTTAATTCCCAGACAAATGGATAACAATTAAACTTTCCGGAAAAGCTCAAACAATTAAAAAAAATAAAAACTTTGAGAAATATTTTTTCTTCTTTTTTTTGTTAATTGTTTTTTATGTTAATTAATTCACGTCCGCCGGGCGATGTTGGCGCGAATAAACATTTATTTTTCAAAATTTCTTATTATTCCTTAACGACCAGCTTTTCATCAACTTTTGGGTTTAATTTTAATTATTAATTTAATTTTTTTTCTTTCTAATTCTCCAGCCTTTCTCACTCACATCTCTGGCATTCTTATAACGATTGTGACATTTGCAACCTACACTATGATAAATGACAACGAAATTGAATTCAATGCCAGCAATGTTTTTGTTTCGCTGTCGCTTTTCCAGCAAATAATTGTGGCATTGTTTATATTTCCAATAACGATACCGATCATAATTAGCAGCTTGATTAGTACGAGACGTATCGAAAGATTTTTATCGCAGCCAGAAATCGAAAAAGAGTTTGAAGGCGTTCGAAATATGGCACGCATATTGTGTAAAAGCAATGAATCACTAGACGATGATCAAAAGTCTAATGAGGATGATGATGCTAACAAGAAGCTAATTTTGAACAAATTGTGCCGCGAGGAGACAATTGATGAAGAAGAATTTGATGAGAAATTACCGATTGAAATTAAAACTAATGACAAAGACATCGGGACTTTAACGGTGCGAGCTCACGATGATAATTTTGCTAGTGGCAGTGGCGTCAATTGTTTGGAAAATTCTTATGAAATAACCGCAAAATTGAACCCTCACGATGACGATTCAGCTGTGGTGTTGCGTAATAAGAACATCAAAATTAAATTACGAAAACAAAATCAATTAAGCGCAAGTACTCGACTGGAACGTAATCGATTACGTTCATCAACAACTGTTGAGAAAAGCTCAAACAATAGCGAAGGAAACAAAATTAAAATTCTAAATTCATTTAAGGTTCCCGATGAGTTTGTTGTTTGCATTAGCAATGGAAAGTTTTCATGGAATCTCAACAATTGTAACGATTCAAAAGTTCTAGAAATAGATCATTTATCAATACCGAAAGGTAATGTTTAAATTTTCTCCTTTTTTGTCGTTTCTATAAGCAAATTTGGTGGAAAAATGAGAATAGAAAAATTGAGATTTCCTTTTTTTATCCCTCCAGGACTTTTAACTGTCATTGTTGGGAAAAGTGGAAGCGGAAAATCATCGATTGTGGCCGCTCTTTTGAAAGAAATGCAAGCAATATCAGGAAGCATTGAATGGAATAAGTGAGATAAATGAGATTTTCTATCTCAACAATTTTTTCACACCTTTCTCAAACATGGCACAGATATTCAACAATCGCTTATTCAGGCCAGCAGCCTTGGTTGCTAAATGGCACTATAAGAGATAACATACTTTTCGGTGAATCCTTTCGACTGAAGCGCTACGAGAAGGTAATTGAAACATGTGCACTGAAGTCGGACATCGAATTAATGCCTGATGGCGATTTAACACTCGTCGGTGAGCGTGGACTTAACTTGTCGGGTGGCCAAAAAATGAGAATTTCAATAGCAAGAACAATTTATTCATCAGCGAATGTCATCATAATGGTTTGTAAACTCTAGCTCTGAAAAATAATTTAATCAAAATTAATATAATCTGATTAAAAATCAGGATGATGCATTTTCGTCATTGGATAATGAAGTAGTCAGTTATCTGTTTGAAAAGTGTATCAAAAGAGTCCTCTCCAAATACAAACGAACCGTGATACTCGTTACACAAAAAACCCAACTCGTCTATAATGCTGACTATGTAAGTTTCGCATAAATTTAATTAAAATTTATTAAAACCTTGTGAGGCATAAATTTGATCAAAAATTTTTGTCATAATCACACACAAAAATAAATTGGAGCTTCGAAAGCTTGAAATGAAAAATATTCCTCTGACTTTGCGGAATTTCGGTTTAAATGGCAATGTTAATAAAATGTAATTAATATGTCTCATTGCTGAACTTAAAGCTCATAGCAATGGAAAATATGAAAGTGCGGGCATCTGGAGCAATGAAGGATATCAAAGAAATAGATCCGGGTCTGATTCGTGAATGGGATTTAGCAATTGCCAAAGAAAATGCAAAAGAAAGTCAATTAAGGTAAAGTTATTCAATTTTATGCGATTGCTTGCAATCGCGGAACTTTTTCCTATTTGCATAAAAAATTTGTTTTCCATTTTCGCTAAATTTTGGGAATGAAAAATAATAACTGATTGCAGTCCAGCGGGGAAAAGTGCCAGAGAACGTTGGAAATTATTCAAAAATATTTCACGAATTGGTTTGTTACAACAGCGACCGACACCCGACGAAGACAGTTTATCATCGGTAAGTGGTTTTTAATTGATATTTTATTGTCGGCAGTTTTTAATTAAACACACAACGAGAGCGGTTTTAGAGGCGGCAAGGAAAAGAGCATTAATGTTCAAAGTGTTTTTGCTATAATTTACTTGCCAGTGCCGCTCATTCCATAGAATTTGGCACATAAATAAGTCTAGAAGGCAAAATTCGAATTAATCATGGCGACACCAGGTTCATAAATAAACGATAAAGAGAAATCACTTTTGATCCTAAATCATCTTTCTATCTCCATCTCATTCTCTAGCTCTAGGTTTATTGCAATTTAATTTCCTTTTCTTTTGATTTTTAACAGAATAATTCAATTTTCACACCATTCAAACGAACTTCGAGTATATTTGGATCACGTTTATGGTCTGATTTGCCATTGCCAATTGATGAATGCAATGACAATGACATCGATTTTAATCAATTGCCAGAATTGCGTAAAAAATTTGCTGAAAATGAGAAAATCTTGCGAGTAAATTCTTTACAACCGAACGTGACTCAGAAAGCTAAACAGCCATTGGCAAGAAATATCTCATCTCCGATGCGATTTAATTGTGAATCGAAATCAAAAGAAGTTAATCGAACATCAGCAACAAGCTTTACAAGTTTTCGAAAGTTTCTTCGCCGAATGTCATCAAAGCACCGGAAGCCGATGGAATCATCTGCAGAAGTTTATCGCGACAAAAGAAAATCAAATAAAGCAATTTCAATAAGGTTTGATTTAATTCAATTATTGATTATCACTTCAAGCACGATTAAAGATTTCATTTTCATTACAAATTACAATTTTTATCATTAGAAGTATCAATGAAGAAGGAGATATTGGTGCTATAAATAACTCACTAGAAGAACGTGATGAACATGAAACGAGAGTGGTTTCATACATTTCAAAATGCAGTGAGGAGACTGAGGATGATACGAGTATCAGTAAGTTGATAGGAATTTTTATCCATTCTACCAAATTCTTAGTTAAATGAACCATATCATCAAGCATATCATGGAATGTCAAGGGCTGCCAACAAAGAAATAAGATTAAGAAAAATTACTTTTTAAATTTTCTCAAATTTTGATGGAAATCTTAAAGAAAATTAAAATTCTGCAGACATTTGAAATTGACTTTGATTATCTTTATAACTTTTAAAATTTTATTCTGTTGTTATTTCGTTTTATAAAATCAGACCTTGAGGACGAATCTGTGCAAAATCGATTAAAGTGTGATGAAGAGAGAAAATATGGCAAAATTCCAACGAGAATATATTTGTTGTATTTGAAAGCGTGTGGCATCTCAAATCTTCTTGTATTCTTTATGAGCACATTAATGTGGCAAGCTTTAAGAGTCTACACGGATGTCTGGCTCAGAGACTGGACCGATAGCGAAGAAACGTCTGATGTATGTGTTACCATTAACAAAAGATATTTTAAGCTTTTAGTGAAATTATCCAACATGAAATAACTTTACCCTCTCAACTTCCCTTTCCTTCATCGCTAATCCAGAAAACTTCTAAAAACTGATTTTTAAAACAATTTAGTGAAAAAATGTTCAGAGAAAATTTTCCATCAGATTTTAAATGAGAACAAAAGAAAAGTTTTTCAGCTTTGTGCAACATAAAATGCTCTGAAAGCTTCTTTTTTTAGTAGAATTGTGCATAACTTAAGCAAAACATTTCAACATAATTCTGATGATTATCTTTTGGTTTTTTTAATAGGTCAAATACTATTTTAACGTGTATTGTCTGCTGTCGGGACTGTGTATAATTCTGGCATTAATAGCGACACCATCAGCTCAATTGGCTGGCAGCAATTCCCGCAAGTGTCTGCACGAGAAATTGGTCAGCTCAGTGATGCAGAATTCGCTATATTTTTTTCAATCGACGCCATTCGGTCGCATAATTAACAGATTCAGTTTCGATATGTCCATCATTGATAAGGTTTGATAGCTTCATTCATTTTGACAACAGACCGCATATTTGGTCATTTGTCAACTTCAATTTGCTAAATACGCTATTTATATTGCTGTCAAATCTCTAAAGTGGCATTACGTGCGTTTGTTTCTCTCTTTGTAGAAAATTGCTACCACCAGTCAACGTCTCTTGCAATTCATTCTGCTGTGCTCGTGTGCCGTTTTAATTAACACTGTTATAAATCGTTGGTTCATTTTATTAACGATACCAATTTTGGTCATTTATTATTTGGTGCAAAAATTCTACAGAGAATCAACAAGGTAAATCTCGCATGGTGGTACATAATATTAGGCGAATGACGTCATTTTTTTACAAGCCATTCCAATCTTATGGGAAAAAAATTTATTGGCACAATTTGGGAGTGAATATTTTTGTCTGAACCTAAAGTGCGCTTCACGTAGAGTGAATTACGATTTCGATAAAAATTGACTATAAATTATTTAAATTACACAAAAATTTTAATTTCCATGCACTAAATCTTTAAATCTTTCGCTATCTATTCAGGGAATTGCAGCGCATCGAAAGCATCTCGAGTGCCCCCATTTTCTCGCATTTTTCGGAAACAATTTTGGGGTTAACAACAATCAGAGCGTTCAATCAGGAGTCGAGATTTATGGAAATGCTATTTAAGCGAATGGAAGCGAACAATGTCGCATTTGTCATTCTAAATTCAAGTAATAGATGGTTGGGAATTGCATTGGTAAGAGAAAGAGAGAGAGAGAGAGAGAAGATTGTATTTTTATATCACATTTTGTTCAGCTAGGATAAGCATTGGAAAATTTTTTTTACGCTTTCAATTTGAAGCTTTATGATTTCTCTCGTAAGCTATTTTCCCACGACGCACTTCATCTGCAACAACAACAGCTTCAGACCACAAATTCTTATCAAAATCAGCTTTAAAATAGTATTTAAATATTTTTATTCTTTCTCTTTTCCTCTAATCAGGATTACTTGGGAGCAATAATTGTGTTTATTGCTGTGCAAACAGCATTGATAAGCACTTATTTGTTGCCGGATGAGACCTCTGCATCACTCGTTGGTCTCGCACTTCAATACACGTTGCTCATTCCGATTTATTTGAATTGGGTTGTGAAACTATTTGCTGATATGGAAATGTATTTTGGCGCTATTGAGCGCATAAGTTATTACATCGAAAGTGCCTATCACGAGCAGCAAAATGCGATGGAAACATGTAAATATTTAAAATTCCAAACGATCCGTATCACAGTTGCAACATTTGTTTTTCGTTATTCTGTTTGATAGATGATCCTTTGCCAGAATCATGGCCGCAATATGGTAACATTGAATTTCAAAATGTTTCACTCCGCCATCCCGGCCAGATGGAAAATGTAATAAGCAATTTGAATTTGAACATTCCTACAGGTCAAAGGGTGAGCAGATTTAATATGTTTGATTAAATTATGAGATTTTGCAATATACTATTGAAAGCACATTAACACATCACAAACAGACATGCTTTATATGTTAATATTCACAAAATAAAGGTCAATTGAATTGAATCATTTCTCAAATGACTTAATCTTTTCACACTTTCCTTAACCCTCGATAACACGAAAATGCCCTAAGGAACATCTGACGCTGAGTGAGATCAGTGAATGAGTCAGCATTATCCAAACAAACTACCCAATATATCTTCCGAAAATTACCTCCATCAATATTTATTTTCTTCGAAGTTTGCTCTCGATGCTCTTACTAGTCCCATTCAAATTTATGGCATTTAAAATTGAATCAAATTGGTTTGCTGTTGTTGTTTTTGGTGTTGAGCACGTAATTGCATCTATGGAACGTGTTAACATAATTTATGAAGGCGAACTAGAATATTAAACAGTCGACTTAACTATATTATAAAAGTCCATTGTGCAAGTTTTCTCTTGTGTGTGTGTTTTTTTTTTAAATAAAAGTTCTCTTTCTAATAGATTGGCATATGCGGCAAGAGCGGAAGTGGAAAGTCTTCTTTGGCTAATGCACTGTTTGGTGTTGTTGAGGTTGCTAGTGGTCAGATTATAATAGACAACATTGACATATCAACCGTACACTTGAGTGAACTCCGTTCCAGACTATCAATTATTCCCCAAGAAGATGGAATTCTATTTTGCAGTACAATAAGAGAGAATTTAGATCCGCATGGTCGATTTTCTGATATGGAATTGTGGAATTGTTTAGCAAGCGTTCAACTAAAGGATTTAGTAGCTTCTTGGCCAGATAAGCTTGGTGAGATGGAACTTTTCCATTAGCCAAATTAAAATCATTGACACTATTAACGTTGAATGTTTGTTTCGTTTTTATTTAGATACTTGCTTCAGTGAGGGTGAATCGTTGTTGAGCTTCGGTCAACGTCAATTGTTTTGCCTGGCTCGAATGGCTCTGAAGGGTTCCGTTTGCTTGGTACTTGATGAGGCTACGTCAAATCTTGACAGTGAAACAGAGAAGGAATTTCTTAAGGCAGCAAAAGAAGCATTCAAGGGACGAACTATAATAACAATTGCTGTAAGTTTTACTCTTTCAAGAATCGCAATTCTCATACACACATTGTTGGAATTGCAACAATTTGTATGCTTCAGTATCATAAATATCAAATGAAAAGATAAGAAAACTCTTATTTTCCTATCATAAGCTGCAGATTTCAACATTTTTTAGTCTTGAATAACTCTGCAGATTGCTTTCAAGTTTTTCCGTTTGTGTGTTCTCTTGCACTTATGATGTCTATGCCATTTTCCAATTCATTTAATTTTTTTATCGGTTTTTTTTTTCTACAACATTTCTATTTTATTCCCACGCGCTCTCATACACAGCACCGTTTATATTCATTATTGGATTACGATCGTGTTGCAATAATAGAGAATGGAAAAATTATTGAAGACGGTAATCCGAAGGCATTAAAATCAAATCCTAAGAGTGTATTTACTTCAATGTTGAATGCATCGGACTTATCAAGCCAACAGAAATGAGCGGAGCAAGTAGAAAATGAAGGAGCATATTACATATCATTCATTATTCACCATTTAATTAAATCTTGTAATTTATAAACATAAATTATGGAATGTAATTAATTTTAATAAAATTTTTGCGAAATAAATAAAATTATTAATCCCAAAAATTATAGAGTGCCGCCGCGGTAAGCGGCATGAAAATGTTTTATTACATTTGTCAGCGCACTCGGCAAAATGCTTTATGAACTTGATAATATAATGAACATTTAAAATTTGCCTCAAATAAATAATTAAAGCCTAAGTAAGTACACGTTAGATTGCCACGCAACAAATTTATAATGAATTCTGATGAGTACCCCTCAAAAAAGATGAATTCTCATGATGGAAATTTATTCATGAAAATTTTCCTTTTCGTTTATGCGAATGAAAAGCCACAAGCCGTTGAATGATAAATTGAGCCATGCAGTCTCATGCTGAATATTGAATGCCCTCCTGATGCTTTCAATAATATATTGCGTATCAAGAGGTTTCGGTTTCTTTGCAAAATTTCTTCTATTGACATCAAGTACCATTTGAGAATTTGACAGATGTTTTGCTACTTTAATCGATTAACGATTCATTTGATTTTCAATCACACATCATGTCGAGTGCTCTATCAAGCAATTCATCATTTTCAATTTGACAAAGTATCTCGAGCACAAGATGTGAGTTTTGATTACTCTTTAATAATACAATTTTTTAAGGTTTTTGTCATACTTTTCATTCTTTACCGCATGACATGATAATCATTGAAAATGAACTTTGCTCTGGTAGTGTCATAAATTGCTTTCTGTCTAAAAGTTTCTTCCACCGACAGTGTCCTTTATCTACTTACCCACTTTCATGATGGAGTATTCTTCATTTTTCTACTCTGCACAAGTTTCCATAATGGTCAGGCATCATAATAAATGAGAAAATTCCAGTGTCGTTTGGACGTCTAGAGAATGAAAACTTTTTTTGAAACATGAACACCGATAATATGTCCGACATCCGCAAGATTATATTTAAATTTCTTTCTCTCTATCTCGCTCCGTCTTTTTCCGATTCTCTTGATATTTATTGCTGCTGCTTATGATCGTTAAAATGATTTCTGTTCAGAAGCAAAAGGAACTTTGCAAAAGGAAAACCGATTTTCGGACAACAAAAGCTTTCCATTTGTAATATAAAATTTTAAAGAAAATTATTGATGATGAAAATGCACCGAAAATGATTACAACATTTACCCCAAGTTTTCTTTTTAACAAGCTCTGAAATAATAATTCACATCATCAAAATTCAATTTCTTGCAGCAGGATTCTCCTTGTATAGGATGAAAAAGAAATTGTAATAAGATAAATTTTCCATTTTTGCGTAATTCCCAGTGGGTGTCCCCATTCGTTCTTATGACTCAATAAACTCTTACGATGGAAAACTTCATTGCATGAAAATTTATTGAATATTACTGTTGCAATATCTTCGCTGCAGATGGGGATTGAGAGAGTTTATTGCGAAATTTATGATGATAAAATTCAATTAAAATTATTTTGGAAGTTTTTCTTTTTTCTTCATTTCCTTCTCGATTTAATTTTTTTTTTACATTTTGCATAATAAAATTGTCAATTGTAAGTGCAGTTAAGCGACAGATAAAATAAAATATTGGTAAAGCAAACTTTTTGTTATTCGTCCTCCGCGTAGAAACAACAGCAGCAGCAATTTTTTGAGTAAACAGAAGCTTTCGTGGAAATTGCAATATGAAAAACAAGAACAAAAAAATATAAAATAAATAAAGAAAATTTTCTTGAAAATTAACTGGAAATCTTGCAGAAAAGCTTTCATTAAAAAGCTCCCCGGTGTAAAATTTCGCCATGAAAATTGCAGGCGCAATGAAGGAAAACGAAATCCAATTATTGAGGTAATTTTTTCTTGTAATTAACAATTTTCCACAACTATCGTCGAGGCGGTATTTTTAATCTTTTTAACTGTTTTCATTCCACTTCTGCGAGCCCAAATTCATGTTTTATGCAAGAAATGAATTCTCATGAAAGCCACTCGATAGCGAATGAACCATTATGCAAAGTAATTGCACCAAAGCTTCTAATGGAACTCCAGTATAGTTGCAAAAGCAATATTGAGAGCTAGATTCACTCACTGAAATGGTTTTGCATTTTTCATCAGAACTTTGAGAAAAAAAAAGAAAAAGCTTCCGATGAATTTCCATAAAAACTGCGACCATGAGCCAACATATTTCTGCAATGATATTTTATAGCTTTTTGTCGCCAATAAAGTGACAGTTTTTGAATTATCTTATTTTATTTTATTGCTTTTCGTTTCGATTCGAAAACTGACCATTTGAATGAATGCGCGGCGGCTGCATGAAGCTGTTGAAAATTTTCAGATCACACTGAAATTGAGAATGAAAATGGCAAAGAACATTGAGAAATTTTTTAGAGAGCTTTCTATGAGTCTATCTACACTGAAACAAATTTCCAGATCAACTTTTATATTCTCTTTTTCAAATTTAAGAGAATTTAGAGCCAGAGTTTAAGATTTCTTACAGATGAAATTGATAATAGTCAAAGAAATTTAACCAAAAGATCTTAAGACAATAACTTTTCTAAGAAAAAAAAAAAATAGGCTTTGCATCTTGGATTCTATGTAGCCTAAAGATGTTGGAACCGAACACTCTTTAGGAAAATCGAATGCAAAACTCAAGTCAAAACCACGTTTTGAAACGAAATATATTCATTCGTAGATATTGATATAAGATGCTCAAATATTCTGTTGGCTTCATCGCATGTGTGTTATATTAAATCAGCATTATTATGCGATTGTTATTCGCCTACCACGAAAAAGAAAATATGTTAATGCTTTTATGGTATTTATGTGTAAATTTATATGCGTTGTACAAAGCTTTTCCACAAAATTCCTCTTCTTTTTATTAAAAGAAAAAAAATTTATTTGTTGAAAAACGACACTGATGGAAAAATGTTATTATTCGAATTTTTTTTTCCATCGTATAACAGTCAAAGAAAAATTTATATGATTCACGACTAATGAAGAAATAATGGCAATATGCCTGCTTTATATGTATATCGAATTATAATCGAAAGCTTTGTGGAACTTTAGCGGCAAAATAACAGCTCGCAAAGAAACCACATAAAGTGTCGTTGAAACTCATTAGCGCGTTAATTTGATACATGCAAATCAATAATTCAAAAGAGCTTTTATGCGCGAAGAAGAAATTTATATTATAATAAACAGCACCCCCGAAAAGAAGTCATTCCATCGCGAAGTCAAAGAAAATATTTGCGATAATTGAGTTATTTCTCGTAAAGTGCTTCCGTTGGTTGTTACGCAAAGGAATCTGCGAATGTTACATTTGATGATCCTTTGTGTTGGCATCATTCAAATTTACAACTCTTAGGTGTATCATAACTTTTTTTTTTCTTGTGATATAACAAATTTTTTTTGCCTTTTGCATTGATTTTTTTCCACTCTTTTTTCATGTCGCTCTTGCGTGTGGAAATTTGATATTGAGATATTTCCTCTCACTCCACATTCACCTTCACACTCACAATTTCCAATTTTTTCCATCTGCGAACTGCGAAAATGCAAAAGAAAAAAAAATCAAAGTTCACGGGAAAATGTAATCAATTTTCATAAAATTTCTGAAGTTCTTCTTTTCCCAACGCGATGTTTACATTTCATCTCACTCCATCATGCGTTTCGGTTTCGATATCAGAGAGATCACTATCAATAATTTATATCATCGTTCCAGCGAAACTGGCAAACAAGTTCAATTTTTTATGTTTCGCAATATGTGTGAATGTCAGTTGATTTGTTTTTTTTTTTTTTTTCTGCTCTTTTTATCACAAAAAATATTTATGATGAAATTTTTACATTCACAGTCTCCATGGGGTATATTCAACAATCATGACATTTTCCTTTTTATGATCGGAATTTTTTATGCTTCACATAAAATGAAATGATGCATAAAGTTAGGTTCTATACTTCCATATTTTATATAGGACTTAAAAGTGATATCATTTATAAATGTCTTCCCAGTTCTTCGACGCTTTTCAATTGATCTCATGATGATTTCATTTTTCTTTGTGAAATTGTTGCTTGGAAAAGGAAATTCCATTTATGTCGACTGATGGAATGAAATATTGATGTGTCCTGACTGGATGAACCCAAAGTCAGCTTCCTCAAACTCGATACCTCTACAAAGTGATATTAGAAATTCGTGAAAATTTCACACTTTACGATTGAGCGCTTTTGTTTCCTTCGCATTGGATCTGAAAAATTTATATTCGAGCATTTTCCTCTGAGTTTTGTTACTTGTTACGTTCACGCACCATTAAGCAGCATCGTTAGACAAAAGCGCGAGCGTGGTGGGTGGAAGATGGAATATCAGAAAGGTTTTGCACAACCGAATGTGTTATCCATTAATGTCTCTCATGTTGATTCTGTTGCTGATTTCTTTTTTTTTTTTTTCATTCGGAAAATGGCTTTTCTTAACTGATCCCAGAAGGTGCATGAGCATGAAAAATAAACATTCATAATGTTATATCATGCGGAATATTATTTGAAATTTCTACATCGGATGATAAAATGAAAAGAATGCGACACTCATAGATAGTGTCGGAAATACTGAATGTCACGAGTTCAATAAATATCTCAATTTCTTTGAAGCCCCAAAAAAGATTTCAATTTTTTTTGCTTTCGAAGCATAAGACAAATATTTTGGGCGTCAAAACGCATTTTAAGTCAACAAATAACATCATTTGCTCCTGACGCGAGAGATAAAACTCAAAACTCTTACACATAACAATAAAATGGTTTTATGGACCTTAAAACGCAGAAAAAAAAATGTTTTTGTGAAAACAAAATGTGTCATTAAACGGGAAACATGCAGCATGTGTTAACCACATTGTTTGATGTGATTCACAAATTGACGGTAGTAAAGTCTTCGGGCAAATCGCAGTCCATAAAATGTCCATTACATCTAAAAGAGCAGAATTTTTTTCGTGCAATTTAAAAATATTTTGAGTTGAAATATTTCCGTGAAATTAACTTTTATATATAATTCGCAATAATAATTCATTCGTGGATGTGTTCACACAATTTCTACACTGCTATTGGACGAAGTTCTGCATAAATATTTTACCAAGCTCGCTTCTACATTAGGATTCATGTTAATCGGGAAATCTCGCTGTTGATCTTTAAATTTAGTTTTCGAAATAGTTGTTTAATTCCAGTTGCACAAACTATTCAACAACTAGTAAAATTAATGAACTATCAAATGATTATATCCATTATATTGTGTTGAAAATTCAGTAGAAATTATTAAAACTGCTTGCACTTTTGAAAGCTCTCCTGCTTAATAAAGTGTAATATAATTAGTTATTCTGTCTCTTGTGTCGCCATCGTAATTTGTTTCATTTATTATGTTAACAAGCATTGAATTTACAAACTTTTTGATACATCCGTTGTTGCTTTATGCTATTTCGTCACAGTGAAAAGCACGTTTAATTAAATTAATTAATACTTTTTTACACAATGGCTAATGGAATTAAAATGTTTCGGATTTAATTTATGCCATTTTTTCTTTTTGTTAATAAATCATACAAAATATTTTGTGGCGAAAAGCTTTTAAAAGTCATCATCCCATCCCGAAAGTTCATCGGGCGGATCATCGCGGTCGGTTGGGTAATCATCGAAATTCGATAAGTCTTGATTATTTTTCACTGGTAACACTAATGGTGCGTTCAACTTTCTCAATTGCAGCCGATTCCAATCAAATTCACTAAACCACTGATGATTCTTGATATCCTCAATGCCATTTTTCTGGTATCCTAATCTCTCCGATCCCACTTGACGACACAGCCGTTTGATAATCAATTGAGCTTTTTTCGGGATTTTCTGTGACAATTGAATGCAATCAATGCCACGCAAAATTAAATTATAAGTTTGCATTTGATCCTTCCCACGGAAAGGCGGCCGTCCGCAAAAGAATTCATGAACTAAAATTCCTAAACAAATATTTTTTTTTTGGAAGAATGAAGAAGCCATGAAGCAAATAAAAGCTGTAAGCTTGAGACCATCAAAATAACTTTGGACTTGAAAGCTTACAAATATTTTGCAATGTTCATCATGAATGATCTTTAGAACTATCGATGATTTTCACTTACCAAGACTCCAATAGTCGACACTTTGATCATGACCCTTATTCAATATGATTTCCGGAGCTACATACTGCAAAAAAATGATTTTCAAATTTTTGGTTAAAGGTAGAGTAAGAGAGATAGAGCGATAGATAAAAAGGCTATGGATAGCAATTTATTCATGATGACCATACTTCCGGTGTGCCGGCAAATGTCCATGTTTTATGTCCGGGCTTGATAAATTTTGCAAAACCAAAATCAACCTGTAGATGATGAAACATGATGGCGTTGAATATTTTAATTCAATTACGGAAGTGTCTGATATGTGTTTATTTTAGTATCGCTCACCAATTTGATGTATCCAGTGGCGTCGAGCATTAAATTCTCCGGCTTTAAGTCTCGGTAAATAATATTCTTTCTATGAAGATATTCCAGGGCTAGGACAACACATGCAGTCATAAATTTGGATGTCTTTTCATCAAAGAATTTATATTTTTGTAGGATCGTCCAAACGTCTCCGCCTAGGCATGGCTCCATCAAATAGTAAAGATATTTTTTGTCCTTGTATGTTTTATATAATCTAAAAGATTTTTATCCAGTGACGATATCCAGCATGGGAGTAGAATTATAATTGTGAGAGAAGACATAAATTAAAATATAATCGATAACATCTTCGACAACGATACGATACAAATCAATGGGATAAATGGGATAAAAAGAAACATTAACATTAAATATTATGATTCAATGTCCCTTTTATGGGGCACCATCACAGAGATTAAATAATGGTATGAAGGAAGTGGAGAATTAGATAGATTGATGACAGTTATGACTGAAATAAGCGATGAAAAGCTTCTAAAATTAAATATTTATTACCGAACGATGAATGAACAGTCGCAAGCAAATAAAATTTCCTTTTCATTGTATGCATGCTCTTGTTGTTGCTGTTGAACCATTTCAATTTTTTTAAGATATTTTAAAGCAAAAGTGTTTTTATTCTTGTATTGAACTAATTCCACTCGCCAAATCCACCAACGCCTAATGTACCGATTCTCTTTAATTCATTCATTTGAACGTGACTGAATTCTGTTTTTGTTGAAAGCCTCGAGACTTTTGGAAATATATGGTCCACAATTTTTGTGTTGCGAATCATTTCGAGACTTCCGAGATGAGCATCAAAAGCACTACATTGTAATAACAACAACAATAAATAAAAAAAAAGCATATTAGGTCATTTGAATGTTGGTGTGGAATTTAATTAAAATTTGTGTTTACTTCCTATCCAAAGTCAAGCAATCAGTTCCAGGAGAATTTGCAATGATACTTGCAAGACGTTTATCTTGATGTATTAAAGCTTGCTCCCCAAAATAAGCGCCTTTCTTCAAGATGCCCACAAGTCTTTGTTGTCCACTTATTTCATCGCTTTTAATGACATTCACACTTCCACTGCGAATGATATAAAACTTATCGCCTGGATCGCCTTGCTTGATAATTGTTGAACCGGATGGGAAAAATTCTCGCTTTAAAAGATCCGAAATTTTGTTCAGTACAATTAGTGGCAAGTCCTTCAACACGGAAACTGATGAAAGGAATTTAATATTTTCCTCACGCTCACGACGTCCACAGCTCATCATAATTTTCTGGAAAACTTTACGCTGCAGGGAGAAAACTTTGCACTTTGTAAGCGCTATTAATTCGACAACCGAAAGAATGAAAGTAAAATAATTAATTAATTAATATGGTAGCGACAAAACTAAAAGTTACTTTTGTGAAGTGAAAAAAATCAATCGATAATTTACCTTTAATGGACGCAAATCTCTTTGCTTTATACAATATTGAAAGCTCTCCAAATCTGTTTTGTGTGGCAACAACAAGCGCAAATCGATGTGGGCAAAATATAAAAGAAATTTGTAAGAAAAAAAAGTGACAGAAATTGCCAAACATTAATCAACCGAATAGAGAAACTTTTTCAATCCACTTATAAAGCCACAAACGAGAGAGGGAAACTTTGAAAAGGAAAATTGTGACACGAAAACTTACACGACTCCGGGTCCAAATGATTTGATCGAATTGCCAGCTTTAATCACTTCAAACAGTCCCTCTGCGGATACATAGAGAAAGTTGCCCATTTCGCCCTCATTTATAATGAAGCTGTTCTCCTCAAAGCTCTCGATTTCCATTGCATTCACGACGGTTTTGATTGAATCGTTATCGAGAATATTACAGAGAAAATCGTTCGCTACAATTGCAGATGTTATCATCTTTTCAGTTCTAATATGGAGAAAGACAATTTAAAGAAGTTTATATATAATTGGAAAAAGTTTAGCAAGGGGTGGTAAAGTATGAAAAATAGTAAAAAAAAGAAAACCATGAAAACAGAAATTCATAGCATCCTATAATTAATTATTAATCGCCCAAATGTAACTAGAACAAGTAGTTTTCAAATAGCATGAACTACCTACTTAGTTTAATCTTAAACACCCCTTGCTGTAATATATTTGAATGACATACATACATTCGTTCTTTTGGATGAACTTTAATTTCCAAGTTGCCCATTTCATCTTGATGTATTTTATCCGCTATGATACCTTCTTTGCGTACACTGAAATCTGATAGATGATTTGCAAGCTGAACATTCAATTCATCAATTTTAATTTCGCTCTGTCGAGTGTTTTCATTATCGTTGCCATTTTCAATTAAGAAGTAATCATCTTCGTGATTCCCCTTGAGGACGGGTGACGGTGTCGATTCAATGAAATTGATGTCGGGTATGGGCTTTTTATGATTTTTTCTCATTGGCATTGGAGATTGTTGAGGCGAAAAATCGCTATTGATGGGCGGCTCCGGGGGCTTTCGAACAGGTGGTAATGGAATATTCAATGGGATGTGAATAATATCCTGATGATTGTTAAATATTCCATCATTGATTGAATCAAATCCCGATTCACTGCGTTCGTTTTCATGTTGTTCATTGGCATTATTTGTTATGCTCTGAGCCGATGATAATGCATTCGATCTCTTAGGCCACTCACGGTATTTCTATGAAAATGTAGATCACTTTAGTTACTAGTTTATTATAAATCATCTTAACTTATCGGTCAAACAAACAAGTCGTGGGCCGTGGCACTATAATAATTGTGAATAGTGATTGAAATCTTGACTGTCGTGTGCGACTTCTGATACAGAAAGATTGTTGTCAAACATTGACACAGTCATGTTTTACTGATAAGAACTTTTTCGCAAGATTATTTTGTAAACTTTTTAACATTGCCCCCAATAACAAATTGATTACAAATCCACTGGCGTCTTGACTTTGCAAGGGGGTTGGGTGCGGCTAGGCCTTTTCCAGTTCATTATCGCACCGCGCAAACATCAACAAATAAATTGTTTGTATTTGATAATTTTTAATGGGCAACTAAATTAATTTTTTTCATTTCAATTGGAACTGGGTTGTACAGGGTTGACGAATTAAAATGTTGAAAAGCCTTCGAACTTTTTCTTTATTTTTCACCAAAAGGAAATCAACAATATTTCAGAGCTGTTTTATTATTTTATATCATGGAGAATTTCTTCAAAATTAATTTCCCCCAAAAATAAATACACCCCGACCCCCCATTTTTGTTTGTTTATTGAGCAGGGCAATTAACATAATTGATTTGAAGCTTCGTAAGGAGCTTACGCTCGGTTTATTTCAATAAAACTTTTAAGGCGATTTGCGTAAATTTTGAAAAGACTAACACTTTTGTAGACGATATCGTCACTGCTCGCTGGAACTGATGACAAATCGTATGAATTTGCGTCGCGTTTAAAGAATTTCGCAAAACAAGCCATTTCACGGGCACGGCAAAGGATTTTTTTTCTCAATTTAACAAATCCAAGCAATTATCTCTTTCCAGTAGGATACTTTCGTTTAGAGTTCCAATTGATTAGGCACAAAATTAATACAAAAAAGTCACGCGGCGTGTTTCTTATCACGCTCAAATTCACAGGCAGACTAAACCGGAGATCTGACTTTACAATACATTTCATTTGTTGAAAATAGAAACAAAATTATTGCAAAATTTTTTATTCCATTAAATTATTGTTGTGTTGCTCATTATCAGCGCGACACAATAGAAAGGTAAATGCTTAAATTTCATCGTAGTGTACATTTGCTGATACAACAGCGATATCAACAGTAATCTACTTTTAAATATTTGTGTGCTACACTTCCACACAAATTCACCAAGGTGACGTCGAGAACAAAAAAAAAAGAGTTTTGTAAATTTTTTGTTGAATGAATTTGTTTTCTTCTTTTCTTTTTATACTCGCTTTGAGTGTAAAGTACCCAATTTGTTATCAGTGTATGATTCAGCTCCAGCGAACGACGACACAACTTCTACCTCTAATTTGCTGAGTAAGAAATATGAACACATAGAAAAACAAAAATTATAGCTTTCTTCATGTTATGGTCAAATTGATATTTTTAATAAGAGCTTCAGTAAAATGTCCTTGAATTTTCTTGCACATCTTTTCATACATTTACAAAAATGCGATCATTAAAATACAAAACTTGACTCTTCTGATGTTTGAATAGCATTGCAAAATTGTTTTATAATTTGATGTCATTAAACTAAAGCGACATGTGGAAAATCGCTCGAAAAAGCTGTTTCATGTATGATAAAAATATAAAAACTGTTTAAAAATATTTTGCAATGTGTGTTACAATGTGTCTTGAAAAGTATTTTCGTTCGGATATTTCTTTAGGTATTTAATATTTGTCGATGTCGTGAAGAAGTTTCGTGGAGAGAGTTTAAAAGAGGCTACATATTTGGAAACAAATGTTGTTAAATTTTTTAAATGTTTCATTTGCACACTAAAACAACAAGCAACACCAGATGACAGCAGTCTATAAATATAACAAACTTATTTAGTCCAAGTTTAGTATATCATAAGCAACCTGCACATATAAGAGACATTTAAATTCTAAATCCGAAACAGATGACATCGACACCAAACCTTCTTTCTTTTAATTTTTTTTATTCTTCAAAAATATTTTTACATTTTCTTTTCTTTAGAAAAAAAAAATTACAGCAAATATTATGAAGAACCAATTAACAGGTATAAGCTTGTGTTTTATTTGAACATCCTGTTACCATTGTTACCAGAATTCTTAGGAAACACCAGTTCTGAAATTGGCGTAGCATGTTGAAAAGTCAGCTGCCAAAATTGGCTGCGTGCCAATATATTGCTTATCAATGCATAAATTGTCATCCAAAAGAAGTTGCCGTGATGATGATGATGTTCGGTTTAGAAGGAAATTGTTGACAAATAATGGATCGATTGAAATAATTTGATTGGAACTAAATCCTACATAACGCAAAGCAGGATTGTTGGAAAATTTAATAATTGGTAGAACTCTTATGTTATTGTTTTCCAAACCAATATATGCCAACGATTTTAATCCCAAAAACGTTCGTGGATGAATATTTGCCAACAAATTATTTCCTACAACCAAGACGAGTAGACTTGGTAAATGCAATAAGCATGCGGGTTCTAGAAAAGTAATTAAATTATCGCTAAGGTAGAGATGGACAAGATTATTAAGTCCCTTGAAAGCATCCTTGTCAATCGTTGCAATGCCGTTGTTTGCTAAATTCAAGAACATAAGACTCGTGCACGATTCAGCAAAGCTCGTTGGAATCTTTGGAAATTTGTTATGAGTTATGGCCATTGAAACTAATTTTGTAGAGTTCGAGAATGCATTTGTTGTTAAACTTGTTAAAGATGCATTTATAATCGTTAAATATGCAACGTTAGGGAAGATAAGAAACAATTTTGATGGAACAAAGCTAATTTTCCATGAGCTGTTGAAGTCGATTTTCCAAAGATTTGTTTCATTATAGCCAGGAATTGGAGTGCCTGATGTTGTTATCTCTTGATTTTCCACTGTTATTGGATCAACTGAGATTGGAATGCAATAATAATTTCCATTCGGTGTCAGTTTATATTGGCAATAAATATCTGATGTAGGTAATTTCTTTATAACGACGGTAGAAGTCTTCGTTACAGCTCTTGTTAATCTGGGTTTAGTGGTAGTTGGACCTCTTTTTATAGTCACTGGTAATTTCGTTGTTTCGGTTGTTAAAGGTGCAGCTGTTGTTGTAGTTTCAATTAAAAGCCATGCATTGTAGCAAGCATCAAGATCCTCATCCGTAATAGGATTTTCATTATCAAAATCGCTATCGATACAAATGTTATCATCTAAGCCCAAATTCCAATTCGTTCGATTTCCAGGATAGCTTTCAAGGAAAGATGGATCAATTGCACGAATTTCATTTGAATTTAGGTAAATGCGTGGCAAATAAGTCCAGCTTCTGGAAACCTCTAATGCTGGCAAAACTGTAATCTTATTATCGCTCAAATCGACTTGTTGCAGAACAGCATTTGTTGCAAATGTGTCCGGATGTATTGATGTAATTTGATTTTTACCCAAGAAAAGGTCCATCAAATTTCCCATGGACGTGAAGGTTGTTGGATCCAGATAAGCGATATTGTTATAGGCAAGATTCAATTCTCTCACATACGATAGTCCACTGAAAGCATCTTTATCCACAGTAGATATTTGATTGAATTGAAAACTGACTATCACAGTATTCAGACATGTTTTCATGAAACTTGATGGTAAAACACTTATTGAATTATCATAAAGATAAAGATATTTCAGTGTTGTACAGTTTCTGATTGCGTTCGTAGTAAATGTCGTGAGTTTTACTTTCCTCATTTGAATGTTTTCCAGATTTGGAAAAATATCAAACAGAAGTGAAGGAAAATAGTTGAAAATATGCGGATCAGCAAATTGAATGAACGACACGTCGGCATTACCATAAGGTTCAATTTGAACTCCGGACACAGTTATGGGTTCATCTGATGTCATTACAGGATCAGCTGTGTTTGCAATGCATTCGTAAAATGGAGGCTTATTCAAGAATTGACAACCAATATTTGCTGCAAATCCTCCATCAAGAAGCAGCAGCAAAAAAATTGCAAGAACAAGCATTTTCAATTTGCTTCTAACGAAGTCTCAAAAAATTTCCACGTTTCGCTAAATTTCACTTTTCCTTCGTTTCGATCTGCCGTCGGTGGCAAATTTTTGATAACTGACAATTTTTTTCGTTGCTTGTGAACTAATATTAATAAACAAAATAAATGATAAAAACTCATTAGATGAAACTAAGTAAGCATTATTTGCCGAAACTGTTTGCGAGATCCGTTTTTAGATCAGCAATATAAAAATTGTTTGAGCAAGTGTCGGTTTGAGTGAGTTTTTGTGATGTCGGTTTTGAAATTCAAATTTTTAAAAAAAATTGCGAAGTCGATAGATAAGTAAAAATCAACTATTTAAGGCTCTCAAGCACCTACAGTCGTTATTTATTTTTCATATAAAATTACATCAATTTTTAGCTACCTAAAATATTAATAACTAAAAAAAAAATATTTTCTTTATGTCCTGGATAGGGATGACGCAAGGCTCAAAATTGGTGAAACACTTCTGAGATAACTGAAGAAATAAAAAAAAGGTCTCGTTCAGTCAAGGAGCGAAAGAGAGAAAGAGAGATGTAGTGAAAAGTGTTTAAGTCAGCTTATTATCATGATACTAGCTGACTTAAAATGTTGTCCCGCCTGCAATCTAGCAATGACTCGACTCCTTTCGTTATAAACATCCAAAGATGGGAAGCATTTACTTTCGAGTCATAACTTATGAAAAATTGATACCCCTTTTGCATAAAGCAACTCGTTGAGGAGGAAAAGCTTAACAATAATTAATGACATAAACATTCGACCCCTTTCTATAGCACCTCCTTTCTTTGTGGGTCGACCAATCTTCTCTTTCTCTAGTCACATCCTTTTAAAATGTTTTATTATTCATTGCGAAAGCTTCTTGATATGAGCCAGGATGGTGAGAGCCAGAGAATTTCTATGAAATATTGCCTTCCTAGCATTTCATTATAAATAACTAATAGCTCCTCAAGCAATGAGCTTTAGATTTAGAGAGTGTGCAGAGTATTTTTCATTGCTGCTATTTTTCGGAAGCAGAATTTTTGATGCTGAGACTGTTATCGAATCTCAATTGATTTATTGAGGGCTTTACTAAGGATTGTTTTGTGTAATAGTTCTATGATGATTTTTGTGTATGAATCCAAATGATTCCTTGGCCATCATTGAGAATATCTCTCGTGTTAAATATGCTCGAGATGAGAAGACATGAAAAGTTATTAAATTAAATGTCAAATTGACAATTTCCCTTGAATCATCACAGTCTTCACATGATAGAAATAGTTCAACTAATTAATTTATGTAAAACTTCATTGACAAAGCAAAAAAATTTCTCATTTAAAATCTGATGGAAAATTTTCTCTGAACATTTTTTCACTAAATTGTTTTAAAAATCAGTTTTTAGAAGTTTTCTGGATTAGCGATGAAGGAAAGGGAAGTTGAGAGGGTAAAGTTAGTTCATGTTGGATAATTTCACTAAAAGCTTAAAATATCTTTTGTTAATGGTAACACATACATCAGACGTTTCTTCGCTATCGGTCCAGTCTCTGAGCCAGACATCCGTGTAGACTCTTAAAGCTTGCCACATTAATGTGCTCATAAAGAATACAAGAAGATTTGAGATGCCACACGCTTTCAAATACAACAAATATATTCTCGTTGGAATTTTGCCATATTTTCTCTCTTCATCACACTTTAATCGATTTTGCACAGATTCGTCCTCAAGGTCTGATTTTATAAAACGAAATAACAACAGAATAAAATTTTAAAAGTTATAAAGATAATCAAAGTCAATTTCAAATGTCTGCAGAATTTTAATTTTCTTTAAGATTTCCATCAAAATTTGAGAAAATTTAAAAAGTAATTTTTCTTAATCTTATTTCTTTGTTGGCAGCCCTTGACATTCCATGATATGCTTGATGATATGGTTCATTTAACTAAGAATTTGGTAGAATGGATAAAAATTCCTATCAACTTACTGATACTCGTATCATCCTCAGTCTCCTCACTGCATTTTGAAATGTATGAAACCACTCTCGTTTCATGTTCATCACGTTCTTCTAGTGAGTTATTTATAGCACCAATATCTCCTTCTTCATTGATACTTCTAATGATAAAAATTGTAATTTGTAATGAAAATGAAATCTTTAATCGTGCTTGAAGTGATAATCAATAATTGAATTAAATCAAACCTTATTGAAATTGCTTTATTTGATTTTCTTTTAACGCGATAAACTTCGCGAAGAAACTTTGAAAGGTTATAAAGCTTTTAGCTCGTTTTTGATACTCGATGATTAATATTTCTTCGAAACGCTTGCATAAAATTTTCTACTACGTTTGAATGTGAAAATTACACTTATTTTGCCAATAATTGACATTGGTCTTGAATTACATGAACCACATAACAAGTTGCTCGCACCACATTAGAATTATTTCTCGAAATGTGGTCAAACGATTTGTGAGACATTTTTTCTTGAATACAGAGTTATAACTATATATTATGGATATTTCGTAGTGGTTTATCTACGGTCAGGAATTTCATATATTTCTGTGGCATACAATGTTCAACTGGCAGTTTGTTAAATATTCTAGATAAGTTTTAAAAGAAAATGCTAAGTTGGCCTAAAAAAGCGATTTTTGAATATCTGTGCCGTGTTTGAGAAAGGTGTGAAAAGAATTGTTTAGATTGAAAATCTCATTTATCTCACTTATTCCATTCAATGCTGACTGATATTGCTTGCATTTCTTTCAAAAAAGCAGCCACAATCGATGATTTTCCGCTTCCACTTTTCCCAACAATGACAGTTAAAAGTCCTGGAGGGATAAAAAAGGAAATCTCAATTTTTCTATTCTCATTTTTCCACCAAATTTGCTTATAGAAACGACAAAAAAAGGAGAAAATTTAAACATTACCTTTCGGTATTGATAAATGATCTATTTCTAGAACTTTTGAATCGTTACAATTGTTGAGATTCCATGAAAACTTTCCATTGCTAAAGCAAACAACAAATTCATCGGGAACCTTAAATGAATTTAGAATTTTAATTTTGTTTCCTTCGCTATTGTTTGAGCTTTTCTCAACAGTTGTTTTTGATCGTACTCGATTACATTCCAGTCGAGTAATTGCGCTTAATTGATTTTGTTTTTGTAATTTAATTTTGATGTTTTTATTACGCAACGACACCGCTGAGTCATTATCATGAGAGCCAATTTTTCGGTTATTACACAAGACTTTTCCAAACATTTGACACCGCTGCCACTAGTAAAATTATCGACGTTAGCTCTCACCGCTAAAGCCCCGATGTCGTGGTCATTAATTTTAATTTCCATCGCTAAATAAATTCACATGAAATTCCCAGAATATCTTGATTCCTTTAACTGAAACATTCTTGACTTACGCTATTTCCGGCTAAAAGATTCCCTAAAGCGATAGCCAATTAGGCTTATAATGAATCGGAAAACTTCCTCCGTTTGACTAATGTTTGGCAATTTCATTTTTTATTTTATCGATATCACTTTGCAACAACAAATGCCGTCATCGCACATAAACAGATTTAGAGAGCTTTCAATAAAGCAAAGAGATTTGCGTCCATTAAAGGTAAATTATCGATGGATTTTTTCACTTCACAAAAGTAACTTTTAGCTTGGTTGCCACCATAATAAATTAATTAATTAATTAATTTTTTACTTTCATTCTTTCGATTGTCGAATTAATAGCGCTTACAAAGTGCAAAGTTTTCTCCCTGCAGCGTAAAGTTTTCCAGAAAATTATGATGAGCTGTGGACGTCGTGAGCGTGAGGAAAATATTAAATTCCTTTCATCAGTTTCCGTGTTGAAGGACTTGCCACTAATTGTACTTAACAAAATTTCGGATCTTTTAAAGCGAGAATTTTTCCCATCCGGTTCAACAATTATCAAGCAAGGCGATCCAGGCGATAAGTTTTATATCATTCGCAGTGGAAGTGTGAATGTCATTAAAAGCGATGAAATAAGTGGACAACAAAGACTTGTGGGCATCTTGAAGAAAGGCGCTTATTTTGGGGAGCAAGCTTTAATACATCAAGATAAACGTCTTGCAAGTATCATTGCAAATTCTCCTGGAACTGATTGCTTGACTTTGGATAGGAAGTAAACACAAATTTTAATTAAATTCCACACCAACATTCAAATGACCTAATATGCTTTTTTTTATTTATTGTTGTTGTTATTACAATGTAGTGCTTTTGATGCTCATCTCGGAAGTCTCGAAATGATTCGCAACACAAAAATTGTGGACCATATATTTCCAAAAGTCTCGAGGCTTTCAACAAAAACAGAATTCAGTCACGTTCAAATGAATGAATTAAAGAGAATCGGTACATTAGGCGTTGGTGGATTTGGACGAGTGGAATTAGTTCAATACAAGAATAAAAACACTTTTGCTTTAAAATATCTTAAAAAAATTGAAATGGTTCAACAGCAACAACAAGAGCATGCATACAATGAAAAGGAAATTTTATTTGCTTGCGACTGTTCATTCATCGTTCGGTAATAAATATTTAATTTTAGAAGCTTTTCATCGCTTATTTCAGTCATAACTGTCATCAATCTATCTAATTCTCCACTTCCTTCATACCATTATTTAATCTCTGTGATGGTGCCCCATAAAAAGGACATTGAATCATAATATTTAATGTTAATGTTTCTTTTTATCCCATTTATCCCATTGATTTGTATCGTATCATTGTCGAAGTTGTTATCGATTATATTTTAATTTATGTCTTCTCTCACAATTATAATTCTACTCCCATGCTGGATATCGTCACTGGATAAAAATCTTTTAGATTATATAAAACATACAAGGACAAAAAATATCTTTACTATTTGATGGAGCCATGCCTAGGCGGAGACGTTTGGACGATCCTACAAAAATATAAATTCTTTGATGAAAAGACATCCAAATTTATGACTGCATGTGTTGTCCTAGCCCTGGAATATCTTCATAGAAAGAATATTATTTACCGAGACTTAAAGCCGGAGAATTTAATGCTCGACGCCACTGGATACATCAAATTGGTGAGCGCACATATCAGACACTTCCGTAATTGAATTAAAATATTCAACGCCATCAAATTTCATCATCTACAGGTTGATTTTGGTTTTGCAAAATTTATTAAGCCCGGACATAAAACATGGACATTTGCCGGCACACCGGAAGTATGGTCATCATGAATAAATTGAGTGCCCTTCTGTAACAAAATATCTTTCTTTCTCGTTCCAACCGCAATATCAAAAATCCTTTCTTTTACAGCATGTTGTTCCGGAAATCATTTTGATCATGGGTCATGCTTAAAGTATTTGAGCGGAATTTTAAGCAAATTTTTTGTCGGAAGTCAAATTTTTTCCTTTTTTATGTGCTTCACAGCACACAACTTTTGATGGTCAGCGCACTTTGATCCTTATCATTAATGCACCACAAGCTTTTCATCAACACCCGAGCGTCTAATGAAATGTTAGTCTGAACTATTAACCATGACAATCTTTTGCACAAAATAAAGTTTATTTGCCTTTCAAACAGTTTTATTGCCGCAAAAAGCCAACGCACTGCAAGAGCCATTCATACTCGCCATTTAGTCCCCTCCAACGCCAATGAAACTTAATGTCCACTAATAAAATTTTGATATCCATTTAATTTCAATTTTTGCTCATGTTGACAGAAAAAGAGAAACACAAAGCACAAAATATCTGTGCAGTGCAAGGACACAAAAGAGAAATTTGTTCTAATTGAATTTGAAAGCGATGAGCAAGCAAATAATCTCTGACTAAATTTATGTTGAAAAATTACTAGCAGCAAACATTAGTTTTACTGTTGGGTCGAGGTGCGGTGTGTGCACAAATTTGTTGGGAAGCTTTTTTTGTTTTCATTCTATGGGTGTGCTTGAGATATAAAAAGCTCATAAGGTACTAAAACTTTTATATTGTGTAAGCAGTAAAATTAATGTGAATCGTCGGAACAGAAAAAAAAAAGTTGAATTAAACTTTATGGATATGACGCGTAGAACATTTGGAAAAGAAATTCTCGCTCGAAAAAGGACATATATTGATGGCCTCTGTTAAGTTGATCGCCCAAAAATATTTCTTGAAAAGATGTTATGACCAACTATCAAGTTTCAAGACGTGTCACTGTCATTTGAAATGTTATTGAAACGAGCCAGCTGGTGTCATGTAATCATCAGCAACTTGTTTCTCGCTCTTACGCTCAATGCATGATATAATCCACCCATTTGCAATGAACTGTGACCAATCTGGATAATTTGTCATTGCACCAGCATTAGTTTCATTAGGAAAATTGCCATAGTTTGGTCTCGGCCACAGTGCCTTGTTTGGCACCTGATGCGACGATCGTAGTTAAGTTAGCATCGAAATTGGAAGCATTAGATGTTGTTTGTTGTAAATTTACAAATTCAACAATGTATGAAATAGATAGCGGTCCAACCAATCCACATAAATCACTGAGTAATTTAAATAGGCCACCGACAGTAAACATTTACCAGCCATTCTTCATGTAGCACGTCCACAATGAAACTTGTTTATTCTGTAAAAAAAAAAATTATTAAACGAAAATTAATTTAGGAGTGAAAATTAAATATTTTATTACCAAACAGGCAACAAAAAGTTCAAATAGTTTTCTATTAAACTGATAATAAGTTTGTTGATCGAATGAAATTTGTTGTGATGCACTTCATTTGCTTAATTTAATCGTTTCAATTTTGATTAAACTGCTGGATCATAATAATCATCAGACAGCTTTTAAATGACCACGTAATAAAGTGGAAAATTATTCATGCAAATCCTTCCACGAAATCGAATCACGAATAAATAAAGATCCACAAAAATAAACAAAAGTAAATGCGAATTTTAACATCGGATGTAATGCCGCTGCTTGATATTGTTTCATGTTCAAATTAACAAAATTCATAAATGAATTTTTTTGTGTTTTCCTTTAGCAAAAAAAACTTCTTGCAATGTTGATTTTGCGAGTTTTTGCAAATGCGATTTTAAGGATTTTTATGTGAATAAAATTTTTTGGAGAATTATTTTGAAGGTGTTTCGTTGTTCATAAACAAATTTTTCAATGTTAACAATATTTGTAATAATCGTGCGACGAATTCATTTAAAAAGATTACAATGGAAAAGCTTTAAAATGAACTTTTCATCAGGAAGTTGAGCTTTTCGTGAAAAGAGAGTGAAAAATAAATTTTGCAACAAAATAAAAGTCTGCAGACAAAAAAAAATGTAATTTCATGTTTAATTTGATAATTTATGTTCGGGAATTAAATTTCGTTGCTGCTTTCTTCATTCATTCGCCGAAAGCGACAACGAAATGATTCATGCCACAAAGGACGACGAATAATATTATCTCCAGCCAACATTAAAAAATAAACGGCCAAACCCAGACAAGTCAGGAAATGACCAAAAGCTGTTTCTCTTTAATATTTAAACAAAATATTTGCAACTCACCTTAAAGTTTTGATAAATAAACAAAAATTGATCATAGTGATAACGACTTGTGTCATTTTCTGCTAAATTTCCGAGATCACTCAGTTCAAGAGGTTTAAAGAAGCCTTTCCAGAACAATGATGTCATCCACCAGAACGTCATTCGCGATAGAAATGTTGAATAAGGATTCTTGTAAGGAACATTCTCCTTTGACAACAATGTCGGATCGCATGACTTTGATGTTATTAATTTTGTATTCTGTTTATAACAATTTGAATGAAAATAAAAAAAGAAGTTGTAAAATATTTCTCCGCTAATCACCAGAAATTATATTTTTTTTTTTTATGGAAAGGATATTTTGCATCCCTCAAAACTCCCTGCTTCATTGTACTTCATTGTTGAACATTAAGATTTTTTATGGCTCTCATCATTTTTTTTTTACTTTAAATTAACTTTGCAGCTCGTTCAGAAAATGCTTGGTTTGATTCAACTCGCTCAGCTTGTTCGCTCGTTTGTTATTTCTTTCGCAACAATTCTTTATTTTTAATGCTAAACATAACTCATTGTTGTGTAATTTAAGTTTCATCCAATAAAACATCAGCAGAGAAAGAAACATAAAAATCTTTTTTATTTGATTAAATTAAATTTCTTGGAATATGTTATTATTGAAACAATAATTGCTTATTAAATGTCGCGTGTGGATTTTTATTCGCGGGGTTTGAATTCATGCATCGATAATTGCTGACATTGATATGCCATGAGTGAATTGCATATTTACATGTATTCTGTCTGAGAGATCAATCGAGTCACATGAGGGTTGAAAGCCAAACGTCTTCATCATGTGAACATACGACAACTGTTTTGTGAGTCAAATATCTGTCTGCTGCTATCAAAGCCACCTACATATATTTCATTAGATTATCATTGGAATCCGATTTCATGACAATGTGATTTTACTTTTGTTCCTAAAATAGGAAAATTCTCAAGGAAAATTTTTATAAAAACTCTCAGGGAGAGGGAAACGTTTTTTTTTTCTGAATCGGTTCAAGTTCTAAAGAGAGTCAAAATATTTGCTCAAATTGTTGCGGAATAAATCTCGTTGAACTAACATTTATATCTTTTCATGCTCTTGAATTTTCATCAGTTGATTTTACTTCGTCGGCTACATCGCACTGCTAAATTTTCTTTCCCATGATCGGAATTGTGAGCCGATGTTTCTATTCTGGTTCAATTGAAAAATATGCTGAAAAATTCGTAGCACTAATGGAATTTAACATGATCCTTGGGTCCATCATAAACAAATCACTTAATAAAGTTGACTGACAAAAAAAAAGAAGAAAATAACGATTCAGCCGTCACCGGGACGCGAGTAACAAGAAACGCCATTTGATGGGAATAAATCACATTTTTCGGACACAACACATTTTGTGTAATATTTCTTTCTACTCTGTCATGGTGGCAGCGCGAATGAGTTTAGGAGAAAGAGCAAAAATAAATAAAAACAGTAAATTTATGATGTGTTTCAGAAGGAATGTGGCACCAAAAATCAGTCCATGAATTGATAGCATAAAAACATAACTCAATGAAATTCATTTATTCTTCGGATGGAATAAAGTTTCCTTTTTTTAAAGGATGTCACGCCCTGCAAACATAGAATTCGAAACAATTTCGACCGGATAAGATGGCAGCCAGTAAAACTTTTTTTAAGAGTTTTACTCATTAATTCGATCGCTTTGAGGCGTTTCCACTTGAAGATTTTTCCCTCCCTTCCGAGTATTCTAAAAGAACTTTCATAAAAAAATATATCGAAAGCATGATTTATCTTTATAGACATTTTTATGCGCTCTGAGTTGTTTATTTATGATTTTTGTACATGATGTTTCTTTCCTTGGCTGTTACACCACCATCAAGTATTGCGGGGATTCATGAGGGTGAGAAGGTTAAACAATAATTACCATAAATTTAGAATTCATCGCATTTTCTTCTTTTGCGCGATGATAAATAAATTAATAAATTACTACCGATGATGTTTTAGAAGAAAGGTAGATGGAGGGTAAATTCTTGTTAGATCGGAATTGCTCAGGACAAAGTATGAAAAAGGGACTGCACATGTCACATTAATCAGTATTAGACCTCAATCGTCGACCGTGACAGTTTCATTTGTGTCGTTTCCATGAAATATTAAGTTTGATGTTACCGAGAACCGGGCGTGATAACACGTTGCCATGCCATGCGTTGCAATTGATTTAAACGGAAACGATTTTCATTCTTGACTTCGGGTGCTGAACATTTTATTATCACATTCTATTTATCGCTATCATTTTACATTTACGTTAAGTGAATTTTTTTATACCGACAATTAAAAACATGAATGCGGTAACCGTATAACCTTGTGATAAAAACCATATCGAATCTTCTAAGGATTTTATAAATAACAATTTAGGATTAAATTTGAGATGAAATCCAATATCGCCATTGTCGTCACGATCCCAAAATATTTATGTTTTCTTGTTGCGATGGCAATTTAAATTCCAACCGGATGTTTAAATAAGAAACTCCACGATATTGTTTACAATTTGTTTGTTTGATTGCTTCGCACTTGCCAATTTTTTTTGCTGCTTTGTAATGGGCAAAATTTCCAGTGGTATGGAATTAAATGTGATATTTTGAGTTTTCTTGTTTTTTTGTGCGTTTTTATTGCGAAATGTTTCACAATCACTGAAGTGTAAAGTCTCCACGAGAAATATTCATAACATGAGATTCGTATCTGCAAGCATTTCCATTCCCACAAGGATTATCAAGCATACAAATTTCTCTCTCGTGAAGTAATTTTTCATAGTATTGTTCAATGTTTTGCAAGTTTTCTGCATTAACAATTTGTTAACAAAAAATATTGCGATTGTGTAACGTAAGTGGAAAATCGGGAAATCTGTGTTTATTCAGGTACTGCCGTTTAGATTGAATTTTAATTGTTCTAGTTCCATGAGTGTACACTTTGGCAATTGAATGTTGTTTCGCCATTTCATACATAGTGAACAAATGCTTCCAGCAGAAGAACTTCACTCAATTAATCTTGCAAAAAATGCTTTTTATCGAATTTTCGGTGAAATTGGCATTGCAAACAGCGAAAGGTACACAATGAATATAGATGGTTATGAAACATATTGCAAACAGATCCGTAGCTATTTTTTTTGTGTGTGCGTCAATGTTTGCCCAATGTTTCAATTAAAATCGTTTTTGTGCGAATACGAAAAGAAAACAATTTTTTTCCGATGGAAGTATCAAAACGAGATAATAATATTCCATGCATTGGCCATGATCCGTTCAACAAAAAGACAATTGTGGGTTTTTGTTAATCATTTCAATCACGTTTCAATAATTTTTCCGCACAAAATATTCTTTGCTATCCACATTGGAAGCTTCTTTAACGGAAGTCTATGAGCCTTTGTTTGACGAAGCGCTCATTTCATTAATAGCATCACATCGTATGTTCTGATATATCCTAAAGGCAAAAGTTCCCATGATTCGTCAATAAATATCCTTTCTAATCTAGATGCAGTATCATAATTACATATAACGTTATTACCAAGTCCTTAAATCAGATTTCCTCTTTTTTTTCTCTTTCTTCTTCATCCATTGAGTTCATGTGGGCGAAATGCTCTTCAAGGCATCATTCACTTAATCATTTGACGGCAATCTATTCATCCAACAATCAATCTTATATTTGCTTTCAATCAATTGATGCTTTAACATTTATCGTTTATTTAGCGTATTGTATTGATGAGCTTTTGTGTTTTTGATTGTTGAGAGATGAATGAAATAAAGTTAAAAAGTTTTGAAAATTCTTTTGACTTTCATTCAAAGTTAAAAACTCTGGGTTTGCAAAGTTACGTTCAAAATGAAAGAAAAACATTCAGAACTCAAAGTGGAAACCCAAAAGAAAAGCGAATCAAATATCTTGAAACAACGATTGACTCTTTTGGCCTCTGATGGATTTTCAGCTCTTATGTTTTATTGCTATTTTATTCCTTTCGAAAACTTAACTTTCGACCCCAAAAACGATAATCGAAAGAATTTGAGATTTCTGCTGACAATAATGATGTAATTTTTTGCCATAATTTTCATTCCAAAAGGGATTTCCCGCTTCGCTCTGCATGAAGTTTCTATTATGATTTTATTTTTTTTTTTTGCATGCCGACTCTTGCCAACATCATATTTCTCGTAAGCAAAAATAGCTACGAATTTGGCACAAACCAAAGGCATCAAGATGGTTCTTTTTTTTTTTTTTTTTTGGAACAATAAAAATCATCTCACAATAAAAATAAATTTCGGTGACATTTGCATATTGATGCGGCTTCTCATGATATCTGCTTCGAATGATTTTGTCAACTCTTAACATGTGAAATATTTGAACTTTGAAGCAGCATCAACAGCATAAAACTATTTTATGATTTTTTTTATGGGCTCGAGATTTTTTTCCCCAAAATAGTGGATTTCCCATTTCTTCCTTCATTTCCGATAGCAAATAAGTAATTTTCAGAGCTTTCGTTTTGATAGTCTTCCTTGATTAACTTTAAACAATTTCAAAGGCTTACAGTATCTCATCAAGTTTTCTCATTACCCCATCATCATTGAATTAACAATTTGTATTCACGATGTGGCATTTTGATATGAATCATATCATAGGACCAGAGATTTTCATTACCAAATATCAATGAGGAGCAGCAATTTATTTTTAGAATTCGCTTTCGGAATAAACTTGAATTGTCGACTTGTTTGGGTTTCCGTTACAAACAAATATTTATTCGGCGGAATAAGATTTGTTCAGAAATCTGATAAAAGTTTCTTTTTTGGTGCCACTCAGATTAATATCTCTGACATAAGTGATGAGTCGGTTGAAGATATATAACTGCAATATTTCGTTCCAATATGTGGATCGATCATTTGTCTTCTCATCTCACAATATTGAAAATCAAAGGACAAAGCTCAGCTCAGCAGTTTCGTTTTCCCCCTTCAATTTGTTTACATGTTTACGAAGACTTTGGTGTTATATCATCAGTCGAAATGCTTTTGAATAAAATGACGCGACAATAACGATTCGCGTCGTAAAATCTTTAAGTAAAAACTTGTTTTATTGAAAGCTTTATTCAACACAGATCAGATCTTTAATTTTAAGGAAATGAAATTGTGTAGACGAGGAAGTCTAAAAAGAGAATTGAAAATTCTCGGCCATTTTCTGCATCGACCATTGTCACAGTTTTATTCATTTGAAAGTCGCAAGTTGTTCAGCATAAAATTACTTCAGCTGATGTCATCTGAATTCCATTATTTCAGTTTGCTATCTTTTTAATGCTATCTCTCAATGTTTGGCAAAAGAACCTATTTCGAAATTGAGTCATTTAGAGTAAGATTTGAATTTAAAGTGAAAGGTGATTCTTATCGCTGAATGAGAAGATGAAAATCTTGGATTGTAGAAAATTTCTAATTGAAATTCCTCATGGAGAAATAAAAATGAGAAATTAAAACGTCACTTCAGCACCTCATCGTGAAATGAAATTAAAGATTAAGCAAACTAAATACAAAAAAGAATAAATGAGCAAATTACTACAAGAGTAGCTTTAGAAGAAAAAAAATCTCAATGAAATGACGTCGCAAATAGTTCAACAACTGGCATTAAAAATCCCAAATGTTCTTTCAATTGTGCAAATTAAATTTTTACATTTTAATCCACGCTTGAATGAATGACATAATTGAAATCGATTTATTTTCAGCTGAGCCATTTATTTGCCCATTGTGCAATTTTACAATCTCATAATTGTGTTGTGCACCATCAAGTTCTCGAGCAGAACCTAAAAAACGTAGCATCATCTATTTAATTGGCTGATAAGCTGCAATTTCAAAAAATATTATTTTCACTTGAGCAAGCTCGTTGAGCTTAAAGTTGAGCAAATTTTCGAGGCTTAAAGCACATTATGAGAATGAATTTAAGAAAGAAGAAACATTTTATTTTCACCATCTAACGAGTGTACCCATGGGACGCATTGATCACAAATGTGGATGAAATATTTTTTGGCAAAAATGACGTTGCTCAACCAACAAACATTTCCTAACACAACTTCCAAAAATATTTACACAGATGTTTTAATTTTATTCTATCGGCAAGAGTTTCATACATATTCCTGTGAGCTCATGGCTTGACTGCATCATTTGGCAGAACATGTAAATTGAATTTCCTCCTCTACAAGGCTCTTCCGCTGCACATCAAACGGCTACAATTTTGAATAAATTTTACATAAATTTTGCTATACACCACTTCAAGAAACCAATTTTTTTTTTTCGAAATGTCGAACATTATTCTTCCGAATGAGCTTTGGCCTGAGATACAAGCGACAAAGAAACATCATGAATCATTCTCAAATGCATTTATCGAGACGAAATTGTAGGGAAAAAAATATATTCTGACTTTATGTTGTGCGAATCATAAAATTAACATTAAAAAATATCTAAGAAGCTTTAATGGACTTGGTTTCTGCTGATGTCTTTAGCGTGTACTTAGTGTAATTTTTTCACATGGGCAATTTGCTGTAATAAATCATAAGCCAATAATTCATAAAAAAATACTGAATTTCAAATAAAACTCAGAGCAAACTTGTAAAAAGATTTATTTTACATTTTTCTCTCCTCTCTCGTCCTTTTCGCTACGAAAGTTTTCAATTCAATTTATGTTCGGCCAATTGAATAAAAATGTAAGAGCATTATACAACAAGCAATAGAAGCTAGTTACTTAATTTTTTTTGCAGTAGTGAGCTTTTAAGTGTATACAATTGACTTGTCATTCATGCATTTTGCGTCAGATTTGAAATTAATTCCTTGCAATTAATTAATTAAATTGAATTAGTCGAATGCTCTGTCGAATTCTGGTGATAAATTGATTCATTAAGATTTGGGTAAACAATTTCAATTTATAAACTCTCATGGGAGGCGAATTATGTGCTGATAAAAGTCATTCAAACTTTGATTTTTTACGGCCGCGATAACGATAACACAAAATAAGTGTGCATACATAAGTTAAACTTGTTTTTTCTGTTTGGAAATTTTCTCATTACCGGTTTTAATGAGCTCATTAAATGCACGCTGTGTGAAGCTTTCGAATGATTGCCGTGAGCCTTAATTGTGCAATTTTGGAAAAATCCCAAAGTTGTGATATCAAACGTGATGAAATGTCAAAAATATAGCACATGTTCATTAAATGGTAGCGAGGCACATTTTCGTGTATGTTAAGCTTTATTAAAATTTCAGTTTATCACGCGAAAATTTGAAAAGCTATTTAGCTGTTGAAATGTTGAACAAAATCCTTCACTGTAATAAGTCATTAAACACTAAGGAAATTTCTAATTGGATCTTTCAGTTCTGTAAACCCCAATGAAATTTAGTAATTGATTTTTTTTGCCGTCAATAAAATAATTCTCGTTAAAATTGATAAAGCTTTGAAATTTCATTCAGAAATTTTGTTTTCAAGAAATAATTCGCCTTTGTATAATGTGCATGGAAATCATTTTTCTATCCGATATATTGAGGCAATCAATGTGCGAAGCATCTTGCATAAATCTGAACCTGTTGACTCTCTTGAAATCAGTCGGAAGAAAGAGCAGCTTGCGCTTTGTATGCTTGTTAATCGTCACGGAGGGAATGAATTTTGGTAAGCTCGAAAGCATTTTTCAACGTGAAAACATGATGTTGCAGCATGGAATTTCATGAATCTTTTATTTATCATTCATTCAAACATTTATTTTTTTTTTCATCCTCGCTTCCGACGTCAAAAAATGCGCGCTGACATTTTTTTTCCTTCTTCTTTTTTATGGAACTGAAAAATATTTCGTTTTACGTAAATTTTTTATTTGATGGCGCTTATGATAAAAATAAAACTGCACCACGAGAGCTGTTGAGTGAAATTGCTATTTTGTAGTCATCGAGCGAAAAGACAAAAAAAAGTTATGCAATTTATTGAATTATTGATTGTTGACAATCGGGATCTATTCATCAGTAATGCTTATGTCTAAATCCATGCTCCTTGCTTCCTAGGAAATAGAAGCAGCATGCATAATACTTAATAAGAAAATTTTATCGCCAAGAAAATTTCCTTTCAATTTTCTTTCTATTATCATTGTTTTCCGCCTTTGTTGGCTCTCGCTGAACTCTCGATGGTTTCCTGTTACTTTTTTTTTGTCTCTGCACTCAGCACATCTTGAAGTTCATTTTTAAACTTCTATCTGGAAGGCACTCCCGATGAAATGAAGGAAAATGAGAAAATTAAATAAATTTTTGCAATTTCCCTCAAGCCAAAATGAGCTTTTTACTCGCCGCACATTAAAGTGTGATGAAACAATAAGGAGCTGAAGATAAAAAGATATCTTTAGCCTTCGCATTTGTGGTTAAGTGCATAATGATACACAACAATAAGCAACCCAACTTCGAGTCATCATTATTAAAAACATCTCCTTAGGATAGCACAAGTGCTCATTAAAACACAAGCATTCGTATTTTTTTTTTCGCTTCCTTCTTGCAAGTATGCAACAGCTGGAACAAAAGAAGGATGAAAACAGAATGAAAAACTGTTGTGATCGCAGAAGTGGAAAATAAGCTAAAATGAAATTTGGAATGGGGAAATTGCAAGTTCATGTAGCAACTGCATCCGTCTCGATTGGTTTTTGTCTTTTTATTTATTTCTTAAGTCATTCTCGTAACTGTAAACAACTTATACATCACAGGGCAACTCACAAGAAATTGTGTTATGAACAAATTGATGCTTTTTTTTTTTGCTTACTTGCTAAACGATGTAATATGCTGAGGTATGAAATCCATTTCTCATTCGGCAAAAGAAACTGGACAAAAATTCACCAAACCGAATCTCCCGCAGGGAAAGTAAAAATTAAGAAGACTCGAGTGGAAACAAAGTGGAAATCCAAATAGAAAATTACCATCATAAGTTTCAATTAAACTTTCCGGCATTTTTTTTTCTTTCCTGCCTTTGAATGAACCCCATCAAAACTTTAAGATTTTTTTTTTGTTTTCTTTCGCTAAAGACATGAGAAGAATTAGGTAGGATAAGATGATGTTTGCATGCCATCTTGATGGATTAAGGTTTCTTATCCCTTAAGGAAACTTTTGAAAAAATTAAGATGCTACTTCAAGTCCCCCTACGGCAATGTTGTAGCAGCCGCATCAAGTCTCCCTTTTGATAACGAATTTGTGTGTGTGTTTGTGTATCTATTTAGAATAGAGAATAATGGAAATAAGAAATTATTTTTTCCCCTTTTAAGCTTAAAAGGCTTTTTGGCATGCATGGTGAAAATAAAAAAAAAAAAAGTGAAAGGAAAATTAACTTGATGGAAAAATTATTTTCAGTACAATAATTTAGGAAAAAAAAAAAATTTTTTAACTTATTTTCTTATCATCCAGCGTTCTACGCATAAGAAGATCATTTTACTTGATTCCTCCCTTGAACTCATTCCATTGTTTAAAGCAGCGTTGGGCTTTAGATATAGGTATTAAAGTATACGAACGATGATGGTATTAGAGGAATTTCCAAAAGAAGCTTTAAGAGAATTCGTGAAATGAGCTTTTGTATGTCTAATACCTTCATTCACAAATCTGTGTGAAAATTATTTTCTCAATGAACATGGAAAACTGTAGCGCACGGTTGAAATAGTTTGACATTCATTTGTTAAGAAATTTGTATTTTCATAAATTTTCAATTAAATTCTTAATCCCCTAACTGACAAATTGCTACCTGAGTAACTAAAGCTCCAAACAATTAGCAGCCACTTTGGTGCATAAAAATACGTCAAAAGGAAATGAAAATTGAAAATGGTTAAATGAGACAAAATTGAGATTCGCCGCAATAAAACAAAGTGAGGTAAACTGTTTTTATGATTCGCAATTGTTCGCTTCCATTGTCAGTTAATGGATTAAAACCAAAAAATATTCATTTTCGCTTCATGACTTCGAGATTTATTTTATCCGTCTGGCCTGTTTTTTTTTTATAAATATATTGCCCAGTTTTTCATCTTTCTTACCAGGTTTTTTACCTTTACAAATTGTCAAGAAAATTGTGTATCCCAAAATAGATTTAGAATGTGCCTTTACCATGTTATAAATTTTTTCTTGCGGGCTTGAACACACTTGTCTAATAAAATAAATATTATTTTTATTTAGGATTGGAAATTGTGGAAACTGAAAAGTCGTTTTGAATGTATCGGAAACTTTCACCTATTTTCTCTGCATCAACATCTAATGCTGGTAACACATTTTTGATTTCATTGGCTCTCTTGTTAGGTTCTGCTATCAATTTTCCCAGTTTTATAAATGGTACTTCAATCAACAGATAAAGAAAAATCGAGGCTATAATTGACATTGTGAAATTCGTAACAACATTTCGAAAAAATGCGGAACTATCAATGTCAATTGGTCGATTACTTGAAGCCGTAAGATGATATTGGAAAAGAGCGCTAACTAAATACAAACTCAAACCTAATTTTCCAATTGGCTTCCATTTTTGACATGATAGGAATTGATTGAAAGCTCCTTTAGAATTGTCGTGATATAAATAAATAAGGACACTGAGTAAAACTGCCCAAATATTTCGGCCGCATGCAATTAAAAATGCATGCATTATCAATGGGATGAATTCACCAAATATATTCAAAACATATGTGTTTGCAATAAATAATACGATAATAACTAATACAATAACCCTTGACCGAAATAAATTTCTATTTGAATTTTCTGAAAGCTCTTCAAATGAAATTTTGCTTGCTGTCGAATTTGTCTGTGATTTCTTGAATAAATTATATCCGAGCAACATTCCAATCAAATAAGCTGATCCTCGAATATGCGTTGGATGATAAAGAAATCGATGATATTCTTTATAAACAAAGATTGTGACATTTTGTTCGTTGACCATCATTCCGTAATCAAATGCCAATTTGAAACCAACGCAGATTGATGATAAAATTAGAATTGTTAGAGTTCCGTAGAATACTTTTGATCCGAATTTGTAGGCTATGAATGCTATAAATGGGGTCAGTATGAACATTTGCCATTCATCAGAAATATACCACGTGTACTGCAAGCACATCTCATTAGGATTTGCATAAGTTTGAATGTGCAACAATGCTGACCACCAATATTTCTCACATGGAGTTGCAAAACTGTTTACAAACGAGTATGGCGAACGTGATGAAATGTAATAACTGAGATTAATATTTGTTAGAATTATGAAAGCAACTAAAGGTGTCATTCTAAAATAGCGACGAATGTAAGTTGCGACGATATTGAAAGTTCCCCTAAAAATGTAAATTCATATGAATGTTGTGTAGAAATAACCAAAGTATAAATGTCTTATTTACTTGTCAAGTTCCTGTAAAATTGTTCTTGTCGTGAGCGCGGCGCTGATAACGAAGAACGTGTCAACAGCTAAAGTAAAAACATGAAGTGTTGCTGGAATTAAACTCGAGTTAATTTCCTTCGGTTGATTGAGATCTTCAAGCGGAAACGGACTTCGTAGGTAATAGCAATGACATAACATAATCCAGAACGTTGAGATCGTGCGAATACCGTGGAGACAATTTATTGCATCTGGTGATGAATCTTCAGTGATATTAATTAAGTTCTTTCCATTTGTGTATATCGAAAATGGTTTTAGCCATCGATTGATATTTTTCGTCCTTAAATCCAGGATTGTGCTGATAAAAGCCGCCAGTACTAAAAACACAACAATACCCAAAAGTGTATATTTGAATGCATCAAAATTTGGACCTTCAGATGTTTTGCAATATTCAGTTTGATTGTAATCTGTGGCAATATTAAGATCACTTCCATTTAAAATATTTTTAACAATTCCCGAAACGTAATCAGTTGAACATGATGCCGGCAAACATACTGAGATACCTGATCGTGTATCCAGATGTTTCCATCCCATATTGAAAAGGCTTTGCTCGGGTTCTCGTGGAATGAGTCGATTCGTTTTTGAATAAAGTTGAACCATGCAATGTTGTCCATTTATAATTCCAATTTCATTGGATTCTGTTCGTTCATGGATGTGAATGCATTGCTCGAATTCACCAAAATCATAAGTATTGCCGAAAGTGATGTTGGGTAAAACTGACCAGGAGCTGAGAACTGACAAAAAAATTTGTTCATGAATAAATTTATGGAAAGTAATAAATTTTAATTTAATCAAACTTGCTATTAAACGTACAAAAATATTAATTTTAATAATATTGCTGGAAGTTTTATGGCCGAGCCGAAATCATTAAAATGTTAAATGCTTTACGGATTATATTTTGTCAATTTCTAGTTTTGCGGTATTATCGGCGAATCTAAAAAAGTGCCAATGCCCCTATAAAGATAATATTTCAAGATTTGGGCGTGTTTGTTAGTAACAAAGAACTATTTAAATAGCGTTGCATTTTTGTTTTTCCGATGGAACTGATCACCGATGAACCTCGTTAACATATCTTACAGTGCAAAAAATCAAATATTATGGTTATCTAAGCAGAACTCATATGAGTTATTTTAGTAATCTAACAAAAATGTTTAGGCATCAAATTGCTTCAACAATGCTTTTAGATCACGATATGGATGTCACTGAAACCAAATACCTCTTTTGGAACTATAAACTACTACACTATTTTTCGTGAATATTATTTTCGTAGGTCGGTCAAGATGGCAAATTTACGTTTTTAAGTAATGAAAATTTTTGCGTATTCTTAATGAAGTCAATAACAAATTCCTTCAATCATATATTTTTATATGATTTAAATTTCACTTCCTTACACTGTTGGCTCCAAGATTGTTGATAAGAACTTTGAATAAAATGCAATTGTTTTTGACAAGCTTTCAATGAGATTTGATTCTCTAGATTTTCCATTGCGATTCAAAGCTTTCAAACGCCTAACTAGAACTGAAAAGAATGCTTCCGAGCTCATTTCAATAAAACAAAATTTCGTTGTGTGTCCGAAAAATGTCGTTGTATGTTTAATTATAGTGTATTATAAGTGTATGGGTCAATGGATCAAAAGAGAGCAAATAAAAAAAAACGCATTCTTGTTATTTTATGAACTTGACTTTTTACAAGCACTAAGCTGCAATTTGTTTTTTGTACAAAAAAAAATTGCTTGATAAGCATTTTCCTCGTTTATTTATTTTTTTAAAAATTTGATGACTTTCTATAGACAACGGCACCTATGTAAAAAAAAAGGTTTAAACATTATTTATGAGTTTATTACATCATTAATCAATAGGTCACATTCAGTTGCATGATATATTGATATCGGAAGGGTATTAAATTATCATTATCGAATCGCGTTTTAGCGCAGAATGATTTTAAGTGGCGAAAACCGATATGATATGTTTTGCTTGTTAATTAGATTAAACTTATTTGAAAGGTAAAAGTTTATTATCTCGTAGCATTTTTGAATGGTCTTTTTGGTTCCAATAAAATTTCACTATTAAAAGCTTGATGATAAAAGCTTGATCGCGGTTTGCTTTCCGGAAAAGCTCTCGATGAGCTTTATCCATGTAAATAGACTTTGTTTTATATTGTTTACGTTTTCTTTTTTGCTTTTCAGCTGGTTGAATAATATTCTAAAAATATTTTAATTTTTGTCGTTAAGCTTTTGATTTCCTTCCACCAATATCCGAAATGAGAGATTGTTCTCTAAGTAGTTGAAGCTCAAAAAAACAATTAACAGCCTCTTTAGCACTTTAGGCGCGTAAAAATATGTCAAAAGGAAATGAAAATTGAAAGTCAAAATTCGTATTCGCCGCAATAAAACCGAGTGAGGTAAATTGTTTTATGATTCGCAAATACTCGCTTCTGTTGTCAGTTAAACCTGCATAAACAATTCATATTTTCATTCTTGATTTCTGACTTTGAGCTGGATTTTATCCGTCTGGCCTTTTTAAAAACTGAAATGCCCGTTTTTCTTCTTCTTTTCTTTATAAAAACTTATAAATAAATTCAAGAAATGCATTTTCCATTCACTATTTATTATTTATCAATATCCCAAAATAGATACAAAATGTGCCCACGCAACTTATTGTAAATTGTTGTATTGGAAATTGTGGAAATCGAAACGCAATTTCTAACGTATCGAAAGAAGAAGAATAATCATTTCATCTATTTTCTATGCATTAAATAATGTTGGTAACAATCTTCAATCAGCAGGTGCAAAATATTGAATTGTTCAAGGTATTGTATTGTAACGAAGGCACCGGTTCTCGATATTTTATGAACTTGACTTATAACACTAAACTGCAATTTGTTTACTGTACGGAAAATAATTTTGCTAAACATTTCCCCATTCATTCCATGATCATTTAATTTCGGTGTCTTTCTATAAATAGCGTCACGCATATGTGAAAAAAAGCTTGAACATTATGCATTAGAGTATTACATCACTAACAAATATGCCCCATTCAGCTACACACATGTTGCACAATTTGTATCTACAGTAAAATCTTTGTGCGATGAAAATGCAGTTATATGCGATTTAAAGTGTTCGCTATTAGATATCATGCTCATTTGCTGTTTGAAAGGCAAATTATATTATTATCGAATCGATCAATTAAGCAATGAATGGAGATAATTCAACTTTGTGTATGCGTTTCAACGCGGAATGATTTTAATGCAGTTGCCAATATCAATTTGTGGAAAAAAGTCGCGAAAACTGAAAGTGAATTTGAAATAATGGAAATACTAAGAACAATAAGTCCAATTTTTCACTTTTTGATGATTGTGCAGTACATTTTTGCCATGTGCTATGATATTTTTGTTAATAAATGGAAACGCTTTGATGGATTCTATATTAAAATTCCATTTGGTATTCCGTTGTATGGTCGCATTGTATATTTGGCATACTGGGGTACAGTGAGTGAAAATCTTGTTTGTGATATTGTGTGCTTGTAAATTAAATTAAACTTTCACTTTTCAGATCATTCATTCAATTTATTATCTCGTAGCATTTTTGAATGATCTTTTTGGTACCAATAAAATTTCACCATTAAAAGCACCGCTGATACGCAGAGTAAGAGATTATTTATTTGCGGCTTTCGCATTTCCTGTTGCCGTCAATGTTGTTTTCAGTTTTTGGCCATTGATGATGCTTGATCGGAATTTCGTTTTTTCAAAAGCTCACGATGAGCTTTATCCATTGTGAGTTTATTGTTTATTGTTTTTATTTTATGTATTTTTATATTTCTTTATTTCTTATATTTTTCAGCTGGTTGAATAATATTCTTCATACAAATGTCTTAATTTTTGGTATCGTGGAGCTTTTAATTTCCTTCCACCAATATCCAAAGCGAGCTTTTGGTCTATTCGGCACATACAGTTTAATGATATCTTATATTATTTGGGTCTATGTCGTCAAATATTTTTGGAACATTTGGGTTTATCCAATTATTGGATTAATAAGCATTTCATTGCATATTTTTCTGCTATGTTGTATTTTAATTTTAATATCAGTTCCTTATTTAGTTGGAGAAATTGTGAATGATGAAATTCGATTCTTGGCAAAAACAATCAAATCGACCAGAGGTCGCAAAAATGATCCATATCCAATATAGAAAAGTTTGCTTAGTATAAAGCGCATTGCAAATAAATGGCTTGAAATTATTTTGTGCTTAATCTCTTTTGTACCACGAAGCACATCTGACAGGATGGGCATGAAAAGGTAGAAAACAAATTAAGATTGGACAAGAAAAGAAAGAACAAAAAATAAATGAGAAATTTTCCATCAAAATAAACATTAAATTTATATTTTTAAAACATCCTTCGAGGGCCACATTGAATTATTTTTTGTTGCGGGGGCACTTTCTTAAAGCACCTCAAGCCACGACCATCTTGGGGCTTTATACAGTTTGCTTAAAAAGCGTCCATCACCTTTTTCAGCCCATATTTGACTTTGAGAATTGTTCGTTCTGTGAATTAATTTCCATTTGACTGAGTGACATCGTTCAAAAAAGATAACAAAACTTTATTTGTGGGGTTTATTCATAAATTGATTCAAGAAATTAAAACCAAAAATAATTCTAAATTTCATGTGACGCAATCGGCGTTTTGTTGCATTTTTTTATTATCCTACATCTTTCTCTTATTTCCCTCGTTGATTCCAAAACAAAGCAAACAGAAACGAAATTTATTAAGAAAATCAATTTACTGTGAAAATTCCACGTGATCGCCCATGCTCGCCCATCATGAAAATGCCAATTAACTTTCGCCGCATAATTTCACAATGATTTTTACGAATCCCGCGCTACGTGATGGTGGAAAAATTTGCATTTTTCCGTCGGAAAATCAAAAAGAAAATTAAAATTAATAAAAAAATTGTTTACCTTATCGTAAGCATCTGTCGACGGCTGGCGGGCTGGCGGCAAGTGAATTATCCTCAATTAATAAACGAAAATATGTTTGTCACTTGCAATTTAACAACTGCCTACTTAGACGCACAAGCTCAGAATAAAAGTTCATTTCGTTTGAGAAGAATTAAAGAAATATAAATTTTTCACCCTTGCGGCTATTTAAGGTTCAGCAATTATAATTGTGCAACTTACATATTTCACTTTGCAACGCAAAACAAAAAGAAAAGAGATTTATACTAAATTGCCCGCTGGGAAGTGCATAGTACTTTATGAAATCCATATCAAATTTTTGGTATCAAACTTTTTCATTCTCTTTGATGATGTTAAGCTGCATGCAGAATGAGAAAACAATAATCATGTACGAAGAAGAATTTTCCTGTGGTGTCAGTGTCTTTAGCAAACTAATTTTCTATCATGTACTGCGAGCGCCAGCGCCACAGGATGCATAAAGAAAGGTCAAAGCATTTTGTATGTGGTTGGGAAAAAACTTTTTGTTTCACTTTCGGAATTCCCAAGCATAGTAATTCCGAACAATCATGATTGCCGTGACTTTTATTCCTGCAGGTGTCGTGCAAAATCAAAAGAGAAGAATTCTTGGTATCAAAAGGATATTTTATTATTATAAATTTAAATTCGTGTGCAATTTATGACATTGAATTTTCTTATCAAATAAACAAAAAGAACTGGGACGTAGGTGCGGGTAGAACAAATAAAGCACCCAGAGTAAGACGAGAACAAAACTTTGACAATTAATTTGAGCAATCTAATGGCGCTTCATAAGGATTTAAAGGCACTTTTGGTGTTGTCTTAGAAATTGAATTTTGAATTATTGTCGCCGGCAGCATGACCATTTTGAGGATTAAATTCCAGATCTCCGTTAACAGTTGTTGGTGCCAATTCAGCAGCTTCCTCTTGATCGTCCGAAAAGTATGTTTCAATGAACTGGAATGCTTTTTCGTAAATTTCTTGATTCTCGTGATTTTGTAACGATTCTAATTTGTCGACGGCACCAATTTCTTCCATCATCATACAGAAATTGTCGAGACCGTTGACGCTTTCTGCAACACGGAACAGAGCCTGCAAGCCATTGAGAATGACGGCAACCGTGCGACTGTCCTTCGACGATAACAAATCACAATAAGGTTTAATGATGGCATATTTTTCAATCATTTCGACAACTTGCTCATTTGCTCCACCGCTAGTGATATTTGTAATGGCCCAAACAGCTTCGCGCTGAGCTTTGAAATCACCCGATTGAAGAACTTTCACGAGTGGTGTCAAAACATTTTCATCAAGGACTTTCTGAATTTGAACTTGATTGCCGGCCGTTATGTTGCTAACTGTCCAAGCAGCCTCCTTCACAATATTTGGCTTCCTATGTTCCAGCAACTGAATCAAATATGGCAAAACATTCGAATCTAAAACAGTATCAGTCTGACGATCATCGCCCGTTACAATGTTGCCAACTGAACGTAATGCCGGGGTAACAATCGATGGATCGTCACATGTGAGCAGTAACACCAAACGTGGAACACAGCCAGCATCGACAACAGCTTGAATTTTGGTGGAGGTATCATCAGTCACATATGACAACGCCCAACAAACATCTGACAAAATCATCTTATCATTGTGTTGTAACAATTGTGAAAGAGCTGGTAGCATCTGCTGAACCTTCTCAAAAGGTGGCGTTGGATTCTTGTTACGGCACAAATTCGACATCAACCAAACAATATTACGCAAAAAGGAGATTTCAATCTTTGGATCTTGAATTATTTGAAGCAAAAACTCAACGACTTCATGACGCAAAACGATATCACGAGCATCAGGTCCATCACCAGCAATATTTCCAAGAGCCCATACAGCTTGTTCTGCCACATTTGGCATCGGAGATCCTAAGAGTTTAACAAATTTTGGCACAGCTCCGGCTGCAATAACTGCCTTTGTCTGATCAGATGTTCCCGATGCAATGTTCGTCAAAGCCCAAGCGGCTTCGAATTGCATGTCCTGACTAAAATTTAGATGTAAAAAATTAGAACATCAGAAAATGATTTATTCCTCTTACTTGTCGAAATCCTCTAGAAATTTGATGAGTGTTGGTACAATTCCTACATCAATGACTGTGTCAATTGGTGGATTCCTTTCACGACTCAGCATTTTGCGAATTGCTTGAACAGCCGTAAATTGAAGTTGCGGATTGTTACTGTGTATACCAACTACGATTTCATCAAGCGAGAGATTTGCGATCGGTAATTGTCCATTGACTTCCTGAAGAGGCGATGTCGGTTCCTGGATTTCAATGTTTCGGCGTTTTAGCAGCTGATCTTCCTTCTTGTTTTTACGCAGTTCGACGCAAACTTCTTGGCGTCGTTGGCGCATATCATGCTGTATGGAGGAAAGAGCGAGATTGAAACATGTGATACAGGAACCGGAAAATGGCTCTTACCGTTGAATTCTTTGCGTTATTTTTGTAAGAAGCCAATCGGCTTTGTGCTGATGAATTCTCGGACATTATTGATACGACTGTCAAATAGGAACAATGAAAATGGAAATCGAATTCAGTTTAATTGATAAAAAGGCTCGCGAACAATGGCGCGCACATTGATGCCGCATTTAATTGAAGATTTCCACAAAAAATACTCACCAGAATCGCTGAACTTGATATTTCGCAGACTGCTTGCTGTATAAAGAATATTTGGCGAGTAATCTGGTTAGTTAATTTATGCTATCTATTGTTAAAAATGGCGATTTGTGCCTTCTGTCAAATCTGCTCAAATGAATTTCAAATTGACCGTTACTATGCTCAATTATTGTGTATTAGTAACACACACATAAAACCGTTGCTTACTAACACTCATAAACGCAAATGGATTTGAATAAAAATAAACCGTTGAAAAAATTATAACAGTGCGAAAAGAGGTTTAGCGAGGTTTTGAGTCATCTAAGTAATCCTCGAGCAACTTTGCAACTTCAAGAACACTTCAAGAAATGGTAAAAATTAAGGTTCCGTTGAATCGCAATCCACTAAAAATGTAAAAAAAAATCAAAAACATAAAGAAGAAGTTCTCGTTTTATGAACAATGATAAGCTTTTGATGGGAGTAAAGTTTAAAAGTCATGTTCGAAGACACTTACTTTGAATGTGCTAAATGTATATTACTATCTCTCAAAAAAACAGGAAGGAAATCATTTGATAAGACCAAAGAAAAATATATAAGGTATTCCTCTCAGTATAATTCTTGCGTCTATTTAGTGCGGTCACGAGAATGATGCTGTTCTGGATTTTAATACTGTTACTGTCCATTTATTGGATTTACAAAGAATTCATTCAGCTAAATGATTTAAAGGCGCTAGGCATTCCGCATGATAAGCCATGGCCAATATTCGGAAATATTCTTCCGGTTTTGCTAAAACGACAGACAAGTAATGCATTCACACAAGATCTTTATCGGAGATATTCAGATCAGAAGTAAGTGAAAGAGCAAGTTGAAGATGATTCAAGAAACGTGTCAGCATAGATTGAGCGCATAATGCGCATCAACAAATTTCGTCATGGTTTCGGTGTTTGTAAATAATGTTCTCTCACATTGTTTTTAATTTCAGGCTGTTTGGCTTTTATGGCATGTTTGGAATCTACACTATAGTTATTTGTGACCCAGCGATTTTGAAACAAATTGCGATTAAAGATTTTGAGTTTTTCGTAAATCGCGATCGTTTTGAAAACCATCATGGTGACAAATATTTGAGTAATTCTGTTCTGTTGATGCGCGGTCAAAAATGGAAGACATGCGAATGTTGTTGAATCCAATATTTACTACTGCTAAATTGAAACAAATGCATATATTGCTAAATGAATGTGTTTCAGATTTTATGAATCTTTATGAAGAGAAAGTTATGAAAAATGGCGGTAGAATTGAAATTGATACTCATGATGTTTTTTCAAGAGTCACTGCTGACGGAATTGCTACAGCTGCACTTGGATTTAAAGGCGATTGTGTTAGAAACGAAGAAAGTGAAATTTTTAAAATCGCCGATGCTGTCGAAGCAGATTTTACACGTCCGTCAACTTTAGTCCTTCTTAATGTGCTTCCAGCAGTTTGGAAACTTTTGAGAATGCAAATATTCCGCAAAAGCGTTCAAGAATTTTTCAAAAAGAACATCATCGGCGAGATGAAAAGACGCGAAGAGTTCAACGTTGATAGACCCGACATTATAAATGTATTGCTGCAGGCAAATGCCGCTAAGAAATCTGAAAGCTATTCGGGCTTGAAGGGTCAAAAAATCAATAAATGGACTGAGAATGAAATTATTGGTCAAGCCGTAGCACTATTTTTAGGTGGCTTCGAAACTACCGCTTTGACAATGCAAGTTTGCTGCTTTGAGTTGGCTTGGCATCCTGAAATACAGCAAATATTAATCGATGAAGTTGAAGAAATGAAAACAAATTTGGATGGAAAAGAAATTACTTATGAACAATTGAATTCTATGAAATTCTTAGAAATGGTCATCAGTGAGGTATTGCGTAAATGGCCATCATTTAGATTCTCATCACGCAACTGTGGCAGGGATTATGTCCTGCAGACCGACGACGGAAGATCGTTCAAAATTAAAAGAGGAACCGATTTTAGAATTCCAAATTTAGCAATTCAAATGGATCAAAAATACTTCAAAAATCCCGAAAAGTTTGATCCACATCGTTTCAGTGATGAAAACAAAGCGAACATTCCAACTGGAGCTTACATTCCATTCGGAATTGTTAGTTAATCTTACTCAGATCATTAAAACATTTCTTCAACATGATAATTTTGATAACTTTTTTTTAGGGTCCAAGGATCTGCATTGGTCAACGATATGCGCTGCTTGAAAGTAAGCTATTGCTGTACTCACTAATTTCAATGTTCACCATTGAAAAATGTAGCAAAACTCCTAAGCAACTGACTGCAAACTTTGGAAATGCTGGATATCAGGAACCAATTATTGTTGCACTCAAAATGAGGAGATAAATATTTTAATTAAGTGCTAAAAAAAATTCTCGCCATTATTGAACACCAGTTGGAATTTATTGATAACTTTTTAAAAACAATAAGGAGTCCGCAGAATTATTCGCTTTAATAAATTTTTGAAGCAAATTGTTATCTAAAAACATATAATTTTTTTTTATGAAGTAATCATTTGATAAATTGTTCTGGATATTGCATCGTTGTTTCGTCACTACGTTTGAATGTCGACGGACGCGTAAACTGAATGAGGCACAATCCACTACTCGATGATGGATGCGTGTAAGCGTAATAAAACCATAAAAATATAACCAACATGACAACGAATGCTATCAAAAAGCATGTGGTGAGTAATGACCTTAAGGCTAAGCTATCATGTAATAATGCTTCACGATGAATTTTTCCTGGACATTTTTTAAGATGATTAAATGATTTTTCGTCGGATCTTTTCTTATCACATTTGCCTCCATTTTCCAGTGTCCACCAAAAACATTTCATTGCGCCACTCAAACACATTTCGCAATCAGTTATTTGAGAACATTTTATCAATGGTTGTAGGTGAACGATCGTTGAGCTTCGAATTTTAGTATCGTTAATGTGCGTGATATGCAATTGCACAAACTTTTCAAACTGCAAATCTGTTTTAAAGTCCGTTGTACCTGTAAGACCACTCATTCCAATTTTGGTATAAGCATAAATTTTCCGTATTTCTTTGATAGGGATAGGAAGAGTGTAATAGGTAAATTCTATAGTTCCATTTATATGTAACGACAAACTGAAGCTTAGCAGTCCTACATTTGGTTTTGGCTCAAAAAAAACTTCATCCCATGCAACTGTTATGAAGTTTTCTGAAATTTATCATTAATTTAAATATTTTAGTAAGTGAAAAAAGATGAGCTCATCTTATACTCACTATCCATACAATATTTTATCGAATCATTTTTTGATGATGTTAAATTTGTCATTAGTGGCGCGATGTATTGAAGTATCTCGATAGGCTCAACGGCTACAAAACCATCAGGATTTACGAGAATTTTACTCACATTATGACCATAATACGGAAACAAAAATGGCAAATCAATAGATTCCAAATTCGTGGGATGAAGATTTATAATTTCTAAATTCAAACATGTTTGATTTAAATCGCGATTCGATTGAAGGATGGTACTTTTGTATATTTCCTGTTCTCCTCCAACATTCTCAATGATATGCTCGAAGAAATCCGAAAGTATATCTATCTTTGGTGCTGATGATAATTGTGTGTCATGTGTGCCATCTGATGCATTTACTTCATTTTCACTCACTAAGAAATACTGTTAAGAATTCACAGGTGCTTGTTAATCTGAATATTTTTAACTTACAGTAATACAAGATCATCAAAGTAAATGGAAATAAAATTGTGAACTTCATTTTAATCATTCAACCATTGATCACATCAGTCACTAAACAACTGATTATGTTGCTTCGATATTAGCTTATTTTATATGCTTAAAAATTATCTTCAAAAGCGGAAATCGAATGACAGTCAATTATTTTGATAAAAAAAATTTGTGTCCTAAAATTTTGTTCATGTTTGAGAAAAAAAAAACGAATGGAATCATTAGATAATGACAGACAGCCGATGGATTTTTGCGGTAAACCCGACGATAAATAGAATATAAAAAGTAATTTGTGGCATAATTTGCAGACTTTTTGGCTAAACTTTCTTCCGAAAAAATTTGCACATATCGAAATTTACATAAAGTTTTTCAAGATCTTTCAATTCAAGAAACTTATTTCTTATCACTAAAATTAAAAAAAAAATAAGGAAAAAAAAAATCGTTCAGTGCAGGATTCGAACCTACGCGGGCAAAGCCCAATGGATGTCTGAAGTTATATTTGTAGCAGTCCATCACCTTAACCACTCGGCCAACTGAACTATTACTGAACACTTATATGAAATTGAAATAATTCATTATTTAACTTATGTTTTTGAAGCAGAAGATCGTGACTAAATTTTTTTTATTTATTCAGCTGAGTTGTGATGATCTAAATAAGTAGAAAATAATTATTAAACATCAACAACATTTAAATGGTGACGCAGCAAAAATTGATTAAGTACATTTAAAAATTTAACGAGTTATTTTTAAGCGAATTTCCGATGAAAATGTTTTGAACGATTTATGATTTTCCCAAAAAAGCATTCATGAGCAACCCTCAACGAACCAACCCTCGTTTTTCGCATCACCTTGGAGGGGTTGTTGAAATAAATTCGCATCACACATTCGTCAGTCGTAAAAGTTTTTCCGTCGTGAGTGCTGAATGGGAAAAAGTCTCTTTTAGGTTCTCGCGAGCTTGAAAATGGCAAAGAAATAAAATTTTCACTTTTAATTTTCCGTTTAATTTGGGTTTTAAAGTTAAGTTTTTCGCGTGTTCGTTGTAGTTCAAAGTATAATTAACCGAATTTAACTGGAAAATTGTTGAAATATAGTCAAATGACGAGTCGGGAAATTGTGCAAAAAAGAAAAATGGTAATTTTTATTACAAAGGAAAATTTTATTTAAATATTTCTCAACTCTAAGTGTGAATTAAAGCTTTAAGTCGTAACTCATTTATCAAATCAATGTCGAAACATCAATTTCAAAGTGCCAGAAGTGTTTCAGCGCTGCCGAAAAGGTCACAAATCAATCGCATAAAAGTTTGTCACTGATGAAAAATTAAACAGGGAAAATCCATCCGCACTAACACTATGAAATATAGCACAAGAAAAAAAATTGGGAAAATTACTTCACACAAGAGAACTTGTTTCATGCGATAACAGATGAAAATATCCCTTGAATTTTCCTCCCCCATCGATACGAGGAAAATAAATGTGCGCCTACTAATACTATCGTGCGTTTCCGTGTGTTACATAGTCATCCGTTTAGCAAACTTTAATGTTCCCTTTGTCCGTCACCCTCAATTAGACAAACAGGAAGTAAAAAAAAAAATACTTTGTTTTAGGTGACTGTCGAAGGAAAACTAAAAAATGACGGAATTGATTGCAGTTTCACATTTATGCGACGCCTTTTAACTTAATCCTTGTTGCTAAAGTTAATTAATTGCATGCAATCACCCGCAACGTTTTACTTTAAATATTTACAGAATGAATTGACGTCTATTCAACAATATCCAAGTGAAACCCCCTGCGCACAAAAATAGTGTTGTTTAAAATCAGTCAGCTGGCACAGCAGGAACGATAATTAAAATTCAAAATTCAATTAAAGGATTTGTAAAGAGATTAAAAAAGGATCAAAGGGAATATTTTATTTGTTTTTGCTGTTGGCATCGAGTGAGAATTTTTTTCGAATTAATTATTCGAAGCTCTGGAAGCATTCAAGGGCGAGCATCATGCAAAAGGAAAATAAAGTACCGTCAGAGACCTACCAGTATGTGGGACCGTATCGATTAGAGAAAACTTTGGGCAAAGGCCAAACTGGTGAGTTTAATCTCTTAATTGCTTAACAATCCACAAAATCCCTCTTTCATCGTCTCAATGAACAGTCAATAGTTGGCCAAATTTTACCCTTCACTACGATTTGCTGATATTTAGCCCATTAATCACAAAATACTTACCTATTGCGATCTGTTTTACGAGTCGTTCACGATAATCCTTGAAAGAGCCAATCAATTGCTCTCTTAAGACAATTTCTAGTGCTCTGTCAACAGAATTGCACAACTGCACAACATAACAATGAAAATCTCCATTAATGTCGGAATCTCCATGAAGCTCTTTTTCCATTTATCGATTTTCCTTTTGGTTTTTTTCTTTCTTGTTATTTATTTTCCGCATTTTTTTTCCTTTCCTTCTTCTTTATGCAATCATTATCTCTCTTCATAACCCTCCGCTTTTGCCCATCCTCCAGCCAAAGAAATTTATGTATTGTAATTTGCAAATGCGTGTGTCTATATGTATGTCTGATTGAATGTAATATCGGTTTGTAAGCCTGTTGGCACACATTTTAAGAAGGAATTTCATTCAGGCATGTTGCTGTGAAACTGATTTGACAAGCAAAATTCAATTTGAATTTTAAATTCTTCTTTTTTTTTGTTGTTTCCTTCTTCATATTGACATTCAACAGCAGGGTTGAATTTTTAATTACGAGACAAATCATCAACTCTGTTTGCATTCGATGCATATTTTTTTGTAATGTTTACGATGCATGTAGACCGCATGTTTATGTAGTTTAAAGTCGACAGAATGTCAATGGTCAATGGCTCGGTTTAATTAATGATAGGTGGAAGCGAAAATCGATTTACTTGGCGAACATGCAGCGCTTTTATTTTCCTTTCATCACAAACAACAAATGACTTCAGAAAAAAAGGTCATGTCAGCCACGAAGTAATAAAAGCTTCATTAATGATTTGTTTTCTGTTTCCATAATTATCGACTATGTATGATTTCGTCAGTGCTATCGAATTTCACAAAATATAGTCGACTATTACTTCTCGTCACGAAACCCACACGATGAGGGGGCTTCATCTGTCGGGGAGTTTAATGTCTCGACTCCTTCTGAAGGGTTTCTCCAATTTCAAACGCGCATTCCTTATTTCTTTTTTTTTTGCATTATATTGACATTAAATAGTATAAAATCAATAAAACCTTTGCACATCAAATAATGCCAAAAATTCATTGAAATGGAATATAACGGCAATATATCGAAGGACCCAATTTGTCCTTTTCAATTTTGTTTCGATATCTCGCGTAGCACTTTTTTGTAATAAATGCCGGCTTCAAAGTTGTTCTTTATTTTTAGATTATTGAATTTGGCTGACAGCAAGAAATCAACAATAAATTTGCATCACAATCATTTCTGATATCATCAAAAATTCCTTTTGATGAATTTATTGACTAAAATTTGTACAATCGTTGCGTTGATAGTCGATCGCTGGTGCTCGCTACATATCGACGGGAATTTTTAATTTTCTTTTCGTATTGGAGGGTTGCAAATTGCAGTGTAATATTTTTGCCACTTAAACCTATGCTTGGCTTCCTTTCCTGGCGCCCTTAACGAAACCATATCAAATTACATCAGTACAACCGGTCATTTATCATTCAGATATTTTTTGGTTTATTATGTCATATAGTAAATAAAGATGCACAGACAATCGTTTTACATGATTTTATGCTATAGCATTACTATATGGTTCTCTTTGTAACACTGTCACCTATAATTTTGTGCTACCGCGAAGTCGATAGTAAAATCTGACATTATACTGCATGTGACAATTAAATTAATTTTAAATGTTAATGAGTGGCTTGACGCAATTACTCATAAAAACGGAATTTCTACCAAAAACATTTTTCATATTTTCCCTCCAAACATATTTCACAAATATTATGTGAAGCGCAAATGGCTTTTTTTTAAACATATTTCATGATAAATGTGACAAAGACGAAACAAATATTTTGATAATCGATTTTCATGCGGTGCCCGAGCTATTCATTCTAGGTGGCCCCGTTTTCATCCCTTCCTATATCCTCATCCGCTTTTTCCCCCTTTACCAAATCTCAATGTCTTTTTTTTTCGTGTACTAAAAAAACAACATAAAAACAACATTTAGCAAATGTTTTTGCTTTTCGATTGTTAATGTTTGTAAATTCCATTCAATTTACGAATTGCGAGAGTTCTTTTTTGTTGCTACTGCTGCTGATGTGGCTTCAATCGCAATGAAATCCGTGCATACAGTATCAAACAAATTGGCACATAACGAGAGCATATGTTAAATTTTCCCATTATCAAAATGTTTTCTTTATTCGTTCGGCATAATTTGATTCGATTGTTTGTTTTAAGTCTTGCATTGGCTCCATTATTCGATACATAAACGGAGCTTTCTTTAAAGATTGTGAAGAAATCGAGGCGTGTTCATTTTCTGTAAACCTACTTAGGTTTAAAGTTATCTTAAGAGCAGCAACCAACCGTAGCTGGTCAAGCAGTGGACATTTATGATGATTGAACATTTTTTATCATACCAATTTTGCAAATCATTCATATTGAAAAATATATTTTTTTTAGGTCTCGTCAAGCTAGGCGTGCACTGTGTCCTAGGCAAAAAGGTCGCAATCAAAATAATAAATCGCGAGAAATTGAGCGAATCGGTGTTGATAAAGGCAAGAAATAAAAGTATAATTAAATGTTCTATTAAAAGCTCAAGTAGAAATCGATCAAGTAGAAAACACTTCATTGGAGCTGTCACTTTTAATGATGGTTTCACTTTAGTGATTCATTATTTAATTTTTCATTTGCAGGTGGAAAGGGAAATTGCAATTATGAAACTGATTGATCATCCGCACGTTCTGGGCTTGTCAGATGTCTATGAGAACAAAAAGTATCTGTAAGTTTAAATCATGAATTGATTATTGACATAAAGGTCAAGGGTGCATAAGCTATTTACAGCAGTCGAGAACGTTTGCAATATTCATAATCAATTATAATTTCAAAGCCACACTGATTGATGTTGACATTTTTCAGGTACTTGGTACTCGAGCACGTTTCTGGTGGGGAATTGTTTGATTATTTAGTGAAAAAGGGACGATTAACACCGAAAGAGGCGCGACGCTTTTTTCGCCAAATCATTTCGGCCCTGGACTTCTGTCATTCTCATTCAATATGCCATCGCGATTTGAAGGTAAATGAATAAAAAAAAAGATGTTACGCAACCCAAATGAATCTAATTGTATGAATATTTTTAGCCGGAAAATTTGCTTCTCGACGATAAAAATAACATAAAAATTGCGGACTTTGGTATGGCATCACTACAGCCAACAGGATTCATGTTAGAGACGTCATGCGGTTCACCTCATTATGCATGTCCGGAAGTTATAAGAGTAGGTTGATCATGAATTCCCATCTGTATTTATGTCAGTGCGCAACTTGAAACATTATTTTCGTAGGGCGAAAAGTACGATGGTCGACGTGCAGATGTGTGGTCGTGTGGCGTGATCCTATATGCCTTATTAGTTGGTGCTTTACCATTCGATGACGATAACTTACGACAATTGCTCGAGAAAGTCAAACGAGGTGTCTTTCACATACCCCACTTTGTCCCACCCGATTGCCAAAACTTGTTACGCGGAATGATTGAAGTGAACCCTGAAAAACGATTAACTGTAAGTTTGTGACGCAAATTCGAAACTTTGACGAAAACTAATTTGCTATTTCTTAATTACTTACTAAGCTCTCGGAAATCAATCGTCATCCTTGGGTAACGGCAGGTGGAAAAAGCGAATTAGAATTAGAACTGCCAATGATGGAAGTCGTACAGACGCATGTAATTCCAACAATATCCGCCATTGACACAGACATTCTTAATTCAATTTGTTCACTTGGCTGTTTCAAGGATCGCGAAAAGCTCATTCAAGAGTTGATGAGTTCGCAGTAAGTTTTGAATAATTCATGGCTTGTGTCATTTATGTAATATAATTTCGATATGATACTTCTACATAGTCACAACACCGAGAAAGTTATTTATTTTCTATTGCTGGATCGTAAACGTCGAAGGCCAGCAATTGAAGATGAAGAAGAAATCATTCGTTCTAAGAATGATGTTATTGAAGTTATGGATCCACCACGGAAACGGTTAGACACATGTCGAATAAATGGCTCGAGTAACTTTGCCTATGGTCAGATTAGTGAAGGATCGCCACTCACACCGAGACGAACTACTTTCAAGTAAGTTTCGTAGTGCCCTAGATATTCCCTTCATTTCAAAGAAAGGCAAATTTCAACTATTTTTTCCAGCAATGGTAAGAGCTATGCTCGTCGTTCGCCCTCATCTGCTCCAGCTACCCGCTCATCATCGTCATATCACCACAGTCCCACGCGTGGGATTTCTATTAATTCTAGTCAGGCTCTAAGTGAGTTGAAACTATACTCTAGTATTGATGTGGTGTATTTTTAAAATTGCTTTCTCTCGTTTACTCACTATGTAGCTATATTGCGTCCTACATCACCTGCATCCGCTACATCATCACCATCACGCCACTCATCATACACTAGTTCAGGTCGTCCAAAAACTCAAATAACAGAACACATCAATACCAATATATCATCATCAAGTCATGCTGGAAATAACAATAATCTGTCCACAGCACCATCATCGTGCACTCAATCTCCCGTACATCATCGAGCCAATTCTGGTCCAACAATTGTAGCGAATCTCTTTGCCGAGAGTGATCAAATGACGCAATCGGCTATTGTTCAACCGGCATCGCCACATATGAGTATAAATAGTAACGCCAATTCATCTGCCGGCACAACTGGCACTGGAAGTCAATTATGGAAAACTCGATTAACGAACATTAAAAATAGTTTCCTCGGTAGTCCACGCTTTCATAGAAGAAAAATGCAAAGTATGTTATAAAGTTCTTTTTATTGCAAAACTTTAGTTTTTATCGATACTTTCTCGTTTTAGTTTCAACTGAGGAGGTTCACATGACGCCCGAATCATCACCGGAACTGACTAAGAAATCATGGTTTGGTAATCTTATTGCCACTGAAAAGGATGAAACGTTTACGATACTTGTGAAAGGCAAGCCTTTGTCGACAGTTAAAGCTCATTTAATCCATGCATTTCTATCGGTAAATGATTCTATGGCTCCTTTTCATTCAAAACTAACACTGAATCATCCCATTCACAGATGACTGAACTGTCACATAGTGTGATCTCACCAATGTCGTTCAGATTGGAGTACAAGCGTGGCAGTACCGGACCGACAATGTTTCAAAGATACGTACGAATTCAAGTCGATATTAACCCCATTTGCAAGCAAGGCGATGTTGCCGATTTACTTTTTGCTATAACATTTGCTCTACTGTCCGGTAAGAGGCTTACCGCGGTTGGTGGTTACGTAAAGTTTTTATACTAACAATTGTGTTATTTTTTTTTTTTAGGTAACATTCGTCGTTTTCGTCGAATATGTGAACACATTCAAGCTCAAGTTTGCTCAAAACGCTACCCAACGGCAATGAGCAGCCCTCCAAATCAGAAACCATTAATTGTGCAACCCCAACAAAACAGCCCTCAACCAATGTGCACCTCGTCAACAAGTTCTACCGCTGCATCTGTGGAGAGTATAAGTAATCGATCATGCGGCTCAGCAGATTCTAGTGATCGAATTAGCTATCGAGAGCGTCAAAATGAAACTGAAAGTGAAGTAGAAACGTTTTTCGATTGCAATACGACAATTGTGAAACCGCGCCGCTCATCGGCATCCTCAAATAAAAACAGTGAAGAAGGATCGCCATGTACGCCATCGATTAAATCAGTTAGCTCAAGATAATTAATTATGCCATATTTTTTAGCAACCTAATACCTAAAATTATTTATTATTAAATCAAATTTAAATGCTGCTAGATATGTAAGAAGTTTTTTGAAACCAATGATAAAGGAATGAACACAATTCAAGTAACTTTAAACAAGACAGTCAAAAACAGCACACTCCAATTTATTAAATCTAACTAACCAACCGCCCCCCCCCCCCCCACAATGGCTAAATGGAGCGAATATTTTCTTAACACCATTTTCTATAACCGTTTAATTCCTTTCTTCATAACTTAATTGAAAATTTTCGATTTTTGACGAAAAAAAAAAGTAATGAAATGATGTTGATATATATTTTTCTGCTATTGATGCGCTTAACCTAAGCCAAATATCCTGTTTAGTTTTATCACTCTTTCGCTCTTTATCACCTGTTCTATCGTAGGCGTTTTTCCTTTGTTTTAAATTTTTGTATTTTTTATGTTGAAATATAGTGATATTTCTTATTTAATTGTCAGTTGCGCGAGTTGTAAGCTCCTTTTAAAGTAGCCTCTATCCTGTTCTATCACTTTTTTGTATGTTGTTGCTTAAATTTGAATGAAGTAAAAAAAAAAAAAACAAAACTAGAAAAAAGTAAAACGAGTCGACAATGGTCGGAGATTATTGAGAAGGAAATTCATTGTCCTCGTTTCAATTATCTCTCTCTCTCTCGATGGCAGGAAAACATTCCTTAAAGAATAAATAAAAAACAATTCGTCCTATTAAATCGAGACTCAACTTGTATGTATTTTTAATGCTAATGAACTAAGCTAATGAAACATTAATATCGCAGATAAATTATCTGTGCAGTAAATTGAATGCATTAATTGATAATTCAAATAACCGCGAATCTCATCTTTTTTCCGTTTCTGAATGAATTATTCAGCAACTGGTAATATAAAACATGTTTTTTTTTTTAGAGGGGGGAGATTTTATAAGCTCCCATAATTATGTTACCCATCTACATATACTGCTGCTACAAAACTCCACAAAAACCACAAAATGTTAATTAATATGCGTAATAGATAATTATGCCGCTTTCAATAATTCATAAGACTCGAAAACAAATTCAGAGCTATAAACAAGTTTTTCTATAAAACAATTATAATGAAAAATTATAACACTAGAATGAAATTTTTCTCTCGCAATAAATCCGCAAATATTTAATAATTGAATATTTTTGTGCAATAAACTCTTTACTGGCAAATGTGCTGCAACATCAAATAGCAACAACACTGATATTTTTACGACTATGATGTATAAAATCTTTTTTCCAATTCATAATTTCCAAAATGTCATTGTGGATTCATTTCATCTAAAGACATTTCACCTAAGAACAAATTTGATCACATAAACAAATTTTCGTTTTTTTTCAAACCTTTTTTATGTCACTGGTGAGGTTCTTGATAACCGTTTCTGAAATAATCCTTATTAAGCCTTCTAGAAAATCCATTAACAACTTATTTATTCTGTAAACAACATCAGGCCTCAAAACTCTTTTTTTCCCTGTAAAACACAATTAACACAAAAATTACATTCCGAAAATAATATAAATGGAAATTTATATAATTAAAACTAAAATGCATTCAATAATAAATTTGAACCAGACAGCAAAAAAAAAAAAGTCGAATCAATATGAAAAATGTGGTTTTAATGTATCAATTTAAAATAAAATAAAACAAAGCTTTATTACGTAAAAAAAAGCTCGAATGTTTAATTAGATTCTTATTTCCACTGATTTCCTAGGTAGGATTTTAAATTTTTCCCCGTCAACATTTAATTCTTTGCCGCTGCGGGTGCCGTTAATTGCACGCCATTCGGTTTCAACGTTTCAACCTTTTAGCTTTCAAAACAATTTCCGGCAAGAGAGTAAATTTTCGCGGAATTTTTCATCATCGTGAGGAAATGTTAATCCAGTAAAAAAAAAATGCAGCAGTCAAAAAATGAAGCTAATTTATCAAAATTTAACAGCAATGAAAGAAAAAACTCATACAAGATTAAATATAATAAAAAAATTGGATCTGGATGTATCAATCATTTGGACAAAAACATTTCCTTGGTGGATTGTATAAAAAAAAGAAATGTTTGCAGTTGTTTTGAAGGAAGCTGAAAGGCCAGAAATGAAAAAAGCTGTAAATTGTAAAAAAAAAGCTTGTTCATTGTGCAAAATAAATTCATTCTCAAGTCGACAACCAAAAGCGTTTCATATTTTCATTGCTTAATGGAGCGGGTTTTTACTCACAGCAAAAATTTTATTTTGTACTATAATGGTGAACCATTAGACGCAATAAAAGAAAAATCTTAAAGATTTGTTTCAAGAAAATTTCTCAGTAACTGTGTTATCGGCCGTCGTTGTCGTTTGAAGCGAAAGAAATTGGCCCAATTTCTGGGCATGTTGTTTAAACAGCTGTTGAACCAAAAAAATATTATCGTTATAGCTAGGCGGAATAAGCTGGAAAATAACAAAATTAGTGCACAAGATTTAAATCACCGAGAAAGTTTTCACGACAGCAACGGACGACAAAAGAAAAGTTCTCTGCACAGTAAAAACTCCAAAAGCTCTTTGAGGTTGGCAATTTTTTAGGACCTTTGAACCTTTTGAAGGGATTTCGTGGTTTTGTGTGTGCTTTTTTTTTGCTAACTCAAAACTTTTCGGTCGCTTAAAGCAGTGAAATAATTTTTATCTTAGATTCATTTTTTTTTATAATCTAATTTTATTAATTTTTTTTTCTGTTGGTTTCGTTCTCGCTTTAGGGAAGTCTTTATTTACAATAAATAATTTCTCTGGTCATGATGGGGAGACTGATGTTGAATTGAATGTTAAAAGTTTATGATCGCCTCATTAGTGTGGGAGAAAAATCGTTTTAAAAATTACATCAATCAAGACTTCAACTGTCATGAAGACTATAATTTAATCGAAAATCGTTTTTAAATTCTCTTAGGGATGGATTTATGCTATTATACTTATATCTATAGTGTTTTTATCTACTTTAATTAATCTAATAGATACATTTTGCTATTTTTCACGTTAATATTTAGATTTTCATCTCATTTAATTTCATCAACATTTTCAAATATTTTCTTTTAATATGGTTGACAATTTTCCAGCAAAAATGGAGGGAGAATTACACGATTTTCCACCAAAAATAATGAAAAGAGATTTTGTTTCTTTGTCTTTGATTTCTCTTCTTTGTTTGATTTATTTAGTTATGAAATATTTTTGATGTAATTTTCTCGTGCATTTTTAATTCCTTTGAGGAAGTTTTCTTTTGATTGATGATTAAAAATTTCTCTTAATTAACGACAGGAATTCTCATAGATAACAGTCATTCAATACTATTGTAGTAACTTCTCTGTCATGTGTAGAAACGTAGAAAATGTAATTTATGCTTTCGTGAGCTTTATTTCGTTCTTCTACGAATCGGTTTATACCCTTTGTTTTTGAATGCATGAGGTAGAAATTCATTTTTATTTTATGCATTTTACTAATTGAAGAACGAATGAAAAATGTGCGCACACAATTTTGCATGAATCGGTTTCCATTTTTATTTATTTTGTTTCATTGAATTCAAAATTAATTTTCAGCGATTTTTTTTTTGTATTCATCGTGAAACATAGAAAAAGTAAACACAAAAAAAATTTCAATTAAAGCGCTGATGCCTTATTTTTTCTAATTAAGAATCCCTTTATATTTCTTTTTATTTGATAGAAAAAAAAAAATTGAAAATAGAACTGCTCAATGTTCAGTTTTTTTTTTTATTAACTATCTACTTCATGCTCAGACTCTTCAATTATCACATCGTGGAGTAGTAATGTTGGAGATTTTTGTTGTGAATTGTTGGAGAAAGCAGCCGGCGGTGGTGGTGTAATTGCGGGCAATTGTTGATGGATATGATGTTGATGTCCGTCAGCCATTGATGACGCTGATGATGATAATGGAGCATTAATAGGCACTTCATGCGTTCGGTTTAGCAAAAAATCCAAATCATTGGATATGAGACCCAAAACGCCATCGGGATCAGGAACGCTGTCGATTATCAGCTTCTCGCCATGCTTTTCATCGGTATTTGTTAGTGTAATAATGGGCGTTTGATGTTGCTTTTTCATCTCCAAATTATTATCCCTTATTCCAACAATACTATCTACATTTCCGTAGAAGTGAGGAAGAAAAAGAAATCACACATTTCAGTGAAAATCATTAAATAAACAACAGTCTCTAAATTGGGTCACCAGGGGAGGGTCGACGACATATTTATATTTATTAAATTTATATCTTGATAAAGCTCAAAAGACACCCTCCGGTGAAGATTTTTTTTCTCGTGCGTCATGTTTTCTTTAATATTAAACATATTTTTATTATCGTAACGATAATCGTTGATTCACATTCGCATGCCTCCAGCCTCACTAATGTCAACGTTAAAAGAACGAGCACGCACCTAGTAAATATTTACCTTTCGAAATTCCTTGTAAAATATCGAGACTATTTACAACATTCTGCACCTTTCCCGATCCAATATCGCTGAAGCTGGCATTTTGGTTGTTCACCTCGTAAATGCTCATCATTTTATTAATTTTTGTAAGCTCATAAGAACGTGCTTTCGCATTTAAATTCACTGGTATCATCTCGGCCGTAGCAGCGGCATTTGTCGTTAAATCAATTATTTCATTAGGACATATCTGGATATCCGTTAATCTCGGATGAATTGTGTGCCGATGACTTGACTGCTGTACGTTCGTTAGCATCGTGGTGGCTGTTGCAGGCTTCGTATCGAGTGGAAAGCTAGACATTGTGTTAGAAAATACACGCATCGGTAAGCTCTTGTTATCTTTTTCCATGTCCTGATAAACTGAAATTAACATTATTTGTTTTGTTGTTGTTGTTGTTGCGTTTCATGGGAGGAAGAGAACAAGAAAATTATGCAAATTAGTTGCTTTAGCTTTCGTCTGACGACATGAAAATAGTATTTTTTTTTTCTTCGCAATCATCGTCATCAGTTTCAATCATCTGTGAATTCTTCTGATGGGGAAGGAAATATCAAGGGACGAGGAAAACTTTTCCAATTATGATTGGCATGGTAAAAAATATCAAATAGGTGCACTTACAGTTCATTGAATTGTTGATTGTTGTCGTGCAGAAGTCATCGAGACTGTTTTTTATGCTCGATTTTGTGCTGCTACTTGTTGTTGTTTCGGTATAATTTTCAATTTTTATCACAAAACAGAAGATAATCATCAGACCCTGAGAAAAAGAGATTGTAAGTGAATTGAAAGAAAGGATAATGACATGCCACATGAAATTTCATCAAACAAACATTTCGTTGTAATTGCAAAGCTTTCCCAACCCGGCAAAGGAGACTGAGAAAATGTTTATTGCGCAAACATGATTGCGATCAAAGACGTCACTCAATACTTTTGTTTCGACTTTGGTTGTTAAATAGTTCCTACAATGGAAAATACGACGAAAAAAGCTTTTCTCGGACCAAGAAAGGACTCAGCAAATATGAAATGAAATGTTTGACGCAAAATTATTTCTACGTGTGCTGAATCGTGAATGAAATTTATATTCAATGTTCGGCACGAGTTAGCACCAAATATTTCGGCCTCGTAATTTGCGAGAGCTTTCTTGCAGATAATTTTTATTATTTTTGCGAACATTTCTGTCTTTTTTTTTTTTGACAGAATCCATACTGAAAATGGATGCTGGAAAATTTATGCTCAACTGTTTTTTTTTGTTATTCTCCAAATTTAGCCACAAAAAAAAATATAAAAAAAAAACTTTTCAATTCGTAACTTTTCGATGAGATAGCAATAAAAACTATTTTTTTTTTTCGCCAATTCATTTGTTCTCATTTGTTATCTCACTTGCAAAATGAACTATTGCGAAAACTTTTCAATTTAGAAACAATTTTTTTTATTCACTTACCAGTAGAATCGAAGTGATGCTGAATAAATAGCAGAAAATTTGCTCCTTTGTGTTTAAATAAATTAAATAGAATGTGTGCGTCAGGAAATTTATAACATACAGTAATGCAATTCGATTCAGCATCCCGATCCTAGGAAAATGTGGAGATGAGTTAAAATGGAACCAAATTAATTATTCAAAATAGAATGCATTTTGCAACATTAAATTGATGTTTAATTTTTCTTGTACGCGAATCATTGAAACATTTTGCGATGAAAGTTTAATGTGATTGTAATTTAGGCAATTTCAGATGTAAAATTGTTGTGGAAATTGTTGACAATGAATGCAATTAAACATTAAACTGACAAACATTGTTCGCGTTAATTTTTAATTAAGCTAATGATCATTTAAATTTATAACTCACTTACCTTTTTTTAATTTTCACATTAAATTTTTCATATTTTTTCGCTAAATAGATGAGATGCTTCATAAGTGTTACAAAGAGCATCACAAATAGGAAGACAAGAAGAATTTCAGTGACTGCGTACACCACAAAATCGGGAGATTTAATTTCGAGCCACAATTCATTTGATCGATGTCCAATGATCTGATGTATCATGGGAATGCACATGGCGCACAGTGTTGGCAATAACCAACTTAGGCCAATGGCACTTTTCACGCCATGATTGCTTGCCGACAAATTGGAGAATCTAATAATAGACTTTTGAGTATTTTGTTGTTTTATTGAATTTGATGGTGAACGATTCTGTTCTGTCGCTTCGATAGCGGATGAAGAGCTCTCTGTCGATGTTGATGTTGTCATTGTGGTGTTTGTCTTAATTGACATTTTTTTCAGTGACAATTTTGCGCCACCTGCCATTTTAGCGGTCGACGTATACATTGCCGATTTCTGTATCTCCAATTCGGATTGAATTATCAACACAATGGCGATGAGTGTTGATGAACTCAATAGCAAAATCGCTGCGAAGCTTGAACTCAATAATCCATACCATTCCTGTTTGTGACAGACAATGAAAGAATAAAAAGTTTCTGTAGGATTTTTTTTTGTGCGACTGGATTGTTTAAAAGTAATGTTACATTAGGTCTCAATAGAGCGTTCTATATCCGAAATTCAATTGCTTCCCTTCATCACTTTTTTGGTTCATTCAACTATTTTTTTTTATCAAACCATGCCTTCAGCAGAGATTTTAAATTCAGTGTGACACTTTACAAAAACAGAGCACAAAAAAAACGGAACCACAAAGTTTTATTCAAATTTCAAAAGCTAACAATAAAGCTCATTTGCCCACAGTGAAGCTTTTCAGTACTTTTCGGTATAAAAAAAAACTAAAATTTTCACAAATTCGTTGTGTGACCGAACGTGTGAAAGGATAAAAGCTACTTAAATTAATGTTTTGCTTGACTCGCACTTCTTTTACAGCTTCATAAAAAGATCCTGAGAGAGCAACAAAGTCTCATAAAACTATTCATGTTAACAATACAATTGAAAGGTCAAAATATTTGTTAATTCGATTCACTCCATCAAGCAGAAATATATTTTTTCTTTCTGGTAAAACTCATTGAATAATGAAACCGTGATGTTATGTCTGAAGGACATTCAATGTGGCAAAGCATAAGAAGATGCCGAAAAAAAATAAGCCAGTTATTAACAGACAGAAAATTATCTCCAATTCAATGGCTTTAAGGACGTCGAGCCTTTTCACATCTTGTTTAATGAATTGTATACAGATATAACTAGATCGAGCTTGATAAAGAATGGTCGTCCAACATTCTTTTTGTTTTCCATTTCCTTTATTTCCTTAAAGCTACTCGACCTTTAAAATGAATCTTTATTTTCTAGTTTACGCAGTAGCGACATGTTGTGAATGCTGTAAATTTACGTTATCTTTTCACTTTCATTTTCTTCCAAGATCTTCAATATTTTTCGGCACTTTTTTGTTGTTTTATCACCATTCTCATTCTTACCCTCCCGGCTCATAGCCATTTCATAATTTCAGCAAACAACCAACCGAGAACCATTTTCAGCCAAGGGTCATTTTCCACTCCTTTATAGTGTTATCATTTTTTTTTTTTTGTTATGTGTACGTACATTCACGCTGTGGCGCTATCATGGCTGTTGGATAATAAAGTGCCCGTTCTACAATTTTATTATATCTAGTATAACAATCAAATTATGATAATACAAAAGACATTCCATTGATCCCTGCATAAATATCACCGCAATTCAATAATAGAAGTGCCATGCTGAGGGGAATTTGCTTTCCTGTTGTCAATATTTCATAATGCTTTCGAAGGTTTCGTTTTTTTTGCTCCCTAGGAGGAGAAAATTTTATGTGAAACCTTGATACTGCCTCAGTCAAATGCAATTCGAAAATTTATTGCTGCAGTATTAAATATCAATAATTTTGGTGTGCTCGGTTATTCCCGACCCCTCATTTTCCAGATCATCGATAAGCTGTGCAACAATAAATTCTCAATATTGCTAAAGCTCTCAAATAGACATCAGGGCATGAAATATTGATTTGCCGGGGTTTTCATGTAATGTGATATCATAATTCATTGACGGAGCACAACTTTCTTCAATAAACATTAAATCACGTGAACTGATAATTTTTTGATTTTTTTTTTTTTGGGTTGGAGTACAAAAAGAAAAGTTTGATTGAAGGGCGTTTCTGAAGTTCGAACTTTTGTTATTAAGGTAAATTATAAATGTAAAGAATAAGCTCATCAACGCTGCTTGCCGCATTGAGTTCTACATTATGGAAGCTTCGCAAAAACATCATTTCCGAACAACTCCCAAGTGAATCCCTTTTCGTCCATTGGAAAATTTCTTACAAGCTTGATTGAGCTGTGTTTGATGATTTGAAATGTAGTTCCTTACGTAATGGCATTAAAGCATCTGCGAATTTTGCCGCTGGGTCGAACTTGCAATTGATGCAATAAAACTTTAAGTATTCCTTTAGCACCCTTTTAAGGAAAGTTCATTCATTTTAATTCCATTTTATAATGATGCAAATTTTCTCTTCGACCTGACTTTCTTTCTTCCTTATTCGAGTTTAATTTATGTACACACAGCGTGCATTTAACTTTATTGCCAACTAAACTCGTCGTCGGCGAATGGAAATTACGGAAAGTTTTAACTACATTTTTTACACGTTGTAAAAGTTATACCCGGCGCTGCTTTTGAAGTTCGCCTGTTAATAAAGTTTCAACCGAGCACTTGTTTTACATTGCTCACTGGCATGATTCATCATTGAAGCGAGAAAATGTGGAAAGTTCTTACACAAGAAAAAATGAAACATTTTATATATTCAACAGTAGTTTTACAAGATTTTTCATTTTGAAAAGATGAAAGCCCAGAAAACAAATATTTAAATGCTTGAAAGAGAAATTTTATTTGATTTAAGTTCAAGCATTAGTTAAAGCATCATTTTGTTTCCTGGGAACATTTGAAAAGCAATTCATGTTATAAACATTTGTGAGAATTTCTCTATTCTCTATCTGGTTTTGAAATATATGTTTGAAATATCAAAATTGCACTTGCAGTGCTGAAATGTCTTTTCAGCTGAAATATCTGAATTATGGTTTCAGCCACAAAACAAAGTTTTATCAAAATGTCGAAAGTGATACTTACTTGCGGTAAGAACTTTAACAATCCGAGCACGATAAAGGACATCATTGTCGAGACCGAAATGCAAAATTGCATTATCGCAAAATTAATGCTGATATAGCATCGGCGAATATAAATGTTAGGCAGAAGAATGACAAAGGCGACAGTTGCCTGGAGGAAACAACAACCGCAACTGATGACGACAATCATCGGTATGGCTGGTGGTTTTACCAATGAAATCTACATTTGAAATATGATTGAAACTTGCTTTTAAACATTGAATATTTGTTTTGTCATAAATGAAGCCTTACGCTAAAGCTCTTTTTCACCAGTAACACAACAAATGTTCCAGATATTGGACATATGCATCGCGTTATGTTGTCCATTAAATTCTCAGTGATGCATAAATCCGTTCGCCAATTGGACTCGAATGTTGCCTTTGAGTCGAAGCTGTTTGGTAAAATTTGTATGTGATATTAAATTCAAATTTCATGTACAATTTTCCAAACCATATCACAAACTCACCCGCATAACGGAATCCATTCATTACTTGGCGGCGTTTCGTGTTGAAAAATTATTTCTGCATGAGCAACATTCAATGGTGGTTGAAGCGTTTTAACATTTTTGCTAAATTGATTCGAATAGAACAGCCACGATGAGATTACTTTGGATGCAGGAATGTAGTTGACGTCAGTTCCATAGCTGTGAAATAAAAAAAAGACGTTTGAAATGTTTAACTCATTGCTACCAAGTCACAACATCACTGACATGTGCTAAATAAAACAAAAACTCATTATATGAACACGATATATTTACTCTGCATTTGTAGCATAACATTGTCATTAATTGGTGAGAAACAGCAATGAAAACTTAGAAGAAAAAAAAATAATTAGAGCATCACAGAATGGATTTTAATTTTTATTCCTTTCCAAGTGACGTTAAAAAGAGAACAAAATATAAAAATATTTCCATGAATAATCAAAATACATTTTTATGCTCGTTACACTATGAATGGAACTTTTTTTTTCATGTTGTAATACGGTTGAAGTATTAAATGAAAGCTCATGTTTTATTTATAAAGCCAGTATATACAGGAAGGCAGCGATAGTATCGTGAAACAAATGACAACAAACAACATAAACAAGGATAAAAAATATATAAATTTCCTTCTTCTTCCATTTCTTTCTTCCCACCAGCAGCCCTCGATACGCACAAAGCATACGAGAAAAATCATTTCCACAGCTAAATTGCATAATTTACTTCTGGAGCACAATCATTCATCTTGCATAACTGTCGACATTTTCCACGCAATATGCACACAATCACACACAAATACAATATTTCTTAATCAAATTATTTACCTGTTACGGGAAAAGTACATTTTCGGCAAGAAATATGTCAGATTTCGATATGAAACGACGCTTATCGTAACACTCCCATTGGAAATAGCCTCGGTGACGGTTGCAGTGATGTCAATTTCCAGATATATTTGATTCGAAAACATCTGATCTCTAAAATATTGAAGAAATGAAGAAAAATTGCCTTAAGAATTGACATCAATTCAAATTTATTTAAGCAAATTTCACAGATTTCTGAAGCCTCTTCTTATTTGTGTTTAAAATGTATTTATTTCAGTGTGTGGGTGAAAACAAATGAATTTTTTTCCTTCTAAAATTCAATATTGATACATGGTTTCAGCTATATCGTTACAATGTTACGCAAAATCCATTATCGAGACGAAAAAAACGAGTCGTAAACAAAATGCTTGAAAAAAAAATTTTGTTTTCCCCGCAAAATCATAAAATGTTAACTTTATTAAAAACAATTTGCATATATGCAACCCACATGTTGTCGCGCGCGTTACGCCCTTTGTTGCAAGAAAAAAAAAATTCCTTCAAAGCTTAGAGAGTTTTGATGTAGATCAAGATTTGTGGGACTGGGGGAAATATTTATATATGTATCAACATTACGAAATCTCTTTTTGAATAAAATTGTGATAAAATGTATGATGATTTTTATTGTCATCGTCATGCGAACATCTTCTTCCTTTTTTTTTCTCTCCAGTGAGATTTCGAACAAACATTTTTATGATTTATTTATTCGACTTGTTCCCTACTTAAAATTTCATATCGCTTCCCATATATGTTTTCCTTTCTTTCTTTTTTTTTCTTGTGAATCTTTCGCTCAAAGACTGAAGGCTTGATTTGTGATGTATGACATAACGACAGTTAACGAAATAAAAATGATTTCCATATGAACAGTTATCTGGGTTATTGGGAAATTTATAACGCGAAAATTGTAAAATTGCATAATTCGCGAAGAAATTATCATCGGTTGAGTGCCATCAGTTTATCTGTCATCACGTCGCTTCATGTGACAGGAGGTCAAACACATTTATGGAATATGAAATTACTATTTTCTTAATGCTTCTTACCCATAAATCTGGTACGAGAATGGCAACACTTTGACGTAGGCATTGTAGATTTGCAATGATTTCAGCTGTCGCATGGGCGATATGGAGGCAGCTGATGAACTTATCGACTTGGGATTTGCTATGGACGGCATCGGCAAGACAAATGACGTTGATTCACGATTGATTGTCACTAATTGCACCAGATCTTGAAGCTTCTTTATTTGCTACATGTGGCGTTGAGAAGCAGAAAGTGATGAAAAGAAGAGAAATAAGTTACGCAATCACGAAAGAATATTAATGACATTCCAATAACGGCATAACAGTAAAAACCACATACCGATGGCTTATTAATTGACGTCTCATTCAGCAATATAGTGTCAATTACTTTGAGTGTGACATCTGATGAAATTTCCTTTTCCACACTGCCATCCATTCGTTGCGAGTATTCATAAATCTGTAAATGAACATTCGGCATGAAAATCGTTACTCCCGCAGCGACAGCAATTTCTTTTTTATGGTGCTCTATCAAATTTAAGCTGCTGACTGTGATTAATTGTTGTGTCGTGTCAGAGAGATTTTGTATTCATTTGCTCGTTGAGAGATAGCGAAGGGTGAAACACAACTAGGTCTTAGTGTGGGCATGGGGAAAATAATAATTGTCCAACATACGAATCCGGAAATGAGAACCGAGTTCAATAAAAATCTTTCACTTTTGACTTCCAATTTCCCACTCACACACATGATAAATTCCCTCGAAAGAGATTTTTTTTTGTTTCTATATCATAGCTGCAATATTTGTTGATTTATTCAATTGACTTTCAGTGACTTTGTGTGGTGGCCCACAAAATGATATGCGATATGTCTAAATTTACGATGGAGAAGCACAAGCAAATAGAATGTGTGGGAGAAATAGAGACAGCAAACAGCAAAAAAAAATTGTCATTCCATACGAATCGACATCTTAGAGTCGTATCCTTAATCTCAAAAGCTCCATTATCATTGGAATGTATTATTGAGTCATTGAATCTATTGACTGTGTAAATAAATTGCGATATACTATAGAAGGAAGCATCTACTCCCACTACTCCATCCACATAGAAAAGGCACTTAAGTGACGCTCGATATCGTGAGTGTTCTGTTTAATGACATGTTTGTCAATTCATTGTATCGGAAGCATTATTAGCTCTCGAAGGCTCAGCAGGCAACACGGAAAATTTCTTGTTGTGTCTTCTTGCGATTTCTTTTCCGCAATACAACTGCGCGACAGATTACAATCCTAAAGAGGATAATTTTTCACGAAGCAAAATTGCGTATTTTGTGTCATGTTTTAAATTACAATTCAGCATTTTTACGCCATCTCGCTCTCACTCGACGTCTTTTCATCGGGACCAAACACCATAAGCACACACACTCCACTTGAAATAAATGCTTATTATTTTCCCATGTTTATATTTGCCCTGCGATGCGAAAATATTTAGGAGAAAAAGGATCGCTCGCAAGAATACATCAATGTCATTGTGGCGGGCTTTAGAATGTGCTTGCCGTCGTTGCGTTGCTAGAAACTTTTCATTCTTCTTTTTTCGTGGAATAATCGAAAGTCGTGACATTTGAATGTTTGAATGGGTGCTGAAGTGAAAGGTGTTTTGAATATATAAATAAATTTATTTATTTTTTTTATTGTTTTTCACGAATTGAAGTTGAGACTGGGGCAGAAACATTTACACAAAACATCTCCTACGCGACTATTATAAATTTTCAGCGCATTGAGTTATTTATGTCGGAAGTGCGAAAGAAAAGTAAGAAAAATTTGAATGTAAAATCACTTTTGGGCAATGAATGGCGAATGAAACGTGGCGAAAAGTTTCATTTTTTTTTCTTTGTATTTCAAAGCTGTTAAAGCTTTCTCAGGCACACGCAAACGTTGGAAAGAACAATAACAAAGAACTTTGCGTAAGAGACTTTTAATGATATTTATTGTAGCCGGGAATTTTTTTGGGGAAGGAAACAAAAAAAAAAAACTTCATTCTCAGATGGGACGAAAAAGTTTCTGTTGTGCAAGCGGAAAAGTCAAAAGTTTAGTAAGAATGAACATGAATAACTTTGTTTGTATATATACAACGGCGCGAAAAAAAAAGCAAGATTATAAACATTTTATGATGTAAATTTGATTTAAAACATACAAATTGTGTTTTTTTTTTGTTAAATTTTAACTTTGGGTTTTTTTCCTGAGCTTACAAAAAGTTTTCGTTCACTTTCTTTTCATTCCGAATAAAATACTTCAGTGGAAACATGTGATAAGCATCTGGAGAACTATTGGATATTGGAGTAGTTGATTTATCTCTCTCTATAAACTGGAAAAATGTCGGCTAATATGAATCTCTAATCACAGCAACATCAATAAATCCAGGAAACAGCTTAGCAAACTATGTACTTCTACTCACATCCTGCAGCAAATCCAATAGATAACCGCCTTCGCCTGGTAAAAACCGTTGATAATGGTTCATTACATATTCCAAACATGATCGCAGTAAAGTCGAAGCGTTTGTTCTTTGCAATCCATATGTAATCTCTTTAAACTGCAAAAACATAAACAAAAGAAAGGGAGAGAAAGAGAGAGAAAGAAAATTGGAGCACTGGATTGAATGATCTAGCAAAGCTCATAAATATATTTTGTAGGCAAACAAAATCAATGGGTCTTATGGAGGCTTCCCAAGGATCTTTTATGAAAACAAAAGCAGGATTGAATATCAATAAACGAGAGAAAAATGAAAAACATTTCTAGAGCACTCGAACTTTTAAGGAGTTTTTGATATGTTTTCTGAAAAAACACTTTAAGGAAGCATCGAGTGGAGCGATCCTTGGCACTCAGATAGAACTCAGATAGGCAATATCATCATCCTGCGTGGTAATATCATCAAAAAAAAAAATCACGATTTTTGATTGCTTTCGGTCTTGTTGCGAAATTTATGTTACAACACGTGGTGCGCTCTTCGTTACATTTGCCACGAGTTTATGTTTTCCGTTTTCGCATCAATGAAATTACATGAAATTGAGAGGTTTTCGTTTTTCAATGATACATGCCTTGAAAACAATAGATTTGTAACGTGCCAAATAAACAGAATCCTTTGGACAGTAAAACACTTTCAATTGGAAACCATATTGTAAGGATTACCTCGTACGAGATTCTTAAAAGCTCGTGATTGATGCACGCCGAGAAATCTGGTATTAACCATACAGATTTATTGTAATCCCGTTGCTCACAAAAGCGCTCTGCCATACCAATGTAGCTTATCGGACAATCATTTAGCACTGGTGGTCCGCTTGATGTCGCTTGCCATTTAATACCATATGATGTATTTTCCGGACAAAAGCTCATTGTTGCCATGTCGACCACGGTTACATGGACACTTGCCGAAACGGGCGCCAGAGAATTGGAAATTGAGCACGAATAAATTGCCGATTTATGGATGTTTCGTATAGTGAGAATGCTTCCGTCGGGATATAAATCTTCCCACAATTCACTGTCAGGATCTGAGTGAAACAGTGCATGATTTTTGGTCCAACTGTAGCCGAGTTTTTCCTGCATTCGACTCGTTTGCGACGTGAGACAGCGAATCCTTATGGAGTCGCCTTTTATCATTGTCACACTTGGTGGTTCCAAGCGCACTTTCGGTGGTTCCAGGATGTCAATTTTAATAGATTTACATATTTCCATGCCCCAGTCTGTTACCTAGGAATGGAAAGAAATATAAAATTTAAAAAGCTTATTATTTGATTTCTTCTATCTGCTCAGTAGATTCTACTGAAAGTTCACAAGAAAATTGTATCTTCTTATTACACAACACAATGCATATAGCTTTACATATAGTACGAAAGAATAAACAGAGGAAATTGTAGGGAAGATGTTTAAAGTGAACACAAACGTTGCCTGCCACTCGCTCTCTTTCATGTAATTGAAATAGGAAGCAAGGCAACAGCAGCACAAAAAAAAAGAAAGAAGTAGAAGAAATGTTTTACAAAATACACTCAAAAAAAGAAACAGGAAAAAATAACTAAGGAAGACAGCATAACAATGGAAGTGGGAGCTCACAACATAAAAAAAGGTTTCCCTTCAAATGTGCCATTGTGCCATGTTGGCTTTTGAGCTTTAGATGATAGTCGTTCGCTTACAAGCACGGAGCATGCATGAAAAATGTGTACACAATACTCGTATGGAAGATCTTCATAAAAAAAAACCACTCATATAAGGAAACTGTCTATTAAACTTAAAATAGCATTCACTAAAGTGAATTTGCCGTCATTCTTATTTCCCTTATAGAATTCTTAAATTTATTGCTCTATACTCTCCCACCGGAGATCACATGAGTGAGCCCTTTAGAAAATAATTCCAAAAAAATTTTGCTCTCGCTGTGTTTTTTTTTATGCTGCCAATTACGATAATCCTTATAGCGAATGAATGTGGAATATATTCCATCTTTCGCTTCAGTGCTGTCTTCAAGAGGATTAATATAGAATGTTATTTTTTGTATGTTTGTCTGTCTGTAGATATGTCTGTCTATAATCTCTTCAGCGGATCTTAACCTGAGCCACTATATGCATACATAGACTTGTTATCACAGAACTGACAATCATTGGCAACTGCCTTTTCAATGTTAGCACAGCCTGTTTCGACAGCAAAAGCTATTTCATTTGTATTACAAACATTATGCACTGCAGAATGGCAAACGTGAAAAACAAAATTACCATAAGATTACCATAAATCACTGCGAGTGATCACATAGCGAGCATGGACTGTATTTGCATAACGAATGTGGAAAAAAAAATTGTGAAATGGTTACAGCAAGTGATGAGAGAAAGAGAGAGAGAGAAAAAAATTAGCCTTAAATCACTTTGTATTTTATTTCTGATGAAAATGAAAATGTGCTTTTTCATCACTCCTGTCGTTTCAGCCTCTTTTTATCAGCTCGCACAAATGTTTTGTTCGTAATCAATATTTCACTGAAGCCTCAAAAAAGAAAAGACGAAATTCTTTTTTTTTTAATGTTGAAATGTAAAGAGTCGTAGATAGAACTTTTGGAGCTCAGAGCGTCATTATGTCGAATACTTTTATTTTAACGAGGGCAAATGGAGGAATAAATTTAACTCAAATGCCCTTTTCTGTTGTGGTGATGTCATAATTAATTAACAGATCGTGTCAAACGACAATAAATTAAACCATCAATGTCTCCTCGCACTCTGTGCACAAGCTTGATATTAAGATGTTTCCATTACTATCCTCAGCTCTTTTTAGAATGTTTTAATGACAAATAGTTTCTTTCTTTTCTTCCATTCATTGAGATCTATTCTAACATTTTATTGCCATTTTCAAGTTGACGACAAATAAATTTTCGGAATGTTTTATTGCTTTTCTCGCAGTCGTCGGAGCGCTTTTTCGTTAAAATGTAAATACATTCTGGAAGCTTCCACATTTGCTCTAATGCAAGAATACCAAACACCCGACAAAACATTTGTAAAGAAACAATAATGGAATAATAAAATATTCATAAGTGGCACAGGCAAAGGCACCGGGAAGGAAAACGGAGGGCAGAAGGACCATTATGTTACGCATCTTATCGCAAATCCATTTCAGTGAGAGATTCAAGAATGTAAACAACATCTATAGTTGCCGAAGAAAACTTTGAATCCTTTTTCTTCTTCGTGGGAATTTCGTATCCGGTTCCAGTAAAATTCATGAAAATTCGAACTTAAAAGGGACCGAGAGGTGAAGTTGATGTTGAGCTAGAAATCACTCGAAAAATAATTTATTCATGCATCAAACAAAGCAAAGCCTCAAGTCCATTATAGATGTAGACGAAGCATATTTTTAGGTGTCACCGGGATTGTAGTACAACTTTGGTGTTTGTACATTTGAAATAACTCTTAAGATCAACAATTTTTCGGACGCAAAAGTTTCTCTTTCACAGTCTACTGCTAAGTAATGTGAAATTTTTGCAAAATCATTTACATGCATCATAAAGCTCTACTGGTATGTAAAGCTTTTTAAAGCTCCTTATAACTAAGTCACTCACCTGGCATGTATAGAAACCGCCATCGAGTCTGCCAGTTGTGTTGATTCGTAGCATTGACATAATGACATTGCTGGTGTCAATTGACTTTTGATGGACTGAAATTTTTCTGCTGAAAACAAATAAATTAAAATAAAGAGAAGAAAAGAAAATTAGTCTGAATGCTTCGGTCTGAATGATAAATGTGAATTCTCAACGAAGTTCATTAGCCGCAAAAGGGGAACAACATAAATTTGCAATTCCTTTTGTGTCGCAATGTAAATTTTCTCTTGAGCGAATCCCAAGTGAGTTTATTAAATGAGAAATGTACAACAATTTTTGTTTCTTTATTTTTCTTGCCTTGAGAGCGAGAGCGGAAAAAAAGTTTATCTTTTGCAAATTAATTAAGAATTCAGCGAATGCAGGAAGATAAGAAATTCATCTTCCCTCTGTTCTTGTTCCCATCACTGAGAGATCACAACAATGAGACACATTTTTCATTGTGATGCGAGGCGAGAGACAAAAAAGACTGAATTGCTTTATGAGCACTTTTTTACTACATCTCTGTAATTTAAACCATGTGGGTGTCATTTACAAGATGTGTCACATGATAGGGACAATATCAAATGACACAATACACGATCAATTTCTTTTTAGTAATCAGTGATGGACTAAATTGAAAAGTTCTATCCACACAATAAATAGAATTTAGCTTGATAGTTTTCCAATCACCAATTGCGAAATCTCAAATGAAAAGGGGTCAAATCTTGAGGAGGAAAAAAAAAGTAAACCAAACTGTAAACAATGATATAAAAAATAGCTCGCCCGAAACCAACCTTATCGATTTGCTGACATTCAATAAAAATCCATTTTTATACCAACTGAACGTGGTCTGAGTAGATCCTTGGGCTGTACAGAATATAACTAGGTCATCCTTTTCACGCAGTGGAGATTTTTGTTGGGATTCTAGTGACTGTAAATTAGAAAATAAACAACAAAAAAATGCGAAATTGTAAATCGAATTTTTTTTTTTTTTTCGTATTTTTATTGTTCGGCGAAAAACAAACTAATTTTCAATTTCATGTGGTTAATCCAGCAATGTCCACAATTTTCTCAGTGAAATAACAAACTCTAAATTCCAATGGAAAATATTTTCTTGTGTGAAAAAGAATTTTCATCAAATGAAAGTTTTTTTTTTAAGTTTTAGATTTTTCCTTGAAAAATTCTTTTAATCCTTAATTACATTGAAATGTGGGTTGACTATAATTTACTCTCGCCAACTCATGAGAAATGTTTTCTTCGCCAGAATGTTGTAACTTTTGTTTGTCATTGTTTCATTGATGCCGCTGAGGGTTACATAATACTTCGTTCATTTCTTTTTGTTAAACCGTTATGCGCCCTATTTTCGGCCACGCTTTGTTTATGAAAAGTTTTTATGTTAAAGAAAGTTCTCAAAAGTCTTAAAATGTTTCAAAATGGCGAAAACGAAAATACAGTTGTTCGGAATTAGAAACAGGTCGTAATAACGATGTTGACGTTCTATATGGCATCAGAAAAACCAACCAAGAAAGCATTTTCATGTTAGGATATAAATTATAAATTTTTCTGGAAGCTTTTGATTTATTAGAAGGATCCATTCCCATGATCTTACCTGTAACATTAGTCCAGGCTCCTGTTGGAGTGCATAATGTGTGGAAATTAAAGAGAAATTTCCAATTCGTCCCTTCTCCACCATCTTATTGATTGCCTCTCGCACTTTGATTGAATCACTCTCAATGCCGAAGAAGTGAAATATGAAATCATTCTCAGAAGTGCTGTGAATGGGTGCCAGAAGGCAAAGAGATGGATGTTATTAAAGGCCAAAATATTACCAGCAGAGTGAAAAAAAAAGAAAGAAATCACATTGTGATTGATGTCGCTCTCAGAAGTAAACCCAATGCCGGAGCCATCCTTCTTCGATCCTAATCTTTTATGACTTATATTTTAACATACTTCTGGGCTATACAAAGTTTGACAACATTATACGATTTCTGTAAGGATTTTTACAGTTTCCACGTTGCACAACCTTGGCATAAAATGAAAAAGTTTCAAAGCTTTATAACAAATGCCCTTTGTCTGATGTTAATACGTGAATCCTACATTCACCATACGCAAAGCACCTTTTCCTTCCGACTTCATTCCATCAAAGTTCAACAAAGATATCTGTTTTGAATCCATTTATTACATCAATAATAATATCATGTATCCGCACAATACACCAGAAGACGATCCCTCTGATGGATATGCGAAACGATGCCGGAGATGAGTGAAGAAGTTGGTGGGAGGGGGGGGGGACTTTTAAATCTCTCGTACCCAGACCCACCCATTGAACTGTACTGAGAAATGTACATATGTTTTGATTTCAATAATAAAAAAAAAATACTTACGTTTTACTGAATATTTCTAAATCATTGATTTTACTTATATTGGAATTCCGGAGATTTCGACTTATCTGCAATGGTAAACGAAAAAAAAAAAAAGAAAAAAAAGAGGAAGAAATGAAGATTGTAATGAGATTGAGAGAGAAAAATTGCTTAATAAGAAAATTTATTTTATGAAATCATGCAACCGAATGATGAGGGGGTGGCGGAATGCGATGGAAATCTTAACAAATGTGAACACGTGTGTAAATTTTGTTGCTCCGGAGCAGCCCCGAAGATTTTCGGTTTGTTCGGAATGGAATGAATATATATTGCCTCCTAAATATCTTAGTAGCTATCTTCAAACCACGTTACAAGTTTCGCATTTTCGAGTTTCTTTTAAACTTTTAAATCCATGGGAAAAGCTTTTTTTTTTTCTTTGCGAGGCATGATCTTTATTGTGGAATGCTGTGAGGTTTTATTACGGAATTTTCTATGCTTTTTTTTCTGGCATTGCATAGTTGAAAGATTGCAGTTCCGAGATTTCTCGTGCATTTGATAGTAATGACCTTTATCGATACAAATCTTTTTTCTTATCAGCCATTCAATTTTTCAGCTCCACAAAAGTCAGACGTGACTTTGTGATCATAGCGTGATTTGCATAAGTGTGCACTTCGTGACCGTTAGAAATTTGCTTAAAGTTCACTGCTGGTGAGCATAAAGCTCAATTGTAAAAGAAAACTTTTTGCACCCTTATCAAAAGAATCTCTAGGAGTCGTGACCCGAAAATGGAAGGTCAACGAATTATGGGTGTAGATTTAGCGTGGACACGTCAAGTGTCGCGATGACTTCCGTTGCCACGGGCCATTTTTTCTAAGATATTTTCTTAATTTAATAAATAACAATTTTGCTTTCAGCGAATTTTCATTGACAAATTTATCAACTGAAGAGCCGCATGGTGGAAATATTCAATTCCTTTTCATTTCCCTTTAAAAAACCCCCAAAGCGCGACTCAAAAAATTTTTCCTCATTTCCACAATCGAAAACAATTTGAAACAATCCAAACATCGAATAGAAATATCAAGAAAAATTTTCCGCTAATAAAAAAGAAAACAACGAATGAGGGAAGAATTGCTGGTAATGGGAATCACCGAGCAACCCCCTCATGCAGCCAACAAACTTCCCCATTCAAGCCCATTGATACCATAACAACGGCAATATTTAGCTGAACACACAACAAAGAAATATTTGAACATTTGAAGACATGAAGTGTGCAAAGATATATGAAGATAAATTTATGCGATTCAAGAAGTCTGTTGGGAGATTAAAGCTGCCTTCAATATCATGTGGCGTCGAAGGGAAAAACGGCTACATCGATTCAATATTTAACAATTGTTTTGCTGCCGTTTCGCGACTTTGAAAATTCGACAGAAAGCCGATAGCAATAAAAGTATTTTTAGCAGGGAAGAATTTTTAGGGAAAACGTTATGTGGAAAATATTTGCAGAAACAAATTAATCTTGAAACATAAATATTGAAATGGGATGAAAAAATATTTTTATTTTTGACACATCGCACAAATTGTTTTGATTCCTTTTTTCTATCATTCTTGCTCTATTTTTATATGTTTTACGTGTTGATGTTGACAGACATAACAAAAAAAAAGGGATTTTATACGCAAAAATGTTTACTCACATATTTTTCGAGCATCGATGTATACTGCAAATTGATTTTCCTCTTGCCATGCTCAGTCGTGCTAAAAACTGAAGCATTTCCAAGGCGTAGAGCAACTTCATAGCGGACTCGTCCTTGAGCTGTGTGATGAGTGGGATGGAAAATTAAAAGCCAATAAAATACTTCTAAAGGGGCTTCATCAAGGCTTTATTTTCTCGAAGGTAAACTCAAAAAAAAAACATAGAGATATTACACGCGTGGCTGTGCATAAAATTTCTCAGAAATTTTCTGATACCTCATAAAAAGACGCCTTTCACTTACTAAATGTTGCACTAAAACCAAAAGTTTATTATAACATTTTTCGGTTTGTGTGCCTATCTAAAGCTATACAAGCAATGGAAAAAAAACTAAAATTCAGAATGAAGACAGCAATGATTTTATGCTTTATGGACACTTAAATGGTTGAAGCGCTAAAGATTAAGCTGTTTGTGACGTAGAAAATAAAGTTTTCTTTATGTCTCATGTCATCGTCGTTGCAAAAGTAAGAAACACTTCATGGATTCTTATAAAAAAAATTTTTGTTTGCTAGCTGTATATGAAACTATTTTGAGTTTTTCTCGTTTATGATTTTCTTTGGAACATCTTAAATAGTTGTTCGGTTCAAGTGGTTTCTTTTTTGCTGGTGAAGGGGGGAGAAATAAATTATAAACACAGCAAACTACAAGTGAATATTGATTGTCCGACTATTCTATCCATATCTCAGAAATATCAGACTCATTCGCCTTATCGAACACTTACCCAATTCATTATTCTGATGACATCTGCACAATTCGATATTGTTGAGTTCTGTCATACATTTACTTCCACAATCGGAGAAATCGATGCTGTCATCGTTCGATGAAGAGTCTCTTGATAAATTACAATCTGTTCGTGAGTGAGAAGAGGTGAAATGATGCTTGAAAATGTCTTTTGTGCTACAATGGCTTTGTGTTGAAGGGCGGGCTTTGGCAAATATCTACTAGCTTTCTATCGAGACCATTTTTAAAGCAGATTTTAACTTACCATTTGATTCATCTAGAAATTCGTGAGTTTCACACTTATTGCCTTTGTAGCCATAAGGACATATACATTCTACTGATGAATCATCAATGTGCCTGAAGGAGTAATTAAAATAAGTAATTATGCCAAAGTTTGAAAGATATCAATTCAATTACAAATGAAAAGAAACTCACTTGCAAACGCCTCCATTCTTGCAAACCTTTTTATCACTACATAACGGACCCGAACTACAATCTTGTCCTGAATATCCCTCAAAGCACTGACAGTAATAGGATCTGAAATTTGAAATGGAAATTGTATTAAAATGATCCATGACAACCAACAAAAGCTTGCAAATTATCGCATTCTGTATTCGAAGGAAAGTTTTCAGCAAAAATATTCGAGAAAAAAACTTATTTAGAAAACTTTCCGATGGAAACTTTTTTCTCTCTCACTCGCATTTATTTACACTTCAAAGTGAAACGGGAAAAAAAAAATATTATTTCACAACACAGAGCTTTGTAGGAAAAAAATCACTTTATTTCGGTCGAGTGATTGAACAAATCCCGGGCAATAAACAATTTTTTACAGGAGTTGAGTTATCGCATGAATGAATTTGGCAAATTTACTTTTTTTTTTTGCGCAATGGGAAAACTTTTTTTTTCGCATTTGAAAATTGAGGGAGGCGAGCCCTGGTGCGAGCAGATTTAAGTGAAAACTCTGTGAAAGTTTTACGCGTGAATAAAATGATTCTCAAAATTAAGAAAATACAGAGAAACAAAAACATAGGCAGATAATTGAATCAGCTCCGATTGGAATTTGACGACGAGTGAGTATTATCAATTGAGATTATGGACTTTGCAGGTTTTTGGTTTTCGTAAAATCCCACGCAATCAATGATTTTGTGTGTGGGAGACCGAATAAGTGATAAAACATACAAAATCTTTGAGCCAAAAATATAACTTTCGCAGACAACGAATGTAATAAATCAAGTTCTCTCCCTCGCTTGAATCGAAAATTTATGATTTGAAATGTGGAAACTTTTCTTTGGTGGTGGTATCGTAAGAAATTATTATTTATTCAATGAAAACTTTTAAGTATTTTTGTGGTTTTGTCTGAAATGTTTAAAGTGATAATCGAGGGTTGTGGGATGCTTGTGAATGCAGTTACTGCAATTATTTTGAAACATAAGTTTTGTGCAATAGTTAATACTTGGACAAATATCTTTTTTGTACTAAGTATTATTGAAAGTTGATAGGTTTTATTTATAAAGTTTTATTAACAAGTTATGAGTTCAATAAATTCTCGAATATACAAATGTTAGTTAATAAATTTTCACAGCATAAAGAAAATTGTAGAATTTTATTTTTTTTATCACTTTATTGGTCCTTCGAGCAGAATTTTGGCTGCGAAGTTTTCTGATTAAGCAAAAATTTCAAATTAAAATTGACGGAAGAAAAGTTTTCAAATTATTCAACACAGAGAGAGAGAGAAAAAAATAATAAATTTTGCAATTTAAATCGTTAAATACAGTCTTTGGTCGCCTTCTTGGAAGATAACAAGCATGTCTCCTCCCACAATAAATTCTCTAAAAGTAGATTCTGAAAGTGTTGAAATATATTTTACCACATTTTCTATCGCTACTGTTGGAGTTTATTTAAAAGCGAGCAAAACTTTTTCTCTTACAACATACCGCAATGATTTCTGAATTTAAGTTTTCGCTATCTGTGCTTTCTTTGCAATTCAATTATGCTATTATCAACAAGACTTCATAATGACTTTGAAGATTTTCCATCTTTCTATTCCCACGATAAGTGTAACATGAAGAAATGATTTAATTTGAAAATGTTAATACTTACGAATAATTGTAGGTTGCATAGCAATTGCCGAGGAAGCTACATAGCATCGAGTTGCATTGATATGATTTTGGTGAGTCAACCTCGTAGGTGATATTAAAGCCATATACATCTAGTAGATGGTCCATGACACGCAAATGTGTCCCATATAGATTATCCAATTGAAATTTAACTTCTAAGAAAGGCGATGACGATTGAACTGATGCAGTTCGTGTCACATTTTCTTCCTTCACTTTGATTTCTGTTTCACTAGGTACTTTGAAGTCATCACTATAATACATGTACTCTTTAAACGTCAATCCAGCAAGGACATATTGTTGTGTAAGATAAAGAATAATAGAGACATTGGGCGTGCCCCAATATGTTGATGCATCAATTACCCACACACATGAAATTGGCACATGAAAGGAATTTGGAAAGTTTGGCGTCTGAATTATGCCATGCTTTTCCGTTAAAATTCCACCACACGAATTTACTGATGGATATTTTGAGTATACTGATGATGGTGTGGCTGAAACCACGCGCATTGTACTTTTACATTTGGCAAAAATTACGGCCAATATGAAATAAATTAATTTGTATAAATTCATTTCACATAATTTTCAATTTCAATGACGACGTTTTGATCCCTCGGGGCCAAAAGAAGAAAGTTTTTTCTTTGTCAAAAGATAATTTTCAATTAAATTAGACATTTATCATTTCTATCCATGCACTTGTATTCGGCCCAAACTGAAGGAAATATCTGAAAAATGGAAATGGAGCGAGAAAATATGACAATTAGTTTAAAGCTGACATTAAATTTTCGTTCACAAATTGTGGTTTGTGGCATGACATTTTTTGCCGCGCTGCTCGCCTTGAATGATAATGTGAGAATGGTTTACTTTAACATAACATTCCGTAAAGACAAATATTTTTTTTTTTTTTTTTTCATTATTTTTATCAATTTTCCATTAAATTTAACATTTCAATAAATTTTTAATATTTTTTTTTTTTTTGTTATTATTTTAAGTAAATCCATTGATCTTCCAAGATGGATGCAGGGTTCAAAAGAAAGGATTTCTCCGTTTATTTTATCCTTTTGCGAATTGTGAGCAATCAAAGCCTCCGAGATATTTTCAAACATATTGAAAAATGTGTAATGAAATGAGAAGCTTCACTTAACATCCTAAAGCCATATGCTCGCATGCGACAAGAAACTTTTTTTTACCAAGGCTTTCAACAAACTTCTTTCTCTTTCTCTCTCAGGGGTGTTAAACACTAATTCACACTGCCGGAGCAAATGAAATGGAAGTAGACAAAAATTGACGAGAATTAATTATGTTGGGCACGAATCATCAATCTCTTGACATCTTTTTGCCACTGAAAACCGTCAACGAATGAATGGGAAAAAGTTTTTCTCGAATTTTATTTAAATTTATTAATAAACTAGGCATGAAATGAATAAGAAAATCACTCGACTGAGCTGAAAGCTTAACAGTCGATTTGACGAAATGAAAAATATTTGACAAAAAAAATAAAATTATTTGAAATCTTAGCGGCGTCGCTTAGTCTAAAGAAAGATTTCCGCTGCAAAAAGGCAAAAAGGCTCGCATGGATTGTTTCGCTAGATTTCTTATATATATAAGTATATCTTTCCATGACGAAAGTTTCCGCCTTAAGCAGCGACTCATTTTAATTAATTCAATTCTGTTTGTGTCGTTTCGCACAGAAGGGGGAAAAATAAAGTTTCGATTGCAAATTAAAATTAAGATCCTGCGAAAGGAAATGAGACTGATGAGGCAAGCAGCACTGAATGTGTTTACATTTCATTTTTGGACTAAAGGCAATGCCTTCTGTCACAGATATTTTTCTTTGACCCAAGCGAAGCAATTAATTGTTGTTGGCTCCATTACGCTTTAAGAATGATTCCAGAAAAAAAAAATCCGTCCCACAAAAATGACTGAAATGGATTTTGATGTCATGACCAACGAATGATTAATTTTGTGCTTTTAAAATGGGACTGAATATCATTGTTCTGGAGAGCCAAGAAACATCCCTCAAGTATGTTTGGATCAATTGTAGGTCGACGCGAATAAAGAAAGAAATGAATTTCAACAAAAGGTAACAAACCATTGTCTGTCTGATGGTAATGACATAAAAAAAGCTAAAAATTACTTGGGTGTACTGTTAAAATGACTTTACTGCAGAATCGTTCCAGAAAAAAAGCGGCAAAAATAAACTTGACAGCATTGTGTTGGAGATAAGGATCTTTTGAAACTCGAGAGTTAAAACTAAGACAAAAAAAAAGGTTTTTTATCGCTCTTGTTGTTTGCAACATTTATGCTTTCATGCTTTTTTGTGTGTTCTTTCCACAAAAGCAGTTCGTTCTTTATTTCATCACATTTTTACAATTAATTTACTTTTAATTGCCACTGAGTGGGATGAGTCGGATGGAAATGGGTTCAAGGGGTTTTGTTGAACACTATGAAATGTCTGCAAGAATGAAATTCTGTTATGTGGGAATAAGAAAATTTTGAAGAAAATTGTCCACTAAGGGACTTATTTTTGTCCAGTGCATATAAAAAGCTCCAATGAGGTTGAAAATTTGCTTTTTTCTGTCGCTTTTTTCCATGAGAACGTGATGGGTTAGCGGTTAAAGAATCCTTTTTGCACAATGCTATCATGTTCATTCTCCTCAACGAGGGTCTATCGTATACCAAGAGCGAAGGAAAAAAAAATGAATGTCCCTGCAATTACAAACTTTCAAAAGCTCGAGCATTTTTCGGGTGGGACACATTAAAAAGAGAATGTCTTTAAAACGGAACATCATGGGAGGTCTTAAGTTTCATGATGAAAATTGAACAAGAAAAAGAATAAAAATCTTGTTTATTTACAACACGCGACCCTCACAAGTCACTGGATGAACAGTAAAAAAAAAAATGCGTTTAAATCCAAATTCTTCTTTTTTCTCTCTCTCTTGTGGCTGTGGGGACTTTAATAATGTGGGGGCTCCTTGGGATGCCCGGAAGTCATAAAAAATTGTACGCAAAACACTCATTTCATTCATTGGATTCTGGTTGGGATCTATAGCATGGGCGTATTATATGCGGAAATTTTGTCGTAAAAATATTTGTCTCAGTTGTAAAACATAATTGAACACGCTTCACTAACTGTCTGATGATTTTCTGGCAGCAATGCGAGAAAGAGGGAACTTATTTTTCTGAGCTCGCGCTATTCAACGGCAAGCTAGGATCGTGATTTTATTAGAGCGCACCATTTAAATGGATTATTTTGTCGTTAAAGGAATTTTAATTGCATCAATTTTATTTTTAATTTGGTGCCCAATAAAATCAAGTGTTAAAAGTTTTATGGACTGAACGCGGGAAAGGCAGCGGGTAAGAAAGAAGAGAAAATTGGATAAGTGTCGCTCGGTTGTCGGAAAAAATATCATTTGAATTTAAATGTCGTAGGAAATTGAGAAGTCGACAGAAAATAAATGTTTCCACCGACGGTCCTTTTTTCCAGTCACTTTAAGGACGAAATAAAACGACAAAATTTGCATCATCGGACGTTAAGAGTCCATCATGAGATCACAACATTTTACTCGTTTTTTTTACTCTGCACATATTTTACATTTACGACGAACGAAAAACAAAATATTGAAGGAAAGATGATTGAGGATGATTTGGGAATGGATGGCATAAGATTTATTGATCAATTTATTTAATGATTGACTTTTCTTCCTTTTTTGCGTGTAAAGAAATAAAGTTTACGTGACTGCCGTGAGTTTTAGGAATGAAATATTTTTAAAAGAGCAGGAAGATGTTTGTGGCAAGAATCATAAAGGATTTTTATCGATTTATGGAATTTCTTAAAGACGTTATTTTTGTTTCCTTTTTTTATCGAATAATCAAAAATGAAAAGACAATCCGATAAAAATTTCCCGAAATTATCTTTTAAAAGTGCTCCAGGATCAAAATTTTACAATCTTTTTGCGAAAGCCCAAAAATGAGTCAAAACATTTTACGATTTAAAGCTCTCATCGTATAAAAAAATATGTAAATATTTAATCTATGTCAGACACATTCACTGACTGTCGCAAAAGAACAACTGCATGCCATTAAATGTCTCTTAGATCATAGAAAATAATGTACATATCAGTAAAGCCAAGCTGAAAACATCTCTCAAACTGACTTTAATAACAAAAAGAAAATCCAGACAAATTCAATTTGTTTCCTTAAAGACATCGCTCATACAGAATTTTCCGAGATTTTCCGCAAAACAGACAGATGAACAACAAAAATAAATTCATACATCAAAAAGATATGTCTGACATTTTGCTAGTCTCTCTCTTTCTCTACCTTCAAGTAATTATTTTGTTTTACCCCAAATTTTCTGACACAATCTAACAGAAAAACAAGCAATACAATACTCCAATGTCTAAGGCGCGGAAGGTGAAATATATGTTAACGAAGGTGAAATATATGTTTATCATAGGGACGGAAAATGTTGCTAATTCCCTTAAGCCCATCAGGTACTTTCCATCCCTTTAACACGTTTGAACGGGAAAAAAATCGACTTTCGAAAATATCTTCCCTACAAAGAATTCACGTCGAGAAAAATGTTTAAGTGTATGCTCGTCGCATAAAAATATTTTATTAACTTGCAAGGAAAATTTAGGAAACAATTTTAAGAACTCGATAAATTTTCCCGGAGTGCTTTTTTTGTTTGCTTCTCACATTGATCATTTGCACACTTTTCATTTGCCACCTCAAGACTTCGCCACGAAAAAATAAGTTAAACAGCACAAAACACTTAAGAAAACAAAATGTTTTGTTTTCATTTAAATTGTTATCATTAATTTAAAACACATGAACAGCAGATAAAATCTAATTAAGGACTGCGTGGAACTTTTTGTTGTTCTTTTCTGAAAAATTTTTCTTTTAAAAGCTTTTCTGTTTTTTTTTTTTCTTCCAGTGAAAATTTATGTTCATTTCACAATTTTTTTATTTGTCGCTCTTTTCACGCTTCAGCAAAAAAGACGAAGCTTTCGCATTTCCTTTAACGTCTTAGTCACTGTTTATTTGACGAAGAAAATGAAATCATTTTTTTTTATGGCACATCGAATGAGACGTAATCCGGACGTCCTTAAGCAATGAGCTGGGGCTTTTTATGAGTTTTTTTTTTTCAATGGGTCATGAAAAAAAAAATGCTAGATCGAATAGACGATTAAATGTAATTAAGCACTGAGAGGTTTAACTATAACGAATGCAAATTCGTCCTTTCCTTTTCGTTTACAAATCTCACCGTGCACTCTCAAGTACTCTTCATATCACAAGCCGCAGCACAAGATTACAAGAGGTAAAATTGGCAGCAATTAGTGTGCTAATTAAAAAATCCACAATTCACTCTCAAACTTACTTAATCAACAATATTTTTCCACCTCCGTAAAATGCTTCAAGATTTTTGTAATTTTATTCCCAAAATTCTCTTATCAAAATACGTCGGAAGCTTCTTTCTTTTCTTTTACTCAGGAATATTTTCGCTTTTTAAATATTCACACTTTGTAACACTTCATTAACTTTTCATAATTTTGCACTTAAATCCGAATGAATTAATAATCAATTAAATCCTTGCACGTCAGGCGCGTCAAAAATTTCTCTTCATTTACAAAATCGAATGCAAAAATTTCACTTTGAATTATTTTTATTTTGATAATTTTTAGCATAAAAAAAAATTCGGTTCGCATTAATTTTTTCTTGCACCGTTATTTGCACTCACTTAAATTTGCATCAAGCAAAATTATTCATTCTCCATGAATTTTTGTTTTCTTTCTACAGAATTTTTTGCAGAACTTTTTTTTTTTCATTCACATCAGACGAAAACAAATTTTAGCATAAAAATTCACTTAAATATTTTATTTTTTTGCGTGAAACTTTTTTTTAAAGTTAATTGGATTTGTTGGTGTTTTAATACAAGCATTGTGTTTATCACATATTGAATGACTTTTCGTATTTCGCTCATTAAAGTTTTTCCACTCTCCGAAGTAGCAACAAATATTTTTTTTGTTTTAATCAACACTTCTGCCTTAATCCATTTTTAAGAGTTGAAACAATTTTAAATATTCCTGTTATCAGTGAATTTCGCGGGACCATTTCATTTCCACTTTCGACAGTCTCGACCGTTTTGAAGAAACTGATTTTACACCAGACAACGAGAAGCATCAAAAAAATGTGTGCTTTGGAAATTTTTAGATGAATTTTCATCTCGTCGATCTTTTCTTTACTCTGAGAGAATTATTTTCGCTCTCAATTTTCCTTGTACACTGTCAAAAGTTGTCTCACATTTTCAATTGTGCAATAAATAAAATTTTCCCATGGAAACCCTAAATAAAAGAAAAGTCATTGACAAACATCGATTAACGGGTATATCACTTTACGTAGCGAATGAAAAATCTGTCGAGGGAAAACATTGAAAAGGAAATGAAGCCAGAAAACAGAAAATAGTTATTTAATGGTTTTCATGGGCTTTCCATTTCATTAAACAACTACTTTTCCGTTCCTCTTAATTTGTAATTTATTCTTCTACAAAACATTAAGACGTTTTAATGCCGCTTTATATTGTTTCAATTCCTTCGTCGCTCGGTCGCATACGACTATCAAGCACTGGAGCGATACAAATTGATTTGAATTCTTTTGTTGCCATCCTATTAAAAATGGAAACTGAAGAAGAAAGAAATGTCAATAATATCCACAATTCCTTAAGGCTATGTGACGTTATTGATACATTTAACCAACGAATTTAAGAAGTTTTCACAATATAAACTGAAAAATAATTTATGATTCGCTTCGGTAAATTAATTTTATTGTCAAAAAATTATGTACAAAATGATTCGTATTCGTTCCTTTGGCTTTCGGGTTTGATAATTTATTGTTTCGCCAGTTTTATGTTTATAGTGGTCCAATTTAAAACAGTCTTCAAGATCTCGTAATAGCGCTTTAAAAAAGATACGAGCATGAAGGAAGGAAAAGCATAAATTTGAAAATGTTTGCGTTGCGTTCTAGGAAAGAGAAATGTCATATGGAAACAAGATTAGGATCATGCTTGTCAAGTGTATTAAATACACAAAAAGGCATCGCAAATTGTGACTTTCAAGTTTCTTTCTTTATTTTTTGTTGTTGTTAGTGCGTTTCCTTTCAAAATTGAAAGCTTTTTTTTTCTCCGTCTGAATAACCAGAAAAACGTCGAATTGAAATTCAAGACATGTACAAATGGGAGAATTATAATTAAAAGCCATAAATTTGCGTAAAATTTTTCTTCTTTTGTGGAATGTTATGTCGGAGGACAAATGTTGAAATGAAAGTCCTTTTTCAGTGCGCTTGGGATAGAGAATATAGTTGTTTGAGTGTGGGATGATTCTCAAGCATGAAATCCCCAATTTTAAATTTGATTTAAGAATAATAATATTTCGTCCAAAGCCCAACAAGGACTTTCCCCGACAATAACTTTTCTTTCCTTTCGCTTCCTCACGAACGAACACATGAAAAATATTTCCATATATGACAACTAACGAGAGTGGGAGCAAAATGAAGTAGTAGGATAAATTGTCATTGGGGAGTAGAAAAGGACAAAACTTTATGAACTTTCGTAATGAACTTTTATGGCTGAACATTTTTTTATGATTCAATTAAGGGATTTCGATAAAAGTTTATCCAGAACAGCTTCGATGAAAATGAAATTGACTGCTGGACTTTGACTGCTGGACTTCACAAGGAAATTCAATTTTTATTGCTAATTAATTAAAGGACGAAAATATTATTACACGAAAGTGATGGATGGGACGTTATGAAATTCAAGAAATTTGATTAGGTCATTTCTCTTCAAGCCAATTAATGAGCGGGACTTGGATAAATTATATTTTTGTTTCTTCTTTAGCTATTAATTTAATTACAGCTGGAATTGATGGACAACATTGTTTTTGTTGTTATATTATTTTTGTTACGAGAGAGAAATGTTGTTGAAGTCCTCTGGAATAGCATTTTAGAACACTCAACCGATTCAAATTGGGCATGCGCACTTAATCGTTCAAAGAAAGAGTCTTATAAAAGGTTCACAAAATTGAGATAAAACATTGAAATTTATGAAGGTCAATGGTGTCTAGCCTCGACTCTTCCCTCTCGCAATCACAAAACTTTTTTTTTTATTTTGCTGGCCGTTGTTGCTGCTGTTTCTTAATTGAAGACTATTCAGAATTGTATCAAATTAAAGTTGATCAGGCACCGAGGCAAACAAATCTCTTTCTCTCAACCTTTTCCCAGATGTGTCCTGAGTATAGCAGCAGAAAATTGAATAAAATTCTAAAAACTTTTTATTTTGTTTTTGCTGCATGTCGCAATTTTGCTTTTATTTTTTTTTTTTTTACAGCAAAACATTTTTATTGTAATCGTCAAGCGTTTAATTAAATAAAAAGTTTGTGTGTAATTTCATACATCTTTTGGTTTTCCTCAGACTCTTCTCCCATCATTTATCACGATTTAGTTCAATGTTATTTTCGCAATACATGCTTCAATGATTTCTTCCAGCAGATCAGAATTATTCTTCAAGTCATTCCATTTCGATGTAATTTTGACAGCATGAAAATGGCTAGAAATTAAAAATAAATAAATTAGTTTCAATATTATTATTCTAAGATTATTAAATAAATAAGTAAATTTCAATATTAGCGAAACGAAAACTTACTTCGCAATGAAGAATATTGAAGCATTGCGCAATTTATCGAAGTTGTATAAATCAGATAGTAGAAGCAGCTCGACTGCATTTTCCAATTTAAGACTCTTCGCCAAGGAATCTAAGCATATATTTTTTAATGCAGCGACATCATATTTGTGAGCGACTTTAAGTAAATCCACAGCAATCTCATGCACACGATCGATGCATTCATAGTAAAGATAACGCAGAAATGCCATCATCGTGTTGTAATCAATATCATCAAATGTCGCTTTGTTCTCACGACTTTCACGCATGTTGATTAGAAGCATCTTTTCAAATACAGAGCTTCTGATGGCGATCATATTCTTGTGTACACGAATTTCCTTGTCATCGCTTGTGAAAAACACGAAGTCGCTGAACAATCCTTCATCGAGCAAACGTTTATTGCAATCTGCAAATGAAACTTCTTCTTTCGCCACCTTCAATGTTTCTACTTCCGTCAGCTCTAGATCGAACTGAAGTCTCAGTTTGTCACCTGCAAGCAGTTCGTTGGCTCGATCAAACAAGTCTTTATGACTAATGAATTGTGAATTCCCACAACTTATTCCTACTTTCAAGTTTGACACCAATTTTGTGTAATGTCTAGAATTTATTGGAACTCCATCTTCAGACATAATGCTCGAAGTGATGTGGTAGCTGAAATTTCGTGATGTTGAATCCACGACGCTAATAAATAAAGAAACATTATTTGCATCTTCCGGTTTACGTCCATTCGGATTTATTTCTATTCTCCATTTTGTTTTATTGCTATCAAGCAAAATTACGAATTCAGGTGAGAAAATACAGGATATCGTTTCAGGCTTATATTTAGTGACGAATTCCTTGTTAAATCCATCAATTTTCCATTCGATTGTTCGTTTGACACTTTTCTGTAATTTAAATCATTTTTAAAACAATCTCTTTACAAATCTTCATCTCCTTACCAATTTAGACATGACTGCGGTTCAATCGATGGTATTCATTTGTGCAGCAGGTAGCTTGTTTGCTGTTCAATTAAAATGATTTATCTCTTATCAATGATAACAGGTATAAATGATAACAGTTATCAATGTTTCTTTGCGGTTGATTGTACAGATTCCACACGAAAATTGACCAAAAATGACAAAAAAAAGATTAAAACTTATCTCTTTATTCGACGAAATACGTATTAGAATTCCCAGAATTTTAAAATATTCAGCTCATTCTTCGGGTATCAATACATACATAGTGAGGGAACGTTTACTAAAAAATGTATTTGAATCACAGAAGTTTGTGTCTAATTTCATACATATTTTATTTTTCTTTGAACTCCTCTCTCATCATTGCTGTAAATAAGAAGTAAACAGTAATCAATACAGAATCTCAGAAATATCTCGTTCAGCTTTGTGACAAACTTTTTTTTTAAAACTGAAATTTTACGCTGAATTAACATTTACTTAGATTTGAGGGAATTACCTAAATCAGGACCTAAATAATAATAACCTCATCGAATTTGCCTTGGAAACTGTCTTCATCACTTTCATATTTGCCCCAAAAAATGTGCGGATGGAAAGCTTTTTGTAAGGAAAACTGCAAAATTCTGTGCAAAATGTTCAAAAAATAAAAAAATATTGCATAACTATGTAGCTAAATATTTAATAAAATCTTTTTGCAGCTTCCTCTTTCTTGCGCCACTTTTTTTTTCGTCGCAACTTTGAAGGGGGTGGGAAGGAAGCGTTGTGCTTGTTGAATATTCATACAACGATAGAGAATCCTTTTCAGTGAATGAAGTCAATAACGAAAATATTGATGCACATCTGGGATGGTGTGTGCTTTTGCAAGCATGGCGCAATGAAAATTCAAGATTCCGATTGTTGAGAATAAAACTTTCCAGCGACTTTTATTTTTTGCTTATTCGATAATGTAAAACTTTGCTTTCCTGTGCCAATATGATATAATTTCCATTGATATGCGGGGGAGGATAATATTTCTTTGCAGAATGATATAATGAAAAGCTGCTTCTACTAAAACAATAATTAACGAAACAAGAAAACTTTCTAAACAACAAAATTCGTTGCGCAAACTTTTTTCTACCTAAAAGAAAAGCAAGAAACTGACAGGCAGCTTCGCTTCGCTATATATGTAAGAAACTTTTTTTCCTACTTCGACCCGACCCTGGAAAGTTTCTTTTTTCTACTTAGATACTGAATGGGAAAATTTAATAAATAATAAAGGATAAAATGGTGCACAGTCGTTCATTGTGCAATGACTGAATATAAAGGGGATCGACTCTATCAAAAACATATAAATTGTATCCGAGTACACCGAGCTTCCCCATTTTTCCTCTTTATCTCGTTGCTATTTATCTGCACACAATGTTTTATTTATAAAAAAAACCACCCAGTGCAATTGTTGAAGGACGTGTTGCGAAATTTTGAAGAAAAAAAATATATATTTCATGCTTTTTTCTAGACTGATTAAAATTTATGTGCAGCTTGCAGACGTAATAATGAGATCATTTCTTTTCAGACGTATAGCAACTATTTCTTTATTAATCTTTAGAAAAAAAAGTATTATATTTCATTGGGGAAAATTCAAGCAATCTAAAACGTCCTTTTGTGTGTTGGGGTTGATGCAAAGTGTCACTACTGCACATACAATGGGATCTGTTTGTATGACGGTTCTAATGGAAAATGGAGGGTATCAGGAAAGCGAATATTTATCGTTGTTATATGTTATCACTTACTTGGGCAAAATAAGATTTGTGTTGAAACTATTCATGCATATTTTTCGCATGAGACTGCAATCCAGTTCTTGAACGGAATGTCATCTTGCATTTGGTGCAAGGAAATGGCTTCTCACCACTATGCGTTAGCAGATGATACTGAAAACCAGGATATGTCATGAGAATTCGATTGCATTGATCACATGGGTAAGTTTTGCGATCTTCTGCAGGACAGAAGACTCCATTTATGATCTCACTTTTACGTTTTTTGTTGGTGAGTACACGTGGATGATATGATGGACCTGGTCCATCTATAACAACAGCTGGTGGATTCATTGCTTCTTTCTTTCGCTTTCTTTGTGTTTTAATGCTTGAATATCTATCATCATTTGAAGTTCCTGCTTCACTTGATGATATTGATTCATCGAGCTTGCGAAATGATTCAGCAGATTCTGACTTATAGCCGTTTTCGTCATCCGTTTTTTTGTACTGTGCATCATTTTCATCGTCCTCATCAGCATTATCTTCACTGCTATCGGAATTTAAATCGCTGCTGTCAGTTTCAAATTCTTGCGTTTCATCATGTCCCATCATGTGAACTTTCAGTTGAGTCAAATTTGCACAGTAATGACCACATTCAATGCAAGGATACATGCAACTTATTGTCGGGTGACTTTCCATGTAATGTTTAATAAGAGTGATGATGTTGTAGAAGAGCTTCTGGCAGCAAATACAGCTAAATTAATATAAACAATATTCAATGAAATTATGAAATACTGCGACTTAGTCAATATCAGCTTACGTAAATGCTAAATGTTCAAAATGAGTCTTTACGGCATGATTAATATAACTATTTGTTGCACTGAAGGTTTTTTCACAGTGAGGGCACTTGATCTTCAAACGAATAAAAGGCATCAACTTGAAATGATTCAATAGCGCAATAAATGATTGAAATGGCTCCTCGCAGTGAGTACAATGATAGTTGAATTGCATCCATGTGTCATTCTCTGCTCCAAAATTGCGTAACCAATCTCGCGCTACTTCACCATCACCAGCAACGCAGTCGTGCTCAACGGATACATGCGAATAATGATCCAGTTCAAACATTCCCATATCAAATGAGTCGTGATATAAATCGTGAATGCTTTGAAGCGAGGATCGAGCCTATGAAGATTTGTTATATGTAAAATCATAACCTCTATTTATTATCCGTCAATTATATATTACCCTGGGTCTTCGTTTCTTTTGTCCCAGGTCCATAATACTACTATTTTGACATTCTGCAGCTTCCAACAATTGTTCTTCGCTAAGAGATATCCGCAATTGATTTTCATCTTCATTTTCCTGTTTCTAAAATAGCAAATATTAAAATAAAAATAAACAACGAATCTTTTCAACTAATAAAGTTTATCGTTACTTACTGTTTCGGTGTTTGAAGCCTTAATCATTGCAGTCAGATCTACTGGTGATTCTTGGATTTTGCTTTGGACTTTGCCGAGATTAACGCAAAACGAGATAAATAAATCAATTTGAAGTCGACAATTGCGACAAATTTTCTGGGAAAATCTTTTGCCATTGTTTAATTTAACTCGACAATAGAATTCTACACAGTCTTTCATTGTTGATTTTCCATCCGCAGTGTCGTTCAATTCGCACACAAGATCTTGAGCTTCCTTAACACTTCCACACAAACGGCAGACTTCTGTATTTGATGGATTCATGACGGAATAATAAATTAGGAAACAGAATTTAGAGTAAAAGTTATTTATTGTACATGCTTTTTTTTGCAACAAAAGTAAATAAGTCCGTCAGTTTTTATAATAAATACATGCATAGTAAGCGATGTAGGGGCAGGCTCATCAATGTTGTCAATACACTTTTATGAATAAACAGCATTTTATTTCGAAATGATTTTACCCTATCGTATTATTTATGAGATTTTTTTATTTCCTTTTCGAGATTTTGCACTTTTGCAACCTGCAAAAGACGAAATTTATACAAATTCAAGTATATAAAAAAAGCAAAAAGTAAATCGTTCAGTGCAGGATTCGAACCTACGCGGGCAAAGCCCAATGGATGTCTGTATTTCAAATGTAGCAGTCCATCACCTTAACCACTCGGCCAACTGAACAGTCAAAGAACACTTATATGAAACTGACGAAATTCATTATTTCTCTTGAATTTCCTCAGTAGCAAGTACATCGTGGAACATCTTTATTTTGACAGCTGAAATTAGGAAAAAAAAACTCACATGGAACCATAAAAATATAGAAATAAACTTTGAATCATTATAAAATTAACTCATTTACTGATTAGCCTAATGCTGAAGTTAAAGCATTGCTGCTTATTTAGTTCTAAAATATAACGTTCAGTGCAAGATTCGAACTTGCGCGGGTAAAACCCAATAGCTTTCTAGGCTATCGCCTTAACCACTCGGCCAACTGAACTCAGTGTTGTAGTCACTTCAAATCACGGTTCAGATATTTCTACTAAATATTAATTAACACTAACTACTGTAGGAGTCACGAAGCAACTGAATAAACAAAACAATAAGTTTCCATTAAGCACTATCAACTGATAAAAGAAACACGTGAAACACAGCCTGTCAGTTTCAAAAAGCGAACATTTGAGCTGATCTAGCGCAACTGTTCATACGCTGGGTTCAGATGTCCGAGCGGTTAAGGAGATGGACTTGAAATCCATTGGGTTTTACCCGCGTAGGTTCGAATCCTGCTCTGAACGTACTTTTTTTTTATTTTGGTCCAGTTAAGGATATGAATGCTAAGAAAGCATACGTGTGGTGAATGTTCAGGCAGAAAGAAACAAGAGCCTTCCAGAGTTGCATTTAGTTCTTCTTATAGTTACTTTGAAAAGTTAATAAATTATTTAAGATCCTTCGTGTAGGAATTAGCTATGATTTGAGCTGAACAGGAATATAAAAAAGATAATAATGTTCTACTTTTCCAGATAATTAATTTCTTCACATTTCTTTAAAAAGGACATATTCAAACCATACCGGGGTTGACACGAAGTGACAAATTTTTTTTTCGAAATTTTCATGTTTCAAGTTCTAAAAAATATGTTACGTTCAGTGCAGGATTCGAACCTACGCGGGCAAAGCCCAATGGATGTCTGCGTTTCAACTGTACTTAGCAGTCCATCACCTTAACCACTCGGCCAACTGAACAGTCAAATAACACTTATATGAAACTGACGAAATTCATTATTTCTCTTGAATTTTCTCAGTAGCAAGTACATCGTGGAACATCTTTATTTTGACAGCTGAAATTAGGAAAAAAAATTCTCGTGGAACCATAAAAATATAGAAATAAACTTTGAATCATTATAAAACGATAAAATTAACTCATTTACTGATTAGTTAGTTCTAAAATATAACGTTCAGTGCAAGATTCGAACTTGCGCGGGTAAAACCCAATAGCTTTCTAGGCTATCGCCTTAACCACTCGGCCAACTGAACTCCGTGTTGTAGTCGTATCAAATCACGGTTCAGATATTTCTACTAAATATTAATTAATACTAACTACTGTAGGATAAACAAAACAATATGTTTCCATTAAGCACGATCAACGATAAGAAACAGGTGAAACACAGCCTGTCAGTTTCAAAAAGCGAACGTTTGATCTGATCTAGCCAACTGTTCATACTCTGGGTTCAGATGTCCGAGCGGTTAAGGAGATGGACTTGAAATCCATTGGGTTTTACCCGCGTAGGTTCGAATCCTGCTCTGAACGATTTTTTTTATTTTGGTCCAATTAAGGATATGAATGCTAAGAAGACATACGTGTGGTGAATGTTCAGGCAGAAAGAAACAAAAGCCTTTCAGAGTTACACTTATTTCTCTATAAGATCTTTGCCTTCTTTTAGTTACTTTGAAAAGTAAATAAATTATTTAAGGCCTTTCATGTAGGAAATAGCTATGATTTTGAGCTGAGGTGGGAACATAAAAAAGATAATAATGTTCTACTCTTCCAAATAATTAATCTCTTCACATTTCTTCAAAAAGGACATAATCATACCGGGTTTGACTCTAAAAGACATCAACAAATTTTTCGAAATTTTCGTGTTTCAAGTTCTAAAAAAATATGTTGCGTTCAGTGCAGGATTCGAACCTACGCGGGCAAAGCCCAATGGATGTCTGCGTTTTAACTGTAGCAGTCCATCACCTTAACCACTCGGCCAACTGAACAGTCAATGAACACTTATATGAAACTGACGAAATTAAATATTTCTCTTGAATTGCCTCAGTATATCGTGGAATCGTGGAAAGCCTTTATTTTGTCACCTGAAGATTGAAAAAATTAAAAATAAATACCTAAGTAGTCAAAAAAGTCTTTGAATCATTCATTATAAAACGATCCAATTAACTCATATACCGACAAACTTGACGATAAACTTATAATATTGTTACCTATTCAGTTAGTGCTAAAAAAATAACGTTCAGTGCAAGATTCGAACTTGCGCGGGTAAAACCCAATAGCTTTCTAGGCTATCGCCTTAACCACTCGGCCAACTGAACTCAGTGTTGTAGTCACTTCAAATCGCGGTTCAGATATTTCTACTAAATATTAATTAACACTAACTACTGTAGGAGTCACGAAGCAACTGGATAAGCAAAACAATATGTTTCCATTAAGCATTATCAACTGATAAAAGAAACAGGTGAAACACAGCTTGTCAGTTTCAAAAAGCAAACATTTGAGCTGATCTAGCGCAACTGTTCATACGTCAGGTTCAGATGTCCGAGCGGTTAAGGAGATGGACTTGAAATCCATTGGGTTTTACCCGCGTAGGTTCGAATCCTGCTCTGAACGGTTTTTTTTTATTTTGGCCCAGTTAAGGATATGAATGCAATGTGTGGTGAATGTGTAAATAGAAACAAACAAAACCATTTCGTAGGTACACTTAGTTCTCTGACTATAAGGCCTTTGTTTTCTTTTAATCACTTTGACTTTTAGGAGCTAGCTATGATTTTGAGCTGAGACAGGAATATAAAAAAAGATAATAATGTTTCCAGATAATTAATTTCTTCACATTTCTTCAAGAAGAACATATTCAAACGATACCGGGGTTGACTCGAAGTGACATCAACAAATTTTTCGAAATTTTCATGTTTCAAGTTCTAAAAAAATATGTTGCGTTCAGTGCAGGATTCGAACCTACGCGGGCAAAGCCCAATGGATGTCTGCGTTTCAACTGTACTTAGCAGTCCATCACCTTAACCACTCGGCCAACTGAACAGTCAATGAACACTTATATGAAACTGACGAAATTGAATATTTCTCTTGAATTGCCTCAGTATATCGTGGAATCGTAAAAAGCCTTTATTTTGTCACCTGAAGATTGAAAAAGTTAAAAATAAATACCTAAGTAGTCAAAAAAGTCTTTGAATCATTCATTATAAAACGATGCAATTAACTCATTTACCGACAAACTTGAAGATCAACTTATAATATTGTTACCTATTCAGTTAGTGCTAAAAAATAACGTTCAGTGCAAGATTCGAACTTGCGCGGGTAAAACCCAATAGCTTTCTAGGCTATCGCCTTAACCACTCGGCCAACTGAACTCAGTGTTGTAGTCACTTCAAATCACGGTTCAGATATTTCTACGAAATATTAATTAATACTAACTACTGTAGGATAAACAAAACAATATGCTTCCATTATGCACGATCAACGATAAGAAACAGGTGAAACACAGCCTGTCAGTTTCAAAAAGTGAACATTTGGGCTGATATAGACAACTGTTCATACGTTGGGTTCAGATGTCCGAGCGGTTAAGGAGATGGACTTGAAATCCATTGGGTTTTACCCGCGTAGGTTCGAATCCTGCTCTGAACGATTTTTTTTATTTTGCTCATTAGGCCGTTCCAATTCTTCAAAATGTTTCCTAAACAAAAATATTTTTTGCTGACGCTTTTAATTTATTGTTGATGTTGACCATTTTCTTATTAATTTTGCACATTGCACATCGCCGCAAACCATAAAATTCAGTTTCTATTGCAAAATTTCACCCTGTATGGCAAATTGAACAAATTTTCTTAAAACTAGATAAATACATACCAGCGGAATAGTAGGCGTCCGTTGGAGCTTTGAATAAATCGATGGATTTTCAATCGCTAGTGATTTTGTTAGACAGCGTCAATTGGTTTAAAAGAACTCTGATCTTTTTCCGTTGCTGTATTATCTTTCACGTTACGCTCTCAAAATCGTTTTGAAATACCTCGATAATTGAAAAGAAAACTCGGTAAACTTAAAATATTTTGTAAAAATGTCTTTAATTTCCATATACCCAAAACTTATATCCCCCCCCCGAAGTTTTCGGAAAAATGAAGCGGAGGTAACCGGAAACATTTGAAGAATTGGAACGGCCTTAAGGGACCTTAATTTGGTCCTTCATTATCTTTTGGTTGCTACGAAAATTTCGTGAAAACTTAATATTTTATTTAAGGCTTATTGTGTAAGAAAGATAATATAGAACGATATATAAAAAAATAATATAATATAATAATAATAATAATATGTTCCAAAGTGCTAAAAATAACGTAGCGAAGTTACTTATTGTCGAACTGATTTCTTTAAATGGTTTCGAGGTTTTGATATATCCAACCATACTTCAAATGCCAAAAAATATGTTTCGTTCAGTGCAGGATTCGAACCTACGCGGGCAAAGCCCAATGGATGTCTGTATTTCAAATGTAGCAGTCCATCACCTTAACCACTCGGCCAACTGAACAGTCAAAGAACACTTATATGAAACTGACGAAATTCATTATTTCTCTTGAATTTTCTCAGTAGCAAGTACATCGTGGAACATCTTTATTTTGACAGCTGAAATTAGGAAAAAAAATTCACATGGAACCATAAAAATATAGAAATAAACTTTGAATCATTATAAAACGATAAAATTAACTCATTTACTGATTAGTTGGTTCTAAAATATAACGTTCAGTGCAAGATTCGAACTTGCGCGGGTAAAACCCAATAGCTTTCTAGGCTATCGCCTTAACCACTCGGCCAACTGAACTCAGTGTTGTAGTCACTTCAAATCACGGTTCAGATATTTCTACTAAATATTAATTAACACTAACTACTGTAGGAGTCACGAAGCAACTGAATAAACAAAGCAATATGTTTCCATTAAGCACTATCAACTGATAAAAGAAACAGATGAAACACAGCTTGTCAGTTTCAAAAAGCGAACATTTGAGCTGATCTAGCGCAACTGTTCATACGCTGGGTTCAGATGTCCGAGCGGTTAAGGAGATGGACTTGAAATCCATTGGGTTTTACCCGCGTAGGTTCGAATCCTGCTCTGAACGCACTTTTTTTAGTACATCTTATTTTCTCCATTTTTTTTGCAAAATTTATAATCAAACTCTGTTTTATACATTGCTGAATAATTAAAAAAAATTCCATTGGGGAGCGTTCGCTTATTACGTAACGTTTAAGGGAATTAGGGGTCTAAGCAACTGACAAAGAGGGTTCAAGATTTTGTTACGAGATAGAAGGGGTCAAAAAGCCGATATTTGGCGTTACCTAATAAGCGTACGCTCCATTGCAGTAGATATGTATTTTTAAACCAATCGACCAGTTTAAAAAATTTGAGGTGCCATTACCATAGCATTTGCCCGTTAGCTGCGGATCCAGTATGAAAAATGTATGTTAAAGATGGAATTATGCAATCAGCGAATTTTCCTTCATTCTAAAATATCAGAAATCTTACATTTTCATATCCAGTTTTCCTATTTTACTTATTTACGTTAATATAGTTGTGACATTAGGTATTTATGAGTTTATGACTCAGTTGTATCTTACTCCAGTTTGACGTATTGTGTCAATTTTCACAACTTAACGTTGCACACTGTTCTGGGTACTTTACACTTTTGCCCGTTGCAAATTGCAACTAATTACAAGATTTCATTAAAAACTTAGAAAATCGTTGCAGCGATGTTCAGTGCAAATTACACACTCAGCGAAGCGACATTTAAGTGCTTTAAAAGTTGTTCTTCAACGTATTTTAATTAAAAACCTCAAAACTTTTTCGGTCGCTTCAGCAGCATCGTCATTATCATCATGGGTGTGGTGTTTTTAGTAGTGGTGCCAACTGCAAACTATGAAAAAGTTCTAAAAACTGGTAAAAAAAGTGTTTCGTAAAGCTTTTATTTCCTTGACAGAAATTACGAGTGAAACGTTCAATTTTTCTTTCATTGTCCACTTTTCCGTTCTCACCCGTCTTATAAAACAATCAGGAATAATGAACGCAAATGTTAATGCTGACATCATTTCAGCTGCAAAAAATTACAATTTGCCTACGATGCAAAAAAATGACCTCAACATGCCGCCGACTGTCATCAATGACAATAACCCAAATGCAATTTTACGAATGGAAGTGGAATTAAGGGATAAAAATCAGCCATTAAAAAAGCGCATAAAGAATAAAGCAAAACAATTTAAAGCAAAGGATGTGAACATTGATAATGTTCATGTTGTTGACGTTCCCATGGAGCAGGTTTGAATTTTGTTTTGTAAACAATTTCTGATTGCATTTCTGATCTCAATATTTACGCTATTGTTGTTTCATGTTCCGCCATCTGTGCAGATTTTGGACGATTTACTTAAAAAACTTGAATTGGAACATGTTGGATGGTATAGTGATAAAGCCGGAAATTATTATCAAGTAATATTTCCCACAGCATCCGGTGAGCCATGCGAAACGGCGCTCCATTGTTTAGTCGAGCTGGGAATTGGAAAGAAATTTAATTCCTCAGTGAGGTAAATTATCATGCAAATTAAAGTCATGATAAAATTAAATATTCATCAAGCAAGAACTTTTTACCAATGTCATAATAAATATTTTCCTTTCGTTTCTCATCTTTATGCAAATGGGAATTGATGATGTTGTTGATTCCTTATGTTTGCATTTCTTGTAGCATTTTGCCATGTAGTGTCAGCTATGATGCAACAAATGACAACTCAAATGAAGATGATTATGGGTAATGTATAACAAATGAGAAACTGGTTTTCATCACATAAGTATATTAGCATATGAGTGCTGTTAATTAAATCTAATTCCTTGACAGTGATAGCAACGATGAAGAGGAGAACAGAAAATGGAATAACTTTGTCGAGTCAATCAAGTCAAAATTGACGGTTAAACAGGTGGTCGATGGCGTGAGAGCTGGTGGCAGTTTGACATTTGATTATTTACTCCTGATTGTTACTGCTGAGTAAAATATTGACTTTGCTAATTTGAACGCGGTCTTCTGATTAATAATTTAAAATACATTTTTATGTTCTTTATTCAGCTCGCTGGCAGCATTGGGCTTGGTGGAAAATAATGGTAAAATCCTGTAGATGAGATTTGAGAACAAAAGCTCTCACATATATCTAAAAATAGATACTCAACTGCATTGTGCTGCTGCTTATTATACTTTTAGCCTCAAACATTGTTGCTGCAATGCTTGTTTCACCGCTTATGGGACCCGTAATGTCGATTACATTTGGAACAATAATTTCGGATCGTGAACTCGTTGTAAGTGCAAACAACAGCAGACGCTGCGCGATGAGCACAAAAAAAAACACAGTTTTATGTGCTTTACTTGGAATTTTAATTTACAGAGAGTGGGTTTTATATCGCTCGCCCTGGGCATGTTTATTTCTATATTGTTTGGCTTCGTATTCGGGTTGATCCTTGGCACCACCGATATGCCATGGGGTTTGTATTTTAACAACTTCAATCTCGCACATTTCTTCCATTGTTTCTTTTTCATGATAATGTTAACCGAATGAATTTTGTTCCTTTCTTGATTTGCTTCATGTTCATGCCTCTTCGGGTTTAAAAGGATTTGGAGACTTCCCAACGGAGGAAATGAAGGGAAGGTAAGATGATAGCAAACAAAACGATGTTTTCCCTTTTGGGAGGGTTGACAAGTTGTGTCGTTGAAGTGAATTAAAATTAATGGCCATTTCTGACGGATGTTTCTTTTTTTTTAAATTAAAGGGGAAATGCGAGAAGTCTTTGGATGGGCGTTTTGTGGGCATTGACATCTGGTAGTGGTGTTGCGGTTGCTCTACTTCAAGGAAGTGCTGGCCCATTGATAGGTGTTGCTATTAGTGCTTCTTTACTGCCGCCTGTCGTCAATTGTGTAAGCAAAGAAATTTTCCATTGTGCGAACATTTTTGTAACATTTTCATTGGGAAATTCTCATCATTTTTCACAGGGATTATTTTGGTGAGTTCATTTTCGTTGCCGATAGCATCTGACGATGCTATGGAAAATGATTTCAATTTCTCCATCGCGTCACATTTTCATTCCTTGCAATTTCTCTCGCAATCGTGTCTTTCTTTATAGGGCGCTAGCTTGCATCTGGTTGATTTATGACGACATCAAAATTCCACATCTCAAGGGCGAAGCGTACATCGGCAACTCTTCATACATTCCCATTTACACAAACTACATACCAACTGAGTTCCTTATTAATGGCATCGTATCAGCGCTGTTAACAGTCGTGAACGTGATTTGTATATTTATTACCGCCATCATTGTGCTGAAAATCAAAGAAGTTGCTGCGCCGTATACATCGAGTCCAGATTTAAGAAGGTAAGTATGTGATGAAATATTCAACATGATAATTTTTCACTTTGAAACTGTTATCACAGTCAAAAATCTCGTGCATTTCATCACTCGACGTCCCAAATGCTTAACATTGTAATTTATGGCATGGAACATGTTAACATGTTAGTGGAAAATGATGTTCCATTCCATAAAGTAATTCAAGGACTCAATACGTATACTATAGTGTGAAATTCTAACCGATAATTTATTTCCTTCTTTTTTTTTTTACTTTAACAGATTCTGGGAGACTGACATACGAGCTGTACGGAAGACTAATCGCTCGACAATTCGCAGGAAGGGTACTTTAAACAAGAGCTCGTGAGTAGATCTTAATACAACATACTGATTCTACGTCAGACATTAACACTGCTGTCATCGACATTGCCGTAAATGCTTGCAGATATGACGAGTTATTGCCTAGATCAAAGAACTTGGAAAGCTCACTAGAGCAGGCGTTAAAGGAAGCTGTTGATGATGCAACGTTAAGGAAAATCAAACGTGTTAGCTATTCAGCGAATGCTGCAACAGAGGTAAATAATTAATTACAATGACACTAATTGCTTCTCCCACTTTATCGTTAATGAAGAAGCTACTTGCTGCACCATTTCCTGAAGCTATTTTGATAATTATGATTAATAGAGAGTGTTGTGCAATCGCTTTTTTAAGATTGTTATGTGTTTATATAGTTATCTGAAGTTCTTCCTCATGCTGCTGGAACGAGTGCTGGAAGCAATAATGCTTCAAAGAGCGATGCCGACTTGGCACTACTTGATAAATTAGTCACATCACTGTTGGAACGAAAAGTGACAGACTCCGCATCTCCTAATGCATCCCATACATCCTCCACCCTGCAACGTTTGCGTCCGTTATCACGCTCGTTATCGCGCTCATTGCGTTTGGGATCCTTCAAACGGAACAATAACTCAGCGTTGCCCACAATTGCGGAATCGGGCGGCAGTGGACGTCGGTCCGAAAGCAGCGTGAAAAATGTTTTTAACACAATAAAGAATGCTCCACAGCGCTTCAGTGCGGCAACAAACGATGAAGAAAACCGAAATTTGACACAAAACATTTTAGAGTGAAAGCATCCAACTGCTCTTAGTAATTTTTGCGTCTTTTTTTATGATTTAGAGCTTTCTTGAGACATGAAAGGCTAAAAATAAGAATTTTATTGAAAAACAATGTACCGAGCTTCTAACCTGCATTGAAAGTTCACGAGAACGAGAAAAAAAGTAATAAAAATATGAAAAAAGTTGATTTCAATAAACACAAGAACGAAAAAAAAATACACGCATACACACAGAAATTAAACTCATTTCAAAAGTGCTGGCAGGCGAACAAGGCGAAATTATTAAAACTTTCCACCCGGCATAAACATAAGAATTTCTACTTGTATCAGAAGCTTTTGTTTGCGTTGTAAGAAAGTTGTAGAGATTTTACAAATTATGTTACGCTTTAGCAATCATACAACGATTGGATAAAAATAGATTTCAAGATAAAGCAGCTCAATGAGAAAAACCAATTACAAACATCGTAAGATCCACGCTTAATCGACATGTTTCAGTTTCTAATTCTTACAAGATCCAATTTACTCGCAAAAAAATTAAAGGAATTGAAAAGTAGCACCCGGAAATAAAACGAAAAATTTTACTTTCTTTTTTTACGGATTATGTGGAGGAACATAACATTTTAAAGAGAGAAACATACTTTTCCCTGTTATTGGAGCACAGAACTTTTTTGATTAGAAAGTTCATATACAAACATTCATACGTTCAACATTTTTTTTTTTCATAGGTGTATCGATTCGATTTTCACAGTGATTTTCATACCCTACCTCTTGTCGGTATATCGTCTTTGAATTTATATTACCTCCTGAAAGCAATTCAGGAAATCCCTTAAGATCTTTTTTTGTTGTTAGGTTTGTTTTTTTTTTTTTTTTTTGTAGAACTTTACAATAATAAGCAATGAGATGAAACAGTAAAAAAGAAATATGTTAAGCTCATATGTGTAATATTGTAATATGCCGTGTTGTGTAAGCTTTCGAGACTAAATAAAGACAATTTGAAGACATGATAATATTTGCACACGTAAAAAACCAAATCCGGGCTGTAGTCGTAAAATTTAATGATCTGCTTGGGCTTTGAAGAAAAAGGTGCTCCAAATTATTATTTTTATAGCATCGAAGCTTGTTGTGTAGAGTATATTTTCAAGAGTACATATGAGTCAGATCAATATGTAAAAAGTTCGGTGAAAAATGTCGTTGAAAATTGTCAGCGATTCATGTTCATAATAATGAAACGTAATGTGCTACTCAAGACATCCTGGGAAAGCTTCTGAAAATGACTTTAGAAGCAATATCCGCCGTAAGAAGCTTTGAAAATATAATTTAATCACTTTTTTTTGGTACAACAACACAAGCGAAAATATGAGAAAATAAAGACATTTAAACATTGTAATGAAATTTTCTCGTTCTCTCGTCACTGTTCGTAGTAGATACGCGACGATGATGGCGGCGGCATCGTTTGGTTAAAGGCTGAAATTGAAAATTTGTAAACGTGAATAAATTGCACATGAAAACGGCAATTGTGAAAGAAAAAAGTCTCAAGTTTTTGTGTCTTAACGTTCATCTTTTAGGTTTTTTCTCTTACCACATACATTTCCACCTTGAAGCATCTACCCTCAGATCCATTACGAATGAGAGAATGAAAATTATGTGCGATAATAAAAACCAGAAACGTTCACCAAACGTTCATTAAACTGCCGGAGAAAAATGTCATGAATCACTTTATGCTGTGGAAAGGATTTTTTCGAGTTTTTCCGCGGGGAAAATTTGCTTTCGGCAAGCGAAAAAAAAAGATAAAACAAATTTTTTTTGCTCTCGAAGAAAATTAAACGCAAGCAAAATTAATATAAAGACAAATGTTCCTTAATCAAATTCATTTCGTTAGTCAATTTTCTGCCGAGACATGAGTGACAAGGGGACAAGGGCTTCCTGTACGGGTTAAAGAAGATGAATCATTAAAGTTAAAACCACTAGGGAAAATAGCTGATGAATGATGATAAAAAAAAAGAAAATGTTTCATAAATATCGGAAACGTTTCTGGTCTCATGTGACTAGGTAGTGCTTTTTAATGTTCGATTCCCGCGAGAAAGGAAAACTTTTAGTTTGTTTAAAAGTTGTTTCGATAAGATTTCTTCATAAATGGCGTTGCGGATGACACGAGTTTCTTCCAGTGCGGTAAATTTCATAAATATCCTTCATCAGCTCCTCTCGCCACGAATCAAAAGCCCTTAGTTCCCATTTGAATTGACACAGAACTTCCTGCGAGTTTATCCCATTTACACAATTACGATGCGGAAAGGGTTTGAGGGGTCGTGAGATGCGTTCAAAGTTTGTATAATATTAACACTCTACTAGTGATAGTTTTGTATGAATAAATGTGGAATTTCATTAAATATATGCCTCATATGCATGTTATATCAACTCCGCAAATGCTCACTCAATTCGTCTCAACGTCATAATGACACAAACATCTCATCTAATGGATTCTAATACGAAGCTTCCCCTCAAATTATTCGCTATGTGTCGCTCGAATGCTTGTCTTGTCATTTTCAGCAAATAATTGAGCATATGCTTTTTGGAATTTCTACCAACACTCTGCTGCTGCTACTGTACAACTGAAATGTGCTACTAAGTGCGGTTTTGCTTCGCTCAACATCAACAACACACAATCTTTATGCATGAAATTATTACTGCTGAATAGCAATGAGGCAAAAAAGGAAGGAATATGGAAGACATTATCTGAAGGCCGCATGCAGTGCGAAATGGAAAATCTCATTTTACAAGAGTATGATAACATTTATATGCTTTTTTTCTGGTTAAATTAAATAATACAAGTTTTCTTTTTATATGGATGATCTTGCGGGAGAGCGAGCAGAGAATTCCTTTTGCAGAATGTTTGCATAGTAATGAAGGATTGTTTGCTCTGGATAAACACGATTAAGACGTTCTTAAATATCTGATAATGCGGTTAGAAAAGAAAAGAAACTTAAAGTAGATTGATGAACCTGCAACAACAGCAAATATAGCAATCCAGCACGCTTCACATATAATTATAAAATCACATAAAACTTTTTCATGCAACGATGACAGAAGATAGCGCAAAAAGATTTGAATTGATTTTTTAAATAGTTGAAAATGAAATAACAAAAAAAAAATCTTAAATATAACTTTATCCTTGCTTAGTTCTCGAGAATATTTTCACCAAGTTGTTCCTTCTCTCATCGTATTTTTAGCACGAGTGGAAATTATATTTCCGTTTCTTTTTGGGAGTGATATCAATTCGATGTCACGTTTGGGACAAAACGAGTTTATAAAAAGGCATTATTTGTCATCTTCTTCTATCGCTTTCTGACAAGGGTCACAGGCACCGAAAAAGCTGCTGCAAGCCTAGCAAGGATGAAAAAAAATCTCCGACATTGATGTTGTTATTCACAACATTTATTTTGACATTCACACAAATTTTTACAGCCCCAAATACCGAAAAGTTGATTCTGAATCAACACACACAAAAGCAAAGAGAGAGAAAAAAATAATAATGGAAAGCTCTTCTCGGGGGCCGATTTGATGAAGAAAAAAAAAATAATTTTGTTTGGTTGGAGCTTAAAAACACAAATTTACGACTGATAATGGCTGTGAAAACAAAACGAGAAGCATTAATTTGTACGAAACAGTAGCGTAGCCAGCACTGTATGATTCTCAAATCCTCCTATGTAAATATCGCTGATTACGGTGGGAAAAATATTTTGCTTGCTAAATGAAATTTCATGTTTATCATGAATGAGTAATAAGCATCAACAACAGAAAATTTATTTGATTCAAAACTAACAGTTGTGTGTAATCATGATACATAGAGTTTCAAGCACATCATTTATGCATTATTATAATTTTCTATCATCAACAACTTTTATTAGCTGAATTCAATTCCCTGAAATTTGAAGCTAAATAAAAGGAAAGGCTTAGAAAATAATTTGAGAAGGAAAAATAAGGCTTTACAAACAGAAGCCACAAACAGAAACTCCGGAAGTTTACCAAAGCAAAGTATCTTTTACTGTAAATAGATTAAAAGCGATTTAATGCCTTTAAAGAAAACATTCCAGAAAAAACCAAAAACAAATTCCAAAAGAGAAGAGAGCAAAAAAAAAGCTTCTTTTGGTTATAAATAGAGAAAACGAAAATTCTATTCACATTTTCTCTCGGGGTCAAGCGGAAAACTGAATTGGCAATTTTGGACGACTATTGGGGAGAAATGATGAAATTTATTGCTTTCCAAACGGGAAGTGTATGAAGTAGAATGGCGATTGTCATGTGTCGTTTTCAATCTTTCGTATAAACTTTCCTTGCAGAAAATATGCCGAAAGCAATTGTGAAAAGTTGACAGACTTTGCTTTCAGGAACTAAACACATATGTATATATGCGACGCGGTTATAGAGAAAGTTGCGAAAGGATATGAAAGTTCCCAAAAACTATGTCATATTTTATGTTAATTTCAAGGAAATCTACAAACATAATCTGCTTTAAACTAAACTTTATGGTCTCCCTTAACTTCCTATGGAAATTCCTATTTCGGCTTTATATTCTCGCTGTCAGCATCGTAGAATTTTTTTCCTTTTCTGTTGGCTCCTTTTATCTTCGTTACATCAACGGGATATAAGTTTTTTTTGAGGAAAACTTTTTATAGGCAAACACTACTACTCCATAGAATGCGTCATTTGTTCTTTAACGGCAAATTACATTGCGGGCAATTGTCCCAGACCCATTTTATTTATGCGCTATGAAACATTATTCAATTCATCACGGCATATCAGCATTTCATATTACAAACTCATTCTTTTACTATCTATAAAAATATTTACACTATGTTGAAGGAAAATATCTTTGTTGGTTTTTTTGCCGAGGTTTCCCATTACTAGAGGCGCTCGCAATTTTTTTTTATATTTATTCAAGTTTTATTCGTTTAATAGGTTTAAAATTTCGCTCTCTTTTAGATGTTTTACGATGCTGTTAGAAAGTTTTTCTGATATACCCTCATTGAAGGATCTCGTAGAAAACAGTAAATCATACCCTGAGAATTTAAAAAAAAAAAATTTAAACGAAAATGATAAAAAAAAACATGCAGATTACATGCTTTGGAAGCCTCAAAAGTATTTTCCCATCGTTTTTTTTTCTCTGAGTCTCGTCAGTTTTAGATATACCTAAAAGGATTAACTGAAGGGTGTCAATTGTTTTTCATGGCATATGGATATGATGAAAACAATTTTAATGCTATAGCTGCTCTGTTATAGAACAAAAAAAAGCCCCCGAGAGACTATTAAGAGTTTAGGAATACAACAGAAAAAGGTTACTTGAACCTAAAACCAGCTTTAAGGCATCGTGGTGAAAAATATTTCATAAGCATATAAGAAGAATGAATTGTTTACTTGTTTTTATTCGTAATCGTCGAGTTCTTACAAGTGCTTCGTCAATTAATTTTGAATTGCATGCGGCTTTTAAAACTGTTATGCACTTTTGGAATTTTAACGATTTATGCAATGCAGTCGCAAATCCGATTAACTGATTCCTGATTTTACACTGAAACTTCATAGTCAACAATAAAAATATTTCAAATGAAACTTTCCTGCGAATCACGTTGAAATGAAAATAAATAAATTTTTATTCATTGCGTGAACGTGATACCTTTATAGTGACTGAATCATTATTATGAGTTTCTACCCGGCGCCCAAATATTCAAGATGAAAGGGATCACATTTTACGAAAATGAAATCCTTTCGTGCGTTGCTCGACAAATTTTTCTTTGACCCAAACGAGCAATCGAATCTTCTAAATCTATATCGATTTTTTTTTTTTTTTGATGTGCTATTTAATGCACTCTCATGTTTAAGTAACATGGAAAATATTTCTTTTTTTCTGCTCATATCCGAAAAAGGAAACATTTTATTTTTTATTTGAAAGGACTCGACGCATTTACGAAGTCGTATAATTTTGCATGACTTTTATTGCAACCTCATGCGTAAAACACACTTAATCCCTAATTTGCATTTTTCTTTTCCTGAGCACCTCGATTCAGGAAAACGTGGCTCATTTGACAATGGCTTGGTTGCCGCGTAATCTTCAAGTTAGAAAGAGAAAGATTACAATTGTTGGTGACAAAATAAATAAAAATGTGAATAATTTATTTTACAATTTACACAAAACTACGTGACACGTCTGAATGGATTTTTCACATTTTCCGAGCACGTGAAAAGCTTCTTTATAAATTTTTCTTTTGTTGCTGTTCGATTTAAATTCATTTTGGGAAGCACGCAACGTGATATTCAACTTTGTCGCGCGAAAACGTTGGCAAAAAAAAAATCTTTTATTCGGAAAGAGTCAAAAAACGAAGCTCATATCTAATTGCGTTGAAATTATAATTTATTTAAATCTCATCTCGTTTCACGCAAAATTCAACAAGTGAATCACAATTATCCAATTTCTATATACAATCTAAATGTCCGAAGGATAATCGAGCTGAAGCTGTGAATTGTTAAAAAGACAAAAAGCTAAAAATATTTTCTCACTTTAATTATTCATTTCGAAGGTAAAAGAAAGACTCATTACAATTTGTTTACTTGAAAAGCTCCCAGCACAATGCAAAAGTTCTGCAGCTTTTATTGTTTAACACAAAAAGATTCCCTTTACAAGCCGAAGGAACGACGAAATTCTTGAAATAATTTTGATGAAAATTCCAGTCAATAGAAGAAACGAATTTTCCAATTAAATTAAAAGCCCAAATATCAATAAAACAATTTAAGTCAATGAAATGAAATCGCTTGTCGCTTACCTCACAAAATGATAACGGTCCATTAAATCATATTTCATGCTTTAAATACTCCCAGCAACCTTTTACAAAAATTTGAATGATGCTCTTGGGTTGGTGTGTGAAGTTTGGAGCATTGAAATGATGTGAATATCATAACAGAGGGTCGAGGGTGAAAGTTGGGCAAATTAAATTAAAAGACTCTCTGAAGAGCTTGATTCTACATCATCCATTTATCTAAAACATACATATAAAGCAATAACTCCATCGTGCCGCCTCGAAATATTCTATTTCTCACTACAGAAGCGGCAAATTGTTGATATTTTAATTAAGAGACACATCTTTAATTTATGTGCGTCAAGGCATCCCAACAGGGAGAGAGAGAGGAGAGTGAGAGAGGCAAAAATGTTTGGCAAACATTTTCCTTTTGTCACTTTTTCTTGGGGTTTCATCGTAAGAATAATTTGCGGAAAAGCTTTTATATCGTTGTTGATGAATGGTAAAACCACTCGAGATTCAAATCATTTTCCAAGCAAGAATTACTGGCATCATGATTACCGCTTTGGGCCGGAAACAATACAAAAAAGGGTCAATAAACCGCCTCGGCACATTAACAAATTTGAACGCATTTGTCCATATCAGTCAGTGAAGTCAACAAATCGTTTGTGTAAATTTGCATAAAGACTTTAATGTTTGTGTATTAATAACTGTATTATGATGTGGTATCCCTCTTTTTCCACCTCCCAGTGGATTAACACGTAAACAAGACATAATATTTGCTCAACACAAACACGTTCGACAATGAGCACTAGCCGCAGAGCCAGTTTAAGCCATTTCCCCTCTCGATATTTTAAAGCTGTACGGGGGGACTTTCGCTTTCAATATCTATCAACACTCTTCACATTCATATATGAGAACAAATTACGTTTGTCTTTCATTTTATACCTCATCTACTCAGTTTCTCTTTATCGCTTTTTGATAGTCTTGAACAACAAAAATTGCCGACCACAAACGATTTTCTGTTGTTTTAAAAATTTAACATTTCTCAACATTTTTGCCCATTCAGTTTGCGTTTAACACTACAGCTCTCGACATGGCACCAAACCTTGTTAAGTTTATCGTGTTGTTTTTGCTTTTTGGTGAGCGAATAGTTTCTTTCCAAATTACACTTAAATCAATTATTAAGTTTTACGGGAAATGTTTTTTTAAAAAAAAAAAACTTTTGACGTATCTGCAAACTTTGAGGAAGATTTTTGTGTTTCAAGACTTTTTTTTTGCGAAAGTGAAAGTTTTCTTTCGTCGCTCCGCACTCGTCAAATTCAAAACTTTATTTTTATTCGGATGTTGTGTCGTAATGTTGTTACATCAGTTAATGGTTTGTGGTGCTCATATCTACCGATAAATTCGAGCACCCAAAAAAGTTTCATAACATTTCAAGCTCAACAAGTTTCAGTTTACGAGAAATTTGATATTTTATTGCACAAAACCGATTGCATTTGCTCGATTTGTTTTGACACTCAACAGCAACAAGTTCCTTGCGGAATAAGTGAAAACAGTTTTGTTAAAATTTTATCAATATTCGTTAAAGGTCAACCGGTTGTTATATTTTCAAGTCAGTTGGTTGTTTCTTTTTTGTTGTATAGTGTACCAGTGTGAGAGCATAAAAAAACCACACAGCGTTCGCTGGATGAATGTTGTTCAACCAGATAGAATTTGAAAAATGTGGAGAATGAACTGCAATGCAGAAAAAAGCACAAAACAATTGTTTCAGTTTATTGCTATTTATTTATTTTCTGAACTTTCAAATGATTCTGAATGAAAGTTAGCATTCCCAAATATTTTTTTGCCCGCCAAAGGCGGTCTTTCTTGAATACTGAATTGCAGTTTTTTTGAAATCAGCTGATAACCTTGAGCATTTAACATTGAATTTAAGAACGATATTCGAAAGCTTTTTAAGAGCAGAGCACTGAATTACTTGCAATAGCTCTCAACTTATTCAGTTTTTTGCTCCCACACATGAAACGATACATGAGAAGCGGTATCTGGATTGGAATAGAAATAAAAAAAAATTATGTGCTTCATGTATTTCAATTTGTTGCTTGATGATTGTTGCCGATACTAAAAATAGAAAATCCAATTCCACTTTTAATTACTGATACACAACGCAACAAATAAAACTTACCAGGAATGAAAGAGTGATAAAGTCACGTAGCATTCCTAATCACTAATGGAGCTTATTGTATCCATCCACAAGACCAAATACACAATTGCAGCTCACTGATACCGGAAAGCTTTGGAGCTGCGAAACAATTAGAGCGTAACTCATAAAAATGCTATTAACTTGTATTGATTCAGCGAGCAAAACTCCTGCAATTAATATTTTTCAATTAACCGGTTTCATTAGGGGGCAAGCAACCTCCCGGGTAGATGCGAATTTCACCTTGTCTATCCTTTGTGAATCATGAATAATTGACTCCATAGAAATTTCTAATTAACTCTTGCAATTTTCATCCGAAAACTATTTCCGGTAATCGAATCTGAAAGATCTGCAAGACGAAAAAGAAAAATCAAAGACGAATAAGAGAAAGCAAGAAGGCGGAAGAATGATTTTTTTGTTAAATGAACCCTTAAACCCATCAATCGATCTTTCGGCCTGCGATAACAAGATTAAATGTTACACCTGAATGCTCGCCTTTAATGCTCAAATAAATTCACTCAATAAGTTTCCAATCCCTCTTTGGCATAAAGCTTTCCTAATTTATTCTGATGCTCGAAACCTTCAAATGCGAACGTGTCATTTCGTACATTCTTGAGCGTGTATGCGTGTGTGTTTGGAGAAAGGCAACAACATTCAAGGCCACGAAATGAGATTAAATCACTTTTTCGCATAGACCATTGAGTCGATAATCTTTGTGAGAATCGATTCAGCCAACGATCGAGAAACGTGTTTGACACGACAACAGATTGCAGGGTGCGCGAAGGCATTGAGAGGGCGAGAGCTTTCAATGAATTTATAGCACACTGATGGTTGGTTTTTTAATGAAATTTCCATAAACTAAATTGGCACGCTCTCTCTCTCTCCCCTTTTTCTGATGCGGTAAATATCACGAGAACCCATGAATCAGGTCGATAATTTACACAGCCATTGAGTAAGGTTGTGGCGGAAGGACGATAACGAAGGAAGAAAACTAATTAATGAATTTAAATATTGAAACAATTTTTTTTTATGTTCCTAATCAATGATTTGCCGCCGTTTGTAGGGTTGTTTTAATTACTCGACCATTTATAATTAGAAATTCTACAATTTTATTTCGGTCATTTAATTTAAGGTCTTGTCGCATCACAAATACCGCGTCGAAATGAGAGACCACGAAATAAGTCAACACAAGCTCCGAGAAAAACCACAGAAGCTCCTATTGAGTATGATGATGGTAGTACGGATCAATGTCCTGAGCCGACTGGATATTTCGCTGATGCTGATCAATGTGATAAATATTATGCATGCATTGAAGGACATATTGAAGAGAAATTGTGCCCAGATGGAATGGTATTCAATGATTATGATATCAATGTAGAGAAATGTGATTTGCCATACAATATCGATTGCACGAAACGATCAAAATTGCGTAGGTTTGATAGCAAAGCTTTTTGTGCTAATAATGTTACTAATGCTGTAAATATCTTTTTAGAAACGCCGCGCCCAACACAAAACTGTCCTCGCCTAAATGGCTATTTCGGTCATGAAGATGCAAATGTTTGCGACACATTCTTCTATTGCGTCGATGGTGAGCAAGAGCGAAAAGCTTTCATTAAAAAAAAAAAGAAAAAGCTTATTTCAAATAACTTTCAAATACCAGGTCAAGCGAACAAGATAACATGCCCATCCGGTTTGGTGTTTAATCAGAAAACAGGCATTTGTACATGGGCTGATGAAGCTGGAAAAGTTGGATGTTCATCGGAAGGTGAAAAATCTCGAACTCGATCATTAAAATGAGCGGTAATTAAAATTCAGGCAAAATGTTTTTTTTTCCACCTCCACAGACATTTTCCATTTCACCTGCAAAAAGGTAAATGAATCCGTTGCCGTAGCCCATCCACGATATTCTGACCCAGAAGATTGCCAATATTTTTACGTTTGCATCAATGGTGAAACACCGCGCCGAAATGGCTGCAAATTGGGACAAGTGTTTAATGATAAGACAAAGAATTGCGATTGGGCTCGTAATGTTCCAGAATGGTGAGAATTTATGCACATTTCTGTTTGCATTGTCTTATTGCTTTTTCATGTTTTTCTTTCTGATTTAAGTGCTGATTTCTATAAAGACCGTTTAACGGACAAAGAATTGGCTGATTTGGAAACGCCATCAACCACCGAGAAGCCGCAACGCAAATCATCAGTGCCATCGAAGCGCAAGCAAAACCAAAATCGTGCATCAGCACGACGAGAACAACAACGAAAATTAACGGAAGAGGAAGAGCTCATCGAGTGAAATGATGCCGCTAAAAAGAAATTGTCCATGTCGTAAAATTCGATGTAATGATAATTGCTTGTAATTTATGAAAATGATTTTTATTGAAAGTAGAAAAAAATAATTTTTACCCCAGAAATTGGTTGTAAAAGCGAAATATTCTTCTTCTTCTTATTATTTTTTTGTATCACAAAGTGGAGTTGCCGATAATGGCAAAAGTTGCTCCATTGATTTCACTTGAGCTGTAGTGCCGCATAATCTGTTGCCGATGTGCTTAATGTACCGAACATTACACGATGCCGCCACACAGACACACACACATACACACAAAAAAAGTGTAATGCCAAAATTTAATTCAATGAAAAAAGCATCAATTTCAAATTGAACATTATCGTTATTCCTACAATAACCTCGCTCCAATGATGTCTGTCTCTTTGATATTGTATTTCGTAGGCACGCCTCGACAATTCTGTGCTCTGCTGACATCGTCCATCGAAGATCATCACACTCCATTATCGTGAGCCGTTTGTGTTATTTGTCGTGTTATTATTACAAATTGCGTTTGAATTTCTAAGTGAACGATGTGAAATTACCGACGCGATTAAATTGGCATTAAGCTTTTAAGAATCCAAACTTTGTGTTATTGAATTTGTTAAAAAAAGAAGAAGAAAAGTTTTTCTTCTCTTGCCTTGTCGTGATGAGATTTAGAAAATTTTTGGTTTTTCATTTGTGAAAATTCAATTTTCGTGGAAATCTTGTTTTTTTCTCAGCAATTCAGTGCACGCACGATAGATTTGAGGAAAAGTTTCTTTTAAGCTTGCACGGAGCTTTTTCATGGGAAATAATTTTTTGAGTTTTAAACTTTTTAAATGGCATTAAAAAGGATAAATGCATTTTTTTGATTATGATTTCGATCATTTTTGTTCTGAGCAAATTATTTCAGTTCATTAACATTTCATTAGGATGCTTTTTATTGTGACATTTTCCTTGTATGCGTCAGTTCGCCTAGGTAGGAATATTTTCTAGTTTTTTTTTTTTTTTTAAATTTATGATATCGCTCGTTGTGCAATGTTTGACATAAAAATACAAAAAGGTCTCCGCTTTTCTGTATCATTTGTGTCGACCATATTTCGACCGTTCAAAGCTATGTTACGATGAATAATGAAAAAATGTAATTAGAATTCCTAAAAGCTTCTAAAGTGCCGTTGACTAGACGGAAAATCCCCCAAAAAAAAAAATAAAAACATTTCATTACGTAAATAACTTTTGACTCTCGCATTTTTTGTGCGAAAATTTAGGATTCGATAACATTGTGGTGGGTCCTTTGATCTCGTGTATTTCGTACATTTAAATGAATTTCTCTTGTTAGCGAATGGATTAAAGCTAACCGCGATGTTAAATCCTTCGTGCTGATCCTTCAAATCGGTTTAGTTGTAGTATTTATTTGAAGAAAAAGCTTCACATGAAATTTCGGTTAATTTACCATGAATTGGTAAAGCAATTGCTTTAGATCAGTGTTTGTGGATCATTATAATTATTTTTTTAATTTTTGCGTTGGTTTCGTGGTGCCAAGCAACATATAAGCAGCACATAAAATGTTTTGCAAAATTAAAATCTCCAAAGGCATATCCACTTGTCAATCATTCTTGGCATTTTGCGAATAAAAAGCATCCTGAAATTGCTTGAAGGATTTACGAAAGAATTTGGTCAAGCCTGGGCATTCAGTTTACATCTATTTAATTTTCAAGTATTTGTCAACGTTCCAGACATAATCGAGAAGATTTTAACAAATCAAAAGCTGATTGATAAATCAAGTAATTATTATTTTGTTTCAAAATAGCTCGATACAGGCATACTGATGTCAACTGGTAAGAAGTGGCACCAACGTTTTTATTTGATAGTATTAACGATAGTAATTTTTTACTTTTTACGTCCTTTATGCAGAATGGGAAATACATACATAAAAAGAGGCTACGACTTACTAAAGCGAAGTGATTTTCTTTATAAATTCTCAAATTTATATAAGCGTGAGAAGGAACTTTTGGGCATTCTTCATGGTTTTACTGATGCAGTGATCTTAAGACGTCGAAAAATAATTGAAAATACTGAGACAGTTAAAGAAGAAGTCAATGAGGACGGAACTAAAAGGAAAATGGCATTACTTGATATCCTTCTCTACTCTACAATCGAAAGGAAGCCATTATCAAACAATGATATTCGTGAGGAGGTTGATACTTCTATGTTTGCTGGCCACGATTCTACAAATTCTGGAATTAAGCAAATTTGTGGTAAAATATAATTAAATTATTATTTCAAACTAGGTTTTCGTAATTGCATTGGACAAAAATTTGCGATTCTCGAGATGAAATCAATCATCTCTAAAGTTCTCAGGAATTTTGAGTTGTGGATTGTTAGTGAAATTGTTCTTAAATCCCTAAATGCAATTATTTTCAATATAAAAAGACTATTGCAATAAAATTAGGTCAGTCACACGTATAATGAACTCATTCTATTGGGAGCCAAATTAATCAAGAATAAAGGTTGTTACATTGAACTTGCATCTTGTCTTACGAAACGCAGTCTAAGTAATTTATTTATTTTTAGACGTCAAATATGTTGATCTCATTTTTTTGTTTATTTTCATAATATTCATCACTGTCATCAGGTAATGGATAGTCGTATGGTTCCTCTATGAATTGTGTTGCGTCAACAGCTGATTGCGATCCTTTATGAGTCTTGTTAGTTACATTGTTTGTAGCTGAAAGAAAGGTTGTTGCACTCGTTATATCTAATCAAAATTTTTATTTTTACCTGAAAATGCGTAAGATAAGCATGCAAGCAATAACAATATATTAGTGATAATTACACGCTTCATACTTGAGTTGAAATAAAATACTTAGAAAACGTCTTGCTCTGGTCGTTTGCTCAATGAAACTGTGAGATTTGTCATAGCAACATTTAATTTTTTATTGCTCCAAAGCGGTAAAAACCGGATTAAAAGTCGTACATTTTCTTGTTTAGGTACTTTTTATTACTCAATTTGGCTCGCAATCCTATGAGTCATCATGGCACGTGATGTCCTATATGACTTGTCTTATGTAAAGTAATGTTTTCAATTTGATTGTAATCGGCTTTTTATATTGAGAATAATTCCGTTTAGAGGCTTAACAGCAGTTCATTTACAAGTTCAAGTTCTTCATTCTCTTTTGCAATTGACAATTCGAAATTCCTAAGAACTTTAGAGATGATTGATTTCATCTCGAGAATCGCAAAATTTTGTCCAATGCAGTTACGAAAACAAATTTGCTTAATTCCAGAATTTGCAGAATCGTGGGCAGCAAACATAAAAGTATCAACCTCCTCTCGAATATCATTGTTTGATAATGGCTTCCCTTCGATTGTAGAATAGAAGATTGAAGATTGTAGATTGATGATTTTTAATCCGGCATGAAAAGTGTTGCGGCTATTCTCCAAAATCCAGCTTGACGTTAGACATGAAATATTACAAAATCATAAACTAGTCAATATGCACAAACATCTGGGGCTGATAATTGATCATCATATTTCATTTATCCAGCATGTCGAGACAATTTGCAACAAAGTCCGATTAATCGTTAATGTGTTAAGAAGACTCTTTTTAATATGGACGCTGCCAGGTGAGACATTGATGATCTAATAAATATCCATAGAGTACGACAAAAATAATCAAAAAACTACTCGATACTTCAGGATCCTCTCACTTTAAAAACAACGTGACTTGGCTGCATCAAGATCATGTTCTAATTTTTAATTAAATAAAGCTTCTTTGACTCATACTTAGGTTTACAGTCTCAAAATTTAACGACTATTTGTAGACTTCTACATACGTTTTTTGAAATTTTCTGTTAGCTCCAGTCATTGTTTTTTCGTTCTTCTACACCAAGGAATTCGATAGGATAATCTGACTTCGTAATTATTAATTCGGTCTTATCGCGAATTTAGACGTATGGCGTCAACAGTTTCTGCACAGGAAACGGCTACAGTCCATAGGCGACTGTTCTTTTGTCACCGATGCTCAAATCGGTGGATGAAAAGTCATGACTCGGTTAGTTGGTTTGGGTTTTCAGTTGTCATTTGTCAATATGTGCCTTGATTAATAATGCTGTTACGTCTGCTGTCTTTATTTATAGGAATTCGTTTGTCCACATTGCCGTCAAGGATTCATTGAAGAAGTTGCTGATAATACACAGCCGCCAGCAATTGATACAAATAGCAATCCAATGAATTCGGAATCATTTGCATCATTTTTTCCGTATATATTCAGCTCCGGCGCTTCATCCACCTCTGGTCGTCGTTCTCGCCCAAGACCACGATACGAGACAACTGTTCCACATACCTCACGAAGTCGGTCACCAAGATCCCGCAATCCTTCAGTATCTGTGATTCTTTCATCGCTTTATGGCGGAGTTCCATCGCTTTATGGTGGAGTTCCATCTTCAGATCGCAATTTTGAGATTCAGTCAGGTGGCAGAACTGAAATTAGAGCCATCCTTGGTCTGGAATTGGATGAACTTGTTGATTCACTCTTTGCGGCTCAGCGTCCATCGCCTATCAGCCAAAGCGTACTCAACGAATTACCCAAAGCTACTATCACTGACGTCGAGACTTTAAAACAATGCGCCATTTGCTTTGAAGACTTTAAGCTGGCGGAGGTTGATATAAGGAAACTGCCATGCAATCATATGTTCCACGAAAAATGCATCTTTCCATGGCTGAGAACGAGCGCTACATGTGCTGTATGTCGGTATGATCTGAATGGAAACAATTCTTCACCAGCTTCAAACGCATCAACGCAAGCAGGCACATCCACCAATGTTACTGATACATCAGCTTCAAGTCGGTCGCCACGTGGATTAGTTTTCCGACGCAGACGTAAGTTGAAAGTATAAATCTGAGAAATTGATTGTCTCAACTCTCATTTTGTAGGTAATAATAATGCTCAAATATCCACAATAGGTGCCTTCTTTGATTTTGTGGGACGCGTACGCGGTCAGGATGCTGCCGAGCAAGCTGGAAATCAAGGTCGCGCTACAACAACATCTACTGATGTAGATAATGATAACAGACCTACACGCACCACACGTAGTCAAATTCTTCGCGCTTCAACTACTATTTCAAACCCGCTAGCGTTGGATGATGCTGAAGGTCCTCCATATTATTATCTTCGAGATCGCAATGCAAATCGCCGTACAGCCGCTACAACCAGAAGAGCACTGCACATAGCTGAACCTCAACAACATTTCGACTTGACATCAAGCGATTCAGAACAGACTCAGAGTCCAATTTCTGTTAACGCTCTGTCACGATCATCATCATCGTCGTCATCGTCGTCGACATCAACCAGCAGCACAAGCAGTTCAAGCGTAATACGTGTTGGTGGGAATGATGGACCGATCCCGGACGATCAAAATCCAATTCCACCGCCACCTAATGCATTTGTGAGAACCATTCACCAGCTTCGCACTGCACAACGACGTGTACAGCCACGCGCGGCACAACGACGTGCACAGCCTATGGATACATCAAGTGATGAAGAATAAAATTAAATAAATAAACGCCAAAATGTTATGTGTCTGCGTCCCCCACAGCGCTGCAACTATTTAATTTTAAAGCCATTTTGATGAGCTAAGATTAGTGAATAAGAAACTTGATTTATTTCCTCGTCACATTCATAAGACAAAATTATTTTATTTCGATTTTTTTTAAATTTCTAACATTCTCGTTGATTATAAGGATGTCATTGTGTCGTTAATCTGATAAGGAAACTATAATAATTTTTCCCCCTATACAAACAGCACTTTCACAACAAAATTGTCTCGGAAATTGTACCTAAACAATAAAAATATTCTTTCGAGAAAAACAAATCAATTAGACTGGAGAAATATAATGTCCGGTATCCAAATAAATAATTTTTAATGTATGGAAAACATCCCATTCGACAGCTGGAAAAAAGACGGGAACAAGGAAAATTGTTTTCCATTTGTCTGTGGTGGAAAATTATTCCTGGTAAAATATTTAATTTCTTCATCCGGTTAAATTGCGATATTTATTAACAAATTCAATTAAACTTATTGCTTTTTTCAGGCGTTGTTCATTTGTCATTTTCCATTTATCTCAAAGTAGGTAACATGACAGAGGGGAGGCAATTTTTGCATGTTAAAAACATTTTACCCATTTAAACTGTTCTTGGAAAAACGAGTGAAATTTTTGTTTGAAAAACCTTTTAGACTTGTCTAATACCCATCACTGAATTCGTATGCTCATGCCATTGACATTGAGTTTTTTTTTTTGTATTCTTACTCCAGAATATCGCGAGAATATTTGTCATCACATCTGCAAATTGTTTTCCAACCCTTTCGATTTTATTAAGCTAATTGATTTTTCATTTTTGCGATTTATGATTTTTTCTGATGCGAAGCGTGATTTTTCACGACGCATGGAAAATCTGGTATAAGTTCAACTGTCAATGTGTTCAATTTTGGTAATTGCGGGTACAAAATAGTTGTACAAACCCCATGAACAGCAGCATGTGAACATAAATCATAGTTATGTTAGCCATTCAGCATGGTAATAAATCACAAAACATTCAATGTTGCTAGTGATGTTAATTAATTTAAAAAAATACAATTTAATTCAAATGTGCGACCATTCACTGCTGATCGAGCATTCATTTTTTGTCTCTTTCGTTTCTCGCAAAAGCTCGATCGTCATCGTCGGTAAAAGAAACAAGAAAAATTTATTTTGCTTGTTCCAAATAAAAATAAAAATCGTGAAATATGTAGCCAGGAAAATAAATTAGGAAATCGTATTTAGCAAAGATGTACCACTGAAATATACGGGCATCGAAGCTAGTCAGCAACAATATTTTTTTTTCTCTCATGCCATGTGAGATGAACGCCGTGTGTTATGTTGTGCTGTTGTTGTTGAGTTTGTATATTTTTTTTCATCGCTTCAACAACCGAAAAAAGCACAACACAAAAATTCACTTCAGTTCGCTCTTGACGGTCCGTGAATTAAGTCGTCGATTGTCGATTGCATCGGATTTGTGAGATTGGAACAAAATAAAAATTAATAAAAGTCGCATTTTATGGTTTGGCGAAATCTGAAGGATGTTTAACAACAAATAATTTTTTTAATGTGTTGCAAGTAATTAATGGATCGTTCGCCTGAATTCGATGGAATCAAGTTGTGAGCAAGGCACTTAAAGTGAAATCAATCTCCATAATCCCGTTGATCTGTCAATATGGATTTGTTTAATTAAATAAAAAGAGTAATGAAAATGTTTCTGTGTAAAGAATGAAAAAATATTAAAGTGAAAACGACACAAACTCCGAAACAAATCACAAATTAGTAATTGCAATAAATTAGCAAAATATTTTTTGGGTTGCGTTTTTTTTTTCTTCTTGTGGACAGTGGACAAACAAGAAGTTTTCAAGAACACGTTGAGATTTTTTTCTGCATCATTAATTTTTTGTTTAAATTTTTTTTTTTTTGGGAAAATAATTTATTGAAATTAAATATGAAAATTGCAAAATAAGAAGAAGAAAAATCTACAGTCAGCATTCACGAAGGTTGAAACTTTGTTGAGATTATTTTAAGGTGAGCCTGAGCATCAAAGAGCATAAAGCGTTAACGGTAGTGAATCAATTTCAATCATCGGTTCACCTCAATCGGACATTGATTAAATTGTTTGTTGGTTTAGTTTCATCAGAAAATAATGATTCAGCCAAAAAAAAAAAAAGAATTGATTTCTGTTTTTCCTTCTTGAGAATCATTCAGTTCTTTTGATATGTTTGTTGTCTTCTTCCTGGTTCTTCTCTTTTTTTTTTCACAAACGGCGCGCTCTTGGTACCCCGGATCAATGTAGATGAAAAAAAAAATGAATAAATCGAATCAACTCTTTTATTAGCTTCATTAATAATATTTCGATTTTTTTTTTTCTTTATTTATTGGAATTGAAATTTCATCTTGCGGTCAAAAATTTCATTTTCGTTTTGATTCTTTTGAGTCTTGATGCAAAAAAGAAAAAAGAAAAAAACGGGCACTCAATCGGTGATCCGGGGACCATGTCCATCTTGCAATCTCTCTCCCTGATCGTCCAAAAATAAAAACAACAGAAATAAATGGAATGTTAAGTGGCTTGTTCGACAGGTAGATATTAAGACAAAATTGATTTCTTTGCTTATTTTTGTTCTCTCCTGTTTGTTGTCCAATATACATATATCGCATTATGTTCCAACAAGATGTTTTCATTCTTCTGAATTCGTTTACATGTTTTTTTTTTAACCATTTTGCCTCCCCATCGCTTTCCGATATGGCCATGCATCGATCTTGCTCTCTTATGTACAAATAAATACATACAAAATTAATTAGGTGTACAAAGTAAATTAAATTTTTTATTCCCTCAAAGAATAAGAAAGAAGAACAAAAAGAATCTCATGAGGCATATAACGAAATGTATTCAAACAAAAAAAAAATCAAAGTTGAGGACATTAACACAAAGTGACTATAATTGTCGTTCATAAATATGAAATGTTAATTTTCGGAGGGAAAAATGTCAAAACGAATTTGTAGCAATCAAAAAAAAACTTTTTTTTTTATTTCATTCACGTGCATTTTTACAGCTTGTTTGCAAATTTTTCACAATGAACGTCGAACATTGTGCAAAAATAAATTAGGAAGTTTGTTATTTTGCAGTGAGTGATGGCAGCAGAATGAAAATAAAAAAACAAAAAACTTGATCCCAAAATCATGATTGAAAAGTGTTAAAAAGTCACAGTGGAAAAAAGAAACATAAATGTGCAACAAAGGAGGACATCGCATCACTGAACATCGGTGAGACTTGCCGAGATAAAAAGCAAGTTGAAAAGAAGAAGAAGAAGGAAAAAAATATAATTAAATGGATTTTAGCGATGATAACGATAAAATTGAAATAATGATGAAAATAATGTTACAAAAATGGTTTATATGGATAAAATATCGAGAGTGATCATTGGCGTAATCATCATTTTGTGCAATTTACGGTGAGTTGGAGTGGAATGAAAGGATATAAAAAAAAAAATAACTAGCAAGCATTGGTCTGAAAGTCGGTGCTCGCCTGAGCGTGTGTAATTGACGTTGATTGAGAGTGGCATTAAATGATTCTAACCATTCGGCACACGACTTTAAATATTTTCAATTCAATCTTTTTTTTTTGTTCCACTTCTTATCGATAAATTGAAATCTTTCGAAAATCTCTTTTAATTCACAATAATATCAGTCTTGAGGGAATTTCCCTTGCACAATAATTTTCGTTCAACCTTTTTTTTTTTTAATCTTTCCAGAGCGTAATAAATAATAAAATAATACTTTGGCGCTGTAATGTGAAACTCTTGTAAGTCTCAATCATGCGGAAAATAGGTTTTAATCACATTTTATTTTACATTAATTGTTTTTGAATAATATTCATTTCCAATTTCCGAGCTCAGTCTCGATATTGAGTGAAAAAAAAAAAACAGCATTTCTGCTACACAACAAATTTGTGCCTTGCAGTTAAATTCGGACGCAAAAAATTTATGTTTCCAATAACTTTGATTTCAAGTGCGCCGCACAATGCCCGCGAGAGTGAAACTTACTTACAGCTTAAAAAGCGATTAATATGTGGTTTGCGGATGGACAATCAGTTGGTAAAGTGTTTTTTTTTTATAGCACCACACCAACTATGATGAGCGTGCTGATCAAAAAGGTGTTTTCTATTATCATTTTTACGGCTCAATCCTTGCGTGGCTCATAAATTTCACTCACCTCATAAAATTCCATTTTTTTTCACTAAGCCACCGCGAAAACTATTCAGTTTTAAGTCGGTGGTCGATGAATTATTAATGACATCCAAACGGTGGTTCATGTCCAGTCTTCTCAAGTGTGTTATCAATATCAACACAAGAGATAATTTTTTATGCGCGAAAATTAATGGCCCCCAGCACAACATGATTCTTCCATCCGATATTAAATTTCGGCTTGAGAGGTGATTTACCATAAACACGCAAAGACACATATACACACACGTGCGCGCACACACAGAGAAATCTCCATAAAATTCAAATTATCAGCAAATCGAAATTTAATTGATAGTTTAACTTCGAAAATTGCTAATTTATGGTGATTGTTTTTCTTCCTAATATTCGCGTTTATTTGCAAATGAGTTAGCACTGGTTGTGGTTTCTGCCGCGCGTTGCTCACGGAGTGAGAAAGAAAATAAATTAATGGCGACAAAATGTTTTTTTTTTTTTTTTCTGCGAGATAAGATATGATCTGGATGATGGCACGGCAAAGATCCCGTGAATTTAACGGGTTATCAAGCTAGTTTTTCATTATTAATATTCACCACAAAGGATTCCATATTACCATGTTGTTCCAATCCACCCTCAGCATGAGCATTTTATTGCCATTGTCGCGCATCATTTTCCACAATGATAAAAAAAAATTATGCAAATTTAATTAAAATTCGATTTTGCTGCTGAACTGTTGTGTTTTATAGTTTGTTGTTGCCGTTTTTTTTTTCTGTTTGGTTCTCATTCCAGAGGAAAAAGTATTTTGTCAAGATTTGCAGCTTATACAATTTTATTGAACCGGCAAATATTTATGATTTTTTTATTATTGCTATGGCTTTTAATTGACATAAATTATTGGCCACTTAACAGGTGTAATAAGCTCATCTTATATGATAAAATACACGAAGTGATTCCAAAAAAAAAAAAAATGCGCTGGAATAAGCAAAAAAAAAATATTTTTCATCAGTGACAAACGAGTTTTGCGTTGCGGCTTTTTTTTATTATTAAATTTCTCGCAGAATTCCCGAATTGAATCGCCATAAATATTGTGCAGAGACATTTTTTTTCTATTTTAGATAGTTTGTTTCGCAACGAAATTTAACTTATTTTCCAATTTTTTATCTTTTGCGCTATTTAAAAATTATAATTTTTTGTTTGTTGTTGTAGAGTTTTGCATACTTAAAAGCTTTTAAACCTGATAACTTAACTGGGCATCGTAAAATTAGTGTGATTTTAAATCAGTTCACAAATATTGACGCGAGTTTCATTAAGCAAAGATAACGACAAAATATTGATGCAAGTTGAGAAGAATTGCTAACTTCTGGTTGTCATGATTTTGGCTTTAGTTTTGGAATATCGTCGGGTGAATCCCAAAAATTAAAAGTATCAAATGACTTTAAACAAAAATGTGGTTTCTTACAGACAAGGAATGTCAAATGAAGCTGTTGTCCAGTCATTCCACTTAATTAATTTTCCTAAATAACCAAAAATAAAATTCATCCATGAAATAAAAAAAGAGATATACTAAAATTGGATTTCCAGCTACATAGAAGTCAATGAAACGTGCGAATGATTCTTTTATCATTAATTCGGTCTGCAAAAAGACATAATTGGTTTTCATTCATTTGCCTCGATTTAATAACATGCTTTGTGGCAATTGTGGTTCTTTTTTTTGTGAGAAGGAGTGGCAAACAGTACATTGTCGAGTAATGCACTGGAACAATTCTGATGTTGAGAGTGCACTTTTGATAGCATCGCAAATAAAACAGGCATTAATCAAGTCGCGAGCGAGTGCGAAATTCTCATTTTAATTGGACGTGAATTTTTAAGAAAATTTCTACGAAATTTATGTCTTAATGAAAGTTTCTTTTTTTATCGCAGAGATTCAGGTGAAACCTGAAACGTTCATTTGCGACGATTAATGATTTCAACGCAGCCCCAAGAAAGCTTAAAATATGCAATTTAAATTTATTAGAGCTGTAAAATGTCGGTGAGACGATTAAAATTAAAGATTGTTACGACTTTTTTGATTACTCTTTTTCAAGAATCTTAATCAGATCAAATTAATCTTTTGCTAATTCGTTTGCTACGATATGAGTAAAGATTTCCTGCTTTGCTGGGTATACACAGGTATATGTCATCCAGAGAAAATATATTTAATATTTATTTTGAGAATTTTTATTGGAAAACAATCGATGAATTTATAGCCGCGATCGTTGGCTTTTATTAGTCTTTTAAGTCGTCTGACAAATAAAAATATTAATCATATCTCGAGAGCGAGAGAGAGAGAGAGAGGGAGAGGTAAAAGGCACTTTATGAATTAATGGTCCACGAGCTAATCCCGCGAGCGCGTATAAATTCAACAAAAGCCAAAAAAAAAGCAAATAAATTATTTCGGGGAGACACTGGACAAATATTGAATGTTAAAAATAAACCTTCTAAACATTCATGAGATTGCTGAATTCCATGACATTATAATTGAGTCATTTTCTTGTGATTCATGTTGAGAGCCCAAAGCCCAGCGGGGAATGCAAATTTTTTTTTTTCTGATCCACAAAACACGCGCAATCGATTTTTTTTTATAGGAATTTTATTGCGATCATGAAATAAAGAACCTTTGTATGGAATTTTATTGGTCTCTGACAGTACATTTTTTGGCCATTTGTTTTCGAAGGTTCATAACGTAAAACATGTACATTTTTTTTGGAATTCCAGGATTGTAACATCCCAAACATAACTTACGAACGACCCACAGAAATGTAATAACAATTTTCACTTTTCAATACAAACACAATTAAATCTCCCCGTTGGCTCTCCTCCAAGTACAATTAATACCAATTAATTGTAAAATTTAAATTAAATTCCAATAAACTGCCAATAAAATTCCTTTAAAGCACAAAAACACCGAGCAATAAATACAAATTCGATGTGGTCTGATGCGATGGAAATTTATGAGGCATTTTTCTGCCTTGCTCTATAGCAAAATTATTTTTTTTTCGCGTCGACAAATTGCGATTTTAATTAATTTTTCGGGTAATTTTTACGCGCGGCTTGCAGAAACAAATATTTTTATCGCTACAACTCATTTTAAAAACAGTATTGCACAATCGGATAGCAATGTTCTTCAATGGCAATGTAATTTGAGAATTTCTTTTGTTGAATGTCTGTGTTTCAGTTTGAGGAAGTTTTCTCGCCTACGGTGCATTCAAGTCTTTTGAAATGATTCTTAAATTAAGCAGATAAAACACCTTTTTTCAGTCCAGGGTCGTTTCTCTATTTCCCCAAAAAAAAAATATTTATTTGCTTCTTTATCAGACCATTAAATTTGATATCCCATTTACGAGTTGAGTGCCTTTCATTGCTATCATCATCTCATTCACATAATATTTCGTGAATGGAAGATTGAAGTTGTGAGATAAACTACGAGGAACTTGAGATGTTTGTTTGTCGTTCCTTTTGCTTTCGTTTCCAATCGTTATTTTTCCCTTTTTTCCTATAGTAAAATAATGTCATTAGGAAGCAGTGTGTGACACAAAAGAAGGGACTGCCTGAATTAGATTTCTGACGCAAACAGGGCACATAAATTATTTCCTGCCTTTATAAAAAAAAGGTTCTCTTTCTCTCCTTTTTCACTTTATCGGACTTAAATTTCAATAATTAACACCTAATTTAGTTTGTGGCTTTCTTACCGTTGTTATCTTTATCATTTCCTTTTACGGGTCTCATTAGTATGTTTGGTGTGAACGAGTATTTAGCGGCTGTTAATGTGACGCTTTATTAATTTCAATCTACTTACAGAGGCATTGCGAGTTTTTCACCTGCCGCCCTCTGCGGTCGCATTCCAGGACTGTCGCCGAAGCAAAAGAAACTTTGCATTGAATCGCCCGATGCTGTTGTTGCCCTTGGTGCTGGACACGTTTTAGGATCAATAGAGTGCCAACATCAATTTAAAGGTACTTCAACTTTTTTCCTTTTACTTTAAAATAAATGACTCGCCAACGCATTATGAATTGATCGAATTTTCGATTAAATTGATTTTCATTCATTATATTGCTTTCTATATCTCTATCTCTCTCTCTTTCTCTCTCTGTCTCTCCCTCGCAGGTCACAGATGGAATTGCTCTGAAGTATGGAAGAAAGATGTCTTTGGTCATGTGATATCAGTTGGTTAGTATTGAGTTGTTTTTTTTTTATTCTCGTAATTCTTATGTCATTTGTCAGTGTCTAGTGTGATGACTATTGATTAAATTAAATTCCATCATATTGACTCTCTTCTATAAGCTTGATTAATTAGCAATAATAAATTTCATTCGATCTCATCCCACATTCATACACACGAGATTTATATTTTAAAACTTGCATTTAAATGAGCTGTTGATAGGCATTTGCTCATGCTGTTTCGTCTCTATGGAAGCAAAGAGCGCGCAATCATCATTTTAAATTAGTCACAAATACTATATATGCAAGAAGTTCTTTGCCAATTCTAAAAAGCAATCATACGGATTTATTTTTAGTTTAGCTGATGATTTAAATGTTTCTTTAATTATGCGCAAAAGCTCGTTATTTATAAAACTTTACAGAATTGAAAAATTTTATTAATTGAATAATTATTGAATGTGTTTATTTGATGTCAACTAATATTTCATTGCATGGTGTTGGTCATGTGATTTCTGTGCGCACAATAAAGCAACGGATTAAATGTTGCGCCGTGCAAGCCAATGAACCTGAAGCTTTTTTTCGAGCATATTTTTATCATTAATCGCTTAATTAAAGGTGAATGCAAAACTGCTTGGTCCAATTAAAGATTTAACTCATTTTCTCCCTAACTGAATGGGACTGTATCGTGATAACTACATGGCAACATAATTCTCTGCGAGAGTCTTTCTGTGTCCGATAATGAGATGCGATTAAGCACGCATGCAACAAGTTGTGATTCGACTTTTGTTAACTTTCATCAGAGTTATTTTATTCCATTCCATTGTGCTGCTAAGGCATCTTCAAGCAATAAAAGCTACTTGTGTAGGCTTCTTGGCTTGCTGCATATTTTCTCATCGAACAAAAAAAAAACATCTCTCGCAAAATCACAACAAATAAACCCGTAAAAGCAAACAAAACGTTTCCATAAAGCATGAAACACAAATCGTATCGGAGAATGGGAAATGAAAAAAAAAAAATATAATTGCAACCAACAGAAGCTCGATTCAGTGTAATGATGAACTTGTTTGTCTGAGTTTTGTTGTGTATCGACTACCAGAATGTTTGCAATTTAAAATGCTTTTTTTTTGTTCAGCATTTTGTTGCATTTGGCAGTGGCAAATGAATGAATAATTTATGGTTGTAATTTTTCGCATTTTGATGCGAAAATATTTATATGCACAAGGGGATGTCGAGTGTGTTATTTTGGATTCTCCATCCTTGGAAATTTCTTCATTTAATGTGATATTTAAAAGCTTCGTAATCGGAAATTGTTTGACAATGTCATACCCTCTGTGAAACTTTGTAAAATAAAATGTTCCACTCAGGGTGCTAAATCAATTATCTGGTGACGACGCCTTTGTGGAAATCGAATTCATAACAACTTGTAGCGATTAATCTTTCTCAGTTCTCTCTTTCCATAAAAAGTAAAAACTTTATCATACATTCGACTTTTATGGGATTGAATAATCAAATGGAATTTTATGCTATATAACTTTAACATGACTTTAGGCTGGAGACTTGCTTGTTGTAATCGCGGGTTGAATTTATTGCTTCATTCAATTAAGGACTTATCGATATTTGATAAGAATGTAAATTTTGAAATCATAAAAAATTGAATTTCCCATTCCCATGCGTTTTATTTTGTCATACACAAGAAATCAATTACTCGATCTACATCATTGACACTCTCACGGTGTTGTTGCCCACGAGAAATAAAGGCAACCTTTATGCAAATTACATCGCCATTGAACACGAAAAAATCATGTAAAATCGGCCATTAATGCCACATAGAAATTGCTTGTCATCGCCATTAAATAACAAAACGACGCATATTTTATGCGACTCGTGGTGCATGTTGGCGCGCTCGGATCGGACACAATTGGTGCCATTTAATAAAGAGATACAAAACATGAAACGTGATTAATTAAAATCTCGTTGCTCACTCGCGAGAAACATTTGGCACCCGCAAAAATCGTGTTCAACATAAATTTTTGTTTGGTTCGCATAAATTAACTTTACGTGTTTATGCATCATGCGAGAATATGGTCAAGGACATCCAAGTTGGATAAACAAATATATTTTAATCGTTATAAATACTTTGCCGCACACACTGATCGAGTTCAAAGTTCAAATCATTCACCAAGTTGACAACCCTAGTTCAAAAAGCTCATCAGTTGCCGTATATATAAAAGCAATTGACCGTGCAAACGCCTCTCGGAGAAATGAAATTTCAATTAATTTGCATATTTCGTCGAATTTTAACTTTGCGCCAAGTGCTTGATTACCCACATGAATGGCTTTATCGCTTTATCATGTCATTTGGTTACCGCTAAAAATCGAATCGATGACTTTCGAGTAGATATTACTTTCATTGCTTTTTTTTTATTATTTTGGCGACTTTTTAATTGCATTGACAGACGCCTTATAATTGTCTTGATATAAAAATGGCATTTCCATGTTTAAAGTGGGATGAGAAGATCTCTTTGATCGCTGACACAACTCGTTGATGATGCAGTAAATTGAAATTTCCATATTTGCCAGCAAATAGCTGAATAGAGAGCTTCCAATTGAAAATCCTAATTAATTGCGATTTACATTTACCGTAGGTATATTGTGAAATTTTCAATTTAAGCCAATTTGTCGAAGTTGTTAATAATAAATAATACATCGAATAGAAGACGATTCGAGCGCACGACAAAGCTCGTTGAGCATAATGTGTGTCATCGGCCATTTGTAAGCGGCTTAAGCTTGATAGGCTCTCTGTGTTTATATCACGTGGGCGGTCGAGCATGTTGATGAATAAATTAAAGCTTCGTCGCTCATGTTTTTAAATATTCAAGGCAGTCCCAAGCCGCCAGTTACGTGAATGAGACGGATAATTTCATTCAAATTGATTAGTTTACTATTTCATTGTGCATATTATGATGGATTTAAAGTTGGCGCCATTGCGAAAAAAAAAGAAATATAACAATTCCGCTAGCGAATAAGCCAATTAAGAAGCTGCCATGCAAAACTGGTGGGAAAATGAAATTCGGTCGCGAAGCAATTGAATAAATCTTGCGGTTTCCGAAAGATCTTCCCCAATCCGCAGATGGAAGCAAATTCACGATCGATTTAAATCGAAGAATGGCAAATTGATTTCCATTCCTGATGAAATTTATATTTCATCTTTTGCTTTCAAGCGAATCCAATGCCAGACCAAAAAGGCCCCGAAAAAAAAAAAAACGCAAAATTAATAATTCGAAATGTGAAATAAAATTTCGATTTATGAAATTTATCGATGCGCTTCCTCTTGTGAAACAAAGAAACAGAAAAAAAAAACCAGTAAGAAGACTTGTAGCGGTTCGAATATATGGAGATATTGTTATTGAGGCAATTATGTCGATTTATAAAAATTGTAAATTGTTGGAATAAGAAAACAATCGAAATTGGATAACAAAATTGGAACAAAATCAAATCGATAAATATAAATAATGAATTGCGAGCTTTTGAGATGTTTATGGTGGACATAATTTTCTTTAAGAACTTCACTTGAATTCAAGTTTTATTTCTTACTGCATTAGTTTGCGAAAAGTATACGTATCGCATATGAGCTGAGTCTTATAATATTTTCTTTAAATTGCTCTCTATCACGTAAAATGCTTCATTTCGACCAAAAGAGCGCATGAAAACATTTATCAACCGTTTAATATCAGTTTTCTAAGCTATAAATTCCATTTTATGCGAGTCTCGCATTTCTTCTAATTCTTTCAGCAAATCTTTTTCTCTGAATTGATCTCTCTATCTCTCTCTCACCCTCTCCCTCTCTCTATCCCGAAGGAAATGATCATATAAGAAAATATTTAACAAGTCATTTCAATTTCTTTATGGTGCATTTACGACTACGATGACCACCTATGCGATGGATTATTATTAGTCGATGAAACTGTCATTTGCGTGGAACTTGATGTTCAGCACAAAATTGAGAGATTTAATATAGCAGTAAAACGAAAAAAAAAAAAAAAAAAGTTTTTTATTAACATTTTTATGAGCCTTAGCGAAATTGCTATAATTAGTTTATGTGGAGCTTATGCAAATTATCAAACTTCAAATATTCATTCAAACTGGACCGACCACCCAGAATAAATGATCATAAACTAAGTATTGCAACAAAACGATTTTTGTTTCCCCATTTATCTGATGATCGTAAATCATCGCTGGTGAGTTTCGAAGATTCTTTGTTGAACTTGTTATTTCATTTACAAAAGTCCATCAATTTTTTATTTAACAATCGCGATGGATTCGATTAACAATTTCAATCTGCTGCCATGTATCAAAGCTCTTTTGTGCGTTGATTAAAAATTCCATCATGTGTCGCGAGACATCAGCAAGATGAAATCTTAATTGCAATTGATAAAGACATTTGAACCCATTATCATGTCTGACGGTCCATCAACTAAAGTGTAGCGAAGCGAAATAATTGCGCAAAGTGAAAATGAGAAATTGACTGAAATAAATTATCGCAAATTTACGTCATGTCATCAAAACTGAGACGCGATTCTTGTTGTTGTTGAACTGACATCAGGATTGGAATGAAAATTGATTGTTGCTTTTATAACTTTTTTTTTGGTTGCAGGCTCTCGCGAAGCAGCCTTTACATATGCAATAGCCAATGCAGGCATTGTTCATACGATAGCAGCGGCATGCAGTCGTGGCAATATCTCGATATGTGGTTGCGATCAGCGCCATCGACATCAGAATGCTTATCAGGATCAGGTGAATTTTAATAATAAATATTTGCTTGAAATAATAAATGAAAACATTCAACTAACTGCTCTTTCCGATGCTTATCGGTCAGTCATTCAAGTGGGGCGGCTGTTCAATTGACATCGATTTTGGCATTAAATTCGCACGCAAATTTCTCGATGTTCGCGAAGTCGAAGGTGACGCTCGCAGTCTGATGAATTTGCACAACAACAATGCTGGAAGAAAGGTGAGTTCAGTGAGGGATAGATCGAGCTTATATCACATTTGAGCAATAAAAACCGGATTTGTGTCATGCGATGGACTTCTTATGTTCGCGAGATCTCCAAAAAAGAAATAATAACATGAAACTTCTGTTCGTGGCTTCAAATTTTATCTCATCATCTTGTTTTACATCATCTTAACATTCGCCTTTTTTCTCGCCAAAATAATCATTTCGTTATTAACTTTTCGCCAAACTCAACAAACATGAATTCAACAGACAATTCTGGGAAGTTTTAAATTAGCTCATCATATAAACAGCGGATTAGTTTGAGAAATTGCCTTCAGTGGTTTCACTTTCAAATCAGAAATGAATGAAAGAAAAATCTTAATTAATTTGTTGCGTTTCTTTCCACCTTTGCGAAAAAAGAAAAATAATAAAAATAACATTTCAAACCACCAGTCAAGCCCTTCATCGGTTCCACTTTTTTTTTTCTTTTACATTTATTTATTTTGTGTGTGTTTCGTTAATGGAAACATCTCAATTTTTCGCGGCCGATAAATTATTTCAATATGAAAGGCATGTCAAGTACGTTTTACAGCTCGAAACACGACAGCAAACACGTTGCAGCGCCGATAAATATTTAATTTGTTTATTATTTATTTTTTTTTCAATCCCTCTCTCTCTCTCTCTCTCTCTTGCATAACGTAAGAATCTTGGAATTGCTTTTCAAATGTAACGAGATGGACATTTAGAAATAGAATCTCAATTAATAATGTCATGACATCTACTGTTGATCCATGTGTGATTGGATGAATTAAGAAATGCATAAATATGGATTTATAAAAAAAATAAGAATGAAATGATGTTTATTTGAATCCTTATCTCACCAAATTTATATTCAACGCTCGCCACTCATAATGATCTGTTCATATATGTTTAATGTATCGATTAAGCACCAGGCACCAAAAGTCATTTCTCTTTTGGCTTTATCGGTAAAATGTTAATTTATCTTCCCTTTATGGACTTGTACGTTGCTGTTGTTGTTGATGATGTGTCTGTGATCCGGGGCTGCACATAAAGAATCTCATTCTCTTTTCCTGCTTCAACATTTCGTCGGTTTTTTGTTGTAAAAACCTTTTGACACCTCCATGAAAATGCCTTTAATAATTGTCATAAATTAACACCATCGCGAGAAGTTATTGATGATCGAGGAACAACTTACTTATTAACTGTTGAATGCAGTTAAAATGAAACTCAAACTGACATTTTATCAGGGCAGGGTTTGGCAAACAGTAGTTCGGTAGAAGGCGCAGAGCACGAAAGTTGCTTATTTCATGTTGCTCACCGCATGATTCTTTAGGGCAACTAATCGTAAATTATAACTTTCATGCATCGGCACAACAAATCTAATTGATTATTTTGAACTCTCAACTGCAATCATCTTCAGTGTTGCATTGCACAACCATAAAATTTATTAAACGACATGTCTTAAAAAATCGCCAATTCACAGATCGTTCGTAAACAACTCAAAACATCGTGTCAGTGCCACGGAATATCGGGAAGCTGCCAGTTGAAAACATGCTGGAAGACGCTGCCGCAATTTCGTGAGATTGGCGATCATTTAATGAAAAAATATGAGAAAGCCAAAATGGTTGTGGCCCAGAAAACAGACACGGGATTAAAATTAGTCATTAAGAGGTGAGTTCGGTAATATTTTTTTCTACCTAACAATCTCAGGTTGTTTTCTTTTAATTCGCAGAAGAGGTCGCGGAGACAAAGAACCTTTGAAACCAAAGAATTTGGATTTAGTTTTTTTACAACATTCACCCAATTATTGTGACAAAAATATTCTTGAGGGTTCGTCAGGTAAAGATTGAAGAAATTTTTGAATTTATGACTTAATAGCGAAAATCGTTAATCGTTTGTTATTTCAACAGGAACTCACGGACGAAAATGCAATAGAGCATCACACGAGAAAGACGGATGCTCATTGATGTGTTGTGGTCGCGGATATGTCACAAAAGTGTTCAACCGAACATGGCAATGCAATTGCAAGTTTGAATGGCAATTGATGAACGTAAAATGTGACAAATGCCAGGAAAGCTACGAAGAATATTTTTGTAAATAAACCAGTGATGTAAATAGTTTATTTTTGTATGTCTTTAAATTTCTCACTGATTCCCTTAAATTTAAGAAATTTAATTTTAAGAAAGTTTTGATTAATTTATTAGTAATTTTGTTGTAAATATTTAAGTTAATTAAAGTTCAAATTTTGTAAAAAGTACATAATAAAAAGCTTTGCGTAACAAGCACAACGAGATACATGCGAATGTATTAGTAATTTTTTTTCGACTTAGAGATGAAAGCTTCATTTATGTCAAAAGCTCTTTCAAGACAACTTTGATTTGAATTTGAAATTGTTCGTTTAAATTTTAAAAATTTTCAATCAAACTTTTTTTATTGATTTTTTATGTGTGAAGTGTGAAAGATTTTAAAATGTTATTAAAGTTGTTTTGATAATAAAGGCAACAATTAAGATATAAATGAAGTCGATAAAGTGATAATAAATATTTTTCATTAAAAGATACAAACTTAATCATTTAAGATTTACCTAAAAAATCACTTCAATGCTTTTCTTTTTAAATCTCAAATCAGTGACTAAAGCGTTATTTCAGTTACACCTTTAAGGAAATGATTTAAAGGAGGGGATCGTTGAAATTTCTTAAAACTTTTAACGTACATTTTGGTCTTATCAGTGATGAAAGAAATAAAAAAAATTCTAAACACACAAAATCCTTCCAATTGCCACTGGAAAGAAAATGTGTATGGTGAAGCACCGCACAGCGCAGTCGCGTGGCGTGAATTTTTTTTTTCAGCTTTTTCATTGATTGTTCCTCCACAGTGTAATTCGAAATTTTCCCTTTTACACTGAAAATCCATTTAGTGCTGAAAAAATTACAATATTCATGAATTAGTGATCAATTTCCGGCTGAAATGGTTTTAATTTCGGGGCCAATCGGTGGCCCAACAAAATTACGGTGATTATTGTTTGAACTTTGCACTTTTCGATGGTGAAAATTCGAAAAATTTGTGAGAGGCCAAAATAAATTTTCCCCCAATCGAGACTGTACAGCATTTTTCGAATTGAAATTTTGAAAGTTTCCATTGAAAAGGATTAATTCATCCCCAAATTGTGTCCGATAAGTGTAGAACGAGAAGCAATAAAGAAAAATTTGTGCAATTCATAGTGTTGAAAGCATGCCATTGGTGATAATTGGATAATAAATTTTTGTCCTTTCTTCGGATCCCGATTTTCGAAAAGCGAGCGCAACTTTTTTTTTTCTCGTTCATTGATAAGAAAATTTTCTTCTCTGTCATTCTGTGAAGGGGGAACAGCAAAAATACTCACACAAATAATCGCATTTTCTGCACAAACACTAGTTCAAATTGGCACAGGCGACGATGGTGCGGTATGAGGTGAATAAGCAAAAGTTGCTATTTGGTGCTTCAGGTCAGAAGCATTTGCTTTTGAAAAAAAATAAAGTTTCTTGAATTCTTTTTTTTTGTGATTTTGCTCATAAATTGATAAATCAATGAAAAAGAAATATTTATTGCAGTCCTTGCCTGCAAGCGAGCAAGCGACCATCGGATGATGAGTGAGAGTAATTGTACTAACAAGAGGAGATAATAATCAGCTTCGACTGTTAGAAAAGCAATTTTCGGTTATAACGCTTTCCATTCGAAACAAAAAGTCCCTTTCATTGGAAGTGTCGCTTATCGATGTTATTAAATCTTTTCATGAAACGGCACCAGTATCAGTTCACTAGCTTTTCTTTACGTGTTGAAAGTGTTACTTGACAGTGAAAATAAAACAAATTCGGAAAAACAAGGCAAATAGAAATATCGATTTAGAGGAAATTTTGTTCATTTCATGGGCTAACGACAGAACAATTTAGGCACGCACTGAAGGAATTTTTCTCTTCGTTCTTCCATTCATTTTTTTCTTCTCGAAAAGCATAAAATTATGTATACATTCTTTTATGCTATAAATAGAGCAACATAAAATATTGATTTGTCTTACTTCCCGCTGCCACTTGCGTCGCACAGCTCTTCTGTTTCCATGAATTTTTTTTTTGGTGCCTTAAAGTCTTGTCTCAAGAGAGATGTTTGATAAGCGATTAACGCAAATCTCGCTATAGTTATTAACCGAACTGAAAATCCTAATCGATCTAATTTATGGACTTTTTTTATCGCATATTTTTGTTGCCCGCGAAAGAGCCGAGAAATTTTTCTCGCTTTTAATTAAAACTCTGAATCATGCTCCGAATCATTGATCGAACTTAGGGTTCACAAAACATTCCTTTGGTATGAGATGCCTTAATTTTTCATTTATTGCTTCTCACGCGCGCTTCAAACATTTTCTTTTTTTATATTCTGCCATCGTCAATTTCCATTACACGATTTTGATCTCTCCATCCCTCTCTCTTTTGTGATGCATGCAAATGGATATGGAATGGCAGACATAGTGCTTTTGCCAGATACACAATAAATTATACGCGAATTGTCGCCACACTCGCTCGTTGTAGCAAAATTTATTCCGTTTTATCGACTAATCTTGTATGTCGTTTCAACGCACACCACATGATGCTGTCTCAAAACTAAAATTTATTGGCTCCCACAATATTTTTTTTACACTTGGCTAAATGCAAAAAAAAATGTGATTCATAACCTTAAAATATTATCGCTTCCCACAGCAATTACAAACTCTAATTAAAAATTAAAATAGTGAATGGGCATCGGTGGCTTATGACGTAAAGAGGTTTCAGAAAAGCTCCATCGTTCGTGGAAAAGCTCCAGTGTGAATGGAAGTGAAGTGTGCATATAGCAGCAACATGTGGATTGAATAGAAAGTTGCTCCTGAAAAAAACTGTATGAAATCTAATTAAAAATCAGTGCGGAGCTTTTCACGTAAAAGACAAAAACTTTGTTAATACAAAGACGAAAAGCTTGTGAAAGTTTGTACAAAAAGAAAAATAAATTTTTCGCTGGTTTAGCAGGAATATTGGAAAGCCGACAAAATTGTGGGTAGGTTTATGATTCAATTATATTTGAACCCAAATCCATGAAAGTATGTTGTACTATTAAGCTCATAGCTGCTGTGTTCTGTAGTGAATTTTTCATTATTAATCATTTTGCATCCCCCCAAGTGAAAATGATTCATAAAAAAACATTTAATATTTCTAGCATTTCTTTTTGTTAAAATTCTATAATTTTTTTTTTTGAAACTGCAAAAGTTTCCTAAAAATAAGAAATTATTTTAAGTGTATTTTTTAATATATTTTCACTTGGGCCACGAAAACATCATTGCTGATAACAATATTAGAGGCAGAAAAGCGAATCCATTATTAGATGTGTGTGACACTGTTGTACTGCTCTGTCAAAGCTCGCCCTTTTCTCTACATGTAAAATGCACCGAAACCATAATATTGCACACATACAGACAGACACACACATGATGTAGTCATTTGGGGATATGGACATGAAACGCAACCCTCCGATCATTGTGTCACAGTGGATTAGTTTAGCCGTTTGTAGTTCAACTTTTGTTTTTAACTTGATGTCGTAAAATAAAAACTCGTACTCGTAGCTCTTTTACTATTTCTAATTGTGAACTGTGTGATGCCCTTGCCCCCACTCCGTAACTCATTCTCACCCTTGCCTCCAATAAACCGATCCATTTTAGTCTCCCAGCCACAATTTTCCCAAAAGAACTTAAGTTTTTATAGTTTTTTGAACTTCTGAAGCGTATAAAATCGTATTTGTAGCTTATTTGAGACGGTAGGAAGACTTTTATTTTGCTATTTCCTTCTTTCGGTAGTTTATAGCAACAAAAACATTCATGGCTTGTTGTGCAACATCAACCCAATTTTGAGAGCAATTGCAAAAAATATTTCATTGAATCGGATGAAGCAAGATTGACTCCCACAGTAGAAGAACCATTCATTGGGGTAACTTATCCGAAATGAGCTTCGACTTCTTATTGTAAAGTTCATTTGTTCATTGCGAAAAAAATTCCAGCTGAGAAAACAATTTTAATGGAATGTCTTTGTTCTGAAGATGTGGGTGAGCGGTTGTGAAATCCGTCACTAAGTCATGCATATTTATAGATTGTAATTATTGCATACGCATCGCAAAAATGTTTAATGAACTGGAATTGAAATATTCGAAATTTAATGGCGACCCTTTTTTGCTTTTAAACTTTATTGTCCTTCTTCGTGCACAATTTTAGAAACTGACTGAAATTAATTCAAACTCATTTTTCGATCATAAATTGATGTAAATAAACATCATCATGTGTACATAATGGAAGAAGTTGTAAATCTGTATTTCTTTTATGTAATTATGTAAGCTCTGCTAAGAGCACAAAGTTCCCATAAGCAAAAAAAAGTGCAAAAATTCACTGCAACACTACGCATTTTTTCAGAATCGAAATCAAAAAACAAAAAACCTTGCATTCAATTTTGTAGATCGAAATCGCGGTGCTTTAATCGCGAAAGAGAACGCTGCGCGATTAGTTAGATGTCTCGCGAGGCCTACAATTCACTGCCAAATATAGGATCTCGTGGAAGTCCAGGAGCGCGTGCCAGAAGACTCACTGAATTACCAACTGTCGATAGATCTCCTTCACGTGATTATCCGAGAGGAAGTCCATTAGGTAAACCATCATTTAATCACACTCTCATTCACGCACATCATTAATTTTTTCCATTCACCTCCCTTCACAATTCACAAAAAAAAGAAAGTATAACAATAAGAAAGCTCATCAGAACTGAAAGCTTTGAAGCAAAATTAAAGCTTTAACGTTAATGTGTGTTATTTTTCTGCACAGTCAATTAAAGCAACAATCAATTAATTATCTCTCTCTATATACATGTTCATTTGATGTTGTTGTTGTTTATCCTACCGCCATCGCACTCTTATCGTACTAATCAGATCATATTTCCCGTAAGCACCTCAACTCAGCATAAAACACAAAATTTATTTTGCGTTCATAATTTATCGTTCTTTACACTTCGTTCTCGTACTTGATATAGGTTTCTGTTATGGTTTGACGAATGAATGTAAATTTGTATATTTAAATATTATAACTGATAATTAATTAGTAGATTCTACACATAAAAACAAACATACATATTTTTGGCACATTGAAAAGTTCACCTTGAAAGTTTCATGCAAAGCTTATATTCAATTTAATTTGAATCAATTTGCATAAAATTTGATACGATTCATTAAGTGCTTTCTTTCTAATAATTCGAGTTTGTTTCTTTAATTCTTTTTTCTTTTTTTTTTTGTGTGAGAAAAGCAAATACAGAACAGAGTGTCTATAGCATACATTTAAGTTTTTGAGCATCGAACTTTTCTTGGTCGAAAAATTTTGGTTTTTGGGGAAAAGTTTTCGACACAAAACAGCTGTGAAGAGCAAACACTAATGATGAATTTGATTAAGTTTGTTTAAAATTTTTGACCAAACATTTATATATTTCACTTATAATTAATACTTAAATAAATTTACATCACATTAAAGCTGTAAGAACATTTACCTAATTAACAAAACAATTATTTGCTAGTCTTTATTAAGTAGCAAATGCAAATAATGGAAACAAGGAGATGAAAAACTTTTTTTTGGAATTCATCTCGAGTTTGAAAAAAGCTTGTGTGAGCTTTTCATATCAGACTCATTCAAGCTTTTTATAAATTATTATTATCATCCTTTGCACTTTCTATACATTTTCTTCACTTCTATCTGCTTTTCACAGCTTTCAAATTTGTCGATAACTTTTGAAATCTTTTTTTTTTCTGCTAAAGAACATAATAATTTCATAATCATCAGATTTCAATTGGAAGTTTCCTCTTTTCATTTTATTTCATGTTATCAAACAAAAATTACTCAGGACATTTGCGATATACCAGATCCTCAACATTTAATTACGGTCCGTACCATTCATCCTTTTATCCACAACGTTCTTTTGCAGCAATGGGTAGTCCGTACTATCACCGTGATATGGAGGATCCGATGATAAGTCCAGCATTGCCAGGACACCATCGTAGTAGAAGTGCAAGTCGACCGCCTGTCTCTCACACGATGGATTATCCAAGTAAGGATTTTTTTCTTTCTTTCGTGACTCTCGTATTGTGTTATCAAAGCTGGAATTTATTCCAAACATTCCACTATATCAAATAGGAACTCGTTATCAATCGTTGGATCGTGGTGGATTAGTGGATCCACATGATAGGGAATTCGTGCCGATACGTGAACCACGCGATAGGTCACGTGACCGTTCCCTCGAACGTGGCCTCTATTTAGAGGAGGAATTATATGGCCGTTCACGCCAAAGCCCCAATCCCATGAGTAAGTTTTTTTTTTTTGACTTTACAATGGTCAAAATTTACTATCGGCTATTAAATTGTTTGATAATTAAACGAAAATTAACATTTCAGTGGGACCCGATCGAGGCTATTTGGGTGATTTACAGTATCAAAACAGCGATTTGCAGCGTGAACTGGCGAATCTGAAAAAGGAGCTAGAATTAACTAATCAAAAATTAGGTAGCTCGATGCACAGTATTAAAACATTCTGGTCGCCAGAACTCAAGAAAGAACGAGCATTGCGCAAAGAGGAAAGCGCAAAATATAGTTTAATTAACGATCAATTGAAGCTCCTCAACAATGAGAATCAGAAGCAAGCGATGCTCGTTCGTCAGTTGGAAGAAGAACTTCGAATGCGAATGCGACAACCAAGCCTCGAGTTGCAACAACAAATTGAAACATTGTACGCTGAAAATGAGCATCTGACACGAGAAATTGCAATATTGCGCGACACCATAAAAGTAAGTGCCACAAACGACATGATACCGGAGACAATAAATGCATTAAGTAACTATTTATAATGTAACTTCCTTTTATATCGCCAATCTACAAACAGGAACTTGAATTGCGACTGGAGACACAAAAGCAAACCCTCATTGCGCGCGACGAGAGCATCAAAAAGCTTTTAGAGATGTTGCAGAACAAGGGAATGGGTAAGTGATGCGATCAATTTAAATGGGTTATTCCAGAGTGACTCAATCGATGTCGGCGAAAGAAAGTTTGTTCGACGACGACTTTGCGTCGTCGGCAGGCTGAAGAAAGGAAGGAGGAAGCGAAAATAAATTTAATTCCCCCGTTGCTCTTTTTTCGCGCCTACTTTTGCACACATGAAAAATCAATTTCCGTTCAACATTTGTTACGTTCTCTGGAAAAATAACCAGCAACAGCTGCTACCTCAAAAGGCGTGATACTAACAATTTCTTGCCTAACTCATGGTTCTACTTTTTCTCTTTCTCTCTCACTCCATCGTGTTATTTATAATGATGCTTGCTTGCTACTTTCTTTCTACACCCGACCATCCCAAACAATGTCAACAAACAATTTTGTGAAATTTGGGGGGGAAAATCAAAAATTGACATTCGGTGAAAATAAACAAAAACAAATATTCTGATGATGATGGCGGTGGAGTAGGCAAAGAAGAGGAACGTGCAATGTTTCAACAAATGCAGGCGATGGCGCAAAAACAGGTGAATATTTAAAAAAAGAACAAAATTTAAACTTCCAAACTTTATTCATTCGATTTGTTTAATGGAATAATTTTTAGTTTGATATCCATAGATATCTGAAAATTGGTAGAAATTATAATTTTAACTATCATTAGGATTTGATGGAGTGCTTGATAAAACTAGTTCATCACTTTCCTCCCCTCACAAAAAAAAATGAGGAAAATATCATTATCGTGGGTTCGAAACCAGATGAATTTTATTGTAACCAAAGCTCGGTTAATTATTTCCAAAAGATTTCCTTTTCTTTGGCTAATTTGTCACTTATTGCTAACAACAAGCTCGAAAGCTTTTGGCCGCTTAAAAGTTTATATTATTAAATTTCTCATAGAAAAAATCTAAATTCATCTGAAGTCTTCACCCCACTCCTCACTCATAGTTTGCATGGTTGTTGAAAATAAAACACTTAATTTTTGCACAGAAAAATAATCAATTCCCACATTTTTTCAACCCACCACCCACTTCAAGTATCTCTCACACATTGCCTCTCAAAATTTAAGATTTTCTTTCATTTAAGTGTAAAAGCTTCAATTTCTCAAGAAGGACTTTCCCAAAAAGAAGAAAAATAAATAAATTCAAGTCTGAAAAATGTGGAAAAACATCAGAAATTTTTCATTTTTCTCTCTCATTTTTTATATTTTTCACAATTTTTTTTTGTTTGTTGTTGTATTTTCTCAACTCATTTCTTTTTTATTTCGTATTATCATGAATCTTGAATAACATTACACCACCATTATCATCAATTTGATTATGCATTTTGGTATCCTCGTTATGTTACTCCCCTGAACTGCGATGCGGGAAAACATGAAAGTTGTTTTTATACTGTCTGTCTCTCTCTCTCTCTCACTCATTCTTGCGTATGAATTACTGGACTGTTAACGGAGAAAAAATTTTATTTTTGCTGATTCTTGCGAGATTTTTTTTTAAATTGCGAAATCATCGAAGGACTTTTCGAGGAAACTTTTACGACATAAAATAACAAATATTTCAGCACAAAGTTGCTCGTTCCAGTGTCATGATGTCAATGATCTAAATTCTAAATTGCATTTCATCGATTTTTTTCCACTCACACCACTTTGCCATTCTGATGGATGTTCGGCAGTTAGTGGAACAAAATGATAAATATCGTGTTGCATTATTTAAGACACGAGATTTTGCTACACATATTTTAACGTGATACAAATGAACACTTTATCAAATGGGCGTTTCGCAAAAAGGTTTTCATTTCATTAGATATTTATGGCAGAGCGTTGGTGGCGCAGCTTGTTTATGAATCGTGTTGTTTTGTTATTTTCGTCCTCATCAAATTGTTCAGACTTTTATACGATTGAAATCTTTTTTATGGCAATGAAATTGTGGGAATTTCTTTTCTATGGCAGACTCGTTTGGCGATCAATTGATGAGATGGAATTGATAATCTACTTCCCCTTTTTTCCGAGATGAAGTGTTTTTTTTTTTTTTTCGAAATTCTTGTGTTCATTGCAATACCACAAAATGAAATCTAATCAGAAATCAAGAGAAACTGGAAAAAAAATGTTGATTCGGTTTGCGACCTAAATAAATTTGACTTCATGTTTCTTTCCTTTCTGGTGTCATAAAATATACCCCCCACCCCCTCTCCACAATCCTCCACTCGTTCGTTAGGCAAACAAGAGGTTTCGATTAATGGACTTTCATGTGTTTGAGAGAAAATTGGAAAATATCAAGAGCATTTCGATAAAAATCATTCGGTGTGCCCAACATTCAGATTCAGAACCGGAAATATTGAGGAATCTTCATTGATTTTCAATTGAGATTTAATCCATCAAATCCCCGACAAAAGGGCCTCCCAACAAAAAAAAAATGCTTCCGATAACTTTTTACAGAGATTAAAAATAGATAAATTCGATATCATCGATATTTAATGACCGGGATTTTTTTATAGAAGAGCCACAAAAAAACTTTCATTTAAACCACTCAAACAATCATCTTTATCATTTTAATCAACTCACCATATGCATCCATTCATTCCATTTTGCATTTCATTATAAAATCCATAGCTCGAGTAAAAAAAAAAAGGATACACCAAGTGAAAATGATGCATAAAAGCACTAAAAATTCTATTTTTAGATACTTTAAGACTTTCCATAAATCCTTTTCGCTTGGTATCCTGTTAATGTTTTAACTCGATTTTCACTGCTATTTCTATCATCGGATTATTAGATAGATAAAAGATGCTTTTTCTCTCATTTAGTTATTTGTCATTCTTAATTCATTTGGTCTCGAATCCCTTTTTGCGACCTTCCCCGTAAAGAAAAAAAAAATCATTCATGGAATGCAAATTTGAGTTTAATTGCATAAAACCTGGAATTCTTTCTCTGTACATAAAAACTAATTTAATTCACTTTTGTTCATTCCTTTGTTTTGGTTTGGAATAATGAATGGCATATGAAAATTAAGTTGAAAATTATTCTTTTGCTATATACTTTTTTTTTCCAAAATTATTCAGTTGGCGAAAGAATTATTATTAAATGATAAAGGAAATAAATATTATATACTGTACATTGCAGCACAATGTCATAAAAATGGAAACTCTCTGTTGTTACTTTTTATATTATATTTCACAATATACACTCCCAAATGAAAAAAAAAAAAAACATTTGTCTCAGTCATGATGACATTTCACGTATTTTTTTTTTGCTTATTCTTTTACGGCCATAGATTAAAAAAAAGGAAGCTTCGATGGCGAATCTCCATTACTCAAATAAATGAATTTTTATGGAGCCACTTAAAGCCAAGCGAATTTTGATCGTGAAACACATTAAAAAAAACTTTTTTCTGCTGAATAGCGAGTCATAAAAGTGACACATTATACTTGACGCCATCATTTTAATCTGTGGCCGATTTTGGTCTCGATATAATTATTTTTAAAATATCTTTATATATCTCTCTCTCTCTATTTCTCTTTCCCACCCCCTCCTTATTTTTGTTATCAGACCTCAAATGATCAAAAGCAGCCATTTAAAGTCTTCTGTTTCACATAGAATCACATAAAAATATATGTAGCTTTATGTTATTGAATTTTATTCATTCAGATTCAATTATGATTCACCATTCAGAACGAGAAAAAAAAAAATATAATATTTAACTCAAATGAAGCATATTAAATGAATAAGGAACCAGAACGAAAATGGGCACACACACACACAAAAATGATTTTTTAATGAAATTGCCAAGCTTTTTCGAGAGCAGAAAAATGTGTATAATGAATTTTTAGTATATGAATAATGAAAACGGATAATATTCATTTTATTATCACAATAAACATAAATAAACTTTTTTTTTTACAACAAAGGACGCGCGCGAGCAAAACGAACCATAAGCGCAATATTCTGATATTAATAACAAAAAAAAAAAAAATATAATATTTAACTCAAATGAAGCATATTAAATGAATAAGGAACCAGAACGAAAATGGGCACACACACACACAAAAATGATTTTTTAATGAAATTGCCAAGCTTTTTCGAGAGCAGAAAAATGTGTATAATGAATTTTTAGTATATGAATAATGAAAACGGATAATATTCATTTTATTATCACAATAAACATAAATAAACTTTTTTTTTTACAACAAAGGACGCGCGCGAGCAAAACGAACCATAAGCGCAATATTCTGATATTAATAACAAAAAAAAAAAAAATATACACAAAATGACACCCGCGAAAGTTTAGGAAAATTAAAAACTAACAAAGAAGAAAACAAAAGGAAAATAATAAAATTTTGAAATAATTCTTTCGTCAAAATTTAGATGATTTTTGACGAAAACTTATCGGACATAAATTACGGCTCCAAATTTTTAGTTAAAATTATTGAATTTCCTTAAATGAAAGCAAAATATTGAATGCATTGAGCGTGGGGCCCATTTTATCCCGGTAATGTTTGTCGGTAAAAAATCTAAACAAAATTTTTTTTCGCTAATTTTGAGCAAGTCAAAAGTCAAAAAAAAAAAAAAGTTTTTTTAGATGTGCTTTTTATGAATTTGAAAGTTTTTATTGATTGAACCAAAAAATAATAATGTAAATTAAAAGCAAGTTTCAAAATTTCAAACTTTTATTATTGAATGATACACATTGAAAATTCCTCTTTACCCTTTTTAAAAATGAAAATTGACCACCAAAAAAAAAAAAAAACTTGAATAGAGAACCGAGACAAATATTGTTGCCTTCTTTCCCATACCGAAATACCATTCCAGATGTACTCTAGTTATCGTAATTCACCAACTGATGCTTTAAGAAATTTCTATGGACCCACTTCCACCACACAGCTATCATCGACAGCAACAAGCAATCTTTATAAACCTCCGATGCCGTCCGTCTCAAATCTTATGACGTCAAATACGTCATCATACATGGGCCTAAACCGGATGAGTCCGTTGCCAATGCGCCGCTATAGCTATAGTGGCGCTCTTCCATCATCATCATTTGACGGCGATTATATGACACTGCCAATCGCCGATACCAACACTGCCAATCTCACGAATCTCATTGCCGAAACATGCCAATCGATATCGAGATCATCGAACATTCTCAATCGCCAATTGTCGGCGGATATGGCACTGAGCAATGCGAATCTCAATATAACGAATTTATTTGACGAGAATATCGAGAGCGATATTATCAAGTATGATTTATTGAATGAAATCACAACAACTGCAACGCCGACACCATTTAAATATACAAATTTCTATTCGCAACCGTCGATTACCGAACATTTACCCACTGCCATGCCGATATCGTCGTACTTTAATCGTAATTTGCCGCTAACGTCAAGTCGTCTCATAAGCGACGATTATTTGCTATCGAAACCAATCCTTAGTAAAAACTATAATCAATTAGCATCGTCATATGTTAATGACGACTATTACACCTCAACACAAGCACCACCATTCAGAACTTATTCACAGCATTATTCATCCATTCCATGTCTCCCCTCACAATCATACCATACTCCATTTAATCGTAATTACTATCAGTCTCATTATCAGCCACCGTTTTCATCACGTCCACCATCAATATCATCGCTCAATCGCTACACAACATACCCAAATAACTATTCAAGTGGTTTCAATGCTCATCCACCTTACTATCGTACGGCGTCACGATTAGATTTAGATAAACCCCAAAGCAACGAAATCAAGAGACAAGTAAGTTTTAAATTTGATGTTGATCAAATGTCTTTTGACCGTTAAGTTGAATTTGCAAACGTGTCGCGCGACATAAACTGTACATTTTTCTTTATTTTCGTCACCATTTTCCTTTCTAATCGTGCGTTTCTCGTAAGATAGATAGTACAACGACAATTTGGTTTTCTCTCTTAATTCACAAATCGGTGTTGAAATCTTCTTCCTATTATGTAGAGCAATAAAGTTAATCGATGTTTGTGCCCTCATCGCTCATCGCACTTCGCGTTATTCGACTCCCATCAATATAGATTAATGAACATTTTAGCATTATTGAATATCAAATTCAATTAAACCACCTACAATATAATATTTAGCCAAGCATAAATGCCACACATAAAGTTTTCTCCTCCGATCATTGTCGTAAAAAAAAAACTTAATGAAAATCAAGAAGAAACCTTATTAGATGAAACTATACTTATGTAGTAGACAGGCGTGCTGAAAGTTTTGTTTTTTGAGTTTATGATCATAGAGAGAAATTTTCTATGACCGTAACGTTCTTCAGTGCCAAAGGAAACCCCTGAATACAGATTTTATTAGCGATAGCGACAATTTTATTCACGAGACCACAACGTTTTTTCTCTGGAGAGGTTTTTTGAGATATTTTTGTAGAGACTTATTTTTTTTTTACACCCAGACACACATACGAAAGAAAAACGAATTTTGGCCCCCTCACAAGCACTTTTAGAGCACTTCTTAGATATAAAACGTTGTTTTATTTAAATAATATTTCTGTGAATAGATTCACAAAAAGAAAAACTACTGTGAAATCACAGAAAAAGGTTGTATTCGTGAGATAAATTTAATCATCAAAAAAAAGTTCATTAGTCGTAGAGAATACTTAGACTTTTTGAAAATTTTAAATCAAAAGAGCAAAAAATTAATAATAAAAAAAAAACAATCTTTATCTAACGTTGACTTTCATTCCAAAGTACAGTAATGTTAATCGATTAACGATATTAGTAGTTGAGATATATTTGTCGTTTTTTATTTTTCTGTTATAACCCATTTTTCATTATTCATTCAATCAATCATGCTCCTCATACATGAACAAAACAAACACATTATACACACTCTACAAATATTTAACTAATAACATCAAAATTTTATTGAGATGAAAAAGTATTATGAAAAATTGTCAATTATTAATGAAATGAAAAAAAAAAAAATGCAATTTTTTAGGAAATCTTCAAATTTGTATAAAAAAAATTCATTAGAAATTAAGAAAACTCAGACAAGCAAAATTCCTACGACGGAAATTAAAGATTAACAAATTTCCGTTATTTTAATCACCAAGAAAAGAGAGAAAAAAAAAATGTTATCTTTACAATTTTCTAAATCAACATTTTCAGTTTTTATTTTGCCCAGCGGCACATAAAGAAAGGCACCAAATTAATGAATAACTTGAATTGTTTGCACGAGAAACCAATCTTGAAAGGTTTAGATTACATGAAGAACTCTGTAAATTGAAAATAAGAAGATAAAAATGTTACACAATTCATTATGTTTTTCTTATTCTTTTCTCGTTTCTAGATAGTTTTTTTTTCTCTCTCTCACTGTAACTACATTAAGTGCATGTCATGACATAAATTCTCAACTTGAACAAAAAAACAGACAGTGATGATTCATAACACAGAAAGAAAACAGAAGAAGAAAACTCTGTGTAATTTTCCATATTTCCCTTCTTTATCATCAACATCCAATTGTCAACAGCAGTTTCAACTTTCACGTTGCGAAATCCTAATCATTTTCCACTTGCTTACTCTCTTTTAATGAATATACATCTTTCCTCCATTCTTCTCTATCGCACTTTAACCGTAAATAATTTTTAAGGAGAAATAAAAGCAAAACTGCCAGAAGCTAGAAACATTTTCTTATATTTATTCGAATTTATTTTTTTTTGTTTCTGAAAAAGCTTCGAAGCTTCAGAATCGATGGCATTAAAAAAAATTTATTCAGAGAAAATTATGGAAGCATCTTGATGTAACATGATTATTGCGAATTCATGATCAGAAATCAGATAAATTAATAAATAATGAAACAGAAGCAAGATCAAGAAAAAAATTGCAGTAAGAAGAAGAAATTTAAAAAAATTATTGTAATAAAAAGTGGGTAAATTGAAAAGTTAAATGGTTGTTTCTTTGATGAGGAAACTGATGCAGTTAGTTTTATATAAAGAATAATGTCCTTCTCCACCATATAAGATAAATAAAAATCCTACCTCCCCTACCCATCTCCGATTAAACAATGTCAACTGAGTCACATTTCAATGCCCTAAAAAAACCCGAAAACAAAAACACACAAAATAACCAACAAAAATTTACACTCGTACCAAACAACACAATACTGAAAGAAATAAATAAAAGAATGTTAAACTATTTCTATCCATTTTTCGAACACAAATTTATTGTTTGTTTTCTTTGTCATGAACTGAGATTTAATATTTGCCCCTCAAGACCTTGCTCCTTCTTGTGAATTTATGATTTATGTCCCTCCTGAATAATTCATAAATCGAATTTCTTAAAGTTGGACGAGTTTCGTCTTGAGATTCAAAGACGCGATCAAGAAATTATGAGCATGGCTGCCAAAATGAAGACACTCGAGGAGCAGCATCAGGTAAATGTATGAATTAAATGTCTTATTAATACATAAGACGATTTAATTTGGACTCTATTTCTTATTGCTTTGCATAAATCGCTACTGAAGGATTATCAACGTCACATTTCCGTCTTGAAAGAATCCCTTTGCGCCAAGGAAGAGCACTACAATATGCTGCAAGCAGACGTAAGTTGAACAAAATTAAACTTTTCCAAACAATTTAACATTGAAAACCCTTCCGAAAATGCACATTAAGGTTGAAGAATTGCGAAACCGTTTGGAAGAGAAGAATCGTTTGATTGAAAAGAAGACACAAGGAGCACTACAAAGTCAGCAGGAGCGTAACCGAGCTGTCCAGGAGTTGTCTGAAATTAAAGAGAACACTGACATCAAGGACCGTAAAATTAATGTCCTTCAACGTAAAATTGAAAATCTTGAAGATTTGCTTAAAGAGAAAGACAATCAAGTTGATATGGCGCGAGCACGTCTTACAGCAATGCAAGCTCATCATTGCAGTTCAGAGGGCGCACTAACAAGCTTAGAGGAAGCCATTGGCGATAAAGATAAGCAAATGAATATGTTGAGGTATGAATATCATTTACGGAATGTCATGAATTCGTAATAATTTTATTTATTATTTCGTATGCATAAGCAGGGAACAACGCGACCGAGCAGAAGCTGAGAAAATTGAAGAACGCGAATTACATGAACGCGAAATTGCCGAGTACAAAATGAAGCTTCATTCATTCGAGAGTGAAGTCGATAAGCTGACATCGCGTTTACATCGAGCATTGGCTGAAAAGGATCGCCTTGAAAGTCGTTTGGAATGTTCACAAAGTGAATTGGGCAAATCCAAAGCCGAACTCGACAAAGCTGCCAGTGACTATCAACGAATTGGTAATTGGGAAACGACAAATCAGAAGATTCAGCGATTAGAAATCGAGAATGACCGTTTGCGGCAGGAGTTGGAAAAGTCACAGGTAAGCCTAAATGTATGTTAAATATTCATTCTATTATCATTACACACATGTTGTATCCAGCAGATATATTCATACTGTTAAGTCTGCTGGAAACATCGTTCAATATTATTTTAAAAGCATAATAAAATATTTCGATTATGTTATCGCACTTACAGACGACATTTGGTCGCAATACACTGTCAACATCACAAGAATTGGATCGTGTTCAAGAACGTGCTGATAAAACCACAGCCGAGCTTCGTCGTACTCAAGCAGAACTTCGCGTTACTCAAGTATGTACTCAACCATTCTATTTTGCCATTGCTCAATTCATTTATTGTCTCATGTTGATGTGCTCGCTATCTTGATGATTATGCGAAAAACAAAAGAAAAAGAAAATTCCGTTTTATGAGTTTGAAAATATTTGAGTTTTGCATTTTATTATTTTAAATTCGTACTCACGAAAGGAAAATTGTGGAAAATTCTTTCAAGTCATTTCATAAAATGTTGAATTGGTATCCGTTGAAAAATTTACAAATTTTATAATTGTTTATAATAACAACAAAAGGCTAAACCACCCACCACGCCACCCGTTCACCTAAAATTAAAAGCTCCATTCATCTCTTCAATAAAGAAAAACATCTTGTTAAAATAGAAAAAGAAACACATTTTCTCCATTTCAAAAAAAAAAAAAATATTTTAATGAAGACGGAAACTAAGGAGTTCTTTTTTCATGATGTCATTTTATTACTTTTCCAACTCCTACCGTTCTCGTTTTCTTTATAGGAAAATATAGAAATAGCAAATTTGCAAATTTTTGTGAGTAACTTTAACAATGAGAAGCTCCAAAGTTTTGAATGCTTTATTGATTTTTTTTCCTTAATCATTTTATATTTTATTGTTTACAATTTGGTTTGTGAATAATATGTACGTATGTATGGGTTGAAAAGTTCTGTGACGCTTCCTTGCCGATGAATAATAATAATTTTATATATGTGCAGAAAGACCCGATATGAGCACAAAACATTTCAACCTAAACATATTTTATCAAGTTTTTTGGTTTTTAATTAATTTCAACACATAATCTGACACCAGAATATTTGCTATAAATTTAATTTAATCGTTCCCCAAACTAAAAGCTTTCACGGCAACATAAAAAAAATCTCATTTTGAAGCCATCTTTTCTCTCGCTTTTTCTTCTGCAATATCATGCGAATGAAAATTTACATAAATAAAATCTAAGTACATTCTCAAAACGCTTTGCACTCGAATGGCTTTTCGCAAAATTGAATGAGTGCAAGATGGATGTTTAATATTGTACAGAAATTGAAGAAATAGCAGGCAGCTGATAAAATAATCTTTCCTTGCTCTGCAATGCAAAAGTTTCTCTTAAAAAAAAAAAAAGAATGAAATAACAAAAAAAAAAAAAATGTTGAACTTATTTTTATTATAAAAATCTAAAACGAAATATTTTGTTTGAAATTTCAATGCAATATAAATTTATTAAAAACTTTTCAACATGAAAAAACTATTTCAGACTGATGCGGAACGAACACGTGCTGAAGCAGCAGCTCTTCAGGAGAAACTCGAAAAAAGTCAGGGTGAAGTGTATCGCCTTAAAGCCAAATTAGAAAACGCACAACAAGAACAGGAAAGCATAAGACAAGAGCTCGAACGTCATCAGAACAGCGTCCAACGAGTTTATAATGAACGCGACAAGGCAGCAGGTGAAATTGAAAAGCTTCGCGAAGAATTGGAACGTACGCAAGCGACACTCGGCAAGGCTCAGTTGCAACAAGAAAAACTTCAAAATTCACTTGATAAAGCTCAAAATGAAGTTGATCACTGTCAAGAGAAGCTCGAAAAAGGAACGGCAGAAGTTCGTCGGGTAAGTTAACAAAATATAATTTCCATTAAAAACAGCTCTCCTCAAAAAAAGAAAATTTCTGTTTCTTTCAGTTGACAATTGAGAAGGAAAAGCTGAATTATGACTTTGAGAATGTTCAAAATCAACTCGACAAAGCTCTCGGTCAAGCAGCTCGCATTCAGAAAGAACGTGAAACTGTTCAAGTTGACACAGATCGATATCGTGAGAAATGCGAAAAGATGCAAAGCCAGATGATTCGTATACAGAAAGAACGAGACTCAATCTTTGAAGAGCTTGAGAAAGTTAAAGAACGTAATGAGGGCTCACAGAGTTTAATGATAAAAGCACAGCGCGAAAAGGAAACCATTCAAACGGAACTCGATGTATTGAAGGAACGCTGGGAAAAAACACATTCAGTTCATCAGAAATTACAAATGGAGCGTGACGATGCAGTTACTGAAATTGGAATATTGAAAGAAAAAATGGACAAAGCTCTGTACGCAAGCCAAAAGCTCATTGATGAAAAGGAATCGTCAACGAAAGAATTTGAGAAAATCCTCGAGAAATATGATAGGGCTCAAAATGAAATCTATAGGCTTCAATCGAGAGTTGACACTGCCGAAGCTGACCGCAATCGACTTGAAGTTGAAGCTGAAAGATCCACTTTAGCTGCTACAAAAGCTCGAGAGGATTTGAGAAAATTACAAGAGGAGACATCACGCTTGCAAGAGGCCTGCGATAGAGCGGCAATGCAACTTGGACGATCTAAAGAATTGGAGGATAAAGCTAAGGAGGAAGTTGATTTGTTCCGTGAACGTGCTGATAAATATCAAGCTGATATGAGAAAGCTGCAAGCTGAAAAGGAGCATTTGACAGCAGAAGTCGAAAGACTTTCATATGAAGTTGAACGCAGCCATAATGCACAAAACAAACATGCGGCAGCATTGGAAAGTGCCCACGAAGAATCAGCTCGATTTAATTTGGAGCTGGAAAAGATGCGAGATCGATACGAAAAATCGCAAGCTGAAGTCAGACACCTACAAGAAAATGAACAATACTCAAGAGAGAGTCGTAGATTAAAGGAAGAAAATGAACGACTTCGTGAACGAATGGATAAAATTATGATGGAACTTGAACAGATTCGTGGCAAGTCACAGTACGAACAAGAAGCATATGAAAAATTCAAGGAAAAAGTTCAACAAAAAGAAAACGATTTGAGTGCATTGGAAGCCAAATTACACGAAACAACATTACAATTAGAACTGTCACGACAAGAAACACAGAAATATATTTCAGGACAAGACAAGCAGCGTAACGACTTAGAGCGTACTCATATTGAGTATGAGAAACTCAGAGATCGTTACGAAAAGATTCTTAAAGAAATGGAACGCCTAAAACAATCATCGAGTACCAATCTTAATAGTATCAGTCCAAGTCAATCGATGATTAATCAATCCGCTAATCCTGCCGATCGTGGTGAAATTGAGCGTCTGCGAGAACGATTAGAAAAGACATTGCAACAACGTGATGCAACCGAAATGGAAGCTGGTCGACTAGCAAAAGAACTTGAGAAGGCTCAAATTCATATGACAAAGCAACAAGAAGCCTACGAGTCAACGAGAATCGAATTCGAACGAATGTCTGCTGAACTAAATCGTGTATTAGAGCTTTTAGAGAAATCTGAAGCCGATAAGGAGGCAATGCGACACAATGCCAAAGTATACGAGAAGCGAGATATGCATGCGGGACAAATTGAGAAGACAATGATGAAACTTGAATCCGACTGCAAACAACTGACCGCTGAACGTGATCAATTAGTGTTACAGTTAGAAAAGAGTCAAGAGATGCTGATGAACTTCCAGAAGGAGCTCACTGGTGCTGAACAAGAATTGCAACGTTTAAGACAAGAAAATCAAACGTGAGAAGATTTTGAAATTATTAAATTTAAAGTATTTAACCAATTTTCCATAATTATTTTACAGTCTTCGAAGCAGAAGTCCACAACAGGTTCAACAGATGCAACAAGAAATAATGCGACTACAGCAAATGCTCCAAGAAGGTGGCGGTCAACGTGCTGGAAATGGAGAAATCGAACAATGGCGTAAAGTTGTTGAGCAAGAAAAGAATCGAGCCGATCAAGCTGAGATGGCAATTCAAGAATTCCAGAAACACCATCAAGCAATGGACAAACAATTGCAACAACATACACAACAGGTTCAGGCACTTCAACAACAAATTCAACAACAAACTGCACAACTTCAACAGCAACAACAAACAATTCAACAACAGCAGCAACAATTGCAGCAAAAATCGCTACAGAATCCAAATCAAAGCAATGCACAAATCAATCAGCAACTTGACCAGCTCAAGAAAGAATTACAAGCATCTAACACCGAACGTGATAGATTCCAAGCGCAACTCGAAATGCTGGTGCAAGAGCTTGAAAAGAGTCAAATTGAATTACTCGAAGCTAACAAGATGATTCAATCGATGCAGCAAAATAATGTCGGTCATCAGCAGCAAGATGATCAACAAAGAAAGCAACTCGAATCCCAAATCAAACAAATCGAGGATGCCAAAATGCAATTGGACAATGAAAAGAAATCCTTCGATGATCAAAAGTAAGAAATCGATTAATTGAATTAATAAATAAAAGTATCGAAAATTTAATTGAATCTCATAGGAAATCAGTGGAGAAGAAACGGAAGGAAGTTGAAGCGAAAGAACAGAAAATGGCAGAACTTAATCAACAACTCAATAAGCGAAAAGAGCAAATGGATCAATTAGAAAAGTCCCTGCAAAAAGCCGGTGGCAGTGCAGCAGCGACAACAGAGCTTAGCAGAAAATTGGCAGAAACCCAACATCAACTTGAAACGTAAGTAGAATATAATTGTTAATTTTGAAAATGTGCCAAGATTAATATCACAAATTTTCCACCAACAGCACAATTAAAAACTTGGAAGATGCCAAAGACGAGTCAAAACGTGGAGCAACAGAAACCGAACGATTACTTCAACTCGTTCAAATGTCACAAGAAGAGCAAAACTCTAAAGAAAAGACAATCATGGATCTGCAACAGTGAGTTTATTGACTCAATCAACATCGCACTTATTTTAATCATTCAAAATTCCATTATTCCAATTTCTAGAGCCCTCAAAAATGCTCAAGCGAAACTCAAAGCCACACAGCAACAAGCACAAGCTGAAGTAAGTGTTGTGATATGTTTGCATACAACTCGTAGCTAATCAATAATTCAATTCGTTCTCGTTTTAAGGCCAATCCCGCTCAACAGGCCGCAGGCTTCCTCAAAAGCTTTTTCTAAATTATCTTCACAATTATACAACTCACACTCCAAATCTCTCTACTTTACCACAAGCGTTCATTATATTACCATAACTTTTTAATCTCCATGTCATCAGCGTTGCTTCTTTAACATAAACAAAAAAAAAACTAAAAAGTTTTTCAGGATGAAAAGAAACAATAAAAACAAATGTGGAGGAATAAAAATGGTATGGGAGATAATATATGTATCGATTGCATATTCGCATTATTTCTACATTGATGAAACAGCATTTGTTACGGATGAATAAATTATTGGATACTTCATAAAACAATCATCGATTTTTTTTTTTTGGAAGAACGCATCACATCTTTCTTGTGAATTCAAAAATAATTAGACAAAGTATGTACATTTATGAACTTCATGATATTAGTAATTTCTTAGCTAACATTTCCATATTTATTTTTCAGACTAAAATATACTACATAGAAATTATTTCAAATCATTGGTAATTTTATAAGCGCGATGATGATAAAAAGAAAAAATTTAGGTCACAACTAAATAAAAATATTCATTAATTCTAATCGACAAAAGAAACATTACTATAACTCTCTTTACAAACATCGCACTAGATAGATTCACTTCTCTCGATGATTTACGATTCAAGACGGTACAAAACTAAATAAATCTATTCTATGTTCGAAAACAAAAATCTTTGTTATTATCAAAGCACGTCCTTATCGTTTTGTCACCTGCAATATATTTAGCGTATCCAAAATCTCTTAATAAATCAAATGATTAAAACTCTTAAAAAAAAACTATTCATAACCATATCAATTCAAAATTTAAAGTCTTTGTAATATCATAAAAAAGCCCAGTTGTTCACCATTCAAAGAATAGATTTAAATGAATGAGACAAATTATATTTACAAGACGACAAGGAAAACAATTATAAAGTTGATCATATTAAAACTATAAATTATAAATAACAGTATTATTGATAAAAAAAAATGATATCTATGCTGCCGAAATTTGAGCTCTTTATAGTCACGACATTTGTAATTTTTTTTCTTCTTCTTTTGACGCCAGCAAAGAACTTGACGGACATTTTTTATTGCTATTGTGGCATTTATTGATACTCAAGTTTTAGCGAAATGAAAAACTTTATAGACAATAATATGAAAATTGTATAAAAAAAAACAGACAAGAAGGGCAGAAGAGATAAGTTTGAGTCTCTCTCTCTCTCTCTCCGACATACATAAATACAAAATATCATCCGCCAAGCTGAAAAACTTTTTCGTTTCTTTTACAAACTCATCGAAAGCCATTAAATGTCTCACAGCATAAACAGTTTTAAAATATGATCCTCGTCCTTAATTCAATGCAGCTCTGACACATCTTTTGTGTGATAATTTTCCCCAACGCTTAATTAAGCGCTACGAATAAAGCTTTTGCACCGAACTGCACAATTGAACTATAAGATTTCTTTATTATATCCACCCAATCGCATTCTTTCCGTCTTTAACTCGCTTCTTCTTATCGAAAAAAAAAAAAAATAATCTGACTTTAAATGTTTTTGTAATGATAAAAGTTAGTGATTTTAGTATTGTGTAAATAAACAACTGGACAGCTTTTTTGTGGACTCCATCACCTGAGGTGGAACTAAGAAATACAAAAAGATTATAAACATTAAACAACCAACTTCAAAGACCAAAATGACTTATTAAATGTATAGAAAATGTATAACACACACAACAATTAAGCTTTAACATCGCTTACCTGACGCAACACAAGGACATCGTCGATTTATTCATTCTTATACTTGTTACGCAACTCACACTTGAATCATATGATGTTCTTAATTGACGAACAGATATCGACATCACGATAAATTGAGAAACATTTTTTTGGCGTAACAAGTAAAGTGAAAAACTAAATTAAAATGATTATCTATACTGCCTGAACAACAAACATACAATTGAGCGTGCGAAACATAAGAATGGTTAGTTAGCCAGCAGACTTTCACACTGTCGCCGAATTGAAAATAAAATTAATAATTAGCACAACTTTGAAAATAAAAATGTTCAAAAAAACTCAACATCTAAAAAAACTTTTAAACGATGATAGAAATGTGATGCGAACTTTTTATTTTGGAGTGTCCGACAACATGCGACACAGACATCACATTTCAACCATTCACGTAAATGTGTTCAGTCGACTAAATGATAATGAAATAAAATTGTTAATAAAAAACCACAGAAAAAAATCTACTAAAATGATAATTTAATGTTTAGGAAAAACGAAAAAAAAAATCTCATTAAAGAAATATTTAAAAGAAATTTAAAGTCATTTCAAATCAAACTTCATTACGTAAACCGTAAAAAAAACTCATTTCGACACCTTGAATCTGTTCATTGTAAATTATTAAACTATTAAAAGTGAAATGGACCAGATCGCCATCAGAAAAAAAAAATTAAATCAATTTACTCAATGATTTATTGAAACATTAAAAAAAATGTTCATCAGACAGACAATTAACTGTACGAGTAGTAAAGTTTTTCTTCTTTGATTGACATATCTTACACAAGACCACTAGAAATTGTTCTATTTTGTTAAAATCTTCAATGTATTTTATATAGAATAATATTCAAGCCACAATTAACTAGCTAAATTTTCGTTTCAATTACAAAGTTTTTCCCCCTCCCCCAAATTATACTTATTAAAAATCCCACTCATTGTTGATGTTTAGTCGCAACATAAAACGTTTGTGCAAAATTGCATGCAATAAAGAAACAAAAAAAAAAATATTGATTTAACAGCCAATTCAACTTAATTGAACATCATGAAGCAGAAAATAACTCACAAATTAAAATCATTAATCCAAGGAAAAAAAAAAATTAAGCAAAAGATATTCATAAATTAATTATAATCAATGATACTTACTGAAGAATTAAACCTTAAGATCGATCGCTAATGAATAATGTGTGCATAAACGGATTAAATAACATGAAATAAAATGCAAAAAAAAATGTTATATTATTGAAAATTCAAAATGTAAAAAAAAACCTTTTGTGACTTTTTAATATAGAAAATTTTTGCGCTTATTGAATGTGGAAAAATCACTGGAAAAGATTCCTCGCGTGATTGCATCGTCATAATATTGATCGCTCGCTTTCAGACTTGATAATGCACTTAATTTTATATTTTTTTGAGGCTTCTTCGATTTTTGATTATCAGCAAGAAGAGCTTCCTTGTAATGATTGCTGTTAACGACGCCAATTATTTGAAAGAGTGCAATTGAACAGCTCCACATATAAAGAAGATACAGTAAAATGAAACCTCCGAGACATGAGAGGGCAATTAAAACTCCCAAATTGAGTCTTTTTTTCAGCAACATCATCAGCAATATATGAAATCCCAGAACGGTATTTAAGCGAATGAACTCCAAAATTATGTATGGTAACGTCAGCCATCGATTGAGTGTTAGAGCTGCGAAAATATTAGAAATGCAGGCGATGATAAGAGCACAGCTAAATAGTAAAATTCCCAAACGATATTCTTTAGTATCTACAAAGGTCAAAAATAAAATTAGTAATTTTAGTGCAATTGTGAAGAAAAAAAAAATATTTTTTTACAATCATTTACAAATTCCAGGATGTCGTCAATAACAAAGTTTGAGGAAAATTCTTCATGCTCAATATCTTGTTGGAGATTCTTTATAAAATCTTTCACGTTGTCAATATCATACACTATGCAAATAATAATTGTTACTAATGACACCAAAATTAATATTGCGCTTGTTATCAAAACGCCCAGTCTAACAGGCAAATACACACAGAAGAACTTCATGAGAACCATGCTAGAAAATATTGATACAATTTGTTGAAATTGTGGTTGCTTACTGAACAAAGAATGATTTCATTTTTGTATTAATTTATGGTTGCGTGGACTTAATTACAGTAATCTTGATGCGATATGATCGGAAAATTGACTTTTAATGCATTTCAACTGAAAGTAAATTAGAAATCAATAAAAAAAAAACATTGCTGATTTAATACATTTTTATTGGTATCCTTTTTTATTCCAATAAGATGCGCCTATTGATCCAAATTCATACAATGAATGGTAATATCATAGACCAACGATTTTATTACGTTTTATGAGCACCTTTCGCTATTTTAGGTAATGGAACAAGGCCATGTATCTTTGATGAAGCTGCAGCATTGGCATGTGAGCCTGAGCCACTGATTCCCAGACCGCCTTGATTCAATGATTGTGAAGAAGCCCCAGCATTTGCGAGTGAGCCTGAGCCACTTATTCCCAGACCGCCATGATTCGATGATTGGGAAGAAGTTCCAGCATTAGCGATAGAGCCTGAGCCACTTATTCCCAGACCGCCATGATTCGATGATTGGGAAGAAGTTCCAGCATTAGCGATAGAGCCTGAGCCACTTATTCCCAGACCTTCTTGATTCAATGATTGTGAAGAAGCCCCAGCATTTGCGAGTGAGCCTGAGCCACTTATTCCCAGACCGCCATGATTCGATGATTGGGAAGAAGTTCCAGCATTAGCGATAGAGCCTGAGCCACTTATTCCCAGACCGCCCTGATTCAAGGATTGTGAAGAAGTACCAGCATTTGCGAGTGAGCCTGAGCCACTTATTCCCAGACCGCCTTGATTCAAGGATTGTGAAGACGTTGCAGCACTTACAAGAGAGCTACTTAATGTACTCTGTGACGAAGGTTTATTCTTAATTGGAAGTTTGAACCTATCATAATAACTACTGTCTTCGTCAATAAAAACAATTGCACCAGTGGGTTTGTTGACGCTACTCAGAGCCGGATTTTGTTTGTCTGTAATATCAGCTGACACCGTTCCTTTATGTACATCGTGTTGGTGTAGATTTTGAGAGTTTACGTCGGCAGATACAGCAAACCCAGAGTGCGATGCTTGATCTTGTTGATTTAGAGTTTCTTTACCTGCATCTACAATAACAGCGGAACCTGTTTCCTTGTGTACATCTTGTTGCTGTAGATTTTGAGAGTTTACACCGGTAGATGCAGCAGAACCAGAATGAGATGATTGACCTTGATGATTTAGAGTATCTTTATTCGTATCTAGAGTAATAACGGACCCCGTTTCTATATGTGTATCATGATGGTAAAGATTTTGAGAGTTAACACCTGTAGATTCAGCAGCACCAGAAGTAGATGATTGCCCTTGTTGATTTAGTGTCTCTTTAGATGTATCTACAATAATAGCGGAGCCTGTTTCTTTATGTGTATCATGTTGGTGGAGATTTTGAGAGTTTACACCGGTAGATGCAGCAGAACCCGAATGAGATGATTGACCTTGCTGAATTAGAGTCTCTTTATTTTTATCTACAATAACAACGGAACCCGTTTCCTTGTGTACATCTTGTTGGTGTAGATTTTGAGTGTTTGCACCAGTAGATACAGCAGAACCAGAATGCGATGTTTGACCTTGCTGAATTAGAGTCTCTTTAGATGTATCTAGAATAATAGTAGAGCCTGTTTCTTTATGTGTATTATGTTGGTGGAGATTTTGAGAGTTTACACCGGTAGATGCAGCAGAACCCGAATGAGATGATTGACCTTGCTGAATTAGAGTCTCTTTATTTTTATCTACAATAACAACGGAACCCGTTTCCTTGTGTACATCTTGTTGGTGTAGATTTTGAGAGTTTACACCAGTAGATACAGCAGAACCAGAATGCGATGTTTGACCTTGCTGAATTAGAGTATCTTTATTCGTATCTAGCGTAATAACGGACCCCGTTTCTTTATGTATATCATGTTGGTGAAGATTTTGAGAGTTTACACCGGTAGATGCAGCAGTACCAGAAGAAGATGATTGCCCTTGTTGATTTAGGGTCTCTTTAGATGTATCTACAATAATAGTGGAGCCTGTTTCTTTATGTGTATTATGTTGGTGGAGATTTTGAGAGTTTACATCGGTAGATACAGCAGAACCAGAATGCGATGTTTGACCTTGCTGAATTAGAGTATCTTTATTCGTATCTAGAGTTATAACTGACCCCGTTTCTTTATGTATATCATGTTGGTGAAGATTTTGAGAGTGAACACCTGTAGATATAGCAGCACCAGAAGGAGATGATTGCCCTTGTTGATTTAGGGTCTCTTTAGATGTATCTACAATAATAGTGGAGCCTGTTTCTTTATGTGTATCATGTTGGTGGAGATTTTGAGAGTTTACATCGGTAGATACAGCAGAACCAGAATGCGATGTTTGACCTTGCTGAATTAGAGTATCTTTATTCGTATCTAGAGTTATAACTGACCCCGTTTCTTTATGTATATCATGTTGGTGAAGATTTTGAGAGTGAACACCTGTAGATATAGCAGCACCAGAAGGAGATGATTGCCCTTGTTGATTTAGGGTCTCTTTAGATGTATCTACAATAATAGTGGAGCCTGTTTCTTTATGTGTATCATGTTGGTGGAGATTTTGAGTGTTTACACCGGTAGATGCAGCAGAACCCGAATGAGATGATTGACCTTGTTGATTTAGAGTCTCTTTATTTTTATCTGAAATAATAACGGACCCCGTTTCCTTGTGTATATTTTGTTGGTGTAGATTTTGAGTGTTTGCACCAGTAGATACAGTTGAACCAGATTGCGATGTTTGACCTTGTTGGTTTAGTGTCTCTTTATGTGTGTCTTTAATTATGTCTGTTCCTTTATGCTCTTCCACACTTTCAATTAACCCGACATTTGTACCTCCCACATTCTGACCGTGTTGAAGCGATGGTCCCGCATTGCTTCCTGACTGGCCGTAGCCCGGAATAGCCCCCGATCCTAAGTTAAAATTTGAGCTCATTGAACCAGCAGTGCTTCCAGACTGTAAATGATTTCCAAGTCCTTGATTCGATCCTACTTGTGACGATCCACTAAAAGCTGTAGAATGACTTCCTGATTGCCCATAATTCGGAAATCCTCCATAGATTCCTCCTTGGAATAATCCACTTGAGGCTGCTGCATTACTCGATGATGATTGACCATAACCTGGAAAAGCTCCAATACCAAAATTGTAGTTAGAGCTTGATGCGCCAGCGTTACTTCCTGAATGTCCAGAGAGGCTATCAGATAGCGTACCTTGGGAAGAACTTGTTGCTCCAGCGTTGCTTCCAGATTGACCAAAACTCGGAAAACCACCAAAACCAGAATTTAATGTTGAGCTTGATGCAACTGCGTTGCTTGATGAAAGTCCGGTACTTGGAATACCTACATTTAATCCACTTTGCACTGTAGAACTTGATGCTCCAGCGTTGCTTCCAGATTGACCAAAACTCGGAAAACCACCAAAACCAGAATTTAATGTTGAACTCGATGCACCAGCGTTGCTTGATGAAAGTCCGGTACTTGGAATACCTACATTTAATCCACTTTGCACTGTAGAACTTGATGCTCCAGCGTTGCTTCCAGATTGTCCAAAACTCGGAAAACCACCAAAACCAGAATTTAATGTTGAACTCGATGCACCAGCGTTGCTTGATGAAAGTCCGGTACTTGGAATACCTACATTTAATCCACTTTGCACTGTAGAACTTGATGCTCCAGCATTGCTTCCAGATTGACCAAAACTCGGAAAACCTCCAGCCCCAAAATTAATACTTGAAGCTCCCGCATTACTTGAAGTATGTCCAATATTCTGAATACCCAGAGTTTCTAAAAATATAAATGTTTTATACTAGCACTTTGGTAATGAGACAAATAATAAATTGATTGAAAAAAAAAGAAAAACGAACACACTTTGTAAAGGCTTTGAATAAACCGGTACCAAGAATTGCACAAAAAACCACCAAATTCTAATTTTCATCTTTAAACTTTTTTCGCAGTTCTTAATTCAACAATATTCAGCTTTCAACTGAGACAGGAACCGCTGGGATCCACCTCAATTTATACCATGGTGCCTTGCAAATAATAATAATAAAAAAACGCGAAAACAAAAAAAAAAAAAACAAGAACCCGAACCCGAAAAAAAAAATATAATTACTTTTAAGAGTAATTCTCAATTCTGAATGATGATGCTTCGTTTTGTGTTCCTTTTAATTTTATTTCTGATTCTTCTGCATGAGTAAAAAAAATCAAATTGAAAAAAAAAAATATATATATATATACTTCTTTCGATTCATTCATAATTTTTGCCCCTGTCCAACGCCGAATCTAAAATTGGCATCCATACACTAATTTTACTGGTTTAAAGTTGTTTTAAATATCGTTTAGAAAATGTACACAAACAACAGTCGATGGGCTTTCAAACCGGTATATTCTTGTATATTCTTCACAACTGACCTTCAATAGGTGCAACCTTTGCAATGAATAATGATGCAAAGGCTCGAAAAGGAATTGAACTCGGAATAATATAAAATTTGCCATTTACAATTTATTGAACTTTATAATCATATAAATAAGGAACAGTCAGCACAGAGAACCAGTTTTTAATTCGTTATGTACAAAAGTTTTGCGGATAATTCGAGAATTGGTTTGTCTGAGCAGACGATTAATAAATACAGTGAAATTCTATAACAAACATGGACAATACACGATTATTTAATGGATTAGCAACTTCACACACTTCTTCAATAAGTGGAAAAAAAAAAACTAGACAAACGAGGTTTTTTCATGGATCTTCGTATTTATGAACTCTCTTATTGCTCACACAGAGGACGACGAAGAATTTTTCTTGACCCTATAAATTAAGCAACTCGCGCTGAGATTTCTTATAGTCTTGTGCGGAATTAGCTTCGAGAATCGTCACATAAAAAAATAGTCAAAATGAAATCAGTGATTGCAGTTTTAGCATTTTTGGCTGTGGCTTCGGCCTTTCCATCACAGAGTAATTGAATTGTTTTAATCCAAATAAAAATAAAAATTAAAAGAATTCATATTTAACACATTAAAGAAATTGTTGCACGTGTCGTTCGTGACGTTAGTGGGAGTGCCGCCGATGCAGGTTTGTTAAAAAAAATAAATATATATATACTTCTTTCGATTCATTCATAATTTTTGCCCCTGTCCAACGCCGAATCTAAAATTGGCATCCATACACTAATTTTACTGGTTTAAAGTTGTTTTAAATATCGTTTAGAAAATGTACACAAACAACAGTCGATGGGCTTTCAAACCGGTATATTCTTGTATATTCTTCACAACTGACCTTCAATAGGTGCAACCTTTGCAATGAATAATGATGCAAAGGCTCGAAAAGGAATTGAACTCGGAATAATATAAAATTTGCCATTTACAATTTATTGAACTTTATAATCATATAAATAAGGAACAGTCAGCACAGAGAACCAGTTTTTAATTCGTTATGTACAAAAGTTTTGCGGATAATTCGAGAAATTGGTTTGTCTGAGCAGACGATTAATAAATACAGTGAAATTCTATAACAAACATGGACAATACACGATTATTTAATGGATTAGCAACTTCACACACTTCTTCAATAAGTGGAAAAAAAAACTAGACAAACGAGGTTTTTTCATGGATCTTCGTATTTATGAACTCTCTTATTGCTCACACAGAGGACGACGAAGAATTTTTCTTGACCCTATAAATTAAGCAACTCGCGCTGAGATTTCTTATAGTCTTGTTCGGAATTAGCTTCGAGAATCGTCACATAAAAAAATAGTCAAAATGAAATCGGTGATTGCAGTTTTAGCATTTTTGGCTGTGGCTTCGGCCTTTCCATCACAGAGTAATTGAATTGTTTTAATCCAAATAAAAATAAAAATTAAAAGAATTCATATTTAACACATTAAAGAAATTGTTGCACGTGTCGTTCGTGACGTTAGTGGGAGTGCCGCCGATGCAGGTTTGTTAAATAAAAATAAATATCAAGCAAAATGTTTGTAAATTATGAATTCTATAAAAAAAGGTGCAAGCACACAGACATTCAGCCAACACCCTGGATTTGGCTTCGGTGGCTTCCCTGGCGCAGGCGGTATCTCAGGCTCATCATCTCAAGCTACGGCAGGTTCACAAACCTTTAGTCAAGGTGGATTCCCAGGGGGCTTCGGCGGTTTCCCTGGAGGATCGTTATCAGGATCGGGTGCACATGCAGGTTCATCATCACAAACCTTCCAACAGCCTGGTTTTGGCTTTGGTTTAGGAGGCTTCCCACAATTCTCTGGATCCTCAGCTAATGCTGCTGCTGGTACTCAGACTTTGTAAGTAAAACATTTTACTTCAATATATTATGAAAGCATCGATGCTAATAAAATAAACAGCCAACAAGGTCCTGGCGGTTTAAGCGGAGGTTCAGCGAATGCTGCCGCTGGTACACAATCTTTGTAAGTATTTGTCAGCTTCTAAATAAAAAAAGGTATTAAATGCATGCGGATATTTTTTTTAATAGCACTCAAGGAGGACATGGAGGTGGACTTAGTGGATCTGCTGCCAATGCAGCAGCAGGAACTCAGACTTTTGATTCAGGTTTAGGCGGTGCATCAGGCTCAATTGCAAACGCTGGTATGAAACATAAATATTATTTGTGACTTTTTTTTTTAAATATTTTTATTTATTTATTTTTTTTTTAAAGCCGCCGGAACTCAAACAATTGCAGCCCACTAAAATGACAAATGATGCTCTTACTGAGGAATTTTGACACTCGCTGTTACGAAATTTCACTTTTGTTTTAATAGGTCGTCAGCTTTTTGCTGGCTTATCTGTGAAATAATAAAAAAAAAATATTTGAAAAACCTGAATGAGAAGTGTATTTGCTCTAATCAAACTTGAAATGACCTAAGTGCCTATAAATAAAGTCATCACTTTTCAGCAGAAATATACATGCACACCTTATACGAGCAATGTACCTGTCGTGAACATTCTAAGTGGTATTCTAAGTACTTATCTCTTCTAAGTAAATAAATTATGGTTTTTAATCTAAGCAAATAATTAGCAACTTGAATGTTAAATATGACGTTCGGTATATCCCTGGCATATCAACTTAACCGGATTATTGAAAATTGCAAACACAAAACTTGATTTTATTTTTTATATACATAAATTTACCTAAGTCGCATTTAAGAATTTATTGCACAAGATTTTTCAACTATTTGTTGAGTTTTTGACTTTAAGATTGTAGCTGGAAGCACTTTGCCTTTTTCTTCAAACAGATTGATAAATAAAATATGATCCAAGAATTTTGTTAAATATTGCTCTTTAATGCATCCTTCAAGTGCATTGTTCCGTTTAATATTTAATCTAATTCTTTCTCGTTCTCGGTAGATGTAACGTTCGCAATTAAACACTGAAGAACTGAGATTTTGATAAGCATTGCGATCGAGCGTTAAATTTTTCATAATTGCATTTTCATAGAAATTCATTATGCAACTTTCTTCTTCCATTTCTCTTGAACTTGCCTCAGCAATAATGCAAAGGATTGTCGCTACAATTCCGATGATAAGAAATGTGGTGCTGTAGTGGTAAAATAAATCAGCATTTCCAAAATTAGAACATTCTATTTAATTTCACCAAAATATCAAAGCGACGACAGCTTTACACTTCATCATATTTAGACTTTCTTATACAATTTCAAATCGTAAACTGAATTTAGTTAGCTCTTGATTACAAATGAAATAAAATATTCATGAATTTTGCAATTTTTCAGAGTTCAAACAGGTTCAGATTGATTCGATTTCATCAGAAACATCTCATTGCTCATTAGCTGATACACGTTAGAAATATCAGCCGAAAAGTCACTTGCTCTCCGAAGAATCGAAAGATTTTTTTTTACTGGTTTTGAGTTGTTTAAACCATTAATCCATTATGCTCATCTATCGAAACTCTATAATAATTTCATGTTATGTATGTATATCGTAAGCACACGTATTTTTGCAATTTTTCCCTCTCATCATAACAATATCTCTCTCATGAGTACTTGCATGAGCATAAACATCAGAAAACGAGTCACAAACATTCCTAAAGAATCATACAATTTCTATGTACATACTTTAGTTTTATAACAGCAACATGAGTCGTTTACGTTTTACTTCTCTCGACCGCCAATTTACAAACAGAGCGAATTTTGTTACTGTATTGAGTGAGAGACCGTACACGACGAGATGGATGAGGGAAATTATTTTTTTTTACAAATTCTCATCACAAAGTCTGAAGGTTTTTTTAAGATGGCTGTCTTTTTAGTGAAATGAAAATTCGGTGATTTTAAAGCATTGAGATCGCCCAGAAATGAACTCAAAGGACCAGAAGATAAAGCGACCAAAGCGACAACAAAAGGTTATCGAGGATTATTGGGATTGTTCCGTTTGCACATTTAGAAACACAGCAGAAGCGTTTAAATGTCTCATGTGCGATGTCCGGAAAGGTAAATTGATGGAAATGAAGGAAATACCTTTGCTGTAATTGATCGATAAATGAACAGTTGCTAACTTTTGGTCACATGAATTATGATTATCAACATTCCATTGCTGAAGATGTCTGGGACTTTCCAAAATCTTAAGTGAAAACATTTTTATTTTGCAAATTCATCAATTGTAGTCAGTTGAAATTTGTTTCCATGTATTGGTGCCCAATCGATATAATTTTCACGGCTCGTGTCGATGACAATAAAAACAACAACAGCAAATGCGTATTTCACAAACTTCTTAAATTGAGCATGAAGTATAACATTAAATTGGAAAATCTCACGTTTATTCTCTATTTTAGGAACGTCCACGCGTAAGCCGCGACTAAATTCAGCATTAGTTGCCCAACAAGCTGCCACACAAATCCAATTTCCTGGTTCAAGTAATCCACATAGCTCCAAATCTTCCAATAAATTAGCACGCAACAAAAATAAACGATCGAAGTACGTACGATTGAAAAATATCGACAGAACCACGGGGCAGACGAGAGAAGTCACGGTTAATAGTGTTACGGTTGTAATAACCGAATATAAGGCAAAGATAGTGAATAACCGTGAATCGCGGCACGATTCAAGTGATTATAGTGAAAGTAACGATTCGCGAAGTTAAATTAACCACCCTTCTCCCCTCTATCATCCCTCTATCTCAAACAATTAGCTGCGTCGTCGTCATCATCACGACACCCAGCCACATCAATAGCCAACATCCCAAAAGAGGATGAAATGATCGAATCGAATGGTGGTGATTAAAAAAAAAAAAACTATCAGATCGCACAAAAAAAAAAAAACTGAAACAAAACGCATTCGCTACATCCGAGAATGATCATTTGATGGCCAGCTTACTATCATTATATTTTCCTACTTAGTTTAATTGCATTAGAGCAACTTTAAAAGCTCCCACAAAGGAATTTCTAGTTAAGACTAACGAGATGATTTTTGTTTATAGATGAAATACTGCCATTAATTTAAAGAAAACAAAAATCTTTATACAATATACCAATAACTGTAATATTGAAATTACACAAATTTGCATTAAAAGCACTTTGCAACGACTAGTTTAAACCGTAGGATGACAATAAGCGAACAACCCAATATTATAAGTTCATTGACATCAAAAAAAAAATAACACACAAAAGTTTTATATGCTCGTATATTTATTTTTTACTACATAAATGCAATTCGCGCGCGTTTAATGCATTTCGCGAAAATATCAAAAAAAAAAAATAACGGTTAATTAAAAACTGATACATCACGAGATAAGTCTCAAACTAATAATGATTTTTATCGTTTCGGCTAGATAAAGGTTCAAAGTGTAATTAAACATTCAAATAATAACATTAGCGAGTGATTTTAAAATAGTATTCCGATTATAGAACCGCATCCAAATAAGTCCTCCCAAGATAGTGAAATAGTCTCCAAGTGTGAATAAAGCATAAAGCTTGTATATGTATATTCGCACTTACAATTAGCAAGCTCCCTTAATTTTAATTTAGTTTAAATAACTCTTCTCATCCTTAAATTCTGTAAATGAGTTTTTTTTTCTTAAATCTTACAAAACAGGAATTTCTATCGTATCTATTATGAATTATATTTTTATTTATGACAAAAAAAGAAGAAGAAAAAAAAAAAACAATTAAAGTTTACATGACTTTTTAATTTGTTTGCTCACACTTGATAAATTTGACATCCTGAGAGGAATCCTTTTCTTTTCTTAATCTAATTGAGAAACGTGTTAACTGCCATCTGTGAAAGTGAATTAGTTGCTCTCGATGAAAAATTGTGCATTAGGTAAATCAACAGCCACTTAAGTGCATCCGTTGTCGATTGACTTCACAGCATGAGTCTGAAGAACCATTCAATTTCTCGAAACATGTTGTGTTCCTTGACTCGCCTTGACTATTATGACAAGGACCACTTTTTATGTAATGTCAAAGACGAAAAAGAGGACTCAAGTGCCCAAGAAACTGACGAAATCCAGAACCATGGAATTTTCTCATAGACAAAAAAAAACTACTTAAATATGTACTTAAGATCATAACGAAAAAAAAAAATGCTCAAGATACAACAAAAAAAAAAAAATTGTGAATTTCTCTTGGTATTTCTACCCTTCAGTGACGGAACCAAGCAATGCAAAATGAACAAAATTTCAGTCTGCAAAAAAAAAACTTGTTAAGAAAACAAAAAAATATTTCCTCATAAAAATCCAATTTACTTTTATACGAAAGTCTCTGCCTGGTATGGGAATGCAAAGAACAATTCCAACACCAAAAGACTGAAACAATTTTTAACACACAATGCAATGCAACGAAACCTACAAGAATTGTCCTACAAGACATAAGTTCAGACATTTTTTTAGTTAGTCAAATTGTTTGGAATTTTAAAGGGGGGAAAAAGATTTTGATAAACCGGAAGTATCAAAATTTCTTCTTAATGTCTAATATTACGTGCGTACGTTTAATAGTGTCACAGCATAATTTTGCAAAAAGCTTCATTTGCCAGCCGCTTTTTGTGTGTGTGCTTGTGTGGTAGATGGGAAAACCTCCCTTAAAACATGAATCAACCCTTACACAGAAAAGCTCTCTAATAATTCATTTGTGGTTTACCCACATTCACATCAAACATTCGCACTCACAAAATCTCGAGAAAAACCTCGAACGAGTGGAAAAAAAAGTAACATAAAAATCAAAGGATCAAACCATAGAACCACATAACACGCCCTCACACATTCAATTCATTTAAAACCTTACAACATCTGAAATATTTATTTGAAAAAAAAATTAGAAATTTCATGTTTTTAGTCTAACAATTTTCTTCTGTAAAAAAAAATATTTGATGAAATAAGAATGAAAGTTGTTAGCTACTTCCATCGAAAAATTTTCCCCCCGAAGGGAGAGAAACAAAGAAATAAAAATATTTTCTGTAAACTGTTTCTCAATGTTTTCAAGATCATCAAAATTACATGTAATTATGAATTGTAAACACAACATTATTCAACATTTTAAATTATACATCGCAGCAAGAGTGTAAAAGCGATTCCACGGACATGTTTGTATTATAGAAAATTGTAATTTGTAAATACCCGAAAGAATAAGAAAAAAAGATTGTGAAAATGTGAAAATAAAAACCATTTTGAATGTATAAAAAAAACGTGAGTTTAAAGTTAGATTTTCCACATTAAAAAAAATGGAAAATTTCCCACAACATCAGCTAATCTCTTTTTCAACACCGGAAAAGAAAACTTTTCCTTCTCCACAACATCCATGCCATACTAAGATGAGATTATCCTAATGAAAAGGTGGTATACAGAGAGGGGAGACAGATATAGAGAAGACTGATAGATGAGTATCATCGAGGTACTGAAGCCATTGGAGTGTTGTCTGCTTTACTCTAAAGGTATTTAACACTCTGCTCAGTGATAATTAATCCTTGAAAACATTTTTTGCAATCTTTTGCATAAATAAAGTTTCAAAAAGGAAAGGCATCATAAAGGATCCATTGAAATTGCATTTTACTTTATTTCAGTTGCATGCACCAGTGAATTTCAATGGATCATTTGAAAATTGTTTTCGTTTCGTTCTTCTTTTATGGCATTAACGCGCTTTCGATCCATTTTTGTTGTTGTTGTTTTCACGTTTCGCTTGTCAGGATGAAAATTCCTTCAGAATTCCACTCGCTCATCGGGGTCGAAAAAGAATGTTATTTTCAGTGCATAATTTTAGAAATTTTTTAACTTTCCTTTTGCGTATATTGGTGAAATATTTTGCAAAGGAATTTTGTTGCTCAACTTCGCCTCAGCTCTCCAGCCCCCTCCCCCGAAAAGAAACATTCCAGTTTGCATGCCATGAAGTTTGATACCGTTTGGGCAGTAGAAGTAGACTCGTTACACCCATCCCCGCATACTACACAATCCTGACGTGTTTGCTTAATAGAAAAATAGCAGAAAGGATTTAAAAGGAAAACAAAAAAAGCAAGAATTGTATAACTAGGTAGTGAGTTGAATAAAGATAAAATTATTTTTTGCATCTTCAAAGGCATCAAAGAAAATACAGTTACAGTACATTGCAAAATTGCACAAAACTTAACGAATAAAAAAAGCCATAAAAGATTTATCAACTGCGAAGAAAGATGCAATCTAGTTCCTCGTGAATTTTGCACAGTATTTTTTTTTTGTTGTTGTTGTAACCCACACACGAAACTTTAAGGTCTAAGTAGTTCACCCGAAGCTGCTGGTGATGAGACGACCGATGGAGAGAAATTGAGACGAAATGGAAATTTGATCGAAATCAACTCCCACATTTGGTTTCTAAGGCTTCTCTCATACTCCTCATACGACAATATAAAATCGAATCGACTCCCCGCATATTAAAGCTGAATGTGGCTTTAAGATTTCGTTTCTGAACAGAAAATTGTACCAGCATTAAATGGGTGCATTGCAATAAAGTTTCCCGAATTTTCCCTTTTGATATTCGTTGAAAACTATAAAATTTCCCAGTTTTGTTGAAGTTATGTAAAGTAAACAGCCGCAGGGATGAGTAAATTTTCTATCATCAAAAACACACAAAGTGCACTTTACCGGAATGCACCCCATGGCCGTTCATATACACACACACAATATCCAATATTTATTTAAGAGAATGAACCCCTTGAAGCAAGAAAAATCAATTTTTTTCCTACCTGCTGTCTGCTCTCTTAACGGTCACGCAACAGTGAGCTGGAAAAAATTGCGATCGAAGGAATATTTAAAAAAAACTAAAATGCTATGAAATTAAAGGCTGAATAGGGAAAATTGCTTTTAAACGTTTTTCATCATTTTGCCTCAACACGCTCGCAAAAGTGCAACGATTTGAAATATATGCGGGCGTCATAATGACAAATCGGGCAACACTAAAAAAAAGCGACTATTTCTTCTCATTTTGCGTTATCAACACTGAATTTTTAAAAATATTATTATAATAATTCCTCTTCAACCTGTTTTTCTGCATTTGCATTTTGACTGCATCAACAATAACAGTGCAGCGCGAGTGTTTCGCTCATTTTCTTTCTGCGTCATTCAGCACTGGACTGGAGTGACTGGACATGAAGCAGCAATCACTAACAAATAACTGTTATGATCACATGGTGGAAGTCGATAGCAATGGAAAATGCACAAAGAGCTGTTTGCTTGCATTTATTATGAATTTCCTTTAATGAAACATTTAGTTTAAAGTCTATCGGATGATCGGATACTATGTGGGCAAAGGAGGAAAGTATCAGCCAGCTCATCTATCGCAAATAAAGGAAGCATTGACATTTTCGAATTAAAATTCCGTGCTCAATAGGCAAATGAAATTCCAATGATTCCCCGAATTTCATTCTTGTAGCTTCAAGAGCCGAATGCCCTCTGGTAAAACATTATGGCCCCACTGGTGTGATCCATTCTTTCATTTCGCACAGGGCTTTTTTTTTGGAACGCTTTTTTTTGCGCCCGCTTTTCGGTAGAGAATTCTCCTCTCTCGCTGGCATGGCTGATATTTTTCGACTGTATGGAACTCTAAAAAAAAAGTTTTTTTTTTTTTTGCTTGGAACAAAAAATATATATAAAACACTATACAACAACGGAGGAGCCTTATACAATGCACAGGCACAGTCGACAAATGGATTCCAATGGAAATCCATCGAGGGCGAACGATGTAAGCGAAAAGTCTCGTGAATTGAATGAATGTACGCGCGTCGCGCAAGAAAGTATTTGAATTATAATAGCGCGCTTTATGTTGTTAAGAATTTCATTTACTATAGTGCTGATCATATTCCTGTTTCAAATGCACAGAAAGAAGTGAAATTATTGTACATTGGCAGCATTTGACGATCAATTCGCTTTCTACTGGTGGAGCAGGTCCATAAAGTACAGAAATTCACAACTCTTTGACAGATACAAAATAATTTCAATACTTTCTCGGCACGTTTTCGTACCATCATGAATCGAAATTATCGTGCACATCCATGAAATGTAAAAAATTTCCATTATTTCTTGTGCGTTCGCCACATCAGAAATTTCATTTTTTGTGCCCGAGTGCGGTGCGCGGAATTCGATGCTTGATGCGACGACATACTGAGCTAAAACTTCTAAGGCAACGTTGGTTGTTCGACTTGTCATTTTCGCATGTGTGTGCGACGCCGTGAAGGAGAGTAAGCGAGTGTATGTCGGTATGTGTGTGTGTATGTACATTTGTTATTCACAAAAAAACCCATAGCAAGTGACTATTTTGTGAGTGGGACGACGACGACGACGACGGCAAAGCATGTTTCTTTTCAATACACAAAATTCTTCCATATTGGATTCACGTTGCATCGCACAAACACACACACACACACAATTTCGGAGTCGATTTCTGAGCACTGCCGTTTGGTTGTTAGAAGCATACATTTGCCGGAGTTTTAAAGTTATCATGAGGGAAGAAGTTTGTGTAGGTATGTGCATAAAGTAAATCCATATGAGAGCATTCTTTTTTGGTTGTTTCTCTGTTGTGTGCTTGTGATGTTTGCTTCATCATCATCGTCATCAGAAGGCTGCTGCTCGGCGTGTGATGAATATACTCGACTTCGAAGTCCGTCGAATAGAATTCGTTCTGGCTTTTTTTTTTTTGATATATCTCGAGAAATAAAAATTTTAAACTCATGCACTCGCTCTGGCACTCTTCTGCCGATTTCGTTAAATGTATATTGGGATGCTTCATTCCATCTATCGCAACGCAATGAAAAATTTTTGCGCTGGCTTTTTTTTCTGTATTCAATTTCGCTGAATGGCTTTTGATTATTAACGAAGAGGGAATTGAAGAAGAATCGCTAAAGAAATAAAAATTTCTTTACTTCAATAACGTAAATCGCTTCCACGTTTAGAGGAGTCTTCATTGAATATCAACATTACAATAAAATAACGCTCTTTCTTGAAGAGAAACTGACACAACAGAATGACTTCGAATTGTGTGACACTCACTGCACGCAGAGAAATGGAATTCATTTTTTTTTTTGAGGTTATATTTATTGCGGTTTAGTGCAATGCGAATTCCTGTGCAGCAGCAACACAATGCACTTGTGCACCGATGCGCGCATTTACCAAGTGCATCTGGAAGGCATTTCGCAATGCATTCTCATTCTATTAAATCATTGTCGATTTTAAAGGAATTTTTTTCTTGTGCAATTTTATTTACTACGCAAAGTTTTATTTTATAATTCTCATTCCCTTGCCATCATGTTCTTTCAGCATTTCCTCGCTGCTTTTTTTTTTCAATTTTTAATGTATTTTTATGTATTTAATGTATTTGCCTTTTGTTTTCTTTCGGAAAAACAAAGACGAAAAGCCCATTTTGAGTGAAAAACCCCCGAACCGAATAAAGAAAGCATCTCCCGCATGTTGTTCGCATTTAAAGTTCTTTTATTTTCCCAGTTTTTTATTTCTTTATTTTTACAACACCATGCCGAGGGGTATGGCACAAACGCATATAAATGTTTCCTTTCCAACACTTTTTTTTAAGTGCCGCACATTAAAGTTTTCGTGAAAGCGATAGCGACGAGCGCAAAATGAGAAAAAAAATTTGCTGAAGAGAAATAAAAAAAAAGGAAGAAAAATCCTTTTTTTTCCTTCGAAACCGGCCTCGCTTGTCGATGTTGCTTGCTTTGCCGAGCATCAAACAGCACACAACTTGTGCCGTTCATATAACCGAAAGCATTATTCGTTATCAGAATTTTTCCAGATACTTTTCTTCCTTTTCCATTTTTTTTTTCTTTTTCTTTCCTCCTCAGCAATGTATTAACGAGAGCTCGAAAAAGAATGAAGGAGTAGAAAGGCCTCTATGGGGATTATTCATAAATGAGAACTATTTTATTCCCATCATGTTGATTTCATATCCAAAGCAATGAAATTCAAAAACATGACATCACATCCAAACGAAACCCTTCAAAATTTTACGAAAAAAAAAAAAAAGCAACACATCCATTTCATTCAGCTCCTTTTGAGTATAGACAAAAAGAGTATTGCCAGATATTTACAGGCAATGCCGTAAAATTTCCAGAAATATCCTCATGCAACTCCCTTAAAGTGTATTATCTTCAATCTATATAGCGAACCAGAGGGGTCTGATGCGAAATGTGAAAGGCAACAGAAAAAAAAGCGGCAAAGAAATTAAAGCTCTCTCTCGCTTTGGTGTTTGGAATTTTCCCGTTCGCATTTTTGCGCCAGTTTTTCTTTCAAACACAGAATACGAAAGATATGAAGGGAAAATTCTGTTGGGAAAAATTCTAACGAAAATCTCCCCCCAACTGTTTTGAGTATCATTTTTTTTTTTTGTTTTCAGAAATATTAAAGTCGCCTTTTTTCTGGCGATGGGAAATTCTAGATAGACATCGGCAAGAGACGGGAGAAATAAATTTTCTTTCGTGCCTTCAGAGTCGTGGTGCTAGCTTGCATTACCGTTTCTCGGAGTATAATGGATAAAAAATTTACTGTGTGTGTAGGAAAAATGAAAAATTTCAGTTGTTCTTCATTGTAGCCGTAGCCAGAGAGAATGTTGATGGCCAAAATGAAAGCATTACTGATAACAAATGAAATTTCACGGGATGGAAAAGTTTCAATTCATTAAGTTCAATAATAATATTTCAATTAAAATCGAGCATCGCCATGTGCTTGTAAAAAAAAAATTATTTGAAAATTTTCAATTTGCCATTCCCTGTTTGCGACAACACACATCTAGTTTATATGTTTCTCGTATCTTTCTCATGCTGTGCTCGAGCATACATGAAGGAAACCCATTTTGTTTGATATAAAAAAGGGACATCAATGTCATATCAGTAGTCCATGAACACCAGGAAATCTCGAATAATATTTGTGATGCAAACGAACTTTAAAAAAAGGTATACAGTATAACACATTTGCGCAACACTTTTCTGTATTACATATTTTTTTTTTCTTCTGTCGCAACTGAAACCATATCTTTTTACTGTTATTACTTCATAATAAAAGGAATCTTTTGCACGGCACATTCAGCGACATTCGACAATGATGATGATGGCATTCGAATGCGTAGGAGCGAATTATGGCTTTGAGGAAGAAAAAAAAAAAGAATTCTGTTGCTTTTGCTGTTGTGCAATTCGTCTCTTGTTCTTTCGCCACCTTTGAAGGAATGTTTTTGATTTATTAAAGTTTGACAGACCGAATGAATTTACTATAAGATAAAGCATCGAAGTTGGGAGAGGGGTGGGGGCATCGCGGATGGTTTTGATATTGATTTTTTAATGTACACGTAAGTGTATGTTTGAGCCCTGATGGGGTTTTTGTGTATAACCCTTGGTTTTGTGTATAAATGTCTAACTATACATTTTACAGAAAACATTATGTTGCTTCAGTGCCCGTAGGCAGGCAACAACGAAGGGCAAACCATAGATATTTTGCTTGAAACCTTTCGCATTTTCCTCGTTGCGATGTTGGCAAAAAAACATTTTTTCTTGTAAAGGAAAATTCATCGTCAAAAGTTTTCCACCAAACCAAACTGAGCTGAAGCATTTCTAAGGCACAGCTAAAACATAAATAATGGCACATTATGTTGCTTTTGCAATAAGCAAATGAGAGGAAACAAGAACAAAAAAAAAATTCCACTGTAAATTATTCATTTTTCACTTTCACAGAAAGGGGTTTAATTACAATTAATGGAACCATTATGTGGGCGGGCTTTAAACGCAGATAGATTATCTATTTGCCGTGAATATAGAAAATTTCCTTAATATTAAAGATTCACCTGCGTTTAAAAGCCGTCAAATGTGAGCTTTAAGTTGAAGGGAAAATTCGTTGTGTATGTTTATGCAAGAGAAGGAAAATTAGAAAATTGTGTGTATGCCAAAAAGGATCAAAGTGCTCGAGGCGCTCGGGTTGAAGTTGTTTTTCTTTGCCGTCTTTCGGTTTTTTGGGGGAAAACTTTCCATCTTGTGTGCTTATTATACATATATTTCAGAGCAAAGTTCGTTCGTAAAAAAAAAACATACTCTTTGCCCAAAAATTCCTGGGAAATGTTTTTCCGGCCTTTCTGCAATGATGGAGCACAAAATTTGTGTTTTTAGTTATGGAATAATTTAAGAATATTTTAAACATATTTGAACGCAAAAGTAAAGTTGAAAATCATTGCCGGGGATCAACATGTGTGATATCATTAAATTCAGCACCTCCCGGGAATCTTTTTCTTTACAACCTTCACGATGGTCTCGATTGTCGATCGGGAAAAATTCTTTTCACAAAAGGATTCGTGTGAAGTTCCAGTATAAATTCTTCGACTGTTTGCCATAACAATTTACGTTGTGAAGTGTGAAAAAAATCGACTGGGAATTTAGTGAATAAAAGAAATATTTAGACAAGAAAACAAAAAGAATTGGTTGAAGGTTATTTGCAGACGTCGTATGGTGCATGAAGAATAAACACCCAATTTTTGCATATCAAACATCTGTTTTAAAGGTTGAAGCTCTTGTAAGTGAAAGAAATATGCAAATTCTTCCCTCGATTGCACTTAAACACATGTCCTGCATAAATGATATCTTCAACCTGGAACATTGGCGAAAAAAAAAGTAACAAAATGATTGACAGACTTTAAGCGCGAATAAACGAAATTTCGTAATTAAATGCAAATAAACATCGCCGACCATATGTAGCAGTAATTATTTTGCATATATTTATATCATGGGCAAGGAACATATTGAACAACTTTTTTAAAACAATAGAAATTTTCGAGAGTTTTCCTGAAAGGGTTCTCACCCTAAACTCAATTTTTATTTCTCCCCTTCGCATGCTTTTTCAAAAAAAAAAAAAAATTATGCAAAAAGAATCGTTTTTCGCTTTTCGGCTCTTTTTCCGCTGTGCGCGAAAAATTCGAAGGAAACAACAGAAGAAGGAGAGTTTGAAACATCAATAACAAATGTCTTTCAAAGTGAAACGTGAACAATATTCGATAATAATGTCACGTCGATTTAAAAACGAATTGCAAAGCATATCAAAAACCACTAAAATAAATCCAATAAAAAACAATGTTTTGCATAATTACTGACATAACTCACGTACCAATCCTCCCCCCAAAAACATTGAATGTTTATTTTACCAGTCGCATATTTTGGTTAATGAAAAAGAGCAATTCCTCGCATGAAGAATGTCGAGTTGAATTTTGCCCGAAAAAAAAAAAAAAAAAAAACGACAACAACAACAAAAGACCTTCTTGAATACATTTTTTGAAGCGAATTTCCTTTTCGAAAAACAAGACACGAGCTGAAAGAAAAAACAAAAAAGCAACAAACCAGAAAAAAGAGTTGTGGAGCAAAAACAGACAACAAAAAAAAAAATATTGCGAAACATTTTTTTTTTCTCTGCTCGTTCGTCGAATGGGGAAGAACGATGATGAATCGAAAGACATGAGCTGCTTGTTTCGTGTGTTTTTATTTTCTGTTGTGCAATTTTTCATCGCCAACGGACCAAGTTTTCTTATGCTGACGAATCAAAAATGACGGGCGACATTTAGCTAGTTTTGCTTTCAAGCCCGGATTCATTCCAGAAACCTGTCTTCAGCCCATAATTATTTACGTTTTTTGTGCAATTTTCTATCACGAAATTGGGCAAAAAAAAAAAACTTCAACACAAGAAAAAGAAATCGTTCGCAGTCTTATCAAGAAATATTCAGGCTTTATGGGACAATCTATAAGTTATGTCTAAAATTAATTCAGTTTTGACTTACTATTTCTTTTAAACATTGCTATCACACAATGCCCAAAACTGAAAGAAAGCACAAAAAAAATTATTGAATTTTGATATATAAAATTCGCATTGGTATTAAATTTCCAATGTTCTACTTGAAAAAAGAAGAAGAAATATTTGAAGGCATTTCAGCAGCATAAAACCTGCATGAGAAATATTATCGTGTGCCTGGTGAACATCAATTTAATGTTTGTAGTGGAGCGTTAAGAAGAAGGAGAAAAAAATTCGTACGAAATTCATCTTACGATCGTCAATAATTTTTCTATTCTCACCATTTTTCCTCCTTCGAACTTTTTCATCAAATGTAATTTATATCATGGGAAATTCACTTCTGCCGCGTCTCAATATCACAATTTCCCCTTCACTCATGCTACCGATACTCTCCACAGTGTTTTCCATGAGTATGTGTGTGCGAAAAGTTAATGAAATATTTGACAGGAAAAATAGAAAATTCGAAAAATTCCATCGCATTGATGTTTAATTGGATTTTTGAAGCATCACAGGAGACATTCTTTGCAGGATATCATTATATAGAAATTGTTATTTGACCCCAAAATTGTTGTAATCAACTTTTTTTTACACGACTGCATTTATTTAGAGCAGCAACTACGCACCAAAGAAATGTGTCACATCGAATATTTCTTATCAGTTTCATTACGTGATAAATCCATACAACGAGTAAATAGTTCGTGATAAGATAACAGACTTTTCGTCAAAAGTAAGAAACCTGGGTACATCTGGAACATGTTTAAAAATGAAACATTTAAATTTTACACTTTTAATATACATTATAATAATTATAATATTTACATGACCAAGTAATCAAAAATCAAAATCGCTTGCTTCTCGTTATGCAAGTTTAATTCCTTAAGAACTCGAAATGAAAATTAAATTCTGCCTTTTTCTTCCATCATATACTTAAAATTACAGTAAATTCTCTCCATACATCAAACTCAAAACTCTGCACATTTGTAATTGCAAGCAGGTTTTTTTTTCTTGTGTGTGAACCCTTAATGAAATTTATTGCAGAAAAATCTTAAGAAATTGTAAGAAAATTTTCTCACAGCAGCAAGCGAAAGCAAAGGAGAGCACAGGAATGAAAAGCAAAAAAAAAATTACAGAATGAAATCACGAACAATGGCAAACCTGAAGGATATATCGTTGAATCACCTAAATCATGTATTTCCTCCTTCATTTCCACCTCGTACACTTCTACTCCAGGGTAACTCATACATCAAAAATTCTTCGAAGAAATTCTCTCATTGTTCCATCCACATCCTGTGCATTATTTTCGGTTGACACAATGGTGCAATTGTTAGATTTCAGCAAAATCGGGATATGAACGAGGGAACAAAAATATTCTCGCATGATGAATAGTCAACATAGTTTCTTTATATACATTTCGCAAAAAGAACGTCTCGAGGAATTTTTAGAAAAATTATTGGATAACATTTGGCGAGAAAGGATACATAACGTTCTTCATGTGAAATATATGAGTCTCTAAGATTCTGAGAGAGTCCCAATGTGAATACACAACCATCAAATGTTCTTGTTTATTCAACTTTGTTCTTTTCTTCGACTTTTAATAAATAAAATATACTTTTTTAAGATCACCGAAAAAAAAAATCTCATCTTTTCTTACACAAAAATATTTTCGTAAGAAAACCAGTTTTAGGATGTTTCTCATGTTACCCAAAAAAAAAAAAAATGAATGTATGCGAGTAGTGCCGGTTTTTGTTTTCATTTTCAACAAATCACTAGTTGTTATGCCCGTCGAAATTGATGAATGATGTAACGCTATGAGTTCCTTGTGTCATTTTGAATTTAACTTACGAAATCCAGACAAACAAACAAACTTTGAGATAACATAAAAAATTGTTTCATTTTATCGTAAGGTCTCTAACAACTTTTTATTTTTGGTATTTTTTTTTTCTTTCCTTGGGGCTCTTTTAAAAAAAATTTTCAATTTCGAATGTGGAAACAAGTTGCCGTTTCTGGACTGGAATTGGTTTGTTGTTTCACATGTTGAGTCCATTTCTTGTCTTAGTGGCCCTTTTTGCCTGAAAATCCATTTAAAAAAAAAACGTCGAATAAACTTTTGAAGCCTCCCGAATGAAGAGTTTCGTGCATGTGAGTCTTGAAGAATTCTTCGTCTTAAGCTCGATTGCTGACTCAGTAAAAAAAAAATAACTTTAACAGTAAAAAATAAAAATTTGTATTCATTTATTCTGTTTCGGGTTTTTTCCCCTCTTATACCAGAAAAAAAAATTGAAATTCTAAATGAATATTTATTAGGAAGCTTCGAAAGAAGTTTTATTTTTCCTCCACCGAACAAGCGCACGCAACTGGCTGTTATTGGAAATGACGGTATACGCCACTTTACGCCCATCCATTATAAAATCGGCATGGAAATGCTTTGGAAACGTGATATTATGTGGTAGCGAGCGAGCATTATATCTCCGATCGCAAATCGAACGGAACCGGAAATATCCATCTGAAGTGGATTTCCATTTGGGATTTTCCATTCCAAAGTTTCCATCATCTTGATGTCGATTATGAATATCGTGCGTTTCGCGCGGCCTACGATCTTGAATATGAAATCTTACCGGCGCAACGGCACAACAATAAAATTGGATCCAGAAAAAAAGGGTCTTTTGACGAGTATTACACACGAAAGAAGGGAATCGAAGGCATTTATTTCTTATAAATAATAAATGAAGAAAGAAAGAAAGACCAAAACGTAGCAAGAAACATACAAGAATAACCATTCTGTCCATAATGCATTCGCAAGTGTATTGGTGTCGGTCCCGTCACTCTCCAAAGCAGCAGGTAGATTTTTAGTTGCTGTAAGATCCAAACATACCCAGAAAAAAAGTGATATTTGTTTTAATAGGGCTGGTGCTTCTATTGTATGACTATTTTCAATGTATTTAGTTATGTTACGTTTTAATATTCTTATGATTTTTTATCACGTATCTTAAAAGTAATATTCTTAGCCCTTATCAGTGCAATCAACTCGATGAATTCTTAAGAAATTTCCAATTTTCAATCCCTTTTTAGGCCTCTTCCTATGTAATAACAATTTTTAATTCTAACTGCATGTATGTGTGCGTATGACGATCGACCAGCATTGAATATCAATATAATGATGAGGCGAAACACCAACGAAAAGGCAACATTTTAATTCTACGCAGCATCAGATTTATTCTGAGAATTTGAAGGCGAGAATTTGAAGGCGACCATCGGACCAAAAAGATGGTTTCAGGTTCCAAAATATTTTTACGATCCCTGTAAAGCATCTTACGTCATTTTTTCCTCGTTGATTCTTTGATAGAAATTTCTCTCGATCTGCAATAATTTTTGTATGCGCGGCTAACTTATGGCGACAGTGGAGGAGAAAAAAGAGCTTTATGACAATAACAAAAATCTCAAACGATTGAGAAATTGTCGCCGGCATCAGCAGAAAATTTACATATCATTCGATCTCAATCGACATTTGGATGTTGCATAGCCGAGGATTGTCGTCGACCACAAGCGGACTGGTTCCATCTTCTTCGAGAGCCGTTGTTCATTATTAATTCCTAGGAAAAAATATATAAAAATCATCTTGAAAGATATGGCAAAAGAGCAAGCAAACTTTATGATTTCTGTGTGTTTTTTTTTTTTTTTGCTTTTGCTGTTTGTTTCATGTATGAAGAAAATATTTTTTTTTTTTTTTCATTAGTTCACGTTATCAATAATTAAAATCAGTTTCGGGACGACAGTAAGCCAGCCAGTGAAGAAATAAAAGAATAGCAATATTTGCTGGGAAAGAGCAAAAAAGAGTAAAAATAAATAAACCAGCAGTAAAAAAAAAAAAAACTGACACAACCAGTCGACTTGAGTTTGAAAATTGTTTATTAAGAAATCGAAAAATAAGCAAAAAAGTGGATTTTTTTTTTTCGGTCAACAAAGCTGGACAACGAAATAAATTTTATTTGCTAGCAACAATGTCGCTTTCGGAATATTATTTGCAGTAAATTATATATTTATTTATATATTTTTTTCCGATTCTAAACAAATGAATTTTTTTTTGCTTTATGGCGCCATACGAGAATTGTGTAACGCATTTTGTTTGCTTCTATCCCATTGTTAAATTATACACGCGAAAGATTTCTGCAAGACGAATTTTTGATGTCAAAGGCAAATGGCGTGAGCAGCTTTTTCTCACAAACGACTTTGCTAAGAAAAACAAATTTCTAGGTTATGTTTTGATAAATATCGCTTTCAACATACCGCTATCAGCAAAATGGGCGTTTTCAATGGCCTGAATAATTTTCCTTTTATCAAAAACTACTAAAAGTCAGTCAATATTTCATTATTTTTATCATAAAAAAATTGTGCAAGTGCGCGCGAGGGAACTGAAAGTATAAAAAAAAGAAAGAAGTGAAATTACAATTTTATTTTGGAGGGTTCGTCGTCGCAGGCAATCGCCGCACATGGGAATGTGTATGAATGTTTAATCAAACGACACCAGCATAAAATTATATATTTTTTTTTTGCAATGTTGTCAAATTTTTCATCGCACTTTTCGCACCCACAACAATGTTTACTGTAAAATTTAACATAAAAAAAATCGACTTATGCATTAGAAATATTTAATTTATTCGATTTGCAACATTTATTTACAAATTTCAGCGAAATTAACATTTTAAGCAGCTCAGCTGATAATAATCAAATTCATCAAGCATTGATTCGTAAATTATTTCATAAAATATTCCAAATTGCTGCATAATATTTTATGACATTTTTTTTTTTGCGCATTTTACAATGCAAAAATGCAATAAAAAATCAATAAAACCATAAAATTTCTCCAATTTTTTTTTGTTAACTTTTTCTCTTCTTTTGTTTATTGTTTAATTGTTCTCAATGGTTCTTTCATTTCTGGCTTTGTATTTCCATAACAAACCTCTCTCTCTCTCTCTCTGGGCTGTTTAGCGTTTTATATCACTAAGCTTTTCAGCTCGCTATGTGTGTTTCGGTCTGGTTCGGAGGTTATAAAATAAAAACAAGGAAAAAATATGTTTTTATTGCTTGGGCCCCGAATGAACAACAAAAACTTGGTAATAATTGTAAAATTTTTAATAGATTTTTTTTTTCCTCACTTTTTGTTATGGCTTCGAACGGCCATTCGAATGTTTATGCCCAATGGGTCTCTGTTACGATATATATGTTCCTATAGACGTTTACAATGAGGGTGTGGGATCAAATGATTATTGATACAAACAAACGAAAGTTGAACAATTAAAGGAATAAATAGTTTTCCTTGAGAAACTTTTATAACTGTTTAATGCATTCCCTTTTTTTGTTGCTGCATAATCGTCCTGCATAGACAAACATCAAAGGAATGCCGCTAACTTGGGTTGATCGGGGCATTTCATAGCTTTTTTTTTTTGCTTCAGACAGTTATTGCAAATTATTATTCAAATCAGCTCCAAAAAAAAAGAGTCGGAAAAATATTTTTCTATCATGATTCAGTTTTAAATATTTAATTTATTCATCATGATTTGCGTGTGTGCGTGAGATTGTGAGTATTGCTGGTATTTATACATAGTTTTTGGGCATCAAAAATAAACCCCCAGCATAATGCGCCATTGATTACATGCAAATAAATTGTTGTTGTCGCATTAAAGTCGCATAGAATTTTAATATTTTTTTAGTTGCAATTTTCCACTCCCACGCTTATATGTTGCACACGAAAAATTTATATATTTTCACTCCCAAAATAATTGTGATGCTGAGGTAGCGCATTTATGCTCACGGGGCAACCGAAATTATGTGACTTTTTTGAAAATTCAAAATGGAATAAAAATTATGCAAAATTGCATTAAATTTTAAATCCATTTTTCCATCATGATGAACATTTAGTGCAGTTCCTTGAATAGATTTTTCGACTATTCCATAGGTAATTAATTATAAATGAAAATAAATTTCGTTCATGAGTTCATCCATCATCCGAAGTATATTCCAATTTAGTCGCATATTCGAATTTCACCTGTTTAATAGAAGTTTCATTCAGCTGGCATTTCTGTTGATGTGCCATCGAAAAGCTGAAAAGAACATCTCACATTGCTCCATTAGCGGAACCCGCATGTAATTTATTTGTGCAAATTTTATGCACGACATGTTTGCCAGTGTGAAGAATATCTAGTTCAATGGAAAAAAGAAAACGCATTTTAATGTGTGCAATGTAAAACATGCATGTATCCAATGTTTGATGCAGATCTTTTCCACCATGCTATGTTGTTAATTTTGTTGTAATGGTGTTCATTCTCTCGACGCTGCTTACCGCCACCATGCAGATCTCGGATAGTGAATTGGAGCGATGAATGAGCGCCGTATATTCATTGATTCTGCCGCGCAAAATACCTGCCAAAAGACACCTGGGATGGTATAAGAGCTTTTGATGACTTGAATTCCTTGTAAACATGTTTTCAAATGTTGCGAGTTATGGCGCAATTGAATCGATGTAAAACAAATTTATACGTCAACAAATCGTAGCCCGTTTTCGTTCATGTCCATACAAATAATATTATTAATATTATATATGATGAATGCATGCAAATCAGTTATAAATTATTACTTATGAATATGAATTTATTTTTTTTTTTCGGTTTCACTCGTGGGTGGAAAAAAGTTTGGGAATGAGAATTTTTTATGCAATTTTTACAGTTTTTGGACCCAGAAAATTAAAAATTTGTGAAATTCGCATAATTATTATCGTCATCGGGTTTGGAACTGAAATGTTTGTTACATACACACACACAAAATGCCAAACTCGAATTAAAAAAACGACAATAAATTTAATTTTTTGAACGCGAGAGAGCAAAATCTACCTATAAAAAAAAGAATTATTTAAATAAATTTCACAAAAATATGTTATTCAAAAATAAAAATGTTTATGGCCGCAAAATTTATAATTTTTTCTCAACCGTTGCGATTCGATTTTTTGTCATATTTTAAAAATTTTTATATTTTTTTTTTGTGTTTCGACACTTTTAATCAAATAAAATGCAAATAAAAAGCTAGAAAAACATTTTCATTTCGTCGGTTCGCGTCCCATTGAGAGCTAAAAGCGCGAAAAAAATATACAAAATGCATTTTAATTGAATGATTTTTTTGTTCTGCTGGTGCTGCTGTTGTTTGTCGAACTTCCAAACTGCCGGGCCTGATAAATTTTTTTTTTATTCAATTTTGACTAAATGCACAATTCGTGGCATGGCTTAACAGCAAACTGGATGTGTTTGACCTTTTTTTTTGATATATTTTGGGCGAATTAAACTGAAATTGGGAGTACACAAATTGATGGGCCAATAAACCGACCAAAAAGTCTCGCACGCGGATTATTGCGGAAGAAATTTTTTTTTTATCTGCGATTCTCATTTTTGAAATGCACCAGATAATAATAAATTTAACATTATTTTTACAATGCTATGAAAAAAAGCACAGCTGAACAATATTACTCATACAGTTATGCAATAAACATTGAATGCGCGTATTGGTGAGAACTCTTTTTGTTTAATGCAATTTTATTTTGGTGGCAACGTCCAGTGGCGTGGGTGCATCTGAAAAAGTAAAATTAACGAATAAACCTGAAATGCATTCTACGCAACTGCCTAGAATTGCCGAATTATGCATCATTGTGCAAAAAATATACTTATATTATTATTATTATTATTGCATTGCACAGGAACAACACAAAAAAGATTTTTAATGCAATGAGAAATGAGCTGAATTCATAAAATAAAAACACGAATTTATAATTTTTTTTCGAATACTTTTTTTTTCGGTTCGTTTTTTTTTATTCAATAATAATTTTTCTTGTTGTTTTTAATTTAAAATTCAGTTTTTTTTTTTGATATCATAAAATGGCACAAAAATAAATTAAATAACTTTTTTTTTTTGGTTTCTATCTCGTCGTGGCTTTGATGTGAATTTGTTGGACGATATTCTGTGTGATATTCATCTGGGGGAAAAGAGAGAATATGAGACAAGCAGCTGGAGTGCTTCTGCTGCTGGAGACCCACTTGACATCATGAAGGAAACATCAAAGTCAAGCATTTGGGATTCGACAAACCAGAATGTCATTGAACGGCTTTTATATCACGAAAACAAATCATTTTGCTCTCGAAGAAATTTTTTTCTTCTTCTTTTGCAATTTAATCCACCAAGAAAGCGATCAAATCTCAAATAATCTTTTGATGTCATTTTGACAGGCGAGAGAAATTGGTCTCCAAGCAAGAGATGCTTTCGGCCCAAAACGAGCACATCCGGCACATGTCACCCACAAAGAATCACGACTCTTATCGGATCACTCTCGACTTTTGCTGTCCGGGGGTTTTCATGTGTGTTTGTCTCTTTCAATGAAAATAAATGTCTTATTCTCAATGTTTCTTTTTTCTTTTTGGAAGTTTTATGGGTTAAAATACTTTTGATAAAATTCATAAATTTTCCAAGAACATTATTTTTCTACGTACAATTTTTCACAGAAAAGAAAAATTCCTTTTCGTTATAAAGAGAAAGAATGAAAAAAAAAAAAAAAAGAAATCACAAATAAATTTTAAAGAGTGAACGAGGAAATTTTTGCCTCGTGATATTTATGGCTCTTTTTCAAACGAGCCACAACTTTTGTGTGTTTGCACCAATAAAGCATAGTTTTGTTTCTAAGAAGACAAAAAACTTAAAGAAATAAAACGAAAATATTTTTTTTTTTTTTGCTAAGAATATTTGAGAACAAACTTTAAGGCCATTTTCACATGCAACTTTTTTGCTATATAGAACGGCATGGTCTCTTCTATCTGCGTCTTGCAAAGAGCTCTTTCTTTTCTATTTAATTTTCCTTCATTCAAACAACAAAAAAGTGAACTTTTTTCCATTATTTATACACAAAAAAAAAAAACTTAAGAATGAAGAAGAAAAAAAATTTATTAAAGAAATATATTTTTCGTTAAAAAGAAAATGAAATAAACTAACAATTTCTATCTTTTTTTTCCATTGTTGTATCACATAACTTCTTAGAATTCTAAAAAAATGTCATTTCAAGATACGAGATCAGCATGGAACCGATCCTTACTGTATTATTTAAGATTTTTTTTTTGTTGTGGGAGAATTTTTTTTATTAAGGTTTGGAATCATTTATTGGTGTATTGGCGTTTTTCGGGGAGGGAAAATGACTTTTGTGAACAAGTAGAATTGTATAATGAATCTAATGAGTATCCTTTTGTGTATGTATGTGAAGGATATTTGAAAAGGAGTCAAGAACAAGTCGAGACATTATTTACAAACAAATTCTAATGCCCAGTTTTCGGCTTGTCGTATCTTCCTCTCCAATATCATGTTTCTACTAAGTGTTCCAAAGAGAGGAGTATTGAGAAAAAGAAATAACATCTAATTAATCTTTTTTCCCATTAACCTTCTAGGAAATTTTCTTTTGTTCTTCATTTCATTTGATCCTTTTTCTATTAAAGTTTAAAATTGTTTCTTTTTTTGTTTTGTGTGTGTGTGTGTGTTTGTGTGTGAATTATAAAGTAAAAGTATTTTGATTTTAAAGCAAAGGAATTTGTCTCTTATCCTAATCCATGTATTGGCCAAGTCTCAGTTGTTTTGATCGCGTGAATGAATATTGTCTGCAAAATATGCATTTCAGAGTCTTCCATCGTTGTCAATCTTAATTGTTATGATTGAAGAATTTCAATATATGTAGATTTTAATTTGGAGTAGAGAATATGTGCTGAGAGGATGATGTTTTTAGGAAGCAAATATATATATATATTTTTTTTTTCAATTGATTATTTTCAGCCACCATTTCACCTTACAAGCCAAAGTCCAAGATTGACAGATTTTAATTTTGGTAACTTCATGATGATTTCAATCCCGTTTGATGTTATTTTTGTGCAGCCATACAAGTCAATTGATTGTAGATTCACCAACTCATTGGCTAGCACTTCTAATCCTTTGTCAGTTATTTTACTACATTGGCCAACGTTGAGTACTTCCAAGTCGTGCATTTTCGCTAAACGTTCTAAGCCTTCATCACTGATTTGGCATGAGCTCAAGCTCAATGATTTCAAATGAAACAGTCCTTGAGAGATGTGCTGAAGTGCTTGATCACCAATTTTTTCACAGAAACTAACGTCGAGCGATGATATTCCACATCCGCCCTCTTCAGCCAAACCGGCCATTCCTATATCCGAAATATTATCACAAGCCCGTAAATTTAATTCCTCTAATTTTGGCATTTTTGATAAAAACTTAAGTCCACTATCGGTCACCGATATACAAAAGCTCAAGTTGATTGTTTTCAGACTCGTGAGACCTTGAGCGATGTGCTTCAATGATTCGTCTGATAATCTTTGGCAATCTTGCAATCCTAAATATTCCAATTGCAAATTTCCTTCTGCCGTCTCTTTGCTTAAGCCAGCTAGATGCCCAATACCTTGGTCAGAAATGTGCCAACATGACCTTAGATTTAACCGTTTCAGTTTTTTCAGTCCCCATGCTATTAGTAGAAGACCAGTATTTGTAATATTGCTACAGCCACCAAGCTCTAAAACCTCCAAGTTTTTCAAATGTTGTGCGATTCTGCCCAGACTCGCATCTGTGACCTGTTTACACAACGACAAATCCAATGTTTTTAAATGCGGCAAGTCGATACTGAATACATGTCCAAGCGCCACATCGGTAACGTTGTAACATCCCGACAAATTTAGGGATTCCAAATTTGTTATTCCAGTTACAACATCTTTCAATGTCCTCCGGAGAGATAAGATTTGAACATGTCGTATACCACGTTTCATGAGAGACTGGAAAAATGATGGTGATGACCTTCTAAGGTGAAGTTTAGCATGGACTCCTTTCCAAACGCTCTTTGAATAACAGGCATCTCTCCATGCCGTACAAGTTTGTGCTGCATTACCACGATCACGTACATCAAGATATGAGAATATCATTGTCAGAATTTCGGGATAGAGATGTCCAATATGTGTTCCCTCTGGCGGTGGTGGAGATGGCGATGCTATTGGTCGAATAATTGGCGCAATGCTGCTTGGTAATCGGCGGGGAATATAAACGGGCTGTGGAGCTGGTTGCAAATGCTGATGAATATTATATGGTGCATATCGATGAATGCTCAAATTTCTTGTGTGTGTATACTGATGCGGATGATGGTGGCTGAACTGATGTGGATGATGGTGACTAAACAATCCAGGAATCTCAGTTAGCATCAAATGAGATTCATCCATTTTACAATTTTTTTCCACTTAAAAGTTAATTTGATTCTATTGAAGTTCTTTTTTCCTTGAATTTTTCAATTAATTTTAATTTGTTCTTTTTTTTTTGCGATGAGAATGGAATATAAGAATTACGAACTCAAAAAATAAAACACTTTCAATTGCAAATTTTTTCAAAATTCATTTTCAACTTGTAATTATTTCTTGTTGTTTGTTTATTTTTGTTATTTTTTTTCTTCGTTTCACAACAACAACACACCATTGAGAAATCACCCACAAAACTAGTTGGTTATGCCCGTCCAACAATTTCAACAATTCTTTTTCGTGGCGTTAATTTCACAGTATTATTTGGTTTGTTGATTTTCAAGCGTCTGTTACGTTTTCTTTTAACCAAGGAATTACACACTTTATGCACGCATTCAATTGATAAAACTTCGCGGTAGTGAGGTTATTTTTTTGTGTTTTTCTATTTATTTATTTTATTTATTGTTCGATGGCATTTTTTCCATGTCTGAACAATATGAAGCACGAACAGTAACTGAATGTTGGAATAAAAATAATGAAACAAGCACAAATATTTTTCAGATTTTAACACTTTCAATGTGTTGGTGAGAGAAACTGAGAGTCCGCTGAGAATAAAAGAGAGACATGTTTCGTGAGAGACAAAACTCGTTCTAAGCGCTTTCCGAGGCGCTTTCTTAATATTTCCGGTAAGTCGGACACATTTCTAACGTTTATTTTTCTGTAAAATTTGTTGCAATCATTCAATTTAAATTTTTTATTCGTTAAATTATAAATGCATACGATGAATGGTCAACCTTGCAAGTCTAAATAAATAAATACCAAGCGTGTGTCCAGAATAAATGTTCCATTCGCTTCTAAAACGAGATTTGATGATGCGAATTTTATTGAGTTATTAGAAAAATTTAGCAGATAAAATTAAGCAGAGTAAATTCAGACATCTTTTGGGTCAACCTTTTGTGTAGCCTCAATGAGTTTCTTGATTTCCTCTGGCTGATTGATCCAATTGGGATTTAGTTGAACACGCTGAGCTTTTGGCAATGATTCTTCGATAGCGGCAAACGCAAATTCCATCAAGTCCTCAGAGCTGCACTTGTTTCCCAAAACCAAAATTTCATAAGCATTTTGAACATCTAACATTGCCAACAGTTTGTCTTCTGCAAAGTCCTTCAATTTTTCTATCTTGAATTTATGGGCGGCAGCATAAACATTGAACCAGTTTGAATCATCGGCTGGCATTTCGTCTGTGTAGATAAAATTCATTATCAATTGGAATGTGTCTGCGCCGATGTCGATCAATTTTATTTCCTTCACATCTTGATTGCCGGCGATCATGTCGGCAAAAACAGGACTTCGAGCAGCCAACAGCAATTTGTGTGCTTTAAATTTTTTGTTCTGCACGTCGATCGCCAGGTCCTTAAAGTTGTCATTTCGAAAAATATTTTGAATATCTCTTAACAAAAAATTATTTTCAAACAACGGATTGCAGGTGTCACGAATTAAATTGTTCATTTCGTCCAAAGAAACCGACGCATAATGGCTTCGTAGATAATAGTCTTTCGAACAGTAAACTGCATTAATTGCTGGATTGTTTTCGAAGCAAATAGCCTTAATTTTATTGATATCAAGGGGTTTTAATAAGTCAACTCCAATTTTTGTAATTTGATTTTTTTCGAAATAAGCTTCTTCCAAAAATTTTGTGCCACTAAATAGATCTGCTGGCAAAGTTTTGAGTTTGTTTCCAGACAGATCTAAAAATTTCAAGTTCTTAAATCCACACAAGTCGCTCTTGCTGATTTCTTTTAATCCACAATAAATCAAAATGAGCATGGTCATCCATGGACTCCATTGATTTGTTTCGATGGTTGGAAGAAACTTCATATTCGATCCCGAAAATCTTATTGACAAATAGAAGTTCGTGTTGTTAACAAAAAAATCTAAACGAGTGTTCTTTTTGCATGTTCTGCAGCATACTACAGTTAATTTGCCGTCGCTTACTTCGAAAGTTAAATATTTCTTTGACATGATAACAATTTAATTTAAGAGATGAAAGAAAACTGATCCGATTTCTTCACTAAATACACTGAATTCGCTACAATACTAATACAATCTTAATTATCTCACTCGTTTTATCTTTTTTGACCGATATGTGTAGTAAAGTATTATATAATGATCAGGTAAATTTCTGAATACGATGCAGGTCAGTTTACACTTCAAAACGAATTACATGGAATTTATTTGTTCTCTCAATGTAGTGATGAAATTAATTATCTCATTCTTGGTATCAATAATTTTCGTCACTTTATTTTCCTTTGTGTCCTTTTGAATACTGATCATCAAAAAAAAAAAAAGCTTTCGTTTAAGGTTTCTGTTAAAGAGTTTCTAACAACATTTTTGAACAATGAACTTGATTGTACAGCTTATATGTATCGAAAACTTGCATACAATTATTTTGTTTCAGTTTCTTGTGAGTAAATATTTTAGAAAAAATAATGAAATATTTTGAATTTAGCTTCAAACCTAAAATGTCTCATGCTAGCTTATTGCTTTAAAAGTGTTTAAATGCAAAGCAAAAGTGTTAAATATGTAAATAATTTAATCGAGCACGCGATTTTCGATAATCACTTTCGAAATATTATTTCGAAGTAATAATTAAGTAGCATAAAATGTTTAAATTTCCAAATTATTTCAATTCCTTAGTCTGACAATCGCATAAATCGTGTCTCATCGCTATCAAAATCCTGAGCAATTAACGTGATCCAGTCTCATCTTTATCGTATACATTCTTCTTCTTCTTCTACCTGTTGAATTTCTTTGCTTTCAATGTTTCAATGGTTTTTCTTCCAAGCCGCAGTCTCAATTTTTCTTTTCTTTTAGGTATGTTTCTCTCTTTATTTTAAATCGATATGCTTGATCTTCAAACAGCAAAATGCCGACAATTTAAAAGTATTTCTCTCATTCAAAACTATGCTTTTTGTATTTTGTACCTCGGATTCGGACTGTTGAAATTTTATTCCTTTGCGTATTTTTTTTTTACAATTTTGTTTCTTTCTTTGCGGAACTTTAAAAGCAATTTCTTTCATGTCTCGAATTTTTTTTGTGTGTTTTTTTTTTGCATTTGAAAAGGATCGATGAATTCAGGTTTTTCTCATTCAAACAATAATTTCGACTCTCTTTCAATATATGCGAACGATGGTCAGCTAAATTATTCCACATTTTTGAAGCATGCACGGAATTACTCATGAGTAAAACTTAAGAGATCAACAAAAACCGTAAATTGAGCAAGCAAAAAAAAATCTGCGACGATAATAAAAAAAAAAAAAAAATCATCAAAATTCAGCATCTAAAAATTATTTTCTGCCAGAAGCTAAAATATCTATGGCAATCATTACTTATTATGCTTCATTCCATCGATTCGTTGGCTGTCGAAGTGATGCTTTGAATTATTGCAGCTGATGGCGTCAAATAAATTTCTTGTGGTTTAAAAGGATGGAATTAATTTTTTTTAGCATTGTTCCATCATCTCCACCTCCTATTTTTCTCGCTCGTTTCATTTAAGAAACTCGTGAAAATTGTTTTCTAACGAGATTATAAATACTGATTCCAGCTCACGCTACACATTCATGGATCCTATATTAAAAAAAAACCTCAGTAATTATATGCCTCCATCAGGTTTAGGTGAAAATAAATCACATTCAATTGTTGCATTCTCCAAGAAACCAGCTCTGATGAAATGAAACGAAGATGTGAAGATTCAAGAATATTACTCATAAATTTATACAATAAAAATATTTTCTGTTGAGATGATAATGACGATGAAAAAAATGTAAAGAAACACTCATCAAAATAGTTTCATCATTCTTCGATCAAGAAAATCGATTTAATTAAATTTAAAACGCTCATAACTTTTGAGCGCTGATTAGCCAAAAGAAAGAAGAAAAAAAAAACATCTCAAGAATCATTTCAATTTGTTCCTTCATGAATTTGAATACTCATAAATACGAGGCGGGATTAAAAGCTAGTAAAATAAATAATTTATATGCGTTACAAATTAACAAATATCTGACTTCGCTTTGTTGTGAATGTTTTCATTAATAATCATTAATTTAAATTACATATTTTTACGATTCGGACAAGATCGTGAATCGTTATCGGGACAAAGACATGAAAAATAAGCAAATACATTCATCATAATGCATAAATTTGAATTAAAGTGAATACATTTTCCCAACCCTGAAAATTGTATTTATGCATGATTAGTGTCCATATTTGAATTAATGGATCCGTCACAATCTTCATGACTATTTAACAAAAAAAAAAGTATCTTTGTCAAAAATTTCATTTTTCATATCTTTTGTCACGGCTCTCAATAGCGGTTATGACATCAATCTCCTTTTCACCTGTGCCCATCAAAGAATTAAGGTATAAAAAATAAATCTGAGGGCCTCCGACATCTGTCAATAAAATCAATTTATTAATTAATGAAGCCATTGAAATCAATGCCTCCTCTCGCTCTCGCCCCAGTCACACAACTTCAAGCTTAGTTGGTGGTAACTTACTGTTTCGTATGCACCCCGCGACTCTGAAGGATTTTTAAATTCCAATTCAGTCAATTAACTCTAAAGAAGAAGAAAGAAAGAAAATGGAATATGAGTTATGGATATTAGAAAGCCGAATGTAATTAATTATATCGCTCTATGGCTAACTATTTATTGTAGAGAATAAATTAACAGAAGATGACTGGCACCGAAGATACTGAAAAGTCCCGAAAATAAAACTTAACAAGTTATGAAATTTTAAACAGTAAAAAAAAATGAGAATCTTTGATCAAATAACACTAAAATGAATATATCTAAGACAGAGATAGCGAACGATCTCTATGACGGTAAGTTAGACATGAAATGAATGCGACAATTGAAGCCCTGATCGAGAATCTTGACGCATTTTTGGATTTTTATCTCGTGTTGAAAAGGCATAAATGGTAACAACAACAACCAAAAACCATTCTAAGATTTCTTCTTCCACTCAATTTTTCTCTGTGTGTCGGAACTTTTCTTTTTATTCCTTTTAAAACAAAAAAAAAAAAAACTAGAATAGAGTGAAGATTTATACAAAGCACAGCCGTGAGCCGAAGTTTTATAAAGTGAAAAAGAATTGTAAAAGATTTTGTTGAGGAACATGAGAGAAATAAATAAAACATAATATCGAGTAAATGATTAAACGATTCCTAAATACAGGTTTTTAATGGTATCAAGTTGTTTCAGCTACTCGGAGCATTCAATGGCGCTGATGCATTTCACGGTGAAACTCAATATTGATCGAGCATGCTGTAACGTTAAGTAGAATTTATAAAATGCATTAAAACGGCATCATAAAGATGATTCATTTCTTATCAGACGCTTTAAATTGTAAACAATTTCTCGAGTTTTTCTTGATCGAGCGCACAACGAAACAATTTTGATTCCATTCTCACGCCTCAGCAATAAAAAAAAGGAGAAAACTAATTATAATTAACAAATAATCGCCAATTCATCTTGCACTCAAGTATCAAGAGACGAATGTTAAGACAAGAAATTCTCAATATTCTCTATTTTTAGCACAACTCAACCACAAAAGTGGTTTTTTTTTTCTTCTTCTTTCAAAACTCCCCGAGAAAGAAATTGCGTTCGCGTCTTGACTCCGCCTTCTAAAAAAAATTTTCTTTACCAATTTACACAGCAAAGAAACCTTACGAGAGAGTTAAGAAATCATCGTTTTGAAAAATTGTGTTCGCTTTGATCTTTCGCCGCTGAAGATTTTCGCGCTGCTCAAAATTTCCACTCGCCCTCAATTTTTCTGAAAGAATTTTATTTTTGCGGTTTACATTCTGATGTGATTTATTTCATAACAAATTTAATCTTCAAGATTCAACGTCAAGAAGCAAAATGAAAAGCTTATAAACAATCAAAAGACTTGAGTTGAGGTATCAGCAAACGCTTAACAAAAAAAAAAAATTCCCACTGCAAGAAGCAGCGCGAGAGTCTCTCTGGATAAATAATTTTGTCGACTCTCTTTCTCAGTTTTTGGGCACTGAGTCCCGTTTTCTCGAAACGCCAGCAACATTTGGCACGGGAAAAATATCAATGCTCTCACATGTATTTCAAGTTTCATTGCGAACGGATCGTCGTCGCTGCATGATATTTAATATATTTGGTTTTCATTAGTTGTGAATTTGCACAATACAATAAAAAACACTCAAAGTGAATCAAAAGGAAATCAAAAGTAATAATTTGTGAAAATCAATTACAAATTAGTGACGGTTGATTGATTAAGAAATCAAACGGAAGTTGTAAATTTAGTGCAGTTTTTTTTTTTTTCGAAAACGCAAAGTGGAACCAAAATAAAACTCGATTCTGGCTCTGGATGTGGTTTAATAAATTCATTAAAAATTTTTGAAAATTTCTTCGATGATAAGGAAAAATTCGTGAAAGAAATAAAAATTTTTACCGCGGGATCGCGCGCGACTCGACTGCGATTTGCAGTGAAACAGAATTTCATTGGAGGTGAAAAATTGTTGTTTACATGAAAAATTGCCGATCGAATCAAGATTCAGAAAATTACCACAATAAAATGTGCAACTGAGCTCCTTTAACTTGCCATTTAGTGAGCGAAGAAAAATAATTGAATTAACAAAAGGCAAAAAAAAACATTAAATCATTTCGCGGGCAACAAAAGCAATTGGCGGAGTGTGTGCAATTGCTGCATGAATTTCATTTTGTGGGAATTTATCAAAAGGCGAAATTAGAAATTTCTTTAAGGAAAATTTAACAGCAAAAACGAATTGATTGTGAAAGTTTTTTTTTTTCTTTATTTATGTCTTTTGGGTCGTGTAAAATATTTTTCTCCTAGAAAGAGTTTTTTTTTTTTGTCGTAATCAAACTAAACAACAACAAAAAGTGGTTCAGTGGATATCTTTTCGCGGACAACGATAAAGAAACATGGAAATTTAATTGAAATCAATTGTGTAAAATCAGTGAATTTTTTTTTGTTTGAAAAAAAGAGAAATAACACAACAACAACAAAAAATGTCGCACAATAAATTGATTTGGATTACACTATGCACGCTGATTTGCTTCACCCGAAGCGGAAGTGGCTTAGAAGGAGTGCCGACATGGATGTGAGTATCGTTACTATAATTCCGCATCATTTACAACTTGTTTTTATTCACATCTTTATGCATATTGAATAATCATCTAATAATGATTGATAATTTAAACTACAAAACATGAAACAAATTAAATGATGGGCGCGCGCGTGAGCGAAGAAATTGAAACAACCGAAAAAAAAAAACATTCATATAAATTGAATTATTTTCATGTTCACACTTTTGCCGTCTTTTCACTCGACACCCGAGAATCAAGAATTTCTTTCTTTCTTATTTTTTTTTTTTTTGCTTGTTGCTTGCAATGGCAAACGGTCTCGAATGGGTGCTGAAATGCTTTGATCGTTCTCTCGCGCGAACGGCACAGGCCCAATATTACGCCCGAAGTTATGTTTGTTGTTTGAATAAATAATGAAATTATAGTTATGCTCCGTGCCACAAGAATAATAAGAAACAATTCTGTATCGGAATATTTTTTTTTTTTTGGTGCGCTGCGGCCGATTTATAATTCTTTTTTCACCATTTCGAAGATTGCGATCGTTAATAAAAGAACTTTTTTATTGTTTATATTCCGATTCAATGTTTCTTTCATGTGATATTTGATGCATGAGATGGAACACAAATGGACGAGCATTTAATTTACCTATATGAGATATGCTGGATAATTTTCTCTTAATATCCTCATAGATCAGCCTAAAATGGCTGAGATTCAATAGCCAAGGAAATTCACTCAAAACAATGAATTAAAGATTCTCTTCGTTTCATTAAATCTACCTGGAACTGTCGAAGTAACTTCTTTTGTAGTCCTATACGATTTTTTTTGCATGATAAAATGGAATTAATTATAATTAACTTTTTCAATTAAACTGCGTTACATGCGAACAATGTGTAAGAGCATAGAGCAGGTAGAAAAAAAAGGATTAAAATCACAATGGAGCTGCGATAACAATGAAACTCCATTCAATCAATTTCTAAAACAATCTCGCCATTGAACTCCTTGGAAGACAAAGTTCGAAGTGAACGCAAAGGAAAATTCTTATTTTTACGCTAAAATCTGCAGAGAGTTCAATTAATGGAAGCACAGAAAAGAATATTGCGAAACTTTTCTGATTCATTTTATATTAATCGTAATAAAAATTTTATAAGAATAAGTAAAGGTCGATTATTCGACTGATGTCAGAAGCAAATGAATTTGTATATAATTGATTGGATAATCGAATTTCTTCTTGTTTTTATATCGCACATTTATGAGAGTTGAGTTTGTCTTATTGAGCACTGAAATGCGAGCAACGTAATTGTTATTAAGAAGCAATAAAATATTTCACGTGAATTTTTGTTCTTTACGTTTCTTTTCGAACATTCCCATCGCATTGTGGATTGTACAATATTGGATGTGAGCAATTTTTGGTCGGCAATGGCAGCAGTAACATTTGTGCTGCTTTAAAAGGCAGCACAAGATCATTTTGATGCCGATATCAATTTTAATGAGATGCAATTTGTTCATTTCATTCAACATTGTCGCACAAATTGCATTGCAGATTTTGCATGAAGAAAATTTTAAGGGCGAGCGGTGCTATTATGGCAAGTCATTAATTATGTGAAATTAAATTAATTCCATTTGAACTTTTTCGAACAATTGAAATTTTTAATAAGCACAAAATCTTATTACATGTCAAATGAAACTTTAGAACTCTGGAGCGAAATAATTATTCCATGGAAATTAATAATGTTGCGCAAGCAAAAAAATAAAGTTCAGGAATCCGCTTTTGAGACTGACAATGAACCGCATGCACCAAAAAAAGATGATCAAAAAATGGTTTGTGGCTTTGTGAGACATCGACGTGAATCGGTTGCATGTTTGTTCACTCACTCTGTTTGATGCTTCTTAGTTTCTAATGTGCAAACACTTTTAGTGGCCTTTTAGGAGGTGTATGTGAAAAAAAGCAACAAAAAAAACAAGTCTAAAAGACCAAGAAACAAGAATCCCATCAAATGTTATTAAGAATAAATTTTATGACTTATTGCTTCGCATTTTTGTTGTCATTTCTTCCGCTTAGTTCAGTGGTTTATGGAATACAAGTATTTTATGGGGATCTTTTTCTTTTCTAAAATTTTGTTGGGCATTTAAGAACGTAAGAAACACTTTTTTTGATTAGATGAATTTTAATTTTCATGTTGATTTATGTTTATTTGCTTTTAAGAAATGTAATAAAAGTGCATTGTTATCAGTTGAACATTCTTTTCGACAGACCTTTAGATGTTAGGTTTCTATAAGTTTATCAGTGATGTCACTTTTCTTCAACATAACCTCGAAGTGAATAAACAAAAATACCTCTTGGGCATCCTCTCAACCGAATTAAGGATTTTTCACTCGAAGTATTTTTTTCCCTTGAACATTTTTTTCTTTCGGTAGCATCAACGCCTAAATGATAAAAGGAAGGCAGTCACTGAGAGATTTAAAAAATCACAATGCGTATTAAGCTACTTAAAGTTAGAGCGCAACAAAGCGCACAATTTTCTTGTTGCGAGAGGATTAAAATTCCACCCCAGAAACATCTGAAGAATAATTTAAAAGGAGATCAATCTAATGCGTTTCTAGAGATTTTATCTTTTATTCGATCCATTACAGAATGTCAGGATGCATCTTGAGATGTTTCCTAAGATTTCCATTTCACAAGTAATGATGAATTGGACCAGCAATCATGATGCAAGGCGAAGCGACAGTACAATTACAGAAATAGTTTCACGCACCAAAACTACACGGAAATAACTTTCATGTCAATTGATCGACAAAATTCCAATTGCGAGAAAAATTGTCGCAATCGATTTTAATCGCAAAGTAATTCCAACGAAAATTGCTCGGCACAATCGAAATGTTTTCTTTTTTTTCCCCGGTAGCAAAGTAATTGTTATGAAGCTGTGGGAATCGAAGAAGAAATAAATTCAAGAAGCCATCCGATGGAAATCGATATCAAATGACGCGACAGAGAATGTAAATAAACAAAGAGATATTGTTTTTCATGTCATTTCATTTGACTCTCTTGAGACATTTTACCAGTCACAATGATCGATTTGTTTGTCGGTTTCCATCAAAGCAGACAACAAAAAAGGAGCAGATTCTGTTGTCTGCATGTCTGAAGTAGTTTTTTTTTTATTCTGTGGAAAATATGTTTGTTAAACAACAACAAATCGAGAAAATTGTGAAATATTTCACCAAAAACAGAAAACTTTTGATGCATCGAAGTGCATTATTTATGATTAAAATCGTCCTTAAAGGATTCAACAAACTCAAAAGTTTATTCAGCTCAAAGAAGATGATTACATTGCATATGATCAACTTCATAAAAGTCTTGTTAATCCATCTTTATAGACATTTTCCATCAGTCCATTTTATGTCCATTTTCCATTGAAACACGAAACACTGCAATTAAAATATTACAAATGCACAATTTTTGTTCATCGTTTGCGTTTTGCGCGTATGTTTATTTTGCAATTAATAATCTTTGAATCTCAAATCGCACAGTCAGCAAAAGAAACTTAAGAAACTCGGAGGAGCGGGAGTTGAAGTAAATAAATATAAATATTCATTTAATAACATGAGACATGGAGCTTAAATTACATCGCGGGCGCAGATAAAACTTCCTTTTTTAACTTCAAGCTCTCTATCTCACTCTGCTGAATGTGCATTAAGCAATTAACAGTTGAAATATCACGAAATGCGAGGAATGATGAATGAATCTGAATGCCGGAATAATCAACAAATTAATTAAAATGTATTTAAGATTGTCGTTGAGTGGTCGATGTAGTGAGTTAATTAAAATTTATAAGATTTCATCGAATCAGCTTTTAGTGCGGGACCAAAAATCTTGAACAGCCTCACAACATGCAATTCACAAGCTCCAATCGAACAACCAAAAAAGCTTCCGACTGCGCAATTAGTCGATCGTTTTGCCTACTTCCAATGCACTAAAAATCAAACGCTCTTTTTTTTTGCGATGTTCATAAATCCGAAATTACTTTCATCGTCTATTTGTGCAATCATGTCTAATCGTAAAGAATAAAAATTATTCATTTGATCGTAAACATTTCTGGCGTCGAGATGGAGAAAGAGCCTACAAATATCGAGGCTAAATGAAAATATCGATTTCAAACAACAAACAAATTGAAAACATCAAAAGAGCCCAAAACTGGGCTTGGAGAAGGGATAATTGCGAAATCAGAAAGTATCCTTTACAATTAAGTAATTAAAATGTCCTCTCTGAGACATCTCTCATTCGCTTGTTTGCCCATGTGAACCCTAAAAGAGAAAATGAAAATTCCCATCAAAATTCCTATAAAGTTCTGCGAAATAAAATTTATTGAATGATTGTTGGCAGCCTGAAGCTTCTCAACTGAGCCGCGTACTAATTACGATAATTAAATCTCTTTAAATATTCATGAGCATCCCCGTCGCTCATACATTGCCAAGTATCATTAAATTCCTGACAGTCATGAACTGAGATTGCAATAAATGCATTTACTGCTCACAAACATTAACGATTGTCGATTAAACTATAAAAATCAATTCGCAATGATGTTTTATTATTCAAGTGTTATTAGTCAAACCTAGTGTGGTTTTATGTAAAATTTGTTTATGGCGATTAACTATTGAGTTGTGCAATAAAATCCAATTCATTTGACCTTTTCATCAACTATACATAATTAAATGAAAGCAACTTTCGTTCCTTAGTCTGAATTAATTAACTGTTTTGGGGGTAGCTCAGTATAGACCACACAGGATGAAAGGCTTGTTGAACAACGAGAAAAAAAAAACAAAGCAAAACAAACCAAACCACATTTACATTCATTGGAATTGCGAATAGTGATTTTTTTTCTTTTTTCAAAAAACAGCAAAATAAGTATCAATTTTTTTATGAGCGGATGGTTGACGGCTGACTCGCGCTGTGCTCAGTTCCGACCAGCAACGCTTTTTTTTTTGCTTAAATTTTGCTATTTTTTTTTTCTTCTTTCTCTTGATTATTTTTGATTTCGATAATCGACGAGATTCTGTCGATCAAGCTTTTATGATAAAAATTCAGATGAAATTGACATTTTCCGGTCGAGAGTTTTTGTTTTATGCTGATCAAAATATATATTTTTTTTTGTTTTTCTGCTGAATTGATAACGAGATTGGATCGCAAATATATGTTGATGTTGCGTGTTTTGAATTGTTTTGCTTCGCGCGCGCGTTCCTCGTTTAATTTGTGGCCTTTAATTTTTGGTTTAATTAATTTAAAATGTTATGTTTTCTGTTTATTTCACTTCTTTTTTTTTTGTTTGTCAACTTGATATGTCGTTTAAGTGAATGTCCAATAAAATTGCTTATTTATGTAACAGCTGATAGGAATTTTAGCAAGTGATATCACATATAAAATTATATTCCAAATTCGCTCGAGATTGATCCCGGAAACATTTCATTGGAAACTTTTTCTCAATGAAGCACCAAAATTAACTGAATTAAAAAGTTCCAATCTGTACCAGGGAGAGTCAGTGTGAGATAGAGAAGGCATAAGTGAATCGCACAATTTGATCATTATCTTAATTTTTATATATTTATTTACTCTGTTTTGCCTTCCATTAATATGAAATCTCGTTCCATATGAACTCGTTGAGATATTTCTTTTAAGGTTTAAAGCGAATGAAAATGTTACTGAAACCATTAATAACCAGCGCAAATGTTCTCGTGCGCGAGCCTCAAGCCTTAAAGCAGCAGAAATACCACACGAGGTATTTTATCAATCTGCAGGTTATCATACTAAAGTGCACATAAATAAATCGTTTTGAATCAAACAGTCCAGATTAAGACTTGCCTGATTATCGCATGGTCCGCAAATCCCATCAAGACTGGCAAGCTTTTAAAGCTAACCACAACGCCCTCAAATCAAACCACCCATGAAATGGGTTACATGTAATTAAATTTAATTCAATCAACTAATGTGAAACTTTCTTATCGCAACATGACATGAAAGTTCAACTCTCGTGATGTTGGATAAGAATTAATTTGAAAAGCAAATAATTGAATTAGCGATCATAATTCTAATCGTGCAATAATCATGTGTATCATGGCAAATGAAATTTAAACGACTCAGTTCGAAACATTGAAAATTAATTGTTTCGTTTTTATTTGGTTCACTGCAAGAATGTTATATTTCTTTGAAATCAATTAGACTGCTCCTAGAGATGGTTTACATTCTCAAATTGCTCTTAAAATCAATCCGATGATCGATTGATCGTCTGATTCCATTTGTCAGAAATGATCACAATAACAAAAGTTATGATCAAGTGCGGAAAAATTCATTTCAAACGATTAAACAAAATATAAATGACTTATGTGTGGTAAAACAATTCCAAGCATCAAAAAACCGCTCAAACATAATTTATTGTGATGACTTCAAACGAGAACCTCGAATATCATCAGCTGAATCAAAAACACTACTTAGCAAATAAATAAAACAAAACATCAACAATAAGATCACAGAGTAGCAGAGTAGTCAAGTGAAGATTGATTGTTTATTGTTTACTTGTTGTGCAAGCCATTAAGCAAATATTCAAAGACACTACCTAGGTAGCGAGTCAAATAAAACATTAAGGAAATGGAATTGAACACTGGAAACATTAACTGACCACCAGCGAGCGATACATTGAGTGATAATCATTCGCTAATTATAGACTCACTCGCAATTCTCCATCACACAACTATGGGCCATCCAGCCTTGAACTCATTAAATAACTCCAGCGAAGTGATTGCGACGTTTGTAAAGTACAAAAAAAAAAAATTAAACACTCGCGAGTTCGCCCGCGAGAGAAAAAAATCAGTTTGCATTCAACAACAGAACCCGAAAGACACTTACAAAAATGTTGGACATTGAGAAGTCATTTTTTATCCAGCACTGGGAAATTGTTGTGATTGTTATTTCAATTGTGTACTTTGGCTTACGGTTGCGAGATAATCAAAAGAAATCCACATCAAAAGCGCAGCGAGTTAATGATGATGAAACAATTGAAAATGATTATCGAGACGATGAGAATGTAACAGACGACCTGACACCATCACTCGAAATTGCTAATCATATTCCATATAAAGGGACAACTAAGGTCCTTCGGGGTGGTGCTGAAGAATTTTACGACATCGCTAATGATCGACGTAGTATTCGAAAGTTTAGCAGCAAACCAGTAGACATTGAGATTGTTAAAAAGTGCATACATGCTGCTGGAACTGCGCCAAGTGGAGCGCATACAGAGCCGTGGTCATTTTGTCTTATTAAGAGGTGATTTAAATTAATTTATGTTATAACAGTTGTCGTAATTTTATTGTTTCGGATTAAATTAGTGACGACATAAAGCAACAAATTCGTGAACTAATTGAAATCGAAGAATTTACAAATTATCAACAACGAATGTCAAAGCAATGGACAACGGATTTGAAACCATTACGAACGAATCACATCAAAGAATATTTAACAGATGCACCTTATACGATTCTCGTGTTCAAACAAACTTATGGATTTCGGCCAGATGGCAATCGTAAGATTCATTATTACAATGAAGTATCATGTGCCATCTCAGTTGGAATCTTGTTGACAGCTTTACAAGCTGCCGGCTTATCGTCTTTAACTACAACACCATTAAATTGTGGACCAGCTCTTCGTATCCTTCTCAATCGCCCTCAAAATGAAAAACTCATGGTGGTTCTGCCCGTTGGCTATCCAGCCGATGATTGTGAAATTCCCGATATCAAGAGAAAGCCATTGGATGAAATTATGAAAATTTACTAAAAAATATTTCAATCTCCTTATGCAGTGCTATAATTAAATCGCAAAATTATTGGTTCCACTGCATGTGTTTCATTTACGCAAATGAATAAAAAAAAACCTAAAGCATTTTTTTTTTTGCTGAATCTTAATTAAAATTGATTGGCAATAAGATGCATTAAGCTAATTTCAGCGAACAACTCTCAAGAGCTGTTATTCCCTCTCAACATTTTTTTTTCTTGCATTTCAAAAGCTTCATTTTCTCAACTCTTTCCAAAAATTAAAGATATGAAAACGTCAACGAGCGAAATGAAAACATCAACATGGATTTTTAATGTACGATATTATTGCTGTTGCAGCAGTGTGATTGCATGTTTGGCATTTCAGTTGAAATTACACTTTTATCAAAACGCATTAAACCTTATGATGATGATATGGAAAATGGGCGTAATGTTGCTCCATTCTTCATCTGCACTTAATGGCACACAACTCGAAATTTCATTAATATTTTGATGGTTGTTTGTTGGATTTTCTTTATTTCTTTCTTTTTTTTTCGTGTGCAGAATTGTGCAATGCGAGAGGATTCACATTAACAACACCAAGCCAGAATGATGGAAATAAAAATTAAGAAAAGAAATATAAAAATAAACTTTTATTAAGAGAGGGAACCAGATTATTTACATTCAAGAAAACTTAAAGGGAATTAAAACATAAACATTGACCATGGGCGTAGATTGATTTTTAACGTTGTTATAAAAGCTATTATAAATTGCCATAGAATCTATGCATGCATAAATCAATCATATGATTATGAGAGCATATATTACCGCCACTGCATCCAACTATAACATATTATTAATGGTGAATATAGGTAAGGAATCCAAAATACAAAATAAGAAGAATGGAATTAAGAATGAAAACACGAGAGACTGCGCAAGTGAGTAAGGAGCATAAGAAAACAAGTTTTTTCTTGATCATTTTATACATAACAAAAAAAAAGAGGCAAATACCACAACGATGAGCAGATTAAATATTTTAAATGAAAAGAAAGACGAATTTCTTGAGGCTGCGAGAAATGTATTAAGAATTTTGGTTTTCAATTCCTTTGCAGCACGAGAAGTTAGTTCATGAATAATTCTAATGATACTCAAAAGTAATAATTTTTAATGCTTTTTTGATTTGATTGTGTGCTTTTTTCCAACGCTTTACGCTATAAAGCAAAAGAGAAAATTTGAATAATAAAATTATAAGAAATTACTTTTCAAAGTCCATAAAACTTACTGGCGACTTCTCTTAATGAGGAATATCATTAAATCCGTTAATAATTTCACAGCCACCAACACTTTTTTTTGCATCTGTTACAAGGAAAACCGATTGCAGAACTTCAGCCGTATACTGGGAGTTGTGCATAAAATTATTTGCAAAGAACCAAAGAATGTTGAAAGGAAATTTTTATTTATTTACTTCAATTGTGCGGTTAGTTTTGAGATCAGAAGTATAAAATGCAATGTCATAACAGTAGCGATGCATTAGGATTCCCACCTAATGCAGTACCGTGTCTGTATTTAAATCCAGCACTGAAATATAATCATCTCGAAAGCCAGTGCAACAAATCAAAGGAACAAATTTAATGCTTCTTTATTCAGCAAGTCAACTTGAACTTTTCAGAATGATAAAATGAAGAATGAGAAGCAACTAGAAAAAAGTGCACTTCAAGTTCAATGAAAAAGCCATCAAAGCCACATAAAGCATTTTTTACCGCAAAGGCTATACGACAATGACACGACTAGAGTTCCAGTTATAACAAAAATATGAAGCAAGTCTGTTTAAAAACTCGTCATTGAATATCATTAACAATAACCGAATGCACCTCAAAAAAGAAACTTGTCTCAATTTTCGCTGTCGCACGCCAAATTGCATTTGCACGCGAAATTCATCATTTTATGCATTAAAAACTTTAATCCCAGCTGACTCACGAAACGGTATGTTAATCAAAAGTAATGAAAAAGTAAACGCCATTAAAGTGCATTAAAGTTATTCTCATGTAAATATCTCAAAACAACAAGAAACGAAGGAAGAACAAAAAAAAATACTCGCCGAGACTGTAATTTTTTTTTTTCTTTTGCTAAATTTGCATAAACGAAACATTATTAATAGGAACAGAGAAGATTCAATTAACATAAAAGAGAACTTAAAATAAAAATTTAGCGGACTTTACGCGAAAGAAGAAAAAAAAAATGAAATACCGAGAAAACCATCAAAACTACTTAACCACGCGAGAGAGAAACTTGAAAACCATGAAAATATATTGCAAATAAATATTTTTATATATAGCAAAATAAGCGAGCTGATTTTCTTCAACCCCGATCTGCTCGAGACAGGTTGTCGCTCTAATCCATGGGAATGGGACAAATGATATGACAAATTAATTTTTTTTTATTTGACATATTTTTCTGTAAAATGAAATTCAGATGACATTCAACGACCGACAAATTAATTGAAACTGCAACATATATTGCTGTCTCGTGTTGTTTAGACTTAACTCGTAAAGACACATCGAATGGATTGTCTTTGATGCCTTATATACATAACCGCAACTCTGACAAATTTCAAAAGAAATGTGAGTTCAAGCAATTAACAACATTAACAAGGAACGTGAAATAAAACAGACATAAAGATTATTGAACAATTTGTCAGATGGTGTGAAAATATTACTTTGGATAAAGATAACTTGTTTGTTGATTCAACTAATTAAATGACTTGCATAAAATTTGTTACGATAATTTACGTAAGTTGATGAAAAACTTTTGCAATCTTCCTCTAATAAATTTTTGCGCTCTTTCTACATTTTCATTCACAAAATTGGAAAATTATCAGCACTTGCCCACTCAACGAGCGCCACAAATCGCCGAATTAACTTTGGTGAGGCAGCGTTGACAATTTATGGCATGTAACAGATGCTTGAGGAGTAGATTTCTTAAACCTTTGCGCGACTTCTTAATAAAAACTTCATAAATTTTCCGCACAGCCAAAAAAAAAAAAATAAAAAGTTTCTGCTGAATGAATTAATTTTTACGAGGCAAAAAACAAAAACAAAAAATTTCATGAATGACGCAGAAAAAAAATTTCACTAAATTAGAGAAAAAAATAAATTAATATTTCCGGAGATTATAGATTTTTCTTTATGAAGCGACAGATCGTTTGCTGGCTTTATATAAAAAAAAAAACATCAAGAAACTGAACGAAAAAAAAAGCGTAATTCCGTTAATCCTTTTTTCTCGCAAACATCACAAGCATCGCAATCGTAAATTTTCCAATAATTTTTCTGTTCTTATGAATGGGCGACATTTTGGCAGTTTACTGTGTGAGCTCTACTGACTTTGCGACGTAAGAATAAAAACCAATGTTTTATATGTTTTTTTTGATACTCTTCGCCTCAGTAATGATTATGGCATAAGGCATAAGGAAGTCAAATACGAGAGCGAGAGTGTAAAACTATCATGAAAATATGTTGTTGAACATTAATTTTTAATAACAAAACATAAACCCGACCTTCTTCCAACTGAATATAAACATTTTGACTATCACACTGTACTTTTACGGAAGATGTTCACTTTTTCCTCCGGAACGTGATTGATGATGACAAATAGAAACATTGCGCAAATAAATTAAAATCTCTACTGAAAAAAAAGGATTCACAAACATGTGAATAATAACAACATGTGTTCACAGCATAACTACATTGAGCCAATTTTGAAAAACTCACTTCGTCCCCATCAGATGATTTCCGATTGTCATGTGCAACAAGTTAATTTGGTGTTTTCTATCATCGAACACAGAGCAAACAAATCAAATTGTGCCTCACCTTACTTCGCACGTTTCATGAGTTTTATCTAATTGCATTTTGCTCTCTTTCGCCATGCAATGATCCGAACACATGAAACTCGAACAAGCCATTTAAGGCAAAATTCAATTTTCGTACACTTCATTCAATGTTCGTGTCGATGAGGGATATCAACTGAAAAAAGAAACTTGACAAAATCAATCACGTCTGTTGCTTTTCATCATTGCTGTAATCATTCACTGGATGGACTTCTAATTTGCTATCAAATAACATTATTTTCGTCTTCTTTCGATTGGGTTTTTATGGACTGTAAATTGATCATTATTTGAGAACATACAATTCAGGAAAACAAATTCGGCAGAACAAAAGCGCCGCGCTCGGGTTGTTGAATAAATAATTAGAATTTTGTTTTGAACTTAATTGAATAACAGAAAAAAAAAATCAAAACATATTTGGTGGATGCTTTAATTTGAGCTTTCGAAACTTCCGCTAAGTAGTTGTGCCAAATTATAGGGTTTCAAGCAACCTCAATAATGATATTTCTAAGGTTATGAAATCTAATTTGTGGTTATGTTTCAAAATGCCGATTCATTAATTTTATTTTCCCAGCTTTAATGCGCAAAATTTTTCACGCTCGTGAGAAGCTCAAGTGAACGCTTATAGCATATATGAGTCGCAAGTTTCATCATCAACTGTGGAAACCGCTCCTCCTCCTACTCCTCGTATAGCAATAAATTTTTCAATTTACACTTTATTTGACTTTAAACAATATTTTACAGCATAAACATCAATTTTTCCCCGTGAATGTCTTTTCACCGTGGGCTCAAAATTCAAAATTCATTGTGATTTTATTGTCTTAGAAATGAAAACAGTCGCACTGAATAATTTGAGAGAAAATAAAGAAAAAAGTTTTGTAGAAGAAGAAATAGAAAATACGAAATTGAGCGATAAGATAGTCAATTTTTTTTATGTAAGCATAATGCATTGTAAAAACCTTTTTATGGGCATCGATGTCCAATTGTGTCACCAGTAATCTCTTGACAAATCAGAAAGAAAACCCTAAATTTTAATATCATCGATATCATTGGCTTTCAAACCGCAGAAGACATTTCTCGGCTGATGATTGAAAATATTGATTTTTAAATATGGACATTCAAAGACATATTTTTTTAATATTATTGACTCACAGAAAGACAGCGAGATAAAACTATGCAAGGGCCCTTAATGCATTTTGATTATCCGAAAAAAAATGACATAAATTTATTATTTGACTTTCATTAAGCGCCCCATGAAACAACCTCATTTATGCCATCGTTGTAATAACTTAAGTCATCAAATATCCGCCAATACAGTTTTTTTTTTAAACTTCCAAGCGATGTATTCGAATCTTGCCGATTGTCGGCTCTGATGGCCACGAAATGATGAAACAAATGTTAAGACAAAAAAAAAATAGATAAGTATTTTTAGACATCAAACCAAAAGGAAAGACGACATTGGCGTCAACATTCCACAACGGATTGAAATGAAATATAGAAATATTATTTGTGGTCGAAACGATGTCGTTTTGATGAACATGTCGTTTGCCGAAATAACCCAAAAATAGAAGTCTCAAGAAAAAAAGAGATAAATAAAATATCAACAATTCATAAAAAAATATTTCTTGATGCGGTTCACACGACAAATTTCTTCTATTCGTTCGTCGTCTTATTCAAGAACCAATTCAAGTGGAAAAAAATGTGAAATGCCTCCGTGAGAATGTCTTTAAGGGCTTAGATTTAAATTCAACAATATAGTGACAAATTCAAAGTGACATTTCAAGAGAATGTTCGAATTGCTACTGAATTTGGTGAGCTTTTGAGGTCATAAAAAGCAATTGCATGGAAAATAAAGAAAAAATGCAAATCAATGTCAAAAATGATTCATAAATAATTATACGGTCCGCTATTCGAATTGGTTTGCTGCAGGAGAATGGCAAACAATGTGCACAAAAGTTGTTGGAAGACAGATCCATTATGTGCAATTTCTATAAATAATCGCTACTAAGTTGAGTTTTTAATGTCTTCACACAAATACAACGCATGCTCATAAATTTGTTTCACAATATTCAATATTCATAGTGATACTGAAACAGTAATAGAAACTATGGCAAGAAGGTTGAAGCTTGTCTAAAAATGTTAATAATATTTCATAACGCTCACTTTCAATTGCACAATTCGCTTTCGGGACAATTTATGAATGTCACGAAGTGGAAATTGGTCATAGATTTTGATTTCATTGTTATTCAAAAAAGCAACAAACGTGTCCCGAATGGTTTTTGTTTTCAGTTTTTTGGGTTCGTGAAAAATGACTGTCAATTAAGTTTGAAAGTGCATAAATTTCCAGCAATTTTCGATTTTCGAATTCCATCGGAATTGAGGGAAAATTACCCATGAAACTATGTTTCTCTCTGCCACTTAAATTCCACTTTACACCCCTCGGCAAGAAGAAACTCCCTCTGCAATTGATGGACGTTTAAGGATGTCATTTATCCTGCTGGCGAGCGGAAATTTAGCAATTTACTTCCGCACTGCAAGAATGCCTTGAAGAGAATCATAAATATTTCACTTCTCACAATGTTCCTAAACATTTTTATTAAGAAATTGAATGGCACAAGAGAGTAATCCCTTTTTGAGAAATTTCCTTTCTTTTAGAAAAACCCGTAAAATCCATTTTTATTTATCTCGATTCCCGCGTTTCGTCACAGCTGAAAAGTTTTGATTTATTGGCCAAGATCAGAAGAAAAAAAAAGCAAGTTGAGAATGAAAAATGGAATTAGATTTACTACTTTTTGCCAATTTTGTCGTTCCACGAGAGATGATTATGGTGTCCTTAAGGGAAATCTTTCAGTCATGACGGTACTTTCAGCTATTTCTAATGTGCGGTTTTGTCTTGCTTTGAAAAATGCCTTTGACTCTACGTCTACACATAAAAGAAATTTCAAGAAATGTTTAGAAATTTGCTTCGCAAAAAAAAAATGTGAACATTAGCACACATGTGAGACGGCATCAAAAACAAAATAAAGGGGCATTGGAACGGGAAACACGCCAACGAACGAAAAAGTGCAGCACTTTAAATGCATCCAATTTAATCCGAGCGATTCATCAAAAAAACCGCCGCTTCATTTTATGATTTTGTAAATTTAATTTCAGTTATTTTCGAGAAAATTAAATTGTTTCATGTGTTTTTCATCATCAGCCGCGATGCCTTGCGCTGTGCCGAGAGATAAACCATAAAAATGGATAATCATTTTAATGACTTTCTTAAGAAAAAAGAAATCATTCAAAGAACATTTTTCTTTGGGTCCAAAGCGCATTATGATATTTCGTGTTCCACATCAACGAAAAACCCGAACACGCTCAACTTGATTGTTTTTCTCATTTAAAATTCACTCCAGTGACCAACGGCCAATGAAACCAGCAAAAAGTTAGTGAGAAATTATACTGCCAGATGGAGCAGAAAAATGTTAATTTTCGTTATGTCGCAATGGACGCGCGGAGACGAGGGAAAAGTAGAAAAAATTCAAACTTAGCCATCAAATGGATTTCTTATTCATGATGATACAAATTGGCCATTTCCTATATCGATATTCGAACACCGCGAAAGTGAGTGAGAAACATAAAATCGTAATCATGTTAATTGATTGACGCTCATCGTCGCGTTGTTAAAGATATAAAAATAAATTAATTTTGTGATGTTGAAATTGTCTGGAAAACTAATTTTGAAGTATATTATGATCATGCATCATGTATCCATGCTCCATAAATCGCTAATTATGCTCAACGCTCATATGCCATTGTCACTAATAAATGTCTCATACATGAATCGTAGCGCAACGATGAGCATAAAAACAAAAAATCTTTATTGCATTCTCAGTACTGTTTCACTTAATATCCCGACAGACGTTGTGCATTCATCAACATTTAATGAACACCACTTCACAACTACTTTAGTGCTATTGGCATCGCGAAAAAAAAAATTTGTATGAAAGCACCTATAGCGACAAACATGAAATGTGCGATGAGAGTGAAATTTTTCCCACTTCGAGTCATCACGCCTCACGATGGCTGTTTGCATGTTGCGGAATTTCATGAAATAACACTTAAATCATTATCTACCCATTCAGTTGCATAACACATTTCAACCGAGCACCCACAGCATTTCTCATGAATATGCACATCTCTTATAAAACTCATTCAGGTTTCCTCAATTGAGAGTTAGAATTTAAATTTGAAGCCACAAGTTTGCGACGAATCACTAAATATTCTCCTCGAAGGAAACTCCATGAAAGCATCCTGCAAAAGAATTTTGGTTCACAATATTGTAATAGATTTTAAAATTCGAAACTGAAATAAATGACTCAATTACTATGTGAATCGTATGTTGAATTGTTGAAGCCCAAATTGATTACTATCATTGTGCACGTTTCAAAGGCCTTCTCATATAAAAAAATGATATATTTATGTACATGATGACGAACGACAGACACAAATCAAAGCTGAAGTGCTTTTAATTATTTCGAGAGAATCCAGTGCTGATAAGATAAGGCATTTTTTTGACATGGGCGTCGGTTGCGTCGTAAAAGTGCTTTGTGCATGTTTTTCATTTGAAAATACGTTTAAGCAATAAGCGAATAAATATTGACGTCAAAACAGCAATTTGGGATAGAAATCCATTGAACCGAAAAAAAAAATAGATGGCGTTATTAATTAGAAATATTGGTAACAGCAAGCGCAAACAAGCGTTACCACAAATAGAAATAATGATCATTACACTTCTAATGTGGGAAATACTAAGACCAAGTGATTAAATCCACTTGCAAGAGTCCGAAATAATGAGAATCTAATTAATAATATTTTTTTTATCTCTCGACATTTCGATCTAATTACAGGTGCTTAGGTATCAAATCGCCATTCATTGAGTTCACAACAGAATTTGAGGTACTCTCAAATGCCAGCATATCACTCAATGCGTCAGACACAAACAATGCCGACACAAGACAGCGAAAAAATGGCCTACACAATTTGGGCAACTTCATTAATCCCATCTCGAATCCAAATCGAGATGAGAAGACATTCAAAGGGATTAACAATACAATATTCACCATTCAGAGCGACATTCTCGAAAGTAAAGATTCACGAAAGCAGCAAGAAAAGCATTTATATCAGTTACAGCAACAGCAAATTCAAGAACTCCAACAACATAACTTTAATAAGTCGGCAACGAACAAAATATTGATGGACATAATAAAGCCCATTGTGACCGATATTCGAAAGCCGATCAATGAAGACGATGAAGAGAACAATAGCCAGCCGGATCAACAAACAATACGAATAATTGCTAATGGACATACTGACAACCATCACGAGCAAATGGACAAAGTCCATCGGAGCTTTCCATATGACTCAAATGACCGAAAAGTCATAATGCCATTGGCATTGAAAACCACATTAATTGAACGCGAACGTCCAATACCGACACCCGTACCACCCAAGAGCCAGTCTAACATTGATGATCTCAAAAAGCACCTGCTGATGTTGCAGAACTTCACTGACAATGATAGAAATTTCCAGAGCAAATTTGTTGTTTTCAAAAAGAGCACAACAACCATTCCACCAACCACCACAAGCACGACAGTTACATCGACAACTGTCCGTACGACCACAATGCCCTTTCCGATGACAATGTATCGCACAAAACCATCAATAAACATGCCATTACAAAATTCACAGATTCTACGTGACGCTTCGTTTCCATTCTCACGAGTTGAACGAGTCACAGTTGTGCCACAAGTTTTCCTACAGAACGACCAAGAGCAGCCCGATACAGATGATGACCGTGCCATTGAAGAGCGTCGCAAAAGTCGCAAGAATGAAAAGAAACCGAAAAAGGATCGAAAGCGAAATAAAAACAATAAAGAGATGAATAAAAACAACAATAACAACATCAACAACAGTCGAGTTCAAAACATGGTGCCGCCACCGACAACAGCTGTGCCATCAAGGCAAGGAATGAGACGTGAGCAAAGACGACGGAACTTTGATGGTCAAAAGACGCCGACACGCTCTGAGAAAATGTTAAACGGTAGTCAGGTGCTAATTGGTGGTAAAACATCAACAACCAGCACACCAAACGCACCGTACATCATAAATCTTAATGATAAGCACATCGGAGTGGACACGAATGAAAATTCACGCAAATTATCGCGAGCAATTCGCAGCAAGGTTCAACCTGTTAGGCGTCGAAACTTTAATAAGATGCAACGTGACTTTAACATGCCCGACATGGCAATCAATGGCAACATCAGTAAGAATGCATTGAACGACAAAATTGATTTAAATCCAAAACACTGCTACGAAGTTAAAGGTTTAAGTAAAGGACAACAGAAAATATGTGAACAGTATACATCTATTATGCCGGCTATTTCACGTGGTGCACGTGCTGCTATTCAGGTGAGAAATAACATTTGATATTCACATATTATGCTATAATAGCCTTTCGAGTAAATATTTATGCTGACCACGAAGCTTTTCTATTGATAGCTTTTATTCAAACATTGACACCAATCTGCTTCTCATGTTTCTCATGCAACAATAAAAATTCAATACGAAACTTGAATGGCGCTTCACTTTCTATATCCTTGCTTGCATATATGAAGCAAGCTGAAACATCGTTTTCACTTCAACAAATCCATACAATATCATGAGCGAATAATGATGCAAAAGCTTTCATCGTTTTTCATCGCCTAAAGCACACTCCTCCATTTGGCATTTGAAAAATGTTTCATAAATTTTTTTGAGATAAAACGTTGGAAAATGTCGGTCACATTGAGATATTTCGTGTCCTCCACAGAAGGTTTCAACAATATCTAGTCAACAGAAAGCACATTTGTTGCATATCATGTTTTTTAATGACACCTTGTAAAGCTGCTGCATGAAACTTCAGATATCGCTCGAAGGATAATAAAGTTATGAAGAAGAGAAACAAAATTTTTGAGCTTTAATAGTCCTGCGTCCTTCCTTTTCAATTTCTTTTCAAGATGATCCCTATTGATGTTAATAATTTATGATGCTTTGCAGTGAAATTGATGTGAGCCATCATCATGAGTTTTTATCCTTTCACTTTTAGGACTCATATGAGAGTTATGTTTTTATAAAAGCTTCCACCTGCTTCCGTTTTGCATAAATAATGAGCTCACCTGTATCAGAAAATAAATAAAAAAAATATCTTCATGTGAAAAGCTTAATCTCCTTTGAGTCCTTTCACTGAACCAAAAAAAAAATTAAATTTACGCTGAGCGAAAGTTGCAGTAACAAAAAGAAAGAATGCGGAAATTTATGGAAAAAATGTTCTCAAAGTTACGCCTCACTTTCCTGAAAAAAGAAAGTTTAATCCTCAAACACAACTTTTGCTTTTTCTTCTGTTAATCACAATAAATTTTACATTGCAAAGTCAACGCCGCGGGCATTTTGTTTGAGTGCTTAACAGCAATTTTTTTCCTCTCCTCAAGTCTAATTAACATAAAAAACTACCCTTAAAATGAGTACAAATATTTAGATAGAGAAAAGGATTCTTGTTAAAAAGTTGTACAAACAAGGTTGATAATTGGTCTCTGTGCAAACTTTAAACTAAGCTGATTTTTGTCGGGCTGAAAATTAAGTAGCACTCAAATGTACAATCAAAAAGAAATCAAAACACTGGAAATTAATTCAAAATTTAACAAAAAAAACCTTTAATTACTGAGTATGTGTGAAAGAGTGGAGGAGCTACAACATAACAACAGGTGCAGAAAACTTTTTCGCTTACTCACTCAAGCACTGGAAACATTACCAACAATTAATTAATTAAGTATGTTTTCGCAAAGGCACATGTGCCAGAAATTTGCGGCGGCGGCGACTTTTCATACATGCAAAAATGAGTAAAAGCGTTATTTGGAAACCTCAAAAATCTGTTATGCGAAATTTCCTGCAATTTTTGTAAATTTCACATAATTTTTTGCACAGCCTCGCAAAAATGGTTTGAAGCCAAATATTTAGATTTAATTAAAATTAACAACAATGTTGCCTTGATGATCATTATGATGATGTTTTGAGGTTATTTTTCTAAAATAAAGTTCAGTCTCCAAACTCCAAAAAAGGATCAAATTTTCAAATTCAGTATCATACATGTGCTGACTAATATTGAGTAAAAAAATCTCATATGTCGGTTGTTTATTTACGCAAAATTATTTATGGCTACGAATATTAAATTAACTTTGCTATTAAATTTTCATAATAAATATCATGGAACATCCCAAACGAAAACATGAAATAACATCATTTTCAGCATAAATTCTTTGCAATTGTCTTCTTTTGAATCAAATAGTATCCTGCAATAACATTCAACAACGTTAATTTTACAAACAATTCAGTAAAATTGCTAATGCAAAAATAATTGAAATATTTTTCCAACCAAATAAACATCAGTAGAGTTTCTGAAAAAAAAAAAATAACATCTGCAAAAGAATGCTTTTACAGAAATTAAATTCATCGACCACCCAAAATCTGTTACCTAAAGTAACCGAAAACAAGCTGATTAAATATTCCGAACCCGAAAGAAGATTCATTTTGAATTGGGAATTTATGTGACCTTTCGGATGATTTTGGAATTTTAAATGTTATGAATCACACAGGATTCAAAAAAAATCCCCTTCGCCCAGCTTTTTTTTAAAAAAAGTTAATTAACGAATTCCTGCAGTTCAATTAACTTTCATACTTTGATCATTTACCGGTCAGACGTGTTTTTGTCTTTTATTTGGGCTTCGATAATCATCATAAATAAATAACAGAAAGTGGCACTCGAAATCGTTAATTAATGTGTTGTGATCCTTTTTCTTTGGTTCAACAGGAATGCCATCATCAATTTAAAAATCGTCGCTGGAATTGTTCGACGGGTGATGATGAGACAGTTTTTGGACCAGTAAGCGCCATTGGTGAGTTTAATTATTTTGTTTTTAATCTTAAGTTTTATTTCTACTTCAAAAAGCGGATGGCAAACTACTTGAAGTCATGAGAATTTGTTTGATATTCATCTCATTTCTCAACTAAAATCCGCTTTCTTAACTGTACAACTATACAAAGGAACTAAAAAACTTCAACATCACAAAGACCGAAAATTTAAAGAAACACAAAATACGAAAACTACTTTCTTGAAGATTTCCCTTCGGTATTTTTTATGCACGTTCGATTTACAAAGGAACTTTATGTTTCCTTTCGGGCAAAACAAATCTGCTCCTTTGTATTGTGAATGCACTCGAAGCATCTTCGAAGAATTTTGCAAGGGAAGATATTTTTTTTTAATAATAAGCAATGATTTTTTATGATTCGCCCAGCTTTGCTGCTCGAATGGTCACAGAAGGAATAATCTTCATAACTTTTGTGATATTAGAAAACTTTACTTTTGCAACGAACAGAAACCGCAGTTTCCCCTTCAAACTTTGGGGGGGGGATCCAAAATGGTATTTTGTTTTGAAGAATTTCCAATATTTTCACCATCATTGAGCACTCGACGATGAATATAAAATCACATTTTCAATAGTCCTTAAGAAGTTCTCTTATGTTATTTTATAGGTTTCCTGATGGCCTTCCGTTATCTTTCTTTCTTTTCTTTCTAAAATGATCCCTTGTCGAGTGGCAAGCGAGAGCTTTTTATATCAACAAATTTTCCATGAATGATTTATGACTTTTTAATTAACTTATTTAATCCCATGAAATGCCTGCGCAATAAACAACAAATGGCAGCGAGTCAACAATAATATATGCGCAAGGACCTGAACGCGTAGTATCTATCTCCGGAGGCTAGAAACTGTTCGGTTGAATTATTCCAGCAAACCATAACTCCATAACTTTACCTTTATGCATACAGAAAGGATCAGCGATGCCGTATTTTGTATAGTTGCAAAGCAATATTGCTGAATTTACAAAAACAAAAGAAGAAATATCCAAAACCCAGAGAAACGCAAATCCTTTTACGCGCTTATTGATATATCTCGAACGATCACCCCTCATCATCCACGGGTAGAATCCTTTCAAAAAGTCCTTGGCCTTGTGTCGAATAAATGTGGGCAAAGCCCCGAAGGCACAAAGCGAACAAATCAAATCAGTATTGTAAAATTGCCCCTTCATCATACTTATTGGCCATAAAAATCATGAGTGGCTTTATAATAGAAAAAAAAAATATCAGTGAATGTTTCACAAAGAGTAAGAGAGAGCATGTGGGCATGTTGGGTTGAATGAAACGCGGCCTTGCGAATAAAATATTATAAAATCAATAAAAAAAATTCAATCATTCAACAACAGCTTCCATCAGTTTCAACAATGAATTAATAAAAGCATCACGACTTTCGACTGTTTTCTCTCCTTGTTGCGTAACATCGATTGTTACGAGAATCGCTCGACGGTTTTTATTATTTATTTTTGATGAAAAGCAGCAAAAACTGACGTGAAACCATCAAAAATAATAAATTCCTGAATGAGGGTTTAATTGAAACAAAGAAAAAAAAAATTGTTGCTCTTTCGACTGTGGAATTCTGAGGGTTGAGAAGGGAAAAGAAATGTTGAGTTGAAGTGCATATTTTGTTATTTTATTTTCATTGAATGGAATTTCAGTCATTTCATTGATACAAATATTACAAAATATTTAAGCAACAAAAATTCAAAGAAATTTTCGTAAACAATTCAATTTCTGGGTCGATTACAGAGAACGTTCGACCCCTAACAGCCAAGTCCTTAATGTCACTTAGCACAACAACAAAAAAGGCGCAAAACACACGATCTGATGCCAATCAATGTCAAGCAATTGTTTGTACGAAATTTGACGTTTTTTTTTTTGTTATTGCCAGCATTAAGACATCTCGACTTTTCGGCAGTAAACAATTTAACGCAATAAAAAGCAACTATCAGTCGTCAGCACAAAAATATCAATTTAATGGGCAAATTTTTGTGTTTCGCGTGGATAAATTTTATTTATTTTTATTGGGAAATTTTTTTTTTCGGTTGAAATTTCACTGACAAAAATAATTTTGTCATTTTTGTAAGCCGCCAGAGCTCTAGAAAATCAAACATCATCTCATTTTTTACAGTGCACGGAAAACATATTTTTTTTCTCAGGATCAACATTGAATCGGTTTGGCGCGTTTGATGTTACAAAGTTTGTTTATCGAGCGTATTGGAACCTTTCTCAATGTATTTCTCAACGAAATCGTTTTCCCGGGAAAATCCATTTAATTAACTTGAAAGCAAAATGTTCTTCCTTTCGTTTTCAATTGAAAAATCTTCCGCAGTATGTTAGACACAGGAAAACAGTTTGATTTTGTTTTGAGCCGGAAAAAAGGGTACATGTGAAATTATTATTAATTGGGGTTTTGGCAAATACATATAAATAACATGATGAAAAACGTTGTGCATCCTTCTTTGGTTGTTTATTGTTTGAGTAAATATTACAAATGTTTTGCCATTAGCATGAATTCTATATTTGTAACATTAGTTGATGATGAAATTATGAGTAATGGCGAAGAAGCGACACACAGCCGACGACTGCTAATTTGCTACCAACAATGAACCAAATTTCAATTCAACGTTGTTGTGTCCCTTTTTTTTTTGTTGATTCGTGAATATTTTTAAACGTCACGCATGAGTTTCAAGCATTAACCCCTTTTCAGTGACTGCAGATTTCCGAGCAATGTGATATTCTGCACCATGAAATTTTACATTTTCAAGTCATTTTAATATACAATTCAATATAAATCAGAATGTCGCAGAGAGGCGAAGAACTTTTGTGCTGTTGTGACGCCAGCAGCGAGTTAATGTTGCTGAAACTTTCCTCGGGAAAAAAGAAAATATGTGAAATTGTGCAGGATGTGTTAAGAGTTGAAATTCCTTCCTCTCGTGGAGCTTAAAATTGTAATCCAGTTTGAAAAATATAACATTAAAATATTACGCTCGAAATCTTCCTCACGAGCTTTCCTTACCGCAAGCAATTTCTACTCAATTTTTTCACGAGAATGTGAAATATTCCTTTACTAAAATCTCATATGAAACTTAGATGTTGGCAATTTAGAGCATGAAAAAGGGAAGAAAGTATAATCAAACAAACATAACATGCTTCGCTGGCACTAAGATTAATGCCCAGAAATAATTCTTCAAAGTCAGAACTTTCGTGCAATTCTTTCTCATGAAATAAATAAATCTTAAGTTTTTTTTTTTTTTTTGAATTAAATTTAATGATTTCGAGACTCCGTCGGAGCGGGTTAATCACTGTGGGCGGATTAAAAGAATATTCGACTGGGGCCCAACTTCTTTTTCATCTTCTCGCTCCATAACATTAATAAGAAAGAGCAACAGAATTTTCAAATGAAAATTAATATTAATTTCGATATAATTCGACTCGGATATAAAATTATATGCTTCAAAATTATAAATTCCACATTCGCTTTTTGTGATAAAGTACACACATGCACATCCCATTCCCATCTCATTTTAGTCTTTTCATGATAGTCTCACAAAACATGTTGGAAATTAAAGTCAATAGATATGGTTGAAAGTTTTGATGTATATAATTAAAATTACAATTTTTGAACGTGGAACTATCTATTTTCTCATTCGATGAATTTTTAGTAAAATTTAATATTTCACTGGGAAGGCATTTTATTAGCACATACAGGAAAGGCTGTTGAATTGGACTCGGTTCCATGATGGCTTTTACAAAAGACATCAAATGCCAATAAAATTAATTTTATTGCCGTGAAAAATTGACTAAAAAGGTTCCATTCCGGTTGAGAAGAGAAAGAAGATCGTGTGTGGGATTTGCTGTTGATTGGAAGTGACATGCGGGATGTGTTCCATTTATCTAGCTTGAAAAATTTCTCCATCACCTAAAAAATGCCTTTCAACTATTAGCAACGTCGCAATTTATATGTTCGACTGTTACAAAAGACATCATAATATCCTTAGAAACTTTTCTTAATATCCGTAACAAATTGAGATGTCGCATTTGGAAAATTATCGGCAAGACTAAACACAATTGCTGGTGCTGTATATGTGTGTTCCATAAAATGGCACTAATAACAAATACGAAGAAAAATAACTTTTAGAAATTTTTAATCCTGTTCCGCATGAAGTAATGCAACCATGCATAGATAATTGTCTTTCGATTATGTCTCTCATAATGAATCATGTTCTGTGTGCAACTGCAAAATTGTCAGTGAACATCCCCTCGGTCTTAAATATATCAAATGAAATAAAGAAAAAAATGCTCAACACATAATATTTGAGGGTCACGATGATGCATTTCCCAATTGAATTTTAATTTAAATATGAATGGAAGGTTTTTGTAACCTAATCGCATTTTATTTAACAATAAACCGAGAAGAGTTGAAGTGAGTTCATTGAAACTGAAGGGTCGTGATTAGAATCTTTCGTCAAACTAATTTCATTATTTTGACTAATCAAGAAAATTGCACAATTTTTCATTTACAGGCTCACCGGAAATGGCATTCGTTCATGCACTCGCCGCTGCTGCAACGGCAAGTTTTATTGCACGCGCTTGTCGCGATGGACAATTGTCGTCATGTAGCTGCTCGAGATCGTCACGGCCCAAGCAACTCTATGAGGTAATTTGATTTCAAAGGAATTTCAGAACGTGAACACTGTAAAAACAAATTTTCTTCATTCTCTTATTTGAACAGCAATTCGAGTGGGGCGGCTGCGGTGACAATTTGGAATTTGGCTACAAGTAAGTTGAATCATTATATCAGGATTAAAATATTCTCTTTTTGCATAATCCCATTCTAATGAATGATGCTCCTCGCTAAGTCCATTGTTGTCGGTCATTGAATGAATATAATTAAAATCATCGTTCGGTTTTTAGTGCATGCTTGTGAACCATAAAAGTGATTTGCTTTATGTTGAAAGAAGGGTAACTTGAAATCTGCTTGATGCCGATAAATGGTCTCGATGGTATCAGTGTATCTCTCGTGGCAACAATATTTGCAAAATAAACAAACTCACGACTACATACGGATTGAAGTTGTTGATGTTATTGTTGATTCCGGTAAAGATCATAAAACATCATGTTTGAATAACATCCGAGAGCTTTTTCAATAGCATTAATCCTATTTGCAAACAAAGCATTCGGTGTACGAGAGATTTGGGGAGAACTGATATTTTTCATGTTTGTTTGACAGAAATTCTTTGATGTTTACTGATAGCAACAACATAACATCAAAATGCAAATTGTTTATTTTAAGCTGACCTTGCATACATGAAGCATTTTCCCAAAACATGAAAATTCCCTTTTCCGGTATGCAAGAAATTAATTTATGATACCAAAACGAAATCAACGATTCATTATTAAGTGGTCAAATTCATTTAGCAATAATAAAACGATTAAATGCAACATTGGCATTAATTACATTACGTTTGTCGGCATATATTTATTTTGTCAAGTGTATACGCATCAGCATAAATAAACACATCCGCAGCATAAATCGAGATTTCAAGATGAAAGTCTCATAGCATGTTGGGGGTCCATAAATTAAGACAAACGGTAGAAAACCGGAAAGTTTTTGATGTCCTTTTCCTTCCGTTTTCTCCTCTCTTTGTGGCTTCTATTCACCGCATGTTTTTTTCTTTTTCTTTTTATAAATAAACGGTAATTTCTCAAACCCTATTTCACCATTGTCAACCTTTAATTCAATTTGTCGCTTTTTCCCATGATGATTTTGAGGGCGTGAGGCGAGTGTAAACCAAATTTTTGCCTACACATAAACGGCATAGATATACACAAAAGAAAGAAAAATATCACAAGAATTTAATAAAAATAAATCTCATGCGTTAACAAAAGAACATTTAAATTGCCATAAATATCAAATTCTGTCATCGACCATCATCACCAATCCAATAAATGCCTTTAATTTCGTAACATTAAAAATTATCTTTCGTTCTTTTGTGACTTTTTTTTCCATGAAAGCAAAATGTATCTGAAGAAAAAAATATTTTTATGATGGCATTTGCTGTTGTTGCTTCCTCATTTGTTCCACTTAACTTTCAATTAGCTTCGTATTGATGCAATAACTTTTTTCCCTCTCCTTTCGTTAGATATGATTGTTTGTTGGGGGAAAATTTTTATTAAGGGTTATAATATATTGAGAAAGTTTCTTTCAAAAACCGCGCGATGTAAATTACAATCACAAATAACTAATTCCATAAAATTAAAAAAAAAAACCACCAGATTTTCACAAAATTTCATCGACATCCGAGAGAAGGAGCGCAAGCGAGGTGCACGCGGATTAGTTTCGGTGCCGAGCAAAAGTGAACTGATGGGAAACGAAACATCTGCAGATAATGTCACGCTAACAACCACCACGTTAAGTCCCGATGAGCAATCGAAAACCGACGAAATGTTGAAGCTTCAGCAAAAAATAACGCAAGAAATATTGAATTCAAATTTAAAAGAGAATGAAATGAATGAGCTCCAGGTGAGTGACACATATTTGATGTATAAGTCAATTCTGATACTGATTGTTGTTGAATATTTTATTCGCTTTCATGAAATAGCAAAAAATCAACAAGGAAATTCTGAACTCAAAATTATTCCATGTGAATGCTGAAGAGGGCGCAACAGGAAAAAAGAAGGGAGGTGGAAGGTTCAAGACAGCATCGGCAAAGGCTCGAGCTTTAATGAACTTACATAACAACGAAGCTGGACGAAGGGTAAGTCAATCAGCACTCAGCAGTCAATCAATCAATTTATCTACATAATTAACTTGTCCCATAGGCCGTTTTGAAATCTCACAACATTTCATGCAAGTGCCATGGTGTGAGTGGTTCCTGCAGTCTAATCACATGTTGGCAACAACTCTCATCGATTCGTAAAATTGGTAATAAATCTTTTTCTTGTCAATTTGTTGTTTGTGGTTTTCCATTTTAATCATTTGATTGATTTTTTTTTATCAGGCGATCATTTACGAGAGCAGTACGAGCAAGCAACACAAGTCAAAATGAACAAACGTGGACGATTACAGGTGAAGGACTCACGCTACAAAGTACCAACTGCTCTCGATCTTGTCTATCTCGATGAGAGTCCCGATTGGTGTCGAGCGAATAAACAACTGCAATGGCCAGGTAATAAATTTTTTACAAGTCGCTGTTACCAAATGACACGATGGACAACAATTCTATAACAACTTTGGAATCACTTTTATTTTTTTAGGAACGCACGGTCGCAAATGTAATCGTACATCAACGGGTTTGGACAGCTGTTCAATTTTATGCTGTGGACGAGGCTATAATACCAAGAAAATTGTCATTCATGAGCGATGTAATTGCAAATTTCAATGGTGTTGTAATGTGAGATGTGATACATGTAAAAAAGTCATTCAAGAGTACACGTGTAAATAAATTCATAATTAATTCATTCAACAACAAAATGAGCCAACGAATCGATTTAAAGAAAGTTTTTTTTTTTGTGAGGAGATTATTTACTTAACTTATTTGTCCGCCAATTTCATTCAACTGTCATCCATTCCATCAAAAACATAAAACAACAAAATCAAGTCATCAAACAATCACATCACAAAATACCGCCGCCCGATATCACAATAAAATCTCAAAATCGCGTCATGTTTGTAAATTAAACAAAATTCATATTTTTTTTTCTGTTGAAGCTACTAATTGATAGGAAATATTTATTAAGTCAGAAAATAATTAATTATTCAACAAAGCTCATCCCAATGAAGAAAATATTTGATATCCTACTTGTATGTAGATGAATATTTGTTACTTAAATAATATTGTAAAATCGAATATCTAATCTCACTCCCACCATATTTTCCTCCTTCCTCATTCTTCTTAAATGTTCATCACTCCATTTTTGATTGTTTTGAAATGGTAACAAGTCAATTGAATGTGAACCGGTTGTAAATATAGAAATTAATTTTGATAAGATTCAATTCTTACAGAACAGTGATTCTCTTCAAACTCCCTCTAATTCTCTCTCTCTCTCTCTTTCTCACTCCCATCTCATTATGAAGCCCAAATTTGAAGTAACAAAATAATTTATTTTATAATTTAGTTAAGGAACAGTATTACAGTGTAATAAGAAAAAAATGTAAATTATTATTTCAAACGAAAAAGCAGAACTTTAATTAATGTTTAAGTGAGTTGAATTATAATTAATGTAAGACATTCGCAGAATAAAATCTCATCGTAATTTGTCGACTACTAAAATGTCCCAACATATAACTGGAAAATTCAAAATTTTGGTTTTTGTTTGCAAACAGAAAATTATAAACATTTTGAAGTAATAAACAACAAATTTTTTTTCTTGAGCAAATTGTGTAACGCATTTTAATTTCCTCCCAAAAATTAAGTAATTAACGCATGTATGAACTATTGAACTTGAAAAAGTAACGTTATTTAAACTATTATTACCTACAACACAATTCATTCTACTGTAGACTTTAAAAGTGATAAGACATAAATTTTTGTGTGGTGTCTGAAAAATATCTAGCTACAATGAAATATCCAAATAATCCGATGCATAAATTGAAGTCTTTGGAGGAATCAATTAATTCGGTGCTTGAGAAAGATGAACCGCTTAATGATCTACCAACAATTCCCGAATTTTACGCGGGAAAAGAAATATTTATAACTGGAGGCTCAGGATTTGTAGGGAAAGTCTTAATTGAAAAATTACTAAGATCATGTCCTGATATTAAAGCAATTTATGTCCTTCTAAGACCAAAGAGAGGAAAATTGATTGATGAACGTTTAAAGGAAATCACAGATTTAGTCTTGTTTGATGTTTTACGAAAACTAAATCGCGAATTTCAAAACAAATTAATTCCAGTCGCTGGTGATGTCAGCGAAATTAACCTTGGCATGTGTGAAATTGATATCAAGAGAATGAAAAATGTTTCGATAATTTTCCACTCGGCTGCAAGTGTAAGATTTGATGATTCACTTAAATATGCAGTTATGATGAATACAAGAGGAACTCGAGAAGTTATGAAGTTTGCTGAGGGACTTAAGGATCTAAAAGTCATTTTGCATGTTTCAACATCTTATAGCAATGTTTATTTGAAAAGCATTGGTGAAAAACTTTATCCACCAATCGCTGACTGGCAAAAGACAATCGAAATTTGTGAAAAACTCGATGATGATCAATTGAACTTGTTGACACCACATTACATTAATTTTATGCCAAATACTTATACATTCACTAAGAACTTGGCAGAACACGTTGTGGGTGATTTTAAGAATAACTTGCCAGCAGCAATTATTAGGCCATCAGTAGTTGTTAATGCGATACATGAGCCATTAAGAGGATGGGTAAATTTTCGCTTTTATTTATTTTGCTTTTAACTAGAATTAAATTTGATTGCTAATAGATCGACAACTTCAATGGACCTTTCAGTCTTTGTATTGCGTTTAGTATGGGAATTTGTCGCACCATAAATTGCGATCCAGAAAATATTATTGATTTTATTCCTGTTGATATTTGTTGTAAAGCAATGATTGTAGCAGCATGGAAGCGAGCACACGATGAGAGGTTATTTGAAAATGATTCTAATTAAAATCAACCTTAGAATAATTAATTAAAAAAAAATGTGTAGAGATACTTTGCCTGTGTATAATTGCGCGTCAGGTGACCAACTAGTTACAACACAATCGCAAATTTTGGACATTGGTTTAAATGGAATTTGCGAGCAAATTCCAATTGACAAAATGATTTGGTTTGCAAAATGTTGAATTAATGTCGAAAGAAAAATTATTAATTGCGCCTTAATTCTTTTCCAGGAAACCAGAGGGGGGCGCAACATTATGCAAACAATATAATTTCATTATAGTGTTGTTGTTTCAAATAATTCCGTCAATAATTATCGATTCATTGCTAAAGTTAAAAAACACGAAACCGAAACTTTTGAAGCTTCAAAGAAAAATGTACGATTCGAATAAAGCTCTAACTTATTTCACAATCAATTGCTGGGACTTTAAGATAACGGAATTTATGAAACTTCCATCATTCTTGCGCAATGAGGATGTAAAAAGCTTTGATTATCGCGATTTTTGGACGAGTGATGTTATTTCAATGATGACCCAAAATACAGTTGGCATTAGGCGTTATCTGTTTCATGAGAAGGACGAAAGTATGCCACAAGCACGGAAGCTCTTCCATCGATTTAAAATTGCAAATGATATTGTCAAAACCATTTTCAGAGCGATATTTGTTTTCGTGATCGCTAAGATTTTAGTTAAAATGCTTTAAGAAATATTCGAATGTTATGTTTTTGGTGTATTTTACAAAAGTTAAATTTTATTTCAATAAATATACAGAAAAATATTTTCAAAAATTACAAAAATTGAAGAGAATAAACATAAAATATTTTAGTCAATTCATTAATCACTTGTTATTTGTTGAACAGTTGTTTATAGTTTAATAAACTTCTTCAGTTGGGAAACCTTCTTCAAACCGTATTTGTCTGTTGCAACGCTTGATAGGTTTCTTAAGTAAAACATCGCCAATGGGCTCATCAAACTTTGATTCATTTGCATCATAGACTATATAACCTCTCACGACAGTCGCATAAACACGTCCAATTAGTTCCTTGCCAATGTATGGACTTATTTTAATCTTGAAATCGATATCTCCTTTATCGACAGTGAATTTCTCTTCGGGATCCCAAATGCAAAAATCTCCATCATATCCGACTTCAATTTTTCCCTTATTCTTATGGAGACCACAAAGCCGGGCTGGATTATAACTCATTAATCTGTTAACATCATTTATTGTCATGCCATGGCGTTGAGATGCAGTCCAGAAAACCGAAAGACCAAACTGAAGTGACGATATGCCACTTGCAGCTTCAACGAAATTTCCACGATTTCTTCCACCAATTAAACACTTCATTCCAATTGAGCTTGGCAAATGACTGCTTGAAACATTGAACACTTCATATGATTTGACTGCTTCCCACAAAGCATTTCTGTTTGTGTTGCCTCTAATCGGTGGCATGCACTTATATTCAGTCCTTCCATTTGCAATCTCTTCAGCAATCAATGCCAAATAGTGATGAGATGTCTCATAAGTGAGTTTTGAAATTTTCGGATTCTTTCTCTGTTGATATCTGTGAATGATTTCCAAATTATCTGCTGAAGATAAATCGGTGAGATGAATGTTCATCTTATGGTTCTTTATTAAATCAATGACAATTTCAATGCCACGCTTCTCAATTGATGGCGGCTTTGATGCCAAGAAAGCTCCATATTCTTTGATTTTATCGTTTCTTGATGCTTGCTGCTCAGGAGGTTCAATATCAGGCTTAATCTAAAATAAATTTTATAAAATAAATCACACAAATCGAAATTTATTTATTACAGCAAAGACACAATCTGTTTCTTCGAGAATTTCCAGAGCTTCTTTAAGACTTTCTTTTGTTAAATGTGGAAAACTTGTGTAGCTTTCTTGTGGGTTGAGGAATCCTTTAAACCCGCACACTCCATTATTGGCCAATGTGATGAGGTCATCATTATTATTTCCGGTTACTCCTCCCCAAAATGCACAATCAACATACAAACAATTCTTTCGTGCCAGATCAACTTTTGCCTTCAAATTTTCCAGATTCGTTGTAGCTGGAACGGAGTGCATTGGATTGTCAACGATGCATGTGAAGCCACCTTTAGCAGCAGCTTTTGAAATCGACGCAAAATCCTCGAGATCAGTTCCCGAACAAATGTTTACGTTCGGATCAATCAACCCCGGCATTATTACTTTGTTGCCATACTCGTACACCTGAAAATTGCGTAAACATATTTTCGTTAGTTTTCACTCTCTCGTGAAAAATTAAGAGCGAGCGCCTTTAAGAGCGCAATAAAAAAAATAGAGAAAATATTCACCTCACAACCGTGCTCTTTGAACATCCAAGAATTGATTTCCTCTTGCGACGTAAATATTTTCGTGATTGTTCCATCAGTACTTGAGACGAGAATTCCGCCGGAAATTAATCTCGTTGTATTGTCACTGGTCAATAAAATTCGTTTACTTGTGAATAAAGTTCCCATTTTATGGATAACTTATTATTATTATTATTTTTATGTAACTTTCTGGAAACTTTAAGCTTTGCTTGCTATCACTTGGGCAGCTGTGGATAAACTAATAGGCTGAATTTTCTTTCTAGATTTATTTTTAACTTCGGCATAATTTTTCTTATTTTCTTTTCTTGTTGTTTACTCCTCTAAAACTCAACAACAACATATGATCGCACGTGTTTGATTTTAAAAATGATCGCACGTTTCGAAATTAAATTTCTCTTTCTCTTTCTAGTATGTTATTTAAATTTCAGTTAGTCACCCACTTACATCCCAATATAATTCGAAATAATTTACGGTCGAAAGTCAGTTGTCAATTACCTCTTCAAGTGTTAAAATCAAATTAACCGAAAACCGAAATAAAAAATAGCTAAGTAGATACTATGAAATATCCAAATAATCCGATACATAAATTGAAGTCTTTGGACGAGTCAATAAACTTGATACTTGAGAAAGATGAACCGCTTAATGATCTACCAACAATTCCCGAATTTTACGCGGGAAAAGAAATATTTATAACTGGAGGATCAGGATTTTTAGGGAAAGTCTTAATTGAAAAATTACTAAGATCATGTCCTGATATTAAAGCAATTTATGTCCTTCTAAGACCAAAGAGAGGAAAATTGATTGATGAACGTTTAAAGGAAATCACAGATTTAGTCTTGTTTGATGTTTTACGAAAACTAAATCGCGAATTTCAAAACAAATTAATTCCAGTCGCTGGTGATGTCAGCGAAATTAACCTTGGCATGTGCGAAATTGATATCAAGAGAATGAAAAATGTTTCGATAATTTTCCACTCGGCTGCAAGTGTAAGATTTGATGATTCACTTAAATATGCAGTTATGATGAATACAAGAGGAACTCGAGAAGTTATGAAATTTGCTGAAGGACTTAAGGACTTAAAAGTCCTTTTGCATGTTTCAACAACATATAGCAATGTTTATAGACATACTTTAGAAGAATCAATTTATCCACCAGCAGCTGACTGGCAAAAGACAATCGAAATTTGTGAAAAACTCGATGATGATCAATTGAACTTGGTGACACCACATTACATTAATTTTATGCCAAATACTTATACATTCACTAAGAACTTGGCAGAACACGTTGTCAATGACTATAAAAATAAACTTCCGCTGGTGCTGTTCAGGCCATCGATAGTTATAAGTGCTATAAAAGAACCACTTCCGGGATGGGTGAGTTGCACTTTTATTTCATGATTTTTATATTCATTAAAATCATCATAAATATTTAGATCGATAACTTCAATGGACCGATGGGAATTCTTTTAGCATCAATACTTGGCTTAAGTCATACAATGTATTGCGATCCTGAGAATGTGATGGATTTTATTCCAGTTGATGTTTGCTGTAATGCTTTAATAATAGCAGCATGGAAGCGAGCTCATGAGCCGAAGTTAGTCGACAGTTATTTAATTATATTTTGTTTCTTATTTTTCGTTTTCCTTTATTTTTAGAAGCATTTTACCAGTTTACAACTGCGCATCAGGAAATGATTTAAAAATGACTGTAAAACAATTGCTTGATATCGGCATTACTGGCGTATGCGCCGAAATTCCAATGGATCATATGATATGGAAAGCTGATGGTGGAGTAACGCTTTGCAAGACATGGAACTTAATGCGATTATTACAATCACAAATTATTCCATCATTGATTTTGGATACGATGCTGAAATTGAAAGGAAAACGTCCAAAACTTCTTAAGATCCAACGTAAAATGTACGAAGCAAATAAGGCTTTGTCATACTTTGTAACGCACAATTGGGATTTCAAGAACAAAAATTTCTTCAAACTTTGCTCATATTTGCGTAACGGAGATTCGAAAAATTTCGATTATCGATTTATAAAAAGTCACGATGTGCTTTTAAACGTAAGACAGAGCATTATGGGATATCGGAGATATCTACTTAAAGAGAAAGATGAGACACTTCCCAAGGCTCGAAAGATGTACAATCGCTTGAAGCTAGTAGATGACGTGATGTCATTCATTCCTTATATTGTGGCATCATATATTGCTTTCGTCAAATATGATTTACTTCGCATCGTAAATTCGTACTTTGTCTCTTCAAATTGATATCGCACATAAAATAAAAATTTCTTTCGTGGTGTTGGTGTAGCAAGAATTAGCTACTTAACAATGAATCGTTTTTTTTTTTTGGAATCGATTAGACTTATTTTGAATAAATAATTGGAACGCAAGCATTAAAACTAGAAAACGTTTACAAATTATTTTAGTTATTCATTGAGAGTGACAACGAAAGGAACTTGAACTTGAGTGATCCATTACGAAGGAGGTTCTGATTAATACAAAAATATGGAGTATCCAAGTCAGCCCATGCACAGTTTACTGTCAGTTGAAAAAGCAATGGATTTATTATTAAAGAAAGATGAGCCGCTTAATGATTTACCGACAATTCCTGAATTTTATGCTGAAAAAGAAATTTTCATAACAGGAGGATCAGGTTTCATGGGAAAAGTTCTAATTGAAAAATTGTTGAGGTCATGTCCCGATATTAAGAAAATTTATATATTAATACGAACGTTAAAAGGAAAATCTATCGAGGAACGATTGAGTACCATTACGGAGTTGCCACTATTCGATGTGCTTCGCAGAATAAATCCAGACTTTTCAGAGAAACTAGTTGCCATTTCTGGTGATGTCAGTGAAATTAATCTTGGCATGAATAATATCGATATCAATAGAATGAAAAATGTTTCAATAATTTTCCACACGGCTGCAAGTGTAAGATTTGATGATTCACTTAAATATGCAGTTATGATGAACACAAGAGGAACTCGAGAAGTTATGCAATTTGCTGAAGGACTTAAGGATATCAAGGTCGTTATGCATGTGTCAACAACGTATAGCAATCCACATAGACATGAAATTGAAGAGGAAATTTATCCACCAGCCGCCGACTGGAAAAAGACAATCGAAGTTTGCGAAAGAATTGACGATAATGAAATTGATTACCTAACAAGTCATTACAGTAGTTTCATGCCAAATACTTATACATTTACTAAAAATCTAGCTGAAAGCATTGTCGATGACTTCAAAAGCAAAATACCTTTAGTTATATTTAGACCATCAATTGTCGTTTCGGCTGTCAATGAGCCATTGCCAGGATGGGTAAAGTATCAATTAAGAATTTCATTTTATTATTTCTAAGATATTTTCCTAATTTAGGTGGACAATTTTAATGGACCGATGGGTCTCCTCCTTGGATCTGGTCTGGGCATAACAAGAACTATGAATTGTGATCCAAACAATATCGCTGACTTTATACCAGTTGACGTATCGATAAAGGCAATGATTATTGCTGCTTGGAAACGAGCTCATGAACCAAGGTAAATTAATTTGGAACTTTAATTTGTCATGATGCATTCATATTATATTAATTTTTCTAGCGATGTTCTACCAGTTTACAATTGTTCATCGTCAAAACTTGTTACCGTTACACTAAAACAACTTCTCGATATTGGCATTAGCTTAAGTCCAGAACTGCCGTTTAACAAAATGATTTGGAAGCCAGATGGAGGCGTGACACTTTGTTCGTATCTTAACTATATCAGATTGATTCTATTTCAAGTCATTCCTGCTGTTTTCATTGATGCTGGACTACAGTTAAGAGGCGAAAAGCCGTTGTAAGATCATTAATTTATTTAAAAAAAAAATTGTTTACAGAGTTTTATTCCATTAGAATTATGCGTCTACAAAGAAAGATTTTTGAAGCCAACGAAGCATTAAAATACTTTGTCACAAATAATTGGAACTTTAAGAATCAACAATTTGTCAATTTAAATTCACATCTAAGGATTGAAGACTACAAAGAATTTGATTTTAAATTTATTTTCAATTATGATATCATTTTGTATATGCGAAATGCATTAATGGGTTACAGACGATTTCTGTTGAAGGAAAAGGATGAGGATCTACCGAAAGCTCGCAACCATTTTCAACGTGTCCGTTTTCTCGATCGAATGTTCAGATTGATTCCTTACGTTGTTATTTTCTACATTTTAGCAACGAAAACGAATCTGATAACAATTATTATAAACTACTTGAAAGGCTAATCGATAATCACAATTGATTGGGTAAAAGGTGTCGAAGAAATGAAATTGAATTTGTACTTTAAAATAATTCTAATTTTAAATGTAAATAAATTTGCATTTATTTCCTTAACTGAAAGCGAATTTAGTGTCAAAAAGAAATTTGTTTTTAGCTACAAGCTCAGTAATTGTACAACAACAACTGGTGGAAGGAGCTTTATACATATTGTCAATGACTATAAAAATAAACTTCCGCTGGTGCTGTTCAGACCATCGATAGTTATAAGTGCTATAAAAGAACCACTCCCGGGATGGGTGAGTTGCATTTTTATTTCATGATTTGAATTTTGTTTAATAGAATTAATTTGTTGCTAAATATTTAAACAGCTATTTTGTGTTGAATGATTGGATGTTCAAGGACAACAACTTTTACAATCTCTGCAATCAACTGAAGCTCGAAGATCTGAAAGCTTTCAATTATGAGCACGCATATGAGCATGACGTTTTTCTCTATTTGCGCTATGCGCTCATTGGCCTTCGACGCCATTTACTGGTCAATAAAGATGAAAGTATTCCAAGTAGTCGAATCGTTTATAAAAGACTAAAGCTTCTAGATTGCGTCGTTGCTATTGCATTCTACTTTATTTTCATCAAAAATGATATAATTTACAATTTAAAAATGCGATTTGGAATTTAAAGCTCATCTGTTACGATAAAAGCTTGTTTAAAACTTTCATAATAATTTCTCATATTCTCAAAACAACAAAAAGTGACGCAATAAAAAACGATTGGAAATAAGTTAAAATCAAAAAAACGAAACCTACAAAAATGTGTTAATAAAACTGTCACTTAGTTTTGAGCGTTCATTGAAGGTGGTTGTTAGCCTTAAGATAGTGAAGACAATAAATAACACAAAATATAACTTCATAATGAGAATTCAAAGTCATACTTTGCATCCGACAGCAGATGAGAAATGTTTGTTTGCATCTAATAAGGAGAATCAAGAATGGTGCAAGAATATTCCATCGATTCCCGAGTTTTATGCTGGACAGGAAATTTTCATAACTGGAGGCTCAGGCTTTATGGGAAAAGTTTTGATTGAGAAATTGTTGAGGTCATGCCCGGATATCAAAATGATTTACATTCTATTGCGACCCAAAAAGGGCAAATCTGTCAATGAGAGACTTCAAGCGTTAATTGATCTTCCACTTTTCGAGCCACTGAGAAAGTATCGACCGAAATCGATTGAAAAATTATATCCGGTATCTGGTGATGTCACTGAAATTGAATTGGGAATGAGACAGAGTGATATTAGGCGAATGGAAAATGTTTCAATCATTTTTCACTCAGCTGCAAGTGTTCGATTTGATGATGACTTAAAATATGCTGTGATGATGAATACAAGAGGAACTCGAGAAGTTATGAAAATAGCTGAAGAAATGAAGAAGCTAAAAGTTATAATGCATGTGTCAACGACTTATAGTCATCCTGAGCTCACAGTTGTCGATGAAATTATTCACAAGCCCTATGTCAGTTGGACAAAAACAATTGAAATCTGTGAGAAAATTGATGAAGATTACATAAATATCTTAGCACCAAAATACGCTTCCTTCATGCCAAACACTTATACGTTCACTAAAGCTTTAGCTGAGCAGATTGTTAATGACTTTAAGGATCGTTTGCCGCTTGTTCTTTTTCGACCATCAATTGTGATTTCAGCAATGAAAGAGCCACTTCCTGGATGGGTATTTTCTTCAATTCCAGCTTATGATTTTAGTTTAAAAAAAAAAGTTAATTCATTTACAGATGGATAATTTTAATGGACCAGTTGGAATGCTAATTGGATCTGGATTGGGAATCACTCGAACAATGTACTGCAATCCTGATAATGTTGCCGACTTTACACCAGTAGACGTTTGCATTAAAGCGATGATTGTCGGCGCATGGAAGCGTGCTCACGAGCCAAGGTTAGAAGGATATTTAAAAAATATCCATTCAAAATGCTTTTATTATCAAATTGTCAAAGGTCAAAAATACTTTTTGGGTTTGAAATTTGACATGAATAACTTTTATTTTACTTCGTTGGTGGCGTTCCATATTTTCTTCTTTTTTTTTGGCTATTAGCGGATGTTTACCGATTTACAATTGCTGCACTTCAAATCATCGCTGTGTGACGTTAGAGCAAATTACTGATATGGGAAAAGCGATTCAAAATGAAACGCCATTAGGCCAGATGCTGTGGGCACCTGATGGAGGTTTGACAAGAAATCGTTTGCTGAATTACGTAAAAGTGATCTTTCTTCAGCTGTTTCCCGCTTTAATCTTGGATCGTGTCTTGAGCTTTGTCGGTCAGAAACCTTTGTGAGTTGATTCTCAAGTTTATAATGAAGCAATTTTTAAAACAGATTTTTGCAGCATCGCGAAACTCCAACGAAAGATTTATCATGCAAATTTGGCACTTCACTTCTTTATCATGAACAACTGGCACTTCAAGAATGAAAATTTTATTGAATTGTGTTCATTTCTTAAGCTTGAAGATGTGAAAGCTTTCAATTTTACTGATTTCCTAGAATTTGACTTGATACTTTATTTCCGGTATGCTGTGCTTGGTGGTCGACGATACTTGTTGGGCGAAAAAGACGATGACCTCCCAAAAGCTCGTAGAAAGTATAAGAGAATGTGGGCGCTGGATAAATTTGTGAAACTGATGTTCTACGGATTCATATTTTATTACATATTTATCAGGCAAAATTTCTTAAGCATTTCGACGTTATTTTGCGGTTTAATAGCTCGATGTTAATTAATTATTAGATAATGTCTATGATCTTTAATGGATTAAGTAGAAAAAAATAAAGTTTTATTTGGGCAAATTTGTTGAAATATGGGTTATGCCAACTGGAGCGTAGGTATATGATTTTTCGTAAACAAATGGTTTTGGTTCGTTTGCCAGAAGAAGGATCATCTTGCTGGATATCTCATCTTGCTGGAACGTTGGAACGTTCCAAGTCACAATCGTCAAAGAAAGCCTCGAATAAAGCTATGTCGACATCATTACGAACCGTTGGCGAATGACTTTAAAATCCGAGACAAAATAAATCCACTTGATTATAAAAGCAAAAAATTTTCCTTGAATTTATATCGATACAGAAAAATTTAACGGTGTTTTCAGATTTAAAATTTTTTTGATGATTATCTTTTTTATATTCTCATCAAAATTACTGAATCAAAACATCGTCCTCGGTTTTCACTATATAATTTAAAGAAACTGCAAAAATGGTGCTCGAAAGTACTATGATTTGGTAAGTTAATATTATTAGCAACGCTACAACATCAAGTTCCCGCATTATCAATCGATCTGATATAAAAAAACAGCAAAATCAGAAAAGATGATTCAGCAAATTTACAAAATTTTAACCAAACATCACTTACAGTTTAGATAATAGCGACTACCAGCGCAATGGTGACTATCTTCCAACACGTCTCAACGCTCAGAAAGATGGAATTAATCTGGTATGTGCTACAAAACTGCGTTCGAATCCTGAGAACAATGTTGGTCTTCTGACAATGGCCAAGTAAGTAAACAAAGACAATCTAAAATTGATATTTCTTCTAACACCTTTATTTCGACCATTTGAATTCATTAATTTAAGCACTGTGGAAGTATTAGCAACATTAACTGGTGATGTCGGAAGAATCATGTCGAAGATGCATCTCGTTCAACCTCACGGAAATGTGAATTTGATAACTGGCATTCGAATTGCACATGTAAGTTTATTAATTAGGGTTTTTTTGGTTTTATCATCATATTCAATTATTATATCATATTGAATCTTTTCAGTTAGTGCTCAAACATCGTCAGGGCAAGAATCATAAAATGCGTATTGTTTTGTTCATTGGATCGCCAATTGAAGCAGACGAGGGGGAAGTTGTTAAGCTAGCAAAGCGCTTGAAGAAGGAAAAAGTTAATGTTGATATTGTCAGCTATGGTGATCATCAAAAGAACAACGATTTGTTGACCGCCTTCATAAATGCTCTGAATGGCAAAGATGGCACTGGCAGTCATCTCGTTAGTGTTCCTCGCGGCTCACAACTTCAAGAAGCGCTTATTTCATCGCCAATTATTTTGGGTGAAGATGGCTTAGGGGCAGCTAATCTAGGTGGAGCTGGTTTTGAGTTTGGATTTGATCCAAGTGAAGATCCAGAATTGGCTTTGGTAAGATTCAGCAACATCTTCAAGATAGTAAAATGAATAATAAATTTCTTACATTTTCAGGCACTTCGCGTTTCAATGGAAGAGCAACGGCAGCGTCAAGAAGAAGAGCAACGTCGCGCTCAAGCTGCATCAGCTCAAGAAGCGGAAGCATCTGGACAGGCTCCAGCAGTATCAACCGTTGCACCAACGACTGATGAAGCGATGCTGGAACGTGCCCTTGCTCTCTCAACAGAGACTCCGGTAAAACGCCATCGAGTTCGTTTCGTTTCTTACTCATCGTTTTTTTTTTTTGGGCTTTCTATTTTATGTTGCAAAAATTTTTTTTAAATGTCTTTTAATTAATTGCATCGACAGATAATTTTGATAGTAATTCATGATTTCCCATGTCTCTTTGTAGAGTGATGAAGCCATGCCAGATTTTGCAAATATGACAGAAGAAGAACAAATTGCTTTCGCAATGCAAATGTCGATGCAAGATGCTCAAGAACCAATTTCACAACAAGCCAAGCGCCCTAAGAAAGAAGAAACTCCAATGGATGTTGACGATGACTACAATGAAGTTATAACAGATCCGGCATTCTTGCAGAGCGTCCTTGAAAATCTTCCCGGCGTCGATCCACAATCGGAAGCAATTCAGTCGGCTGTTGATTCACTGAATAAGGATAAAAAGTCTGATAAAGATAAGGATAGTAAGGGTGGCGCTAGTGGATCCAAGTAATTTTGTTCTCTCAAGTCACCTTCATTCATCAATGGACACGTTTAATAATCAATTTTCTTTACGTATTTGCTTTTGAAATTGGCTCGCTTAATAAATTGAGAGAAAAATAATAAAAACCCTTTTCCCTCGACGATGTATCTAATGATATTTAAATGAGATCTTTATTGCATATTAACAGTCCAGACAATTCTCATTACAGAAAGAGAATTTAGTGACTCTCAACGGAGAGTTCATTTAAAAAATGCGAGCGAAATAGAGACATTTAAAAATTGATAAGAACATCAACCGGTTTCTATTTTAGCTTCACACAAGAAAAATACGGATTTAATGTTCCATCATCGGTTAGTTGCTTTTCGGACGTTGATCGTGACGCTTAATAATAAGTGATCAGTTAAAAAGTGAAAAAATAAAAATTCATAATGAATCGCGTCACCAGACTTCCAATTCGTTCGGTAAGTGACTGGAATAGATATAGATTGTAAGATCTTGTATATTTGTTGATTTACATTGATCTCGACTAATTTATTATTGAAACAGCTCGTGAGCAGCATGCTGAATCAATCACGGGCAATGAGCTCGGTTGGAATCAAGCCCCTCACATCATTAACTGAGGACGAGTTGGTTATGAAACAAACAGGTAACACCAGAACATTAAAAAAATGAGCCCCCAAATCAGCTGAACCAATAGATTATTATGTAAGAATATATTTTTTTTTTCTTGAGGGCCGATCACCAGCCACACACACAAAAGTGAACTCCAGAAATATATTTCTATTATAAAAATAAAATTGCGCTCGCGAAAGATTGAGATAAGAATTTAGCGCTCATATTTTGAGATTTTGCAATGCTCTTGTTTTGCGTGTAACGGACGTGAAAAACTAGTTCATTCAGAGCGTCAAGTAGTAATAGAAATGACGTGTGTTTTGTTTTATGCAATTATCGTCCATCATTCAGCGGCATTGAACTGTCAACAAACAATCGAAAAAAAAAAATTAATCTGTTCAAGGAATAAAATATTCATATTCAAACATGCACACATTGTCAGAAACTAAAACTATTCGTAGCCCAATAACAACAAATATTGTTCAATTATCTCCTTTGTTTTTGTATTCGTCACACTTAGAGCACCTCAAAAAATTATGAACAACATTACAAAAAAAATGTTATTAGAACCGCGAATGTTGCGTGAAAGAAAATAGATGAACCAAAGGCGATGACCGTCGATAAATTAAAAATTTCCTTGCTTTTTTCTTGAAATTTAGTTGCTAAACTTGCTCAAGAGCAAATCTTACCGTTGGTTAAGAAAATGGATGCTGAGAATAAGTTTGACGACGGTCTGGTGAAGACATTATTCGAGAATGGACTTATGGGTGTCGAAGCTGATCCCGAATATGGAGGCAGTGGCTGTAATTTCCTTACAATGATGCTGGTCGTTGAAGAATTGGCTAAAGTTGGTTGAAGAATTTAAGATTTATTCGAGATTAAAATTAATTTTCCTTTCCGAAACAGGTTGATCCAGCAGTAAGTGCAATGGTTGACATTCATAATACGCTCGTCATCAATCTGATGTCACGATTAGCTACAAAAGATCAAAAAGAGAAATATCTTTCAAAATTAACAACCGAATTTCCAGGATCATTTGCTTTATCAGAACCATCAAGTGGATCTGACGCGTTTGCTCTCAAGACAGTCGCAAAGAAGGATGGCAATCATTATGTTCTAAATGGCACAAAAATGTGGATTTCGAATTCAGATTTATCGGGAGTTTTCATTATCATGGCTAATGCTGATCCATCGAAAGGCTACAAAGGAATTACAGCATTCATTGTTGAACGTGATACAGAAGGATTTACTGTTGGCAAGAAAGAAAGTAAACTCGGAATTTGTGCAAGTGGAACTTGCATGCTCCATCTCGATAATGTTCGTGTGCCAGAAGAAAATATTCTTGGAGAATTTGGTAAAGGATACATTTATTCAGCAAATATCCTTAACGAGGGACGCATCGGAATTGCCGCACAAATGGTTGGATGCGCTCAAGGATCATTCGATGCTACAATGCCTTATCTTCTCGAGCGTAAACAATTCGGTCAAGACATTTTCAGCTTCCAAGGAATGCAATATCAGGTAGCTGAGGTAGCAACAGAACTCGAAGCCGCCCGTTTAATGTATTATAATGCTGCACGTATGCAGGAAAATGGCCTTCCATTCACAAAAGAAGCAGCAATGGCGAAATATTTTGCATGTGAAGTGGCACAAAAAGCCGTTGTCAAGTGCGTCGACTGGATGGGTGGCGTTGGATTCACAAAAGATTTCCCACAAGAGAAATTCTATCGTGATTGTAAGATTGGTGCTATTTATGAGGGAACATCAAATATGCAACTCAGTACCATTGCCAAATTCCTCAAAAAGGAATATTCATCATAAAATGTTACCAACGGAGTCGCTTGTAATGTCCGAAGGGCACTCATGGGAAAACAATTGCATTTAAAATTATTTTTTACTTTCTCGTATCTAATCACACAACTGACTGTCGAGGCCCCCCACTGAGAGCAACAAGCTGAAGTGCTCTAATCGTATATTGACGTACAGCATGTCAAAATATTGCGCTTCATTTTCATTGCTGCTTATCAGCAAATTTTAACAAACTTATGTCTTGTTTTTTTTTTTTTTCATTAAATTTCTTTCAAAATCAAAAGAAATAAAAATATTGAAATTTAAGTTTTTTTTTTTTTACTTCCATCTTGTGTCATTTTATCATCGTAGCGATAAGAAATCCAAAGATAATTTTTTTTTGGCAGAAGAAAACACTAAGAATGATAACGGCCTTTTTTGACTGCCACACACATGTTTTTTGCGCTCATGGCCTTGAAGCTTGAGTACTTAAGCAGTCTCTCTCTTCCAATTTTAAATACTTTTTTTTTTGGAAAGAGAATCATTCAATTACAGACGGCGATCAGAATTAGTTTAGGGAGCGAAATATCGAGCCGTTGCATTTATAATTATTGGGAAAACTTTGAACCCGGAGTGCATTTTTACACAAAATGAACCACTTAAGGAGATTACCGACTAATGTAAGTTTTGTCTGATAACGAACTTTAATTGTAGCTTCGGATGTTGATTGATCATTTGTTGTTTGTAGATCTTAAGGACAATCAATAGTTTCCGATGTTATTCGCAAGTGTCACCGTTAACGAAATTAACAGAAGATGAGCAGGTGATGAAGGAAACAGGTAACATTCATTCCAGAATTGACCGATGTGACGCAACAATAAATTTCTGATTATCATTTTTTCGTTATTTTTATCAATGCTCAACAAAAATAAATTCCATTGCGTAGTTGCCAAATTTGCGAAAGAACAAATCGCTCCGCTGGTTAAAGAAATGGAAGCTAATGGAAAATTAGATGACGGCTTGGTGAAAGCACTCTTTGAAAATGGCTTGATGGGCATTGAAATTCCTGAAGAATTTGGCGGAAGTGGATGTAATTTTATGACATCAATTCTGGCCGTTGAAGAAATTTCTAAAGTTGATCCAGCAACTTCAGTTCTTGTCGATATTCAAAATACGCTCGTTAATGCTTTGATACTTAAGCTCGGTACAAGAGAGCAGAAAGAAAAGTTCTTAACAAAACTTGCGACATCATCGGTGAGATCTTTTGCAATGATTGCTGTATTACAAAATAACATGCTGATACTTTCTTTAGCCCAGCAGTTTTGCACTTTCGGAACCTGAATCAGGATCTGATGCTTTTGCACTTAAGACAACAGCTCTTAGAAATGGATCTGATTTCATTTTGAACGGCACTAAAATGTGGATTTCAAATTCTGATATTGCTGATATTTTTATCGTTATGGCAAATGCTGATCCATCGAAGGGATATCGTGGTATAACAACATTTATTATTGAGAGAAATATGGAAGGAGTTTCAATTGGCAAGAAGGAAAGTAAATTAGGAATTTGCGCAAGTGGAACTTGTATGGTTCATTTTGAGAATGTTCGTGTGCCACATTATTATATGCTGGGTGAATTTGGTAAAGGATATCAATATGCAGCTGGATTCTTGAACGAAGGACGCATTGGAATCGCCGCACAACAAGTTGGAATTGCACAAGGTGCTTTTGACGCTACAATGCCTTATCTACTTGAACGCAAACAATTCGGTCAAGATATCTTTAGCTTCCAAGGAATGCAATATCAGGTCGCTGAAGCTGCGACACAAATTGAAGCAGCTCGTTTAATGACTTATAATGCAGCTCGACTTCAAGAGGCTGGTTTACCATTCCAAAAAGAAGCATCAATGGCAAAGCTTTATGCATCAAACGTAGCACAGAATGTAACGATAAAATGCATCGACTGGATGGGCGGCGTTGGATTCACGAAAGACTTTCCACAGGAAAAATTCTATCGCGACTGTAAAGTTGGAGCAATCTATGAGGGAACGTCAAATATTCAGATGAGCACAATCGCTAAACTCATTCGTAAGGAATATTCCACTTAATTTTTTTTTTAATCTTCTGTTGTGCAATAAATTTTTTATGGGATTTTTTTTTGACATTTCAAATTTCTTTTAATAAAAAAATTACTCGAGGCCTACTTGTGATCATATTCATGAGGCAACTTAAAGCCAACTAACTCGGCTGTCGCTTCTATAGTGCGTTCACCAGCTCCTTTGTATTCATCGTTGATTCTCTTATAGCGTCTGGCCGATTCGAGGTAACAGAGATACGTTTGACCAAGAAACAGCATTTCGTTCTTTTCCTTACATAGCAGTTCATCAGTTGTTTTATATTTTCTGAACTGGCTGACGATGTAGTTGGCAGTAAGAGAATCTTTAATGGATCCATTTGGAGATGCTAAACGAAGCTCATTCAGTAGAGCTCGAAGGGTTTTTACAGCTGTCATTTGTGACGAGTTCTAAATCGTCGAAATGATAAATTGGTTCTGTATGGTCACTCCACACAGTTAATGGGACTCTCGCAAGCTTTTCGACTGGAAAATTATGTAAGGAAAAATCGTTGAATATGTCTGTGAATTTGAAGGTGTTTTCGATCTCCGATTCCTGAACAAATGGATTAATTTCAAGCAAATAATGAGCGTTCGGTCTCAAGAGGCGCTCAGGCGTTGATTCAATAACTAAACTAAAGCTGTTGCAGATAAGATAACAGTTCTGAAGCTTTGCTGATTCCCAATTGCAATACAAAAGATTGTTGGTAATTTGCTTTGGACAGTGAGGCAAGTAAAACAGAGTCGGTTGATCAGCAGGGTACTTTCCTTCTTTGTTTTCTTCAGAGACTTCAAATTTTAGCTCCTGGAGAATCTTTTTGTCATCTGCTGTCAGTACTGGATCGTAGAATTGAATTTGTTGGATATTAAATTTATTTTTGATGATGCCGATAAAAGCAAGCTGATGTTTAGCGATGGAACATTCACTGATATTCCCGATACCAAGACAAATGATGAGATTGGGTAGTTTTTGAGTGAAAACACTTGCCAGTTGTTCGACTGCTTTCTTAACAAATTCACAATCTTCTAATTCTTCTTCAATTAATAAGATTTGCCTAAAAGGATTTAATTCAGTTTATTCCAATTTGCCATTTGTCATAACTTACTTCAGAACTCGTTCAATATCTACTTCAACTGGTGATGAACTTCTGTTATCAATAAATTTACGCGATTTACTTGATTTTCGGCGTTGCGTAACTAAAGTGAATTCTTCAGGCATCGAAAACAAAACCACGATTCACGCAAAACTTTGGTATTTTTGAATTCATGCATTTACTGTTATTTTTTCACTCGCGTCATTCGAATAGAATGAAATAAATGTCATTTCATATTACAACAACCTTACGAAAAGGATATAACACATATTTGGTCCTTTCTTATAAAATTTATGTTGGAAATTTTTGATTTTTTTAAACTAAAACAAACTGAATTCTGCTGACAGCACTCACCCGCAATTCTCTCTGGAACGATCCTCTCTCCTCGCATATTTGTTGTTTCCAGAGTTGTTTCCTCCAACAAACCGGCTTCTCTCATATGTCAACATGGCAGCACTGGAAACTTGACTGCAGTTGTTTCGCTGTTCGTTCATTCGTCTTTGAATTCTCGAATCGATCAGTCGCTTTCTTCTGTACGCGAAACGAACAAATTAAATATTGTAAAAGTTAACAACAAAAAATGCCCCAAAATCGTGATTATTGGTGTTAAGTGTTAAATGTTTAAGAAAGAAAAAAAAGAAAGTTATTAATATTCATATCAAGTGTTATAATAAAATAAAAAATCATTATTATTTTAATGTAATTAACCTGCCAAAAAGAAGAGCTCATCTCATTAATTAATTGAAATTGTGCGCAAAAATAAAAGCGGCTCATTAAAGTGACTCAACTAAGAAGAAGCAAAATCAATTCATCAAAAGAAGCTTTTAATATTTCATTGTGGAATAATTTCATTAGTCACTCAATTGGGATTATTATTCATCATCAAAGTCAATTGAATTCATGCAAATTTGGGATTAATAAGCAAGCACAAAACAGCTCCGAACAATTGGTGAGTTTGCATAATGAACTTATTTGTTGGCTTTTTTGTCGTCTCGGAGTGTCGTTATTACTTACAAAGTCTTAAAAAATGACTAAAAAATAACTTGCGAAATGTGTTCTCAAGTTAAAAGAGAAAACAAGTCTTGAAAACAGCAACAACGCCAATAAGAACTGAGAGAGAAAGAAGGAATGATGAAGACAAACATTGTGGTTCGTACTGATTAAGAATCATCAAAGTCCATTCAAGTTTATTGCCATTTCTTATGTTCTCTTTTGATTTCAATCCAAATGCAGCTCATTCTGTGCTTTTATGGCTTTTGGGTATCAAATTTTGAAATGAATTTTCGGTGAGAAGAAAACAAAATCAGATCATGTTTCTATACCAACAGGAAATTGTCCCAAATTTAATTTAAGGTATCTTCAAGACAACTTCCGACATTAATTAATTCTCCACCAAAAATGTTAATTGAATCTTTACGAAAAAGTATTTTCAACAAAACTTCTTTTGAAAACGCACATCCAATAACAGTTACTCATAAATCAAACATTATCCAATGCCGATAATTGAGTTTTGTTTACTTTTTTATTCACAACATTTGTTCGACATTTTTTTTTTTTTTGTTAAATGTTGAAATCATTTTTTTTACAGTTTTCCGTGATTTCTCTTTCGATTCCCTTTCGCCAGCAACAATAAAATTGCTGCACATGCTTCAAGTCGGTCTGGGATCGCGTTTGATTACTGCATTTAAATGTTTATCGAAATAAACTTTAAATAGAAAGGATCGGCGCAAAATATACTCATTGAACAAACCGGTTCTAAGTATTTAGGGTAAGTGCACCAAGTTTGACATCTTTCATGACCTATTCTAAGTACTTTGAGTAGCAATTTAATTCGTTTTTGATGGACTTCATGAATGATCGATCCATTGGAATAATAAAAAAAAACTCCAAATTACCGACCCTAAATAGAACAACGATCATCAGACCGATGAAACGGCATCGAAGCCATTGTCGGTTATATTTGTTGTGTTGCTTGTTGATCTCTCGCTGTTTTGCTTTCCTCTCACTTTACCGCTAGATCAATTCATTATCAATTTAGACATTTCAATGCTGAGCCGAATGGAGCTCACAGAGCAGCAAAACAACAACTGAAGCAAAGTCACTTGCCATTGCTATTCTAAATCATGAACAAGTTCCTCCCAAGTTCTTGGTGCTGGGAAATATGGAAACGGCACAAAAAAAAACTCGTCCCAATTGACACAAAAAAGTTTTGCTGGATAGAAATCTTCAACAGAGAAATCTGATAATGAGACTGATAACGGTTTCTTATAAATGCATCTCACACAAATTGTTTGAACATCTTATTAATGCCAAAATTTTGAAAGAATTTTAAAATTAGTTCATACAACTTACCATAAATAATCAGAATTTCTTGGTCATCTGTAAATTTGATGGAACCAAACGCAATTTCACACAACTCTGATCGTATTCGCGTGAAAACTTGATGCGTTCCTGATGACGATGCTAATTAATCATTTCCTGCATCGCATCAATTTTATTGTCCATCGATCTGGCCTTTAATTAAGTTTACAATGAAATTGTTCGTTGCATGTTTTGATGTCTGGAACTTATTGAAGCATAAAATCAAATTGTCAGGATGGTCATCAGATCGATGGATAACTTCCATAACATGTGTAAGAAGCTTCTGACCTCATTCGATTTCATAAGAGATTTTATGTCTTTTTCTTACTCTTATTTAAATTTAAAATTGATCATGAACCGAATTGTGCAATTTCAAATTCAAGGAAGTAAAAAAAGAAACATCTTCAAAGTTCAGTCAACTTGAAGTAATTTTTCATAAACTTATACGATCAATTAAAGTTACAGTCACTTTGAATCTTCCGTGTGTTTATTTTTAGGGAATTAGTTCTGTTTTTTCAAAATGATGTTGATGATGAAGTGATAAATTGAATTAAAAATTGTTTGTCGGCTGCGTCGCCTTTCAACATGTTTTCATTCTTGCCTGCATCAACTTCTATTTTCTGATGTTGGAGAATTTATTTTCCCTCTTAATTAATGTCAAGAGCAATATTCAATGTTCTGGATGCATCTGGTGCCGAATATAAATTTGACAACGTTGCAATAAATTTTAGAAATTAATTTAACTTTTATTGTGTCGTTTGAAGATGGCAATTTTTCATTTTTATTAATAATGAAGAGTCACGAGATGCCTTTCAATTGTGATGATGACGATGAAAGTAATTTCTTGACTGATAAGCTCGAAAATAACAACAAAAACAACAAAAAAAACACCTAACGGCACAATTTCTCTTTTATGATTCCCAACGTCCATCAAGTGTAATTGGAGTTTTATTGTTTTTAATGCAAATGGACTTTCCGGCTTTATGTTCATAAACGCGAGAATCATGTTTTGATTGAGTTCAACAAAAAGCGAAAAAAGCAACATTCGCAGCGGGAGTTCGATGATGATAATAACAACAACAACAAAATTTGTTCGCATCTGTCTCATGAATTGTTTGTGAAATTAGCATTAAAACACTTGGAAACTCAAACGCACAAACATTGATCACATGACGAACATCAGTTTATTATCTTATGAAATTTCCCGTTTCCATCAATAGTAAATTAACAGACTCTTGATTTTATTGTTGTCTCGCTAATCTATTGTTTTCGATATTTAAGTAGATCATCATTATTACTACATTCCGCAATTGAATGCAAATTGAATAATCTTACACTGAGCATGATGTTTAATGGAAATTTAAATAGAAAAATTCAAAATTCATCGAAGTGTGATGTGATATAAAAGTACAATGATGCAGAAGTTACTCAGGAAGTGGCAAAATGATTGATGCACTTTATGTTTAAATTTTATATGCAGTGTGATATTGCGTCATCAAAAAAAAAAATAAAAATTTCACGGCACGTTCCGACACATTAAGGAATCATCGAAGCATTTTTATTTTCTGCTCTAATTCAAATGACTAACAATGTACAAACAAAAATCATTTCATGATTTTCTGATGATCAAAAGAAAAGTTGCACAATAAGACAACAACAGGCAGCAGCGGCGGCAATATGATTATAAAAAAAATTGTGAAACCTTTCAAGACATGTTGATAATGATAACAAAATGAAAAATAAATTTCTCCAAACTTGAATGAAGATGCTGAACCTGCGTCAGTCGTGTCGTGATGAATGATGGTCTAAAAATTCATTTTTTGTCCGAAGAAATTGTGAAAGTTTTTTCTTTACTTATTTGTATTTTTTTTTTGTTACCGATCATAAGATGGTTCTTCAGGGTCTAGTGAGCAGGTGTAATAAGAAATGTGCTAATTGGGTGCAAAAGTCATTCATGGGAACGTTAAAAAATTCATCTCCGAAAGAAAAAAACACAAAAATTAATAAAATTCAGAGCATGTCCATCAACATTCCAGAGCGGACAACAAAACTGGAAGCTTGTTCCAATTTCTGTTGGCAACTTCAAGTGAAGGAAATTTATTAACCGTCGAAAGTGTCACGAAGATAATTCATTAGTTGAACGTGCCTAGAGATCTAAAAATTTTAATTCATTTGCAAAAATTACACAATTGACATCTTAAGAAGAATTTTGATTTGTGTCGAAAAGATCTTTTGGAGATTGTTGTGTAGGTTGAAGAGCAAAAGTTTCTTTAAGAAGAAGTGTCCAAGTCTGGTAATGATGAAAAATTGTCTTTTGCGATTGTTAATAAACTTTAAGTTTGTGTAGGAAGTTTTCAAAATGACATCTTTGGATCTTTATCAAGCTAAAGATGAAAGTGAAATTAATCTTTTGATTTGTTATTGGAATTTAATGAAAAACTTCCATAAAATAAATTTTCCAAGTTTCATTGCAATTGAAAAGTTGTTTTTTAATTATTTATTTTTCGCAAATCAACTTTCAATTGTTGTTTATAGTAAGCACAAAACGAATTGCAGGTTCATGATGTCCATTGTCCATTTGAGCACCATTTGAAAGTGTAAATTTCAATTGTTGATTTGATGGTAAAAGTAAAAGTTCATTAAACAACAAAAATAAGAAGAATTGAACCAAATTTTTTTTTTAATTAATCCAACAACACGCGATCGATGAATTCGATACACACGTTAAAAGCTTTTAATATTTCTAAAAAAACGCAGAGCAAACAACAGACAGATTGAGTCCATCGCGCTCATAAGTGAAATTTTAAAGTAAATTTTGATAACAAAAATCTCACGCAATGAATGAAATTGAAAATATTTCTCTGATAGATTTTTGTTCCTGCTGCTATTTAATAATGAAAGCATTTGATGCACTTTTTTTTATAAACGATTAGAGCAACGCAAGTATAATAATTGAGGTTTCTAACTGTTTCTTTAAGAATTCATCAATAAACTGTTTCTAATGTCCAGAGTGTGATAATTTAATTTCTCATGCCAGCAATTAACTACTGGCCGTTGAACTAGTTCCCAACATTGATGCGAAAATCTGTTGTTTGACCATCAGTTGGATAACTAATTTCATTCATGGTGTTAACATGCAATTAATTAATTACGAAAAGAAAGCTTCGAGAGCTGAATGCAAATTTTATGTTGCGTTTAAAATTTATTTGACGAATGGCACAATTTTGCAATTTCATTTACTAAGGAAACATTTTAAAATTGCACAACTTTTGAAATTCCAAATATAAGAAATTGAATTAGTTATTTCGAGGGATGGAACAAAATTTGAAATGTTGAAGGCAGTAAGACAATAACAAATAAAAAAATTTGCATGAAAGAATATTCGATCTGGAATTTTGATTGAAACCGTGATGACCTTTTATGGTTTCCAATTATGAAATTGTTATTTCCTTATTTACCGAATTAAATTTTTGTTGATATTTTATCAGTTTAAAATTGCGACTTAGTTGTGCAACTTAACATAACATGAGGAAAATGACATCACATTCATTATAAGCAGCTAAAGTTGTTAATGAGATAATTGATCAGTCGACGAAACCACTTAATGCCATTCCGGTTGATCAATTATTTCAAACGGCGAAAGTTGTGAGCATTTTAATCGATGATGCTTCAACTTACACATTCAGGAAACTCTCACATGAATTTTCATGTTCTTACGATAAGTCGCGCAATTTATGAAAAATCTTAAGTCGTTTGAATAAATTTTAAAATATTCCGTTAACGATAATTCTTTGTTTGTCGCCCGCGGCTTCTTTATATTTGTAGAATCTTAAAATGTCTATCGCGTGCGTTGGTATCGAAGACATTTCAGTTTGTCAATAAATTTATTCATTAAATTGATACTCCACAATGGACATCGACCATCTTCTTATTCTTTTCTTTCTTTGTTTATCGACAGCGATTTTTGATCAATTGACGATGAATTTTTTCTCCTTTGCCTTTTTTGTCTCAAATTAACATTTTCAATTTTCTTTCTTTATTGCAATCATCAAGTCCACAAAAACAAAAATTAGGTCAAATTGTCATCACAATTCATTTCATTTAAATCATCAGTTGTTGCTGTTTTTCTGAGATGTTTTTATTGATGAATGGAATTTTTCGCATGAAATTTTCTTTCGATTTTAAGAGCCGCAAAAAAAATCATGTGAAAGTCATAAAAAGAGAAGTTTAATTGCACTTTTATGTATGATGCAAGTGTGTATCATAAATTTATGTTGTGCAGTAAACATACTTCCTCGATCAACTTCCTAAAAGTGGGTCATAACGTTATTGAAAGAAAATTCCTTCAGTGACTTGAGATGCTAAAATGATGGAAGAAGTGTTAATTAAAGAATCATGAATTTGAATATAAGAAAAACGTTAATTGTACATCCAGAGAACTAATCGTTAATTGAAATGTTTCCTTCATAGCAGCAATATCAGATGAGAGATCGAGTGAAGCTGTTGATTATGCAAACTAATGCTCAAGGTGGTAAAATCTTTAATGAGTGGTTCGAAGAATTTCTTAATGAATCAAATCGCGGTGTGCAAGTTCAATAAACTTTTCCTAATTTTTTTTACTTCTCTGGCATTTCTGGTTTTCTTTCTTGATCTTCTACATCTGGTTTTGATTGATTTGTTTACTTATTAACTGTTTGTTGCATAATTCGAAATTTATGAAAACTTAATTTATTTTCATAAAAAGTTAACAACAAAAAAAGCTCTGCGGAAATCAATAATTGATGAAGACTAAAATGAAGTTTTATGAATTGCGCAATATTAAATAATTTGAATTAAAAAAGAGAAATTTGTTGCTTGACCCTGAAATTGAATCATCAAATCGATTATTTGTGAGACTGTCTGGGATTTGCATCTTCAATTCCATGAAATCTTCATTGCACAATAAAATTCGATGACACTTGAGTAGCAAATTTGAATTTCAAATTTATTTTCATTGTTAAATCAAAAGAAAATTTAAGAAAGTTTCGCTTTGCCTGTCATCAAATAAATTCAGAATTAATCGAACATCGGTTGAGTAAAATTCAAAATCGTTATCAGTAAAAAAACTTTCATTTTTTTCAAGTTTGTTAAATTGTGCAAGAAGATTTTTGATGGTCATAATTTATGATACAAAAACTGTTGTTAGCGTGATGTCACGACAAAACTATTTCATGACTTGTTGCATAATATCTATCGCAACTGTCGTTGTCGTGTCGCGTCCATCGTCTGAGTTTCAATTATCAAAATTTATTTTAAGAAAAAACAAATTTTTAAGTATTGGCGATTTTTAAAATTGAAGAGAAATCCAAATATTGAAAAGCACGACAACTGGAATAAGTTTATGAAGCATTTACAAAACCGGTTCCATCCAATCCATTCATCCAATGATGTGCTTCCAGTGTTCATTTAATACCATCAACATTTTTCTAAGTTGATCGACTTTGAACTTCAACGATTGTTAACTGTAAAAACAATTTCGTAATTTTATATTATTAAGAATTAATTGTCAACATAATATCATGAAAAGAAAGTTCTTAACATGCAACATGTGATCATTGTTTTACATGAGAATCTTAATTAACATTTTCCAGATGCAAATTTTATACCATCTGAGCATGAAAATGATTCAACAATTTTCCATTGAGTTGATTCTGAAAATGAGTTTTCGAAATTAGAGAAAATTTATTCTTAAGAAAAGCATCATCTTTAAGTTTTCATTTCCAATCATCTTGAAGATGGAACTTCCGTTGAAGTCCATTAAAATTCCTTAATTCATTCTTAAAACGCTTGCAATTATTGCTGACTTTATCATGATTTACTTTTGACCTTTACACAGAGAAATTGATTTCCAATCGATGACACAGAAGCTTTTGAAAGATTTTATGCAAATTCATCTTAAGAAAGTTCCAAAAAATTGATCACGCAATTAATTTAAATTGGATCACGTTAAAACTTTCTTTGCCCTTTGGCGAAAATTTCGAAAATTTCAATCAAATTTGTTGCGTTCATGAAAATGTGAAATAATTTAATTAATAACATATCAAACGACTTTTGTCGCTAATCGTTAATTTTGTGAGCCATTTTGAGATTTGTAATAAAAAAAAAGTGTTTCTTTGGAAGCAACGAAAGTTACGACACGTGACCGAAGGCAAAGTGAAACAACAAAAAGTTTTCTTTCGCAATCTTATTTTAAAAACAATTGGCAAAGAAAATTCCATCGGTTCCATCGACATCGTTTTCACAATTAATTGTCAACATTTCAGGGCATTAAAAGAAAAACTTCACAATGTTGCCAAACTTCATGTACTGGACCAAAACAAAATTTATGATTGCATGATGGGGAATATTTAATGTCGTGTCGTCCCAAATTTGGATTAACTAAAGCAACTTCCATCGACATCAACAAAACACGAATTTCAAGGCTGAACAGTCATGAGCTCTATTTATGACTGCAGAGTTCTGTTTGGCGGCTTTGACCTTCCGTTGAGGGTTTTTTTTTTCTGAATAATTAAAGTTTTTTTCATAAACATTGCAAGAATAAATTTAATCGAATGGAAATAAATGCTTTAAATAAAGTTTTCATGATTCACGTTATTAGAGCAAAGTGCAGAAAATCGATTTTTACTCGATTATTCGATGGCCAACAGCTAAGTGCCTAACAAGTTCTTAATACATGAACACAAATGAACCAATTATTGGCCCGCATCAAGTCAAATCATTAATCAGCTAAGCGAGAAAAATTGTTCGAAATGTCTCAATTGCGTAACATCATAATTACAGTAACAATGTTAAATTAATCAAAATTATTTTTTCCCCTTTTTGATGCGATCATTGAACTTTAAAATTAATTTTTTCATGCGGTTTACCATTCAAATGCCTTTTTTTTATTGCACAACTCTTGCGCTGTAAAACATCGATTTGCTGCTTGCTTTGTGCAGATAATAATAATTTCAACCGATCCGAGTTTAAAGTTCAATGATGATGGAAGCAGATGATACAAAGCACAAAATTTCTCGCTACTCCGAGACAAATTCTTTATTTCTGCTTCAGCCTCAATTCGAGATCGTAGGTCTTCTGTTTATTAAGAAGCGTAACGAGTTGTTTGTGGACTAAATATTTAAGATGAATATATTCAAATTCTAAACTTTAACTCTTCAATTGCTAATTTTTGCCATTTTTCGATTTAATTTCAGATTCAGACGACAACTGCAAAGATCAGAAGATCAATTAAGTTTTGTGCAAATTAATTAATCAATCAAATTATACGAATCGAGAATCAAACGCTTTCAGCCGCATTAATATCAATTTAAAAAGGTCAGAAACGTAATAATTTGGATTAATCATCAGCGTGGATTGAAGTTGTGAAACTGCAAATAGCCAACGTAGTCAATCGTGCGGTAAGTTTTGATGATCAATAATAATAAAAAAAGAATTGCGAAATTCCCGTGACATAAGAATTACCTCAATAATTACTGACTGTATCCAATAACCGCAAAAGTCACAAATTGACAAAGCCAAGAATGAATTCGATCGATCTTCCTGATTGCAAGAAGTTGTGCAAGAACTTTTAAACAACGAAGGGCACGGTATTTAATGACTTTGAATGAAAAAAACTATTCTCGAGCACGTTTGCGACCCCGCTGACATCATCATCAGGAGCTACAATGTTTGCACATATTTTTCTTTATTTACTCTTCTTTCTGCTATTCTCAGACTTGTTCATTTAACAAAATCGTGTTTGACATTAAAAGTTTATTTTTTTTTTCTGTTATTATTTTACTTAAATGAATTAAAAACATTTCTTGTTGTTGCTGCATTTTCTCTTTCGCTTTTTTTTCCATTCCATCGATTCAGTTGCAAGCCCTAATGTATCTCAGAATGTTGAAATTCAACTCAATGCAGTCGATTTGCAGCCGTTTTTGTGGTAACGACACTTAAATAATGTAATTCAGTGTAGTGCATTTAATGGAATTCCTTCAGACTTCATTTGGTGCGATTGTGATTTTACTGGAAACCAGTTTTTGTTGCCGTTTCAGTTAAGATCGTTTTTTTTATATTGCCTCTTTAATGATTTTCAACATCGTTTTGTGAAATATAATTTCTCTTGCCACACAAATGAAACCTTAGAATTCTTTCAAAATTTTGAACCAAAGATCAACAGACCGATGAAACGGCATCGAAGCCATTGTCGGTTATATTTGTTGTGTTGCTTGTTGATCTTTCGCTGTTTTGCTTTCCTCTCACTTTACCGCTAGATCAATTCATTATCAATTAGACATTTCAATGCTGAGCCGAATGGAGCTCACAGAGCAGCAAAACAACAACTGAAGCAGAGTTAGCCGATATTATTGTTCTAAATCGTAAACAAGTTCCTCCCAAGTTCTTGGTGCTGGGAAATATGGAAATGGCACAAAGAAAAACTCGTCCCGATTGACACAAATAAATATTGTACTGGACAGAAATTCACAAACAGTTTGAAATCTGATAATGAGACTGAAAACTTTTTCTTTTAAATTCTCGCTTAGCTGATGATTCTTCGACTTGATGCAGGTCAATACGAACTTGCCAATCAATTATTTGTTAGCTATTGAAAAAATCATTTTTCTGCTTTAGCAACAATCACGTGAACCATTCGGCTGAATTTGTTGTCGATTGTGCAATTTTTTAATGTTTGTGATTTAAAGTGTAACTGAACCAAAAAAAAATAAAAACAAAAATGAAAGGTCAAAGCCGCCAAACAGAACTCTGCAGTCATAAATAGAGCTCATGACTGTTCAGCCTTGAAATTCGTGTTCTGCTGATGTCGATGGAAGTTGCTTTAGTTAATCCAAATTTGGGACGACACGACATTAAATATTCCCCATCATGCAATCATAAATTTTGTTTTGGTCCAGTACATGAAGTTTGGCAACATTGTGAAGTTTTTCATTTAATGCCCTGAAATGTTGACAATTAATTGTGAAAACGATGTCGATGGAACCGATGGAATTTTCTTTGCCAATTGTTTTTAAAATAAGATTGCGAAAGAAAACTTTTTGTTGTTTCACTTTGCCTTCGGTCACGTGTCGTAACTTTCGTTGCTTCCAAAGAAACACTTTTTTTATTACAAATCTCAAAATGGCTCACAAAATTAACGATTAGCGACAAAAGTCGTTTGATATGTTATTAATTAAATTATTTCACATTTTCATGAACGCAACAAATTTGATTGAAATTTTCGAAATTTTCGCCAAAGGGCAAAGAAAGTTTTAACGTGATCCAATTTAAATTAATTGCGTGATCAATTTTTTGGAACTTTCTTAAGATGAATTTGCATAAAATCTTTCAAAAGCTTCTGTGTCATCGATTGGAAATCAATTTTTCTGTGTAAAGGTCAAAAGTAAATCATGATAAAGTCAGCAATAATTGCAAGCGTTTTTAGAATGAATTAAGGAATTTTAATGGACTTCAACGGAAGTTCCATCTTCAAGATGATTGGAAATGAAAACTTAAAGATGATGCTCTTTCTTAAGAATAAATTTTCTCCTAATTTTCGAAAACTCATTTTCAGAATCAACTCAATGGAAAATTGTTGAATCATTTTCATGCTCAGATGGCATAAAATTTGCATCTGGAAAATGTTAATTAAGATTCTCATGTAAAACAATGATCACATGTTGCATGTTAAGAACTTTCTTTTCATGATATTATGTTGACAATTAATTCTTAATAATATAAAATTACGAAATTGTTTTTACAGTTAACAATCGTTGAAGTTCAAAGTCGATCGATCAACTTAGAAAAATGTTGATGGTATTAAATGAACACTGGAAGCACATCATTGGATGAATGGATTGGATGGAACCGGTTTTGTAAATGCTTCATAAACTTATTCCAGTTGTCGTGCTTTTCAATATTTGGATTTCTCTTCAATTTTAAAAATCGCCAATACTTAAAAATTTGTTTTTTCTTAAAATAAATTTTGATAATTGAAACTCAGACGATGGACGCGACACGACAACGACAGTTGCGATAGATATTATGCAACAAGTCATGAAATAGTTTTGTCGTGACATCACGCTAACAACAGTTTTTGTATCATAAATTATGACCATCAAAAATCTTCTTGCACAATTTAACAAACTTGAAAAAAAATGAAAGTTTTTTTACTGATAACGATTTTGAATTTTACTCAACCGATGTTCGATTAATTCTGAATTTATTTGATGACAGGCAAAGCGAAACTTTCTTAAATTTTCTTTTGATTTAACAATGAAAATAAATTTGAAATTCAAATTTGCTACTCAAGTGTCATCGAATTTTATTGTGCAATGAAGATTTCATGGAATTGAAGATGCAAATCCCAGACAGTCTCACAAATAATCGATTTGATGATTCAATTTCAGGGTCAAGCAACAAATTTCTCTTTTTTAATTCAAATTATTTAATATTGCGCAATTCATAAAACTTCATTTTAGTCTTCATCAATTATTGATTTCCGCAGAGCTTTTTTTGTTGTTAACTTTTTATGAAAATAAATTAAGTTTTCATAAATTTCGAATTATGCAACAAACAGTTAATAAGTAAACAAATCAATCAAAACCAGATGTAGAAGATCAAGAAAGAAAACCAGAAATGCCAGAGAAGTAAAAAAAATTAGGAAAAGTTTATTGAACTTGCACACCGCGATTTGATTCATTAAGAAATTCTTCGAACCACTCATTAAAGATTTTACCACCTTGAGCATTAGTTTGCATAATCAACAGCTTCACTCGATCTCTCATCTGATATTGCTGCTATGAAGGAAACATTTCAATTAACGATTAGTTCTCTGGATGTACAATTAACGTTTTTCTTATATTCAAATTCATGATTCTTTAATTAACACTTCTTCCATCATTTTAGCATCTCAAGTCACTGAAGGAATTTTCTTTCAATAACGTTATGACCCACTTTTAGGAAGTTGATCGAGGAAGTATGTTTACCACACAGCATAAATTTATGATACACACTTGCATCATACATAAAAGTGCAATTAAACTTCTCTTTTTATGACTTTCACATGATTTTTTTTTTGCGGCTCTTAAAATCGAAAGAAAATTTCATGCGAAAAATTCCATTCATCAATAAAAACATCTCAGAAAAACAGCAACAACTGATGATTTAAATGAAATGAATTGTGATGACAATTTGACCTAATTTTTGTTTTTGTGGACTTGATGATTGCAATAAAGAAAGAAAATTGAAAATGTTAATTTGAGACAAAAAAGGCAAAGGAGAAAAAATTCATCGTCAATTGATCAAAAATCGCTGTCGATAAACAAAGAAAGAAAAGAATAAGAAGATGGTCGATGTCCATTGTGGAGTATCAATTTAATGAATAAATTTATTGACAAACTGAAATATCTTCGATACCAACGCACGCGATAGATATTTTAAGATTCTACAAATATAAAGAAGCCGCGGGCGACAAACAAAGAATTATCGTTAACGGAATATTTTAAAATTTATTCAAACGACTTAAGATTTTTCATAAATTGCGCGACTTATCGTAAGAACATGAAAATTCATGTGAGAGTTTCCTGAATGTGTAAGTTGAAGCATCATCGATTAAAATGCTCACAACTTTCGCCGTTTGAAATAATTGATCAACCGGAATGGCATTAAGTGGTTTCGAAGACAGATCAATTATCTCATTAACAACTTTAGCTGCTTATATTGAATGTGATGTCATTTTCCTCATGTTATGTTAAGTTGCACAACTAAGTCGCAATTTTAAACTGATAAAATATCAACAAAAATTTAATTCGGTAAATAAGGAAATAACAATTTCATGATTGGAAACCATAAAAGGTCATCACGGTTTCAATCAAAATTCCAGATCGAATATTCTTTCATGCAAATTTTTTTATTTGTTATTGTCTTACTGCCTTCAACATTTCAAATTTTGTTCCATCCCTCGAAATAACTAATTCAATTTCTTATATTTGGAATTTCAAAAGTTGTGCAATTTTAAAATGTTTCCTTAGTAAATGAAATTGCAAAATTGTGCCATTCGTCAAATAAATTTTAAACGCAACATAAAATTTGCATTCAGCTCTCGAAGCTTTCTTTTCGTAATTAATTAATTGCATGTTAACACCATGAATGAAATGAATTATCCAACTGATGGTCAAACAACAGATTTTCGCATCAATGTTGGGAACTAGTTCAACGGCCAGTAGTTAATTGCTGGCATGAGAAATTAAATTATCACACTCTGGACATTAGAAACAGTTTATTGATGAATTCTTAAAGAAACAGTTAGAAACCTCAATTATTATACTTGTGCTGCTCTAATCGTTTATAAAAAAAAGTGCATCAAATGCTTTCATTATTAAATAGCAGCAGGAACAAAAATCTATCAGAGAAATATTTTCAATTTCATTCATTGCGTGAGATTTTTGTTATCAAAATTTCACTTATGAGCGCGATGGACTCAATCTGTCTGTTGTTTGCTCTGCGTTTTTTTAGAAATATTAAAAGCTTTTAACGTGTGTATCGAATTCATCGATCGCGTGTTGTTGGATTAATTAAAAAAAAATTTGGTTCAATTCTTCTTATTTTTGTTGTTTAATGAACTTTTACTTTTACCATCAAATCAACAATTGAAATTTACACTTTCAAATGGTGCTCAAATGGACAATGGACATCATGAACCTGCAGTTCGTTTTGTGCTTACTATAAACAACAATTGAAAGTTGATTTGCGAAAAATAAATAATTAAAAAACAACTTTTCAATTGCAATGAAACTTGGAAAATTTATTTTATTGAAGTTTTTCATTAAATTCCAATAACAAATCAAAAGATTAATTTCACTTTCATCTTTAGCTTGATAAAGATCCAACGATGTCATTTTGAAAGCTTCCTACACAAACTTAAAGTTTATTAACAATCGCAAAAGACAATTTTTCATCATTACCAGACTTGGACACTTCTTCTTAAAGAAACTTTTGCTCTTCAACCTACACAACAATCTCCAAAAGATCTTTTCGACACAAATCAAAATTCTTCTTAAGATGTCAATTGTGTAATTTTTGCAAATGAATTAAAATTTTTAGATCTCTAGGCACGTTCAACTAATGAATTATCTTCGTGACACTTTCGACGGTTAATAAATTTCCTTCACTTGAAGTTGCCAACAGAAATTGGAACAAGCTTCCAGTTTTGTTGTCCGCTCTGGAATGTTGATGGACATGCTCTGAATTTTATTAATTTTTTGTGTGTTTTTTTCTTTCGGAGATGAATTTTTTAACGTTCCCATGAATGACTTTTGCACCCAATTAGCACATTTCTTATTACACCTGCTCACTAGACCCTGAAGAACCATCTTATGATCGGTAACAAAAAAAAATACAAATAAGTAAAGAAAAAACTTTCACAATTTCTTCGGACAAAAAATGAATTTTTAGACCATCATTCATCACGACACGACTGACGCAGGTTCAGCATCTTCATTCAAGTTTGGAGAAATTTATTTTTCATTTTGTTATCATTATCAACATGTCTTGAAAGGTTTCACAATTTTTTTTATAATCATATTGCCGCCGCTGCTGCCTGTTGTTGTCTTATTGTGCAACTTTTCTTTTGATCATCAGAAAATCATGAAATGATTTTTGTTTGTACATTGTTAGTCATTTGAATTAGAGCAGAAAATAAAAATGCTTCGATGATTCCTTAATATGTCGGAACGTGCCGTGAAATTTTTTATTTTTTTTGATGACGCAATATCACACTGCATATAAAATTTAAACATAAAGTGCATCAATCATTTTGCCACTTCCTGAGTAACTTCTGCATCATTGTACTTTTATATCACATCACACTTCGATGAATTTTGAATTTTTCTATTTAAATTTCCATTAAACATCATGCTCAGTGTAAGATTATTCAATTTGCATTCAATTGCGGAATGTAGTAATAATGATGATCTACTTAAATATCAAAACAATAGATTAGCGAGACAACAATAAAATCAAGAGTCTGTTAATTTACTATTGATGGAAACGGGAAATTTCATAAGATAATAAACTGATGTTCGTCATGTGATCAATGTTTGTGCGTTTGAGTTTCCAAGTGTTTTAATGCTAATTTCACAAACAATTCATGAGACAGATGCGAACAAATTTTGTTGTTGTTATTATCATCGAACTCCCGCTGCGAATGTTGCTTTTTTTCGCTTTTTGTTGAACTCAATCAAAACATGATTCTCGCGTTTATGAACATAAAGCCGGAAAGTCCATTTGCATTAAAAACAATAAAACTCCAATTACACTTGATGGACGTTGGGAATCATAAAAGAGAAATTGTGCCGTTAGGTGTTTTTTTTTGTTGTTTTTGTTGTTATTTTCGAGCTTATCAGTCAAGAAATTACTTTCATCGTCATCATCACAATTGAAAGGCATCTCGTGACTCTTCATTATTAATAAAAATGAAAAATTGCCATCTTCAAACGACACAATAAGAGTTAAATTAACTTCTAAAATTTATTGCAACGTTGTCAAATTTATATTCGGCACCAGATGCATCCAGAACATTGAATATTGCTCTTGACATTAATTAAGAGCGAAAATAAATTCTCCAACATCAGAAAATAGAAGTTGATGCAGGCAAGAATGAAAACATGTTGAAAGGCGACGCAGCCGACAAACAATTTTTAATTCAATTTATCACTTCATCATCAACATCATTTTGAAAAACAGAACTAATTCCCTAAAAATAAACACACGGAAGATTCAAAGTGACTGTAACTTTAATTGATCGTATAAGTTTATGAAAAATTACTTCAAGTTGAATGAACTTTGAAGATGTTTCTTTTTTTACTTCCTTGAATTTGAAATTGCACAATTCGGTTCATGATCAATTTTAAATTTAAATAAGAGTCAGAAAAAGACATAAAATCTCTTATGAAATCGAATGAGGTCAGGAGCTTCTTACACATGTTATGGAAGTTATCCATCGATCTGATGACCATCCTGACAATTTGATTTTATGCTTCAATAAGTTCCAGACATCAAAACATGCAACGAACAATTTCATTGTAAACTTAATTAAAGGCCAGATCGATGGACAATAAAATTGATGCGATGCAGGAAATGATTAATTTAACTAACATCGCCATCAAAAAGACACAATTCACGCGAATGCGATCAGAATTGCGAAGTTTCATGTTTAAAAAAAGGTTCATGGCAGAAAATTTTTGAGCTACGATTTTGATATTTTAAAATTTCGAATTTTAATTTCATCTTTTGTTTCATTCTTTTATTTTCAGGTAAACACATCAAATGGCAACTGATGGAAAGTGAAGAATAAATTGTGCAAATAAAATTCCAGACATCAGAAATGTCGTCTACATCCGTTCAACAATGTCCTCGCTTTGTGCAAAATGCATGGAAGAAGGATCTCTGTTCAAATTGCTTCAAATCTAAAGAAGAACATGCTGCAAAGGAACCGAGAGTCATAACGATATCGGCCATTCCTTTGCCACCGGCACCGGCAAAATCAATCATCAAAGTTTCTTTTCCATCCAACAAAAAGAATAAGAAGAAGTCCGTTCAATTTCCGAAAGAAGTTAGCGAAGTAATCGGATATGGCGGTGAATGGTCATCAGAATCGGATGGCAGTGACGAAGATGATGCCCCAATTAAGTCAGCTGAAGATGTCGTTTATGAGGATGACGAGAATTTGCAGCGCCTGACCAAAACAAATACGGAATTTAACATGAATAATGGTAACTTACTGGGTGATGCTGAAACAAATATTAAGCGATCTTTTGCAGCTCTTAAATTGGGAGCTCCGCAAAAGGATCCAGCTGGCAAGAAGCAGACACTGAAAATTTCAGTGACACCATTCAATGGTGCTCCAGGATCATCGACAAAGATAGATGCAAAATCTAAAATAATTCCAACGGAAGCAAAGGAGAACTCTAAAAATTCTGGCGGCATCATCTTGAAGTCTGTTATTCAAACGGATGATACATTTTCAAAGCCAGCTGTAGTAATGGCATCAAGTGATGAAGGTGACAAATCGCCAGAATTTGATGTTAAAATAAGCAACGAAAAATCGCTCTTGGAAGAAATCTCAGAAACTTTATTGAGCAAACGAATCGTTGTAAATGAGACACAAGCAGAACCGGTAATGAAAGTCGAGTCCAAAACTGATGTCATTACGGTCGAAATCAAAAATCAGAATATTGTGACATCAGCTGTGATTTCATCATCGACAGATTCAAACAGCAACGCATCGAATACTGCACTCAACAACAAACGAACAATTACACGCGGCAATGCCATAACGAAGGATATGGAGAAGCCAAAAATCCAAGTGCAATTCTCAAAGATGTCTGAAAGTTCTGACAACAACTCGGATTTGGAATGTGGTGCGACATCCGATTATTATGATGTCGTTGAATCTCGCAACAGCTACGAAAATATTCCCGATGGACTTGAAGATAAGAAAAATAATGAAACGGCAACGAATGATGGAACTGACCAGAAAAAGACTGAAACAGCAATTGGCGGACTTGTGAATACGAAATCGCATTTCTTCTCCAATCAAACAGTGTCAGACATGTTTATGGCTCATAAGCCCATTAATGATGCTATAAAGAAAAGAGCCGAATCGTACAATTTGATGGACAATTCATTTGTATCCAGTAAAATAACAAACGATGGACTCATCGTCACAAAGAATCATCTACATGAGGACGCTCTTGATTCGACCGGATCAAGTTTTGATAGCTCGAGCGATGAAGAAATGTCACATGTGAGGAGTGAATCTGATAGTGGCATCGGTATTAAGGCAAATAATGGATCATCGCATGTCATTAACAGCTCAAATAGTTCTGATTATGAAGACATTCAAGTAACTGAAGAGATCAACAAAGCATTAAATCCGTCAAAGAGTCGCGCATTAGCTGGTGAACCAGATGGGCGCTCGGATCCTGATGGCAGCTCTGAAACCTCGCCAGCTCCTGCTTTGCCATCAAGTCCACCGCCTCACGCTGATCCACGCCCTTCATTCCTTCATAGCACTGCTAAATTTGGTTCAGCTGAAAAACCAAAAGTTCCAATCAAGCCAGTCACAGTCAATGCTGTAAAGCCGTTCCAGAAACGAAATGCTGAAATTATTATGCAATTACAGCAAGTTATTAATAAAGAAAAATCAATTTCAACAGATTCTCTGGATGTCTTAAAATCGCCGAAGAAAACTCGCGCACCGGAACCGCCACAAGAAAGTGAAATGGAAATCTTAAAAAGCTTCAAAGAGGAACCATACGGTGATGATGGACCGATAAGAACGTTCAAAGAAATTTCACACGGTAAAAATAAATTTGCAATTAAGACGAATACAGTTCAGCTGAAGGAACCACGTCAATATCCAGCCATCAATCCGAAGTTTCGCAGCCTAAATCATCTCAACAAAAGTCATGAAGCACAAGACAAACTTGAAAAACTCGAAAAGTTTCAAGCGAAGCCAAGTACACCTGAGCCAGCTCCACGTCACAGCTTATCATTGTCACAAGATTCGCTGAATGCCGATCTTGACAAAGTGAAAAAGAAGAAATTTTCCATTAAAAAGTTTCTACGAATGGGAAGCAGCACCAGCAAGACTGATGGGGGATCGAAAAAGGACTATAGCCATTATGCAGATATTCCAAGTCTCTCACCTGAAACTGAGGGACCAGCTGTAAAACCGCGTCTTATTATTATTCATCCACTCGATATCAACAACACAGGAGTTCAGGTTGTAAAGGATGCTAGTAGCGCATCACCTGGCGTCGATGATAAGATTCCATTTACATCAAATATTATTGGAAAACCACCGCCAGCACCACCAGTACGATCGGATACGACAAAGCTAGAAGTTAATAAGCCGTCACGTCCACCGCCTCCAAAAAATGCCGAATTACGTTCAGAAATTGAAAATCATCAAGCACAGCAAAAAACGAAAGCTCCATCGCCGCCAGTTGATAATGTTTATGCCAACCTTGGCGAAGTTCGTAATTCAATTGCACCACGAAAGCCTGAAAGGACAAACAGTATGCGTGAGCGTGAAGCTAAAGCACTGGAACTCCAGCGACGTCAACCCGTTGGTGGTGATGAAGAGAATTCAAAAGAAGTTATCGTAGAAAAGTTTAAAAGTGAGGAAATAATAATTGCAAAAGCGATTCATACAACGACTTCAGCCCGATCATCACCATCACCTGTTCCAGCAACTGGCACCGATTCCTTCAATGAGCGCAAAAAGAAATTGCTAGAACTTGAAAATTCAACGCGTAGCAAAATTGAATTATTCGAGAGCAATGCCATGAAACTGAATTATGCTCCAAGTATTAGCAAATCACCATCACCGATCAAGCATTCAACGTACTTTATCAACAGTGACGGCCTTAAATCATCTGTTCAAAAAATGAATGTCACAATTGATAATTATCTGAAGAATAAGAAAATGAGTGCATCAGATACGAATCTATTGGATAATGCGAGCCGTTCACCATCGCCGCAGGATCAACAACAACCGATAACAGCAAATTGTGCCGTTAGAGACATTAGAAATGTGAGCAGCATTGAATTGCGTTCGAATGGAAATTATGAGGCCGTGGGAAAAATGCAACGTTCCAGTTATCCAGAACATAATATTTATGCATCGCCTGTTAATAGTTTTGGTAATTTTATTGCACAAATAATTAATTTAATTAATTAAATTATCAAATAATTAAATTGCTCCCTTTAATTTAGCAAATCTTCCGCCACGTGCTACATCAATGTCATATTGCGGAAGCGAAATTGGCGAATCGGAGATTTATTCACCATACTCGTTCTGCGGTAGCGAAGCGGGACTAGATGTTGCACAATTCGATAACAATGACGGTCATCAGGTGCGATTTGCTTTTTGAACTTTCATTGAATCAATTTTCTAGTTTTGTTTCTTAATTAGCAATCATCACATAAAAGAATCACTTCACGATTGAGGACAAGAAAAGGTCGAAGCGTAGTGCACACAAATTTGGAAGACAACTATTCAGCTGTTATCGTTGCCAACCACGAAGCTCTCGCTCAAGTTTTGGATCAGGTTTGATAGCGTAATCACTCGGCATGACATTTTTCTAATTGACAATTCTTCATTGTAGCTTCAACAAGCGCCCACAATTGCAGCGCCATTGCGTCCCATTGCAAATTGTTTAAATCTTCGCTTTGACGATTTCATTCTAATTGATTCCATTGGGCTGGTAGTCGGCAAACGCGTTTTTCATCAAGCTATTTGGCAAAATTCAATTTATGTTACGCTGGTACTGACATCAGATTCTAATCAGCTTGTCTCTTCGGGCGTTAGTAGCGATTTAAATCAAATGAGCGGTGGCGTTTCTGCTTCATTGAAGCCCGTTACTGAATTTTGTGACTTGGTACCTAACAATTATTTGCCATCGATGCCAACAACAAAAGTTCAAATGGTGCAAGGTGAATTGTGGAAATAGCCAATGTCTGATTGCATCTCCATAAAATTCAAATTCTCTCTTTTATTGCAGCTACAATAACTGTCCTTCCTAAGCTTCAAGTGGAAGCACTCGAATCATTAGGCACAATGATGAGATCAAAAGCTCAAAATCAAAGTCTTTTCGGATCAGCGATGGCCATTAATGATGATTCCATTTCAATAACTGATGGTGAAGGAAACATTCAGAGAGGTCTCAATAAAAATGGACTTTTCGATGACTTGTTGTGCCGCGAGATTGGATTTATTATGCTGCAGCTGGTTAATGGACTTAAAAGCATGCAAGCTAAGGGCATTGAAGATATGCCACTAAGCTTATCGAATGTCATCATGTGTCGCGAAATGCAAACCGATAACAAAGACAATCAAGCACGTTTGTGCATTCTACAAGGGTGAGCATTTCATTTGACAGACTTTTGGTGGTGATTTATTAATTAGTTTTCTCTTCACCTTTCACAGAATTAATTCCGATTTATCACGAGATGATGATGAAGAAGTGGGAACGTTGTGCCAATGTGCACTTAAAGTGGTAAATGAAATTCTTCCCGAAACAAAACTAACGCAAATCCTGTCACATCTTTTGGTTCAAGAACGTGCTGATACGTTATCAAGGTGAGTTACTTCAAAGCATTGTAACTTCATTCAGCTATTGCAATTTTTATTTCGTAGGATCAAATCTGTGCTGGAATATGTTTTATGGGGTCCTTCAGATGTTCCCATTAATGGACCGTTGCGTGAGCGTGAAGTAACTCTCCAGCGCTGGTTGGATCTGGCGCGTGCTACTGTTTTGCATGGTCTGGTGCGCAGTAAAATTGAGCTCACCATTTATGATGAGTGTCATCTCATCTTTCTGGTTCGATCTAATTCAAAGATCATGTTCGATGCGTCGCAAATCATTGCCAACTTTAATGCCAACAACAATAATAATAATAATGTCTGATAATAAAAAATACTCTTGTAAACATTATCTGCTGAATTGCTGGCTTCATGCAGCATAACGAAAAGTATTCGAGCAAATTGTTTAAAAAATAATTATTGCGCAATATTAATTAATTAATAAAATATTCTTATCTTTATACACAAATACCTTCGTTCTTTTTTTTTTTGTCAAGTTGAGCATTACGCAACGTTGATTCTTTATTCTTAGAAATGTAACTTAGAAAAAATATATAAGCAATGGAGGTAGTCAGTCAGTTGCCATTAATTTTGAACAGTCGGCATTTTTGAGATGACAGCGCTGATAGAAAGATTCCATTATCCGCATATATCGTGCACGTATCTGTAACTCCATCACTGATGGCAATCTCTTGCGTGCGACCTGAGTTTGCCGTCCACAGTTGCAGCATTTTGGTGTCCTGGAGGTACGTGGCAATGAGATTATTATCAGTCATTTTAATTTGCGATGGACGTGAAATTGCTGCTAATACTGATATGCTTCCATCGAAACTGTAAATTTCCTGTAGCACTGATACACCATCAACTTTTACAAGCTTTGCCTGGATCACACGCGATTGTCTTGATTGTTCACTAGGGCTTGTTATAAAGAGAACCATTTCAGTCCTTTCATCATATGTCATCACCTTAATAGGTTCATCGATATTGAGTTTTGTTCCAAAGTGCTCCATTGTTGGAAGATATTCGTAAAAGTAAACACTCTTGAGATGCACAATGAAGCATCCACCGAGCGGAAAATCTTCAGATTTCTTCATTGGAATGATGTATTTGATGGGAGTTCGGTTGCTTTCAGAAGCAGGAATCTCTTTCAGAACTTCACTTGATTTACGAGTATCATAAAAGTAGCAATAGCCATTCTGAGCACCCAACAACAATTGTGTAGTGCGATCAGGGTCGAAAGCGCAGCACCAAATATTTGCATCGGCTGCTGGCGTGAAGCTTCCAACTGTTTGACACGATGAGAGATTGAACATTTTACAGGTGGATTCTCTGGCTGCCGTTATAACGTATGTTTCACTGCTATCAATTGACATATCGACAATTAACTTACTTCCTGTGTTGAGGAATTTTTCTGAGCGATATGTTGTAAAGTCAATGGTGCGAAGACCGAATCCATTGCTAAACAGTGTATTGCCAACTGCTTTTTGTGTAACAATTAGTTTCTTACTCCGTGATATGTAGGTTATCAACCGGCTTTCCGAACTTTCTTTCATATCAATGTTCTTATCGAGGTGCATTCGATATGTCTTTGTTCGAATTGTCATCGAATTGCTAACAGTCGACGATGAGTGTGCCATCATTTTCAACGATTCCAACTGCACCTGAAGATCGCGATTTTGTTTCTTTTGTATGGCAAGTTGCATTGATGTCAGCGACATTTCTGTGATAAGTTTGGTCTTTTCATGGCTCAATGTTTCTATTTTGCGTTCTAGCTCTAGTTCACGAGAATTATCAATAACTCGAATTTTGGCAGCGAAGATGATTCGAATGTCTTTAAGCGAGGACTTTAGCTTGCATTGTGGACAGCACTTTGGTGGGTCCATTCCCTTCAGCCATTTCTCGATACAGTGATACCCGAAGATATGACCACACTTTAATGAAGCGATGCGATGCTTACCATTTGAATCGAAATTATCGAAACATATACTGCACAATGAACCATCGTCGTCTTCTCTACTGGCTTCAATCGTTTTATCAGGACTTCTGAAATATAAAAGAGCATGAAAGGAAATTCAAACAAATGCAATCCTTCTTTTTTTGCCTTTTTCGCTTCTTTTTTGATGGTGTAACGCAATCTTCCATTGGCCTTTCATCATCGCTAGGAACAATTATTGGTTGATTCTCTGCATTATCATTACTGCTTTCTTCCAACTGTATTACGTCCAGATTTTCCATTTCATAAACAACAAAACGTAAACATAAGGGAAAGCTCTTTGCGACAAAGTACCGTTTTTTATGTGAACCGAACCGTTTTATCCCCCTTGCGTGCTAAAATCAACGTCAGTGAAAATTAAATTCGAGTACAGCTTGTGAAATACTTCTACAGAAGCGATGGTGGACACGTAAAGAGCAGTTGATAGTACATAAAATACAAAACTAAACTTAGAACCGTCAATTAAATCTCAAGCTTGCGAAACGAGATGATAAATCAACTCATTCTTCTGTTATTGTTCTTCTGTACCCTTGACATTGGTCAGGGCTACTTCTATTCCTCATCAGCAGATGATAACGAGTCGGGCTATTCAAATGATAGGCAGTGCTTTTGTGAGGTAAGATTGTTATCAGCTGGGATTTTTCCCATTCTCTGCAGGAACTTTCTCTTTTGTCATCACACAAATAAATGAACAGGCAAAACAACAAGGAAAATGGAAAATGCGTTACGTGCCATTTCTGCAGTTCCACTTTCCATTCTGCTGTTATCTGATACAATTGTCTAAAATTACGAGCAACATGATCTTATCAAAAACAATTTTGTTCATAGCTAAAAGGTAGAATCGATGACTGTAGCTGCAATGTAGATACTGTTGACTATTACAACAATGTCAAAATTTACCCGAGATTGAAGAGCCTGTTGACAAATAATTACTTCCGGTTCTACAAGGTCAATCTACACAATGAATGTCCCTTCTGGAAGGACGTTGAATTTGAATGCTCAATGAAGCATTGTCATGTGAAACCCTGTGAAGAGAAAGACATTCCATTGGGCCTAAAAGGTGAATTGCCCCATCAAAAATATCTTAAGGAAGCACAACAAATGGACTGTAGTCAAGATCTCAACAAGGAGCTAGGCTTCCTTAACAAATCTATAAGTGAAAAAATTCATGAGGAACTGAAGCGATGGAGTGAACATGATGATGCACAAGACAATTTTTGTATACTGGATGAAAATCAAGATGCTGCTGAATATGTGGATCTTTTGCTTAATCCCGAGCGTGAGTATCAAGCGATTTTTATGTTATCTATAATACTATACATTCTAAAGGATTTTCAGGCTACACCGGCTATCAAGGCAAATCAGCTCATCGCATTTGGGACACAATCTATAAAGAAAACTGCTTCAAGACGCAAGAAACAAAAGAGCGCTTATCATATTCATCGTTTGTAGATATTTCATCGATGCAAAATAAATGTCTTGAAGAGCGTGCGTTCTACCGAATGGTATCAGGACTTCATGCGAGCATCAATATTCATTTAAGTGCACTGTATTTGCAATCGGATAAGAATTCATTGATTGACTCAGTATCGCCGAATGGTGTTTGGGGTCCAAACTTAAAGGAATTTAAGAAACGATTCAGTCCTGAAACAACAAATGGCGAAGGAGAACAGTGGCTACGTAATCTGTACTTTGCATATATTGTAGAGTTGCGTGCCATCGCTAAATTAGCGCCATATCTGAGAAACGAAGAATTTTACACTGGATTCGATAAGGACGACAAAGAAGTACAGCTGGCTGTAAATGATCTTCTAAATGTCATTGAATCATTTCCATCCCATTTCGATGAAAGCGTAATGTTCAATGGTGACTCCAGCAAATTAAAATATGAATTTCGCGAAAAGTTCCTAAACATAACGCGCATTATGGATTGCGTTGGATGTGACAAATGTCGCTTGTGGGGAAAATTGCAAACGCAGGGCATGGGAACAGCACTGAAAATTCTCTTCTCCGGAAAATTTGAATATAATACAGCAAATAACAATATCATTCTGACGAGCGATCCCGATTCACCACAATTCAAGCTCAAACGAACGGAAATCGTTTCACTGTTCAATGCTTTTGGAAGGTAAACAGCCCCTTAATTAATTTCATTACAATTAAGTTTTGATAACGTGTTCCATTTTTACAGGCTGTCAAATAGTATCTATTCACTGGAGTTATTTAGGAACCAACTCAGATAACGCAAAAACTCAAATAATCAAAACGAATTTTAAGCTTCAATGAACAACAACCAAGGAAAGAAAACACATGTTGATTGTGTTTTACGCGCGGAACCACTCTTTGTATTTATCGGAAATTGGACACGTTCGAAAAAAAGCTCGAAGGCAAAAAAAAAAATGTTTAATTTTCTTATCAGTTCCCTCCATGCCTTTTTGGTTAGTCTTTTGATTGTGATGCCAAGTCATCTGTAACAATTCTACCGAAATTGTGCTTAACCGAACTACAGACCAAAACCTCATTTTTGCAAAGACATCACTGGATGGATTTTGGATCCCTCTAAATATTAATTTATTCTGAATTGATTAGCAATAATCAATGAAATTAATTTTTTTTTTACTGTGACATGATTTAAAGAGATTTTTTGATAAGAAATAAAGTAAATGTTAGTTATTGTGCAATTCTAGACTTAGTGATTCACTCCTGGAAAAATAAGTAATTAATTGCAGTTGGCAGAAGTATTTTAATTATTTTCAGCAATTAAATTTTTATTTTCTCATGTTTTTTGTTTTTATATACGGCAAATGGATTTTGTTGTTATTGTATGTCCATTGAAATTATCATTTTAAGCGTTCTTCCATTTTTTTTTTGTTGTTTTTGCTCACAAGTAACATGATGATCGTTTTTGATGGATATTATAAATAATAATAAGAGCGTAATGCGTGTTATCCAATTATAGAGGTAAAGAACTGAAAATTCAGAATCTTCTTTAAGGGCATTTAACTAAAATTAAAATGATAAGAAATGCTCAGCTATACCCATGAAATTAGGAAATATTAAACGAAATAAAAATCTTAAAAAGGAAAGAACACGAAAAAATGTCTTGTTGCATTATCGGCGATATACAATTTTTAAAAAATATACAAATTGTTTGTCAACAAAACGTTTTAGGAAAAAAAACACCGGAACTTTTAAAAAAAGACCGTGAGAGAGATACCACGAACATAAAAAATATATGTGAAAAAAGTACGAACAAACTCTGCGCGGGCGAATAACTTGTGCAACAAGGAAATAACATTTTTGCGGATGACTTAAATTGGCGCCTGATAGGACGCATTTTTCCGTTCTATTATTTTTTTTTTTTTTACTGACACTAGAAATATATAATAATTGTTTTGCAAATGATAACAATCAGCAATATAATAATAAGCCAGAAAGTAGGAATGAAGTTCTTTCCGCATTAAAAACATAACTGCGATATTGCTGAGAGTCATCATAGCATCATAAAACGTCATAAACTATTTCTGGTTATATGTTCGATTCCATCCATTGAACAAATTTAAAAGAAGCTCCATTCACCGAAATAAGTTGTTCTAATATTTTGTCCTCGGGGATAGATTGGGAAAAGAAGTTTGATGAAGTTCGAATCAAAGAAAAGGAAACCGATAAAAAAAACCAAGGTTTAAAATTTAAACGGATCTTCTTTCTGCATATACAACGATAATTTGTCATCCACAAACACTTGAGGTTCGTCCCATTCGATGGCGAGCTGGTTGCGATATTCTTTTAGTTAGAAACAGAAAATAAAACTGGATGACAACGCAGCAGAAGAAAGTAGTTTGGGTTGATGGATGAAGTATTTAATGCATTCAGAGCACAAATTTGCCGAGAATCAAGCCAAATATGGCCATCGCAACAGCTGCGATAACCCAAATGATGGGCATTTGTTGCTGCTGTCCCAGCTGTGGTGGTGAATAGGGATTCGAAATTATCTTAGCCGATGGTGCTGATGAGCTTGAGTCGTGACTTTTTTGTGTTTCCAACATTGTCTTCAATCGAATTAGTTGCTCCTTAAATAAAGAAAGCGCGAAAGTTGATTAAAATAAAATACAAAGAAAAATTGAATCAAACTCACCTTTAAGTCCAAATTTTCCTGATGCATCTTGCTATTTTCCTCACGCAATTCTCGCACTTCAGCCGTTGCTCGCACAAAATCACTATCATTGGCCTTCGGAGCTGCTTCGCCGGATGATGAACCTGCCGATTGGAGCGATTCGCTCATCATCGATTCATTCTTTAACATTTGAGCTAAGGATGTTTAGTAAAAGCAACGGACGAGCGGTAAGGAAGCATAAGAAAGGAATTTTACATTTATGCTTGATGACCATCACCAATGGAACTAATTGATGACTACAAAACAAAACAAACTAAACAATACTCAACTGGTTAATTGACTAACAGCTCCATCTTTGCTCTTTTCAACTGGCATCTCAAACAAACATCGCAACTTGGCATCCATCAACTGATCGGGACCGACATCCTTCCACAATTGTTCCGTATTGATTTCACCATCGGGCGCAAACAGCGATTGTACCATAAATTTATGCTTGTTCTTCTCGTTTGGATCAAACACAAATGGTTGGAGGCATACTAAAAAGAAAATTTAATTAATAAAAGTAGAACACAGGAAGCAAGAACCACATACTTGCAATTTCCACCGAGCTCTTGGGATCGATGGCACCACAATTGGGACGTACGCAGTATTTTTTTGGAGCTGTTGTTTTGATTTTAAACAATATCTTTTTGTCCGTCGGATTCTTCAGGCTCATATGTGACGTGACCGGCTGTGTGAATGGGCCTAGAACAAAAATGATATAAAATTATCATTCAAATTGTTAACAACATTCTTGCAGTCATCATATGATCATACTTGCAAAATGACCAACATGGAAAACAGCAAAAAATCAATAACTCTTTCATACACATGAAATTGCAATGAAACATTTCTTCATAAATATTTCATAAATTTTCCCTCTTAACCTCTCCATCTCAACAGCATAAAACAGAGAGCATAAATCAAATGCGCAATAATGCACGAGATGTCCATGAATATAACATAATTGAAGTGCCGCTTTCGTATATAATTAAGCACCATCATAATTTCCCAGCGGCTTATTAGCCAAATTGGAATTATGGTAGCTTCGATGTTCACACAAAAAAAGGAATGTTCAATGACAACAACGCGCCACGCCATAAGTCAACCATTTGTGGAATTTAATTTTAGGTACATTTGAGTCGGAAATGAATGTCATCGCTGCGGTACAACGCACGACACCAGGAAATGTGCCACTTCAAACAACTCTGGAATTCTGAGTGACACTTTGTGGCAGGTCATGACTATTATCCTTTCCTGTTTGTTAAGGCACGCACCTTGCCTTATAGGCATTTCACTGTTTAGAGAGAACCATTAAAGTTCCACAATACGCATTTAAATAAATTGGCATAAAAACTGAGTTGTTGGATTTGTCGAGCATTTTGGCTAAATGACCTCGCAAAGTTAATTATTATTTACTTATTGGGCTCCCATGACTATTAAATGGCATTTGTTGTCATAGGAGGATTTATATAATAAATTATTTGTAAACCTTTTCCGATATTTGATCGAGCAACAAGTTTTGCGTCTGCTCGCTATTAAAGTCATCACGGACCATTATCTTCTTTTTAACACCATTCACATATGAGTCATACGAAACTGCACGAATTTTTTTTCGTCATTCTGTGACGTCAAATTAGCAAGCACAAAACAGTGCTCATCATCGGTTTTTTTACATTTTTGCCACAAATGCCATTGTTAAGCTTGATGTTCCAGAAACGCCGTTAATGACAACAAAATTATGATTCAGAAAAATTATTCCACAAGCAATAACCCCACCGCGACCCCTCATCGGCTTAATCGTGTCGCTCTGATATCGATTTTATTTCCTTCTCTTCTCTTATGAATGAAGACGATTTTTTTTTCTGTGTTCACTTTTCATTCACACAACATTTTTCATCACTTCCGACCATAAAATTATGATGTAAACTACTGGCTCTCAAATATGCGGCTCTGAATGCTACTCGGATTTGATTTGATGGCAAAAATCCTAAATATAGCACTTTAATTGGATTGAAAGATGTCTATCGAAATGTGTCAATTGATGTTTATGTTTCTTTCAGGGCGGAATTCCAGCTATATTTTCTAAAGGAGCGTGTTTGGAACAAGTTCAGACGAATCAGACGAAATTGCATGAGATCGCGAAGCGATGTTTTTGGTATCGTTGGAGGCAATATCGTGTGAATGACGGTCATTCATTATATTCTCATTCGAACGGTGGCTGTTTGCTTTACGAGTGATGGAGGGGGGAGGGAGTCGCATTCGTAATATAAATATAAACATTTTATCAGGAGAATAAAAATAGACCTGAAGATTTTTGCGTTAATAATTTTTCTTTTCTTTTATCCGGTATTACTTTACTTTCCGCGCATTTCTGCTAAACAGTTGACAGCGTAGACAGTGGGTGCTTGAGCTAAAGAAATTTTTGGCAGTCAATGGGCATCGTATGTCCGCTGACTATCGCTCTATGCCCATTCATAACAATACGTGTCTATTCAATACAAAATCGATAAGATGGGAAAAATCATGGTGGTGAGAGTTCACTGTATTTCACACATTTGCAATTTTTTTCCTAATGACTTTTCATTTCGCGTTTTTGGCGCTTCTGGATGCAGCGTGTGTTGATTAAATGCTGCATTTATGTAGAGCGGGAGTGATGCAAGTCATTGATGGCAACAATAACGTCCGGCTTGGCGAATTTGATGACTAAAATTGAATTTTGCGTTTTTGAGCCGCACTTACCTCGGAATTTCAATTCCTGAGCTGGATCGATAATCAATACACTTTCTTGCTTCGACATTGTCGCGAGTTTATAACTTAGACACAAAATAATCAACGAATTAGAGTTAAATATGTGGAATCCTTCACTTGTTCCAATTTGACTTTTCTCCACTGCCTTGACTGTATAGAAAAAGAGGATTAATAAAACTTCGTTAAACGGAAACTTCTCTATTCGGTTGCATGCAAGAGATAAAATTCAAAATTTGAACGTTAAAACATATTCAGTTTAAGTCGGACAACGAAGCTCGCGGGATTATATGTAAATCAGTTAATGGGAATTTTTCACGCCATTCTTTCGAATTTTCCATGGTCTTTGAACGTAATACTTTGTGAGAAAAATCGATACAAGTAGGGCAATTTTTTTTTATTCCAATTAGATGGCGCCATATTAACGCACGCATTTTGTTAAATTATTCCTTCGTACAGCCCCAAAATCAATAAATCATTCGCGTTTCAAGTGTTAATATGTAGTAAATTTAAAAAAAAAAGCCGGTCAAATGATCAATCGAATCGAAACTTAAAATTATTGATTCAGAATTATTCCACTGAAATTTTCAAATATACACAAAATCACGTGCAAGACATTTGCTTCTTTATATGCCTTGACACAATATATTAATTTATTTATTGATAACGAATCAGACTCTGATAATAAAACATTAAAAAATCTCAAAGGGGCCGATCACAAACGAATCACGCTCGCTGTTCTTCGGGTTTTAAGACGTATGTGGCAAAGAAAACGAGAGAAGAAAAATGCATTTAAAAGTCGAATGACAAGCGCTTTTTCATTCACTTCGTTTTTGTCTGGCAAATTATACAGTTCACAGTTGATAAGAGACATTGCAATCTCTTTCGGACAAGCACGCGTGCCAAGTTTTTAATTTCTCTAAATAATCAAAGTTTCAAGTTTATTTTCGGCGCGGTTTTTATTTTCCTTTCACAAGTTCCGAATTCGATAATCGTAAAAAAAATGGATAAAAATGTCGGCGAACAAATGTCCAAAAGACAAACGCTTGAGATGAGACAGAAATATATCGGGTGAGTGGCAACAAATAATCAGTTTAAGGAAAATCAATCGAAACTTAATTAAATTTTAATTTAGAAAATCCTGTCAATTATTCTATAAAAATGATCCGCTAAAGATTGTTCGTGGTGCTGGCCAATATATGTTTGACGAAGAAGGAAATAAATTTCTGGACTGCATCAATAACGTTGCGACGGGTGAGTTGAGTGAACTTGGATGTCGTCATTTTTTTTTTTCGGTGTAGACATTGTGTAGACGCAATATTTGTTATCAAGAAAATATTTATTATTGTGCGAAATGTAAAAAAAAATATTGCGATTTTTCATCGCGACGTCAACAAAAGTGTCAAAGTATATATTTGTGAAGTTTTTTTTTTTTGAGTAAATGCGATGTAAATAAAAAATGGAGATCATTGACGCTAAACGTGCCTCCGGAGCAATAAATAAAACTCTTTGCACAAAATAAGAGCATTGTCTACAAAGTGATTATCATTATCATGTTAAAAAGAGTCTTGCACAAAGTGAATAAAATATTACTCTGTGATGACTGAAGAGTACGGTCAATAAATTTATTGATTAATTTGAATACACGATAAGTAAAGTTCTTATCAATTTTTAATTCCGATGATCCTTGACTTGCAAAATGTTATATTTGTAAGAATTTCAAGCATTTAATTTGTGCCATGATTATGTTAGTAAACGCATAATGCACGTGATGGAAACGTGAATAACTTACATGAATTTTTTTTTGTATGTTATCAGGAAACATTTTTATGGGTTATCGCAGAATCGTTTTATATATTTTGAAAAGTTTTCCAATGAAGGAAATTTATTTATTTTATTCAATGTGGGAGCACAGAATGTCAGAGGGCAGCGATTAAGGCAACAATTAGCATTACCAAAATTTAATAAAGATTTCCATGAATAAACAATCGTCAAGGTTCAACAAATTATTCCCAATAGCAGTAACACTTAAAAGATTCACGCTTTATCAGCTGATGAGCGACAACAAGTGAAGTGGAAATATTTTATTTTTCTGATAACGAAATGTGTTTCACGTGCTCAGTATGATGACTCGTGAGTTAAGATGAGAATGAAACAATGTCAAGCGATTTTATCAAGCATTTTATTAAATAATAACTTTTTATATTCGTCTCATTTTTTTGCAGTCGGACATTGCCATCCAAAAGTTGTTGCAGCTGGTTGCCGTCAAATGTCAATCATATCGACAAACAATCGATTTCTGCACGATGAACTTGTAAAATGCGCACAGAATCTCGTAAATCGTATGCCGCATGATTCGTTATCAGTGTGCTATTTTGTGAATTCGGGCTCTGAAGCAAATGATCTTGCGTTACGACTGGCACGTACGCATACACAACAGAAGGACATAATCACATTAGATCAGTAAGTTATCAGCTGATTGTATGTTATTGGACAATTTTTTTTCCTTTTTCGCCTCGTACACACCTCCTCTACTATATAATACGATGTCATTATCATCATAATGTCGTTGTTTACTGTCGACAATTTCAATGTAAAACAAAAAAAATCTATTTTCGTAGATAGCAAAGGAAAAAAAGAGAAATAACATAATCATTCAGTGTCACATTGCGATCAAGTAGCTTGTGTCAAGAGAACTTTGCTCATACGCTAGCGAGTCTTATGATAACATTTAAAATCGTATGATTTCGGCAACGCTGCTGAAAATAGATATTTTTGCTTTATTTTTAAGTTTCCATTATCGATATCATAATAACGATATCGTTGGTAATCATCATGATCTCATGTTCTCATGTTGCCTTTGTCGGAGGCATCAATTAGCATTTTCACTAACATTCACATATTTACGTAATAACTCATATCACATAATGTTGATCAATCATGTCAATTGCCTGTAATCACTAAATTATGGAGTGTGGAAGAGGAAGAAGAAGAAGGAAAAAAGCGAGAGAAAGACACAATCAATTGCTGGAAGCGAAAAAATGCACCTTGTTGATTAAATTATGACTCAATTTATGGACGCAAATGTTTTCTTTTTTTTATCAATGTTGATTATTATTATTCGTTCATGTCCATTTATAGTGCTTATCATGGTCACATCACGGCAGTTATGGAAATCTCACCATATAAATTCAATCAACCGGGCAATATTGATATTAAAAAACCGGAATTTGTGCATGTCGTAAGTATTCGATATGATTGCTAATTGACATCTAATTGTGACATTAATAAATCTCATTATGTTGTTCACTTGCAGGCACCATGTCCCGATGTGTATCGTGGTAAATATCGTGACATTGATTATCCCAATAGCGATATGGCGGAATTATATGCGAGTGATGTACAACGCATTACTGACACAGTCCAACAGAATGGCAAAGGAATTGCAGCATTCATTGCCGAGAGCTTACAGAGTTGTGGTGGACAAATATTTCCACCCGATGGATATTTGCAGCGTGTTTATGAAATTATTCGACGCGCTGGTGGCGTCACAATTGCCGATGAAGTGCAAGTTGGCTTCGGACGTGTTGGAACACATTATTGGGCATTTGAAACGCAAAACGTTGTGCCGGATATTGTAACGATAGCAAAGCCAATGGGAAATGGCCATCCAGTTGGAGCTGTTGTAACTACAAAGGCCATCGCTGACAGCTTTCTCAAAACGGGTGTTGCTTATTTCAATACTTATGGTGGCAATCCTGTCTCATGTGCCATCGCCAATGCCGTTATGGAAGTCATCGATGATGAAAAGTTGCAGGAGAATTGTTTGATTGTTGGCAAATATCTTTTGGAACAATCAAATTCATTAATGAAGGAATTTGATATCATTGGTGATGTTCGTGGAATGGGACTTTTCATTGGCATAGATCTGGTACATGATCGTAAGCTAAGAACGCCAGCAACTGAAGAAGCAAGTTTCGTTGTAAATCGAATGAAAAATTTACATAAAATTCTTGTAAGCTCAGACGGACCAAATGAAAATGTTGTTAAACTGAAGCCGCCGATGTGCTTTAATAAGAATAATGTTGATGAATTTATTGCTGGTTTCCGAGAATGCTTACAACAACTCATCATTGAGAAGGAGGTGAGATGAAGATGATACTACAAAATTAAAGAAAATTTTATTAATTAATTTTTGTTTGTCTTTTAGAAACTCACAACATTAACGATGTTGCCACAGCAATGCAATCTCACATTTGCCGCCGTTAAAATTGCTGAAAAACATGATCGTTCCGTTAAGTCGGTGTAGTTCATAGTTTAGAATTAAAATTACTATAGGAATTTAAAGATTAAGAAAATTATAACATTTGATTTAAGTTTAATTGGGACAAACAAATAAAAATAAATTTATAGATTCAAAGACTTTTTTTAGTGATGAAAGTTCTTTTCATTATCGTAACTTTTGTTGCTAGAATGTTGTCTCTCATTCTCTTAAAAAATTCTATTGAAAAGTATTCAATTGGTAATTTCACTTCATTCTAGTGCAAACCTTTCGTGTGATCGTTGTCGATTTTCTTTTTCTTGTGCCAATAAAGTTTCAAAAGAATTTCAGTGCAGAAATTTGTGTTGATTATTTTTGTGCAATCGACACATCCGCCGATTAAGGTGAGTCTGAGTTAGCTGATTTTGATGGAATTGAAATGAGAGAATTTATCACAAAGTTTCACAACATGCGGTGGACATTTTTTTTCTTATCGCTTTATTGTTTCCAAGAATTTTGATAGACTTTTCTGGTGACTTTCTCCTCGCAAATATCTTGATCTCTAAAAAGGTTCTTTAAATGTCATCAGAAGGATTTCCTTCACATACAAATCATTTTCTTATGAAAACTCGAAAAATCATGAATTTCATTTTCTTTCGCAGGTGGCTCCATCTATATTAAATGTTACCATTAAGAACCAAAACGTGCTTCTTCATTGCAATTTTGGTGATTTTCTTTTGTGCTTATCGAGCAGTTGGTGCAGATGATTCGGTATTTTCTGATGACTGTCCACTGTTGACATCTTATCAATGTAAAGATGGAAAATGCATATCAAAAGAATATTTGTGCAATGGAATTCGTGATTGTAAGGATAGTGAAGACGAAATTCAATGCGGTGAGTAAAAAAGAATCTTTTTCATGTTGCACAATTTTTCATTGTCGCTCTTTGCGCTTAGATATGAAGCTCTGCAGTAGTGGAAAGTTTTTTAGATGCCGCGACGGCATCACATGCATCTCAAAATCCCTAACCTGCGATGAAGTTGCCGATTGTCCCGATTACAGTGATGAAAGTAGCACAATGTGTCAGAAGCCAGAAGATGATGCAATTGTTAGTGTAACTCGTAAACCATGCAATCCTGAGAAGAGCTTTGAATGTGGCGATAAAGTTTGCATTCCAAGGAAATTGATTTGCAATGGTGCGAAGGAATGTTTCGACGGAAGTGACGAAAGTCCCGAGTTGTGCAAGAACGTAAGTTTCCATTCATCATTGAGTCTCACAAATTATTAATTTGCTATTTTAGAGCACTTGTCCTGGATTCTTATGCAAAAATGGCCATTGCCTTGAACGTCGTGAATGGTTATGCGATGGTTCCGACGATTGTGGCGACAATAGCGATGAGGAACATTGCGTGCCATCATGCGAGCTCAGTAACAAGAGTTTTCTTTGCAAATCTGGAGTCGAATGTGTTCCATTAGATAAAGTTTGCAACTCCAAAGCTGATTGTGCTGATAAGAGTGATGAAGGTGGATTATGTGGAGAATCAGATGCCTGCAAATCAACCAACTGCAATGGCGCAGATTGTGTTATTCTTCCAACGGGCCCAACATGCGTTTGTCAGAAGGGTTATTCGTTCAATAATGTCACATCAAACTGCGAGGTGAGTTATTTTCGCCAAAGCTGAGATGAAATCTATTTCTCTGATCATTTCATTAAATTTCTATTTCCCAGGACATCAATGAATGTTCAAAACATGGAATGTGTTCACAGAAATGTGTCAATACAGTAGCTTCTTATTATTGCACATGCGCCAACAACTTTAAGCTTAAATCTGATAACAAAACATGTCAAGCTAATGGAGGAGATCCAGTTCTGATGTACACAACCTCAAAGGAAATTAAAGTAATTTATTTAAATACCAAGCTGCATATGGGCATTGAAAAGGGGTTAAGGAATGCTGTTGGGGTGTCATTCGATGGCACAAATATGTACTGGACGGAAATTGCAAATGGTAAAGAATCGATAATGAAAAGGAACCAAAACACAGGAAGAAAGGAGGTTGGTAAATTTGGAAAGTTATCATGAGGAGCTTCTACCAGATTTTTACTTCCAGGTACTTCTCACAGCTGGCTTGGAGCAACCAGAAGATCTGGCGATTGATTGGCTTACCGGAAACATTTACTTCACAGGCAAATAATTATTCTAATGCCATTGATTTTAAGATGTCTTGAAACTTTATGTTTGTTTTAACAGATGGTTCACGAAGTCATGTTGCTGTATGTACAAGTGATGCGTTTCATTGCAAGCAACTTGTAACTTCAAGTGCCATGGAACGTCCACGTTCAATTGTTCTGTATCCTACTGAAGCTTTGATGTTCTGGACTGACTGGGGAAGAAATTCTCATATCGGAGTCGCATTTATGGATGGATCGCATGCTAAAAATCTTGTAGACGATAACATTCATTGGCCAAATGGATTGGCGCTCGATTGGCCCAATGGTCGCATCTATTGGGTTGATGCGAAACTTCAGAATATCGAAAGTGTTACGATCGATGGAAACGATCGTCGAATAATTCTGGAAAATGTTATGAAACATCCCTATGGATTGGCTGTTTTTGAGAATCGTCTTTATTGGAGTGATTGGGATACGGAATCAATTGAATCATGTGATAAATTCACTGGCAAGAATCTTCAACTTGAGGTTCAGGGTGAACACGTTTTCGGTGAGGAATTTCTGATGGCAAATTTAGTAGGAAGGAAATTTAAGCCAATTTTATTTTCAGATCTTCACATTTATCATTCTGCTATCATGCCACGTCAAAAGCATGCATGCATAGATAATGCATGTTCTCACATTTGCTTGCTTGGCGCCAACAATAGCTACACATGCGAATGCCCCGAAAATATGATCCTCCAAGCAGACATGCACAAATGCACGCCCAATCAGAAATCCTACAGCTTGATAATTAGCATTGGTTCGAATCTAGTGGCGATTCCACAACAGACATTCGGACGATTTGTTGACAGCGTTGCAGAAACAATGGATCATTGGATCGATCATATGGAATTTAATTCATTAACTGGCGAATTGTTTGTGGCTGAAAATGAATCACGAAAAATCATCGCCGTTGATACTATGAACAAAAATACATTCGATTTGATCAAGGATCATATTTTTAGCGTCAAATCATTGGCTTTTGGTTCGTTGTCAATTTCTTATTAATGTGCAGCATGAATTGATAATGATGTTTAAAAAATTAATTTCAGATTATCTTGCCAACAATCTTTATTGGGCCGATTACGTGAAAGGAACAATTGAAGTTTATTCACTCAACACGAAGAGGCGTGGCATCATTCAGCATTACACGGGAACTGATAAGCCGGTTGCGATCGCTTTAATTCCATCGCGTGGGGAAATGTTTGTTGCGCTGAAATCGACAGATCACACTCATTTAGATATACAGTCAATGAGTGGACATGGCGGACATCATCATGTGATTGAAGACAATCTTAGCGCTAAAGGTCCATTCTATTTTGCTGTTGATGAGGATGCTGGATTCCTTTATTGGTCTGATGGAGCTAATAAAAATATTGAAGTTGCTGATTTTAATGGTTTCTCAAGACGAAAATTTGTGAAAACGAGCCGTAAACCTGGACCTCTGGCAATCATCAATGGTGATATCTATTGGACGTCGATTGATTCAAGGACAATTCAATGGCGAAACGGAAATGCAACTGGTCCCATTAAGAAAATGTCAGTTGAAAAGCCGCCAGAGTTAAAAAATATGCCAAAAGTGTTGAACATTGTCGCTGGCATACCGTTAAAAGTCAGCAAACATCCGTGCATGTTCCGTAACGGCGGGTGCTCAGATATTTGCATTTCCAATGGCCCAGCATTACCTGTATGCTTATGTTCACCTGGATATGTCTTCAGCAACAAGACCAACAAGACTTGTGTGCGACGATCTGAATGCAATTTCAAATGCACAACATCTGGTGAATGTCTTGAAGCGTCTCATCGATGTGATAAGAAAGTCGACTGCCTTGACAGCTCGGATGAGACAAATTGCGAAAACTATGGCGGACTTGAGTGTGCTATTGATGAGTTTATGTGCGCTGATCGCAAGAAGTGCATTCATTTGAATAATCGATGCGATTTGAACTACAATTGCGATGATCATTCGGATGAAATTGGATGTTCTGATGCAGAAAAGAAGCTTAAAGACTGTCGTGATCATCAGATTCAATGTCCATCGGGTGTTTGTTTGGATGTAACGCAACGATGCGACGGCATTGATGATTGTGGCGATGGATTTGATGAAAATGTGGAAAAATGTTTTACGCAACTCTGCCCAAAGTTTTATTTCCGATGTGCATCGGGTCAATGCATTCCTCATGAATTTGTGTGCAACAATTTTATTGACTGTGCTGACTCGTCTGATGAACATGAAAATTGCACAGAGAAAATTTGTGAAGATCACATGCAAGCGTGTCGAAATGGATTTTGCATACATAAAAAGTTGTTCTGTGATGGACATGCTGATTGTGATGAAGGCTTCGATGAGATAAATTGTCCTGATTCTGATGAAATGCTTTCAAATGTGACCTGTGAAGCGAAAGAATTTCAATGTCCATCGAATCCTTCAATATGTTTAGCGCCAAATGATCGATGCAATGATATCGCTGATTGTCCACGTGGTGAAGATGAAAAAGATTGTCCAACATGTCCATCGAGCTACTTTGAATGTATGAGTGGAAAATGTATAATGTCAAGTTGGAGATGTGATGGAAACGATGATTGTGGCGATAGATCAGATGAAGAAAATTGCAATGCTGATCCTTTACCTGTAACAACTGCAAACATCATTTGTGGACCGAGTCAGTTCCGATGTTCTGATGGATCGTGTTTAGATTACGCCAATGTTTGTAATGGAAAAAAAGATTGTAAAGCTGGCGATGATGAAGATGGCCTTTGTACAGTATCTTGCGCTAAAGATCCATGCGACCAAAAATGCATTAAAACGCCCAAGGGGCCAATTTGCTCGTGTGACGACGGTTACCAATTGAGTGGCGCTGGGGATAAGACCTGTCAGGATATTGACGAATGCAAATCAATTGATCCTTGCTCTCAACATTGCACCAATACTCATGGATCATTCAGATGTTCTTGCAATGTTGGATTTGTTTTGGCTACTGATAAAGTAACTTGTAAAGCTACCGGAACTCCTCAAGTCATCTTCTACACATTGCATGATGAAATCAGAATGTTTGCTGGTAATCCACAGTCACTTGATGTGATTTTCGATGGAAATGACACCCAAGTGATGGACATCGATATCGATGTGAGAAATCAAAAACTTTTCTTCAGTGTCTTTGAACGCGATGGATTAGCGGAAATGGATTTAAAAAGCAAACAAGTGAAAGTCCTTGAAAACATACCGGAAGCTCATCGAATTGCACACGATTGGATTACCGGAAACACATACATCACTCATATGCCAGATGATCACAAGTTGGAAATTTATTTGTGCAACGTAAAAGCTGAAAAGTGTTCGAAAATCAAGAAGTTCAACCAATATGAGCAAGTTCCAGCGATCGCAGTTGATCCTTTTAACAAATTTCTCATTTACACGATGCTGAAGAACCACAATTTCTATAATGTTCCAGCGTCAAGCATTGTTAAAACAAAGTTAGACGGAAGCGACGAGAAAATCATTCTGAACGACATTCATTTGACGGCACTTGCTGTTGATCCTGATGAGAAACTTATTTATTTCACAGAAATTTCAACACAATCACTTCAAATGATCGACTATGAAGGTGGAAATAAAAAGTCAATTGTGAAGAATTCACGAATGATGAAGAGACCAACGGCAATCACGCTTTTTGAGAACAATGCATTTGTCGTGAATACAGCAAGTTCACTGATCTCACGGTGCAAGTTGTATGGCAATCATGAATGTCATCAAATGGAAATTCAAGCAGTCAACGCGAAACGAATTCTTGTTGCACAGACATCGAAGCAACGAATTACAAACAACATTTGTGAGAATCATCAATGTGACGTCATTTGTGTTCCAGCTGATGCTGGAATCAAATGTCTTTGCACAAATGGAACATTTGTTCGTCATGGTTTGTTGTGTAATGAAGTGGTGAGTTTTGTTATCATTCTTGCGATGAGTGATTTTTTTTTAATCATGCAAACATCTTTTCACAGATCACGCCGAAAGCCCCGAGTCAAATGGCTTCAGAGTCACCGTCGAGAAGTGGAGGATGGATGTGGTCAGCATTTTCAATTGTTGCCATATCAGCACTTGTTGCACTGGCTGTTATGATTCATCGGAAGCGAGGTTTTCATGGAAATTTTAATGTTAGGTAAGATGAAAAGCATTTTTTTTGTAGATCAGCTACAATTTTTAATTTAGAAGTCATTCTTTCAGTATGTACTTCCGCAATAATGAGCTAAGTCATGATTTAAATGACGCCTCTAAGCGAACACAAAAGTCAGTTCCGCGAACTACCACATATCCGATGGTCAACAGTCTTTACAACGGCCATGAGATTGTCAACGAAGATCCGAATAACTTTTATAAGTCAGCAACGTCCTTGAGTTGTAGCAAAGAAAATCGTTATTCAGATGAGGAAGCCGATGATCCATATAGCCCTAACTTTTCATGTGATCATACAAGTCGTCTTATTCCATAAAAAAAAAAATGTTTAAAATTGTTTAGATTGCGAAAGTAAATTGTATTTTGTGTCATAAATATGTATATATATGTTGTTTTGTGTTGTGCATGTCTTCTGTCTCCCATAAAAAATTATAAATAAATGTTGTTGAAAATCCAAAATTTCATTAGACTTTTCTTTAATTCCATAAGATTTTCTTGCTGCTGCCTAAACACAAATTGCGATATTTATGAAATATCCATTAGCTAATTAAATGTTCTACAAAAGCTTCAGCAACAATCCAAGTGAAGGCAAACTTCGTATGTGTCAACTTTCAACTCAACAATTTCGTAATTTAAACCTAAAAAAAATTGTTTGTAAGTTAATTTCTTGCATCGATTTCGCTATGGAAAAAAAAAAATAATTTATTTGCATAATTCCGATTTGTACATGAAATATTTTTATTCTACATAAGATGTTTCTAATCGAACTTTCTGCACCTTGTTACAAATCTTGCAACATTCGATATTTTGTGTTTTTATTTGCGAAACAATTGAAATAGTTTGTCCATGTTTGAAGTTGTGCAACTGTAACAAGGTTTTTGTTAGGTGCTTGAATTATAAATGCGACGGCAATGGAACACTCTTGAGCAAGATGCTGAGCAAATATTTACAAAATTCGTAACCTTTTGGTGTTTTACAAAAAATGCTTTATATGCTTATCTAGGTGCAGCATTAGGCGATTATGATAAAATCATCCACCGATTAACAGAACTGTTCAAATAAATTAAATATTTTGATCGATTCAAACAGAGATTATGTTCTACATACATAATGATCGATGATGCAAATATCATTAAACATAGTCGAGTGAAATGTGAAAAGCGTGAAATCGACATCAAGTCAGAACTGTTCATGGGAACGACACGAGCTTGCAAAAAATAATTGCAAATCTTATTAGAAGTGACACACAACTAAATTAGAATTGTTAAAGTCAAGTGTTGGCTGAGGTTGATAAAAACTTCATCCATCGCCCTCTGCTTGATCCCATTCACTTGAGATCATTTCGTTTATTTCAATTGCGAAAATAAATGCACGTATGAATGGCAAAGAAACAACATTATACACTTAATATAGAGCTGACTACGAGTAGTTGAGGGAATCTAATTTTGCACTTAAGGGCATCTCGCAACAGCTCACAACAGCGCCAATGGAGTGTTTTTATTTTGTTGTTGTGATATTTCAAATCGAAATCGAGGTTTATGCAAAAACCAATTTAGATAAAGCTTAAAATAGTTTAGTGTTTTCACCCATCTCTCTCACTCTCTCTGGTTCGCTCAGTGACTCACAATGCCAGATATAATTCCGCCTTCGATTATGTTCCTTCAATGTGCCAACAATTGCACAAAGATCTTGCAATAGATTTTTTTTCCGTACGATCTTGAGAAGGTTTCAACGAAACTTTAATTTAAATAATTTTCTCATTAAATTGCTGTTACAAATTCAATTTCGAAATTGCGGAATTAAATTCAGAGTAAAAGTTTCTCTTTTTTTTTTGTCCATCGGCCAAGAAACTCGTCTTTTGACTCTTTCATAACGGCATCATCCCAATGACTCGTAATAGAGCTTAGTGCAAATTTAGGAACTTATAACACGCAATGTTACAACGATAGGCAGAAAAGCAATTTGCAAATCGATTCAGACGTTGGTCGATCGATATTAAATTGAAATCTGTGAAAGATAGATATATTGGAATATGTGGGTATAAATGAACCAATTTCTTTAATTGACTTTCTGATAAACTGGCTTGATGTCGATTTACAAGGTTTTTTAATGCTACTCTTTATCTCTTTGTTAACTGAAAAAGTTACAATAAATTATGACATTTCACACATTTGACAGTTGTGCATTTATTTAGTAAAATTTCAGCACAGGATAAACAATTCTAGATATTTTGGTAGTGGATTTAATCGTGCATGAAACATTATGAGAATTTCGAATGGTAATTTTTCATCTGCGTTGCTATTTACTGCTAAAAAAAATGATTCTCACATTGAGCTCAGTTGCACACTATTTTTTTTTTTTGCATAGAATCCACATTTATAGGAGTAGAACGCAGCAAGATAAAGCATAAGAGCGATGAGATATCATAACAAAAAGCGTGAATCAACCCACGCAGTAATTGAAATCCGAAAGCGAACCAGGCAAATGCGATATTTTTTTTTTATTTTCTTTTAGATATTGCAATTTTATTAATTGAAAAGGCATCAACGCGACGCGCAAAAAAAAAGTTTTATGTACGCGAAAACTCTTTAAAGCATATCGCGATAAAACGATCTTCAATTAATTTGTGCAGCTTATTCACGTTGTTTCTCGGCGTGCTCGCACATCTCATGCACTGTATAGTAAGTAATCTGCGCCGTATGCAAAAACTGTAACAAGCAAATCATTCCCATCATGGCCGGGTACCGAAAAAGGAAAACGAAGACAAATTTCTAGTTAATTAAAAATGAAGTGGAATATATGCACAGCACACAACATCCATCGCAATGGAACAGTAACATCAGCAACAACAGCAATTTCCTAGGAATCGATCGGGTTGAAGTTATTGAGTATGAGGCAATATCATCAAGTCAGAAAACGAAGTTTAAAAACATTTTAATTTTCAATTTGCAGTCAAATTGAGAATTCTTTTTTTTGTTCTCCTCCACACCATGTAAGCGATGGAGTCCGCATTTGCAAAACTGATGATGGCGAGCTACGAAGCAAATGACGAGAAATAATCAATGAATTGAAATCATTTCATTAAAAAGCTTCCGAATGTGTGAGAGAGAAAGAGAGAACAGAAAAATAAATGCAAATAAACATCACGAATGCTGGAAATTTTCCATCTTTTTTCCCATGCTCACGCCACCCATAAGCAATGAGCAACGCCACCCGCACTTTATCTCACACATTCTTTAACTTGAAACTGATGTGAAAGCGGGCCGATTTTCTTTGAACTCGGGGATGGGGGGGTTGGAAAGCTCATGAAAAAGAAAAAGAGAGAAATAAAGTTCACTTGGGTTCATTCGCTTAGTTTCTTGACTTTTTATTTCTGTACACAGAAAAATATATGCTTCGACAAAAATCTCTTGGAAATATTAATATTTGTTTGTTTTGTTTGCAAAGCTTGCGAAAAAAAATAAAAGTTATGATAGAAAAATATTTTTGCAGACAAATTTTCGTTTGCTTTTTCATTTCACAATTTTTTCAAAAGCTTCTTTCTTTCGATTGCTTCAATGTGTGTTTATTTATGGCCCACATGAAAAAAAAGAACGTAGCTTTTGCTTGCACTTCAAGTCAGTTCACAAAAAATGGATGTGAAATATTCTTTGACTCAAAAGACAAAAGCTCAATTCACAGATAACAAATTTTCTTTTTTCATATAACTTTAGGCAGCTGAGTATTTGAGATCAGCAAATAGGTTTTATTTTGTCATTTGAAAAGACCATTCAGGCTCAGAGATATCTTAGAAATAAGTGAAACCCTTCATGTGGAAAAGTTCCTTGAACTTGAAGCAGCGATCGGAAAATTAATGTCGACGACAGGATGAAAATTCTTTCGACCCAAAAACATAAAAATCAACATGAACGAAATTTTTTACGACCCGTTTCAGGTACATGAGAAAAAGCTTTATCGCCAGTAAAAGGTTGTTATCACCCTGAGTGTATATAAAAAGGAGCCTGATGAAACACGATGGCAAGCAATTTTCTGTTTCACAGCACAAAAAAGAGCAAAATAATAATCATTGCGCAAAAATTTCGAGACGTAGACACAAAAATGAGGTTTTTGGCCTCCAGACATGTCAGACATATCATAAGCGAGCAAAACCACCCTTTAATGCTCTCCACAATATAAGCCTCCACCTACAGAAAGCCATCTGGAGAGTGTAGCAAGCAACGATTCTTGTTATGTAGGTATGAAAACGGTGCGTGTGAAAATGTCGAGTGGAGGCGAAATATGGGAATGAGTAGGTAGCAACCAAAACATTCAAATACATTTACAATTCATATATCTGTCTGCCATCGACGCTTCGGCATTGTAATCGTGCTCTGCCCAATAACGAAACCCAGGAAATTGAGCTGTAAATCCATTTTTGGTTTGCGATATAATTTCCAAGCGCGCATAAAAATTCAATTGCGAAAAACATTAAAATTTTCCATGCGATAGAAAAATTTCCATACAAAATAATAAAAAAAACGACAAACAACAGCTATTTATTTAAAGAAACTAATGCGTTGAATTTGCTGCTTAAACATCATTATGGCAATGATAGCACAAATCCAAGAATGGCATGAAACAGATAGCGAAATGTTATTACATCCAATTATAATTATGTTCAACCACGTGCAGCATCCAATGATGGTTATAAATTTCTTCTTTTTTTTAGGATTCACAACTTTATTTAGAAGTTAAAGTTGAATATTGTTCTGCTATGGAAACATGGCAGTGCAAGAAAGAAAAGAGCGCATAAAAGGCAATGTTGTTGTGCTTATAAAATGTGTCTTGATGGTGTAACGAGTGCATTCCAAAGAGTTTGATGTCTGAATTATTTAGCACATATATAAGTGGATGTGATGGAATGAAAATGCGTGCAATGCACGTCACTAAATGCACTTCATTGCGGTGCTCTTTTGATGATTTGCCGCGTGATATTTATTTTATGTTTCTATAAGGTAAAGCTTTTTAATAATTTGTTATAAATACGGATTATGAATTAGGCAATAAAAAAAATATAGAATTCGATCTGATAATTCAAATAAGCCGCCAATTGCTTCTAGACTGGACTGACATGCAAAAGAATTTCATTTCAACTTGTGATAACTTCAAGAAGCCAAACAAATATAAGCAAACGACAAGTTCCATCAAAAGCTACAATTTAGCCTTCTATTTATTTTCTCCTTTCATGTTTTTCTTCCGGCATCAAGTTTCGCATGAAATTGATAATAATTGCATTTTAAATGCGAGTTAAATGTATGCAAATGCAGTTTTAATGTTTCGCATAAATGCGGGAATATTAAATGGGCACGCGGCAAACATACAACAAGTGCGTTCAAAAAAGCAATATGTTCTGTATACGGCTTAAGTAACAAGAACCGTATAATTGAGTTGCAAAATGAGCGGGAAAATAAAATTTACAAAACATCACGTGATTGTGTGGGTATGTGTAAGCGAAAAACTTTGTTTGATAATTGAATATTATTATAATGTTGAGGCATTAAAATGATTTTTATGTGGCGGCTATTTTTATTCTTACTGGCTGCCTGTTGATATGCAAGGAAATAAAAGAAGCATCAAACGATCTACTTTCGAGATCTATCAACACAATTGATGGAAATGCAATGCGACATCTATAGTGGCGTGAGATGGGAATTATGATAAAGACGATAGGGAGAGAGAGAGAAAAAAGTGCGCCATTCGGAATTGAATTGATGTCCATTTAATCGTCAAGCGTATGAATGCAAGAACAAGGTGGTTATTAGCAATATCAGAAAACATTCCATCAACAACTTTGCAGAATATTTATTGCGAATGGGAGAGAAAAAAAAATTTAAAACTGGTTCGTTGCAAGTTGCGCAAATATAAATTCATCTTGATGTGTCCGGAAAACTGGCGTGTTGCTGGCACGAGATTGGAACAAAATGATTAATTACTGCTTTTATCACTCTCTTTATCCGCGTACGGCGGCTGATGACTAATTGATAAATTGATCGTCAGAGAAAATTGCATTCGGCACAAATTAATGCCTTGCGGACTACGATGACGACAATATATTTTTTTTTGTCTTTCAATTATCATTCAGGTGAAAATTGCTCCTGCCGTCGCTCATTAAATGCATTATTGCGTAATGAGAAAGCTTCAACTTGATGCAATGTAATCATTCAATTAGTGTGTGACTCTCTCGTGATCTTTATATTAATTGATTGTTTGCGTTTGAATGATTCGTTGCGGCGCGATATAAAATTATAAAGAATTGCGCGTCATTAATTAAGGCACCTTTATTGGCAGCTCTCGAGTTTACTATTTACTTCCCTCGCACTTTATCTCAATTGAAGCTGAGAATTTTTATTTTTATGCAAATTTCTCCGCGCTTTTACCATCAGGTCATTAATATTAATTTTAAAATAAAGAAAAACGCATAAATAATGTTTTGCTGATTGCTTGTGACGTGCGATTGTCATTGCGCAACAGTATTTTTTTTTTGTAAGCTGAAGGATGGTAAAATAATTGAAATATTAATAGGATTTTACATACACACACATAAACACGTTGACCGAGCAAAACGTGACCAATTGCCGATGGCCACCGATGGTCGGTCAGGTTAAAGTAATTTCCAAAGTGCCTCGAGCAACATGATTGAATGGGGAAAAAAAATTATTGGCTCTTCTAAAACTGAATCATCGACATCAAATCTATCGTCAGCAAAAACAATTTTTTTTTTATCGCAAAGAATTGCATGAAATTTTCTCAAGAAATATTTCCAGTTAAAGATTCTTGGAAATTTAGCAAATTAAAATTAAATTGTGCAATCAGCAATCGAGCCGACGATGGACAAATATTTTCGTGATAATTTTCGTGTTGCATAAATTTTTATTTTTTGGTTTTCGCAAGTGCAAGCGAATTTTTCAGTTCTTTGCCAATTCTAAAAAAAATAAACTTTTGAAATGCTCAATTGAAACGCAATTAGAAGATTCTCTTCGTGATTTATGAGCTTTTGTAGACAGCTAGTAAGTTCAATAAACTCAATTCTTGTAGCAAATTTTTACCGACGTTCTTGATTTGCATGCCAAATTCGTTTGTTGGGCAGAAGCAGCACACAATCAATTTCAAGGTGTTTTAAAAAATAAAAGTTACTTAAGCGTTTGTTGCAAGCAGTAATAAGAGTTCATTCCAATCATAAATTAATTGCCAAATAAGCGATGGATGAGAAATAGCGGCAGAGTCCAATTTCATGCTACTTACCCAAACAATATTATGCTGCGCAATTATTCAAATTAATGTTTTCAATTAAATATTTTTTCTTGTGTTCATCCTTAAAACGCGATCGACACTTTCAAAGAAAAGTTTGCGAACGAAATGAGAAGCAGAAACATTCATTATTATGATATGGGAACTAAACTCCCCCTCCCCATCATAACTATTAAGTGATGGACTCAATTGGAAAACGACGAGAGAATTTTAACTAGGGCGGATTTTTATGAGACCAAGAAATTACTTGTTACTGCAAATTTTCGTATGATGAACATTGGAGTTGTAAAACAAAACATGCATTTTTTCTTTCTTGCATTTCATGACTCAAGACAGTACTTAAACTTTTCTTTTCTTTTTTTTCTGTTCCTTCTCTTATTTTCCATTTCAATTAATATGCAAATTAAAATAAAATTAAATGGTTCTTTTTATTGCAATAAAAAAAAATGCATTTTCTCAAGACATCGTGTAAAATTTGTTTCCTACATGAAAGTGACTTCAACATCAGTGACTTAGTTTATTTTGTGGTAAATACGTAATCGAGATTAATCAATTTTGTAGCTACAACTTTGAAGGACGTAAATCGAATCATCAAAGCGATCTAACAAAACTTAAATTAGTTTTGCGCTCCCTAAAGGAATTGGAAAGAATGACATCGATTCGAAAGATTTCATTTCTTTTTGCGTCACATCAATTGTACAAGAAATGTCGATTGTGGGGTAAAAATCGATTTTCAACTGACAGAATTTTCGTCTTGAACGGCAGTAAAAAGGCAAGATACGAGAAATACTTTGCTATTAAAGACTTTTTTTTTTTGCTTATTTGAAATGTGACACATAAAAAAAGAAATGCATCGCAATGAGTTGAGAAGAACTGCAAGTGGATGTTGAGTACAATTCAGTTGCATATCATGATAAAAACAAGAAAAACCCTTCATTCTTCATCGACGAGTGAAAACAACATATATTTTTTTTGCGCTTAACACAAAGTCAAGTAGCAGAAACGTCATCAACAGCTCGAAAAACCGACAAAAAGTCTCATCCGAAAAGATTTAATCAAGTGCTTTTTTCTCTGGAAAATGAGCGTTCCATCACATCCTCAAGTGAGGAAAAATGATGAAAATTTTTATTTTTAATTTTTTCTTCTTGATTTTGCTACTGGAAAAAAGAGAATTCGAAACGACCCAAAAACTCATAAAGAACTCTCATAGAAATTTCATTTGTGAAGGGAAATTTTAATTCCACTTTATGGAACACCAAGTCGTACTATCATCTCTCGCAACTCGGGGATTTCTCGTTATTGATGAAATATTTTTATGCGATCATAAAAAAAAAACAGTTTTGCTGACTGCGAGACCCGAAAAGCGACGATGAAGGAAACAAAAGCATAGCTGGATGCTCACTGTTGAGCTTCCATCATTTTTCATCTTCCTTCTTTTGTATGTATGTTCCCGTTCCGTCAGCAGCACTCATTCCAATGCAAATGCTAGTAAATATTCTTTTGCCATCATCAGCTAAATAAGTTTTTTTTTTTTTTTCAGGAACATTTTTTCTGCTCATTCAGGGCTTCAAATGTTTCTGTGATGCCCTTCTGCCAACCAGATTGTGTCGTACACAACAACAGCAAAATATATATAAAAAAAAGCACAATCAACTTTATAGAACTGTCGGAGAATTGAGGCAACTCCAGCAACAACATCCAACCAGTGAATGCCCTTCCGAACACACAATCGAGTTCCTTGTGCCTTGAGCTTACAGCATTAAAAAGTTATATCGGTGCTCGGGCGGTTCAGTGAAATGGTTTGGGTTTACTGAACATTTTATTTACTCAAAACGACTACGGCTACATAACATTTACGAAAGCGTTGAACTTTTCGGGGGGCTGCAGAGTGGGCGTTTGTAGAATTGTATACGCAATCCCGATGTGGTGGCGCATTATGCCGGGAGTGTGAGCATCATTATACGCTTTACATAAAGCACATACGACGAACACTTCTTTCTCATTTATGCTTCTTTTCGGCGTTGAGTTCAGCATTGAGGCAGGTCCTGGTAGAAAATTTTACTCTGTTCGTTGCGTTCCTTTTTTCAGTCTACTTATAAAAATACACATATACGAAAACGTGGCATAAACATAAATAGATGTTGGGTATGGTTTTATATTTTTTTTTTTTTTTCGGGGCAAGGAAGGCAGAAAATGGATCGATAAATTTTGTCTGGAGTTTTTTTCTTCTCACATTTATTTTTGTGTAAGCTCATTTTTTTTTGGGTGTATGAGTATCAGAGACATTTCCACCATGCGTTTTTTCAGTGTTTTTTTGGCTGTTGCCTGCCGTTGCGACACAAATTTTTCCAGTTTAGTTAATTTTTTTTTCTTGATTTTTGTGTAGATCACATATTTGATTGAATATTTCCATCGTGACGTGACTGACTTGGCGTCAATTACAAATTTATGACAATTTTCATGTTACAAATTCTAACAAATTTGACTCGTAACTGAATTGAATGGAATTAAATGTATCAAAATATTTTCATCTGAAAATAAAAAAAATATTGTTTGGTGAGTGACATAAAATTGAATTCCATTTATGCTCGAGAGCCCCCGTAAAGTAATGCTCAATTTTTCTGTATGCTAGGTAGACGTTAAATTCCCAGTGTTCAGTTGCGATAAACTTCAGCTCCGTAATATGAAATCGTTAAAATTTCATGCTTGTCTTACAATCTATACATGAAGTGAATTTCAAAGTCGCATATAAAATTTTTCTGGCTGCTCACATACGATAAGAAATGCAATTTTCGTTGATGCGATGCAATAGTAAAGTTGCCGAGGCAGAGAATGAAATCGAGATGAGCAAAATATGGTGCAGCTTTTTTGGTGCACATGATGGCAACATTAAATATTTATAAAAAATATATAAACAGAAAAGCTTCCCCACTTAGAGCTTTTATATGTTGTATGGTTTTATAGGAATCGGGAATGGCATGACAAGGATGATCCTTCTCAGGCTTCACATCCAGGTAAGGAAATCATTAATTTAATGCACTTTGACATGGAATGTTCTCACAAAACATTTCGGAATCCTTCCTCCTTTGTTCGACTTTTCATGTGAAAGCTTCGTTAATAAATGTGAATGATTAATTGATGGTTGGAAGGTTTTTTTTCGAGGACGTTTCGTGCAGCAAAAATTTTATTTTCATTGTGCAAGGAAGAAAATGAGAGCACGAAACTACGTTGCATAAGTAAATAAATTTCCACTCTCGTTCCACTTTTCCACATGCTGATGGTTCATAAATTAACAGCATCATGAAATTTGGAGAAAATTCGATGAAATTTGCATTGGGTTGAGAAAAAAACTAAATGCATTTTTATGTTTGCATAATTTATGTTTTGTCGATGGACGATGGATGTGACAAGAATTTCGGCATTCTCGAGTTATGATTGCATCGCTGATGCCGGAAAAAGTCAACATGTATTTTCAATTATTATATCAATGTAAAGTGTCATGTGCCGCCAGTATTGTAGCATAATAATAAATTTTCATTTGATTTGCCTGCACATTTCAATTGAAATGGAACAAATAAAACTGCAAGCTATGTGAAGTCGCAGCGCACGCCAGGACAAATATGTTTGAATAGTCGAATATATATGATGACATGTATGCGTTTTTTTTATGTACCATTCCCATTATTCACTCTCTGCATCAGCCTAGTTGGACAGCTAGCAAAAAAAATACACACTCAAAATGTCAATAGATTTTTGTTGCACAATGCTCGTCCAAAGGCTCGAACATGGTCGAAAGCACATGCTGTTTGTGCAAACATCAAGTGATAATAACTGAAAGTTGATAATTCATTGACGAAAGAACAATAAATAAAAATCAAGCGACAATCTCGTGTCCATTCGAGGGATGAAAAAGTGCAGCCTTCATGCGTTGCAAAAATTGAGACAATTTGTTATTATCACATAGAATGCAATTTATCCGAAAATTATACAAAATAGTTAAGATCGGTTGAGTTCTTTTAAAACGATTAAAAATCATTGTAAAACATTTCATTAAATGAATTATGATTAAGCCTCAAATATGGACTCACACATTTGAAATGCATTTTGGGTGCAATTTTGTCTCAAGCCATTTTTGCCAATGTCAGCGCAATCAATTGTCAAACAATGCCAATTTGGCAATTTATCTCTTTATCGCGCATTGAGCGTGTCCTCGAGGAGTGAAGTTATTCACTTTGAATATTTCCCATGCATTTCTTCTCTAACTCTATGCTACCATTGAATGTCATCTGTTTTAATTTTGCTATGCCAATTTTTTTTTTTCGCTAGACCGTTGCATAGCAAAACCTCGAAAAGCATAAAAAAATATCTTCACTGGAGAGATTTAAATTTTTTGTACTCGAGTTATTTCCGGAATACGTGCAAAATGCACTTGTGGCTATTCCTAAGCCATATTTGATGGCATGCCGCACGTAGTTTTTTTTTTTTTCGGCGCACCAGTTTGATGCTCGTTGAAATGGTAACATCGCAGACAGAAAACGTGCATGGTGCAATGTCTAACGCAGGCAAATAAAAAAAAATCACTTCGCGATTCTATCGCAATTGCAGCGAGGCAATGAGAAGCGTCAGGCCATCAGCGAGTGTTTCGTGTATGCATGGGAAAAAAACAATATTTATGGGAACAATTAAGCGTAATTGCTTCAATTTGATAGGCAATTTTTCATCGCTCTTCTGAGTGAATTTTCTGGTTTTTTTTTTTGTATTTCGGGGCTGACTGCTGTTATGCACTTGATGATTTGAGGTGGAAATTTACAAATTTTGATAAGTGGATAATTCGGATGCATACATTTGGAATCATTTTCGCGTTGACAAGGATAGGACACGAGTGGAAATTGAGTTGAATGCATATTCATTTGATGCAATTTAATGGTCTCGCTATCGCTGTCATTGCTGTTTAAGCAATTCAATGAACTTGTTAATCGGATTCGCGAACCAGCGAGAATATTTTTCATTTTGAATCTACTTAACCATTAACAAGCGATTAGTGCGACATAAAGGACGCAATGAACCCGCGCAAATCCTATTTCGAATTTCAATCAGTCTTCCGCTCAACTAGAGCTTTTGCAGTTTGCTGCTAAATATTGCACAAGAGCGGATTCAGTAAACAATGCGAGATAGCAAAACATTTTTTTTTTCTGTTTTTATCATTTTAAGCGATTAAGCGAAGCTTAGACCTGCACAAGGACAGAGATAAATGATCATTTGTAGAGAGGCTTCTCCACATATACACACAAGGGGAGACACAAGCAACATAAAATATAGTCTACACATAAATTTCGAAACTATTTTTATAAATTTTGTATAGATTTTTTGCTGTTCCACTTGTGCTGTTATCGTCGCCCGAATCTATATACGGCGAATAGTTTTTTTTTTTTGTATGATAGCCAGACCACACCTACATCTCCCATATAGTGTCCATAAAATTGGCTTGCGAAATTTCGCTTTGTATACGATTTTCGTAAAGCTACAATGACAGAAAAAAAAGTCCTTCGGTTTTCTAAAAAAAAAAAGAAAAGATGATAAAATTTATAACTTTCCTTGTCATGAGCGGGCCTCGAAGCGAACGACGTAGTCCCAATATAGATCCATTACATCAATGCCAATGGCTTTTATCTCATCTCACAAGAGCTTCTAAATGCAGTTTGTTTGTGTCATAAATTGTGCAAGCTTCTTTTCTTGCGTTAGAAACGAGAGCAGAAAAGTTTATTGAAGGGAATTTTCTTCTTTTTTTATATGTCATGCGGGGGAGGCACAAAACATTTATTTATGGTTCAAAAACATGATGCGCTTTCACAAGATCCGAGCATTAAACTTTTCTCGATGTTGCAAAAAGGAAGAAAAAAAAATTTGTGCAAGTAAACAACAATTTATCATTGTCATGCATTATTTTTTTTTATTTAGAAAGATGATTTTCCGAAATGGGAAAAATGTATTTAAACTTTTCATATTTTAGTTATTTTTTTCTTATTGTCGAGAAAATCATAATGAAAAACTTCAATTATTGAACGATAATCAATAACCGAGTGATCGCTCACCAGCAGCTCTCTTGTCATAGCGAAAAAATTTATATATTCAATCAAGTTCTCGAGACGGAGAACGATGGAAAATATTGCAATTACAGTTCATGGATAGGAAACAATGAAAATTTTATGGCACCAGAATAAAAAAAAATCAGAAAATGTCAAGAGTGAAACTCATAAAAGTAAAAAATCATAAAAACCGCAAAGCATCGTTCGTTGTGATTGTGCACATTTTTTTTTGTCATTCCTGTGGTCACAATGCTGACGAATGCAACATCCATTTTTCACTCCTTTCAGTCCCAAAAAGTCATTTCAACTTTTCTCGGATTTTTCCCAAATTTCTGCTAGTAATTGTAGGAAACGGCTCCATCCTTTGTATCTCTAACGTGGGAGAAACTTTTAAAAATATTTTTTCTCGGTTGAACCATTAAAATAAGATTGCCCTCGGTTTCCTTGCAAAAAGTGCCCTCAATTTCATTGCAAGATGACGACGGTGGCTGGTTCAAATTATTTTATAGTCCTTTGCTGGCAAGACGTTTGTGTTTTGATAAATTTTTATGATTCACCATCAGTTCACAGCGCTGGTGTGCATTGAGTGCAGCATTGCACGTAACAAGATCTTGCTAACATTTTTCACACCGTACATAGCTTGACAGGCCCCAGAAGGATTTTTGTCTAAGATGAAAGAGGAAATTTCTAGATGTCATTTTTTATTATTTTTTACTGGCATTAATGCTTTCGAAGTCTTGATGGGAAAATGGCAGACGACATTATTCTCACATTTAATGGCAAATGCCAAAAAAAACTATGCACAGCCCACAACCGGGCCCCAAATGCAATAGATATTATAATCCCTCTAGTTTCGCCATCCCACACCAACCAGCTTTCTCGTCTTCCATTCATTCCTGCAAAGATGATAAATTACTGTTTCAGGGTAAACACGAAGGAGATATGAAAAATTCACAAGACAGGCAAACTATTCCTGAACTCTTGTCGAGTAAAAAAAAGGAAAATAACAAAAAAAAAGCTGTAACACGAAGCATCGAAAGATAGGATAGACGTCGGAGCAAAGGCGAACAAACATTGCAATAGCTTGTGTGACAGCATAAAATAAATAATTTATGTGTCATCCCAAAATTTTGTTTATTTCGCTGCAGATCAAAATTGATGTTTTATGGTGGAATTTTGCGACACATATATTTCATATTAAAATGCAATTCAGTCATTTCTTTTTTGTCAGAGTAATAGAAATTTCGCTTGGAGGAAGATTTTGAAACTGTCATAGAATCGAATCCTTCGGTATTTGTACAGATGTTGCTATTTCTTTCAGCGAGTTTCGAAGTTATAAACTCAATTTTCACAATCGACTCATGGTTCCTACACGATACGCTGGAAACCTGAAACGAAACAAAAACTTTATCCATATTTTGTTTAATTTATTTCCAGTGGTGTAGGCTAAGTAGGTGTGGTACTGATATCCTATACAACTGCGTAAAATGTATTCTTTCTAAATTCTTCTTTGAGATATATTTTACCCACGTTTTTGCACTGTGAACTAATAACATATTTGCAAACAATAATAGGCTGTTTAATAACAACAACCAGACGATTATGAAAAAAAAAGTATTACAAATGAGTACATGCGAGATAAAAATACATCATTTCATTATTCTTGAATGCTTCCCCTTTATGCAATTTTTTATCCCTATTATGCTCTTGAGTAGTGAAGTTTAATGTGTTTTTTTTTTTTTTTTTGCTGCAATTTGTTCGCTTTTGGTTCTTCCTTTTGCGTCTTGTACATTTTTACAATTTTTGCTTCTTTATCGTGTCCGGGAAATAAAAGTAAATGTAGAGGATGAGTAAGATCGGTTGCATTAATAGTCTCGAACTCATATTTCAAATTTACTATCACGCGACAGTAATTCGAAAAATGATTCTTAATTTTAACATCACGAAGATTAATATTCGTCTCAAGAAGCCTTTTGTAAATTGTTGGCTAGTTTTAAATGTAGGTACATGAAAAATTATAAAAAAAAGAATTCATGCAAATGTTTGACTATTAAGTTGAAACGTGTCATAAAATCTTATGGCATGTAGTGATGTGATGTTCTAGGACGGTAGTTTCTCTCTCCGAAATAACAAGAAACTGGAACATCGCCACAAGCTTTCTTTGCTACTTGCTATTCATTTTTATTATTATGGACGTTCTCATTTTTCGTAGATAGGTTTTCATGGTTTGGTTCGCATAATTAGATCAAAGTATCGTCATCATCATTATAATTTTTATGTTGTAATTTCATGAAAACCACCCCGAAAGAAAATAAGTGAATATAATTTTTTTTTCTCTTCGGATTAACGAACGATATCGTTATGCAGTAGCGATTCTCTCTTCTCTTACACACATTTGCATTTTGAATGCAAATTTAAATGGATCAAAAAAAAAATTGCATTTTCTTCGGAAACGTCCTTATCGTGCGCTTTAAGATCTACATTGGTGAAATTGCACAATTTCTTGGCACGGATCGTAGCTGATTATGGGACTTCTGATGGAAGTGAAAAGCAGAGCAGGAAGTTTAAAATTGGCTGGTTCGAGATTAAAATTCGTTAGAATGGGAAGAAGAAAAGTTCAGTCTCCAATATTCACAAATTAAACATGTTTATGTGACACTTTATTTGACGTTCGACAATGGAAAATAGTGACGAATATTTATTTAGTGACAGAGAGTCATGAAACATGTCGTTTTGTATCAAATATTTATTTGGCTAGAATAGAATTAAAGGCCGTAAATGCTTAAACTTCAGCTTCGAACCAATCAAGCTTTAGTATTCTTAAAGCTTTCAATGTTTAGATACGATCTACAATGATTTTACTGCAAAATTCACTTACATCCACCACAAGAAAAGTGTCGCTTTTTCTCGATTATCATTAATATCACATTTCATCGTCGTTTAATCTGCATACAGACGCTCTTTGCATACGAGTGAATTTCGTTGTGCAATGCGAGTAAGTGAGAGAAGAGTGCACCAGGAACACAAAGGAATGAAAGTGGTGTAATGTTTCCATTCTCATACACTTCCAACTCACCCTGCATACATAATTAGCTCTTGAGACGCGACACTCTTGTATGGTGCTCGAGGGAGAAATGTGTTGCGGAATACAAGGGTATGCATTCTCCTTGTATGAATTGTCTTTCAAGTGCATGTTTATGTTAGTTCTCGTTTGTAATGCATTTTTTTTTCTTTGCCCTCATTCATGACAAACATCCTTGGCATTATTAGATCGCATAACTTGGCACATGCGAAAATTGGATATCTACTTCTCACCTGATACTTGTGCTTACGCCTCGATGACGATGGAACATTTTGTAATGCTTTAATTTTTTTTTGGAAAATTTAGAGCTTTCACCGCTATGAAAGTGCATTCTGTGTCATGAATGCTAAAAGCAAAAAAAAAGAATGCTCGTAAATTGACTGGAAGAAATGTCAACGAGAACGAGCGAAAAATAAGAATTTCCTTTGAGAATTTTCATCTTTTTCCAACTTCAATTTCCATCCATCGTGGAGGACTTTTTATTTTTTCATCAGATGCGCTGTTTATTTGAAACACAATTTTTCCATTTTGGCTCCCACACTGCCTGGCACCCACGAGGATTCGTAACGAAGCAGCAGTTTTTTGTTTGTCGAGCTTTTTTTTTCTATTTTTATTTTATTCAGCCCTGCCAGCGCCATTTTTCTCAATGCTACCCTTCAAGCGCACTTTCCACCCTAATATTCTCATTCCCAAATGCAGCTCAGCTGACGTTCGCATGCAAACAATAGCGAAGCTCTAAAAGTTCTATGCGAGTAGGTGGAGGGTGAAATATTTTTTTTCCAAGGCAAGGACTTTTTACTTTTATCCTTGAGAGCTCATGCTCTCTTTCCATCTCCCTCTCTCTCTCTCTCTGTTTCTCTCTTACGAACTAGCACAAAGCTCTTTAATGACGTTGACATTTCAGAGAAAATTGAGGTTACAATTAATTATGAAGCAAAAGAGAGCGAGTGTGAGGAAAGATATGATGAGGTTTCAGTGGTATCGGAGCATTGAGGAGAAAGGTGCAACGATCTAACCGACATTGCAAGTTTATTTGAATGTTATATCTACGTCGCAACCTTAAATATTGTTCTGAACTCAGGAAAATATTATGCTGGAAAATGTTGTTCGCTGATAGAAAATGACCGAACGGAAAAAGGATGATTACCCCAATGTAAAGTGTCGATTATGTTATGGAAAATACATTCTTAACAAAGGAATAAAAAAAATATTCGTTTAACGAAACGTAAAAGAAGGCGTATCCATGACCTAATGTAATAAACTGTGAATAATGATCGTGGTGCTAAGGGAACTTGTATGAATTCAATAATGCGTTATGACAAAAGCACTAGGAATTTTTCATCAAAGCTTTCTGCAGGAAAAACGGATTTATGGATGCTCTCGTTTATATTGCGCAGTTTTGTGATTTGTGATATCCTGCGAAATGGCAACAATAAAAATTAAATTTTAATGTTGATTCAGTCGCTTCATTTCCCATATCAGGCAATTCCATGTTGGAAGTTATTTTTGTTGCAGTATAAATTTGCATAAAGTTTCTCATTTCATTCATTTCTATGCACAAACCATGAAATTCATCTAAACATTTTATATGTGCTGCTTTTTGTGTGTCATGTAAATAACTCAAATAACAAAGGATGACTATAAAAAATTGTAATTTTAAAAATTGCCCAGCAGATGCTTTTTAATATTCTTGTATAGCTTAGAATATTCAGGTCTAAATATTATGCTTTCAAGCAAGTGTGTTCGCTGGGATTTTGAAGAATAAACAGTGCTCATATAACATAAAATATCCAGCGATATGCATGTTCTCATATATTATTGTCTTGAGGATGCTTTTTTTTTCGTGGAGAAATAACGAAAGCAAGAAATATATTTCTACCATGACCTATCCGAAGACTCTTTCAGTTAAGACAAAATTGACTTTCTTACAATCATTTTTTCCTCTTTTTTTTCGGAAGATGAAAATACAGCACAACTTGCATGCTTATTTACTCCACAACTCCGCATGGGTCTTATTTGTCTGAATGATCAATAAAATGATTTTAATAATAAATTGCTTTTTTTTTTATAGTTTTGCAATATCGAGACATTCAAAACATTTTCCACCAAGTCGAGCTCGTGTCTTTTAATTGGATTTTGATATGAGGCAGGAAATTGCAAATGACAAAATTTCATTTTTTTTTTCTACATTCGACGATGACAAGAAAAAAAGAAAAACCAAATGACGATAGCCATTGTTCAATAGAATTTTTGCGCTTCATCTCTATAGACACGAGCTGTCGTTTGCACAAGGATCCTTTATCTTGTTCTCCGGCACATCCTGGGCCTTGCTACAAGCTTCATATATTTGAATTGTAAATTTTAATTTTGGTTAGATTGTATTTGTTCTAACCACACGTATCTTTGCTACACATCTCGAGTTCTCCACTCATCTACCGGGACCGAGAAGTTTTCCAGCAAAAAAAGACGCCAATAGATGTGGAAAATATATTTATAAAAAAAAGTCCTTGCTGCTACATGTTACGGCTCTTTTCTAGCTCGGTTATCCAACACAATCCAAATATCACTCGAGAGATTGCTTTTCTAAAAAAAAAATATTATGCTTAAACCGTTGAAAAAATAGCAAGAGCATGAATTTTTTTTTTTGGTGTTCACAGAATGTCCTCAATTCTTGTGTTGTATACCTTTAGGAAAAAATTATTCAACGCACTGTAAAAAAAAGAAAAGTGAAAGAGAGTTCAAACATTTCATCAATTCAATAAATGTCTGAAGTTCCGAATATTTTAATTCATTAGCAGAGCAACAAACATTGAATTTTCGAATTTTTATTTTTAGCAGTGCTCAACATTGTTGGATTATTTATGATATTTTGTGCATGATATTCCTTCTAATGCCGCTTCATGCTCTTGGAGGAAAAAAGCGATTTCGCAAATGTTGAAGCCGAATGGAAGGATGGTTTATGGCGAACATATTTCACAATTTCAGTTTTGTTTCCTTCAATTTTCTACAAACACACAAGTAGATCGTCCCCGTTTCTCATTCAATTTCGAAATGAACATCGCATATCGTTATATAGTTTTGTAAATTCCAAATCCAATTCCAACTTGCTATTAATTTTACCAATTTCGATGGACTCTGTCGTCTCATGTGTGTTTTTGTATTGCCCGATGATGAGGAGGCGTAGAGAAATTCTCCCATCTCCGGTATTCTGAAATAAATGCTGCTCCAATACATTCAGCGCCAATAGTTTTTCTATTTCCAGTACTTTTTCATTAAATTTTTTATGAATTTTTTTTTTTTTGTTGTTTCCAACTCTGCAAAAGATTTCAGTGCTAAGGTACGAGCGGGAATGTTCGGCATTCTGTTGATAAATAAACATAAATTCGATCTCCAGACTATAATCAAAGAACACAGAAAAAAAAAAAAATATTTTCTAATTTGCACTGGAGCTGAATGGAGGAATTTTCACATGTGGAGCTTTTCCGATTCTTGTTTTTTCTACAAGTTTCTTTTCTGCTTTTTGCAGGTTGAAAAAATATAAATTTTTCATATTTTCAGTTGCCTGAGCAAATAATCAATTCAATTCAGGTAGAAATTCACAAATTGTTCACTCGATGGCTGCCAATAAAAGCTTCACATTTGATATTTTAAGTTATCCAGCAATTACGGAATTGACAGTGTCGGTTGAAGTGTTTCTGGTCTCTTGAATGCACTTACACATATTTGCTCTCTACATAATTCTCACATTATATCGTAAAGTGGCATATCGCAATTTTCATTTTAACTATATTTTCATTCATAAACATTTTATGTTGCATCATTAATGCACACAAATATCATCAAAGAAAAAGAAGTAGAAGAAGAAGTTATAATGTGATAGTTTCATGGAAAATATCCTTTCAAAAAAAAAAAAAAAAAAAACCAACATAAATTCCAGCATCCACCATTTTCTCCATCCCTCTTAGTTCACGACATTTCTGGATGTTGCAGCTGTGTTTGAAGTTTTAACAGCAAAAAAGCTCAAGGATTGTGTGTGTATGTATATGTATGTGCTGTATATGTATGTTTGCGTACAGGATAGAAAGTTTTCCAACCATGTCGTGATATTTTCATACTGTTTTGCAATGTAATGAAATTTTTTCTGCACGTCAAAAGTTTCTAGCTGTGTTTCAGAGAGCAGTAAAATATGTTAGCCTTTTGTTTGATTATTGCGACACATAGTTGAGATCAGTGCTGCGCGTGTTTTATTTTATTTAAGGTTTGTTAGTGCGAATAAAAAAAAAGTTTTCAGTGCTGTGGCCAAAGCTCCTGTACAGCCCACAGTGTGAAGCTTTCGGGCTATGACAAAAATCCAATTAATTTCCTGCAATAAAAAAAGAGGCAGAGTGACAAAGGCATCGTTGAGAGAACAAAATAGTTTGACCGACGCATGACGAAAAATTTGCAGTTGCCTAGTTTTTTTTTTTTTGTGAATTTCCTCGTTCGTTGATTTGTTTTTTCCTGCGCTTCGATATCGGAAGAAGTATTTTTTTTTTCTCTCTGTTGTGTACATTTTTTCCCATTGCACACACAAAATCGCTTCGATGCAGTTTCGTCGCTTTGTTTTGTTGTTGTTTCGGTTGCGTTGCGTTGTGTATGCACCGAATTGTATAGATTTGCTGTTTGATGCACACACAATACAAGAGAGACACCGACACCATACAGACAAAATGCAGCGCAAGCCACACCCTTTGGCAAGAACACATTGGTTGGGTGATTGTGTAAAGACTCTCGAGCAACGACGACGGCGAGCGTTGGAAGAAAGGTCCAAAATCAATTTTGTGCGAACGTAAAAACGCTTTGAACACACATCTTCAGTGCATCTTGGAAAGAGGAATGTGAGCGTGGGGGTTAAAATTATCGTCGATTTTCATCTCATCATTTATGACTTTATAATAGATGATGCATTAATTTTCATCTTGTGGGGGATGATGACGTTGAATCAACTGATGGCGGAAAATGCTTTCCTTCGTTCAAGGATGTAAACACACTGGCATAATTTTTCAATCGTAATCCTTTGTCTCTTACCACCCACACAAAATCATTTGCACATTTGCTTTGATGTTTGTTTCAACAGAACTCTCCGATGATGAGCGCTGGATTTCACTGGATAGGAAATGTCGGATTAGGTTCATTAAATTCTTCTGAAAATTTTTCTTTTTCTTTTCTTTCTATTCGACATTTAATTTTTTTTTTCCGCGACTGCAACAATAAATTTTCCTAGAATTTTAAAGTCATAGAGACAATTAAAACAGCAATTAGCTCATATGTGCATTGCTCATGTAATATGAGATTATGTTGGTAATGCAATCCAATTAAAGTTTTTGGTTCAGTCGCATTCGAAATTCATTTGAATAGATTCAGAATAAAAAAAAAACAAACAAATATATTTGTTTTTCAAATAGATCGCATGGTAACATAATATTAATTGCTTCGACTCGTAGATGACAGGTTTAATTTATTCTATTTTTGTTTTCGGTAAACTTTCGATGAACTTTCTCTGAAGGTGGTTGGAAAAGTTTTAAGTAACCTAAACACAATCATGAATTTTCATATAAAATTTTCGAATCCTTTTTTGAGGTCTTCGTGGAATCGCCCGCGCGCCAAAAATAAATTCTCGCATTGAAATTTAAGCTTTCAACATACTTTTTTTACTCAGTTTTTTTTATATAGAATTTCAATAATTATTTTTGGCGCTTCAGCAACAAATAAATGCATTTCCGAGAATTAAACGTTGCACCAGCAAACACATTTTCTGATAATTCCTTGTGACTTTGAAATAACTGACCGTCGCATGTGATAATTGAGCATTATGAGCTTATCAGGATTCAGAAAGAGGTGATTTAATATGCATCCAGAAGCCAAATAACGATTCAAAATATTTTGAGCTTGTTTGATTTATTACATCAGATTGTCTTATTAACTGTTTCTTTCTTTTTCTTCGTCTCTTTCTTATTTATTTTTTAATGTAAAGTGCACCACGAGAATTCGTTGGTGGAAAAAAAATGTAACAAGAAATTCGACGGATAATTTCATTAAATGCACTTTTTTTTTGTGCCGCGCGATAAATTCCCCTTGCGTTTTCATGAGCAATTAAAATCATTTAAGACCTGCATCCAGTTGAATTAGCTTTGGTTGGTACTTTTTTCTTTGCTTGTTTTGTGTCGTAGCATAAAGTACTTGTTGCTTTTGAGCATGATAATGAAATAGGCTCATCCGAAAGCCGAAACCAATGGCACGGCATATCGTGGGGTCGAGTAGCATTGTTGAGAGATAATTAACAATAATTACATACTCTAATTAGCTCAACCCACTTTCATTATAAAACATTTACAGAATAAAAAAAAAAAAAAACATTTCATCGATGTGAGAAAAATTTATATTTCGCATCGCAACTTTATCGGAAGAAATATGTTTTTCTTGTCTTCATGAACTGACTTTTAATCTCCTAAAGGGATTTCAAAAGCTAAACGCCTGATAGTTCAAGAATCCATGCCGAGAGATGCTTTTAGCTTTGAACACCGAGAGAGCAACAAACGAATAAATTTTAGATCGTTCGACCAAAGAGTTTCCCAATGAAACGACGGGTACAATTTTTTTTTTTTCTTGTTGCTCTTGTTTGTAATATTTTTTTCTGTAATCAAAATTCATGGTTCACGCAAAATAATCGTGCGCACTAAATTCGCCTTGCTGTGCGCTCATCGCGCTCTGCGACCTCAAGACAAAGCAAGAAAGCGTTCTCGACAATGTTTCCCAGACTGCATTTATGCTTTAGCGTTTCTTTGCATCAGCGCTTGTTTGCGCAGTTAATTCGTGATTTGTGATATATGAAAAAAAAAAAAAAATCATTAAAAATTGTACTTCTATGTGCGATAACAGCTCGAGTTAACTTCTTTACAAGTGTAATGCAAAAAAGGAACAAAAAAACTTTGTTTTTTAATTGCTTCGCCTTCGTTTTTTTTTTAAAGAAAAGTAGAGTGAAGTTGCGGTTGTTGCTTTGCTTGTTTACCTTTGCTCCAACGCTAATTTGTAATGTCTGTTTTCTGGCAGAGCACGCCGCGTCTGATAATGAGCAGCCGATTACTTTATTGACCTTTCTTTAGGTGAAAAGAAATATTTTTTTTTTCATCTTATTGGATTGTGGTATCACAATTTGTGATACCGGAACTTATAAGAAATGCATTTGCCGCATTATCAAATCGAGAGGAAAACATATATTTTTTTTTGTTGCTAATTGACTTTCGAAAGTTCTAGAAAACTTTTGTTGATCGAATTTCAATATTACATCCAATTAAAAACTTTGCTTCATGTTTTTTTTTTTTCTATTCGCTCTTTTTTTTTCGTAAGCTGATAATTACTAGACCGAGAACCGTATTTGCTTGTAAACGGCCACAGATGATCTCTTATTTCCGTGGGATTCATTGGAACTCAATAATTCCCTTGTGAGAATTTATTTTCTAGTTTACTTTAAGTATTCTTTCAGCAAAATTCAATAATAAACTTGCAATCAACTTTAGTCTTGTTTACATTCTTACAAAAGCGCTGCACTTCAATATCTCAAAAAAAAAAAAAATTCTTTGTGCAATATTTAATTTAACAAAAACAAAACTAGAGTAAAATCACAAATCAAATCACGGGATGAATAAGAAGAAAAACGAATCACGTTTTTTGAAAGAGTCAGTTCCAATTTTTTTTTTCCTGTTGTTGTTTGCATTCTGCTCAAGTTCTCATGAAATGATGCAAAATCTGTGCAACACCAACAATTTTCTTATGTCGCTTTTTTTCTCGTCTTCCTCGTTTTTTTTTTGTGCTCATAAAATGTTGTTAAATTATATTTTAAATTCAAAAGGATTTTCTTATGAATAAAGAAACATATTTTTGTCATTGTTTTTTTTTTATAGTCGAGCGAGTCATATTTGCATAGGTTCTGCCCCCTCCCCTCCATTATGGTGACTTCTCTCCGTGCGCGGATCCGATATTGATGGCATTTAAGCAAACACACACACAATTCACAATTCATTTCAAACTGCGCCTTTAATATATCACGTTTTTAATGTAGAACAAGATCGAGTCATTTGAGATAACATGCTTTCGATATTGGGAATATTTTATTCCAGGCCTTTTTGTAGACTGTGGAGCGAAGTAAAAGTCATGAATGTCTCTGTTGTTAGCTTTCCTTTCGATGGCACCCACAGGTTCATCTTTAGGCCTCTTTCTTCCTCATCGCCCTCTTCTCACTCTCTCGCTGCTATATGTCACCCGCGGGCTATGCAATTATTTTTTTTTGCATTTTCATTCGTTTAGTTTATAAATAACCATAAAAATGCAGATTGAATAATGTTTAAATGGGTCTTATAACTAGGGCTTCCACCAAGTGATGTAAAATGTTGGTTAAAATATTTAAATTCACCTTTTTTTTTGAGATTTTTCTCCCCGATCTACCTCAATAAAGTATTTCTTAAACATGTTTTTTTTTTTGTTTGTTGTTGCTGATTTGTAGCGTAAATGAAGAAAGAAAAACTGTCTTCGAAACTGATGTTGCAACATGAGTGAGTTGTAATTGGCAAAGAAATCTCTGCAGGTGGTTTTCGAAGTCAAACTAAGTAACAAGCAACATAATTTGAAACTATTTTTAAATTAATTCAATAGTTTTACTTAAAAAAAAAAATTCCTCGCTCTACGTCATCTTCAAATCTATTTCAAAAACTTACAAACTGTTGATTGCATTATCAGATTGCAAGCAACATCTTTTAATGTGATCGCGTCCAATTTAAATATCGATCGACGATTAAACTCTTGAACAAGCGAAAAGCGTCAGAAACGAGCGAACAGAACTAATTTTCAGATAATTTCATTAAATTGCAAAAAAAAAATGTTTCGTTTCCATCTCATTGCGGCGTCTCCGATTTCTTTTTTTTTTGCTGCAATGTAATTTCGTAATTTAATAAACTCAATTGCGATACGATCTCAATTTAATGCTATCAAGTCTGTTCTGATGCTTGAAATGCCTTTATATGAACTGTGTGTGCGCCTATTGATTTCATAGATTAAAAGCGATGTTTAGATTTGTGTTAAGTTTGTTGTGGTTCTGGCTCTTTTAGAAAAAAACTAAAAATTGAATCGAGCTATTAGGAATGATGCCAGCCATGACTCTCTAATGGTGCCACACAATAATTTTCACCTTTTTTTTCCTTAATCGCAGCGAGTACACATTTCTAGATAGACTCAAGTCGGAAGACAGCTGTTTAGTTTACAATAATAATTTTAAAAAGAATTGAAATGGATTTTTCTTTCCTTCCAAACCATCACTCACTTTATTAATTTCACCTCAGTCGGGGTCAAATGTGCAAAATAGCTTGGTGAGTATTCGTTGCATTTCCCTTTTGCTGCAATATTCTCTCATTGCACAATATATTATTTTACCTTTTTTTTATTTGAGCGAGTTATGAGCAACTCGCGCCAATTGAAGGATTAAGATGTCAACGATGGCTTGCAAGTTAATCGCCCAGAAATGACTTTATTTGTCGTTCATTTGACTTACGAGCAAAAGTAAAATCAATTCATCAAAGAATTAAAGTTGTGACTCATAAAACTGGACAACGTTACAATCATTGGCTGCAATCAATTATTTAAAACGCTGAACATTTATAGCAACATCGGTAATTAAATCAGAATTATTCAATCAATAATGTATCAAAATATGGCTGAAGGACAATTTTTTACATTGTGTGTCGAAATCGATGAAAAAAGGTCGCACGAGATGGTTGTAATACAAAACAATTTTCGCGTCTGATGTAGACATTGGAAAAAAAAGGTTTTTGGCCTTTAGACCCAGACATAAACTCATCCCAATCGAAGGCGGGGTGGATGTCTGATGGGGGAAATGTCTGCGTTACACAAACGCAAAAACGGAAATATTGTGCGTACATGAACTCACCATGAACGTGACACACAAAATGAGAGCATTCACCCCACGATTGAGTAAGAGCAGAACACCAGACGGCCTCACCAATACACGCAATATTTATTATTTTGGGTGGGTGGCATGGCGGTCCTCGTTCAAATTATACATTGGCTTCTGTTCTTGAAGTCCTTATACATGACTGTCAAATGATGAATAAAACATTCTTTCTTTTCACCACAAAACAAAAGAATTTTTTTCTTACGATAAAAAGAAAACATTGAGAGGAAATTATTTCAACTTAAAGATGCTATCATTAAAGATGCCGAAAGGTGGCGAAAAAAAAATATTGCACTTTAAATCATTCGTCTATTGATATTTCTGTGTTTGCATTTTGGTCGTGTGGCAATTGTTTTAGGATACAAACTCAAATGCAAAATAAAGTTTCAAATTCAATTTTTAATATTTGGCAATTTTCAGAAGTTTCAAAATTTGATTCAACTTTTTATCATGTGACGATATAAACGAGAACTGGCTTCGTTATGCATTGTTTAATATTCATTTGTTAGATAACTTTTTGTCGATGTTGTTGTGCGATCCATGCTGTTGTCAATTATCACCATTTGGCATGTGAGCCAACGTGGCTGCACAAGAAAAGCATAAGCTTGAAATTGGCATAAAGAGGCAACAAAAAAAAAAATCCCGCGCGCCGATAATTCCTTTAACTTGGGCCCGCCATGGCAGTGGCATAATGGTTATAAAATATATTATCCAAATGAAGGGCTCCGTTTTGTGATCAGTTATAATCGATAAAGAAAATCGTAATTGGGACCGCGCCATTATGCTTAAAAGTGTATTTTGCGCGCTTTCCTTTTTCCTCTCAAACAAACAAACAAAAAAAAAATTGATTGCGAAATAATTTTTATGTTGACAACGACTTTATATTATTTAAACATATGAATCAATATAATTTATTTGTATCGTTTTGCTGATACTTTTTTTTTGTGTTTGCTGAAGTCGCTTTTGTGGCTGCTGCTTGCTCTTTCAACTTGTGCTCATGCTCGAAATCAATTGTGTTTTTTGTGGTAATATTTAAAAGAATCTCGGGTGGAATCTACGATAAGATTCTTCAGCGGAATACTTTGAATTTATAAACAATTTGAATGACGCATTTGCTGACAATTCATCGAGTTTGCTGATAGACTTTGATTGGAGAAATGTCTTTAAAGTGAAGGAACTTTGTTTGATGTATTAAATTACTGAATGATTTAGGAGAAATTAATTTTTTTTTCTGGAGTTTTTATTTTTTGCAATTTTAGTTCAACTTTCCTACAAAAAGTTTGATAGCAATTTTCCCTCGATTTCTCCATTGTGTTCACGGAGAACCTGAAATTCGCGTTGTGTGCTGCGGCTGATAACAGAATCATGAAAGAGTTGCTTTTATGTCAAAATGACTAAAATGAAATATCAATCAAATTGTAAGAATCGAGCACAGAAAGTCACGAAATTGATCTCGATTTCTTGTGTCGTTCTTGCCTTTTATTTGCTTCCTTCTGATTGCCAGCTATTAAAGTGCATAATGACATCTGTAAAATCATTGCGTTTGACTCCATGGACCTGAAATTGTGGACATTTAAGCCATTAATTTGACATTTTTATTCAATATAAAACAATTGAATGATTTCGCAATCATATATTTATTGGATTTCCCTTCGATTTTCGTTCCGTTTTGCCTTTTTTTTCTGCTGTTTGCATAATGCGACATTGTGACGCAATAAACCTGATCAAATTATTTTAATTACACAAAATGATACATTATGTCATTCAAGTTTGAGAGAAATCTGTCAATCAATTGTTTTGCTAAATTTTTCCCGACTTTCGTCCGTTTGTCATTCGCCGCTGTATAATTAAATGCATAATAATCTTCTGCTCTCTCCTTAATCGAATTCGTGAACTTCGCTGGGAAATTTGCAAAGAAAAAATAATTCGTAAGAGATTAACGGAAAATAAACTTTTGACGAGGGAAAAAAGTTGTTTTCGCAAAGTGTTTTTTTTTTCTTCCTTCAGTCGCTTAAAAGCTTTTCCCTTACTTCTTTTTCCTTTCATCAAACGCAATTTTTGCACACTTGCATCCTTTGTATCCTTGTCAAAGTTGTGTTTGTGCAAAAAAAAAAATCTTCCATCACGGATTTAATGAAAGGATTTAATGACAATATTTTTCTCATGAAGGAAGTCAGGGACTTGAAACAAAATGATGAGGATCAATTTCTATAAGCAGCTTAAGCCTCGTAAACTCTGTTCAAAAACCTTCGCCTTGGATGCGAAACGACACTCAACGGACACATAAAAAGTTGTAGAACAAAAAGAAAAATAAAAACTACTGAAACTTATACCGAAGATGAAAGAAGTTGAATTTGTGTGTAGTTTGCCACCACCTGAGAAACATTATACCATCACAAACATAGAATCCACCATGAAACATTCAGTGCGAACCATACTAATACTTTTAAAATTACCTCATTCCTCAAATGTATTGCGCCGCGCATTCTCACAATCATAAGCCGAAGCGTGAAGAGCTCATACATTTACAAAACTCTTTGCAATGAAGCTTTCTAGTATGTAAGAGCTTTTTGGTGGTTTGTTAAATAAAAAAAAAATACAACTTCCATGAAGGTGGTTGATTGCAACTCAAACTCCCGATTCACATTCGGGTAGTCGTGCAATGTCTACTCACGAATCAGCAGAAACTGCATTGTGTGTAATGGCAGCAAATTTTTTTTTTTTTTGTGATACTGACGGAACGTCGAATGTAATGCGATTTGCTTTGCAAGCATTTCATAATGGCTGGAAACATCAAAATTAAGCGTCAAACTTTAACTTTTCTGGTTTTCATCGCACAACCCGAAATCTCATAGCAAAAATTCTCCACAATCATTAGAGATCACCGTTCCATTTTGATTTTTTTTTTGTCATTATTTAAAATATTCATCAGCTTCAACATCATTGGAAACAAAATTAATTATATATCGACGCAACAACAAAACATTTCAATTCTCCAAAAAAAGAAACCTCAAAACAAGAAGTGAATTCTCTTCTTTTTTTTTTGCAGGCCTCTGAATGTATTTGAATGTATAAAATAATTCCATGGATGAAGAAAAAAAAAGATGTTTTCACGTAGGTGTTCGCACAAACTCTTATTAGGTTGACCTTCAAATTTTGCGTTTTTAATGTGTAGTCGTGCGTATGTATCGTTAGCGGCTTTACAAAAAAAAATATTGCCTGACAACGCTTCGCGCTCTTTGCGAATACATTTTTATTTTATTTTTTGCCAGAACGACTGAAAAAAAAAGAACAGCGACGAATAAAAATCGAAAATTGGCCTTGGCCAAAAGCAATTTTTTTTGTTGCGAAATTGTGCGGCGATTTGGAGCCTATTCTCCGGTTGTTTGAAACGCTCAACAACCACAAACCGGTAGATTTGTTGAAGAAATAGCAAAAAATATCAATTATTTTTAAAATTTTTCTCCGTCAGTCTTGTCCGCTGCGCGTTTGTTGCGTGCTTCTGAATTATTTAATCAAAAAAATTTAATCAATCAAAATTTAAAATTCTTTTGCGACCCCGCAAAGTCAAAACGATTTTTTTTAGTTACTTTCTCTCTCTACAAAGAAACTTTTAATACATATTGATTACCTTTTAAATAATACAAAATTATTATTAAAATTACTTAAAATTCTATTTCTGATACTTAAATGAAGGATTAAGATTCAAGTTCATCAGTGAATGGTTACGCAAAATGCGTTCAGTCTGTGAGCTGGCATTGCATTGTGAAGGTCGCTGCCGATCAGATGATTCTTTTTTTATGATTTCTTTGCCAAAAAAAATACAATGAAATACACGCTTGTCCGCCTTAATGCGAGTTTTGGGATTTTATACGCGCTTACACACTATTGTGCGTAAAATATGGGACAAGGTCGATTCGGTACACACGTGCCGGGGCTTTGCGAATTTTATTTTTGGCTTTTTGTCTGTTCCTTGTTTGCGTGAGGCATCGAAAAAAAGTTGCGTATGTCTAAGATTGACCCAGTGAAGATCAGTGTGCGTAAAATGCGGAAAAAAAAGTTTTGTGAATGTGTTTTTCATCAGCCGAACTCTGAGATCGTGAAACTTAATCAGTATTAGTGATGAGGCCAAAACATGAAATGCGGCGAGGTCTACGCACTTTTATGTTTACATCGGGAATTCAATGTTGAGGTAAAAAAAAAAAAACCAAACCGAATGTAAGTTCATTCAACGTCTGCGGGCCTTCGTAAATAAACCAGCTATTTATATTCGGAAGAACTTGTTAGTCGAAGCGAATATTCAGACAACGCACTTTTGACCTTGATATATGTTTGAAAATGGTTTAATGATACAAGTGAAGTTGTATGAAGATATTTTGGTGTATTTTATTGCAAATTATCTAAATTAATTGCATCAATTCAAGTTCACTCGGTTTCCAAATGTTATTCCCGACAAATGCATGTGTTGCGCGTGCAATTACGGATAATTGGATTGTTTGTGCAATTTCTATTTCATGTACTTTACCTTCATTTAATTTAAAAATACTTGCGAAATAAACATGTTTGAACATTCTTTAGCTGTTTAAAATATTTTTGGATTTGAATTTAACATAAATCGACCAAAAAAAAAAACTTTCAAGAAAAAAAAGCTCATCACATGAAAAATTCTGGAAGAAAAATCAATAGAATTTTCTGCTGTATATTGCAGAAAACTTATTATATAGCAAACACAAGAAAAACTATGACCGACGCAATGAAAATATCCGGAAAACTCAATGGCTGATGGTTTGAGCTTTTTCGTCAATTTCATATTTTTCTTCTCAACCCATGCTCGTTGCTTTCATGTTGTTACGTGTGCAATGTGAATAGAAAATGTTTGCCAGTGAATCGAGGGGGAACTTTTTTATGTTGTGTATTTTATTTCTCATCACCACTCGCTGCTGCACACACAAAATTTTGCTTCGATGCAGTTCGATTGTTGTTGCGTTGCGTTGTTGCACCGAATATACTTTTTTTTTGTTCGTTTCTTTTTTCAGATGGATTTTTTTTTTCGCTTTGGCAATAACAAGCCCGGCACCAACACTAACCGAAATGCATCGAACGAAGCCACACCCTTTGGCAAACTCTCGCATTGGTTCGGGAATGTAATTGGATGGAGGTCCAAATCAATTACACCGAAAAAAAAAAGGAAACATAAAAAGCTTATTCGGCAAAAGCTCAATAAACAGATAGAGAGAAAAATAAAGTTGTTCCTTGAAAGTCATTTTGAGTTTTTGCTTTTCTTTTCCTTGGCGATTTTCTTGTTATTTTGGAATAAAATAAAAAAAAAAGTTTCAAGAAACCGAAAAATTTAAATGGAAAAAAAGTGAAAAAATCGTTTCGAATATAAATTTACAAACTTCATTTGAACTTTTTTCCGCTTCTATTTATTTTCCTTTCAACAAACTCATGACTTATCGACTGATAAGGGAAAGAAAATATTTATTACACATGCAAAGGTCAATGATCGGTATCAAAAAAGTAAAACAAAAATGAATATCAAGCGCCAAACTAAAAAAAAATTTTTGCCTCCGAGTGCACTTTTATTGTCATATTGTAAAAATATTTCATGTCTCACGCAAAATTGTCGTGCGGACTAAATTTTTATTTTTTTATTTATTGTTGTTGCCTGAAAGCTTATTGAAATGGAAAATGGAAATTTTAAAGTCAAAACTCTGAGCGAGCACGAGGAAAATTTTAATTTTATGCACCAACTTTATTGGATATTTAAACAACGTTTAGAATAATTTTCAAGTGATAGCTTCGACATTGCTTCTTTGATGCGCTTTACATTGAAAATTCTTGAAAATAAAACTCAACAAAATTTAAGTTCAAGATGAACGAATTAAACTTTAGCAAAACTTTTATCAAGTCACGAAGGAAAATATTTTGTGTAAATTTATTAAAATCATCGCCATCCATTACCTACCGTAAGTTTATTCGCTGTAGCTTTATTCGAGAGAATTTTTTTTTTCCTCCCTTATTCATATTTGATTCATAACATTTCATTTTCTACTATAGGATACCTAAAGAATTTCCTAAACCCTTGATGATGTCATAGCATGGCGCGAGCGAATGTCAAAGAAAAGTCAAAGCTAACATTGAGTTGTAAGTGCATAGATCGAAATGAAGCTCAAGGATATTTTTGATAGCAGATGTATGAAAAGCACGAATCACACAAAAGCTTTTTCTCCGTTGACCTCATTTGCGTTGAATGTTGTTTGTTATCAGAAAATCTGACATAATTTTTTTTTCTTTCTTTCCGTCCAACTCTAATTTCGCTAATGTAAATTTGTTGTCATTTTCTACAGCACAAAGAAGAAGAAGAAAAAAAAAACATTTAATGAAACTGAATCTTACATCTGATAACTTTTTTTTTCCATGCTCGATAAATTCCAATCGATTTCGCCTCTCCACAATGCTGCGCTTACTAGATGTGCAACAAACACATTTCTTACGAAAATAAACAGCATAAAAATGTGCCGTTCGTTGAATTGAAGTTACATAGAAAATAAATGCCATACAAGATGTTTCACGCTTAGATGTTTATTTCTACTGTCGCCCACCATCTCATTAGCGTTCAACCTTTGCTGCGTTTCTTTCATTTCCACCCGACCCCGTTTCTCTCTCTCTCTCCTTCATGTCTTTTAGTTGTTGCGCGCAGAATGTTAAACAATTTTTATTTTATTAAAGAAAAAAAAAGCGCAATAAAAGTAATTGAATAAAATGAAAACGCAGAAAAATGAAATTGCATCTTTTCGTATCCCAAAGTGATGCAGCAAAAAAAAAAAAAGTAAGAATTCAATGGAAAAATAATTGGATTTGATGGAATGGGGAAATGAAATCAATCATCGCGCTCTCTTCAGATTCGTAATTTATGGTCACACACACAAATTTTCGTGGACCATCTGTTAATCGAAGATGATAGTGAATGCAAGGAAAAGTTATGTATTTACTTTTTTTTTCGGTCGCATAAATTTCATGGGAAGCGAAAACATTGCGTTTGTAAAATCAAATCTGACCAAAAAAAAAACATTGAAATTCACTGGAATCTTTAAATTTTTATTACACATGACTTTCCAACTAACTCATTTGCATTTGCAATAAATATATGCACAAGACCCAGTGAAGGAATAAAATATGTTGAAGAAAACAATTCGCAGCAAAGTCAAAGGCACAAATTGAAGTACTGAAATGAACGAAATGAATGAACAGGAAAAAAAGCAATTTTCACGAATTTGAGATGATGACAATTTGATATCGCCGTATAGCAACGAGAATAAAATGAGCTTTATAAATCAGCAATCATCTTAATGAACTCTCTCTCTCTCTTTCAACTGAGAACCTGTGCACTAACTTATTGGTAGTGAAACAAAAGGGCCAAAATGATGAAAACTTTTTTTTTGCATAATGTGAATTAGGCATTCTGCGAATAAACAAAAATATTTATCTCACTGCATAGGTCTTTCGCGTTCTTCTTGTGGCGCGCATTGCACACCTTAATTGATTTAATGAACAATTTTATTAACTTCGAATTTATTTATTTGTTTCACATCGCTTTGCTGTTGCAAATGGGAGCAAAGGAAATGAAATTGGAGCGTCTCAAATCGGGATTCGCATTTTGTCCCATTTGGGTAATTGAAGCGGGAGAATAAGCGAACGAATAAAAATAAATTCTCAACCAGATTCCAGACAATTGTTTTACAGTGGAAAAAATTCTTTCGGAGACATTATTTCAATGCGATGATCGAAATTCGATAATTCTCGGCATTATTATTTTCCTCAAATAACTTAATAAATCATTTCGCGCCGACTTACTGCACCAACAATAGATTGTTGAGACAAAACAGAAAGAGAGAGAGAGAGAGAGAAAGCGAGTGGAAGATCCATTGCTATTATTATTATTTTGTGAAAGAGTTCCTGTGTATAGCAGAAGAAATGAAATTAATAAAACAATTGAAATTGTATGATTTATTTAAACCGCGGAATTCAATGAGTTTATTAAATCATAAAAATTGCTCTCTTGGTAATATGGAGGTCAAGTTGTGAGGGCAATGCAGAATAGTCGCCTGATGTTTATCAAACTAATGGAGCCGAAGAGCGTCATTACTCTGTTTAAGAAAGGAACAACTATGAGCTATTATTATATCGAAGCAATGTGAATTGAAAAATAGAGTGTTGAAAAATCTTAATTAGTGTCTACGCTAGAGCATAGCAATAAACTTCAATAAAGCATCGTAAATTATTAGCACCTCGGAAAACTGAGAATAAAGCATTGGCAATAATATTTCTAAAGTTTCTCCTCACTTTGTCTCCATCAATTGGCTGCAATTCTAACGTGCAATGATGCCACAACATATAAAACAAGAGCACAAAGAGCGTCTTTGGAGAAAGAAACGGAATAAATGTAATGTATTAAATTACGTTAGACATCACGAATTGAACGTAAAAGTGCACGATTTTGCGTGAACCATGATTTCATTCTCAATAACCACGCGGCGACGACATCGGTGGCTGGAAGAGGGCAAAGAGTGAGTGAGGAAAGCAACAAAAGGCAAACAACAAAATCTTCCTTCAAGACGTTAAAAATTGAGGTGCATAATCATTTATACAATTTTTCTACAATTTTTTCGTTTTTGTTTACATTTAAGTATTATTCAGAATTATAAAAGAATTTTTTTTTATTGATATAATTCTTGGGCTGTGCGAGACTATAAAAAGAAGTTTGCGAAAGCGTCTCATGAAAAGGTTTTCTTTTTTTTTTTTCTTTGCCCGTAATATCAGTGACTTTCTGGGCTTTCTTCGACAACGAAAAAGAAGAAAAAAAAGCCAGACGAATGCTGCCGAAAAAAAAAAGCTTAGAGACACATTTTATGTGTACATTGAACCCATCGAAGGATGGCATGGAAAGTTGTTTCTTTTTTTTTTTGGGGGTGACGACTGGCAGTTATACAATGCTGTTGGAGTATTTACACACAATACCACCATCATGAATTGACGAGAGGGGGAGGTTTATGTTGCACGCTTTTTTTCCCATGATTAAGAAGAAACTTCGCAGACGCATAAATACATTGATATCATTCGCTACATATATTTAGTCATGAAACCCAAAAAAAGAAACCCCATCCCGCCCGAAAAGTTATGACCGAGGCTTTGCGGAATGGGCGCAGACAGGGCTGTTCAAAGTGGGTGTTGTTGTTGAGTATGGTTCGGGTAGTCGGAAGACACACAAAAGTAGCGATCTTCTTATTACCAAACCAGACGTTTACATGTTGCGTGTCAATAAACTTTTTTGCAGGAAAAACAGAATGAACTCTATAGAACGAAAATGAGTGAGAGATAGAGATAGTTGAATAGGGAAAATTGGTTTTTTTCGATGGCAATATTTAGATATAAGGAAATGAAAAATTAGAATTGAAAAGCTTCTCCAGTTTAGTACTGGAAATTTTATTTTTGACTTATTCACAAACAGTTGCATGGAAATTGCTGATCGTAGATAATCAGGAAGCTGTTGCCCTGTTTGCTTATATCAAACCCAGACATGCTCATGGTGTCAATGACCAAAAAATTGACTTTCATGTTTCGTGTAATAACTTCGAGAATCGGGGCGGCTTTATTTTGGTAGCATGCGAACGTCTAAATGTCGCTTGAAGCTAAAAATATTTTGACAAAGGATATGTGCTGGCAGATTTAATGGATATCTAAAGTAAAATTCTTTTAGCACTTGCAGCAATCAAATCTAATTTCGACCACCAATTGTTATATTTCTTTCACGTTGTTTCTTTCTCCGATCTGAATTAAATTATCCATAATGGTCTTCCGCCATTTCATGCATTTATATTGCAGCAATGAAGTATTTCAGTCTTCATCAAACGAAAATCGTTTCAAACGTTTCGCTATCAATCTTCTAAATTGCACCAAGATGGATAAAAAAAAACTTTAATCTATAGTAAAAAATAGACAGTCATTACGAAAGCATTTTATGTATTTTTTGTTTTTCTGTGTGTATAATAGCAGAAGAAAAATTTCATTTTATCTCCATTGCTCATCTGAAAAAAAAAGAGGAAAAAGAAAATATTGATTTGAAAATGTTTTCGGGAAATTGGCAGAGAAGAATTTCGCAAAAAACTAAATTCGCTTTGTGCCAGATTAATGGAAAAAAATAAAATAGCAAAAGAGAGCGAAATGTTGCAAAACACTTTTTTTTTAGTTGCCTGTAAGTCAATGTCTATAAAAGTTTTCTAAGATCACGCTCGTCATGTCTCGGTTCCATCGCTTGCAATGTACTTTTGTGCTTCGACATTGCACAAGAGAACTAAAAAAAAAACAACATAGAACGTAAATGATGCGTAATTATTTCCTCGACATGTTTTCTCGGTGTTTTCTGTTTCGATGTTGGGGGCTTTTGTTTGTGCCTTTCATTCACTCAATCTTTGCCATCGTCTCCATAGATCACACGATACATAATGTAAGTACATTAATTTTGCTTTACGTTGGAATTGAGATCAACAAAACTTTAATATACATGAATAGCGACATCGGTAGTCGTGAGATTCTCGTTCCACAATCTCCAATCTCAAGCAACGAAATGTAAATTGAAATTTCAAAGAGATTTATTAACACTTTTAAAATTGTTTTAAATGAGCAATGCAATTTAATAAATTTTAATTACCCATCAGCGATATTCGAATGCAAATGATCGGAACGGTGCTGCTGAAAATGTGAGCGAGAAACACATAAAAAGAAACGGTTCAGATTTGTAAATTGTGATAATTTTCTTATGATTCCTTACAAAACGCAATGCGCGCATTCTTGCTGCAACAAAAAAAAATGTAAAAAATCATTAAGTAATTTCACTGTCGGCAAAACATCAATTGATTGGAGCATTAAAGCTTTAAATCCGCCGAATCAGATCAATTAAAATTACATAGTTCTCTTATCAATTGAAATCTAACCTGTGCGCTCTCTCTCTCTCCCTTTCTCTCTGTCGCTCGAGATGAAGAGCAGGAAAAAAAAAGTTTAATTCGGTTTATTGCTTTATTCTTTCGGGCGGCGAGCATTCCTTCTTATAATATTTATATGTTATTGCTTCAAATTCATCAGATTAATTGTTTTTTTTTTTTTTTTTTTTTCTCAATATCGAAATTGTTCCGCGTGTTTTTGCTCCATCGCACTTTCAGACAGCTTCGAAAAGGAAAGAAAAGCACAAGAAAATATTTATTGCGGTCTCTTCAATTATCATTACATTATAATACGAAATTAATTGATAATGTCTTTTAAAATCCATTTTCATATAAATTGGCGGGTTTACCTGCAAACGTTTAAGGAGCAACAACGTGGAGTTGACTGCTTATTTAGATTTCTAGTTAAATTGCTAGTTAAATTCATCATCGGTGGTAGCGCGCTGTAGAGACAAATAATAAATTTATTTTCCCATTTTGCATACAACATATATATATTTGTTTATGTTTGCTCTCTAGCGTTCACGATGTTTTCTGTGATATCGTTAATTATTCAAGAGTGTAATGGCAATGGCTGTGGTATAAGAAGAAAGATTTCACATTATTAGTAGAATCGCCTCGCATGCCTCGATAAATGTTCCATTTGTAAAACTCAATCAGAGACAAAGAAAATTGTTCAACAAGAACAACAGAAACGATATCAAAAGCCCAAACCTGCAATTCGAAGTTGCTAAATATATCAATCAGTGCATAAGAAGGCACAGAAAGAGTCGCGAGTTGGTAAGAAACGTATCGCGCTGGATGTAGAAAAAATTAATCTGCAAGTGAGTTGAGCTTTGGAAGCAAGCAAGCGAGCAAAAAATGAAGCGAATTGTCCATATGCTCATATATTCGATCTGCGCGCCGATCATCAGCCGCGCACTGTGTACATGGAGAGAGAATTACAAGACATTTACATACTCTCGGTGGATATTGACTGTTTTATAATGACATTTATTGTACTTTTTTTTAACTCATTCGTCGCCGAAGAGATAAAAACTAATTCCTTTGAAGTTGCACGCTTTAGGTTGTGCGCACACACAAAAAAAAGAAGTTTATCTGACAGTGAATTGCACTTTAATTTGTAGGAGGTCGTTTAAATGAACATAATATGTGTAAGATGATTGTAAACATACGCGGACATGCAAGAAAATGGAATCATCGAACGGGGAAAGAGAAGACTAATTTGAAAATTGGCTACTTCAACTTGTGAACGTTTGCTGGCTGCCTCGATTGCCCATTAAACTGTTGAACGCTTTGGCTTTAAATCAAGTGACATAAATCTCTCTTCCTCCCTGTTGTATCTCGTATGCACTCACAAAACTTCATGCCTAATTAACTTTTTATGTTTTCTTTGCGAAACATGCGCAACATAAAGACAATTATTAAAGCTTAATTATGCAATTTATTAAAAATATGTTGCAATTTGCGTATATTTTATGCACCATACAGCATTGAAGAATTATTGTCAAGGTTATAGATGAATGCGGGGGCAAAGTGTAAAGCTGTTATGTAAAATAATTGAGTAAGCGAATATGTCAGAAGGTCTAGTGAGTGAGCGATTCCTCTAGTAGTCAATTTCTTTCTAAATTTTCAATCAACTTGCGATTCCCTGAAAGCAACAATTGAGACATTGACAATAAATGCATAAGACGAAGGAAAAAAAAAATGATTAGTGTTATTTTACTTAATGATTCCCTTTGAAGTAATCATGCAACCAACAACATGAGAAGTGTGTGTTCATATTGCAACGCGGCGCATTCGCACTTGATGTTCATCCGAATCGTAATTACTTCATTGGCGTAATTCAAAAGGCTTAATGTGGAATGGAATCTTTTATTTTGCCATAGCAATGCATTCTTTTTTGTCATTTTTTTTTTTTTTTGTTCAAGCTTCGAATCACATTAAATGCATTCTTCGGATTTCAGTTGAAATGCGCCGCTAGAGCTCCACCAGTGTCGACTTCATTTAACACATTTAAACACACATAATAACAATCACAAGAAATTAATGCTTGTAGTCATTTAATTTATGAATTGCAATTTTGTTTCGTTGTTTGAAGTCTTGTGCTCTTTTGTTGCTTCGTTGCTCTGATATGATGCAATGACTCGCGTTGTAAGTAAGAAAAAAATTGCATTATTTTGTAATTTATTGCTAAATGACTTCTCTAAAAACTGTTACTTTTTTTAGCGCGCAAATCTGAAAAGTGCGTGAATGTCTTTAAACACAATTTTTCATACACTTGACGGAGTTCTGCAAGATGGTGCAGGGAATGTAAAATTATACTTTTAATGGCTCTCTGTAAACATATTTTTACAGTTCATAAAACACCACGCTCACAAATTAATGATCATCTCGCCATGAGAGTGTTTACTTATATTACTTATGCGACTATTAAACATTTTTAATTGCGTCCAATAGAACTATTAAAATTGTCATTTGCAGCGGGTGGACATAAATTAAATTTTCTTTCCCTCTCTCTCTCTCCATCTCGTTATATCCCGACGTAGTTGAAAATTGATATTTTAATACAGGACGCGCGAGACGTTTAACGGTCTCTTGGAAAATAATATTTGTGCTCAATTTGTGATTTGGTAGTGCACGGAAATAAATTAAAAGCGATCAACTGATTTTGTTTTACAAATAATTTATAATGATTGCTCAACTCTCGTCTCATATCGGCATATCATAAGAATCATAAAATTACACAAATTGTTTTCACACCATTAACTTTTCTCGTTTTTTTTTTTTTCTTACTATTTTATATGTGCGTGCTTTTGATGGACGAGCAAATGTCTTTGCGATTTTGCGATGGATGGATGCATTCTCTTTCACATCGACACTCATTCCTTTTAATATTTTGATAAATTACATTAATTTGCGCGATGAATAAAAAGCTATAATACAATATTTAATGATACTATTTTGAAATAATGAATAATAATTGAATTGAAAGCATAAAAGGCCTGTCATTGACCTTCTCTGTGTTGCAACCCTACCAGACCTATCCGCGCTCGAGTCAATATAACAATGCATCGATAAAGTTCGCTGCGTCATTAGAGTGCAAAAAAAAACTTATTGAATATCATTGATGTTAATAGTTCCTTGGGAATTCAATATTTTCCAATTTCTTTTTTTTTATTATAGTTGTATAAAATATATAAATCAACCCGACTGCTGTTTGTAGTTTCCGCGCACTCAGTTGTGAATATCGACGAAAAATAAAAAAAAAAAATTAAAACCTGCACAAGGCAGTCTTTATACATATTTTTTTTTTGCATCGAGAGAGACTCTTTAGCGCCTTAAAAATGGTTAGATTGTTTAAAATTGATAAGGTAATTGGACGCTTTTGTGCATGGAGAACAAAAAAAAGCGAGAATCTCTGTGTCGAGTCGAATTGCAGGCTTCAATAGAACACCCGCAAGCTGTCCTTTCGATATTTCATTTCGTGCTTTGAATGTCGTACACGATGCACATAGATGTTCATATAAAAGGAAAAGGAAAATAAATTTAGCCCGCAGACCTCTAGTGAAAATTGATAGCAGATAAGGGAAAAAAATATGCGCTTTATAGGTTTTTTGCATTCGCATCTACCAATCAACTACCAGACCACTCCTATTCTTCACAATTTTAAACCCTTTTTTGCAATTTTCGATATAGAGCGGTGCGATGTTTATATTTACCCCCATTTAAAATTGCACTTTTTTTTTGCATTCCATTTATGTGCCTATGGTGATGCTTCCATGATGAATTTTGAAAATGCGCTCGGTGAGTGTATTATGCATGCTTTTCGTCTAATAGAATTTTATTCCTTTTCAAATGGCAACGCTTTTCATGCTGTTTGCTAAAGGGATTTTTGAGAATGACTGAAGGTGCATTGAAGTGTACATTAGTAAATTTTATATTACATTAATTCTAAAAATGCTTAATAAATACAAAAAATGCTCTCAAATATTTCAAAAGACAGAATAAGAAAAAAAAGCATTGAATTATTATTGCAAAATATAATTATTGACTCGACATTGTTGTTAAACAATCACGTTCCACAATATTGCGATGATCGCAACGCATTCAACCACTGCTGCCGTTCGCTGTCAGATCGCAAAGATCAGGTGTACTGTAGTGCATTGAAAACATATTCAAAAGAGTGTTCACTTGTTCATCGGCAGCGACTACCTGAGTTTAACTGGTCGACAAGTAAAGATTGTGTGCTGTCGATTTGCAGTTCAATTGTGCAATGACCATCACAGCATGAAGATCAAAAGGCGATATTATTGACTGGTGTTTATTGAGTGCATAATATTTATTTTTATTTTCACGAGAAGGTGAAATTATTTATAGGTGGCAAAAAAAAAAACAACAGAAAAAAAATATCCACAAGTTGATACAAGAAGTGCACCACACTGCCTCGAATTCGTTTCTCACCGTTTCGCGAGTGCGCGATTTTACATTGATTTATCGCATTTCTTTTATGCATACACAACTGCTCTGGCATTCTGCTGCCAGAGCATTATTATTGTTTTCTCATCATTAATAACAATTTTTCATATAAATAATAATAATGCTACGAATACAATTTCAGCTATATATATTTTTTTTTTTTTCATTTCTTGTTAATGGGAATCAGCTTCTGTGTGTAATATTTGCAGTAATGCACTCACCAATGTGATGCATCATCCATCTTACCTACTGCATTCTCTTGTGAATGATGAAAAAGCAAAAAAAAAAAAAAACTATTTTTCGCTAAGCTTTTCACTGAAAATGTTATGCTGATGCAGCCGACCATCATTATCGCCATCGAATGATCTTTTGATATGAGAAATTGAAAAATGAGGAGTGAAATGTTAATATGCGAAATGAAATTGTTTCGTAAACTTGGAATGTTAAAGAAACCAAAAAGAAAAAATTATGCGGTTTGTTATCGCTATCTGAACCAGAGATATTTTGTTTTACCTTCCTCTGTTGTATATAGTTTCATGAATATAAAGCGTCCATTAACCTTGAGATGATTTGCGCTAATTGTGTAATTATGCAAGTTTTGCTCATGCGTTAATCAGCCACAGTAGTAATGATCATGATGATGTGTAAGTATAGTGAATGTAAAAAAAAAAACCTCAAATAAAATGTTTAATCTAGTTGTAATCATCCTTCACATTTATAAACCATCCGGAACATGGCGTTAAATTTTATGATGAAAAATGTGTTTGATGCACTTTTTGCGCCAGATTGGTGTTGCGTGCATTTGAAAGTAGTTTGCCAATTAATTTTTTTTTTAAATTTCGAGGTTATGTTGACTTTTTATTTTATGAGTCGATTCTGAGCATTTTTTTTCTTTGCAATATCCTGAAGTGAATTTAAAATTTTACATCATTTGCCTTGACCAATAGCTTCCAATCTGTTTCTTTCTCTGCCAAAACAATTCGCCTTGATACATTAGGAGAAAAGACGCTTAACGGCGAAAAAAATAATAAATCTGAATAAAGCATAAAAAAAAATAACGCGAAGAATGAGTGAGAATTATAGAAACTCTAGAAATGTGTTTTGCCTCCACACATCAAACCACTTCTTGAGGCACTCACCGAATTCGTTTCATGTGTTGTTGTATCACAAACTCGGCAAAATACATTTGCAAAATCATCATCATCATCGTCGTTCCATGCAATTTTTCGTCTCGATATGAAATCGCGCATTCTCACAAATGCAAAAACGCGCAGTGTCTAACTATTCTCACCAACACCATTTGCATTGGCAAAAAAATACATAAAATTCACGACGGAGCCTTTCGCAATAGCAAAAACATTCTTTCCGACACCAACATACAATTTGAAGCCGGAGCTTTGGCATGAGAGCTGTAAATACACACCCGGCTCATACTCGTCTCCTGTTGTCCCCCCCGAGTTGTTTCAGTTAACTTGGTGTTTGTTATGGAATGCACATTGCTTTTGTTGCTCATGTAGTCGAATGTTTGATGACGATGACGATTCTCAGCACTGTTAGATTCGATGTAGTTGTGGCTGAGTAATCCACAACATTCAGTTAACATTGCAATTGTTTGACTACTCGTCGTAACAGTCAAAGTAATCCCCGCTCGGGTTATGGTTGTCTCTGTTTGATTCCTGCGTTTCGTAGCACACCATCAGCCTTGCCAGCCATATAAAACGTTTGTATTGTGCCGTCAAAAAAAAAAATAAAACATTTTATTTCTCCTACAAATGAGCCGACGACGATATATACAGTGTATTTATACGAAGAGACGTTCTTGTCGAATCGAATGTATATAGCAGCAAAATATACACTCAACGAAATTTTTGCCTGTCTACGAAATCCGTACATGCATCTCTCGACTGGATATTTCTGTGAAGAAACGCAGTCAACTGCGTTCTATATGCCACCAAACGTCAGTTTCAAAATAAGTCTCTACTCGGCCGCATTTGTAAGTTGCAACGCTCCGTTCTTTGTGAATAAAAAAAAAGTTTTTTTGGGGAAAAATCATTTAATTTAGCTAGTTCTGTTTAGGATTTAATTCCAGTTCTTGTTCGGGGGAAAAAAATAATAATAATATTCTTGTGCAATTAAATTTAAATTCTTGTCGAATTGAATATGTTTTTTTTTTTTTTTTGATTTCGTTCGCGAATACATTTTCGGCAAATTTACCAAAAAAAAAATTATATTTTTCGACTCTGCTGCTGTACGTTATTTTTTTTTTGTCTATGAAATTTTGCCAGCGACACTCAAAAACATGAACACGAAAAAAAAAAAAAATATAAATATATATTTAATTTTGAAATGACGAAACACGAGAAATGTTATTTTTTTTAATTCATGTGTGATGAAGTGCACAGTGCAAATGAGATGAGCTGAAAAAAAAAAAAAATGCTTTTCGAAAGCAAGAAAAAAAATATCTCGTGAAAAAAAAAATGACAAAACTATCTCAGCTCGAAAAAAAATGAAATTTATTAATTACATCAAAAAGTGTGGTGAAAAATTACGAGAGGATTTTTTTTTTTGTTTCTGACAAAGCATGTGACAGCGATCGGACGAGGAAACGTTTATTGCAATGTTTGATGAAATGCAGCGGAAAAAGGAAAATTCAGCTAGAAAATGAATATCTAGGAAATTGATAAAAATTCAACTAGTTTTTCCTAAAATGTTGCTAACTGATGACATGATATGTGATGTGATGTAAAGTCAATGGTTTTTTTTTCTGCTATTCAGTGTCAGTACACAATTTTCGTCCAATTGTCAAAATCGAATATTTTTTTCTGAATTTAAATTTTCTCATTTGCGTGAAAAACTAGTTGCAAAAAAAAAAATCAATGAAACTTAATTGGATCGGAAATGGAGACGTTCGCCAAATACAATGTAAATTGTTCAATTTTCATTCAATGTCCATTCGCATGTGTCTAGTGAGTAATATGCAGCGAACCCGAAATGAACACTTTGTTGCTCACTCGCTTGCACATTTTTATTTTGCATTCTGATTTACGACTCGCTCAAGTTAATCAACGAAAAAAAAAAAAAATGTCCATTAATAATGATTTAGAAAAAAAAAAAAAACATATTTGTAGTAAACGCCTTAAAAGCTTTCCGTAAGTTGGCACGAATGCCGTTAAGAATAATAAAATAAAATTCCAACTGCATCATTCACAAATTGCTCGAACAATGCAGGTGTCCATTGCTTGTGAGCAGTTCCTGCTTCTTACCTAAACTTAAACTCAATTCTACTAATTATTGAAGTTTCATTTATTTTTTCTCTGTGACTGTTGTACACGAGAAGCCAAAAACAAAAATCCATCTCGACTTGTCATTTGCGCTCGAGCCATGCCAAACATCGAAAGGCAGAGTGAAAGATAGTGAAGTGATTTAATGACTTTGCAAAAAAAAAAATATAAATACATAACATTCGCCTGTAACTTCTAATCACAATTGATTGACATTCATCTCAAAGCAAGGAAAATTAAACAAATCATTAAAGGACAATAAAATTTATTGCGATTATGCTTTTTTCGGGCTGCAGCAACAATCGCACTGTGAAATTGAGACAAGTAATTGAGTTGTGCCATTGCAATGGTGCATAAATCATAGCTCTCTCGAGATAGCTGTCCCATTAATAGGCTTTCAATTTTTTTTCCCTTCTGACTCTTTCCTCGGTCTCCATTCAACAGCCACCGAATGTCATACGACAACGAGTCATTCAATATAAAATTGTGGACTCTTATGCTGACTGATATTTTTTTTTCTGTTTGTCGTTGCATCTAAACAAACTTCCAAACTCGTGTTTGACTACGCCTCGACATGATGCAGCAAACGGCAGCAATTATGTTCTTAATAAATTATAACACTCTCACTTCTGGTGTTCACTGCATTCGATGAACCTCGTTTTTGTGTTTGGGGTCGGTTGGTCATCATCAGCAGGTTCACAATTTTGGCAACACGAGAGATTTTGATTGCTGTTAACCGTGCCATGAATTTTGCCTCTCGTCGATGCATTATAATCTCCATAAATACTAGATAGAGTAGGTTATGAAAATGTTGGCACTGTCAAATGTTGTCGTAGTATTTCACTGTTTGTTACGAACATCATTGAATGGCTAAAATAAACTGCAGAAATTTCGACATTCACAAAATAAAAACGCAGCAAAAAGGCAAATTCACTTTTTTTTTGGCAAAACTTCGAAGCAGAGAATTAGAGACCAAAAAAAATGCAAAAACACAATGCCGAGCACAGGTGAACTAGAAAACAACATAAAAAACTGTTACAATTGCAGTCCATTTACGAACAAAAAACAGATTAAAAAGCGCCGAAAATAATGTTTTCTATCTTACATCCCTGAAAAAATTGTGCACAGTAAAAAAAAAATTGAGAAATCTTGTCTCTTAAAAATTCGTATTTATATTATATTTTTGCAGTGCTAAAAGGCATCGATCGGTGAAACGAATGAGTGAAAAAGCTTGTAAATGTGCAAAAATTCCTCCAAAAGCTCTTTATCTGTCACCAAGTTAGAAAAAAAATTCGTTAATTTGAATCCTATAAAACCTTTCACTCACGCAAATAACCTTTTTTTTTCGTAACTAAACTCACTTCGAGCTATCAGCCACTGGCCGAAACATAACCTTAAAAATGTTGACTATTATTGGCAATTTTTGCGTTTCTGTGTATATTGCTCTATTGTTATTTTGAGGGACGCACGCGAAAGCATTGCTGTGATCCGTTGAAAATGCATTTAGGGGATAGAAAAAAATGCCAAAATAGCAATTGAGACACAACAAGCAACAACAATAACACACAATAGCATCATCATCAGTAGCAACAACGATGAGTCGACTATCGAAATTGGACATAACAATGCATAAATGCCCATCATATGGATGGAATCGTGAAAAAAAAAGTTATGATTAAATGGAACTTGTACGCTCTCAACTGGCTGAATTCATTTCTTTTTTTACTGTTGTCTCGCATCAAAGTACCAAACATTGCAACGCGTATGTTTCATGCTTTTTTGTCATTTTCGCTCGATGGACATGATGCAAACATGCAAAAATTGTAGAGTTGATGTTTGGAAAAATAATCCATAATCCACTCACCTTTTGGCTATGTATCAAATTTATTGATTTTTTTTTATATAGTGCACCATTGAGCAGCATTGGTGATGTTGCAATACATTTGGCCCATTTTCATACTTAAATTGGATGTTGCAGCAACAAAAGTTTTGTTGTGCAATAATTTTATTTTATATATTTTTATGTGGGATTTAAATCAGTTGACACAATTTTCAGGGGAACCCGGAAAAAATAGATCATATTACATCTACATTACATGCACTATTGACCAAACAAATATTTCTTATTGTTTCATGTCTTAAATCTTTCTCATTTCAGTAATTTTTTAATTTTTCTTCATCCAAAATTAAATCCAACAAAAAAATTAAAAAAAAAAATTGCAACCGAAAAAAAAAAAACAATTTTTGGAGTTTTTGATTTGCAAAACTAAATGCAAAACGATAAATGCTGAAATTTTGAGAGCAAAAAAAGGGAAATTCATCAAAAAAGGAAACTTTTGGAATAATAAAAAGAAAAATCGCTTAATTTTTTTTTATTCATTCAATTCATCGACTTTGTGCATCGTGAAAAATATTTTGCGACCGCTTAAAGCTTCGGCGTTAAAGCTTTTGATAAGAAAAAAACAGAGAGAACGTGAACTGAACAAGGAGCAAGTTAAAGTGAAAAAAATAGAATAAACAAAATTAAAATTTAAGGAACCAAAACTCAAAAAAGTCTGCTACAGAAAATTAATTAAAGTGATTTCCTGTTTCATTGAATTGTGATTTTTTTTTCTTATTCTTCGATGTGTTATCGCTCGAATTGAACATTAATTAATTAAAAAAAAAAGCATCCAGTGTCTAAGCTTCAGTGACAACAAATTGGGCACTGAGCAATTGAGAGTAGTCTCGCTTCGACTTATGGAGGAAAGCTGGGAGGGTTTAGCCCAACTGGGATATTTCGAATAAGGTAAGTGTCTCCTTTCTTTTGTCGTTAATTGTCCTGCCGTCGGAATGCATTGCATAATAATAATTGAACACAATTGATTTTAAACGAGTAACAAAAAGAAAAGCAACATTCATTGCGGATCATAGAAATTATCAATTTTCGTTAATTATATATCAATCAATTCCATTCACCCCAAATTCAATGAAGCCATTCGCTGCGTAGAATTCCCTGTTGACTACACAATATCATACTCAAACAACTCGCTAAAATGCCCCAAAGTCATAAAAATAAAATTGTGAATTTCCTAAAACTAGTTTCGCATCAAAATTTGCCAAAAAACAAATATCTTAAGCAGCACTCCGAGTGTTAGTTTAAGATACATTTTTTTTTTTCGTTGTGCGAGAAACCTGAAATCTTTTTTCACTGTTGTGCCCGGCAAAAAAAAAAAAAAACATTTTTAATGAAATTTTGGAAAAAAAAGTTCAAATTTAAAATCTTATGTGAATGTCGCTTGAGTTTGAATACGCAAAGAAAAAGGAAATCTTAGAACGTTCGGGATAGTTTTTCTAGTCCACTTGGCTTAAGCACAATGGCCATCATCATTATGATGGTCCCCTTTCATAACAATTGACCAACGGACAACAAATCACTATAACCCCGGCGATATCCTATTTCTAATAAAAGAGCAAATAAAGGTTGCAGAAAAAAAAAATTAGAAAAAAAAAATGAAATCCAAAATTTGTGTATTCAACTTCGCAAATAAATACACAGGAGAGTGATCACATTTTGGACCACAAGAAAAAAAAAAAGGTTTCTTTACCTTCAAATTCATAGAATTTTTATAATTTTCTTCTCGTGTTGTGATTAAGTTTTAATCATTCCACGACCCGCAGAAATCTAAATTTGCTTCAGTTCTGTCCATTGAGCTAACAGAACACTCGCTAGATCTCAAACGGGCATCGACAAATATTAAAACAATCATTATATAACCAGGTTGCGAGGCCCACAAACACAATCGAAACATGGCAACAACAATTTTGAGAATCTTTTTTTTTTATTTTATTTTATTTTTTTATTGAAATTCAGAAGACGAAAAAAACGCGTGCATTATATTGGTATGGTTGTGTACTTCTTCTTGATCGCATCAGCCAACGGAACACATAAACACGCACATACAAACACATCTAAGCCACAAGAAAAAAAAAGACGAATCTTAGCATTTCAAATATGTTAATAAAACATCAGAGCGCGTCTTTTCTTCTTTCTTGAGCAAAAGATGATCGAATCAATTTTTTTTTTTGCTGTTCAATTTTATTCTTTGCTTTGAGTCAAAGTTTATTGTGATGAGTCATGATTGCATAATAATTCAAATTTCAGAATGAAAAATCTTTAAATTTAAGAACTAAGAGGCGATTGAAATGAAAGTCGTTGCAGCGTCAGCAATGCGACGAAATTACACAACTTGAAACTATCAAAAAAAAAAAAGAAAAGAAAAACAAAACGTGAAAAGAAAATTTGCTAAAAAATCGATAATGTTCCGTCAATTTTGTAGTCGAGCTCAATAGTTTGCGCTCCATGATGTGCCACGTTATTTCCAGTGCGACCAATTAGCTAATTTAAATTTCAAATCGACTTCATCCGAAAAAAAAAAAAAACTTTGAAACCAGCACGACTCGCTGCGCGAATGTCGCTTGATCTTTTTTCCCGGTTATAAAAAAAAACTGCAAAAGTATGAAATTTCAAGGACTTTTAATAAATTCGAAACGAAACGTTCTAAGATTTATTCATAAAAAAAAAGCTCATGCGGATTTCTAATGCGGATATTCATTTTGAACCTTATCAAAATGCATCACTTCAAAGCATGCACAGGCGAAAGTTTCTCCGTGAAATGTAAAATCGAGTGTTGTTCATGCTAATCCTGAAATGTTTCTCACTCGCGCATTGTCGCTGATGCCATTAAAAAGTGCCTTCAATGTCAATTCAATAGACGCGGAAAAATAAAGCTCTCGCAATATTTTCTATTTCGTTATCGCTCTTAAAATACAGAAATGCATTTTTTTTATATCAGCAAAATGGTTTTTTCTTGAAACATTTGTCGCTAATTTATTGTTTTTCGTTCGTTGCACAAGTAATTCCGCAAATTGTGTAAACTCTTTTTGAGCTTGAGAGCCTGAACACCTTTTTGATTAGCCACGAAAAAACAAAAAATTTGCGTTGTGAATACTCGCTTGCAAAACTTTTGGTGATGTTTGTGAGATGGCAACCAGAATGACTAAATTTAACGCGTTTCGCGAAAAAAATAAATAAATGAAATTGACCTCCAAACAAAAAAAAAATCGCTTCGGTGCGAAAAAATTGCGTTTTTGCGTGTATTTCACACAAGACTACCTAGAGGGGAAAAATATTTCGCGAAATAATATGTAACATCATTTCAGATGTGAGAGTGACTTTTTTTCAGCCAATATAACGAGAGCTTAGTGGCCTTGGTGAAAGTCACGATTAAAATGTTATATAAGTGAAACGCTTTAATGAAGATCATTTCCTGGTTCCCAAGTGCTGCCGTTGTTGTCGATTCCAAAAAACTTTTCATAATACTGTCGACGCAATGCCGCGAGCGAGAAACTTTTGATGATTTTGAACTTGAAATGTTGCAAATTTTTATGGAAACATTTTATAAAGAGCTTGATAAATTTTTATTTTCGAGCGCTTTTGTGTGCAAGCTTTGAAATGAATCTTTCTTTATGCATGCATATTTTTCTCAGCGCAGCGCATCAAGTCAAGCCAAAAGATGCAATTTTTTTTTGTGCTCGTAGCTACGTCGAAAATGCCTTTGAAATTGTGCCAGCGCAAAACTACTTTAATAAAAAATAAAATAAAATTTTTAAGAGATATTACGCAACCAACGAAAAGGAAACAGAGAGGAGGAAGTTTGATGCCGTAAAGTGGGTGTGAAAGGCGTAAAAAATCGATAAACTGCAATATGCATTTATTTTATTCCTTTAGCGACTTTTTTTTCTCGCATTTTTAATTTGTAATCTTGCACCGTTCATGGCAGTGACTTGAAAACAGACTTAAAAACATCATCACGTTCGATAAGATAACGCCACAGAAATCGCATTTATGTGCAATTTGTGGACTGCAAAAACGCACGATTTTTCCATTGCTGCTGTGTGTAGAGCTGAAAACAAAATACGTTATCAGTCAGAAAAAAAAGTGAATTTCAAGAGCAACTCACATATGAGAATCGAAATGATAATGAAAAGTGTGTACATATGGCAATGTCAAAGCGATTAAAGAACTACAACAAGAAACTTCCCGATCGAGGAAAAATAATCAACAACAACAACCAATACTGCGAAAATATTTATATAAAAAATGCGACGCATATAGCCACGCACTTATACACGCTTGTGCGTAAAATATATGTCAAGGTTTGCAAATCGTTTAATTTTAGCTATCTCGCGCCCGTTTCTCAAGCAGTTGTTTCTTTTTTTTTGCCGGCATTTAAAAAATATTTTCGGCCCAGTAACCCAGTGAAGCGTTGTGTGCGTAAAGATGAAAAAAAAATTGCGTACCCAAACTAACGCAATTTTTTTTTTTGTTTTTATTGCCTAAATTTTTTTCTATTATTCCCGAATGTATTAGTGGCGGGAATAACGAAATTTCAAGTTGAATGCTAGCCCTGTTTGTGGTTTTTGAGTGTGCCGCGTGTCTGGAAGTTTCATTTTATGACTTTACGATAATACTTATTTTATTTTTTTCTTGTATTTAAACATCGTCGGAGTGCTTGCCTGATGCATACATTTGTGGGCTCGCATTGCGTAAAAGACCACTAAAGTGGTTTTATGGTAATTATTTGAACTTGACAGGAAATCCCAAAAAAAAAGCGGTTCACTAGCTCACTCACCAGACGTCTGCGAAATATTTTCTTCTTTTATTTTCGGGAATAATACTCGCAACTTTTTTTTTTTTCGGCGGCTATTTTTGTTGTTATTGTTATTCCAGGGAAATGTTTTTTTTTTTTTTATCGTTCCCTGACTGCGAACTGTGTACAGAGTGAAATAATAAAAATAAAAAAACAATATTTTTGTTCTAGACTCGCAAAAATAAAAATAAATATGCGTGCAGTCACACAAAAAAAGAGTCAAAAAAATGTATTTTTATAATTAACTTTTTTCATTTCAAAAATTTTTTTTAGTCTTCATTTCAAAGAGTTGCGCGCTTTTTGCTGTGTTTGAATGGCATTTTATTTTTTCGGGGCCTGTACGCGGTTTTTTTTTTTCTTGACAGAGACTTCTTCTTTCTGCTGACTGTGGCTTTATGCAACTCACACTCGCATTATTAGTTTGAGTCTTTGGGATGCGATGTGTGTTATTGATTTGAGCCCGATTCGCGCGATTATTGCAATACATGCATGCGCGTAACGACGACGACAACGACGTGGCCAAAGCAAGGTCAGGCTGTTCATCGATGAAGTAATTATTATGCAGTGAGCTTCATTACTCAGTTGAAGACACTGCAAAATCCACAATTCTGATAAGGGCTTGGGAAAATAAAAATCTTTTAGATTTTATTTAATTCGATTCGTGAACAGCTTCAGGTCAGCAATTGTAGTTTGCGAGATCAAATGGAAATCTCTGCTTGCTTATAGCAAAGAAAAGAAAAACTAGACGAGAACTTGTGACAAGCGAGATCGTGCATTCGAAACAGCATGAGAATGATGCAAATTTTTATTCTATTTATTTATTTTTTTCATCTCAAAATGTTCTTTATGCAAAAATGCGATTTATTATATTTTTTTTTTTTTTCTCTAAAAATAAGTTACTCACACACAGATCTCAATGTCGTCGACACGATACATTACTCTTATCAGAAGTGAAATATCATGTCTTGACCAACTGTGACGAGTTCGCGAATAAAAATTCTCAATTTTATTTTACAAATTTGTAATTTTGTTTTGGAGAATTTTTGATATTTAATTTCTACATCAGGTGAACTGATAAAGTACACGACATCAAAATATACGGTCATTTAGAATCTATCAACCATGTGCGTTGTTTTATGTAACACATTAAGTTGTCTTACATATTGATATCTAATTATTCAAATTTAAATCTTAGTCAACTCTTGTCCAAAGATGATTCTCACGCAGCGCAATTTTTCTGTTTGGCAACGATATTTTTTTTCTATATTATTAAAATTTTATTTTTAACATACGCATACGTAATGCACACAAATTGCTAGAGATGCGAATACAAGGAATGTTAAGTCGTGACGAGGAAAATGTGGTTTTTTTTGCAAGATTTTTGTCTTCAAGTCGTGCGAAAATTTTTTTTTTCGCGTTGTGTGACTTTCAGTGCTTTGAGTGCGATCGCGATCTCCTGTGGTAAGAAGAAAGTTTTAACGTCAAAACTTAATCAGTTTTAATCGTAAGTAAAATTTATTTTCAATAAATCTTCATAAAGCTTCCAAAGCGATGGCATAAAACTAGTCATCTAGTTATTTTTCTCCTCTGGACGGCTTAAATAAATTTCATATGTTCGGATTCCCCGCTTGGAAGCTTGGGATTTACGAGTTTTCCGCATTTAGCAAATTTTTAAAATGAAATGTTTCTAATCTCTTTTTTTATGCACTCTCAAATTTTTTTATTTTGCGCAATTTGTGAGACGAAGAAATTTGTGTGCAATTTCTTTAAAAATAGTTTTGCGCGCGCTGAAAGCTTTCAAGTTATTGAGTACGAAATAAAAAGGAAAGAAATATTTTAATGAATATTCATTTGCGAGCAAAACTTTAAAATATTTTTTTTTTTTTTTTGTGTTAAAAGCTGTCGAACAGATATTGATTTATTTTCCAGTAAGAAAAAAAAAGAAATTTGCTGCTTATCACAAAAATGTTTTCGATGCAACTTAATGAAAGCAGTGCGCGCGAGCGTGTAGTTAAGAGTTGGAATAAATAGACCTAATTAGTTTTAATCCTGATTAAACGTCATCATATAATATTTATTTTTTTCACGAACTGCATTTTCAAATTGAATCTTTGTTAGCTGGTTTTTCTTGTCTCGCCATCATCTCGTCGGACTAGAGCAAGCAAGCAACCAAAGAACAACCACACACCAACCCAGCGCAAGTTTTTTTTTTTTTTATTTTCGCGTCGCGTGTTTTATAATTAATCGTGATGGTCTCCTCTCCTTAGCACAATTAATCCAATAAATTCGCAACATATGTAGCAATGAGAGCAAGTTGCAATTGGTAGTCAGACGATGGTAAAGTGAAATTATTCAACTGCATCGTACGTTGCTGAGCCTGACAAGTTCTAACTTGCTTTATTGCGATTGTAGGCTTGATGGCGCGATCGAAATGAATAAATCTCAAAGATATTCACTGCGAAAATGTTCTGCGAAAAACCAAATCTATTTGTTTAAAGAAAATAAACTCCAGCAACTGAAAGTACCAGAAATGCGTTGGCAACTTAAAGTGACAGAATAAGAATTCCGCTCGACACATAGTGCGAGTTGTTTTCATTCATTTTGATTGCCAATGTCAAGTAAGAAATGCTAAATATACAAACTCGGCGTGTAAAATAATGTATACATTTATAGCGAATATAATAAAAAAAATTATATATAAATTCGTATAGTTTTGCATACATATTGGTGTGCGTCGATCAATTCTTTTTTTTTTTGTGTGCTCGTGTTCGCGCAACGAATTGTACAAAAAAAAATGTATAGCACGCTGGTCGCTGAGTGATTTTATTGCAAATTGCGAAAGTCTCTCTATGAAGTAATAAATTATCGTACTGGCAAGAAAAAGACATTGACAGTGGAGAAATAATTTAATTTTTTTTTTTTCATATGTCATTGTCACTATCGCAAGATGATAAGAAAAATAATAAATTCAAAAAGATCATTTGCTCAAAACTAAGGCGCAAATGCTAACATTTAATTATTCTTTTATGTGTCTTCTCTAAGTCAATGAACGGTATAATTTACGCATATAAATTAGCAAATAAAATAGAAATGTAACTATAATTATTGCATTATTAATTACGTATACACTGCCCAGACAGTGAACAAACGATCTCTAATAAATAGTTCACTTCCCCATCAAATAATTTATAATAAACTTGTGCGGATGATTATCGCCACGGCAAGAGAAGCACTGTAGCGACATTTACTATTAAAAATCATTGCGCGCGGCAAGTTCTTGATAAAGTCTGAAATTATTAATCACCATTAAATGTAAAATGATGTTTTTGGTTTAGTATTTTCTAGTTTTCCAATCGCAACTTGCTTTTAATGACTAATACTTGTAATCAACTTTTACCTACACAATTTTTTATTCATCTTACTTTCCTCAGTCCTTTTCACACAACGTCTGATGTTAGCTTTCGTGCATAGTTTTGTCGTTTAATTAACGTGCATATGGCTAAGAAATGTTTTACTCCAAATGCAACTCATCATCTTGGCCTCCAATTTTCTATTTTTTATATTTTGCCTGCGCAATCTGTAACACAAAGTATTAAGTTACTTCAACATTGGCTGTATGGGGAATGTTTGCGAAATCAACGAGCTTGACTGGCTGTGGAGAGATTTCATGCATCATCGATTTCAGATTTGTTGAACGCAATACTTGTGTGTAATTAGCCAGTGAATTATTAGTCGTGGAATTATGCTTCTTTTGAATTTTAAATAAGTCTACAGAAACCTGACCAAACTCAATTCCTCAAATTCTCTAAGGCTAGCCACGTTTTGTTGCTAAAGAGATTTTCGATCGATAACTAGACCGATTGAGATTTTATATGTATATCAAATGTGATCTCTCTCGGGCGCAATTAGAGTTCAAGTAGAATTTTAAATTGTTTTTGAATTTCTTATATTTTAACATACAATTTAAAATTGAACGATGTAACTGCAAACAATTTGCTACGGCTATGTTGGGACGAGCGAGAGAGAGAAAGAGTGAGAGATGTGTTTGATAGATATCTTGATGGCAAATCTCTGATTGAGAAATCTCTAATTCTCTATCAGTTTTTCTACATATTTCATGCTTATAGATGAGAAATAAACACAAACACACACACACACATTGCTTGTTGCCCAGAAGACAAATGGCAAGATTATAGATGACGGATGGTTGAAACACACAAAACTTCTCCTCAATCCGCCAATATTGAATTTCCATAAAAGTATTTCGCCTCCATTCCACTTATGTTAGCAGCGCGAAACGTTTTTGGAAAACAATGCGAAATAATGCGAAAATTCACATAAAGCTTTTTGCATATCTCTTTCATTCCTTCTGCTGCTTGGTTGTTAGGGGCTTCGTCTACGGTTGTTGCATGAATTTTAAACTAACATGATATGAATCATTTGTTGTGTTTCTTGCATGGAAATTTATTAGTCGCATTATTTATACTGCAACTAACTCACAGTATATTGCAATTTTGTGGGTACATGAAAGTAATACATGCTGCATCATATTGCAGGGTATGAGAATATGAGAAGTTTATAACTTAAAGCTTTTGTATTGACTTGTCGTAAGGAAAATTTATTTTAATTCGGGGCGTTCCATACCCTGAAGAAAAAAAAAATTAGTGTTAAAATGTTGCTCGCAATTTGCCTCCAAAAATAAAAATTTAAGTTTTGTAAATTGTGAGATAATTAAAATTTATCGCTGAATTTTGCGGAATGAAGTAAAAAAACCTGTAACAATAAATAATCATGTATAATTATGTCTTTAAACAATTTTATTTGTACATGTGCTACTATGAGGTGAGAGAGCGGACAAACATTCGTGTAATGAAAGCTCACACTGTACATATGTCAGAGGGGTGTGAAACTGATTTTTATGATCCTTTCTATCAGGAAATCTGAAAACACCTCCACACCCCTCGATGAGAAATCAAATATTTGCAACCGCAATATGCGATTACGAAACGCTCACGAAATATAAATTTCGAATTGCATCAGGCGTGTAAGTCTGCGACACATTAAATGACGTGAAATATTGAGTCTTATAAAAATCATGCTTTAATGATAATTAACACCCCAGTCAAACAACACGCGCTCGCTTTGAGAAAATTGGTTTGCTGAAGCTTCCTCTCCCTCCCCTGAGTGCAAAGCAATTAAATTTTATCTTAATGTCACTTTAATTGGAATAAACAGCTATCGAGTGCGACTTGCATTGCAGACATAATATAAATGATGGTTTTTGAAGAAACGTCGAGCAACATAGATGTATACAACAACTTCTTGCGCCTCTTCTTGATCCTTGGTAGCCGAATACAAATTTAAACAGCTGTTAATGAATTCTCATTGTTATTTCGAGCTTCGCACAAATTTCTCGAACAATCAACGGCAAACGACCTGAAGTGCCGCGCGAGATCAATTACGTGGGTGTGAGAGAATGGGATGGCAGGCAACCGCAGTCGCATCTAAATTTATAAAATATAAATGTCGAATTTTTTTTTTTTTTTTTGCTATTGCACTCGTCACAATTACGAGTTTGAAATAGTTTGAGTAGATGCATTCAGTTTTTGAGTTCTAAAGATCTATTTTCAACCACATATCATTTGTGTATGGCACATTTGTCGTGGGTGGTGCATGCAATGCGCGTTGTATATGTGCCCTTCATTTGATAGTTTTTCATTCGCGAGCAAAAAGGAAAAAAATAATATATAGCAAGCAAAATATTTTTTCATCGACTAACGCTTGTTTGCCAGCAGATTTGTGAGGCTTCATTTGATTGATGTGTAGACATGGGTTGGCAACTAGGACTTGTCATTATTTTGATCCAGTATTAATATAGTTACGAATCTGTTTTATTTACCATGCCATAAATTGATCTGATTTCCCATTTTTTTATTCCTGATGACCGTACCTACGTAAAATTTCTTGTTTATTTGTTAGAATTGCATGCGGGTGAAAACTATACAACAAACGACACACGATGCAGTTGAGCAATCAAATTCACTTAATTTAATTCTACATGAAGCATCGCACACGAAAAAAAAAATCATAACGAGCAGTTTTTAGTGATCAGCTTTTTTTTCTGTACACTCACAAACCACATGAGAGCTTGATGCATTCAAAGAGCAATGTCAAGCGTCAAGCGTAGACTTCCCATATGTGTGAATAATTAAATGATGCGCTTCACGTTATTTATAGAAGTGACAATACAAATAATTTCCGACCTAGTATCGAAGCTGTCTGACTGTCAATTTTAACAGAGTCTTTTAACCAACTTCACGCTGCATCTGACAAAACAAAATTATAAGTGTCGCTTCAAAATTTTTTGGCGTGTTATTAATTCATGTAAGAACGTCTAAGAAACACACAAACTTTTATATGCCAAAAAAAAAAAAGAAGGAAAACGAAAAACGAAGCGCAAACAAGAAAGAAATGAAACAAGAAATTTCGACTGCATTTGTGCCACCAGCCAGCACAAATTGAGGCATAAAATACATCGAAGAAGGGCGAATGGCGCTGCGACGGGAAGCAGAAAGAGTAAGAGGAGGGGGGACAATACTATGTATATATAAATAAAAACGCATTCTCATTGCCAAGGTCGCAGATCTGAATGTCGTCCACATCATCGTAGTCGCATCTCGCGCCTCTCTCACCAGCAACAATAAAAAAATATTGTGCAATGTATTAGTGCACACTGCACAGTCGTGTCGCATCACCCCGAAAAAAAAGGCAACAAAAACTCGCGGTGATTTGTGTGTTTATGGCACACACAGAGATTGGTCACAAATCGCGTCTAAATTACTAAAAATATTTTCGCCGTTTTTTTTTGCAAATCACAAATAAACTGCATTCGTACGAACGGTCTTTCGAGTGGATGAAAACAAAATTCTTGTCGTTCGTGTGTCCGCAAAACAGCATCGTCGACGGGACCAGTTAAAAGTTTACCATTTGACGGTCGAGGCTAAATTTTCATAACTTTTTTTCCGCGCGCAAATTTTATTTATTTTTCAATCGAAGGTCGAGAAAGAAAAATTTTCCGTTGAGGACTTCCTGTTGTGTGTGATTTCTAAGTTCAAAGTCCTAATAACTGTTAGCAAAAGTTTGGACGAAAGTGAAGAAATTTGAAAAATTTCAAGTTAAAATTAAATAATAAAAGTACGAAATTCTCTATAAGGTAGCTTTTTTTATATTTATTATTTTTTATAATGCACAATCTAATTGAGTCATGATATAACGCAGCGCAGAAATGCACAACAAAAAAAAAAAAACGAAATGCGTTCAATTTTTTATGACGATCACGTAATGAAATTATAAATTTTTTAAATTAATTTAATTAGTTTGTTTGTTCGTTTCGCGTTGCATGCAAAAATGTGCGCAGGATAAAACTGCATCACAGCTATTTTGTAGTGAGGAGGCAGAGAAAAATCGATAGAAATTGTGTAGAAAAGTTTTATGAACCTGAAACAAAAGAAAAATAGTTTTTCTTTCGACTTCAAGTAGGAAAAAAAAATTGTATAAACTTTTGCTAATGGAAAATTTTCATTATCAGCAAACTGCGAGTTGTGATGTGAGAGAACTTTAAAATAGTCGGACGTGTGACGTTGTGCGGTAAAAATGACTGTTGGCTTTAAACGAAATGCAAAAAAAAAGAAAATATTTAAATAAATACAGAAAAGAGCTTTGCGATAGTAGCAAACGTCAAGCCACTATAAATATTTTCATTGCGATCTTTAAAACGCAAAAAAAAAATAAAAAACTTGTGATGATTCCAAAAGAATTTCATTTGCTGACCTCCACTGGATGATTTAAACATTTGTCTAAGAGCCAAAAAAAAATATATAACACGAAAAAAAAGAGTTCTCATGGCAAATAACCAGATGGCGAAGCCAGAATTGTGCAAACGCATTTAAGAACAATTGTTTAGAAGTGCTTAGAATCCGAGGTTGCGGATATTAAAAACTGCAATTCGAGTTTCAGGTAATTTTTTGAAGGTCCCAAAGAAGGAAATTACAATCCTTAAAATTACCATTGCAAATTATATGCGCAAATTTACTTGTTTGCAATTGTCCGCGATGGATTCTTCCATATTCCAAATGTGCCTCGCATTTAGCGTTGCTGCTGGAAAAAATAATTGTTTTATTTCCATTCAAGTAGTTGATTGCAATTGAGAATTAATTATTTCCTTCAAAAAAAAAAAAAAGTTCTAAATGCGATAAAAGAAAAGCAAAAAATAATGCGAATAGATTGTTCATTAAGCTGTTTTATCATATTCAATGGAATAATTTTTAGCATGGTTGTATTGAGATTAATTTGTCAGTTGTGTCTAAATATCAATATCCTATAATCTTTAAATAATGATGTGACACAATTTCTAAATAACTCCCAAAAACTACCCGAATTTTATTCTCTTTTTTTTTGCAAATTTTATGTATTGTTTTAAAGCATCAGCCAATTGCAATTGCGATCCATTGAAGTATAATTTTTTCGGTGCCTGCTTTTGACCGTGACATTGAAATGAAAGTGAGAATTTGGAATTCTTTTGTGTCCACAGAGCGCTACACTCTGCGAGCCCACCTGCCTCCTTAACCCCGAAAATTTGTGCAATGAAATTAAAGCACACTACAAAGGGAGGGAAAGAGAGAGAGAGAAAAAAAGCGGGTACAGAAAAATACGCGAGGAATCGACTCAAATCATATGTGAATTTTATTTTTGCAATTTTTCAATTGCTTTTTTTTCCTCTTCTTGTTATTTTTTTGTATTTTGTTCGTTCATTGCGCAAAGCACATCATTATGTAATGTCACAAAAATATAAATTTAAATATAATAAAAATATAAAAAAAAAAAATTGTGACCACGTGTTGCGATTCTCATTTGTGCAAAATAATAAAGAGCATATGCACAATTACGATGCACATAGCGTATAAATTCAGTCTTCAATTAAATTGCACACACATATTCTAGTTTCTTCCGTTCCTTTTTTAAAGGGGACGGGGGCGAATGCCATTTATGCAGAACCATACAAATGCGCGCGTCAAAATACACAATGAAATGTGATGAACAAGCGACTCTGTGAGTTATCTCAAATGAATCGCGAATTGCCGTTTTTTTTTTTGCATTGTGTAATAGTTGGCTTTTACGCAGTTTTTTTGCCATTTATTTTATTGTGAATAAACATTTATTTGAATTCTATGGAGACAGGTTGATTGGGATAATACGGGCAAGCAGTTATTTGAACGGATGTTTAGATAGATCGCAATCGTTTGATCTTCAAGCCGAAATTTTCTCCGATCAATGTTTGTGTAGCATCGAACGTGCATGCGATGCGAAGCCGAGCCAAGTCAACTGATGCGCTCAACTATGAGGATGTCAATTTTATGAACTGACACATTACATGCACAATTACAACGAGCCTATGTTCATCGGCTCGATCTCTGTTGCCAGCCAAATGCAATTCTGTTCCGCACATTATTTTTTTTTATACTTCTCTAGTTCGCTATATTGCCATATCATTTCGAAATTGCAATTGCAAGTGCGCACGAAGCAATAATAAAAAAAAATTCTAGTGAATGAAATATGCGCAAAGGCGATCAGATAAATCAACCGCGGCAACAAATATATGTTTTATTATTACGCAATAAACAATTATTCACTGACGGGAATTGCATACAGTCACATGGAAAAAATAATATTTCCCATTGAGATACATATATTAACTTCTCAAGTATGTTACAAAATAAATCTAATCCGATCGCATTGTTCCGATTAAACATAGTTATTTTACTGCATGTCCCTTTTTCTCCTCTTAATGGGCAGCAAAAGCTATTTAAATATTTCAAAATTTTCCGTTATGTTTATTACAAATATTGCAATAACAAATATAGATTGAGAATTGTGTAAAACATTTATGTAAGCAAATTTATATTATTATTATTGTTGTTTCTAATCTACAATGGGCTTCCCATTCTCCACAGCATCCAGCGTGTGTATGTGCATGCATTCATTTGAATGTACAATAAAAATATTTATTTAACCTTGTGCGTTTATAATGTTTTGCGCAAAAATAAAAAAAAAATTACAAAACTGTTCAGAACTGAAACGAGCATGCCCGATTTTAATACTGTGCTAGCGCTGTAGCTCTAAAATTTGCTTCCACTTTGCGCCCACCCAGCAAGGGCCCAGCGAGTCGATAGCTAAAGACTGCTTGCTGCCGCTGAGTGCACACACACAATTTGCAATAGAGCAATTGTATACATTTTTTTACCGCTAATTACCGTTCATTTGCGCACAGATAAATCTATCAATAAATTGCCATTCGAAAATGTCGCAATGCTGGGGTCTCTCTCTCTCTCCTCATGTAAAATATAAATTATCTGGCAGCAAACAGCATACCGCGAAAAAAAAAGTAAATATTATTCCGAGAGCCAGGAAAGAGTTTCAGTTTCAAAATCTAAACTGTATATTAAATGCAATACAAAACGGCTAATCCATCTTACGTTGTAGCCAACATAACACAATTAATAATACGAGAATTCCCTCATGAGTGCAATTTTTAGCTTTGATGTTTTACGAAATATTGCGCGCACCATAATGCGCCACAACAATTTCATGATATTTAATTGCAATATAACACAAAACGCATCAAGGGAAAAATCGAGTATCGTGACTAATTTATAATGAAATAAATTGCACCGTCGCACGTACAATGCGAGAATTTTTGATTATGGGAAAATGTGATTGATTGAAAACTGATCTCCATCGGGATGATTTCGATCGGCAGAGCTTTCATTCATGTTATTAACTTTCAGTATTTTATTTATCGTATTGCCAGCTGATATTTGCCATTCTCTTGAGTTTATTAAAAAAATATATAGTGTGACAATTATCGTCTCATTGTTACGAAAACATCGCTTCGTTTCACGCCTTGCACAATGTTGCCCCGCGAGCTATTGTTTCAAGCCTCATTCTATGTACTTATTTTTTTTTTATTTCTAAACATTTATTTCTGTGACATTTTTTTTCAGCGATCTTTATCGATCGCAAGTCACTTGACTGCTGCATGGCGTACTGATGCGATAAGAAACAATTATTAAATTGAGTTACAATGCACATTGCATGTGTCAAGGAGTGCGGAATTTAATATAAAATATAGCTTAGGTTTCATATGGGCTTTTATGAAATAATTTAAAGGTTAATAATAGTGAATTTATAGGCGATCAGTGCTCACTACTCATATGTACAAAAAAAAATAGAGAAAGGTTCCTGTTGTGAGGTTGAAACATATTTATGACAAAAATAAATTGAATTTCATGTTTAAAGACAATTTGCACAATTTTCTTGCATCATTTATATATTATTTGCACTGAGAAAAATTAAAAAAGAATTTGATCTCGAGCAAAAAGAAGAATATAAAATGGAACAAAATGAAATGGAATATGGAATGAAATATTATTTCAAATGCAATTTGTCACAGAACTCCTTAAAGCGCAATAAATGTCCATAAATAACCAATCACAAAATACGGTCATCTAATACATTTCCTTGGACAATTTTTCATTCGCTTTATTAATTCGTCTCTTTGCCATTTTTTATTTTATTATTCTCAAAGAAATATAAAAATTATAACTTTTTTTTTTGAGAAATGGAGGAAAAATCTGCAATTTATATTTATCAGAAAAGAAAAAGAATACGCGAACCGTATGACATGCATAAATTTTATGTATCTCTCTATTCTAATTTGAATGCATTTTTTTATATAGATTTTTTTTCATAATAACAATAATTTTGTGCTTCATTGCGAAATAAGCGCACCGGCGTGCATTGAAAAAATGATAAAAAAAATACTTATGCTTGAAAATAATTTTTACTTCTCATGACTTGCGGGCAGCAAAGCACAAAAAAAAATGTGTGCAAGATCAAAATTATACAGAACGCGAGAAGCACGCGTGGAACAGTAATAAATGCATACATTCCCGATCATGTTCTGGTGGTTCATGTTGATTATGTAAATTTAGGGTGGACAATGAAATTGCGTGATTTGTTGATATTTTGTACGATCGTAAAATGCGGAAAACAAATCGATAATTTTTTCTTTCCTTTTCATATCGTTTCACTCGATTGTGCCCTTATTGAGAGCTCATAGATTTTGAAACAACTTTTCAAATTGAGACAGATTTCTAGCCGCGCTACACACGGACCGCATTGTGCAATAATAATGCAAATAAACAAATATTGTTATTAATATAAATAAGAAAAATATTGCAATATCTTGTGCAATTATTGCTTGTTCTTATTGAGCCTACATTGTGCTTCTCCTTCCACATATTTTCTTTATCGGATACCACTCACAAAGAACAACCTGGAATCATTTCTCATATTTTCCCAGTTGGCATATTTCATGTGCGCTTGCAGGCTCATCGCGGCGCGAGACCAATGTCTTGTTGGTGAATATTTATATATGTAGCCCCATTGCAAGCCCCCAAATCGATATATTGTATGTAGATCGAATGTTGATTTTATTTCTCTTTTTTTTTTTTTTTCTGGAAAGAAATTATGCGAAGCGTTACATTTATTTCTCGGTAACATACACTCCGGATTGCGAATGCACACAATTCACTTTGCATTGGCGTAGATCAGGGATGTTGTCGTGTGTTTTTTTTTTTTTTTTAATTTTATTTTCGCTGAGATATTACAAAGCGTTTATTTTCGGTAGCAAGATTTCTTTGAACTTGAAGAAATCATTTCTTGAAACTGAGCCAGAGAATTTTGCATCATCAGCGTCATTTGTGCAACTGCAACTTCATTGGTTGCGTAAATGGAGCATAAATTTAATATATGTTAAACATTAACTCAACGTGAAACAGATTGATTAATTTTAAATACATTTTACGCTCTCAGTCATCGCTCGTTCCATTTTGGCGCATTCTAAATTCATTTAACAGAGGAAAATTTGTTGTGCATTAATAATCATCAATTCAATGAATCTATCGATTGCTTCATGCAGTTTTCTGCGATGCGTCAATGTAGTAAATTACAACAAAACATATAAATTTTAATCAAAAAAAAAAAAAAAAGTTGTGTAATGCAACACATAAAAAAAGCAGAAAGAATCGATGGAATTAAAGAAAATCGTGTACAATTTTTTTTTTCTTCTTTATTGTAAAATGCAAATGAAATGTATGCTTGCCAGAGATGTAGCTGATTTGAAATTCGACTCGATGCGTTTTTCCATTTTTTTTTTTTTTACTGAATTATTTATGATAATATTTTTCTTTTCCATAAGGAAAGTCATCGCGGGAAACTTTCGGTTTGCATTTGAATTTTTGTTTGTGCAAATAGGATTAAATTGTCTGAAAAGTGTGTCAGTATGTTAAACGGGGACCATTGTTTGTCATTTTATACTTCTTTTCTATCATTTAGATTAGTGGTCTATTCTGTCGACCTCACTCGACATCAAGGCGTCGTGCCTTAAAATAAAATTGATGACTATAATCGTGGGCGGGGATATGAAAACGCTTTTTCATTTCTCACGAAATCTCATGATGAAGATCAATGAAAAGAGTAAGATTTTTATTTAAATTGCACTGATGGTTGCATGCGCATAGGCTGCTTGCATTAGAGAAATAGTACAGTGAAATGTCTTTCGTGAGACCGGATGCTAAAATTTCATAATAAATAAAGAAAAGGTTCAATTAAAGTTCAAAACAGCAATGGTCGAATTTTCCTTTTTGGAATCAAGTTAATTGAATCATTACTGTAGTTGGTTAAAAAAAAATGTTTATTTACATCTCAATTCAGTAGTTCGACTTTATTTTCAATCAATCTCTGTCGTTTTGCATATATTACACGCTTGAATCGTTCTTGCAGTGAGCACCGACTCCGACTAAAGTAAGGATTATAAATTAGATTTTAAAAATGTTGATTTAATCACAATGTTTTGATTAATTTGCAAGCACATTCAATTTCACTCGGGCGATTGCACATATGAAGCGAAAAAAAAAAGTGCAATAGTTAACAATAACTGTTGAAATCATAATTAATAACGCGCGCGCCAAGCAAAAGAAAATATTCAATTTTAGAGACACAAACTGCCAGCAGAGATATTGAATAATGAGGTTAATTTACGACTTACAACTCCTTGCACTCCACTCACTGCAAGCCGAACTGCAATTAAAGTGAAGTGGAGTGTTCGACCGCGAATCGTGGCAATCGAAGATCTAACATTTTAATTACTTTTCATTTGTGCAACTTGAAAGCGCTAATGAAAAATCTAAGACACATTTTTTTTTTTTTTTCGTTTCATTCGACCAAACGGTCGCAACATTCCGCAAATATCTAGTGAGAAATTGTACTAGCAAGCGAGTGCTTGAGTCAATGGGATGCAATATAGATAACAGCAAGGCAATGCGAAAATTTATTGAACATGATTTCTTCAATAAATTTCACAATCACTGTTCAATGTTTAATGGAACATTGAAGCTACATGTTCACAATAAGTGTTCAGCGAAGAGAATTTCATGAGCGCACATTTGTGAGTACAAGACCAATTTACCTGAATTATTACGATATAGATTCTCCACTCACATTATGCCTTTCAAAACCAATAAACTTTGAGACTAAACAACTTGAAATAATTAAGGAAGGCGAGTGCGGTGCAAGTTCAGATACGTAGAGAGTGCACGAAAAAAAAAAATACGATGCATTGGTAGCAATAATTCGCAGCTCAAGCGGATTTTCATGTCTCAACTATAATGATGATCAATGTTTTCTTATTTTTTATGTCCGTGTGTAAGTTCAATTGAAATTAGTTGCTCTGATGAACTCTTGGTGGTTTCTCATTGACCTTTCAATAATAATTTCTTATTAAATCTCTTTCGTATTGTACATTCAGAACTGAAAGCTTTACTTACTTTATTTAGAGGTGTCTTAAAATTGTCTACACTTCAACTGTTAATTGTCTTGATGCATGTTCATTGGCAGAACGTACTAATGAGTTTTCTGACTGGCTAGCATACAATCTTGAAACAATTTGATCTGTGTTGGTGTCGATCTTATAACCTAAAGCGTGGGCCGCTAATTTCTTCTAATTAACGCATTTTAATGTGTTTTTCCGCCACGGCTCTAAGTAACATGATATGCCTTCGATGGACTTTTTGAATTACATATGGTACTGTGTTGCTGGAAACGCACCAACAATTTGCTGTACAATGGACATATTTAAACACTTTATATAGAATTTCGATTCTTTTCTCGCGCGCTCGCTTCAATTCTATGCTGCGAAAGATATTCGTTAACGAGGCACATAAAGGATTAACAAAAAAAGCAAAAGCATGAAAACAAATTTTTCGCAGATCTCGCGGTTTGAATGTGCGAGTCGAGTTGCGAGGTTCCATTCATAACACCTGAGAGTGAGTTTTGTAGCCTTGCAATATTGAATGTTTGTGCATCGCAGCATACCTTCTTTCTTACCTCATCAATTTGCACATTTATTTGATTATGCTCAAAGCCTTTCGCGTTGTTCATTTTGCTGTTTACTAGCAATTTTTTTCATGGCATTTTGACTCCGGTCGCAAACGTTGTGGGGCATTAGCGCAACAACAAGGAAACACAGGCAAAAAGGGGAAAAGTTGTAAATTATCCGAACATGATTTAATTATAAATGCGCGATATTTTAATGCCATTTGCATTTTGAGCCTATTGTAGTTTTAAAGCTCACAAGTTGTATTCGATTATTCCAAGAAACTTTCTAGAAATAAAATTGTGTGATTTCACGGATCTTAATGAATCGTTGGATAATCGAAGGCGATCTTGTTGTATACCTAAGAAAGCATTTAACCGTCGACACTTTATGGGCTTGCGTTACTATATGGCTCATGTATTAAGTATCAATGTTTTTGCCTTTATGCATTGCATCGAGGGTGGGACAAGAATAGGTTTGCAAAGATCTAATTCGTGTTCAATTAATTAACAAGTTACGCCGCTGAGTTAATTGAGGATTATTAATTAATTTGCATCTGTTTGTTTTTCTCATTTCATGTTCAATTTGCGATCAGCAGCGTAAGCTGTCACCGAACATGGGCAGTGAGCAATACTGTCTACGGTGGAACAATCATCAATCCAACCTGTTAGGGGTCTTCAGTCAACTACTACAGGACGAGAGTTTGGTGGACGTAACATTAGCTTGCTCTGAGGGCACCTCCATCCGAGCCCATAAGGTAAAGTGGTTATTAAGCTCATCTCTTTTAGCAATTATCATTATTTACTTTTAATTTAATTTAAAAGCTACACTCGCTCATAAGTCATTTTTCCTCTTCATGTTGCGAACAAAATGCATCTCTTGCACATTACTTTCTTCGCGCATTTAGTGCAAAATTTCACCCAGTGATTATAAACCGTATAATCGACTTTACTGAAGGCACATATGAGTAATGTTGACATAAGTAACTGATTGAGTATGATAAATTTGAAATGAATTTCACAGCATTCTTCTGTTAGCTGGGATGTTTTGAAAACCAGCAATGATCGAGTTCAGGAGGCAAACACGAAGTCCAATGTTGTAAAAATGAAGCAATGAAAAATTATAATTTATTTTTCGTAAAACATAATTTATGTTTTGTAATAAAATTGATAGATTGAATGAGTATTGAAGTCTTGTGAGTATGCACTCTGCTTGCTCTTTCTGAGATAGATGAAGGCTTTTGAAAAGCAGTAAAATGGAAGATTTTTTTTTTCTTTTTCAAATTACCCGAAAATAATATTTCCTGCTTCTGTCGAGGCAATCTTGTGCGCAGCAAATGCAATTCATGAATCAATTCCAAAACCACAACAATCTCTTTTAAAATGAAACTAATTTTTGGTTGGAATTTGAGTTTTATTCAAAATGATGTCGCGCAATATATCTCGATTTTTTTTTATGCATTTTGCTGTTCACAGTCTGCTGTGTATTGAAGACGATAAAACAGCAGTTAAAAGCTAATGATAATCTAAATGGGAAAGTTTTATTTGACAAATGTGATGAAATATTCATACACACATTCGAATGCTCGCAGTCGATGTTTATCCTGAAGGCACTAACAGTGCAAGATTGCGTTCCTCAATCGAAAGCCGTAAAGTTATCAATATAATATGGTTAGAAATTTTTATTGTCCGCCTACAGCAAAGTGCATTAGAGTACACTTTTAGGCCAGTGTTTAATAGTTAGCAATTTTTGTTTTATGAAATGCCATTTCCAACGCCACCAGATCGATCAAAAGTCATCGAATCGGTGGCGCACGATCCGAAACATAACTCTCTTCAAGTCAACGTCTACGATGCTATAAAAGCTCATTAAAAATAGTTAGTGAACCTTATAGGCTTTGTAGTGCACACAAGTTTTGCATACAAAAAAAAAAGAATGCTCAATCGCAAAAGTATTTTAATAGAAAATTTCCTTACTCAGGTTCCCGTTAAAAACTTATATTGTTTGTCCATCAAAAAAATTTGTGTGTGCACCGCACCAAAAGGTGCATAAAAGAAATTGCAAACACAATTTTTTTTCTCTATTTTCTTCAATAATAAATTAAATTAGCTCTAGCTCGGGTTCTTGCCCACTTTCATAAAGTCAACGACTATGCAGACACCGCAACTTAGCTTTTCCTTCGTTGCATTTTGCAAAGTGAGCTATTTTAAAAAGTTATGCGCAATCTTTGCTGCGGCTTTTTTTTTACAGCCTAGCGACTTGAAAAATATGTTAAAAGCGTAATTTTTCTACTTTTGGAATTTTACCTTTACACTGGAAGCTTGATGAAACGTTATCGGCTTTAAATTATTCTTTATCTCATGGAAAATATTATTTTGCGTAGAACTAGCAGAGTTTATTCCATGCACTTGAGAAAAGCTGCTGCTGCTGCTTCGCATAATGGCATGCATAAAGTGCGTCATCAAGAATAGAAATTGAGCAAACCACATTTGTTTGCGCAATAAATTTATATAAAATTTAAAAGTTCCGTAATTCAGGTGCAAAAATCACACGACAATGCTAATGTTAACATGCATCTGAGACGGTCGAGGATTGTGAGATTTGTAACTACACACATAATTAAATAAATTTTTTGTTAAACATAAAAATAAAACTTTGCTTCGACAGTATGTAAATAACATCCGCAGCAGCAGTTGCAACATCTAGTAGCACGAAATGTTCCCATTCCGCATTAGATAAAAATCTGTCTTATCTCTTAATTGATATTCATCTCTCCTTTGGCATGCGGTTGCAAGCATAAAAAAAAATAGTTTAATTACGATGAAAACAGAAGCAAATGTGTGCGATAAGACATTTAAGGAAATTTCTCATTTTTTACTGATTTTTTTTTTATTAAAGTTTTTTTTACTGAACCGCACACAATAAATTTTTTTCTCATTGCTCTGGATCACATTGAAAGGCAGAAAAAAGCTAAAAAAGATAGATTTCCTGTAAAATTATTCAAGATGTTACCTTTGAGATTTCATCAGCAGGCCTCGAACATAAATGCAATTACCAATCGATGAAACATGTTTTGACTTTTGCATTTTGTGCGCTGAATTCTGTTTTTTTTTTTTTTTTTTTTTTTTTATTGGCACTTGCGAGACATAATTTTTCGTCGTCGCTCATATCTCTGTTGGGTTTCTCGACTCTATTAAAGAGCAATAACAAGCGAAAGACACAAAAAAAAGGTTCACAAAGAAAGTTGATTGAAAACCGTGATCACTGATGGTAGATAACTTCTGTACGACCACCATACGTCTACTAACTGATAATGGCAATGTCGTAAGTTAATTAAAGACTGTTAAAGATAGAGTCAAATGTCAGTTGCAACTTGTGCAGTGTCAAATTCGCTTTTCTTAGCTCAACGGCTGATATGTCGGGAGATGTGGCAATGCTAGATAACTGCACAGTGCCCAGTAAAAATGTAGAGATGCTTGATTATTTCAACAAAACCATCAGCTATATGAAACGCATGTTGGATTAAATTATCCTACTTAGAAACTGTCTTTCGCCGCAGCACAATGATGGAAAAAAGAAAAATTGTTAATCGAATGAGCAATAAATGCGAATTAAATCATTTGCATTTGGTTGTCAGCTTTGTTTCAATGGATCGCTCTCGATTCGCACTCTACAAACATGTTTCCTGGTTTTTAACAGTTTATTAAAATTAAAGATTATAACACTCATAGAGTTGCAAGCTCGGCTAGTTTTGTTTGCCTCGTTCTTGTTTTTTTTTTTTTTATATTCAATTCTCCTCCCATGCACTCAATATTTTCACATTTTATCTGTTGTTTCATTATGAATTAAGAAAATTGTTCCCTACTACAGTCGCCGACGTCGTTGTTGGCTTGGGTAGCTTGAAAATAAACCAACTTATGCCTCAAAGTGTTCAATTTAATTTTACGCAAAAAATTTATTTATCGATCTTTTGCGTTCTCATGAGTCTCTTTCGACCGCAATTGCAAATAACAAATAACGTATTTAGCGGCGATCACGCGGAAGAGATTTTAACGATCACAGGGGAGATGTTGAAATTGCAATTATGATCGTAATCTATCGCAAAAGCTTTGCGATTAAATCGAGTGCACGCAAGAAAAATTGTGGCGTCTATTAGAAAAGTAAAATGCGCCATCTATCGATCGAATTGTACAGCTCGTAAATTTATTTGTTTAGAAATCGATTGCCTTCGGCATTAGCTTTTGTGTGTGAAACTATTTCTTACATTGTGCGACGTAAACCAGGAAAAAAAAATATGCAGCCAACATGCAATCTTGTTAAAGTAACGCAAAAAAAACTCCAATTGACAAACACTAAAGAGCTTAATTCAGTGTGACAAATCCTCCGGTTTCGAATTGCATCGATCGTTCGCATCGTAGTCGTCGTCTAGTTTGTATAATAACAATCATTTTGCACTGAGGAAATATAAATAATCACCATTTCTGTGGATTGAATTATTGCATCGAGCAAAATCAAACATCTAACAAGCATAATGAGATGGTTGTGTGTAATTTTTGTAAATGAAAAATTGCAAAATAATAAATTACACACACACACACACAACGGCATTATACTAGATGGAGAGAGAACATATTTTTACAGAATTGCGAAAGAACGAGTGAGAAACGCAATATCTTTTTGCATGCCGCGAAACACACAAAAAAAAATTGACAATGTTTCACGCGTATTATAAATAAAGACACCGATGAAATCGCACAATAATTTTTCACATCAAGAAATTGTCTTGTTAGATGCTGGCAACAATGTGGGTGCACGATGACATTATTTCACTGTAAAAAAATAAATTCTCCGTTGCCATTTCTGTTATAACATGGATGCTATTATTTTTAAAACCCTAAAAGCAGAAGTTTTTCGTGCAAATTTCGCAGCGAACATATTTTTAAGCAAATGGTTTAGTTGATTATCATCAGAAAAAGTTAAACAAAAAACAGTCTAACAACAAGCTGATGCCAACAAAAGAAATAAACAATTATCAGGAAAAAAATTACGGCCTGCAACAATGTCTGGACGCATCAGACCTGAACCACAAAAACCCAAAATGTAAACTTTGTTGCTTGGCTTCTAAATGCTCTTTTTTCGTACGTAAAATATGCGGAAATATATATTGCGAGTCAAGCTTGAGTTAGTTGTATAGCCAAAAATGTTTCAATAAAAGATACAAAAGGCAAAAAAGTTATTTTGACGTTGCGTATTCTTTCAACGCAAATCGACAAAGAATACGCTGCAAGAAGTAAGAAGAAATTCATTTGAAAACGGAGAATCAAAAGACAATTGTGAATGTGTAAGTGGCAAAAAACAATTATAAATTCATACAGATCGAACAAACAAATAATTAATTTAAAATTTCAACGAGATAAATATATTTAGAGCTGAATGATGCAAAATCTTGTTCGAACGTGAGCTCAACATTTTTTTTTTCCAATTGTATTAGTGACCGATCATAAAAAAAAAAACGCGTATCATTTTGCACTTTGCAATTTTGTCTCGAAAATACAAAGCAATCAAATGCGAATTGTTGATGTCTATTGCCGCATATTTAATATTGAAATAAATAAATAAAATTCGGTTGACCTCGCATCAGTCGCGTCCGAATTGCTGCTTTGAAAATTATTCAAGGTCGAGAGCGAAATAACGAAAATTGTATTTCGCGGTCACTGACTTTATAGATCGTCACATCAGATAACGCGTTTTCTAAAGCGGGCGTTCTTTCATATGTGATAAGGCAATCTAACTTCGAAATGATAATGATATACAAAGTCGTAGTTTCAGGACAGTTTGCAAACATTTTTCTTCTTCTTTTTTGTTTGATTATCGTCGAGGGAGACGCAAAAAGAAACACACAATTTTGAGCGAATCACAATCACAAACGCAATATTTCGGCACTTGCATCTCTAAAAGTTTATTTTAAATGGCATTTCATCGCAACAGCAATCTTATGAATTTGCAACAAATTGTGATTAAAACGTATGTTAGATTTAATGGACATTTATCTGTTAACTTTATTTATTGCTGATTGAGGATTTGTTATGGAATTTTCATTAAGGTCGATCATTAAGCCATTTGCGCCAGAATGACGCTAGCGCAAAAGATTTCATGTGCAACTAGCATGCGGAAAACCGTTAAAGCTTCATTCATGCAAAGAACAGAAGTAATTGCCATTTTATTCCCGACTAGAGCACCACAGTTAAATGAGTGTTATCATGTTTCGCGTATATAATTCACTGCCGCGCCAATTCAATGTTCATGTGACTGAATGCAGGAGAGCAAATTAAAAAGTAAAATTTTATCGCGTCTTAAATGTCTATTAAAGATTTGTTGCTATCATACCTGGGCGAATTTAAATTAACCCACACAAAAAAAAAGAGAAATATAAATAAATTATGGCAATCGAATAGTTTCGAATATGTGAAAAAAAATCCTGCAACGCTGTTTGATAAAGAGACGGTTTATCTAATTTACATAGCGTTGGTTACACAATTTCATACACAAACACAAATTTTCTTTTTAAATTTCATTCTCACGACTTCTTTATTATGCTTTTTATTTGCTTACCATTTCTTTCCAACTGAATCTTAAAATTGAATATGAATCCAGAAGAAAGACTGTATTAAGATGCATCCCAACATGGTCTCAAGTGGCAAAAACCAACAAATCCGCGGTGATAATACAATTTTAAAATTTGTTTGGATTCAAGCAACAACAAAAAAAAAATAACATTCTGGTAATGCAGCGAAAAAAAAAACTTCCCGTAACACTTTATTAATGTAGAAATGCTAAATCGTGTCTCGAAAGACCTTGCGTCAATAGAGACATTCTAATAACATTATTGAACAAAAAAAAATGCAAAAAAACTATCACACACACATTATATTGCACAAAGCCGCAGTTTTATTTCAGCCATAGCGTCTTATTAGGTTTTTCGTTTTGAAAAGAGAGTCGAGTCGCGAAAATAAAAAAAAAGTTTGTTGTCGAGGCATTACAATATAATGCAACATTACGTGGAAAACTTTTATGGAAAAACTTTTTTAACAGGGTGATTCGCAATTATTCATTGTTAGATTCATAGAATTATCGTGTGCTAAAATATTACATAGCAACAGAATCATAAAGAATTCACAACGTTATTCACTTCACGATATCATTTTCATTTTTGGAAATTTGTTAAATTAACATGCAATTTTTCTAAACTCAATCACCCTGTGCAAAACCTTTTCTAATTCTCAAATTCAATGCAAAACAAAACAAAATAAATAAATCGTTATTGCACAAAAAAAAAAAAAAAACATGTTAATTCCTTCACAGCAAACATCTAAATGCATCTTATTCACATTTATGGAGACGCAAAATCATCGTATGGTGTGGTTCATAATGTAAATTTTTGCAACTTTATTATTTACGATACGATTGAAATAAGGAAAATAAAAAATATTAAAAAAAAAAATATTGTAAAATCTCATTTAATTCTTACATACGCTTAAGTATAACAAATATTTAGTCATGTACTAGGAAATGTATTTCAATGCGGCTTAATGTTGGTCATTATTATTAGTAGTGACTAGTTGCGATTGAACCATAAAAAAAGCTTCAAACCATAACACTTGATAAATTTATGAGATGTAAAGCAATTATAAGAAAAGAGTATATATATTTTTTTTATTAATTTATTGCACTCGAAGGCTTGTTTAGGATTTGTGTGTCTAAATCACTTACGATTAAATAACGCGATTGAGTGGCGATGAAAATTGCTGCCCGATTTATATTAGAAGGGATTTTGTGAGAAATTGTAACTCGATTACTCATTCCACACGATATAGACAGCACAATGTATCGGATTGTTATCCAAGAATTCATCGGAAAAGTGAAACCACAGCGAACTGTACTCCAGTGCAAAGCGTCAATTATTCAGAAGCATGAAAAATAAATTTTAAGTTTCCATTCTTTCATTAAATCTTTGATTTTATCTTCTCTTTGTTGACTGAGCACAACCATCGTACACTACTATATGTGAAGCTTAATTGTTCACTTTTATTGAGAAATCAATCAACACTGCGCTTAAATTGCATCTCGGTAACCTGTGTGCTGACCATCAAACATTATGTGAAAGCAACAACATCATAGTTTTATAGCTCACGGATCAATTCATTTTTGCGTAACAACTTTTTGTTTATGGCTCTTCTTCTATGAACTTTATAATTAACTTATCTCGAATGTTTTGCGTCGTTAAAACTGTGAATATAATTTGCGATTGTGCTTTAAGAATTCTTCGAGAGGAAATGCTCTGAACTATGAAATCAAAATTGACAACCCAATAATAAATGACTGAATAAGAAAGCCTTCATCTTGTGTAGTCCTAAACATTATAATTAACTTTATCAATTTTCTAGACGTCATCGCAACGTGCGCTCACTCATGAATGCCGCGGATTTGTGAAAGGCCACAAAAATGATTTGTGCATTTCTGCAACTGGAATGGAATTTCTCCAATATTTTTTTTTTATTTTTTGCCTTCTTTTCCGTTTCAACATTTTTTTTTCTGCTTTTAATTGACATCGCTACCAGCCCACATAGGAGAACAAACTCATGATACAAAGTGTTGCACAAACATTCGCAATACACAATTTTTTTCTTTCTTTCAACAATTTTTTTCTGCTTCCAATTTTTTCCTTGTTCTTAAGATATCTTTCAAATGCTTGAATGTCGAGAGATGAAAAGCCGAAGAAGAAGGAGAAAAAAAAACGAATATTACTTTACAACTTTATTGATCAATAAACAATAAAACACAAAAAGCTCATTTTTCATAAGTTTTTATGGTCGAGAACATAAAACGATGAGTTGAGTTACATTTCGGCATTGTTTCAGGGAGCTCAGTTTGGAATTAAAAAAAAAAAAAACTAATTTTCATTTAAATAAATTAATAACTTCTTTAAAGCGATGAAAGAGAGAAGAAAAAGTGAGTTGGAAATTGCACAAATTCTAATAGACGCCTAATGCATTTCTACATTAATTACCTTAAATATTGAGTCATAAATAATTACATGGACGCAATCGATTTTAGTTGCATGTGAAAAGCTTCCTTGCTCCGTTTTTTTTTTGTCAATAAATCTCTGCCTGATTAACGAAACACTTAAGTTGGTAATCGGAAAATCAGACATTTATAGGCCATTTAATTTATATTATTAGCTTCAGCCACAACATCGCAACAACAATGAGATACATTTTTGCGCGCAAGACGTTTCTGTTTTGAGACACAAAAAAAACGAGTAATCGTTAATTATACGCTTTAAATGCAATCGTTAAAAGTGCACCTGAATGTGAACCCGTTGACATCTCACATCGCCAAAAAGGTTATTGCAGTAGTGAGTAGAAGACATCAATGAGATGATTCCCATTAAAGAGAATCTTTCTCCATCCACTACAACCATGGAATTGAAAAAAAAAAAAAATGCTCCAACACATTTTACTATGTTAATTATAATTAACTAGATTAGCATAAATGATTTTCGCCTACTGGTTAAATCGTACGCTGTTTTGGTGCGAGACGCTCTCTTTCTCTATCTCTTTGTATCACTGCATGAGAAAACGAGCTATATATACGTGCCCTCCCGGGTTAATCGTGATAAACTGTTTTTCATGTTTTCAAGCCATGAAATGATCACTTCTCATCGCCCAGTTCACACAATGTCTTTTCATAAAATGCACTCATCAGCGTCAGCACAGCGAGACATTCGTATGTGACTCGACGTTGTTGTCGATTATTTTTTTTAACTCATCATATGCGCAAGCACACGAAGAACATTCGAACCGCTCTATAATAACAGTTTAATTCTAACCTATCAGGAAGAAAAAAAAAAATAAAATAAAAACAATTAAGGCAAATAAGCGGCCAAGCAATGATAATTTAAAATGAATTTCTCTTTAAGTGCAATTTAAACTATGATTGTTGCGTTTTTTTGTGCGCTTTCCATTTACTCTTTTTTTTTAGGCTTCCTTGCAGTCATTAAATTGCACTCATGATGACGATAATTATAATCTTTTACGACTTATATTATTAAGGTTTAAAACAAATAACATTTTTTTAGTGTATAAGAAAATTATAGCGTCAATTTTTCCATTTTAATGAGTCATTCCCAAAATAAGACTTTCGTTCTTTATACCGACAACTATGAGTTCGGTTTGTGATTGGCTTTACACGCTTTATATCAAATATTTCATCTCTGTCTAATAATTTATTTGCGATATTAAATACACATCAAAACCAAAACAGTTTTTTATTTGCTTCTTTAAGGAAAACAAAAGAGCACTTAAAATAACAAACTTCTTAATTGAAAACTTCCCAAAATGCATCGCCGCATGAAATACAACAATAAAATAAGAATGAATTCCATAAAACTTGTAAATGAGAAATGAAAAATGAATGAAATTCATAAAATAATGCACCATCCATTGTTGGTCGTAACGAATTAAAACAGAAGGAAGAAGGAATGACTTATGAGTGAGAGATATCAAGACATATTATAAAAAAAATTTGTAGCACTTATATAATTACTTAATTGCATTGCATTTCGCAATTAATGAGAATTTAAAGAATCTTTATTGTTTGCATTTATTTCACACAGGTTGTTCTCTCAGCTTGCTCGTCATATTTCCAAAGCCTTTTTCTGGATCACCCCGGAAGACATCCAATCGTTATACTTAAAGACGTTCGATTCAGTGAGCTGCGAACTTTAATTGAATTCATGTATAAAGGTGAAGTGAACGTGGAATATTGTCAATTATCAGCATTATTGAAAACGGCTGAATCATTAAAAGTAAGCAGCTCTTGATGCACTTTCGATGAAATTGAGATATTTTATGGCAATTAATTTAATCATAGGTTAAGGGACTAGCAGAAATGACCAATCAGAATACAGCTTTGAAGGAACAGGAACGCGATTCAGACCGTCTTCGATTGCACACTCCAACAACGCCATCGGCAGCACCCTCGTCATCGGTGCAGAATGAAATATTGGAGCTATCGAATAAGCAGCAAAGACTCGACAATAACCATAGTCCATCACCTCCATCACGTGTTCAATCGTCGCCCGGTTCTTCGTCACTCTCAGCTCTTTATCAAAAGAAACTATCGACAAGTGCTTCGGCATCAGCTACAACAACATCTGTGACGGGCAGCAGTGCACATCATATAGATGCAATCATTAAAGAGGAACCTTCATTTAATGATCATCGTACTCATCATCAGCGGAATGAATCAATGGAAGATGATGATGACGACGATGAAAATGTGCGAATCAAAGATGAAGTTGGTGAGTTGAAAAATAATTTTAGCATATTCAGTAATTAGTAATAAAATAATAATCGCTCGCTACAACATAGGCCTCAATATGACTCTCAATTCATCATTACTACAAAATTCAATAACATCATCCAATATAATGACATCATCAGTGAATTCAACAACATCATTATCAGAAATGCAATCATCGCGATACACCTCCAGTTTATTGGGAAATTCAGCAAGCGGGACACGGCATAGTCCACTCACTGATTCAATGCCCGGTCCATCAGGCATTGGACCGGTTCAACATGCACCTTTGGTGAGTATTTAATTATTGATTTACAACTAAATAGCAAAATTTCTTATCACAAAAATCTTTGATTCTTATTTTTTAGTCATTGAAAAAGGAATCCGATTGGGATCGTGCGGAAGATAAGGAATCTTCTGACTACCGCCATTCACACGAAATAGTAAGTTAACTAATATTACTATTCAGTAGCGAAAAGTCTTTTTTTTTAGCTTTCGGAAAAAATTCCTTCCCGAAAATCCTTAAAATGCAAACTTTACCTGAACCGCCGAAAAACAAAGAAAGTTTATTTTGCAAATATATTATTTTAAGGATTTTCAATTGTTTTTTCGGCTCAGCAAAAAAAAAGAGTTTTTCATTTTCTAGTTACGTGAAAAACAAAGTAATTTAACGTGTCTTACCAAAAATATTTTCGCGATTTTTTTTTGCATGAATTTGTTGAGTTTTTTTTTTGTAATTTTTTTTTTTTCTGTGTGGTGCATGCAAATAAATTTTCTCGCAGTCATTCTCGACATAAAATCGAAATAAACAAAAATTGGTTTTCCTCACTCGCGCTGCCGAAAAAAAAAAGGAAAAAAGAAAATGGAAGAATTTCCTTTGAATGCAATTTCGACAAACATTAACCCCAAAAAAATATCACTCGCCTGTACGGTTTTGGAACAAAATTGCAATCGTTCTTGTTTGATTTTTGCTTTGAAAATCGCGCGTAATGAAATTTTCATGGAAAAAAGTGTCGAACTGAAAAATGAGGTTAAATCAGATGCCAATCGCACTGGCACGATTCCTTTTTTTATGTCCAACCGATAGAACCAACAAAATGCTAATCGATGATTATTAAATAATAATTCAATCAAATTCACATCACAAATTTGCGTTATTTTTTTCCAATGACACATTTTTCAAACCATTATCGATGCGACTCACCGAAAGCCAAATCGGACACATCTCAATCATATGCAATGCATTTATGATTTGACTTTTAGTCGATTGCTTATTGATGTAAATTGCACTTTAGTTGTCTGTTGTAGAAAGAGTCGATGTGGGAAAGTAAAAAAAAAAAAATTACAGCAACAAACAACAGCTTAGGCTTGCAAAATCGCATGTAATTGCTAACGACCTTATGCATATTGGATTATCTCATGCTTACACATTATTGCGAATCGCATTGCACTATAATTTTCCAGGGAACGATAATAGGCAAAGGAATATTCCTCCCAGTGGTCTCCCATAAACCACCCATTTTCACATTATGATTGTGCATAATGCGAAAGGGGAAATAAAAAACGAAAACCACATGCATTACTCTTCGTAATCACATCAATTTCTCCACGAACGCAATTTACCGCGAAGCTCTCGAGTCAAGAAAGGCTCAATCAATGTACTCAATGTTCCTCAAATCATAGAATTTAAACGCAACGCGATAATTATGCTTAAAACGCAGTGTAAACTTCATGCATTGTTATGCTCACTACATATAAAAATCCTAGCATTCGAAATGCAACATTAATGTTCGCTAATGTACTGCGTCGTGCCGCAAGTCGCTCTCAGTTTTTTTTAATGTTGTGCGAAAGCTGTAAAAACAACCGTAAACAATTTTGTGGAGGCCCCAGACGGATCAATAATTTTCCACTTATTTTTTTTTTCTCTATATTTTCTCCACCGCCCACCTACTATCAACTCATTGCTTGCCTTCCTTCTTCAATACATATATTAACATATACGAACAGTTAATTCTTTTCATGCACTCTCCACTTTGCAATCGATATGGCAGACATTCAAATGCAAATTGAAAGTTCTTGAGCTTTCATAGCAAGCTGTCTGAATGTCTAAAAACGCATTCCATAATGCAACACTTTTGATGCTTCAAAAGAAATTCCAGACGCAATTCATCAGCCGTAGTGCTGATAAGAGAAATTTCCTTTTGTTGCTATTGAAACGATAAATTCATGTCTCTCGTTCCTGAAGTGGAAAACACTTTTGTGCGTTCCAGAATAATAATTTTTCAGTGTCTGGCATTGGTTTTTTTTATGTCACATTAATGCGTCGAGAAGTGAAACAAAAGCATTCCCGTCAAAAGACATACGCTGAGGCGTAAAAAAAAAATGCTTTGGGAGAGCAAATATTATGTTCAATATTTTCTTTCATTATGCGATTTGAATCTCTACAAAAATAATCATGCGCTACATTTTAATTTTGACAATTTTGTAATTTATGTACAAATGTAATTTTTGTTGTTATGTAAATATTTTAGTTATTGCATTCAAAGGTGTTTGGCCATTTTATGTATAATTTCTTCGAAAAATTTGCTGCTCAATGTTGTAAATAAATGGAAATCAATGTTTGATGTTAAACAAATTCTCAATCACCAAATTTTTTTTGTTCTTGTAATATTTGTTTTCTAATATCAGAAAGAAAAAAAAATGGAAACATTTTTCTTTTTTGAATATTTTATTATTTTTAATTATGTCAAGAAGTTGATCTACGTTTTTTGAACATGGCTGTGCTATAATTCATATAATTTTTTGAATTTCATTTTTGACATCTATTTTTCAAAATTTATATTTTTTTTACTATACCAAATTTTTAAACTTTTGGAACGTGTGTCAAATTGACAACAACAAAAAAAAAATAAAAATCTGATATTTAAAAGTTGTGTGACAAGTTAAGAAATTCTCGAACATCTTTTTTGGCGGTATCTCCGATGTTGCACAACTTTATGATTTATGATTTCATTTTTTTTTTCTTGTAAAATGTTGTTTTCTTAATTTTGTTGTCTTTTAATTGCAAAAAAAAAAAAACATAAATAATTGAAAGACATCTCATTGAAATCTTTCGCCGCATAGAGATGATCGAACATTTTTAAGAAACAATTTCCCCAAAGAAAAATAAATCCAATTAGTAAATAAGTCGAAAATTCATTCTCAAAGTGAATAGTTGACAAATTGTTTTTGCGTGATGATCGTGACATGAAAAAAAAAGATCAATAAAAATCAGTGTGGAAAGTTTTTTTTTTTAACACCAAACAAATCCGTCAGTTTCAGCTCCAGACAAAAATCGAACCTCAACTTCTTGAAACAAATATGAATGATAAAAAACAAACAAAAAAAAAATTCGTACTAAACACACGAAACATTTAACAACAAGCATAAATTTTTAAATAATAGAAGAAAAAGACAAAAAAGTTGTTTTGTTTTGTAATCTTCTTTTTTTACTTTTTTTTAGATAATTAAAAGAAATCTTTTTTTTTTTTGGTTCTTTAGATGATAATCACTTTATTTAAAAAAAAAGAAACATTTATTAGTTAATCATTTTGCTTTTGTAATTTATTTCTTATCCCTTGAAAATATTTTAAATCTCGGGAAAAGAAATTCAAATTAACAAACCAAAAAAGTCTCTGAAGAGTCTGTATTTTATTTTTTTTTTTTTAAGGGAAAGAAATTAACAATTTTTCTAAGAAAGAAAATCGTGAAAATTCATCGGAAATGTTTTTGTTTTTTTCTGGCTAAAAGCTTTAACAAATTTTTCCCAACCCCGCAAATGCTATCAGAAATTTTATTAGAAGCCAAAAATAAGAAATGAAAACACAAGAAAATTTGACAAAAGAAGTTGATGGTTTTTCTTTTTGTTTGGTTGCAGGAACCGACGGATATGCATGGTGAAAGAGCAAGTAGTAGTAGTGGAGTGGTGGGATTACCACTATCGTCATCGTCGTCTAGTGAACAAAATTGCAGTGTTAATAGTAACAATAGTGGTCCAATCTATCAATGTATGTACTGTGGACAGACATTTCCCCACCAGAGCAAACTGACGCGGCACATCCTTTCACATTCACTGGAAACGCTTAAATATCGTGAAGTTTCCCACCTACTCGGCCATCCACAGCTTGCCGGTTTTCTTCCGCATGATCTACCTCCACCGTCGCCATTTAGTGGACGTCAAGGACCACCGATGGAACAAATGGAACCACCAGATAATTCCCAAATGGATATGGATAATCCATATAGTTCAAATAATCCCGGAACAAGTAACTCCGCGAGTGATCCGAATGGTGGTAATGCCAGTGGAGTGGTGCTGTGTAAATTTTGTGGTAAAAGCTTTCCTGATGTTTCATCGCTCATCACACATTTGCCTGTGCATACCGGCGATCGGCCGTTTAAATGTGAATTTTGTGGAAAAGCCTTCAAATTGCGCCATCACATGAAAGACCATTGTCGTGTTCATACGGGTGAGTACAGCATTGCGTAATATATTTGAACAATTCTTTTTTTTTTTTTTTTCTTTTGAGACTAAGTATGTAATAATTGATTGTTTTTGCAGGCGAACGGCCTTTCAGGTGTTCAATGTGCGGAAAAACATTTTCGCGTTCAACCATCTTAAAAGCGCATGAAAAGACCCATTTTCCAAAATATGTGAGAAAATTTCTCTCACCAAGTCCCGTTGACAACAAGGACGATGCACAACAATAGTAAACATTTCGCATCTACCACAAACAATATCGTCATCATCATCAGCAACAATAATGGAGAGAAAAAAAAAAAAACATTTTATGAAAAGCAATATTTTTTAACAAAAAAAAAAAAAATCGTCACATCTCTTAGCGAACACACCTACACAACCAATCTTTAATCAAGCTCATTTTTTAGGAATTCAAAGTCATCATTTCGATATCTACGTGAATAAAAAAAAAGTCAACAATTTTTCGGCATAAAAATTTATAAACAATATTCAGTATATTGGTGCTAAAATTAAAAAAAAAAATTATTATCAATCTAATGATGCTCGATTATCGGTTTGCGATGCGCGCAAATTTCTCGCGCGTTTCCGATTTCATTGATGCGAAAAGTGAAGTTATTGAAAACACACACAAAATTGTAAACTCTAATTGGATTTAAGGAAAAGCATTACAATATAAATAGTAGAAAATCTGTGATTTAAAAGTGAATGAATAGAAGTTTATAGGGGAAAACCACACACATGAGACACATAATCGATTATGAATGAGAAAATGTTTAAGAAAAACAAAGATCCGCAAAATTATATTTTAAACTACTAATCGGGATTTCATAAGTCACTTATTTAAGTGACTTTGCGAAAATGCGCAACACAATTTTTTTCTTTCTTGTTACACAATTGACTGAATATTTATCTACCCCTGTTAATTGAAACAAGGAATTTACAGTGATTTTTTTTCCGTTTTCCATAATTGAATCCAATAGATTTTTATACAAATAAAACCATACAACTCTTTTTTGTTTCAATGCCATTAAAATGAAATAGTTACAGAAAAAAATGATTATATCAAACAGTTATATACATACACACAGACGAGCATACAAAAAAAAAATTATAATAGAGAAAATATTTATCAAGCAATAGTTTTTCCCCTTCCCTTCAACAGATTCCCTTCACATTTCAAATTGAATGCGACGTTTTCTCAAAGTATTTCGCAAATATTTTCCCCTTCAAATGGCTGTTAATCAATTTGAAAGATCGATATGAATGGAGATGAATTTTTTTTAGTGAATTTTAGTTTAATTTAGTTCCAATCGATATGTACAGAAAAAAAAAATTAACTAGCGTGAAATTTTATTTTCTACGACTTAATCTCCAGAGATCTTAATTGTTATCAATTATCGTACAACAAATAAGGCTCTTTGTTTAGGCTTTTTTTTTTCGGAGTGCAATTTTGTAAAGCACCAAGAAAATTCGACGATTAAAATTGCTAATTGCGAGCAGAAAACGTTACAAATTATTCGCTAGACCACTTTCTTAATTTTTATAAAATTTCGTCGTCAATTCAAAACCAATTTTTAATTTCGTTACCCTATGAAACATGTTTTAGAATTTATATTTTTTTTTTTGAGGTTTATTTATTTTAATTTAATTTGTGTAAGTTCAAGCGTTCCTTAAAAACCCTATTTTTGAATAAGCGAGAAAAAAAATATTGAACGTCTAGTGGATTTTGACTTGTAAAATACCACAATAATAAAAAAAAACCCGAGCTTGGATATTTATTCTTAATTTACATTTAGTTAATTCAATCAAAACATTACAACAACAAAAAAAAATCAAAACACACAAATACTTTTTTTTCTGTTAAACTATAATTAAGTTTTCTGTCTTAAATAGTTTGTTCGTTAGTTGTTTAAGAGCGAAAACGATTTGTGAAATTAATGCCAAAAAAATATTTTTTCGAAACCAAAATTCAAATTTCAAAATTCAAATTGTTTGATGAGATTTGAGAGAGTCAATAAGTTTAGTTACTTTTCTTCTAAATTTAGGATTTTTTTTATACAAATTGAGGAAACAAAAAAATTCAAATCGAAACTATTGGCTGTGAAAAAAATTATGTTTAGTTAAAATTATGAGCGTCAAAAAAAAAAAAAAATCAAAATTTGTTCAAAATTTTTTAATAATTTGTTTTTGGATGAAGAAACTTATGAAAATTATTTTTTTTACAAAGTTATTGGCACTAAATGGATCTCAAAATGTGATTATATTTTAAGAATGAAATGTTTGGCTGTATCTTTCGGAACATTATTAGTCGAAAAAATATTTTTTAATTAATTTCAAGAATTTAACATTTAAGGATCTTTATCAAAAACGGAATCATTGTTTTGCTGCTTTCTGATACATACATTAGGTGTTCTTTTATTTTGTATTAATTATAAAGAGACATTCCTGTTTTGTCCATTTTTGAGCGTCATATGGATGATCAATTTCACCACACAACATCCTAAAGATGCTTCTCATAGTGCTATATTATTGTTATTTTCTTGCTTACCGTTTCAAAATTTCACAATTCAATCTCACAAAAAAAAAGAAGTCAATTCAATTTAGAAAATTATTCACGCAATACAAGGATATCTTTTTTTCAAAATCTTTTAACTTACACAAAATACGTTTCAGAATGAAGAAGTCGAATATCAAATAAGTTTCAAAAACAAGTGTAAAATTAAAAAAAAAAAAAATTTCGATTGTACATAAAGTAAACTCCAAAAAAGCTTAATAGAGTCTTTAGATGAATTTTAGAAGTCACATTTGGATACATACCTACACACAAACACACACAATTTCGTTGGTTTCCAGCACAAGCTGCTTACAGTCTACACAATACACACCGCAAAAAAAAAAGAAACGTTTGGAACGGTTTTTTGAACCAAACTGCAATGATGAAATAAACCCGATGAAAAAAGTGATTATGTGGAATCACCAAGTTGATTCTTTCCGAGGATCATTTCGATTCCACTAATCCCAATGCTTAGAGTGCCTCTTAAAAATTTTTTAATGAAAAAAGATGATTCACATAATATGAAAAATAGCAGTTGTTGATCATCAGTATCAATATTGAGAATTTTTTGTGAAAGTCTTAAAACTTAACAAATTCTCTAAACATGCATAAAATATAAAAAAAAAGTGAGAGAATTTGTTAATTTATTTTTTACCGACACAAGACTATAAAATTACAGTAGAGAAAAGTTTTTCAGAAAAATTATATATTGATCGTCGCTCGGTTTTTGACTTGTGAAATATTAAGGGTATATTTCTAAATTTCTTTTCAAAATCGTTTTCCAAGATAAATTTAATTTCATTATTTTCACTTGATTACGTTCCCTTCAATTGAAAAAAAAAAAAAAACACACCACACAACACACACATACTTGAAATAGCAGCTCAGGGGCATCTCAAATTCTTCCATAACACAAATTCAATTGAGATAATATGAAATTATATCAATTAATCAATAGAACCAATAGAAAATTTACACAAATTTCATTGAAATAGTCGTCGTGGAGATTTCATTCTCCACATTTACAAAACAAAACAGAACTGACAACCTGAACTTTAAATTGAAATAGTTAAACACAAATTCAACAAACCGCGATAGCAAGAAAAAGCTTCATTTCGATTTCTTTCTCTGATTAATTTCCGATGTGTGATGATAAAGAAATTATTCGTCGATTTATCGAAAATGAGAATTTTCAATAAAAAAAACCACAATTGTAATATGCAATTATTTGAGTGCCAAGCTAATGATAACGATAACAATTTTTATTCAAAAACCAATTAATTCGAGCGGGCAAGACTAAAAACAGAAGCACAGAAATGCAAAACATTCAGTTATCGAAAAAAATTGTTTGAAAAATTCAGAATTGTGTCTAAACAGTAAAAGTGTTTCTTTATGTTGGAAATATTTAAATGGAAGTGAGAAATAATATTTTACACTGTAGTGCCTGTTCTCCCAATATTTATAAAAAAAAGAAATAAAATGATAGATATAGAAAATAAAAGAAAAATCCAAGGATTTTTGCAAAAAGTAAAAAAAAAAATTTAAATTCATCCGAACATTATGGTACTTTGTTCGAAAATTCAGTTTTGCTATGACTTGTAAACCCGAGAAAATTCAATTATCACTTACGCATTTTTATATAAAAAAATTACAACTTTTGGTGCACTATATCTAGTTCACACTTATGGGCAAAAAAAAAATAAATTCACGCTGAAATCACGAAAAAACAACATTTAGAGAAACGCTATATTCTTTTAATCAATTACACAACTATGAGAAACCTTTAAAAAATTTAAAAAAAAAATTGTGTAATCAAACCATTTAGATACAAAGCAAGAAAACACAAAGTTAATGAAAAAAAAAAGAAGAAAATTATGATATCAAGCAGCACAAAATATGTTTAAATGAAATTTTGAAAATACCGCGAATTTGTTTTCAAAATGAAAATGGTTCCTAATTAGTTGTCGTCGTTTTTCTTATTTGAATTTCTCTCAATTGCAACATTTATTTTTGTAAAACGACAGAAAAAATGCAATAATTGAAAGATTTTATTTTTGTTTTCAACACTTTGAATTGGTTTCTTAATTTCTCATGTAAATAACAATTTTATGTTTAGAAGAAAAAAAAAAGATGGAAAGCAAAACTTCAATGAATTAAGTAAAGTTGTAGGCGTGAAACAGTTAAATTCTAATATTGGCAAAGAATGTCTTATCAGTTTGCAAAAGAAAAAAAAAATGATTTACAAGTTTTAAAGAATGAACATTTTTAAAACAAAATAAAAATGCATATCATAGTTGTAAACCAATTACAATTAAACGGTTTTATCATTCACAGTGATGATGAACAGTAAAATTTGAAGGAAAATCAACACTTTTGATGAAAAATAAAACAAATGCTGTAAAAATAATTGTCCTTTTTCGTTTCAATTCTCTCTCTTTTAAAATAATTGTTTATATCAAATTAACAAATAAAATTGCTTAATTATATTTTCTATAATTGCAGAGAGAAAAGTATCAACGTATGATTTCACCCAGAGCATCGTCATCGATCATGAGTGGCTTGAATCGCTTGAAATCCTCATCATCTTCATCATCATCGTCGTCACAACAAATGACACCACCACCCTCAATGATGATGCCCTCACCATTTCACTTTCCTTTCTCGCCATTTTCTTTTGGATTCGGAATGTTTGATCCATCAACAAATGAAAGAAATGCAGCCATCGATCCCAATAAAATCATTCACTTGTTGCATCAGCAATCTCTGCTTGCTGAGGAACTGCTAAAATATCGCACACTACTCGGAATGTCTGCAAATTCAACTGCTAATCCTTATCTCGACACAAAGCCATCCATTGAATTATTCAAAGTTTCTTCTGACCATCAAAACAAATCAAAATCTAATAAAGATATCGTCCATGATGTAGAATTGATACCATCCAATAAAAAACAAGCAGCTTCGTCCACTTCAGAAATCGACTTAACAAAGAACGATAGTAGTCGATCAACTCCGAAAATTAAGGCCCGTCCCGAATCAGAATTACTCTCAGATAGATCATCATCATCGTCAACATCGACTTCAATTTCGGCAGCTGCCGTTTCAGCAATGTTAATAGATCCTGATGAACTAAAGTGTCATATATGCATGGCAAATTTTCCATCACTTTGGCTTCTAGAGCAACATACTGCTCTTCAACACAGTCAACTATCTGTCAATGAGAAATCATTTAAATGTGAGCATTGTGGACAAAACTATCGGTAGGCTTTATCATTTCATCATGAAAACGTTTTTTTTATAGTAAATTCATTTTTTTATAATAGATATAATTGCTGCCTCCAGTCATCACTTTTGAATAATCCTCAGGAACAGACGAATCTAAATCGCAATCGCCTGCCAGCGGATAAGTTATTTACATGCGATGTTTGCGGCATGCAATTTCGTTATTTGAAATCTTTCAAAAAGCATCGTTTGAATCATGCTTTGGAGCGTTTGCATGGCAAAAAAGAGGGAACGGGAGAGAATTCTGGTGAATTGATGGTATCGAGTACAAATGATGATAGTGGCATTCCGAAAGGTGTTATTAGTTTGGAGGACGAACAAATGTTGCTTGAAGATCAGGATCAAGACGACACAATCGATTCCATTAGCAATACAAATAGCAATATAAATATTTCTACAAATAATCTAATCAATAACCAATTGAACGATCCTAATACAAGTATTTCAACTGATAAGAAGAATACTGGTGGTGATATTACAGATAAGTTGAATAGTAGTGCAATAACTGAATGTGATAAACAAGAAACTAATGGCAATATAACCAGCTCAGAGAGCATGCAACATCATGAGCAAGGCAATGAGATGCGATCGAATCAGGAAGCAGAATCGTCATCGATGAGTTTTGCAATGCCCGGTATGTCAAGTGGCAATTATCCGATGCAGGGCTCAAGTGCGTCATTAAAGTCATTGTTGAATGCTGAATCACTTGCAAGTCAAAATCTGATGGGTCTGAATTCTCAGGAAGTTTCTATATTGAATTTTTTACGGGTGGATGCTGCAGAAAAGCAACGAGACAAAAGATTTGCATGTCCTTTCTGTGGGAAATGTGTACGTTCAAAGGAAAATTTAAAGTTGCATGTAAGAAAACATACAGGTATGACAGTAATGACTTTATTTTTATTTTTGTTTAAATATTTAATTATTTATCACAATGACAACTATGAATTTATAGGTGAAAGGCCATTTGTTTGCTTATTTTGTGGGCGAGCTTTTGGAGGTAAGAGTGATTTAACACGTCACTTACGCATACACACTGGCGAACGTCCTTATCATTGTGAATCGTGTGGCAAATGTTTTGCTCGCGCTGATTATTTATCAAAACATTTGACGACTCACGTTCATAATACTCAATCACAACAGCAGCGCTGAGACTTTGGGAGGCGGAGACGTCACTTCCTCCGCAAATGAGCACACATTAAGGAATAAATCACTTTCACTGACGACCATAACAAGCAATATAAACGACAGTCACTAGAAATCACAAAAAAAGAATGTTTTTTTTTTTAATTAATTTGTAGCCGTTTACCGTGACAATTTTTATCAACGAAATTATTTAGCAAAACTTTTAATTTTCATATTTTACCGCACAAGTGAGTGATATTTGCTCATTTGTAAACAATTTTTAATATTACCAACGAGTTGATGTCAATATGTGCTTCAAACGCAAAATAAACACTTCTCTTACCAAAGTGTAATGGAGCAATTGATGGAAGAAAAAAAAAATTAACTAAACAATTAAAGAAACGCAAAATGTTACCTCAAAAAATACAAGATGAAAGTATATGTTTACATTTTAGTCCTTTTAGTTTCTTTTGAAATGCAATATAAAGGTTTTACATGAGACAAAATCAAGATTTATATTTATACAACAATAACCAACCGAAATTTTTAGGTTTAAAGCTGATAAGTTTTTGAATTATGTAACTTTTTATCTCTATCTCTGTTTATTGATGGGTATGGGTAATTTTGATAACAGTTTTTTTTTTAATGGATATCCACTTAATGATCAATCGTCTTTTTGAGCTGAATTAAAGGTGTTATTCAATGTGCAAAGACGTATGGGCAGAAAAACATGATTAGAATTGACACTGAGTCTGTGATGTATGTTGAGTTGCGTACTGTAAAATAAGAATCATAATTAACTGTTGTTTTAAGATTACATCGAATTATGTTCGATGACATTGTTGTTTCTTTGTTTCGTTATATTTAGTTACACAAACTGAATCTTCAAAAGAATTCAAATTTAATTTGTTTGTTACTCAATTTTCTTTGTTCACTGTTGTTATAGTTTCTTCAAATTAATATATATTTAGTTGAAGTAATTTTAACTGTGCCAAAATCAATGTACCTCAAGTTAAGGTTTCTTAACTCACAACCAATAGAAAAACAACATACATTACCAATAATAATGACGTCAATAGAACTGGACTTCTTTTTCTACAAAATCGTTCTACAATAAATACAATAGTTATTAAAGCAGACAACTCCTGGGGGAAAAATACTCAAAAATTGCGTTTGGCATATTGAAAAATTATAAGTAATTTAGACTCATCGACAGAATGATTCAAATGATTTTTATTGATGTGATGTTGAAGAAAAAAAAAATTAAAATTTTCGGCTAAGAAAACTTTCAAAGTAAAAATGAAATAAAATTAGTTTAAGCGAATAACGGAAACATGTTGTACAAATTTAGAGCAAGGCAGAAAAAATTAGAGAGAGATTGCAACAAGGAACAAGTTAGTTGATCGATAACGTAGAATTGAATAGAAAATTTAAATTTGATAAAACAAAATTTTCAATGTTTGATGTTTTATAAAAAAAAAAAAAATAATCTGGTTGGAAAGAAAATGATTTTAATTGTGATTTTTCGATTCCTCCCACGAAAATTGACTTTGCTAAAGAAAAAATTAAAGCACAATAATGTGCTTTCAACTTTTTAGATAATTGCCATCGACAACCACGGTGGACAAGACACGTCCAGATTGAACACAAAGTAACTTCGAAACACTTAAAAAATATATATATTTAACAGTTTTAATAGATGTCTACTAAGTCAACAGAATATTCTTTATACACGTGAAACGTTTTATTTACCGAAAATATACAACAGAAATGAGAAAACTGTATATATAGCAATGTCAGTTTTTTAAGTATAAAAAAATAAATCAAAAGTGTGATATGGGAAAAAAAAAATTGAAGGATCAAACGTGAATCGAATTAATTTCATTAAAACTTCAAATCGCTCCCTTGGAAAACGATCAAACCAATTTTTTTTCTTGATGTTCCTATTCTGTAAGTTACCAACCAAAATCCATGTTCCCAAATTATTCGTCCTTTAGTTAGAAACTTGTGAAATTCTGCACTATTCTTGCAAAAAGCACTTTAACTTTCGCAAAGCATCAAATGTCAATTTTCAATTTCTTCTAAACTTTAAAGCAAAATGATAAAAAAAAAACATTTGATAATTGTAAATTTTTCGATGGAAAATTCGACTCAATAAAAGTTAAACTGTATTTGATTCGTTTGGAGGGTTGTAAGACTTAATTAATTGATTAAATCAAATTTGCAGAAAAAAATTTCATTGCAACATTAATGTAAAAACTGTAGAAATTCAGAAGATAACAAGAAAAAAATTATTTATTCATGACAAGAAAAAAAAAGCGAAAACAAAAAAAAATATAATTTGATGTTGTGGTATTTGAAATTAACAAACTCATTAGGTACTTTAAAGAAAAAAATGAATTAAGAAAAAAAACAAAAACATGTTGCAAAATTTGCTTAAAAATTAATATTGGAAGAACAAAAATTAAACTTAAACTCTATTCGTTGGCACAACAGTCACTTTTGAAATTGCTTTCAGTGTTGTTTAGACGAGCTAAAAATTAATGTATTTAGAAAACAAAAACAAAAATTATATTGGCAAACAAAAAAAATTCAGATAAAATATGAAAATTGTGAACAGATTGAGATTGAAACGAAATATTCTTCTGCTAAGTTTTACTAACTTGAATTGTTTTGTAAATACTGTTTATACTTGAATCCCGCAAATAATTTTCCGAACAAAAGTTGTTACCAATAAATAAATAAAACATGCAATACGCCTGCCAATCAAACAAGACCGAACCAATTAATTTTATATTTATTTCAATATAATTGACGAAAGTAATTTGCTAGGAATTAATACAAAACTCCAAGAAAACTTTCATTTTAACTCACAGTTTTTCAACGAAATATTTAAGTAAATGAAATACGAAAAAACTTACACACATACACATACAACAAAATAACAAAACTCAGGAAGTTTTTATTGAAGGAATTCTAATAGAAGATATAACCAAATTTTCATGCAGAAAAAATGGATTATTTCAACAGAAATTTGCATATAATTATAAAGCATTAACATGTTTCGGTTCATTTGTTTAATACAAAACTGCAATAAAACTGAAATTTCTTATTTTAATACAAAAGAAATTTCCACGAAAAATAGCAATAAAATTGGTTTATCTGTGAAGAAGTTGAAATTCTTACTTGTTTCGCCAGAAATTAATTTGTAAAGACATTTTGGAAATTTAAGGAACGAAAAGAAAAAAAAAATGTTGATGTAAATTTTAATTAAAGAATTCAATAAAAAGATCAAAAAATGATTTAAAAAATATGTTGGACATATTAATTCACACACGACATGAGCGCTGCTCACGGAAACCACTCAAATCGTATTACTATTGTATGGTTTCATTTAAATTCAAATAGAGAAAATAGGAAGTTTCATTGGAAAATATCGCAACAATAGAATGAACTATGAAATTGCCCGCGATAAGAAGCCGATACCAAACGGCAACAAATTGCATACTTCCTAATGTACTTTCAGGGAATTCAACACTCGTAAAATGCAGCTCGACTTCAATTTGACTGGAAAAACTGAATTTCGATAGTGGAAAATAAACTTTCTTGATATTGGCGAGATACTTTGGCGGCTCTGCGGATAATGAAACTATTTGAGGGATTTGATAAAATTGATAATTATTTTTTTCAGATATTGCTAATTCATTCTTCGAAATTAGGTCTTGTTATTTATTGCATAACGAATGCGCTTACAAAATATTCCTCTCTCTAAATTGTGTACTTTGCACCTATTAAACTGTATATAATTAAAATAATTGATTTTATTTTAGGCCGTCCAGGGATTTTCGGCGCGAATCCAGGAACAAATGGAGAATCTTTATCTGATCTAAGAACTCCTCGAATTTGAGGTATAATTTGCAGATTTTTTTGCCAAAATCCGGAACAGTTCCAGCACAGACAAAAAGCTTTTTATTTGCATATTTCTATTTTCATAAACTTTAAAAATTTACTTAAATTTCAAGCAAATCTCCAGGAATATATTTTAATGCAGTGTTGTTGATAACTGTTGTCTCAAGATTTCGCATCCCACATAAGTCATTTTTCGTTATTCACTTTAATCGGCAACCGGATGTTATTAATGTTTTTAGATTTGGGAATAGCTCGCCTAATCCTGCTGGAATGTATTCTATGTTCAAACATGATATGGATATATATACTGCCGTAACAGCATTGTTCGAATATCCAACTGAGTGCTTTCCTTGAGGAATTAATACCTTGATTCCAGGCTCTGTGGCGTTTAGCTTCGTATTTTGCACCAATATTTCTTGTTACAGAATTCAAATTTACAGATGCCCTTCATTTTTCTGTTTCGCAGTGACTCGAGATAATCTTATTTTAGGTGAAGATTCTTGGACAGATGCGGTTAGACATGGTTCGCGCTTAGCTCTCTCGAGCAGAATGGTAGCGATATGATTTAAAATTGCACTCATTATCACTGTCTGATAAAATCCTTATCCATTTTTTTTCTTGATAAACTTGTCAATTATCGGGTTGTAGAAATAAATATGAACGCTAATAAAATGTTGTGACAGGGTTTCTTTCGAAATCTTAATAAATTATTGAAGAAAATTTTACAACATCGGAAACTTTTCAACTCTGAAATATTTTTTTTTATGGTTTTTGTCAAAAATCAAATTAGCGAAATTGTTTCGAATAGACAAATACGGACTTTCTAAAATTTCATCAAATTTAGCCATTTCTCGCTTCGTATAAAACCTGAAAACTTAGTCCAACTTGCAATGTCACACATTATAAGGTTTTTATGTTGAAGACTTTAATTATTTGCTTTGATTTAGTGCGAATGTCAATATATCGCACTTTGTCATATGTGTGATGAATGACTGGCAAATCTTCTTAACTGGAAAGGTTTTAAAAATATTATCATGAATAATCTGGCCCTAAATTGCTTGTGATGTTTTCAAAAACTTAGTGAACATATATTTGCTTTAACATCATGAAGCTAAATCCTCGTTGGAATATTTCAAAAGTTAATTGATGTTCTTCGTAGATATTTCTCGCAACGATTAACAAAAATGAACTTTGAGATATTTTGCTCGTATTTTATACGTGCTCAAAAAATATTTGTCCCAAAATGAATCTCTCTAAAATTTTAATTTTAGTTTATCTTCATATTTCGTGGAGCTGACATTGTCGCCTCCAATAGTAAACAAAAACGATAGTTAAATATTATTTAGAAAGTGAAACTGAAGTTATCTACCATGAAATTGTTGAAAATTTGTCAATTTTTCGCGGTGATATTCTTATGTGAAGCAACAAAAATAGTCAACAAGAATTTCACCGACATTGATATAACAACAAATCGAACGGAAGTGAAATTTAGTGAATCTGAGAAAGGTTTGATAATTTTGTAGCCCAAGCAGACCTTTATTGATAATTTTTGTTTAATTTATATTGAAACTTATTAAAGTGATAATTGCTATTCGCCAAAAAACTTTCTTTTCAAGATCAATTAGCGACATTATTACGAAATTTTATGTCATGGAACGATATAAGATATGAGTTTCAAGATCTTAACATTTCTACAAATTGCGAGATGGACTATAAACGATTCTTCAAATCCTTGGAAAACTTTGAGTTGTGGGCCTTGAGAGGTGAGGATGCGTTTGGTTATTTTACTTGCTAATTAATTTGTCTTAACCAATTTAATTGCTCAGTTTCTGATGCAACAGCCAAATTCTCATCCGGAATATTAAATGGCAACTTGAATCAATTTGGTGACTATGACGCGTGTTTAAGTGTCACTGGAGAAAGAAATATCATGAAAGTTCAATATTGTCTCGCTTATATCAAAATTGATGTTCCCGACAATTTGCCGAATCTACAAAATTTGTGGAAACTTTCAACCTCCCTTGAAACATTAAAAAGCAATTTCTCAAATGGACTTGATGATGTGAGTGAAACAATTAACATCCGACTAGAAATGTTCACAATAATTATCTTAATTGCAGCTCTATCATTATTTGCCCATCTTCTCATCATTCTTATGGTCATCATGCATGCCGTCATCATGTAACCAGAATGATTACAAACAAATAATTCAAACTAAATTCGATACAATTTTTAATGAAACCGACGTGAAGATCTCTACAATAACTGACGAAAAATTGTGCCAGTCCAATGATGACCGATTAACACAATTTGACATTGGAACTAAGATGGTTCTGTAAGTGGATTTGAATAACATTCATTCAGTTCAATTGTCTTAAAGTTAATTTTCAGTTTACTTTTCACGATGATTTTTGTTATGAGCTTGTTGTCAACACTCTATGATGAAATAGCAGTTGGGGAGAGTAAGTTTTATCTAAAGAAGAAGCAATTTGATTTATGGCAATGACGATATTTTAGAAAACAATCTCTTGACGTCATTTTCATTCAACCGAAACTATAAACAGCTCACATCAATGGAACGTGAAACAGACGATATAGCATCAATTCATGGCATCAGATTTCTTGTCGTCATAATGATGTTTCTATCACACAAATCATTCTTTGTATACTTCTATCCGATGGCAAATCGCACAAAAATTATTGAAGAAACATTTAATAGATCGACAGTTTTTATCAGAGCTGGATCGATCAATACCGATATTTTTCTGATGCTAAGTGGATTATTAACGACATTTTCAATGCTTAAGAAACTGCAACAAAATAGACTGAACGTACTAACGGAATATTTTACACGATATTTGAGAATTATGCCATCGTTGGCAGTTTTAATATTGATATCAACGTTTATTCTTCAATGGATCGGTTCGGGACCACTCTATAAGTTTCTGATATTTCGTGAATCTGATGTCTGTAGGCGCTTTTGGTGGAGAAATTTACTCTCGATTAACATTTGGTTCAGAATACAGGACATGTGTGCATTTCATTCACAGCATGTTTCAATAGACTTTGAGCTTTTTTTGTTAGCGCCATTTTTTGCAATGATTATTCACAAATGGCCAAAAGCTGGACTCAGATTTATCATCACTCTAATTGTCTTCTCAAGTATTGCAAAATTCTATACTACATACCAGATGGAGCTGTCCGAATACATTTATCATGGAATGACGTAAGAAAACATTTGTTTGAGTACTGCTAGAGGTGCCTTCTATTTTTTTTTTAAATTTCTTTACAGATCAAAACAGCTTATGGAAACTGGAAATTATTTGTACATACTTCCACCATATAGATTTATATCCTACGGCATCGGAATCTGCCTTGGATATATTTTAAGGCATAGAAAAGGCAAAACAATATCGACGAAGTATTTTTACTTCGGTTGGTCTTTCACGATTTCACTCTTTTCAATGACGTTGATTTTGGTTTCTTCCATGAGCTTGAAAGAATACGAATACAATCGTATACATGCTGCACTATATGCCAGTATAATGCCAGTATCAGTATGTTTGTTCATAGCATGGACAATTTTTTCAATGGAAATGAAAAATTCAAGTGAGTGTTTTCAATTTAATATTTGTCAAATATATTTCATTAATTTTCACTCATTTTAGGTGCTTTATCAAATTTTTTAGAATGGAAAGGTTTCTTGATTACAACACGCTTGTCTTATAATTTTTATCTCGTTCAGTTTGTGGTTTTTTATTACAACACTGGCAGCGCACGAGGATCAGAATTTTATAATTTAATTAAAACTGGCATGGATCTCAATGAGCTTCTATTCATTGTAGCTGGAACCATTTTACTTACAATTTTTATCGAATTGCCTGTGAAGAACCTTCGTCGTCATATGACCAACGGCAATAAATTTATAAAAATTGACTAATAAGTATTTATTCTATTCAAAAAATTGTTCAAACATGTTATCTATTGTAATATATGCTTTCATTGCAAAATAAAGCGAAATCAAAACGAATTAAAACATCATCATTTGATCTTTTGAATCATCAGAATGTCCATAATTTAAAATAAGTCGTTTTGTCGCTCCAATCCAATCTAATAATATAAACATATTGAATATGTTTACAGCTTCGTAGGAATTTTTCCGCAATAGCCTTTCCAAGAGATCCTGTTGCAGCAAAGATCAGAACACTCTTTCCTGCGAAAAATATTTACGTTAGAATTTTGTGACACGTTGAACTTAAATGAACGGTTTTATTTGACTTTCCCGTTTGAAAGTGCTGTAAACTCTACTATTTTAAAAAAGCGACATCTCTTGGAATATTCGCCGGCTTTGCATTTCTCACCACACCACATTGATCAACTGTGATTTCAGTGTGATCAACGGAATTATCATAAATATTTTATTGTTTTAAATTTGAATCGAACGTCAATGTCTTGAGAAAATCTTATTTTTATGATGTCATTGCACGATATTTCAATGAAACAACCAGAACGACAATATAGAGCCAGTAAGTATAATAATTTATTTTATTTGCATTAATTTCAATACTAGTGACGTACGCAGATCCTTTAAATTTTATTCTGAAGTTAAGAAAAGTTGGTGGCCTTACAGGCATTGATATCTTTAGATATTTTCAATCTAAATCAAAACACGAGTTCACTTTATCCAATTCATGTTCAGAATTTACAATTTTCTATTAAGAATAATTTCAATATTTCTGTAGGCAAATGCCGAGTTCAAGGTAAAATTTGAAAAATAATAAAAAAAATCAATTCATTGTTGCAATTTTATGCAGTCGACGAAAACGAAAATTAAAAAAAAAATGCAAGTTGGCCGAAATGATGCAGTTTGTGTCGTGAATGTCATAAGTAAAGCTTCGTAAGTGGGTGGGAAGAGTTTTATTCGTTGGAGGGGAAGTTTTTCATAGTGCACAACGTTTGCAGAACTATTAAAATTCAGTATGAGTTTTTTGCCGCGACTCACCCAGGCTCGATATTGCGAACCTTCATATCGATTTCAGTACACTCCTAGACAGTGTTTAGCGCGGTTCACTTTCAATTATTTAGCAAATTACAAAAAAAAAAACAGTTGAAGTTCTCTAAAAAATAAATAAATTCAACTTTGAAATGTTTTTTTAAATTTTCCGAATTAAAGTGACAAGGAAATTGAAACTTGAAAATGCTTCGAATAGTGAAAATAATTTGTGTTTTATTGGTAATATGTGAAATAGTTTGCACAAATGACGTTTGTGATCAAGAAGATAAACAGTGTTCTTTAGAACAGTCTGAATTGTTTCATAGTAAACGAAATTTTTCGAGTGATGTTTTTGATGGCAGAAATGAAACTTTTTTGTTAAATGGATTAAATTTCACATCAGCTGATGATTTTCCTTACGATTTTGTCCCTCAAATATCTACAGAAGAAAGAGGTTAGAACAATAAAGCAGAAATAAATATTAATATTTAAAAGTAATTTAAAAAGTATACAATAAATTTGAGAATTTAGCTGATTGCATTGTCTGGGATTTAAATACTTATTACTAATTAAATGTCACATCACAGAACTTTTTCCTGTTCTAGGTCTGAATTTGTTTTCTTTTTTTCCTTTTCAAGAAATTGTCATCTTTAATTCACATTTAATTCCATTTAATTTACGACTTTGTCTTTCTCTAGAAGTCAAATGTGCTTGTGCAGAAATAAAGTAAGCGTGCAGCGACTCCATAATTAGGATCGATTGAGCTTTTGTTGTTTCGGCAAAATCGTGAATTGTATTGAAATTTTTGACATTTTTTCGATGCGTTTTGAGTAGTTATTCAATACATTTGTTTATGATGGACATTGTGGGTTAATATTGCCACTGGAATTCACGTCATATCTTTGTCTTATGTCATCAAACTCTCGATTAAATTCCAATTGATTTGGATTATGTTTTTTAAACTTTTGATTACAACAACTATGAGATTTTTGTTGCACAAACTTATAATTTTCTTCAATTTGATTGCCCTGCCCTGCCTGATTATATCCGTGAAAGATTCATTTGCATTCTATTCTGCCTGCAAATCGTGATTCATTCGATTTCGTGTCGAATTGCATCAAAATTCAACAGAGATTTATAGGTTTAAATTAAAACTGTTAGTTGATCGTGCTTATAAACCAATCATTTGATATTGGAATCTTCAAACTAATAAACAAAAACTCAAGTGATTAAATATTCAATAGCACAAAGTAACATAATTTCAACGCGAAGCTTTTCAAATTAGCATAATTGCAATTACGAGTCAATTACATGTCGTAGCCGGTGATTGATGGCTAATGATGGAAAAGATGAAGCATAAAAACGTGATTTTCCAACATATAAACCTGCCGCACTGCCCCGAAGACCGACATTTTTTTGAACTTCGTTTGATTAACATAATTTTGCTTTGTTTAAAAACTTCACATAAGAAAACAACGAAAAATGTGCAGTGACATCAACTTTACGACTTTGCAATTGCCATCATAACCACAGACACAAGCAAAGAAACAAATTTAAATCACACGCTCGCGCCATAAGCACTCTCTTCCCTGACCCACCTGTTGAAGAGAGAAAGAAAGTGAGAAAAATAACGCAAAACAATTCGCTCAATTTACATTCTTTGTCAAGTTCACAAGATCTAATTAAATAATTTAATTTCACGAGTACATTGCGTCGATCGAGGAATGTGTGTCGGTTACGTTATCGCATGCACTTTTTAGTAGTAACTTTATAAAAATATCAACAATGCACATTTAGCACTTTTATGGGTTTGCCGGTCGTGCAATATTCTTTCACTGGTCACAAAAATAAAACCAAAGCAATGTGACGCAATTAACAACAAAAAAAAAAGCAATAATGTTTCAATTTATCAACAGATTACATTGACGTGCTGAGCCAAAAGTATTTGCGATTACAGAAACCATTCGACATGACCATTTCCTTACCAGGCATTTCTTTTGAATGTCGCCGCGACTCGCTACGATTTCTAGATTCATTGAAAAACTTTGAGCTGTGGGCATTAAAAAGTGAGTATGTCGTCATTATAAATTTAATTCATAAAACATGATTTGACATAAATTTTCAGTGCACGATGCAAGTGCAAAACTCGCGAGTGGTTTACTAAATGGGAACATCATTCAATTTGGTGATTTCGATCAGTGCATTGGCGTGCAAAGTGGCAACCTTCAAGGAAAATATTGTTTAGCTTATCTTCAGCCAACTGTAGCGAAATCTTTATTGTTCACAAACCACTTAAGGAAACGACTGCAATCGTACGACGCTTTCAAAAGTGAATTTGACGATGTGAGTTGCGTTTCTTTTAAATGTTTAATTTGTCTAATTAACAAGACCATCTTCCTTGTTATCAACACGTAAACGAGATTTTATTTTCCGTGGTTAATTGCTGCTAATCGTGCTAACTCAAATCAGCAACACAATAATTATTAAGTATTATTATTTTTCTGGGATTTACTTTAAAATTTGTTTCATCGAAGCCATATAGAGAAATTACTAATTTGCGTAAAATTCCCGTTTGATTTGATTTGATACAAAGAATAAAAAAAACTGCATCATAAATTATTCGTTAGTTGAAAGACAACAAAACTATAAACAAGCTTTATATGCATATTAATTGACCACTTAATTCATTTGGAGATGAACACACACTACAGAGATTGATTTAATTTGCAAATCAATAAATGCTTTAATTAATTTTACGTGACTTTGTTTGCAGTTAGCCTCATGCCGAAACTTAAAATTTTATACGAATTTTATATCAATCTTTATATCGCTTTGAATTAAAAAAAAATATTTGACGCGTTCAAGGCCGATCGCAAATGCACCACACGAGCACGATCAATGCCCCCAATTTGCAATTTCTTCAAAGGTGATTGCTGCAATTTGTGCAATGCATTTGCAATAACTTTCGCATTATTATTTTACGATTAATACGATGCAATAACTGCGCCCTGTGGTACGATTGTGATTGAGCACAGCATCAGTGGAATTTCTATCTATTTAGCGGAATTAAAATAGTAAATTTATCGATTTTGATGATTCTATCAAGGTACTAAAACAAAGCCGCATATTATGCACCGACCAATTAAGCAATTGAGTCACTCCGACAAGGCAATGTGCTAAATTTTCATTATCACAGCGACGTGATCACAATGATTAATTAATTAGTTATTACTTATGACGACGATTCAACGAGATATCCAAAAACATAGTCGATTGTTTTTATTGTAAAATATAATAATTTATTATGACACACATTTTTCTGTTGGTTAAGCGGTTAATTGTGTAGTTAGTGGAATGAAACCGAAAGTTATGATTCTGTTTGACTTTATTATTTCACTTTAGCCGGGCCATCGAGTTCCTAGATATTCAACAATCAATTGGGGGCTTTGTATTCCATCATCGTGTACACATAAAGATGTGGAACTAGCCGTTGCCCATTATATAAAGTCGTTTATCAACGGAACTGGAATTGAGGTCAAGGTGAGAGTTGAGGAAGAAATGTGTCATGTTAGAGACGACCATTGGATGGAGAAATTGGATCGTGGCACCAAAATTGCTATGTAATTATTAAATCAATTAACAAGTTCAATTAATAATTGCCTATCATTTCTGCAGTTCCGTATTCATCCTTTTAATTGTCATTATAGTGACGGCATCACTTTACGATTATTACAAGCAAGAAGAAAAAAGTGAGTAAGCTTTTTTTTGGTAAGCTTTCAAAAGCTAATTCTTATTGAATTTCAGATGAACTTCTAACGGCATTTTCATTGATCCGAAATATCAAGAATTTCATATCAGTAGAACGAGATTCAGGTGACATTCGAACGGCGCATGCAATAAGATTCTTCAATGCTCTTATGCTCGTAATCTCACATAAGTGCATGGCAATATTCTTTAATCCTTATGCAAATAGAACTGCAATGTCTGAAACTATGGGTAACTCCTGGACTGTCATGGGGCGTGCAGCATCATTATATACCGATCCGTTTCTAATGATAAGTGGAATGCTAACAGCTTACAGTTTATTCGGAAGATTGCAAAGAGGTGGCAAAATAAACATTTTAAAGGAATATGCAAGTCGTTATTTGCGAATAATGCCGCCATTAGCATTCCTTATTGGCTTTTGCACTTATATATTGCCATTAATTGGCGATGGACCACAATGGAATCTTGTTGTTGGCCATCATACGGGGATTTGCAAACAGTACTGGTGGCGCAACTTGTTATTCATTCACAATTGGTTCGGATTTTCGAACATGTGTTTAACACACACTCATCACATTGGAATTGATAGTGAATTATTTGTGATTGCACCATTTCTGATACTGATGCTTTGGAAGTGGCCGAAGAAAGGAACTTATGTGTTAATTAGTTTGGGATTTCTATCAACAATTGCTCGATATTATGTCACTTACACAAAAAATTTGTCAAACTACGTCTTCTTCGGTACCAGGTGAACATTGAAATGTTTCGATTTTCAATATTTTATTTATCAATTTAATTATTTTATTCACAAGTTTGAAAATGTTGTTTGCAACAGCCGATCACATGTACATATTGCCGCCACATCGTTTTACCGTCTATGCAATGGGCATCTTTCTTGGATTTGCCTTGAGGAATTTCAAAGATATGAAATTGTCTCAAAGTCAAATCAGATTCGGTTGGTGTGTAAGCATTGCATCAGTGCTGATAGCTTTCTTTGGACCCGCGCCAATGGGCGACATTGATTATAAGTTCAATGTCACGCATGCCGCACATTACGCAGCCTTCTCACCAATACTATGGTGTATTTTCTTTGGATGGATCATTTTCACATCGCAATTAGGTTACACAAGTGAGTTTCAAAAAAAAAATGTATTACATCAGCATCGAAACCTTCAAATACATTTCTTGTTGATTTTTTTTAGATGCATTTACGAGAGCCCTAGAGTGGAGAGGTTTTCTAATATCAACGAAAATGTCTTATGCACTCTATCTTACACAGTTTCCATTGTTTTTCTATAATGTTGGAAATATTCGGACTCCACTGCACTTTGGAATTGTTAAAACAGTGGTATGATGATGATTCGTTATCAAATTCTAGTAGAAATTTTATCACAAAACTTTCGTTTTCAGATCGATTTGAATGAAATGCTCTGCATTGTGATTGCATCGATTATTTTAACAGTTTTCATTGAACTTCCATTTAACAACCTCAAGAAAGTGTTACTAGATAAGAAGCGACTCGAACAGGCTACCAAATCACAACTTGATGTCAACTCAAATATTAAGTTGAAAGATCTGTAATAAAAAAATAATTTTAATAAAATGCTTTAATTTTTGCCACCATAGAAAAAAAAAATGTTAAATATTGAATGTTTGTAGAGGAATTAATTTTTAACGTCTCATGCATTAAGTGAACAATTAAAACAAAACATTTTAATTAACACCTTCTGGTTCTTGACATTCTGATTCAGGCACTCACTCACTCGGACTTCAATCAGTGCGACCACCACGAGCCAAACAACAAAAAATAATAAACGTGTTATTTGCTAATGGTTCATCAATTGCAAGTGGCGATACTATTGAAAGAAGATGTGTGACTCTCCTACTCTTAAGTTCTCCGTGCAACATCAAGTCACGTTGCGATTGTTTTATAAAGGAAGACTACTCTCCTACTCTAATTAAAGTTCTCCTTGCGATATCAAGTCACGTTACGATTATTTTATGAAGGAGGGGTGGGAATATAATAGATATAATTCATTATAATGTGGAGCACTTTGCAGCATTAATTCAATTTTATTCGACCGTTACAAATGAGATACAACTGACCCATTGTGAAATTTTCTTCATCACAATCTCGGCCCCCTAAATTCCAAATAAAGATAACTTTCCCACCCCTAAGTTTTTTCTACTGCGATACGGCAAATTATAAAAGTACTTAAAGAGGTGATAACTTTCAAAAAAAAAAAAAACGTTTTCCAGTGCTGTCCATCGATGTAGCAGCTAAGAAATTCCCACGAAAAATGTCACTGCGTCTCTGATGTTAAATGATGTAATGCAAATAAAAGAATCTGTTTATTTAAAACTCTTGGTACATAGCTCTTATTTTTCCCATAAGATGTTGTCTTCTTTTATATTTCGTTATTTTATTAAATTTTTTTTTATTTTTTTTTTGGGGATATTTCAAAGACGATAATAGTGACTTACTGCTGCGAACTAGCAATCAGTTTTTTACTACCTCTCCAGCTGTACACATCAAGTTATACTAGAAAAAAACTTAAAAGCTTTATTAAGATCCCTTGAGGCGACAAAATTTTTAAGTGTGAAAATTGTAAGTTCGTCATTATAGTTGGAAGTGATTGTTCACGCTGAAATGATCCTCCAGAGGATTCTTATACTCTTGGGAGTGGCACTAAGCTGCAATGGATTACGATGGGATGAAAATTATGATCTTGGTGAAAACATGACACTAATTGATGTTTTTATGAAAAGCATGGAATTGTCCGATTATCGTGTACCAAACATAGGAGAAATGGAAAAAGGTTTGAAAGTTAATGAAAAGTGGCAACAAAAATGTTGAGTGAATTTTTTTTTTAATCAATTAATTGCAGATTATATCAAGATTATTGCACCGAAATTGTTAGCATTGCAACCACCATTTGACATGTCTCGTAATATTAATGTGTCGTTGCAATGTCGAAAAGATTCGAGAAATTTCGTTAAATCTCTTCAAAGTTTTGAATTGTGGGCACTCAAAAGTGAGCAAGGATGCAAATATTCGCAAAGTGAAATTAATAATTTAAAAAAAAAAAAAATATTTCTAGTGCATGATGCAACTGCTAAACTTTCCAGTGGTCTTTTAAACGGCAATGTAAATAACTATGGTGATTTTGATCAATGCTTAGACACGATTGCGAATTCTGACAGGTTTCAGGGTCAATACTGTTTGGCGCACATTGAACCGAAAATTACCGATATCAATTATCACTATCTTAATTATTTGCGAACATTGACGTTATCTTTCGAAGCATATAAAAGTAAATTTGAGGATGTGAGTGCAACATTTTTACTTGACGTCATCTTAATTAACGATTCTATTTATTTTTCCTTTTATTTCTTAAAGCCAAGCCACGTTGTACCAAAAACTTCAGAAGTTCATTGGGGACTTTGTGTGCCATCGACATGTACTCATGAGGAGGTTCAACTTGTTTTGAGTGAATTGTTGAACGATTTCACTAATCACACGGGAATTAAATTTGATGTGGAAGTTCTCGAGAACATGTGCCAAGTGAAAAATGAAAATTGGATGTCGCAACTTAGCATTGGAACCAAAATTGCAATGTGAGCTTTTTTACAAATGAAATCATAAAAAATGAAATTTTTCAATTTTTCTCTTTTAGTGGTTTTTTCATCACAATTTTCATTCTATCAATTCTATCCGCAATCTATGAAGCACAACCATGTCCCGAAAAGAAAAGTATGAAAAAGCTTTCATAAAAGTAGCTTTTCATAAAAGCTTGAATTAAAAGCTTTTCGTTTCTTTTAGATGAATGGCTAACAGCATTTTCAATAACGAAGAGCTGGAATGATTTAATAAATTTGAAGCAACCCAATGGCGATATTCCATCGCCGCATGGAATTCGTTTTGCAACTATGGCTATGCTCATCATTTCTCACAAATGCATGGAAGTGGATTTTAATCCAATTGTAAATCGTAATGAAATGATTTTGACGTCGAGAAATCCAGTGACTGTAATTGTACGAGCCAGTTACCTTTACACTGATACTTTCATCATGCTAAGTGGTATGCTGGTAACTTATTCGTTCATTGGCCGCTTACAGCGAGGACAAACGATAAACATTTTAAAAGAAATTGCGGGAAGATATTTTAGAGTGATGCCACCAATAGCTGCATTAATTATTTTCGGAACATTCATTCTACCAATTCTTTCCAACGGTCCGCAATGGAATCTTCTCATCACATACCAGTCGGAACTTTGTAAACAAACTTGGTGGAGAAATTTCCTAATGATTCACAATTGGTTTGGCTTTCAAAATATTTGCATGACACATACTCATCACGTCGGAACAGATTTTGAACTATTTTTGGTGGCGCCAATACTCATTATTTTGCTTCATCGGTATCCAAAGAAGACATCAATTGTTGTTATTATTATATCAATAGTTGCGACATTTGGCAAATTTTATGTCAACTATTCAAGAAATTTAACAGTTTACGTTCTATTCGGATTGGAGTAAGATGCCAAAATGACTAAAAAAAAATCCATAAATGTAATGAAATTTATTTACATTTTCAGTATATCAAAACTTTATGAGATTGCTGATCACATGTATATCCTTCCGCCATATCGTTTTCCAGTTTATTCCATTGGTATTTTTCTTGGTTATTTACTAAGGAAGCATAAAGATGTTAAACTCTCACCGGCACAAGTGAATCTTGGATGGTTTCTCGCGACGGGTGGCTTTCTAGCGACACTTTTCTTTACAGCAACAATGAGCGTTTACAATTATGATTATGATGCGATGGATGCTGCTTTGTACTCATCATTGGCATCCATTCCATGGTGTTTATTCTTCGCTTGGATCATTTACGTAGCACAACTGGGCTATAAAAGTAAGAAACATTTTAAGGCGAAAATGAATTTTAATGTTTACATAATCATTCCGTGAATCAACAGATGGATTCGTCAATGTCCTCGAGTGGCGCGGTTTTATGATCTCAACGAAGCTGTCATACGGAATTTATTTAGTTCAGTTTGCCGTGTTTCATTACAATATCGGAAAGACACGCAGCTCGAGTCATTTCGGCATCGTTAAGTCTGTGGTGAGTTGAACGCAAACATTTGAGAGTGTTTTTTTCTGATTAAATATTGGCATGCCGTCAATTCATCCAAACAGCTCAACACCAATGAGATCTTGTGGATTGTTTTAGTCGCAACGATTTTGACCTTGTTCATTGAATATCCGTTTGGGAATTTGAAAAAGTTGATTTTCGATCAAAAGCAAGCATCAAAGGAATCACCGAAATTGGATAAAAACGCAAATGAATTACCAATAAAGAAAATTGATTAAGTTTCTAAGATGCTTTTGTGCTTTTTTTCTGTAATGATATTTTTTTCATTTGAATAAAATTTAAAGAAATAACCCTTTGCCTTGTACATATCTCTCAGACTGAATTTGTAGACTTTAAATTGATAATATTTTTTGTACAAACTCATTAACGATTGACACTTGTCGGGGCAAAATTACAATCGAATATCAAATAGTTCCGAAAGTCAAATATTTAATTCATTATTTGCGGTAAACACACTTCTTGTCTCACCTTTTGGCGCGCTGCCGATATACCTTTGTTACCTGTGGCATTTCTCGTCTCATTAGTGATCAAATGGTTACCATATAGATTGCCGCTGATAATCTTTCAGAAGCGTTGGCTTGGCTCATTGTTTGATTACGTCACATTCAGAATCTTCAAGATAAAACAAGTTAATAATTTCATCAGTGAGACTAACCCTGAAACAGTCCCTTACTGAATATTTGAAGATGTCAAATACATAAAACCTGAATGAAAATTTGTAAGTTGTATTAAAATTAAATACTGATCTCTGTGCTATCGTCTATAAGAATCCAAAATTATGTTTATTAATGAGCAAAGAAGAAGTCATGAAATTTTCTTAAGCATTTTAGAATATCGCACATTGTTATTCTGAGTATGACATCAAGGTTATCATTAATGCCGAATGCGTAAAAGAATTTCAGAAAAGTACTCTTTAGAAAATAATAAATGGAATGAGATCTAAACTTTGAACATCTCTGCAGGGCGCAGGTTCAACAATGTAAACAAGTTAACAAGGAAATCAACGGCAAAAATAAATAAAAAACAAAAAATTTTGAGTGGGTCATGGAAATCCACTGGACATTCAACTGTGTATGTGATGTCAAATGTTATATGCCTTTCAGTGTTGCTATAATTAATTGAACAATTATCTCTCGATTGTTGTGTTTATCGTTTACTAATCTCACGACATTTGTTTGATTTTTACATGCCTTAATTAAAAAATGTGTTGTTTTCTTCGCGTCTCGATTAAGCTCCCGAAATTTAAATGCCAAATTTCATTATTCTATTAAAAAAAGAACCTTGAAGAGCAAAATCTTTTTTTTTTACTGCACAGTTGTTTCAAAGAATGCGCTTAGAAGCTATTCACTCACTGTCTGCTTAGTTTCAATTGCAATCAAGAAGAAATCTTTGAACATTTCTTTTAAGATTCACTTGAAATCCGTTTCGTACCAATGCGTCGTAAGCACGCGTGCAAAACAAAAGCCAAAAAAGATGCTTAATGGTATTGAGAGAGCTTAAAAGATGGTTTGAGAAAAGAAGTGAAAAATGTTTGCAGACATATTTTGCTGTCAGTTAATTTTGGACCATAACGTTGATAGCATCTATGTGGAAAAAAGAGCAGAAAGTTCCTGTTTGAAAATAATTAGAATTTAAATTCACCACAGCGATATTACTCAAAATGTCTGGAACTAAATTAGTATTTTTATTCATTGTGATGCAATTAACAATTTTCGTTAAGAGCAATCAAAACAATTCGATACAAATTGATGAATTAATAACTAAAATTGATCATCAGCCCTATTATGTGGTACCGGAGAAAAGTGATAGTGATAAAGGTGAATAAAGTATTAAATTTAAGCTTCTGTCGTGCATCATTCAATTCATTTGTGGAAAGTTTCTTTTTTTTTCAAATGCATCCGAAATTATCTGCTTTTGTTCCGAATATTGTAATACCGCAAAATAAAATTCGATGGGAATGTTCATTAGTTTTGTGTACGAGCATTATTTTTTATGTAATCATCTTTCGCAAATGACAACACATAAATTTTACAAGTGTCTTAATTTATGATTGCATTAACCACTAATTTACTTTCATTCGTGTTTCTAAAAAAAACATTGTTCAAAGAGACGTTTTGCAATTCTTTAAAGATCTCTTGCAAAGAAAATCCATTTATAATATCATAAAGCCATACTCGTGCAGCCATTTAAGGAAGTTTAATTAAACTTTTTTTTTTGTATTATGGTTCCTAAAAAAAACTTCTTATTCTTTAATTTGTCGTGCTTGTAGAGTTTATCGAAATTTTGAGTCCAAAGTTGTTTGACATTGAGAAACCTTTCGACTTGACTTCAGTTCCTGATATTACCATTGAGTGCCGTCGCGACTATCTACTTTACTTAAAAGCACTAAAATCTTTCGAGCTCTGGGCATTGAAGCGTAAGTTGATTATTTATTTTGTAAGTCTATTTGATGACTATTAAATTCAAACTTTCAGTGTACGACGCAAATAGCAAATTCACATCTGGCTTACTGAGTGGTAATGTGAACAATATTGGCGATTTTGATGAGTGCTTAAGTGTTGAGAATACCGAATATCGAATTTCTGGAAGGCACTGTGTCATCGAACTGCAGCCAAACATTGACACAACATCACCATATTTGAATTACTTGCGAAAGCTCGCACAATCTTTCGAAATAATTCAATCGAATTTTGATGATGTGAGTTTGTAAATAATGAAGATTCCGGTTCATTATTCCCATTAAGTTTGTTATTTTTATTTAATTATTTTTATTATTATTATAGCCGGCTCATGTGTTCAGTCGCTTCTCAACAATTTCGCGTGGCATTTGCGTACCAAATGCCTGTAGCAACATTGACGTTGAACTTGCAATTAAACACTCTGTTAATGCTTTTACAAATAACACCGGTTTGAATTTTAACATTCAAGTGAACGCGGGAATGTGTCAAGTTAAAAATGATGACAATGCCGGCTTCAAACTGGAACGCGGCGCTCGAATAACGATGTGAGTTATTTAAATTTCAACAAATGATAATCATGCCATTAGTTTAAGATGTTAAAAGAATTATGAACAACAAATTTGATTATCATATATTTCTTTTCGTAGCGGATTAATCTTGTTTGTTTTGCTAATTTCATTCGCATCGACGGTTTATGATCATAAGCAGCGGAGCGACAAAAGTGAGACTCGACGGAGATAAAAAAAAATCAGAACTTATTAGTCAAATATCTATTATTACAGATCTCTGGCTGACGTCATTTTCGATCATAAGAAATTCCCATGAACTCTTTACGACCAATCGGAATTCCGACGACATAAAGTCTGTACATGGAATTCGATTCTTTAATGCGATTCTAATATTTCTGTGTCACAAATCTGTTGAAAGCTTAATTCCAAAAACGAATAGAACGGAGATGGCAATAAACTCTTCTGACACAAATTCTATTGTAATTCGAATTTGCGCATTGTACACAGATGCCTTTCTTATGTTAAGCGGAATGCTTGTGGCATATTCGCTTATAGGACGTCTTAAGAATGGTCGACGTATTGAAATCCTCAAAGAATATATTGGCAGGTATATACGCGTGATGCCAAACATTATTTTTGTGATGCTCGTAACAATTTATGTTGTTCCGTTGTTCGCACCGCAGAGCGTGCAACGTGGTTTAGTTATTGAAAAGCCCGCGCAATTATGCAAACAATACGGTTGGAGAAACCTACTCATGATTCACAATTGGTTCAGATTCGAAGACATGTGCAATTTGCACACACACCACATTGGAAGTGATTTTGAGTTGTTTATATTTGCACCGCTCTTGGTTTTATTGCTATGGAAATGGCCCAAGAGAGGCGCAATATTGATCATTTCACTCGCTGTCGTGTCATCAATAGGTAGATTTTATGTGACTTACACTCGACATTTGTTGTACTTTATACCGTTCGGAGCGAATTTGTCAAAATTGATTGAGACTGCCAGCTATCTTTACACGTTGCCACCTTACAGATTTACCGTTTATTCCATTGGCATTTTGCTTGGTTTTGTTTTGCGAAAATATGACGACATAAAATTGTCGAGAATTCAGATGACTATTGGATGGAGTCTATGCGCGTTACTTAATTGGCCAGTTTTCGCAATGAGCGCGCGAATGACTGGTATTGATGTTAAATATAATCCAATGACTCATGCAATTTTTGCCGGTTTTGCACCGATTGCATGGTGCTTATCATTATCGTGGATCATTTTTAAGAATCACTTAGGCTACAAAGGTAAATTTGTGGAAAAGCTTATTAAACTCTCAATTACATCAAGTTCTTTATTCAGATGCTTTTACATCATTTCTGGAATGGAAAGGATTTGTGATAACAACGAGATTCTGCTATGCATTTTATCTCATTCAAATTCCAGTATTTCAATTGATAATTGCAAACACAAAAGATGTTCGCCACACTACCATAAGCTCGATTGTGAGTTAAAACGCTTCTCATGTACAAATGTTTTTTATTAAGACGCTAAAAATGTAATTTCTCGATTTCTTACAGATTAACCTTAATGAAATCTTTGTGATTTGTCTAGCGTCTGTTTTCATTGCTGTTTTCATTGAAACGCCATTCATCAACATCAAAAAGGCGATGTTTGATAGACGTGTCAGTGTGAGACCGAAAATTGATGAGAATTACAACAACATCAATGCCAAGAAAATACAATGATTTAAGAAGATGGAGCCACTGACGCATGAACGCATGAATTTAGTCCGTACGTTAATTCTTTGGAATAAGATCGAAATTAAATTAACTACATGTTAATTTAAATTTTTATCATCTGTTAATTAAGATTAAGCTAAATTTTGGTAGTTTACTCCGACTGAATTGGTCACTGAATAATGAAATATGTTCGTGACTCATCGTGAATCTCGTCCGATTAGGATGTTTTCTAAATTTAGAAAAAATAATCACTTCAGAATTAAAAAGGCGTTCGAAATCCATAAAGTGCCATACTAAATCCAAGTCAATCGATTGATATTTATGTATTCTCTACATCTACAACATCGTAATGGGAGTATTTATTGTCCTGAGATTTCAACATTGCAAATTTCATGACTAATTTTCATCGGAACAACGAACATTGAATTTCTGGGATCACTTACAAATAAACAAAAAAAAAATTATCGCTGAAAATTTGAACTAAAATTACATTTTAATTAAGAAATTGGAAAAAAAATTATTTTACATTCCATAACAAAATGTCAACATTTACTTTTTATTTCATTATCTTAGAGTTTTGATTCACATTATTTCTCTTATTTTTTTATTTTTGTCGTCCATATATAAAAATATTATGCAATAAAAATTAATGAGTAAATAGAAAAAGAAAGTCAATGATTTTGTCTTTTGATTTCAGTAATAAACAGAATTTTTTTTATCAAATCTCGACAATTTTTCTATGGATCTTTATGGAGTGATTCCATTCATGAAATGCTTCTTTTTTTTATGTAACATACGTTGATAATTTGTGATGCATCTGGAGCGAAACTCAGATTTTTTCTGCTTTAGTTGGCAAAGTGAGAATGGAAGAAAAAAAAAAAAAAACTTAAAAAGTTTTTACACAAAAATTTCTTGAGAATTTCTTGTTCGTTTTGCCGTTTTTTTATGCATTAAAAACATTTTCTTTTCTCGGTGTGATTTTCATAAATGATGTTCCTTCCGGTTATGTTGGGGTTACCTATTTTATTTATTTCTCTTATTTAATTTGGTAAAGAAATTCTGTTCTATCCTTCTTGGAATGGACTATTGCACACAATGTCGTGGAAGGACGGGAAAAAAGGACATTATTTATGTATCTCATACCGTGAAATTATGCATTTCATAAATAGTTGTTATTATTCGCATCACATTTTAGTTTCTATGCTGCCGTTGCTCAATTTGAAAAGTTTTCCGCTGCCACAGAATGAATTTAATCGCTATTAATTATAAGTTGTTATATTTTTCTTTGATATAATTTTCTAACTTTTTCTTTCTCTTTCATTTCTTTACTTGCCGTTTGTATAATTTTCCTACATTTGCGTTAAAATACATTTGTTTAATTTGATTTGTTACGAAGTAGTAACTTGCTTCTTTCATGTGTTGACGTTTGGGTACAAGTATTATGTTTTTGGAAAAACAGATTACACGGACAATGTAAATTTGAGAATGCCAAATTTGTTTGACAAAGTTGTATATTGCACGCTACAATGAACACCCAGAAATGAGTCACTGATGATATCTAATCCAAACGGTCTCAACTGTAGACAGACACTTTGTTTATCGCTCTCAACATCATGTGCCGTTTTATGATTCTTGTGTCTCGACATTTGAATTTACAAGTCTGTCTAGTTGTTAGATAAACAACAAATACATACTGAAACACTTGGAACATTTTTCAGCTCTCGACACGTCATTCAATGAGAATGGAAGAGAGAACGATTCACATAGTGAGTTCAAATTTACATTTTGCTGTCATTTAATGCATTTAACTCAAATGACTAATTTACGGGCAATCTGCATGCATGCAGTAACATTGTTTTTATTTTCTTTTTAGTGTACATTAACCATTTGCTGCCGTCTGTTCAAGTTTATTTTTATTTCAATTTAGGAGAGGAAGCTCAAATTTGTTTATTGCATAAATTGGATTCGCTTTTCTTTCATGGCTGTTTCGAGCAATTTTTGTGTACACTTATAATGAGAACAAATTAAAACAACATGATGGCACGCAAGCAAAGAAAGTCAGACCGGTTTGGTAGCATGCAAGAGACTTGAGGGCGTATAAATTCATAATTCAAAGGCTCATTGAAAGGCAATGATGAAATAACTTTATCATGAAATTCAATCTCAGCATGTGCACATATTGAAGATTCTCTCTTTGAACCTTATCGCATAAAAACGCAAATATGTGATAACAAAGACATATATATGAACTGAAATGAACCTTGCACGACATGTCACTGCCATATATTTCTGGTTTAAATTTGAATTACCGCTCGAAGGGTTAATAAACGTCTTGATATCTCTATCATGTCAAATTGTTTGCAATTTAGCTTTAATATGATTTGATTACAGTATAAGCTGCCGAAATAAAGGTCTGCTGCTTTGTCGCCAAAAAAAAATAAATATAAATAAGGACCATCAACAGAAAATGAGCTTTCTTCGTTTGATTTTCATTTTGAGACAATCACAAATTCACATAATTCCATTCATTATTTACTTGAGAAGTCAAATATATGTATGCTTATGTATTGTTTGAGTAGTATAGTTTTGGGATATGGTAATTTCTTTATAATTCTAAATTGGACACCATTTTGTAATTATGTTTATAGCTTAAATGACATATATTTTTTTAAACTTATTCCATTCTCGCAATCTTAGAGTATTTTTTGGTGATTTTTTATCTTCTTCTTCAAAAAGTATATAATTTCACTAGGAGTTTATTGCATTTGGCTAATTACACAACGGCGCTCATTCACATTCACACTCATTTATACGATTCTCTATGAGAATATTTATGAAATATGTTTGTAACATTATCCTCTTCTTCTTTACCTTTTACGATTTCCATTACAAAAAGCGCGTTTTGATTATAGTTATTTCTGAATGGCTAAAGTGTGTGCTAAGTGAATTCGAAATGTGAGCGATGTTTCAATAATTGTAAAGAAACTGCTATCTATTTCCCACCAGCTCAATTTGTCGATATTTTTTACGTAAATTTGAGACAGCATCTTTGTACAGCACTGGATCCAGTCTCATGTTTGATCGGAGCAGCGGCATGTAGCCGAATACAGCTGCAAAGGTGTTGAGACAACTTTGTCGTTGAATAAAATGATCCGGATCGTTCCATGGAGAGCGGACACTTTCTCTGTCCTTGTAGGCTTTCCGTTGTGTAACTTTGATTGGTGGCTTCCTTGTGACGTGCGATACCATCATGTTCATTAATATATCTTCACAATTCGAGGATTGTTGAACAGTTTTTAATAACAGATATGATAGCCAGTTTGTGTACAAATAATTATAATAACGATGATAAAATGCTGCACCTGTCAGCACAATTGAATAATAGTTTGTCCATTTTGATGTGTAGCCCCAGGTGTTCTTTGAGTCATCATAAAAGTGCGCTCGTGCTGGAAATCCTACTATTCTTTCTGGAAAATATTTCCACACATTATAGGCGAAATCAATTTCATCTGTATTTAGGATTGCATCCTCATCTAATGATAATATGGCATCTGTTTCTATGAGCGGATGAGGTTGAAATCTTTGCGATATGCTTGGACGAGAATCTTCTGCACTGCCAACAGTTGGCGTGATGGGAGTATTTAATGATGTGACAATGTGAAGCGGAATGTGTCCTGTTGATGGGAAACGTTTTCGCGATGGCACTTTTTGGTCCGCTGCCCATAATATTAAAATTCTATTTACAAATTGACTTTTTGTTATGCTTTTGACTAGCTTATAAAGAGCTGACGATGGTATTACAGTTTGTCCTATCTGCACAAATATCACTGCTGTGAAATTTTCATTCGGCTGATATCCAATGGTATCGAGTAGAAATGGAAAGTTTTGATTTGTGTCGGAAAATGTTGGTAGTGTCAACAGAGCTCCTGGTGATGTGTTCCATATAAGTCCAGATCTAAGTGGATAATCCGGTAAGCGCTCACGAATAATTTCAAATGTTGTAAAGACAATTTTCTCTATGGAACTGAAATAACGCTCCCAAAGAACTTGTGTCTGTTGGCGCATTGCCATTATTTTTGTTGGATCGATGCTACGAACAATATCTACCACTTGAAGTAGCAGTCGTTCGTCTCCCCATATGGCGGCTTGCTTCCAGTCAATATTTGGATGAAAAGGCAATACCCACGAGTTTGATAAAAGAACTGGAATGCATCCGGCTTGGAGGGCTTCTAAAAATCGAAATGATCCCAAGCGTCTGCCTCTGGGCACAAGGCAAAAAGTTGAATTTTGCAAAAGAGTCTCATAATCATATCGGTCGTATTCTCTATTGTCATCATCACATCGACCATCCTGAAGCTCTCTCCAACTCTTGCCATGTCTGCATGTTGTGACCATCACTATATCACGCCCATTGTGAAGATGAAATAATGAGTTTCGTGTTTCAGATCCAATGCCATGAACATAACGTTTGCCTTTGAATGCTAGCAAAAATTTTTTATTGGCTGGAAAATTGTTTGCCGTCACCATACCAGTGTGACCACTACGTAGAGGAAAATGCTTATGGAACAAGGGAATGCTGACATCGAAATTGTGACGCATTGCTTGTATGCTCATGCTAGCTTTGGCCAATATTGCTTGGCCAGTATCAAAACCTAATCCTAATTCTTCATATGATGGCCAAGTTCCTGAATACAAATTAAATATGACATGATTTTTGCCATTGTTCCAGTATGGCAATCTTTGGATTCTTTGCGGCACGTTACGCACTAAATCTTCACTAAGTGAATCTCGATCGAGTGTATCTATAGCTAAAACAAATAAGCACGCTTTATCCGCATCGGATGTATAATATCGTGACTCTGTGATGGCGGTGAGAATTTTTTGATAATTTGCACTTACTGGTGGAGAAGCGCCCAATGAGTTCACTGGTTCGGGAGGATACACGTACACGAGAAAATTGTCATAGCATTTGGTAAAATCGAAACATGTCTCCATGCTGCACGATTTATAATTGGTCATCTTTTGGTAATCTTTTGTAACCTCTTCGGGCATTCCATAGAGATCATCGTAGTCTTTAACATATTTACTTTTATTATCATGGTTATTATTAGCGTACTTCCTATGTGAGATGATGTTGTTTAACTGATTATTTGCTTGCACGTTACTCCTAATATTATGATAATTGATATTGTTCTGATGTAAGACGAATGATGGCAATAAGTCGGGTGTATTTGCATTTAAATTGAATAATCTTTTGATACGATATCCGCCGAAATAGCAATATGCTAGAAACGCGCACGATAAAACGACAAGAATATATCGCTTTTTTGCTTGCATGGTGATTCGCTGATAGGACTTTCGTGATGAATGATAGAAATGAATTTTAAAGCTTTCTATATCAATTATTATCGGGTGCTTATTTTATGTTGATGGTGCTTTGTTTGTATCCAATCAATTGGATTTTTGCATGAACTCGTCAAATTCTATCCATTTTCCAAATCGATGTAACTGTATGAATGTGTTAAATAAATTATTATCAATTCACTCGTTCATTTTTCAGCATTTGTTGATTTTTCATTTATAACAAAAAGTATGAAACATTTTTTTTTTTTCGAAACTTTTTTTTTATGGAACTTTTTTGTGTTTTTGTTTTTTCCACATTATTTGAGTTTAATGCACCGTTTGTTAATGTTTTTTTTATAAAAGTGTATTCTGTTCTTAAATAAACTTGTTTCAACGATTTAAATGCGCGAAAACAGAGAAATCTAGGTGAGAAATAAATTTTCAATTGTAAGTTTTCAAATGTAGATTTCTTCTGCTATTTCGAGGGGTAAAGCGCTATTAAAAAAGTAGGCACATGAGTGGGCAGAATGCTACTTAGAATAAATAGCATTTCAGTTGCATACGAGTGTAAGATTAAAAACATCTGTCTGTCATATTTAAATATTTTTGATAACGTTTTATTTTCTATTTCAGACTCTTTAGTAAATATTTTTCATATTGTTCCTTTGCTTTTAATAGCTGAGCTAATAATTCCGGATTGTGTATTAGTGATTCATCAACATCTAATGAACTACTTTTAAGTAGATTTCTAAAATAATTAAAAAAATATATATTTTTATGGAGCATTGAATAAATCAATTATGGGAGCTCACTCTTTGATAAACTGGAAAGCGCCGAGCTTTAATTTTTGGCTGCAATTGCTTGATTGTGCATGAACGAAAATACTTGATGCGTTGTCGAAATTTAAGATTTTCAATAAAAAGGCTTCGCATCTTTGTTTTAGTGATTCTAATTTGAGCTTGAATTGAAAGTCATCATTTTGATTATAAATATTTTTATGAAAAACCCTTGAAGAAATTAAATAAATTTACCTTATCAGAACAAGCCAGCAACTCTAAGATAGTTTTTATATCATCGGCACCAAAATTTCCAGTGTAAATAAATTCCAAGAATGGATTTATGCTACTTGTTGACAACTCTGGTAATTCAATGCTGCGACACGTTTTATCAGATAAAAACATGTTTTTCAAATAATCACTTCGCGCTTGAATGGAGTGAAATGTGTTATGAAATTTGTGCAAAAACAACTCTACGCTGCTTTATATTTACCAACTAAAATATTTTTATTCACTGCAAATTCCAATCCATCAATTATCAAAGTGAAATCTGAGAAAATATTTTCGCTGAGCATTTTTTTATAGTCATCGATCGTTTCAAAGGCATTTGACATTGTTGCATCGTTAATCTCCGTAATTAAATATTTAATCGTAAACTAAGTAAAAAAAGAGACTTGTAAGCTGTTCACCAAGTTAAATTTAAATCTTACAGTGACATCCAAAATCAGTTCATCAACACCAATCTTCTCTTGTCTGGAAAATGTCTCATTCGAAGCTTTATAGATTTTACTATGAAATGGTTGGAAATCGCTGTACCATTGTGAACTTTCACTTTTTATATCGAACATTAAAAACCTTCTTGGATTTGTAGTTTCCGACTCAACTTGTGTGAACAATTTTGTATAAAAGAAGTTACTTCCGTCTCTTTTTATCACATTATTTGGAATCGCTTTTAATTGCCACTGAATGTCGTCACTTTCAGATATTTTGTATCTTTCGATATTATCAAAATCTGTGTAAGAAAACTTCCATTTGTACGCTGCTCTGAGTATCTTACAAGATTCAACAAATTTCGAAGCTCCAACCAGACTCGCCATTCGTAAAGCAAATCAGCAACTGAGTGAGTAATTTCTCCAAGCAATTTAGTAGTTTTATTGATTACCAGTTTTTCCCCCGATAAGATAAGTAGCAGTAGCAAGTTTCAAACACACCACGATAAAGTTAGTAAGTTAGTTTTATCTACCGCAGAGCGGTTGATAACGATAAACGGCAGTGTATTTTTGTTTTTAAGTAAATTTGGGTGAATAATAAAGAAATTCGAATATGTACATTGTACATATATCATAAATGAATATTTATCAAATAACCGAAACCGATAAAGTTTTGGCCCAACTGATGCTGATCCATATTTTTTTTTTTGGGTTTAAATGCATACATCATAATTCATTTACTTTAATTAAGTCTTTAATTTTGCTTAGCTAGTTGAACTAGTTTTTGATATTCACAGAGATATTTAGGAGATTTAATATTGTTCTGACAAGTTCATGTGAATGCAAAATCAAGATAAAAATTATTTCACACGGTATTTACAGTTAACGCTTTGCGACTTTTGTAAACCGTCATGAATTGAACCAACGACGAGCATTAGTGAAAATTAGGTGAAAATAATAATTACAAATCGAATTAATAACAAATTCATGTTAAATACGCGTTTAATTAAGGCGCATTTATTTGAAAGCACTTCACGAGAAATCATTGCAACGTCTCAAAATGAATGAAGGTAAGATAACATGAGCGCAATGAAGAACTTCGATGATAAATATTTAGGCACGCTGCTATTTGAATTTCAGGCTCTTCTGGTATGGTAATCGATGATCTTTGGACACCATTCAAGCATTTACAACAAAGCATCGAGTCTTTCTTGCTTCCGAATGCGCAGGAATCTAATGTTGGAAGCTTTGAAACAATTCTGAGAAAAAACCGCCAATATTTTTCAGCTCTCCTCACTAATCCAGTAAGTAGATATAATACATTTAATTCATTCATATTCCTCCAAAATAAAACTCAATTTCAGCCCAAAAATGCCAGAAGCCGTGAAGAGATTCAGCAAGGAATTGTTAGTGGCGTTACACTTCCTGGCTTGGGACATACAACGCTCTCAAAAGATCTTGTTGATGAGACAATCATTTTATCTAACATGTACAACCTCAACGAGTTCATAGCATTGGAATTATTAACTTCTGCTCAGCAACAGATGCCACAATATCCTGGTTTGCCTCGTGGACTTGTTGCTATTTTGCTTTATTATGATGGACGTAAAGCTTTATCGTCAGCGCTCAAGTATTTAATGCAATCGCGACTTGGAGTTTCGTGGTGTCTTGATGTATCAAGTGACATCACTCAATTTGTCACCAGCTACACTGACTCTCTGGTAAATGAAGGCATCTTGAAGAAAATTATTGAGATCTTGGATAGTTTAGACATCACCAAAGAGCTGGACATTCTTACTACGAATCGTGCACTTGGTCCACCGAAACATCATCGTATGGTGCTTGATTTGTACGAGGAGATACGTCAAAATTTAGCAACTGCTCTCTTCAACTATTCTGCTCAATCAGGACTGCCAAAAGACGTCACCATTCAGCTAATTAGTGAGCGTCCATTATTTTTCTCTTAAATTAAATTCTTAACCATTTTAATATTTTAGACTATCTCCAGAAATGCAAGCAATCTGGCGCCCGTGGTGAATTGGATAACGTTACAATAACACTAACAATGGCACTGTTGTATGCCTTCGATATGAGCGTCATTCATAAACGCGAAGATGGAGAAGATATAGTGCGCCGTTTGCCAATTGTCAGTGACAAGAACTTCATAGAGGATATAATTCAAGAGCTGTTGGACAATGATGCTAGCTGGCAAATTGCTGGATTACGTTCATTGGCTGTTTTCACACTTGGCTTGGCCTGTGGAACTTTACGCTTAGCGCCTCAAAATCTCTATCCTAATGCACAACGATTTACTGATAAAGATGAAGAGCTGGTTGATGTTGCCATCCATTTGAACATATTCGATTTTCTCAATTTCATCTTCCTGGAAAATCCGATAATTTATAAAACGGAATTTTTCTACCGTCGCATGCACACGATCTTCACTGACTTTATTGAAATCATGCATTCAAAGGTGACGGAACTCAGAGCTCGTGCTGATGAAACATCAAGAACAGCTCAAAGTTATCATCAGCAAGGCTTGGAAGCACCATCTAATCTAGATCACAACTTTGGCAATTTGCTGTATGCCATTGGAAAGTTTTATGAGAACGATCAACTAAAACTGAGTCTGAGTCTCGAATATTGGGGTCCGATGGAATTAAATGGAGCATATCATAGAACATCATCGCGATCTGTTTGCTTATTTAAGTTTATACGACTTGCTGGCGATTTATTGCCGCAAATTCTCTTCATTCCATACTTGAAGATGCTCGCTGGTCTTAGTGGAAATCCGCAATCGGCACGGAATGCATTCAACTTGCTGAAGCAGGGAAATGGAACCTCAGGCAGTGCGACTGTTTCTTGGGATCATTTCTTCACATCGCTGGCTCGCTACTATCAGTATGTATTAGAATATTTTATAGTTTCTAATGTTTAACACGTTATCACATCTATTTTCAGAACATTACGAAATGAACAACAACCAGGCACTGACACTATTTATCGTTCACGAGTTTTTTCACGCAACATTAATCCACAAGAAATTTCTGGCTTAATGGCAGTGCTGGAAGTAATTCGAACAGTTGCGACACATGATGAAGTTGCAAGAATTGCACTTTGCGAACAACCAAACTATGCACCAATGCCTGTTATGCTCGGACTCATAAGCTGCTCTATTATTGTGCCATTGAAAGCGAAACTCGTTTTAACTCTCGCAGCTCTTGGTCGATCTAGTGAAACTGCCATTCAATTGTGGAATCTTCTTGAAACATCTCAAATCATTTGCACAGTACCAACGACGGCAAATTTTGGAAATCGTGGAATTGAATCAGAGCTGGAGGAAATTGAGTCCCGTAATGAGAGCTATCCATTGACACGAGCCATTTTGGAATTGCTTTACACACTATCGAGCGTTATTATACCGAAAGCACTTGGCGCTGGACCGCGTAAACCTGGCCTTGATCCATACATTACATTCGTTATTGAAACTGTTTTTCTGAAATTCTATAATCGCAACTACCTCGATCAGCAAGAAAAATGGGAAGTAGCTGAAAAGTGTTTGCGCATTTGTGAGATGTTTATGCAAATGTATGAAGTGTCACCGCGCGATTTTCCAACAAATAATGTTGTTAAGGATGAAAATCCAGCTCCAGGATTTCATGTGATGCTTCAATTGCAAACCAAGTCAGAATTTCTTCGTCTCATTTTACATTTGATTGATGAAGCCTGTACAATGTTTGACACATATGCACCATTTGCTGGTAAAAAGCAACTCGAAAATACGATTCTCTATGCGCTCAACATCTGTGAGATTGCTTTAAGAAAGCAGGATTCGTTCTTTGATGCTCACTTTGCTGCCAATAGCTCAATTTTACTGTCAGGTCTCAACAAATTACTGCTCGACGTTAATCCACGAAGTGGAAAATGTGATCACATGCTAAATATTACAAAAATGGTGAATTACAATCTCTGGTTGCCAAGACATTCCCTTCGTGCGATCAAGATCCTTCATCTCATCATTCGTCAGCCAAACATCAACAATCAGCTTCTGGGAATTTTCACCACCAACGAACGCATCAAGTCGGAAATTCGCCAAGGTTTCGTTGAGTGCATGGAAAATGAATTAGTTATTGAGGACGACGATGACGATGGAGAACTCGAAATGGAAATTAAAGAAGAAATTATCAGCCTGCTTCAAGATTCATTGCATCAGGCTGCTCCCAATTTAGCGCATTATTTGCTGGGCTTTGAGATCAACAAAGACATTCGAGCGAGCAACATTCAGCAGCCGGGAGTTCTTGATTTTCCCAGTAATTGCGCCAAATCATTGGTCACAATTCTCGATCAAAACTTAGAATGTCAGAAATTAAATCGCACAATTCCAGAAGCTCATCAAAAACTAATGGAAAGCGCTTATGCATTGTTGTACAATCTTTGTCTCAACATGAAAACATCGGAAGTGTTCTTGCGCTTTCTGCGCGCATCTGGTGATTTCCTGTGTCGTCACGTTTCGCAACTGCCATTCAATAATCCTACTGATAGCCATCATGTCCTTAATCAAATGACTGGTCTGTTGAAAAGTGTTGCGATTGAGTTGAAATTAACAGCCGAGAAGAATCAAATGAGTCAATTCGGAAATTTATGTCGCATTCTGTTGGGAATTTGTCAAAGCTCATCAGGTGGCCCAGAAAGTATGCAAATGGAACTCGGACATTATCAGCCAATGATGGGAATTGATTCAGCAGCTAACAAGAAAAACAGCACATTAAGATTGCTTCTGTGTGAATTGCTGAGCTCGATGGAATTTGAACTTAAGCCAGTGGATCGTCCAAAGTGGGATTATTTTGACAACTCTTTGATGCAAAGTCTCTTCCAGAACTGCGAAATTGTAACATCTACAGGAGTGAAGTTGGTCGATGTGACGAAAATTCATGCGATTTTAAAGGATGAACTTAATTCAGTTCAGACAAATATTGCTGCTGGTCAACGTCAATACATTTTACAGGAAATCGAATCAATCATGACCTACTCGCTTCAAGCCAATCAACAAAAGCTTGCAGCATCATCGAAAGTCAAATTTCTTGATGCCTGGAGTCAAGTAACAGAAATTATCTTCAGTGTTCAACCAGCATTCTTCTTCACATCGGATGCAAAACAGAGCTTGATCCTTGAGATTCTTCAAGCTTTATTGAAGCATGTTGTGCCAGCACAAGTGTCGCAAATAATGCCTGAATTAGCAAATTTGGCTTCTTCGACTGTTCTTCTATTGCTGATGAATTTGCGGACGTGTTATGGCGGTAAAGCAGTTACTAGTGATAATCGTGACAGTCAAATGACAATTTTCGGCAATCAATCAGCTTTTAATTTGTCACAAGATCAAACACCTTCGTCACCAAAATCGAGCTCATTGCCATTAAAATATATTTTCCGCAACATCATCGAGTGGATCATTGTGAGTGGTGTTGGAAGTCAGAAATTACGTATGAATCTTTATGCGGCTTTGCTGAATTTCATTTACATTGTGAAGGGTGAAACTAAAGAAAAAATTACAAATGAAGAACCAAAAGAAGATTTCTATGTATCGCGATTGGATCGAACGATCATGAGACGTCATCCAAGTGATGCTGAAGATGATGCCAACAATCAAATTGAGATGGCCGTTGAGATTTTGCAATCATTTGGTGATAAGTTAACTGACATCTTGTGTCACGATTGCACCGGCGGACATGATGTTGTTAAAATGCTGGCATTGGCTTGCATTGATATGCTGTTGGATATTGACACAATGTCTCAAATCATTCATTTTATGTCAACACGCGGTTATCTTGCTCATATCATTGACAGTTTGCTGAAGACGGATCACAAACTGTGCCGTGTGCTGGATTCTGAACCTGAAAATTTAAAGGCTCTTTATGTTTATGAATCGAAAATGGCGATGCTGAGCCGATTTGCTGGATCATATGTTGGTGCTGAATTGTTGCTGGAACATCGAGCCATTGGCGTCTTATCACAGATGAAAGTTTTTGATTTTCATCCTGATTTTCAAGTGACAAACTTTATGGGATCATCAGGAAATTCCTTCGTACCATCAATTGATGTTCGCTATCAGCAGATTTTGTTTCCAGCATTGAATTTATGCGATGTGATTCTGTTGACACTGGGACCAGAAAATCATTCAGTCATCACACAAATAACTCATTTCCTGTTGTCACATTCTGACATAATTGAAATTGTATTGCGAGCTGGAGCCCCTACGATGAGCCTTGGACTATTGCAGGAGTTGGCTGCCATTACTGGATTAATTGCGAGAGCCGCAAATCAAAATCTCAGCGATATGATTGATCCAAGTGGAAATCACGATATTGGCGCACATTTGTATCGTCTTCAAAAGTTGATGATGACTCTTTTCCCGCGCTTTACTGTTACTGAGAACAACCTAAAAGAGCCAACAAACAACAGTTTTATGATGCAAATGGATCACGATGGTGCCGCCGAACGCCAGAAAGCTCAGCGACGAAAAACTTTCCTTCAAGTCGCTACAAATTTGTCAGTTTACGCTAGGAATTGTATCGCAAATCATTCGGTTGATCATCGCACAACGAAAGTCCTGTTCTCAGTCAGTAGCGATGGATTCCATGGGCGTGATGGTGGCGGTGGCGCTACAATTGAAACGTCACCAGATATTAGTGTCGTTGTTGTACAATTGAAAAATTGCGTTGAATTTTATAATCGCGAAAAGTTATCATACGATGGACTAACACGTCAACGCAATGCACTGCCAACCATCAGTCTAGATGCTAATGTTACTCTACAACATCAGCAATTGACTGAACGTCTTATAGCGAAACATCAAGAACTAAAATTGTGCGTTCTTATAACTGAACATTGTTTGTATTTGCTTTGGGCTCATCTCGATTATTATATGCTCCGTGTCATCGCACCAACACTTCAGTTTAATGGATTTTCGGGAATGGGAAATGATATCACTGGCGAATGGAATACAATGAAAGTCACAAGCGATGAAATTGCGAAGCTCAAACAGAGCCTGGTGACGGTTTTCAACGAAACATTTTCGAAACAACTTCTCGCAACGACACAAGATCAGGCAGCTACCGATAAAGGATTCATTGATGCCTTGCTCAGACGCATAAAACGATTAATTCAATTTGTTCCCGTTAATTAAGTCTGAGCTTTGTATTTCTGCTAAAATTTGATTTAAAAATAAAAAAAAAAAGATTCAATAAACTGATAAAAATTATTTTATCAAAGTTGCACAAGGCACTTAACAAAACTGATAAAAGACAATCCATCGAAAGACAATTAATTAAGGAAGAAAAGCCGGAAATCGGATATAAAAACGATGATCAACTTTTCTTTATCAGTAGAATCGAACCGTGAATTGTCTCGCCCATTTCAGGAAACTTTATTTCCAGATTACTGTTTGATTGATGGAGATACGGAACGCTAGGGAACGGTCTGGTTCCGATTGTTGTGTAGGTATCTCTGGTGGCTATTACGATTCCATATCAGAAGTTGCGGGTCGATATTTCAACACTGGAAACAATCATAGTTTCTATCAGAAGCCTGGTCCCAGTGGTTACGCGTAGCATGAAAACATGAATCAAGGAAAACGAACGTTCATTAAAGGATCATCATCAAAAGCCAACAAAAAGAAAGAATTTAATTTAATTTGAATCACAATAAATTGATTTTGTATCCAAGAAGTTCAATAATTTATGTTTTTTACTTTGAAGCAACTTCAAGAAATGATTTACTTTTCTGAGCTTGAGCCTTCACCAGTGTTTTCAGTGCTGCTGAATGAATGTTTTTATCCAAGGCATCTAAAAATGAAAATTTGTTAGTAAATTAAAGCTTTAAACTATGAGATAACTTACAAATCTTATGCATTCCTTTAACAGGAAATCGAACTGGAAGCTCTTGTGGATCATTGCAAATGAAAACGAAGGGACTGTCAGATTCACCGCCAGGATAAATTTTTCTATATTCCTCTTGTGGCAAACATTCGGTGATCTCAACACAGCCAAGTAAGACACCCGATGGATACTGTGATGGAAATTTTAGATTTTCATCTTTCAGATGATTTCGATAGAATTGTTCCATTCGTTTGACTTCTTCAGGATCAACAGGTTTTGCTGTCGATGCAATCCATAAGCGACCTCGATGGGCTGTATACCAGCTACGTCCTTCATGTCGTTTAATTCCAGCAATCAATAAGCTTGCCCAAGGCTGGTGCATTGACATGCATCGTTTCATGTCTGACATTTCTTGGAATTCCTTATCTTGGACACGATTGTAGACACCGTCAAAGCCTGATGAACTCTTTAATTTCGGGAATGCTGATTTAGTACTTTCATCAAACACTGGAGCTTGACTAACAAGATCGGGATGAATGTCACCAGAATAATTTCCATCAGAAGATGTTGCATCAATAATTTTCTTCAAAATTTCTTGCTCAATTTCTTCTGATAATGGTTCTTGTTCAAGTATTTGACGACCAGCAAAATCCAAGGTGACTTTTCGGTTCAATCGACTTGCGTGTTTTGTGTCACGCAACTGTTCTTCCAGCGTTTTAAGCTTCTTACGTTCTTGATCCGACAACCAAACAGAGTTTGCTTTAAAATAATCAGATTCATCATCAATAACAGTTGTACGACGCTCACTTTGTCGATCATATTCTAGCAATCTGTCACGTTGTGCAATAGCATCTTCCAATCCTTTTGGTCGCTTTTGTTCCATCAAAGACTTTTTCAGATTATCACCCTTCTTTGATTGCGATTGGATGAGCTTCAGTTCTTCTTCCGAACACACAAGTTGTCCACAAAAGAAACAAGCTCCGCTTCCTTCCTGCTCACAAACAATTCTTCCGCAATTCAAGCAATTGTTGATGAGCTTGTGTTTTGTCGCTTGACACTCGCACCGGTTCCTTCCTTTCAACAAAACTATATCATTCGCTTGGCCATCGGAACCATAAAAATTATAGAATTTTGTCTTCTTTTTAGTTCCTGTCCTAGTCGATTGATCCTCATCATCTTGCTGGATTTTCTTTCTATTGTTTCCTTTAGCATGTGGAGGAGCTACTGACTGTTGATTTTTCTGATTCACAAGACGAGAAATGTGCTGAGATGGAAACAACTTTTGTTTGAGTGAACTATAGAAAATGCAATGAGTCTCGTTATTAAAATCCAGCAGGGACTCGAAGTAGTTTTTAAGTGCTTCCTCATCTTTGATCGTTTGAATGTATTCAATCATTTCCTGTGGCACTTCGAAGCAGAGACATGCCGCAAGACGTTCTTGAATCCACCTATCCATTTTTTTTCTACTTACTCACAGACGCACTGTTATTTTCCCCTCGCTTAAAGCTATACATATGTTAGACGGAGCAATGCGCCATCTGGCAACAAGTGCGAAAAACAGTCTTGCATAAAGTCCATCAGAAATCCAATAAGAACGATGTTCCAAAAAATCTGAGTCCGAGAAATTCGCGAAATAAAACATTCCTGGCGCGTGTGTAGTGTTTATTAATCGTATTTAATTTCGTCACACGATGTTACCAACTTATCAGCGCATTAATGTCTCGAACGCAAGCAAAATTCGTTCATTTCGAGCTTCAGAGAAGATTTTAATTTTCCTAGTTTTTGTGTCATTTCTTGTCATTGTGCTCTTCGGATTTTTTCTGCTACCAGACTTTGCCAGTACAAATACAGTCTCTAAAATATATAGAGAGTTTGGTAATCGTGCACCTGAGATATTTATACCAGCACCACCAGTCGCTGACAAACCTGGAAGGAATCGAGCTGATGAAGATAAGCTAAGACTGTGGAATCAAATAAACAGTGATGTGGATCTGCCAAACATGGAAAAACCCGAGCTAGAGCAGAAGCATCCAAAAGTTCCCATCGCACCAATTCCAGTTCCACATCATCAGAATGCCCCAGATGCACAACAACAAAAGAAATCATCAGCTGCCAGTCAACATACAACAATTGATGCTTCATTGGTCTATCAGGTTGATGGTGCTGATCAAGATCCAGTTGCAAAAAAACGTCGTGATAAAGTGAAAGAGGTAAGCTAATTAATTGAGTGATCACGAACTTACAATTTTGCTATCGGTAAATCTAGCGAGGTATTAAGCAGCGCTTTTTCCAAATAAATAACAAAGCGATTTAACGGTGTTGCCGCTTAGAAACATGTACAAGCTATTTAGCGTGAATGGGGTCATTGTGCCATTCCTCTTCATCTCTTATGCATTCCTTTAACATTGCATAACTCAAATTTATCAATTGTCACTGATAAGTGATATCCTTAAGTGCCATCAGTGAAAACGTTCAAAACAGCGCAGATTTATTGGAAAATGTCCTGTAAAAATAGATATTTCGGTCTTTTTTTGTATTCTGTTGGACATTTTTCGCCGTCAGTCATTATTATCGTTCATTCAACTGATTAACAATGACATATTATTATCCAGCGAAACGTGTCGTGACGAATTTTATGAGTTAGTTTAAATTTTTTATTCGAATTCGCGCATATTTGTGTTATCATTTTGGTTCCTAACAGTCAGCTGAATGCAATGCAAATATATTCCATCCACAATAAATACTAAAATTAGTTTCATGACATCGTGGCACATTCCAACTCACCACACAAAATAAATTTTCGATGATGATCGTTTTGTATGTGCAAGACTGATAACACAATTACTGAAACGAAACTCCATTAATTGGCACACGAAGGGGGGGGGGGGTGTGGGTTGAATTTTTGATAGACATTTGAAATGAATTATGATTTATGATGATGCATCAAAATGTTCTCACAGTGTGACCGCTGGTGGTCGGCTTAGTCAATTTTTGGAATGCTAATCTGATGACCGCAAAACGACTCCCGCATAAAAACTTATCATTGATTTTGGTTTGCGCTCTCCTACACTCACATTTTGAGTATTTTTTTTTTAATGTTCTCTGATCTCGCCATGAATTTTTTTTTGTTTACAATTCTTAAGATTTGTTATTAATTGGAACATTAATTAATTGTTATCAATAACATTTTTTAGCTTTGAAAAATCAAATAAATTTTTTGTTGCCAGCTTCATTAATACAACTGCAGATAAAAGCTGCTGACGAACGAATTTATGTGAAGCGCTAGATAAATTTTTTATTTATTTTGCATAATTTAACTAACGCCATGTCTCAATTCCAAATCAGCTTAGTAGAAAGAAACCTCCCGTGAAAATTCAATCAAATATTTATGCATAGAATTTGTTTTGTCTGCACAATAAAATAAATTTTTTGTTTCGAAAATTTAATTTACGATGAAAGCATAAAACCGCCAGCACGACGACCTTGAACTTTTCTTTACAGAAATGAATTTTTGCGCAATTTGTTTTTTACTCTTTCTTCCAAACTTCCTGTTCTTTTGTTGAGAAATTCACATGCGCAACGTTGCCAAAATTCACTGAATTAGAGATTATTGAAAACCACAACGGAAATGTAAAGATCTTGACAAAAAATAAATTTTAAAACAGACTTCAAGATGTTTATTCACCTGAGACTCTCCATTAAAAACTTAATTATATCGTCGTTAGTACCTCAACTAAATTCAGGCTAACTAATAAGAGTCGTGACTAAATAATTTATCATGGTGCCGTGCCTACAATAAAAAAATTTTATTGACTATTTATGAAGCTTAAAGCAATGCCTTACTTTCGTTCTCAAATCGTTATCAAAACTTCGATGTCGTCGATCGTGCACTGATCATAAATTTTTTCCAGTAAAAAAATAATAAAAACAAAACGAAATGAGAGCATAACGAGAGAAAAAGACACGCCGCCGTTCAAAGAGTGATCGATGAAATCAGTTGTAAATTGCGAGTTCATAAGTGCGGTTCATAAGCAAAAAAAAAAAAATATTGCGCAAGAAAAAAATAAAGATTCAGCGGAAATACTATTAAAGCTTTTCTTCATTTGAACTGTGATAAGAATCAAAATCGTGCGATGCTCAGCTGATGAATCTCTCATTGGCTGTATAATAATTTGCTTCAATCGTCGCTTCTGAATGATAATTTACATTCAGTTTTGCATCAATTAACAGCAGATGTTAATTCATTTGAACCATTTTTTATACTTTTTTTTTCTATAATTGTGATGGAACTGTGAACACTAGCTGTGCATGCAAAAAAAAGATTCATTTCAAGTAATAGAGAACAGCTTAAACAAAAACATTGCACAATCATTGTGCAAGAAACGAAATAAAGAAAAAAGAAACGAGTGACAAAACATACAATCACGATGACAGCGATAGCAAATTCAGTTTTATTGTCAGCAATGACAGTGATCGCTATAACGGGCATCACGTTGACAACGTTAAAGTACACTGGACATACGATGAACAATGATCATTCAGATGTCGACATCGATTGGTCCGATGACGATAACTATACAGACATCAATGACATTCACATAAATCCAAAATTTTATATTTACAATATGACGGAGCATAAAAATGGCTCGAATATTGTCAAACGGTCCATAAATGACCATAATCCAATTCAGTATTTTATTGACAACGATTCATCAATGGTTGATATAGAAAAGCGCGAAAAGGTCAAGCAGGTGAATTGCATTGAAATCTATTTATGAAACAAGAGTTCATTGAGCAATAAAGTGCCCCTTACACAATCTCACTTATTGTCACGCTGATGATGCAATTTAGTTATTTCTACGTCTTCTCTCGCTCTCTTTAGATGATGGAGCACGCCTGGAGTAATTACAAGATGTACGCATGGGGCAAAAATGAGCTGAAACCCATTTCAAAGCGTGCACACACTGGAAGTATTTTTGGATCGTATGACATCGGTGCCACAATCATCGATTCACTCGACACTCTTTATATTATGGGCATGAAATCTGAGTTTGATGAAGGTCGTGATTGGATCGCTAAAAAGTTTACACTTGACAATGTGGTAAGAATTCAATTTGTGGCGTTTAGTTTTAACAACGTTCAAGTTCACATGATTCCATATTAATTTCCTACAGTCAGCTGATATTAGTGTCTTTGAGACTAATATTCGATTTGTTGGCGGGCTTCTGTCTGCTTACGCTCTCACTGGCGATACATTATTTAAAGACAAAGCTCAATATGTTGCCGATAAGATGCTACCCGCATTTCAATCACCGACTGGAATTCCTTATGCGCTCATCAATTTTCGAACGGGAAGTAGTAAGAATTACGGATGGGCTAGTGGTGGAAGCAGCATCTTGTCCGAATTCGGAACACTTCATCTTGAGTTTGCTTATTTGAGTGACGTCACTGGAAATTCTGTTTATCGTGAACGCGTTCAAAACATCAGATCTGTGTTGAAGGAGCTGGAAAAGCCGAAAGGTCTTTATCCAAACTATCTAAATCCAAAGACTGGAAAATGGGGACAACGTGAGTTGATTTTTTTTTAAGTAATTTTATCGAGATTTAATTATTATTAATGCTTCACAGAGCACATGTCACTTGGTGCATTGGGTGATAGTTTCTATGAATATCTTCTAAAAGCCTGGCTCCAATCAGGCCAAACAGACGAAGAAGCCCGTGAAATGTATGATGAAGCAATGGTGGCAATCATTGAGCACATGGTGCGTAAAAGTCCCGGTGGTCTCACGTATGTGTCAGATCTGAAATTTGATCGATTGGAACATAAAATGGATCATCTTGCGTGCTTCTCGGGGGGACTGCTTGGACTTGGTGCTCGAACACTTGACAATGAACACTCAAGTAAATATATGGAAGTGGCTGAAGGCATCACAAATACATGCCACGAGAGTTATATTCGATCGTACACACGATTGGGACCAGAATCATTTAGGTGAGTGGTGAAAATAAGCAGATCCAGCTCCGAATTGAACAAATTGTGAATTCCTCGATACAGATTTAGTGACGCAACAGAAGCCAAAGCTTTAAAATCACAGGAGAAATATTATATCCTGCGACCAGAGACGTTCGAGAGTTACTTCGTCATGTGGCGTTTGACGCATGACCAGAAATATCGTGATTGGGGATGGGATGCCATTCAGGTTTGTTATTTTCATTATTTTTATGATTTTATTATTAATTACAAAAAATAATCATAAACAGGCTCTAGAGAAACATTGTCGAACGGATGGTGGCTATAGTGGAATTAAAAATGTCTATTTAGATCCACCACAACAAGATGATGTACAACAGAGTTTCTTCCTTGCGGAGACGCTTAAGGTAAATTACGATAAAAAACATTAATATTTGTTCATTTTTGACTAATTGATTGTTTCTGCTTTATTCAACACAGTACTTATATTTATTATTCTCCGATGATTCTCTATTACCACTTGACGAATGGGTCTTCAACACTGAAGCTCATCCGATGCCAGTTAAGAATGGAAATCCACTCTATCGGACTGCACCATCAATTTCGCCTTAAAGTTACAAATTAAATCACACTCATTGCAAAGTTTGTTAAAGTTTTATGAAAAAAGAAAACTTATTGAAATTCATTTCGTCTCTTAAATGATTTCCTTTTTCAAATTTGAAAGGAAAGAAAACAGAACGAAAAGAAAGTTTAGGGAAACATTTGTTTAATTATTAAAATGAAATGATATTTTAAACTAATTTAGTGTTGAGAATTCATCGCGTTATTCGTCGAAATTTGTGATCTTTGATCAAAACAAAAAAAAAAAAAGTTGCGCTTTCGATTTCCGATGAAATTCTCAACAAAATTAAAAATTGATGGAAAATCTCAGTTTTTGTGGGATTGAAAAAAAAATAATTATCCATCACAATGATTCTAAACAATGTAAAAGCCGTTTAATTGAGTCACTTTCAATCAACTTCTGCCAATTTATCTTATCGCTTCCCAGTCAAAACCGATAGTCGAACGAGACAGATGAACGTAGGTCTTTTCTCTTTTTTTTTTTGATGCTTTAATGTAGAAAATGAATCAAAATAAATATCTGCAATCATTTTAAAAACTAATCTGCTCTCAAAAGAAAGGAGTTGTCAAGCAACATCGTACATTACCACAGACATAATCAATATTTTCGTCTTTTTTCCCTTTTTCATTATTTTCCCTTATCAATCGATAAACCGCACCAACAATTTCGCTCGATATCTAATCAAAATTTTTAATAAACAATCAAGTTAAAAAAGCGTAGAACATAAAAAAAAGACAGAGAGTGTTAATTAAATCAATTTTTTATAGAAAAAAAAGAATTATTCAATTATGACGAACAAAAAAAGAGTCCAAAAAACTTCACTGGAATTTTTTTTTCCACATTTTCACATCGATCTCGTGCAATAAAATTGTATCAGTAAAATGAAGCAAGAAGCGACCGAAATCCATAATGACTTGATTAATTATTTGTGCCAATTATCCAACATAAATAGCAACCGCCCTTCCCACTAAAATTAATTAACGTTGTTGTGAAATTAATGGTTGGCATTTGGAGCACATTTAAGGTCAAAAATATCAAAAAAAATTACTGAAAATTGACAGAAATCTAATGATGTGTGCGCAATTAAGTGACTGTAGCCGCGGATCAGTTGTGTGATAATTTAAACAAAATTCTTTTAGATATTTCTTCTTAGAACTTTATAAAGCTTATATCTAGAAACGTTTTGTCCGCATATCTATATTTGTTTAACAATTGTAAATAATTTTCCATCATTTAAAATTGCAAACTTTTTGGCGATTTTTTTTTATTTTATTCTCCAGATTTGTTTTTATGATTTATCGAAATGTTAAATTCTTTTTTTGTTGTAATATTAATGGATAAACAGAAAGTTCTTTGTGTAATCATCAGAACTTCATTTGCTTAATTTAATTAAAATAAATAATTTTTTACTGTGTTCAGGATGTTTATAGAAAAAAAAAAATTTATGATTAGCAATTATTGCTTGATCACGAAGAAGGGGCAAACGCATGTTAAGCAGTTTAAATATTTGATTAGGTAAACAGTATAGACATGAAGCTTCATGTTATGAGAAAATGCTGAAAAATTATTCGACACAATGAAAAACTATTTTCCCCCTCGACAAATAAACAGCAATTCACACATACACACAACACAAACAAAAACAACACTAAAAAGTTATGATAGATTTAAAAATCAAATAAAGAAATTTCTCTATATTTGTAGATTGAAAACAAATCATATATTGTATATAATTGTGGAGGCATTACATAAATGATGTCTCATAATTTTCCTGTCATGAACTTTAAAATATCCCTTACAATGCCTGAAATGAATGAACCTCTGAAAAGATTTGACGTTATTTATAGACGTTTTCATTAACATTGCATTAGCTAAAAAAAACCCAAATTCACAGAAGTTATAGCAACAAATCAATATTTATTCAGTGAGAGAAAAAGAAAATGCGAAAAATAAAATAAAAAATTGTTTTTCTATTTGAGAAGTTTCTTTGTTGTTGCGGCTTTACGAATCCTTGGTTCATAGCATTCCTTTTCCATCTTATTCAATTTGCATTTTGCAAACAATTCTCGTGGGTTCATTTCGGGGATTGTGGAGGATTTGCCGTTCAAGAGCTTAGTCTCGAGTTGTTGGGATTTCAACTTTGTTGGTGCTTCTTTTCTGTTGTTAAGGAAAAATAGAAGAATTTCCTTATCAGTTATCCTGGGGCGTTTTATAATCTTTTCTTACCTTTTTCATAGGGCAAACCACAAGAAGCTTTTGTTGTTCACTTGCCTTTCAACGTTGTCAAAGAAGATTTTTCTCATCAATATTCAGAAGCCATTTCCTGCCGCTAAATGCAAGATTCCTTAAGTGATAAGGAAAGTAGTCTGAGCATAATGTTGAACGCAGAACATATCAAATAAACTGCAAAAAGAAGGCAGAAATTCTCGAAATAATTCAATTTGATCTTACTTTTGTTCGCAACAAAACACAAATAAATTAAGTTGGTAAGTGAAATTAATTGAAACAATAAAGGAATCTTAATTAGCATAAAAACGAAGGCGTAAGGCAAACTAATTGATCATAATTATTCATCTGCAATTCAAATTATTGTGTTACTGAAACCGAAGGAAAGAACCAAGATAAAAACTCCTTTTTATATCACGCAATCACTTCTTTTTTTTTTGGTTTCACCAAGATTCCGCTGAATCAGATAACTGCGCCACGTAAATGTAATCCGAGATGGAAAGTCATCAAAAACGAAGATAGAAAATATTGTGAGCGCAAAAAAAAAAGCGCGACAGCTTATGAAACTCAGTTTTCGTTTGTCAGATTGTTGACCCGCTCGCAGGCATTGAGACGAAACATAAAATTTACAAAAAAAATTTGAAGATCAACGAGCGATACGCAAAAAATTTTTGTTATTTTTTTATAGTGACGATAAAAGAAGAACTTTACCATGTCGCCCAGAAGCTCCTAACAAAAAAAAAAAAATTGGAATTTTCTATAAAATATATACTTTGGAATTTGTGGAACCATTGAAAGGCAGGTTTTTCCCTTTTCATGTTTCTTTATCGTGCGACATGCCATACGCAATGTCATCACTTTTAATCATTGTGACTTTCACTTGTGCTGATTTGCGATAAAATCGAGGATTAAATTGATTCCGAACTGCGATCTGAGCAAGTTTAAGGATCCGAAACCTTTCTGAAATGGATCAATAAATTGTGCACAATTTATAACATGAAACTTTTTTGTTTTGCGGTTGCCGGCCGATAATTGATTATGCAGAAAGGGAAAAACATTGAACCAACAGCAGCAGTCTGCTATTCGGTTTGAGACAAACAATGAATATCAATCGATTTTTATTCGATTTTATTTTTTCGCAGCATGGATTGTGGGCGAATTTTAAGAGAGAATTTGATATTTTTGAATAAGCAAACTTGACAGGTTCATGAACCCGCATCAATTCGTCGTGTGGATTTCAAAAAATAACAGAAATAAAATCAAAACTGAACCGAGACTGAAGAGATATCTATTATGACATAATATGATGACGATGCTGGTTGGTGGTACACGATTAAATAATAGAAGAATATTGCATGAAGCTCGGCTTTGTGCAGAGAAAAATGTTTTCGCTTTGATAAACTGGAAAAAAAAGATTTTTTTTCTCGACGATTTTTGGAATTAAACATGAAAAGCTGAAGATATTCGACAGATGCCTTCAGCATGTTATGCAAATTCCATTGCAAGAAGCTTTTTCTTATAACAAATCTTATCACTTTTATCTGGCTCCTTACAATTTCTTCTTATTAAATTACAAAAATTGCAACATAAATTAAAAAGAGATTTGTTCCATGAGAAATTAAAAATTTTCGGCAGCAATGAAGATGCCCTTGAAACATATTCTGATGGAATAAATTAAATGTGATTCAAATGAACTTGATTTTTTTTCCCTCGCGACGATTGTGCAAAAAGCGGGAAAAAGTTCAAGGCCATTTGGAGCATTGGATGTTTAAATCAGTTTAAATCTACAAATTGTTCATTTATATGATGTTAATTACTTTCGTTCGCATTAGAAACAACAGAAAAGTTCTGCAATTGAGTTGCGTACTGTTATTTTTGTCATTAGCAATGTTAGTGCGCAATCGGACTTGGTCAGTGTAACAAATTAAGGAAATTTCAGTCAATTAATTGTAATGACGAGACATTAAAATTTGAATTTAATTACACTGGAAATTTACTCGGCATATAAATTCGATGGAGAAAATGTCACAATTAGAATGCTGAGGATGAAGCTGGTGGTAACAGTTCTGCTCTTTTTAAACATAAATATTTTAATACAAGCAGCGACAGTGGTAAGAAATTTCTTCAATTAAACTGCAGGAAACATTCTAATTAGCAATTAACTTCAGGGTCAGACAAAGATAATTGTCAAACATTTTAATTTAAAATTCGATGAGAAGCTTTCGAACGTCACAGCGAAATTGGATCTTTTGCCGATGATTATTACGCATTCAAATTTCATACGGATCTGTTCGTGGATATGCCATCATTTCTTGTAAAAATTGGAATCGCATTACCATCATCAAATGGAAAGTTTGAGACATATCTCATGAATAGTGTTGCTGATGTTTGTAAATATTTCAAAAACAATAACGGAAATATGATGCTGAAGATTTTCTTTAATGGACATTTTGGTAATAAAAATTTCCCTTCATCATGTCCAATTAAAGCTGGAAAATATTTCATGGAAGACTTTCGAATAAACGATAACTTGATGTCGATTCGATCAATGGAATCAAAATTTATGATTCTCGTTGATTTTTGCACACAATCAAGTGGCGCAAGCGGAAAACTGGATTGCTTTGTTAATATGAAATTCCATGGTGAAGCGAGAGATCGTAAGAAGTGGCTCAAGGAAATGCAAGAACGTAAATCTACTGTTAAACCAGTGACGTAATAAGTGGAAATTATGTTTAGAGTTAGTTTTGTGGTGTTGGATTGGAATAAAAAATAAAATTGTTTAACTTTTGATGGTCCCAAAAAAAAGGTGAAAACCGAAAAGTTTTCGTCACGGTTAGGGAGCCATTCCGCGGTCATCAGATTAGCATCATAAATATTTATATGACCATCAACGGTCACACATTGAATACGTTTTGATGCATAATTCATTTCAAATGTCTATCAAAAAATTCCCCCTCGTCGCTTCGCCGAGTGCCGATTAAATATTAAATGGTGTTTTGTTTCAGTTATATTGTTATCAGTATTGAACATACAAAATGGTCATAATCGAAAAATCAATTTGTGAGATCGAATTTGCCACAAAGCATGAAGCATGAAAGTTTCGGCATTATGTTTAAATATATTTTCAATCTGTTAACATTAAAAAACAACTGACATAAGAAATACGCGGCAAGAATACGCGAATCAGTTGAATGAACGATAATGACGAATGATGGCAAAGAATGTCCAGAGACAGAAGAAGAAAAATGTTTTTTACTGGACATTTGCCAACTTATCTGCACTCATAACAGGTTCATTGATAATTATTTAGAATATCAATGACAATTTATTTAGAGAGTTATGGAATGTTAACGGAAGAAAACAAAAGAAACAGAAAAGAACGACACAATGACCCAATTAGGCTGTTTTTTAGTGGCATCGTTAATTAATTTGGTAAATTCGTATTCAATTGGTAATGATTCAAGTTCAGTTTATGAGTTTTTCATTATATTGACCCTACTTAATACATGATGTAGCAATTAACGTACCTCGTTCACCTTATCCCGGACGTTCTTTCGCAACTTGATCTTGATCAAGTCTATCAACCTTATATCGCTGGAGTCCAGAGATGGTCAGAAAATGACACAGTATCCACAGCTCCATTAAGATATTCTCTGAAGATCGATTTGCTTCTTTTTTTCGAGACATTTAGGAGCTGATAAGTTGGCATCATCTTGTGACGAAATTAAATGGAATTAATAAACACTATGCACTCTCCGGAAATATTGATAATTTATTTTATGAATTCTGGGACTTTATGTTTTTAGGAATATTGTTCTCTTATTGGATTCTACTTGGGCCTTTTCTCACTTGCTGTCAGATGGCGCCTTACGCTCAGACGCATAGCTTAAACGAGGGAATATACTATAGCGGACAGAAAAAAGATATCTATATAATGGATTCAAAAACATCCTGCAGCATGTCTCTGCTTCGAGGTGCGAAGGAAATGATCGAATAAATTCAAGAGATCATAATTGGATTTTCAAGATTAAATTAAATAATCAGCTGTTTTTAAATGTTTCAAACTGATAAGAATGGCTCGTGCGATTTATTGTTTACTTCCTCGAGTCATTTTTTTTTTTCAACACATAGCTGATAGGGAAAGGACAATGATTTATAACATAAGCCCGTTATGAAACCAAAAACAATAATAAATGAAATTCCCGAACTAAATTTTATTAATTAAAACTACACAAGTGAAACCACAATAGGTCTTTGTCCCTAATGCAACCCAACTGTTGTTTCTTTGAGAAGCGTGTTGTTATTATAAACGAAGATAACAACATGATAAGTTGAAAGTATAAAGTGCGTGAACGTATGAGCTTCACAATCACTTATTATTGCGCGGTTGCAAAGACAACATGGATTTTGTGGAAGAATTCAATAAAAGCGAAAGCTCTAGAATTCAAAATGAGTTTAAAAGACTTAAAGGTGAACAAAAATGCAATTTTGTAAATAAATATAAGTGATTAAGTAAAGCTTTTGCTCTTGGTCATAGATTCACATTACTTGGATTCAGCTGGAGCAAATCTTTATGGTGAAAGCCAAATTAAACAAATTTCCAACCTGTTGACGCAAAATTTGATTCCAAATCCTCACACATCGAAAACCTCTGAGAGCCTTGTTTTCCAGACTCGTTATCGGTAACGTAAACTAGATACATATTTAATGACGGTAACTTATATCATTATTCTCTTGTAGGATTCTTAAACATTTCAATGCTGATCCGGATGATTATACAGTAATCTTTACAGCTGGAGCTACAGCTTCATTAAAGCTTGTAGGTGAAACATTTCGATTTGACGATGGTGCGTTTTACTACTTGACTGATTCACACACTTCTGTACTGGGCTTGCGTGAAATAGTAAAAACTAAGAAGATCATTCCAATACTGAGAGATGAGTTAGAAATAATTGATATTTCCTCAGAAACCGGAAACAATTTAATAGCATTCCCAGCGCAATGCAACTTCAATGGTACAAAATATCCATTGTCGCTGATTGAAAAATATCATAAGCATTCCAGAAATTATGTTCTTTTGGATGCTGCTTCCTTTGTGTCAACCTGTCGACTGGATTTGAGCGTTTATAAGCCAGATTATGTGTGCATGTCATTCTATAAAATATTTGGATATCCAACGGGACTCGGAGCATTGTTGGTATCAAAGCGCGGTGCTCAAGAACTTCAAAAACACTATTACGGTGGTGGAACAGTGAAGATCGCTCTGACGAGAACAAATTGGCATCAAAAACGCGATTCACTTCAAGAGAGATTCGAAGATGGAACAATCGATTTTCTAGGTGCTGTCGCTCTTCAAACGTGCTTCAAATACATGGAAGATTTGTTGGGTCTGTCATTCAGCGATCGAGTTGCACGTCACGTCTTTAATCTTGGCGCTTATCTATTTCATAATCTTAAAGCGTTAACGCATTACAATGGGAAACCGGTTGTGGAACTTTATCACAGCAATAATTTTGACAACATAAAATTGCAAGGCGGAACAGTGAATTTCAATATCATGCATGCTGATGGAAGCTATGTCGGTTATGGTGAATTTGCATGTATTGCAACATTGCACAACATTGTGATTCGTACAAGTTGTTTTTGCAATCCAGGATCGTGTCAAACGTATCTGAAGCTCACCCATCAAGATTTGATGAAACAATTTAATTCGGGACATATTTGTGGTGACTTTAATGATCTAGTTGATGGAGCACCAACGGGGTCAATTCGTGTTTCCTTTAGCTATATGACTACAAAAGAAAATGTTGATAAATTGATTGAAGTTGTAAAATCTTATTACATGAAAACTTCATCCATATCAGATGAGGTAAGAAAGCCATACAAACTTGATACAAGATTGGTGAAAACGAAACCGACCTTAAAATGCATTCGAATTTTCCCGATCAAGTCTTGTGGTCCCATGAAAATCAATGACAAATGGCAGCTCAATAACAAAGGATTCAAGTATGATCGTGAATGGATGATAATTAACGGAACAAATGGAACCGCATTTACCCAGAAGAATGAACCAACATTGTGCATGATTCGCCCATATATTGACGAAGAGGAAGGAACGATGCGATTAGATTTCCCCGAAGTGCTTAGCATTGAGGTTCCGTTAGAGATGAAAGGAGCTCGACGCGACGTTGAAATCTGCACGACAAAAGTTTGCGGCAAAAGAGTTGAAGGATATGATTGTGGCGACGAAGTTGCTCAATGGCTAAGTGACGTCTTAGGAGCCAAGGATTTAAGGTTGATAAGACAAACGGCTCACAGTGTTACGCAAAGCGGTGAAAACATAAGTCTTTCGAATCAAGCGCAATTCTTGTTGATAAGTGAACCATCTGTTAGGTGGCTAATGGACCAAGTTGACGAATGGGACTCACAGGATAATGTTGAACATATTGTTGACCGTTTCCGTGGCAATTTGATTATCGATAATTGCGTCGCTTTGATAGAAAATGAATGGAAGGCAATTAAAATTGGATCGACAGAATTACAGGTACAAGGACCATGCTCAAGATGTCAAATGATTTGCATTGATCAGAACACTGGCGAAAAGACACTGGAGCCTTTGAGAACTATTGCAAAAATCTTTAAAGGAAAAATGAGATTTGGAATATATTTGAAGCAATTAAATCCTGATCAATATCATACAATTAATTGTGGCGATGAAATAAATTTATTTTAAATAAAGCTATCTAACTATATATGTACTACACAATAAATCGAATTCCTATTGTATGCAACAATCAGTAATTTTTTGTTGTTGAACTATTTTTAATTCTTTACCTTCGATTGCGTTTTGGACATTTTCGGCAACATCTTCATAAACCGGAAATGCAATCGTTTGCAGCTTCGAATGAATTAAATAGTCATTAATCGTCACTTCGAAACTTCCTCGCCGACCCATTTTGCAATTTACATTTGCTGAATTTGGAAATTTTTCATCCAGAAACTTTTTTAATTCATTGCATTGCCGAGTAAAATCGCAAACTCCACTGAAATTTGAACAATTGCAGTTCATTGTTAAATGTTTTTCTTAATTCCTGTCTTACCAATATTCAATGTCAACGTTAACTTTATTTTCTACAGACATTTTTCAAGTTTTTCTTTTTTTGTTTATTTATGTTTATGTAAAAATTCTCGTACTTTGGTCCAATACCCATATATATAAACATTGCTACCACGGTTGTTGCCTAAAAAGTAGTCGTCAAATAAGATCGCGCCAAAAAATATCAAACAACATCAACAGTAGAAATAATAAAAAAAAGGTTAAATATTTTTAAATTTAGAAATAATAAGCGTTCAGTCAAAAATGACTGCAGAATTATTAATTTACGAGAGTATGGTTCTGAACTACATTCACGAAAACAAAACAGTTAATGAAATACCGACGCTGAGGAGAACTAGAGCATCGACGAAAAAGTTTGTGGAAAGTCATAAGATTGAATTGACCAAAGTTGAATTAAAAGGTGAAATCATCACCGCAAGATGCAAGTTCAATGATATCAAAATGGAAGTCAAAGTTCATGACGAGAAAATAACTGAAGTAAAATGCGAATGCAAAGGTGAGCTCTTTTTTACATGAATTTTACTTTTGTAATCACCGCAATGATTGCCTTTTCCTAACAGAATTTTGCTTTCATCGCGAGCTCCTTCTAAAGCATTTAACATTTAAGGACGATAATCCTGAACCGATTATTGAATTAAAGCGCAAACGCCTTGCTACCTCTGTTGGACGCCAGCCAACGAAACGCCTCAAACTAAATGACGAGAATGATTCAAAAGCTGTAAATGTTCAAAGCGTTGATGGTAAAATTAAACTTGTGAAGAAAAAGAAAATCGTGGAACTTTCACAAGAGGATCTTGAAAAAGTTTCAAAATTGAAAATGGAAAATCTTATAAAGTCCTTTGGTCGTGGCTCCTTTGACGATTTTCAAAAACATTGCTTCAATATAATGTCGGAGAACAAAGAGCTTCTGAAATTAGCGGATGAATTAACAGTTGAACAAGCAAATACAGAAATTTGGCATCAATTAAGAATTGGAAGAATAACAGCTTCACGTTTATATGAGACAAGTCGTTGTACAATGGCGCGAGGCTCATTAGTCGACACATTTATGGGAAAACGTTCTGGATTTTCATTTGCAATGATGCGTGGAACTATACTTGAAGAATTTGTTTTCCTCGAATGCCAAAAGGAATTTCCTACCTTAAAACATGCTGGACTCGTAATGAATCATGAAGCAAATCCCTTTTACGCAGCATCGCCTGATGGTATTTGCGATGACTTTGTACTTGAAATCAAATGCCCGGCAAATGCAAATACTCACGCTCAGTACATTGATATTGAAAAGCTCTCAAAAAAATATTTTGCACAAATACAATTGCAAATGTTTGTCACTGGACGCAAAAAGGCTCTGCTGGCAGTTGCAGCGCTCGATTTTGAAACGACTCGTGGGATCACAAAAATTTGGATTCCATTTGATAAAGTTTATATCGACGACATGATTGAACAATCAATAGAATTTTACGAGAAATGCGTTTTTCCAGCCTTGAAAAGGAAATTTTTGCGGTAATTCTTGATAAATAATTTTAATTAATTTTTACTGCTTGTTGTGTAATTTGTTTAATAAATTGACGATGGAAATAAAAAGGTTCGATGCTGTTTAATAAAGTAATTAAGTGTTCTTGAAATGTTACTGTTAATATCGTCCGTCTGCTAATTAAATGTTCATAGGCAATTGTACATGGCTTCCACAAAATACCTCCGGACGTTATTGATTGAAATTAAATAATTTATTAAAAGTCGCAAAAAAAGGAACATTCAGTCCTTTTTCAAGGCTTCAGCATAAAATCTCAGTTTTGTGTGTGAGTCGCAGTCGTGAATACTGACTTAATAAGTTTTTATTCACCTAAGAAGAATTGCGAGTTTGATATAAGAAAATTTCATGACAATTTTTTCTGACGCGTAAAATTTTATTCTAAATTTATAACCTGATTTTATTGCTTTAAAAAGGAACAATCAAGAAAACTTGATAGAAGAAAATAGCAATCGAAATCCCTGTGGAGTACCTTTCAAATTTAACATAAAAGGTTTTTTGTTTCATACTTTATACTGAGCTTTCCTTCTTGTTGTGCAACAAGTTGAAAAGAATTTGTATGCTAATAAATTTCTAGTACAGTGAAAGTTCGATATTGCGCGAAACAGAATTTACGTATGGGGGTGGGTTGGTGGGTCATTCAGATTTTTGCGACATGTAAAGGAATTTTATGCATCAATAAACATCATTCGAGATTAAAAAAAGGATCCGTTTTATTCACATTTCCTTCGAGCACATGTTAAAGAAATATTTTTTTCCTCCTGTCAGCGTTGATGCAAATGTGGTATTTTTTTACTGCGTACGCATGTCACTGATAACAAATCCGAACATAAATTGAGCGAACGAAAGTAGAAGAGAGAATTTTCCGCCGCTGAAGTTGTGCCTTCTTTTTATTCATTGCTTCGATGCTTGTTTATTTTCGTCCTGTTGCTCATCGTGTACGGTTCAAAAAATAAATAAAAGAAAGCTCAATTGTTGGTGTCAGTTGTTCAGGATAGACATTATTATTGTCGTTGATTTGTTGCGTGAAGGACATGTGAATAGTGAATTGAGTTTGTTGCCTCATAAAGTTCTTTGCTTGCTTTTTGTTGAATTGAAATTGATAAAAAAAAACTCTGACTCAAAAAAGGATAAAAATTGATTGTCAATGGCACTGAAGTGAAAACTCGTCGTAAGTTGTCATAGTGATGTATCTTTTGAAATTATAAATGAATAGACAATTCAATGAAGAAGAATAATTTTGCCGTTGATCCGTGGCTTTAATGGGGTTGATGCGTCAATTGTGTGATATTTTTCGTTTCCGTGAATCACATTTTAATGGCGAAATGCTTAAATTGATAAAAAAAACCACCGCTAACGTTATTAATCAATCTCTAATTGCATTAAAGCTCGTTTTAATTACTGCTGGCCTAACGGTGCTTGTGCTTATAATATATTTTAACCTTCAATCGCGTAACATATTGCAGCCAAAACAAGTTTAGAATCGTTCAAATTATGCCAATCACGAAGCAACTGAATAAATTTCTTTGAAAATCTTTTGCAGAGTTGAGTTAATTACAATTAAAATTCCCTCTCAAAGATGAGAGCTTTAAAGTACTCTCATGAAAAATTAAACAGCTACAACTGACGCGTTAAGGAATCAACATTAAAGAGGCACTTTCACAACCCACACTTTGGATGCGAAAAGTTTGTGAATACAAAAATAAATCGTCAGTGAAATCGTTTTGCTTTTGTCTTTCTTTTTTTTATCAGCTGCGCCCACTGCTGTGATGTCAATCTAATTGCAACAACAGTTGCGGAGCTTCCTGATAGCATAAATAAAGATCTATTTATAGCAGAATTGCATGAAATCAACTTTAACGACATTGCTTCGTAGAATTTTTTTTTGTTTAGGCACTTTGCTCGTCGTATAAAGCTCTCTGGCGTACAGTGATCACAGCTATTAGTTGTAATTAAATTTCATGCTCTGTGCCTTTCCCATTATAGCCTGAGCTTGTATCCACATTATTATGAACGTAATGCAATAACCTTTTTGATTGGATTATCAGCTGCTGGCTATTTCTTTAGCACATTATTGTTGATTAGAGTCATGTTCAAGTGTTAAAACTTGTTAAAGTAAATTGGAAATCAATTAATTTCGGCTGAACTTTCATCAAAGCCGCATGAATCAATATTGAATGCTTCTATAAATAATAACCGAAATGGAGCATGATATGTGCTATCGAACCACAAAAATCTGTACAAATTGTTAAACAATTGACCCGGCGGACCCTCATCCCAAAGTAATAAGTGTGTTGAAAAGCCATTCGCCACAAATAAAAGCTTCAACGAGTATGGACTTTTTCAGGTCAAGAGCATTTTACAAAATACGGTTCTACGGCATGTTATCAGTTCAGTGAACACAACTCGGGCGGAGAAAATGTTTCAAATAAATTTTGTTCAAACTATCACTGACCTTCACCAATGTTCGCTTCGCTATTGACTCGGTTTAATCAAGGTTGTTCGAATGCTTTGCTGACTTTATGCAAAGCACGAAACTTTTCAGCTAACAAAAGCTGAAAAGTTTCTTTTTAATTGAGAAATTTAATATCCCTGGCTTGGAGTTTTTCTAATTAAATGTTCTTTCTTTGAGGATTATATTTAGTTCAATTTTCTTGCAACGTCTTTGTTGGTTCATTTCACAATTTCTATCTCCCTCATCACTTTGATAAATAAGGTTCTGGTTACACAACTGACGAACAAATCTTTTAAAAATACATAACATTTCAATTTCCATCAATTTCCGATTTTCTTCCTCTTTTTTTCGTTGATGTCCTTTTTAGCTTAATTCATTTCATCGCGTCACTTTCTTAGACGTTCGGCTTAAAGTAAAAATAAGAAAAGAAAGTAAAGCGAACGTACAATGCCGCCACCATATAGTGATTATGATTATTTGATCAAATTTCTGGCTTTGGGTGATTCGAGTGTTGGAAAAACGTGCTTTCTATATCAATACACTGATGGAGTTTTTCATTCACGATTCATCTCCACCGTAGGAATTGATTTTCGTGAAAAACGACTGGTAAGCAAAGAACAAAATTTCGCTTCCCATCTCCAGGCGATAAATTATTTCGTCCTTTTTTTTTCATTACATTGCTTTTGCCTCAGATTTACAACTCAAAAGGAATCAACCACAGAATTCATTTGCAGTTGTGGGTGAGTTGAAATATATATTTTTTTTCTTTGACATCTGGACATTTCTCATAATGCGGGTGCTACATCATAACCAAATAAAAACATAAAACAGCAAATTTGTGGTTTTTAAGCAAAAGCTTTTTAGGATCTTATTTTTATAAAAACATTTTTTTGTCTTCCTTCGCACGAGCATGACACTGCAGGTCAAGAGCGTTATCGAAGTCTGACAACTTCATTTTTTCGGGATTCAATGGGCTTTTTGCTTGTCTTTGATATTACAAATGAGAAAAGCTTCTTGGAAGTACAAAACTGGATTGAACAACTGAAGATTCACGCTTATTGTGACAAACCTGATATTGTTTTATGCGGCAATAAGCTCGATTTAGATTATCTGCGTGTGGTGAATAGTGCACGTGCAAGACATTTAGCTGAGAAATATGATGTGCCATACATTGAAACATCGGCATATACTGGTAAATAATGAAGGAAATATGATTTGTTTCAAAAATGTTCAAGGTCGTTTGAGAATATTTCAAGGCTCCTTTATTTCTAGGTGAAAACATCAATAAAGCCGTGGAAATGTTGCTAGATCGCGTAATGTTGCGAATGGAAGCATTATCACTTCCTGGCAGGATGTTACCAATCGCAACGTTACCGGTAAAAAACGGACGCGATGAACAAACGGAACGTATCAAACTCGAGCATGCTTCTGACAAGTCAAAATGTAATTGTTGAATGTTGAATGAAAGAATTTTCCGATAGCGCTGTTTTGCGTTAAATTGTCTATGTAGAAAACCATAAAAAAGAAGAAAATGTGACAAATAATCTTAAACAATAAGGTTGCCGAGCAGCTCATCGCGATAACAATTCATTAATAATTATCGTCTTCATCATTTTCGTGTTCTCAAAGATGAAGTGTCACGAGGCGAAATATTGAGAGCATGGAAAATATTGCGCAATTTTTCCGGATGTTATAAGTATTAAATTCTGTGCATGTATTTAAACGCAATCACGTTCGTTCTTTAATTAGCGACCTTCCCAATGAGATTGTGTTGCGATGAAACGCTCTATCCACGTCTTAATTAGAGAATGTATTTAAAGAAATTTTATAAATGTTTTCGTTCTTTTCGATGGACTTGTTGACTGTTAAATAAAAATAAAAATAAATAAAATCTTCCAATTACTAATTTTGATGGCAATTTACATGTTTACATACATATCAGATTACACTAAGAGCTTAATTAGTGAGTGAGTTTATATTGTATAATTTTGCAACCGATGTGAAGAAACAGAATTTTATACATCTTAATTAACATCAAAGTTATTTTTGTGAAGATTGTGGAAATGAAGAACTTTTAAGGTAAATGTGTACTTTTAATTCCAAAATGCTCAAAGAGCTTCCGGCGTAAGCTTTTACTATCAAGCTCATTGTTTGCCGACGCCGGTTTAAGCAACCATAAAATTCAACGGTAATTTGCAATCAGTAGATAAACATCGCTCGAGTCCATTAAACAGAATTTGACAAAAGTTTTTCGTGCTTTTATCGGTCAGACCACGGTTAAATGCTAACAGCAACAAAACATCCGAATCAGCAAGAATTGCTCACGATGACATTTAATTACCAATAAAAATGATATTTCTGTATCATCATTTAAATCCACTCACTGGCACTTTCATTGATGTAATTTTTTTTCTGCTCGTGTTTGTTATCTTATCAATTTGCGCACACCCAACAAACGATAAAAGTTCGGATTTTTTTTTTAAATATCCAGCACCGAGAAAATCCGCCATACGCGAAACAAACGAAAAACAATCAGACGTTGTTTTCGATGACAACGAGCTGGATGGAGTTTTTCGTTTCTCATTAGGTTGTGAATTAACTTTCAATTAGCAATAGCGTCTCGAAAATTTCATTAACAATTCTTGAACGAAAAGAAATCGCGCTCGAAGCTCTCAAAAATAGCCATTGAGATATAATAAGTAAAACAGAAAAAGAAGAGTTTCGATACAAAAGTGTTTAGTAGAAATATTAATTGGAGGAAGCGAGAGAGAGAGAGAGCAAGAGATAAGAAGCTCACTAATTAAATGGACACAAAAGTTACTTTCCAGAAGACGTCTTGCTACTTTTGTGCTGAATGGCTTGACGATAAGACCATTAAGGTAAATACATTTAAATTGCCTTCGGTGAAAATGTGTCGGTGATTTGATTATTGAGCAACTGAGTCATACTCATCAGGAATGATAAGAGCTACAAATTCATACACACATTCCACTTGCTTCGTTACGCGAATGTAAACAACGCCGGAAAATAGGCAGTAAACACACGACACTGTAATCGCTGCCTTTTGGCTTTTTCCAGTTGAGAGTGAAATTGCTTGTTTTTTTTTTTGTTTTGGTTGAATTTAATTTTTAAAATAATTCTGTAACTCCCAGGACCACCTCACCACATGTGGGCAGGTGCTGGAAAAGTGTCCATACAATTGTATGTCCTACGTGCAGCGCAAAAATATGGAACAACATTTTACAATTTGTGCAAAGCGCGAAAAGCCAACACAGGGTCGTTGTCATGATGACTGTGATAAAGAGCGAGTTGTCGAGCGACTGTCATTGATTGAAGAGAATTTAATGTTCCTAAGAAAATCCCTGAACGAAGAAATACAGATGCGACTCGAAGTTATCGGGGAATTAGGAGCATTAAAGCGAAGGAATCAGGTAAATTTCGACAATGACGTCACTCATATAATGTTCGTTAAACGAAAATTTCAATAATTTTTAGATCACCGACGAATGGACTGTTAAGGTAAGCGAGGTCCTTAATCTTCTTCAGAAAAGGATCGAAGAGGAAAAAGAGAGCCGTTTATTGGAAGTAAAAGACTTTCATGGTATAATTGACAGTTTACTAAAGCAATTTCAGGTAAGTGATGAAGACAATTCCATGCATGTTTTTTTCTCATGGTCTCTCTCTCTCTCTCCCTATTCATGCAACAATCAATTCAGGATATTAAAGATTTTCGAAATGACATCTTCAGAACTCTTGATAACATTGAAACGAAATTGAAATTAGAGTCTACAATCGATACGCATGAGGCTTCGCCGGCAATAGGCGATGAATGGCATTCAGAATTTAAAAGACTCGGTGAACCATCAAAATTTTCAATTGAATTTGAGTGGAAATTAATTTTATTTTATTTTTCTCTAGAAAGTGAAATGAATAAACTGAAATTTCAGACATCTGATGACATGAACGATGTTGTTAAGTACATTGCAGCTATCAATGATAAACTTAATCAAGTTGAGCTTGTGAATGATAATCAACAATCCTATAACGAGTGAGATTAAATAACAAATAATGGAATATTGTATAATAATCTTTATTATTGTCTGAATTCGTTTTCAGTGACAATCTGATGCTTTCCATAACACGAATGGATAAACTTGAGAACGATATCGTAGCAACGTCGAATCTTTTGACTAATTTAAGTGATCGCTTCATGAAATGTGATTACAGTGTTAAGCAATTACAGAATACAATTAATGAAATCGAAGATAAAGCCGATAAAGTGGACAAAAATGTGGAAACTTACAAAGAGCTTGTTTATGCAACAAAACAGAGTTTGGCTGATTTGAAAGAACATCTGAAAGTTCAACGGCAGCTTAACATGATAACAAATATTCGTGGTCACTTAATTTGGAAAGTTAGTAATTATACAAAGAAACTTAATGAGTCGCGTGAGTCCGATGTCCCATTAAGGAGTCCATTGTTCTCTAATAAGCAATATGGTTATGCATTGCGTCTCGACATTCATTTAAACGGCATCGGCACATGGAAGAATCGCAATTTAATTGCATGCTTAACAGTCGTGAATGGTGACTATGACACATTATTGCAATGGCCATGCAAACTGAAGGCAGACATTATTCTTCGTGATCAACCCGACAATCTGAATGACGCAACTGATATCACAAAATTAGTAATAACAAAGAAACGCAACGATAAGCTCGAATATCAAAATCAATTTATTCATATTCCGCATCAAATGATAAACAGGTTTGCACAACATTACATTGCACATATATAAAGAATTTCATTGATAATATTTTTAATATTTTAGCGGTAATTATATTAAAAACGATGCTATAATCTTGGAGGTTAAAGTTCAAAAAACATATGAGGCAAACAATATGAGAGCAAGCAGCAATTCGCCAAAGGCAAATACGCCCACACATATTTAAGATTGTTAATATAGATGTTATTTCCGCGTATGCGATATACATTAATACATAACCGATTAATTTGATAATACCAATATCCATAATTTCTTTCTGGTATTTATGTCATTGAGTTGTCATAATATTTAATTCTCCAGCAAACCACGTGTGTAAAATTCTTGAACAACTTCCTTAACACGATCGTGATATGCATTTGACAGCATAAATTTCATTATTTCAGCATGTTCGCCGGGTTTGTTGATTGTATTTATCATTTCATTTTTCGATTCGAGATGAACAAGGCACATTGCTGGCAATATCCATAGTGCCATTCCAAAACCGTAAAGAGCTCGTTGTTCCATTTCTATTTTAATGTTTTTCACTGTAAATATTTCACTCAAATCCAGAAATTCCATTTTATGTGTGAGATAAAGATTTTCATCAAGACTTTCAATGAGAGTTTCTCTGTAAATCGCAATCAACTGGTCCATGCTCTTGTTGCGTAGATTGAAATCTGTATTTGTGTAAAAGAATGTCAGAAGGTCAAGCACAGGATTTGCATATCGAACCGATTTCAAGTCAATCAATCGAATGTTGGGAGTGTCATTGATCTCTAAATTGCTTCGAAACATCAAATCATTAATCCATAAACATCCGTGACTAAGAACTTTCCATTCATCACTGCAATTTTCTACAAGACCTCTCATTGTCTTGAACAAACTTTTGCCACTGAAATGCTTTAAGCAATTAATTGCTTCACCAAGTGTTTTGTCATTTTCCAGTATCTTATTGACTTCATCCAATGACATTTGCATAATATTGCTGTAATAGTTTGTAGTCTTGTCAGTGTAAACAATTTCATCGATTCTCTTGCAAGCTTCTTTAAACTTTGCAGGACTAAACACTTTAGCGACAAGTGATGCGGCATGAAAGCGAGCAAGTTGTGTCAATATTTGAGCGCAGCGATCAAAATCCAAGCATTGTGAAGTATTTGCCATTTTGAAGCCACTTTCATTAAGATCTTCCATCATAATTACTACACTCGATTCATCAAAAGCCCCAGCATAGATCACTTTTGGAAATGGCAAATAAGATTTCGTGAATTTACTCAGCATCGGAATAACATAATTGTAAGCGGCAATTTCATTTTTGAATGCATCATCTGAACGCAACAATTCACATTGCTTCTTATCGGGCAGTGAGTGTTTGGCGATGAATGTGATGGAAGATTCTGTAATTACATATTTAATGAATCTTCAAACAAACAGTTGGCAAATAAACTTTATTACCTTTTCCATTTTCGATGTAATTTATCTTCACGCGTTTAATGCTACTCATGAAATTAAATCCAGGTTTAGTTGCAGCTTCGACATTCATTGAAATTATTTTCAATTCGTTGCCGAGACAAGAACGCAATATGCATTCGTACTTTTCTACGGTCATTGCCATTTAAAACAATTTTTTTTAAACTTGAAACTCTTCTTTTATGCGAAAAATTATCTGAATTGGGAATAAATGTATTCACAAATTTTAAACAACCAAAAACAAGTTTTGCGTTCTACACGAACGATCGATAACAATGAAACGAATGATGAAGTCTACGCCTCAAAACCTCGGCTTTATATGAAATTCTGAGAGATTTAAAACCTTAATCTCTCTTGCCTTTTAAATTTCTTGAGCAATCCAAGGAGCAAAACAAAGAGATTAAAATACTTATCTCTTTTAAAATTCATAAAGATAAATTTGATTTGATGGTGTAATATTTTATTAATGTTTCAAGATTTTATGTCATTTCACAGATTCCATATTTTTTTTTTACATTATCTTCGATGCTCTGATTATGTGTGGATATGTGCAATTTTTTTTTTTTACTTTTTTGATTAAATGTTTTTTAAAATAATTCATTTTTTTACGTTCCACGACGTTCATGATTCCATTTGGGATATTTTCATAAAGTCTGTGAAGCGTTTTGCATGTAAATTGTTAGATCCAGTGTAATTTTGTTTGGTAACCTTGGTGGGAATTTTATTACAGAAAGAATTTCTACGGAATTTATTAACTTTCCTTAATCGTTTTAATGATAATACTTAGCAACGATTGTCAATAAACACATGTTAAGCTGAAAATTGTTGAAAAATTTCATAGAATGGCAAAAATTTGCTGGAAATTTTTTAAAATTTGTGCGAATGAAAGGAAGTAAATTGAATGATGTGCGATTAAAAAGATGTTTATAATCAACTTTGAAAAAGAGATTTAACTTTTACGATCTAATTTCACCCTCATCTAAGTAGAAGTTTACAGTGATTATCTTTTTATGGAATAAACTTCCGTAAAAACTTTTCGCTCATATTCATTTGAACTATCTCTCAAACCATGATGCTGAAAGGCCTGCCATAAGATTAAGAATTTGTCAAAAGCTTTCAAATAAACTTTCGCTCGTGTGATGAAAATCTCTTGTGGAATACCAAAAGTGTTTTTACTTTTAGGATGGAATTTTTCACAAATTTTAATTATTTTAAGCAACTTCTTGAGTGAAAGTTTTTCATCGCACCTTAAGCGCCAATAAGTTTCTTGACAGTATATCCAGGAATGGAGTAAAAGAACAACAACATCATAAATGCAATGCAAAGAAACACCATTCCCTTGATGATACGCCACTTGTAGTTGTGCCATATGATGTAACGGATGGATTTCAAAGGGTTGAGGAACCACATAAAGGAAGCATCAGGACGACTAAAATGAAAGAAAGTTTTTGTATTTAAATTTTGCGCTCAGCTGTTGAATATTTGAAAACAAAAAATTACTTCGGTTTCTCGAGAGCATCTGGCTCATTTCGCCCAAATCCAGCGGGATTTTTCTCCGCCTCATCTTTTGTGAGCAGATGTATTTCAGCTTCAACTTTTCCCGTCAATTCCATTTCATCATTTTCCTTTTTTATGAAAAACGGCCACCAACCCCGTATTCGCTTCTGCTTGAAAATGTTTACAGTTGGAACGTTCTCGGTCTTGAGCATGTCTAATGTACAAAGCTTTGAAGATTTTGCACCACGCGGAAATCTTGTGAGATTAAGTGAAATGGCACCAAGGAAATCATCAGCTGAGAAATGATCGGCATCCCATACTTGAAGTTCTAGTCGAGCTGGAATCTTCACTTCAGTTTCATCCCAGCTAAAAAGTGATTCCTTACGTGACAGAACAATTCGTTCTTCAGCAGCTAAGTACTCAAATGGATAAATAAATCGCCAATTGAAATTTCCTTCGCCAGTTAATGAACGATAATGAATATCTGTTGATTGAATATCTTGCGGTCCTTTTAACCATCCTTTCACATAAATATCTGACATCTTTTCACCACTAAAGAATGCATCATCTTCAAGTACAACATCATCCGTGTTCCATATAACAATACGTAATTCATATGCTTTTGGTTTGCGTGGCGAAATGTCAACGGGTGGACCTGGCAATGGCATGTCCATTGGAAACAAATCGACCCACATTTCAAGCTTACCCTGTTCAATGCCAGGCTTTTCTGGATTATACAATGGCCGCGATTCAATATGTTCAGGAACAATTTTGCAACCGACGCGTGGAATTTCCTCCCATCGATGCAACACGGCAAGTGCTAAATGTTCATCACGATATTTGCATGTCGTTGGACTATTCCACGCAATAACATCGTCCTTTGTGAATGTCATGCAATAGCGACCAATTACGACACGATCTTGGAAATAATGTGGATTTTCTAATTTATTCTCTTTGCATAATTTCGATAAGATTTGTGTTGGCTTCATTGGATCACGCCACTGATTGTAACCAAAACTGAAATAAAAAAGGTCAACTTTTAAAATTTGTCATTAAGTTTTTGCTTTTTTGCTTTATTGTGCAACATTACTCTTCGTATTTCCTCGCGAGGCCGCATAAAGCTCGATGTTTACTATAGAAGCGATTTTCCAAATCAATTTTCGTCTCGCCAATCAAATCATCCGATCCGACTAAATCCCAATCGTAGATTTGAACCGTGAGCATTGAGTCTTGTGGAAAGCAGCATTCAATTTCAAAGCATTTCCCAAACACCGGATTGAGTTGTTTGCTGATATAATTTTCTTTATCAGAGATTTTCTTACCGCCAAGTTGTAGCACAACATACGGATCAGCTTTGCCATTCAAATCCATTGGGTGTAAATCTGTTGCTTTGACAATATAAATTCTGACTAGAACGTGAATTGGATCATTGAGTGGAAGGGTTGGAGCAAATGCGGGTTCCATTCCTTTTTCAACCGGCAACCTGTAGACTTTAATTGAACCTTTAAAGTAACCGACAATTCGATTTTCATCTTCAGCGCTGTCACCAGTTTTCTTGCCACGATACAATGGAAATGCCAGAAGCCATTCCTTGAAATAATTGTACTCGGTTTGTGCTTCGAGCTCGTGGGGATAAATGTCACATGTCGCAACATTCCTATTTGGGTCTTCAGCTTTCTTTTGTACATGTTTGGGACTTATTCGCTGAACAATTTTCGATTTGCTGATGAGCGTGAACTTTTTCTTACTTTCACTTTCGGAGTTTGGCGATGTGCATGAGCTGTCATAACCTTTGTTAATTGTGCCCTTCGATGTTTCTATCAGTTTCTCATACGATAGAAAATATTTTGTCCACCAGTCTTTCGTCTCATCGTCATCGTCTTCATGATCCATTGATTCATCGGATGCATTCTGTAGTTGCTTCTTCTTCGATGTACTCTTTTTCATCCTGTCGGGAAAAAAAGGTAATTAAAAGAAAGGTATTAAAGCTTACTAAAGGCTGCTTAAAGCTGTATTTCATGATAGCTTACACTTTTCCAACACATACGGCGCCATAAAGTGTAAGATTCTCACACGAAGATTGTTTCGCTAAGCGCGTTCCATCAGCATTTATGATCAGATTGTCTTCAGTCGTGGGCGCTTTGTCGGATGATAGTACGATGTGACCATTTTGCTTTGATATTGATTCGCGTGGTGTCGGTCGATGCATGTATTTGTGTATTGATGTTATTTGATGCGTTCCAACTAATGTATAACGTCCAAATGAACGACAATCAACGCATCGAATTGTAATTGGTGGCGCATATGTTTCCTCAACTGGAAGTTCAAGATCAAAGAATTTGAGCATGTTTGCGAAATTTGGATTCTTCTTCGCATTCTGAATGATACTCGAGCTGAGAATGTTTCCAGAACATTCAACATCAATGCGCGGCTTATCAACGCTCATAAAATGAACGCGTTTTAAATCGCGTAATCCCCAAAAGAGAACCTCAATGCGAAAGCGTGCCAGATGTGGTCGTACATCTCGTGGCACAGGAAAAATAATTGGCACCTGAATTGCATCTGGAATGATAACAATCATTAATGCAGTAAAATGCTAGAAAAATTTAGTTTTATTTTACGAACTTTTCACATCAGTTGGAATATATTTGGGTTCAGTAAGAGCAGGCAAATCATTTGATCCGATTTCGAGCATTTCAAATGCTGCAAGCAGCTCACCAGCATTATCAGTACCACGAACAATCTCAAACCATTCTAATGTTGGTGTCTTATAAGGATTATCTTTCAGCTTTACTTTCGGCTTCGCAATTGCACGTCCAATAAATTCGGATTTTCCAACTTTGTCCTGATCATAGATTTCAATGACAATTGTCGGTGGATCGCGTTGAATTTCATCTTTTGCACCATAAACGAGAACTTCATCAAACACTAATAACTCGTCCCACGTTGGGCTGAGCGTTTCCTCAATCACCTGTGTCGTTCGACAAAATTCAGTAATATGAACTGTAGCATATGGGTCACTTAAGCCACTCGCATCTGAGCCAATTAAAGATCGCGCTTGATAAATGTGGGCTCGCAGTTGAAATGTCTGTTTGTAAATTATGAGAATTTTTCTTAAAATAAAGGCAAATTTATAGTGCTTACATGTTTCTCCAAGTAGTGAATATTTGTCGGTGCTAAAGCTCGTGGCCGTTCGGCATTTCGCAAATCCTGTGACAGCTCAAAGCCTCTCGGTAAGCCACTGAAGAAGAATTTTTTATGCTTCACTACACCAAGCCATGCATAAATTGACAGCTTTGCTCTAATTTGCCACCCAGCAGGTCCAGCCGCTTGTTTTCCCGGTAGCTTAAAGAACACTGTTTGCATTTTACCACAATGAATTCCCGTTTCATCATCAGTGGTTGAGAACAGTAAATCTCGCGCATTCATACGATGATAAGCAACGCGCTTGCCATTCGCAATGAGCCAAATAAAAACATCTGGCAGTGCATGCTGGGGCTGTTTTGAATGTAGGAAAAACATTTATCATAAATTTTAAGCATTTCTTGCTATTGTGCAACTTACATCTTCAATCAGAAATCGCAGTTTTTGCATGTAAGTCTGAGCAGTTTTGAAGCGTTCTTTCAATGAACTTCGCGTGACTAATGCACGAAGATTACGTGCCATATTGCCGATAGTTTCAGCTTCACGCTGACATAATTTGATCCGTTCTTTATCAAGCTTTGTTTTACCTGTGCCCGGGCCGCTCAGCGTTAATTTTGTTACTTGTAAATAATTATTGCAATTGGTTGCAAGCTCCTCTAAGCAGCAACGTAATCGAACTTCAGCCTTTGGATCTTCATGCTCAATCAATTGACCTGTTTCCGTTAGTCCAATTTCAATTTTTTCCGTAAGCTTTGAGAGCATGTTGCTGTTATACATTCGCCTTCGCAAATCAGGAAAAATGCAGCGAACATTCATTGATGGCTTGTAGTCCCAGTAAGGCAAATAATAATGATGTTTATCATGGGAAATTGGCTTACATGTGCTCGTTGTGCTGGAAAATGATGAGACATCTATTGTCTCTATAAATAACGAATGAAGCATACACAAATTAGGATTAATGAATTATGTTACAATTTTCTACACTCACCAAGTTCATCATCATCATCATATTGATGAGTTTGAGAGTCATTATGGCCATCAAGGGAATTTCCCCAGTTTCCAATGCTCAACTCAAAATTTACAGATTTATCAGATGTTTTCTTATCCAACATTGACGCTTCAAAGATAGTCGAAAATAGGAAAAATTCTTCATTCTTGCAATACGATGACTCCGATATTGGATAAGTTTGTTCCAGTTCTACATTCTTGTCGGTTGATATGTCTGTGTTGTCGGTGATTTCAGTACGTATGGCTACCAATAGTCTCGCTCGATAACTGACGCCCTCACCCAAACCCGTGTTGAGTGTGGAATTTGAATCCAATAAGCTGTAATCGCGTGTTGAGCCATAAAGATGAATAAACGATGGACCGTATGTTGGCAGGAATCCTTTTTCGCCATCGTTTGAAATCTGCTTCAAATCGATATAATGTGTGCCAATAATTGATGGTTTCATTGGATCAGCATCGCGCATTTGTATTTTAATACGTTGACAGAGTGGCGGAAACATTTCAGTGAAAATCAATTCTTCATTCCACACGGGTGCGTATGAAGCTTTTTTAACTGACGTTTTGCCCAACAATCCCGCAAATGACACTTGCACATATGGATTTACTAAATCACGATTTTCGCCTGTAAATGCTCTTTTGACATTCGCCACAATCGATGAATTCATTCTCGGAAGACCATCGGCACGATAAATTTTCACAACAAATTTTGCACGCTGCCTTTCGATTGGCACGCCATCGGGCAGCAATAAATTCCTAAGCGAGTTAAAAGAAAATAAATCATACTTGAGCAACAAAATTGCGTTTAAATTGTCTCACGCTTCAATATCATCCGGATCCTTTTCAGAGCGCGGCGGTACTTTAACTGTGTCGCCTTTTCCAATAATGCCAACATCACATTTCAAATAGCCTTTTGGGCCACTGAGGAAATCATCGGGATCCGAAAGCAAAGCCCATTTGTGGTAAAATAAATGATCTGAGGTAAAAGTTAAATAATAAGAAAGTAATCAATTAGTGACAACATTGCGCTTTGTTGCTCAACCGAAACACAAACCGTGCATGAAATTTCTTTCTTTGGGAAAATTTATTTCACAAAAATTTAATGAAAAAAACAGCATTTTCACATCACCAACGAGAGCAAGCAAAAACACATTATTTTCTTCTTCTTCTTCTTCTTTGGAGACCAACATGCAACGAAGGCTATCAAAATAAACATAAGAAACATAAAAATTACCTTTCTGATACCAAACAGTAGCCACATCAAGCTTAAACGATCCAATTAACTTATTTGTCTTGTATTTATTTCTATGTAAGATCTAGATGTGTCACAAATATTTGATGGAATTTATGTCCATTGAACATATAACCGCCAATAATATTTCCAATTCAGCAAGTTAACGAAATTCGATGATAGTTTTTCAGATGATGTTTGATGTGTTCGTTGGTTGTGGTGATGCATAATTGAATTTTACCAAATAGCACCCAATAACAGCCATATATTTAAAGCACATATCACATCCAGTAGTAGATAAATATTATGAGTAACAGTAGACATTTACGGATGACATAATGAGGAAGATTAATTGGTGTGAGGGTTGTTACAAGAGAATAACACGAATAACGAATTTCAAAATGAAGGACAGTTGAAAAATGAAAAGAGAGAGAAAAACAAATAAAACATTAAAAATGGAATTTTGTGTAAATTTTTGAGATTTTTTGAAATGTTTTTGATGTTTATGAATGTGGAAACTTGCAAATGATGTTGTTTATGATGGTAAGTTTGCTACTCATTACGAGCGAGTTTATTTGAAATTTTACGCATAAATGAACATTTCAGGGAAATATGTTTTTGTGGTGTAAATATAATTGAGTATGTGAGAGTATGGAAGAGCTTTCATCGGATGATTAATAAAAAGGTAGAAAAAAATTCCGCTTGAAAATGAAAAAGTTTTCGCATCGTTTTGTTTTGGGAATTTATTAGGTTTCTTCTTATTATAACTTGTAGCAAAATCAACAACTTATTGTTTAATATTATGAAAACTTGCCTTGTCGTCTCTTGTCTTTATCATTCTGTCACAAAAATTCTTCATTTTCTTCTTTTTTTCTTTACATTTATTTATTTATTTTTGGGTATCTTTCTTGAAAGTATATCAAATGCGACTTAAACGAAATTTGTCCTTTCAAGAGATACATTTCGGAATTTCCGGACGTTTGTTTAAAGACCGAAATTAAATTTTGTTATTTGAACAAGCAAACCAAAATATTATGAAGCACGCCAGAAAAGTCAGTTCATGTTCTCGCAGACAAAAATTATTCCTTGCCGAAAATTCTCGGATTGAAAAATGTGAAACATAAATATTTGACGATCTCAAAAAGATTTTCTTTTTCATATCCTTATCAAAAGGTAAATCACAAACCTAAACACGTTCAGATTATGCTTTATAACTTTACATATTTTCTCTTTCAACGATGAACGAGAGCACATATTTCAGTCAATATCTTTGGGTACCAGCAGACAGATGATGAAGCAATGAGCTGAATTTCTCTAACCTTCATACAAATGCTCCTGAGGTCAATAAACATTCACCATTTTATCTCATTTTTACAGTATCTAATTGCAAATATGAACTCTAATTAGATGATGAAAATGACTTTGACCTATCTCGCAATGTAAAATATCAAATTACACATTTTTAGAGTGCTTTTTTGGGAGCACTCTAAAAAATATTTCTCAAAATTTCGCATTATCACTGGAAACTTTTTCTAGATATTCAGTGTTCGAAATTTTCATTGTGTGCTCATTTTTTACATAAGTAATTACATTCTGCTCTGCCATAGCAGAGTTTTTAATATTTACATATTTGACAAGTCTCAGATATCTTACAAAGTAAGTGAAGCTTTCCTTTGCAGACATTTCTCAACTCGCTGTTGGAATAAAACTTTGCTAAACATGTTCTTAAATTAAAAAAAAGGCAAATAGACAAACTTTTCAAGTATTTTGCTCGTTAGACTTTAATAGGAAAATGTTTTCCCGTTAATTTACTCGATTAAACTTTTTTCGTCTTTTTTTTTTCTTACAAATTTATTTACATTTACAATTGTTAATGAAGTAATTTAATTCATGAAATCCAATTGAAATCAAAGTTCAAATAAAGATTTTCATTGCAATTTGCGCCATTGTCAAATCGACTCATCTGAGATTTAAAATTTCAATTTATGGTACTGATGCGTGGGAAGTCAAATGTGTGATTGAATAAATCAGTTTTGTTGAGAATATTTTTAAGGAGGTGAATGAACGTGAAGGTAATTCTTTTTATTTACGTTTTACACTTCATAGTCGAAGGTGCAAAATAAAGCCGAGATTTTTCTTTACCCTCATTTAGAATGAACAGCATGAAATTTGCATTTTATAGCAATTCACTAAAAGTCCCGCGTGTTTGATGTGGGTTAGCCACAAGCACTTTCGTGATTTTCTACGACTCTATTTAACATAAGGGTTTTAAAACCAATAAAACTTTCCTAAGTAGAAGTAAACAAAACTCGAATGTAAATTTGAAGCTCGCATATTTTATCAACATTTCTGCTCCTGGTTATTTACGCCAAATAAATTATTTTCGTGCCAAATACGCATTTTAAATAGGGAATGACTACTGCGGAAACTAATTGTCCACTAAATTATTACAAATATGTTGTTTGCACTAATTAGAATTCTATAAAGCGCACAAAAAATAAATGAACTCGTAATGCATTAAAAGTTATTTAAACTAATATTAACTGAATGAGCTCCGGGAGTAATTTTCCAACTTTGAAATTCACTAAGTTTTGAGAAATAATTTCCTTTGAATATTAACACAAATAACGGTTTTGTGGGTGGAATTCGCCTGTTGATGAGAGCACCGCAAAACTTCCATAGTTATAGCAAACATAAATAAAATATTTCAAGAACTTTTCCACTAATTCACTAAATTTATTGTGCAGTATGTTTCATAAAATTTGCCGTTTTCCGTTATGCCAGTCGCATGATATCATTTGCAATTTTTATTCAATGAAAAGCTTAAAAGCGCGACTTTTCATAATATAACATATTTCCCGCGCCTTGTTTGCGTAAATGGAATTCAACTCGACAGCCTTTTAAAAGCTTCATGTCAATGATAATAATTTTTGTGCAATGGAAAACGCTCTCAAAGAAATTCATCTTCCATCGACTCGAAAGGTAATAAATTGTGCGTAACACATTTGGTAATAAATTTATCTTTTTTTCCATTTATATTATGACGGGATATATTCTGGTGAATACGGCATGCGGTGGTGCGGTGGTTAAAGAATTTTCCTTCATGAAAATTATCTGAGAGCCGAATTTTGAGGAAGCTAAAGCTTAAGAAAATTATTCCATGCCACTGAGCTGAAATTTGCTACCGGTTACAATCTGAGTTTGATTCAGCAATTGAGGAACTGAATTCCACAGCAAAACGTTTTTATTTTCGGAAATGCCTTTTATGTTTCTTTGTATATAGTAATATCATGTCTTAATGAATGATGTATGTCGGTCCTATAGCAATCTAAAGTGTATCATGTTGAATGAGTGCGAACCACGCAAGAAAAAGAAAACATCACATAACAGAACTGATACAAAGACATTTGTTGGTGAATAAGGTCGTATATATTATTCCAAGTATCGTGTCATTAAAATAAAACATCAAAAAAGAAATTCATGTATCATAAGAACGTGTCATGAGTATACTTTTTCTGTGGAGAAGTTTTACAAATTAATGAAATGAAATGAAAAGCCTATCAAGTAAGTACGAAACATAATAAGACAAAAAAAAAAACAACTTAAAAGAGAAATATTTTTGTGACATAAATTTTCATTACAATTACTGACAAGCATCGAAACATGAAATGATGTTTTTATTTGTTTCAAGGTTTTCCACATTTTCTTCCTCTTTTCGTACTCAATTCTTGAAATTGAAATGAAAATTTTTTGCGGCAAAATAATTTTTTTTTTTTCGATACAGAATGAAAATCAATCAATTTCCATCAACATTTTTTTTTTATATTATTTGATATGATGCAAGCATATAAAACATGCTGTGTAAGATAAACCCAAAATAACTGAAATATGCTATGATTATGCTTCTTAAGTGCATTACTTATTAAGAAATATTTTAGCAGCAATCATTTCACATTTTCTGTCTTTTTGCGTTAAAAAAAATGTAAAATGAATTTGAGTCATGTACCGAGTTGATCGTAAACAGTTTTCAAATCAATTTTAAATTGGCCGACAATCGTTCCCGATCTCATAAATCTTCTTGAATGAATCACCTAGAAAATTGTATGAATTGTAGTTAAGTAATTTTACTTGTGTAGAGAGTAATACATTATAATTGGTATTCTTTGTGTCAACAATAATGAATTGAGTTAATTTGGCTTTGGTTTTTGGGTTTGTTTAATTGAAATGAATCCATCAATGTCATTAATTATTCGGATACATTAAATATGACTAATAATTTGATATTCCTTAGGCATAATTAAACTTCCGACATTTTCATACAATTCGTTAAGGTTTTGTCGACCTTTAAAAGCTTATTTTCCAGCTTAATGAACTTGAAACACTCTTCTACTGTATCAATATTTCAGGGAAAATACATAAACATTGATTTCGTGCAAACATTGTACATCAGAAAATAGTTAATCACTGCCAGGAAATTGCGTATTTTATTTTCGTGAGCTGTTTAGAGATAAGTATTATTGGCAAACAAAATTTGAAAATCTTTAACTACGCAATTCTTGAAAGAAAATCTTTCATCTTGAATAATACATTTTTCTTTCCCTTCGTCGGATGTGTTAATAAAACTGCCTTTTGGCTCCCGCAAGGCTGGAAAATTCTTAAACAATGTGCTTCGAGTATATGTGCCATATGCAGAGTAGTGTCTTACCAACGATATAACAAATTAAAATTTACAAGTTTATAGATGTGCTTTCATGAAATGCTTAATTTGGCTTTTGCAAATGGGAGAATTTGCTTCAAGATTTTATGAGGTTTCAACCATTTGATATAATAAACACAGACAGTATTTTATGGATAATGCAAAATGTTTGTGTGTGTGTTATGAATATTTTATGAGGCAAAATTGTTTCAATAAATAACAACGAGAGACAATCGAACAATGGAGACTCACCGATAAAGTGATAATCTTATCAAACAGCATCACGGGTGGCATGTGGAAATCAAACACGAAGTACTGTGGTGAATAATAATGACACATAAATTCAATTTGCAAAATTATTCAAATTGTAATCTTCTAGAATCTACCTCATTATAGTAAGGACAATTGGTACTCTCTTTAACGCTCGTATATTTCTTTTGATCGCCAACTTGAATGCAAACGACCGGATCCATATTAAGGCCAGGTAGTTGCCGTGCTTCGATAATTGTTACACAAACTTGAAAGTCTTGAGATTTGAGATGATCATTGAATCTGCTTAATTTGACTTTAGCTTTCGTTTCATTGCTCGGTTGCGAATCATTCGGTTGGCTTTGTTCCATTTTGTTGACATCATTCTCGGTGTTTTCATCAATTTCATTGTCATTGTCGCTGGACATTAGCGACTGAATGCTACCCGCTTGAGAGATGTTGTCATATTGAATTGTTGTGCTGTCTTTACGTGCTGCTGCTCCAAGAATTTCTTCGGAATCAGTTATCAGTGACCTGAGAGACAGTAATCAATGTTCAATGAAGAAGAAATTACCGTTGCTCGCATTTTCTCGCGTATCTTTCTTTTACCTTCCCTCGTCCTCTGTGCTACTATCACGGTCACGTTCCTTTGATGAATGTCTCGAGCGACCGATTTTCATAAAATTTCGTACTGCTCGCAGCGTGACACGCTTATCGGATACATTTGGTGCCCCACTATTGTCATGGCTTTGTGATTTCTGCGGAAAGATTTTTTTTTAAAGAACATAAAAAAAACATGAAAATTTAATTAAAATAACTTTCTAAGCTTTTCCAGCATCAATTTTATCATAAAACTTTTCAACATTAATTTTCAAGAAATGCCGCACTTTTCCATTTCTTTAAACCTTCAGCAGTTGTTTAGAATAAAGTCACAATTTTTTGTTTTCTTCTTCCGCTCGTTAAAATTTGCCATAATGAAGACATTTCCGTGAGCAAGCCTTTTTTCCCTTTATTTTTTTTTACCTTCATTTTGTTATTGCTATTGTTGTTAGTTGAACTCTGTTGATTTTTATCGCCACCGAGTGCACGCTGGAAAATGTTTTGCTTTTTATGTTCCACATCTGCAGGAGAGGAATTCAGAAACAAATTTTTATTACACTGAGCGATTGTTGATGCGTGAACTGGAAATCTGCCAGCAAAACTGCAAATTTTAACAGCCAACTTACCCTGATTTAAGCTCTTTTCTAAATTCGCAATATTCTGCTCAATGTTATTGAGAATCTGTTGATCCTCATCGAGACTGTCGGCCTGTTGCTGGACGTATTTTGATACAGCCAATGAATCAAAATTGCCTTCTGTACTTTCGGGCGACGAGTAACGAACCTCAAAGTTTACTGATGCAATAATCGGGCGGTTGCTGTTGTCTACTAAATGGTCTTCAATTTTCACCTGTCCATCTCGCATCAATCCTAACATAAAGTAATGAAATGTGAAAAGGTTAAAAAAATAAAAACATGGAACATCTATTTAAAGACTCTTGAGGGAAATTCCACTGGGAAAATCCATATGGGAAAAACACAAAAAATACTGAAAAATGTTTCCGCCTTTTTGCAGTTGCGAGAATTTTGTAAGATTTCAGCATTGTATAAGGAGAACTAAAATTTGTTGCTACCTAGGAAAACATTTTGCCAGAAGCAATTCACGATGTAGTTGTAAAGAAATCATCTGTTGAACTTTTATGATCTAAGTGCTCCCTTTATAAAATAATGTCAAAGCAGTTTCTACAACCCTCTTGAAATTTACATAAAACGCCGCCATTTAAAGCTCCACAATGAATGTTTAATAGGTCGGTGCCATTTGTTGTATTATAAAAAAAAAAAAAACTTTTCGTGTCGAGCATCACGAGGCAGAGTATAATAAAACTTTTTTCGCAGATCCATCCGGCTACAACGTTGCTTTTGGGTCAATATTTTTGACCTGACCTTTTTCATTCTCCTTCATTTTCACGCACGGTTATAAATTTCATCAAAATTCTTATTATTCAATGTTAAGTTCATGAAAAAGGTTTCAAAGTCTAACATTCACAAAATGGTGAACAACCATTGATCGGACGAATGATGCCTAGAAAACAATAGCATGACTTTCATTCGATAAATCCAATTAAGATCAATTGCATGATAACAAAACTCGTCCCAGCGATGACAAAAAATAATAATTTCAAGTGCAAAAGAATTGATTATTCTCAACGTTTATCAGAAGCTTTTGTTACCTTCGTGAGTTTATGTTTCTAACTAACTGGTGGAAACATATTTTAGTGTCAAAAAAATAATGAATTTTCAATCTCGTGCTTTTTTGATTAGCTTAAGGCATTCTGCGTAATAGGAATCGATAAATATATTATAAAAAAGATTTACAAACCTTGCATTAACATTACATACTGTCCAATAACCTTCGAGCTACTTGAAATTGTACCGCGCGATGTTGTCGAGGACGATGAACTGTTATTACCTTTAAAAAGGACTTTTGTTGTTTGTTGACGAAGCTCTATAATGATTGTCTCTTCTGGTGTAGCGGGTCGTGCCAGTGGCCAAATGAAGCTCTAGAAAATACGATAAATTATAATTCGTTAAGCTACCTAGCGCATCAGCTGCTAGGGATTAAAAATTTTTAATTTAATTATAAATGCAATCTCAAATTGGCTGCATATTTAATCTACAAATTTACGTTAAACAATACCACTTGTGGGTCATGGCAACAGGTAAAACGACTGAGTTAAGCTTAAATATTTGATGTGCATAGTCAGAAAGCTAGGAATAGGCAACAGAGTTCTTTAACTATGTATAGCTTCAAAGAAACACTCTGGGAAAAGTAATTGATGCTAATTTTTTTCGAGCTAATGGGGTAGCGAGCATAACAATGAAAAAAAGAAAACAAAATTTCTTTTACCTGATTCACTTCGAAAACATCGGATGAGACATTTGACTCGATTGTCGTGTGGGCTACACCTGAGATGAAATGGAATTCAACTTTTAAATAATTATTTATGAAACGTTTTTATTTAATTTTGCTGAAGAGCTTTGCGAGGCAATGCTGCAAAAAGTTCTGTCATTCACTGTAAGCTTATTAAGATGGAAAATTTTTCCAATTTCATCAATAAAAAATCCATTTTTCCAAGGGAAATCGAAATATTTTCTCTCGAACTTCGAAATAAACTTAATGAAGTAAGACATAAAGAGAAAGTTTGTATGATTATATTTCGGCTATTTTTTGTCCTTATTAATGCAAAAGAAAAGTTTTTTTTTTCTGTTTTCATTTAATTACAATATCAGAATTTAATGTTGTCATTATTATTTTGCTGGATGTGCGCACAAGAACCAAAGGCTAACATTCAAGCGGTAAAGAATAACAAAAAGAAAAAGAAAATAACATGTTTTGCTTTCATAAAATAAACAATTATAATAAACATTGCGTTTATGTAACTCAGATCAGAGGCTTTTATGGCCCGGCCACAAGTTTAATTCCTCCTCATGAATATATAAATTTTATGCAACTTTTCGAGCGCCCCATCACTTAACGTGTTTGCGTGGAAATATTTATAGCGCATATAAATTGCAATTAGGTTGGTAGGGTGATATGGATTATTATCATTTAATGTGTGACCGACACTATAATTGGCTATGGAAACGCATTGACACGGCACTCCCAAGGTCCAAGTATCATTCAGAAGCGTCATTAAAATTTAAAAGGCATGGCGCTTGTATGTTTCATTCATCGCTATACAGTATACATGGCAGGAAGTCTCGAAAAAGGCTTTGAATTAAAATGTAACTTTAATTTGTAACTGGAACGGTATGAAAATGTTTCCTCGAAAATTGGCGTTTTTGTTGTGACGTCTAAATGTAAATATTTGGTTTTACTTTGCTTAAAAACAGCAAGCACCGAAAAAAGCTACAAATTTTCGCACATCACACACGATAAAAAAACAAACTGAAGGCTTTCCGTCATGTTAATTAAACATGCAATACACTACACGGGTGCTGCAAATTGATCGGTGGAAATTTATCGTACAAACACCATCAGAATGATAAAATTTATATTGCTCATTTAGTTTGGGGTGCATTCATTATTGATGTTAATTGAATGTTATTTTGCAAATTTTCCAAATCCAAAGTACGAAATATGGAAGTTTTCATTGATAAACTTGCGACATTGTTGTCGTACAATTCCCATTTGCCCACAAATGTTTCGCTCAAATGACCCGTGCAACAATAATGAAAACACTTTTATGACACTTTTTCATAGTCAGCGCTTCTATTGCATTTGCAGTATCGAGTTTTATCTTAAAATTTATGTTTTGTATACTCATAAGCCATTAACTAGGTCATGTAGCATAGCATTGCTGTTTAAATTATTGACACCCGAATGAAGTTTTCCATTTTACGCTCGCTATCGGAAAAACGTGATGAGGAAATGTTTTCTAAACTCTCGCGAGCAAAACACTTTTATACGGCTTTGATGAGATTATGATTCATTTGTGCGAATAAAACCTGAGATTAAGGTAAAATTAGCTGAGACGAAAAAACCCAATTTTCTCTGTCTTTCCACTAGACGAGGAGATTTTTCCACTTCTAACGACGGCGGCCTATTCTTATTTATAAATACAAATGTGTGAAACATTTTATTTTCTTGAGTTATAAATAAATATTTAAACTGAAAAAATTAGCTCCGGCACAACGAACAAGTGCCGCCTTCTCTCATTTGTGCTTCAGCCGACGAAGGTGAAAGAAATTGAGTTTGTTTTTCTGTTCGTGAATTAGTTGAAAGGGAAATTTGTTTTGTGATTTGATACGCGAAAAGTGTGAAGCAGGAAAAAGTAAAATGATTGAGGAATTGATTGGAAAATGTCGCGTTTGTGAGACGGCAACCAAATCGCGTTGCTCTGGATGCGTGCAGGTATTTTATTGTACCGTTGATCATCAACGTCAGGACTGGAAAATGCACAAACCACAATGTAGTCCAATGAAAGTGTGTCATAATAGTAAAGTTGGTCGCTTCTATGTGGCGACGAGAAATATTAAACCAGGCGAAATTGTGTTGCGTGAAGCACCACTCGCTATCGGGCCATCGCAATCGACGGCACCGGTTTGTGTTGGATGCTTACAGGTTTGCTTTTGAAAATTTATATTTTTTTATCATGAAAAATCCAACGTAATGTTGATACGTGAAATGTCCCATCAGAATGTACAGTACGTGATCAAAAAACCAGAAAATTTTTAAGTTGTAAATGTTGTGAGAAAAATATGAAAATGACGCTACCGACTTAAAAGTGATATGAGCGTGTGTTTTTTTTTATGAGTAATGGCACTCGAGCACACACCGAAAAACACGCAAATACATTTTTACTTTTAATTAGCTCACATTTTGGTTTATTTGCTGTATGCGATGAAAACTCTGTTTTCTTTGGAGCTGTGCCAGCCGGCAGTTTTAGCCACATGGTAGCACGAGTTACATGTTTTACTTTCCACGATTTCGCAATGAAAGTCGAGCGAGAGAAGTTTTCTTTCACGCATAAAATCCATCAATAAAAACCAACTTCTCCATCGACAGACAGCTGAAAATGTCTGACAATCGACATCGGAGGCAATTTGCTGTTGAAATTAATTTTTCTGAATTCTCATTAATTAATGTGATAGCAGTTTTATGTTTATGACTGGTTCAACTGATGGTTTCTGCTGACTGGTATAATCAATCTCATTTCGAGCGAGGGCGTTTTCACGCAAATTATCTTAATTTACTCACCAATTTTTATGATCTCGTGAAGTAAATTGTATTTAGTTTTATATTTAATTGCGTGATGGATTCAGAGCTATGAATGATCTTATGTCATGCTGTGAGCCGAAAAATATTTACGTGAAACATGAATTTAATTAACAGTAAAACTTCCTTGCAGCTTATTCACGAGAAAGCACATTTGGAGTGCGATAAATGCGGATGGCCAATTTGTAGTCGCAGTTGTCAAAACAACATTAATCATCGCGATGAATGCCAATTGACTGTTGATCGTGGCAGTAAAGTAAGTTAGCGTAAAAATTTATTCTTCCGAAAATTTTCTTTAATGTTTCTTCTTCACTTATCAGGTTAGTATCAAAAACTTCATGTCACCACATCCAACATATAGCTGCTTATTGCCATTGCGTTGCTTGTTATTGAAAGAAAATGATCCAAATAAGTGGAACAAATTGCTTGAATTGCAATCTCATCATGATATTTCTCGGAATGTTGCGTCTCCGGAATTGGAAACGAATATTGAAGGTGTCACGAAATTCATACCGAGGTGATGATCCTTTTCTAGGAAAAGAAAACTTTTGTCACCATAGAAAAGTTCGCTGACGTTTCACATTTCATTTCAACTTCCAGATTTTTCAAATGCAATAAATGGACGGAGGAAGAAATTGCAAATATAAATGGCATCGCAAAGATAAATGGCCATGAGATACCTCTCACTAATCCATGCTCGGTTGCAATTTACCATCGTGCATCATTATTTGAGCACTCATGTCGTCCGAATTTATCAAAAAGCTTTTCCACAAGCAGCGAAATTGTTTTTTGGTCACCAAATGGCATTAAAGCAAATGAACATTTGACAATATCGTACACCGATGTGCTATGGGAAACATCGAATCGGCGACATCATTTGCAGCAAACAAAGCACTTTGATTGCGATTGTGAACGATGCTGCGATGTAACTGAGTATGGAACTTATTTTAGTTCCATTAATTGCCATAAATGCCCCGAAGGATTGCTGACACCCAGCAGTTTAGCAGAATGGAACAATGATTGGAAGTAAAATACTCTTTAATCCTGCAAAATATATTGCACAATTTTGTTACAAAATTTAATTTTTTGTTATACATTGTTTTCAATCAGATGCACGCGCTGCTCGCACAATGTCAGCTATGAGCAAGTCAATAAATTGCTTGAACATGCGGGACGAGACTTAGCAGCAATGGAGAAAGAAAACGAGGCAAATTGCATCAAGTTTATTGAACATTATTCGAAATGGCTTTCACCAAATCACTTTTACATCACCGATGTGAAAATCGCACTCGCTCAGATAATTGGTGGCGGTATCGTGAATGAGATACAACGAGTGTCTGACGATCGCCTGCACCTGAAGGCAAAGACATGCAGAGAGCTTATTGATTTGATACGAAAATTGGCTCCGAATGAAGCGCGAATTCTTGGCTTAATTAAGTTCGAATTACACTCCGCTTATGCAGAAACCGGGCGACGTGCACTACAAGTAAAAAATCCTAATTGCAAATCCTTGTTTGAAGAGTCCCTCGGGCACTGTAAGGATGCTATAAGACTTTTGATCAATGAACCTGAATGCTTGCCTGAGGGTGGGATTTGCAAGCAAGCTAAAATTAATGCTTCATCTCTGGAAACATTAATAAGCGGAATGGTCGAAGGCGCCTTGTAGGAAGCTCACATACAAGAGAACTAAAGGAATTTCAAACCGAGCTTGATTAAAAGACATAAATTTTAATGTTGGTATTTTATCATTTTAAATGCTGATTAATATTAATTTTTGAGGTTACGTTAAGATTTATAAACGAAAGTAAAACTCAACGTAAACTTCAACTGCACTCAATCCCTGTAGCGAATTTATGTTGTTGAATTTCAATTTAAAAAAAATCTCATTTGTTGTAAAATGAATCGCTGAAGACAAAAAAAAACAAACTCTAGCAAAATCAATTGAGATGAAGCAGGAAAAAGAAGCAATCAGTGAATTTTCTTCATAAAAAGTGAATCAATTTTTTATGTATGTATTCGAAGTATGTAACAGTTGCACATAAATATTGTTTGTCATATCAATCTTCATTCATCAAAATTTTCATTTTGTTTCTTGTCGATTCGAGCGTAAAATTCGAAGAAAAATTGGAAATCATGATTTTGATGTCGCAAACATATCAATTGAGGTTCTATTTTTGTTTTAACATCAAAGTCAAGTTCTCATTACAATGATAGAAGAAAATAAATAAATTTAAAAGTTTAAATTGACTTTTCCATCATGGCCACGCATTTCCATAGAAATTTCTCAAGGTACCCGTAAATAACAACAAGTGGTTTTGTTCGAAGGAAAATTTCGCTGGGAAAAACTTGTTGAGTTCTTTTTCATGTTTGCTATGGAATTATTTAGGTTTAACCAAACTTCAGAGCTTGCAGATTTAAGTTTAAACAAAAATTATCGCAATGAATGAACTTGTGCTGTGCGAAGTTTACAATTTACACTTTGCATTTTATTTGCTCGTGGCTGTAAATAGTAAAAAGCTGCTTAAAAACATTTACCGACACTGTATTTCCAACAAGCTTACATCAACAGCATGCGTATATTGTTTTATGGAAAAACATCTTGTAACCTGATGTTTTATTTATTTTTTCAAAACCTGATATGATGCTGATGCAGCATGTTGATGCGACAAAATATTTATAGAAGCTTTCTCGTATATCTTTTCATTAAAGCTTTTCTACAATTTCTTGTAACTATTTTTTATTTTTTTTGATAATCCATCGACTTACCTCGAAATTCAATTCGTCCAATGAGATTTCCTTTCGCCTTCGGCAAATGGAATCTGTTAATCCTGACAGTGACTGACATCGCTAAAAGAATTTACTCCTCCTGTTGCTTCTAAGATTATTTTAAGAAATTTTTCACTAAACGGTTTGTTTGTCTCCTTTTTTTTGCTTTTCTACATCACAACCAGAACTCCAAAAAAGCTGCTTCAATGTTTTAAAGACATTTCATGATTCATGAAAATTGCTCAAATAAAAATGTTCACTGCAAAATAAATTTCGTTTTAAATTTCACTCAAACAAAATAAAAATCCTTCTGTTAAATAAATATTTAATCACTCAATTTCGCTTTCAAATCAACATAAATATTTTTCTCCTGAGTTCGAAAATAAGTTTCTTTATGTGAGGATATCATAAATTATAAAAAGACGATGTGATATGATAGATGTATCATTCGTGTAGATATATAAATCGTGCTCTTTTAAATTTTTGGACTATTTCTCTATCTCGAGGGAAAGGCTTTGAATTTGTCATTCAAGTAGAATCCGTTTTTTCTTTTTTCTTCTGGCGCTATTCACAATATTCCCAATTTAAAATTCCATTCTTTCTTTCTTATTTCATTTCTAAAAATTCGTGATTTTTCCCAACATTTTCATTTCTCTTGTTCGCTTATAAGTAATTTATTTCGATGTCAATTCTTGACCCTCAGAATTTATTGTGTTACCGGATTTTATAAATCCCAGCAGAGTTAAGAATTTTTGCTTTTATCCCAGGTATATTATTTTCATGTAGAGAGAAGAACTTCATACGCAAATAGCGAATCGTTACAAAAACTTATAAATAATTAAGCGTCTAAACGGCATGCAAAATTAATGCGATTTTATTATTCATCACTGACATTTCTCAACGTATGGTGTACTCGTGGTTAACGCTCATTTTTTTATTTTCACAGGAATCGCGTTACAAGTGGAAAAATAAACTATAAATCCTAATTACCATAATAAAAATTAAAGTTTAATCAATTTATAGGTTGGAAGATGCCATCCTATTAAATTCCATTTTATATTAAATCACAACTTTGAATGGAATTCTTCGCGTACGTGTTCACTGTCTGATGGTTTACTCAATACTCAAAAAAAAAAAACATACAATTTTTCAGAGCTTAAAAAGGATATTTGTGACGCTGTTGAAAGTGAAACAGGAGAGTAGAACTCTTGAAGCTCTCAAGAAAATTGTGATAATAACCACATGTTGGGATTTTTCTTTCAGCACATGGAGAGCACATTGACAATATTTGACACTTATTATTAACAGTCGGTTATATTTTGTCAATAAACGATATTTGTATATTTGATGTGGCTTTTCTTTACTTTTTTTTCCCAAAATTTCACCATAGAAAGTTTTTAATGTGGGGATTTATAAAAGGCAACATAAATTTCAACACTCGAAACTTTGAATCACTTGGAAGCTCGGAAAACGAAACTTTTATTGAAACATGAATTTCAAAGTTAGTAGGAAAAGAAGTAACTGAAGCAGATAGTTGCAATTAAATAAGAAATTCTAAAGAAACCCGCAGAGAGAAATCAGAACAGTTTATAACGCAAATGGAGCTTGAACTTTTCTTAATTATCTCTCTTTCATATGACTGTGAATTTTTCTTTTTCTTCAATTTTTAATCGCATTTAATTAAAAAAAAAAAAAACTGAAACCATCTATGGCTTTTAAGAAGCTAAAGAAGGAGAAAGAAAATTCTCGGATTCATCATTTATTGATGTTTCAGACTAAATTTCAAAAAGAAAAATTTTATGCTTCTGGTTCTGAGGATTATATTTATTAACAAAATTAATGCCAAAAAAAAAACCTTCAACGCTCGTCTGGAATTTATTTCAAAACACGCTTTCGGTGGAAAGGAAAGTGAATAATTTAAATTTTCAGTCGTAAAAAAGAGAACAATAAAAAGTTTTGTGCTCACGTTTAATAATTTGACTTGAGTGGAAATTCTATCAAACAATTAACTGTTCAACACACAATAAACATGTAATTTGCCAATCAAGTGTTATTTATTTACAGCGTCTTGTGTGGGCAATTGTTATCCGTTTAATGACTAAAGAACCTGAAAGTATTCCTTTCCCATCACTTTAGAAATAAATAAAAGTTAACAGAGAAATCACCAAATTTAAATAATTAAATGTTTGTTTTGTTCTTTATTTTTGTTATTATGCCCGCTTCAGGAATTTCTACAGAGAAATGAGAGAATTTATTCTCTCAACTGATTCTCACAAAATTTGTGATTTTATTGTATCATTTTCCATCGGACCATCAAAGCGATAACATTACAACGAGGAGAAAAAGTTAAAGAAATAAAATCTGTTTATAATTATGGGATTGTACGATCATTTAATTGAAAGAGTTCCTGAAGATTTCGACGTCAACAAAATTGGTTTTGTGCTGATAGAAGAAAATAATAATAAAGCTACCGAACATACTGCCGTATTGGAAATTGATTCAGATTCAGACTGTATACTAATAGAGGAGGAACCAATTTCTACGAAGCCATCGTTGTCTGAGCAAAACTGCCGACCGTCTTGTGATAATACGAGCATCGATGTTGGAAGCAAAAAGCAAAACGATAGCTCAAAATTGATGCGCCCCTTACGACATGCACCAGCCATCACGTTAGCTCATCAGAAGTATTCTCACAGTACTAAGAAGTCCTCCATACAAAAATACGTCTGTGACCATTGTGGTCATAAAGCGATAGGGAATCAAAATTTTGTGCGTCATATTACACGTCATAAGAAGTAGAATCATAAATGTCTAAAATGCTCAAAAATATGCGATTGTTATTACAGTCTGACTCAACATAACAAAACACATCATCGACTGACTATAAAAGAAATTCGTAATATACAACAAAAAAAAAAAGGTATAAATAATTCAACTTCACATCGACGGATTAATAAAATTAGCCGAAAACAATTTAAACACCTAAATGGACTTTTAATTTGATATCAGATGTTTCCCTCTTAGAGTTTTTAATTAATCTCTTTTTTTAATTTAGTTCCAAAGATATTTATTCTCAAAATAATTTTGGAGGTGCATAAAATGTTAATTAGATTTTAACCTTTTCCTCATTCATTGAAATTTTAAGAAAAGGAACGGAACTCTTTATTTAAAACATTGTGCAACATTTCCTCTTGTGATTCGAAGCATATCTTAAATTAACAGCGTCTTTGTCGAAAGATATCCAATTATGAAATTAAATTTCTGACAGAGAATGGGTATTTTGTGTGTTAGCCCGCGGAGACTTGAAACGAAGGCAAATTTTTATCGGATTAGGAAAAATTTGCATGAAAGACTTCATTAATTTCAACTGGCAACTGAATAAAATAATATTTCGGAAATGAATGTGAGAGAAGCTTTTCATTTATTCACTTTCATTGCAAGTTTTGAAATAAAGTTTATTGAATTGGAAATTCTCTGAAATGCTTGCGAAAATTGGAAATGTTTCTCCGAGTGGAAAATGTTAGGTTGGATGCAATATACGAACAAATTAGGTCACAACAATAGTAGACGTGCTCCCGTTTTCAATGGTTTTGATAACAATGATGCTCAACTTTAAAAGGAGCAATAGATGAAAGGTAAAAATTCAAGTGTCGAAATCTTGCTTCTACATGTATGCTATCCAAAATTTAGCAAATAAATAAGAAATTCAAAATGTGAAAGAAAAAAGTTTTGCAATTTTTAAGCATTGTTACGATTCCTAGCTGATAAACATTGCTTTTAACTAATTTTTCTTTATTTTGCAATGAAACATATCGCGATTTTTTACGATCAGTTTTAATGTCGCTTTACCAAAGCAAATTTGAAATATGTAAATTGAAATACATTTTGAATTAGGCCTTTGGGACTCGTGGGAAAGAGAAAGAATGGACGAATATTTCAGCAAACATTTTTATGTAAACAATTTTCCGTCCGCAAAAAATCCCTCTTTGCATACATTGCATATATTTTAATTTTCAACCTTTTTTTCACTTGCACAGCACTTTATTTATTTACATTAAATCAACGTTAACTCTGCATCCTGAAGAAATTTCTTGTGTCCTCAATATGCAGAGAAAAATAAATTCCAGAAAAAAATTTAATAAAAATTCATTTCACGCTATAATTTCAACTTTAGCAATATTAAAGTTTTCAGTTTACTCTTAAAAAAAAATGTTAACAATGCCGAGACGAAAGCGAGCAATTAATTATTGAAGTAACAGCACAACGGCTTGTAACATTAATGAGGATTAATTATTTATTGTTGATTATTCTGATACTTTCATAAATTACACTGTTTCCGAAGGCAAACTTTTTCTTAATATTACTTTTAATGCCTTATGTCACTTCAATCTTGAAAATGAGATGCTTTTGCGAAAAACAAACAGCTTCCACGAAGTGGAAATTTTTCATACACTTTTAATCCAGTTGAATGATACTTTATGAAATTTTAATAAGCTTTCAGCGATGGAATAATTCCCGCGTGCATGTTTACTGTCTGAAAGTTGGTTCGCGACTCTTGGAATTCGATGTAGCTTTTGAGTTTAAAAGTAACAGGATATGAGAGAAGAGAAGGACTCACGAGAAATATAAAAAAAAATACTCAATGCGAAATCCAAAACAGAGAAAATGATACGCAACAGATGTTTGTTGTGGGAGCTTTTCCGAAAGCTTTTATCAAAATGAAAACAATAACCTTGCGTATGAAATAAATATCAACATTTAATGAGCAGTTAATGCTTTTTGTTTCGCTTTTTTCTCCTTTAAGCGACGCTTTTTTAAAAATCATGGAACAAATAAAATTGATAAAAGTTTGTTGTAAACTTTCTACTCTTTCACGAAACTTTTCAATTAGCTTTAGTCATGCGATGAAGCACTTGTTGATTTTTGTTCTGAAATATAATCGAAGTATCTGTTTCCAGGGAAAGCTGTTAAGAAATTTATTGTTTTTGAAATTAAACAGATAATCAAAAAAAAATTATGTGATTTACACTTTAACGACTCGAAACATATTGGAGAAAAACATTGTGATTGATTGATTTTACTGTCAGCCTTGATCTTTTTTAAAACGATAAAATGCGGTTTAAATTTTTATTTCAATCGTAAAATTACTTTTATTATTATCTTCGCTCCATGTTCCTTCTTTGCATCCGTGACTTGGAAAAGGATTTGCAAAACAATGTTATTTCATGTGTGTGACACATTTACTTTGATCCACGGAAAGGATGCCAGATGGAAAATCAGAACAAACTGTAAAAGAGAATGATTGATAGTAAAAAAAAATCATTCATGTTTCATGATGCGGAGCGAAAATTGACAACTGATTTTTCCGATTTTTATTCGTAATAAATCCAATATTTGATGGCATAGGAAAGAAAATCAATTTTCTCATGAATTTAGATTGAAAGTTGATTCATTTATCGAAAACTTCATCATTCATCACCAAATTTAATTGTGATTGAGTACCAGAACGTGAGACAATGGTGTGCATCACAAATTGTGACGTCAACTAAGTAATGTGCTGCCGGCAAAAATGGAAACTTATTAATTTCAATGACTCTTTGCGTATTGAAATTAAATGTGTTCTGAATAATGAGAGATTTCGATAAAATATGACTGTCACATTGAATGTCATGATAGACTAGTAAAAAGGAAACTCAACATTTGTTTTTCACATAACCTGATAATGCTCTTGTCCTTATGTTTGTTTTACGTATCGCTAATTAATGACCAATTGTTAATTTAATGCGTCTATTTTTTTTATATTATTGTCATGGTAGGAAAATGTAATTCAATTATCGAAGGTTTTTAAGTAAATTGGTATAAAAAATTATTATTTTAACGATGTCGATGCTTGGAACAAGGTTTATTTTAATAGCAGTAGCAGTGAATTCATTTCGAGTGAAATTTGATGAAGCAATTAAGAATTCCATCGATGATTTCAAGACAATTAAATTATTTTCCGACGTAAACGTTATGATAAGTTTGGAAAGCTATGGCGCTGAAAATGTTATAAAGCTTCTCGATTTTCCAGTGAAGATTTTGGATATTGAAAAATCAATCTCAAAGTTGAATGACTGTAATTTGGTACTTGCCAATAATTTTGAAGATATTGAGAGATTTTTCAACAGAAATCAACAAGTCTTGAATTCTAATGCAATTTTCATCATTGCAGTTCTCAGCATGAATTTTGAAAAGCTTGAGAAGCTGTTTCAGGTTATAACAGAAAATCAAATTCGTTTCGTCCACGTAATTTACAGGAATAGCTCTGAAGTGCTTACCGTTACGCAAACACTTTACAGTTCCAACCAATGCAATCATCCATCTCAGGTTATTGTCAAAAGAACTTCAAACAAAATTTCTTCTAACTTTTACGAAAGCTTCAAAAACTTTCATCAGTGTCCTGTAAAAATCGCAATACATAATAACATGCCATATATGTCAATCGAAGGATGTGACAGTGCCACAAAGATCTGCAAATTCAGTGGTCGTGACTATCATTTACTTGAATCATTGGCGAAAGTTTTAAATTTTCGAATGGTCTTGAAAGTCTTTGATCATGCTGGAAGCTTGTTCATCAATGGCACATCAACTGGTCCCATAGCTTCAGTCATTAACGGTAATAGTGATATTTTAATTGGTGACTATTTTCTTAAGCTTTTAAGGAGAAAGTATATGGATAACAGCTATCCGTACACGACTTCATCAACAGCAATTGTTGTTCCACCTGGAGCCGTATTTACATCATTCGAAAATCTCTACAAACCATTTGAATTGTCAGTGTGGATTGTGTGTTTTATTTGTTTGATATGTGCAACAGTCGCCATTCTTATTATCAACAGACGTAGTAAAGCTTTTAAAGGTCTTATTTTTGGCACAAATCATTTTAGTCCCATAATGGAAATATTTTCAGTTATTTTGGGAGTTTCGCAAGCATCAAAACCAAAGAAAATATTTGCAAGATTTCTTGTTATGTCTCTTTTGATTCAATGCCTAGTTCTGAGAACTGCTTATCAAGCGTCATTGTTTAAGTTCTTACACGATAGCATAAAACACGAACAGATTGAAACAATTGACGAAATTGTTGAAAATGAATTGCCAATCTACACTCACATACTGAACGAAGATTTCCTCAAGGAGCAAAATCGATTCAACAAGCTTAAAATTAATTACGAATATAATTTGAATGGGTCTTTGGAAATCGCACTAAGGCGTTTAAAAGATCCTTTGTTTAAAGGAGTTTTGGCGATAACGTACCCAAAATTACTTTACATCAATCAAATAAATTTATACAATTTTACCTATCAAGTTGCTCGAGAAAAATTATTTTTCACACCAGTCGTAATATATTACAAAAGAAATTTTCCTTTGCTGGATGTCATAGATGTTATATTAATGAGACTTTTTGAAGCTGGTCTAATTGAGCAATTGAATAAGGAAATGATACATTCACATAAAAGTAAGAGTGAATCAAAGCCATTGGCATTTCCAAATCTGATCGGAACTTTTGTTGTTCTCATTGCTGGATGCTCCATTGGTGCTGTTTTTTTCGGTTTTGAACGAATCAGTTTTGAATTTTATAGATGTTTTGCTTTCATTGTAAGCCAATTTAATTTGAATTAGATGATTTACAATAAATAATATTTGCTTGAGTTCCATTTAGCTACAAAATATCTGTTTCTTTTAATGCAAAAATAGCAGAGAACTTTAGTGACATAATAACGCTAACTTCAAGATAAGCAAATTCATGATGAGCTCAATTTAATCATATAAATGTTAACTTTTAAAGTGAATCTGCCTTCAAAACGGATTCATCAATATTTCCGAAATTTTTCTATTAGTCACCCGCAAAAAGCGGAGAAATAAAAAAATGTTTCCAAATTGGCTTGGAAGTATCAAATCCATCGAATGTTGGGCATCTGTAAAAGTTTAAATGAAGTTTGCTGAGATGATAAATAAAATCTTAATGAAGAGTAATATCTTTATTAATGTCTCAAACTTTCTGATTATTTCATTATGATAAATTAAATGTGAATGTTACTGAAGATTATTGTTAAAGTTCCAAGTAAATTAAACCCAAACACCGAAAAATAATTGAAAAAGTATGTGATGAAAAATACTGTTATTGCTTTCTCCAGATGCTTGATCTTTTGTGGGACTGATATATTTCAATTCGTTTCCCATTTCCTTGATTTCCTTCTGGTGCGTAGTGCTCAGTTCGCTATTGGTCGTCTTTGGTGATTTGCAGTTTTTGTCAATTTCAGTTCTTAATTCCTTCAATGAGAGATGCTTTTTAATGCAAATATTCCCTTCCATGTTGATATATTTCAAATTATTCAATCCTTCAAACATCGAAGAATTCGCTTGTTTGATTTTGCAATTGTCGAACCAAATATTTTCCAGATTTTTGTTATCTTTGAAGAAATCACCATCAATTTCTTCAATCTTGTTGTAGGATACAGAGAAATTTTTGAGCATCTGCAGATTTGTCAGCAAAGTCACATCGAGATGACTCAAGTTAGTATTATCGAGGTTGATTAATTCCAGTGATTTGCAATAATGAAACATTTTTGATGGAAAGAAAAACATCTCATTATCGTTCAAAAAAATTTTCTTCAATTTTGACAGGCCCGAAAGTATGTTTTGGCCCAAAACTTTTAATTTGTTGAAGGATAAGGATAGATATTCCAGTGATGGACAATTTTCAAACGAATTTTCCTCGATCGATTCTATCTCATTGCGAGACAAACTCAGAAATTTTAACTTTTGTAATCCTTGCAATGTTTCATGTCGAATGAATTTAAGTGAACTGTTATAAGCACTGATTGCAATCAAATTCGGAAAACTTTGAGCGATATTTATCGGTAAGAACTTAACCTTTTTGTTACGCTGGAAGCTGAGTCCTTCAGTTTTCAAGTGTTCGGTTGAATTTGAAATAACAAAATCTGGTGCATCGATCGTTTGCGTGTATAATTTGCATGTTGATAAATCGGAATTTATTGGATCCCACTGCGTTTTACCATAAATGCACGAAACAGACTTTGATGTATCTGAAGCCACTTGATTATAGAACAAGATTTGTATGAAAATAATCCAATAAAAGTTCATTTCGGAACTCAAATTTTTTATTCACTTCTGAACGCAACTAAATCAGAACTAAAAATGATGCAAATATAAAAATATTTTGTAATATAAATAAAATATGATGAGATTATTAATACACTCATTGACAACTATTCAAGTTGCTCACATCCTTTTTTCTGTTTATGAGTCGTATAGCATGAATCTGAGTCAATTCATCGTAATCTGTTTTTCTGCGTGTTATTTCTGATTAAGTATTTTGTCACCATCTAAAAGTGTTATGAACCTTTTTCCATCGGTAATAAATCGACTTAGGGTGTTTCCATTAATGACGTCAGGAATTCCATTCCAAATACTTGTCTTTTACTTTGGTCTTTCTAATGTTGACCGTATGGAATCAGTCAAAATATTATGACTTCGTCAAAAAGGGATATATCAGTTAAAACGAAGCTTTCCATCACAGAAAATGCAGTGCGCATAGCAAGAAACGTTTTGGCAACTGATGGTTTTAGGCTTGAAGTTTTAATAACATGTGAATTCTTTGATATTCCAGCATTATAGCATTCAAGAAATGGATCATCCGATTCAGAAGACCGTTGCATTATTTTCTTTGGTTTATTTTTTGCATCATTTTAAGCTGTTAAAATGACTTAATTGAACTAGAAAATATTTTGAGATGGAAACTCGCGGAAATATTGTCGACTTTTTTCTATAGACAGCCAAAAACAAACTGCAAAAATTGTTGGAGTCAACAGAAATACAGTCGACAATGCAATCAGCAGAAGTTATTAACTTAACATCTCCAATGAAAAAAAAAAAAAAAAAAAATTCAGAAATTAAAAATGCATTATTGATCCTCATATCAAACGTGATTCTGGATATTTCTTCCATAATGATTGCACTGATCGCTGCTATTACGTAAATAATAAAGATGGAAATATTTATGAAGGCTGGTGTTGGCCAGGAGCTGATAGTTATCGAGAATTTCAAGAAGCAGTCAATTGATACAGGAATTTGGAATGATATGAATGAGCCGTCTGTCTTTAATGGACCTGAAATAACAATGCTTAAGGATAATTTACATTATGGCGGCTGGGAGCATCGTGATGTGCACAATTTATATGGGCAAATGCAGTTGATGGGAACTTTTGATGGCATGATGCGTCGTGCTAGTGGAACATTGCGTCCTTTCATTCTTACCCGCGCTCACTTTTCTGGAACACAACGTTATGCGGCAGTTTGGACGGGCGATAATACTGCAGAATGGGGTCACTTGGAAGCATCTATCAAGATGTGCTTGTCACTAAGCGTTGCTGGAATTTCATTTTGTGGTGCTGATGTTGGTGGATTCTTTGGAAACCCTGAAGCTGAATTATTTTCTCGTTGGTATCAAACAGGCGCTTTCCAACCATTTTTCCGCTCTCATGTACACATTGATACTAAACGTCATGAATCTTGGGTATATCCTGCAGTTAGAAAGCGTTATAGCTTCTTGCCATTATGGTATACAATGTTTTATGAGAATGAACGATCAGCGTTGAGCGATAAGTTGTTGGTACGACCAGTAATTCAAAAAGGAGCCAACAAAGTTGATGTCTATTTTCCATCAAAGAATGGTGATAAGCAAGCTGATATTTGGTACGATATTGATGATTATCGTAAAATTGAACGCGTCCGTATCGAAAGTGTTCCCGTCTCGGCTTATAAGATACCTGTTTATCAGCGCGGTGGTACCATCATTCGAAAGAAGGAACGCATTCGTCGTTCAGCAATTTTAATGCATGACGATCCATATACATTGATTATTGCTGTCGATGGACAGAAGCAAGCAAAGGGAACACTTTACATTGATGACGAAAAGAGCTATGAATATCGTCAAGGCAAATATTTGTATCTTTCATTTGAATTCAACGATAGTGTCTTATCCAGCAGGTAAAGTTCTACAATAATAAAATATACACATTTTCTTATTGTACACATTACTTCTAGATTCATCGATGAAAGCGCAAAATATGCAACAAAAACAAGGCTTGAACGCGTTATTGTTGTAGGCCTAGACAAAGTGCCATCCAGTGCCACCTTGAGAACATCTGATGGGCAGTCAACTCAACTTGAAATTCTAAGTGTTGATTCCATGAAACCAAATTCCTTCACTATTCGCAAGCCTGGCGTTAATATGATGGACAAATGGTCTATTACGCTTAATTATTAAAAATAAATCATTAAAAGAAATAAAATGCGGCTCATGATTAACTCTGAGGGCCAAACAATCAATAGTGATCAATAGTGAAAAACTGAAAACCTTATTAATAGTTTTATTTTTATGAAGAAAGAATTATAAGTAGACCTCCGACTACTAAATTATGCTTATATTACAACAACTAAGGTACACTCGCCTGAGTTAGGTTTGCTTTCTTTCTCTTGTTGGAACATTCCTTTTGAGATGTCATTTATTTGATTTCAGAAAAATTTTACATTTAAAATAGTTCACCGCCAGCTTCCTTGAAAATTGTATTCCAAGTATTGAGACGCTCGCTTTCAGGGAGTGGAATGAAGCTGCATTCATCATTTGAAATATTGAGGCATTTTAAAGGAACATCAACTGAATCAAGTGGTTCCCAAATGTCTCCGATTTTTGAAATATTTGGATTTCCGGTTTTGGCGAAATGTGTGATAATTTCAACAAATCGCTTGATGGCTTCGAATTCTTTCGACTCAATTGCGGGTCCTGGCAATAAAATAGTTTTAAAAAGATAAAATACATCATCGCCATGCGCGGCGCCATCGTATGCTTCTGATTTTGAATTGATTTTAAACAAGTTTAAACTTGTGGAAGTATCGAATCGATAAAGAAAAGTTTTCCCTTTGTTGTCTGAATTTGCTCTTATCAAAGCTGCTCGCTGAATTCCAAACCAGAAATAGTAGTCGCTACTATAGTGTAAGAAACCACTCTTATTTGAAATTGATGGCTGAGTGATTCCATAATACATTTCCTTAAATCGTTTTCCGATTGCAGAAACTTTTGGATCATCAACTTCAAGGTTAAGATCAAGTAATGGCGCAAAATATCTTGAATCTTCGAGGAACGTTAATCGATGATAATCTTTTGTCAATTCGAAAACGAATTCCATCAAAAGACCTTCAAATGATAAACCGCCAATAAGACAATTTATATCACTTGACCATGCATTGCGTGCCATTTCCAATGGACTTTTTGGAATGAAGCTTTTTTGAATGTATGGCTCGGTGAAACAAATCCTTTGATTGTTCCGATATCATATGAACTGATGCACTGCCAGAACTTTCTCCAAAAACTGTTATACAATCTGTGTCGCCACCAAACTTTTCAATATTCTTCTCCACCCATTTTAGAGCAAGAGCTTGATCCTTCAATCCAGCATTACCAGGAATTTCTAATTCTGGCTCGTTTAATGATAAAAATCCAAGCGCGCCAAGATGATAATTAAATGACACAAAGATCACGTCCTTTTGGAGGAGATAATCAGGTCCAAAAATATCATTACTGCTAGATCCCATTCTCAAATGATTTTTCATTGACAAATGTCACCTCAAAATTATCGAATGAAATTCCAATGAGTGAAGGGAATTTTTTACAAATAACCGGCGAAATTGAGTTCATCGTAACGCCATCAAGAGCGTAAATATAAACCACGTCGCTGTCAGTTTTGTTATCTTGGTGATTTCCTGTTATTTCAATGATATCATGAATCACAATCACTTGATCCAATTTGCAAGAATAACCATGAACACTGAATTGATGAAAATTTCAATTTAATGCTGACGCGGCAAAGTGCATTCTAGTTATCCACCAGCAATATATACGCATTGAGTTTAGAATATCACATTCTTTTTCTGATATTTGAAAGTTAAATATTCACGATGTGTTTGCAAAGGCGATTTACATGAGAATATAAAGCTCAATGAAGTTGAATCTCTTTTCCTTCTGGCATAAATCATTTCTTCAATATTAAGTATTTTTTGAAAGCTTCCTTACAAAAGTAAAATCGGAAGAAGAAAAAACCCTTCATTCGCCCTTGAAATTCGGCCGTGCCGTGAGTAATGGACTTGCTCAGATTCTGTTTGCCATCATTTTGAGTCATAATATGATAAATTAAATGTGAATGTTACTTTTAAGATTATTGTTAAAGTTCCAAGTAAATTAAACCCAAACACCGAAAAATAATTGAAAAAGTATGTGATGAAAAATACTGTTATTGCTTTCTCCAGATGCTTGATCTTTTGTGGGACTGATATTTTTCAATTCGTTCAGTTCCTTTTCCATTTTCTTGATTTTATCTTGTAGCGATGTGATCCATAGATCTTTTGTGAGAGTGATATATTTCAATTCGTTTCCCATTTTCTTGATTTCCTTCTGTTCGTAGTGGTCAGTTCGCTATTGGTCGTCTGTGGTGATTTGCAGTTTTTGTCAATTTCAGCTCTTAATTCCTTCAATGAGAGATGGGATGGAAATATTGCATGCTTTTTAATGCAAATATTCTCTTCCATGTCGATATATTTCAAATTATTCAATCCATCAAACATCGAAGAATTCGCTTGTTTGATTTTGCAATTGTCGAACCAAATCTTTTTCAGATTTTTGTTATCTTTGAAGAAATCACCATCAATTTCTTCAATCTTGTTGTAGGATACAGTAAATATTTTGAGATCCTGCAGATTTGTCAGCAAAGTCACATCGAGATGACTCAAGTTATTATTATCGAGGTTGATTAATTCCAGTGATTTGCAATAATGAAACATTTTTGATGGAAAGAAAAACATCTCATTATCGTTCAAATAAATTTTCTTCAATTTTGACAGGTTCGAAAATATTCTTGGGCCCAAAACTTTTAATTTGTTGAAGGATAAGTCAAAATATTCCAGTGATAGACAATTTTCAATCGAATTTTCCTCGATCGATTCTATCTCATTGCGAGACAAACTCAGAAATTTTAACTTTTGTAATCCTTGCAATGTTTCATGTCGAATGAATTTAAGTGAACAGCTGTAAGCGCTCATTGCAATCAAATTCGGAAAACTTTGAGCGATATTTATCGGTAAGAACTTAACATTTTTGTTACGCTGGAAGCCGAGTCCTTCAGTTTTCAAGTGTTCGGTTGAATTTGAAATAACAAAATCTGGTGCATCGATCGTTTGCGTATATAATTTGCATGTTGATAAATCGGTATTTGTTGGATTCCACTGCATGTTACCATAAATGCACGAAACAGACTTTGATGTATCTGAAGCCACTTGATTATAGAACAAGATTTGTATGAAAATAATCCAATAAAAGTTCATTTCGGAACTCAAATTTTTTATTCACTTCTGAACGCAACTAAATCAGAACTAAAAATGATGCAAATATAAAAATATTTTTTAATATAAATAAAATATGATGAGATTATTAATACAAACATTGACAACTATTCAAGTTGCTCACATCCTTTTTTCTGTTTATGAGTCGTATATCATGAATCTGAGCTAATTCATCGTAATCCGATCCGGCTGCTTGAGAAGAGGAAACAATGCCTATTTGGCTCTTGCTCCGAAAATGATTCTCGATTCTTGCAATACCGTTCAAAGTGAATCCACCTTTACAGCTGATAAGTAGTAGTACTTCAACAATTTCATTTTGTAAAACGAAGAATCATCAAAATTTTGAACGGAAATTCACAAATATTCATCAATGTCGAATTTAGTTTATATTTTAATTCAACATTCCTTATACATTCATCAAATGTTATTTTCAAATATGATAATGTGGACTATTTTTAAGCTCTACTAGCTTTAAGACATGTCTTAAGCTTAAAACCATAAAAATTAATGGAAAATTTATTTAAACTTGGATTTCTACTATTACATACAAGGATACAGGATTTCTATTTGAAAATGAAACAATAGCTGGGATATGGCAATCAATACTTGATGGATCGTCTGACATATTGATTGATTATTAAGTACTAAGTGTCTGAATTCTAAAAGAATCAAACATATCGAAACTGCGGCTTTTTCCACCTTAGCTCTAAAATAATTTTGAGTATTCTCACCTACTTTAAAGCTACTTAGTAGATATCGGGTGGTTTAGAGCTCAGTAATATGAATCAAATCAACAAGAGCTTTTTTTTCACATAACATTGCATGAATCTGCTTTATTGGTTTTTTTATCGTATCGTGTAACGTGTTCACAATTTTTGTGTTTCAATTTATAATTTAAGTATTCAATTGTAACTTTTCGTGTTTAGCTTAAACTGAATTAATATTTAACATGAACTTTTTTCCGATTGAACGGTAAACAGACGTAATTGGAGCTATGTATGATATTCAATGATATTGCCTTCATTAAATTCTATTTCAGAATGCTAAATAGAAGCATTATTCAATATTTTTTTACTAACGGAAAGTGTGACCTCATAATTTTCATTTTAATTCCACGTATATAACAAATTTCAGGACATATATTTTTAAGCCATTAAACATTTTACAGAAGCAGAAAAATACTTGTAAGGATTTTTTGGGGACAGAGAAAATAGTACAATATACGGGCATATTTCATTCATTTAATACTTTAATCCTGCATTCGTCCAGTGTGTATGTGAGGTGATTTTGCATGTTTATGGATCATAATTGAGGAATTAAGTTCAATGCATCCATCAAGTTGGTGATTTAAAAAAGTTTTTGCTGTTGGGATTCGAGCAGAATAGTCTTTACCTCCTCGAAAACTTTTTCGGGAGATTCGTTGGCATCAATTTGTCGTACTCTAGCGAGCTTACGATAGTGATTTATAATGGGCATTGTGTCATTCATATATGTATGGAATCGCTTTTTGAGACTCTCCGGATTGTCATCCGTTCGACCACTGGATTCACCGCGCTTCATAATTCGATTAATGCATTTGTCTTCAGTACATTCAAAGAATAGAACGTGCGCAAAATCAACTTTCTCTGCCATCTGTCGTGTCCATCCTGCTAGATTGTCTTCATTTCTTGGAAATCCATCGATGAGGAATTTGTTGTCGCCCGTTTCCTACAAAGTTCGTTGCATAAGTTTAAAAATCGATAAATTTTTTTTCCGTCGATCACGACTGAAACGTGAGCTCGTCAAATTGCTTGGTATCATTTATATATCTTATTAATGAATACAATTTGTTGGTTACCTCTTTGATTTTAATCATTGCATTCTCAAGTAGACTGCAAGTGATTTCAACTGGTACAATTTTGCCATTTGTTATGTAGTCCTCAATCAATGCGCCAAACTGAGAACCTTCGCGAGCGCGTTCTTCACGCAATAAATCGCCTGCCGATAAATGTTTAAATCCGAAGGCCTCCACAATTTTTTCGCATTGTGTTCCCTTGCCAGCGCCTTAATAAATTTAAGTTGTTAACATAGATTAAATTAAATATTTTTAAACAAGTTATTAAAGTAAATCACCAGGAGGACCGAGTACAAATATTATTTTTGGCTTTTCCATTTTCGTCAGCAACGTTGTAGATAAGATGAGGTGGCGGTTTATAATTTTCACGACGGGCTTTGTCTTGAACAGCTGATTGAAGACTAGCAAGGTACGATTCATATAGCTTGTGAAAACTAAAAAAAGAAAAAGGAACAATATTTCTCTGAATATTTCGTCACTTCACGCTATTTGAATCAGCTGTTAGAAAGCATCTACTGTACTGGAAATAAACTGTACTCGTGTCGGTCGAAGGAAAAATTAATGGAACTAATTTCAAGTTTTTCATAGATTTTATTAATGTTTCTGCTATTTTTGGACAGACGATAATCTTCATTAACTTCATTTGATTAAAATTAAATTTGAAAAGGCAATGGCAAGGCTATAAAAGTGATTATATTCCATACATCATCAACATTGGACGGTCCATTGGAATTTTATTGCGACATTGGAAGTCGCATTCATTTTACGATAAAATCAAGTCGTCGAATCGAGCTGAACAAACGATATTAAAACTATTGATGATTCATCTTTGATTGGTGCATTCATTCAACGGTGTAAAGCTGTGTCTGTTTTCTATCTCAAAATTGTGATAGCCTCGATAAGACTACATATTGGTTTTTTGTTTTCTATTTAGGAGGAAAGTAAGTTCTTTGTTTTTTTTTTCTGTCTTGGTGATCTCAAATATTTTTTTCGCTTCAACAAATTGCATTCAAAGCCGGCAATAGTTCAGTATAATTGCTAAGGTTTCAGTTTATCGAAAGACTGAAATTTGATACGCGGCTTCTTCTCTGTAGAAATATTTCCCTTAATAAATTTTTTTACGCATCTCAGCCTGAAATTTAGCAGTGGTCACGACAATAAATATTTGTAATTCGAACAAATTGCTGATTATCTTGTGTTTTTTTTCTGACGTAATTAAACTGGTGACTCATTAAACTGTGTACCTACTGATAATTTGAAGTATTTTGTATCGTCATCATCCGCAGAGACATAACTGTACCTAGTTTGTCGACATTCGCCCTCACGTGTATGCATCTTATCATATTCTACTTTTTTTGTAGACCTTCGGAAGTTCATCAAGAGGCTGACATCAGTAACAAGATAATAACATGCCGATCCTATATACAGTTATCTCGCGAGGCAATACGGTACTTGCTAAATATGCCGACTGCGTTGGAAACTTCTCGGAAGTGACAGAGAATCTCATAAGCAAAATTCAGCTGGCTAATCACAAATTGACGTATACACATGGAAACTACTTATTCCATTATATCTGTGCTGACAAGCTTATCTATATGTGTATCACTGATGACGAATTTGAAAGATCGCGTGCCTTTGCTTATCTATCGGAAATAAAAAAGAAATTCCTGAGTACTTATGGTCTGACGGCCGCAACCGCATTACCGTATGCAATGAATACCGAATTTTCTCGCGTTATTGCCAATGAAATGAAGACTTGCAATGACAGCCGAGAGTATGATTCAATGTCCCGAGTGCACGGTCAAATTGATGAGCTGAAGGATATTATGGTAAAGAATATTGAAAACATTTCATCACGTGGTGAGCGACTTGAATTGCTTGTAAACAAATCTGAGAACTTGAGGGACAATGTGAGAATTGATAAAGATTTTTTTTTTGATCTTCCTAAATCTGATTCTCTACATTTTCATCTTTTAGGCCGTTTCATTTCGACAGACATCGCGAACACTTGCAAGGACACTTTTTTGGCGAAATGTTCGAATGTATTTTGTCTTGGGCTTAATATTATTATTTATCGCTTATATTATCACCAGCATGTTTTGTGGTGGCCTGACATGGTCATCATGCGTATAAATAACCACTCAATCAAACTGATATTCACCGATTGCGCAATTCCAGGAACAATTTTGTTCAAGTTGAAAATTCGTTTCGTATTTCCAATGAAGTCTATGTCCCCACATTATTATTGCTAAAGCCTTATTTTTAATTTAAGATTATGTATGAGGAGAAGTGCATAAGGTCTCTCACATTCTACAAAGAAAACATTTATGAACCAAAAAAAAAAAGAAGAAGATTTCATGTATCAAAATGTAATAAAATTCCCTTGAAATGGAAAAACAAAATCTTTAATTGCGAAAGTTTTATTGCTACAATTTATTTATTTATTTCGGGGATTAAATGGTGAGGGTTGATGAAAATGCAAGAGTAAGTAGAAATCGTGTTACGCAATTTTCCTTCATCATCATCAACACGTGTATCGTGCAACGCAATTTTTGTGTCTGCATGCGAGGGGTTGAAAATTGTGATTACATTATGAAATGTCATTTTTTTCACGATTCATCCTTAAAGAATTTGAAGATTGTTATTTTGGTAGAACAAAGCGACACCATTCATGTTGTGGAGTCAACTGGGATTTGTTTTATTATTTTAATCGCAACGATCAGAAATATTTTTTTAGGGGTTGAATTTTGGTAACAAAGGAAACAATATTGTTGATGTCAGGAGTTGATTTTCCCATAAAAAGGACGAATCACTCAAGAAATGACGCAATTTTCTTGTTTCCCTTTGTTCTGGTTTAGTAAACAACGAAATGATTCCGATGCCCGAAATTTCAGTTCTGATTTTTGTTTTGCTTATTCGCCTTCAGGGAAGGAAATATAATTCGTAATGAGCGTGAAAATTCCAATAGTGAGAGTGGAAAATTTCTCTCTTGGGAAATTTATTTTTCATGTTTCCATGACGACTCGGCATCGAGATAACGATTCAAATTCGAATGCCACAAGAATTATTAAATAGTAAAATTTTCCGATTTGCCCGAAGTGATCCCAACGAATGTTGAGAAATTTTCACTGGAAAAATCGTTATCGTACGAAGAAAATCACTCAAAGGCATTTTCCCCACGCAAAATGCAGTTCTTATCAGAAACTCATCAAGAATTTTTTCACGCTTCTAAAGTCATGCCTTCCTTCTTTATCTCTCAAAATACGCAATAACTCTGCTAGATAATTCAATTTAATTTCATCGACCCTTTTTTTTTGTATATTTCGTGCATTCTATTTCCCCCCAATAAAAAAAGCGTAATAATTTTGACTATTTCTTGATGCTGTGAGACTGGCGTCAGTCGAGAACATAAAACATCAACTTAGGAAATTAGAAACGCAAAATTGGGAAAACAACATTTTACTCGATGAAGAGAGAAAGAAAGCGAGAGTGTGAGAGAGTTGTTTGTGGAAAATTTATGTGCATGGGAAAACATTAAATTTCCAAAAAAACGCACTGTACGGCCTTCTGATGTAGTTATGCTGGTTGCCTCTTATTGCTCTTGCTCTATGTTGCTTCTGTGATGTATTGGGCCATCGTGAAATAGAAAAAAAAATTTCACTCTCTCTCATTCATGTTTGAGCGTTCTGTTGGGAGCGTTGTGTGTCGTGTTTGAATTGCCGGGAATACTTTTTTTCCTACTTGCTGCTGGATATTAAAGTGAAAGATATTTTATGCTGTGGGCGGAACGTTTTAAGAAAACGAAGAAAAAGAAGCATTCAGGAAATGCCGTGAATTTACTTAAAAGAAATTAACAATAAAAATGTGAATAGTTTCACGGATTCGAAGGAGTGTTTTGGAGATTAGAAATGCAAACATGGAATGTTAATTAATTTTTTTCGTCGTCGTTCAAATTATTCAGTAAAAGTTCTATATTGTGAGGTGGATTAAGAAAATCGTTTTGGATTTTTTTTGTGCAAACCATATTTATGTGATTGAGTTGGAACTGAAACAAGTAATTTCAGTAGTGCTTTTCCCCCCACGTATGAAAATAAAATTAAAAGCTTCCGCCATTTATCAGCGGCGAAATTCACGAATATTTCTGTGAGACGTGAATTTGGATTCAGTGTGATTGCTAGCATACATATGTGAATTTATTCACAATTCAGCTGCTGTTCCAATGCAAAAGTGCATTTCGAGAATACAGATGGACACGTATTTGCGATTATCAAAAAGTTTCCCCTTAAAGAATTTGTGAAAAAAAGGCCAATAAAGGAAACATATTTGATGGAAAAGAGCAGTGAAATTGATCCAATCATTGTGAGTGAAAGTAAAAGTCGGAAAATTGGATTAAAAGTGAAAAGCGAAGGGAATTAGAAGAAAAGAGGGAAAAAGTGTTAGTATTTAACAGTTAAAGATTTAGACAACATAAAAGCTGTCAAACATGGATAGCTCGCCTGACTTGAGTGTCAAATTACGGCGCGGCTCGTCGGATTCGCGTGATTCATTTTACATGGGCTTTGCGCAGGGCATTGATTCGGATATTGAGGAAGTAACAACTGTCCAGAATGTGCCTCAACCTCCTCCACCACCTTTATATCCGGCACCTGAAGAGCCACCCATTGAACTCCCTATCCCTGTAAATGTTACGTTTGAGTCGGAAGAGCTTGTAAGAGTTCCAACAGAGGAAATTATTAATGTTGAATGTGTCGAACAACAATTTGAAACGGAAGAGATTGTCGAGAATGTCGAAATAATTCCCGAAATAACAATTGAATATCTGCCACCACTCCTTACACTGCCCGACGATGATGAAGACGAAACAAACACGTCTGTCACCGTAATTCAATCAAAACACAAAACACCATCATCATCCTCGTCATCCATATCTTCATCGCACAATGAATTGATGATTGAAGAGACAGAGAAATTTCAATCGAAGCCACCACCCTTAATAACAGAATCGCCTCCAACTGAGCCGAAATCCGAACATTCGGAGCCAAAGTCGGATGAATTGTCGGAGCCGAAATCTCAACCACAATCTCCACTATCAGAACCAAAATCTCCACTATCAGAACGAAAATCTCCACTATCAGAACCAAAATCTCCACCATCAGAACCGAAATCTACTCACTCGGAACCAAAATCTACTCACTCAGAACCGAGATCGACTCACTCAGAGCCAAAGTCTTCAACATCTGAACCAAAGTCAGCTCATTCGGAACCAAAATCATCACATTCAGAGCCGCATTCTACTCACTCGGAGCCAAAATCTATGTCACGTTCAGATTCGAAGAGTTCCAAGTCATTGTCGCAGAAACGTAAAACTCCTACGCCACCACCACCCTTGCAAATGTCACCACCAAAACGGCTAGACTTTTACAGAGATTCCCGTCAAAAAAACTTTGATAGTGATTCGATCGACAGTATAAATGCCATCGATTGTAAAATTGATGACGATAATCGAGATGATTCATCACCGACAGATTCAATGCCACCAATTCCAACACCCCCGCCACTCGGTTATCCACTGTCTTTGGGAAAAAGGTGAGTTGGGATATAAATGCTACTTTTTTTCTGTCATAGTGACATGACTTAAATTTTAAACTTTACGTTTTTTTTTTTATATCGACAAGGCACTGCCGTTAATTTGTCAAAAAATGACATTCTGAAATTGATTTCGGACGTGAAAAATTGAATTCGGAATTTAATTTCTTTTTTTTTATGAAAAAAACTTAATTGTAGCTTTATTTTTACATAATTCTAATGGCTTAAAGCTTTAAAGGTGAAAAAATTCCGTAAATTATTATTCGCACATGAGGAAGCTTAATTAGTCAGAGATGCCAGAGATTCTTGTGATTAATGTTTTGCTTTTGGGATAACTCTTCGTGGTTTTCCATCTTGATCACAGCGTTTTCCCTTTTCACAAACTTTTGGTGCAGTAATAATTCCTGACGGTTTCACTGGTGATGTCTAAAATATTCCATTGGGTCATTTATTTTCCGTTATTCACGTATAATTCACAAAGTTATAACTTACTTTCTTAGAATTCACTATCACTTGAGATTTGTCATCAAATTTTACGCTTGAACTTGTTTTAGTCGACATTTTTTTTTTTTTACTTCTTTCGTAGTTTGTCCGAATTCGATAACTGACAGACAATTCGATTTTCAATCGCTTAAGTACTCTTTTAACCGATAACGATAAAGATACTTAACAAAGATTAGCATTTTTTAAATTTTGCTGATAACAAAAATAGATTTGACGTATTTGAAAAAAATGATAAATAAAAATCACAGGAAATTCTCTGCAAATAAATTATTAATTCGTTTATTTATTTTGCACTTATTTGCTGGGTGTGAAAATAATGTGTGTCACTTTGATTGTACGTTTGCTGATTTGGACTATCTGGACTGCTCCAAATCATTTATTTAGTGTTTCCACCAATGACTCGTCGACAAATTCCATCGCTATCAAATCGAAAGCCCTGAGGACAAACCTTCGGTGCGTCAATAATTCCAGATGGTTTTGACGTTTGCTGAAATTGAGAATTCTTCGATTTGTTGTCAGTCATAACGTATGTAGTTAGATGAATCACCGGCTTCCCCAAAATTCGTGATTGCGCCACTACTTAGTGAAAAGCTACTAACCTTTCCATTCTTTGCATTGACTATAGAATCATGTGATTCATTTTTCAATTCTTTTCCAGTTTCACTTATTTGTGGCATCTTCATTACTTCAAAACACTTTCAACGACTGATAGACAATTCGGCGAAATTAAAGAATACAATAAATTTCTTTAATTGACTGATAGCAAATCAGTTAAGATAACAAATAACCTAATTTATTACGTATAACAGAAATCAATACACGTGTTCACAGCAATATTCAGCAAACGTAAAAATGAACTGATTTTGAACACATTCCAATTGTTTCTAACACATGTCTCATTCGAAATCATTTATCACTTTCTTTCTTCAGTCAATTCTACATGCAACATTGAATATGTTTTATGCTGTGCTTATTTGTCATTTTAAAATTTCATATTTTCATTTTTCCTTGAATCAACAGAAGTCACCACGCAATGTGTCGGTTCAATGTGACTCGAGAACGATAGTTTTGAATATAAAGTCGTCATCGCCTTCACCACACAATTTCCATTTTTTTTTTTTAAATAGTTTCATGAGTTTTCATCGCGAACATTTGTGTATCATGTCTCTCATGGTGTGCATTAACAAAAGAATTTTTTTTTATTAGTATAACAGACATGGTTTGGACAATAGAAATTTCTGACTACGTCGTGTCGTTTGTCACTTTTGCTGTTTTCAAGTTTTCATTTAAGGAAAATTGTGAAATGTGAAAATTTCGTATAATTAAAAATGCTTCGCATGCGGTTGTGTCAGTTTTCTATGCTAAATTTTATGTAGATTGAATTCGCAATTAAAGCCGAGACGGCGAATGATGAAAGCCTCAATTTGCCTAAAGTTTTACTGGCATGCAAAAAAAAAAATTCCATAAAAATCTTCTTTTTTTTAAAATGGAAATTTTTTCGATTCAACAATATTAGAATAGAAAAACTACCAACATTGATGGCACGGAAAAATTTGTAAATAAATAATAATGCGCCAAAAGGCAATTTGCTTTTTAAAAGCAAAACATTTCTCTCCATATATATTTTCAATGTTGTTGATGTTGAACACATTTCGCCTGCCCCCTCAAACTATTTTCGCTGAAATTGAAACTAATTGTTTGATGGATGGGGAGTGATTGGTGAATATGATTTGTATGCAATGTCCATCAGACCATCAGAATTGCTTTACAGATATTGATCTATGAAATAAATTGAATTTCAATTCGTTGAAGGCTTTTTGTTGTGTATTTGTGTCACCACATAAGCTGATCAATTTGACTGTTACTTTTATGCGAAAAAAAAAATGTGTTTGTAAAAATGTCTCGATCTGTGAGAATTCAATTTTCCAAATTCTCATCTTTATGTCCCATCAGCAAACAAAGTTATGTACATTTTCATTTCAAAAGCATTTCTTGACTACACATTTACTTAATTTCATTTACTTTTATTTACTTTCCTATTTCCAATGGAAATTCAAATTACTTTACTTTTTTTTTGAGTCATTGAAATAAATTTTTTATAATTTCTTTTCGTAAAGTCATCGCGACTTCCGCGAATTATTGATTTGTTGAGTTCATTCTTTGATGTGCCGAAGCCATAAAATTTATGCTTCTTCCATGAAAGTAAATTCTTATCATATCAAATCAAAAACTTAATTCAAAATGTAAATATAAGAAGCACGAATTTCTTGGAACTTCAACAAGTGCTTTCCGCCTTTTGTGCTGTTTACAGCCGTTGAATATTAAAGATACTGTTTTGTTCGGTGTAATAACACCGAAAGTGTTGTATCGACTTACAAGTCAACACCCTCAACAACCGCAGAGTCGTTCGAGTGAAATTTCTTCCTCATTAAAATTTAATGACCTTAAATCTTAAAGAAAGAAAAGCGAAAAACATCTTTAAGCATCTCAATAGAAACGCTTGAATCTTTTATGTTGCGAAAATGTTATCAAGGAATCGATGATGTAACTTTTATAATACTTAATTACAGCACTTTCTGTGACCATCTCTTGATATTTTTTTTTATCGCCATTCTATCGAAACCCAATTAAGTCAAGCATGTCAAATCCTTGTGTTTAGTATTATTTTTTGTCCATTAAATGGACGAAAACGTATTTGATTTTCTGATGGATTTCGGACGTCAAATTACGCAGGAAAATGACATGAAATGAACATTTTCCGTAGCAAAATTGAAGCCTAATGACGAAGATTGAACTAAGATTAATTGGACACGAGAAATTGATGACCAAACTTAATTAGCATCTTACAGAATGCCTCCAAGGCAATTTTGCTTTAAAGAAAAGACATTCATAGATCAAGGTCAAAGTATCCCTCATCAAAATAAAATCCCTTTTTAATGGATCCTAAAAATTTCCTATAAAAAATTTCTAATTTGTTTGTTTTAAAAAAAATCAAATCATTTTTCTCCGAACCAGCATCATGTCACCTCTTTGAATTTTGACTCTTCATATCAACCCTCGTCAGTGTTGCTCTTGAATGTCACTTGAATGTTTATCATGCAGTAAATTTAAATATAAAAATACTTACATCCATAAGAATAAAGGAATACAAAATAGCAAATTCCAGTCAATGCAAGCGCAATTAGGAGACGAGACAAGTGCAACATACCGCTGTATAATATGAGTGAACATGTCGTGAGTCAATAAGTATCTTGTGTCCCCTCTTTTGATGTGTATGAAATGTGGGGGAAAGTTTTACCATCGTTTGCGTTGCATGTGTAAGAAAAATGCCAAAGAATTATGTCGTTCACGATGAATGAAAAATAAAAAAAAAATGCACATTGCCTTAATACCGATATGGGTTTTATATTATTATTCTTAAAGCACCAAATAAGGGAGGTTTTGCAGAAAATAATTTTCTATGTCACATTGTGCAAAGGCATTTATGCGTTGTACATTTATCTTTCTCCATCCGCACGATTCCATGATGATGTATTTTATGAGCCTTATTAGTAACTTACTACATGGTAGACGGCAGTCGTGTAGTTTTCTTTTTAACTCTCTCTTTTTTCGGGGGGTGCTCACCGAGATGAAAATTTAATCAAGTGTAACGATACAACATCATTCTTCATCAACGAAAATGTGGATCAGGAAGGTTCGCAATAGTTTCTTTAGGCTTTGGAATTTTTTTTTATTTCTCCGTTTTATGGGTCTGTTACAAACATGAAATATTTACAGAAAGACGAATCAGCATTTATGTTGAACTTAAATTTAATAACGCAACTTGAGCAATATGCGAAAATTGTGCTCACAGTAATCATCAGACCGGAAAGATTTTCTTGAAGCTACAGTTGACTTTTAAGACCAAAATAAATTGTGAAACCATTCGGTCTGGCAAACGAAATTAATTAAAATATGATTTCCGCAACAGAAAATTTCAATTACATTAAATATTGCATGTTAATTACCTGTGACCAGGATCCTTGTTTCATTACTACGGAGATCCTTAATGCATTTGTTTTTCATTGTGATTTCTTTGGTACAAAAGATATCCTTCAAGTAAATTTTTTATTTTCATTTATGATGAAAATATTTTACAAAGTTAATTAATTAAACATATAAAACATTGAAACATTTACGCCATTCTGTATTAATTCTTTTGGGGATGCTTTTGTGATCTATCCAGAAATTTTGCTAGTGATTAATTCCACAAAGTATTCCACACGAAAAGTTTCCATTAAAAATGAATGAAAAAGAGTATGAGCTTAAATGAATAATTAATGTCGATAGCGTGAAAAAGTTTGTTTGGGGAAAATTAATTGATGAATTTTCATATTGTTTCTTTGGGTGTTACAACAACCATAAAACCAATTTGTTATGAACTTTTATGACGTGTCATGAAACTACATTTCCTTCATGCAAAGAATTATGTTGATCATGCGACGATTATTAATGATTTGGGAACTATTTTTATGAATTTTTAAAACTCTTGTGAAAGTTATTTGGCTTACATTCAACACATCGCACGAAAATGTACTCGGCTCCATAATTTCGAATCTAGTGACATGTTTACATATTTATGAGTGAGTGCATCATACCTGCTTTCCTTCACAAATACTACTCAACTTCTCAAATAAAGTTGGGATGAAATATTTTGTAATTAAATCGTTTTAACTCAGTTTAAAATTTCTCTTCTGCTGCAGATATGAATTTTACGATGATTAAAAAAATAATGCAATAACATAAAGTGCCAGATAGTAAAAAAAAATTAATTGAATCGTTGATGAGAAATTGCAAAACTTGGATTGAGGATTCATAGAATTAATTAAACATGCTCAAATGGATTCTGCTTGACGTGCTTAGTGTTTGCATCAAGGGATTTTCCATTCACAATTTTAGTGCGAAGTCATTGCAATGATATCCAATCTCGTGCAACTGCGTTTTGTTATTTGAACAAAAGATTTTTCTTTTTTTTCACCCTTCAAAATAATCTTCTGAAAATAGAAGCAATCGAGACACTTTAAAACGGCGCTTGATGAATGCTTGTCTCATAAAAGGTTTTATGACGCACATGAGTTTGCATAAAAACATTCGGGAGCATAATAATGTGTAGGAGATGCAATAAATCCTTTCAATTCTCTTCCATTCAATTTAAATTTTTAATTTCACAGCAATCGATTAAATGTTTGATCAGATATCGAAAAATTCAGAATTTCAAAGGGAATTTTATAAATGCTGAATAAGAGCATCGTCATTAAAATGTCGAATTATTTACCAAACATCATCAAGCATTAATATTTTGACTCAATATATTTGCTGTTGCATTGGAGAATTGTTCCTTTAATTCATTGAAACAGTTGTATGACATAACCTAAATTCAAAAGCATCGCACAACAGTAAACTTTTCATCAGCTCCATAAATTACATAAATAGCTTTCTGCTTCACAAACAATTTGTCTGTTCATTTGACAGTTCGTAAAAAAAAAATATTCATGGTCATTCAGGAATTGGAACGAGTTAAAAAGTGGGGAAGTGATAAGAATAATTTCGTTAAATGACCCCTTCGGACAATTTAAGTGGAATAACAGCTTAATGGGATACGGAGCCGAAACAAATGGCACTTTAAATGTGTGCTGCGAGTTTAAATTGAAATAGTGCTTCAGTGGATTCTCTCTCAGCTCGTTTTAAATTTAGAATATTTTACTTTTTTTTTATAAATGCATTCAGTTTATTTTAAATTTCTGAGTCTGTTACTTGTCACGCGCGTAAAGGTGATTTATGTACAATATCAAACTGAATTTAATTTAATTTCAGTGGCATCATGGAGGCATCACAAGCTCTTGTGCCATCACCGTCATCACCAGATAATGCAATCGTTTCACCAGAGACATTAAGTCATCATTCATCGCCCGCCAAATCTTCGCGCGTTCTTCATTATGCTCAGCATGTTACAACAATCGATGAATCCCGGCTGCCATCATCATTGCGCTCATCAAATCATCAGTTGTTGGAGCAAAGTCGTAGATCGACTCCATCGTCACCACCGCCACCATTCCAATCAGGCCCAATGACTCCCGCTGAATCACAAGCTATGGTGCCGCATCGATCATCAGCAACGAAAATCGATGCACAAATGTCACGCTCATCACCAACTTCACCAATCCAGGGCACAAGTACAACAACGCAACATTTATCGGTGCTATATCAAACGCATCATCATTTGCATCCAATTATTACATCGCCGACCCATCGACCATCACGGCTACCAGACACGAGTCGTTTCCTTGCACAACAACAAGCTCTCGCTTTGGCGCCTCCGCCAAGGGAAATAAAAGCGTGAGTATTGAGTAATTTAATCCCTCACGAATTTAATTGTTTTGAACATCATTAAAAATATATTAAATATAATTATTTTCCTTTCGAGCTACGAACGTTTCATTTTAATGTAATCAACATCAAAAAAAAAGTTATAATGGAAAATTCTAGGAAAATTATTTTATTTCGAACAACCAAAACATTTCTTAAAGATTACCGAAAGCATCTTTAAGAAAATTCAAAACCACTTCTGATGTTTTACGATCGTTTTTCAGACTCGATGCATTCTGTACGACCCTTTCGGCACTTTATGGAAAGATTTTAGTTGTTATGGGGTGAGTTTTATGTGATTTTAACTCCTTGTCGACAGTTATGTTTTAAACACGTTTCTCACAATTTCTAGCATTGCATTTCCAATGGCTGAAGTGATATCCACTTATATTCCACCTTCATTTTATGAGGTAATTATGAGTCGGCACTTTTCCTTACAAAATCGAAATCGAATCGCACATAACTTTTTTCTTGCTCATTCAACTGAACTTAACGACGCTTGAAACAAAATATATCGCTAAATCCTTTCACATATGAAGCCATTAATACCTTTCCATCACCTTAACATAAATATAGCAAGCATGCAACAAATTTTCGTTTGATAAATGAAATGAACAACAGTTGAAGTGAGAGAAAGAGAATGTGGGTGGAATAAATGGCTCAATGATTATCGTTTGAAAGAGATGTCTGGATGATACATTTCGACTGAATCTGTTTTTGCGATAAAATCGCCAAATAAAATTCAAGTCTAGCTCTTTTGTTATAAATCTATAGATCAGAAAAACATATTTTGCGCAAACAACCGAACTTTATTTTTGATTATTCTCGTTTCATAAACGATTCAACCTTCCCTGCATTGCTTTATATATGGCATTAATGTGTCCATGAGCATGGAATTAAATGAGGATGGGAACAATTTTCTTGCCTTATGTAGCATAAAAAATGTTTTTAACATTTTCTGAACTGGAATTTTTATTCCCCCCCGGAAAATTCGTTGGAAATTTTCCACAAATCCCAAGCGAAACTTTCCGTTTACTCGTCTCAATGAACAACTCTCCAGTGATGATGAAAAACAAAATTGCTATTAAAATGGAAATTGCTTCAGTACGAAAGAAAAAAAATTACTAGGTATCCATTAGTTCTCCATCACCCGCATGTGCTATATGCTTGTTGATCTTGACTCCGTGCATAATCATCAACGTGCAATGTTGTTAAATTTAAATTATCTTGAGATAGTGGAAAATTTACAATATAATGTTGAAACTTTAATCCATTTGATTAAAGATTCATAAAGTCTGGCGATGAAATATCATTGGTTGCAAGCGAAAGAGATTACCTTGATATCTGAAAGGATGTTTGTCATTCGCAAAAGCTCAGCATATCGATAGCATTGATCGGAATGCAAACAAAATTAATATATTTAAAGCTTATTTCATCTTCTTATTTCACAGGTCTTTTATTTATATCTGTATATCGGTAGTATGTTGTTTTTGTTATTCATGTATGCAACCTTGCTGTGGGGTTCAAAGCCATCCATTCCAGTTACGAGTAAGTAGTCGTAGATTTTCTCATAAATTTATTTCCTTGCGGGGTTATATAATGTCATCGAGAAAAATGATGTGTTTTCTCATCGAGTGGGAAAACTGTAATGGACTCTTAAAAGGACATGAATGCTCTAAATTCTATCCGGAAAAAAAATCAGCGAACATTCCATCAGCTTCATATGTGCGAATAGATTGTGAGGGTTTGTATTTCTAAGGAAGTTCATGTAATGAAAATTGTTGAGAACATTTTGTAAGAAAAATATTTACAGAAATAACATTCGAAGTGAAAAATGCTTTGAAAGTTTATTGGTAATAAAATGAATGTGAAAAAAAAAATGTTTTTCACGTTAGTTTGGAAAGCGGGGAAAACATTTTTTATTTTATTTTTTTCAATTCACTTTGCGACATGACGTCAGATTAGGTTCAATGTGGAAACATTCTTTAGATATCTTTTCAGAGTTTCAATCGACTGCCAGCCAGAAATCGATCGATTACATTAAACAGCCAATTTTGAACGCACAAATGCGGAAATATGTTTTCGAAAATGAGAAAACTTTTTTTTTCTTATTTTTACGATTATTTTTTTAGCAAAAATTTTTTTTCGCATTTTTCACATTCTCATTGTTGCTTTAAATATTCTCAAATTGATATTGAATACTTTAATGTGCCTAAAAAAAATTGGCCTCAAACTTTAATTTTCCCCTAATAAAAAATATTATTTTTAGCTTGAATTGTTCTTTTTATTCTATTTTTGAACATTCAAAAGTCACTTGATTTTTCCGACTTTATTTTCTTCTCAGAAATGTTATGCAAGCATTTTTTTTATCATGGAGATGAGGGGCGACGATGAACATTTATCACATTTCCTAATCTTCGGAAATTATTCATTCAGTTGAAAGCCTCCTGTGGTTGTTGTCACTTTTTATGATGCTCCAATGTGACAGCACTAAGCAAAATATTCACAGCTACACCTTAAAAAGTTTTCTGACAGCGCATTAGCACGCACCACGTGAAAATGCAAAGCGACTTCCTGCATGCTGGGAAAACGTTCATTCCATTAGAATGTAAATTTCATTCAACACCCGGCTGCCCGTCTAGCTAGACATTAATTTTTATGTCAATAAGAATGATGAGAAATGCCATATAATTCTCCATCAAAATTGTTGACGATGAACAAACACACAATTTTTCGGGAAATGCGATTTGGGGTTCCACTGATGGACTAACTATTAATTTTCATTAAAATTAAATATCATTGCAGCTGCAACAACAACAGTCGCAAGTCAGAAACAGAGACGACGTCCAAATTCATCGTCTTCAGATAGCGGCGACCAATCGGATCATGAAGAGAGCGAAAGCAGCGAGCAGAGTATGCGGAAGTCATCAAAGTCGATTATTCAAATGCGACGTCCTTCGATATTAGCAGCGGCGACACTAAAGTCACAGCACTATGGAAGTTTTTACCTTCGAATGGGTGCAGTTGGTAATTAGAGATATTTTGTATGATTTAAAAAGGCAAAAGATTGTAAAAGCCAAAAATTCCATGAGCCTTTTGTGTAAATATTTATGATATCATCGACACTTTTTCCAAGAAGCCTTAAGAAGCCCAAGAAAATATTTCCCTTTTCAAAGTTCGACCAAGTGGCAACAGCTTCAGAAGCATGCTGAGTATCTAATCAACTTATGAACTCGAAAAACACGTCAACATAAAATTGTCTGGTTACTCAATTCTCACGCAGTCGGATACTCAACTCTGAACTTTATCAATTTGATTCCATTCATGATGAACTTCAGAAATGTGTTACGGAAGTTCTTCTTTATTCAATTGTGACAACATGAACTCGAAATTCGAATGGACGAGTATCTATTTTAAGTGCAAAACCATTGAAAGCTCTCGTATCGAATTGATTGCTAATGAATATATTCATTGATTGCAAAAAAAAAAAACATTCAATTAGTAAAATTCTCCCACAGACATTCCGTGCAAAAGGCTTTTAATCATTTGATACAGAATTGAAATGAGTTTCGAGCTTATGAAAGGTTCAATTGCTTTTTCTCTTCATTTTCGGCGATTTTCTAACAAACGTGAAGAAAAAAAATTCCACAGAAATATTTCTCAACCCACTGAAGGAATTTCCGGAATATTTAATAATTTTATTTCTCTGAGATAAAAGAAGAGAAACTGAAAAGTGGCAAGGAAAACTCTAGCAAAACTTTAATAATATGCAAAAAGAAATAACAATAGGGAGAAGGCAGTTTCCGTTGTCTTGAATGTTCAAAACATTGCTGTGAGATAATTCATTGAATTAAGATTTTTTTTTTTTCTTAAGTCTTCTCTAAGGATTCTCTATCTCATTTTCATGCTTGAAAAGAGCTTTCAAAAGTGTCTGGCGTAACATTGAGTTGATGATCTAACTTTGTTGAACAAAGAAACATTTCATTTATTCCCACTCGTTGTCGACTTAATGAATGTTTTGGATTTTGCTTTAATTGTTCTGACGAAAAAGTATCGGAAACTTTTTGTTGGACTTCAAAAGCACTTCACAAACTCTTCCATTAACTGAAAAAGAAGCTTCCTGCATGTAGAATTGATTTAATTAACCACTTGGCTATTTACAGCATTCGGAATTGGTTCAATGATCTACTCGGGCTTGGAATTTGGCCAATATTTTGAGCTGGAACGAGACACAAAGTGCCACAATGTGCTGTTGGCATTAACGCCCGCCACCCGAATGGCTTTTATATTTATTCAAATGTATTTCATCTTTCTGAATAATGAAGTAAGTAATTGATAATAAAAGGTTCTCCATAAAAATACAATTTACTTTCGACCCCTCACTGGGTTCATTGGAACTTTCGCGGTTGATTTTTTATTATGAATTTCATTGCGCTGTTGATATTAATCATTAAAGAAAAAAGGAAAAAAAAGCTAATTTAATTAATTATAATGTTGGATGATAAATTGCTGGTGACTTATGATCCTATCAATCCCCAGCGCGTGCCATTTACACGTCCATTCAGTTGAATGTCTATCTATCTATAAGCGGAAAAACTTTTAACAGTAAATCAAGAATTTTCATTTTCCTTTTCTTTCTTCTTCATTCGCAGCAAATAAAAGTTTATCGCCACAAGATTCTCGCACGCTTCGGCCTGATGCACATGATTGGAACCAATTTGTCTGTCTGGTTTAGTGTGCTGATACAGGAAACGAAACATGAGATTTTGACATTTTACGATCCGGAAAATAGGACACTCAAAATATCGCATCGTTTGGGTAAGTTTTGAATTTTGTCTCCTTTTGTGATGTAAATTTTCCAATGTCTGAAAAAGCTTTTGTCGGAAAACTTTTCGTTACGCAAATAAATCATTCAAATCTTTTTGTTGCATCCGAATTAATTATATTATCAGGCAACAAGGTTATTGCTCATGCTCTGGAAGAGGCAGCAAATGCTCATAGTCGAGTGACCCGTGGATTGAAAGGTCCTCACAATATCTTCGAATGCAGGCGGTCAAATATATTGGGAACTCTCGTGCAGGACGCTTCACCATTTCTCTTCCCATGCACAATTGAATGTGAGACTGATTGCTAACTAACAAATATTTATTTATTCAATTAAATATTCCATTAGATTCGTTGATTTGTGCAGCAATTTTGTATGTAATGTGGCGCAATATTAGTCGACCACATCAAGAACCTAATGAAATCATACGACCAGAGCTTCATCCTTTCAAACGATCACCGCATCACTATTCAGTTGATTGCGCTGGAGCTCATAAAGGACTCTTCATTGGCATTTTGATTCTTGTTTTGACGATTATTTCGCTCATTTTATTCTTCGTTCTGATCTCAAAGCCCGAATTTACACATTTTGCCGTGACGGAAGTGAATATTTGTGAGCTTGCACTTTATGGAACGACAATTGTTGCAACACTTGTTGGTATGATACAAGTGCGAGTGCTACATTATGATTCAAGCAGAAGTTTTAGTCTCGATGACATTCTACTAGTTGGCGCCCAGACTGGTTCATTTCTTTACAGCACATTCACAATTATTGGCGCCCATTTAACCCTCAAACCTAATACAATTCTCATATTAATTACGGCAATGGCCTCATTAGTGGAAACCGCATTTCAAACAATGTTTATACTCGATGCTAGTCGACGGTCTGCCGCAAAGCCAGATCATGTTCGCAAGAAGCCTGGACGCGAAATTGTAACATTTTTGCTGGTATCAAATTTGGCAATGTGGGCGATAAACACCTTAGAAAAATCGCGAGCTGAAAGTCATCCATTACAATTGCACTTTTATGGGCTGTGGGCTTGGACAATCATAACGCACGTCTCAATGCCATTAGGTGAATAATAATGTTAAGTTTATTTTCGGCTGTTCATTAATTTTTCAACCTAAAAACTTATTTTCAGCAATTTTCTATCGATTCCACAGCACCGTCTGTCTGTGTGATATTTGGAAACGTGCGTGGAAAATGAAACCAACATATATGTAAACCACCTGTCGGCCAACCATCAACATTCCCATCACGAACAAATGACCAGGGAAAACATTTCGTAAATAAAGAATTTGTAAAATTTACTTTTTTTTTGGCTTTTTCCTTCTTCGCTCACAAAATAAAGAAAAATAAAACAAAAAATCTAGAAAATAAATTGAAATGTGTTCAAAATGAGAGAAAAACCGCTGAAACATCTTTCGCCGACGAATTGACAAAATAAAAAACATTTTTCCTCTTCCCTCATTCAACAACCGACTCAGCCGCGAAGAAAGATCCATTAATCGTACAAATGCGATTTATAAAAAAATGAATCCACAAGAAAATACACAAAAAAAAAATATTGAGATCGAATTTCTGTTTTATTATTATCGGAAACCATCTTTTTATGCTTGGCGGAAGGCAAACAGTATAACAACAAAAAAAAAATTCGAAACAGTTTTTCTTTTATCAATCTTTACATCTAGATCGAAAAAATGTTCTTAAGAAAATTTTCAACATTTCTTTGGGGGCTTTGAATATTTAAAATAATAAATGCGAATTTTAATGAATGAAATCACAAAAAGGAGAAATCTTTTAAAGATTTTTGGCTCAGGATTGAAGATTTTGAAGACTGAAGAAAATGAAAGCTGACAAAGAAGAAGAAAAATTGGATTAAAATATTAGTTAGAAATTTTGTTTCTAAATAAACAAATGCAACATAAACTTTTGTTAGATAGATTTACGCCATTTCATGGGTAGAATTCGATTCCTAAGGCGGTTGTAAGACAGGAATAACAAGAATGATACTTCAGTTAAGTGTTTCGTGGTTTAGAGTAGCACCATAACCTTCTGCAAGTCTTCAAAATATTTAAATTCACTCTCACACCTACGATGAGACGATTCTATCAGAGAATCTTAAAGTTCACCGGCAAGGTCATGTGTCATAAGATTTCCTAAAACTGCCAAAAAGAAACAAAAAAAAAATTTGTATTCATAACACGAAAGAAAAAATTGTTCAAAGTAATAATAAAAATTTATTATAAATTTGATAATGAGAAATTTTTGTGTAATTTGATGACGTCTTAAAAAATATTTTGTCATATAACTGAGAAACTAAATCAACCGTAAATGTTTAACCTCAATAATAAAATCATAAATCCAGATGAACCTGAAATTTGTATAAAATTTGATCAAAAACTGATTTTTTATATTTACAATTTTTTAATTCGCTTGCAAGATTTTTGCAAATATTTAATTACATTCGAAATTTGCGCAATAAGAGAACACAATTTCTGCGTATTTGATTACAGACATGCTTTGACTGCCGACTTTGAAATCAACACACTCTATGTACATATAAGGTGCATGTGTTTGGTTGTCAACTGCAAAAAAGACAACTTACAACTGTCAGTGCCAGCCACACACGCAATACTCGTGATTAATTATTTAATTAAAATGTGGTGTCTGTATATGTGTTTTCACTGAAATCCAATAAGTCGCGTTTGTAAAATAAATTTTTAATTTAAATCGAATTGTTTATTTAATTAATTGTTGCCTTTTGTACAGTGAGCGTTCGAAATAAAAGAACCCAAACCCGGTGGAAGTACTTTCATCAGGCTCATTGTATAAATTGCATTTCCGACTCATTAAAGAATCTCATGCTGAGTGTTTAATTTTTCGTTGGAATCAATTATTTATTTCACATGTTATTTCATTTAATTGATATGTTAATTAATTGTATAAAACAAAAAACAAAGAAGATGAAATATTGCATAACAAATGGAACAAAAATAAACAATTGAATGAAAATTATGAGACAACCAAGAACAATATTTATTTTGTATTCTTAAATAAATCTGATTTTTGTTTACAGTATCAATTAGTGGCGCGAGTATAAATTTAATAACATCAGATCCAATTAATCAATCGAATTTTCGCGGTTTTATGGCTTCAAAAATGACATCTAAGCATATAAAATTTATAGCAACATGTTTTATGTCCTCAAATGGACATTGATGTCACAAAATGTTTTGGCGTTTTGTGGTTTGCGATCTACATCTAAATGGAAATAAAAAAAAAATTCGTTTTTCGAAATATGACTTTTAGTTCCAATCGATTTTGATATTTATTTAAAAGAAAAACAACCTACGAGCCATAAAAATGTTTTTTTATGGTAATCGACTGCATTGATATATTTATTTTGTGTGTGCGCCTTATTCAACAGCTTTTTTTATCTACCACAAAATATTCATTTCAGTTGCTGCTTAAAATATTCATTCGAGTTGTTTTCAAGTTTGCTGAAGCAAAAATCCGAGGAAATTACAAGATTTTAATGTATGAAAGAGCAATAAACACATTAGTCGCAGCGCAGCGATTAAGTGCTGTATGTTATCAACGTAATAGCAGCAAGATACCAAAATAAACCGGTGCTCTGACCTTGCAGAAAATTTTATTCGCAAACGGAACAAAAAAATAAATAACATTAATGACAAAAGACATTCTCAATCTTTTGATATCAAGTCTAACCAGATTTCTTTGAGTTTTTTTTTTTTTTTTTGGTAATTTGAATATCAAATGCATCTTTTTTGTTGTTTGTAGCTCAACATTCAACTCCAGAACATTCATATCTTAACATTTTCGTTGTTCTGATAGTTTTTATGAATGAAAAAAAAAAATTATAATTTATTGTTGATTCAGTCGTGACAGTCTGTTTATGACAATAATCAGAGATTAGTTGCACTGTAAAAAAATTTATGTGTCGTATATAATTTTCTATAGCGTGACTGTTATGCAATTAACATATTATTAACTTCTTAACATAAAGCATGACTTTGCGTCGAAACTCATATTGATTTTTGCCCTTTTAGATTCATTTAACATGCTGAGTGTCATTAGAAATTAAGAGCACCCTTCGGTTCTTTAATAGATGATTAGATTAATTTTTAGAAAATGACTCCGGAAGTTCAACAGATAAATAAACTTCATGCAATTGATAGTGTAAACAACATTCGAGTCGATTTATGTGATTTGACCCGAATTTCAATCTTCTCCGATTCCCACAAGAATTTTGAATATGTTTTTGTTCTGCTGCTGCTGGTCTTTAAACATCAAAAATATTTTCATTATTTTTAACTTTATATTTCCTTTCAATTTTTACACATTTCTCCCTCGGACTTTAGTTCTCAAACATTAAAGAATATTCTTGTTCTCATCGCTACAATTAGTTATAAAAAAAACCAAAACGAATAAAATGCTGTAATTAAAATCAATAAATATTTTGGAGAGCTCATAAATTAGAAGTCGAACCATATGGTGGCTTCTTAAATTGACATTGTTTGCTCGTTTCAATGGCATCGTAAAAATTGCATTCATATGAAAAAGTTCTTTATGACAAAATAATCCACCCACGAAAAAAAAAATGATTTATGCATTCCTTTTGAGCGAAATTATTACTCGTCGAGGGGAAATTTGTCGCTCCCTGAGAAAATTCCTCTCCTTAAAATGGAAACTCGAGTTGTTATTGTTGCGCAATTTTCCATTTCATTTTGAGAGAATTTCGGGAAGCACTTTAGTTGTCCCGTTTTCAGGAACCGAAAAGTATTCGTCATATGCATTTTCGGGAATTTATTGATCGCCATGCCTGATATCCTGGTGTTGGTTGTTTCCTACGAAATCCATTTTAGAATGGCAAACAAAAGATTTTCCATAGAGACTCTCAACAAACATCATGCAGCCATCATAAAGCATCATAAAGATGGGTGATTTATAATAAAAGCACAGCTTGAGATTTTTTTTATAATTGCAAAATATAATTAACCGTGCTCTCACGTTTCTTTAATTAAATGCATTTTAATAAAACTCCATAACCATTCGATGGCTATACAAATTCTGCATCGCAAAATCATAAAATTTTATAGCGTATGTTTACTGAACCACGAATTTCGAGAACTTCCATTAAAAAACATATGTATCGGTAATTGGTGCGTGAGTCGTCGCAGATTATTACGCTTCATGACTGCAAGCAAGATTGAATTATGAGAAAAGTTATGTATGGGATAATTTTGGGTGAGAATTTTATGGGTTCTATTTTCGTTCTTGAATTCAATTGGCGGTCAGAAATTAAACAAAAATAAATTGCGCGCATTTAGATAGAACTTGTTTTGTTTTGTAGAATTTGTTGTGCCGTTCGAAAAAAATAACATATACACACAACATACAACGCACGCAATTCATTTTGCTTTCCCTGTTGCGCAGTTGAAACATAAATCGTGTATTGTTGCTTTTCGATTGCCTTTCTTTTCACGTGCAAGCGTGCAAGATGAAAGAAACATTTCAAGCTGAAGTTGTTAGATGTTGAATGCTGATGTTTCAGTGCTGCAATGTGTCTGTTATTGTTTCTCCAATGCTTCCTCGTTGTTTTCTCCGATTTATTTTTCATTTTTCCATTCGAATGTTTTTCAAACATTTAGTCTGTTTTTTGCTGCGGTTTGGTTAGAACGCGTTTTTTTTCGTCATTTTTGTGGATATTTAATTTTTTTTCTGCTCTATGGATGAACGTCGTGATAGTTTTGAGATTGAAGTTTAGGGACGCAAAATAGCATTGGAAATTGTTTTGGAATTTTAATTTGCCTTTTCGAACCGTGAGTTATTTTTTTCTGTTATTTTGGAATTTAATTGGTTCCAATTTTAAAGTGATCAGCGGATGCAGTAGTATCGCTTATTCGTCGTGTTTGGTTCTGGAGTGTCTTTATATTGGAGGTAAACTTCAAAGTCAAATAATTTTTTTTTCGTTCGTTGCCTCTTAAGATGAGATTTTTGTGATGAGATTCTCTATAGATAGACGATTACTTAATATCCAGTTCTACACTAAATTCAAATTAGCTACGTGATGATTTGTTGCTTTAATTGAATGCATAACAAAGTGAAAAAAGAATTATGTTAATCGATTGTCTGTCCAGATGGTTGATGCATAAATTAAATTATCCATTCAGTCTAGTTACTCTGTGGTTTTATATGGGAATAAATTACATAAATCCATTCTTAAAATGTCCAGTGAACTGCATTAGTGAAGTCATTCATACATTGTGAATAATATTAACGACCTCGAAAGTGCTACAAATCGACATCTTAATAACCGATCTTAAATCTTTAACTTCTATTTACAGTCGATAATTTATGAGAGCATATAACGAAGATTACTTAAAATATGGAAATGAAATTTTAATTTTGACTAAACTGAAAATCTATTAATAGTGCCATATCAGAAGCATCCCAAGTAATGCTGTAACATCAAAATCAAAGCGACAAAATTACAGAAAGGGACCAGAAAATATATTTTTGAACATTTTTATCAGTAGAAAATCCGAACAAAGTAAAAAAAAAATTGTGAAGAAGTTTTTGCATCTAAGCAATAACTAACGAAAAACACTTTTGTGTGTATATGTGTGTCACTTAATTAAGGGATAAAGGTAAGTTGTTACAGATGAACCATAATTATTCCGATCTAATCGATTGAGCGATTACATCCTCCGGATGTTTCATGTTCCTTTTTGCGCCATCAAATCACTCAATTTGAAGCGCTACGAAAAAAAAAATGACAACAAAAATTCAATTTATGGATCCATTAAATGCTGTAAATAGAATTTGGGTAAAAATTCTCATCTCCGCCACCATCGTTGTGAGGAGCGCCAAATGGATTTTTTTTCAGCGCATAATTGAACTACGAAATTTCGAAATTTCATTAAATAATCAAGGCTTCATTCATTCGACGCCGAATGGTATTTTGACACCACCATCACAATTTGCGTCGAAGCTTAATCTTTATCAAATAACAAGGGTCGAGGCATACATGCTTGAAGTTGTAGATTTAGGAATCCAATGCATTTCAATGTGTTTGATTAAGTTCACAATTGTTTGACCAGCAAGCGGGTGTTGTGGTCATTAAGTGAAATAGATTGTTAAGAAACATTTCTCTTATTTCGCTGGGACATAAATTTCCCACTAAATCAGATGACATCTCATCACACATCTATAACGATTGCTATTTAGCGCTTTGGTGTGATGAGAGAACTTGACATTAATTTCTTTCATCAATCATCGGTGTCTGAATGTAAAATTCGAGAGTATGATATTAGATAACTTTACCACATTGGTTTATGCCATTAGCGAGATTACGCTGAAAAGGCAGCGACCGCTGATAACATTTTCGCTGCATTAGGAAAAAAAGATTCGGGACATTGCAAACCGGATGCGAAACATTATTTTTTTTTTGTTTTTCATGAAAATTTAATTGCTTTTCTGGCGGCCCGGCTCGTAAATAGTAACAATAGTCGGACTAACACACCCACACGCACAACGATCGCCAATTAAATATTCATGACATAAAACATTAACTTTCATATTGATGAATTGCATGCTAGAACGCAATTGTAATAACAAGGAACTATGAATTGCATGACCTCAGAATTGTCTGATTTTTACTAAAATAACTATCCCACACACGAAACTCGACCGCCCTACCACCCAACAAATTAAAATCGCATTCGAAGAAATTAATTCGAATTCGAACGATAGACATGGAAGCACATAACAGGATCAAATTGAACCCTTTATGAAAATATTTTCCCTCCTTTTTTACCCATAAAGAAAATAAACATTCCGGTCGCCATGTTTGTTGTTGCCGTTTTTCTATCACTTTTCACACAAACACACAGAAACGTGCAGCATTCATGTCAGAAAAAAAGGTCACTGTACTTGATTTTTTTTTTTTTGGGGGAAGCTCAATGATGTTTTTTGTTATCCCGCAAAACTTGCCTGCCCAGAATTTCCCCCCAAAGCTTTTTCGCTTCTGAGTCATAACTCCTTGCAGATGAATATGAATCTGGGCCTCGACAAGTTGAGGAAACGACAAAGGAAATGAAAATGTTTTAACAGGTGGTTGCTAGGGAAACGGATTCACATCATGAAATGTGCTTCAACAAGATTTCGGCAATGCTATTTACATTCTGAAGCTTTCAATATGAGATTATATCTGTTGCAATGGATACTGGGGAGGGTGATTCTTTGCGGGGGGTTTTGCTCATATTAACTGAATCCATTTATCGAATGCTTCTGGCAAACAATTTTTTATGGCTTGATATTGATACAAACCGACATGAAATTCATTTATATTCATTTATTTGATCCGAATGTGGATTTTATTTTCATGGGTTTGTCAGGATTCCGGTAGCCATTAAATTTGGTGGATTGTGATGATTACCAAATTAGTTTCATTTCTTATTGTCTCGCTCCACGATTTGTTCAAATTTAATTCCTAACTGCCCTACCTGGATAGCTTCTCATTAAATATTTACGAAACATGAGCAATTTCTCTATGCGCAGGGAAATGAAAACAAATCCCGTTAACGGCACTACGTTAAGCTTTTAAAAGGATCTACTCTGTAAATTTAATTTTTTAGGCATCAATATTTTAATCTCCATCGAAATTTCATAGTGGCTTTAATGCGATGAACGTTCTGGGACCTTTGAAGCCGTAATTGCGATGCTCTTTATGCTAATCCATTTGATGCATGTTATTAATGTAATTACTTTGTTGTTGTTCAGCAATTACACGGAACTTTTGCTGTGTTAATTAAATTCTCGCAATTCTCTGCCTGTTGATGTTTGATTATTATAATTTCGCTTCTTCGGTGAAAGAACCATAAAATAAATAAAATTTGATGCGATTTTTATCTCGATTCCATTCAAAAAAAAAAAGTTCGCCTGGTTCTGTTTATCGGACCCAGAATATGCTTTTACGTCGTGTATTCATATTATTATTCCACGATTTTTTTTTTGTTGTTGTTCGCTTGCTACTGATGTTGAATATAATTATATTTCAAATTTCCGTTCGTCTTTATGCTTCTGATGGTAAAAGGGGGATTCATTCATCAGTTGAAGCCTTTTTACGTAAATCTGTTTCATATTTGTCTTTCAAATATTTCATGCCGTTATTTTTAAGTGCCCCTAAAATAACTCCCGAAACCACTTGAATCACGTGAACGTTAATATTAGAGTTCAATTGTTATTTTTGGTATTCATTTAATAGCAAAATTCAAAGAGACAAAAAAGAGAAATGAATTCCCTATTTTGTAAAATAACCCATATTTTATCGTAGTTGATTGAAGTCTTAAGAAATAAGTCTTAAGATCCACCCTTAAATATCTTATCAATTCGCCGACAGATTCCGTGCTTTTATTTCTACTTACGCTTTTTTTCTTGTATAAAGTAAAAGTAAACAATTTCTAGCACGACATAAAAGACATCAGCTTGAAAGGGAGAAAGGCGTTCAAAAGTTTAGTGCGAGGGGAGCAATTTTTATATTCCCTTCGCGAGAAGGGCATCCGCACTAAGGGTGTGTGAATGAATATAATATTGATTTTTTTTATTGTTATTGTGATGCATGAATTAATAATGGAAATGAGTGTAAGTGGCTGCTAAGTCACTAAGAAAATCCTGGAAAATTTAAATACTTATGCTTTAGGCATTGCGAAATAAAACATTTTTTGCTAGATAACAATTGGATTTCGTTCTGTTTACTTATAAATTGTTCTCGCGCCTCAATGAATACTGTCGATTAGGAAAACTTTTAATTGCAGTCGCGTGATTTGTTGAGTGTCGCAGAGTCAGCACTTTGAAAATTAGAAAACTCCGTGGAGGAAAAATTTCCATTTCCGCATGTAGCGATGAAAAATGTTTCGAGAGTGGTTGGTTGTAAAATAGGGAAAATATTCATTCCCACGTGGAGTAATTATGATAATTACTGAGGCATGCAAAGGAGCTTTAGTAGTGTTTCATAGTAGAAAGTTGTAATGAAAGGAATCATATTAATTGCCAACCAACAAAAGGGAACTTTAACAGGACAATCTTAAATGACATAATTCGTTTCGTTTCATAGGCCTTGTTGCTCAATTGGATTTCAACTCGCAACAAAAAAAAAGTATTCTATCGATTCGACCTGCATGTGTGCTCACATCAAATTAGTGAGAGTGAAAGCCACACACATTGTGAAAATTCAATTTCAAACATTGGAAACGTAAAAAAAAAAGAAACAAATTTGAAGTTGGCAACAAAGTTGATTTTTTGTTCTGCTCTGTCTGGGAGGCCTCGGGACAATTTTGCACAAGTTTTAAGGTTGTCGAACTTGTCAAAAAATTGATTTTCTAGACAAAAGCTTCGGTCGTCGGATTGCATTGCGAATAAGACTTTAAAGTGAGTAACAATTGGTAAAACCTATCAAGTTCATGAGCCAATATTGAGTATAAAAATCCCTTCACCACGAAAATCGAGCTAGTCAAAACCACGATCAGGTTACAAAATAGAATTTTTGAAGCAACTTTTTGAATAGAAATTTCGTTGGTTGTCAGAATTCATGGCATTTCTCTAATAAGTTTTTTTTTTTATTGTGAAGCCAAAATTTGTGTTGTCAGTTTGCGATTGTTTTTCGCGTGCTCATTGTTCATTTTGGTTATTTTCGTTCTGTTGTGGGGAAGTGACAGAAGAAAAAACATTAAACCGGCAATCATGAAAATCATTGAGCGAGTTGAGAGAAACATGAAAAAGAGTTGAAATTTCAGACAATTTTTTGATGATTTTTGTGTTGTTCGACTCTTGTGAGTTTAGCTATTTTTAACCTACAAAACTCAACGAAACAATGTTTCAATCATTTTATGTTTGCAATTTAAAATTCTGCAATTTCTGATTCTATTATCTAAGGTGTATGTGATAAGATTATCCTCAATAGGGTTTTCTTAATTTGTTGCAATTCTGATGCATCCGCATTCAGATTGTGGTGATGACACCAGGCTTGAAGCACAATTTTGCTCAATTCTTTCATCAACATTTTCTCGAAATTCATTTTTTTTATCACGCTGCTTCGGCAATGATGTTCAGTAGTTGCTCTATTTTCACATTGAATGGAAGCATTTCGGTCGTTGAGGTTGAATTAATTGCTAGCAGTTGGTGGAAACTTTTGTGAAATTCCGCTATCAAAGTTCTCCTTTTTTCCGGTTTTCCCAGGAAATTTAAACTTATTAGTGAGTGTTAAGTTATTTATTTAATTACGTCTTTAAAGTGCGATTTTATATGTTCTTAAAGTCGTAAAGTTATCGCAATTATTATCGAGGAGACATTTTTAAATTCTCCGTGCAATTTTTCGTCGCATCTGTGAAACATTTCATACATAAATATACTTTACAAATGACAAGCAAAAAAGTCGAGTCAAGAAAGAAAATTATTGGACCATGAATAATTGAGGCATGTCAGAATTATTATGTGGTCGTCATTGCTGAATGCCTTTTTTTCTGTGAGAGATTGAAAAAAGTGATTTAAAATATTTTTTATGTGAATTTTTTTAGAGTTCCGTTGCTTTTGTTTCAAAATAAATACATATATGAAAAGATTTCGCACCGAGAAATTTAACGAATTTTTAAAGGAAATTGAGATGATTTTCTAGCATAAATTGAATAACATTCGGTCTCGCAATTCTCCGACATTATTTTATGTTTCCACAATTTGCCTGTTTTATGATCGCAATAATTTATTTTTAGGAATTTTTTAACTCTTAAATCGTCGATGCATTAATAAATTTCCTATATAACTAGATAGTCTGTAAGACGACAATTCCAGACATAAGAAAACTCTTGAAAGCAATAAAAGTAAACTTAAATCGTTCGGAGTGATTTGTTTATTTTTATTTCCATAATCTTTACATCACTAACATGAAATTTCCCCGCAACTCGCACAAGTATTCTGTCAACAATATTTAAATGATTTTGTCGTATTTTATAATCATGAATCGGTTGATATGCTCATTAAAACCAATCTTTTGTTCGCCTGTTAGATTGAATGTGTCACAACATTTTAGCACTAAACGTTGAAGTTTTTTTTTTTGCAAAACAGTCAATTAACATGCAGTCAATAATTACATTAACAATTGCTCGGAGGCAACACAAATAACAAATCGAAAACCTTTGAAAATTGAAAAATCGTGGCATGATGAGAATACGCGAAATCAATTGAAATCTCATCGCGCGAGATCGTCAAGCCCATGCTCTATCAATGATGTTTCGTTATATAATAGCAAACCAAACCTACAAATGAAATTGTCTGCTTGCGGAGGCAAACAATGGAACCGCAATTTTAGCATCAGTACAACTCGAAACAGATTTTTTCAGTAAAAAAAAGAACCTCAAAAATACGCAAAAAAAAATGTTTTGTTTACATTTTGTTTGTCGATATAAAAAAAAGAACAAAAAAGTATTTAGATTTCCTTATGTTCAGCATTTACTTGACTTGAACTACATTTGGCGTCACTTCAGAAAGAAAAATTTCCGGGCATGATGAATGTGTTGTAAAACATTTCAGTTCATTAGTAAATGAAAATTGTTTTGAAACTTTTCCGGCAATAAAAGAAGAAAAACCTTGAAAAAAATTCGCTTCGTGGCGCCATCTTTTGAGATGACTTTAAATAAAGTTTGTAAATCTTTTCGCGTGCAAATAGAATGATTCCGCCTACGCCGCGAGCATGTCATACGGAAAATTTATATTTTTGCGAAATTAAAATAAGTGATTCATGCGAAAGAAAAACTAAATCTGTACCATTGACTTCATTTGCTTCCAACAGGTGGCCATAGAAAAAGTTACTCCGCGCGAGCCAACAATATATGCAGCGTTGCCCTTATTTACATGAAATGAAGGAACGTCTCTTGGGTGTACAACGCGGTAATACATTAGCAATGGAATCATTTGATCGTGAACGTGATAATTTATTGGAAAACACCAGTCGACCGGGAAGTAATCAGGTTGGAACAGTTGGAACTGTGGTAAAGGTAAGGGTGAGCTCGTTCGACACACCGCAGAAGATTCAAGTAATTTCTGAGTAATTTTTTATACTTTTTTTTTTTTTTCAAAGCGCAAATCTTCATTTTAACCTTGCTGAGTGTCTTTCATTACTCTGAGTGTATTTTTTTTTATTTTATATACTAAAAATAAAAGTTCCAGCATAGTAACGAGCTTCATGCCTGAACCTTCACAACACACCATTTTTACACAACTTAAAACCACAAACATAATAATTATGTTAATTTTATATTCAATGATTTATGTTTGTTTCCCTCAAATTGTAAAACGAGAGAGAGACAAAAATTAGGAAAAATTAATTAAATCCCACATTTGGAATTTGTCCCACCCATTTATCAAACTGTTGATCTCATTATTTAGACGTGAATCTTGAATGCAACCCTTTGTTTATAAATCAAAGTCTCACACAAGAAAATCATTAAGTTTTGTTTAATTAATTCACCCAAAAAATGTTGTTTGATTCATGCTTCTTCTTGACTTGATACATTTCCAATTCTCTGCTTTATTTACTTAAAACATCATGAACGTCAATCAAATCATTATTGATAACTATCATGATGTTCTGTGTATCACTTTATTTAAGCAACTATCAATCAACTCTAAATGCGGAATAAGAAATTGTTTCCGAAATAATTTGCTTATATCTAACTTTCTTACCCTCTTAAATTATTTCTATCTATTCATATGCATCAAAATTCATAATTTTTCCTAATTTCTTGCATAAAAATCATAAAAAAAATTAACAATTTTTTGTAGAAACATAAAAGCTAATGAATTTTTTTGTCTAATGACGTGCAGCTACATTCAGATGGATATCACACTAGTCCAACTCATCATCGAACACCACTCGTTCCACGCGAGTGCGGTGAAAATTTCAATATCGATTGTGACGAGGAAAGCTTGAGACCATTTGACCCGCGAATTCCAAAAAATGCAAAGTGAGTAGATCAATTTCCGCAAATTTTAAATATCAATCAATCAAATCTCAGCCAAAAAAAACCAAATTTATTAACATCAAAAACTACATGACCTAATTTTCATGTTTATTTATATTACACAATATTTTATCCCCCAAAGAAAAAGAAGTCAATAACAAAAAGTTTTTCATGTGTAGGGAAATGCATCGAGGACATTTATTGTCCATCATTAGGTTCCATAAAAACCCAATAACAATTCACATCAATAGCAAAAAAAAAAACATGTTCGTGCTTTATTTGCTTTTTGTGTTTTGAACCAAATCTCAGCAATTCCCTTAGAAAACAAAAAAAAAAATTCTTTCTTGGGTCGTTGCACGTCGAATGAAACTCAGAAACGATGACAAGAGAAATCTCACAAAAATTGTTCCGCATTAAAGTTGTTTTACGTGATTTCATTTGATATGCTATTTAAAGGAACTGCAAGTCAAACATCATTTACGGCTCAGTTCCCCAAATCAGCAGGAACTGGGTCAATTGTCTTGCAGGAATTTTATCCGAATTAAATATTGATGAGAATTTGGAAAATTTCACCCAGAAAAAAAAATTTTAATTCATTAATTGGTTGAGAATTGAGATTTATTTTGCTTTTCACCACTTGAAATTGAAAAAAAAAAAAAAAAAACACACGCTGTTAATTTGTTTCCAGACACATTCGAAGCTCTGGTTTTGGATTTTATGAAAGTATGAGGAAAAGGTTAGATATAGATATTTTATCAAAATTGTGGGGTCAGAACCTTAACTTTACTAATTAGTTGAGTAGAAATAAATATTGTTTCCTATTCACTTAACAACAAAAGAGAAAAGGCATTTTCTGAATTTGACAGATTTTGCCTCTTTTTCTTATAACTCACATTTTGAAGAACAATTTTAAGTACTTCACTGCACTTTATTTCTGGTAGTATCGGAAAGTGTCTGTTGATGTTTTCTAGTGTGCTTCAGTGTCAACAACTATCACGTTTCTCTGTGGAACTAAACCAATAAAAATTATCGGCTTCGAAAAATCATCACAAATGTTTTTAATATCCTCGGCAGTTCACGCTTTGTTTGATTATTTAGTTGAATTTCGAGACATTCCGTAAATAATCTCAATGGTCCCATTATGGTTATTATTGCACATTGCAATAATGGCCTTGAATTGATATCCTTACAGCGACACATTTCAATTTGAATCGCTGCCAATAATCCATTTGTTGTGTCTACATTATTGAAATTGTGTGCGACTGGAATGCAATGCATGATTAATAATTTCTGTCCCACGGTGTCTCATCATAGTTGCATATTCATATATAATATTTCAAATGTAATGGGAAAATAAAGGATCATCAATGGATTTTACTATGAACATTGGACGCATGTCGATGGCGATGTAACACATTTATGGTTTATTAAATGACACAGAAAAATATTCCACACCCATCAATAAACTGTATGCAACTTATCAGGATCATAAACTGGGACGAACTAAGCTTCACCAAAACACACAAACCGACATTTAGCCCTACGGCAATTCCGCTGCCGCTTCTCGATTTTAATTTAATGATCACATTTTCTGTGACGTTCGTTCACTTTCCATGTCATAAAATTTCCATTAAACTTTTTTTTTTTCGTTCATTTCTGTGGATGAAGGAGAATTTCAACAATGATTTTGACTTTATCGAGGGTTCGCCGACTCAAAGGACTCGAAAGAGCGAAAATTGCATTATTCTAGTTTTCATTATATCAATTTTCTACACATTTGTCACATGAATGAAAGAGTTTTCATGCAAATGGAAAATTGTGGAAAGGACAATGAATCAGTAGTGAGGGGTACACCAAATATTGGCTCCCATTTTTACTCATTCCTTCCTTAAAAAGGGGTTCACTTTGCTTTGTCCTTTGTTATTGTGCCGCACTTTTGAAATATTTATATTCAAATTTTTTAAAACTTCCTCGGAAAAAGGAGGCGAAATTGATCCTTATTTATGCATCGTAAGCCCTGACACCTGACCAAAGATTTTTAATGTAATTTCTTGTTATTTTTCCTTACCTGATCAGAATATTAATCATTGAGCCATTAAAATGAATACCGCGCGCTAACAATCAGCCATTGTGTATTACAGAAAATGCTTGTACAACTTCATTCCGGTGCTTGGTTTGTTTTGATAAATCGGCGAAAAAAAAAGAAAATTTTTACTCGCGAAACGTAAATCGAGAGAGAGAATGGAAAAAAATCGATAAATTCTCGGTTGCCAGCATCAGTTCTCCTGCACACAAACATAAACAATATCAACACCGACACAATTTTTCAACCCCTCGTCTTTTTGGTATCACATTGCGCTCTTTAGCGATTTTCGTACGATGCATTCGGCACTGGATGCTGGAGTGAAACAACCCTTGTTTCGTTTGCCGACAAAAAAATTGCGAATCTCTGAGAAGAATTTTTTTCCCTTCTTGGTGTTATCACAAAGTTTCTTTCTGTTCGCGAGGAAACTGCGTTTCACAAGTTTATCCCCCCGAGTGCTCATTCATAAAATAGAAACTAGTTTTTCTAAGAAATTTCCCTTCCAAAAACACTTTCATTCATTCATCGAAAGCAATCATTTGGATTATCAGTGATATTAATACCATCAGAATCAAACTATGCAATAATAAGTGAAATTAATTTCTTGATTGCTCAATGAACCGTCCACAGTTCGAGTGAAATTCATTCAGGAAGTTTTGTTGTATGTGGTAAAGGCAGATGAAAAGTTTAATTAAATGAAAAATAGTGCTCGTGGGCAACCAGATTATTGGATTATAAAAATTTTCAAACAGGACATTTTTCAATCAGCTTTTTCGATTAGGAATTTTTTTTACTTCGTTCCCTAAAAATTTTCTTCCATAAAATGGAGTCGGAACTTTTTTTTCCTAAACGATTCCTTGCAATTATGTGTCCTTGAATTCCCATAAATTATTCGTCCATTATTTGGTTTTTGAACTCACTGGAGTCGTAAAAATTCAAAATTTTTCACTGCTTTTGAATGAATTACAATTTTCATGCGCGGTTCCGTTGAAACGGAAAATAAAAACCAACAAAAAAGAGACGAAAAATTTCGTCGAATTGAAAATTCCCTCGGAAAATTTATTAATGGAATTTCCATTTAAGGAGAAAAAAATTTCGCACCTAGCTCGAAGGAGTTAAATTCAATAGTAGCTCAGAAGGTCACCAGGTCAGTGTTCAGGATCAAGGCTCGAATACAAATATTAAGCGCTATAATACTAATTGTGAGAGAGACACACTCGCCCCAAATTGCTCCCATTTTCTTACTTCGCCAAATTCGCTGCCCCACCCCGGCAACGTTTCACTTTTCAATTCGAAAATTTCAGTTCATTTTTCCATCGTTCGCCCAAACAAACCCCGAAAAATAACAAACACAGCAGCAAAGAAATTGTGTAAAAACAGACTGACGAAAATCTCGTTTGCGCAACATCCTGTCTTGGTATACGATTTTTTTTTGCGCTCGCCCTCAACATCCTTATTCGGTTTTGTGTGCGATATCAGAGCAAGAGTAGCAGCTCTCTCGGTCGTGCTGTGTGAATCTTAGTTTGTTTTGCGTACATTCAAAATTTATCTCCATTAGTTTCTTCTTTTACTCGGTGTGGGCTGCTCATTTTTAATGCTTAAATGAATATTTATTGTTGCTTTATTGGAAAAAAAGGGCAAAAAGGAATTTGTTGAATCTCCTCATCAGGTTGTTGACAGAGCAGTTAAAAACAGAAGCATTTAATTAAACATTTCGCTCAACATTTATTCTCTCGTGCAGCAAAAAAGCTAAATAGTTTTAATAGCGAAAGCAATTCAGTTTTATTGATGTAATGATGTAAAATAAACTTTTGAGGTTGTGGCGGGAAGAAAATAAAAAAAAAATTTGAAAGGACTTTGAGTGAGAGAAAATAACTTTCGGTATTTGTAAGTGTTGAAATAAAATTCGTGAAAATACCCAACAAAAAGTTCGATAACTTTAGCTGGAACTTTAACGATCCGATGGGTGTCGATAAGGAAGTGAAAGTGGCCACTGTTGATGTTGAGAGCGGTGACAATATGGCCACATTACCAGCATCTTCCCGTGCCCATCAGAGTTCCGAGCATGACAATGCAGCTGCCATCAAAGAAATGGAAATCAAAAATGTGATGCCGAAGCCGATGGAAAGGTTGTTTAAAAATTCCTCGACAATTCCGATATCATTGAATTTTACAAGCTAAATTTGTTAGATGCATCCATTCAATGTGCATCAATGCATTTTTCCCCTATAATGTAATATAAAGTAGCTTAATAAATGGAAACATGGAATGAGGGAGGAAAATGATAGCATGTGTCAAATCAATTTACCATCATCGCCATAAAAAATAGCATCATATTAGTTCTCACTGCTTTTTCATTAACCACGCATTCTTATATTTTTGCACAATTTTACTCACACACATCATTAACAGACATCATCACCTAATTAGAGAATCGCACATGAGCTGCATCACTATATTAACATGAAATTAAATTAAAAAAAATTTCCATAATTTTATTCGTAGGACGTCGCTATTCATTGTGAGCAGTTTAGTGTATGCATTGCTGTTGATTGTCATTTGTATATCATACGTTATCAGTGATGTTACGACTCATCAATTACCCGTCCCGTACTATGAAGGATTCTTCACGTATCTGTATGGTGCCAGTATTTTCTTCCTGCTTTATGTTTTCTGTTTCTTGCTGCAAGGTAATTAGAACTCATGACTGTGTGAACGACGAATGCCATCTCGATGGCTCTTCAAGGCTTTAAACTCATTACGGTCCCAGCCACGTTCAAAGTACTGTGAAGTTTAAAAATTTTATAACGATATTAAAAGCGTTTTATAATGAAAATGCATATCAAGCACTTTTCAAACTTTCATCAAAGCATGAAAAAGCTTTTTAAAATGCTTTTTCTCTCCTTTCATTTCTGCGAATTATGTTTGTAGATCACGAACAATACACAAGAGAACCTTTCCAATTTTTTCTTAAAACTATTTGCAAATGAGAAATCTTTCGGAAAATACGAAAATCAATAATTGTGCAAGAAAGTCATGAAATATTTTTGCTAAAATAGTAATTTAAATTTTCTTTTTTTTTACATATTTAGAGAGCACTTGCTGTAATGGTAGCAAACAGCCGAAACCACCGAAGGAAAAAAAGCCAAAGAAAGAAAAGAAACCAAAGAAATCTGATGCCGAGAAGCCCGCCGATGCCAAAGAAGGAAAGTCTGAAGGTGGAAAGAGCAGTGGCAGTGGCAGTAAGGAAAAGGAAAAGAGTGGAAAGCCATCGCCATATCAGGTGTGTGAAATAAAAAAAAAAAACTTTTTTAGTCCATTTTAAATGTCATGTTTTGGTTGCCAAATAAGCTTTTCTTGTATCATCTCCTTCAAATGGCGAGAAACAATTATAAAATCTTATGCTGGAAGAGCTTTAATGTGTACAACTTTTAAAAAAAAAATTATTTTGATTTTTTTTCCATTCAATTTTATGATTTGCATAAACATTATGTTTTGACACATAAAACTTCAAACACCACAAACCACCCACACGCGACATCACCTTCGACTGTAAAATAAACGACTCGCGAAACCATAAAAAAATAAATAAATATTGTCCAAACACCCTCCAAGGAGGTGTATCCGAAAAAGAAACGCGATCTGGTTCGAGAACAAAATTCATTGCAGGTGAGAAAGAAACTTTCGACGCCGCAAGATTTTTTTTTATTAATTGTATTGAATTTTGAATCCTTTTCTCGGAGCATCCTATTAATTGGGTCACAAACATTACACTGACCATCAGCCAGTTTCATGCTTGCTCGATAAACGTAAACAATAATTATAACAACTTCTTTTTTTTTGATGCCTGACTAAGTACAGATTAGTCAAATTAGCATTGCGAACATTGGACGCATTATATGTTGATGAACTAACAAAAACTTTTATGCTTTTGCTAAAGCTTTAACTAACAAACATTTGCTGGTAATAAAGTAAATACATTTATCAAGCTCGGATTATTATCGACTTCGTAATACTTTCTTTCAGACTAATCCACACACTTACAGTAGAACACTTTTCTGATGATTTCATAAAAGGCATTTGATTCCTTTTAGTTCATTCGATCAACTTTTTATTTGCACGAATTAAAGTTTTTTGTTTGCACGATAAAAAAAAATGTTTTTTGTTTTGCTTGAAATTTCAAAAGCTGCTTAACAGAATTAAAATTTGCCATTATTTAATTAAAATAAAATTCCCAGGAAACCCAACCAGAAGCCGAAACTGCTTTGTCACCACGTCAACGCAAACGAAAAACCACTCAGGATGCTCATGGAAGTTTCTTTTTGCGCGTGGGTGCAATTGGTAAATACAAAACAAACTGAAAAAAAAATGATCATTAGAAAATATTTAATTAGAAACTTTTCCATTCCAACAGCTTTCGGCTTGGGCGCATTGATTTATATCGGATTGGAATTTGGATCATTCTTTGAAACGCCATTTGAATCGGAATGCCATCAAATTCTTCGTGGAGTCAATCCTTTGTTGCAAATGATTTTCACTTTTATGCAAATGTATTTCATTTTCATGAACTCGAGAGTAAGTTGCTTGCTCAATTTTTCCAGCAATTTGCATTTAATTCATTGAATTGCATAACTCCTTTAGCTCAACATTCATCGCTTCAAAGTTTTCGCTCGCTTTGGTTTGATGCACGTGATGGCAACAAATATTTGCGTTTGGATCAGAACATTGGTCTTGGAGGCCTTGAAGGAAATTACTGCATATTACACTGAGCGTGCACACAAGAAGGAAGATAATGAATTTTTGGAGAACTTGCGTCGACATACATTGCAACATGCTGGAATGACAATGGGAGTTGAATTGGGACCTGGTAAGATATCTCGTCTTAATATTTCTTCTTCATATTCTTTACCAAGCGTGTTTGAATTTTTTTTAAGCACCACCAGATGCAGAATGGGTCAGTAAGCCAATGAAGTCATTGAATATGCCAGGAATTTCAGTTGAAGATTCGTCTGCTCATCTAATGGATCGAATTATTAAAAGCACTGCTGCCAGCATCACAACAGCTGCTACAACATTGTCCAGCACACAACAATCAACAACTTTTTCGACGTCAACAACGCAACTTCCTACAACTGAAGGAATTTCAACGTCGGCTCGAACATTCTTCCAGTCGGGTTTCAATAATTTGCGTGATGCAATTTTGGAGTCAACGACAACAACAACAACATCAAAGCCATATCAAGACTCTGATCATGATTTCTCTAATGAAGAATCAGCGGAAGAAATTGCAGCCATCACAACTACAACCTTGAATCCACTGATTGATATTTGGTCGGCTGTTACCGAAAAAGTTGGAAGCATCTTTGATCTGCGACCAAATATGACATCAAATATTGATCATACCTTCCCGCCATTACCGGAAATGTTCCAGCCACACGCTGAAGCTCTATCAGATCTTTCAACAATTCCACCTTTCCATAAGAATGTCACAAGCTGCGAGCGTGTTAATATCATGGGAACAATTGTTCAGGATTCAACGCCATATTTATATCCTTTCATTATAGAATATTCACTCATTGGTGCCGCTGTCATTTATGTCATGTGGAAGCACATTGGTCGTTATCCAAAGTAAGATAAACACAAAATTCGTTAACTCGCATTATAATAATTTAAAATTCCCCTTTCAGGTGTTCACCTGATGAAGACCTTGAACACAGATTGGAAGTTATGTTGTCACGGCGCGCTGTTGCTCTTGCTCAAGCAAATTCAGGGCGAGTTGATTGTGTAGGCGCATCAAAGGGATTATTTTTCGGTCTGTTGCTGCTTGTTGGATCACTGATTTGCTTCATTTTGTTCTTTGTGCTTGTTCGTCATGAGCAATTCCAAGTGCTTGCTTACTACTTGGCCGATGCTAGTCATGCAGGATTAATGATCTTTGCCATCTTGGCCATTTTAATTGGCTTCATACGAGTTCAGAGTCTGAAATTCCGTTGTGAGGAACAAAGCAACTTGAATGACATTTTGTTGCGCATATCCGCTTTCGGATTATTCTTGTATTCAGTTTTCAGCGTCATTGCTGGCGCTTTGAATGCCCACAAGGAAGATCAAAATCTTTTGGTTACTGTAACATCGGCTGTTGCTATTTTCCAAGTTATCTTGCAATTGCTTTTCATCGCTGATGTATCACGTCGTCGTGTTCATTTACCGGAGCATGACCGAACAAAGCCCGCAAGACAAATTGTCACATTCTTGCTGATTTGCAACATTTCAATGTTTGCCATTTATACATTTGAGGCGCAAAAAGTATTTGCCAATCCCGTAAGTTCAAGTTTTATTTAAAATTTTATTTCTTTGTATTAATTTCATGCAACTTTTTTTCTCATCCATTTTTTTAGGTTCAAAAGGACTTTTATGGATTCATCACATGGTCATTAATTCAGCGCATCACATTACCATTGTGCATATTCCATCGATTCCATTCGGCAGTTACACTTGCTGAAGTATGGAAAACAACTTACAAGGCACGTTTAGAGTAAATTCATGTTCGTGCATAAAAAAAAATTATCGAAAGAAAATTCTCAAAAATTCATCAAAACTTTCTGAAAACGAAAAAAAAAAATTGGGACAAATTAAAAGCACCAGTGATTCTCAAATACTTTTGTAAGAAGGTTTGAGAAATTGTGAACAGTGTGACATGCTCATTTTATGCTATGTAGAAAAAATCTCTCAGAAAATGCTACTTAAATAAGTAATTCTTTCATACGAACCATCAGAAACCAGCGACGAAGATCATTTTAAGAATCAGAAGAAAAAAAAATTCATCTAAGATCTATGGAAGTTTTTAATAATTTGATACGAAACATAAGAAATTGATGAAATAAATTTACCAATTTTCAAATCAATTTCAACGGGATGAAAGTTATGCAACAAGCAAAACATCAAAATTTAATGCGGTAATAATTCTTTTATTTGAAAGGAAAAGAAAACATATTTGTTCTTGTACTTGTGCAATTGTTCAATGAAAAACACACGAAAAAAAAAATTGGAAAGAGTGGAAAAAATTTACTTAAAACAAAAAATCTTTGATAGTCACTTAGCTTGATGAAAGCATAAAAAATATTGAAATTAACAAAAAAAAATTGTTCCAAAATCTATGTATAGATGTTAGTTAACGTAATTAAAGAAAAAAGTGTCACTCAACACACACATTTTTAATTCATTCATCCACGAACCGAAATCAGCTATTAGTTTGCGAATTTGTTTCATTTGAATCCTTACGCTATAAGTAAAAATAAATCAATTTTCCTCCACGATGGACCAAAATAACAAATGAGCGTCAACAATTTATACAATAAACATTTGTTTTTTCATAATTTCATTCAAATTTTTCTACAATTCATGTCATGAATGTCCACACAGAATTTTTGTCAATAGAAAACAAACACATTTTAGTGCAGTAGGTGAACACAATTAACAATTTATTGGAAAACACTGCCGAATATTACGAAAGAGAGAAACAAGAAGAAACTATCTTAAAGCAAAAGTCAAGCAAACATATTATTTCTTAAAGAATTGGCATTGTAAATATTTTTTAAAGCAAAACTTCCGCGTAACTCGTTTCTCAACAGTTTTATTTTGTCGCATTTTTTAGTATTTCTTAGTTGCACGCATAATGCAAAATTAATTGGTAGCTTCACACACGTAAAAAAAAATTGTGAAAAGCAGCATTTTGTAAGGTTTTCTACATTTACAGTATGAAACTTTCCCAGTGTAGAAAATTCATCATCATCTTCTTGACACTGGATCACTTTAGTTGTGAATTGTAATCGTACTTTTTGAAGCCCTTTTTTTTAACTTAAGATATTCTACTAAAAAGAAACAAAAGCTGTTTTGAGTACATTTTATAAGAACAATTTGATAATATTTATTATATTTTTACCGAAAATAAAAGAAAGTTTAACAAATAATTCGACACTAAAGATTAAAATTATAACAATTTAAATGCTATTTATAAAAAAAAATCGTTTTTGTGTGTTTTTTTTTGTAAAAGTTCTCATCACAATTTGCAAGTGACGTATAAAAGCCAGTGAAACAGGATAAAGAAGAAATATTTATATGCAAACAAAAAGAAAAAGGATTTCGTTAAGTAACAAAATTATTTCGATTATGTACAAAAATTCCCTCGAATTCAAGGTGAAAAATTAAAGAAAATGGTTTAACAAAAAAAAAACAAGAAAAATTTAACAGAGTTTTAATAAATGAATGAAAATAATTATAACACAAGCAAAAAATTGTATGCTGAAGATTTAAAGTAAAGAAAATAATAAAGAAAAAAAAAGAAACTTAATTGATCGTCTGTTGAACTTACTGCACTTTATCTTTCAGATCAAGCCTGCGGCAGGTCGATGTTAAGTAATCACCAGAAAAAAAATAAAAGCATAATCTTAATCAACGCCGACAGCTTTTATCGTGAAAGAAATATTTCAATTAAACCACACTCGCGTAATAATAGCATGCGATAAACGACAACAAACTGTCTCATATTTTACTGCGACATGCCGCTGGGCGCTGGGACAAAAGAGATTTAAATTATCATAAACGCACGCTTCATTTTCTCTTCTGAGTGTGCCGCCTTTATGCAAAGTTTGTGCAATGTTGCATTTTTTAACACAAATTATCATAAATTGCCGGTTGTTCGTCTAGTTTCTACGTTCTAAATTGTTTTAAAATACAGTAATTAGCCCAAAAAAAAGCATAATTTTGCGAAATATCCGACACTCATTTGAAACATAAAATTTTCATGATGCAGAGCAAAGTTATGATTGATAGCGTTTTAAATATCAGAACGCGTAGCCGGAGGTCATTGAATGAATGCATTTTAATATTGAATTCGCTCGCCTGTCTCGTGCTTGACTATTTCAATGAAAAGAGACTGCAAACAAATTGAAAAAAATTGAGACATAATTTTTCATAATAACTTTCAAAGTGAAGTATTCATTTTTATTTGTCTTTTGTTCAGTTGTACAACATGCATATGGAGAGTATTATTGAGGCAAGTTTAATTCACTGTTTTAAAGTCAAGTATGTCATGTGTAATTTTTTTTTAAGGAGTGAGTGAAATTAATCTATTTTGTGATCAGAAATGATTTTATGTAAATACAATTGAGAGTATATGTGAATAGATAGTTAGAAATAAATATGTTAACGAAAATATAGTGCAAAGGAATAATTTTGAATTAAAGATTTTCATCAATGGATTTAATTATATGTTATCTTACGACGAAAAGAAATACCGACCATTATTATCCCATGAATTTTTCGAGTGATAATCAGCAGGGAGACTGATTTGCCTAGTGTAATAATTGTTGCTGCTGCTATGATGCTGATGATGTGGGTAGGAATTGTAAAAAGCGGGGGTTTCAGTCTTTAAACTTACACCATTATGTTGATTGAAAGTAAAAGCTTTGGGCGTTGATTGTGTTGTTTGAATGAAACGTGAATTTGTTATTGGTTCTGTATAGCCGAGTGTTTTAAGTTCTGGGTAACCAGATGAAAGATTTTCTGTTGATTGTGATTCCGTTGAGAAATCGATATAATTGGAAGGCAATGGACGTTTTGGTCCAATTGGAATTTGTGTAATCACTGAAGCTGCAACGGCGGAGAATCGATCAAATGGACGTCTGGCATTGCAAACTGTTCCTTGCAACAAAGCATCTAATGGTGCTGAGAAAATACGGAAATTGATATCCGTATAGTCGAGATCGGTAATCAAGAAAACAGGCATACGATCCGAAATAACCCAAACAGTATTTGTCTCATCGATTTTAACATCAGCTGGAAAAACTAAAGTCTCATCATCGCGATCAACAATTGCGTGATTCCTTGGTGTGTACGGCGTTGCCGAATTCCAACATCCAACAGCATTTTGATCAATTAAATTAAACAACATCACTCCAGATTCGCTCATAACTCTTGATGTTGTGTGAGCATTTCCAGCACGTTCTTCTGGGAAGAAATTAAAGTCATGATAGCTTTCCTCCAATCGTGTTGAATCGCGAAGAATTCTCGTTGAAACACTGAATTCGCGATGTGATGCCAATGGACTGAAGTAAGCTGTTCTGTAGCCATCATTTTGAATTGGCGACAATGCCATACCGAAAATGCCTTCTTCGCCCCATTGGAAATTTAAACCGGCAACATTGAAATCACCACGCAATGGATCGGGGAAGAAATAGCTGTGAGCAAATCTCCATGATTTATTCTGTTCCCATGAATATGAAACAAGTCCATAGCCCAATTCATCTGAGAAATATGCGAAAGCATCTTCACAATTCTTTCCAATGTCAATGGCGATATTTGCAATGAAAGTGTTTGGATTTGTGTCTTCAGGTCTGAATTCATAACGACGAATGCGACGATCGGTAGCAAGATCAAATACATTCAGCGCATATGGACAGACATTTTGCGTTGTGTTACCAATGCCGACAGTTCCGGTATCCAATACCCAGAGACGTCCACATTTGTCAGCTGTAAAAGGAATTTTAATTTAGTTTAGAAAAATGTTGATTCATTAACAACTATATAACGGGAAACTCCACCTTTGATTCTATAAACTGTTGACAATCCATTGGTACAATCTCCGGCGACATTGTTCCCCAAACTGGGATAGGGTATCAATGCTGGTGATCCGCTGGGTGTTTGATTCATGTCAATATAATTGAGCACAGCTGGGATGCCTGTAGTAATAATTAATGTCGCAATAAGTATAATTGAAATTTTAATGACTGCTTATATGAATTTTCAAATTTGCAAATTTACTCATGGGTAATAAAATTTCTAGAATGCGGATCAAGGTACTGTAAGTTACAACATTATTGAAAAATTACTTCATCTATCAAAAAAGAAAAAAAAATCCATAATGCATTTTCGTACAAAATGCAATTAATTCCGTAACAAACCGAAAACAATAATTAAAAAAGAGCATTACGAAAATGGTTATGTACCTTTTTTTTAATAGTGCGTCGCTCGTTTATAATTTTCCGTTTAAAAAATGCTTTATCAATATATAATTTTTTTTTTCTTTCGCAAAATAATTTAATCATCAAGTTAATGTTCTCATGAAATGATAATGAGGCGGTTAATTTGTTTTGTCAATCCAATTTCGTTGTGACATAATTGAGTGGACTTTAACAAATCGTAACGTGCATGTCTTTCAGTTGCGGCATTATGTATCGTGAATATCAATTCAAGATATATAATAAGCGCGGCAATCATTCAATCGAATCCAATGAACCAGAAAACGGGCTTTCAAGCTCGATTTAGTCTTGCGTGCGAATTTCAGTCAGCAGAGTAATAAATCAATTTAGATGTGAGACTTTTAAGCGAACCATGCTACTTCAGATTTCAATACGATAAATTCATTGATCACTTGCAAATAAGAGTGACCTTCACTCGGTGATATTTTCATTGTCAAGTTCGGTCGCGGCTGAATGAGAAAATTTTTCTTCCGAATTTTTGTATTTTATAATCCGCAAATCACGTTTTTTGTGCAACTAAATGTCGATGAAAATTGCTCATAAATGTTATTTTGAGAACTTTAATAGAATTCTCGGTGATGATAAACAAGCCAGCAATAACTGGAATATCCTGTTGCATAATTCTAACACGTTTTTTTTACCATCTCGCAGATAAAAGCTTCTTAATGGATTCTGGGGTTTTATCAATCGATTCACGATTGAAGGTTGTTTCAACATCAAACCGTCATCAGGCGCCTAAAAATCAATTTGGTGGCACTGAACCTGTCAGAATGATTTGATTGTAGCACCTTTTATTGAAGTCTATAAGAAATATTTCACGCCAAAATTTTGTTGTCTCTGTTAAATGCTTTTTAAATGCGAACTTGATGTAGGTCAGTAGGATTTAATAGTTTAATGATATAATTTAATAAACGAAACTCGAATTCGTTGTGAAGGGCTCTCGTGATGCATTTTAACACCTTTTTTTTACTGGAGTTGTTTACAGAAAATTACAAGAAACAGTTAAGAATTTCTTTTGTTCGGGCAAAATCGAAGGTAAAAGCAATTTTGCAGGTTCAAAGAATCCCAAAAATGACTTGTAAATTTTAAGTGAAAGTTTCAAGACGTTAAAATAAATTTGTTGTAAAATATCCATTTATCCCACAATCTTGATGGCCTTCGAAGAATTCTTTCGTGAATGAAACTCGTTCAATTTCCCTTTCAAGTAGCAAATTTATTTTAATGACAATATTGATCAAAATCATTGAAAATTATTTTTTTTCTGCATTGATCAATTATTTAAGTATGAATAAGAATCGCAACTGAATATTAAAAAATACGCAATTTTTCTCTTGATGACTGCTCCATTACATGCATTTTGACCGTGATAATGCCCGCAATGCTGCTTTAAAAGCAATTATTTTAATGTTAATCCACTTCTTATTTTGCGTACAGTCATGCGATTTAATATGCGACTTAAAAAACTTGTTACAGGTTGTTATCATCGGATTGCGTCATTGATGTAACAAATTTTTGACGATTCGCTTCCTACTGTAACGTGCTGATATAGTTACGCAGGCATAAGCGTGTCAAAATAAGTAACACGGTTTAAGCCAGCAATTAGTCACTTGTAACGACGAATTAAGTAAAAGCTTAATTGAGTTATTTTTCTTCTTTTTTTTTTGGTTAACAAATATGTGTACATTAAGTTTTAAGACACTTTTCATGACCCAATATTGTTCACAATCACTCAATCAGCGATTCCAAAAAAGTGTAACAAATTATTTTAAATTAACTTTTAGTGGCGCACGATAAAAATCACATTTTAAAAGTTAAATTAGGTTTTCATAATTAAACACTGTACCATTTCTCCATCGGGGCACGGTCACAAAAAGCTTATTCTGCCAGCGCTCGATACCAACGGGTAGACCATTTGTTGGTATATAATCACCAGATGCAATCATGCGATCTCTTGTCGCTTGATTTGGGAAAACCCAATCGAGTTGACGCCAATTATAACGCTCTTGCAATTTAATTGTTGAACTTGTAAGTCCTACGAATAGAACCATCAACAGTCCACAGCTGATCTTATTCATTTTTAATTATTAATTTGTTATTTCTTGCACTTTCTTTACACACAATGCAGCGACCAACGACCAAATACAGACTAATTGAAGTTTTCCAAGCCACCAGTTATATATATTTAATGCTAAATCCCCACTTTTCGGGTGTCGGTTGGCATACAATCGACAATATGCTATTCGAGGGAGAAGAATATATATTCATGACGCACGGCGATAGCTGTGAGCTGAAGGAACAGACATCAAGCCGTTGCTGTATTAAATTGGTTCTTTATTATTGCGATAAACGATGACAGAATTTCGCGCCCCATGTTCTTAGAAGCGCGCAGCATGCCGACGATAACAATCCAGTATGGGAGAAGCTGTTCAATGAGAAAGAAGTAAAACAAGATTTGTTTTTAAGGAAACCAAAAATTGTATCGCTGACTTGTGAGTTGCATGACATAAAAAATGAGAAAAAAAATAACATGAGTCTTAACTAAGTTTTGAATGTCGAATTTCTTATCCCACATCTGAATTTGTAACCAGAAGTTAGAATTTACTATAGAAGTTCAATGAATAGTTTGGGAATTGCACAAGCAAATTTGATTTTTTTTTTTGACTTCTAAGCCGTGGAATATTTCAGACCCTGTACCAGATTTATCGCTTTTCTGGTTTTTCCATCAGTGATATCATGTTTATTGTTGGGTTTTTACTCCGCACGCTTCAGGAGCTCAAAAACTTTCGAAACTTTTTATAAAACGGCATTTAAGGACAAGCCCTTTTTTAGTTTTTCGAGTGTAGCCTGCAGTGCGGCAATAAAATAGATTAATGAACACTATTCAAAGGTGCAATAATTGATATCTATATCAAGCTTTGACAAGGTTAATTCTAGTTATGAGTAAATGATCGTTCATAAGAATCATTAAGTCATTAAATAATTTTAATTAATTGAAAAGTGACTACACAAAAAAAAACTGTGCGAAATATCGATTTCCGTTTTTTACGTTGCTGGTGATTAATGCAAATTTAAGCTTAAGTTTCTTGACCCTGCATGAGGTATCATGAGTCATAGATGCGCTACCGCTCGCGAATTTTTCATCGATAGCACATCAGACATCACATTATCAATATGTCGCTTCTAAGATTTTCTCGTTGTTGGGTTTGTTCGAGTAGCAGATTATTGACCGCACATTTAATTGAAATAACGAGTTTCTATTTGCATTAAGCAAATTCATTGATAGAAAACTAATTTAGGTATATTACTTAAAATCCGTTTAGTTTGAATTTTAGATGTCAAGTTTCTGGATTTCAATTAATAATAATGTTTTGCAACAAACATAAATCAACATAAATTTGTCGCAGCGAGTGGTCATAAAATAGTTAATGCATTTTTCCGTTTTGCAGATTGAACTCATTTAATTTGCGAATTTTTTTTTTGCGTTTGATCGAATTTTGTGTGCAATTTGAGAAAGACACAAAACCAACAGAGATTATAACCAAAAGAGTGGATCAACTTGAAATTTTAATGCATGCAGAAAATATATTGCAATTTCAAATAAATATTTTTGTACTTCGCAATTTTTGCATATTTGTGGAATTAATAAAAATTGTGCAGGAGGATAAAGCTGCGAAATTCATTTGACTAAGATTTGCTCCAATTTTCTCATGAATTTTTGCTATACTTATTTGAGAATGTGCTTCAGGTGTTCGATTCGATAAATATTGCCGGGCCGGGCGTCACAACATTTCTGAACTTGAAAAACAACTTGCAAGCATTAATCAAAACAGCAGCATAATTTCTAATTAATGTGCGTAACTGTAGTAAACAAGTTAATTTATATTTATATGGAAATGTTTTAAAGCAGAGGTTTGATATAGAAACCGCACTGCACAAGCCCAAAATTCTTTCAACAATTACAACTTGAAACGATCTAAAAAAAATGGAAGTATTTAAGTTATTTAGCTTTCTATCTATCCTCGGATGTTATTTTAAAGACGGGTTCACAATCAGGAAGTTGAGGCTCGTCAATACATACACAGTATGACAGTTATTTTAATTCCATAATTATGATATTACATACAGGGCTAACAATGCGTTTGAGGTTAATGTGTGAGAGTGCAAAATATGGAAACAATTTAACATTCCGGCATGATCATTAATTTCTTTAAAACGATGTTACAATTCACCTGCATAAATATTTAGTTCGAAGCGGAGTTTGACGAGCAATGTTTTGATTTTATCAAATCAATAAAACATCGCGTGCTGCTGATCGATCATAATAATTAATGTTAATGCAATAAATCAACAATGAAATTACAATTACAATTACAAGTACTGACTACATATTGTTCAACTTTGACAAATTGATTCACTAATTGATTTAAACATATTGCGCCAATTAATATCATAAAATATTTTATTAAATACTACTTATGTAGTTTGTTTGCTCAATTAAATATTAGTGAATAATTAATAAGGTCACGGTTTGTTAGCAGTTAAAAAAAGGTTTCAAATTTCTCGCCTCTTGTGTGGTTTAAATTTTTTTTTTTTACTCTGATTATGTCGTGGGTTTGTTGAGAAGTCGGGACAGTGTAATAAATATATATTATATATTGTGCAACATGATTATTATTCAGAATGTGAAAGAGTCAATTTCCCAAACCACAAGCATGCAAGTAATGAGCTGAGTTAACCATTTCCTGAACGCGTGTTGATAAGTTTACTTACGCCATCGATTATACAACAAACACATTCGTGAGATAGATAGTAAGATTCTCAAGAATATTTAAGCAAACTGAAATCGATTAATTGCGTTCAATAAATTATTTGGCTGATTGATTTCCAAACATTACAAAAATTACCGAAGGTTGTATGAGGCCTCTGAGGCGCGATAATTATAAGTCATGTATTGAGTATTGACAATAGCGGTTTATGATTTTTGAAGTTGTTCTAAATTTTCCATGTTCGCGATTTCAAGCGTTAAAGGCTAATTGTGCAAATTTTGTTTGATGTCTATTAATAAAGTGAGACATTTAACATGCTTCGATTAATGCACTTATTAAAAATTCAGCATTAAGCGTTTAATTTAAGCAATAAAGTGCTTATTGAAATGCATGTTCTGTCTTTTATTAGGTAGCAAAACGGAATGTTCACTAATTAAACTACAAGCGCATTAAAATTGTTTGATCATCAATAAATCGCTTAAATTATCTGACGTGTTTATTAGATAGGTTGATGACACCAGAAGTAACGAAAAGTTATTGCATTTTATCGTAAATTACGATATGAGATTTTCCAGCTCGTTGAGCATTACAACATAATTAAACGGATTTATGCTGAGCCAGGTGCTTATGTTGAGCTTACAAATTGAATTGAATGAATTCTCTCTCTTTTTACATGCTTATCTTTCTCTCTTCAATTTTACGAGCCAAAATATTCCGAAAACTAAAATTTAACTTTAGGTTTACTTTTAAGTATAGCACCAAAATTTAACTTATTCTTTTGCGTATAAGGCTTATATTTTAAGTCGGTTAAGTTTTTACGAGATATTTCTGTCACTAATTTTGTTGTACCAGATTTCTTGTAATCGTATTTTCAAACGAAACAGTTGGAAATTATTTGCCATTGTAAGTTTTAAAAAATAAAATAATTCCAAAAAGCTCAGCGTTGAGCTAGCGTATATTTTTCGAGGGATAAGTTGCCAAATATTTAAACAGCAAAGTTTGCGTGATCTAAAATTCACCACCTGATTCACGAATATTTTTTTTTTATTTTGCCAAATTTGATCCGAAAAACAAACATGTTATTAATGGTTGTTTATAACCACAATAAAAGGTAAAATTTCTCATAAACCGATGCAAAAAAATCGGGTGCAACGAAATCAAAAGATCTGAATGAGTGAATAGAACACGCGAGATTTTTTATGCGCCAAAAACTTCACTTTTGGTGTTATCGTTTCATCGGCAGCGCCGAAAAACAAATAGAAACCGCCAATTTCATGTAAATTATGTTGCAATTTTTCATTCAATATGAAACTGTTGATTAGATGTGGTGTCTGGCAGAATGTCCGTATAGTTGCTTTGCTGTAGACGAGAGTCCAGTGGCCTAAATCATTTCCAAGGCACTTTAACGATTCAACAACGCCACAGACTTCTATAAAATATCACTCGATTTTCCTTGCTACGTTTATTTCATTATTATACACAAAAATATATATTTTAAAGATTAATGAATTTAATAACACTTTTGGCACTCACAGCTCGCGATCTTTGTTCCGAAAAATAGGTCCGAACTGTGATGCCCCCGAATTATGATTATTATGAGATTTCCTACTGCATTCGATCCTCTAATTGATATCATCATTGGGATCGTAATAAAATAGAAAAACGGCAACTTAATTGAGAGCGCTAGTTTTGAATGGCACAAATCTTTGAGTCGTCGCTAATGAAGCTAGGCGATTGATGTTCCACCGATGGATCATTAGACACTTTAAACCCGAGCGCGTTTTAAATCGGAGCACGATTCATCCCTTTTTATTCGACGCAATTTATCAATTAGGAAACGATGTTCTTTGATGTTTCTAATGCAGTTTATGCTAACAAGAAGTTTTGCAGTGATCCGATAACCAGCCAAATGACGGAAGAAAATTAATCTTTCATTCAGCTATAATTCTTAGATTTCGTGCAAATAATTCTACAAAACAGAATATTCTGCTTGCAACTGTATACTCAAATTAATCGCCACTTTTAACACTTCTGTGAGTACACTTGCAAGTCTAACAACAGGAAAGACGATCAAAAACAATTATAATAAATATCTCAATAGTTTGCACGCAATCGAGAATTAACAATTTTGTTGCATTAGTCGACGAGAGTTTGGCTTTCAAATCGAATTAATAAATTAAATTAAAGGCATCACGGCATGCAAGTGGAAGCCAAATGCGAGATTATGATAACGCGAAAGTTATTTTTTTTTTCTCACATCACTCGTCGTAAAATAATATAAATCATAAGACGAGAGCTCTGAATTTTATAAGAAACGATTTGGAATGATGGGTCGAGAGCTATCCTTTGGGGCTTCAACTAATTGCAATGAATTCGGAGCATCAATTATGTAATTTAGACTCTTGAACCAAAAATACGCAAACAACAAACTTTGCTTTTGATGAATGGAATTGGTGTGGAATGGAAGAGAGATTAGAGGATGATGCCATTTCTTAACGTGCCTTTTTCTTTGATATTATTTTTCCGTTTTTGGGATTGATCGTTATGAACATTTTATTGCTTTTGAGCGATTCTCTAATGTGCAACACCTTAATTGATATTGGGAATGGATCCAACAATTTACTTGGTTGTGTAGTTTTAATGGTGTCAGTATTTTTTGACGCAGGTAGGTTTTCTTATGAAATTTCTTTAAAATATAGAATTTTTCCAGTAAAACATCTTGAGACATTTCTGCATTATACTGCAAAGAAAACCGCAGGTTTTACTTTTATGACCTTAAAAATCTATCCCATTGTTTGTCCACGAAGAGGCACTTGAGAGTACAAAGGATCTGTTGGTGATGTACTCGAAGTCACATTGTCTAGAAATGCCTTCAAAACAATGAACTTATGTTTAAAATTTCTTGTCGTTTAAAGATCTTAGAAAGTATAGAATAATTCTCAAAGTTACTTAAAGTCATCTTTAAAGTAATCAAGTAGAATATCAAGCAAATGCGTTGAATTTCAAATAAATAATTAATTATTCTTAAAAGTGATTAATGAATTTTTCTTTGAGTCCTTTTATTGCGAAAAAGTTTTAATTTGCAGGCTCACGTTTCAAGCTAATTGAAAGCCACAACATGCCGTCACTTCTAAGCATCAGAAATAATCCTCAAAGCATGATTAATTGAAAATCAAACAAATTATTTGGCGCATGTCTGGACAGATGATATATGTGCACGTCTAGAAATACTTGATGACAGAGCGCTAAAGGAAATTTAAGGCGCGCACCTGAAAAATGACTTTTCTGTCGGATTGTACCAAATCCTGTTTACCTTCAAAGTCACAGCATAAATTTTCACGCCTTTTTGTGTCTTTCAGCAAAAACAATGACTGACAATATTAAAATTTATCTTTGGGCAAAAGATAAAAATAAAATAAATATTCGATATTTAAACAAACAATGAAAGGATTTATTGCACGGCATTTTGACACTAAGAAAAAAAAGTGCGAAAAGTCATTTGCCATTATGCCTGGTTGGATCCTTGAATGTCCTGCCTCGGAAACAGCTTGACACTGTACATTGAATAATGTGAAACAGTAAGCAAAGGAACTTGCGCCAGATTTTGAGGGACGGATATTTGTGAAGATCACTTTCTGTTCTTGGGGGGAGGCACACGCTGTGCATTGTTTGCTTTCATCATCAACAATGGGCACTTTTTATTGCATCTCATTAGATGCCTATTTTCAGGTTATTTAATACTATTCATTGTCCAATTGCCATTAGAGTTGCCTCATGTGGAACTAGCAAAGAATGCTCGTAAAGAACCTCAATAAACTTGTACCGTATGGAAACCCAAAAAAGTGAAACATTTGTTCAAAAAGCAAGCCATAAATACTTCACCAAAAAGCCAAAATGGAACTGCAGAACAAATGATGGAAGAACGAAATATTTGTTTGCAATTCAAATAGATTAGAAGAAGCGCCTCATTGTCTCAGTATTGCACCTTCCATGAATAATTTCATTTCTTTTTTTTCTGGGCCTCATATGTTACATAAAATTAGTTGCAAAATATTTCATTTCATTGTTGTTTAACATGGACTCATGGTGATGCAACATGATTTACCGAAACGCATTGTCCAACGTACCAGAAGTTTCCGAATTTCCGATGAATTTCGCATAGTTTAACATTACGAATGGTCACGAGAATTAGTTTTTAACAAAAATATTTAAAAATATCAATTTCATAGTCTGATGCGAAAGAAAAACCGAAGAGAATCAAAACGAGGAAATCGGACATTGGTTTAAATAATGTACAAAAGCCAAGTGAGGAAATGGTCAAATGCATCCAATAATTGGCCTTTAATGTGATTTTGAATGGCAAACAAAGCTCCTTGGTTTTTATGGCTTTCGAAATGCAATAAAATGAATTGGCAGAACGAACTAAATTTGGTGGGATATTTGATGCTGAATCCACAGCATGTGATGCCACATTAATATTCTCCACGACGCTGTTCTTTTTCTTTCCTGTGTAGAATATATATGAACACAGTAGGGAGTCCAGTTATAGTAATTTTTATTAATGTCCTTTATTATCGAAACTCATAAATGCGCTGCTAAGAAACAGTTCCCGGCACTATTAAAATCGCATTCCGTTCGTGATAAAAATTGGAACATTTAATTACGATGAACCATATTTTAATGAGTTTAATGAATTGTGATTCCATTTTATTGTGAGATCTTTCAATCAGTCGATGTTTATTTTTATCGAATAAATTAATGACTTGCTCGAAGGTTTTATTGTGCAAATAAAGACGCCAAATGTAAACATCTGTCTGGCGCATCTCCATCGCTCTCACTCTCTATTGCCGTTTGTTTTATGGAAATTTAATATTCTTCTATCCTGAATTTACCTGCACAATTTTCTATGATACTTATTCATGCTGTTTCGCTTCCATTTGATGAAATTCTATTTAAGCAATTTTTAAAAATGTGCAGAAAAAAGAGATTGAAAATCAAAACGAAAATGATGGCACGGGCGAAGGATATCAGATTTCATTTCAACGTTTCAACGATTGTCAGACTCATTCATTCCAGTAAAGTTCAAAATGTTGCCATTAACATTGTGATCTTATCCCTAGGACTGTTTCAAGTGCGATAAACAAAACTAAAAGGGTTCTGCAGAAACTGAAAAGCTCTATAAATATTTGTCAATGCCATTGTGACATCCTTCCATTTTTCAGTCCCAAAAAGTGCTTCTTAATGTTTCAAATTTAAAGAAGCTGCGATACATTTCGACCTTCATCTTATTAAGAAATGAAAAATGTGTATCGACATGAGATTTTGGGAGGATATTGCACGGTTCTCACAGCAGGAAATTAACTCGATCTTTCATTCGCGAGCCGTTTGCCGTCGTTCGAGTAAATTGTACTAAAATTCTTATGTTTTGGTGCTGAAAGAACCCAAAGCGAAGTCAATTTGTTAAACATAAAGTGATTTGTTTAAATTTACCTTTATCCCTTTTTTTATCTGTAACCTCGTTGAAAACCATTAAGAAGAGAACTGAAATCGAAATCTCATTTCACACCCTTGAACAAATAAAAATGACTTATTAATAATTATTTATTGCGAGCCAATTTGTTTGAAATGTCGAAATGGAGAGCGATCGCGCGGCAGCCCCAGTTTCGAGGTGTTTTGATAAATGACTGTTATGAATTTCATTACATTTCAGGTTAAAATTCATTTTTTATCCTTTTTAGATTCATTAAGATAACGAGAAACTGAAAATAATTTTTCAAAGATTCTCAAGAAAAGATTCCCAAGAAACTTCCAACAAGATATTGCAACAAATTGACGGCATCAGCTACATTTAAAGAAATTTGTTTTGTGTGGTCTTCTCCACAATTTTGCCTCCAGTAGCAGTTAATGTGCAAATTTTTGTTTATATTGCAACATAAAAATAAAAATTAAGCAATTCGCAATTGAATTTAACTCTAAAATATTTTTTTTTTTTGCCAAATTTAAAAATTTCTAATTTTGCAGAGCAAGCAACCTACCGCAGGTGACAAGCAGCGAAGAGCATTTTAATTTTAATCATTAATGACACGTTTCTTAACGTTCGTGACTTGAGGTTATTTGTGACAATATATTAATAAATATCTAATAATGATGCTAAATTGCAACAATGTCATCTTTTAATGGATTTCTTTTTTTCTTTACTTGCATTTGAACTTAGAGCAAATCAGCGTGTAATTGCGTCTTGAAGACGTCTTATGTGTCGCTCTGGTTTTTGAGAAACAATTTATTTTAATGCTTTTCCTTTTTCAATTAAATAATGCAAGCACGAATATTATTAGTATTGCATGATGCGGTCAAGTGTTTTTTTTTTGTTAGCTAAATATTGCAAACTTAATGAATGTGTCCTTCACCACTTCCGAAAAATGTTTGTTTTAATATTTTTGTTTGCCACGCCCTGCGAATATCTTTAGTTTGAATTAGTGCCGGCAAGAAACAGCAAATTTGCATTAAAACACTTGAAAATTGTGCACCGGTAATGTCATCTAAGATGTGACCGCATCATTTGATAATGACATATTGTGTGAACAACAATCATTTATGGTTTTTCTAAGCACAACTTTGACGCCGCATATCGTAAAAAGTAGATGATCATCTCGACGGCTGAGAGCAAGCTGAAGCCTAAAAATAGCGTAAAAATGCTTCCGAATGCAACGAGAAAATCGACAAATCCGAAACGAACGTCACGATGGTATGTCACAATTGGCCAAGTGATGAAATCTATGGTCACTTTAGCAACGCTCTTTGAATTTTCTATGGAGCTACTCAATGATAAGAAATAATTTAACGAAATAATTGAATTGATAAAACTTACTTTGAATAAAGCTTCTCAATACCCAACACGGAATTATCGCACGACAGCTGACAGTGCATGCAATGTTTAATGTTTACAATTTCATCATTCTTTAAACAATTCAGTCTCTCGATGCTACAATGCGTTACATTTCTGAGGTTTGCCGGTTTATAGAATGGCGGCAAACATCCGCAAACTTTAATTGTTTGTTTAATTCGACATTCCCTCATGCATCCAGAGAACGAATAAGGTTCATTTATGTAATATTCCAGCGAATGTTCATCTTGAAAATAGCACTTTCGTTGATGCTGCGGCAGATCTTTTACAGCTCTCTCACATTTTGTTTTTCGCAATGAAATAAAAGCTTGAAAGTTTTTCCCCAAATTGACTTCCAATTTTGCTTTTTCATTGAAATCTAAAATTTCGTCACTCGAATGAATGAAAATTTTCGATTTACGTTTGACATCAAATGTCAGTGGTAGAAAATCATACTCAGAAATGGTTTTAAGATCGTTGTTTAGAACTCTGTGAATTTAAAATTAATTCTAAAATTAATTCTATAAAGCTAAGAATTACAAAACTTACTCATTTTGTTCCGTTCCATAAAATCGAGAATTGAAACCAAAGCAAAATCCATGCTCGGAATAAATTGGTTGAAAGTTTTTGCAACACTCTATTGGTGACTTCTTAAACTTGCATGATTCAATGACATCCTGACATGACGCCGATAACTTGAAAGCCAAAACTCGAAGATCAACATCCAATTTCAAATTTGGAATTCGTATAAAATAACGTAAGGCATCGAATGACAAATTTGGAATCGTCTTAAAAATCATCTCATGAGCATCATCATGTTCCATTAAGCTCTGTGAGTCATTGACAAATTGCGAGACTTTTTCAGCGTCGAGAACAAATTCCGGACATACGGTGACTGTTGGATAAGTGATTACTCGTTCAGAGTCCACTTGAAAGCTGGTAAATGTTGGATTTAATTCAAATCTTTGCCACGCTTTTTCGATGATTGAAAACGCGAGCAAAAATCCAATTAGCATTATCGTGAACCACCACAAACTGTTTTTTTTTTTTTAGAAAATAATTAAGAAAGTTAATTAAACTTAAGCAATCAAATTTATTAACAAATTTAACTTTTCTCTCAACGAACGTCCATCTTTAGATTTCTTTCCATCGGTATCCTTTGAAGGTCCAAATAATTTTTGTGTCTTATAAAACAAACTCTTACGAAATAATCGCGGCGGTTTATAAGTTAAACTAATTGGATCCGGCTTTACTGTTACTGGTAAAACTTTTGACTCCACCTCAATTTGCTTCGAAGCCACTAGCACTTCTGGCTGTTTATTCTCCTCAAGGTCCATCTAGTCCGATGTGAGTCAGTCGAGCTAATAAATCATTTTCATGGGTTGACAGCCATTAATAAAGTCTACAAGCTAAAGTTTCTTTATGAATAAAATATGTGTATCAATTATGGAATCTAAAAATATTCCAAATTGCTCAATAAAGCTCGATAACGATCTTCATACGCGGAATGGAACTATCAACCACGCACGTGTGTAGCGTGTCTATCTCACTCTTGCCAGCATAAATGATCATTAATGAAAATTGAATAAATGTCTACGATTTTTTTTAGGTGGAAAACAAACATCTCACATATAAATGATATGGCCGCAGATTAATGACTAATTAGAGGCAGGTGCTTGCACTCTCAATGTTAGGAAATGAAATAAACCAAACGGTAAATATTCCTTTGGGTCATTTTGTGATTGAGGCCTTTGCGCAAAATCTAATGAATGCACCAAAACTAGCACATCAATCACATGTTTTTAGATCAGAAAAAGTAACAATAAAAATAAAACTTCCAAACTCGAGTCGAGTGGGAATGAATAAAAGTTGGCTCGTGTCACTTGTGTCCGATCAAACATGACGAGAGCCGGTCGCTCTCCACTGAAGCATGCCAAACATCATCATGAAAGAATGAAAACACCTGCTTTTTTCACAAACAAACACCGAAATATTAAGTAAAGAATAAATTGAATTGACCCATGGCTGAGCAGAGCTCCGTTAAAGTTTACTAAAGTTAAAAAAGAAAAGTGATTGAAATTTTCTCAGTGCAATTTCAATTCAGTATTAAAAGATCGATGCTCTGATAATTACACGTTCACTTCATAATTAAACCATTATCATTTTATAACATCATCGAAATTCCAGCAAAAAACGACAACGTCGCGAATGCGAGCACCGTTTTGATACAGATAAATATTTCTTTCTTACAAAAATTGGTCATTAATTTTGGCTCTACAATGTTGCAAGAGTTGAATGAGAAAAAAATTCATGTTTGCTGATAACGATTTTGGTCTCTGACATAAAAGAAGGATTGCAAATTTCTTAAGAAAACGAAGAAACTTGTAAAACTGTCAGTGATTGGAGAATGTTTTTGTTAAACTTCATAAATCTTATGAGCGCAGTTCCGATGCGAATAAATGTTCAAAGTCCAGAGTATTAATTTGGCGCGAAAATGTCAATATTTGCAATGCATAATGGCATTAAGAGCTGCCTTGTCTTCTTCTCTGAAATATTATCCTTGAGCAGTTCAGTAATGTGCCGTTAATATGCAACATAAACTGCAGCGCAGTCATCACCTCTTGAGTGACATGAATAATAAAATTTACGGTGAAACTTCAGCGCAGAAAAAAGTAAAATCCAATAAAATTTGTTTATGAGCGCGTACAACTCTGACGTTTATTTCTGGGAGTCAAAATGAGGGTAGCAAGGTGTTTACGCGCAATAATGATGGCACTGCTGCTTCTGCCAAATGTACATTTCGCGAATTATTTATGATCGCGCCTGCTGCATTTTTAATCTTCCGGGTCATTTTGCGGCGAAGCATAAAAAAGGTAGAATTCAAAAGAACGTTAAGCTTCTCTGCATAATTAAGAACCTTGTGGTGGATTCGCTAATTAGGTTACAGAAAAATCACGCATCAAAAACCGGAAAATCAGAAGCGGCGCGGGCCGCAAATAATAATTATCGCCAAAAATAAAAAAAAATGCAACGTTCACAAATTAATAAAAGTAGCGGGATCCATTTATTGAATGTCTTTATGTTAATTGCAATTCAAAATTTCTTAATTTTCTTCGATTTCGGGTTCGATGATGTTTCATAATTAAGAAATTAAGTGAACGCGCGTGCCATTGAATTCAGAACTTCGTTAATTTTTTTTTAATAAGTTTGTTTGTTAATTGAGCAACGCAATTAATAAACTGATAAGAATTCGTTTAATTTACTAAATTCGATAAAATTCGAAGGGAAATGTTAACCGTGGTGTGCAACAAGATAAAACTGAAATATCATAAGTGCCTAGGAAGAATTCTAGGAAAAATACGGAACCATTCAATGCCGCAAATTATTGCCACAAATAAAACCAACAAATTAAGACCTCAAACACAAAATATAATCTCACACGCCCCTAAAACTTGCCCACATCACCACATCATATCTTCTTTTGGAGATTTGACATGATAGCCGATGACCGCAAAAATATTTGGGATCTATAGCAAATATATATCTGGAGGTTGACCAATTAAATTAGATTTATTAATTACAGAATCTTTGAAAAAGTTTTCATCTCAACAAATTCTAGGGCTCGTTAGCAGCAAATGACGTTCATGGATGCACACATCAAAAGGATCCCGATTTCTGGGTGTCAATAAAAATCAAATTAAAGATAAATTAGTTCATTCTGCTTTTGTGGGCTCTCTCATAACCTCTAAAAATGTTAAGGCATTGAAGTCCAGCAGTGTTGACCCGATAGGTGTCCACTTTTGTTTTTATTGAATCGAAATAAAGTTATCGATCATTTCTGAAAATTTCACAATTTTGTTTTTATTCATTTCTGATCTCAATAAAAATTAAATTTTCATGGAAACAGGTGAAATTTCATTCAACGCTTCACTTGTTACGATTTTATTTTAAAGTAACTTCTAGACATAGAGTAATCTAGACTGATTAAGAACTAAATAGTAAATCTTAAATGTAGTCTCGCTTAATCTTTGTCTTTATGTTACGTTCATCTTAAGAAGTTTGATTAAATTAGTTTTTTTTTTCGAGACGTAGATTTGATTTTTCTTAATTAGCGAACAATTTTTTTTCTGTTGATTAAAAAATCATAAAATCATTCTCATCATAAATTCTTGTTTTGTTGCATCTTTCTCTCTTCAGTCTTTGCATTTTTAACTTTTTTTTTTTTTTTTGATAATTTTAACGCCACAGTATGAGTTCAAAAATGTCTTGAAATAAAATATTTCTCATCAGGTAGAAAAAAGTTATATTTTGGAATTTTCCATTGAATTTTATCACGTCTTTGTTATTTTCGTTTTAAGATTTTTCTGCTTAAGTAAAAAAAAGGTTATTTCTGCACTGGATGCTTATAGAAATGTGTAGAGTTCAAAGTTCGCAGTCATATCAGAAACTCTTCTGTAAAATGCCTCAAAATATCCGGTCAATAATTCATTTGTACATTTAAACGTCTCTAAAATTGAATTAACCGCGCAAGTGAAAACAATAAAGCACAAAAACTTGTTATTGAACTTCAATTGTACGCTTTTTAATAAGCATTTTAGCTGCGAGGTAATGAGATTGTAATTTGCTTCGAACCCATGAGAAAATTTATAAATACGGAGCGTGATTTCTGTGCTTGTCGACGATCGGGAAAGAAAATGAATGAAAGACTTTTGTCGCCGCCGGCGCGTATTGCGCAAATGAAATTCATAAAATTACAAACTCAATCTCCGTGAATTGCTGATGATAAATTTGAAGCGTGTGATTGGGCTTGGAAATATTGTAACTTTGAGAATTTGCCGGAAATGAAGTTCGATGAGTGTTTCTCAGGAAATCCTGAAATGCGTAGATCGCGAATTCTAAATCAATAAATGTCTTCATCGCTTCTCGTTTTCTTCAATATGAGTAAAAGAAAAAAATTAATTAACAGACATATCAAAAATAAGGCGACGATTTTGTGACTTAGCAATACGTAAATTAAGTTAATCTTTTCTTCGCTCGCTTAAGTTATTAATTGTTAAAATATTAATTGATATTTGAAATTTATCAAGCTCTTTCATGAAGTTAAGTTGTTAAATTGGATTTAAGACATTCTTTAGGAGGATTAATTATATAAAGAACTTTTTCAGGTTTCCATTCACGTTGAGCGTTGCCAGCGATCGGCAAATAATCACTTAATTAGCGCAGTGATAAGCCTTCAACCATTTGAGTAAAATCGTCCCGCAATAAATTCATTTGGCATTTATCGTGCTCGCATTTTTATTGAATATATTTATGAACTAACTAATTCTTCTGATCAGCCCGCGATATAATGTTAGAATTGCTCATCATAAATATATCATAAACTTTTTTGTTTCATACAATAAGAAATTCTTTTTTTTATTCTTCGCTGTCGATGCTGGCACTAAAATCTGTGAAAAAACGCATCGAGTTGTGTTAAATTTCTTTATTTTAAAATAATAATATTTTTGTGGTTTCTTGAGAGATATTAAAAGGTCCTGCGATGTTTTGAAAACATTATTAATCCTTTGAAGTCCTTGTTGATTCCTGGAAAGGCGAGCGGCAATTCAATAGACAATCAGACTGGCGCTGAATATTTCCATTTAATCATCAATAAATATTTTCTAAATATCCCAATAAAAAGTCATTAAATTAACTATTTTCACACATTTTTTTTTCGGTTCGCTCTTAATTTGTTAAAAATTTATGATAATTTTATGACTGGGCACTAAAAATTTCCGAATCGATTCTTTTGTGATGATGTAACTGAAGCAAAAGAATGAACATATTTCAACACGATATTAAATTCCCATAACGATTTCTATCTTCGATAATGTCTTTGTTTGATTAATTGACTTCTACATTTTTGTCTTGTCCCTAGGAAACGGATATTTGATTTAAAATCTGGTGAAATAACTTTTAGTTAAAAAGGATTACAATGCAAATATTGGAGAGCAAATGTTTTAATATCCTTTTCCTGAAGTTCTTCCATTGTTTTTTTTTTGTAGATTTAATTAAATGATTTCTCATCCACACGTAAAAAAAAATATTAAATTTCCCGCCAAAAATATTGTTTGAGGTAAAAAACAATTCCAGAATCCTATTTTAAAAGTGAAGGATTTTCTTAGTAATTTAACATTATGCAAGTGAGGAAGCGATTTGTTTGATCTTTAGAAATCCCTTCAAGGCTCTCGAGGATTCCCCGAGGAGAAATCATTTAGATGCAATTTATTTATCTTTCAAAGAATTCAGAGAGTAAACAAGCCGAAAACATGCAAAAGAGACCGACGACTTTCCCTCCTCCCGATGAATTCCTTTTGCTCATTGTTGATGTCTTTTGTGGTATTTTTGTTGTTTGTTTTGTTTTCAGATTAAAAGTATCTTGCATTGTTGTCTCTTTTTGACCATTGCTTGACCCACGATTTGTGTGCAATAATGCACAAAAATCCTAATTGGATTAACGAAAATTTTGGCAAGCCTCAAATTGACCCAAAATCTGAGGTTGTATACATCATTTACGTAAATTAATATTACACAACAATAGATGATGAAAGATAAATTATCAAGTACAATGTAGTGGGTGAAATCAATTTTATACAATTTCAATCTGGCTTCAGTAGCACATGTCACCAGTGACTGAACGAAATAATGTCAAATAATGTTTCGGGGGGTTGCTTTTCGGGTAACAATGAACTCTACGAGTAAATAAATTCAGATGCAAACATTCAAAAATATAAGAAATATATCAACATACATTTTGGATTGCAAAGGCAGGTGGTTGAAAACATAAAAAAAATTCCAGTGCACACGAAAATTATCTTTTTTTCCTTCGAATAATTTTACATTTTATTCCTCTGAAATGCATAAACATTTTGAGCGGGGGAATATTTCTAGCTAGAACGATCTTTATAAATATTTGCTCGAAAGTTGTCTTTTATTTTCATAGGCATATGGCACAAGGTGAGGACATTTTATATTGGTTTCTCTCCCCCCACCAATAACAATATGCCTTTGAAATTCAGAGCACCATGCAAAGGGAGCAAACATGTAAATAGATTTTTTTTAATAGTGCCCTAAAATCACAAATCCGTAAAGTACAGCTGTAGGATTGAATTATTAGCAATCATGCAATGAGTTGACAAAAAAAAAAAACATTCCGATGCCCTTCGGCAAATGAAGTTCCTAAAATTGGACCAAATAATTTCAAAACTTTTTTCGAGAATGTTAATTGAGAGAATAGGAAAATTGCAAAATGTTTTCATTTAAAGTTTTTTGTTGTAACAAATATTTATTTTTTAATTTGATAAACATTTGCTTTTAATTTCCATCACATAAAATTGAATTAAAATTTGTTGTTGTTGCTGCTGTGTATCTTTGCTCTGACTGTATGTTAAATTTTTTTTCTGTTAGTTGTGTTATTATAATTTAATTCGACCAAAAAAAAAACGCACCTGCCTGGCTCGTGGCTCATTTTTTTTCAGTATTAAGCATTTCTTCTTCGTAGTTATTTTTTACTGTTCTTCTGGCCCCAGACGCACATTTCCAATGAGAATGAAATAGGTTTTTAGAAGAGTTTTAGTCGCAAAAAGAATAAACAAACAAATTTTTGAAGTAATAACATTCAATGATGTAAATTTTTAAACAACTCTGCAATTACCGATATTGCAAAATATTTTCTTTCATGTTGCTTTTATGAGCAATCAATATTCTGATCAAATTACTTTCTTTTGCCGCAACCATCAGCGAATATCAATTACCACGAATTTTAAGAATCTTTTTTTTTTGCGCAATGCACGTACAATGTGCAATTAATATGAAACTTCTGGCGCGCGTTTTCGTTCTGAAAGCTGAAAATTAAAAGATCTTTCCACTTTATTGCGGGTAGTTATTAGAATGAATGTCTATAATTATGATGTAAATTGACTTTCTTTAATTGAGCGAAAGCAATTCTTGTGCACTTTCGGTATCATAAAAAAGACTGTAATAAAAGCTCAGCCATGGCAATTATTTGTCTGATTTTGTCTCACGGTGAATGAGAGTGCGCTGACTCAGTTTTACGTAACCTTGACTTCCTGAAACGCTGAGTTTTCATGAAATAAGTAAGTAGTAATTGCTGAATTTAATTAGCTCCTCATTGAACCCTTGAAATTTTATGTGCAATACACGATCGTAAATATTTGTCTAACGTGTGCATTTTTGGGAAGGTTAAACTAAGCACGAAAAATATTTTCAAACTAAGTTTATAGCAATACTTGTCCGCAGAAAAAGTAACGATCTAAAATAAATGATAAAATATGATAACGTGAGACTATATATTGGAAAATAATTTTCATTCAGATTTACAGTGATCAATAATGTCTCATATGATTAACTTCAAATTCTTAATTTTGGTGCTCAGTGTAGTTGCTTTGGCAGCGGCACAGGATTGGTGCACAATTGGACAATGTTCACCAGGAACGCATATCGCTTGTAATAATAACGGACAATTTGCTGCTACCTGCAATTCACCACAAGCTGTTGTTCTCACTACTGAACAAAAGAACCTTATTCTCGATACTCACAATTCCCTAAGAAATAAAATTGCTCTTGGTGAAATATCGCGATTCCGACCAGCTCGCAGAATGGCTCAGGTCCAGTGGGACAATACCTTGGCTGAACATGCCGAACTCAACACAAGACAATGTCATATGCAGCACGATACATGCAGAGATACGCGTAAGTGTTACAAGCTCATATATCAGTGAAGTTCCTAATAAAAAAAAAAAAAACAAAATTAATTTTCAGCAACTTTCTTCTATGTTGGTCAGAATTTGAGAATTTTGTGGACAACCGGAACATCTACTCTGGAAGCATTTATTAAAAGCGGGATCAAAAGCTGGTGGAACGAAAAAGTATTTGCATCAATGAGCGACATCAACCATTTCACGAGCACTGTTAATTCACATGGATATAATTTTGCTCATTTCACAACAATGGCCATTGAGCGAACGACAAGAATTGGTTGCGGTGTCAGTACATTCAGAACTTTCAAGGACAATATTTGGTGGAATACTTATTTGCTTGCTTGCAATTACGCTTCGGTAAACATGTTCAGTAAGATTCAATTGAAGGCTTTGACTTCTTTTTTTGGAAATAACAACTTGAGAAATTTTCAGATTTCCCAATTTATCGTGTTGGAACGCCGGCGAGCAATTGTAGCCTTGGCGCTGATCCAGTATATCCTGGACTATGCCGAACCAATGAGCCAATCAATCCAAATGACTACTCTTAAACCATAAAGTCATTTTATTTCGTTAATTTATTAATGCCTTTATTTAATTATATTCCATAACAAGTCGAAAACTAGTAAGGATGGCAAAAATTTCAATATAAACAGATTGGTTAATACTTAATTATCAGAAAATAAAATAGAAATAAAATAATGAGGTGCCAAAGTTTTAATTAAATAAGATTATTTCAGCCAAAGACTAATAAGTATGGTTTTATATAATGCAGTTATTATCCAGTGATACTCCGTTGAAACTTTGAATTTGTTTATCAGTTATGCATTATCAGTTATCACGGATTTTGCGCATGTGCCAAATTAATAAAAAAATTAGGGTTACAAGGAAACTGGAAACAAACATTTCCAATTATATTTGATAGCGACTTTATTGTGGCGTGACAGTATATTTACAGGTTATAAACGTATGTAACTAATAGAGCAGAAAAAGTCTTATCAAATTGGGTGTCTAGCAAGCTTGTTCCACAAAAAGTAACAAACTTAAGAAAATGATAAAATATTGATAACGGAAGACTATATATTGGTAAACTCTCTTTATTCGCATATCCAGTGATCAACAGTGTCGCAAATGTTCAACATAAAAGTCTTGATTTTCGTGCTCAGTGCTGTTGCTTTGGCAGCGGCACAGAATTGGTGCACAATTGGACAATGTTCACCAGGAACGCATATCGCTTGTAACCATAATGGGCAATTTGCTTCTTCCTGCAACTCACCTCAAGCTGTTATCCTCACTATTGCACAAAGGAATCTTATTCTTAGTACTCACAATTCACTGAGAAATCAAATTGCTCTCGGTGGCCTGTCACGTTTCCAAACAGCTCGCAGAATGGCTCAGATACAGTGGGATACTACCTTGGCTGGGCATGCTGAACTCAACACAAGACAATGTCAAATGAGTCATGATTCCTGCAGAAGCACACGTAAGTATTTAAAACTCATATATCAGTGAAGTTCCTACTAAAAAAAAAAATTAACTATTCAGCAACATTCTTCTATGCTGGTCAGAATTTGGGAATTTTGTGGACAAGTGGCACATCCTCTATCGAAGCATTCATTAACAGCACAATCAGCAGCTGGTGGAATGAGCATCCATTTGCAACAATGAACGACATCAACCGTCTCACGAGTGTTGTTGATTCACAAGGACGTGTTTTTGGGCATTTCACAGCAATGGCCGTTGAGCGAACCACAAGAATTGGTTGCGGTATTAGCACATTCAGAACCTTCATGAACAATTCTTGGTGGAACAGTTATTTGCTTGCTTGCAATTACGCTTCGACAAACATGCTCAGTAAGACTTAAATTTTTCAATACTTCTTTTTTGGAACTAACAAATTTGAACAATTTTCAGATTTCCCAATTTATCGTACTGGAACGCCGGCGAGCAATTGTAGCCTTGGCGCTGATCCAGTATATCCTGGACTATGCCGAACCAATGAGCCAATCAATCCAAATGACTTCTCTTAAATAAAATCATTTTTCTTTTGTTAATTTCATGCTAAATATGCCAGCAAACAAATAAAAAATAACCTTGACATTCGATGATACAAATTTCTGAATTGTGTAATTTTAGTGCGATAAAAAAAGCTTCATTTGAGCAATTTGTTGATACGAGAAAAAAAATGTCACTGAATTATATCAGTCATTACGCAACCATGATGAAGTTAAAACTTTTCATTTCTAGTGTTCTGAACATTGTAACTTTGATCTCATGTCAAGTGAATTGGTGCACAATTCCTTCCTGCACACCAGGAACTCACATTGCTTGTAATAATTATGGAGCTTTTGCAGCAACATGCAGTTCTCCGTCTGCTTACACGCTTTCAGCTACTCAAAAGCAGCAAATTGTAAGCACTCATAATGTGTTAAGGAACTTTATTGCGCTTGGTCGTTTGCAGAATTTTTCGCCCGCTCGCAAAATGGCTCAGCTGCAGTGGGATGATCAACTTGCAGCTATTGCTGAATTAAATACAAGACAGTGCAAAATGGCTCACGACACTTGCAGAAACACACGTAATAATATGTGTTTTTACTTACTTCAAACTATTGCCTAACATTTTAATAAATCACAGCATCATACAAATATTCCGGTCAAAATTTGGGAATTTTATACACAAATGTTTTTGCAAATATCGATGCTTTCATATCAACAACAATAAATAGCTGGTGGAATGAAAATATGTTTACGACAATGAATGATATCAGTCGATTGACAGCGACAACAGGTTCAAATGGACAGTAAAGAAACATTCGTTTCTGTATCGAAAAAGTTGTTTAAACATGTTATACTTATTTCATTTCAAAGACTTATCGGACATTTCACAGCGATGGCAGTTGATCGATCGACAAGAATCGGCTGTGGATTGAGCACATTCAAGACAACACAAAATAGTGTTTTGTACAATAATTATTTACTCGCATGCAATTATGCTTCTACAAATATTATAAGTATGTTGGAATGCTCTCAAATCTTATCAGTTAAGTCATTCAAAAAATTATCATTTCATTATCATTTCAGATTACCCAGTTTATCGCGTTGGTGCTGCAGCTTCATCATGTTCTCTAGGAGCTGATTCAATTTATCAAGGATTGTGCAAAACGAATGAACCAATTGATCCAAACTCTTTGTCATAATTGTGTTATCAACCTACAACTGTCACAAAATAAATTAGCAATAAAAGTTCAACTGACCTCAACTTTTGCGATTAATTTGTTGCAAGATCACGTTTTAAATTGTTCACCATACTGAATGGAGTAGCGATCATTAAACATCAACAATTGAAAATGCAACACATTTGACGATGAGCCACACACGCGAGTGAATGCACTTGCCGCACGTGAAATTGCAACAAATTCTTTATGTGGGAAAATTGTTTGTGATGCAATGAAATTGCGCTGCTTTATAATGTGAGCAACTTGTCTCGCAAAGTTTAATGCATGTCTTTATGTGCCTTTCAGCAAGGTTTCATCCGAAAATTACACGAAATTATCTCAAAATTTGATGCTCAAGAAATTGGCAATCGATTGTTCTTCAGCGATGCGGAAGCGAATCACGATTAAAAACAACAAATTGTAGAATTTTCTCTGGCTGCGCTTTCTTAATCTTTTTCAGCATCAAAATGTTCTTTGTGGTAAAAAAAGGGCCAACGGGTTAAATAAAATGCACATCATGAGCGTTGCACATGAATTAACAAAGTTGTTTGTTTCTTTATTCACTACGCATCTGATCAGAGATTTAACGAGAATCAGTTCAATATTTCGAGAGAAAATGTCGAAAATGATCCATTAAAGTTTAATTAAACATTTTAAGTGTTTTTTTTTTTCTTTATCCAAAATCAATTCTTAATCTTTGGCTTTGTGAATTCGAGCAAGATAATCTATAAGAAAATGTATCCATCGGTCGACAAATCGAATCTGAGTGCATCGTTGTTTCATGACAATTCAAGGGGCATCCAAATTGGCAGCAACATGTCAAAATAATTGAAACTTATTTTCAATGCAATATAATGCAAAAAAAAATCTTTAATTATCAAAATGCCATTCGGATGGCATGCTGATGATAAATTAGTTGAAAATTTAGTTTTATCGCGGACCGGTTTCATTTTTGTTGTTATTAAATAAATATTTGCGCTTTGCACTGGGACAGTCATTTGCATCTTAAAAAATTTTGTTTTTCTCTCTCTCTCTCTCGTGGCATGACAAATAATTGCAAAACAGTCACTTTAAGATATTTATGATGCAATTTTATGCATGTCGCGTCGAGTTTTCGCGGTGTCGTGTGAAATCCGAAAGTGCAAGTGCAAGAAACATAACTTTTTTTTATTCTGGAAGTGTCTTTCAGCCCGCGGGTCTTCAACACAAAACAAGTTCAAATTGTCGCAATTGACGAATAAAACGTGTCGCTTCAAATTTGAAGTCGAAGTTCCAATTACGATCAATTGTCATGCAATTATTTCTGGCACATCGTTAGTTGTAATTGCGCGGATTCCACCTAATTGGTTTTGTAGCCAAAAAAAAAAAAGCTAAACTTGTACAAAACTTTGGTCCCGGGTCAATATCGACGGAATTGCTACGCAAAAATTGATGTCATTCTTTGCTCGTTTTTCTTATCTCATTGAGATAATTTATATGTTCGTTTTCATATCAGATCAAAGCTTTTCGTTCGCATCTTAAGTTATTTTTTTTAGAAGTTTTTATATTTGCTTCTTTTTTTTGGGGAATTCGTTTTAATTACCTTTTATTAAATTATCGTGTACTTTTTCTTATCTTAAGTGAATCGTGGAGTTCCTTTCTAAATCAAAGACCTAACAAAGTGCTATTGAGGCGAGCGTTGAAAATTTTAGTCTCATCAGATTCAGTCGCATGATAAGCTGCTCAAATTGAGTCTTTAGTTCGCGCGTTATCTTACTCTCATATCATTTTTATGTTACACATTTTTATTTTTCGTTTCCTTAGGCCTCGATTTGGATCAATTTAAAGACTCTCCCGACAAAAAGAAACCAAAAAATGCACTCAGTATTTAATCCGCATTAAGACAAATTTAATGGACGCAGCGACAGGGCACTGATGCAATTTTACGCGACGCTGATTTTATGATTCCTCCGAATTACTGCGCGACGCATATAAAGATTGTGGCAGTAATGAAATTGCCATTTTAATAGTACGCGCCCGCAGAGAAAGGTTTTTCTCACTTTACGGGAGTCGCAATACAATTAATTATATTTTTATTAAATTCGATAAAGAAAATTTTTTTGGTTTTTTAACAACTTCAAGTGAAATAAATTGCGGAAATCGAAAAATGCGAAAAGAGTTTTATTGGCAACCAGTCAATCAGTTAATGGCGAACATCAAAGAAACTCAAACCGCTATAAAACAATTTTTTTTTCGGTTTCGTGATTTGTGATATGAATTTATAATCGAGAAACATTTCGGTCGTCATTTTGATTTACGACCTTCAATTCTGACTAAAAATAATAATTTTCTGCATCCTTTCTATCGATATTGCTGTCGATATTGCTGATGTTTCGGAGGCGATCTGATGTTATGTAATTTTATGTTTATGTATGTATGTTTCATTAACAACATATAAATTGCAGTTGTTTATTTTTGTATATAAAACAAGCAACACTCGTTTTGATTTATTTAAAAAATTATGAATTTCCTGTTCAATAAATAAATATCATGATTTAAAAGTGCCAAAAGTATTATTAAGTAATTAATTTTCTGGATATTTTCACACCTCTGAATATTTTTTTTTTTTTTCATTTATTGTGATGAGAAAATTGCACGAGTTAAACAATTTAATTTAGGAAAAGTTTGATATTTTAAATGTTCAGTCTGAAGAGGGCAAAGTTTATTGAGTTAAGGTGCCTTATTTCTTATCAAGAATTCACAATCTTACGCAATTTATTCTAGAAAATCTGAAGATGCTCATAATCTAACAACCCAAATTCAGATCCGAGCAATAAATCACAAGGTTTATTAGTAATCTAAGATAAGAACTAGACATCATAAGAAGGGCGGATAAGTTCTTCTTACTCAAGATTTAAGAGATCAAAATTTTGCCTGATGGCATTAAAACCGCAAACGAGCCGTCTCAAATTTTCGTGCCTGAAAGGAGAGGCTACAAAACTAACACTTGAACTGGCAAAAGTCAATTTTCGTGCCTTCACCTCATACTTGCGCTCTCGAATCATTTTCAATTCTTCATATTAACTCTGGAATGATGTTTTGCAGTTGTTTTGCTTTTATTTTTCAATTATTCAATCCATTTCGTTAAATTTCGACTCAAAACATTTTTGTAAATATCACTAAAATGTTTTAGAAAAAAAAAATTGTTTGTTTTTTGAAGCAAAAAGAATCCGCAAAAAAAAAAATTATAAAAGAATTATAAAGTGTATCGAGCCGAAGAGAGTTCTGTGGTGTACGAACCGACACTGCTGAAATCACTGGTGTGCTTCGGCAAAATGTGATGCTATAAAAATAAATAAGGAGGATTATACTTTGGCGGCACGCGCAATTTTGACCACCGCACAAAAAAACAAATAAGAACACAAAGAATCTCTGAATTTCGGGCCATTTAAAGTCGCAAATCCATTTATTTTTATTAATAATTTCTTTCAGGCATTTTCAGATAATTGGATCATTGGATGCTCCAGAGAGCGTTTAAAGAAATCTTTTATCGAAATGTTATATTTTCTCACCAACAATTTACCATTATCGAGTCGAGAATCTCGCAAATTGTTGCTTCAAGGAAGTAACTCATTTCGGAATTTTGTAATCTCTTATCTCACTAAAACATGTTTCTTACTTTTACGCCTTTTTAAAACAAACTAAAACCATAGAAATTGCACGAGATGCATAAATTACAGCGACCGACCAAGTAAATCGGTGGTGAGTAAAAATGCTCTTGATAATGTTTACCGGGCCATTGAAATTCCTAATTAAATTTAATGGTAAAGTGCTTTAGAGCTGCGAAGTTAAATATTTTTGTGAGTAAATAGCCGAAAAAAGCACATTTAATTGCATATAAATCATGCCGTGAACCAGTTTTTGAGTGCGAACAAAAAAACCATTTCAAGAAAAAAATTTAAAGCACTGGAACGATATTCAAAATAAAATGCAACCGAAAGAATGTTTTGCTAAATAGTGTTTGCATCAGCACCAAAAGAAAAATGCAACAGCCGAAAAAAAATGTCGACAACAAGTGCAATATTCGCCCGAAAATTCAATTTAATTTGAAATTTCAATACCTCAGAAGAAAGAGAGAAGTGCGCCGATGGGTTAATTTTTTTAAACGAAATGAAACTAATGACGTGCACTTGAGTCTTCAGAAAGCTTTAATTGCCTGAAAATTTTAAAAATCTTCTTTGACGTTTGTTATCCAGTGTCTCGAACCTTAACCATTATCCTTTATGCCTCCAGGGTGGTGTTTGCTTTAACATGTTTCATTCTTTAAGATATTGATCAGACATTTTAATTTCGTTACAAATTTCTTTCATGTTCAACTTAATTTTTTTTCTATTCGAAAGGGTCAAAAATAAATAAATAAATTTTTTCCTTGTTAACAACTTTCATCATTAATTGAGTTGTTGGAATAAATTGGAGAAATTGTTGGCATCTGATGTCATTCGACCGTTTGCTCTCAAATGTTCAATTTATGTCACGATTCAAATTCGATTTTAATCGATTTGAAATTTTGTTTTCCTTGTTCAAAAACAAAACATTTTTCGATATCAATCAACGTTGTCATTCTTTATGTATGTCCTTTATATCCCTCATTTCGTGTTCACATAAATTTTTTCAAATGTAAAAATTCCTTCAGATTGCGCAAAATTTATTTTTGTTTATGAGAAAAGAAAATTCTTCACGAAATTTGCATCACAAATTCAATTAAATTTTTCTGAATCATATACATGAAATTTGCATAAAGCAACTTCTATTTTCCGCGAAAATATCAACAAGTAATTCAATAAACTTTAATTAAAAACCATAAAAATTCTCGGCTTAGTGTCATTGCTTCGATTGAATGCTTTTAAATTGCCGGCAAGCGCGTAAAGTTAAAATGCAATTTATGCAATATTTCGATATTCCCACAAATTTCTTTTTAAGGCCTTTTTTTTAATTGTCGGCCACCGTCCGTTGATTGTGTAAGTGGACACCGTCCGAAAAGCATTCAATTTAATATTGATATAACGCAAAACGACTAAACAAAAATAAAAAAAAAAACTTCATTATTCGACAAGACATAAAGTTTATAACTTCATTTGTTTCTTTTGAGTTGCGCAATCGGTTACAAAATTTTGGAATTTTTAATTCAATTAAGTTCTTCTTAAAGCACTTAATTTAGGTTTTTGATTCTGAACCAGTTTTGGTTTTTATGATGGTGAACGGCCAAATGACTAAAAACACTACAGTTAGATTAGCTATTAGATGGAAGTTTGTTTGTTGATGAAATGGAACTTTGGAATAAGGCCTTTAAACTTTTGAAAAGCGAAGAAATTCATAAAAAAACTTTTTATTTAAGAAAATTGTTTTTTAAGCATCAATAAGTTTTACTCAGTATCGAAAACATTGAGATCAAAATCACCAAAAGCGAGTCTTTGATTTGGCCTACGCTTCACTTCAGTCCAGAAGCATTCATAGACATTGTAAATATGATCGCAGAAATCATCAGCAACATCACTAGCAATGCAACGCTCAACAATTTTATCAATTCCAGTTGTGTCCTTAACAAGCAAATCAGCATAGCTTAAGATTGTTTCTGGCTTTGGCTCCTCACTTTCCCAGAATTTCATTTCGTTAACAAAACATTTCAAAAAGCACTGAAAGTAACGAAAATTTAAATAATTGCTTCCATGTTCAGTCAAATTTTAACAAATTTACTTTTGCTTGCCGAGTGTCATCAGACAAATCGCCTTTCATGAATTTTGCAGGAACATTTAGTTTAATTCCCTGCTCTTTGGTGCATTTCCTTGCTGCCTTAAACAGCAAAGTTTTTCTTGATTCAACAGCCGATGAATACTCAAAATAGAAACAGCAAATGAAAAAAACTGCAAACACCTTCATTGTCGAACTTTGTAATTAACACTGAAACTAAGTTTTGTGTCTCGTCTAATGTTTTATACCAAAAAAAAAATAAAAATAGATCAAAATTTTATCGCCGTTGAGTGGAAAAGTTGACAAAACATTAAAAGTGGGTCGAATATTTTAGCAACAATTTTTTATTATTATTTAATTCAGCGAAATTTTGTCTACAAAACTTCCGCTCACATTGTTTTGTCAGCGAGTTTCTTCCTCATCAGATAAACGATCAAAGCCAAAGAGATGATAAATTGAGTTTTCTACTGCTGCACGTTCAATTTGTTGACTCTTTTGGGTCCAGAAACATTTGTAAGCTTCATAAACGTAATCGCACAAATCTTCTTCGGGCTTTAATGTTGCACTGCATTTGTCGATAACTGCTTCTGCGACATCCTTACTGGGAAGAATATAATGCACGTATTTTAGAAGTTCTGTCTTCTGAAGTTCTCCATCAGCATTAAAAAATCCAATTTTATATGCAAAACATTTAACAAAGCACTTCACTTTATGACTTTCATCTTTAAATTCTCCATTGCTGAGCTCGATAGCCGTTGCGTAAGTTAATCCATTCTGAAAGATGCACTGACGAGCATAACGACGTGCTAAATATTCACGAACAAATGGAGGCTGCTCAGTTGTTTGACAATCAACAAAAACTGCTGAAAATCCGGCGACAAGTAACAAAAAATTTAATGTGATCTGCATCGCGCCCAAATGACAAAAACATTGATAGATATTTGTTTTCATCTACTACTTTTATATTTTTTTTTTTTTTATTTCTGGAAGCTGCTTAGAAAGTGGGGAGAACAAGAATGTTCAATTTGGACACGTTTTGTTATTGGTTCCGTTATAATTATTTAAATCAAATTCATGTTTCTGTGAATAAACGTGATGAAATTAATTTTTAATGACAAATATTTCTAATTGTTAGTCAGCAATCAGCATTATAGGTTTAATCTGTCAGAAATTCATTTTGTAAAGCATTTCACCTCCTGATCTTCATTAATGAACTAGAAATCTTCATATTGTCTACTAACATAAAACGGTTCTTTGAAATATTTATTTAAGCCCTTTTTTATAAAACAAGTTCTAATCAAAGATGCTAGTCTTATGAAGAAAGAAAACTCAAAACAAATCTTAAGCCATTATGTAAATTAGATGTTATTTTATGAGGTTACGGAGAAATTTTATTTAAGGCATAAGTTCAACGACTTCAACCATACTCTCGTTAATATCTTCACGAATTTCGTCTTCATCATCAATTTCATCCAAACGCAAAAGTGTAATTGCAGAGCGATCGAGATTTTCAGCGTTAGAAGCACCGAGTTCAATTTCAGTTTTTGCATGATCATAAAAGCATTTGAAAGCTTCATGAATGAAATCGCATTGATTTTCTGCATTTTTCAACTTATCATTGCACTGTTCGTATGCGCTGCGAGCTTTCTTTTCGTCCTTGATTGCAAAATTAATGTAATCCTGTAGAGCGTCGTTTTGTAAATCTCCTTCAGCGTTATAAAATTTCATTTGAGATGCAATACATTTCAAGAAGCATTTAACCTTTTCACGATCATCGGTAAAGTCGCCTCTTGACAGTTTTAAAGCGTCGCGATAAGTGATTCCTTGCTCTCTAATGCACCGACGTGAATAACGACGAATCACTCGATCATTGAGCTTCTGAGGAGTTGATGCCGTTGTCGTTCGACGTTGGCACTAAATAAAATAAAAATCCACAAACCAATAGTAAATAGAATTAACACTTCACATCAAAATTAAATTTACCGAAACAATTGATAAACCGACAAATGTCAGAAGCACAATAAAAGTTAACTTCATTCTTGAATACTTTCTTCTTTAGTGGTAGAATTTTATCATTGCTCTCCATTTTTATAGGCAACATGGCCCAATAGAAAGCGAAAAAATTTCCAAAAAAAAAACTGGTTACGCAAGATTTAAGAAGAAATAATTAAGCAAATCGTAGAATCTTTGAGGTTGATGACCAGTTGATATATTTCAATGTATTTTCACATTATTTATTTAAGGGATCATTCAAGTATTACGTAATGGTATTTTCTGTGTGTTTTGGATCCCCTCCCTCCCGCTGGTGTCACAAAGTTTTCATATCGAAAGAACTTTTGCATGAGGCGATACATGTATCGCCACCCCCTCCCCCTAATGGGCATTACGTAATACTTGAATGTTCCCTAATTCAATTCACTTATAAAAAAATTTAGATTTCATGCGTTGTTACATTTTAGGCTGGTGTTGGCCGACCATAATCTGCTGGCACTGGAATTTCAGTTCTGAAGCACTTGTAGACATTGTAAGCGTGTTCGCAGTTATTTGCACCTGTTTCAAGTGCGCATTTGTTAATTGCTTCAACTTTCTTCTCGTGACTTCCTTCATTACCACCGAGCTTTGAAATCATGATGTCCTTTTGGATTTCCTCATTATCATTTAAGAAACCAGCTCTGCGGGGAAAATATTCACATCAGTGAAAATGCTTAATTAAATAGTCTTTGTGAACTTACCGCTTGAAGAAACATCTGATGAAGCATTTTGCATTATCATCAGCGTCGGTAAAATCACCACGTCTCAATCTAGTTGCAGCCTCCTTCGTAGTACCAGTCTCAATAGCACATTGTCTCATGTTTTCGGCAGCCTTTTTATGAGACTCATCCTGCTGAAATCGTCACATAAAATATTACATATCGAAATTCACTATCAAAGTTTATTTTGCTATTTAACTCACTTGGGCTTGAGCAACTGCAACAAGAATAACAAAAGCGATAGCTGCTACAAATTTCATTTTTAATAGGGAGATGAAATATTTGAAGGTACAAACTCAAAGTGTCGCAACTAACTGAATTATATTTCTCGTGAGATCCAAGTACTTATACTCCTCAAAAAACTACTTAATTTTTTCTGACAGAGTACAGATTTCGATTGCTCTGGATTTTCTAAGTTCTCGTGAGAGCGTACATAGTGAGATACTAATATTTATGTTGATAATGATATAGACAGTTCATGTTTCAAGTTGATAAGACATTAAAATAAAACAAACAAAATCGATTGATAACAAAAAGCATTTTTATTTTACTTAATCAGTAATTGACATAATGAATTTGCATTTTGTTTAGGCTGGCGTTGGACCAACTTCAGCTATGGCTGGAACTATCTCAGCTATGGCTGGAACTATCTCAGCTATGGCTGGAACTATCTCAGCTATGGCTGGAACTATCTCAGTTGGGGGAACTAGCTCAGTTGATTGACTGCGATAGCATTTATAAATTGCGAAAGCAGTTTCACACTCATCTGTGCCTTTTTCTTGTACACATTTTCGCACAGTTTCATCGAAGTTATCATGCTTTGCCCAAGACTTTTGGCCTGAGATTTTTCCAATAATTGCATCTGCTTGTGGCTCACCGGCATCATTCATGAATCCAGCACTGTAGAGTAAAAGAAGACAACGATGAAAATAAACACGAGAACCGATTTTCCTGACCTTCCCACTCACCGTTTAAAGACGCATCTCACGAAACATTTGGTCTTCTCATCGTCGACACTAAAGTCGCCATGTTTCATTCTTTTGGCACTTTCGTCATCAATTCCAATTTCGGTTTTGCATTCCTCAATAAAAACTTTGTGTTCCGACTTCATCTTGTCGCCTACACTTTCGGCACCTGTTTCTTCTTCCGATGGCTGGAAAATATTTTTATTATGAAATTTTAATGTTATCAAATTGACTTTGACCTCAACTTACGAAAGCTTGTGCAACGACTAACAAAACAGCTAAGGTGATGATTAACTTCATTATGTATAAGATTATTTACCAACTATGTTTGAAGATATCTGAAGGAACTGATATATTTTTGCACAATTTCTCGACTATTTATACCCAAAATATTAAAGTTCTTTTTATCCAAAACCCACATGAAATTAGAATATTTTTTGTTCAAGAACTCTTAAGGAACAGTTTTTCAGTGATATGTAAATCGTAGGAAATGTTGTCTATAATAAGCATGTGACATTTTAACATAATCATCCATATACGGTTATGGTGAATGCTGAGATAACTGTAATCTCCGGTCACCTTTTGCTTGATAATTCTTTCTCTTTAGATTTATGAGTTCAAAATAAACAATTTTTTTGTCGTTTTTAATTTGTTTGCAGAATTTTTATTTTGCTTTCGAATAATTTAATTTTTAATTCGAATGCTCGTGACGATGTGAGTGAGTTGGTCTTGATAATGGAATATCGGCTCTGTAGCACTTAAACACTTTGTAAGCAGTGTCACATGAATCTGTTCCCTTTTCTTGAGCGCATTTATTAATTACATCTTCTGATGTTTGGCTTGATCTGCCTTCAGCAACTAGACGAGCAATCATTGTGTCCTTCAAAATTTCATCAGCATCATTCATGAATCCGGTCCTGAGAAAATTGGGAAATTATTAAAGCTTCATTTTTAAGTTGGTTACCTGTTACCTACTTCTTGAAATAACATTTCACGAAACACTGGAAGCAAAAGCTTTTGTTAAAATTAATAACAATATTAAATTTCTTGATTAACCTTTGACTCGTCATCGACACTACCAGCATCGCCACTTCTAACTTGCATCGCCTTTTCTCTGCTAATTCCCGTCTCTGTAATGCAATGTTTCATGTCTGCCATTGCCTTTGTTCTTGATTCATCAGCGGGCTGCAAATGTTCGTAGTTTATATTTGATAACTGAAAAATAAAAAAAAACAGTTTTCGGACAATTTCTTACACTTTTTTGAGCAGCAACAGCCGCAAACAGCAAAACAAATGCAACGATGAACTTCATTGGAGCGAAATCAAAAGTGAACTGCAAACTGAAATTGTTAAATTAAATCTAATTGACTCCGTGAACGAAATCAAGCAATTTACTCCACAAAATTCAAACTCTCATGAGAAATGACGACAGAATCAGCTGAATGTATTGAAAAAAATCCACGCTTATGATGTTTGTTTATATGCTCGCAGTTCATTAGCCGGTGATAACAGCTGCCGATTACTTAATGTTTACAAGCAACGCTAAGCTTTTAAGAGATTTTGTTCTTATAAATTTGAATAAAACAATAAATTTTTCATGAAATATTTTTATTATGCTTTCAGAAGTATAAAGTTTAATATTTTTTAAGCTGGTGTAATTTTTGCCAGCTTGCCAGTATAATAACATTTGTAGATATTGTATGCAATTTCACAGCTATTCTCTCCGGTTTCCTTTACACAATTTCCAATCAGTTCCTCCAATGCTTCATTTTTGACTCCTTCTTTTGCTTGCAGTTTTGAAACGATCACCTCCATCTGTGGTTCATCAGCTTCATTCAAGAATCCAGTTCTGAGAATAATTTATTAATACATTAAATGTTTAGTTGAAAAGATGAAGATAGAACAGAATGTTGAAGAAATAGCAAAAACTCACTTTCTGAAGAAACATCTCACAAAACATTTTGATTTCTCATCATCAACACTAAAATCGCCATGTTTCAATTTCTCGGCACTTGCATCATCAATTTCAGTCTCACTCTTGCATTGCTCAATGTTATCTTCGACATTAATTCTTTCATCCTCGTTAACAGGCTGAAAGTTGTTTTACATCAATTAATCCACGGGTTTTTTTTAAATATACTTTAGATATTCTTACAGATGCTTGAGCGACAGCAAAAAGAAGAATAAAAGCGACAGTAAATTTCATATTTGCAAGAATAATTTCAACACCACAACCTGGAATAGTTTCAATGAGACTGATGAATGTTTTGCTAAATATTTTGACTTTTTATACAGAAAACAACCACAAACTGGTTGAAAAAAAAAAAACATTCTGATTTGGTGGGGAGAAGAATTTTAGAAGTCACTGGGATTCACACAGAACCCGACTTCAGAATCCACTAAAACTCATTTATCACCTTTATGTGCTTTGAGGTTGGAGAAAATTGTTTTGCGGTCAATTAAAAGTTGACTTCAAATAATTGTTTAGTCGGGTGATAGATGTTTGCAAATATTATTTTTAGTTTTAAAGAAAAAAAGAGTGATATTTGTGCACACACAAATGACTTAATTTACTTAGCTCAAACATCGATTGTTTAATAAATCGTGTTTTCATGTTGTGGAAATAGCAAGGCGCCTCTCGATTTCAGGTATGTACTGATTTTGTACCAAAATTCATTGACCTTTGAGCAAAACATCGATTTATTCTAGAGAGAAATTACTGACTTTAACAACAATAATTGAATAGATTTCAATGATGCTCATGGCACAGCTTATGGAACTAATAAGTTTGTTTCTTTTTTGCTCCAAATGTTTCAAGCATTTATTTTTTTTATTAAATTCATGTTGAAAGTTATCATTTTATAACAAATCAATATTAATGTGCCGCCACTGTTGGGGTTGGTGCACGGTAAACTTTTTCATCCCAGAAGCATTTATAAATATTGTGAACAGTTTCGCATTGTTCTCCATTTTTGCCTTTAATACATTTTTCAATCGATTTCTCCAAGTTGACATTGTCATCAGATTTATCAGTAGCGAAATGCTTAGTCATCACATCTTTTTGGAGCTCATTGGCTTCATTCAGGAAATTAATTCTATTAAAGAAAGTCATTAATTTTCAAGAAATTTAATTGCTTGCAGTGATCACTTACTGTTGAAAGAAACATTTCACAAAGCACTGAAATTGTCAAAATTCATGAGTAAAATAAATTTAAAAACCGAAAATATTTAATTACTTTTGATTTTTCGTCATTGCTGCTGAAGTCACCAAATCTCAGCTTTAATGCATCTTCAGTCGGGATATCGATTTCTTTCATGCAAATTTCGATTGTTTTATCCACTTTGGTTTCAACAATTGGTGATGGCTAAAGAAAAAAAAATGTTCAAGTCACCAAATTTTATCGAAATTACATCTCAAAATGTTACCGATGCATTAACAGCAGCAACTAAAATAGCAAAAGCAATAACGAATTTCATTTTAGGAAAATGTTTTCTTTGATTAAATCACTGAATAATCGTTAGCGAAACTGATGAAGATTAGCACAGATGCGATGTCTATTTATACTAAATATTCTTAGACCATTGGAAAAAAAACGAAGCCTTGAGCTAAGTGAGTGCAAAATCCAAATTGGTTCGAAGTGCTGATTGGTCAATTAATGATCCATCACGATGATAATGTAAAAATAAGAGAATAAGTATTTGTTTTTTGTACTGCAAACTTTATTTAGAATTAGAATCCTTAACAAGATTTATCGCGATTTAGGAGATGTGGTATTGCAGGGTAAGCATTTTATTGTGGATGGGGATGAACTTTACTCCAGTAACAATTGTGAATTTTAAAAGATTTATTGCAGATTGTGTCACCTTCCAATAGAGTGCATTCATCAATAATTTTTGTGATTTTTTCTGTAATAGCTTCGTCCTTATGCTTGGCGAGTTTTTCCAGCATCACTTCCTTTTTCAAATTGCCTTCCTCATCCATGAAACCAGTTTGCTCAAAGAAGCACTTAGTGAAGCATTGATTCTTCTCATCGGCATCTTCAATAACAGAGAATCTGATTTTCTTAGCGTCCGCAATTTCGATGCCACTTTTTTCAGAGCAGTACGTTGTATGACCTTCAATGATTTGCAATTGCTCGTCGGTAAGTGAATGAGCCGAATGATCTGAATGAGCCTATTGAGAAATTAAACTATTTGAACAAAACTGAAAAAACTCTTTTTGCTTGTCACTTAATTACATTAACAATAAGTAAAGTCAACACAACTGCGACGATAACTTTCATTTTTCTGAATTTCTCTGGCACTGAAGCGGACGAAAGTTGAACAAAAACTGATGATCCGTAGCTGAAATTCCTGCACTTTTATACCATCGTAAGATGTCCCAAGTCTCGTTAACATATCGTGGATCCATAAATTTTAAGATTTATTTAATTTCATTTCGGTGTCTGAGGATGTAACCCTTAAAACGACAGTTGCATAATGTATTGTAATGCAATAAAATGAGATGCATTTTTATAGGCAATGATAAATCTTCATCTTAAGAAATAGCAGCGAAGAATTGTTTAAAAATCATGTGAAAAAAAAAAAAAACTTTAAAAGGTCACAAAGATTGTACTTTCGACAAATTTGTTGGCCATAAAGGGTTAACTTTATTTTCAAAGCTAAAGTCCTATGAGCAGTATTTGAAATGAAACCAGTTCTAGATCAGAATATATAAATCTAATTCTGAATGGAAACATTCAAGTTTTTAAGAATCTTCAAAGAAAAAAAAAATGCATTTTAGTGAAAGTTAAAAGTTTTATTGAACTCCACAGAAATCACGGGCATGACAAATCGTGGCTATTAATGTATTAATGTGTCTGGGACGACCGACGACAAACCTGTTAACCGGTTTAGATAGTTATGCATTTTCATTATTAGTCATTGTTTGAAATCCAAACAAATTTCATGAACTTATCAATTAATGTACAGCGGCAGTAAAAAAGCAAACAAGTATTTTGTAAGTCAAGTTCAAGAGCAAACGTGAAGTTGCTAATAATTTGCATATTCAATAGATTTATGATTTTTTTTTTTTTTTTTTTTCAATTTACTGTGGTCACTGACTGCTTTTTTGTGGTTCAGCTCGTGACGAATCGAAGACAAACAGAATGTGGATAGCAACGAAACACAGTTGAAAATGAAACAAATTCTATTTCAATTTGACAGCAATTTTTTTTTTATTTTAGAAAAATAAATTAATAAAAATTAAATATCACAGATTAAAATTGTACTGCCTTGCGATAACATTTGTAAGTGTTAAAAGCAGTGCGGCATGGTGTTGCTCCCTTTTCGTTTTTACACTTTTCATATACAGCTTTCACTTGAGCTGAATCCTTATCAGTAGACAATTTTTCGATAATAACTTTTTCATTTTGATTTCCATCGGCATCCATAAATCCAGCTTCACGGAAGAAACACAAAGTGAAACATTGTGTGCTTTCATCTTCATTGCTAAAATCACCAGCTTTAAGTTTTCTTACGATAGCAGGATCGACATTTGTCTCAGCAATACACTTCTTCACATGTTCTTGACCTTTATGTTTTTGTTCATCAGTAAATGGAAATGCGCAAACAGCAGCGACAAGTCCCAAAATGGTAATGGCGACGAAAGCTTTCATTTTTATTTTTAATTAAATTTGTCAACTTAACTGCTGGAAAATCGTTAGAAAACTGATAAAATTCATAAGATTTGCATTTCAATTTATACAGAAAAAAAAGTTTTAGCACTGAGTCATTTGGTGGGAAACTTTTATTTTTGTGTCGACAACAAAAATGCATTTTTCGCTTGCCTTTGCACAATGTCAATGTCTCACTTCCGTTATTGTAATTTGAATAAATGTTTTATGCAATCTAGTGCTTAATTTGCATTGCTTCAGCATTAATTAGCAACGGAAGCTTTTCTAAGTGAAACTCGTCTCTCGATAGAGTTTTCCTTCAAATGTCTCTTTGTGCTTCTATTAATTAATTGCTAAATTATTTTCAAGGAACTTTTATTCGTAATTAATTGTTGCGATTTTTGACATAACACTCATAAATTTTAAAAGCAGTTTCACATGAATTTTGACCTTTGACATCTTTGCAAATGTTGTAAATCTTTTGAACTTTCTCCGAAGGTCGATCATGTGAGAGCTTTTCAATAATAACATCTTCGATTAATTCGTCACTATGCATGAAGCCACTGTGTTCCATGAAACATTTAACAAAGCACTAAATGATTGTTTGAGATTAATGATAACAGAAAAGCTTTCAATTTTATTAAAGCTTACCTGACTCTTTTCATCGTGATTTGAAAAATCGCCTTTCCTTAAACGATTAATTGTTAACGGACTAATTCCAACTTTGTAAACGCAATCTCGAGCGTATGCTTCGCCAAGATGCAGTTGCTTGATTATGAAAGCGTCAGAGGCAAAAATAAACGCAGAAATGATAAGAATTACTGCGAAATTCATTTCGGTGACTTTTTTGCAGTTCGTAAAAATATCTTGAATGAAACTGACACAAAGTTGAGCATTGGAACTTACTTTTATATGTCAGAAATCTTTTGAAATTTCCCATAAAAATCTAAATTTCCATACAATTGAAAATTACTAAATCGGCAACAAATAATTCACTAACTAACGAGTAAACCCCAATCAACGCTTCCGAAATTTTTAATTTTCATCGAAGAAAAAAATTTATTTGTAATTTCTAAAAGTTTTTCATTAAAATTAATTTGTTTTGCACTTATCAGGTAATATTTAAAGTTCTTAAAGTGGTCGTGTGAATGGAGCAGCATTATTAGTGGCCAGGTGGAAGTTTCCTCGTAAAGCTGTCGATGTGAAATGTCCCATGTTGCCAACTGCATTTCCATTACAGGCACCAGATAGGAAATTAGCCCACGAGGCACATTGTCGTGATGGGAAAATTGGCGCTCTTGCACGGACTGATTCAGCCCAAATTCGGCATGCAAAATTGTGTGAGCATGTTGCGGCAACTGTGCCAATAGCTGAAGTACACATTGGCTGTGGTCCACCACCATTGACCCAGAAACTTGTGTGACCATTTGTCAGATGATCACCAAAGCTGGCGCCTTCAGTGTGAACTGTCTCAACATAAACTCCATCACTTGGACTCAAGCGTCCGATGACTGGAAGTAAAACGGTTTGAATCTGACCTGGATCGAGTCCAGTGATTCTTTGAACTCTGTTCCTGTTTTGCGATTGAGTGGCGACATTTCTTCCGACAATTCCAGCGATTTGCGCGCCAAGCGAAAATCCAAGAACATGTGAAAGTTGTTGATTATAACCAGCATTGAAGAGACTGTTTAATGCCATTGCAATATTTCGTCCGATTTCATTTGCATTTGTCACAGTATTCACTTGAATATTTGGATAATGAACCAAAATAAAGTTGACAATATTTGCGTTCACATAAGATTGTTGAATGTCTTGAACAACTTCAGTGTCGGGCGTTTGAGTGAAGCCATATAGGAAAATCACTGTCACACGATCGCGCTGGAATGATGGGTGGTTGAGGATATTTTGAAGGTTTCCAACATTAAAGTTGACAAATTGACCAGGACTGTAAATTTAAATGTCATTAAATTTTGTTTTTTTTTTTTTTTTTCATTTTAATCCACGATTAAACTTGGGATTAGATTATCCTGCTAAATATTAAAAATAATTTTTCTTTTACCTTGGGAAGAAAGTGAGTGTTATTTGATCGGCAATTGTTTGGCTCTCAGCAGTACCAATGAGAAGAATAGCCGCAAAAATTGAGATTAAATATTTGGTCAACATTTTAAAATCTACTGTCGAATTTCAGTTTTGCAATTGGTGAATTTTTGAAAGAATCTTTTTGTTTTTATGCAGGATCAAAATCTGCCGAAGCTGTTATCACATCAATTCGGTTATTAAAAAAACAACCAATAGCTAAACATCATTTGTGAAGCTTTTTTTCTTCATATTAATCCCACGCTTATGATAAGATAACGAAGACCGAATGATAATGAAGATATCTATTTATAAAAAGAAAAAAAAAAACCGGGAACAAAGAAGAACTTCCACTTGAAAGCTTTTGAGAAAATACACGTACGCTATTTATTGTGATAAAGTTTGTTATTAAACAATTTTTTTATTGACGAATAGAAAATTATTTTTTGTATTTCTGTGGATGGCGCTGAGATAAGCAACTTCGAGGGAGGCCAAAATTATATTACTTACAGATAGGAGAACACTTGAGAATCAGTTAGAGCTACTTAGAGATTTTTTATATCGGTTTAACGATCAATTGTACGCTAGTGCGTTTCAAGTGTATCTGAGTAAAGATGGAGCGAAATTATTTTTTCAATTACACAATTATTCATCAATTACATTAAATTATGTTTTGACATAAAAGTTTCCAGTCTTGTTAAGATCTAAATAAGGTCCCAAAAATGCCAGATCTTCATTAGATTCGCATTGATGTGCCTTCAGTTCACGAATGTTCCGACATTTGACCGCTGGAAAAACTCGAGAATGTTTCGCTGCCACGCTCTCGGCCCAAATTGTTGGCGTGTGCAAATGACTGCAAATGCTCGTAACTGGAAAAACCAAATACTTGAACTATTTACTGCTTCTTTTTTTTTTGATATTTTTATACTATTGATTGGTTAATGTTTGATTACTCACAAATAGAAAAATTTGCACGGCACGAAGGCTGAAAATATCCGCCATTAATCCAAAATATCGCATTGCCCTTGGATTTTGTGGATCCAAACATATTCGATTCGCCATGAATGACATCAACAAATATTGCATCGCCAGTGTTTAATTCAGGAATTGCAATATTAAAGAAGGATGGAATTTGTCCTGGATCCAATCCGGTTATCCTTGGCAAAATGTATTTTTGCTTCGATTTACTGATAACATATCTTCCAATTCGTGAAGCTATTTGTGCGCCAAGTGAAAAGCCAATGACATGAAATTTATCATAACCGGCGTCGAACAGTTTTATCAGACTCGTTGCAATGTTATCACCAAATTCGTTTGCATTCTACACAAATATAAAATTTATTCTTTTGCTTAATCGAGGTCAACCAATTCACTCACAAAAAGCGTGTAGTCCAATATTGAGTCGTAATTGACGAGTAGAAAATTAAAATCACCATTCGTGAGATAAGCGTCGACTATTTTGCGCACAGATGGTTGATTAGCGGTTTGCGTAAAGCCATAATTATAAATTGCCGTGACTTTTTCGTGATCGAAATTCGGATGGTCGAGAATTTTGTGTAAATTATGCACGGAATATGATTGAGCTGAGTATTCTCTGCAATAAAAAATCGTGCATTAGCCAAAAATGGGTTCACTGGTTAATAATCACTCCAGTTCTCACCCAAAAATGAATGTGATTTTAATTAGTCCACGAACATCTGCGCAAAGTCCAAATCCGATCAAATGAATTGTAGACAATAAACACAGATAATATTGCTTCATTGTCAATCGACTAGCAGCAAACTTCTGGCAGATGATTCAACAAAACATCCATTCGATATCCATAACTGCGCAGTTAGTAATCGGGCAATACCAAATAAAATTTTAATAGCTCCGCCGATGTATAAATTGTTCATTACATCATAAATATTATAAAATTCCCCGCAATAATTTTTGGGTCATTTAATCGATCAAAAGTCCAAAACTTAATATTTGAGGTGAATTATGAATGAAAACCGACTGAAGGTCAAAAATTCCCAATTGGAAAGATGATTTATGAATTGGGCTTTTAGGATCTATTAATTAGTGCGCCATACGAAGTATGTTCAGATTTTTGAATCGAGTCGCTTGATATGAAAACGTCGGCTGAAGGTGATAATTTGCAGCAATCGAAAATTGTCGATAATTATTGATGGCAATATATAGGAATCACACCTTTTTTTTCGTGTCCGTTTCCGAAAATAATGCGTTTTGCGGAATCGATGAAAGAAAGGTGTTAACTGACACATTACTAGGTAGAGCGGAAATAATATTAGAGAGCGAGAGGACCATTAAAGAGGTTTGATTTATGAATGACTTCATGGCGCCAGGCTCGAAAGAATGAGTGTTGTTTATGTTCAACTTCGATTTTAACCATTGCAAAAGGAGCGAAGATGAAGTTGATTGTTGAAAGTGCAAATGATTAAATTCTATTTGATTATAATTTGTGAATAGAACTATAACTTCAATTTATTTTATTTTTCTATTCTTGTTTGGTGGTCTTTGAGTGTTGTTGATGTACATCACGTGACCGATATTAAAAACGTTTAATAAAACATCCTTTGCTCAAAAGGATGTTGATGGCTTAATAGTATTTTGAACTCACGCAATTGACCTACCGCATAGAGTTCACCGAATAAAAAAGTGTGTCGCAATTGGTTCCATAATTCTTTTTGATGGATTCGTCTGATGGAACATCAGAAAACCGCAAACAGCAATCAAAAATTTGCTGGTAACAAAGTTTCAGCAGTGAGAGAAATATTTGGCAATTGACCTACTGAAGTTAATGAAACCGCACCGAAAAAGTGGCAAATGAATATCAAAAGAAGAATGCTCAATTGAAAAATGAACGTTACGATCAATTCAAGATGTGCGCGCAAAACGTGAGAATCGAGTAATTGAACGTTAATGACTTTGACCTTTCGCTTTAAAGTCATTTAGTTTTACACATAATCGAACGTTTGTAGAAAGTGAATATAATTTAATGTGAATTCCAAAGAAATTCTTCATGTTTAGGCACTTTCTTAAGAATTCCTTTCTTGCGCAACTTGAGACGTTCGAAGGCTGCAAAGAAACATTTGTTGTGCAATTTTATGTTTTGTAATTGAAAATTATTCTGAGATTGATCTCAAGCAAACTTGTTCTTAACCTTGCGATTTACAGTTATTAGAATTAGCATAAAATCACTTAGAATTAATTGTCGTTGTACTTCAATAGCTTTTCATAAATTTGCCACAAAATTCTGACCCTCATCGGTGTCCCAGCGTTAATTAGCCGTAAGCTGGTAATTCAATATAACAAGCAAGCTGCATTACGCGTGCCATTTTCAGAACTCGCGATCGCTTATTTTACATTTTTTTTATGCACAATGAAATAAGAAGACGCACATCTACTGCTCAAGATGTACTTTCTCGCTGGATTGTGTAATCGGAACCGAAAATAAAAATTAAACAAAAAGAAAAAAAAAAAAAAAACTTTTTGTACACACTTTTACTGTTTCTTCGGCTTCGGGCTTCGCGAAAGTGCGATAAGAACGCGTCGCTTGTTTCACCAAAACAGAAAACGAAAAGAAAAAATCGCATCGTCTTCGTCGTTGATGTCGCGCGACCAAGAAATATGACGCAGAAAGAGTTTTATGTTGTCAAAGAAGGGGCAAAAAATATTATTTAATAAAAATTTCTTATCGTGTACACAAACCTTAACATTATGAAATAAAATTGATGTCGTTTGTTTCGCTGCTGGACGATTTAAAAAATCTTCGGCCGCAGTTGTGTGTTTTTTTAATAAACAATTATTTTTCATATCATAAAAGCAACGAATGATAAATATTGGAAAAATTGTGATAAGAAAGCGCACGATTGTGCAAATGACAGAGCATATCTCGTTATTCGGCCCGATGGGCGATTTTGATTTTTAACAAGGAACATTGACTGGAGATCGTTTGAATTTTTAATCAGCTTTTGGTCGCAAGTACAACGTGATACACTGGATGCTCTTTGAGAATTCCATTTCTAAAGGAATGCACAAAGAAACCGGTTTTATGTTAATTGAACAATCATAATTGCACAAAACATTTTTCTTTTCTTTGACTGGCGGTTCATGTGAGAACAGAAAATGTTTCAGAAGGAAAACGAAAGTGAAATAACATCCCGAGTGCAAATGCAATTGCACAACAATTATCGTGCACCGACAATCTCACTATCTCTCTCTCTCTCTCTTTCTTTTGTATTTCCAATTCTGCCTAAAATAATTAATTGTAGAAATGTATCGGTTACACACAAAAATATAATTCATGAAAAGCATTTTTGTTGCAGACATTTGCACAAGCTCAACAGGATCCCAAAAAAAAAAAATATTGATGATCAATATGCATTTTTTCACTCAGGTTAAAGCAGATGCATTAAAATCATAATAGCGAAGGAATAAAAAAAAAAACATTCAATGAAAACACCTTTCATTACAACAAATGCATCTTTTGCATTTATGCGAAACGTTGAATTTGTTTATTCCCCAAAAAAAAAAAATCTAAAAAAATTGTAGCAAATTTTCCAATTTCAGATATTTTCTAACCTTCCAGACAATGGGAAATAAAGTGTTCGGTGTGCGTTTCATAAAGAAAGGCTTCCAAACTCCTTGAATTCAATATGATTACTGGCTTCTAGAATTATTGATGGTGACGATATTTTATTTCCCATCATGCGATATGTTTGGCAAAACTCAAATGATAAACCACCCCATTTTCTATTGTTCAATTGTGAATCCTTTATTGAAACATAACAACAAAAGGCGAGAAATTTGTTAAAAATCATTTCAAAAATAAAAATGTTAAAAATGCAGAAGGTTTACAAAATGTTTCGCATTCCCTTGAATGATGAAACAGGAGAAAGGATTTAAATGTTATACATTGGAATATGTACTATTACTAGTATGATGCTCGATCATGAGCGTTCGTTGAACTTAAACATTTCGATCCCAAATTCAAAAGTTATGGCTCCAGATTTAACCTTAACATTTACGACGGGCTCGAGTAAATTATAGTATAGATAAATTCATAGCATTTTACGCTCATAAGTTTCTTTTTCTAGATCTTTATGACCGTAGTAGAATGTGATACACATTTTTTTTTGTGCGGGTGAACAATGCAAAAGACCACAAAAAAGGATTGCTTATGAATATTTGAAGGATCCTCATCTGTTTTGAATGCATCTGCTCAAGTGACTCGTGCTTTACAGTATTTTATTGTTGGTTTTCTGAATTATTTCATTTCTATTCAACTCGCTTTCCATTGTGTGTATTCAGATAATGATTGGAAACATTCGATTATGAGGTTTTTTATTCGTCTGTGATCGGTTCATCAGATGTTTCTTGATCGGTAACATCTTCACACTATGAAATGAGTGTTCATGAATTCAAACATTTATTATGCTAAATTACATGCAACAACTCACGGTGCTTAATTAAATTTGTATGCAGCAAAAAAGGCATCAAAACTACCATCAGTAACTATTAACACGAGATATTGTGCAGCATAATTTCTTATTCGAGGTGCTTTTAATTTATGGGTTTTTCTTTCTGTTTACCGAGAATTTGCAATTACTTCGCCAATAAAAAGCACTTTTCAGTATATTTGGCAATGGAGATATTCAATTATGAGCACACGGCATGGTACCATGCCATGATGATCATAAATGTCGAAACTTTATGTCTGTTTATCGTAACTGCCTGAATTTAGAACAAACAACTCGAAAGAATTCGTTTGCGTACCATAAAGCTTGTAATCATGCTTCGAACTTTTTCTTTTTTTTTTTTGCTTATACATGCAACAAAATTGAAATGTTGAAATTGTCCAGAACGAGTGGCACTAAATAACCAGCTTTACATTAACGATCGTCCGAACCAAAAGTATGATTTTTGTCATAAAGCCACTGAATAAATGACTTCAGATCAATGAAGAACCTCAATAAATACTGAATGCAGTAAGCGATATGCAAGTTAGCATTAAATTTATATCACTTATACGCTTCGTGTTTGGCATTTTTTTTTCCACGGCGACGTGCACAATAATCGATGGAACATTTGCAAATATTTATACAGTGCACATTTGGCGGCCGTAGCAGTTTTACTGTAATTATAAAGTTTCGGTTATCTCGAAGCTAAACACACCGCAAGCGTCGTAAGTGAAAATGCAAATATTTGAGCATCTCTCTTGCGATGGAGCACTTGAAGGTAATTTCAGTCATTATACTTCGCTTCGGCAAATGTGAACGCAACACAGTCATTCTCGCAAAGTAAAATCGATCAATTGAACGTCCCGGTCTGATGAATCATGAACGCATTAATGATAACACAAGTCTTGTTATTAAAAAATTTGCAATTTGAATCTCATCAAAAACTGATAAAGGAACAAGACGCGAGTGCAATTTAATTGCGCATTGTTACACTGCACATAAAATGATCGATGGAATTTGTTTCGGCAATAAAGAAGCATGACAAATGACAAGGCATTAATCAGGCAATCGATTGACACGCGACACGTGACAGTTCATTAACCTTCGCATTTTCGACATTTATTTTATTATCATTTCTTAACCTCCAAAATTGTTGAAATATCATAAAGAGTTTTGCAACACAAATACACAATTACCGATAATCAAAAAATTAAACAAAATTTAAATCGCCTCAGGGATAAATCATAAAATAAATTGAAACATAATTCCACGGTTAGCGAAGACAATTGTCAAATATTAAATCATCGGCACTTGAATGTGATGTTCTAGAATTATTTCGGCACAAATGGAAGCACACGATGATCCCTCGAAGCAATTACTTCTGGTTTGTCCATCATTAAAATTTGCGTTTCATCCATCCAGTGTGGTTTAATGGTGTGATTACAGCGATCGCTAACGGGCTTGATGTATTAGCTTAATTAATTTTTTTTTATGCTACCCACCGAAAACGCCCACCCAACGCTTTGATGTTTACGGCAGATCCATCAAGCACATGAAATAAAAAATACAACAAAACAGCCCGAAAACTTCTTGCGAAAATTACAATTCGGTTTTTAGATACATTCATTAACTGTGGCGAAATAAATGTATCTCGATGCCAAAAAGTCTTCCAAGAAATGAAAACTTAGGCTCATATAAAACGATCGCCTGTGGCAGGACACCACAAAAAAAATGGACAAAATTCTAAATGACATTCGAATGAAAATTATATTTGAAAATAAATTTGTTGTTTGTTAAAAGGCGTGAACTATTGAAAGGTCTTGAAGGACATTGACAATGGACAATGAAGTTTGATGGACTTCTTTGTTTGCTCTTTTGTTTGTTGCATTAAGGCGCTTTCTTAAGGAATTTACCTTTAGCAATTGTTTTGTCGGGTGCATTGTTGTCCAGTAGGCAAATCTCGGCAGGAGAACTTCATGGCATCAATAGAACATGTGTCTAAAATGCATTTAATTATATTTATTAGATCTTCGACTGGACATTCTCTCTTAAAGACATTCGAATTGGTCATTTATTATATATATGCGATGAAAATCTTTTATGGTATAGATGTGGATAATTAATGGATTTGCACACGCTTGATGAGCCCACTAAATATTTGTAAAAGGTCCAACAAAAGGTGACAATAGGAAGACGACTAAAAGTCTATTGTTATCATAGTTTTACTTTTTTATCAAATGACTCGGGGTCCTAATTTCATAGTTGCATGGTGGGTCCATCGTCAAATGTCAAGCATTTGATAAAATATTATTCATCTCAAAGTTCCATTAAAAATTCCTTTAAATTAGCAACGCTTCTAGGTCCTGTATTTCGGCAAATTGCTTTTAATCGGCAATCAATGGCATGGTTTAATGAGTTACTGTTAGATAAATTTGATGCGCCTTCCTTTTTTCTTCATCGGCTCCTAATTTTAACGCACGGTTTGGTTTTCATTTATCTCTTGAATTTCGATCTCCATTAATTGGATCGTTGGCTCGTTCCTCATTTTGCAGCATCCCTTTTTATGAAATTATATTCTTTGTTGACGGAACAGTCAAATAGTCAAAGAAATTGTTTGCTTTTCACTTCGGAAAACACTTAAAATATTTCCAAGAAATTTCTATTTAAATTTCTTTTTGTCATAAGAATTTCAACTTTCCATCAATGTGACGTTCATTCAAATTTGTCATCAGGCTCTTGTATGCTCGACTGATGAATATCGATCATTGGACTCATGAAACCATAGAAAATTCATTCAATTGATGCAATTTCACTCGTTGTTGCATAACAAACAAATGCGAAATGCAATCAATCGGAGAGCATTCAAATCGAATGAAATGAATGAGGGATGAGAGAAAATTCCACTTTTGAATGGGTATATCCATTAATTTTAATCAAAACATGAAAGCCGGCTCATCAAGGATTACGCAAAAGAAACGTTCTGAATAGATTTCATTGTTAGAAAGTCCTTCAAAAAGGATTTCATTCATTTGAATGGAAAATGTTACAAAATAATAATTTTATGCAACAAATCGGTTTCGATTCATTCGGTCAATTGAAGAAGTCTTTTCAAAAAGCCTCTTAAAGCATCATCTCTTTGACTCATCAATTATACAAGCTGAATGATGGGGCATATTTAGAAGTGATGTTAGAATTAATGCAGGACAAAAGTGAAAGCCGTTTCAGGTAAATTTGTTTTATTTGCATAAGTTTCCTTTTTTGCGGCACAAAATCATTGAAAATATTTGAACAAACCACAAGCGAGCCAGTCGAAAGTCTCTACTGTTATTTGCCATAATCTTATTGATCCTTCACACAATGAAATGTTAAATGCAATCTTACATAAGCCTTTAAAGCAACCGAGAAAATGCAGTTAAAAGTATCTCTTTAAAGTTGTAAATAACTCTTTTGCGGCAAATGAAGCCAACAATGAAATCGATCCTTAAGTTTTGCAATCCTTGAAAGGATTCTCTTGGAATATTGAACGGATTGCAGCAATAAACTATTTACAAAATCCTTAAAATTCCTGCCTCGAGGAGACTTTTATCGAGGAAGTTGGACTCGTGTCTCGTTTCGTTTTAATTAAGAAAATAGATTGGACCTTGGCGACCGTCAGCTTTGATATGATTATCAATGAATTAAAGTGCAAAATCATTTAACTTTTATCGTTTTACAATTTCATTAGTTCCAATGCCGAGACAATTTGAGAGTTTTATTAATGACAAAAGGACCTCGAATGTCCTTAAGATAGGAATTCTGTGATCACAACCAGACATGAGAATAATCTTTATGGGCTCATTGATAAAACAATAGAAGAGAGATTTGATTTTTTTTTTTTTTGAAGAACGAAGACCCAACAAGAATACGAAGTATCCTTTGAAGAGAATTGTAGCAGGTACATTTGACGCGATTATCATCAACGAAATGATCCCAAATGAAATTAAAGGAAAGAAAAGATTTCTTGTGGTGAGATTCTGACAGTTTTGTGATATCGCCTTTTTAGTAGAGAAATTTATTACACTTTCTTTCCATCTATTGCGACCGCAATAAATCATTCCTTCAATTAGATATTATTCTTCATTGACACTCTGAATCCCACTTAAGACAAGACGAGTGATGAAATGTTTCTTGCTGTTAGAGCACAATTAAATCTTTCCACTTGGCGGATTTAACTGAATAAGATTTCTCTGAATAATTGATCAGTGTTTAATGGAAAGAAATCTTTTGTTGCAGCTTATTGTTCGTTGAACTGGAGCAGCCGATGATTGATGAGAAGACTGATGCAATTGTTTCACGTGCATGAAAACAAAAAAATAACAGCATGAAGCGAATTTACTTGAAATGGGCACAAAAAAAAAAAAACTTCTTTTCGAGCTTCTGTTTGTCTGGAAGAAATTCCAAAGAAATCCATCTGAATGTTCCATTAGAAGTATTTTCAATGCCGTACAATTAATAATTATTTTAATGGTTTTTGGTTTGCGAGAGCCACGAGACGATCGAAACGATCGTCGATCGATCGGCGATTTGCTGGGTTTCCTGTTCTCGAGCAAAATTAAGACATTAAATTTTATGAATCTCTTTCTCTCGTAAAGTTTGCTTTTTTATGAGTTACTCATATCTCGTACTAATGCGTGAGGTCCCGGCTTGCGGGTTTCTGCACAAAACTCTCCTAAAAATTTCCCAATTATGTTCAATTAAAAATATTTAAAGTAATTTTAATAAATATTGTGTACATAGTTAAATTACACAAAGAATCATCTTGATGATACTCAGGCTCGAGACATAAGGGCTGCATAATGGCGTAAGTGGATCGACTTATACATAAGTATGTGCAAATGCCAAGTGCCGTCTGATACTGAAGTTATAAAAATCATAATTTGCATCATAAAACAAACGGCAAATGACTCAAATTCAATTCTTTTGTGTTCCTTTTAATCCTAAGACGCCTCGCCTCGTACGTGCTACTGGCATTGTGTTGCTAACCAAAAAAAAAACCTTAAGCCCTCATTTGCAATTTTTTTCTATTCGTCTTTCTAAGGGGAATTTTAATAACATTTTTATAGACCTGCGTGAGATCAAATAAGTAGCATAGATTAATGCATTTGTGACCTAGAAAATCTGCTGTTGAATTCAAGTTATGGCAGAAGTTTGATAAAATGAAATTTAGTGTTGATATTTGGATTTGTGGAATTCATTTCGTCTGCAGGATATATTTAAAATACTGTCGCGTTTAAATTATTTCAAAATGAAACAAATCACTCGGCTCCGTTTTAGATCTTTGAATTAATATTTTATGGCAAATTTGAATTCCTTTTTATTCATCCCGCTGCGCTATCAAATTCCCACAGTGCAACTTTTAATTATGTTTCTCATTGCAAGCGGGAAACGTTTAACGACCTGCACTTCTGAAACTTGCTGAAATATTATTCGAGTAGCTGAAGAAGCAGCTCGAAATATGATGTCGATAAGCACCGATGTATTTAGGAGAGAGGCATAAAGTCATTAATATCATCAATAAACGTCTCCCGCGATCTGTTAAACTGCACTTTTATTACATTTTAACATTTTAAGCTCGAAGAAAGAAATTATTTCAAACACAACTTAATTCAATGCTTATAAATATCGCATGATGAATATAATAAAAAAATCACATTAGAGTTATGCAAAGAAGAAATAAAAATTAAGACAACAAAAATTTAACAAAAAAGAATTTATTAGCATGGTGATATTAATTCAATGATATCAAGGATCCAACGAGCATGAAAATAAAAAAAAATACACAAAAATAAATGAATTAAAAACAGTAAAAGTTCATTTTATGAATCATTGCACGCCATCCACCATAAATAATGCGAATTTTCATCGAGAAATTGGAATGTTTCGGGCAAATTAAGCAAAAAAATTGCTTATGAGATTTTATTGGTGAATGAGGCAATGAACGACTCCACATATGGCATAAGACCGAATGCATTCAGAGCCAGTTTGATGATGAAGTAGAAAAATAAAAATTTACAAAGGCAATCGACGCAATACGCACTGAAAATGAAATATAATGATTAGTGGAAAGCAATTATAATGATGAAATGAAATCTCACATTTTCATTTGAATTCTAGCACGTGGAATTGTTGAAAGTGGCTCCTTAAGACAATATTGTCGTCCACCAAGGAGTGTATTTCTAACAAATTCCATTTCTCTTTCTTCTGTTGCTTCGATACCATCAGAATCGATGAAAAACATTTGATATTCATCTGGTGATTGCTCATTGACAAGAGCTTTGAATTTATCTGACAAAAAGTACCAGTTGCGCATCGTAAAGAATTGCAAAACTTCCAATCCTTGACTAACTTTTCCTTGAACGTGGAGCATGCTGAAAATATTTGGAAATGTTATCAAAGTCTCGCGACAATTTTGAGATACTTACAATCGCTTCTGACCAATGCAAAGCATTAGAAAATCAATGAGGTATGCTGGAACCCAATGGAACATAACGACATTAAATTGATGAAGATATTTATTGGTTGTGATAGTTCCATTTGGATACCAAAGTCCAATCTCTGCTGGAATCTCAAAGTTCATCTTCTTTGCAAGTTCCAAAACATATTTCATTGGACGCTTCTTATTCTCACTTGCTGTCAAATTAAACACTTCAACTTCCTTTGATTTTTCTTTTTTCATTGCAACTGTTTTTGCGATTGTAATTATACCATTGCAAGCAGTATCAACAGGAATTACTTCAGCTGCGAGATCTCCATCGAGCAACATTGATCTGATGACACCTTTTGCAGCACCAAGCATTAGACCAGCAGGTCCATTAAGTGAATCAACCCATCCGGGCAATGGCTCTTTATATGCTGGAATCACAATCGATGGACGAACAATGCAAACGGGAAAATTATTTTGAGCATATTCGTCGCGTAACAAGATCTCAGCGAGACGCTTTGTGTAGGTGTAAGTGTTGGGCTGTGTCATGAGAATTTGCTTTTGCATTGCAGCCATTGCATCTTCGGTCATCCATTCGGCACAGCGAATCAATTCCATTGGCTTATGTGGCCACTCGATAACTCTCTCACCGAGAATTTCTTCCTCGCAACAACAAAAAGCTGTCGAGAAGTGTATCATGAGAATGAGATTCTTCATTTGTTTGGCAATATCAACAACATTTTTCGTTCCAATCAAGTTCATGAATATGTTTGGTCTCAGTGTAGCTTCAAGCTTTAATGAAGCAGCAACATGAAAGACAAGTTGCGATTCAAGTACTTTCAATAAATGCTTATCATTCAAACCAAGACGCGGCAATGTGATATCTCCATAAACAGGAATAATTTTCTTCATCATTTCGGGCTTCTCATCCAATATTCTTTGAAACATCTAAAATAAATTGCAGTGTTTAAGACGACTTTTATTAATTTAAAGGTCGCATTTAATGAGAGATTAGGTTTGTTAGCAAATTTCGCGTCAACTTGCGAAAATGGCAATTCTAATGTTTGAGATTGGTTGACCTTCAATCAAGAAGAAGTGTGGATGAGTGAAAATGATTTCCGCTTGGGAATTACCGGAATTTTGTTGAAGTCAGCAACACGTTCAGCCTCAGACTTTCCGCGCTTTGGACGCATCAAAATCACAATTTCTTTCAAATCGGAGCATGAGTAAAGCAATTTTTCCATCAATACCTTTAAATTTAGATTAATTAATTATCTTCGCTGATTTAAAATTTACACTGAAGTGTGAGATGAGAATTCTTACCTTCCCCATAAAGCCAGACGCTTAAATCGAAAGAGAGATAGAGAGATCCATTTAATTGACCAAATTAAACATCTCTAATCATTCTCACCTCCTGTTATGAAGATTGTTTTGCCTTTGTAAAACTTTTGAATCGAATTTAATTCCATATTTGCTAGAAAATTTGTTGCACAATTCTATATAATAAAAAATAACACAAAATTTCTTGCACAATTATTTTTGATTCACAATTTTAATGATCACTTTTATGTGCTTGTAATTTTCTTCTAAAATTCATTCACTTTTAATTTGTTTGTTCTTCTTTGTTTAAGACGTATCAATTAAGTTTTTGTATATTTTTTTCAGTATCAGCAAACACGACTCAATTCAATTCGTTCAATATTTAGCTTAATAATTCACACATTTAGTTCTGCTAATTTTTTTAGCAAATCGAAAATTTACAATTGAAAGTATTCCGGTTAGAATAGCAACGCTGGATGCTGAAATGATCCGATCGAAAGCACAACAAGCAGTCAAGTGAGCATTAAGCTTTCAGATGGACGCTCTTTTATTGAATGTCTGACGATATTTGCGCAAAATAAAATTGTTTGGCGCGCGTACATAAAAAAAAATATAAAAATTGTTCGATACATGTGAGAAATGGACTTTTTCGGGTGAGACTTTTTTCGGGGCTTATCGTTCACTACAAAAAATGTTTTCTGTTGCCCACTTAATTTGTTATTTTATGGACTGTTTTTTCTATTATGCTGATCACTATTCACAATCTTTTTGAGACTGATTCAACCTTTAAATTACCAGCACTCTGTACCGCTGCAAAAAAAAAATAGACCGCAATTGGACATATGAGATTGAGCGAGTGAGAGCAAAACCAATTGTAATGCATAAAAATTGTAATTATTCGCGTTTCGTAATAGACTAATCAATATGGCCAGTAATTTTTTATGCTCCCCGTTGCGAGATACACTTTCACGATTTCAAACGCGATTTGAGCAGACAAAGAATTCAGTCAATGTCAAACTGTTGCAATGATCATACGTTACTCCATAAATCTTTCTTAAAGAAATTATCTAACATTTAAATTAGTTTTCTTATTGAAATTTCGAAAGTAAAATTCAAGAAATTCTCAAAAGTAATTTTTTTAATACAGGAAATATTTTTACATTTTTAGAAATTAATGCATCTTAAATTGATGATAACAAATTCTCACATCATCGAAGCCAAGGTCGAATAAAATCTTTCACTCAAAATACGCTTCACAATTTTGAAATTGAAAAGTAATTTTGTAAAGCTTTCAAGCAATTGTTGGACAATTTATCACTCCTCGCATTTCTGCCAAATTTTTTTGCAGCGTTTAAATTCAATTGGTTCCAATTGTTATTACTACGAAAGAGAAGAAAAAAATCATTAATTGCATTTCACTTTCAATTTTTCTATCTTTGGGCACTCCACACTTGATATAAACTAGTGAAAAAGTCAAGGAACGATACACGAAAAAAAAATATTATTCAATGGTTATATTTTGATCAATGACGAATCAAAAATGTTTGGCATTTGTTCATTAGTGATGTCATAAATTCAAAGATATAATCGCATAGAAATTTAGTTAAAGCATAACAATTAACATCACTGTCGAAGACACACAGAGAAGTGTTTTGCAATAAGTAACGAACGATCCAAATAAAAAAATGTAAGAAAGAAATAGCAAGCACACACAAAACTGACCTTTGCATGTTTCCTCACTATATTGAATGGACTTTAACGCGCCTATAATATGAAAAAAAAAAAAAACTTAAGTAAATCAAAGAACGAACGAGTAAATAAGAAACAATAAAAAATGATGAACGAGAGAAGAGAAAGACAAGAATTACGCAAAAAGGTTGAAAGACTCCAGCTACCTAGGACCATTGCTACTCATAATTGTATCTCATTTGCTTAATGAGCGCCAATGAAAGCCAATAAAAATATCATAATCAAATTTATTTGAAGAACCTTCACGAATGTCAATCACTAAGTAGGGAAAGATTATATCGCTAGACCTTGCAGTTCGTTGCATCATCATTATAAAATGCGATTGAAATCCATTGACGTAGATAAAGCAATTAGACGATGATCTTAGGAATCTACATCACTGTCTTTTATGAAGATGTTCTGGAAGATTCTTTCGGAGACGGCATAAAGAAAATATTTATGATTTTAATTTCAATTTTTATCGAAGAAACTTTTCCCCGTTTCTCTCTAGACGTTCGTTGTCGTTTCACAAAACGAGGACATAATTTTGAGTAGACCACCGCGACAACTCTTCCGATGTTAATTTGATATAAGAACATTTCGTTGAGACATTTTCTGAGCTTCAATTTAATGAGTCTCGTGACGGTTGAGTCGATGGAACCTCCATAAAAAATGTTGCGATAGAAATAAATCAAACAAATTTGAATGAATCGCGGAAAAAGTGAATTAAGATGTCAATTCTTGTTGTTTGAGAAGGAAAAATAAAATTGAAATCGAAATGCATTCAATGCTCTTCTTCATTTTGAAAATTTACGATAACGAGACGCGAAATTCAAATGCAACGAAAATTCTAATTAAAATATCTTCGATCTTCATCATTTTTTTTTTTGTTTGATTTATGATTTTAAGATTCTCGCAACAAAACTTTTTATTCAAAGTCGGTGCAGCGATTTTCGAACCGAGTTAAGTCGCGGTATTCTATGATCAATATTGTCTGCTTAACTGCAGGTGAATTAGATTAGAAAATAATGATTAGTTTGCAACTTAATTTGTTGTGAAATAAAGAGCATAAATTTATGCTAAAAACTCAATTCCTTATGTTCGCGATGTTGTTTCCTTTTTCGTATTATTTATTTAGTGTTTTTCGTTGCACAGATTATGAATCAAATGCGAATTATAGCTGGCGAAATACAGCAAGACTTTTATTTGATGCTGGCCAGACCAATTGTATTTCCCATATACGTCCACAACAACTTGTTGATGCCTTCAAGACTTGAAACTAAATTAAATAATTCTTTACGATATTTCTTTTCTTGTTGTTTGTTTGCGATTTCTCAGCGGTGCAAATATTTGTTTTCGCTTTTAAAATTGCGTGAAATTCACTTGCGCGAATCAAAATAGCTGCGAGCTTCTATTGATAAATTTGAATAATGTGCAAATAAATTTTTTCTGCGCAACATGCCCAAGACACAATAACAAGCTTTAACTGCAAGAGAAGCGAAAGTCTGCAACAAAAAACGGCAAAAGCCACTAAAGTGTTTCATCGAAATTGGATTTTTTTGATTAATTTGTTTGTTGTTTTTTCTTTTGCTGGTTTTTCTAACTCGATCAACATAAAATTAATTTCAATTGCACAATTTTTCTCTCCCATAATACGGTTCATTGCATTTCTATAATTTGTTCAATTTAACGCGTTTCCCGATACAAATTTTATTTAATCGATAAAAAAAAGAAATCGAATTAATTTGGAACATTTCTGTCATTTTTCTTGTTTTTTTATTGTGCGACTTAGAATCAATTTCAAACAACTTCCAATAAATCTTCATCACATTCATCGTAATGGCATTCTAAGCAGCCAATTTCGTGATTGTTCTTATGCGTGAAGCTATTTTCCGCGCGTATCAAAGTTCCACAAGCATTAGTGGATTAAAGTCGACAGCAAAAATGCAACGAAACAATTTCCACGACTTGTGGACAAAAAATAATTCATGAACAATTTTGCAAACAATAGAAAAAAAAATTATATCAGGCGACAACAACAAAGATAACAGCAAAAATAAAACTTAGCGTAGAGAGTTGTTTTGCGAATAGTTCCGCGGTTTGCACGAGCATTGTGAGAGTTTATTGAAATTTTAATGTCGATGGCAATAAATTACTTTTGCACAACTTAGAAATTCCACTTTGCTCTCGTCGCTTTTGTGTTTCTTCTTCCGACAATACGAATTCGTTTTTTTGCATCGAGAGGTGTTCGCGAAGACAATTCGAGGGATGGAAAGACGTCTCGCTTAAAAAAAAAGAGGCACAAAGAGTTATAAAAAGCAGAAAAAATGAACAAACAACAAGCATCGAGCATAATGTTTACATGACTTTTATCGCATTTTATGACATTTTAAAGACAATTTTTTTAAGCTTGGATTTAAAGTCGGTAAAATGCTTTCTAATGTCCATCGGGCAACACATTTATTGTGATCGATCAAAGAATTATGAAAAATGTATTTCGAATTAATAAATTGTAATTTTTTACAATGAGAAACAATTTAATACAATTTTATTCTCACGACTTAACATTTTCCATTCAATTTTTTGTTTTTGCCGCTGCTGCTGCGGCAACGGCGACAGACTAGTTTTTGCTGTTTTTGACCCGAATGATGTTTCAATTGACGGCAAACGCGTAAACATATTTCAAAACTCTTTTCCGCGCCGAAATATGTCCAAAGTCATGTCATCGATCTCATAGTGCCGGTTGTCTCTGCGCTAGTTTTTATTGCTTTTCGGCAAATTGAAATTTGTCAACAATAAAAACTGTCGAAAGATTTACGGGATTTTTGTTCAAGATTTAGGTTTTGTGGTTTGATGGACATTTTTCGGATGGAGAAAAGTGATGAATATCCCAAACATGGAAGTGTCTTACGACGACAGTGATGGACAATTGCAGATGGGACACATGAAGTCAACAATTGGTCAACAATTGTCAATCAAAGTGAATACTCAATTTGAACTTCATCAGCAGGACACCAAAGACAACATGATTCTTAATTAAGCTGCAACTTTGTAGTGTACAAAAAATGCAACTAAATCATAACATTCTTATCAATCAAAAGTACTTAATTGACATGTTCACGTTTGAGACGAGTCAAGAATTTTTAATCAGTTCAATGAACTGAATCCAAGAAATGTATTTTTTGTGGCAAATGAAACAATTTCCTCGCGTAATTGTCTAATCGAAAACGAATTAATTATTTAATTTTCATTAACTAAAAAATGTGCTCCATATAATTGAGACATTGGAATTTGCTCCAGATCCATCAGCAAAGAAAAAGTTTGCTGCAAAACATCTCAATTTTTTTTTTTACGAATATCAAAGTTTACCTCAAGTTTAATTGAAAGCGAAAATTGCACAATTGCGGCACCAATTTAAGAATGTTACGTTGCTGGTTTCGCTTTCAATATGTCCATCAACCATTTACTCTTTGTGCTAATTACCGCAGGTTTCGTTTTGAAATACTTTCTTGTCATTATTGCGCTTTGAAAGAAATCATTTCTTAACAAATCAATTCGATGGTGAATTTAGTAGCTCAAATGAGTTTAATCCAGCAGAGTTCATTCAATAAGACTTGCACCTTTCATTAAATTCTCGTTAAAGGATTGCTACACTTGCTAAGATCCTTTTCTCGTATTCGAATATTATTCAAAATAATTTAATCTCCTTTGTCTTCAAGTCCATTAATATGCAGCACAATTCCAGCGCCAATGGATCCAAGTTCTCTCCATTAATACGCATTTCGTCACCAGCAGATGTTTTTTAGGCTGGAAATTCAAATTTATATATTTTTTTCTCTCTCTAAAAAAAAGGACGAAAGAGAAACTTCAATTCATGGAATCTTTAACATCAGAGAAATTATCATTGCACTCTTACATTTGTTGCCTTTTTATAACAACAAAAAATCCTTCGAAATATTCGAATCGAGTGCGATGGACGAAGGAAAAAACACCCGGCCCAATAAATACTGCATTTGAGTTTGAAGAAACTAAAAGTACAGTGAACTTTCTGTGAAATGGATTGATTCAAGTGACTAAAAACCTTTCAGAGAAATCCTGAGAGATCTACCTATAAAATTCAACTTCCGATATTTTCTAGAGCATTCACTGTTATTCCATTTTTCTTCCTTTCCAATATTTTATTTTCAAACTCCCGATATGATCGACAATCAATTAAAATTGGAAAGAGATAGTGAGACATGAAGCCCTTGAAAAAAAAAAGAACTATAGCAAATTTCTTTAGCCAAAAGCCTCGAAACGAAACGAATTCTTAAAGGAAGCAATGCTCGGCGTTGAAGGGAAATTTGATAGTGTTTGCAAAGAGGCCTCGGATGCAGATCCTCCCTTGATTTCCTTAAAGTATTCTTATGTACATTTACAAATGTTTAATATTTACGAAGCAACAAAAAGCGCTCGCACGAAATGGTTACTATCAATAAAAGACACTTGGTTCCCTTAGCAGCCGCACGCTCCCTTCGACTGTTTACGGGGGCAGGTGTGTTGAATATTCGTCGTTGTTGTTATTTTTTCTGTGTATTTTTTTGGAAGTTTAGTTCGAAACTGCTCTAAAAAAATTGAAATTTTTTTCTCATTTCTTCCTGAATCGTTTTAAAGACTTTTTTTTCTTGCGCAAGGTGTTTTTGCGCAAGAGAGTTCAATGAATTCGACAGCAGTCCTCAATCTACAATCGTCCAAATCTTTCTCTCACCGGATAATGTTCAACGATCACGTAAAAATAATTGATTTTAATGTTAATTGATGCAAAAACGAGTTTTCGAATGCAGGAGCTTCTTGCAAGAAGCCTTAATTGTCCTCGTAAAATTTATGGAGCGTGTCGAAATGTCCATAATCTTCCAAAAGACTCAATGGCTTTGCAATCTTTATGCGCTTCCAGATTTTTCAACTGCTTGCATTCAGAAGTTTGATCATAATAACTATAATTAAATCTTACTACTCTCACTCTCGAGCCGCGTTCTCCGCTGTTGTGCAATTTAAAAATGTATTTACTGCAAGTACATCATGAAATTACCCAACACCATCTAAGACAACACATTCAACACGGTCACGGCCGTTTTGCAATAATTTCCTTTCTCTTAGGCCGTCCACGCGAGATTCATAAACTTGACACATTAAAATAATCAGACGCAGCTTAAGTCGTTTAAGAAAAAAAGAGACATTTAAGCAATAAGCCGTAACGAATCTTTATAACGCGAGAGCGGCAATAAATGTTTATCTTATCTGATCAAAATATTTAATTTTAAGTGCAACGAGAAGAAAACTTTTTTGACGAAGAAATTAAAATATCTTATTGAAGTTAATTTGTTATGACATTAAATAATTTACAAATCAAGTGCAGCAAAAAACTGGAATCTTCTAAATTATATTCGTGAAAATAATTTCATAAAAGTGATGAATTTGCAATGAATCGAATCATTTTTGTAGCATCAATTTGCGGCAAAACATCAAATGCATTTCAATTTAATCGCTTTAATTAAATTTGCTTCCAGGCATCATCAACAAATTGACCCATTTTCGCCCATTATAGAAAATCATTCCACAACAAAAGCAACAAAAGCGTAAAAATCAAATATTTTGACGATGCGAAAATGGAGATAAATTTGTTCCGGTGAATCCCAGATTAGAGGAATTAACTTGCGAACTCATCGGATGCTGATGGAGTTACTGTAAAGAAATATAGTGGGCAGGGACAAAACATTTTTCCATTAATTTTTACACCTTACACTTAATTTCATTCTTCATGGATCGTAAATTTTGCAATCAACGCATAAGCGCTATCGACTGCAATCGAAAGAAAGTTTAAATTTCTTGTGTTTTTCTTGGGAATTCAAAATATTGTGAACGTAATTAAATTTTTAGTCCAGAAATTAAAAGCGGGATCGATTGATGGTTTCGATTCGACATACAAGGTTTCATCCCTCGCCACTAATTGCAGTCTTTCTCTCGCATTTCTCCAATATAGAAAGTGTTTTATTTACTCAAAACATCCGAAAATCTTAGAAAATATTTTTTTATTGTAATAATTTATTGGACGCTTTTTATGTCCTCATAATTATCATCAAACACATCCGCTTTTTTATTGCCGTTGGAATTGGTTCAGTTTTATCGGACCCAAAACTTTCCGATGAAGAAATGTTTCGATCTTGAGACGGATAAAAAATATCGATCATAAAACTAATCATAACGCTAAAGACCTGTAATTTTAATCGAAATTTAAGAAAAATTTCAGGTAATCTCAGTGATTGCTCTCCTTCATGATGAAAGCACTGTCACCTTTGAGAGCTGTATAATTTCGGATATTTTTACGAAATATCGCTCGAACCACTTTTGATGGATATTACAAGTTTTGATATCAACTTGATCTAAATTGAATTTTTATTGCCAATCTCGATACTTTGAGCACTTTATAAAGTTATAAATAAATATTACAACTTGACGTCATGATGATAATCATTAAATTCTAAATATCAATTCTGCTGTCTGACTGCATTTCATCGCTTTCAAGTGATGTCCGTTCAATACAAAACAAGAAATAAAAAGTGCACTCAGCATCTTTTAAAAACATTCAGAGAGCTGAGACATGAATTATATGGCAAATTTGATGTAAGTAATATCGTTAGCAAATTATAGACGTTGCACAAGCAACAAGAAACAACCAAATTCTAAGTTCCGAGATCGATAATAATCGGTCCCGATCGTGTGATGGAAAGGTGAGAACTTGTGAAAAAGTAACATGATCATTTTTTAAGATGCTTTTTGTGAATGAGACCAACGCGATGGACTTCAGCACAGAATATATGCCAAAAAAAAGGGATTTTCGAGTATTTAATTTTATAATCGATGCTATTGTGTGAAAATTATACATCATCAATTGGCAAACCCGTTGAAATTCCATATGGCGGTGGCGGCGGCGACTCTATTTGTTAGCAAAACTCATCGAAAATTAGAATAAATTGCACTGCTGAATCGACCGATCGATGAAACGAGTTGTGCAGTTAAAAAAAATATATATTTCCATTGTTGTTGTTACCGCAACAGCTCCACATGCAATATTCGGTAGATGATATTTAAGCACGAGACTTTGGTTGTAGTGCTAATTTTTATGTGTTGTACGTGATAAATTGCCGCAGTGCCATAAGATGATGGATAATAATTCAAATGGAGATATCATTTTTGCACCCATGCTCTTGCAGAGCGATCAATGTCTTGCGATATATAATTCAAACACATTCTGTTATTGCATATCGGCACAGTCCAGTGATGATGTTTGACAAGCCGCCAGCCAGATACGAAAATGATCAGCAGGGAATGATTAATGTGACGCGATTTAACCCCGAAAAGGGAGAGAGAGAGATTTATGTTTGTTCTGATCCACTGCAGTGCAATGGACAGAGCATATATTCCGTGAGACATTCTAATTGTTCAATCGCATGATACGATTTAAAATTGGGAGCACAAGTTTTCATTTCCTTAATTGTTGAGCTTCGAGTGCTGGAGATGAAAGGTATAATAAGATGAAGAACTACACATAAATTAAAAAGCATTAATTCAGAAATTGCATAATGATAAATGAAATGCATGTAATTGTTATAATTCTCACAAATTGCGTATTCATTGTGCGCCACATCGTGTCAAATGTTCGACAACGAAACATCATTTCATTAAAGCAAATTTATTGCAAAATTATTTAAAAAAAAAAGTTCAAAGAAAAATGTTGCGATGGGAACAGAAAAATAATTTTCCATAACGTCCTCTCCAGCGCTTCTGGTAATAAGAATCGCATTATAACATTTCAATAAATTTCAAATTCAAATCGGCACTTTTTACATAAAACGTAAAATTTATTGCTCGCAAAAAAATCAATTTTGCTCTTTTTTTTCGCTTCCCATCGCGACTCTCCTTTTTTGTGCACGCCAGATTTTATATGCAATTGCACGTAATATGAGTCAATAAATGTGCATTTAATCGAACAATAAAAATGAAACATTTTTTTTTTTTCGAGGAATGAAATTGCTTTTATCAAAGAAGCGGCAAAATTTGTTTTGTCGCTTTTCGAGGCTAAAAATGCATTTGGAATTCAAAATTATTGTGAGCTCACAAAAAACAATACAAAGCGCATCAAATTTGTGCAACTAGCAATTAATTTGCAATTAGAATTTTTTCCCCTGATTGCCATTTACGCAATTAGCAAATCATCAGCGGCAGTTTGGTTGATGATTAAGGATTGCGATCATGACAAATTTTTTTTTGCATTCGTTAAATGATATATGTTATTAAATTGCGATAAACACTTTATTTGCGCAATGCTCTCATTAAATTCGAATTACTCAATTTCAGGCAAGTTCAATACCCCAGACATGGATCGATATCTTCATCGTCATTCCTGAGTTATATCAAAAACATAGTTTATTAATTGGACACAAATTTTTTCATGCTGTTTCTACACAGAACCGCGAAATTATTTTTTTATTAATTACCCTATAGATTGTGAAATAAAAACCTATGAATTTTTACGCATTTTTTAACAACCACACGCACTGTAACCCACCAAGAATGTAAAAAGGTTTCACAAATTTTATTGTCGATCGCATCGATAAGAAATTTTTTTCTGAATCGATAAAAAAAATATTTTCAAAAACACTCGAAATAAAAAATTATGGAAATTTAAACAACAATTTTAATTTGTGACTATAACTCCGGTTCACGACATAAACAATAAAAGGATCATTTTTCGGGGTCTTCATCATTTTCTATACCTAGAGAACAGCGAGATTTCTAGTTTTAATTTGAAGGTTCATTTTTTTTTAGGTAAATTAAAAAGCAACATTTTATGACAAGGATCAACAAAAATCCTTTTTATTTAAATGTGAGAAAGGATTTTTTATGGAATCGGAAAAAAAATTCCCATAATTTCTACTTCTGGAAAAGTTTCCATCAAATTTGTATATTTTTACATCTTTTTTGATCGAGCACAAAGGATTGTGAAGATTCCCGAAAAAAAAGGATTCTCAATCGTACAAATAAAATATTTTTCATTTCTCGTTCATTGTTTGTGTGCTATCACGAACAATGGAATTGAAATATATTTTTCCTTATTCTAATGCAAGTGAAAGACATGAAATCAATTTATTATATTTTTTTGATGTCTTAATGGCAAGAAAAAAAAAACATGTTTCAAAAAAATTCTCATCAATTTCGATCATCATTAAGATGGGCATGGGATGAAATTGCAATATTTATTATTATATTGCAGCCACCCCTACAATGGGAAAGGATTGCAAAAAAGGGATCATAAAACATCTTGAATATTGTCAAATAAAAGGGAATGGAGAGAGGAAATAAGGTGCAATCAGTGCATTGAAGGTGCCAGAAATTGGCAAACCAATCAATGAGAAATGACATCTTGAAGCACCACAAAGACTTCCGATCAATGTGATCTTTCAAACGGAAAAAGTTCAATTTTGTTGGAGCATTAATTTCATCCTTTGATCTTATTCCTCACATGGTAAAAAAACCGCATCATCATTCTGTTCTCTGGACCATAAAAATGTGGTGCATTATGCTAATCATGCGATCTTAATAAATCAATAAATATCAAAATTCTAAACCACTAATGGGATTGTATTTAATCCTTCTTCAACACCTCTCAAGGCGTCATCAGTCTCTTTATTCTTGATGGCCCAATTGGAGGTCGAATTAAATGTTTTATTTATTCAAATTTAACTCCTTTATGAGACGGGTCCAATAAACATCCATTCAGTCAAACAACAATAAAGATCCCGAATTGGTGTTAAAAGCGTAAAACGATTGTTACAATAATATTCTCTTCCACTTTATAAACATCGAGTTTATGTTATGATTTGTTAGTTCTTTATGATGATCATCGCGCCACAAAATGTGGATCACGGTCCAAGATTAATGATCAATTTATTCAAAGAGTTACAAATATATATTATTCAAATGAGGCTTATGGAAATCTTACATCGTGTAATGAATTGAGCTCTGCATCTTAGTGGCTTCACTATTGGAAACTGATTCATTCAGTTATGTATATATATGGATAATTTAAAGGTCTATTAAAAGGCAATAAATCAGAACGATCCACACACGAGTTGATGCTTTTATTGATTTTCTCATCATAATTAGCGAAACAATCTGTTTTGGTAATTAAATCGCTCTGGAGCGAAATAAAACTTTTTTTTTTTACCTTTAAGCGATTTTTTCTAAAACTCAAAATTAGAAGAAAAAAACATTCGACAATTGATTTATGGGCGGCGTGGAGCAAAATTGAATTAAATTGCTGTAATTAATGAGTTTATTTATTTATTTTAAAAAATCTGCTAATGTTTCCTGTTTCATGAGTTCTACTCAAAAGGGCTCAAAGTGAATTTCCAGGAACTAAAGGAGCGAGATTTATAGCGCACAATATCTGTGGTGACCCATCGGGAATAAGTCTCTAGCCATACATGCAGGATGCGATTATTGCATATTAATGAATTTGTACGGGATATGCATTTTTATGACGATGGACTACTGTTTTTATGGGTTCGCTGGGAATTTGACACGTCCAACACCAATTTATCAGTTGACAACTATTTAACAGCCAATTTAATGGTTTCACTGTTTCGTGAATGGAATTAATTACTGGAGCAGACGCACTTAACGATATTCGTTCTTGCAATTTGAGCTGAAGTTGTTTGGATGTATTATGATGTATTATGACATCAAAGTGTCAAATTCGCTTCAGATATTTTCAATTAATTTGTCTGCAGATCTTTAGTTGCAACGTTAAAACCAGTTTAACACTTTGTAGAAAGTACAGAAGTGACCGTGCGTCCGATCCATTAAAATCATCTTACTAATTGAATTTTTATCCGCAAGTAAAAACGCAGTCAAATGATATTTTGTATGTCAAATGCTTGAAAGAGATTGCGCTTTCATTTAAAAACAAAATCAGTTTATGCAATTATGAAAAAATTAAGTCATGAAATCGACGAAAATGATGATCCTGTGCTTCATGATCACTTTTATAGATATTAAAATTGATATCAAAAGTGCTCAACCGCGAGTTTTTTCAAACACATAATCGCCATTCCTGCAACATTGTGGCAAGTTTTAACGATCAGAAAAGAGAATATGTTTAGCGGCGATTAAAAAAAAAAAAGAAGTTTTATTTTGAAGATAAATGTTCATAAAATATTTCAACATTTCTACCTCAAAACAAATGAAAGTCCTCAAATAAAGACGCACAGTAATAAATCGATAATTATAACCAAATTTTGTTTTATGGCACTTGAAGTACAGCAAGACCCAAACGCTCGACATTATGTTGCAGATGTTTGCCAAAGTCAAAACAACAACAATAAAACTTCTATTTTAAGGCAGCAAATTTCTTATAAGAAATCAAGTGCAATCTGAGTGGAAATTGAAATTTTTTCTTAACGAAAACAAAAGAAAGTTGTTGAAATGGAAAATTGCAGTTTTTTTTTTTTGTTTCCCTTCGTTACATTTTTAATCTCCTTAAGCGCTCTGGACTAAAAATGAAATAATATGAAGCCGACTAACAATGAAGCATAAATTGCATTTAATATTTTTCTTTTACAGAATTTCTTAAACAATTTTTTTTCTGCTGCTTTGAGACCTTTGAAGTTTCAATTTGTTTTACGAATCGAAAATATTCAGAAAATTTTAATGCTCAAAAGTCAAGTGTTCATCACCCTTTCAAAGGAAAATTTGTTTTGTCGATCGTTGGAATTCTTAAAATGCATTTTTTTTTTCGTGGCGCTTCTTAAGACGCAATTTATGATTAAAAATTTATGTTTTCGATTAAATGTGAAATTAATCAATTTTTTAAAAATTCATTAAGCTTCTTCATCAGTCATCGAACCGACATCTATCAAACGCCGAATATTTTTTATTTAAAGTTATCAATCATAAAGTATGAATCCTTCAATCCTTTCGGAAAGATTTAAACGAAATTTGAATTTTAAGGATAATTAAAATCCTTAAATTGGAAAGTTTTTGACCTTAATCAAAATTTAATTAATCAAATGAAAAATTCTTCAATCAATATTTTAAAATTCAATAATTTGTGGAATATTCCGAAAAAGAAAACATCGTGAAATTTTAGAAGTTTCAAGATCATCGACGATCATGCAGCACCTTTCTTATGCACCAAAATCTGGTGTCCAACTGCCCCTGAAATATTCTTAAAAACTCCACGAATCGCTCAAATTTCTCCTTCTTAGAGAACTACTTTTTTTTTGCATCTGTATATATCAACTTGCGATTCCTGGCACTGAGTTCTCGTGCGGAGGAGAAATTCCGATGGATCTGATCTTCCATCCTCCTCCAACATGTTGTGTGAATCTTTTTTATCCCGAAAAAAATCCTGCTCCCTTATATTCGACAAAAAATTTCCTTCCAACTGGATCCTATTACAACAAGTCCCTATAAAGGAAATGTGCATTGAAACGATCCATCTGCAGACACTGCTTGCAGTTGTGTTTGTGATTCTTTTAAGCTTCTTCTTCATCCTTCGCATTTGATTCCATGCGACTCACGTCTTGCGGCACGCGTCTTTAGTGCCATCGGTTTTTTCATGTCTCGTCTTTCGCAAGCTTCGTGCGAAGCACACACAACGACAACTTGTCTTCGGCTTGAACAAGTTTTCTCCTGTTGCTCTTCATCAACATCTGCCCCGCATAAAAAGAGAGCCAAAAAATAGTGGTGGGAGAATCGGTGTGTATCTGCTATCAAACATTCGGGTATAACAACATGTGTCAGTAGAGTGGGGGAGAAGAACTCGATGAGCATAACGAAAAGCATAGAAGCATAAAACTCTGTACAGAACCCAAAAAAGCACCATACACATAGAACCCGAAAAAAAAAAATCAGAAAGGCAGGTAGAAAATCGGTTGAGTACTAAAACGAAGGGCCGTAGGACGAAGGAAATCATTCTTCTTCTGAACGTTATACAGTTCAAACGTACTTTTAAAGAACTTAACAAAAATAAAAAAAAACTTTGATAATAAAAAAAAGAGTATCAAAAGAGAGCAAGAAAATATCGAACAAGTTAAAAAAAAAGAAGTATAAATAAATATTCTGAAAGTGATTCTAAATATTTCTGCTCGAATTGAAATCAGTTCTGTTTAAGAATCGAACCGATCAAGACGTGATTTTTTTTAAAAGGAAAGAAAATCTTTATATTTTCGAAAAGAAAAACTGTAAAGTGACTTAATAAAGTGTTTAAATAAATAAATTAAAAAATAAAATCAAGTGCCTGAAAAATAGTAAATGGCATCAACACAAATTCGTACAATGACATTGGGACAAAATATTCATATGATGCCACAAAATTGTGTCCTCGTATCAGCACAAATGCTCGCCGGCAAACATCAACAACTGTACGCTCCTGGTAAGCGACCAATTGCACCGGCACCGACAGTCTTGACATCAAATGGTGCAAATCAGTCGATTAATGCTATTAATGTGCCCAAGAAAAAATATAATTATGGAAGCATACCATATCCAGCAGTTCAAACTGTCTCCGTACAACGTCGCAATGCACGCGAGCGCAATCGTGTGAAGCAAGTGAATAATGGCTTTTCGAATTTACGTCAACATATTCCAACAACAGTCGTCAGTTCATTGACAAAAGGTGGACGTGGATCGAGCAAGAAATTGAGCAAAGTTGATACCCTTCGAATGGCTGTTGAATATATTCGTAGCTTGAAAGATTTATTGGAAGATGGTGAAAATAGTGATGCAACAAGTGGTGCAAGCACAAGTTCATTCTATTCAGAAAATTCTCAACACCTTAATTCAATTCCACGCTCAGAAGCTTCCCTTTCACCGACACCATCTTATTCATCCGATTCATCCAGTCACATGAGCTATACACCAAATCTCATTCAAAGCCAACAGACACACTTCAAGCAAGAACCTTACGATCACTATGTTGATCCATCAACGTCGCCATCACCCTCATATCACTCTGATATCCCAGTGCACCATCAACAAATCTATCCACCAACATCGACACCATACAAACCAGTAATGCACCAATATGACAGTTATTCACCAAATCCTGAAGATGAGGATCTTCTCGATGCTATTACATGGTGGCAGCAACAACAATAAATCACCAGCAAACTCCAAGGTAATTATTTCTTGTGCCAAAAATTGACAAAAATTTTGTGTCTGTGCATGTGTGTCATTGTGATTTTTACCTGCCAAAATTCGAATTGAAAAAAAAAAATTGTTTTATGCATAAAAAAAAATATTTCCTTGAAATCATGTTCCAATTGCACAATAGAAAAGCAGAGAAGTGCAGTCCCTTTGAAAAAAGTCTCTCTCGGTGATCCCGCGCGATTCCTGACAAAGAAAATTCAACAAAGGATTTTTTTTTCTTTCTTTGGCATTTATTTTTAAAGAATCTCAGAAAAAAAATGTCATCTTTTGTTGATTTTTTTTTTCGTAATGGGAAATCCTTAAAAAACTTCTCAAAGTTTTCTTTCCTTTCACGTGATTTCGATCGTAAGAGTCAAGAAAATAGAAATCTTTTGATTAGAATTTTTTAATTTAAATTCACGAGCACGGCCCAGAAAAAAAAATTTTATTTCTTCAAACCCGATCGATGATAAATCAGAAAATTTCTTTGATGATCCTTGTAAAGAAATGTATTTTCCCATTGATAGTCACTATCTCAAACACATCGAACCCGAGAAATGAAGAATTTTTTTATTTCAAATTTAATTGCTCGATATCCTGCGCCACTCGATCATCGGCGATCCTCGACCTATCCCAATATGTATTTCTTAGCTCTACATCTTTTATCTTCATTTTTGTCTCGCTCCTTCTTTCTTTCATTTCGTCTGTCTTGTAAAAGAAAAAAAAAATCAAAGTTTCTCATCAATTTTTTGCCGACGATATTCCAAAAAAAAAAAAAAACTTAAACGACGGCAGACAGAAAAAAAAATATCTTTCAATTTTCTTATAAGCAATTTTTTTTCGTATGCAATTTTAATTCGCATTCAATTATTATGCATGTGCGTGTTTTGTTGAAATAAGATTTAAAAATTTAATTAACAATGTGTGACAAAAACTAATGTTTCTTTCTTTTTTTTTGCCTATTTACAGATGTTTCCATCGAACACAAAAACATTGATCTGAAATTGCGTGCGGCAAATCGAATAATTGGCACCGGAGCTAATTAATTACAATCGCTAAGTCAATAACGACTGGACGAGTACAAATTAATGAAAAAAATAATCCACCACAATTTTTTTGCCATCAACAAAAGCGACACCCAAAAAAAAAATTCAATTTTAATTAATTGAAAATTGCCCAGCCCAGTAAATTGATCACCATTGAGCCTTCATGATCACCATTCAAAATGTTTCTTTGTTGGAGATATCCAAATTGATGTCGATTTTCAAAATTCAACAACTTCCAAAACGAAAACCTCGCTGTCGATCACTCGACCCTGTAAATACTTAATTAATGGAAGACAATAAACTTAAAGCAGAGCGATCAGCAGCGACAGTTTCAAACAGCAGACGTTGGGAATTTCAAAATTGATATCAAACAAAGAAGAACGCGAAACAAGTACTAACAATTCAACTGTTAAGCCGGGAAATTAAAATATCAAATTTTGTCATCTAGTCATTTCACTTTGACAACTTTTTTTTTTGCGCCCTGAAAATAATGTTTCATAACTTTGTAATAAGAAATGTCTCACGGGACACTCAAAGAAATCTCTTTCTTGAGACGACAAAGCAATTTTTGCGTCTCACCCAATACAGTTCACTTCTGAAATTCAATATTTTTTTAAGAAATTAGAATATCTTTGTGATTGTCGAAAAAAAAACCTTCACAATTGTGCCTTTAAGAAATATTTCTACTCAAAACTGAAATCCAATGCCTTTTGTTGTAAAAAGTTTTTCTTTAAAATCATGTTGAGGACGAACAAAATTTTGCCAGTGAACAATTTAATATTTTTATAAATACTTCAAGATCTTTATTTGTAATGTTTATTTGCTTTAGGTTAAGATGAAAAATTTGGAAGACATGTAAATCATAAGATCGTATCTAGGCTTATTATTTAGTAGAAGAAAAAAAATAGTTTCTACTGTACTGAAAGATTATTTTAAGAGCTTCGATAAGTATTAAAAATAATAAATCGTTGATTAAATTTATTGAAAGAAAAATTTGATGGAATTTTTATTTATTTTTCTTAAGACTTCCCTTTTTTTGCAGGTAAAGAAAAGTGATTTCTTTTGTGCGCGGGCGGCTAACGGAGATTTGTGAAGGTCAAAAATTATTTATGCTCTGGAAAAAAAAAACAAATTCGAAAACTTTCTCAGCCAATTTTACGCCATCGAACCATAAAATTAGAAGCTCAAAGATCCGTTAAATATGCAAATGATAAGCAAGCAATCAAAGAATTGATATGGAAATGATATCGACGAACGTAGACTCGAATGATTTCATTTGCTTCTAATCGTTGCTAAAATTCATTTGATATCATCTAAAACATCGCTCCCAGACATCCAGACGAAAATTCTATTCAAATGTAAAAGTCTAATTTTGCTTTTGTGATTTCTTTTGAATGATTTTTTTTTTTGCTTTGCTTGTTTGAAAAGATTTGAACATTCGACGACGCGTGTATGTAGTTTTTGAAGAAATCAAATCACGGGAGCATCTCTTTTGTTTATTTCACTGCTTTTTTATGTTGTTGATGGGATCACTCGTTTGATCAAATTACGTTTATTTTTCGGTAGCACGAAAACATGTTTGAGCATTTAAAATTTGCATATAAAAATGCATGCAATTTTGATTTCAGGCGAATGATATTTCGTCGAATAATAATTTCTATTCAGGAAGGGAGAAAAAAAATATGACGAGTCCTCCTACTTCCTTAAGACTTAACATCCTTTTTTCTAATCGCAATTGAAGGTACAAATGCAATTTGAACACGTGACTATAATAGTTCTACCCTCTGATTTCTTTAACTCGCTTTTGTTTGCATCTCAAAATTATTTTCTTCTTGATGCCTGTCCTACCTCCAATTGAATTATTCAAAAAATAATATTCTAAGAAATCGGAAGTCTCAATTCAAGACGTCGCTTGCATAAAAACAAGAATTTTTCTTATTTCAATAATATTTCTTATTGTCGACTTGGCAATTGATGCCGACACACGTTAAAATGGCATTTCTTGTTCATGAATAATAAGAAACAAGTTCCATAATAGGTACACTTTTGCGCCCGAAAAAAAATGATGAGTGCAAGAAAAAAGTGCCAGGTTAAATAATGGAACAACTGTGACACCAATAGCAAAAAAAAACTTCCAATGCGTCTCGGCTTGCACCATAATTATTAGACTTCTTTGCTTTTTTTTTGGTGACAAAAATTATGATGTATGCACGTTCCTTGCTGCTTGTAAAATGATACTTTTTGTCATTTATTGCACATTTGCACTGGATGCTGAAAAAAGAAGGACTTTCATATGGAAACAAAACGTCTCTGGAGAAAGATTTAGTGTCGTTAGAAACAAATTTTAATTGCTTTCTTTTTCGGCAATTTCGAGCGGGGAGTGGAAATTTAGTGTTGCTGCACACTTTTACTTCTTTGCTTGATTTATTTCCTCAGAAGTGATTTATGAAATGGGAACTTTTCACTCCTTTTCCACTGGCTTGCGCTCATATACATCATTAATTTCGAACAGTCCACTTCAATGAGAAAGTGTTTAATTAATAGTGAAGGCGTGTTTTGTTGTTAAACATCCACCCAGAAACGAAATGTTTTAACAATTTTCCGAGAAAATGTGCGTAAAATCACACTCAAAGTGCCAAAGTGGATGATGGCTGGTATGGTCGAATCTCTAATTAATGAGAAACTTGTTTGAGGCTTTTGAAAACCAAGCCAAAGCGACACTTATTTATTTTTTTGTTGTGCAGTATTTAAACAGCAATTTAAATAATAACGATCGTTGAAATTGATACTCATTTATATGCTTCTGCACCAGCTTACTGAAGCCCAATCTGTGGTGTAATGAGCATAAACAAGTTTCAACTGCCCGCCATGGAATTCTTAATTAACTCCAACATTTCTTATCTTAATTGCATCTGGTTGCATAAATTCATAAGTTTCGATTGTTTTGCATTCTTGAAAGCGACAGACGATCTGACGATGGACACTGTGAATGGTATTTTTTAAGTGTATCATCATCATCATGACGATCTTGAGCAAATGCACACGCTTAGAAGATTGATTGCGGCTTCTGATGTGAGCGAGACGATGAGGGAATTGAATTAAACAGCATATACGTGATCGGAAGATGTAACAAAATTCTCCTGTGCTATCTCGTCATGTATATTTTCATATAGCATAGCACAATCAATTTATCTCTTTTACTGCCATGCAATTCTCAGCAACACCAAGAACATTCATCAATTGCGCAAGAAAAAAAAGAAATTTCAACAATAAACGTCGATGGACAATTAGTTAAAATTATAAAAATTACACAAGTCAGTTGAGCAGCATAAAAGAGCCAACCGTTTAAAATCTCTGGCACACAAAACTCCAGAAAGTCCATTGTGCAACTCAATAATTTAAGAAAAAAAAGTGCGGAGATGAGTGTGTGTTAAAAAAATGTGCCATTGAAAGTCCCGCAATAAATTTAATATCCAGAAAATTGTGCAAGGGACATTAATAAAAATGAAAAATCGTTCTGGTGCATTTCTATTGTCCAGTCAAAGATCTGTTGCAAATACCTTAAGAACTTTTTTTTTTGGAACCTTTTCTTTATATTTTGAATCGGTCAAGAAATAATTTCTGGAGCAAAATGAGGTCATGCTTCTTAAAAGGCGACTCAAGGCATATAAAGAAAATTTTCTAGTCGTAAAGAGCTTAAAGAAATATAGAAAAAAATGGTTTAAATGCTACTAAAGACAATGTTTTTAAAGATGCATTAAGAGCTATAAATAATTGAAGCATCCAGTAAACAGAGAAAACGGAATAAGAAATTCAACAGATTAAACGCTTCAGTAAATAAACATGCGATGATGTCTTCTTATTACCCCCAGACAACTAGTTGGATCAATGTTTTATGGATATTAGCTGGACGAATGGACCGAAAGAGTGCTTCAGATATTTTATTTTCATTCAGTTGTTTCATCACCACTGGATGTTTCAATAAACATTGATTATTTATCTGCTAAAACAGACGTCGAACAAGTAGTAACGACTTTTGATCCCGGTCGTGAATAATTATTTATGGACAAAAATCACTTTTACATCTTAAGAAATTTTCTGAGTCTGCATAACTTTTTTATAACGTCTCTAGCCTTCTGCATTCTTGTATGTTTTAGTTGCTGGACAATCTTACAATCAATTCTTTAAAAGTTCCAAAATGATTTCATCGCGTCCATGCCGCTTGAACCATTTCTAAATGCGTGGTTGATTGAAGTGTGTTGAATCAAAGAGTTTATAGCGCTTAATAGGTACATTCAAAATACAATAAACTACAATTTAATCCTTTACAAACGCTCCGAACCGAAAAAAAAAATAATAATAATAAATATTTTTTATCGGGCTCGCTTCACTGATCATCAATTTCTTCTTCACTTTTTCAATCACCACTCTTCATAGCCGAGATATCTTCATTTCACGTCTGGTGGAGTCTACAAGTGCTTTCCGAGTCGAGACTACGCAAACTACACAAAAATGTTTCTGATGGAATTTATGAACCACTTGAAGATAATTTAATGGCGTCAAGATTCACACACAAAACAAAGCCAATCGTACCGATTTTATCGTTATTCATCATCCCACGAGCATTTTCACAAAACATAAGAACGGACAGGCGAATTCAGGTCCTACAATATATATATTTTTTTATCAATCCATCAGAGACAATGGCCAGAAGAGCACAACACCAATGATTTCCGTTCGATCAATCATAATTTTTATTTTACAAAGCAACTTTTTTTCATTCTCATGCTTAAAAGTGCATCAGCGATCAGTCACGCAAAAGACCAAACGCAGGGACTCGCATGTGAATTTTTACCCTCAAGCGATTAACTAGATTTCTGATGTCCACTCGAATGAAACGAGCAAATAAATTAAAATTATATCAGAATATTTTCTGCATGATAAAAGCTTCTGTGCATTACTGATTAGCATGGGAAATTTGTATAAATAAACAACAGAAATCATTCGGGGTTGTATTTAATGTCAATGGCCAGCATAAACAAAATAATTAAGGGTACCTCGTTGCTATATTTTACATATAAATTACACGTTAAATGTTTAAGTTTAGAGAAATAAATGGAAGCGACAAGCTTGTCATCAGTTTTGTATTTTTTCATGAAATATTCAACAAGGTGGTCTAACAACTAGAGAAATCATCCTGAATGAAATAATTGTGAAAGGTTCCCAAGTGAGAAATTCCTCTTCAGATCCTTTCTTTATCTGAACGCCACCAATGTTAAATTGATAACCATGTAAAACGCATTAATGCTACAGCAGTGATTCAGTAGCGATCTTCACGGACCACCAGTTGAATTATTTTCTCATTTCACCCTTTAAGAGGCAACGAACAATATGTACCGTAAAAGTGTATAAAACAACATCATCATCGTGCCCAAATATTTGAAGTAATCTACATTGTTTCCTTGAAACGCGGTGAGATGCAACCAAAGAATGAACATGAGAAAAGAAATTTAAATTTCATTTCCGATAAGAAAGTGTTTCTTCTCGTTTCCTTCACATCACAATTTCTTGCATCCAGTTCAAAGATATACTATGAAGACGTTTCTTTTGTATATATTAATTGGATTCTGATTGGAAATACTTTTGATTCTTGGCTTCTGGGTCTTCAGTTTTTCTCTGTCGTCCATTTTCACCGACACTTAAATTGATCGGTAACAATTATAATGACATTTTAGAAAGTTGCTCTGGATCAACACCGACATCATTAGAGAAAACAGTTTCGATTTCTTTAAATTATAGGGACATTCGTTTCATTTATGTTCCCTCTAAATTACTGAAATTTTTCATCTCATCCAAGAAAAAGAAAAGAATTGACACATTCTCTCAAATGCAATGGAAGTATCGAATTTATTGGTTTTAGATGTCGCCGGGACTTGAATTTGGACGCATGAAAAAAAGCAACAAATCTATTTTCGCTTTCATTGTAGAAATTTGCGGCACAGGATGAAGGTTGCAATTATGATTCCTTGTGACACGCAATTTTTTTTCTATTTCCGTAATTTGAAACATTTTTGAGTGATTTTTTTTTTATCTTTAAGCAATGTTTGATCTGTAAATCGCACATTTTCTCTCACAACAAATTACTTTTTTCGACATGCGATCAACATCCTTATTTCACATAAATTGCACCTTGATATTCCATCGCAATAAATCCGATAATTTACTAAATTTCTCACTGAACTCATTTAGCTTAAAATGAGCATGCGCAATAATAATAGCAACAGGTTTTCATTCTGCGGTGTCGTTGTATATATTTTGATATCACGCGTTATCTGGATCATTACAGAAATGCAATTATTTTTCATTTAATCCCGGCGCTTTGTTGTACAAATGCGCTTTTTTTTATTCGAACACACAAATTAACTCGTGCAGGGTGCAGTTAAGAGAACAAGATTTAAATTAACACATCAGAAGAATGCTTTGGCCAAGGCAACAATTTTGCAAGAACAAACATTATCGCCGCATAATGATCTCCATTCATTATGCTTAATGAATAAATTAAATGCCTTTTTGGGCATTTGCGTGGTTGCACTTTTTATCAAGAGATTTAACATGCACTTATGTACTTCAACGTTTAGTTAATTCAATGTTTATTGCATTAAAAATGCATTAGAAACTTTATTCAAATTGATTCACAATTCAAAACAAATTAAGTCATATCTACAATTCTTATTCGCTTTCAAGAGTGAATTTTCTGCGTCTTGTGACTGCAACGGATTTGCCAATAACTTCGTTGCCTTTATATCCTTGAGAATGTGGAGGTGCATCAACCAATCCTTTCACGGGGTCCCACCTTACTCCCTCAAGCTAGGTAATTAAAATATTAATTAGAGAGGGGGTAGAAAAATATCATTTCATTTTACATTTCTCTCGTCAGAACAGCATTGTCTAAACGGCGGAATATATGTGTCGTATGTTAAGTAGTATCGATTTTCTCCTGGTCTCGCTTCGCAGAGTAGACAGTCACTACCTGGTGGTGCTGAATCGCAGGAAATACAATAAATTTTTTCCGATGATCCTATAGTCGATTCCGGTGGCGAATCATTCTCATCCACTTCAAAGCTGCTAGAGCCAGCTTGTATCAAATTAAAATTTGCAAAAATCAAAACAATTATGAAAACCAGACTGGACATTTTTCCAAATGACACTGATAAAAAGGTTTTTGTTCTACGAGTTTAAATACGATATCTAACTAATATAATGAATGCACCGTGAAAAAAAATTAGTAGCTACAATAAAATGATCAATTGCAGCAATAAATATTTCATAAGTGAAATAATTTCTTTTGCTTTTGTCTTCAGTGTTTTCAAGTCATGGCGCAAATATAAAATCGTCGTGACGCCTTAACAGTAAGTCAATTATATTATCGTGACCTTAAGTGCTGTCATACAGCTAGCAAATTATAAAACAAAACGAAATTTGTTTTCATAAACTATAGCTGAGCGCTTACCAAGTGTATTTTTTTTTTATTTACAAATCGAAAGCACATTCCTTACGCCTGAGAATTTTAAGATACATCTCAACTCTTTGAATGCGACTAACGCTGTTGTGTAATCTTAATCGACTAAACAATCGAATGGAATTTCCCACAATTTGCACTTCAGTAAGCACATTGTCCACTTTAATAATGCTTCGCTTCCCAATTGAACAGCAATCAGAAAACGGTGATAAGAAGTTCAATAAATACAAAGTGCAGTCGATTGGAAATTTTAAGAAGAAAAAATATTTCGAAAGAAGCCGCAGCAGCTCCTTGAAAGTACCTTTAAAGCGCTCTTTATTAAAATGCGATAAATCTTGAAGAAGAGAAAAGAAAAATTGTTTGTTACTCTTCAAGAAAACAAATAATCGATCTTTGTTGCACCGGATTTTCTCCTGCGAAGGCGATTTATTTTCGGAAAAAAAAAACCGAACCAAATGAAGTCCACTCACTCGATTTGATATCAATTTGTTATTCGATGTTCTCGAGTGTTTTGTTTATTTCCTTACGGTGTTGAAAGAAATTCTTCAAATGGATCTTCATTTCAATGCCCTTGTTAGACGCTTGAGAAAGGGAAACGTGGAAGAGATCCAAAAATGCCGAAAGTCCATTGTTGTGCAACGCGTAAACACCAATAAACGAAAGCGAGAGTCCAAAAATTTCACACCAAATAAAATGGTAAATTACATTGTTGAGAACCTTAAAGCAAACAACACGAGGAATTGTTTGAGGTCAGTTGATGGGTCGATTGCTGGAACTTCTAAGGCAACATATAAAAGTGCCTAAACAATTAACACAAGACGCGGATTTTTTTTATCAAACAACCACAAAACATAAAACTCGCTAACAAAAGCAAATAAATTTTTCGGTTATGTCCACTATAAAAGTGCGACGATGATCATCAAACGAAAGCGAAAGATGTTAACAAATAAAGTTATGCTTTATGTGCTGAAAGGTTCTCATTGAGCAATAAAAGCCGAAAAATGACTTTCATTGATAAAATTCTTTCCTTTTTTTAGTGAAGGTTTGGCGATTTGGGAAATTTTATGGATTTTTAATTCAGTCAAGTGGCAGTCGAAGGTCTGCAACTTTCATCTATTGCCGACAATTGCATTTGGATTGATTAGCGTTTGGAGGAAAAAAAGGGATTTGAAATAAGCACATCCATTAACGAATTACGAAATTACAGCAATAAATACAATTCGTTTCCTAAATTGAATCAGTCTCATGAAGAAATGTTTTCAGTTCGCGTTATGCAATTATTTAGTCTCGAAGCCTTTTATCGCAATAATCGATCATTTAATGAAATGTTTTATGTTTATTCGAGTTTCTTAAATACATGATCAGCTTCCTTAAATTCACCCAATTTATACGATGGATAATCTCTATTTCGATATCGATGGCTTAACAACTTGTGTAAAAATTCTCTGCTTAAAACATAAAGTTACTCCTGTATGTGATTTTCATGTGAGCATATTTACAGGTAGCCAATTTAACTCATTCATCCCGATAACGATGAAGACTAATAATTTGAAAACAAAACGATTGATTGAGAGAAAATTGGGATTTTTTTTTCATCAATTTCGATGGACCCAGGAGTGAACAATAATCGTGAATGGAAATTGGAGCAAAGCAAAATGCTAAAACATCACAATGCAGCACGTCTGATAAAATTAATAAGTTTTAATTTAAAATTGCACTAAAGATGATCTTTAGAATGAGCCAACGAGCTATCACGATGAAAGTCATTGCTATAGCAAATTTAAACATAATGAGTTACGGAATTTCGGAAACTTCCCAAACAAGTAAATTTGCAATTACATATTTTTTTATAATATTAATTTCGCCAGCGAAACTTCTTTAATATCTTCGCCAACACCGTGAATCCCACAAAAATAATCTAGAAACAAAGAATATACAGCAACAGCGGCTACATGAAGGGCTAGTCGGCATCGTTTGATACATCAGGAAAAATATAAATGTATAATTTGTATGATTTTATTACCCGCACATTAGCTTTTAGCCTAAATACACTAAATGGCATCCTTTCGTGTGCCTGTTTGGGTTTCTCGCTCACTCACTTTTCCTCTCTCGCTTTCATAATGATGTTTTTTAGGCATGATGCGTCTTATTAATTAAATTTGTTTTATTCACACAATGACGAATCGCGAGACTTCCAGTGTTGATGGTGCCTTTCAGTGTTCCTGATGAATGGATGCATGGATATATTAGTGATGTTATCATACCTATTTATTGCCACGAGCAATATTTTGTCTCGCCATTGAAAGCATGATTAAGATTTCTTGATTGCCTGACAAAATGTTTGCATTGCCATCGTTAGACTTTGGCACGTTTGTAGCATTTGACAATAATTTGCGATCCTTAATGACTCTACTTATACGTTGTAGTTCGATTGCACTGGAATGATGATTTAAATGGTCGTCTGTCTGCATCGCTCGATAATGCGTTTTCATCTCAATATTTTATCTCAAAGGGGATGTGCTTGAAGAAAAACTCTCCAATGTTTGTCCATTCATGGCAACAAGACCATCAATTAATTTTGCATTCCATCAATGTACCATAAATTATTCTTAATTATCCCAGGAAATCTCCATGAGCGCAAAAGAATTGAGATGCACTGTAAACTGACTACAACACTCGACATGATACTACGATAATTCTGCAGAAATTTCAGTATTCTTTCAAGAATAGTGAGCTCTGCACTTTTATGAATGCAAGTAACCCATTGCAGGCTGGATGCCTTAATTGTTTATCTTTATCAATGGAATTTTATCGAAATTTCTGATTCTTGTCTGATGATAAATGGTGACATGCTCCCCACATGGCCCCTCATGATTGAGTTGATAATATCTTGCCCCAATGTGGTCCATGGACAGAATGAAATTTCTTATGTCCCATTGTGCGATATGGGTCTCTATGAATGCATGCACACGAGACAATTGTCGTTTTACATACACACAAAAAAAAATCCTTATTTTATGGTGCACATTAGGGAGTGAAATAAGGACGAACAAAGGACGAAGACAATGGAACTGTTTACGGTTTGTTCCCATTATGAGGGTAAATAAACATATTCACTGTGGTCAAACATGGACCTCACAGGTAAATTAGTGCATACATTTTGATGTCATTAAGAAAATATTTTGACATCTCATTTTCTAAGAAAGCATACAAAATAAGGAAATTGAATTGAAATTTTTGGACAATATTGGTCGTAATGATTACTGCAAAGAAGCTTTTGTGAAATAGATATCTCCTGATGCTAAACCAGATGGCTCGTTTCAATTCAATTATTACTCAATTCTCTTGAAACGAAGCGTGTCGCTCGCAAAATTTGATTTATTTTTGTTGACAATCGATTTTGTATTCGGAAAAAAAAATTCAAATTTCTTGAGGCGAAAATCTAAAATTAAACTTTAAGTTAATATTAGTCAGTGCTGAAAGCAAGCCAAACATAATCTACGGGAAGTGACGCGAGTAATAAATGCCCATTCATTATTCCGCACGTGTTCATCGTGATATGAAGATAAACGAAATTTTATTGAGTAGTTTGGCGTTGTTCGGTTCATATCGTAAAAAAATAGTTTGAAATTGAAATTTTGTTGTTCCATTAAGAAATTCTCAAGAAATAATTTTCGATACAATTTCAAATTAAAGAAAGTGACAAATGATCGAGACCAAATTTCATGGAATTGCAACTGGAATTGCTGCAGTCAAAAAGCACATGGCCAGAAAGGATTTCTTTTTTTAAAGGATCTGTGACAAATTATCAGTTTCACTGGAAGAGTTCTCAATTGACACTGGACGAACAATGAAACGAAGTGCCTTTAGTCAAAATATTTATCCTTTCGCACCCCCAAAACTGAAGGCTTTATGCTCATTATGGTACTTTTGCTGTTCATCTTCGGAAATATCATTTTTGTTCATTCGAAATATTTTTATTCATAACAATATCGGAAGAATCGTTTCACCCCTTTTTCTAAATAACTTTTAAATGATTTCTTGCAAGAATCTTCTTCTTATAGAAACTCCCGAAAGAAGAAAAAGAAAGAAAGCTGCATAAATTACTTTCATTCAAATAACTTTTTCTTGTCAGTTTCCAGAACAATTTATTTGCATTTCTTTTATCTTTTTTCTGACATAAATCCCCAGAAGATTACAAGGCTAAAGAAAGTATTTACATGAAAATTCACAAACAAATTTCAATCTATTTTAAAACATCTCAATTTAGCATTTTTATTCTTCTTTCGGCTTTGAGCTTCATCAATTTTTTTTATGCATTTACGTTAATGTTCAATTTTAATGTCTCAAACCCACATTTTTCCCTAATAATTGTGGCTAAATTGCATTCATCATTTGGGGCATTGTGCAATCTATAGAAAATAAATTCTTAAAGACATAAATGATATTAAATAATGCAACAAAATCACAATGGAACCAGAAAGAGAGAAAACAATGTAATGAATATTGTTCCATACCAGTAACTTATTGCATAAAAGTTATCATTCCCCCTGGGGGGAGATGAAAGACAAAGTAGAAGGAAGAATGAGGACATTGATTTAAATAGTGCTAAAATGAAGTCACCCGTATAGCGAATGGCCCAGAAAAAAGAACTGATCCCTTGGTGTGAAAATGGTTAATGGACTTGCAAAAAAGAAGAATAAGAATAATGCAATTGATGCCACATCGTATCCTAAACGACTAGTAATTTTCGTGTCAAGCCACCCATGCAGATTTCTATGAACACTTTTTTCTACTTTTGGTGCGCACTTTGAAATGAGAGAAGGTTCGGTTATCGTAATCAGCATGTGATCATCCATCCGATGTAGAAACAGCAATTACTACCGATGCCAGTGATCTGATTACGGAACAAATTTTCGTATTTGTTTTAATCGTCTCGTGTTAATTGATAAGGATCTTTCTCCTTTGGGTTTCTTATTGTCTTCAGTGGGTCCAGTAAGTGAACCAGAAATTAACGATAATCTTTTAAGACATTGGATGCATTCAGGTTGCAAAAACAGTTTGACAAAATAAACAAAAACCTCAAAAAAAAAAGCAAGAGGACGAAATTTATCAATGCAAAGGGATCTTCAAGCACCAGTTGGCGTGTGATAGGCATGAAGATACTTCGCACAAAATTCATTATCTTTGACAATTTTCTGGAGAATTAAATTTCACTTTGAAAAAATCATCCTGAAATCTGACACAACTTGGACATTTCTTAATTTCATCTCGAGAAAACATTTGTTTTTCGTCTTAATTGCAATTTACAATTCTTTCGGCGATCGTTGTGAAAAATGCCGTCCGGCTTTCATGGGATTATGATAATTTTTCACTGAACAAACAGTTGCAACTCTTACTGGGAAGTGTGTTCGATGTCCATCAGCACTTGATCCTTTCAGCACTAGTCGATGGACACTTGAGATATGTTTACTTTTCTCCCGAATTGTAGCTCAAGTATGAACATGGACAAGATGTCACAACATTTAATTACAATGAAATTCTTCTATGAATGGAACTTGAAAGGAATTTCTCAGTTTATCAGAAAAGTCACTTAAAATAATTTGAATTAAAATGCGATGGAACATTTCTTGTGATTCCGATGCGGCACAAGCCAATCGTTCTAGAATATTAATTAATTTCATCGCTTTGAATTAATTGAATTATTTGGACATGTGTCTCATGAGAATCACCGTTTAATTTACATATAGATTGATGACGGTTAATTACACTAAACGACGTCAATTCTGAATTAATCAAAAGCCGCACCATGAAGAGAAATAAAATATTCAATTTCAATCGAATGAAACGCGTTCGATGATGATTCAAATTTTGAAAGTCAATTTTACAAAAGTCGAAACTTGAGCTGATTGATTGGATGATTCAGTAAAAAAGAAAAATCGTTGCTCCAGTGTTTTAAGGATCGTTTGATTCTTTCAAATCATCGCACAAGTCCCTAAAATAAAAAAGGATTTCATTGAATTTTTAATGCGCAAAATGTGTTTCGAGGGCGGAATAAAATGAAACGAAACGCCATTAGAGGGCACTTTTTCAACTTTCAACCCTCGATCAGAAAAAAAAAACACATTTAATGATCGTCCAGGTTCAAACCACTCCACGATTAAAGTCAGGAACAAATGTTTAATCTCGATTTAAAATTAACAACATGCGCAGTTCTTTTTTTACAAAATATTTTGAGTTGTGACTAAGAATGTGACTAAGTTTGAATGAATCGACGCTTATCAGTCGAGGGATTTTTTGAATCAAATGACACAATAAGAAATAATGTATAAACAAAAAATTGGTAAAAAATTATTATCAATTTATCGGCGACAGTTTTTTCCACACTTAGCCCGAATCGAAGTTAGAAATCTCTATCACGCGCATTTTATTTATTGCGCTTATATTTATTTATGATTTGTTAAATGCCATTAATATTTCAATTAAAATCCACTGCAATTGTCATCGCAAATTACAGTATTTTTGTGGACTTCAATTAGTAAAGTTGATAATATGAAGCAAGTTTTCGCTTTAGTTTTGTTAATTCTGTTTTTGTCAGATGTTCGTGGAAAGTTCTTAGCCGTTAGTAAAGAAGCCGCAAATCTAAATGTGGATGAATATATCAATGATGTCGAAGCAATTCAATTAGGAGCTTATAATGCGCTCGTCTTAGCAAATGAAGAGACGACGTCCGCAAATCCTACATCGACTGATACAACGCAACCATCAACGGAACCAGCAAATACATCCTTCAATCCAACAGCAACTGAAATATCCACAACCAAAACTACGACTGATACAACGCAACCATCAACGGAACCAGCAAATACATCCTCCAATCCAACAGCAACTGAAATATCCACAACCAAAACTACGACTGATACAACGCAACCATCAACGGAACCAACGAATACATCCTTCAATCCAACAGCAACTGACATGTCCACAACCAAAGCTGCATCAACTGAAGAAACCAAACCATCATCCAATGTGCCAACAACAACAGTTAGTGTAACAACAACGCCAATCATTACAACAACTCAAAGCGAAGCTCACACAATTGTTCTCAGTTTGGTCGTTTTAGTTTTTTCAATCGTTTTATCATCGATGCAAAATTATTCTCTAAATACGATTTAGTAATTTTTTTTATTTTAATAAAATGCTGTGTAATAATGACAAAAGTTTTCCAATAAAACAAATATTTATTCGAGCCCTGAAAAACTATTTACCCTCATATCGAACTCCATCTTGTGTTGGTGGTTCCAATAAGGTGCTCTTACACATCTGCCCATATTTTAAAAAGACCCATATATAAGGCACACTTTCGATAAACATCAAAAATCCCCTATATGATCATGACGATCGTCTCCATAGAGCACCAGAGGGAAGTTTTTAAATATTTCTGTTAAAAAAAAGTTCAATTCAACAACAACAGGACATAAAATGTAAATAAATTCATTCCATAAGCCCTCGTTGGACTATTGGAAGACTGCAGATTTAACGACTGAATCTGATAAGAAGCAGCACTGGGGTTCCCTGCATGTACAATTTATTGACTTTTGTGGCACGGGTTGAGCACTCATTTCTCAATCCAAAATGTCCATTAAGTATTTGATTAGGTAAGCAATCATTTTTAATTCAATACAAGTCTGTTAATTTATTGATACCGTTTAGCTGATAAGCACAGTAAAAGTCAATAAAATATATGAAATAAAAAGCTGAGAATGCAATCGATATTTTAAGAAATTATATCGCGCTCAAATGCGATATTTTATAACTTTCTTCCGTTGAACAATAGAATTGATATTTTCATTTATTTCTTTTTCCGAAGCTTTTGAAAATTGCAAACATTTTTTTTTTCTATTGAATAGATTTATGATACTGCAATATTCGAATGTGCCATCGCATGGCATCAAAAAAAAAAACATAATGTTTCTCCTCTGTGCTGGACAATGGTCTTAAAATCTCTTCTGATTTTTGTGGTCGGATAAGCAACCGACATAAAACCCTAAAAGCGACATCACAAAAGAGGGAATTTTAAAAAATGAGATTTTTTTGTGGTCACTTTTTCGGACATTCGATTAACACATCACACTTTTTAATGTGCACGTTCAGAGGTCCTTTTTTAAAGGAAATTCCTGGAAATTCTTGTTAAAAATTATTGAAGCATTTGATTCGGACAAGTCTCAATTGTGATAAAGAAAAAGTGAGAAAATTCGATAGAATTTCAGTCGAGATTAAGATTTTTGTCGCTTTACAAAAAGATCTTCGATTCGTGTCCATTGACAGTACAGCGATTTTAATCTTTAACAAACTTAAGACCGTAGAAATTACCATAACCGTGCGCCATATAACACAAGCCGTGCACGATCTTAATCAATTCATTAAAATAAAAAAAAAAATTTATTGTCTCAGACGCAAGCTCACGATGAGCATTCAAAGTGAGAGAGAGAGAAAGAGTAAAACAAACAAGTCCATTCGGAATGGACACGAGACCAAACATGGATTTTAGATTATCATCGCCCTCGACTCATGTTAATTATTTTGATGATGATTTTATTGATTGATTCTAATCAGATTATTTCCTCGCTGTGCCATCGCTGATGGGGTTTCAAATTACCTCATCCAGTTCATACAGTTTGAGCCAGCAATGGAGCGATAAAAAACATAATTTCTCATCATAAAACTTCTCGATGAACAAACCGATGAAAATTGAATTGTCTGGTCGGGAAAATACGAGCAATCGATAAAGACCTCGCGCGATCATCATCAGTCCGACGCTAATGAAATTTTATTCAAATTAATAATCAACAATTTAGATGCATCATCCGATGGAAGCCGTGTGGTGTTATGCATGTTGGTGCAGTGGAAAAAGACCACACATGAGATTAAGAATTATTTGGATAAAAGAAAAGAAAAAAAGAAAAACTTGTTGTTGTTATATTGAGGATATTTTCTTCGAATTAATGATGTGTCGACATGATTCATTTTAAATTTAACTTTAATCGACTACCGGTGCGCTATTTAAATGTAACAACAATTCAAATTCTTGGCACAGTTGGAATAAATTCTTGGAATATTTTTTTTTATGTTTGAAATAATTGAAATATCATGAAAAATATCCTTTTGTTGTCCTTCTGTCGGAAAATTAATCTGACATTGCAAAAATTATTCCATTCTGCAGGACAATGAAACTGCTGCTGGTCAATTCAATCGACGATTGACATCATTTTAATCTTTGGCATCTCAAAAAAATATGTCATAAGTGAAATTTCGAAGGCGGCATCCTGACAAAGGCAAAAGTCACACGAATCAATTATCACATGGTTGTATGGTTTCCAATAAGGACACTTTCGTCCTTCAAATCAGAATTTATGGACCGTGAATTGTTCCAATTAAAGAATTTCTCTTGATTTCCATGAAAAAGTCGTAAAAAGTGAAAATATGAATAACCAAATTTGTCACCGAAGATCCTTCCTTAATTCCTTTAACCATTGATTCAATAGAAAGCAGAAGACATAGACATAGGAAGAAGCAAATTTAAAAAAGCAGCAAACAAAAGATGATGGACCGGAAATTTCCTTCTTTTTTTAGTTCCTTCCAAAAGCCAACCACAAAAGTATCTCTATGCGATGAACTAACTACAACAGTCTAAAATGAATTCATTGCCATGAAATTCATAATGATTATTCTCAACAACAAAATTTTTTAAGATTTCTGAAGAGATCCTATTTCTTGGTTGTTTTCATTGTTTGGAAGCTTCCATTGGCAAAAGGCTAAAATAAAGTTCATGAGGATTATTTGTTTAGAGTTAAATTTATTGATGTCACGCTGTAAAATTTGTATGAATAGTCACGTGCTGCGAGGCGATATCGCTTTGCCGAGGCATCGAGTCGGCTTTGTGATGTATGGCAATGGATCCCAGATGTTGGTTTCCTTTGGAAAATAAATCCTTATATTAATAATTTCGACCATCGTGCTCTTTGGTGGACAATTCAAGAAATGTCTGATGTCGATTAGCAAGGCAACAAGAAGCCAAACAGACTTCAAAGTGGGCGTGAAATTTTCTCGAGTTGCTCAATTTCTCGCATGACTGGCATCGCTAAATTTTGCCGCCTTTAAATACTGCGTATTGATGGCAACAACAAAAAAATAAGGCAAATGCCGCTCTTTCTTGGGACCACCCACAGAAACTTCAATAAATCACCTCCATTGAGAATCTTTTCATTTCGATTTATAAAAGTTGCGCAAAAAAAAATATTTATGTGTAAACAAACATCGACGAAAGGATTATTTATGTTCAAACATGGCATCATATTTTTATGACACGTCTTAATGGAGTTATCTGTAAGCAGCCATACAAAAGTATTATCACATATCCAACGCTATTGCAGGCAATTGAACTTAAAGGATTTTCAACTAAATAAAAATATTTGATTTTCCAGATGCCAAAAAGAAGAAAAAAAAAATTAAAATTAATTTTCCACTTCACACTCGATGGAACATTGAAGCGAAATTGGAAAAAAGTCCATGAAATTGTTTTTAAAACCAATTCGAATCGTCATCGGACACACCCTTTCAGAAATCCTTAAAACTGATCATTCGATAATTAAAATTTTCCTTTTTTTGTTTTAAGGATTTTTTTGGTTTTTATTTTTGATTCGATCACGTTTCATCATTATCGATGCGGTAAATGTTCATTTCATTATTAAATAAAATTGATGAAACATCATCAATAAAAACTGGCTGTGCAAATATTGAGTTTAATCAATGCACTAATTTGTTCAACTTAGACCACAAATTGGATCAGCAAAGAAATTGCCAAAATCCGGTGCTTCGAAATATTCCACATCCAATAAGAATTTCCAGTGAAGAATGAAAGAAAAAAAAATTGTTTCAAAACCAGAACACGACAAAACGGTAATATTTGCTCAAATAAACATTAATTTTCCTGAGCACGATCTACTGCTGTCGCGTGCAGCCAAATATTTGCTTTGAATTAGCAAATAATCTAGAAAAAGCGAGCTGATAACGCGATGCGATTAAAGCGTGCCTTGTCTGATTTTCTTGTGTATTTAATGATTGATTATACGTTTCCTTAACTTATGACAAAATTTCTGTGTGTAATTTGTGGTTGATTCGAGTTTTAATTTTTTTTTTTGTTAAGCTAAAAACCCGTTGAATTATGTCCGGTCAGATATCAATTGAATATTTCATATTTGTTACTCAAATTCCTGAAATGTCAATGCGGAGACAAAGTCCATGAGGTGAATGTTTTTTTTTGCATACAATTGAACTGTTACATTAAAGCTGCGATATAACTTTGCCATTGATCTAATTTCAATACAATTGTTTAGATAATCTTTGTGTCTTAAGAAATTTGAATTTATGACATTCGATATATCGCCTAAGCAACAATGTTTGTTTGTCGACGGGAAATAAACAAGAAATAAAAAATTATTACGAGATATGACGTACGAAATTTCGAAACTTTTATGGTGGTTCTGTCAGTCGAACATGTTTTCAAAGAGCAACTTCAATGCAAACACATCAATCAATCTTACAATGCAATAGAATGATAAAGTTCTATAACCATTGTTCCATTGCTACTGTCCGGTCTCGCTTTTTTTTGATGTATTTCGATATTCAAATAATGTTGCATGAACAAAATCAAAATGCAAATCTAATAAAATCCCAATTGAGCTCGGATTTGATTGATATTAATATTACTCGGCTTTGTGCCGAAGAGTTGAAATTTGAAATTCAAATTATGACTTTGATATCCTAAACTCTCTTTCATTGAATTTATATCAATTTTCGGATGCCACCCATCTACCGGAATAAAGTCCTTATAACTCTCATTTAATTGCGCAAAGCGATGCGCCGAGAAATCTCAAATGGAAGAAAAAAAGTTGCATAATTTTAAGATTAAGTTTTCATCTGCAAGATTTTTTTTACGATTCGAATTGATGTAAAAATTGAATTAATCAAGGGCAGAATGCTCAAAGAGTCCAATGATAGAGCCATCAATTTAAAGAGAAATTCCTGGTAGACAGCAAGCCAGTTAAACAAACATCTTTGAGCTAGTTTATTTTGACGAAGGTTCACTGCATAAATTCTGTTGCTGCTGTTGCTTTGAAATTTGATGCAAAAAACTGCCCATAAAGTGATTTCGATCTTTTTTTTTTTGCTGCGTTAATTTTTCACTCGAAAAAAACAAACAAACCATCAAACACCGAAGAATGAGTGAAGAGATGATGATCAGGACATGGATGCCTTTCAACACCATTTCTCAAAAGCAGCATAAAAAGCGCCTGGTCATCGTCCGGCTTATGAGCCATCGTGATCACAAACAACTTAATTTCTCTTGAATGGTATTTTTTTAATCCATCTTGAAACTGTAACTGACGGATCATCCACGAACTAGCAATTCATTTCTTATCAGTACAATATAATCCCTCATGAAGTTGAAGATTGCATATAATTTAGAACAATATTTTATTCATATCGCTAAAACAGCTTCTTGACTGGCTGAAAATTATTGCACGTTTACATTTCATGCGGCTCCGCGCGTAAGAATAATTCACTTTCCATCAACGCGTTATCGCGGGTCGATTGAAAAGCCTTTACTGGCTGCTGTGTATGTGGCAGCATCGTGATGCATTAGATTAATTGAAGCATTTAAAACGAAATCAAAAGGAAGTTTCTCTGGCATGTAGCAAATTAATTTCTAACCAAAATGCGCAATGCAACGAGTAATTAGAATCTTGCTCAAGTTCCATAAGCGACGAGCAGTTAGGTACGGAATTTTTTTTATTGTAAAGATTCATGAAGCAAGAAAAATATTGCAATTTTTATTTTCTTAAATATATTAATACGCGCGCGTATACATAAAACAAGAAGACGATAAAAATCAAATAATTACAGGTCTCAACTTTAGAAGAAGAACACAACGGCAGCAAGACGGTCGCTCGCCTGATATTCATGCAATAAGAAACAAAAAAAAAATTGCATTTGTGTAATGAAGCGAAATTGAACGAAAGCACAAAAAAAAATGGAAATCGCGCATATTTAGAACCCGCGGGAGACATTTGCCGCAGCCAAAAGAAAAATTAAGCGTATTACACTCTCAATTTCAAGATTGAAATGCATCCACGAGAATGGACATTTTTGGGGGTCTCATCAATTTTTTTTCTGTCCTTGTTTTTATATTTTGCGATGGAAATGAGATTGACAATTGAAATGTTTATGAAGACGAATGATGTTATTTATGAGTTTCGTGGCAAAATATCATCATTTGCCTGTTGTTTCGTGTATTTCTCTCTCTCTCTCTCTTTCACTTTTAGTTTGCATTTCATGCCAAGAAATATCAAAAGCGATGCAAATTTAGAACGAATTATATTGTGGCGATTATCCTGATGCGATAAAATGAGATAAAAGTAACGTTAAAGACCTCACCGAATTGCAAAATCCCCAGCTGATTAGACGTAATTGTCTCACTGGTCGAATGAAGATTTCTAAAAATTAGCCACTAATTGAAGTCTTGTTAACGTTCATGAAATATGAAACTCATTTTGTTTAATTGAATAATATATTTCATGAAAACCGAAAAAAAAAATATTGCGGTGATGTGTGCAATTATCAAATTTCCAATATCACCTCGGGATTTAAAATTGATGCTGCACTTGCATGTGCAAATGCCATTTAATAAGGATCGTGTATAATTTACGCTTTAGCGATGCTGAGCTAAAGTTTATATGAGTTAAATAACCCTCTAAATGTACAAGATTTTTCTACCGACACCAAAAACTCGCTCATAACTCTTAATATAATTAACTCAAATTAGGTGCCATACATCTTTGAAGGCATAAAACTCTCGTCGTTGTTATGGGGCGAATTGTGATTGATAACAAGCGCCGAAATTGCAAATTGTATAAAGTCTTTAGCACCTCACGAACGATTGAGTACGGTGCACAAAAAAGTGCAGTCAATTGCAAAACATTAATTACAAAAGGCAGCAATTGTCCGACGAGCCAGGAACAATAATCGTAACACCATAATTTCTGGTACTTCGGAACGTAAAAGAGAGCAATTATATGCGAGAGTTGTCTTTAGTGTGCACATACCTTAAATATGGCAATAAGAACTTTTTTTTTGCCGCCAACACCGTGAAACTCATCGACACTTTTGCTAACAAGATCATAACATGTCTCACTCCAGAGCAGGTTATATTGACAGCGTAAATTAATGGCAACTTGCAAATGGCCACTAAAATTAATAACGCAAAATTAGACGCTTACAACTTCTTCGTTAGCGCTCTTTAAGCGTTTTTATTATCAAACTAATAACAAAACTTTTAGCATTAAATGCATTTAATTTGTACGCCATTGCGTCGTTTTCTGTTTGTGAGAACAATTGGATTTTTTTTTAAGTTTATGGCTCTTCGCAACAATTATTGAACTTGAAATGCCCAGAAGTTCGGTGTTTATTCGAAAGAAAGGGAAATTCCATATGAATCTCAAGGGCCGATAAGTTGCAAATTTATAGCCGAACATTCATTTTACGCGCGCTTCGCTTCTGTTACCTTCACTGAAAATGAGTAAAGAAAATTCTATCTCTTCAATTCAATTGAATAAAAAAATATTTTGCACTTTTAACACTTTAGCGAAGTATCATGTTGTTGAAGTTGTTAAAAGGTGTTAATTAAAACAGATATTTGCCATTTTTAATCTCAAGAAACATTACTTTAAGCAGCTTTTTCAACGCCTTTCAACACAATTTCATTTTTCTTGTATGCTGCCGGTGCTGAGAAAAAAATTCTTACCACAAATTGATTTCGCAAATTTTTATTTAATGCGAATTGCAATTGAAACCGAAATAATAATGGAAGTAATACATTATTCGCCAAAATTAATTGAGAAATTTAAGAAAAATACTTAAAAATTTAAAGAATAATTAAAAGTCTAAAATGATTTAATTCATTTCACAACCTAAATTTTCCAGACTATACTAAACAAAACGATTTGTAGCGCTGCCGATTAATCCAGAACACCAGAAATCGCTTCAAATCATAATTTATTGAATTTTTCGTGCCCGCCAGTGAATGATTGTGGCATCGAAGCACCGCGGAAAACACAACAAAAGATTTTTTGCTTTATTTCGCTCTTTCGCAATTTGTTGTGCGTTTATTGGAAATTGAAAGCGCTTCCCTCTCTGGGGCAGAGGATACAAATTACGCCAAAAGACACAAAATTTGATAGCGGCAAAGTAACAAGAAACTCTAAAACAATGAACAATTTATCATTTTGCATAACGAGATTGCTCAAGAATAAAAAAAAAATACACAAGAAATAATATTCAAATGATATCACGTCGCGGGTATTGTTATCTGCCAATGAGAATTAAGCTGCATTTCGAAGCCTTTTGTGAAAGGCGAAAAAAGTGTTGCCCGATTGATTTATTTTCTTCTTTTTTTTGCACAACGAAATCAATAAACACAAATAACTAACTATAAATTCTAATATCTCATTTTGCACCAACTTTATTCCATTCATATCTAACCGCAAGGCGTTTAGCGTCAAATCTCATAAAAGTCTTACAAGAATATTGAAAAAAAAAAAAAAAAAACTTCCATAGCAGCGATACTGGCAAAAATCTGTTGCAGAATGAAAAATTGAATTAAAACATAATGTTTTTATGAGACTTTTGGCATGTTTTGAATTGTGTTTTATTTTATGAAGAGAAACAAAATATCGCTGAAGGTGTTTTGGGAAATTGTTTCTTTGGCTAGTTTATGACCAACGCAAAGCATGTCCGTCCGGTGCATATTGTGTTAATTGACTTATTTCTAATTTAAATCTAACACAAAACAAAGTCACGAGAAAGTCAAGTTGCATAAAAATTTGACAACTTATCGATTGGCATAAATAAAGAAATGTTCATGAAATTGTAATTTTAATTACGTTTGAAAGACTTCCAATATCTTAATATTCTTAAAGTTTTAAGAAATTCTCAAGACACTGCAAAGACCAAAGTGAACTTTCAAACACAATCTGATATTAATTTCATCTGTTATTGCATGTTTTAATGTCTCACATTTGGCACAAGTCTTTTTTTTCCGCGAACCTCAGAAAGAAGTCACACTACAGCCATCAGATTCCGAAAAAGCATTAAACATCAAGTCCCGACAAAAAAAAATAAGAAGAAGAAAATTTCACGAATTGTCGACACATTAAAATTTATTTCTTATTTTCGACGCTGCACTGACTGCCTTCTTAATAAGTTTTCATGCATACTGATGCGAGCAGCGAAGCCACGCGACAATCTCGACGAACTGATACAGCAATTAAATACAGTTTTACTAGCACAAGTGTCCGATTAATGATGTGATCGTTGAATATTTATCAAGGAAAACTTATAAACAAAATAATAACTGATGCATTACTTATTACATAAAGCGTTACATACAGACAAACAATTACACATTGAGAACTGAATCAAAGCGAGTAAACAACAAATTAAAATTCATGGACACTTGTAAGTAACAGTTTTCTCATTGCAATAAATTGATTTAAAAGCCTTTGTTTGTTTATTAAAGTACACGGGGCATTGGGCAGCATAATTTGAGCAAGTAAGAAATTTTCTCGCCCAGTAATTGACAAGTTCAGTAGCACAGAGAACAATTTGGTCAACGCGCATTTTGCTCAGCAAATGTATCGATTTATTTTTTTTTTGCTTTCTGCAACCTAGAATGACAGACATCATGATATTCAAAGAGATATTAACGCAAAGTGCTTCCTCAATAAAAAAAAGTTTATGTCGTTATTCATATAAAAAACTTTTTCGCTGTTGGTTTTTACCGGTTCCTGTGAAAATTTCTCTCAGTCAACTGACTGACATAAAATGAAGTGATTAAAATAAAGTATGTTTATCATTGCGCTGGTCAATAAATTGGTACTTTTGAAGGGATGGGATGACATTGCCACTTCTGATAATAAATGATCAACACGTAACGTAATTTACACATTAGCAATCATGAAAATGTGACCCGCATCTTAATGATGCAGCGAACTCTTCCTGAAACAACCAGATTTCATCGGTGCAGTTATTTGCTTGAAAATGCAATTTGACATGCTGCCTGATAATGATGAATTACTGATTTGCAATCTTTTTTGTGACCATTGAGACGACGCAAGCCAAATTTTACCGTTCGATGTGAACGCATTTGGTGGAAACAAAAATTAATTATTAATGAATTTTTATTCAATTAACGTGGAGTTCTTTATTTAACTTCTTGTGTCATCGTGCCGTCGCGAGAAAAACAATCCAATTAAAAGATGCAACCAGTTGCAATCTGATCGACTATTGATCGAGTAAATTAATTGTTGTTTTTTGCTTTTTTTTGTTTTTTTTTTTTCCAAAATTCTTGAAAATTAAATTTAAAAAAATTGTTTTGCTGTAAAAAAAGCAGCTGAAAATGGATCAGAAAATAAATGGTAAAGAAAACACACTTTTACAACTATGAGGCCCGGTGCTTGAATATAGTTCTGTATTTCTTTTTTTTTTTCGTGTATCATTCGATTCCCGTCGACGCATAATAAACTATAATTAAATGTTGCTCGTGGATCAAATGACTTTTCGTGAATGGATCGAATGCATTTCATTGGAATGGAATTTTAAACGACTTTTGGGTCGCTGGATGCTACTAATGGTTACCAATCTAACGGTTCTTCGTGTAATTCCAAATGTCAAACATTTTATTCCGAAAACAAAAAAAAAACGATTAAATTCAGCGATCAAATGTTTTTTTTTTTTTGCAAAACTGCATCCAGAAAATGTCCGCAAAAAATAATTGAATTGCAATTTTACCGCAAAAGATGAAAAAAAAAAAAAACGTCGACAAATTGTTGTTAATTATCTTGTTGCAACATTATATGTGCAACATTATATGAAGACGATCGCGAAATTTAAGTGAATCTGAAGATGATCTCCACGAACGTCGTAACAGAAGCTTTTCAAATAATTCTCATACAATCGTCAATGATGGACAATTATGGGTTACATCAATATATTAAAGTTTATTCTCTTATTATTTTGCTGCTTAAGTTTTTTGGAGGATAATCATTGAGTTGAGCAAGTCGTTTGCTTATTCATCCTTTAGGGGGTAATGCAACAATTTATGTATATCCAGTGATTTCTTAATGCAATTCTAACTCGTTAAAACAACATTCCGCTTAAATTATTTATCATTAAATTAATTTCTTTATGTTTCTGTCGTTTTTTTTTTTTTTCAGAATCATTCGAGCAATCGCCAGTTTCTGTCTTGTACATTAGAATTATATCGATCCATTGGGATGAATCTAAACCGATTACATTGGTCAACAAATATATTTTTGTGCTACTTAAAACATCTGTAATTATATTTTGGTGCATTTGTTTGCTTTCGATATTTTATTGCAAGTTCTTCTGTTGCTTTTAATCGATTCTACTGAATCAATAACATCATTTTCTGTGCGTTCCGCTTGACTTACAAAATTGCACACGCGCGTCGCATCTAATGCCAAAGCATAATCACCAATTATTCAATGTGTGCAGCCCAGAGCATCAGCAATTCCCATTCAATAATCCTGCAACTGTTGCAAATACTGCTGCATAAAATTGGATTTCTAAATGACATAAATATCGCCCCGAAAAACTCGAATCCACAGACAGCAAAACACGACAAGAAAAAAAAATTAGAAGCGACATTTATTGCATTTGGCCTCGCATTCAATTTGCAATTTTTATGTCTGAATTTATTGGATAAATTCACAATATTAAGACATGGATTAAAACACAACTTTTTTTTTTGTTGCTGCTGAAATTCTACTCTCATCATTTGAATCGTTATCTATTGAATGATATCTCGGTCTCGAGCGAATTTGTTTGCTTTTTAGCTCGCGTTTTCATTCATTGAAATGTATCATTATTAAGTGATTTCTTTCTCTGGCATGTCTCTTTTATGGGACGCTTGAGCATAACCCCAGTGAAATCAATAACTTCCTATGATAAATGGTTCATGAGTTATTTAAGAAGCAAAACCTAACCTCAATTGTTGATATTAGTACTCAAGTAAATCACTTTTCGTTACGCTGGGACAAAATCAACATAAAACTGTCGTAATCTCAAAGCAAGAAAAGTACAAATTGAAAAAAATATATATATATAAGTAAAACATATCAAAACAAACATATTCCGCAGATTGAAAGAAGAAGTCTAAATACACGTCAGTTGAAGAAGAACACCCAAATTATCAGAACGGATGTCAATATATATTTCTTAATTGTACAGTGGATGTCAATGAGAAGTCTCTTCAATTTGTGAGTGGAATAATCTAATGTATAACTAGCGCACAAAGAAATATCGCAAAATTGAAATCTCAACAAATCCAACAATCAGCGATGAGCTCGTAAATTTGTCGCGTTCTGTGAGCGAATATATCGCGAAAATAATCTTTTTGCCGATTCAGCGATGCGTTTTTCTACGGTTTTCGAAAGATGAATTTGTCATGTGGGCTCTTAGAAACAATAGCTAATGGTTTCTTTAATAAAAGTTGTCAGTCGTTAAGTTTCAGCAATACAATTGAAGACCTCCACCACGCAAAAATACATTAGAATGAATATTCATCTCGAAACTGTCGATGCATTTTGGTCGTAAATTAGATAAAGTTGTTCACTCGAAAACCACACAAACGAAATCATCTTTAGCGATTTGGTTTTTAATGACTCTAGAAAATAAAATAGAGCGAAGTGCAATCTCGAAAAAGAAAACCAGAAAACAATGCTGATAACACGCAAAACCACATCTACCCATATGGGACCGAGCGATAACGTTCAAGAGCCTTGCAAGAGATTTTTATGATTTTTTTTTTGTTTCTCAAGTGTTTCATTTCAGTACCGTTTTAATGGCATTTTGTCTATCGACATAAAAGATGACAATTCTTCTAAAGCAAAGAACCGCAAAGAACATCGTCTGTGCCACCTGTAAAATTTATTTAGGATCGCAAAGACAATTTTCTGAAACTCAATGAGACATGGCAAACATTTAGCGCTGTGGCGCCAATTAAAGCAAACGAATGGAGAATTTTCGAAAAAAAGGAGAAAATATATCCTTAGTCCTTTATTTTTCTTGGGACATAACTGGATCTTTAAGGCAAAAAAAAATCTTATCTCTTGAAATCACTGAAAAATTAATTTATTGTGAATGGCCTTTTAAGTGACGGCTCTATTGCTCCCATTAAATTGTTCGGTAGCATTTCTATCACTGGAGTGACATCAATACACATGTTCGGATCGATTCATTATGAGCACGAGGACAAGTGGATAAGAGACAAAACTTCTCATTCCTAATTTATTGATCTCTGATGGAAATCTTACGATAGCGAAACATCTTTAACTGTACACTTGTACAATTTCTAACCGAAGAGTTCCTGCAGGCAACAGACTTCAAGATGCAATTCCAATTGAGCTCATTTTCGTCTCAAAATGTATTTCTAAAGAAAATATTTCGAAAACGTCTTTTAAAGTTCACTTGAACCTAATAATTTAAAATATCAGACTAATGTGAAACAATTTATTACTTGCACGATAAAAAAAAATGCGAAAATTTGACTGCAATTTGCATCTGTAAGCGAAACCGACTTATATTATAAGTGAACTCTCTTTTGTTTATTATTCTAATCGTAATTTTGTTATTATAAGACATAAAATTCTCTTATGGAATCCCGACATGAATATCGGCTTCATAACTACCGGTATTCAATTAAATTCAATTTACTTCTTTATCTCTTGCAATGTACTTAATATTTGATCGACGGGCGCGTTTCGATATTGGAATTACAATGCATTCCCTCGTGAGGCCACCAGACGGTAGCCAAAAAAAAAGAGTTTTACAAATGAAATTCATCTCAAGGCTATTTTTTCGCGTTTCATACAAATCTCGCGTGGTTTTTTTTTATTATTCATCTCGCTGAGAGATCAAATCGCATATTTTAATGCTATGCCAGGAGCCGTTCACAGTTTATTCTCAATGAAAAGATTCTAAAGATTCTTTTATAATCGGCATTTACTTACAGAAAAAAAAAGTTTACGATCGAAGCGAAAGAGTGTCTTGAATCGGATCATAAATTAATAATGCAAATGTGTTTCAACTAATTGCTGGATTGCTGTTTTGTTTGTTTTAGGTTCTCTCAATACCATTCCCACAAACATTGGAAATCAAAACGGGCAATTATATTGAGCCCATTGGCACTGATAAGATGATGGCAAAGAAAATTCCCGACATTCTTTTTTTACGGTCATAAATCATCGCCGCAAATGTAAAGCAGCGCCAGTCGACATGAATTTTTTTTTACGCAATAAAAATTGTTTACATTATTTGTGTACATTACGATACTCTTCTTTGCTTTGGATTTCTACACACTGAACCTAATCAGTGGGTGCACGACTAAATAGTCTGACTTCAATAGAAACTAGGAGTCCCACTGAGCAGATTCAACTCAAAAAAAATATATTTCAAGCTCAATTCAAATTTTTTCCTTTAGAATTTGTTTCTTTTGTTCAGGAGTTTTTAATTCCAACATGTAGAGAATTTCGCGAAATCAAAGGATTTTGCTTTTTTCAGGGGTCTACGCAATTGCACGTGTTTTGGGTTCGATGATTTGATTTCTAAAGTGCCCGCATGAGTTTTCAAGGACTCTGTTGAGGTTTCTTTGCCTTCCTTCATGGGTGGCTGACATTGAGCACAAAATGAAGAACGCTAAAGTGGCAGTTAGTTCAGTTAATTAGGACGTTGCATGATCAAATCTTTTAAATATTTATTATTAATATTTTTCTTTGTTTTGTTCTTACAAAGGATCAACAATTTAGAAAAAAAATGATGTTCTAGGAGAGCACAGATTTTAATCTACAGTAGCAATAACGAGAGGAATGTTTTCCCTCTTCTCAAAATTGGGATCATAAATTACGTGAGGACATTTTATGGTCCTTCTAAAAGGATCTTTTCTCGTTTATCAACCTTTGTGGCAATGTTTCGCTGGCCCGCAAAAATATTCTCACATCGAATACTTGTTCACGACAGATTTTATTGCACAATCACTCCCATTTCCTATCGATTTCCGAGTTCAATTAAAATCAAAAGTTTATTGCGGATGTTGCAGAAAGGACATTTCAATTACTTCTCCTCCTTGCGGCGCAAATTTTTTTTTTGTCCATCAACGAAAATTCCTTTTCGGCATTACGAAATTGTCCTTTTCATGATGATTGGCATTTTTTCTCGTTTCAATGTCCTTTGGCGAAATGCCGAAGGACTCAATTAAATATTTATTTATTGTTTTCGTCCTTTTTTATCGTTATCCTTAGCTGTTGTGTAAATGTTTTTACCGTTTTCCTGAGAAATATTTTGGTTTTGCCGATTTTCTTTATTTCGTTGCTCCCAAGACACTTGTTGGATCAAAAATATCCTGGTCGAAGGATTGATTTATGGACATATCACATCAGGATGCAGAACTGAGAAACAATATTTTTTTTACCAAATAGATTTTACACAAAAATCAATTAACAATTTTGCTTCGTTTTAAGATATTTTCAAAATCGCATAAATCAAATACAAATTTTTCATGTTTATTTGTGTAATAAATTTGAGCTGCTCACTCATCACCCCCACGAATGCTGATCTCGATCTCGAGACAAGGATCTTTGAAAGCATCATCAACATCTTTTCTTATTCAAATTTTTTTATTTTGTTTCTTGAGTGTGCCTTCATAAATGATCGCTCCAGTATTCAAGATTCCCCGTTGCGTCCTTCAAATCAATTACAAGAAGAAAAAAATTGATTTCAAATTTATAATCTCAAAAAAAAAAAAAATGATCCTGAAAGAATGTGGAAGTATAAATTATTCATCTTCACGATCAGTTTTCATGGCGCACCATTCCTTCGAATTGATGTCGGGGCACCTCGCTGACTTAGAAGGTGAAAAACATGAATTTCATTTCAGATTAGAAATTAATTCCAAATCGATATTTAACAGCATTTTTTTTTTGTTGCTCTATGAAAAATGAACTTTTTTCGTCATAATTTATCCTGACACGAACATTGTTAGGGCACGATCCTTGCACTGGATTTACGTTTCAAGGAGCGCCGCACTGATTAATTTTGACTCATTGATTTAATTAAACTGCATTTATGAATTAAATTATTTTTTCCGCGGCGACGAATGCCACGCTTAGCGCCGATGTGCATGTAATTTATTGCCATCAGGCAATCATTCCAGAGCAGATGATTCTTTTTCCACTCGATTTCGATTAAACCTCAAGACGATCAAATTAAGCATTCAACCAGCAATTCATTATCATTTTTCGGTTGTGCAACTCGCATTTTTACAACGACGCAAACAGCAATTTAAATTCTAACGGTATTATCGGCATGTTGCCAAAATACTGTCATTTGCCAACGAACCATACGATGCATAATTATACTGAAATTTCCACTGAACTGGTTGATTTCAGAATTTGTTTCTGTTCAATTTCAAAACTTTTTTTTTTCTTTCGTTTGCTGTAAAGTTCTCAAGAGACGATTTCATCAAGAACTTTTTTCCCTTTTTGCTTTTTGATGAAAGAAAGAGTTTCGCTTTTATTGAACCATTTAACGGCATTTCACACACGCTCACGTGCCAATTGAAATCAGCTTTAATGATATGAAACTGCAACAAATTTGTACAAAAGAAAATTGAAGCCTTTTGGTCTCTTCCGCAATTGGAAAACCGGTTGCGACATAAAGAATTTGCAGAGGGTGCCAATAAACTCTTCGATTTAATTCTCAATTTATTTACTTAATACTTTGTATCACTGTGATATGTTGATGGCTTACCCGAAGTCTTGTTGAAACGCCCAGAATGTTTTACAAATAGACGACTAACTTACCGATTTATCGCTATCTATTCAAAACTTGATCCGCCTCCGTCGCCAAACAATGCTCGAGACATCTGATGTTGACGTAAAAGAAGAATTTGTAGCAAACGGAAAATTTTCGGGCAATCCAAGCTCAAGCCTGATTGGCTCATGAATATTCGCAACCGTCAAAATTCAGCTAATCAAAAATTCATCAAACATCGTAAAAAATTCATTAAAAGACTCTTTGACAACAAAGGAAAAAAAAAACTGTGAATTTGATAAGATATTGGAAACTCCGTAAAACGCATAAAAATGTTTGACAAACACATCACAAATGACTACACAGATGAACAAAAGTCGATGAGAGATCTTAAGATTGAAGATCACAGCAAGTGGTCATCAATAAATTAAAAACGTTTCTTTTGTCGTATCTTGAGAATTCGTCCAAATAAAAAAAAGCGAAAATGTCGTTCTTCTGCCTTCTATCGATCGAGATCTTTATTCTTCTTTTAAAAAAATATATATATAATTAATTTTCTTCTTAATTTTCTGTTTTTGGATCCGAAGTTGCATCTTAATGTTGGGAATTTTAAGTCATAAATTGAGATGTTCGCATCGTCGATGACATTTCGCAGAACGATATTGGAATCGGCAACTTTTTGCAGTCGAATCATTGATAAAATCAGATTAATGAAGCAATTTCAAGCGACATCCCGACACAACATTGAATTTAAATTGAATCATTAGACGAGAGAAAGAGTTTCAACGGCGAGCACAAGACAAGCTGCAATAAAATTTGTGATTTGTCTTTATCGAATATTTAGCGATCACAATTAGCATAATTAAATTAATGTTATATTATTGTGCACGATTCTACAGTTTACTTTTTACTAGGAATTTGCTCGTTCTTTCAAAAGTTAACTGTTCTTCAATTTTCATTTAAGTTTCGATATGCGAAAAATATCTGTACAATTTCAATATATCACAATTTCAACCAAAATTATATGGAGCGAAATAATAACCATAAGGCCACATACCGACGTCAATAAAAATGCAATCACAAAAGCTGCGATTTGGAGATTAACAGCAATCAAAATGGAAATGAGCAAACATTGTCTCGCGCGCGAACCCGGGACCAAAAAATTATAAACAAACGGAAATTATCACGAATTAACGTGCGATGCTTTTGTTTTTGTGTCTAAGAATGTGTCTTAATTACTTGTGATTTCTTTACGAAAGGAATTTGTCGCCTTTAAATTTTGTCGGTTTTACTTTCAAAAGATTCATGAATAAAAAAATGAAACTTAAAAAAAAATAATTAAGAAATTAATATTGTGCAATCAAAAAATATGAATCAATTAATTTTCCATCCGGCACAAGTCCAACCAGCACGGACAACGATGAAACCTCACACTAAGAATTTAATAACTTTAGAGGGAAGGAAATGATGTGGTTGAAAACAGAAGAATGGAATCGCGAAGTAAATGACTGAAGGAAGTACTTTGGAATGGAAGCCACACACGAGCCTCAAAGTGCACTATAAATCTGCATCAAACAAGAGTCTAAAGACCAAGTGAAGACCCCGAAAAAAAGTCCACAATTATAAAGTCATTTGAGAAATACAAACTTCCGTTTATCGGGGTTTATTTCAAAGTCATTGTGCAATTTCTTATAAGATTCCATCAATATCAGACGCAGAATCTTCATGAATGCCATTCGAAGCAATTCAAATGAAATTGATGATGACTTCATGATATGCCATCAATTATGACATTTTGACGATTTCTCAAGGGAAACGATTTGAAAATTGAAATTTAATGATAATCATTCGGCAAAGGACCTTGCCACTAATTGAGACGAGAAACAACAAACGTAATAAAATATTAAATTTCTCCTGGTCCTCGGTTCTCGATTTCATTCTAAGACTTGTTAAACTTATTATTCAGAAATTCATTAATCACAGGCTCTTGAGCATGTTTTAATGACCGTGTACATTAATGGGCTTTAAACGCTTATCGTCAGGTATTCAAACGCTTTCTTATCTTGTTTTGGAGGCTTTATGTCATTCACCATAAGCGCATCAAAAAGAATTTCACAACTCCACAAAAGATCCAATTTGGCATTGAATGTTGTTGATTGATATTTAAGCACTGAATACTCAGCATAAAAACTGGAAACATTTAAAATGTAATGCCCACGAATTTCATCGATGGGTCCATCAAAGGAACCAGAAAATTGGCGTTGCATTAAAATTGCAATATCTTGTGCGAATGGTCGGCGCACAAGTCACACAACAATTTTGTATGCTCGTATTTCTTGCGTGTTGGGTGGTCGTTTCATCGAAACATGTAAAAATATTAATATTTACTTTATTCATGAATGTACCACAAAGTGACTTCTGTTGTGGAAAATTGTGGAACGCATAAAAAAAAATAATAACAAAAATACACAAAAAAATTTAACTCGTCGACTGTCACTTTTGCTGATAATTCGTTTTTTGGTGCCATCGCGAGCGTCCCGCCAGTGAAAATATTTCAACAATTTATGTTTTGAAAGTTTAAAATTTCTGTACACTGAGCCTTGCCCTTAAATGAAGGCTCAATAACAGAGACATTAATACTGAAATGATAGCAATTATGATAAGAATTTTATTTGGCATTCGCCAGCCCCAGATCAAAAATTGCGTAATTAGAAATGGAAAATTCACATGTCGTTGGGTGGGTTCGCAAATGTAATTAACTCTCGAAAAACTTTAACTAACCGAAAAACCAACGACATTCTCTGAGTACATTCAGCATAAAGAGCAACGTGAGACAATTAAAACAGAACGCACAGCGGCGAAAATAATTCAACTTTTATTAAATTATCATCATTACATTTGATTAACATTATAAAAAAGTCTTGTTCAAATATCGCAACTAATGTTAGCGAATGTAGAATAAAGTGATGTTCGAAATGAAAACATTAAATTGCACCACTCCCGATGAGCATCGGATCATGCTGTGCGAGAGTGCAGTGTATCGGGGAGGCGCGCGAAATATTTATATTTTATTTACGCTTTCGCCAATTTTTTTCTTATTCGTTTGAGATATTTATGCTTTATGTACTTCCCAATGCATTGTCTTACTGTTGATCGGGACACTGTTAAGTCCGAGCGAGACTAAATTCGCATTAAATTGTGAGCATAACTGCTATTTTTTTTTCTTTGGTGGTTCAAAAATTGATTGATTTTATTGATTAGAACTTGAAAGAAAATCAAATGTCGGCCAGAGAGAGGCGAGAGGAAACATTAAATTGAAATTTATTGCGCGATGCACTTGGAATCGATAAAAAAAAGTTATGCTTAGATGAAACGATGGTCGAAGAGTGCCAGAAACACAAAACACTGCATGCATTCATGAATTGTGTACAATGTGCAGTATAACATAAAAAGTGGAACCCTTAATTGGAAGTGACTCGCTTGGTGATTCAATTAAATGAGTTTGTTTTTACTCCAGCACATGAAACAAATAAATCAATAAATCGCGAATTCTAAAACATGAGAAAAAAACCTTTTTATCGAAAATTCATGACGCGAATAAATAAATAAAATGCATGCGAATTTCATTGAATCACAATCGGAAGATGTGGAAAATATTACGATCGTCCTGCCGTGTGTGCACTGAAAAAATCTCCTTAAGAAACATTTAATGAACTTGTTGATTCATAAATGAAGAGCAATTGTGTAATTGCGATTTCTTCACAACTGATAAGATGTGTAACGGAGGGGAAATGCCGAGTCTCGATGGTTATTAATGGTTCGCGATATGAATTAATAATGTGATGTAAGGGGAATTATTCTTAAGTGATGTAACCAAAAGAACGTATAAAAAACAACTTAATTCTTACATCACTTAAGCATCAATTTCGATGAAACAACAAACAGAATAAAAAATTCCACTTAATGAAATTATAATAAATTTTAAAAGCAATATTTTGATCTTCGTTTGCAGTCACGGGCACAATCTTGGCAACATTTTGCCATTGAAAAATCGACTAAGAACAGTCAATAAAAATTTATCGCACTACGAAGTCTTTCGCACAATTCTCTTACTTCATACGGGGATAGAATTTTTAATTAAGAAATTTTCGCGTGATTCAATTGACGTTTATTATGAAACGCGATTCGTGATGTTGTAAGCCGGCTTCTGAAGTTGCATGCAATATTGTAAAATTGCGCGTCGACAGGAAACCGATAAAATTCTTATCAGAAAACTCTTACAGCTTTATTTAAAATATTTCGTGAAATTTATTTTTATTGTCAATTTTTATCGCTCTTTTGAGCTCCCCGGTGGGTCTTAAATGATAATTTCATTGATAAATTTAAAGTGATTTAAATGACAAAAGAGCTACATGGAGCATTAAAATGTCCTTCTGTGTCTAATGTGCCACATTAAATAAATTTAAATAAATTGTTGATCCTTTCGTCCTTTCTCCCAGGACATTAATGACTTCTGGTTTCTTTTAAAAAACCACAAGAAGTTAAAAGTGATTCACAAGAAATTCACGGGCAATTATCTTCATCCAAAGGATATCACATTTCTTCTGTTCCCAACTAATGGTCAATTATCGAGCCGTGCATTTGTGATGAATGCAATCGAGACCCGGAATATAAAAGTGGAAATTCTAGTTTTGATGTTATTTTATGACAAATCGAAAGTGAAAAATTCCTTCTTTAAATTAAATTATTTATGCTCTCGCAAGCTACTAAAACGCGTTTGCTCTGCGAGACAGAGTCCTTGAAATTGTATTTATCATAATTGCTATAGTTCAGTTTGCCTTTTGAATGTCCAACAACTAGATTTGTAATTCAAGATGATGGCAATTTAATATTCCTGAATATCGAGTTTTCATTGTTCTGCGCTCAGTCGATCTATCTCAGCGATGGCATTTCAAGGGCAATTTCAAAGGAAAAGGATCTTTGACGTAAAGAAGAAAAAAATTGTATCCTGACGTCAATGGAATATCTTAAGTCGCTTATTCAAATCAACTTTTTTTTTTCTTATTCAGTTCCTTTAAATAAAATCTCATTTTTCACAACTTTGTAGCGCAAAAAAAAGACAGCAGAAAAGGAAATCTTTCGAAATGTTGCACAATAGCGAAGCGATGCAATAATATTGATTTTGCAGATTAAAAATGCACATAACTCACAAGTTTACTTTTTCCTTATTCTTCGTGCTTAAAGATTCCTTTGAGAATTATTAAGGATCGCAACGAATTTAAAGAAAAGAAGAAAAAAATCGATTTGATAAATTTAATGAAACTTTTTATTTTTGAGTTGCCAAATTTCATTTGCGTACTTTTATCAATGAACATCATCAGGTAAGTTATTTCAGAAACCTCCCTCAGGTAGCTCGAGACACACGAACACGCTTTTGTTCCTTTAAAATTTCTATTGTTGGCGATCGATGAGAATATCCTTACCGTGATTTTTTGCGCTTCATTGTTTGCGCCTTCACATAAGTTACATCATTTTTTCTTTCCATGGTAGCATCCTAAGAAATGTTAGTTTTAGACTCTAAATTGCACAAAGATGTAACAAAAAAAATTGTATCTTTTTCTTTAAGATTTTTTTCTCCCATTGTTGGGCAGCAAGTAAACTTGATCCTTTAATCAAACATCATTTTTTACCCGAGCGAGCTCAACAATGGAAAAGATCGATACAAGTTTCTTGATATCATTTCAGGAATGAAAAGAAGAAAGATAAAAAAAAACTTTCTGGCACAACGAAAACAAACTCAGAAGAATTGTTGCGCAAAAAAAAAAAAAACAACATGATTTTGCCTTCAATTGATGGATATTTATAAGAATCTCTGAATCGGCTGAATGGAGCATAGAAAATCTTTTGTTTGACAGCCAGCAAAACCGCAAGAAAACAAGGATTTTTTTCTCATCACAATGAAAGGACATTTTTATTGATTTCCTTATCTGTTTTCAGTTATTGTGCGAAAGGACATCTCTACCTGGTTCATGCATTCTGTAAAGTTTTGCACATTAAAAATATCCTGATCAACGATCCTTGACTAAACATCATAAATTTTGCGATTGTCATTACTTTTTAATATCAAAAAATAAATAAATAAATATTTTATGATCCCAAAAACATTCTCATGGCACTGGAATGTTATGAGAACATTCAACTTGCACCAATTTTAATTATGCTAAAGCATCATCCTATTATCCATCAAAACTATGTTAGTCATGCAGAAATGAATGCAAGTCACCCCTTTTTAATGCCGATCTTCTTATGCCGTACCCACAAACCCAATTTTCCCATTTCGTGAGGCATTTTTTAATCATCAGTTAAGTGCATTTTCGAATATAAATATTTTTTTATAATTTATTTTAAAAAAAAAGGATATCAAAATCTCATTAAGTGCGAGAAAGCGACTGAACCAGTTTTGATCTGAATGAGTCCAATTGAGAGTTTGGGTTTGCGAATTTAAAAAAAAAGGGGCAAAAGGATTCTGGTGAGGGCCAGGTAAAGGATTCCTTTTTCTGACATTTGATTGAAAACTCACAATTGAACGATTTATTATCCTTTTGCCAGGATGATTTGATGGAAATTGGTGCAGTCCCTTCCTCAAAGAAAAAAAAAACTCTTTTTCCTTCAAATTAAATGGATTAAAGTCTTCCTTTATGACAGCAAAAATTAAATTTCTCGAGAAACCTCAATTCGATTTAAAGACGATGCAAAAAAAGCCCCTTGCTATTCCTTAGATTGCATTAAATTGAGATCACTCCAGAACAATGGAAAATTGAGAAAGAAAAGGATTGAAATGGCTTTGACATCAGGTATAACGACGACCAAGTGCAATATTCCCACAGTATTTCCAGGTTTCTAGTGTATTCGTCTGTTGCTGTTTTTCACCATTTCCATAGGAATTTTCACTCAGCGAAAAATGCTTCCACCCTCCCGTAAGGAAAGTCGCATGACAAACGATTTGAATGCCCAAACATGCGTTTTCTTTTATGTGCACAAGTTGATAAACGATCCGCCCGACCAACCCTACACAATCAACATAAAAATCTAAAATAGACCTTGGATAATATGTAAAAATGAAATAATAATATTTTTCATCGGCTTTGAGTGTATGCTGATGATTATGAGCAGATGTTTTTTGTCGAGGTTCGAGATCGTCAAAAGTATGAATCAAAAAAAAAAAAAAATAAGCGACCGCTCGCGCACAATTTTATTTTTTTATTCCATCAAACTGACTGATTATGCTTCCATCTCTTGTTGTTTGGCGGTTTTTGTTGTAAATAGACCGAACCATTTATATTTCGTTCATCATTTAGCGGCGCCCCCCTTAAAATTGCCGCACATTAGATTCCGAATATTCGGTTGACTACTAAAGGGCCTCCGAGCGACTCCAAGCGATTGTGAATTGCGTGGAGTGAGAAAGAGAAGCGCGATTGAAATATTTTGGGCTTTTTAGGCGGAGTTGTTGATTTTTTTTTTGTTGTGTTATGTTTCTCCACTGGATTCAATTTCTGCGGGTTTTTGATGGATTTATTTTTCTTTCATTCTTTCGACGGCACCCGAGCTACAATGAATTTCGATAATGCCACGCTTATTCCACGCGACTTATTCTCATTGTAAACAGAAATTCGGAATTTGGGTAGTGCGAGTAAATCAAAAAATCGCTTCAGAGAACCTTTTTGGCTATAAAAGTTCATTGCAGTGGAAATTTACGTCAACAATTGTTCAATGAAAACTTTCGATGATGGAATGTCGTGATTGAAATTCGCCACATCGAAAATTTTCTTGCAATCAGAACCCTTGACATCGACTTTGTAAAGTGCGCAATTTTTGCACTTGAATGCGCTATTCATTAATTAAAATACAATTCAAAGAAACAGCAAAATTTAATTTTTCAACATTAGTTTTTCTATTTTCAATGTCTCTCGATTTTTGTTATTGTGTCACCCTACAAAATTGTGGATAAAAATCTCTCTGCTGCCAGTTTTGTTTTTTCTGTAACTCAAAAGCATTTCAAGCTTTTCATGTTCGAGGACAAAACATACTGAAAAATCTACGATTTCACGATGTTAATCATGATTTGCACAACAATAATAAGCATTAATTCCAATGTATAGTGTCGGGATCTCCCCCTCCTGAAAAAATATATATATTAAATTTTCGAATGTGGCACAATGCTAAAATATATGCTTTTTGGGCTTGAAGGCAGGAACAAAACATAGAGACCTCGACATCGTTTTGCGTTGTATAAAATTTGGGGTTGGTGAATATACGGCGCACAACAATAACAAAAAAAATTCTAGAATTATAATTCCCTCGCTGCCGAGGGACCCGATATTCGTTCCATCCACCCATCCTGTTTTATGTATTTAAGTGGAAATACAGCATATACATAAGGTCCTTGATGGCAAAAACGGGCAATAAACCGGATAGTTTCATATTCTCCCGGTTGTCGTTCCGTTTATTTTTGCGCAATTGTAAACCATAATTTTCAATACCTGTCACCGTTTGATGTGGTGTTTTTCGCTTCCATTTCGATGCGAATTAAATGCTTTCTGTGCACTGGTAAATTTAAAGTTTTCCATTGAATTTGCTGCACCACTGAAACTTCAATTGGATCAGTTAAATGATGAAATTTCCAGAAATATTCAATTTCACACTCTTAAGAAAACTAATCAAATCTCAAGCGAGAATCCGAAATTTAGATAGAAAAGTGTCAAACGTTGTGACATAATTCCAAAGACGTTCTATGACAGGATGTGAAATTGAAAAAATATTTTAACAATTTTTACGTTAAAAATATTTTTTTTTTTTGTGTGAGAAACGAAACAAATTTTTAATACAAAACTTGAATTTCCCATGCTGCGACCACATGTGATACACACACAAGAAAAAAAATACAAAGTTACCAAAACTCAATTGGATAACAAATTTCAACTGAATTTCGATGATCCAAAGTCGCGCTGGAACCGTTTTTTTCCAGAAAAATAACTTGTTATGTTAAGACCATCCCCTTAAGAAATAAAAACAATTTAATTATGCATTAAATTTTCTTAAGCCCGAAAAAAAAAACGTTTCGATTTCTATTAGAACGACACCGCACCAACGGCACTAAAAAGACCTGAAATTATATATTGCACATGAGGTATTTTAAAAAACTTGAACTTCAGCGACGTTTTCTTTTGTGCAAGATCAGGTCTCGTCGCAGACTTAAGAAAAGCAAAAGAATAATAAAAAAAAAACCATGAATTTAAATCCCAATAGAAGTTTTTTTTTATTATTCCTTGCTTTTATAGTTCGACTATTATTTCAATAGCACTGTGCGACAATAGAATTTGCGTAATAATAATAATAATATTTATTTGCAACAGAACAAGTTATGATTATAATGAAATTCTAGTTTTCGAAAAAAAAAAGCAATTTTTAACTGAAATTTTCTTCTTACAGCCGCGACGTTCTTTGGTGGAATGTATAAAGATCACATTCCATTGTTAACATGAACTTTATTAAGAAATGAAATTGAAGTTTTGGAACATGATTGTCAGGGATTGGAAAGTTCTTTTTTGTTAACTCTGCTCAAAATAAGAATTCAACGTTCGATGAAAGTGAAATGAATTGGAAAACCTCAGAAATTTGTAAATAGAAAATTGTATTCCAGAGCTGCATTCAATTCACAATAGCAAAGTCGTCTCTGGATTTCTGTGCTATACCGTTTTGAGGTAAATAAGGATCAGAGGTATAACAATAGACCATTTGGCGACCCTCTCTATACATAACAGATGAGAAAAATGAAATAAATTGTTTAATGTTTTTGTTAGCTCTCTACGGATATTTTTCTCGATTAAATTTGATCCGGCTTCGAGTAAGAGAGACAACGAGCTATGGAATGACAATAGAAATGAAAAATGCTTTTATTTCATTCCTGTTGAGATTAGAGATCCTTTCTTTCCGTAAATAAAATTGCAGGGGATCGTTTTATATATGTGCTGATCACCTACAGAAGAACACTTGTGACATTTCCCATGTACAAATTCCATTAAAATTATTCGCAATTTTTTGTCCATATCAAATGTGCGAATTATTGTTAAAGTCATATTTCAATGAATGGGCGGAGTTAACACTTTTTTTTCAAGGGTCCCAAAAACATTTTTTTTATCAGCTTTATGTACATTTTAATGATTATCACATAATTTTTATACGAAAGAGACAGAGAAGAATTTTATTTTTATTCAGTCCTTTACTATTACAGTTTTAAATTAATGGGCATCGTTCCAAAATATAGTCACGCAATGAAACAAACGACAACAAAATGAAATTTCATAAATATTTTTAGTTGACGTAACCGTTAAACGATTCCTTTTACAGTTGCTATCCTTACTCTCGCCTCGCTCACCTATGTACACCGATCATTTTCCTAACTGTTCCATGTAATGCAACTTTTATATTTTGTTCGTGTGTGTGTTAGGCAGCACCCAAAAAATGAATTGTAAATGCGAGGGGTACGGAAAAAAATATTACAATTTTTGTACTTTATTTTATAAAGTATCGTAGATTCCAATCCAACTTTCAACACATATACATTCAAAAAATATTCTATATGTTTAAACCCAGGAAAAAAAGAATTAAATACAAAGCTGTTATATATTTCGGCTCTCTCCTTTTGCGATCGACAACATCGAGCTCGAGTGCAGTTTGAATGTAGTTTTTCATTTTTATAGTTCATTTCGGTTAAAGACAGCTCGCACGCGACACATAAAAAATATACAGCTGGACGAAAGGAAAGCTGTGAATTTTTCTTTGGTCTAGTCAATAGAAATTGTCGAAAGGATCAGACGAGACGTTCGCTCCATTGTTGTGTAATAATATTTTTTTTTTTATTATTATTTGGAAGCGTGGGATTTTTTCTTGGTCTTTCGTGTCATACGAAAGAAAATAATTCAAAGACGTTTAGTTAAAAGACGATCAGTTTCAATGAATTTTTACTAAGGGAATTAATAAATTCCTGTTGAAATATTCATAAAACAATGAAGAATTAACATTTTCTACAACGAGTGTTGTTAAACGAGTGATAAAAAAAACGACAAACGCGCAAACCAGTGAAAAAGTAGAACTGAATAATTGTGATAAGAAGTAATTTCAAGTATGACAACAATGAATGTATTCCCGTACGCAATTCCCATGAAGGTAAACCAACAGCAGTTGTCCAACGGCAGTGACAGTGAAAACAATAATAATAGTAATAATTCCAGTAAAAGTCCCGTACTGGTGACTGTGCGCAAAAAGGCAAAAATTTCACATTCACGCGATATGTCGACCGCAACAACGACAATTGTATTGTCTAGTCAAACGGAACCAAAGCAAGTTCTTGGCCAAATTGCAATGAATCAGCAAGAAAAACAGCCAAAGAAGCGACGTGTATCAGATGGCAGCACAGGAAAAGTGAAAACACCGCCCGCTGTTTCTGTCGCACGACGCAATGCACGCGAAAGAAATCGCGTGAAGCAAGTGAATAACGGCTTCTCAATGCTTCGCGATCACATTCCATCTGAAATTGCGGATACTTTTGAGCAGTCGGTTCGTGGGGCCGCTAAGAAATACAGTAAAGTCGAGACACTTCGAATGGCTGTGGAATACATCAGAAGTCTTGAGCGAATGTTGTCACTGGATACATCAAATGATTCTGAATCATCATCGCCAATGTATCATAATAATAATAATAACAATTCAACATTCTCAAATGTCTCAATGATGTCTGATGCTTCGTTGCCAGCTACACCACCTCCAGAAGTCCAACAACCATTCTTTTACGCAATTAAACCGCATAATGGTGTCACTGAAACCCAAATTACAATCGTCGATGGTCAGCAATATGTGAGAATTCCCGGCACAAATTTATTTCAACCAGTGTTGCATGATCCGTTCGAAAACGAGGAAAATATACATCCTAGCAATGATCAATTCACCTCCATTCAAATTCAACCGCCATCATCGCCATTAATGCTCCAACCGTCAAATGGCATGATGGAAACATCGCCAACATCATTAAGTTTCATAAATTCGAGCTCGAGTCTAATTAATTCCACAACAAAAATTACAACCTCATCGGGAACACCTGCGGGATCGATCTCGCCCGGCTCATACAGTGGGCATTCAATGTCACCTGCCCCATCGTCCGATAACATCAACAATAACATCAGCATAATTATGGATAGCCAGTATTCGTGTGTTCGTCACGAGTTAAATGATGAGCACGACTTTAAACCGTCAATGCCATTTGCAGAGCCATTGATGATCCATTACGCAGCAACGGAAACGAGTCACTACGAAAATCTGATTCTAAAGGAAGAAGTCATTGACGATGATGCAATTTTCGATGAGAACTCCTTAAGTAATGAGCACATGATTGATGCAATGCAATGGTGGGAACAGCAACAAAATCTCAATCAAAATCATTCGCCATAAAAAAATATTACAATTTCCACTTCTGCTGTTGCATTTCTACAACTTTGTAAATATTAATTATTGTATAGATCATTTCTGAGCCATTTGCGATCGCAAAACGCATAAATTAAATATTATTTAATTCAATTACTAGTTAAGTTGTAAAATATTTCATTGATGGAAAGAAACATTCGTCAATGATAACAATTTCGCCCGTATCGCACCGACACTATTAGCCCAAAATAAACTACTTAAATAGTTGATTTTTTTTTGCTGGAAATTTTTCTAAAAAATTCGATGCCTTAGAAATTTTGTAGTTTTATTACAATCGATAGATTAAGAGATTAAGTTTAATTGCAAAAAAAAAAAAAATGGAAGACAATAAACGCTATAATACGATTAATTTAATTAAATTATCACCCAAATGCCATTAAATTAGACATTTAAATTAATACCAAAAATTGTATAAACCAAAAAAAAACACAATTAAATTCAATTTCTAGGTTAGGTGTAAAAAGCCAAAAATTAAATAAAATCAAAAAAAAATATTAAAAAATTAAAAAATAAATTTTATTTGGTGTCATAAGAACAGTGTTCAAAAAACCTGTCTAATGACGGTTAATTACCATAAGCACCATCTTATCCTCCCCTAAATCTAAAGAACATTTTTTTGCACTTCTATTATTAACAATTGCAGCTCTAAGAGTATTGAAGTGTCTTAAAGTCAAACAATTGGTTCTTCCTAAACATACTTCTCGAATTATGTAAATCAGCAACAATCGTTAAAATCCCAAAAGAGCCCAAAAGTGAGTGAGTCATAAAATTCCACACAGAAAAAAATGCAGTAAAATTGCGCTTTAAACAGCCCAAAGGAGGCACGACAAGGGTCGTAAAAATAACGACGACACTTGAAAGAAATGCACTCTTCGAAAATTGTGCAATAAAATTTGGCAGCGAATAAAAGAGGGGATGTGAATTTTTACTGCCTTTAATTGCCAGTGCTTTGTTTGCTCAAATGTTTGTCATAAATCGTCAATTTTGACAATTTTAAATCTGAATTTGCCATCGAAGAATTTCCTATTGATTATTGTGCAATAAATCAGGTAACATCGAAAATAAATATCCGCATTAATAGCGTTTGCGTGACAAATTTCTAATCCATTCCCGGAACCCATCAAACAAAATATTAATGTTTTTTATTTTGTGTGAAAAAAAAAAAATATTTTCACAATAAAAAGAATCCTTTTGCACCCTTTTCAGTTTTCAACAAAAATTACACAATTTTTTTTTTGTAAATTATTTTCTAACCTTAAAATTGGGCGAAATAATGAAAAATAAATTATCGGCGGTGAAATATAATTTTAGGATGTTTGGAGAAAGGATGCACATTCGATCCTTAAGCCTTTCTTCCTTACGACCGGAAATGTCAACGATGAAACTTTCTCAATTCTTATTGCCATCAACACTTTCTTTTTCTTCAATGAAATTTTACAATCCTTTAAAATATAAAGTGAAAGGATATATGGAAGAACAGGATTCAGCATTGATTAAAGTAAAAATGCATTTTATGGTGCATTATGTGGATGTGCAACAATTTCGTAGATGGAGTTTCTTATGGATAACGACTAATGCAGTGAAGCTGGTTTATCCTGATTCCCAACTTGCCATCATCGTATACTGAAAATTCAATGAACAAAGAAATAAGGAACAAAAAAAATGTCGCTGAAATGCATTTTCTTGATTTCTCATTATTTCAATCGCGCTCATTCATTGTGCGATCCTAACGTCCATTGAAATTTTATTCAATAGAAATCAAAAAGTTTAAAAACTCGCGACTACAAAAAAAAACCGTCTGGCATTGGAATCTTGCGATGCATTCATGCACATCGAGTCCTTTATAGACAATAAAACTAGCGAAACAAAAGAAACGAAAAACGTCATCAACTGAACCTGAAAAATCGTTTGATTTCACTGAGCCGAAAGTGCACAGAAAAAAAATTAACCAGGATCAAGTTCACCGAAAGATCGTCACAGCTCACGTGATGTTTGCTACGCAACTTCCTTGTTAACTTATCAAGAAAAGATTTCTTCGTGCAATCAGTGAACCATCACGAAGCTTCTTAAATATTTTGAGCTAACCGCAAAAACCAAAGAATGACAGTTTGAATTACTTTTCATACGATAGAAAGATTTCTCAAAGATTCTCACAAACATTAATTTTCCCCATTCGAATGTCCATCAAACTACAAAATGAACAATCAGAAAACAAAATTGCAAGAATCATCCTTGATTGTATTATTCATCGAATTCTGTATTGATAATGTCCACTCACTTACTACCAAAGGACTCGTTTGTGACTCCACAAAATGACTATTGACCATAAAGGATCCCGACACTGAAGAGAAAAGATTTTCAACATAGTCATCTCAAAAAAGGAACATGAATCTCTAATTTTTCACGATCATTAATAACTTCGTGTCTGAATGTCGACGCACATATGCAAATGTTGACATTTATGGCATTCACATGAGTGGATCTGAGTTTCCTTAATTATTGACGTTAATTAAACAACCCGAAATTCCATTTTACGAGAAATATCTGTTCATGATTATCTCGAGAAACGACACAGACCATGAGAACCATAAAATCATTCTCGTCTTTGTGTCGTTTTACGATTCCGATGATTTTGTTATGATGTAAAACAAATACATCACTGTAAGAGTATGAAAGATCTGCTACCGAATCCAACTGACCCTCCATCGTAAAATATTGTCCCATACAAGAATACGTCGCAAACCAAACAATAACGAAACTCATCCAGAGACATAAAACGGTAAAAATCACACGTGCAAAAGGTAAAGGAAAAAAGGAAACCCGAAAAAATGGATAACAAAACCGTTAGCAAACAATGGGTGTGGGGGTTGAGACGAATATTTTGTCACAAAGGAAGGATATTTATTCTAGCTTATAGTAAATAGAAAATGAAATAACTGATAAATGATTCCCAAGAAAACGTCTCTGACCTTTGTCATTATAGGTCATTTATATTTGGGATTCAGCAGACGCATAAAAACTGTATAAAATTTCAATTTTCCATCGCCTAGATTTGGGCTAAGATTCATCCCTCAAGGAAGATTTCAAAAGACAGGAAAAAAAATTGCTGTCCCAATCCTGGAGAAGGGTCGAAATTACCTTTCCAGTTCCTTGTTTTGTTTCTTGTTACATCATTTCTTTTTTTTTTTGCTACAAATTTCTTTAACAAACAAATTATCATAAAATCCTCATGCATTTGCATTCATAATGTGATCACTAATGGTCCCGGGACTCGTCATTTATAGCAACGAGAAAGGTATTTGATATCACTTTGATGACGATATGATGGATATATGATGGAAATCAAGATGTGATGGGACAATGAAAGGTATCTAACAACAAAAAAAAAATAACTGGATCGTCAGAATCCGTTAGGTTTGGACCCTTTTGATCCTTTTGGTCGTATGTAAATTTTAAATCTAAATTGTGAAGTGAGGCAGGACAAAAATGTCCCATTCGCAATGCTAGTAATAAAAGTCGTGGGAAAGGGTTTCAGTACCGAAGTAATTTATTTCATCGATCAAAAATCTCACTTGAGATGTGCAAAAAAGAACGAAGATTTCTGATTAGATGGATCACTTTCGTCGAGTGAACAATGAGATGAAGACTTTTAATTGCCTGGCAATATTATCCCCTGAAAGATGTTGAATTCCTTCGAGTTTTATACCTGATTGCCAATGAATTTCCATTATCAAACAAACGGTCCATTGTTCGTCCCTAACGAGAGGAATCTTTGGAAGGATAATTTTTTTTGGCATTGTGTCTATATGCGATGGAAGCAGGATCCATTCAAGCAAATACACAATCTTCGCTCATATTGTATGATCCAACAATAATGCCCAGCAAATCATAAGACCCTCAAAAGTAGTAGTAACATTCTATTTTCTTGGCACAAATATCCTCACTGGGAAGCTCGTTACGCATTTCCAAAGAAACGTCCTTTTGTGCCTCCACTCACAAACACCCGAAACGAGTTTCATCTTAAGACGAAAAAATAGTTTCTTAAAGGAATTGCACACGTGAAGATTTTTTTTTTTTTTTTCAGTTTATGCCATTAATGGGTTTTCGTTTCTTCTTTCGTTCATCGTTTTCGTTAAGGATCTTAAAAGGACGAAGAATGAATTTAATTTAACTGAAACTGACTCGCATCCATCGTTCATCATACTCATTTTACTCGTTTCGAGCGCTGCATTGATGCATCTATGAGTTCGTCACACATCATAAGGCATCACCGAATGAAACTTCAAGGATCATCTGATTGCAATAAAAGGAAGAAAATTCCCGAGCAAAGAAAAAATAAAATAAAAAATTACGAGGCAAGAAATCAATGATCCAACAAAAAATAATGAACTTTTACCATCGCGTCGAATCATCATTGCATCAAAAGAGATCCATTAGGGTTGAAGGACAGTTGAAGAATTCTTAAAAATCTTGCCAAAAAGAAAATATTTCTCATGGATTCGTTTGAGCCCAAAAAAAAATTGTTTATTCGTCTTCATGTCACATCAATTCTTCTTTCTTTTATTTTTTTTCTTGAAATTTGATACAATTGTATACACATGAGACATATTTCAATAACGTTCCCATCGAGTTACAGTTATCTGACTTTCACAGCATTACGGATCCCGTTTTGAGAACGAAAAAAAAAAAAGAAATTAATTTCACAAAGATCCTTCCTAGATCCGATGACGATCAATAGATGCACAACATAATATGAGAAATGCCCTAAATAATTTTTGCATTTAATTCTTTAGCAAATTCAAAAAGAAAAACATAAATCGATTGGGGAGAGAAATGACAAATTTCTTTATTTACTCTTTTTTTGCATCCTTAAAGGAAGGAAAGCACGATATCAGAAATGATTTAGGTGCTTTTGCTGACACTTTTTTTTTGCTACTGCCAACAATGACAAAAGAGATTTAATGCTACAATTTCAAGGATTAGTAATTAAATACTTTTATACCGTAATTGAAATAGATTTTTTTTCTTTCGTTGTTGTCATTTCATCCTTTTTCAAGGATCGACGAAATGTACCGTAATGCTGTCACATCAAGGGAACTATTTATAGCGTCTTAAGTGATTTATTTTCATCCGATTGAGAGACGCCTGAAAAAGGACTCTTCTATAACGGGTTCCAGCACAAACTATAATTTTCTTCTATTTGCATTTTGCTAAAATCCCGTTTTCAGGACACGCTGAGAAAATAAACAGTTAGAAGGATTGATCCCATTTCGAAAACGAAATATTGACAGCCTCAAATTTCATGGATGGAATTATAAAATTTGTGCAATTACCATGTTCGTCAATATTTATTTTAGTTTAATTTATTCAACCAAAAGAAACTTCCACATGGCATTAATGTTCTCTGGATGTTGCAAAAAAAAAAGAAGATATGCTGGATGATTTACATGAGCGGCTAATTTTCCCAAACATCTCGAAATGCCCAAAATTATTCATAAATTATTATTCACGCTTGGCTTGATTTACCTTTTTTTTGCGTTGCTCCTGCACTGCGATCACAAAAAAATAACCGAAGGATGTGAATTAGATATTTATGGAGATGCTTTACCTGATCGAAGAGCCATTAATGGAACATTCAAGTAAATTTATGTAGTTGCATAATGAACCCAAAAAATATTTAAGAAATGTAACTTTCGTTTCAAAACTCAGGCAATGAATTGTGCATTATGGGAGTTGATGGTAATTTATATTCACAACGGTCCTGGGCTATGGGATGGATGCTGAAGCCCATGTTAAAAAAAAAATCACTGAAGTGAATATAATTTAGTAAAGAAAAATTCAATTTTCATCCTTCCCATAAACCGTGCTTCGAAACATTCTCGAAAATGGGCTCAAAGACATTTATGTGCCATTGCGTAAACGATGAATAAAAATTGGTCGCAATCAATTACAGCAAATGCCGTTGATATGGAAATTAAGAGCAATTTTATGGAAATTTGTACAACATCGAAACATGCCTCATGAATAACATTAGATTTACCTGCCATAAGAGCCCCGAAGTGAAAGATGATTGCAAAGAGTAATGTCTTACAAGATGATGGCGACAAATCCTCGGCTGGATGTGTCAATTTAATTAATTGAATAAATATTTTGCGCAACCCCTTTCTATGTGAGAGAGAGCTACAGATTGATGAAAATTTCCAGCAGCGAATTTCTGTCAAGATTAATGAACATATTCATCCAAATGTAGTAATTGTGCAACTGTCAAGCAAATGTGTCATGCACTCATTTAAATCTTTTGAATTGCAAATTGCACAAAGTGATTTTTCCACAATACTCCAGCTCCAGGGCAAAAAGGGTTCGCAAATGTGATGGGATTTAATTTCAAATAATGCACCCAATAATTGGCAACAATTTTAATATTTCTCTTGCATGATTTTGCATCTTATTAGCTTATTCAACGGCACTTCAATTTTGGGCAGATTACATTCATGCCCACATTGCTCTTACACGTTACTTGCTCATGAATTTTATTTTATGCAATCTAAGAAAATTAGCATTTTAGACATTTGCGCAAACAATGAACATTCTCGAGATGGTGCAAAAACATTTTGAAGGCAAGCAGGAAAACCGGCAGCCAACATAAAAAGGTAATGAAGAAGTGCCTTCCGCGTTTTGTACTCAATACATCACAAGCAAATATTATGCAAATTTCAAAACCTTTTTTTTATGGAATCGGATGATTTTAAAAATTTATTCTGCAAAGTTTTTTTCTGTCGTTTTCGTGTGATTTGCTTTACATTTTTTTTTATATAAAAATGATACCTGGAAGGAATTTATCATTTTTGTAGTCGGGCGATAAATTTGTTTGGTGTCGAAGAACACATGTTGAGCTTAATAAGAATTAAATTTCATCTAAAATTCGCAACAAGGCTGTCAACACGATGGTGGCCATTCGTTTTTTTTTATGATGCATTAAGTGTTTGGTCCAACTTCCTCTTTCAATGCTTCCCGTCGATCGATAAATCTCGTCAGGTTCATTGTACAATTTTATTTATTATTTTGCGCAATTGTTGCGATTTGGCACTTAAGATATTGCACAAAAAATCGCAAATAATTGTTGCAAAATATATATATATAAAGTGGACCCTTGAGAGCATAATGGTATCGAACATAATGTCACAACAAAATCTCAAAGTCACAGCGAGAGATTTTCGACTTCCAATAAAGGACAAAAAGTCCTTTTACACATCGAAATAGATTTTTCATATAAAAATTCATTTTTGTTGTACAACAAAAGCTGAAAAATATTCGATAAAAAAAAATTACTTCTGGTGTCATTGTTCGACCCAGTCTGCCACTCGGGAGATCTCTTTCAGCATCCAGCTAAATACTCCCATTCAATACGCTACATTGTGTTCAATTGTTGTGCAACTGTAATCTCATCGAGTAAAGTTGTTGAATAAAAATTTCAAGAATTTTCTTGTGAATGGAAAATAAAAATAAGAAAAGTTTCTGTCAAAATATTTTCTACAAATTAATGAATTGGAATGAAGCATCATGTTGAAGTGTATGCACGATAAAAAAATGATGGCATTCGTTTGTCTCTGGTTTCGAATTGATGATCGCATTCACAATTATCCTCTCCCTCAAAAGCGCGTTAATGATTTCTTGGAACTTTCACCAGAATCTGAGACATATTTTATGATCAATTTTCATATGAAAAAAGGATTAAAGACAAATTTGTTGGGAAAACTTACGATGGACTTATATTTTATTGCCCATCTCTCGCTACGCTGAGTGCCTTCGAAGGTCCTTTCGATGGAACCAAAATTCATAAAAATATGAAAACACTCAGAAAAATAAAAGCCATTAAAAACTTCTTTCACTAGAAATATCGTAAACATTTGGCGTCAAAATAAACATAAAAATTATGTAACAGCAGCATTGACTTGGCACTGGAGTGAATGGTTTTTGTATCATCAACAACTATTCATTTGTGATCCACTTGAGCATTGACGGAATTTAATTTTATTTTCCAGTAGTTATTTAATTGTACCCTTGAGAATTTTAAGCAACAAACGACCAACGACTGAACAAGTGATCACAAAATTCATCGCTATCTCTGTGACAAAATTCCAGCACGTCCCAATGCGTTCCCTTCACCGAAAAAAATTGAAAAATCTCAACTGCGCATTAAAAAAAATTAAACAATTTTCAACAGTTGAAAAATTTCAAAAGCCATCAATTTCAAGTTCCTTCTAAAAAGGATTTTTTTTTTTTTCGGGGACTGTTAATGAAATGAAAACACGTGTGAGCGAGTCTCTGCCGCAGTGGAATGAGTGAAATTTCATCCCTTGCGCATTTATAATTTCTGACTTGTTAGAGAATTTATGAAATTTCTAGTTTTTTGTAACGAATCCATGGATGGATGGATGGTGCTTTGCGCAATTGGAGGGCAACAAGTCGCTCGAACCTTGATTTAGCGTGTCGCACGAATTCCCCGCATTTATCGAAATGCACCATGCGTTGAAGTTTTTATTAGCCGCAGCGGACTCACTCACAATGTGTTTCGAGGATTCAATTAATTTTTGTCGTTAAAGCATAGCAAAGTTCCAAGAACGCATTTTTCTGGGGTTGATTGAAGTTAATTGGACAGAAAGAAATCCCCGTCGTGGCTGCATTTAATAAAAAATTATTGTTTGATTCGTGGTCAAAACAAATGACAATTTTATAGCTTTATTGCTTTTGCTGATAAGGATCAATGAAAGGATCGCTTTGGCACTAAGCTATTAAATGTCGGAATGGCTCAGCTTGGTGTCAATTTTCGTCAGATTAATCGAAGGATCTCTTTGACTCCTTATCAAACTGTCGGTGATCTTCAAGCTTGTTCCTTCAACTATCGATTACAAGGCGAGCGAGACAAATAAATATTCTTAATCCTTTATTGAATTCGATTTTTCTTATTCGATCCATCGCACTGTGCTGCTTCTTGCTTTAGTGGGGTGACTGAGCACCAATTTACTGATATGAAATATGAGGGTCGCTTATGTCCAACAGAGTTTTAGAAACTGAACACGATCAAATGTTGACATAAAGTTCTATTCATGGCGATCATTAACAATAGAAAATTAAGTTTTTTGTTCGAATTTGTTTCACTTTCGAAAAGGGATGAAAAAAATTGTTTTTTTTTTGATAAATTTATGTGACTTGGAAAGACACTTTCTGACTTTGATCGGTTTTTGTCCGCTTTTTTGACACAAAAGAAAAAAAAATTGACAAATCATTTATTTTTACGATATTCTCTGTTGGCGTATGAATTTCACTCGGATCAACCCACATGACATCGAAAGGAATAAAAGGATTGATCGCTGTTGATGTTTAATGGACTTTGAAAGGATTTTTATTGTTTATGATGTGATGATGTTGCTGCTAATTTATTTGTTTGCTTAATGCTCAAAGGGATGATACGAAGTTAGAATTTTATTGATAATTTCAATCCCTTCGAGCTCTAGTTCTTCTGATATTCAAAAAAAAACTCTTTGAAAAGAAAAAACTTTAAATTACGAGTCAAAAGCAAATTGAATCCACAGGTCGTTGAGCATAACAAGCATCACAGATGGTGTTTATCGACGTCGTTAAGCTGGCAATTTTATATAGAACAAAAGAAAATTTACATGTCAAGTAGTAAGAACATGTGAGTTAAGCACTCATTGAATGATGAAATTTCATGTAGTGCACTGGAATGTGTTTGCACACTGCGAGGGGTTTATAAGTTCAATTTTTCATAAAAATAATTCCATTTAACTTCTTTGACATTTCGTTTTCTAAACTAAAATCCACAGGAATGTTCTTCATCATCATTCAGAGTCCATGTATGTAACGTGATCCACAAAAATCTGTCTAAAGCCCGAAAACAAGAATGTCATGAAAAATTATGTTTTGATCCCGACATCGAGTGGCAAAACGGAAGTTTGCATTTATTCCTTAAAGATTTGTCCTCGCCTCGGTCTAAAAACGCCGTCGTTATTGTCGTTAAAAAGGCCAAAGATCGCTTCAAGGAAATCAAACAAATTTCATACTGAATCGTTTGTTTACTGTCGTTTAGTGCAAATAAAAGTCCAGTACAAATAAAAACGGCAACAATGCAATTCAACTCGCCCCTCGGCAATACTTTTTTCCTTATCGATTTTCAATTTCAAGAAAATCTTTTTCATAAACATGTAAACATCGTTTGTTGTCCTTTTTATGCTGAACATAAAACAAGGACAACAAAATTTTTGGCGAACAATGGGAAGGATTTCTCGTGTGTCCCATTGCACAACCAGTTCCTTATAAAAACGGAGATTTGTTTACAATGTTGACTCAATAAATCTTTGTTATCTGGTTTTAAGTTTCCAGTTTCTTATTTCTTAACTGTCCAGTAAGTTAGTTGTTGGCAATCGTCACGACATGGGACAAATGTATTAAATTTATTGCATCAACAAGGATCGTTGGAATTGTTGTCGAAGGATTTTTGGTTTTATGTAAATTTGCTACTTAAATTACTGGTTAACCATCGGGTTGTAAAATGTTCTTTCATGGAAGAGAATGTGTCCTTTTTCACGGGAAAATGTCCAGTAAAATGATATGTACAATCATAATCAATTAGCTAATTTGTAAGTTTGCTTGCAAGCGCCATTCTCAGAATTTAACGAGTCACACTTGCATAAGATTTGGTTTCAATTTTCCACCGAACTCGAACCGATTCATCACGTGCACAAATCGCCTAAAATAAAAACTGGTCGCTAGAGCAGGAAGTAATTTCCTGAAATTTCCAGTAAAAGGGAAACGAGCAATTTTATTAAAAAATTCGTATCCTTTTTTTCCCAGTAAAATATCCATAAGCTACATAAATGAACATAAAAAGTAGTCATTAGTGGAACCGTTGCTGGTGAATGAGAAATTATTCAGTTTTTTTTTTAACTCTATTGTTGATTTAATTTCAAGGTTCCTGATCACCGTCTAATGGGGTTGAAATTATTTATTTTATTCCACATTTGAGCGCGAGAGCAGTGAATTCAGCCATATTAAAGGGTTGTTCAGTGATCGTCCACATGGAACATGGACTTGCGTTTATTTTTAAGGGGAATTTTAGAAATATCTCGCAAATGTCCTGTGGAGTTGTGTTAAAATATAATGTCTGTGATTAATCGGCATCGGTGTGCCTTTAGATGTGACATCAACAAAATGACCCAACACTAAAATAACATCAATATTATTTTGTGAGGTTATGTAGGAGAATGGCGTTCTTCTTGATGTTATGCACGATTTGCATCTTGTAAAAACACTCATTTACATCCTTATGATAATATTTTCTTAAGCATTTAGTCTTATAGTCGGTTTCCGGTTGACAATCAACACAAAATTCATCCAGTGCATTAAGCAAATATATTCTGATGCACCATCTACGTCAACAACAAAAGCAAACGCAAATCATGCGCAAAATGTCTATAGACGCGTATTTCTTTTGAGGTTATGTTTCGCATTCATCTAAAAAAATTCGACATCAAATTGTTTGATGAATCAACCGGAAGCTGGGCATAACTCAAACAATTCGCCTTAAGACAAAAATGTTCTTCCTGTCCTATTAAACTATATTTGAATGGTTTTAACGCAGCACCGGAACCTGATTGATGCCAAGAAAGTGAATAAGTGCGCAGTGGATCATGATTTTTGCTTGATCAGGTAGAGAGTTGCCTGATCAAAACCTTAAGTCTCCATTAGAATTCACATCATCGGTCAACACCAGCATCAGGTTTGCACAAATGATTTCGGAAATTTCTTAAGATTTCATATTTCCGACAAATCTTTTTGTTTGTCTCCACTGGCACTTAATCGCAATGAACCGAATTCGATCTTTTAAATGCATTTGAAGTGTGCCTGGAGACAGATGAAAAGCACATGATTGCATAATTCTTTCGCCGAGACTGACAAATTTGTCCAAGGAAAATTGAGAAAGGTCCTTTTGACAGGGATCATCGCAGACATAACCCACTTGTGTGTCGACTAATTTTTCGCCGAGAAAATTGGATCATCATTATAATATTGGAGACACGTCTCAATGGATTATCGCTCTTTGCAAACACTTATGACAAACTTCATTCAGTTGGATAATTTTACATTTCAGTCGAAAGGAAGTCCACCATATGGGATACTTGAACTCATTTTCATACTCAATTGATCACCACTGAACAACATAAATTGGGTTACAAACGAGAGAGATGAGCCATATGGAGCCGAAGACGATTAAATTTAATTGCAAACTTTTTCATACCCATAGGCATCAAACAAAAAGATTCGTTTCACACGAGAAACCTTGAATTACATTAATTGCTTTCTAATTCATTGTGATGGTCATGTCGTTTGATTGACCCTTTGCAACTATCGAGGTGACAATCGTAACACAAAGCACCCACCCTCGTACATCAGATAAAAATTACCTAAAAACTATTAAATTTTACTTTTCACTTCATTTCCCTTCTTTTTTCATGTCCAACATCGTAAAATTTCATTTAAACTTTAATTGTCATTGGCAAGCACATTGCGGACGGTTCAATCGAATGGCATTATTTGATGTTTTTCCGCATCATCATCGCATATGGAATTTATTTACCGAAATTCCCATCGTAGCTTTTACTCGAATTACAGTTTTATTTTTTTTTTCAAGTTCCCTGATCGTTTTGTTGAGGACGTTAAGTAATTGAATTCAGTCGATTACAAATTAATGCAATTGCATCATTGACCTCAATATGGTGCCGCATGTTATTTCATCAATTTCCGCTCATTTAATGATGCTTTTAAACCACTTGCTTTATTATAAAATGTCACGAAATTCTTCACTGGCACATCATCTGCTGAAAACGTTTGAATTTTATTCAATTGATATGTTTCAATACAATGTTATGGTTTGTTCCTTAAAGAAAGAATCGAGTAGCTTCATGCGTTCAGCTTCAGGAAAGTCAATAATTTTGCAACCTTTCTCAGTGATATTTATTCCATGCAAGGGAACATCAGTTGTTGTCGGTTCCCATTCAACGCCAATTTCGGGCACATTTGGATTGCCAGTAGCTGCAAAATTTGTCCAAATTGCCAACATCAATTTGATTGCTTCAAAAGCTGGTGACTCAATTGGTGGCGCAGGCCCGAGGTTCATCTTGAAAAGATATGCAATGTCATCACCATGCATTGGTTCACGAATGTTCTCATCAATTTTCAAGAATTTCTTAAATAAATTGTTCTCAGAATCGACATCAAATCGATAAACAAAAGATTTACTGCGATCACCCGAATTGAGTCTCGATAGAATGATGCGATGTGCTGGATGCCAAATTGCATGATCATTCGAAACATGCATAAGACCTTCTAAATTGGTGATTGATGGCTCGAGCAGACCATAATAGTTCTTTTTCAATAACTTTGCATATTCGTTGCACTTTTCACCATCGATTTGCAATTCCAATTCTCGAGGAATATAACGATTAAAGTAACTCAACTTTTCAATAATTCCTTCAACTTTCGCCTTTACAGGAATAGAAATTGAGGATGTTTCGTTACTAGTTGCACCAATCATTATATCAATTCCATTTCCCCAACAATCATGTGCCATTGTGATGATATCGTTGGATAAGAAACAATTCCCATTATCATACGGTTCAATTGTTGGTCCAAAACCAAAATTTAAGTTCTCAATATATTTTTCTTTATCTGTCATCAATTCCGTTGAAGCTTTAACGATGTCTTTGGGATCTGCTTCCTCAAGATACTCTAAGAATTTATTTTCTTCCATTTGGCCACTGTAGCCGAGCTTAAGACACAATCTCATTCCCCATTGTCTTCGCGGAATCGATGAATAGTAAGGATTCAGTGCACATCCTGACATCAAAATTCCTCGATTGAAGAGTCCTTTGGATTTATCAGAAATCATGTGATAATTCGTCGACCCACCACCCCAGCTTTCACCAAATAGTGTTATATTTTCAGGGTCACCACCAAAGTTTTTGATATTATTCTTAATCCATTTCAATGCCATAATATGATCTTTGAACTGGGCGTTGCCAGGAATATTTAAATCTTTATCATCGAGACTTAGAAATCCAAAAACTCCCATTCGGTATTGAAATGTCACTAGGATGACATCTTTTTGCATTAAATAATCCGGACCATACCAGTCAGTTTGAGCATTTCCTGTATAGATGCCACCACCATGAATGCTGACCATTACCGGATATGGCTTGCTGGGATTAATATTGTTCGTGTAGATGTTTATGAACATCGAATCTAATTCGCCTTCAAATTCATTTGTAAGAAAATTCATGTTTGGAAATGCTGGTCCTTGCTCAGTGCAATCGAGTGGCTCGGACCATGGCTCCGGAGGTTGAGCATCTCTGAATCTTAATTTTCCAATTGGTGGCTTCATGTATGGAATTTTCTGATAGTTAAAATATTCCCTGCCGAGAATTGACATTTTCTTGCAGCCTTTAATTGGTCCATACTCTGTTGCAATCACACTAAACTCTTTGCTGGAAACCATTTTTTGCGTTTAAACTCTTCAAAAGTCACAAAAACACTGATTCACAATTGAAATTGTTTTCGTCAATTCGCACACAAAAGCGAATTTTGTTTCACTTCTTGATTGGTAAACACGCGCCACGTCACGTTAGATAAATATTTGAGAGTATTGATGAACCAACAAACGTACCTTAGAGAACATGCGATAAATAAATATTTGCTTAATTTTTTTAAGATAACTAAGCAGTGAATAACTTTTCGCGCTTAGCCTCGCTCTGAACTGAATTGTTTTCTTTTTTCCACACTCAAATTTCTAATCGATCGCGCGAAAATCCGTTAGAATTAATTACGGTCTCGTTCTTAAAGATACGAAATTTTTTAAATATAATTTTAAAATGTTTCCCAAAAAAATAATTTGCAGATTCCACGAAGATTGTTCATTCCAATGTTTCCGTTATAATAATTGTCTTTTAATGACCATCCGTGTTGGACAATTTAACCGTATCCCTCAATAAAAGTAGCCGATTGTGTCATTGATGGCTAATTGATTTCACTTTTTCGATACAATTGCGACACACAGATCCCTTTATCGATGCCGCTTTTATGCTCATTGAAATATTCTCATTCAACTTGCCTTGGAAATTTACGCAACATATTATAAATTATTTCACCAATTTATCAATTCCTATTTAATAATCTTAAATTGTTCCAAATTGCAAAGCGCAATCGGCTCCACGCGATCAACATTTTTCGATTATTTTCTTGCCCAGAACCCGTTACAACTTTTCTCGTAAATCATAAATAAATTGGAACAAACTTGAATCATAAAGTGCAATTAATCTCACGTGGGTAATATTGGGGGCGCGTCACTATGATTTTCTAGGTTATGCAATAACTTGATCATGTAATTGTATGGTTAAATTAAAAATAAGTAATGAGAAGTTTATAGATAATAATCAGTTGTCACCCCATTCTAAATGAAATTCACATCGATCTTCTTCTTATTCTTAAGAAAAAAATTTACAGAACTACTTACAACAGTCTTATAATTATGCAGCGCAACGACGATGCAAGAAATCACTCGAGGGTAACTACGCTTTAAATGGTCGCGTGTCGACAGTAAGTCTTAAAGGCTTTCTTAATACATTCTTACAAAGAAATGCTTGATGCAGGAAGTAGGTGTACATTCAGGGGCATTGTTTATTTCACGGTAATTTATCATTTATAAGTAATTCAGATCAAAACAGTTATTTATCAGCAATGAACGCGTGCTGATCGTGTGTCTCGACTTGAGGCACCAACAAAAAATTCATTTGAATGACTCAAGTGGACTTTCCATTTCGACAAATTAAATGTTTGAGACATAACAATTTTGTCCATTCATGAGATTTACTGTCAGCGTCCTATAACAGTGAAGCGGCACGTGTCTTATGTTGTTTGGGTCCCATAAACACGCACTAAATGCCGGAAAATTGTCTCTTGAAATTTGATTTTTAATTTCCTGTCCCGAAATTCTCTATTTTTTGCTCAAAATGCTCCCAATGTTTGTTGTTGTGTTGTGATGTTAGGCACTAAAATTTCAATTAAGACACTTGAACTCGACAGAAGCAGCAGCAGCAAAAAAAAAGTTGAAGTGCATAGACACGATGTGTTTGTAAACAGACGGTTGATGCTAATAAAGATTTGCCTGATTTGTGTAACATATGGTTGTGCTCAATTTGAGTGAAAATTTATAATCAATACAAGACCAAAAAAAAATTAATGAAACTCTCCACATCGAGTGTGTGAAAACCATTCGTGGTGTTCTGTTTTTGGATCATTGCAGAATATTGATTGTTGCGTAATAACTTTTATTTTTAATTCGCGACGCAAGACGTGCATAAATTGCGCCTTTATAGCACAATAACCGACTAACATTGAACTTCTAGACGAGCTCGGCGTTGAAGAAAAATTCCAGTTTTTAAAAAATGTTCACTCTGAACTGGACTGAGGCTTTTTTGAATTAATTTATCTGGCAATGCAGTTTATGTATAAAAGCAGCAGAGAAAATCGACTTGCAAGGCATTTGTTTAAAGATTTTTTGCAACACGAGACGTTTATTCAATAAGATGTTGAATATTACGTGGTTGGAATTTTTCTATAGTGTATTCAATTCACCATTAGTGTTTACAATTCTAATAGCTTCATTCGTCCTTGCATTGGCTCATTTTAGTCATGAGTACAGTCGAAAAACGCGCTTAGCAAATAAAATTCCAGGACCAGGAACATTTCCATTTCTTGGCAATACTTTACATCTTCTTGGACTAAAGAATAATCATCATGTAGTGAGACGTGCAATGAGTTATGCAAGACGATACGGAAGAGTGATCAGAGGCTGGGCTGGATGGAAGCTTGTAATTTTCCTTATGGATCCAGCGGATGCTGAAGTGATTCTTAATAGTCAAGTGCACATTGATAAGTCAGATGAATATGATTTCTTCAAACCGTGGTTGGGAAATGGACTTCTTATTAGCACTGGTGACAAATGGCGAACACATCGAAAGCTCATTGCGCCAACATTTCACATGAATATACTTAAAAGTTTTGTGGGAATTTTCAATGAAAACAGTAAAAAAGTGGTGGAAAATTTGAGAAAGGAAATTGGAAAAGAATTCGATGTTCATGATTATATGAGTGAAACGACAGTTGATATTTTACTGGAGACAGCGATGGGTTTTAAGAAAACAAGTGAAGATAGCAAACGCAGTGGATTTGATTATGCATTGGCTGTGATGAGAATGTGCGACATCATTCATCAGCGACATTTTAGACTTTATTATCGACTTAATGCGATTTTTAATTTGTCAAATTTGCGTAAAATTCAAGATAAATCACTGAATATCATTCATGGATTGACCACAAAAGTGTTGAAACAAAAGAAATCAATTTTCGATACGAATTTGAAAGCGGGAAAACTTCCAACGCCTTCAATTCATGAAATTATTGCTAATGTTGAACCAACAAAATCTAACAGCGGATTAAGAGACGATCTTGATGATATCGATGAACAAGATGTTGGCGAAAAAAGACGTTTAGCGTTCTTGGATTTGATGATTGAAACTGAACATTACAATCCCAATCAAATATCAGATGAAGAAATCAAGCAACAAGTTGACACAATTATGTTTGAAGGTCACGATACAACCGCTGCTGGATCAAGTTTTGTCCTTTGTATGCTTGGAATATATCAAGAAATTCAAGAGAAAGTTATGGAAGAACAACATGCAATTTTCGGTGACTCAGATCGTGAAGCAACTTTCGCCGACACAATTGAAATGAAATATCTTGAACGTGTAATTATGGAAACACTTCGTCTTTACCCACCGGTACCAATAATCGCAAGGAAGGTCAAGGAAGATGTAAAACTTGCATCGAATTACACAATTCCTGCTGACACAACTGTTGTCATTGGAACTTTTATGATTCACAGAAGTAAGGAAAACTATCCAAATCCTGAAAAATTTGATCCTGACAATTTCCTCCCGGAAAAAGCTTCCGCACGTCATTACTATAGTTTTATTCCATTCAGCGCTGGACCACGTAGTTGCGTCGGTCGAAAGTACGCAATGCTCAAACTCAAAGTTCTACTTAGCACAATTCTTAGAAACTTCAGAGTCAAATCAAATTGTGGCGAAAAAGATTTTGAACTTATCGGTGATATCATTTTAAAACGCGCCGACGGTTTCAGAATTCTTTTGGAAGCGCGAAAATAGTTTTAATGAAATAAAAAAAAAGTTCCATGAGTAAATAAAATAATTGCATAAAATTAAAGAAAGTCATCAAAACAAGTTTTTTTTTTTTGATTTGAATAATTCCATTATCGGTGAAATTCCATGACTCAGCTATTGAAGTGTCACTGTTGACTTTGCGTTTAAATCAAGGAATTGAAAGCAACAATGATACTTATCTAATTAATATTAATATCCCTGAGAAAATGGCAATGATTTTTGCTAAACTGGTGTCTACGTGACATTTAATTACGTATCACTTACATCTGTTAATGTTACAAATTAACAGTCCATTATCGGTTGCATATTACATGCAGTATTTCATTGACTCACAGTGTCCAAATGCATTAGTCATTAATTCAGTCTAATGAACGTGAATGTTGGCATTCGAGTGGTTCATTCAGCTTTCAACTTAAGCTATGTTAAATACATATCCAATATTTTGTACACACTTTGTGAATTATTAAAAAAAAAAGTTCACGAGTTCAAAGAATGCTTTACAAATTTCCATTTAATTAATGAAAACACTTCCTCTTGATGGCACTATAAATAGACCAACGATAATTATCGAGCTATTTAGTCGTTATTTATCAGTCTCGAAGTGAAGAATAGAAAATTTAAATCAACAAATAATTAGGGAAATAAATAATTACAATACACTGGATTTGTTAAGTCATCATGGCTGTCGAACAAATAATTGAACATAGCTCAAATTACTTCGCATCGCCATTACTTTTTCCACTTATTGCGATTGTCGTATCATTAGTAGTCGTTCACTTTTGGCAACAATCACGAGAAAACAGAAAACTCGGTGATCTTATTCCGGGTCCGCCAGTTCTTCCGGTTCTAGGAAATGCTCATTACTTTGTCAATTTAAGAAATGATGGTGAGAAAATTTCTGGGCACAAATGGAATGTTTTTAAATTACAAATCCAACTCAAAATTTTCCCACAGAAATTTTTGCACAAGCTATGGACATTGCCGATTGTTATGGGCATGTCGTGCGTGGTTGGATTGGTCACAAGCTCGTTGTTTGGCTCAGCGATCCACGTGATGTTGAATTAATTTTAGGCTCGCATGTGCACATTGACAAATCAGATGAATATCGTTTCTTTAAGCCATGGTTGGGCAATGGACTTCTTATAAGTACTGGAGAAAAATGGAGATCACATCGTAAGCTAATTGCTCCAACATTCCACATGAATGTATTAAAAAGCTTTGTTCCAACATTCAATGAGAACAGTCGTTATGTTGTAAAGCGTTTATCGAAGGAAGTTGGAAAGGAATTTGATTGTCATGACTACATGAGTGAGACGACAGTTGATATCTTACTTGAAACTGCAATGGGCTCAAAAAGAACAAGCGAAAATGAAGAAGGTTTTCGTTATGCAATGGCTGTGATGAAGTAAGATTTCTCTGATTTTCATATTCGATATTTTGTTAATTTATTTATTTAATTCAGAATGTGCGACATTTTGCACAAAAGACAAATGCAAGTGTTTTCACGCTTCGAACCTTTTTTTTCATTGACCGGAATGCGACAACAACAAAAGAAATTGCTCGAAATTATTCATGGAATGACGCGACGAGTGAGTTGATTATGATTAAACATTTGAATTAATTGCTAATGAAATTAATAAACTTTTCTAAAGGTTTTGAATGAAAAGAAAACAATTTTCGATAAGGATTTAAAAGAAGGCAATTTGCCATCGCCATCATTACAAGAAATTATTAAAAATGATCAGCAAGTTGATCGCGATGTGCAACGAGCAAGAGCTAAGGCTCAAAAAGTTACTGGATTAAGAGACGATCTTGATGATATCGATGAACAAGATGTTGGTGAAAAGAGACGTTTAGCATTCTTGGATTTAATGATTGAAACTGCGCACTTTAATCCAAAGCAATTGTCTGATGAAGAAATCAAGCAACAAGTTGACACAATTATGTTTGAAGGTCACGATACAACCGCTGCTGGATCAAGTTTTGTCCTTTGTATGCTCGGAGTTCATAAAAATATTCAAGAGAAAGTTATGGCAGAACAGCGCACAATATTCGGAAATTCAAATCGCGAAGCAACATTTGCCGACACAATTGAAATGAAATATCTTGAACGTGTAATTATGGAAACACTTCGTCTTTACCCACCGGTACCACTAATCGCACGAAAAATTAAGCAGGAATTTCAATTGGCATCAAAGAATTACATAATTCCAGCTGATACGACTGTCATCATTGGCACATATAAAATGCATCGACGTGGCGACATTTATCCAAATCCTGAAAGATTTGATCCTGACAATTTTCTTCCTGAAAGAACAGCAAATCGGCATTACTACAGTTATATTCCATTCAGTGCTGGGCCACGAAGTTGCGTTGGTCGCAAATATGCGATGCTTAAACTTAAAGTTCTGCTCAGCACAATTCTTAGAAGTTTTGAAGTTCACAGCACAGTTCCTGAGAAAGACTTTAAGCTACAAGCTGACATCATTTTAAAGAGAACTGATGGATTTAGAATCAAGCTGATGCCGCGCAAAGCTAAAGCACTTTAAGTTCCTTATATAATTAAGTTATTTTATAAACATGAAATCGAAATGAATAATGATGACGATTACGCTTCTGGAATGGTCAAATTCTGCTAATAATTTTCTCTCTATTGACTCATAAATCATTTTCTTCCTTCCTGTCGCTTTAACTCCTTAAAAAATTAATTTTGTAAGTTTAAAACAATTGATGCTCATCAGCATTTTCTGTGATTTCTTAGTGCTGGGATTGTTCTAATAAATGCATTTATTAAAGGAAGTCCTTCAAAAGGATTCCAGAAAAAAACGATAACAAGAACGTGGTTTCCTTTAATTAAGAAAAACAACATCTATCTAGCTGGTGATATTCTGCAATTAAGGATGTATTTCCTTATACGACTATTTATCAAAATCATTTAAAATTTTACCTGTGAACGATAAATGATGTCATTCTCACACCTGAACCAAAAAACGTAATTAAGAAACGAGATGAAACACAAAGATATCGATCATTCTTGATTGTTTCTTTCTTTCCTTTCATCGGTGTCGGAAATTAATGAAATGTGAATTGCCATGCGTTTCGTGAATTGCATAAATTCAGGCGATAACTTTCTGAATCAACAACGTTATTTTCTTTGCATTCATTTTCTTGATTTAAATTTTATTTCCTTTTATATTTGTCTCAGTAAACTACTTAAGATTTTGCCACTTCATATAGATTTCCATTCAATTTAAAAAATTTTATTCTAATTTTTAATTGGGTAAGTTTTTTTATGTCATTTCAGTACTAAATTGTTGTGTGTAAGTTAAGGTTTGGGGATTATCAGTGTACTGCATAATTGTAATTTATAAGATCAATAATTTTTATTTAATCCCCCAGGAAAAGTTTATTTTCTAAAACCATAGAATCACTTTCTTAAAACTATAAATCTACTATCTGTTAAGTGGGAGGGTTAAAACATGCATTGTAAGAGTTTTTATCAATATTGTTTTGACAGTGATAATATTCAAATGTTTCTTTAAGATAATTTTATTTTCCTTTATATTTCATAGACTTTCTTTTGTGTCTTTACCGTAAAATTCTTCATCATTCAATATTTATATTTAAATGTTTTTTTTTTTTTATCTAACTAAGGTTTTCTTGTGAAAGAAACACTGACAAAGTACATTAAATATGTTTGCCTAATTAGTGCTCCAAATGATGGATTTAAGTGTGTGTGATTTTTTTTTTTTTCAGTCTAACGATTTCAAAATTTATTAGTTGGGCTCAAAGGTATCCAAAATGTGTGTCATTTTGAAATCAGAATTTAAACTTAAATACTAAGAAACAATCATCACTAAGAAATTTGACTAAATATAATTAATAAATGTCAATAGATAATGCTTTTAAGAAAGTCAATGTTGGACGAAATAATTTGAAAGTGCCCATCAAACAATTAATTAATTATCGTCACAGTCAACGATGAAAATACTATGAATATAAATCATACTAATTAATGTGCATAAATGGTCAATATGATTCCACTTTATGCAGCAATAATTGCAATTGGAATTTGTTCCTTGTTCTTGTGCTTCAAATATTTTACCAAATATTCGATTAACCATGCAAAAATACAAATCAAAATACAAACACTCTGCGAATGAATGCAGATCGGAAATGAATCAGTCCAGTCGCGAACGGCACCAATCAAAGGGCCGAAGATGATGACAAAAATCGCTTTACCGACCATGTGCCAGCCAAATGCTGCTGGCAGCTTTTCTAGTGAAGAATATTCACTAACTGTTAAAGTAAAGTTACTCAATGCAATTCCACGAAAGAATCCGGCAACACAAAGCCAAACCATCATCGATGTTAATTCTGTTTGTTCGGCTAAAACTAAAAATTTGAGGGAATCACCGGTTAGTGTTGTCATAATTTCGAATTGTTTAAGAAACTCACTTGATCTTGTGATGGCAACGAACAGGATGGAAACCATGAAAACCAAACGCTTTGAAACTTTCGTCTTATCGCAAATCGGTGGGACAATAATACGAGCGAGAATGTCAGTTAGAGCTGAGATGCTGAGACAATATGCAGTGTCAGCTTTTGAATAGCCGAGATTTGCCAAGAAAAATGGGGTCACCATTTTAAAATTCATTTCAGCAACATAAAATATGGACAATCCGAAAAGGATGTTTAGGTAAATTCCATCCTTCAACAATCCGACGTCCATCAAATGTGCAAAGCGACGCCAAAATGATTCCTTCTTGGGTAATGGCATTTCGAGTCCGACCTCAGCGGCTTTTATGAAATCAGGACACGAAAGTTTTTGGCTCATATTAGCTTTGCTCAATTTGAATGATGAGTTGAGTGAATCGCGGTACAACGATGTGCCAACGTGAGTGTTAACACGCCGTATGAACTGCGAGTCAATCTCCTCTTGGTCCATATCACCAGTCTAAGTAGAAATAATTAAAAGTTTTTTATTTGAATGTGACATGAGTTCAGATAAAAGTATCTTACTTCCAAATGAATTTGCAAGCAACTTCCGCTGAAATCAAGATGCGAAAGTGATGAAATTACAGATTCTTTGCGCTTTCTCAACATTTGCGTCATATCAACATGTGATGCGATTGCCGGCAGCGTCGGAATCCTTTTGCCTGCCATACTATTAGTGCTCGTGATGCGCGGAAATGTTGGACGCTTTGGCATTCCACTTGTGATAACCAAACCGCCATTGCTGTTTTCCGAGATTTTTCTTTCGCGATGTCCTCCTTCTTTTCGCGTATTAAAAAGTAAAGTTTGGAATTCGGGCATTGCATCTTCATCACCCTCATCCTCTTGAATAATATCCAAAGCTGGATAATCTGATTCACACATTTCATAATCAGGCTCTTCCTCTTTCAAATGCCACTTCACTGGCTGCAACAAGAATGATCCCACGGAGGAATGCAAAGCGAGTCCAGCAAGAATCAAAACTGCGCCACGAAATGAAAACTCTTCTAGTAACAGTCTCACGAGTTGTGGCATTATAAGCATCCCTAGAGCTGTTCCGGCCATCGACAATCCCACAGCTTGTCCCCGTTTCTTTGCAAAATAATGATTTAAAGCCACAAAAGCGGCACTCATCGCAAGTCCCACGCCAATTCCTAGAAAATAAATATAAATAAAAATTCTCATATTAAAGTCTCATGCTCGAGAATGTTTTATTTGCAGCCCACACACTAAATTTACTCAGCTGATAATATGCAAATGATTCATATGAGAATAAAGTGATTTTCAAGGCATCACTGGTGCGCGGGTGCCAATATTTCTCACAGTTTTGACAACATTCCCATCACTCTGATATGAACATAAAAATCAATTAGGTACCGTCGATGTTCATTCAAATTCAATTAAAATATCAATATCTCGCTTCTCAATTGACTCGACAAAACATCGTCATGTGAGTGTTCATTGAATTTAAATTGATCTAGTAAATAAATATAACACATTATTTCACGAGTATCGTTAATTTTTCTAGCTCGTTGACGCTCTCTAATTGGTCAAATCGATATTTAATACTTTTTCCTCCCTTCGTTCGCACTCTGGGGACATTTACTGCTTAGCATTTAGATTGACTTCGCTATCAAGTTTCTATTGAATCAAATTATCATGTAATTTATCACATTTCCCAACTGACGTCTCCGACATTGTGCATCATTAAGTGGAGAAATCCTACAATGAGGGTAGAATTTTGCAATCATAAAAGCATAAATTCAAAAGCACAGAAAAATCTGAGAAATTAATCACAAGCATTTTTCGCATAATGAAGGAGCTTTCGGTGTTGACAGAAATACAAGGTATCTGAGTACTACGGAATAACACTATATAATAAAATCTGTGATAAAAACTAGCTAAATCCACAGTTGATAAATGTCAAGTGGCCTCAAGCGTTTACATTATATGAATATGTTGTAGCAAAAATGATATAAAAGTTTGTTCTCATAATAAAGTTCGAAATAGCTTTTCACGTCATCCAGCAAGAGAGGATAAATTTTGATGTGTATTTTATTAAAAAAGTCTGCGTCGATTGCTTTTGATCTGAATTTTAGTCATGTTTTGAGAAATCTTACAAGAACATGTTGCACAATCATTATTTTTTTGTTGTTTCAATGTTTCATCAAAATGATTTGTTGCTTTAATGTTGCATGCAACTTGAAAATGTATCACGACATAAAAGATGAGCAGTATAAGAAACCATAAAAGACGAGAACGGATGAAAATTATAAGTTCAAGGGTAATGTGGATGAAATAGGAGACATACCAAAGAGGGAAAAAGGTAAAACAAGAATATAGGCCGCGAGGTAAAAATAAAAATAAAATAAAATGCGCGATTAATAAGTATTTTAAGATTCACGTCACCGAAATTTAGAGGAAGGAAATATGTGTATATATAAACTTAGATTTTTTGCTTGATTTGACAGGAAAAATAAAGAGAATCTCAAGATGATTCAACTTCCAATCGTCCAAATGATGATGCAACAGATTCTAAGATTCTTATATACAGCAATATCGAACACATGTTCTTCGAAAATTTCTTTAGAAATCCGCAAACAATAAAAAAAAACTGGTTTGAAGAATTCTTAAGAAAATTTCTTATAATTCTCGTTTCTTACTATCATAACGTATCTTATTGTCCGCCTGCATTGTGGTTTCAAATATTACGCAATCAATTTCTCCCTCGATTCCGTAAATGGAAGTCAATTCAACAGATGATCTTTTGCACAATAAAAAAAAATTAAGCGAAAAATTTATTTCTTCAGTCAAAGTCCGAATTTAAATCTTCGTTTTATATGCACAATAATCATTATAAATTGCTGAAAGCTATCGCCAATCATCATAATGAATCATAAACTTTAGCCATTTTGAAGTTTTTATTATTCCGTGTTTTTTTTCCTTTTCCACTCCGAAAGCAGATAAAAGTGATAGATATAAAAAAAAATTCTTTGTCAAGGTTTTGCAAAAACCTGAAAAACAAAAAAAAAAAAAACTTCTCGCTGGAATAGAAAAAATCGATGTTGCAATGACAATGACATTTTTAAATATATATTCGACCAGCAAAATCCAAATACGAGAGTAAAAAAACACGACAGTTTATCTTTGCTATTTTTGTGCAATAAAGACTTTCTGGCAACGTTCCATTTTGCACAATTATGAGATTTCCCCAGGAAAAATGTTCGTTCTCATCATCAAATTAATCATAAAAATTGTGCATTTTGGTGCAAATATAATTTATCATTGACAAATTTGATAGCAACATGCGATCGTGAAAATGCCTGTATAAACCGCAAAGGATTGATCAAGCGCGGACAGAATTGACTTGTTTTATCGATAATACGAGAAATTTTTGCAATCAGACACTTTGATAAACACTTTTGTTCCATTTTGTTTTGGAAATTGCGCAATTTACCCGCAAAAAAATATAAAAAAAAAGTTTCAGCTTACCATTGACAACGGAATAAGTCATTAAAATGTGAGTCATGCTTTCGGCGGTTGATGTTAAAGCCAATCCCAAAGCACACAAAAGTGATCCAACAATTGCAACTTTTCGGTATGAAAACTCTTTCAACAACGGTCCAACAAACAGTCCACTCAAATTCATCATGATATCCAACATGCTGATAATAATGGCAGCACCAGTTGTGCCGACTTTCAAGTCATGTAATAAATCGCCAAACAGGAGTCCAAAAGATGGTTCGATGGATCTTGTTGCCAACTGCAAAATAATAAACAAAGAAATTAAGATTAAAATCTTAAAAATAAATTTGCGATTCAGATGATTGTTTGGTGAATTCATTTAATTTAATTGTTTTCGAAAACGCTTAATGAATGCTAATTAGATTTTTTTGACTTACATTAACCATGCTCACACCGAAACAAGCGACCCAACCATATCCGCCATCGGGTGCAATCATTCTTGTTGGCCTTGATTTTTCCATCGTATTTGTGTCCTTATAGCAGGTTCACGGGAAAGATTGTTCTTATTGTAGTAGGTTTAAACACACAGACAAACACACGGACAGATATTATATTGGACGATGACAACAATTGAAGGATTTTGATGTAATAACAATTTAATCAATTGCACTGGAACAACCAAACACTCGACAATAGATGACAAATGACGAGTAAGCTCATAAATAATTGATTAATTGCAGCTCTGTGTTGACTGGCTTTTAGCTTTGAATTGTGTGTGATGAGTCAATTAGAAAATTGTAGTGCGGCGAATGTGCAATGAATAAATTAATTGATGTCTATTGCACTGGATCAGCATCAATACTTGCACTGGAATAACTTTTTTAATAACTAATTTTCCTTTTTTTTTTCAATTTCAACTTTCACGTTGAAACTCAGATTCAGAGATCCACTTGATGTTTCTTCCACACGATTCGCAGGATAAATGAAATACTGGCTCGCGTGGCGCGATGAGAAAAACTCAAAAGCTGATAAAGCCAATTTAACTCAAGATCACGATTTGCGTCGTCGGTTTGTCGTAGCACACACCAAAGTGACAATAATTATCATAAAATTAACAGCTGACTGCTGCTAAATTGATCATGTTCAGCATCCGAAAATTCACTGATGCCGCCTTTGTCGTGCGCCTGTTGTTTGGTGATGTTCCACTTGAACTGTGTCCGCTGTTGTGCGCTCAAATAATAAACAGAATCTTGCTGGTTGTTGTTCTTATTGCTGCTGCTGCTGATGGTGTTGTAATACTGATTACCATTTAGTAGCTTCACAATAGTTTCATGTATGGGACGATCAAATAAGTTATTTTTGTTATTTAGTTTTATCAACGGCTCCATTCTGTTGTTGTTGTCGTCGTTTGTTTATTGTTTGTTGATATGGAAATGATATGAAAAGAGAAAGAACACAAAATGAAAATTGTAAATCTCATTCATTTTCTTCTGTTTTTTTTTTTTTTTTGATTTTTCCTTTATTTATTAATTGATAAAAAGTATTTTATTGCTCATTGTACGTTATTTCACCCTACAAAATAAAAAGAACTTGCAAAAGAATTTGTAAGTAATGAAATCGAAACTTAAACTTCCGTTATTAATCTCACCAGCACGAGAATCAGAAAACAAAAAAAAATTTATGAGCATCGTCATTCGAAATGAAATTAAATTCGCATTGGGGCCGCAATTAATGTTGTCCAAACAAAAATGTCCTTCAATGGCTTATCCGAAGCCCATGAAATGGAACCTTTCCGTCGAGTGATTTTTTTTCCAATCAACAGAAAACTGCAAAAAAAAATCAATAAACAGAGGAAAGTACACGGCGCAAAAATGAACACAAAGAGCTGATAATTTTGTAAAATTGCGCTGGATTTGATTTTGTACAATCATAAAATTCCATCATAAATAAATAGCTCATTTTTTAATTCTATTTTAGCATTTTCTTTACAAATTTTCATGCATTTAATTGGCATTTCTTTAATTGCCATGTAAACAAAATAATTTTGTTTTTTTATCACAATTTGCAATATTTTACTTTGTTACGTTTATTGAGATTACATCAAAAAAATGCTTAATTGAGTGCTAGCTATAGAAAATTGCATAATGCACATAAAATGTTGCAGCATTAAATTACATCCAAAACGTTCATAATCACGCAATTTCATCAAAGGAAAATTAAATTTGTAAATTGCTTTTTATCGTGTAAAGGGCTCAAAGGTCAAAATCGGCTTTTGTTGCCATTAATGTCGAACGCATATACATGCGTCGACTTGATAAAAATAAATTGATAACGGAAAATTGTGTTGCTTGCAATTAGTCAGCAACTACAAGCTATAAACAGTCGGCAACAATTTCTTCACTGTTTGTTTAGCGCTCGACTTTCGTTGTTTGCAGATAAACGATTTTTTTTTTGACTGGTGGGTTTGATGCCAGGGACTTTGATTATTCCATCAGCTTTCGAAATGCTACCAATTTCAGGGTCTGGGACCAAATTGAACGGCCAATGAGATGGAAATATTTTTTTGGCTCAATAAACTTGTTGATGTTATTCAGTCATTCAGCAATATTTTTGAAAATATTTTCAATCTGTTGGACTAAATTGCGAAATGTGAAAACAAATTTCTGATGATGTCTCTAGCATTAATTTTAGGTTCATGAACCGGAAACACCCTTAAGTAATTGACCAGAGTTTAACGCCTTAAAATTGGTTTCTGTTTTTGTGTCACATGCTGAGCAGTAATTGTAGTCGAAATGTTGTACATTCCACACATGTTACCATGTAGAGCGTCAGAAAGGAAACCGATAATCATTGGAATCATATGACGGCCAACAACCTCAAAACTCTTACAAATCGATACATTAAATTAGTACTTAATAATTCATTGAGTTGTTGAGTAATTGCTGAAATATCAAATCGTGTCATATCGCTTGGTCGTGACTCGTGATAATGATTGAAGGAACTTCCCAGCTGCACTTGAGAAGCCACTTGAATTGATTACATCCAGTGCCAATAAATGCGCAATAAATCATTACCAAAACCAAACTTCAACTCGTGGCATTTATTAATTACATTACAGCCCAATGCACGTTTTCAATCCGAGCGTCGGATTCGTTTGACGATTTTATAATTAGAAGTTTATAAAAGTGAACTCGTGAAAAGTGTCAAATATCGATGATAATTAATCTAAAAGAATCAATAGCTTTCCATTGTCTTTTTTTTCACATGACTCTTAATTTGCGGGGGCAATTTTCAATGGGGTTTTTTTTGTCTTGCTTCAGTTGCTTAAAATGTCATAAAAATCGATAAAAATATGAGGCATCGACAGTTTCGTGTGTAAATATTATATGAAATTGTATATGTTGCGTATTCACGAAGCACAAATCGATATTTTCGAAGTAGCAGAATTTTTTTTGTGTGTCAAAATGCCATTGCAATAAAAGCCGATTGTTCTTTAACAACCACAACTTGACCACGTGTTTCGCATGTTTTGTCATTGAGAATTAATTTGCAAGCAAAGTTAATTTTCAATTTGAAATGTTTATTTATATTAAAATGTCAAAACCAGGATCGCATTACATTTGAAAAAATTTCCATTATTGCCTTTTTAGGACACGTGTCATTAAAACAATGGAAATATCAAGAAATTGGATCATTAAAGCGCAAAATTATTTATGATGAAATTCAAAATTAGCTGCTTTCATTTTGCCCGTGCCGTGAAGTACTTTCACAATAACTGTTGCAAACTTCCTTATTGTTATTTGTTTGACTTAAGTTTTCTTTATGTTCGCTTTGTTACATCTCAAATGGATCACATAATGAAGCACATAACAGTCACGCAGAAAAAAAAAAAAAATAAATTAATATTTGAGCAGAAAATGTGATTTTTAAATTTCACATTTCGCCAAATGTGAGCTGCTTCATAATGAATTCAAATATGAATCCTGTTTCGTCATGTTAATTTTCACTTAATTAACACTTCCTCAAGTCTTCCAATTTCTACAAAGCTGGATATTTTCGTTAAAGCAAATAAATAACATTGCGTCAACATCAACTTATATTTAGAAGCCATGAAAGTTCTGACGCTCATCTCTAAAGGAGCTTTAAATGACGGACGTCCAATTTGGTTCCATCATAAATCCGATATTTCAACAATCAAAGTGTTCTGTACACAAATCCTATTATTTTGCTCCTTAGCGGTGAAGCCATTTCAATGCCACTTTAAAACCCAACGATAGATGTGAAGCATTTATCGGCCATAACAAAAACTTTTGAGGACAACCGCACGAGTCTTACCCGGAATGGATTCTATTTAGTTATTTAATTATAATTCACACTTCGTTTCTCCAAAAGACGAAAATAAATAAACATCGCGCAAAGCAAGCGGCAATGTGCTGTGACACACAATCATGAAGGAAACTCTCCGTCGTCACGCAGCTGGCGAGTGATATTTATTGTTTTCTTTTTGCTTCGTTTTTGAGACTCTTTTCGACTGGCTTAGAAAAAAATTTGTTATTCCAAAAAAAAAAAAAAAAAAACAAAGATTATCGCGAGAACCGGTTGAATCATCCATTATCACGTTTTCTCTCATTGCTCACGTTTTATTCCCTTAACATTTAGATGAATTGCTTGACTTTACAATTGAAATTGCGTCATCATTGCGAAATGATCGCATTTTTAATAAATCTTCATTTCAATCAATCTGAGATCGGCACGTGATTTTATCGTGAAAGAACTGGTCGGCAAATAATCGTAAAACAGATTATAAGTAAATCTGAAATGTGAAAATAATTACAATGATTTGCTGCTTTAACTCTAATTGATATCCAATGCAAAGCACTAACAATCAACTAAACTGGAAATCCTCAGATTGAATCGAATGTGAAATTAGCGTTTCGTTGACTTTATGGAAATTACCGCGAATTGAAAAGTCGAAATTATTGCGAAATTATTACTTGAGAATTCGAATCAAAGTATGAATGAATTATTGGGGAACTAATTATTTTATTTATTAGGCTTAAAAGAAGCTCTTTCTGAAAAACGATCAAAGACTTATTTGTTTGATAAAGTTAAATAATATGGTGAAGAATCTTTTGATCAAGAACCTTACGTTAACCGCTCAGATTCCATGCCCACAAGCCCACAAGCAGAGTAATTCATAGAAACGTTTACCTACACAAAACGCTACATTACAGAGTTGCGCAAATATTTGTCAGACGCAGAAGAGATAACGAAAGTGAATCATTAAATGAGCACGCGAATGAGCGGAGAAAAACTTTCAAAAAAATTATTAAATTTAAATTAAAATTGAATGGCACAGAAAAAAAAATTAATGCACAAAAAAACGAGCAAAAAAAGTCCCGTTAGAAAGCATTCAAAATTATTCGGCCGTCGAAAACGGAATTCTCGTTGAGTCAGCACGTGAACGCTCAAATGATCGGAAGCTTATTTTTAGCTTGACTAAACAGAATCAACGCCGCGCGAAAACTTATTTTCCGCAACCTTGCCAATGTGAAATGCTAATCAGCTGTCAACAACCTGAAGCAGGAAGAGAATTTTGTTGATTTTCGTTTAAAAAAAAAAAATCTTCGCTGTCAAAACTTTTTTGTTTCATCGAAATCCTTAAAAAAATTGTCTGAGAATAAAACACACTGACATTTGTTCTACCGCGAAAAAAAACTCGACCTAGGTCAAAATTGGAATCAATAATATCATCTGATATCTGGGAGAATTTTTTTTTTGCTCGTGCCTCTTTCATATGCTCTCTCTCTCTCTCACTCTCTTCCTCCATCTCGTAGTTACAACGACCATGAATATTCTTTCCGTCATCTGATGCATCTTATAGATAGATACTCCCCCACAATGCAATGCTCATAAAAACTACGACTGTATTCTAAGTATTACGCAATCATATGAACTATGTTGCAGCGTATGGAAATGAATCGATTTTCGTTCTTGTCTATGAAGCATTGAAAATGTTCCTCTCTGTTGGTGCCGTTTACCCAGTCGAGCAGAGAACATGGAATGTAATTTTTTTGCTTTGCTAAAGGAAACTCAGGCGAAGCGTGAACTGAGCATTTTTTTAACTTTTTTTTTGCATTAAATTTTTCCAGATTCGTGATTTTTGCCGGAGTGAAAAGTAAAATCGATAAACTTTGAGTTGAAAATTCGTAAATAAATGAAATAATGACGATTTTGCTTAAGGAGGAAAATTCTGACGCAATGCAAAAATCTGCGGAAATTCCAAAAGGATTTTCATGTCGCAAAAGATTTTCTTCTCGTAATTTATGTCGCACTATGATTAATGAATTTTATGATTAACTACTCACACAGAGTCCAACGGTGTGGCTCCGAAAAAGATGTTTTTTTTTTTTGCTTTTGTCTTCCTTTGTCTCGAGGCGACAGTTAGTCTTACAATTTAGTCATCGACATCGTGTAAATTCTCAAGAAAATTCATTTCTTCTTATTCTTTGTAAAATAAAGAAGTTTATTGATCGAAAAATTACTTTTTTCTTCACTAAATATTGTTAATTCACTATCATTTTTATTGAGCAAATGTTTAACATATAAACAAAAACTTTAAATTTGGCAACTAAATTCGGCTTTAAAATGATGCACTTAAAAGATGTTTTGCTGTTTTTTTTTGATGTTTCAAATAAAGCGAGCTCAAAAATCAAAGAAAGTCTGAACTTGTTGTGGTCTCCTCTACGAATGAAAATTGAGATTATAAACTGAGCATATTGGAACTTTGGAGCTACAGCTGATTGCTAAAAAATGATTTTGAGAGAACGTAAACAATGATATATACAGACAAACACATGGACAGGAGTTCACAAACTGTTTTAATTCACAAACGAAATTAATGAATTTTGTCGCTTTGTGAGCAATTTCGAAAATTTTAAGAATGTCATCATCCATCGACCGCGTAGCAATAATCTTGAACTCCTGACATCGTGTAAAATTTAGCTTCACATTTTCGTCGCCAGATGGCCTCAATTTCGAAACAGAGCGAAGAGAAACAAAATAATACCGAAAGACTTGTAGCTCGCAATTAAATTAATATTTTTCGCATGATTAGAGGCAGTGAATTATCAAAAATTAGTGTTAATTCTTTCAACTAAGTCATAGTTATCTAAGTGAATATAAAAAGTCCCACAATTAGTTATAAACTCTTAGGCAAATCACCAAATTACACGTAACTTTTTCATGTTTCTTTGGAAAAAAATCTTTGTTCTCGGTTGACATTGATTGTTCTTTTTATTGTTTTTACTTTATTTTCTTAACCAAGTTTTCTGGATCTTGTGATCATAAAGTGCATCGAAATCGTGTGCGTTCAGTTTTGTAGTTATTAAATCGATTGCATAACAATAACGCATTGCTGAAAGGTTAAATACGACTTAACTATAAGAAAAAAAACAACATCAGACGTCTACGCGCTTAAATTAATCTTTGCATGCTTATAAAAATTATTGCGAAATAAAATCGAAAAGAAAGAAAGATAAAAAAGAAGAAAAGTAGAAGTAAACTTTTACTTTCTTCAGTGCCTAACCACTGTTGATCTCCTTTTGGGCACTGAGACATTTTGTGTGTATTTGCAATAAGCCTAATTGAAGTGTGCGATAAAAACAAAAATAGACGGACAAGTGTACTACAACCTCGACCATCATTAACATCTAATTAAAAACCGACAATTTGCTTCAATTGTTTGTGTTGCGTACTAATTGAACAATCATTAATTACTGTGTGACGATTTTGGTTTTGAATTTAATCTTATCTTAGTAGATGCAATATTAACAACAATGGGAACAGAACTGATTAACAGAGAAGGTGGGTTCCAATAATATTGATGATGGTCACGTTTTAATTGCCTCGAGACAACCATAGAGGAATTCTTGATGGAAATTTTCGCACATTTATAGCAGTTTCATTATCAGCTGATATCTGGGAAGATTTTCATAATCACCATCATGGTTGCTCTATGGTCTTACGAAATAACCCGATCGTGATCATACGATGTTCACGAGACATAAAAAAAACTCGAATCGAAAGACAAAGAAATTCCAACAACGATCGCGAAAAAGCAAAATAAAATTTTTCAGCGAACTTTAACATTTTTCTCTCCGATCTCATTTTGCAGATAAATCGCGCAGTGACATGACTTGCGATAGCTTAAATGATAAATTGGCGAGGATAGCTAACAATAATAATGTGACAACTAACGGGTCGGTCGAACATAAACATACAAATGGATATCATAAACAAAATGGAAATGCCGGTCATCATCACACGTCACTTGTGCCTGAGGATGATAAAGAAACCAGGAAATCATTGATTGTTCTCGCCATTATCTTTGCATCAAGTCTCATTGCAATGACATACATCTACAAGAATTTCCCAGAACTCGAAGAGTAAGAACCATTATAATGTTTTCGAAAAGCAATTAAATTTCTCTTTTAGATCAGAGAAAGAAAATCTCAAGATTCCATTCGATATTGAGGATGCAAAGCAGCTCGGTCGCGTCCTTGATCGTTATAAAGATCTTTACTACTTCGAAGTTATGACGGGAATTTGCTTGCTGTATTTGTTGTGAGTAATTTTCGAAACATTTTCCCACGATATATCAGCAAGCGGAACTTTTGGTGTCGCAGCAAAAAATTTCAAATCTTTATCAGCAATATTTTGTCCCACATTTCCTTATCAATCACACTTTAAGCGTGATACCATTTATGAGGTTATAGGAAGGTGATTTGTTATTTTATTTTTAGCCTCCAGACGTTTGCAATACCCGGAAGTCTTTTCCTCTCGATCCTGCTCGGATTTCTGTTCAAATTTCCCATCGCCTTGACATTGATTTGTCTGTGTTCAGCTCTTGGTGCTACATTGTGCTATTTGCTGTCTCTGCTGCTCGGACGTCGATTGGTGAAATATTATTTCCCAAAGAAAGCTGAACAGTGGAGTCATCAGGTGCAGAAGCATAAAGACGACATGCTGAGCTACATTTTGTTCCTACGAATGACACCATTACTACCAAATTGGTTTATTAATCTCGTTGCGCCGGTTATTGGAGTTCCATTGATGCCATTCTGTCTTGGAACTTTCTTAGGGTAAGTTAAACAAGGTGATGGGAATATTAGCAGATTATCATAAAGTTCGTGACATATTTTAGAGTCGCACCACCATCATTCATTGCCATTCAAGCAGGAAAGACACTCTATAAAATGACCAGCTCATCAGTGGCCTTCTCATGGAGTTCGATTGTTATGCTGTGCGTATTTTCTCTACTTGCGCTTGCTCCAGTAATTTTCAGAAAATATTTCAAGTCGAAAATCGAGTAGATAATTGCACTTCACATTGAGTTTCTCTGAGAAGCTTTCCTGGAATTTACTGATAAAGTATTGAAAAATTTCTTCGGTTTAAAGTTTTAATTTGTTTGCCCAAAAATGTTTCCCGTATAAATCGAATTTCTGTTTCTCAATTTGTTGACGTACAAAAAAGAAATATTTTGTAATGAATGCAATTTGAGTCTGTAACAAATTCGTCGCATGGGAATTTTTTGCCATTTAAGTTCAATGTTATTTTTAATTTATTCAAGTAAAATTAATCTCAGAAGAAAATTTATTTACAAAAGAGTTGATAAAGAAGAAAAACATTATTAGTGAAAATTACCAAAAAAAAAAAAAAGAAGAAAAATAATAATAATATTTTAAGTTATATGGAACTTATGGATACACCACTAAAGATATAAACATTAAAGTCTCGAAAGTTGTGCCATCGAATTGCCGACTTTTGTGTAACAATTAACTTTAGCTGATCATACACTCGAATTTTGGTAAATTTTAATACAATTTTATTCTACAAATTCTATTCTGTTAATTGACTTCAATGGAATTAAATTAGGCTCAATGTTAATAAATTGGTCACGATATAGAAAACATACAGCTAAATATTACTCAAAAATAAATCTATGAACTCAAAATGATCGTCGTCTGGATGTGCAAGTCAAAATTTCAGTTGATAATTTTGAACCAGACTGATTGGTCTCATATCTAAATTTAATTATCTGCTAAATGTAACTCTCCATCCCCCTAAATTTCCTTCACTTATAGGGAGTGTTTGTATCAAAATAAAATTACGTGTGATATTTATGAGAAGAAAGAAATAAAAATAAAGAATTAGAAACATCCAGAGAATTGTTTGATCAAACAAATTAATTATACGATCTCGAAATCCAATGAAATTCTTATTTCAATTTCTTACCTAAAATTTTCCGTAAACATATTCTTCAATTAATAAAATTGGAGTTTCGAATGCCAAGTGGTAGAAGCTTGAGACGATTATGGTTATGACAACATCACCACAGAAATAAAATATCTAAAAATGTGTTAGTCAATTACTAGCAGAATATTTATAGGAATGAAACTTACATTGTTAAAATCACTAAGAAATCCCGGAAGTTGTTGATGACTCACAAATGTTATTTGGACAAAAATGTGCACAAGATAAATGCTCAATCCCATTCTACCTAGAAACTGCCACTGAGGGAGACACAAGAACCAATTAACAATTCCACCCGTCTTCAGTTTGTGACATGCAAAAATGATCCACGTAAGGCCGAGCACAAAACTAAGACGCGATGATGAGTTGTAAAAAGCTCTTAAATTGCTAGTCGTGTCATTGTCTATTATTTGCTGGAAAGGATAAAAACCAACAATCACTGAAATAATGACACTAAAGCTGAGAATCCACATCGCAACGTTGACATATTTGTTGAATGCAATCTGCTTATTTTTGATTGAAAACAAAATGTATCCAAAAATCATGCCTATAATCCACGCGCCAGCTCTAATATGTGTGGCATAAACAGTTCTCACAAAATATCCTCCCATCATTCCATTCAATGCACTGAATGGTGATAGGTCATACTTGGAAAAAGTAGCAAATGCACATCCCCATGTCAACATGACAATTATTGCTGCAGCAATCAAGGACTTCCGGCCAAATTTCCACATAGCAAAAAGAAGAAAAGGACTCAGTAGATAAAGCTGAAAATCAACACTCAAGTACCAGCTGTGTGAAAGACACTGAAATACAGAATTAAAAATGTTTCTTATGTTTACTAAGGTTTAAGTGGACTCACCAATTCCAATGGATTATAATAGTTTTGAATGTGCAACAGCGATGCCCACCAATATTTTTGACAATGTGGCAAGTTGAAGTTCAATGCATGTTGATGGTAAGGACCAGTACCAAAGTGCCTATAAAATGACACCATAGTAAGGACAAGAGCTGCTAGAACTGGAGTAATTCTAAGATATCGATGAAAATAGAATCGTGCCAGATTGATTTTTCCATTTTTTTCCATTTGTCTTAAGAACGACCAAGTAGCAAGCATTCCTCCCATTAGCAAAAAAGCATCGACAGCCAAATTTGAAGTGTTTGCAAGTGTAGAAAATATCGATTGCAACCAAATGATCCAATCATTTCGATTGATAACCGGATGAAAGTTAATAGGTAACAAATAGCGATGACCGAAAATGATCCACAATATTGAAAGACCTCGAATGCCATGAAGACATTCTATTGAATTATTTGACTTATTTCGTTTCATATCAAAAAGCTTTTCGCCATTTGTATAGATTGAGAAGGATGCATAAAGCTTATGAACAGGTCGATCAAGCTTCTCCATATAAACATCATAAGCGGTGCTAATTAGCATTATTACAACAATTATTATAAAGAAAATTCTAAAAATAAAATATCAAATGACGTCATTCTGATTGATAAGAATAAATTTTCATTATACATTGCCAAAATATCGAGCATATCAAGTTGTGGCGGGTCATTTGTGTAACAATTTTGATCAGCTTTATCAGTTGTGGTTATTTCATATCCTGGCAACATTTCCTGAGCAATTAAATTTGCAATTAGTGGTGAACATTTTGCAGGAACACAAACAGCACTCGCAAGTCGCCAATTGAACTGTCTTGCATATGGAAGACTGCAAAATTTAAAAGAAATTAGAGAATAAGGTCGCAGATTAGCAAATTTCATACACTGAATCCCAATCTAGTTGAGTGCCGTAAGAATAATTAGTCTGAGCATCAACTGGTTTCGGTCTAAAATAAATCATGCAATGTTGTCCTTGAATTTCTCCAGTAATTTCATTTGCTTGATGACGTGCACGCACACATTGCTGGAAACTTCCAACCGATTCAAAATGACCAGAAAAAATTCCTGCTGGAACTTTGCCCCAAGAATTAAACCACTGAACCGCCCAAAGTTCCTTTCGATTAAAAGCTTCAGTCAAGTATTCAAATTGATTCCAACATGGCAAATTAATTATTGAACTTAAATTTTGTCCTTTAAGATTGTCAATAGTTTTCTTTAAATTTAATTTATCCAACTGAAAACTGTCTACACTGAATGCGAACAAAAATAAAATCACGAAACGAATCATGCTTGAGACTTTTGCAGACCAAGTAGAGACTCAAAATAAGAATGAATGAAATTTTACAAGATCTCCGCAATCTTGAATGGGTGTTCATTGTATCGCTCATTGATAAAACAATTTATCAAAATTCTTAAGCTCAATAGGAAAAGATAAGATACCGAAGCTGCTATTGGTAAATAGAGTTTACCAATTAATTACTGTACTCAGTTCCTCAACAAATTTGAATTGCTGATTTCTAGAAAACAATTAAAAAGCTTAGCAAGTAGGAACTTTGCATAAATCAACTCATTATGCGTTCGTATCATTTACTTTCGCCTCAATTTTTACATTAGTTCTATGCGTAAAATTTCTGACAATAATAAAAGTTTTCCGATAAAGTTTTTCAGTGTGAATGGTGATATACTTATGATATGTAAGTAACAATTGAGTATAAATAACAATTGTGGGGACATGCTTTAATTACGTAACATTTTTTCTGTTATCCCCTTCATGGCAATAACTTTTTGCAGCAACAATAGCTTCCAAGAAAATGTGTTTTCGATCCTTTGCAGGAACTTGGTTACAACACTTTTTGAAGGTTCCCATCACTACTTTTAATTCACCCACTGCTTGTTTATGAATTATTACTTATTGATAAAAAATAATTAAAATTTGCTTTTTAATATTCAAACATATTTTGTAATTTCATTTCAGTTTTAACTTAGCCAGTAAAAGAATGAGAAAAGTTTCCATATTTTTATTACTGTTTAATTTTTCCATAGCGATCGCACAAGATCAACCGTTTAGTGAATTAAAATTGATTTTTGTCAATGGGTAATTAAATCAATGGGCCTCCTCGTTCAGCACTCAAATTTGTCGATTTAATTATTAATTACAGAAAAGATCCAAATGAATATGAGTACATTCACTTGAATCATACAGTTCGACTCATGGACCATTCGGACTTTGATCACAGTCGACCAAATCTTCTTTATGGCTATGGCTACACTGAACGATACGAATCAATAAGCACACAAACAATTGTTGAATCTTATTTAGAACGTGGTGAACACAATGTTTTAGTTGTTGACTGGTCTGACTATTCAAAAGGAAATTATCTACTAGAAGCAATTAGAAATTCTTACAAAGTTGGTGATATAATTGCGCAAAAGCTTTTAGAAATGGATAATCATGGTATAAAAATTGAAAGCTTTCATCTACTTGGCCATAGTCTTGGTGGTCAAATGGTGGGTTTTATAGGTCGATCTGTTATCAAACATTCAAATGGTAAAAAGAAAATTAAAAGAATTACGGCATTGGGTAAGACGTTATTTAAAAATATGTTTCTAATGACAGTAGAATCAATCAATTGCAGACCCAGCTGGTCCGTTCTTTTATGGATTTGCAAAATTAAATAACAAGCCAATCAATAGTAATGATGGAAAGTTCGTTGACGTCATTCATACCGATTACAATTATTTTGGTGCACCAGCTCGCAGCGGTCATGCTGACTTTTGGCCAAATGGAGGAAAGAATCAACCGAATTGTCCATCGAAAAATTTGGATGTTAGTAATGAAGAAAGTATGTGAAAAATCGTCGAAGATTATTAAATTTAATTAATGGAAGTTCCACAGATTATTGTAGTCATCGCAGATCGTGGATTTATTATTCTGAGTCAATTAGGTTCCAAAATAAAACGTATTATGCTGTACAATGCGACTCATGGGAGAGGTTTAAGAATAACGAATGTCCCGCAAATAGAAATGGATTTCAACCCTTGATGGGAATCGATGCTGATCCGTCACTTCGTGGTGATTACTACCTTCAAACGAATTCGATACCAATTTATGATCGTGGTGTAGATGGAATGCACTTTGAGCAACTGGACGAATAAAAAAAACGATTTGAAAGCTTTTGAGTTTCCCCTTTCCATTTCTTACTATTTTAAGTCGTTACTAAGCGTTTTGCCCATTTAAAATATACAACCGTGGTTCTGTACTCAATAATCAAATATGTTGAATATATGCAACCGCACTTACTCAATATATCAACATATTTTGACCCTTTAGGATATACAACCGTGGTTTTGAACTCAATAAGGAAAATATTTTGCTACAATCAAAATGATTGCTGCACCACCGTCGAGCATCATTTCGAGTTTAATGCTCTACAAATTTTCGGAATGTAGGTCAAGCTTTGATTTTTTTGAGCGTTGATAACAAAATTGATTTGATATGTACTATTTGGCAATATGTTGCTTGTTATAAACTTTGCAGCGTAGTATTTGTTACGTTTGCTGGATTCGCATTGATGTGTGCAATTTTGACAACGCGTCCATCGTCACCGAAATAAAATGTTGTTTCTTCATGAACTCCGAGCATTTTCTTCACATGGATTGCACACTTATTGGACCGGTGCCATGGTGCCATCAATGAATCGATTATCGATTGATTTCGGAATATTTGGAGCATGATATTCCTATCGGGCTTTATGGGTGTTGATACATGTTTTTTCTTTTCTCAAATCAAATTTTATTAGATTTAAAATTTAAACGGTTTTAAATTTTAAAATGAATTTTCCCATTGTCTTCTGCTCACTTCATTGTTATTGTTTTTATCAGTAAATAGTCATTAAGTCATTAACGGAAAGTTGTTCATTAAAATGTCTTTGAATCGTGATGATATTTTACTGTTATTTGATGTTGATAAGACGTTGACAGTACCACGAGATGTGATTGATAAAGACTTTGAACGGTTTCTATATGCGAAAGTAAAGCCTCTAGCAACATTGGGCTTAGTTACAGGTGCTAATATTGAAAAGATGTATGAACAGCTGGGACCTAACTTTCTGAAGGAGTTTTATTATGTCTTCCCAGAAAATGGAATTGTACATATAGAAAATGGCATCGAAATACAAAAATCGAGTTTTAATGAAAAGCTCGGCGAAGAAACATTGAAAGCTTTCATTAATTTCGTTCTTCATTATATTGCTGACCTTGACATACCTTTCAAACGAGGCACATTCATTGAATACCGAAATGGAATGATGAACATTTGTCCTGTTGGGAGACAATGTTCAGCAGAAGAGCGAAGGATCTTTAGTGAATATGATAAGAAGCATCAGATTCGTGCAAAAATGATTGAAGCTTTAGAACAAAAATTTAATGATGTCGACTTGTCATTTGGAATCGGAGGACAGATTAGTTTTGATGTCTATCCTCAAGGATGGGATAAATCGTTTTGTTTATCTCGCATCCCGCCAAATAAATTTAAAGAAATACATTTCTTCGGTGATCAAACGGAACCGGGTGGAAATGATTTCGAGATTTATGAAGACCCAAGGACAATAGGACATCGCGTTGATAGCTACAAAGACACTCAGACAATTCTCACCGAAATGTTCAATTTGTGATCATAGAATTTTTTTTTATCTCAATTAGATAGAATAAATTTATGACGATTTCCTTTTATTAAAATTGCGTGTCTTCTGAATGTCCAGGAATGTTGGTAGTCGATGAGCTGTTGTTGTGAATTATTGTTACGCCGCCAGTGTCCGCATGATTAGCAATTGAATCAGTACTTTCAATTGGCAAAAAGCAATCAGATGAGATCTAAAAAGTAGTGAAAGAATTAAAATAAGAATCCTTCGAGAATCTTTGAAAAATTTTCAGCTCGAACCTCGCTTGAATTCAGATTAGGTTTTGGAACTTCATGAATTTTCGGATTCTCTTCTATTTTTTCTTTTTGCACAAGTCCTCTTTCATGATCGCTCTTATGTCTCTTTAGGCGTTCAGGATTAACGGAGACAAACTTGCATTGCGGATAGGTGCATTTCATTGTTACAATTTCCGGATGTTTTCGTTTGATGTGATTTTTTAATCCTGTCGCTTGAATTGCGTAAAAATTGCAGCTCTCACTCAAACATTTGTACTTCCCATCATTGCCTTTTTGGTGAAGCTTCTTATGCTTCGCCATGACACTTGGATCGGCGGCCCGAAACTGGCATTCAGGACAAGCGTAACTATTCTTCGCTGTTTCATCTGATAAGTGCTGTCGACTATGGATCTAGAATGCAGTTGTTTTAATACTTAAAGTAGAACCTTTCGGAAAATGTTGTTTTGCTTACTTCCAGAGTAGCTTTCCTCGAAAACTGCTTCGAGCAAACTGAACATTGGAATGACTTGATTTTGTTGTGTACGAATTTGATGTGTTTTGATAAGGTTTTTGAATTCTTGAGTACCATTCTACAGATGGAACAAACCTTTTCCGAATAATAGCTCTGTTTTGGAATACTCTCAGCTTGACTACTGGTCGTTGATTCGCTTGATTCATTGAAGAAATCGCGTTCTGCTGATGGTGATGATGTTACAGGAAGTGGTTGAATTGGCGATTTATAACCGTGAACATTAATGTAATGTAATTTGAGATCATCAACAGTTGTTTTAATATCCGCGCAAATGGAGCAAACGAATCGTTCTTCAATTGACCGATATCTTCTTACTTCGTCTTCGTTATATGCCTTTAATCTTAATGATCCCAAGCTTTTCATTTTATTGCTCGCAGTTTTATAATTGTACACAAACGTAATTAAGATTGTGCTGAAGTTATTGCGCAAAACTGTATCGCAAACAAAAAACAGCTGATCATAAAGAAAATACATCAGATGATTTCAATAGTTGCTTTATTAATCCTGCGGTTTTGAAAAATAATTATGTATTTAATCAAATGCTTCTAGTTCATTATCATCGGACAATTCACTCAATAAATCTTCCAGCTTTGCTGCTGGTTCGTCATTATATTCAGGCGATGAAATGGGCTCAGTTATGATATGAGGCAAGAGAACATTAGGAGCAACATCTAAGGAGATTAGTGATTCATTGTCATCTTCCATTTCACTTCTGGTTCTTTTGAGTGTTTTTTCCGGTTCAGAATCGATTGATGAATCTGTCTCAAATCCCAATGATGATTCACTGCTGATGTCAGACGCGTCTGAAATACCTTGAGCACGTTTTTGATATTGCTTTGGAAGTCGTGATTCACCATCGCTAATCTTTGAGTTTTCATTCGATGAACATGAATTGTCATCATCCTGTTGCTCAGTTGAACCTTCACGTAGTTTGCGCTTAACTTTTTGACGCTGCAGACTCTTGGCAATGACGCGTTTTTGATGGTCCAATTGTGGAAATAGATTCTTTGAGTTCTCGAGCGCTTTCTTAGCTGCATTCATTTCTGCTTGTTGAATGCTGTGACCGGTTGAGCATGCTAAGCGCTTTTCACGGAAATAAACAGCTACTTTATAAACTCTTGTATTTGTTGGTCCTGTAGATTCAACGACCTTGTAATAGGGAATATCTGGCTCATTGCCATCCATTGTTCGTAATGTAAGGCAGCATTGCTGCAGCTTTGATTTTGGGTCATTCCAATCTTGATTCATAATAAAGTCCTGAAGTCGGGGAAATAGACAAACATGACAGAAAGTTTCACAATATTCCAAGTCCTTGTCAACATATAAAGAACCCAGAAATGCTTCCAGCAAATCGGCACGATCTTTGGTCTTCAGCTCAGCTTTGGGATTCGAGTAGACAGCATATTTGGTCATACCGAGATCATCACAAACCACTGCCTGGGTTCGATTATTGACTAGAGAACTTCTCAGCAACGATAGATGACCTTCATGATGCTCAGGAAAGTGGCGATACAGAAATTCTGAGCAAATAAGCTGCAGTACAGTATCACCAAGAAATTCCAAACGTTGATTCGAGCCGAGCGTTAGATTTGTGTAACCAATTGATCGATCAGTAAATGCACGTGCTAGCAATCGAATGTGTGTGAATTCGATTCCAATTGATTCCTCAAACTGCTTTAAATTTTTCAGTAATTCAAAACGTTCAATCCACTGACGGTCACCCAGAGGCTCTTGTTCCTGTAATGGATGCGGTGGATAATTGTCCCAAATTTCCTTCAATTCCGAATCATCCATTAGAGCAATTGAAAAAACTTTATCAGCAATATTTATATTAGCATCAAGCAGCAATGCGCCCATTAACGCTTCAAAGCAATTGGCCATCGCATGGCGCAATTCCAGCTCATGACAAAGATCTGATCCGTGAGCGTAAAGCATGAATTGTTCTAATCCAAGACGTTTCGCAAGAACAGCGAGATGCTGATTCTGAACGATAGCAGCACGATATGTTGCCAATCCACCTTCCTCAAGATCCGGAAACAGATGAAACAAATGAATGGAAGTTATGAATTCCACAACAGCATCACCTAAAAATTCCAGACGCTCATTGTGAGTAATGTTACTGTCAGTTTCATGTTCTTTTCCAAATCGTGACATAATATTGATGAGTGTGTTGATACCACGCTTTCGTGTGTTCATATAATGAATTTTTTTATCACCATATTCCGGTTGTCTGATGCCACAATTTGTTAAACTGTTACGTGCGTGATCTGGATTTGTTCCAAAATTCTCTTTATATGATGGATGAGTCAGAGCCAACTGCAGCAAATAGCGATTTTTGAATTTGTATCCAATAATAGTTTCAAGTGCATTTAACGCTCGATGGAATCGCAGATGAGTTGTGAGAACAGGAATTAACATTGCATGTTGCACAATATCGCACATAATGCCCGTTCTGTAGAAATTTTTTGATGTGATTGCCACAGTGACATTTCGTTTCATTCTTCCTTGCGTACGCATTTCTTGAAGACGATTTTCTTTGGTTTCCAATTTTCGTTTATCCTCGAAAGATGGTTTCGACATGTTTGCAATAAGATGACGAAACTTTACATATTCACGCCAAGCTTTCTGATACTCGGGATTTCCTGCATAACTTAATTGCGGTGGACGAATGCCAAAATGTACAATGACTGGATGTGTGATGCCATTTTCCTCGACCGATTCTGGAATATCAGCTGATGAACGATCCAACTGATCGACACGAACTGAGCACGGCTTCATTCCAGGATTTGTGACGACCATACCTTTAATGAGATCAACATAATCTTGCCATTCATACTGTCCCATCTTGTTCATATCTATTAAAGTATTTTGATCGACCAGCGGTCCAGAATTATCCAGCAAATAGCGAAGGACCTCACTCATTGCCAATACTTCTTTGCCATTATCAGGCAAATCACGAACGAAACGTGGATAGAAATGATAGCTCTGACATGTTTCAGCATCATCCGCCATAGAAGGTTTCAATGAGAAATCAACCAATTCTAGAAGCTCAATGAACAAATAATCGACTAAAATTGGAAAAAAAAAATGTCAGATGGAGCAAATATTTAATTGTCAAGGTGCTTACAGAAATCATCCAGTTCACGGATTGTGAAATTTTCTGGCATTTTCTCCTCGACGTACATGATTGTGTACTCAATATTAAAACGAATGACTTTGCATGTTGGCAACTCACTGCTTATGGGCTCGTGAGTGAACAAAGAAAATCCCTCGAAAAGGAATTCATGCTCGTCATATTTGATGATTGTTGGAGTTTTCGTAAGAAAGTTTGTCGGTGGCGAAATAGTTATACGATAATGATGTAATTTATCAGCATTATTACTGTTGGGATTGCATTTAGGAAATCCCGTTTCACCAGGATAAATTCCATGTCGAATTCCCGAGCGTCTGGATTTTGCTGAACATCGACAAAGTGGTCCATCGTTCATTTCGCCGGTTTCATTGTGCCACAAATCTGAATGTAAGCGATATGGATGTTGGGTCTTGCGCGACAATTCTTCCATCGTCTTATCTTCCTCCAGCTCTTCTGATGATGAGTCTGATGACGATGAACATTTTTCAGCTAGAAATAACTTTTGATTTAATAACTGTTGATGCTTCAAAGCTTTATTTCTTACATTTATGCCGGCAGACACGAATTTGGCGTCTTCGCTGTGGCTGAACGGATAATGCCTGGGACGCTTTGACCCTCTCAGATCTGTTTAATAATTCTTCTTCAAACAGCTTGCAAAGGCCTTCAAGTCGTGGCGATGCTTCAATAACGTTGTCTTTAACGCGTTTGTAGAAAACATCGGCTGGCGACGATCGAATCCATGAAGCTTGTTCAACATCGGTGGTGAGTTCCTCCAACTTTTTTGATATTTCCGCTGGAGTTTCGCAGTAATTCCTACGCCACTTTTCCAGCAATCGCGACCTTTCGGTTGATGGTTCTCGTGATTTGCGGCGTTCACGAGGTTTTTTGTCTTTATCTCTTCGCGGCGATGCCCGGCGAGACGTTGACCTTGAATATCTGTCACGATATGGTGAATGTCTGCTGCTAGTTGAGCTTCGCTGATAATCCCTTGATTTGCTTCTATCTCGTCGTTGTCTTTCTTTTGACCTGTCCCTCTGGCAGCTCGGTCGATTCCTGTCATCTCTCCTTTTATCATCACTGCGCCTTGCTGATGATGAAGAATAATGCGATTGACTTCGATAGTCACGAGAATAAGAAGAACGTTCTCTGTCTTCAGATCTTGAGGACTTTACTATATTTGTTGTTTTAGGAATTTCACTGATTTTTACTTGCTGTGGCACTACTGGCGGTGGAACTGAGAAATCGGGAGGTGGGTATAATGGCAGCGGAGGCTGCACGGTATAATCATTGGTTTTTTGATCCATATTTTCAGCAGAAAACTTCTAAAAGACTGAACTTTGTGAAACCTGCTTTTAACAGTTCGCTAAAAAAAATGTTCGAACTAAATCTAACAAGCTGAACACACGCAAGATTTAATAAACAAAACCGGCTGAAATAAAATTTGGTACATCAATTTCGCAAATTTTAAGATTTCTACCAAGTTGTTGCTCCTTCAAACCTTCAAGATGGACGAAGGCAACATTAATGAGCAGCATATAACAAAGAGCATCAGGTAAGGAAATGATTTTATTTTCAAACATTGTTATCGTATTCCAATGAAATTCACATTTTATTCCTCTTGTTTCTCAGTTGCTCCAATCTCCCAGAAAACTTCATAATTGATAAACAGATTGCTAAAGAGTATTTCAGCAAATTCGGTGCCATTAAAAGATTCATATTGCGTCCTAAACGATATGAATGTACTGTCGAATATGAAACAACGGAAGGGGCTGCAATGGCACTAAAATCTGGTGCTCCTTTTAAAATATTTCCAACCCCAAAACAAGAGAACGTTCCCAGCAACACAGAATTGGATCCCGAAGTTCAAGCGGAGCTCGATTCAATGACACCAGCTAGCATAAGAACACAAAATAAGCAAGGTGAGGTCGAACTAAAGCTGTTCTTCTAATTTTCTTAATTTAATATAATCCTGCAGCGTTTGAAAGTTTCATTAAACAATCTGAGCGATTCCCACAACCTGGACTTAGACCCCGAGTGCCACCAGCAGCGCGACAACATGAAATCTATTCAAATTCTGCTGATCCAAGATTGATTAGCGCAGCTCGTAATGAATTAGAAACACTTGCCAAAAAACCAGCAAGAAGTGCAGAAGAAAAGTGGGAATTCACTAAAATTTACATAATTTGAGAAGTAAATCATAATTATATCATTGTTGTTTTCAGACTACAAGTGCTTGACGCAAGAGATAAACTTTATCGATTGATTAACGCAAAAACCACAGATATTAAAAAAGCAACCAGCACACAAGGCACATGCAAAGATATGTGCCCGGAAAAGGAACGATATATGCGTGAGGCACGTCAGCAAGTGGCATCGTTTGAAATGAACAGTGATGAATCAACGATGGATGTCACAAAAATGATTAAACAGTATTCACGAAGCTCGGCAGATCAGGAAGCTCCCTTGCCTCATGAATTACGTTCTGAAAAAGCTCTTCGTACCACCATGACATATTTGCTGCATAACATCATTAATTTATGTGATGAGGGACAATCAGCAGCTGGTGATTGGTTTCATTTTGTGTGGGATCGCACACGTGGTATACGCAAGGAAATAACTCAACAGGAACTATGTTCGCCAGTCACTGTGGAATTAATGGAGCAGTGTGCTCGTTTTCATATTCATTGCTCAGCGCGACTAGTCTCTGAGGATCCAGCAGTCTTCGATCAAAGAATCAATACAGAAAATCTCACAAAATGTCTTCAATCGCTGAAATACATTTACAACGATTTGAAGCAGAGAAATGTCACATGCTCTAACGAGGCTGAGTTCAGAGCTTACGTTATTCTTCTGAATCTGAATGAATCGGGAAATTTCCTTTGGGAAATTAAGCAGCTCGAGAAAAGCATCTTGAAAACAAAAGAAATTAAATTTGCACTTGACGTTTATTTCGCCATCGCCAACAATAATTATGTCAAATTCTTCAATTTAGTCCGTGAAGCCACTTACATGAATGCATGCATTTTATTGCGGTATTTCACACAAGTTCGTCTTAAGGCAATAGACATCATCATGCGAACATACACGCCACGAAAAGCTGGCTTCAATTTCAACATTTCATATTTAACAGAAATTCTTGCATTTGAGGATTTTGAGGCAACTGTCTCCTTTCTGACATTTCATGGCTTGCGATGCAATCGCGACGATGATCTCGTATTCCTCGATCGTAACTCATTTGGCGTTGAAGATGCTCAATTTCAAATGGAACGAGCTTATTCATTGGTGGAAGCAAAAATGGAATCGACAGTTGCAGAGGCCATATGCGGAGGTCCTTTACCAGACCCTCAATGCTTCCAGAAACTCACGACACATTGTAGCTTCGACGAAAACGGTTTTCTGAAGCGTGAATCATTTTATGCTGAAGATCAAAATGGACCATCACCGAATGTTCCAAGAGATGGAGTTTTTAAAGTGCCCGCAATGTCACCGCCAGCATCACCAGCTCGCTCTATGATGCAACAGCCGATGACATCACGATTAGGTCAGAAAAGAGATCAACCCGATGGAGTATCTGCAAGCGAAAATGTATTCCTAAGAGTGCCAGCTTCATCAGGAGCTTCAACCACTAAGCCAGCAACGAAAAATGTTTTTGGTGGAAATTTTGGAACAAAAAGTGAAAATTCACCATTCGGAAAATCATCCGAACATATATTTACATCGCCAAATATCTTTGGTCCTGTCACTCATAAACCAGGTGATAGTATTTTTGGAGTCTCAAAAGGACCAGCATTTGTAACGTCAACACCATTACAAACAAGGCAGCAGCAAACCGTATCTGCCAGTTCACTTTTTGGTGGCGGAGCACAATTCCCATCAAGCGGAAATTCGATGCTCGCAAGCTTTGTGCGACCTATAACTCCTGCAAAAACAGTTCCAGGTTTTAGTTTTACTGCGCAAGTAAATCAACAACCGAACAAAGAAGAACTGGAACGAAAACGTCTCGAACGTGCAGCGTCCGAGCGTGTTGAAAATGAAAAGCAAGAACGTCTCAGATTGGAAGCGGAAGCTGAAGTTCAACGATTGAAAGCACAACAAGAATTAGAAGAGAAGAAGAAAATTGAAGAAGAACGTCGCGATGCAGAAGAAAAATTCCGTCAGGAAATTGAACTCGAAAGAATTCACCGTGAGCATGAACTAGAGAAACTGTCACAATCGATTCTCGAGTCGCTTTGTGATGAAGTCGTCACTGAAGCAGTCAATGATGAAGCTCGAAAAGCGATCGCATTGTATGTTAAACTTCCTGAAGAATTCTACGATGCTCTTGAATGGGATGTGGTTGTAATGGAAATCTATAAAATCTACAATCAGGAATTTCTAGCATACGTGAATCAAATGAAAAGGAAATATGAAATATTGCACAAATTCTTTCAGAAATGGCATCACACGACCGTAACTGAAATAGTAAAACGTGAGAAATTGTCAGCAATCGGATGTACCATTCTTAACGCGTCAATAGAAGAGCAAGCTAATGAATTACATCACTCTGAGCAGGAATTGGCATTGGCAAATATGAAACAGTATCTCACCGGAAGTCCACAACCAATAAAGCTTCCCAATTTTGATCAATTACAAAAAATTGATTTGTTCAAGGAACTAAATTTCAAATCCATAGAATCATCTAACAATCTTTATTGGAAGTTCTTGATATCAATTCCAATTAAAAATGAAGAGAACTGCGCTGGCTTTTCATGCTTCATTAATAAATGGCTCGAAAAAACACTTGAATTTACTGATGGGAATTTTTACATTCAGCAACGTCACATGAGACCATCGAGGAAAATTTCAATTTGTGTAAGAAAGATTCAGGGCACTGGAATGATAGATGAAAAAGGACAATGCTCACCTAATGCATTAAACAATTCACATGGAATTCTATTTATCACAACGTCAGCAAATCTTCAAGCGTCACGTAAACGATTGCAAGCAATGCTGAACTCATTTAATAACGCTTTGCCCGTGTCAGTGATTGTCTACAAAAATCAAGTGAATGATGATGACGAACAAGAGCTGAGTCGTTATTTTGATTTGTCATCAGAAGGAAATGTCATTGATTTTGAAGTGTCAATTTATTATGAGCATCATGAGAAGAGCAAGAATTTATCGGAAGTTATTGTGGAAAGTCTTCAGTTCCTGAATGATTGTCATGTGAAAGTGATGCTAGATAAACATTATCAGCTCTTTGATCTTCGCATGCAGCACATGATTGACTTCTTTCAAATAGCAATCGGCGAAGAAATGTGGCAGCGTATCAATTTGTCCTGCAAAAACAACGAGAATTTCAGGAAGCAAATGACGAGCTTCAACTGTGTCATTCACTTGTATAACAATTGCATTGATAAGATTGTGACAATCATAAGAAATGATTTTCGCAGTTTGCCTTCACTGCCCAAAGAATTCTGCACTGAACTGTCATCGATTGATCAACGAATTCCGCAGAGCTATGAACATTTTCCCAACGATTGGAAATCAGTGGAACGGCAGCAACTTCAAATTTCATTTGTACGCGATCTGCAGCTGACAAAAATGCTCGATGACGATTTCAAGAATTTCGGCGATCTCAAAACTAAAATGCAGCAATTTTTAAGTCTCAACATGAGCTCACAGAAGGAAAAAGTTCATCAATCAATAATGGAAAAAATCATTAACATTTTATATCGCCAGGAGCTGAGCAATGAAGACGAAGTTGTTGCAGCCCTTAAGAAATTTAGTTGGCTTGAAATTTTAGGTGAAATTGTTGTCGGGAAATTTGATCAAATTTATCAGCGCAATCAGCAAATTCCGTCAACTTTCATCTACAACAAAATGGAACTGAAGCGATATCGTGACGTTCCATGGTGGTATACATTTCAAAAAACAACAAATCTTCCAGTGGAACCAGAAAAGAAAAAGCAACGAACATCATTGCCTGTTACCACTCAAGACATGCAGCTGGTGCTCGCCAGTAGTGCCAATACTTTGCAAAAGCTGACTGACAAAATTCACAATTATAAGCAAGTGAGCACGACAACGCGCGAAGTCTCAAAGAATTTCGATCAATACTTATACGACTACGAAGAGAACATCAGAAACCTTAAGCGGCGATGGCAGGAAAAGTTTCATGAATGAATTTCCTTTTTTTTGATATTTAATAAAACTTTATTAAGAAAATTTCCATTAATTGACTACATAAGTACAAGTTCAATTCATCTGTCAATTTCTCAATTAATACATTTCGTCTTTTTCAGCTCTGCCAATTGTTTCGCAAAGTGTTTCGCATCAACATTGCCACTGTCATTGGTCCAACACCGCCTAGCACTGGCGTGATATGGCCAGCGACTTTTTTCACATTGTCAAAATCTTAATCACCAACAAGTTTCATTTTTCAATGCCAACATCAATTATGCAAGCGCCTGGCTTAACCATGTCATCTTTTATTAGTTTTGGGATTCCAGTTTTGGGATGATAATATCAGCAATTCGACAGAATTCCTTCAATTGTTCTGGTGGTGTAAATCGATGGCAAATTGTGACAGTCTCATCCATGGCGGACGTATCGTTGCATCCGTCATCATGAAGCAACATCATTATTGGCATTCCTACGTTCTTCCTGCGTCCAATGACAACGCAATGTTTACCAAATGTCTCGATTTCTGTTCGCTTAAGAAGCTCCTGAACGCCAAGTGGTGTACATGGAATTAATGTATTCATATCCAAACACAAGCGACCAACATTCTTCTCATTGAATCCGTCAACGTCCTTATCACATGAGACAAAGTTGCAAATCTAAAAAAAAAAGAGTTTTTAAATCTGATTCATGCATGACATGCTTTTTAATTGCCTTTCGCTCATTAATATGAGATGGAAGTGGCAACTGAACCAGAATTCCATCGACACCATCGTCATTATTCAGATCACGGATGATATCCATCAGTTCTTGTTCAGTGATGTTGGATGACAGATTCCTTGTAACACTTTTAATTCCAACGTCTTGAGCCGCCTATCAATTAGAATTGTTTGTGTAATTTTGTTTCTCTAATTTACAAAATGCTACTCACCTTCATTTTATTGTTTACGTAAGTTCGACTTGCTGCATCATCACCGACAAGAACAGCCGTCAATTGTGGTGAACGTTGATTATTTTGCTCCATCCATATTTTAATTTGTTCGCGAAGTTCACCACGAATGTCTTCAGCTATCTGTTTGCCATCAATTAGCTTTGCCTCATTTTCGGTGCTATAGAAAAAGGATTGACATTAAAATTATCAACTTCCTTAAGGAACTCTAGAACCTTTTATCGCGATGATATTTCTGAATTTTTAATAGTTTTGTGAAATTTCTTTTTGTATTAAGTTGACAATTGATGCTTTTGAAATCAAATGTTCGAGCACATGACATGAACGCACATGATTCATGGCTAAATAAACTAACTACCGCCCGGAACAAATACAATCGATTGAAAAACATTTTTCTTAAACAATCAAAAGGGCATCAAAATATTTTGTTCAAGTTCTCTATCACGGCAATGCATCTACGTCATTTTGATTGTTGTTTTGACGTAGTTCATTGCAGGAGGCATTCAAAAGAAAATTGATTTTTTATTTGCCTTAGAAAAATAAATAGCGCACTACTTATAATGCTACAAAATATATTAGGAATCCCAAGAGGAATCCCTTGCTGCGGCCACTTTTCGGATAATAACGATATACTTCGGATAAACTTTTTTGTTTTTGTTATTTGGATACATATGGAAAATTCAAGGTAAATAAATATGCCTTGGTAATTGCTTTATAAGATAACCAAATCTTATCATTCTTACTCACCAGACGACATTGTTGTTGGGACTCATTTTTATATGCTTTCGGATAATCAAATTGCAACAAAAAATTCACGTGTTTGAAAAAAGAAATAAGAAATTACGAAACGTGACTATTTAATTGACAAACTTTGAATTTATCACTGATTAGAAATAAAGCAACGGGCAAGATGTTGCTACTGATCTGATGCACTTTTGGAAGATGACTGAAAAATTGAAAATCGAAACGTTTGATTTTCCACGATGATAATTTTAATAAGAAACTCGGCTTTTTTCGCAATTCCCGACTGCGATACAATAATATTTCAGGTATAGAACCCACACACATAACTACAAATTGTTCTCTCAGCTATGTTCTTCACTTGTTGCTTCTGTCATAATACAATCATGTTATCCAGCAGTCTTGAAATGAGTAAAACACTCAGAGAACGTTGTTCAAATTCTAAGAGAGTTTGGATCATTCTTCAATAACGTCACAAGAAACTATTAAATATCACGTGAATTCAAAATTTCAATGAAATGCAAGTGCAATTTTATAATATGTAATCGAATAAGAATTAAAATATTTTTTTTTTATTCGGTTTAAATTCATTTAAATATAACAAATAAAAAAAAAAACAACAAAGTTCGGTAGTTTTAATTTCAGTGCAATTAGAATTTTTTTTTCACATGACGATGTCAGAATAAACATGGCTGAATTAATTTTGATACACTGAAACAGTTCCAACTAAGTACATAAATTTAATTTACGAGCGATTTTCTCCAATCAGAGCATAGACAGCATGTTTGTAATGTCCCGAAATGTCTCCTTTAACAAATGACTTTAATGATTTGCCATAATAACGTTGAAATTCTTCTTTTATGTCCATCATGTCGACCTCACAGCGTGTCACTGTTAAGCGAATAAGAGCGCGATCGTCAGTACCGAAACCGGCCATACTTTTGTGTAATCGACGTGCAAAGAACTCGGCACGATTGTTAGCAGCACGAATAATCGCAAGCAATCCTTCTTCAATATCGCCACTAAATTCCTTTTTAACGTCCTTTTCGAGCGGCTGTCCTGTGAGCTTTTCATACTCTTGGCAGATCAGTTTCAACTGTGCATAATTTCTGGTACAAAAGATTCTATTAAATGTACTTTCGTCAGTTCCCCATTTATCGACCCCTGCAGCTTTGAGTTGCTGTGCATCAGCTCGCGCTGCATTTACATCCGTTACCATCGATTCGTCACGGTTACCAGTGGATAATGAAACCATTAAACGTTTAAAACATCCTGAAGTGTCGCCACGAAGATCTTGCTCGAGACTTTTTCCAAACATTCGTAGATAATACATTGAAATTTCACGAATTTCATGATTCGACAGCGCACATAACACTTCAATTAAAGCGTCTTCATCAGTTCCTTCGCCATAGATTGCTTCATACAATTCACGGCAATAGAATTCTGTCATTGGTGTCAATAAGGCAATCAGGATTCTCTCAAAATTTCCGCTCGTTTCCGATCGAATGTCATCCAGTAAATCTTTACCGTACGCTGTTTTATAGCTCCTGACAATTTCCATCCTTTGGGCATTTGTTCGCTTGCACAATACATTTATTATTGCATCCTCATCGGTCCCAAAACCTAAATTCAGGAGAAATCTTTCAGCAACCCTTTCATGAATTACTAAAATTAATACATACCTTTCATCGCCTTGCGCAATGCTCCAGCATCATTCGAAGCGTTGAAGTTTGACGCTGCAACTACCGTTGGACGACCCTACAATTCGATAACATTTGTTTTTATGCGTTCATTGAAACAGACAGAGCCAACGATCTTAACATATCATTACACACACTCGTCGGACAGATAGAATACATAAAAAAAAAATTCGAATAAAATAACATTCGCAAATGCTAAAAATACTTTCCATTATCTGACAATTCTCTATGCGTAGAGAATATATACAAATCGAAATCACACATACAAACACTGAGCATATTCACAAATATTAACTGATAATTAAACACGAAATCATGCGTAAAATTCGAATGATGAATCAGTCAATCATACCTTAGGTGCTGGGGAACTGTAGTGCTGAGCTGGCATATCATGCGCTTGATTTCCATACGGAGTCTGCTGAACTGGTGGTGGTGCACCATATGAAGTGTTCTGTTGCTGATACTGATATTGCTGCATCACTGGATCCTGTGGCGACTGAAAACTGGGCGCTGTTTGCGGCATTCCAGGATATGCACCCTGTGGAGCAAAACCCTGATGCATTGGCGGCTGCTGATAGCCGTAAGGTACTTGGCCCATTTGATTCTGTTGCATTGGATAACTACCATGTTGTGGTGGGCTCTGAAAGTTGCCATAAGGTTGTTGTGGCATTCCAGGTTGTGGCATTCCTGGTTGTGGCATTCCAACTTGAGGCATTCCAGGATATATTTCTTGTGGAGCAAATCCTTGTTGTGGCATTTGCCCAGCACCAAATGGCTGTGGCATTGATGGATACTGTCCATAGCCTTGATAGGGATTCGGCGGACCTTGCTGAAATTATGAATTTCACAATATTTTACATAATTTAGATACTTAATTTGCACAAATGAAAAAAAAAAAACACTTACATTCGGATACATGTTGTTAACAGTTAAAGAACCTTCAAAACAATAAAAATGAGTCACACGATAAGAGACAGCCCACTAAATGCGTTGAATCACTTGTAAGTCTGAACAACGAATGAATACGATATTACTCTTTGTGCTCAGTGATGAGTAACAAGGAAAGCTCTCTTATTCATAAATTCGTAATGTAGTAATTTAGCTATTTAGTCAAGTCTGAGTCTGAGTCTGAGTCAAGTATTCACACAGAGAGTGATTGAAAAAAAGAGAAAATAAAATGGGCATCATTTGCATATTACGGAAACGACCTTATTAATAAACTGGACCTATTAAATCAACGAACGTATTTAGGAGAGAGCATTTCCTGTGGCCACTTTATTTATTTATTTCCAGCTGTGACCAAATTTATTTCCGGAAAAATGTTTCAAAAAAAAGTAAATAGTATAAAAATAAACAAGAAACTCTACTTAGTATAGTCGACATGGTGTCTTTAAGGTCGATAAAATATAGTCATAGCGTCGACATGTCTCGCATGGTGTCTTTTCTCATCCGATGGGGTAGCTTCGCCTATAAGCGGTAGAGATTATTTTTGAAGATATGCAGGGATTGCAAGATTTGACCTTAAATTTAATTTAATTGGATCATGATATTATCCCAATACGACGAACGCGTGGTTAAATTTATGCTATATCAGAATTCAATTTTCAAGATTCAGTAAGTAATCAATCTTAATAAAATATAGATAAGCTCTAGATACTCAAGCGTATCTTATCTTTCTGCTATTTATATAAATCCTGAAATGAAATATTGTAATATAAATGATAATTGAAGTTATAATCTTTCATTTAATAAGTCAGTTGACTTAAAGACGTTTACATAATGACAACGTTTGATTCAGTGCACAATGTATGGAAAGGACCGGAAATGCCATATCCATTTCCGTTGAACGTTTTTTTGGGTGAAGAAATTTTAAAAGCTTTTGATGAGCGTCCGGAAAGTATTTTCCAAATAGATGCTGACAACGATCAAAGTGCAACACGAAAGGAAATTAAACTTGAAAGTATACGAATAGCTCAAAATTTGATGGCGCTTGGCATTAAAGCAAATGAAACAATTGGAATAATTTGTCAGAGCTCACGATATATATCGCCGCTGCTTTATGGATGTATTATAATTGGTGCTCCAATAAATCCACTGGACGTTTCGTTCACAAAGAATGACATGAAACATATGTTCGGCTACACAAAGCCGAAACTAGTATTTTGCGATAGTGATATTTTTAACACTACCAAAGAAGCGCTAGAAGAACTCAAAAATGATGCAATAATTTACACATTACAGGAAAAGCTTTCAGGAGTTCCGCATATTGATGAATTACTTAAACCTACGAAAAATGAAGAAAGTTTCGTGGCACCAAAATTTGAGGAAACTGCAGATAGAAAGTTGTTTGCAATTATATGTTCATCAGGTACAACAGGAGCACCGAAAGGAGTTTGCTATCCTCATTCAAATGCCCTTACCTTCATAAAGTCTCTTAAGACACCACAACGAACAATGACATTGACATTTAGTCCATTATATTGGGTAACTGGCTTTTATTTCGTTCTCTTGTCACCATGGCGATGCAATGACACGAAAATCATCACGAAAAATTCCTTCACTCCTGAAGTCTTTTTTGAGCTTCTTCGAAAGCATAAAATTAATGTGTTTCAAACATCAGTAATGCGATTGGTTTCGATATTTCAATCGCCAATTGTTGATACCGTCGACATGTCAAGCATAAACGTTCTTTTTATATCAGGAAGCTCTTTGAGTAAACAATTACGCAACCAAATTTGCGAGAAATTTCAAAAGGTTTCAGTGTTAGTAAGATATGGAATGACTGAGATATCGGTAACAAACTCACTATCGGGTATTGACATAAAAAACGATTACTCCGTTGGCACATTGTCACCAAATGTAACAGTTAAAATTATTGATGTCGACGGCAATAAATTGGGAATTGGACAAAATGGCGAAATTCTTGCAAAACCCAAATTTCCATTTTTGGGTTATTTTAATAATTCAGAAGCAACCAAAAATGCGATCGATGATGAAGGATTTTTTAGAACAGGCGATGTCGGATACTTCGATGAAAGTGGATTTCTTTTCTTTGTGGATCGTCTTAAGGAAATCTATACGGTCAAAGGATATCAGGTAGTTATTGTCTTGAAACTTTTATCTAGATAGTTACTTAAATCATAACTTACCTAATCTTTTTGTAGATTAATCCATCAGAGATAGAACATGAAATATTATCAATTGAGGGAGTGAAACAAGTTTCAGTTGTCGGCATACCAGATCCAATTTTTATGGCACTTACCACAGCCGTTATAGTCAAGCATGAAGGTTGCAATAGCATAACAAAAGAATTAATCATCAATCATATTGCATCCAAATTCGACATGCAAAAACAATTGCATGGTGGCGTTTTGTTTGTTAATGAATTGCCCATGACATCGTCTGGGAAAGTTCTCAAGCGAGCTTTGCGAGACATCGTTGAAGGACAGATGAATGCATCAAGGTCACCATTGTGAGCAGTCTCTTGCATATTTCTTTTCAACTATTCAAACAGAACAATAAATATATTTGTTAAATTTTCAGCCAAATTATTTTTTAGTTCTAGATAGTTAAGTAGATTTGTAATGAGAAACAAAGGATAAACATTTTTGGAATTCACCGTGGACTCAAGAACTAAAAAACACGTGGCACGCGTAATGTAAGAGGACATTATTAAGGCTCTCTCATTGAAAGCTCTACAAGTGAAGAAATTTGAAAAAAAAGGCGATTAAAATTTTATAAAGTCATATCGATATTTATCATATCGATGTGTTATCAATATTCTGATAAGAAAATCGTAAATAATTGCATTTAGTATTCTGTTGATATACCAATAGTGAAGTTTGAATCGATGAATGAAGTAAATCAAATACGTGAAAGAAAATAAAAATGTTTTTAAGGTAAACTTGCACTTAATAATTCTGTTATCAGTAGACACTAATTTGTTTTTTTTTTTTTTTTTTACTTTAAGGTTTCTCATAATTTGCTGGTGGATAACTAGAATGAACTTTGCCGCGTCAGCATTAAATTGCAATTTTCATCAATTCAGTGTTTATGGTTATTCTTGCAAATTGGATCAAGCGATTGTGATTGATGATAACATTGAAATAACAGGAAATCACCAAGATAACAAAACTGACAGCGACGTGGTTTATATTTACGCTCTTGATGGCGTTACGATGAACTCAATTTCGCCGGTTATTTGTGAAAAATTCCCTTCACTCATTGGAATTTCATTCGATAATTTTGAGGTGACATTTGTCAATGAAAAATCATTTGAGAATTGTTTGCATCTCGAAAGTCTTTACTTACGTGACAATTATGTTGCATCAGTGGCATCGCTATCGTTTCACAACAACAAAAACCTTGTGAAGGTTTTCTTATCGAAAAATCAAATTGTGAATTTGAACAAAAACACATTTAATGGACTTGAAAGACTTGAAAAATTGTATTTGGACCATAACAAAATCACAACAATTCATCCAGCTCTTTTCGCGTCATTGATAAACCTGAAAAATCTTCAATTGGATTACAATGAAATTGAACATTTCCCACTGGGAGCTTTTAATAATTTGCACAATCTCGAGTCATTAAATGCTCAACTAAATAAACTGAAGAGAGTAAATGCAAATTCATTTGGTGAAATGGAACTTTTGTTTTCAATCGATTTGACAAATAACCAAATTGCGCAAGTTGATGAAAAATTATTTTCGAAAATGAAGAGCTTACGATATTTGTACACGGCGCAAAATGAATGCATTAATGAGAAATTCTCAATGATTATGAATGCCACATTGGAACTTTTGCCTCGTTTTGAAACATGTTTCAATAACTGGAAAATGGAATTGTGCAAATTTTCAACTGATTTGAAATTCGGTTATAAATGCACTTTAAGTGGTCTTTCGATTTTAAGTGTCGATGAGAGTTTTACCAATATGCACATCAATGAGCATGTTGAAGCGATTTTTGGATCCGACTCTATAATTAATTTCATTCCTTCATCGCTGTTAAACAATTTTCCCAACTTGCATCATTTAAATTTAAGGAAAGTCCAAATGTATGAAATTTCAGCAAATTCATTTGAAAGTTGCTCAAATCTTGTAACAATTGATCTTGCCGTAAATGAACTTTACAAAATCGACGAAGAAAGTTTCACGAATTGTATCAAAGTAAAAAACTTAATTTTATTCATGAACCAGCTTTCTGTTGTCACTGAAAAGAGCTTTATTGGCTTAAAGAAGCTTGAGAATTTAGATTTAAGCTTCAACATCATCACAAGTATTAGCTCAGCTGCATTTAAACATCAAAGTTCACTGAAAGTACTAAAATTAAATTCAAACAAAATTGCGTCATTGCATTTTCAAACATTTCAGTCATTTAAACATTTAGTTGAGGCTCATTTGCATAACAATTTCTTAGAAGAAATTGAAATTGACACTGTCATGAATTCGATTGAATATATTAATTTAGAGAATAATAAGTTGAAAGGACTTTCCTCAAAATCTTTAGGATCCGAATTAAATAAGCTAAAATATTTAGACGTTTCTAGAAACCAAATTGAGTTTATTGATGGGACATTTCTAAAGAATGCTTCCCAATTGACTGACTTTTTTATAAGTAACAATAATTGCATAGATAAAGATTTCATTAACATCGAGAATTGGGATAATTTGAATGATAATCTGAAAGATTGTATATTGCCACTATATTGAATAAAACATTACCAACTACATGTTAATGCATCTGTTTACTAAGCACGATTATTTGACATCGAATGAACCAGCCATCGGATCGGACTCAAAGGAATTTGAAATGACTAAAAAAATATTTATGTAGATACTTACTTCGTTTTGCAACCAAGTAACGGTAATCTAAATAACCTTGAACTTGGTGACATTAAATGGTAGGCTGTCGAATCAATTCAGACTCCAATTGAAATGCTCTGTTCCTTAAAATCAAATCATTAAATCACATTGCAAATTTTCAACCCAGGGCAAGATTGATGTCTGAATAATTAAAGCTCACCTGCCAACATGTTTAATTCATTTTAATCTTATTTATTTTAATCAGAGTTATTTCATAACATGAGTGAGTAACGTAACAAATAAAAAAATTTACCTATCATTTACTTACTCCGTCAAAATTTCAAAACAGGAAGCTTCATATCAGTAATCTCGTCAATTACGTATCACATAAGGTTTATCAAAATACACGTATGAAATAATTTATTTTTAGTTGAAAAAAGAAAAAATTATGACAACACGGAATTTTATTTATAAGTGAGCTCAGTTAATTTCTGAGTTTTAAATCGTAAAGACGCATTATGCCTGAATTTGTGACTGTCGAAACCGAGTGTGGCCCAATCAGAGGCATTCAAAAGACAACATGCTTAGGACTTGATTATATTAGTTTCCTAGCAATACCATACATGAAAGCACCAATTGGAAAATTAAGATTTCGTGATCCACAACCACCAGAACCGTGGAATGAACCATTTGATGCTACAAAGCAAATTCCAACTTTCCCAATGCTTGACACAATTTTTACATTCAAATATTGTGGACAAGAAGATGCTGGAGTTATTAATGTCTTTGCTAAAGATGTTAATAAAAAGCGGCCAGTTCTGGTTTGGATACATGGTGGAGGCTTCCAAATGGGATCTAGCAGTAATGATATTTTTGGACCTGATTATCTCCTCCAAAAGGACGTGATCTTTGTGTCATTTAATTATCGTCTTGGCGCGCTTGGATTTTTATCATTAAACGATCCAGAATTAGAAATTCCTGGTAATGCTGGATTGAAGGATCAAGTTCTTGCTCTAAAATGGGTGAAGAAGAATATTGAAAAGTTTGGGGGCGACCCAGATTGTATAACACTTTTTGGAGAAAGTGCTGGCGGTGCATCAGTTCATTATCACATGATATCGGAACAATCAAAGGATTTGTTTCACCGAGCCATACCGATGTCAGGCAGTGCTTTCTGCACTCCATGGTCATTCAGTTCAAGCCAAAATAAAGCTTATCGATTGGCACTCGCATTAGATTATAAAGGCTCAACTTGCGAACGCGAAATTTTGGAGTTTTTGGAAACTATTGATCCATTTGAGATTATTAAAGCTACTGATAAAGTGTTAACCGATGAGGTATGAATATATATTGCTTGCTGTTTATTTTATTATTATAATTATTTTTCAAATTTTTGCAATTCAGGAGAAATACGGGAAACATATGTTATCGTGTTTGGTCCCGTTATTGAACCATATAAAAGCGACAACTGTTTCATTCCAAAAAGTCCATTGGAAATGGCACGCAATGCATGGTCAAGTGATATAATTGTCTTATTGGCGGTTTATCATTTGAAGGTCTTTGATGGAATTCGTTTTCGAATTGACAAAAGATTATCATCGATTAACGTTCCTCGAAGATTCAAGATATTTTGCGCCATTACTTGATCTTAACCTTGAAGTTGATGATCCAAAAGTTTCTGCAATCGGAAAACGATTTAAGGAAATGTATTATGGAATCACTCAGCCATCAATTTCAAATAAGAGTGGTTTCTTACACTATAGTAGCGACTACTATTTCTGGTTTGGAATTCAGCGAGCAGCTTTGATAAGAGCAAATTCAGACAACAAAGGGAAAACTTTTCTTTATCGATTCGATACTTCCACAAGTTTAAACTTGTTTAAAATCAATTCAAAATCAGAAGCATACGATGGCGCCGCGCATGGCGATGATGTATTTTATCTTTTTAAAACTATTTTATTGCCAGGACCCGCAATTGAGTCGAAAGAATTCGAAGCCATCAAGCGATTTGTTGAAATTATCACACATTTCGCCAAAACCGGAAATCCAAATATTTCAAAAATCGGAGACATTTGGGAACCACTTGATTCAGTTGATGTTCCTTTAAAATGCCTCAATATTTCAAATGATGAATGCAGCTTCATTCCACTCCCTGAAAGCGAGCGTCTCAATACTTGGAATACAATTTTCAAGGAAGCTGGCGGTGAACTATTTTAAATGTAAAATTTTTCTGAAATCAAATAAATGACATCTCAAAAGGAATGTTCCAACAAGAGAAAGAAAGCAAACCTAACTCAGGCCAGTGTACCTTAGTTGTTGTAATATAATTCTTTCTTCATAAAAATAAAACTATTAATAAGGTTTTCAGTTTTCACTATTGATTGTTTGGCCCTCAGAGTTAATCATGAGCCGCATTTTATTTATTTTAATGATTTATTTTTAATAATTAAGCGTAATAGACCATTTGTCCATCATATTAACGCCAGGCTTGCGAATAGTGAAGGAATTTGGTTTCATGGAATCAACACTTATAATTTCAAGTTGAGTTGACTGCCCATCAGATGTTCTCAAGGTGGCACTGGATGGCACTTTGTCTAGGCCTACAACAATAACGCGTTCAAGCCATGTTTTTGTTGCATATTTTGCGCTTTCATCGATGAATCTAGAAGTAATGTGTACAATGAGAAAATGTGTATATTTTATTATTGTAGAACTATACCTGCTGGATAAGACACTATCGTTGAATTCAAATGAAAGATACAAATATTTGCCTTGACGATATTCATAGCTCTTTTCGTCATCAATGTAAAGTGTTCCCTTTGCTTGCTTCTGTCCATCGACAGCAATAATCAATGTATATGGATCGTCATGCATTAAAATTGCTGAACGACGAATGCGTTCCTTCTTTGGAATGATGGTACCACCGCGCTGATAAACAGGTATCTTATAAGCCGAGACGGGAACACTTTCGATACCGACGCGTTCAATTTTACGATAATCATCAATGTCGTACCAAATATCAGCCTGCTTATCACCATTCTTTGATGGAAAATAGACATCAACTTTGTTGGCTCCTTTTTGCATTACTGGTCGTACCAACAACTTATCGCTCAACATGTATTCGTTATCCAACGCATATCCATTTTTATCAAGTGGATATTGTTGTAACAATGGTCGCATAATTGGCAGGCCTGAACGTTCATGCTCATAAAACATTGTATACCATAATGGCAAGAAGCTATAACGCTTTCTAATTGCATCACGGATGATTATCTTTGTATCTTCAGGATATAACCAAGGTTCACGACGCTTAGTATCAATGTGTGCATGAGAGCGGAAAAATGGTTGGAAAGCGCCTGTTTGATACCAACGAGAAAATAATTCAGCTTCAGGGTTTCCAAAGAATCCACCAACATCAGCACCACAAAATGAAATTCCAGCAACGCTTAGTGACAAGCACATCTTGATAGATGCTTCCAAGTGACCCCATTCTGCAGTATTATCGCCCGTCCAAACTGCCGCATAACGTTGTGTTCCAGAAAAGTGAGCGCGAGTAAGAATGAAAGGACGCAATGTTCCACTAACGCGACGCATCATACCATCAAAAGTTCCCATCAACTGCATTTGCCCATATAAATTGTGCACATCACGATGCTCCCAGCCGCCATAATGTAAATTATCCTTAAGCATTGTTATTTCAGGTCCATTAAAGACAGACGGCTCATTCATATCATTCCAAATTCCTGTATCAATTGACTGCTTCTTGAAATTCTCGATAACTATCAGCTCCTGGCCAAGGTAAATAATATACCAGGTAGGACTAACCCAATACAAAAGAAATCGCGTTTACGACTAACACAAAGTAGCAGTTTTGGTCCGGCAACAGGGAAAATCGTATGGTTTTTTTTTATTTCGACTTTTTTGAGCTTTTTGCGTTCCCTTCGATTTGATTTGCTTGAAAAAAAAAAAAAATAATAATAACTTTGATTTTTTTCGCCATTTTCACTCGTTTTTCGCGTTATTTAACAAAAAAAAACTGTATAAATTGATGCATATCACACAAATCTATGGGCAAGCATGCCTAGACAAAAAAATCAGAAAAAACAAATTCTGGATGGGTTTCCTTTGGAAATTGTCAGCAATAGAAGACTGAGTTTTTTGTTAAATAACGCGAAAAACGAGTGAAAATGGGGAAAAAAATCAAAGTTATTATTTTTTTTTTTTTTAAGCAAATCAAATCGAAGGGAACGCAGAAAGGTTGAAAAAAGTCGAAAAAAAACCATACGATTTTCCCTGTTGCGGGACCAAAACTGCTATTTTGTGTGAGACGTAAAACAATGTAACATTTTGAATGTGTTAGAGTCCGTCCTACCTGGTATATTTATTTACCTTGCTCCTGGCCAACACCAGCCTTCATAAATATTTCCATTTATTCTTTACGTAATAGCCGCGATCAGTGCAATCATTATGCAAGAAATATCCAGAATCACGTTTGATATGAGGATCAATAATGAATTTTTAATTTCTGAATTGTTTTTTTTTTTTTTTTTCATTGGAGATGTTAAGTTTATAACTTCTGCTGATTGCATTGTCGACTGTATTTCTATTGACTCCAACAATTTTTGCGGTTTGTTTTTGGCTGTCGTTAATATTCTATAGAAAAAAGTCGACAATATTTCCACGAGTTTCCATCTCAAAATATTTTCTAGTTCAATTAAGTCATTTTAACAACTTAAGATGATGCAAAAAATAAACCAAAGAAAATAATGCAACGGTCTTCTGAATCGGATGATCCATTTCTTGAATAATATAATGCTGGAATATCAAAGAATTCGCATGTTATTAAAACTTCAAGCCTAAATCCATCAGATGCCGAAACGTTTCTTGCTATGCGCACTGCATTTTCTGTGATGGAAAGCTTCGTTTTAACTGATATATCCCTTTTTGACGAAGTCATAATATTTTGACTGAATCCATACGGTCAACATTAGAAAGACCAAAGTAAAAGACAAGTATTTGGAATGGAATTCCTGACGTCATTAATGGAAACACCCTAAGTCGATTTATTACCGATGGAATAAGGTTCTAAACTTTATAGATGGTGACAAAATACTTAATCAAAAATAACACGCAGAAAAACAGATTACGATGAATTGACTCAGATTCATGCTATACGACTCATAAACAGAAAAAAGGATGGGTAACTTGAATAGTTGTCAATGACTGTATTAATAATCTCATCATATTATTTATATTAAAAATATTTTATATTTGCATCATTTAGTTTGATTTAGTTGCGTTCAGAAGTGAATAAAAAAGTGAAAAAATTGAGTTTGGAAATGAACTTTCATTGGATTATTTTCATACAAATCTTGTTCTATAATCAAGTGGCTTCAGATACGTCAAAGTCTGTTTCGTGCATTTATGGTAACATGCAGTGGAATCCAACAAATACCGATTTATCAACATGCAAATTATACACGCAAACGATCGATGCACCAGATTTTGTTTTTTCAAATTCAACCGAGCAATTGAAAACTGAAGGACTCTACTTCCAGCTATAAAAAATGTTAAGTTTACCGATAAACATCGCTCAAAGTTTTCCGAATTTGATTGCAATGAGCGCTTACAGCTGTTCACTTAAATTCATTCGACATGAAACATTGCAAGGATTACAAAAGTTAAAATTTCTGAGTTTGTCTCGCAATGAGATAGATAGACGATCGAGGGAAATTCGTTTGAAAATTGTCCATCACTGGAATATCTTGACTTATCCTTCAACAAATTAAAAGTTTTGGCCCAAAATATATTTCGAACCTGTCAAAATTGAAGAAAATTTATTTGAACGATAATGAGATGTTTTTCTTTCCATCAAAAATGTTTCATTATTGCAAATCACTGGAATTAATCGACCTCGATAATAATAACTTGAGTCATCTCGATTCGACTTGCTGACAAATCTGCAGGATCTCAATATGTTTACTGTATCCTACAACAAGATTGAAGAAATTGATGGCGATTTCTTCAAAGATAACAAAAATCTGGAAAAGATTTGGTTCGACAATTGCAAAATCAAACAAGCGAATTCTTCGATGTTTGATGGATTGAACATTTGAAATATATCGACATGGAAGGAATATTTGCATTAAAAAGAATGCAATATTTCCATCCCATCTCTCATTGAAGGAATTAAGAGCTGAAATTGACAAAAACTGCAAATCACCACAGACGACCGATAGCGACTGACCACTACGAACCAGAACGAAATCAAGAAAATTGGGAAACGAATGAAATATATCACCCTCACAAAAGATCTGTGGATCACATCGTTACAAGATAAAATCAAGAAAATGGAAAAGGAACTGAACGAATTGAAAAATATCAGTCCCACAAAAGATCAAGCATCTGGAGAAAGCAATAACAGTATTTTTCATCACATACTTTTTCAATATTTTTCGGTGTTTGGGTTTAATTACTTGGAACTTTAACAATAATCTTAAAAGTAACATGCACATTTAATTTATCATATAATGACTCAAAATGATGGCAAACAGAATCTGAGCAAGTCCATTACTCACGGCACGGCCGAATTTCAAGGGCGAATGAAGGGTTTTCTTCCGATTTTACTTTTGTAAGGAAGCTTTCAAAAAATACTTAATATTAAAGAAAAGATTTATGCCAGAAGGAAAAGAGATCAACTTCATTGAGCTTTATATTCTCATGTAAATCGCCTTTGCAAACACATCGTGAATATCAACTTTCAATATCAAAAAGAATGTTATATTGTATTGGATAGAGAACAGAGTCAGTTGAAAGAAGACATGAATGAAAGGCAATAAAAGTATTTTTTATATGTACTTGTTTACTTTAAGGTTCTCATAATTTGCTAGTGGATAACTAGAATGATTTATTCGAGAATAGAATTTTATAGATAACTAGAATGAACTTTGCCGTATCAGCATTAAATTGCAATTTTCATCAATTCAGTGTTTATGGTTATTCTTGCAAATTGGATCAAGCGATTGTGATTCATGATATCATTGAAATAACAGGAAATCACCAAGATAACAAACTGACAGCGACGTGGTTTATATTACGCTCTTGATGGCGTTACGATTAACTCAATTTCGCCGGTTATTTGTAAAAAATTCCCTTCACTCATTGAAATTTCATTCGATAATTTTGAGGTGACATTTGTCAATGATAAATCATTTGAGAATGGGATCTAGCAGTAATGATATTTTTGGACCTGATTATCTCCTCCAAAAGGACGTGGTCTTTGTGTCATTTAATTATCGTCTTGGCGTGCTTGGATTTTTATCATTAAACGATCCAGAATTAGAAATTCCTGGTAATGCTGGATTGAAGGATCAAGCACTTGTGGGTGAAGAAGAATATTCAAAAGTTTGGTGGCGACACAGATTGTATAACAGTTTTGGAGAAAGTGCCAAAAAGTCCATTGGAAATGGCACGCAATGCATGGTCAAGGGATACAACTGTCTTATGGCGGTTTATCCTTTGAAGGTCTTTGATGATCGATTAACGTTCCTCGAAGATTCAAGATATTTTGCGCCATTACTTGATCTTAACCTTGAAGTTGATGATCCAAAAGTTTCTGCAATCGGAAAACGATTTAAGGAAATGTATTATGGAATCACTCAGCCATCAATTTCAAATAAGAGTGGTTTCTTACACTATAGTAGCGACTACTATTTCTGGTTTGGAATTCAGCGAGCAGCTTTGATAAGAGCAAATTCAGACAACAAAGGGAAAACTTTTCTTTATCGATTCGATACTTCCACAAGTTTAAACTTGTTTAAAATCAATTCAAAATCAGAAGCATACGATGGTGCCGCGCATGGCGATGATGTATTTTATCTTTTTAAAACTATTTTATTGCCAGGACCCGCAATTGAGTCGAAAGAATTCGAAGCCATCAAGCGATTTGTTGAAATTATCACACATTTCGCCAAAACCGGAAATCCAAATATTTCAAAAATCGGAGACATTTGGGAACCACTTGATTCAGTTGATGTTCCTTTAAAATGCCTCAATATTTCAAATGATGAATGCAGCTTTTTCCACTCCCTGAAAGCGAGCGTCTCAATACTTGGAATACAATTTTCAAGGAAGCTGGCGGTGAACTATTTAAATGTAAAATTTTTCTGAAATCAAATAAATGACATCTCAAAAGGAATGTTCCAACAAGAGAAAGAAAGCAAACCTAACTCAGGCCAGTGTACCTTAGTTGTTGTAATATAATTCTTTCTTCATAAAAATAAAACTATTAATAAGGTTTTCTGGTTTTCACTATTGATTGTTTGCCCTCAGAGTTAATCATGAGCCGCATTTTATTTATTTTAATGATTTATTTTTAATAATTAAGCGTAATAGACCATTTGTCCATCATATTAACGCCAGGCTTGCGAATAGTGAAGGAATTTGGTTTCATGAATCAACACTTATAATTTCAAGTTGAGTTGACTGCCCATCAGATGTTCTCAAGGTGGCACTGGATGGCACTTTGTCTAGGCTTACAACAATAACGCGTTCAAGCCATGTTTTTGTTGCATATTTTGCGCTTTCATCGATGAATCTAGAAGTAATGTGTACAATGAGAAAATGTGTATATTTTATTATTGTAGAACTATACCTGCTGGATAAGACACTATCGTTGAATTCAAATGAAAGATACAAAATTTGCCTTGACGATATTCATAGCTCTTTTCGTCATCAATGTAAAGTGTTCCCTTTGCTTGCTTCTGTCCATCGACAGCAATAATCAATGTATATGGATCGTCATGCATTAAAATTGCTGAACGACGAATGCGTTCTTCTTTGGAATGATGGTACCACCGCGCTGATAAACAGGTATCTTATAAGCCGAGACGGGAACACTTTCGATACCGACGCGTTCAATTTTACGATAATCATCAATGTCGTACCAAATATCAGCCTGCTTATCACCGTTCTTTGATGGAAAATAGACATCAACTTTGTTGGCTCCTTTTTGCATTACTGGTCGTACCAACAACTTATCGCTCAACATGTATTCGTTATCCAACGCATATCCATTTTTATCAAGTGGATATTGTTGTAACAATGGTCGCATAATTGGCAGGCCTGAACGTTCATGCTCATAAAACATTGTATACCATAATGGCAAGAAGCTATAACGCTTTCTAATTGCATCACGGATGATTATCTTTGTATCTTCAGGATATAACCAAGGTTCACGACGCTTAGTATCAATGTGTGCATGAGAGCGGAAAAATGGTGGAAAGCGCCTGTTGATACCAACGAGAAAATAATTCAGCTTCAGGGTTTCCCAAGAATCCACCAAAACACCACCACAAAATGAAATTCCAGCAACGCTTAGTGACAAGCACATCTTGATAGATGCTTCCAAGTGACCCCATTCTGCAGTATTATCGCCCGTCCAAACTGCCGCATAACGTTGTTCCAGAAAAGTGAGCGCGAGTAAAAATGAAAGGACGCAATGTTCCACTAACGCGACGCATCATACCATCAAAAGTTCCCATCAACTGCATTTGCCCATATAAATTGTGCACATCACGATGCTCCCAGCCGCCATAATGTAAATTATCCTTAAGCATTGTTATTTCAGGTCCATTAAAGACAGACGGCTCATTCATATCATTCCAAATTCCTGTATCAATTGACTGATCCTTGAAATTCTCGATAACTATCAGTTCCTGGCCAAGGTAAATAAATATACCAGGTAGGACTAACCCAATACATTAAAAGAAATCGCGTTTACGACTAACACAAAGTAGCAGTTTTGGTCCGGCAACAGGGAAAATTGTATGGTTTTTTTTTCGACTTTTTTCAGCTTTTTGCGTTCCCTTCGATTTGATTTGCTTGAAAAAAAAAAAAAAAATAATAACTTTGATTTTTTTTCCCCATTTTCACTCGTTTTCCGCGTTATTTAACAAAAAAACTGTATAAATTGATGCATATCACACAAATTCTATTGGGCAAGCATGCCTAGACAAAAAAATCAGAAAAAACAAACTCTGGATGGGTTTCCTTTGAATGTGTTAGAGTCCGTCCTACCTGGTATATTTATTTACCTTGCTCCTGGCCAACACCAGCCTTCATAAATATTTCCATCTTTATTCTTTACGTAATAGCCGCGATCAGTGCAATCATTATGGAAGAAATATCCAGAATCACGTTTGATATGAGGATCAATAATGAATTTTTAATTTCTGAATTTTTTTTTTTTTTCATTGGAGATGTTAAGTTTATAACTTCTGCTGATTGCATTGTCGACTGTATTTCTGTTGACTCCAACAATTTTTGCAGTTTGTTTTTGGCTGTCGTTAATATTCTATAGAAAAAAGTCGACAATATTTCCGCGAGTTTCCATCTCAAAATATTTTCTAGTTCAATTAAGTCATTTTAACAGCTTAAAACGATGCAAAAAATAAACCAAAGAAAATAATGCAACGGTCTTCTGAATCGGATGATCCATTTCTTGAATAATATAATGCTGGAATATCAAAGAATTCACATGTTATTAAAACTTCAAGCCTAATCCATCAGATGCCGAACGTTTCTTGCTATGCGCACTGCATTTTCTGTGATGGAAAGCTTCGTTTTAACTGATATATCCCTTTTTGACGAAGTCATAATATTTTGACTGATTCCATACGGTCAACATTAGAAAGACCAAAGTAAAAGACAAGTATTTGGAATGGAATTCCTGACGTCATTAATGGAAACACCCTAAGTCGATTTATTACCGATGGAAAAAGGTTCATAACATTTTTAAATGGCGACTTTACTTAATCAGAAATAACACGCAGAAAAACAGATTACGATGAATTGACTCAGATTCATGCTATACGACTCATAAACAGAAAAAAGGATGTGAGTAGCTTGAATAGTTGTCAATGACTGTATTAATAATCTCATCATATTTTATTTATATTACAAAATATTTTTATATTTGCATCATTTCTAGTTCTGATTTAGTTGCGTTCAGAAGTGAATAAAAAATTTGAAAAAATTGAGTTTCGAAATGAACTTTCATTGGATTATTTTCATACAAATCTTGTTCTATAATCAAGTGGCTTCAGATACGTCAAAGTCTGTTTCGTGCATTTATGGTAACATGCAGTGGAATCTAACAAATACCGATTTATCAACATGCAAATTATACACGCAAACGATCGATGCACCAGATTTTGTTATTTCAAATTCAACCGAACAATTGAAAACTGAAGGACTCTACTTCCAGCGTAATAAAAATGTTAAGTTCTTACCGATAAACATCGCTCAAAGTTTTCCGAATTTGATTGCAATGAGCGCTTACAGCTGTTCACTTAAATTCATTCGACATGAAACATTGCAAGGATTACAAAAGTTAAAATTTCTGAGTTTGTCTCGCAATGAGATAGAATCGATCGAGGAAAATTCGTTTGAAAATTGTCCATCACTGGAATATCTTGACTTATCCTTCAACAAATTAAAAGTTTTGGGCCTAAACATATTTTCGAGCCTGCCAAAATTGAAGGAAATTTGTTTGAACGATAATGAGATGTTTTTCTTTCCATCAAAAACTTTTCATTATTGCAAATCACTGGAATTAATCAACCTCGATAAAAACAACTTGAGTCATCTCGATGTGACTTTGCTGACAAATCTGCAGAATCTCAAAATGTTTACTGTATCCTACAACAAGATTGAAGAAATTGATGGTGATTTCTTCAAAGATAACAAAAATTTGGAAAAGATTTGGTTCGACAATTGCAAAATCAAACAAGCGAACTCTTCGATGTTTGATGGATTGAACAATTTGAAATATATCGACATGGAAGGGAATATTTGCATTAAAAAGCATGCAATATTTCCATCCCATCTCTCATTGAAGGAATTAAGAGCTGAAATTGACAAAAACTGCAAATCACCACAGACGACCGATAGCGAACTGACCACTACGAACCAGAACGAAATCAAGAAAATGGAAACGAATTGAAATATATCACCCTCACAAAAGATCTATGGATCACATCGTTACAAGATAAAATCAAGAAAATGGAAAAGGAACTGAACGAATTGAAAAATATCAGTCCCACAAAAGATCAAGCATCTGGAGAAAGCAATAACAGTATTTTGATCACATACTTTTTCAACTATTTTTCGGTGTTTGGGTTTAATTTACTCAGAACTTTAACAATAATCTTAAAAGTAACATTCACATTTAATTTATCATATAATGACTCAAAATGATGGCAAACAGAATCTGAGCAAGTCCATTACTCACGGCACGGCCGAATTTCAAGGGCGAATGAAGGGTTTTTTTTCTTCCGATTTTACTTTTGTAAGGAAGCTTTCAAAAAATACTTAATATTAAGAAATGATTTATGCCAGAAGGAAAAGAGATTCAACTTCATTGAGCTTTATATTCTCATGTAAATCGCCTTTGCAAACACATCGTGAATATTCAACTTTCAAATATCAGAAAAAGAATGTGATATTCTAAACTCAATGCGTATATATTGCTGGTGGATAACTAGAATGAGCTTTGCCGTATCAGCATTAAATTGAAATTTTCATCAATTCAGTGTTTATGGTTATTCTTGCAAATTGGATCAAGCGATTGTGATTCATGATATCATTGAAATAACAGGAAATCACCAAGATAACAAAACTGACAGCGATGTGGTTTATATTTACGCTCTTGATGGCGTTACGATGAACTCAATTTCGCCAGTTATTTGTAAAAAATTCCCTTCACTCATTGGAATTTCATTCGATAATTTTGAGGTGACATTTGTCAATGAAAAATCATTTGAGAATGGGATCTAGCAGTAATGATATTTTTGGACCTGATTATCTGCTCCAAAAGGACGTGATCTTTGTGTCATTTAATTATCGTCTTGGCGCGCTTGGATTTTTATCATTAAACGATCCAGAATTAGAAATTCCTGGTAATGCTGGATTGAAGGATCAAGCTCTTGCACTAAAATGGGTGAAGAAGAATATTCAAAAGTTTGGTGGCGACACAGATTGTATAACAGTTTTGGAGAAAGTGCCAAAAAGTCCATTGGAAATGGCACGCAATGCATGGTCAAGGGATACAAACTGTCTTATTGGCGGTTTATCCTTTGAAGGTCTTTTGATGATCGATTAACGTTCCTCGAAGATTCAAGATATTTTGCGCCATTACTTGATCTTAACCTTGAAGTTGATGATCCAAAAGTTTCTGCAATCGGAAAACGATTTAAGGAAATGTATTATGGAATCACTCAGCCATCAATTTCAAATAAGAGTGGTTTCTTACACTATAGTAGCGACTACTATTTCTGGTTTGGAATTCAGCGAGCAGCTTGATAAGAGCAAATTCTGACAACAAAGGGAAAACTTTTCTTTATCGATTCGATACTTCCACAAGTTTAAACTTGTTTAAAATCAATTCAAAATCAGAAGCATACGATGGCGCCGCGCATGGCGATGATGTATTTTATCTTTTTAAAACTATTTTATTGCCAGGACCCGCAATTGAGTCGAAAGAATTCGAAGCCATCAAGCGATTTGTTGAAATTATCACACATTTCGCCAAAACCGGAAATCCAAATATTTCAAAAATCGGAGACATTTGGGAACCACTTGATTCAGTTGATGTTCCTTTAAAATGCCTCAATATTTCAAATGATGAATGCAGCTTCATTCCACTCCCTGAAAGCGAGCGTCTCAATACTTGGAATACAATTTTTAAGGAAGCTATTGTATTTAACTATTTTAAATGTAAAATTTTTCTGAAATCAAATAAATGACATCTCAAAAGGAATGTTCCAACAAGAGAAAGAAAGCAAACCTAACTCAGGCCAGTGTACCTTAGTTGTTTTAATATAAGCATAATTTAGTAGTCGGAGGTCTACTTATAATTCTTTCTTCATAAAAATAAAACTATTAATAAGGTTTTCAGTTTCACTATTGATCACTATTGATTGTTTGGCCCTCAGAGTTAATCATGAGCCGCATTTTATTTATTTTAATGATTTATTTTTAATAATTAAGCGTAATAGACCATTTGTCCATCATATTAACGCCAGGCTTGCGAATAGTGAAGGAATTTGGTTTCATGGAATCAACACTTATAATTTCAAGTTGAGTTGACTGCCCATCAGATGTTCTCAAGGTGGCACTGGATGGCACTTTGTCTAGGCCTACAACAATAACGCGTTCAAGCCATGTTTTTGTTGCATATTTTGCGCTTTCATCGATGAATCTAGAAGTAATGTGTACAATGAGAAAATGTGTATATTTTATTATTGTAGAACTTTACCTGCTGGATAAGACACTATCGTTGAATTCAAATGAAAGATACAAATATTTGCCTTGACGATATTCATAGCTCTTTTCGTCATCAATGTAAAGTGTTCCCTTTGCTTGCTTCTGTCCATCGACAGCAATAATCAATGTATATGGATCGTCATGCATTAAAATTGCTGAACGACGAATGCGTTCCTTCTTTGGAATGATGGTACCACCGCGCTGATAAACAGGTATCTTATAAGCCGAGACGGGAACACTTTCGATACCGACGCGTTCAATTTTACGATAATCATCAATGTCGTACCAAATATCAGCTTGCTTATCACCATTCTTTGATGGAAAATAGACATCAACTTTGTTGGCTCCTTTTTGCATTACTGGTCGTACCAACAACTTATCGCTCAACATGTATTCGTTATCCAACGCATATCCATTTTTATCAAGTGGATATTGTTGTAACAATGGTCGCATAATTGGCAGGCCTGAACGTTCATGCTCATAAAACATTGTATACCATAATGGCAAGAAGCTATAACGCTTTCTAATTGCATCACGGATGATTAGCTTTGTATCTTCAGGATATAACCAAGGTTCACGACGCTTAGTATCAATGTGTGCATGAGAGCGGAAAAATGGTTGGAAAGCGCCTGTTTGATACCAACGAGAAAATAATTCAGCTTCAGGGTTTCCAAAGAATCCACCAACATCAGCACCACAAAATGAAATTCCAGCAACGCTTAGTGACAAGCACATCTTGATAGATGCTTCCAAGTGACCCCATTCTGCAGTATTATCGCCCGTCCAGACTGCCGCATAACGTTGTGTTCCAGAAAAGTGAGCGCGAGTAAGAATGAAAGGACGCAATGTTCCACTAGCGCGACGCATCATACCATCAAAAGTTCCCATCAACTGCATTTGACCATATAATTGTGCACATCACGATGCTCCCAGCCGCCATAATGTAAATTATCCTTAAGCATTGTTATTTCAGGTCCATTAAAGACAGACGGCTCATTCATATCATTCCAATTCCTGTATCAATTGACTGCTCCTTGAAATTCTCCAGCAAATATTGATCAGCATAATATTTACGAATTTCCTGATTGAAGAAATCAGGATAACTAGCAGCTCCTGGCCAACACCAGCCTTCATAAACATTTCCATCTTTATTCTTTACGTAATAGCCGCGATCAGTGCAATCATTATGGAAGAAATATCCAGAATCACGTTTGATATGAGGATCAATAATGAATGTCAAATGACGCCCAATGGCACTCAAATTCTTAATCATATCAACTGGATGTGGAAATTTTTGATGGTCCCATGTAAAATATTTTTTAGAATCGGTATATTCAATATCCAGCCACATTGTATCCATTGGAATATCATGTTCATCGAATTTTGAAGCTACTTGCGCAACGTCTTGTTCATCATTATAATTCCAGCGGCACTGATGATAAGCGATAGCAAACATCTGTGGGAGATTTCCATTTCCAGTCAATTCAGTATATTGACGGAAGGCATCGTTTGGTGATGGACCCAATAATACAAAGACATCCACGATTCCCGATTCTGATATGAAATGAGCTGATGGAGGATCTGATTGGCGAGAACCAGCAACAAAATTAACAATCGATGACATAACATTTTGTTCCGTTGTACCACCAGCAATATCAACCCATGTTTCAGCAGCATTTTGCCAGAATATACCAGTTGTGCCAGCTGTGCCATGACCATAAATAACTGGTACTGATCCATAAAGAGCCATTGTGCTGTCAAGTTCATATTCAAATACATCCAAATTATAGAGACGATAGGGTTCGCCGCCGATGGTTGTTCTAAGCGCAAATGAATCCGCATGCTCAGGAATACCAAACAAAATGTTTGATTGGTGGAATGTAAAATCAAGAGCAACAGCTGATGGACCATTAGGCTTAGAATCATGATGGCCTTTGAAGTTTTCTTCCCATGAGCCTGGATCGTCATCTGGAGGAGATTGTTCCACTTTGTTTTCACCGCCATCTTCAGACGGCTGAGGAGGTTCAGGTTTCTTGCGTAAATGTTCAAACGTCATTAAACCTTTTGTATTGACCGAAACAGACAATGAGTCGCCTTGATAAAACTCGATTCTGAATGGTGTTGTATAAATGATAGCCTTATTAGTGCCCGACGTAACAGTAATTTCAGAAGATGTTGAGGACACTTTGATTTGATCATGTGTTGGATCTTTTCGTAGAGCATCCGTCACTCGATACCGTGGTTTGAGTGGCGTTTTCTCGTCGATTTCAAAATGGAACGTGTTACCCTAAAATAGAAAATTTAGATTAAATGTACTCAGGGGAAGAAAAATCCATCAACTCACCTTTAGACCTTCAAGTCTAAGGACGAAGACATGTTTATTTTCCTTGTGAACAATATCGGTTGTTAGATAATTATTGTACGTGTTTAGTGTATTAGGAATGATCTCAAATTGCGTGTTCCCCGGCTGTACTTTACGACACCGTCTGAAAGTGCGATTGACGATAAAAATCTACATGATTTTTAGAGATATTTTGCAGCAACTCACCTACAAAAACTGCTCTGATCACAAGTCTTAAAATTGTTTTTATCCACAGCCAAAGTGCCGAAAACAAGCGTCACTACTAGCAATAAAATTGATAACAGCCGCATCTTGATCAACTTGATGAGCACCTGCAAAATTAAAAAAAAAACTGTGATGTGGCTCCATTAATAAATCATCTATTACTTATGTTTTACACAAATTGATGAATAAATAGTAAAACTGAATGATGGAAGGAACTCAATTGATTGCGTGTAGCCCGCTCAACCATGAATTTTTGTTGTAACTAAATTAATTATTTGCAAAATAATAAGGTTCCAAATCGTAAACCATTTTTGTCGATCTACATATTTAAAGTTTATCTACAAAGAATGTTACCTTTTCCCGAGATCCAATAGATGCCGATCTATGATTTTCAATATTCTGCAACTGTATGTAATGTAAATTTAATTAGAACGGACTTCTTTTTTGCAGGTTGCCGAACTCGGAAATTATTGAGCTTATTCAATCTGAATATCTGGTTCCAGTTTGACTGAGTTAGATTCAAAAACAGAAAACTCGTTAAATAAATCAATGGAAAATTTTATTTTCACGCACGAAAAAAAATCACGAGAATTCAATTGAAAATTGTTGTAACGTCAGGAACGCCCTTCTGATGTTTGAATTTTTGTGGTTTTGGAGCTCGCTTCGCAAACGCTGTTGATTTTTGTAAAAGGGAATCTTGATAATCTTCCTCCTCCAGACGCTCAGTGATGTTAAGAGTCAATCTCTTCACCTTTTCATGCTCTTCCTTAATTTTCTGTTCTTGCATTTTCAAATTGACGGCCAGTTCCGAATCTGAAGGCGCTACAAAGTTCTTAAATTGTTGTTTTCCACTCTTTGTGTTACGAACCATCAGCACAAATGGAACCGCTTCCGTTTGCTTACTCTCAGCATCTTGCTGCAAGAGCTGCTCGTATGTTTTCTTAGCAGTTTTTGTTGTCATCGGAACAGGAATATCTCGCGTATTAACCTTTGCCGATTCTTTCATTCGTTCTTGAATAGAATCAGTCGCCATCTTATCAAACATCAACTCGAATTGAAGATCATCTTCTGTTTTCTCTGGTTCCTTCGATTCTTCAGATTTTAAATCGTCAGCTTGTGAAATGTCTTCATAGTCCAAATAATTGACATCATCCTGTAAATCCTCAGCTTCAGAACGGGGCTGATTGGTGTCCTCATCGTCTGAGTCTACTATCGCTTCCGATGTGTAGTCTTCAGTAACGTCTTCGCTCTCGTTCTCATTAATCGAGCTCAACTTCTTGGAATCAGACACGTCACCACCAGCACCTGTATCGCCTAACGCAGGGTAAAGCTGCAATCTCAACCTTTCAACTTCTTCCTGAGCTTTTTCATAAGATTTAAAAAGTTTAAGTTTCGGTCTCAGGTTGTGTATGCATTCCTTGTACATGTGTTCAATGAGATGTGGAAAGAGATCACCTGTTCCTTCTGGTGTTGATTTGAATACAGGATGGCTTTTCTTGAACCAGTAATAATGTTGCAGGAATACTAAGAAACAGCGAAGTCTAGAGATTAAAGAAATAAATCTTGAAATAAAGGAATCTAGGTGGAATGTTTTCTGCTTACTTTCTCTTACTCGACGTGCTAAGGAAGTAAGAACCGCAGGTATCAAGTATTGTGCATGCCAGTTTCAATCGAAACATGGATTCAGGAGGATCAACTAATGATGGAAATTCGTGATTCCATACGACACCATATGAGATGATGCTATAAAGAGTGTTGAAGACATTTTGAGAGTCAATCAATCGATATATGTACAGCTCGCCGAGATATTTTGCCATAGCAATGCGACGTTGCGCAAGTTTTGGCGAATGAATTTCTAAACCAGCTCTTATGTCCTCAAACACAGTATCAATGATTCTGATAACTGCACGTTCTTGATACGAGCTGAGAGCACTCACGACATCTGCCAATGGTCGAATAAGATGCCAACGGAATTGATAAGCCTTTGAAAGACATTTAATGACATATTCAAACACTGCCGGATCCTCCCAATCTAAGCGTCTCAAATATTTGACAATTTTTTCAATGTTGCCTTTGTGCAGTTCCTCAAACACCAGAAAACGAATATATTGTTGCATTGGCGTTCTAATTTTACGCTTGATTTTTGTACCACCCTCTGGTGGTTTAACCAGATAGTAGCAATTTTCCACTTGACTTGCATGGCGCGTATCGAGTGTTATAGCTTTTTTCAAACGCATCATTTGTTCCAGATAAACACTCGTACGAAGGCGTGAATCTTTGCAGTTGTATAAATACATTCCACATACTTCAAGAAATGCGCACGTCATTTCAATGTGATGATGTTGAAAGTTGCTTAGCAAGAACTTCAGGCACATGAGGGCTTTCAGACGCGGATAAAGTCCAAACTTCACCAGCTCGCCAATGTATCGAACCACTTTGATTTTTGATTCAATATTAATCTGATCACGCTTTTTCACATGATATTTGAAATCAACTTTCAGCATTTGCGTTAGCTCAGTGGAAACATCTGGAGACACTAGATTGATGATTGCACAACATCGAGCAAGTAATGGAAGCAGATCTAAGCGCGTACGATGTACATTGAACAAAGCCTTAACGAGACGCTTTCGATTTGGTTTGTTGTTGAAGTTGAGAAGGAAATCAATGGCAGCTGAATCAATGAGTTCACGATTAACGCAATTTGGAAGATTTGCCAGAAATGATTCAAGATGCTGCTTGCCCAAGATTTGGGTGTGAGCTGGAACAGATGCCAATGGTTTTTCTTCCGTTTCTGGCTCTTTCTCCTCAATTTCTACTGGCTTCTCGATGGCACTTTTCTCAGCTTCCGGTTTTGCAGCTTCCTGCTCAATTTCCATCATAATTGCCTGCTCTTCAATATTTAATTCAGGTTCTACAGGATTTTCATCGTCAAGTGCCTCCTCAGTCACTTGTTCAACTTCCGGCAATGGATCTATTGGTTCCTTGTGACCATGATAGTTTGGTAAGAACTGACGAAGATCAGGAAGATCAACATAAAAGCTCTTTGTATCTTCATCTCCCCAGGGATCCAATTGAGCATCAGCGGCATCATCAATCATTTCCAATACAATTCCTTCATTTTGTGATTCTGGCTCTTTTGGTAGCTCAGGCATATTTTCATTGAGCAAATCGCTCAAGGTAGCAGTAGATTGAAGCAATTTATCGTAATTTGATGTCATCAATTCAAACTGTTCTCGTCGCTCAGCAGAAATTTCACCTTTCGATTCCATTTGCTTCCTTTTTGAGCGTTCAGCTGCTTGAAGTTCTTTGTGCTCTTGTTTTAAGTGCTTGCACACTGTTTGATGATAGTCGCGAAGTAAATTTCTTACATTGTGTTGCTTATCAACAGGCAACAAAGTTGATGCAGGTAGTTGAACCTCATGCTTCTTCGCCAACAGTAAGAGTTTACGTGATGTCAGGCCAGCATATTCCTCTCCGCAGTGCTTGCAGAATGAGAGTATGATCGATAAATTGCTGTGCTCCTCCTTGTCTTGAGCAATTAGATTTGTAAGAACTGAACCGAGTAGCGGTAGTCCCATCTAAAAATCATTAAGCGAATATACTTTTGGTAGCTATTGAAATCTAAAGTAAGCTCACCTTGTTGGTAAAAATACCAATGCTGACCATTTCACAATAGAGGCGCAAGTCAACTCGTAGCTTGCTTGCGTTATGAATCTTATCGCCAGGTTTGATTGTGAGACATTTTTGCCAGCTCTCGAAAAAATGTTGAGAGAACTCTCCATATATACTGTGAAGCTGGCAACATAGAGTTACGACTGCTGGAACATCGGTCATCTTTAATTTTGCTTCAACAATCGCTGATGACACCTCGCTGATATACTTTGATAAATTTAATGTTGTCATGTCCTTCAGCAACACGTCCAATTGAGCCGCTGTAAATTGTTTCAGTTTCTTCACGAAGGCTGTGTTTTTCTTTAGGCTTGAATCGAGCTTCACAAAGTAGGACTCGGATGGTAGTTGGCGACTAAGATTCTTGTGACGCAATTCACTTTTTTGTTTTATCTTTTCGCTCAGCTCGTCGATATATTTCTGCAGCTCAATACGCTCTTGTGCTTCATCTTCAAGCTGGCTGTCTTCTGGTTGGGTTTCTGGATTTGGTTTGCTCATTTTCTAAGAGTTTAAAGGATAAAATCCTTTTATCTGTTGATTTCCCAAATTTTTCCACAATTATTTTTATCGTGTGCGTTCAATAAGCAAAATAAGATCGAACCAAAAAAAGTTTCGAAATTTGTTCGAAATATAAAATTTGAACTTTGAAGAAACGAGACACGTTCGTTCACAAGCTTTGGTAGTGAATTTTAAAATAAAGTGAGCTTTGCATATGTGTAGCACCTTTATCTACTACAAAGCTCAAACTTAATAAATCAAATCTCTCTGGATTTTTGCTTCCACTAATCTTTCACTGATCTTAGAGAATTACTAAGAAAATAAGAAGAAGAGTATACGTAGATATCATATAAAAGCAATAAATATATCATGGGCAGCTCTGTAAGAGGGATGTGTAACAAAAAGCTTTGGCAATGATTCACCTAATAGCACTTCACGGCGATGATTCATAATTGTATGGCCCATACATATTCATTTATAAGTCACACACTCCAATTACGCTAAGATAGAATCAAAAAATTTAATCCATACTTTGTACTTAATAACTTTTGATAAGAGATTTCATATATAATGAAGAATGTTCATTGAGAAATCATTCAGTTTGAGCTTCACTTCTAAACATTTACAAACAAATTAAAATTCCATCAAGATGAAATTCGCTGCTATTACACTTTTCGCTTTCATCGCTGCTGCCATCGCTAGTCCCATTTCTGTTAGTGACAACAATGTTGGAGATATCGTGACTGTTGGAGTGAATGCAAACATGGAACTCACAAACAAAGTTGACCAGAATATCATCAATGTCATTGTTGCATTATTGAATCAACAAGCTATCAACGTTCCTGCTGAAGTACAAACACCAGAAGATAAAGTTGAAGCAGCAAAGTTCCCAGACTTTTCTAGCTTGAATATTACACCAGAAATGATTGAAAAATTTGCAAAATTCATTAAAAATTAAAATATTTTCTATCAATTAATGTCGATAAAATAAATTCTATGCAAACCAATTAAGTTTTCCTTTCGCCTTTGTTTTTATTCACTGCCTGAAATGTTAATCACTCGAAAAGTTGTTGAACTTGAAATTTCGTGGCATATAAAACCGGCATAAAGAATTAAATTAAATTATGGTTTCAATGATGCGCCAAAGAAACTGCACAGTGAAACGAATAATTTTGGGTGAGTGGATAAATTACAGCAGCAGCAGCTATAAATTGAAATTTGAAATTAATGTCACGTTTTTTTTTTTTCTTGTCAGAGTTTCTTGCTTGCTTTCTTAAGACAATTGGTCCCAGTGGAACTTCTTCAGTTCTGAACTTTTTTCTTTCTCTTTTTTTACGCAAAAAAAATAAAACAACAAACATAAAAGAAATTGAATTGTATAATTTTCAGTACTTACCGAACGAACTTTAATATAGCATGATCATGATAATGAAATTTTATATTCTATCTTCTGCTTCTGGCACTCACTTTGCGGGGCTCAATTATTCAAATTCGATTTCAAAAGGAACGGAAAAAAAAATATAATGTGTATGTAAAAGGGAGGCACAATCAGCACATGAAGCGAACAGACAGACATGGCGAGTCAATCGATTGACGAACGAAAGGAAAAGGCAATTTATATTCTGCGATCAATTTTTCATCTCATCTTTCGTTCAGCAACATTTTATGATACACACAAGGAATGTTGATGTTTTTGCTTCTTCCGTTCACTTTTATGTCGATATGCCCAAATAACTTTGACCTTTTTTTCATGTGCGCCCCCCCCCCCTAAAATGCCCTAAAAACAGTGTAGAAAAATATGGGGGCAGCTCGCTACTGAGACGGGTAATTCTTAAACATTCTTTTTCTGCTTGATTAAATTATGTTTTAATCTAAAGAAAGCATAAATAAATTTATTAATAACGCAAGAAAAAAAAAATTATCCGTTTTGGATTCCGTAATTCTTGTAAAATTCACTTTTAATCTTTCGATCGACTTGAGATGTGAAGAATGTTGACCGAGTCAAAAGGAAACCAATGTTTTGGGTGTATGTTGATGTTTGTTGTGTATTTATCGGTGGATTCATCTTGGATATTAAATTTTAATTAAAAACCAAACATCAACAAAAAAAAATAATAATAATAATAAGTTGCTCGGTGGCTCATCGCAACTTTGTTTTTTAGAATGAAAATGAGCAATTTTTGGAATGTTTTTTGTTGTAATTTTTTTGTGTGCCTTGAATTTGATGGCTTTGCTGTGTTTAGAGAACGTTTTTGTGAAAATTCCATTCCTTAGAGTTATTATGATATTTTTTTGCTCATTTCAAAGAACATTTCACGAGTTTTTCGAGTAAAAAGAGTTAAATGAACTTTATTAATTGCTAAAAAAAAAGGTTAGTTACATTTTGAATTTTCTTTTGCTTAAATTTACTGCTGAAACGAGGATTCGGACGTGATTGGAATGATTTCTTTGTCCTCGTCAGCTACTTCACTTCCTATCTATTCAATCGCTTCCACAAAAAATATTGTACTGCAAATGGACTTTTTTTTTGGGGTGAAAATGATTTTTTATTTTAAAGAATTCTCACTCAAAAATCCATCATTGCAATGCTGTTGAACTAAAGTTGAAGAGCTTCTCATGTTTCTCTAAAAGAAAAACTGCTGAAACACTTCTAGAATGATAAATTATTTATCTGTGTGATATTTGTACTTTTTATATGCTTTCGATTCTTATTTTTCAAGTGCTTTTGGCTGAACATCCGCAAAAAGGAATTTCTCAGTTCGAATTTCCGATTTATTATTTTCGCTCAATCAGTTGCCGAAATCAAGAACTTGCATCTTCCAGCTTCATTTTGGACATTTCCATTTGACATTTCTTCACAGCTTTTTACCAATTATCGAGAGTTCTGCATATTTTTAACTTTGGGTATTTCATGTGTGTAAACAAGCTCAAATTCACCCGTAAATGCTTCAGGATCGCCCGTAAAATCGATTATAACTTTAATAACATCTTCAAGTAACTTATTGGTAATCAGCTCTACAACAGTTTTGGAAAAGAATAAGGCTGGAACGGAATTGATTTCTATCAATATCGGTTCAAAGTCGAAGGAAATCTGTAAGGGATAAAAATTAATGAAATATTTCACTGAAAACTCGCATAAATTTTCTTACCATAAAATCAACGCCATTTAATTCAAAATTGTTCGCTTCAAGATTTGTTACTTCCAAAGATGCAATAATTATGGCTTTCAAATTTCGCTTGATGCTTGCATATATTTTCTCCTCCCAAATATTTGTTTTGCCAATATTCTCAAAATACGTTTTGAGCTCTTTAAGTGGCCACATGTTCTCCTGTGCTTTAGGAATCGATTCACTTTTTTTATTCATGAAAAACTTCTGAACCGCAAAATTTGTAATGTGAATCGATTGATGCAAGTTGTTGAGATTGAATGGACTTGAACTGAATTTGATATAACAATCCTTATACACAAACAATTGAATCGACTCCTCACGGATTAATGTCAAAAAATAAATTCTCATATCAAATTTACGCTGATGAATAATCAATGGACGTTCGATGTACTTTTGGACGACGAATTTTTTTGCGGATGTTGAAATGAGATTTAAGATTTTTGTTTCATCATTCATCACAACAACTCCAGTACCTGAGGATTGACCAATAGGTTTTGCAATCCATAAATTATTGTGTCCATCATATTTCACAAAAGGCCAATGTTCCTTTATCAGTTCGCAGCATTGGAACACTTGAGATTTTAACATTTCAACCAGATAGTAACTTTCGAGCTTGAATTTTCTTGTGCCGTTCATGACTTGTCGCATATTTATGAGAAAATCATTTTGATTCTTTGGAAATTTAATACACAAATCAAGGAGCTGACTGGAATCGAGATCTTCGTGATGATCCAAACGTATTAAAAGTTCCAGTTTCTGAATCGCAAATTCAACACATTCAGTGGATAAGTCTGCAGATTTTTTAAAAAAAGATAAAAAATCTTGACTCTCATTGAGGAACGTAAGAAAACCGATAAGAGCTGTACGACGAAAGTCTTCACAGAACTCATCCTTAGTTGCTTTGTCCACCATGATGTGACTTCGTTGATAATTTAGATCCGTAATGCCATCAACATGGTACCAGTGATAATTTTGCGCACAATTATCGAGGCCATCTTTTGTGGTGAAGTCTAGCAGGCGCTGTCTGCTAATGGAATTAACATATGGCATCACATTTTGAACATGAAGTGGCTGCACTGGACGATTTCGTGGTTGCCAAATGAAATAAAATGGTAAATTCTTCATCATGCCACTCATAATGAGTCGTTCAGATGGTGGAATATAAGCCAATTGTTCAGACTTTGAAATTTTCTCGATCCAGCCTCTGTCCAATAAAATTTGTCGAACTGTTTCATAACCTCCAATAAACATAAAAATTTTCTTTTCGGTTTTTGCTTTTTTCACGCGGTTTTCAAGATCTTTCATGTTGAAATTATTCAATAAAGCTGTTGATCGATGTGCCATTTTTAAAAGATGAAAGATGTTGTCACTGAGAATTTTGTTTCTTATTTCATAATCGACAGATATCTGTTATAAAATGTTCTAACAAATGTTTGTATTATCCAAAGCCTCCTTCGTCAATTTTCTCCCAGACACGTGTTCGTTAAAATTCTAATTATGTTTAAGCTTATGCACATGTAAGAGTGCATAGTGAACCAAAAGTCATCTCACTTTTCAAGCGCTTTTTGCTAAACATCCGCAAAAATGAATTTCTCAGTTCTAAATGACCGATTCATTATTTTCTGATTGAGCGAAAATATTTGCCGAAGTCGAGAACTTGCAAAGTATTTATTTGACATGAATATTTTTTACATTCATTCGTATTGGAAGAATTTTGGTGAGAGCATGCTGAAATTCATTTATAAACTGAGTTTGCTGTTTTGGTGTCCATCGTTGCCTCAAGGCATCGCGTCAAATTTGGAGCAACATGAGGAAATTAATGACTTCGCACAACATTTTGTCGTTCAATTTGCCCTAAATTGTGATTTGTGTCATTTTGATAGCTGAAATCAGTTGAATTAGGAAAGTTAAAGCGACAGAAGCAGATTTTAATTAAAGCATTTTTTGAACTTTTTTGACATTAAAATCGATAATTCCGATCCGCAATCGAATATTTGAAATATTTTTTTCCTCAACAAAATAATAAAAATCACGAAAGCAAAATTTTCCCATGGGTGCCCTTAAACCTGAAAATGCCAGTCAGTCCCCTCCACACTCATCGAATACAACACTTAAAGCATCATCATGATTCTCTATTTCAACGATTTCATGCTGAGGGGATGGTTCAATTTCTGATTTGAAAAGTTTCTTTTTTTTTTTTGCACAATTTTTTTTCTTTTGCTTTTTTTTTATTGCACCCCAATCGAAAAAAAAATAAATAGACAGGCTTGCTACACGCTCATGGGGCTTGATTGTTATGTGTGAGATGGGTGGATGGGAGGTGGGCGTATGTTGAAAATAAAACGATTGTTAGTGTGAAGCGATTCGTTTCCTTGAGGCATAAATAAATGTTTATATTGCTGGTTTTTTTTTTTCGGTGATTTTTCTTTAAAGGAAATTGTTTATTGTCCTTTTCTTCCTTGCCGTTCAGCGAAACGAAATTTATGGACTTTTTGGCAATTTCAATAAAAATCAAATCTGTTAAATTTAACAATCTGTTTCCTTATTTAAATGTTTCAATAGATCAAAGTTCATGATTTAGTGGTGACAATTTTTCATCGCAATTGAAAGTTTTCATGATTTCACACTTAAAATTGATTGAGAAACAAAATTTTATGGTCAATTTTACATAAAATATTTTCGCTTTCAGAAGTGATTTTTGCGAAATTCAAAAGTGGAACAAGATTTGATGGCTTTGAAAAAAAAAGTAGCTCAATACATAGATTTCGATTATTAAAAGACTTTATTGTAAAACCAAATCATAACAGTCATTAGTAGGTTAATGAACGAGCGCACATATCAAAATAAAAATCACTTCCCGCTGTGAACTTGACAAAAAGCGAATGGCAAATTTTCAAAAGACTTCTCACGTCCTTATAGCGATAACTAAACCTACATTCTTCATCTCACTCCATCACAATCCAAATTAACTACAAAAGTGTCATAAAAATTGGATAAACATCTGTACCATATAATCTCATTTACCAGCCAATGTACACACGGCCGGCTGCCACTTTTTGTTCGACATAATTTTAAAAGCTGTTCTTATCCACTTAGAAAAAACAAGTGCTTTTCCATGAATTAAAACAAACTCTCAAAAGCGGGGAACGGCAATGAGAAGAAAAGACGATGAAGAAAACTCATAATTTCATTATGCTTTTCCACCTACCTACAGACAAACCGCCGCAGCATGAAAATTATGCTCGTAAAAAATACCATCACAGCAAGTGGCTTCTGAAGAGTGTGGGAAGAATTACACTTCGAAAGAATAAATGAAGGAAAATTTATAAAAAAAGGAACATAATAATATTTAATATTAAATAAAAAAAAATGCTGAAAAATTCCTCCGAAGAGCAATGAGTCGACGAAACTCAATTGGGTGCAAAAGATGTGAAAGCAATTCATGAGGGATAAAAAAAAAGTGTAAAACATTATTAAAGCATAACGAGCATAGGCAGCAGAACAACAACAGACAGAAAGTGAAAAGAAACTGAGAATGGTACATGGAATTTGGGGGTGGAATTTCTTTCTTTCTCTCGATATGCCCGCGGGATCGATACACAAGCAAACAAACAAACATTTGGAATTAAGCGCGTTGATGCCGAAGAAGAGGGAAAAAAGTTACTTCACTGTTGATGCTCAACAATTTTTTTTTTTGTAACGATATTTTGATTGGGAAAATATTTGTTTCACAACGAGAAGCAGATAAAGAATAATTCGTTACGAGGGAACTTTTGAGTCACCGCATCGAAGGAATGAAGAACCGTAGAAAAAAGTTTCTCGATTGTCGGCAAATTTTAAATTTTAATATTAAATCGATAATGTTTGTTTAAAAGAAAACATTTTGACTGCCATATCAGTGTCAAATTGACGGCAAAAGACAAAGTTTTCGAGCGAGGGGTGTGAATTGATTAATTTCTTGCTCTTTCCATATCAAAATGTCAATAACATGCACACGACAAAATAAATTGGCTTAAGTTGTTTGCGACTTGGGAGGAATAAGTTTTGTGAATTGATGCGATTTGTTTATATTTCAAAATTAGGAAAATAAGTTTGAGCAGCACTGCAAGAATTATTGCAATGTCTTCTGCTTCTGCTCGACATACTTTTCCTGTTATGTAAATTTTATTAAGTTTCTGCCACCAAAACAAGAAAACTCATCAGCAATCAAAGTCCAAACTGAGACCAATCCCAAAATTCTACGATTATTTTGTTCCACAATTGTAGCTTCAGTCATCAGAGACAAATTGCGTGAATGTGCTGTGTGTAAACTCACAACAATAAAAACAATATAAAATGTTTAAACAATTTAATTGAAGCATTTTTTAACATACAACATTCAACACCCCGATACAAGAAAGAAAACTCGAGTTTAATGGCAACCTCATGTTTAATAAAGTGTTTTACTTGTTTTTGGAAAATTAATTAAACGTACAATTAAGTCACAAATGTTTGCACACTCCTGAAACTCCCCATGCTTCATACATGAACATTATTTCTTCTTGGGAAAGTTCTGAAATTTTGCTTGATTTTTTCAGCTTGGATTGTTTCATATGAAAATGATAACAAACTGCTTCGGGGTTGGTGGGTTAATTTAGATAAATTTTCAGCTTGAGATTTTAAAGAAAATCCATTTTCCAGTGTGTGTAGCAGGAAGATTGGGGGGAGACGAAGTGAAGTGAAAATTGAAATAAATTGGTTGCCGAGACAGTTTAAGAGGCAAAAAATATTCTCTCTGTTCCTTTAGTCAATTAATATTCATTTTAAACATTTAATTAAAAGCCATAAAAGCATAAAAGCGGCAACGACAGAAAACCACATGGAAAATTCAAACATTTCCTTACTCGTCGGCGTCTAACCTAGAACAGAATGGAGGAATGTTGTTGCAATTAATTTTTATTTAGAACTTTTTAAATAGCTTTAACTTGGCCGATTAGCGATGTTAGCTTTTAAGACTTTTTTGCGAAGGAAACAGATTCACGTGAGTCACATTTAAGAATGTCCACGAGCCACAATTTGTTTGCTGAATTTTTGGTGGCTCGCCGCTCAGAGGTCGTAAAGAAAACTGGATTTTGCTTTATACTATTTGTCTCGATGACCATGAAAATATTTTCAATAAATATTCATTTGATTATGTAATTTCTTCGCCATCATCTTCGACAAAAAATGCGGACGTTCATGACGAGTTCTGATTAAGAATATTTTTTGTTGATTTTTTAAAAATTCCTCTGTTGCTAATTCCGAAGAATTGTTATAAAAGTTTTAATAATTTATTTTGTCGCATTTCCGTGCTAAATTTCCATAGAGCTCGCGCAAGTGTTCCATAAGTGAAAATCAAAGAAGCACTTTATAGAGAGACGGGAAGAAATGCATTGACCATAAGTGGACCGTCATCATAATGTGTTGCAATGTTTATGTTGCTGTTGCAATTGAGACAGTAAATTATGGAAATGGAGAAAACTTGAAGTAAATTATGTGCGATAAATCAAAATCAGCGATTTCATTAAAGGGAGTCACTTGCTTTCATTACAAATTCTAATTTGCGCAGAAAGTCTCTTTCGTATGTTTAATTCCTGTTCGACCAGAATTACAAGATGATTTCTATAATCTGACTTTGGCTTTATTTAAAAACGTGCAAGAATTGCAAATAACTCTGAAATTACCAATTTGAAAGAATTTGAAATGGAAACTGATCAGTTCTGATTAACCGATTGCAACTTGTAGCATACTAAAGTGAAATTGTCATCAGAAATTCACTTCTTTCAATTGCGCTAGAGAACTCGATTTCTATTTTCAAGAATTCCAACTTTGATGCGTACTTTATATGTATCGCTAAATTCATGGCGCAGCTGAGACATTTATTTATATTCAATTGCACAAAATGCATGGCAAAGCCACAAACCTCATTTGACTAATTCAATTGAAGGAAATGTTAAAATTGTGCTCTGCCTGGAGAATAATCTTTTGTTGAATGGACAATGCGAATACATCGAGAACATTTTGAACGTGCTCGAAACGCAATTTCATGTTGGCAATTTGTTGATGTTTACTTTCCTCTTCTTTAAGCTGGCAAACAAAATATTAAATGGGACAAACATTTGAGGAGTGGGTCAAATGTGAATTTTCACTTCCCAAAAGACTATTGACATGCCCATAAAAAAAGCATCGAGGCAGTTTGTGTGTCATGCAAATAGTAAAAGAATTTTTATTTTCGTCTACAATAGAGCAAATGAGTAACATGCGTTCAAACAAATTGATTTGTTAAAGCCGCAAATGTGTTAAAAGCTCCATGTGATTCAATATGATTTAATCCATTAATAGTCATTTTCTATTTCATTAGCCTTCAAAACCGCATCTTAAGTTTCTAGGCATTTCTTTGAGTCATCGATGAGGTGATGTTGATGACGATGCGGCCTTTTGTATTCAAAAATAAGAAATCTATTAACTGTTTCTTGAAAGAAATTACGGTTGCCTCAAAAAAAAAAAAAAAACTCATACACCAAAACGACCTCACAACATTCACTCACGCATCGGGGCGGAATTGCAGTGTGCCTAATGAAAGCCACAGAAGCAATAATTAAAAAGAGTCTACTTGCTTTTCTTTAATTCGACCACACAATTGATTTGCTCGAAAAGCAACGCTGAGTTTTTGTTGTGCAAATTATGATGCTAACTTAGTATTATGAGTTCTATTGGCGCCATAAATACCTACGCAAATCCGAAAACTTAAACGATAACTTACAAAATTTTATATTTGCATAATCTAGTCAACATCTGATATGCTAGATATTACTCAAATTAACAACATTACAATTTTACTAACAACATGTGCATCATTTGCATTATTAACTCGTTAAAATTGAATAATTTTTTTATTTCTCTTTCCGTGGCATCACATGATTGTTGTGCTGGATGCAATGTGCAGTCAGTTCTCATGATAATTTCTTATTTTTTATTTTTTTACTAATATTTTAACATCGGATATTAAATTATAATTTCATTACTTTTATGTTTTCTTCTTCGTCGCATTTAACATTTGCACCCGCTGGTCTTTTGTTTCTCACAGCATGATTCTCTCTGTCTATATGCATTTTGAGTTTCATATTCGTTTGCTTGTGTTTTCTATTTTAATTTTTCAGTTGTTGAAAGCTTTTTTTTCTGCGAAAACAAAAAATCGCAACAAAAGCTTTTCCGAAATATTACTTTCGGCAATCTTTTGAAACACGCAATGTGGAGAAATTATTTGGTCAGCTCACTGTGACATTTTTCGTATTGTATTCTAAGCTCGACATGCTCAATAAGTCTCTGTCTGTATATTTTTTTTATTATTATTTGGGTCCGGTTTGCGCTCACAGTTTGTAAGTTGAGAAAAAAAAAGCTCTCAGCCATCACTCGGTTTGTAACACACAGACCCCAAAAAACCAAACCAAGTCATGAGCAAGGTGGAAGGGGCACAGCAGCAAGTAAAAGTGGGACTTTTGCACGAGTTTGTGTTATTTTTTTCTCTTTCCATTCATTCACATTTGTACACATAACTGATTTTTTATTTTTTATATATATTTTTTCCATCGAATTTCTTGCTCGCTTCAAGTGTCTTTTGTTGGCTTTAACATTTTTGTTCTGTCTTGGAATGGAAAGGCAGCTTTTTGAAAGAGAATTGCCAGAGATACCAACACCAGTGCACCGGTAGTGAGCTCGCAAAAGGCAGTCAAGAAAAAAAAAAATGAATTGGTGCTGCGGGAAAAAAAAAATTCAAATTCATTTACAATCAAAACGATATTTTTTAGTATAATTTGAAATTTCTGGTAAAGCAGATGTCGGAAATTGATCGCTTCGTGTGATTTTTTTTTTTTCTTTTGAAAGAGAAGAAAAATAATTTTCAAGTCCGAATGGCCAAAGTAAGTCCATGTGACACGAAATAATTAAAAGGATATGAAATATTTCCTCGTGAATCGAAAAGAAAGAATTTTTATGTTTTTGTGGCACAGAAAAGTGAAAGGAGAAAATAATTTTTGCTGTTTTGTAAAAGGATAAAAAAAAAGAAAGAAAAAAATCAACTGCCAAAAGAAAAGCTCAATTGCAAACAGGATAATAATTTTCCTGGTGCGATAAGAAGAAGTGTTGGAGAGAAAATATACGTTGTGAATGAATTCAAACCGTTTTGGTGCCATAAAAAATAATTGAGAACTTTTACTTAAATTCCGTTTTGGATATTATCGTGCACATTGCAGACTCATTTCACATGGATTAAGTACCTGGATTTATAGCAGTGAACGGAAGTAATTGCTCTTCACTGATTGTGTGGATATTTCAGAAGTTTCAAATATTATACTTTTTTTTTTGCAACTATAGCAAACGAGTAAAGGATTACCGAAAATCGACTGTCCCGAAATAATAAAAGGACAAGCTCAAGGATATTAAAAAAAATCAAAAAAAGGAAAAATTATTTTTCTTTTTGGAATTTATTTCGACCTTCAGCGAGCATAAAAATATTAACGCTACAAAAATGCTACAACCCAAGGTTGTAGTGGGTGATTTGAAGCACTTGCTGCTAGTGTTTAGTATCACATTGTTAATTTATGCAAATCCTGCATTATCACAAATAGGTGAGTAAAGTGATTTTAGTTGTGGTTTTTAGAGGAGATAAAAAAAGTTAATTCAGTTTGTCCAGTTGGGGCTTAGAATAATTTAGCATATTAATTATGTCTGGATTCGAGGGGTGAAAAAACACAAAAAATGTTATGCCAAAATGGCATTCCAATGTTTGCCCCTTCGATCATAACATAAAAGATTTTTTTTTTAAACGATTTCGAAGTAACAAAAGACAACGATCTTGATTCATGTCAGAATAACTCTTGAAATGGCTGTTTTGTTATTATAATTAAATGCTAAAAGTTATTTGGTTCTGCAATGTCGCTATTAGTGCTCGTGCGCTCGAGTGATATTTTACTTCTTTTTTTTTGCTGCAGAACAGAATGCAGGAATTTTGTTTAAAATCTGAAGTTATTTTATGCTTCTTCCACTAAAAGCGCACTGTAAATTTATGTAAACATGAACTCGCATCGTCGAGAACGGTTTTTTTTTGGCGTCGATGCCGAATGAGAATGAGATTGCAATTACAATTCATTGTCGTCACGGCATAACCTTGTTTGCTGTAAGAGCTTGCGCGCGAGTGAGAATAATGCTTTGTTGTTGTCATTGGACTCTACAGTAGCTTCTGTTCTTCTACTGTCACCCACATTTCATGCTGTTATTACTGTGCTATTTGTAAAATAGAAAAAAACTGATCTCTCGGAAACAGGTTCTTCAGTCGTCTGCATGGTGAATGAGTTAAGCGGAAAATAAAAATTTGTTCTGCCTGCAAATGTGAAGAGCGTTCGAGATTCTTTGCCAGCTGATTATTAGCATGACGAACCATGCGTGTCATCACTCAAAAAGAGAAAGAAGAATGGACGAAAAGATTGTTCTCCGGAACCAATTTAAAACTGACGCAATAATGACTTCTTTGACTGTCTCTTTTTTTATTTTATTGCGCTAGAAAATTGTGATGAGATAACGATCGGTTGTGTTGAGTTGATATCGTCGTGTGCATAATAACTTTTGTGAGGCCTTAGTAGATCAAGGTTCTCTCTCTCTTAATGCTTCTTATTACTTCGGCAGTTAAGTTTCCAATTGATTTCAACCATTCGACCTTTAATTTACAACACCGATCGTCAGTTTCCATCAACATCATTAAATTCAGAATTAATTCATAAAAATTTTAATTATTTTTCTACAATTTCAAAAGCAGCGAATTAAATGCAAATTTTTAGATGATTGTCTCAGACTTCGGACGATGGCCCCGAATGAGAGCATAACTAAACAAAAAGTATGATCATTAAGCATGAATGGTAATTATATGAAACAAAAGGAATTTTTTTTTTAAGGTTACAAACCTTTAGTATATTTTCGGCGATGCCAAATAAATAACTAAAGCGTTATAATGCAATTGACGGTTTGGTGCTTTTTATTGTTTCTCTCGCGTCGTGAATTTTGAAATACTATTCGAGTCTGATCGCTATCATTTAAAATGTTTTTGATGGATATGCAAATATCTCACATCACATGGCATTTTGCAAGAAATAATAATAAAAAGAAACAATAAATTTCATAACCAATCCGCAAGAATGTTATTTTTTGTGTGCTTCTCATTTTTTTGTGTCTTTCATTTATGTGGCGAATTCAACAATTTCAAGTAAATCCTTCGACGGGAATTTAGCAAGAAAATGAAGAACTGAATCGAATTGCTTATTAATTATTATTGATCTCATGGTTATAATTTCGTCTTCCATTACCATTAGCAAGGCACCTATCATGAGATCATCAGAGAAGCTGAAATTTATGGTTAAGCTATAAATTTAAAGAAAGAAAATCTCGCGATCGAGGGAATAAAGAAATATTTAAAGTTTTCTGACTTAATATGAAAATTAACGGAATTTTTTGAGAAAAATTTATTCGCATCTTTCTCTCTTGCGATCGATGAAAGCCAATAACGCTCGCAATAACGTTATGTTTCATTTCTTGAATTCACCAACAACAATTGGTAGTGCCCTCGAAAAATTAAGTAGCCGATTAATTGATTTTTCAAAAGAACGAGTCTTTCAATTGCGTGAAAATCTTGCTACTGAAACTTTTCAGCTGTTGATTTCATTTGTCATTATTTGTTAATTTTTTGGCTTTTTCCGTAGAGTTTCTATTTTAATTTCGAAGAGGCAACAACCAACAAAAAATTAATTATGAATCGGCGATTTTTATGCTGTAAAATGACATAGTTGAGGAATTTTTTCTGGCCAACTTAATCAGTTGAATCATTTAAATTTTTCTGCGTCACTTTCCCTATTGACGGACATTTAAAGCTATTTGTTGATTACACTTCTTAATGAAAATGAAACTTTTTATTGATTTCCACCGTCAATTAGTGTTGAACGAAAAAAAAATATCCCCAAGTGCATTTAATGATCACCACCGCTGTTGCGGCCGTCAAACAGATATCGAAGTAAAAGTGATTGAATAAGCAATGTTGCAATACGTTGCATCTTGTATCTAATCGCAAAAATAAAACTAATTTGTTTGTAAGAAAAAAAACAACAAAATTCCTCAATCAGATGGCATTAATGGGATAATGATCTGTTGATGGAGATATTGAGAGAAGGGTGAAGAAATATTATTTCGTTGATTATTGACTTCCATCACAAATCCATCGTACAGTCTCTGTAACTCATCTTAATGCAAACACGTCCCAAATGTCCATCATCATCATGTGCCGGAGTTAAAGCAGACGGCAGAAGCCAATTATATAGAAAATACTTTCGATTTATTAGAAAATTGAGATGCTTTAATGTGAAATTTGTGTAATTGTGATTTTGCTGTTATTTTCGCGCAATGAATAAAAATCCGAAAAGCACTTTTTTATCATTGAATTTGGAATGGAATTACCGATGAATTCAATTCATTAAGAAACTCAATTCAAAGATCATCTTTTGCCGGTGAAATTCTTTCACAAAAGCTGCCATTGACTATGCAAAAACGTTTAACTGAAATTATTGAGAAGAAAAATATCGGCACAGTTGCAATCATACGGCAAGACAACAACGAATATCCAGCTTCTCAAATATTTAAAACAAGTTTTGCAAATTTCTCTCGTTTTGCCAAGGAAAGAAATTAATGCAATCTTCCATTATCAAAACAATTATCTCGAAGAATTTATTTTGCCTTTTTTATGAAAGTGGCCCTCGAATAGTTAATTGAGCACCGAACAAAAGATCGTTGTAAATAATTTTTTTTTGGCAATCGTTAAACTCGCGAGAAATTCCTTCATATCGCAATCAAGTGAAACCACAACAGTCGATCATATATTTTACACCAACGTGTTACATGCGACTTTCCACATTAATCATGCATACACGATGAAATAGCTTTGTGCGAGCATTTAAAAAATTATAGCTACATATATATGAAATAGAAAGGACTGACAAACGACAGGTGACGAGTGTGTAAATGAATGAAAATAAATTTCCATTTAATAATCGACTGTTTAAAAGCTGAATAAATTAACTTTTTCCTCCCAATGAAGTTTGTCTACAGAAAAAAGTGCGGCAACAGCGTGTAGCGCAACGACATGTAAATTTTCTAAGTATACTTCTCTAAATCTCTCTATTGAATAACTCTAGTGGAAAAATATCGTCAAATGTTTCATTTTATTATTGTTGTGTGGGAATTTTGATGAAATTGATACACAAATATTTAACAGCTAATCGAAAAAAGAAAATTTCATAATTTTTTGTTATTTTTCTCTTTGGACGATTTTCGTTTTCTAAATCACTCAAATCGTTGAAATATTGCTTGAGAAGCATCAACCACAATCGATCTCATCGTGCGTGTCAGAGCGATCAAGAAACAATTTGATGAATTTTCAATTTCGTTGCATTCATTTATTGCCCGTTTGTGATAATCGACATTTTGCCACAGCAAATGTTCCTCAAAACAAACCCACAATGTCTGACAGCTTTTGTTATGTTTCACGTCAACTCTTTCGCGTATCAAAATGCCATCAATCACCTCACAGTATAAATCTATACTATAGATGAAGGAAAAATTCAAAATGCTATATAAGAATTTATTATGGGATGTTATCATCATTCATGCAGCATGCGTGTTCAATTCCACAATTTGAAAGAGAAAATCGATCTACGCGGAAACAATTCATTAGCGAATGGAATTGAAATTCCATCACAGGCAAAGTGTGTTTTGCACTGGTCATTTCATATGAAATAAAAAAAAAGAAAAATTATCAGTCGCTCGAGCACAAACATTGAATCGGGTTCGGCCAGTCGATGTTGTTGTGGTGGGGGCAATGCGACGACGACACAACATGATGAGCAAATCCAAACCAAAAACCAGCTTTTGAAAATGTAAACGACGAAATATCGACTTGAGAAGCAAAAAAAAAGAGAAAATCTTTTATTGATAAATTCGATGCTGTTTGACATACATTTTAGTTTGCTCTTAGCTGAATTGCGATTTTTTTTTTTTTTTGGTTTCGAGAGCTTTAAGCCTTGCAAAATTTGTTCCATTACGCAGAGTTATATCTAAATTGGAATGATTTTTAAGGAGCCTGTGAATGTTGCAAAATCACTGGCGCAGAGCGAATATTTTATGTCGTTTAATGAAATTAAAATTTGAATATTTTGTGGAAATCTACGCCGCTATGGGCACAGTTAAGTTTGACGATTTTATTTTTCTCATTATTTTTTCGCTAAATTAAAATGAACCAAAAGTTGATGACTTTAAACTTCTTCAATATCCACTGAACGCTTTTTATTGCTTCTTGTAAGCGTCTTTTCTAGGGATTTAATATTCTTAATATTCGCTGACAAACCAAAGTCATTTATTTTAATAACAAAATAGATATTTTTAAATTAATTCATTGATTCATCAGCACGGTTGTTCAGTTCAGTTTACGAAAGATTTATTTTTATTAATAATCTTCCATTTGACATTTCACAGTGGAACATTTTTATCTAACAACAAACTCATTCATGCTTCGATTTAAAAACTTCAAATTATCAAAATACGATCCAAAGTTGTACAACTCTATCAACTTAATTTTGATTTAATGAATGGAGATTTTTTTTTGCTAAGTAGTTTGAATAACTCTGCTGGTTCCGTTGCGATTGATTGAGAATTCACAAACTTGCTGAAAACATGCAAGGAATTTTTTTTTGTTGTGAAGGCCGACATGGTGAATTGTTATACACTATCAATAAAAATATATTCTGGTTTTGTTTGGAAATATTTCTAGATTATGGTACATATGTTAGCCTTCAAAATGAACTGAAGTCAGGGTTAATATAACGCGACCATTAAGTTGCAATTCACATTTTGCTAATAAAATTTTTCACGCGATAGTCCGTACAGGAATTGGGGCCAATTGGCAAATACACTTGATTCGACACATTTTTAATGGCACCGTGGATTTGATCATATAAAAGTTAATAACAGGTTTTGCCGTGCTGGTTGCTGTTAAGCTATGTGGCTATACATTAATTTTCAAGCTTATGACGCAATCTTATAATGCTTTAGCTCGAGAGTCTCTTCGTTTTGTTGATATTTGCCATCCGATTGGTTTTTACTTGAGATTTTAAATCTCCTTAAAATGGTCTCTAAAACAATAGATAGAAATTTCTACTTTTTAAAATTTACGATATTTTTGTTTCTCCTCCATCACACATGTAAATTCAACTTGCCGGAGAAGTCGAAACGGCAGAGGTAAAATTGTGTTACACCAGACTTATTTTTCCAATATATTTTATGTATAAATCACAACATCATTTCTTCGAACCACCATCCGTGAGAGATTTTATCAAGTATTTTTGTGAATTTACATTTAATAATCAGCTACGCACGAAACAAGCAAAAAAAACTTAATTTGGTTTGTGCTTTTGACGATATTTAATTTTTTTTTTTATTCAATACAATATTTGCCGCACATGAGATGGATTTCGGTGGAACTTTCACATTTCCGAATTATTAGTTTTGTCCGCAAGACACTCGACAAAGAAAATTTCTCGCGGCAATGATCACTGGTTGAAAGCAAATGGACAACAAAACAAAAAAGTCATGAATGATGGACCGAGAGCTTGACTTTTGTCCGCGATATAAAGTGCGAAGATAAAACTACTGTCGACTACAGCCGTTCACTTTTTTTTTGCGGAGTCAATTACGAATCTTAAACAAAGGCGGATTTAATTAACAAAAAGTTAAAAGTAAGATATGCACGCGAAGAATGTGCGAAAGGCGACAACATTGTTGTAGAAATTTATTGGCACTTGCGACTAAAGATCTTTCACTTGCGATATTTAGTTTCAATCGTCTTACTTTCTGCTGCATTTCTTAATCTCAAAAATAAAAGAAATTATCCTCGTCGACCTTGTATTGTCCCAGTGAAGACGCAACACTGGACTGACACGATTTGTTATGTGAAATTGGCACAGAATTCTTTGCTGTACTGCAACTAGCGATCAAGAGATCAAGCGAGAAAAGTGGAGAAACCATAAGACACTTGATTTCTTTCTTTTTTTTTTAATGCAGTCCGGCTGGTGACTTCAATGCCAGATAAGAATAAGAAAAGCAACCACTTGCCCCATATTTTTCTTCGTGATGAGAAAGGAAAAGTTTTTTTTTCTTGCTAAATTTTCATGATTCAGCACAAAATAAACGATCGACAGACCCCCTTATAGGGTCTTTATTATCATTTAGATTAATACCAGGTCAGACAGGAATTGAAAGCATTTTCAATTACCGGAAATTTGGCTCGAAATTGCTTGAAGCGAGAATTCGCTTTAAAAATCGATTATCGATTTAAAAAAAAAGACGCCTCAAGACACTTGTGGATTCTGAACATATTTTGACAAACACGAATACAATTCATTGTGTATCTAAAAATCGTGCCTAACAACTTTTTACTATGATCAATATTAAACAAGTCTGTTTTCTTCCGCAACAACCGATCATCTCTCTATTCATAAAACAATAAAAATGAAATCGATAATTTTTAACCAGCCAAGCCAAACACGGCTGTGATATTTAAATTTCTCATCTTTCAATGTTGTGATGAGCAAACTCACGATCATCAATAAACATAAAAGCGCATTGTGTCAAATTAGGAAGATGCCAAACTGAGTCGATGATCGTCTTCGGCATGACTTTCAATCGCAATTTGAACAAGAGCCATTCATGTTTATCGAGTTAAAATGTCTCTCTCTCTCTCTCCCTCTCTCTTCAACATAAAAGACATTTTAACTTGGCATAAGGAAACGCCAAAGAATTGGGTGGAAAAGAAAACGAATTGAAGAAGTCTCGCGTGCGCGGGGCATAAGAAGTTGAAGAAATATGTTATAAGGTTGTTGGTTTTTTTCGTTGACCTACATAGTTCTCATTTTATTCTTATTTTCTTCAATGGTATTCTTCTTGTACACACAACACTCGTATTTTTTTTTTCTTGCGTTTTCAATTAAATTGCCTGAATACATTTTATTACCTTTAATGCCGCGAAAGAGATTACTTCTTCTTCCAGACCCAACACTGCTGAATAATAAATTCCTTATTTTAGTCTATTCGAAAGAGATTTAGCATGGCTTGTTTTTTTTCGTTTGTTGATTCATCTTCATTCTTCGGCGAGACCCAGAAAGTGAACCTCGTGCGGTGATTGTGAAAGAGAGATAAAAATCCAAAACAAATCAAATATTTGATGGGAGAAGTGTGAAAAAGAATTATGGATAACAATAAATATTCTTTTTTTACGATAGAAACCGTAATCGACAGTAGATAGAAGCATTTGTTGGGCATTTTCTAGGTCTCTAGGAAATGGGCTCGTTAAGTTTTTGAGCTTTATTTACATTCAATTAACCAATTTTCAATTGCTTGAACTAAAAAACCTTTTGAATGGGATTTTAAACCATAGTTTATGTTTCTGGCGATGGGAATTTTTATTTATTTGAATTTGACACAGAATTTCAGTGACACATTGCGCAGCGTCGAGAGAAACTTTTACGATGGAAAAGAATTTTAATTTTCATTGTTGTGAAGCACGTTTTTCACTTTCAAGCTTGGCCTTTCACATTTAAGATTTATTGTGAGTTCTACTTTGAAACGATTTTTATCATTGAAATTTTTTAAATTTGTCGGCGAAATTTTTCGACAAGTATTTTTTACAGTGAGACAGAAATATTATTTCATCATTGACTCATTTTTTTTTATTTACCGCAATGAATTGAATCAAAATTTAATCGATTACTGGTTTTCAGCCATTATTCTGCTTCCATCAGCATTCATTTCGTTCGATTATCCAATGAATAATTAAAGGTACAAAAGTGCTGGCCGCAACTAATAAAAAAAATCGGTAGTTAAAACTTAAAGTGAGCTTCAAACGGTTCTTCAATTTTTCTCTATTTTTATTTTGTGCTTCAATTAAAAATTTAATAGCGATTTAACAAAAATATCTGTTTTCAATTCTTCAATCTTTAGTTTCCGTTTTTTTTTTGGGCCGTTTTTTTTTAATTTTTGGCATTGTTTTTATTTCGCAAACCGAATAAAAAGCGGTAACAAATAATTCGATTAACATTACTCAGCAAAATATGAATTAAAAGAAATATCGCAAAGCATTTCACTGTACAAATAATTGCATTGTCGCCCATTAAACTACTTTTGCCAAAATTTCCAACGCTCCACATTTAAGTGTTCGATGAAAACAATTTTAATTTATAATAATCGACTGCTTTGAAAAGCACAATTGACATTGAAACATCGCTCACAGCCAAATATAATTTATGCTTAGCAATTTCCGGTTTCGAGGATGAAAAAAAAGGTGTTCAAATGAAAGAAATGAAAGGTGAAAAGTGATATTTTTCATCATCATTTCATTACCGGTTCAATGAGTTTTGCTGCGTCGGAACAGAGGCAACAGTGAGAGGATGATGGAGAGAGATGAATGAATGGAAAGTCAACAGGTTTCAGGCTCAATAGCAATAATTTTTTTTATTTCGTGCGACGTCGAAATTTGCCATTGTTGATTTCGCAAAAATGGGCTCAATGCGAATGTGAAATTTTAACTCATTCGATTTTTCGGGTCGATGAAGGGCAAAATGGTCAAAAGACTCACAACGAACTAAGAAAGGGAATGAGAAACTGGTATTTTGGAAACCATTTTCGACTGACTGTGCACTTGCTTCAACATTATTTTCAAAAAAAAAAAAAATATTCTAAAACTTTCTCCTTATGAAATGCACAAAGATGGCGAAGTTGATAATGTTTGTTTACGGAAATAGATCAAACTAAATCGGGAAAAAGTGTTTTAAGAAATCTTGGGCTTTCAACTTGTTCACTGTTTCGAGTTTTATAAGTTTAAAACAAGAGCAGCATAAATAGGTCTCTAGAATAGCCAGTCAACATTTAATGGGACTATCAACATCGCTCTGTTTTCACTGTTTCAATTACGGAAATTATTCGCGTTATATATCTAGATATATATGAAATGCTACAATACCAAATCAAGACGATATTTCATTACGATATTCACTTTTCTTTCAATCGCAAATTCTGCTTTGATCCGCCATTCCATATCGTGGCTTGGCTATACCATTCATTGTTGCAAAGGTATTTAGAATGAAAAATGTGAATATATATATGAATCATATGGGAATAGATTGATGGAATAAAGTGAAATGGCATGTCTAATATTTTTATTGGAATTTCGCAATTCGCTTGCGGCACTTAGAGTTGATTGCGTTAGATCCGGGCCAAAGAGAAATTCAAATTATTGTCTAATTTTTAGCACGGAATTGCACAATTTTCGGTAATGAAACCGATCATTTACTCATATGCTGCTTAATATGTTTCTAGTGCTACTTTGTAATTATGGATCGTTGTAATTTCTGCATCAAACATTTCATTAACTTGAAGAGTACAAAAACAAGATGTTCACACAATTTCCCATATTTGAGACCTATCACATTCTATAGTCACACTACTCATCTTTTTTGTCGCTTTCTATTAAACGACGAACAACTTCCATGTGTCGGCTGGAAAATTGTGTAAATAATGCCATTGAATGCTCTTTCTTTCCGGAAAAAAGTAATACAAACATTAACAAGTCTGAGTTATTAGCGATGATGAACATTTGGAACAAGTGCACAGTATACAGACAGACTGAGAGACACACACGCGAAATGCCAATTTTCCTTTTCCGATGAAGAATTATTATGAGCTCCCATAATGCATTTGGGCTGGTGATGATGAGAAAGTGCATTTCAACTTACATGTGAGAACCAGTGGACTCATTAATTTCCCTTCTCTTACAATTGCAGATCTATTGCTGTCGAAGAATGATTTTCATTAAGAGTCCATGAATCTTGAAATCTTAAAACAATCGAGTTAATTATAGTCATTTGTGACTCCAATTATTATTGCTTTGTGGTATGAAGCTAATTATCAGCTTGTGTGATTTGCTTTCAATTGCGTCAAGACGGTCTTTGATTTTCACTCGAAAGTAAAATAAAAAAAAAAATTCTTGGTCAAACTGAACGGTTATTTGTTTAATAAGCATTGAAATGTGCGGTCGACTTCAATTAGTTGCGCCCAAAACAATGGCACAATTTATAGGTATTGAAGTCGCGATACGCACGAATGAAATCAATTTACAATCGTACAACTCAAACCATTTCACTTCAATCTTAATCGCTTTTTGATCAGTACATTCGACTCGCGAAAAAAAATGCACACAATCAATCTTTCTCTCCGCCACCTTTTAATGGTGCCAGTAACGCCCAGATCGCAATGATTTATTACTTCAATAAGGTTTTTAATTAGCCTCTGCCGCGGTTTATATTTTTAGATTTCTGATGATAAATCATCATCGATATAACGAGCATCTATTATGCCATTAACATTTGACATTAATGCGGATTGCTTCGCGCTTCTCTTCACAAATTCCCAAATCGAACTTCTGACTGTTGGCTCTTAATAAACAACATTTTTATTGACTTTTTCGATCTCTTTGACCGCAATCGTTTGCTTTCGTATGAATGTGTGAAATATTTTTTTTTTTTCTTTTTGGAAAACTTCTCAACTGATAACCATAAAAAAGAGATTTGCATTGTGGAGATAAATGCAAATAACTTGATGTTATTGATCAAATATTTAAAGAGAGTATTGCGTTACAATGGAGACCAAATAACGTCAACAAGTGTCACTTCATGAGCACGCTATAGTTTGAATTTTTCTTAAAGTCAAACAATTATGACCGCAAAAAAAATTAATTTGACAAAGTGAAATTGACAATTCACTGATTTCAATGGTGTCACTCAAGAAACCACACATGATGTTTCGCAATGAGACCAGCCTCAAATTCAATTGCTATGAGACACACAATTTGAAATCACCCAATTTCACATTGAAGAAAAAGCAACAAAATCTGATGGCTAGGTAGAGATTTGTGGCGTTGTCTTAAGCATTCATTATTGTATAGATGAAGATATTTCTCAATTGAGCTCGTGGCTGGCATTCATTTGTGCGTTTCATCAAATAAAGACTCAATAGTCAATTTAATGGAATTATGCAAGAACCCACAATCATTCAAAGACCATTTTCGTCTCCGTTTGTGATCTATTCGATGGGTGCAGCAGCATTACCATAACTTTTTCGGAGTAATTCAAAAAAAGGCAGCTTCGATGGAACGCACACACAATTCATTCGCCTCAGTGATTAGCTCAAGGCCAAGCTGAAGCAACTATTGAGTACCATTATTAGAGGGACTAAGTGATTCATCTATTAGACATGGTTCACATGCAGTAAAAATACATTTTGTTTGAGACAAATTGCTCTATGACATGATTGCTCTGTGTAATAGCGAAATATCTTTTTAGGGAATCTACGAAAATATCTCTGCCAGCGCATTCGAGCAATTTTACATAACTCTTCAGCTGTTTAATGGCAGTGAAATGGGTAATGAATTAATGAATTTATGTGCGATTGACGCAATTTGCTTTTTTGTGCGCGTTGCGAATCGGCAGCACAAACAAATTCTGTGAAATTTCTGCACGAAGCAAAATCAGCAGGCAACCGGCAAAGCCTGTTTTTTGCTATTTGGGGTGTCCTCATTTCAAGTCACCACGCGATCAATTGCTCCGGAATTGATTTCGTTCCGCAACAAAAAAAAATTATGTCGATCGAACTGGAATTTCATTGACGGAAACATATTTAGATTCAACATCGATTTGCGATTCTAGTTTTTGGAAAATATTAGAAAACCAAAACACGATCTGCATAAGCTCTGCTGTCCATTTACAGCAAATGCCATAATGGTTATAACATTCACGGATTTATAATCCAATGAGCGATAAAATTGCGATTAAAATACTTTCTTCAAACTGCCCACTTGAGTATTCGCCTGGTAGCGACCGTACCAACAGCAGCACCATTTATATCGCGCAATCAACATAAACACATTGCTCGAACACTCGTCAGTTATGTTTATCACGCCCGATTACGGCACAGTCATGCACTCCATTTAGAGCTTTTGGTATCAATAAATAATTAAATTGAATAAACATTTGTGCAATTTACGTAATTATTACGAATGATATGCTGCCTTGCGTTTGGAATTTTGATCCTTTTAAATTGTACATGCAAAATTTTGCACACTGAAATTCTACGACGATTTGTAACATTTGACTTTTGATTGAGCTACAACAATTAAAGTGAATTCAGTGGGAACTTTGTAATATCTAATGAGTAATAATTATTTTACGTGTTTTTCCGGAATGTTCACAAAACTATTTTACAAATTGTCTGACACTCATGCAGTGCGACATTTTGGTTCTCGCAAAGCATATTTCCAGTACTCTGTTACCAATGTTGTAAAAATGTTGCGTCATCATCATGTCATAAGAAGTCATTTATTTGCTGCTATTGTAGTGAATTAAGTACATGCGAAATAAGTATCTGTTTGTCGAGACACAAATAAGAATCAATTGTTCCCTTTTGACATTGTTTTGATTTTGGGAGGTTTATGAACTCTGTTTACCTCTAAAGACCTCTTGCGCACGATCGGTGATGAAATTTGACTTCAGTTTTTTTCGAGACCCCATGACAGACGAAACCGTTTCAAAACTAGAACAGTAATGTGAACAATGTAAGCCGTGGTACGCCGTGCGCCGCAATACAAAAAAAAGTCTCGACTTAATTGAAAAATCATGAAACAGTAAAGCTTTCGAGCTGCCCAAAAAAAAAAAATTTAAATTACATGCTTAACTCTCTATCTGGTTATAATTTGTAGCCATTTGGTCCATTATTCTCCAGCCATTAAATACCTATTAATTTGCGTTTGTAATACATATTTTTTTTACATTTATTGCGGTCTGATGCTGGGCCACCGAAATGCTTAAAGTAATTATGATGATATAACGAAGTAAAACCGTTTTAAGTCGCGGTTGTATGAGAAAGAAATCGACACAAAAAGAAAATTATGGAAATAAAAATGTTGCAGCAAATTCGTCGCCGAGAAATAAACTTCGAATTAAGTTTCGTTTAGTAAAAAAGAAGTGGAAAGAAATTAAATTGTAAGAAAAATGTTGTTTTATGCGTTCGCTACAATCATTGCGTGACAACAGCTTTAATTATGTAATTCAATTAATTTTGTGTGTCATTTTAATGAAAAGTGAGAAAATTGTAAAGCGCACTAAAAGTATAATAATAGTAAACTTTTTATTTTATTGAAATTATGCTTTCATCATCTTGCATTTCACTCATGGAAGTTGATTCGTAATAAAAAGCTAAAGAAAACATGATGCGAATGGTGCTTGTCGAGAGTTGGGTATTAATTTGATATGTTTTCAACATGATAATTAAATTTGCCTTATTTTCTAGTTCCCATTGCTAGCATCACAATCACAGATGGTTCGGTAATGGATATAGCTCCAATGTATGAAAGTCGCATGTATCGCATATCAATGGGAAACGAGAGCTTGATACTTCTACGTCAGGTGAAATGCATTCATTTTCTTCACATTTCCCATCGTTTGGCATTTTGAATTTAAAAAGCTACGCGAAGATTTTGTTTGCGATACTAAAACAAATGCAAATCTTTTGTATAAAATGATGAATCCGGGTAAATTTCTAATTGGAAATGTAAATTCTCCATCGTCACTTCGAAGTAACTCAATACGACACTTTCAATAAGGTATTCGCCATCATTATTCGATTCGATTAATTAAATTATTTATGGTGAATTATATCGGAATTCCATATAACCATTTGGCGATTAATTACGTGAATACTTAATTGTGTAAGCGCCTCGTTAATGACAGAGGCGGAAAATCAGCAAAATGCGTAATGGAACTGATTGAAACCATTGACTTTTAAATTTCCTAATGTGACTCGTGGAAATAAAATAAACTTTGTTATGGAGCATTCAAAAATTTTGTTATATTTAATTGTTTATGACAGCAAATTACGTTTAATTGTAGGTGTAAATTTAATAACGTGTTATTCATTGCTAACAACTCTTTGTGACGATTGTTTGCTGTTCCTTTCAGTAGCCAGCAGGTGTATGACATGCCAACAAATGAAAATCATATTTATGTAGGAAAACAAATTAACGCGGAAAAACTTTCGAAATTTTGTCATTTTTTTATGAGGCGAAATTTTGCAATGATAAAATTATATCTAAATAATGCTCAAAATTATGGATCCATTTTAAGATGATGTGTGACAATATTGTTTGTAATTATCTTAAAAAGAGTTGTTTGAAGTTACAAAACTTGTCACATCAAAAAGAATTATTTCGTAATCATAAAAATCTCATTTTGTGAATCGGACTTTGAAAACAAGGTGGCAGAAATATTTATGATCTTCCATTGAACGTCGAAGTGCGTGTGAAAAATTGCGTTGTTCATTGTTTACATCCGAAAGCGACCCGTCAATGGCTGGCAGAAATATGCAGGAAGATTGTGATTTTTGATGCTTGAAATTAAATAAGAAAAAAAAGTGCAGCTTTAAATCACTTTTATTATTGGCGATTGTGAATCAACTAACAAAAGACATGAACAATGTCTCAGCCATTAACAAATTTTTTAATTTCCTTCTTTTTTTGCTTACAGACAATAATGAACAAGTGAAACCAACTCCAGTACTAAAATCGAATCATCAAGGTGAGCACATTTACATGTTTTCTGGACATAAATATTTAACATGTTTTAAAATAGACCAAAAGAATTCCTTTTATGACATGACTAGCTATCTTTCCAGTTATTTTTATACTATTTTTAAGTTCATTGAAATTTTTTAATTTTTTCTGCTCCTCATAAAAATATAAAATGCAGAAAATTGTAAAATACCATTTGCGATCATAGAGCAAATGTTGAGGAGACTTTTTGCTCCAAGCACCAAACATTTTCTTTATGACACTCAAAAGTTACACGGCAAAATGAAGTCAACTCGACGACTGCAGTCTCAACTGATGTACATAAAATGATAAAAATAAGATTACTCTGCACAATAAGGAAATGACGACAAAAATGTTGTTGCACTGATTTATTTACTCAATCTCTGATCAGCCCTTTCGTCGTCATTTCTTTTGTTGTACAATTGCTGTAAATTTGTTGTATTATATCATTAAGATTAAGTCAAAGCTGATTTAGAGAGCGCCTAAGTAGTAATTTGTTAGGAGTTTGGTTGACAAGCGCATTAACTGCAAACACGATAAATAGCTCAAGAGGCCAATGGCACTTTGGTTGTTACCAATTAAGTGCTCAGCTCATTCTTAACGAATGCTTTTGTTTCCGCATGCTTGCACTAGTATTGTGAATTTCTAACAATCTTTCACGCCAGTTTACAAATTTCACGCTCAAAAATGACTGTTTGCACCTTTTTGCATGTAGCCAAATATTTTTGGCCTTGACTGGACAAATCACATGACGAGGGCAATGAATTTTGGCATTCGAAGAAAATATCAAGAAACCTGAAATCAACAAATCTAAATTTAATGAAATCTGTGCACGTTTTGAAGATGTGACACAAAGACTTGCTGATATTTGCTTCTTTTTTTTACGATGCAAGGCGATCCAATAAAGTTCAAAATTTACGTAACATTGCACAATATCATGACTTTCTAAGACTTTAAAGTTTAAACTCTCATTTTTTCATACACATACGACATTTCAAGAACGTCACGATATTTTATTTATTTTCGTGGCACCAGCTGAGTCAGTAATTGATCGAATTAGTAGTGAAATTTCACATTCATCAAACGAGCATTCATCAAATGGAAGAGCGAAATCATCAATTATTAGAGAAAAAAAGCGTTCCATGGCTCATTGTCTCATTTGCGTCTTGCGAGCCAAATCATCTTAACCATATTTCCCTGTAAATATTTCACTTTCACTTATTTCATCTCGGGCATGAATGCCTCGACAAATGCCTTTAGCCGATCACACACATACATGAATTATTTCTTTTAATTATAACATTGAAAATTCCAAATCACGAATTTACATTTTCTGTGTTTGGCGTTTATTTTGTGTGAGACGTTTGGTTACAATAAGATGACAAAACCGTTTTGGCAAGTGAAAGTGTCTGACTAATAATGAACGAATAGAGTTTACTCCTTTTTTTGAGCGAAATTCATTTGCATATATAAACCCTATGATATAGACCGGTAGAGAAAAAAAATTCCATTGAAGAAATTTTCACTCAGCCAATAAGAAATCGCTTTTAAATCACAACCTTGAATTGTCGGCCATTTCAATATCTGCAATTTTTTATCTTTTCGTTTGTTTCGTAACAACACTGGACATTCCAACGGCATTTAAAATGAACTAAAAATAACTCGACGGCATTTCAAAGTTGTTAATATTAAAATTGAAAATTAGCAACAAAACCGCTCGACGAGTCATGGAATAGAGAGAAAGAATATGTTAAATAACTATAAATTTGAATGCAAATATGCATAATTTGTAGGCAACAGAAATGGAAAATCAATTTACAATGGATATCTTGTATTTAAGTGAGACGAAGTTATTGACCCGGAAGTCGATGGAGCTTGATAAAAGATGCAAACTTTTTATTTGCGCACTTTTAACCCCAAAATAATGTGAAACTCGCGCTAGCGAGACTGGCTTAACCGGATGAGAAAAATATTTTCTTTAAACAAAAAAAAATCTCAATAAATATCGAGTTATGTTAATGAAATGGACAAATGATGATGAGATTCTCCATCGAATGCTTTTAATCGTGTGCTAATGAGATCCATTTGAGAATTACATCAAAGTGTGATTATTTCATAAGTCCCGAAATTTAATGTTAATTGTTTCATCAGCATGAGAAATGATTGTAGGTCAGGAAAGCAGCATGATTAATGATCTCTTCTAGCACCGACATCGAATGAGAATTATATGTATGTCAGTCGGTCTTTCGTTCTTTTCTCTGGACTTTTGACTGTAAATCTCAATATAAAACATTTTTTTTTAATTGTTACGTTAAATTCAATCTAAACGTGCGATTATACAAAAAAACTACTTACTACCCAGCTACACGTTGCTTTAAAATAGAACAATATTTTGTTGTTCACGTGGCCCTGTGTGAAATTACATAAAGCAATCAAAATGAGTTCATGGCTATACGGCACATGCGGTTTGTGTTGAATATAATTGGTGGCGGGGGTTTTTTTTTTGGTTGATTAAATATTTAAAAAAAAAATATTTACAGCGATCAGTTTGGTGTGCGCCCATGCACATATTATTGTGATATAAAAAGAAAGTTACGTATTATTGCACAAAATTGCGATCGACAGACATTTTTCTTAAACCATATTACGTTGCAGCTGTGCTTACGAGACTCGTTGACCGACCACCATTCGGGTGAAATGAAATTTTATGATGTCAGCCTTTGCGCTGCATTTAAGGTTGTACATTAAATAATTTTGTTTTGCGCGTCGAGTTGACATGAAAGTTGTGAATTTTTGCTGTGTAACTGCAATGTAAAAAAAAATATTCATCAAACTTTTGTCGATTTCATTTGTAAAACGAGAAATTCTAATTTAATATTTCTTCTTTTCTTCTTTTTCTATGTATCTATTCTTCCACTTCATGACTTCTTCCACTATTCAACTTTTACTTATTATAAATACAAAAAAAAAAAAAACAAACAATTGGCATGGTTTTTTTTAACTATACTCATATATCTCCCGTATAAAATGTATGTAATTGTACAGATGTAGCGACTGTCTTAGTGGTGGATAATAACAATCGAGCTGCCCATGGACGTTTCCTGAACATAAAGCCAGAAATTGGGCTCTTAAAATCAACGGCCCGAACATTTATTCAGGATGGCATTAAGACAGAATATGCGACTAAAGTCATAGGGACGACACTTGACAACGGACAATACGTACAACTTTTGACCACGACATCACGTATACTGTTCAATTCGGACAATTTACAGACAAAGACAGTTAATCAGAACTCACTTGACTCAAATGACGATGCATCTTTTATAAATTCACCACCATCATCACCATTCCTGCAGAATGTCGATTATATTGTTCCCAACAATCCCACCCTCGTTTTTCCCGCCCGCAATAATAAAAACAATAATAATAATGATATAAAATTAAATAACTTTCGCGTCATTGACAATGACAATGAAGAATCGGAAATAACGATCAAAGCACAAAAACCCGTTGAAGCTTCACGTGCTGAAACTGTTAAGCCCAATAAAGTTGTACCCGAAGCAAATTTGCCCACTTATACCGTCGCGCATGATGGGCCAATTTTTAAGCCAAGCCGTCAAGAATCATCGACAAGTCCGCGTTTAGCAAAGCAAATTACTTACGAGGAAGAAATTAAAGCAGAAAATGAGAACAAAATTTTACCCTCTGTGACGTACACTGGCTTTGCTGATTTTACAACGACCGTTGGCGATACTGTCATAATATTCTTGCCATCCACCGCAAAAGCACAAATTGACGCAAATCATGTAACGTCAATAAAAGGTGAACCGACGTTAAATATTCAACCCACATCAACGAAGCAACAACATATTACATTTGTATCGGCAGCTCAGCCAACAACAAAGCCAATGGAAGTGAAAGATGAACCGAAATTTACGTCGAAAATCGTCGAGACTGCTTTGCCGACACTGTCAACGACACCTGAATATAAAGAAACTCAACGTCAAACGACTGAAAAATTACCAGAAACCACAACTGAAGAAATTCTTGCAACCACCGAAGAAGAAATTGAAGATGAATCTGATGAAACGACATTATTGCCTTCAACAGAAAAGCCTCAAGTAATTCATGTCATCGGTATCACAAAGCCAGATTCAATTGAATCGTCACAAGTGATGTCATCCGTTGCGCCATCATTCTCTAAGCCATCTGAAGAAGATATTGCTAAAGTTTTACAATCATTACAAATGAAGCAACAAGAAGCAAGCTCACGAAATGTCATTGACACGAGCCCAATCAAAAGTGTTGGACCTGAAACGAAAATTGTTACGGGATCGAGCATAATTTTCTTTGATGATGAGCCAGAAACTACGACATTGAAAACTAGATTGGTCACACTTCCACAACAAACCACAACTGAGGAACCTGAAAGTGAGGAAGATGACGAAACAACTTCAGTGCGAACATCAGGTGAAAGCTCTGAGGATGAAACAACTGAAATCAATTATATTTCAGTTAAAAAATTGCCGCAGAAACATGAAATTGTTGAAATTAATGAATCGGAATGTTTTACAACTTCATTGATGTCACTTGCGACCCTTAAAACCATTTTCATACCAGTTGATGAGATCATAACGACAACATCTGTTGAAGTTATTCCATTCATTTCCACAATTGTTAAATCATTTGACTGTGCAATTAAGCCGAGTGCTGTGACCCCAGAACCCGCTGCGGCTTCGTCAATTATTACCACAACCGAAAGTGAATCTGATGAATATGATTATGATGACGATGAAAATCAAAAAACGACAATTAAAGCTCCAACAACAACAACAACAACAGAGAAAAATGCGCTCAAAGAAGCCACAGTGCAAGAGTCTGACTCAGAATCGACGACATTAAAATCCATTGAAAAATCTGAGGCGAAAAAAGATTCAGCAGTTTATAGACCCGAAACAACCACAATGGAAGTCGTTACCGAATCTAGTAATGTTGATGAAGAAACAACAGTTGGAAATAGTGAGGAAGAAGAAGATATCGATGTCATTTACAAAACACTCTACACGACTTATACATATTTAACGACATTTTTCCAAGAATCAACATCGACCGTATCAAGTAGAAAAGAAGTTGTAACGAATGTGATTACATCGACAATTAATGCAAATGATTTTGCAAGTTTATTGAACCAGTTGGAGCCATCGAAGAAAATCGAAGAAATTGAGCCTACTAAAGTTTCAGATGATGGTCTCGTGCGCGCAACGGATAGATTTGTTTTACCTGAAAGTGATTTCATTGGCGTCAATCTATTGTTGGATAATGAAAAGGTTGATTACACACCAGCATTGAGCGATGATGAAATCCATAGTGAAATTAAAACTTTATACACAACCTACACATATTTCACGACATTATTCAATGAAGGCAAGTCAGAGATTGCAAGTCGCACTGAAGTTTTTACAAATCTCATCAATCCATCATCTGCTTTTAGCAATGTTTTGCAAAAAGATTTATTGGAAACCAAATACGTTTATGATGCTGAAAAAGACAATAATCAATTGACAGCCGATGACGATGCAAAAGAAGGCAAGAAATTAAATCTTGAGGGTGTCATCGATGGCAATGATCTCAAGGGCGACGTAAAATATAGTACAATGATTCGTAGTGGATCTGATTTGCAATCATCAGGTATTGATGAAGATTGGGATCATATCATGAGCAGTACATCTGATGGTGAACGATCATACATTGAAAATATTGATAGAAGACATTTCGATATTGATGCTGACGATCAAGTAAGTTCTGAAAGCAATACTGAAGAAGGAATTCCATCACCGACATTATTGTTGCAAACACGTTACACAACATTCACTTACTTCACAACAATGTATGCCGGCAGCTCATCGAGCAATATTTTGAGCCGATTGGAGACATTGACAAATGTTGTCACCGAAACTTTATCACCAACACAAGTTCAAAAATTAGATGATGCCACAGTGCCAGTGACTTATTTCACAACATTCACATATTGGACAACATTCTACAAAGATGGAACAACACAAACAACAAGTCGCGAAGAGACTGTTTCGAACGTTGTTTCTCCTTCGTTAATAACTCCATCAGTTGTCATTGATGCAACATTACCATCAGTTGTAGTTCCGGCTCATGCTGGTGACTCACTTTTAGTCGCTCCATTGATTCCATTATCTGAAGCAAAAGAATCATCGGTTGAACCATCATCAGTTGCTATTGAAGAACCATCATCAACTGTTGCATCGGTTGAAGAAGACATTGATGCAACGATGGTGAATTTTTTGGAACCTTCGACATATTTTACAACATACACTTATTACACAACAAATTATGTTGGAGATGAAACAGTAATTGACAGTCGATTTGAAACAATTGGAAATATTGTGACGCCATCAGTAATTTTAGAACAAAAGGAAGGTGCTCGTGCAATCGATGTTGGTGGCAAAGCAAATGATCTCGATTCAGGAGAAAAAGGTGGAAAAAATCAAATCGAAAAGGACATTAAAGATAAAATCGCCACAATTGAAGCGACTCAATCTGTCGAAATAAAAACCGAACCAACAGGAATTATTTCAATTAATCATGGAAAAATTATTGATGCAGAAGGAATTAGCACAACTCATTTCACAACAAGAGCTATTGGAACCTATAATGGCGATCTTTATGCCGAAGTTTTAGAGACGAGCACTTCAATTGAAATTGACGAAATTCGAAAACTAATTCAACCAACTGAAAGTAGCGAAGGAACAACTAAGCAACACAAGACTGGTTTAGTTAGATTAATTGACGGAACAATTGTGAATAAAAATGCAACAACACTTTATGAATCGAAAGTTATTGGAACTTACATTGAGGGTCGTTATGCACAAGTAATTGAAAGCACCTCGAGTATTATTGCTGCTGTTCAAGCATCAGTTGTCGATAATCGATTTAATATTGAACCATCGGTTGTTAAAAATGATGCTGTGTCATCAACTGTTTTAAGCATTGATCCATCTGGAACAACTCTTGAAGGCTCAATTACTGAATCGGTTAAAGAAGGTGAAACACCTGAAGCACATGATGATGGTAAACAAACGAGACGTCCATTTGCGCCAGCAATTCGACCATTCTCATCACGACCCCGTCCATCGTTTAATCCAAGCAAACGAAAGAATGCCGGTGGACCTGCAATAATTACTCCAACTGAAATAACGCCAACAATTAAAGCAACAGCAGTCAAAACAGTTGAAAGTAGTAGAAATCGTTTTGCCGGATCTCGTCGTTCAAGTGGTGTCGTTCCATCATTTAATCCGTCATCGGCAATTGCTTCGCCAAGCAGCAGTTCTCGTCGAACATTTGGTAGACCAAGTAGCCAAAGAGCAAGTATTCAGCCAACCTCAAGTATTCGTCCATCAAGAACTTCAGCTGGAAGAATTCAGCCATCAACGCCACTTATTGGTCGAAGACCATCACTACGTAGCTCACTACCCGGTCGCCCATCAAGCTCAATTGCTCCAACATTGAGTATAAATCGTAGCAGAATTCGTCCAACATTAGCTTCATCATTAGATAAAACAACAAGTCAAGCTTCTCAAACTACTCAAGAGCCAGATGAATTCGAAACTACCTTGGTCACAGATGAACCAAATATTGATGAAGAAGATGAAAATGCTGAACCAATAACAACCACAACAGAAAATTCAAGACGTAAAGAAAATCCATTGTTGCGATTCCGCCGTCCAGGTGCTGGGCGTGCAAGTTTACCACAAACCACACAACGATCATCAGTTACTATAACAACACGCAGAAATCCATTAGCACGCACATCAAGGGTGGCAACAACAAGTTCAACTACAACAACCACACCACGATCCACAAGAAATCGTAATTTATTACGGCCTGCATTACCACCCGTAAGCATCGGACAAAGTCGATCACGGCCAGCATCTGGCAATTTATTCCCACCGCGTGGTTTATTCCAAAAGACAACGCCCGTCCCACAAGAGCTCGACAAAGAAATAGACGATGATGATAATCAATCTGGTGAAGACGACTATGAATATGAAGAAACAAATGCTAAAGAAGTGAAAGTTCCAGCTGGAAAGAAGCGTTCAAAGCGACAAACGGATTTTGGTACACGATCACCAAACTATAATCTACGTTTCAAGCGGCCAACAACCCCTCGTAACAGTCGAGTTGATACATATGACTCTGATGAACTCATCGTTACTGAGCCACCAAAATCACGTTCAACAAGCCGCTATAATTCTAGATCAAGACAAAACGCAAACGATGAAAACGTTAACTCGAAAATAAAACCAACAACAAGTAGCTCATCACAAAATCAGGGCCGTTCATTGTTTACATTGCGTGAAAAAGATTCAAGCCAAGCCGTGACACCAAGAGCATCAAATTTCCGTCGTCCTGCTACAGTTGCGAGCTTCAATGCAAATAGAAGAATAACTACAACAACAAGAGCTAGCAATCAACGATTCCGTCCAAATAATTTCTCGAATCAGGATCAATTTTCCGCACGAAACACAAATTCAAACAGCAGAACAAGAAATAATAATAACAATCGACGCACAACACCACGTAGAACGTCGCGAATTGAAGACAATAATAATTATATTTTACCAAAATTCGATGGCACTATTACCGTAACTCACCACATTCCAACTGAAGTCACAATTCCGGTTATTGTTGGCAAAAACACCGAATACAAACAAGTTATTACGGCTAAGCCAAGTTTAGAGATTCTAGGACCAAAACAATATTCGACAAGTTTGGGAAACAACGGAGTCAGCACATTAGTGTTGCTCGAAGAGAAATCCGCAGTCAATCAGAATGGATTAACGGAAATTACGCAATACTTTTTAAGTGAAACGCCAACAACGAGTATCATTTTTACGCCGACAACAATTCGTGGTCGTAAAACATCATTCTCGCATGTTATCCCAAGCACAGTTTACGATGCTCATCCAGTCGTTTCAACAATTCAGCCAGCTAATATTGCGGCAAATGCTCCATTAGCAAACATTTTACTCTCACAATTGCTTTTGGGTAATATCGGAAATCTTGGCTTTGGTCAAGCTGGCGGTCTTAATCCAGCACTTTTGGGACTCCAACAACAGCAAATCCTTCCTCAAATGCCAGCAACACCAGTAACAGAATTTAAAACTAGAACAACAACTTACGTCACAACAATTAATGAAGGAAAATCAACTGTGGTTCCGATTACATTCCGCGGTTCAAAAATCTACACAACAATTTACGATGAATACTCATCGGTAATTACAGCTACAGAATTCATTACTGATACGGTCGTGATAACACCAACTCAAATTCAACCACAACAGCAACAATTAAATAGCCTATTATTGCCACTTCTACTGCAACAACAGCAGCAGCAACAGCAGCAACAACAACAACTCAATTTAGGATTGCAAAATATCAACACATTGCCAAATTCATTTGACATCTTGAATCGTGAAGCACTTGAAAGTCTCTCATTGGGTGATGATAAACAAATTCAAAGTGTAACGAAAGATGAAATTCAACAAAGTTCAAAGGAAGAAGATTATGTTGACGAAAAGATTGTTGAAAGGAAGCCGGCTAAGAAGCCGAGAAAGCCTAAAGTTGCGGCACCACCAGCACCTGAAAAGAAATTCGACACGAGCGTGATTACACTTTACATATCGGGTCGTCGTCCTGGTGAATTTAGCACAGTTCTGTCTACAGTGCTTTCAGAGAGTCCCGTTTATAAACGTTCAGCGCCATATGTTGATGTTAAGACATCAGATTTGCCAAATTTGGATGTGCTAGAAGCAGAAGCTAGCGATAATTATTTTGAATATATCTTGGCAGGCTCCACCAATGACATCAATCCCCAACCGATAGATGACACTTTCCAAGAGACAGAAAGTTTAGATTTGGTTTTAGGCGAATTTAATAAATACACATCATCGGTTGTTGTGTAAATTCATTGCCCCTAGACACCTAGACATTGTAAATTAACACAAGAAATTAAAGACGTAAAAAAACAATAATAATAATAATGAAATACAAGAAACAAGAAGCCAAAAATGCCAAAGTCAAAATAAAAAAATGTAATTTTAATCAGATTCGACATCAAAATAAATATGCTTCGAATTTGCAATAAAAAGAGAAGGAAAAACAAATCAATTTTGGCATTAAATCAAGCAATTTGCAAACAAATTAAATTGCTTTCAAATGTTATTTATTATTTCGATGAAGGAAGAATTAAAAAAAAATCTGTTAATACGGAATGATAAAAACTAGTTCTGCTTAATACTCAATTGTTTGATAGTGGAAACTAATAAACTTAATGATAACGAACGGAGGAATAAAAAAAAAAAACCAGAAAATTTGTTGTAAAAAGTTATAAAACTCCCATAAAAAAAGGAAATAAAAAATCGAAAATTAAATTAATATTTAAGACTGATAAATAATTAAATTTCCCTTCCTCAAAACTTTCCCCAAAAAAAAAAAAAAGAAACAAAACTTTTGCCCTTTTCCCATTTGCCCATCAATCTTCGACGGAGATGCATTAATGATAAAACGACAAAATTGGAAATTCCGCCATCAACCAACTGTAAATTTATGTAAAAAAAAAGATGCTTCAACTTCTTAAATACAAAATTTCTCCTACTTCTGTTGTAAATATGTGTGAATATGACTTAAGGTGAGTTTGTTTTGTATAATATCGTTAATCTCTTTCTTTCTCTTTTGTGAAATATGTAATTTCATGTTATAACATTTTTTTTCCTTCCGCAATATTTACTGAAAATAGTTCCTCAAACCACCCACAAATGACCTCTGAAAATTATCATAAAGATAATTAAAATTCCCATCAAATGACTTTCAATCCCCAGTAAAGATAAAATTTAATTTTTTTTTTGTTATATAAAACCCACAAAATAGTCCTTTCGAGAATTTCCATTTTATATTTCCTGACCATAAAACAAACCACATAAAATCATTTAAACAATTTTTTGATGTGCTTCTGTAAAACAATTCACACTTAAAAAAAAAAAAACGAAAACCATCATAATCATCATTTTGCAGCACCAAAAAATATAACCACAAAACCCGAGGGAATTTTGCACCAGAATGGCAGAAAGTTTACGAGATTTACACAACATCATGTGAATGAAGGCGGAGGAGGAAATGCCGATACAGATGAAGCGCGCTACAATCTTGCAACGCGTGTCATGTCGAATGGTGTCGAAGTTATTGTAGCGGGTGGCAAGAGCACATTGCCTGGCGAGCCTAATTTTTATAGGATTTTATCTAACAATAAAAACTACAATCGTCCATTGACCTTGGCGCCGAGTACACTCAACAACGTTATGATGCTCATGACACTGGGTGGTAAAAATCCAAAGGTAAAAGTCAATGTCGATTTCTCCACAATATAAATTATGAAAATATTTATCAACAAAGCAAGCCAAAAATTTCAAATTTAAATGTTTTCATAAAAAAAATCAATGTTTCGATTTCCCTTTCGATTTCAGTTGGCAAAGAAAAAAGTTTCTTTTTTTTTTTCTTAATCAATCGAAAATTTTGTAATTTTATGTTTTTCTTTTTCTGATATCAGATCGACGGCATTCCCGAGAATGCGATACTCAATCGTTTCGTTACGAAAACATGCTTAACAACATATACTTATCTGACAACATACACACACAATGGATCGACGACAATCGAAAGTCGCGAAAAAGTGATTTCGAATGTTGCAACGGAAGAGAGAAATACGCACAATTTGACGCCATTAATTGCATCGGATATGACATTTTTCAAAGTTAGTAAATGCTGCAATTTCTATTTATTTCACAAATGATATCAGAAATAATTTCACACGCTTCTTTTATTAAACTGTTTCAAGGACGATAAACTTTTACTTTCGTAATTTAGAAATTTAAATATTTATTTAGTAAATGCATGCGATGTTGTCATTCGTGTTTTAACAATATTTAATTAATTAATTTTATTTATAAAACTCCCAAACTTTTAGACACCAAATCTTAAAGTTGGACAATTCAGCACAACATATACATATTATAATACCATAATGGACGAAGATGTTCCAATTGTTGCAACATCAAAACATGTTGTTGTTAACACGATTACAGCTGCTGATGACTATCTGAAAATGATTCAACCTTCACCCTCAGCAAGTCCGGTTTATGAAACAAACACTTATTACAGCACAGTGGAATTTTCTAAGACAATCAATGATGATGAAATAACAAAAGTAATCAATACGCAGGATGTCATAACGCAAGTTATTGTCACAGAATCTCTGCCACATGGTCGAATGCCAATGAGTATGAGCCATGACCTGATTGAGCCGTCGAATGATAATAGTGAACTTTCACCATCAGACTACGATGAAGCGGAAATTCAAGATTATATCAAGAAAACGAATGCAATTGAGCTTAATCCAACAAGAATTGATCAAAAACCTGCTAGCGACAACGTCGGCAGCACTGCAATTCCATTGCACTTTTATGCAACGAAAACCTATTTGACTACTTTCACCTATTTCACAACATTATTACAAAATGCAGCCGGCAATGATGGAGAAATTTCGTCAACGATCGTTGATTCGCATACACGAATCATAGAGAATGTGATTACAGAAACAATTCCATCATCAATGCTGCAAGCGAATGTGATGTCGAGCATAAGTAAGAAGTTCTTTGATGGCGAAAAACATGATTTGAAAACGCGAGTCACTCTAAAAAATGGCCAAAAGTTAGAAATAACAGCTGCAAACATTTTAAAACCAGTCGATTACGCAACAGCAACGAAAATTTCATCAATTGAATCGAATGATTTGGAGGCAGCTGGCAATGAATATTCACCATCAAGTGTTTTACTATCGTCCGATGAAGTGGAAAATCTTGTCGATGATTCGGAGTCTAGTGAAGAGATTGTCGCATTACCACCGGAGCCTATCAAATATCCATCAAATAATATAAAACCTAAACCGGCAAATACTGGATCGGGGTCTCTAAAAATTCCATCTTTGCTCAATGGAATCACTATGCCAAACTTATCAGCACTTGGTCCAGCACTCGGTCCAATGTTCAATGCCATGGCTGGATTGATTCAAAATAATTTTGCCAGTCCAACGGTAAATAAAATTCATGTTCAGCCTTTGCCGCCACCGCACAATTTGCCGCGACCAATTGTTGAACACGAACAACTACCGCAACCACAGCCATTGTTCAGTCAAGAAAGTCAAGACATTATTTTAGGACAAACTGATTCTAAAAATAAATATCCTCTTTATATTCCTGTACGTGGATCAAACGAACAAAATCCGTCATCAGGTGAAATTATTAATTTGCAACATCATCATCATCATTCCAATCATCATGCTTCAATGATGGGCTCAGGTATTCCGATATCTCCCGGTGAAATAATTACAACAAATTCTGATGTAATAGTTGGCAAGCCAGCCATTATAGGTCCGAAGCTGCCACCAATCTTAAATAATCCACAAGAGATTTCCGGATTAGAAGCTCCACCTTTCTTTCCTTTGAAGACACCCGTTCGTTCATCATCATTTGTTAAAGATATTAAATCTAATGGAAACATTAATCATGTTGTCATCAAGAAGGGCGATGATTACAGTGGACCAGTTCCACCAAAAGAAATTCATATACCTGCTCAGAGTCAGCACAGACCAATACCGATTAATCAATTTCCAAGACAACCGCCACCACAAAATTTACAAAAAATTCAGCCAGTCTTGCCGCCGATGTTAAGACCACAATATGAAGGAAATAATTTCCCACAGAGGCATCCGGGAAATATCTTATTACCAAAACCATTACCAACGCAAGAGTCTCAAATGAATAATCAATATTTTAAAATCAATCAAAATCAAAATGTGAAACAAATAAATAGAGATCCAATAAGACATCAGAATATCCCTGTGAGAGACCAAAGACCTCATCAGCCAAATTTTAATGGAGTTTCTTCAATACAGAATGTAAATCCTCACAATCAACATCGTAATGAGAGACCACAATATTTTGGAAACTCAAACATTAATTATCAGCAGCATAACAATCAACAACCGAATGTTATTGAAATTCAAAAGATTCCCGAAGTTTATAGCACAGATTTGCCAATAATTACGATCCACAATCATCATCATTACAGACCATCGGAAGGAAGCGGAATTATAACTCACGATTTACCGGAAATTCTTGATAAACCATCGGCAGGTCAACCCCTGCTTGTCGATATTCAGCCCTCGCAGGTTGCCAACGTTGTTATTCCACATGGAAGTAGTTCCATTTTGGTTTATGGCGGCGTTCATGAAGCTCATAAGGTGGGTCAATATTTTAATGAACCATCGCCACATGGAAATGGAGAATTCGGAATTTCCAGTGTTAACTTATTAGCTGATATTGCTGGAAATGGCAATAACAAGGAAGTTCAGCAACAAGGTCAAGGAGCTCAGGTCCAGTATGATGTGAAAGACAACATAATTGTAGCATCTGAAAACAATCCAGTTCCATCGCCAGACACTCCAGGAATAGTTGGAAGTAATCAAGTGCTGACTCACAGTGCATCAGGCAATGATTATTACCATCATTCTATAAATATTTCGCCGGAATCTGTTTTAAGATTCCATCCAGGCTCTGAACTATCATTTAATCGTCCATCGAATGAGCAACTGATAAACCAGCAAATTCAGCAGCAAGTTCACATTGATGAGCAGCTCAGACAAAAGCAAATTGAAAATCATAAACGAATGGAGGCTGAGCATCAAAGGCATAGAGAATATGAAAAACAGCAACAGCTTAAGCAGATCGAACTTCAAAAGAGATTAGAAGATCAAAAGCGTTTAGAATTTGAGCAGCAAAGGCGATTAGAAGATCAAAAGCGTTTTGAGATTGAACAGCAAAAAATAATTGAAGACCAAAAACGTTTCGAGTTTGAGCAGCAACAGAAAATTGCGGAACAGAAGCGCTATGAACATGAGCAACAGCAAAAACGTTTCGAGGATCAGATACGGATGGAACAACAGAAAAGATTGGAATACGAAAAGCACCAGCAACAAATTGAACAACAGAAGAGATTCGAGTTTGAGCAGAAGCAAAAAATTGAACAACAAAAAAGACAACAAGACGCTGAAAATCAAAAACGAATTCAGGATCAAAAAATGCGGCAACAATTTGAGCAAAAGCTTCAAAATGACTTGAGAAAACCACTGCAACATAACTTTAACTATAACATAAGACCAAGCGTTATCATACCACATCATAGTCCCGCTAAGCAGGAGTCTTTCATCAGCTCACAGAACAATCAGCAATCTGGTTTTATTATTCTTCATGGAAACTCAAATTTACAATCACAAAATCATGTTTATTCACATCCAATTAATCAACAGCAGCCTCCATTTATTCCAATTAAGTCACAGCCGCAAACCAATCATAAAGCTGACGATTCAGAAAATGAAACTGATAGTGATGGTCATGTTGTACAGGAATCAATAAATCATCTCAAACTACCCGGGGGTCAAAACCTTGAGACAGTAGATGAAGATGTCAAAGAAATCGATGAGTTTGATAATTTCGTTTATCACAAAATCGCTGATAAAACGACAGAAGCAACAACAAAACTGCATTCTCAAGTTGTAATGGAAGTTCCAGTGACAACACATCGGGCGCCATTTATTTCTAGTGCTACAGAAAAAATCATTGTCACACCCGAAACACAAGCGCCTGTTTACATTACGCAATCTCCACCCAAATCATATCTAAATCAACAATTTGAAAATCTCCCGAAGTTAGTTAATGAACTGCAGCCATCACATCCATTGACGCGACCTACTTTGAGTAAATACAATAAACCAGTGAAGCCTTATGGTTCTGGTCAAAGCTTTAAATTTAATGGCCAAGCTGTTAACACTCTTTCGCAATCCATGCGTCCTCCAGCACCTCCAAAACTTTCAAGACGACCGACGTTGCCAGCTAGGACGAAAACAACATTTAGAATTTCAATGCCCATTGATCCAATGCCAGACGATGTAAGTGTTGTAAATAATCTGCAAACTGAAGAACCATTTGATCCTCGATATACTCAAGATGCGGTTACACAACCTTCACTAACTACACAAGGTATGAATGACAACCTGAAACCATCTGATAGAGCTACAACCTCATCAACAACACAAAAACTTTCGACAACTACAGTGAAAGAAGTTCCAGAAACAACCAAAAATATTGATTTGAATATCGGAGAAATCGAAATGAAAGATAAGAACAAAACTTTTGTCGATGATTCGGATATTTTCGATAGCAAAGAGACAATAAATCCTTTAAATCACGGTTTTGTGAAGCACAAAGATGTTAAAGATGATGTCGATTTAATGCCGCCACAAAATGGTAGACCTTATCACACAATCAAACGACCCGAAACTTCAACATTCCGATCACCCGGAATTAAATTAGAAATTTCATCTGCCGAATTGGAAGTGATAAAACCTCCTGCACCACATTTCAAGCCAACAGTTGAAGTACCAACACAAAGTGAAGAACTTATCAACATGAGACCGCCTGCTCCAAATAATGAGAACCATATCGAAGCTCCTCGAATCAAACCCGAATATGTCAATATTCAAAGACCAGCAATTCATTTGCCAGTTACAACTACACGTTCAAAAACAACAGCCACCACGTTCCGTCCACAATTCAGAAACAGAACATTAACCAGGAAACCAACGACACTAATTCTTGACATAAATAACTTGGGTCCAATTGAATTAGGATCTGAGAGCGATGAAATATTGAAGAGTTCTATTAGCGCCACGCCAGTTTTGACAATTGAAAATTCATCACAGTCCAAAATTAAATTGAAACCAACATTAGAGTCAACTATTATTCAAGGATCTTCAATCATCAACGAAGATCGCAACTGGTCACAAAATCGAACTAAAGTTTTTCCAGAACAGACGAAAATCACAACTCGATATATTACGAGCACTAAAACTATAACTCATGTCGATACAAAAACGCAAGTTATTAATAGAAGTCATGGAATTCCGATAACAACAACACGAGTCGAGACATCAACGGTGTTTGAGACAGTTACTGAGACTCTAATAAAACCAACAATAATCACATCAATTCATCCAACAACAACAACTTTTGTGCCAGTTATACGTGGAACTACTTTACCGACGCATCGTACAACAACGGAAGAAATAATTGAAGGCTTCATCAGCAGTGAAGATGATTTAGATGAATTCATTATACGACCTGACGAAACTGACACTGATGCTGGAATTGTGAGGATTGATAGTAAAGAGAAATCTGATAAGAATAAAAATCGACGTCCAGTTGACAATGATAGTATTCTGGTGGTGTTGACGGATAAGAAACAAGGAAGCATAATGCATATCGATCATTCAATTATAAATCCATCACTTTATGGGCCATTTAATGATACTTTAAATACTATTGCCGAAAGTGATGATGTTAGTCGTGGGGAAGAAGAATCAAATGATGGCGCAGATCACTTTTTGCTAAGTGGCATTTTGATTGCGTCGCCACCTCATCTGGACAAGGGCCAACAAAGCGCTGCAGTTAGTATACAATGCTTGCCAGATTGTAGCGGATCGAAGAATGAACATTGTCAACGTGTTGAGGGCATAGTGAGATGCGTTTGTCGTCCAGGCTTCGCAAGAATGTTCCCTGATCGTCCATGCAAGCGTAAGTTTGATAACAACTTGCATTTCCTCAAATATTTATTAATATTGTTAATCATTTCAGCAATTTACACTTACATCATGAAGATTGGACTAAATCGCAATGGTAAAAATAAATTAAAATTCAATGATTCATTCAGAGACAAAACGAATGTAAATTATACGGATCTCGCGACAATAACACACAGCGGTGCCGATCGAATGTTTATGCAATCGGATTTGCGTGACATTTATCACAGCATTAAAGTTATTGGATTCAATAAATCACATGAGAATAATGGCGTTGTTGGTGAAATGTTTATACAATTGGCAGAGAACACAAACGAAAAGAAACTTCGCGAAACTGTTAAGAAATATTTACGAATGAATAATTATAGTTTAGGTGGAACAGAACTTTATGCGAATCCATTGATTAGTGATATTGAAACATATGACTTTGATGAATGCTCGGGAATTGTGAAGAGTCATGATTGTTCTGATCACTCGCAGTGCTTTAATTTACAAGGCACTTATACTTGTAGTTGTTTGGAAGGTTTTACCGATCTCTCGGTGAATCCAATCTATCCTGGACGCATGTGTGTACCTGAACAAACTGGCTGCGAAAAGTGTCACTATCATGGAACGTGCATGACAAAATCCGATGAATTTATTGTTTGTGAATGCTTCCAATGGTATACGGGACAGAATTGTCAAGTTAATTTGAAATGTGAGTTTAGTAAAATTCCATTCAAGAATTTTAATATCAACCTTGAATTATTTTTTTACAGTGCTTCTCTTCGGATTGGTTGTTGCCGGTTTAACACTTTTCATGTTGCTTATGATTTGTCTGATTTTGACATGTGTAAAGAAAAAGAAAGTTAATCAAGTTGCAGCTCCAGCAATCAATATCATTCAAAGACGTATCAGTGGATCAGCTCATCAAAGCGTTAGCTCTAAAGCTGATAAGCGTGCAATGATTCAAGATACGAGCAGTGAAGTTAGTGAAGAATCTGAGCCAGTTCCCTATTTTAGAAAGGTTCGTTTTGTTGAAATAAATTAATTTATTGTGTTTAAATCAAATTTTCTTTAAAGAAATCACAGGAGGAAAACATTCGAAAGATTTCGGTTGAGGCTGTTGGGCCTAAAAATAAAAAGAAATCAGTAACTAACAATCCTTTGGGATCATTCAGCAAAGCAGCGACAATGGATCAGCGAGACAGATCACTAACTGTAATGATACCACGTGCCAAATATCATCCGCCAACGAAGCAAGGAAGCTTAATTGATATTGAAGGATATAAATCACAAAGCTCGTCTATAAACAGCGTCAATCAATCAAAACTTCTTAATTATCTTGACGCTAGTCCACTGTCATCGAAACCGAAAAAAGTAAAAAAAAAAAAAAACCAATTTGAATTTTAAGAATCTTGACAATTATTTTAATGTTTATCCTTTTTCTAGACCGTGCCATGTGAACAATCAAATTATCAGCAACCTTCGACGCCAGGAGCATTGGTTTCAGCTGGTTTTAAAGTATCAGCTGTATCAGGTGGTGGCTCATCTCCCATGACATCGATTATACAAGAGAACAGTAATCAACAACACAACACCAGAATCAATAAAACCGCAAGCCATCAAAACATCAATGAAGTCAGCAATAAATATTATGCTGTTCATAAAATTAGTACAATGTCAGAGCAGCCGATCAAGTTGCATGATGAAAAGTCACAAATTAGTGTTGTAAGGAAAAGCTATAGGTGAGTTCAATGGGCATTGCTTTTAGATTTCATTAACTCAAGAAATTTCCTTCCAGTCATGGTAATTTAATAGATTCGATGGACGAATGGTTGGATGGCGGCAACAATGCAGAGTTGTATAATATGAACCTGAATCTTGAACATTTCCTTAACAAATATCTTAAACCATTTTAGAGCCATGTCTGAAGCGCGATCATATGATGAGACGACAATTCAGGCCCCAACCAAAGCAATAAGAAACATTTATTTCAAACAGTCATCACATCATCATCATCATGATGCAAGAATTTAATGATTTTCACATAAAACGATAAGAATTAAATTAATATTTTTTTTTTTTCTATTCAAGGAGGGCACAATGGCTGAGCGAGATCTAGGTTCAACAGTTTTGCTACCTCATACGCATCTCTACAAGCCGACAACCGACAGAGTATAATAATTATCATCACTTAACTAATCAAAAAAAAAAAAAACATTGTTGAGAGTTGTCTGAATTCAATACTTAATGAATACTTTCTTAATTTTCAGGGAAGCGATATCTCGGGATTTGATTCACTCTAGAAAAGACGAGCAATGAGCATCACAAAAATAAATTCGAGTCATTTCTCATTAACATATCTGCACTTCATCCAAACACTCTGCTTGTGAAAATCACTATATTGACTTAATTGCGTTTTTTTTATGCATTTCGTGCTGGAAAATTAATCATTTGAACTTTCTGCTTGTATCATTATTTTTAATTGAGTTTTTATAATGTAAATGATTATCAACTTGATTATGGAATTTTATGAACTTGCGCTTGGTTCAAATCTTCATAACTAACATTCAGTGAACTTTCTTTGATTCCATTGTAAATAATTTTTCACTATTTATTCTTTCTATAATAATAATAATAATTTCTGCCTTATGACACTTAGGAAACAGTCTAGTTACTTGTATAGTTTAAGGAAACGCCAATATTTTTGTAAAGTTATATACAAAAGCTTTTAATCGAAATTTGTTGAAGTATTTTTTTTTTATTAAACTTTATTATCCATGAAATGGCAAGAAAATTTATATTTTTTTAAAATGTAAGAAAATAAATGTTTAAAAAATGTTATTTAAGCTTTTAAAAGAAAATAAAACTTAAAATCAATAGAAATTATCTTTAATATTCTGAAAAATTGTTTCAGTATCGATTTCACGCATCATTTCGACGAGCACAAAGCATTGTTCAAGTCAAAAGTTGCCAAACGAATTCGTAAACATTTCATAACATGTGTAAAACTTTTTCCCTTTGTGCATCATTTTTTTTTTTCTGAAGAAACTCGATGGAGGAAGAAAAGAGTGAAAAACTTTTGCATAGCACCAAAACCAGAAAAGTAAAGATATTTATGCAAAAAAAAGAGAGAAGGGAACTGAAAGTTTTTCACAAAATACAATTCAACGAGGATTCAGCCGAAAGTTTGCGTTTCTTTAAAGAAAATTCAAATATAATAAGGATCTGTTTCGCATGAAAAGCGTTTTTCTCTTTTGTTTAACTTTAACTTATAAGAAAAAATTGTGAGGAGTGGAAAACTTTTTCCATTATTTTTATTTTTTGTTAGCAACAAAACACTGCTAAAGATTAGATAAATTAAAGTTTGTAGAAAAATGTGACAAATTATGAACTGCGTTGTTCATAAAAAACATATTTCATGGGAGCCGCTTTGCATGCGAACATAAATTAATTGCAACCGGGGTTGAAAACTTTCAACATTAATTTGTAAATTAAAAAAAAAAAATATTTTCAATTCCATTTCCTTCGACAATTTTTTTTTTTACATTCTCGAAGAATTTTCACATTAAAAACTTTGCGTTCGCGCGCGCAGGAAAATAAATTGTCAGGCTACAGAATTAATCTGCAAAATGTTCTCTTCCCCTCACCACAATTTAATGTGATTTTTATGTGCAGCATATTTTTTTTTTCTGTCTATTTCAGCTTAATTCAAAATGTGCATGCTTTGGAAACTATGAATTTATAATTCTTTCCTTCCCTCAACATTGCGCTTCGAAAAGCAAGAACAACAGCATCCGCAATCCTTCTCATTTGCCGATGGAATGCAATATAATGAAAGGAACCGCTAAGCAGAAAAACCGAAGAACATCATGAACAATGGCAGGAGGCCATGAACGGAGTAAGAGGATGAAAATTTAATAATGAAAAACTTGCGGAAAACTCACTCTCTATATCAAATTTTTTTAAGAGAAATTTTCTCTGTTTCTTTAAAATTTTTATTGCAGTTATTGTGAAATATTTTGATTATCCGACAGTTCAATTAGATTCTTTTACTTTATGAAAATATTTGATAATATTTGATTTAGAAAGACGCATACAAAAAAAAAATTCGGATAAACGAGGCTGACTTGTAATGCGGTAAAAAGCTTAAACATTCCCCATAACTTTATCCTTTTTTTTGTTTCCTTCGCTGGAAAAATTAGTTATTACACATTTTAAATAAAAAAAAAAATAGAGAAAAACTTTTTCGTCTTGTTGTTGTCAATGAAAAAAAATGTTCCGTTGTTATGTTTATAAAATAAGTAATCTGACGTCGAAGCAACAATGCATGAAGGAAATTATTTTTTTTTCTTCGTTCGCTTCTTAAAGTTCCTCCATCCACAACATTTTATGCCATAACGATATTGATTTTTACGTCAAATATATCACTTTCTTCATACATCAACATTATTGCCTAATACATAATATTTTCTTATAGATACAACCAAAAGAAATTAATATAAAATTGTTTTTGTTTGTCTTTTAGTGGAAAATTAATTTTGCAAGAAGCTGATAGAGAGAGAGAGAATGAGTTAGCTGCCTTCCGGCTCAGATTTAATTTTATGGTCAACTTTTCCCCTCCACAGTGATTATCGGCAGTGACTATAAAATTTGAGCGAGCAGTAAAATAAATTTCATTATACTGCAAACCATGAAGATTATAAATAAAATGTGAAAATTGCCAGAAAAAAAATGTAATAAATTTATGACTTTCTGTCAAGCTGAAAAGCACATTTAATAGCTCCAACAGATACTTTAAATTTGAAATTCATAAGAATTCATTTTCGTGGCATCCGGTAGGAAGTTTTTCCACAAAATTTTTCACACACACCCTCGCCGAGAATTCCGGCAAAAAAGTTGAAGTGACGACAGATTGTGCAAACATTGTATAATAAAATCCTATATAAGTCTCAAAGTGTTTTGTTTACAAATCGGAAAACGTGCTGTATCATGAAAAGAACATTTCAAGGACTTGCTATAAGCGCCTTAAAGTGGTTAAATTCTTATAGTAGAAGAAAGAAGAAGAGAACAGCAAGTCTGTTGTTACGGGACTACAATAACTGTCAACAAATGACTGTTGAAACTAAACAAGATTTTAAGATCTACTTCGTCCCACATAATGATGGCATTGTACCTTTCAAGTAAATTAATATTTGCATAACGAAAATTGTGTAAAAATCGCTCGCCAATTTCTCTCTGCTGACGAAAATCTTTTTTCATTCCCTCTAATATCTTGCGCAAATTCCTGAACAGAATGCCATCTCGATAGACCTTTTGATCCTTGAGACCGGAGAGCATTCTTTTCCGATTATTTACTTTTTGTTCCTTTCACAGTCATGTACAAACAATCTAAATTGCTTCAGAAACGCCGGAAACTTGATGTCCTGTGCCACTCTCACGATAAGCTTTCCATCATGACAACATCATCCGAGTTAATCTTCTACAAAAATGCAGGTTCCGTTTTCATGGAAGCCGCTCACGAAAAGCTCAACCACATAAATAAATACTTGAAATTGCGAGATCACAAAATGTCTTTCAAATTAACTTTTTATCGTTTACATAAAAAATCATTGGGAAGCTAAACAGTCATGCTGCAATCAAATTGTGTTTGTCAAACAAAATCATATAGATCTAAAGACGAGGGAGTGAATAAAAGGGAAACAATTGAGCAAATAACATAGCATTTAATGTGTTTCTCAAGCCCGGCACTCAAGACATAAATCTTCAATCCATTTCCTGTTGCTCTTTATTTGCACAAGTATCATAGCAATTCCGTTCAGTTGAATGAAAAACTATTTGAAAGGAAAATCACATAATGCTTGGAAATTCACTCTGCATAGTGGCAGCATTTCTTCTCAATGGGCTTTCTCATGAAGGAAAGTAAGAGGGAGGCGCAAAATACACAAAGCCGTCTCATCGAGTCATAAAAAGGAAAATATAAAGCTCATTTCAGCATATAATTGCGAGTAATGGAGCATGAAAGTAGGGCGCTCAATTCTTTTATTCATTTCACCCGAAAAAAATCTGGCGCTTTATTGAAAGTGAATCAACTCAATCTTTTACATGACATTGCTGGAAAATGAGGCGAGCGCGGTGCGGAATCAACTAGAACGTAATTGAATAAATTTTGAATGAGTTTTTCCTTCAAGCCGTGATAGTCAAAGATTTTCTTCTTTTTTTTTTCGGAATAACTTTTTTTTTTTTTTGTTTATTTAGATTATGAATGAGTTTGTTTCTTTTTTTCCAGTTCACGATCTTTTTACGAAGTAATTATTCGCCAGTTATTTGTGGAAAATTAGTTTACTTTGGAAAATTTGTACAAATCATGGAAATTAATGTTAATAACCGTCAAGGAAATTGATGATTCGTTTTATGTTTGCAAAACCATTTTAGACATTAGCTCCAAAACTGCAGAACAGTGTTTGTCTTTTGCACAATAATTCTACTATAATTCATCATACAGCACTCAGTTTCCTTCGTTTAATTTTTTTATGAGAATTCATCAAGCAAAACATCAAAAAAAAAAAAAAGTTTTTGATTCACGAAAAATAGCATAACAGACAGAAAAAAAAATTAAACACAAACAAAACTAGATCCAGAAATTATTATTAAAAAAGTTTTTCATCATTCATTTATGGCGGATGCTGCCGGTGCAAAAATGATAAATATTATTCATCATTAGGATGCCGCAATAAATCTCAATCTCTTTGCTGATAGATTATCATGAAATTGTTGTGGCACTTAAAATTTTCCCACAAACGAATTTTAATTTTGATATAAAATAATTCTAAGACAGAAAAGTCTTAATCAAATAATCTTCTCAAGGAAATTCCTCATGAACAAATTGTTTGGCTGAGTACAAAACAAATGAATTGTTTTTGTGTTGAGTTGAGTTGGAAATGAAAGTTTTGCATCAAAGTCAAACAAAAACCTTCAATAAAAGGGAAAAAAGTTTCATTTCCGACTTTAAAATTCCTCAAAATCTGTCTGAGAATTCCTTGATTAAAGACTTTTATTTGAGTATCGTCCGGATTGAAATAAAAGTGAAACCAAAAATAGACAGATTAATTTCACCTTTGGCCCAGTTTTCACAAATTCATGTAATTCGGTTTTCGAGGGAGGTGAATCAATTAAATTTAATTTTCTTGTTGTAACTCAAGGTTTTCCTGCTTGAGTCATTGAATTTCCTTTCACACAAAATCCGCTTAAACATCCGGAAAGCTCCACCCACATCATGTTCGAAAAAAAAAATCTTTTCCGATTTCCCCTGCGAAAGGAGAATTTTCGGGAAAAATGTGCGGAAAAGAACGATTTCCTGATACGAAAAATCAGTGGACTTCACTGTTGGTGTCGAAAGGATGATGCCAAAAAAAAGAAAGGAAAATTAACCGAATTTTCGTAGATTTTTCAAAAAACAAAAGTGAAAAATTCAATTAAACGTCAAAAATTAAATTAATTAAAAAAAATTAATTTCCATCAAAATTAAAATGTGTCGGAACACAAAATTGCTTTCTGGAGAATCACTTTGAGTGGAAAGAAAATTAGCATCACCAATATCTGTGATGCTGTCAAAGACAGGCGACAAGAAAAAGGCGAAGGAAAAACACAAAATTTTCCAATTTGATTTTCTCCCGATGAAGAAAAAAAAGTAATTTTAAAGTTAATTTAAAACTTGAAATCCAAAGAAATGGTGCAAAACTTTTGAATGCGACTCGCTATAGCGACGCGTGATATTGATGGAAGCCATAAATCGTCGAGCTCTTTAGGTCGTGGCCTTCATTAGCGGGAGGAAGAATGTTCTTCTTCAAATTAAAAATCCATGAAGTTTGTGTCCTTAAAATAACAGACAAAAGTCAACTAATAAAAGAAAATTTGCAGCATCGTAGACTGAAATGGAAGGAAACTGCCAAGGATGGAAAGAAAAATCAATTGAAATACGTGATCCATTTTCCTAAATTAAAGACATCATCTTAAGAAAATTCACTTCCACCTTGAGGAATATTCTTTAGAAATCGTCGAGCAATTTAAATGAGTCTGACGAAGGTGACAAAAAGTGCGTAAAGGAAGCAGCTCCACAAATGGCAGCGACAAAATGTTTTCTGTGTCATTAAATTTTACTTTTATTTCGGTATGTGCCGTTGTTGTGTGTCCCTTTTTTTAATGCTCAGATGCCCCGAGAAATCTAAATGACAACCGACATCCATTGCCATTGTGGAATTTCTTTATTCGCATTTAGCAACAAAACTCGAGCCAACACGGTCATGTCCCGTTTGTTATAACAAAGCATTCTCAAAATTGGAAAATGTGTTAATGTTGTTGTTACACAAAGTGATAATCCGTTTATAGCAAATTGTTGTCTGAAAATTTCGCATGTCCAATTACTCTATTCCTCTTCCCCCAATGTAAAATTGTTCTTGCGCAAATATCTATCACCTCACACGAGTGATTTGTTTAACGATTCATTAATTTCATCTGATTGACAATGAATCTATGAATATGCTCTTAAATACAGTTGGTGGCTGATGGAAAGATCAGTCATATGTCTTTATCATATGTGATGACTAATGATCATATTGAAATTTTCTATCAATTTAAAAATATTGCACAATTAAAGCCAGAGAAAATGTGCGGAGGAGTTTTATAGTCAACATTTGTGATCATATCCCGTGCGGTATGGAAAAAATTTAATTAAAAAAGGTATTAAAAGCCGAAAAATTCCTCATCTGGTGGGGACTATTAAAGAGGTTAAGGGCAAAATGAACGCACAGCACTAAAGTGGAAAATAAAAAGCCATTTTCGACATTTAATTTAATGAGTGTACGGCGGAGCTTTTGTTCTTGAAAAAAAAAGAAGCGATTCGGAACATTGCGGCTAACTGCAGACAAATAACCCTTTTTGTTTGTCCCGTAACAAGTTTGTTTTCTTCAAAACCCATTTGCGACCCAACCATTCGGTGTTAAATGTATTAAAATATTAACCGGAAATTTATTGTTATTTGTTTTTCCCATGTTTTCATTCGTTTCTCTATCGTTTCGTGCGAAAGTCATGCAATGGAATAATCATAAATAAATAGTAAGAAATCTGCTCGTAATGTGCCCTGAAACGAATTTTGCTCTACAAAATTCTCCCGAATCCATGACCTATTAAAGATTTAAGCTGTGCATTTTATCCTTTAATCGTAATTGCCTTACATATGCTGCGTTGACTCGTTGACTGGAATGGCAATTATCGCGACACAACAACACTCAGAATTAAATGCAGGATGCAAAATTAACAGTATTTTAATATTCCGATGTCGTTTTTGGTTCTGCAATTGTGTGACTTTTTTTGTTGTTGTTGTTGCTATCCACGGACAAGGAACTTATTATTAAAGCAAATAAAATCCATTCAGGATGTTGATGGCTCTCAGCAGTCACTGCACTCTCGTTTTGCTGGTGCTTGTGCTATGGAGTCGAGTCAAAAAGGTTTATTTGTGTAACGAAAACGTGATTAAACTTTAATGGACATTTCTCTGCACCAGATATGTGTTGAGGATTCTCGTTTTGCTTTCTCGTCTGGTGGATTATTTTTTTTTCCTAGTTTCAGGATGAAAATTTACTTAAATACAGAATATATAGCGAGATACTGCAACAAGATAATATCCAACGTCACCAATAAACCGAATTGTATTACGACAAAAAAGCAATCTCGATATAAAAACTGATTGGACTCCAATTTCAATAAATATCGTTTGAAAACCGCAACACAATATGCTTTCGGGGAAATTGTCAATTCGATTGAAAATCTTATAAAGGTTTGAAAAAAAAAAAAAATTCTTTAAATATTTCATGGGTTTTGTAGATGTTATCGAGTCATATATTAATTCATCACATTGCAATATCACAAAAATCGCAAAATAAATTGTCAGCAGGATGTTGCAGTTTCAATATCAATGATCCAGCAACTCTTCCTGTGCAATGTTTACAATGTTGTGCATGAAAGCAACAAAAAAAAAAACATTTAATGGTTTTCCAGTCAGTCGCAATATTTTTTTTTTAAATTATAAATTATTACAACCCCAAGCACTGTAATTAATGATAATAAATAATCATGAACGCTGACACTAAATTGTGTAAATTGTTTCATTTAACAGCAGGAAAAAAAATTATAATAAAACAATAAACTCACCATATTGTGAGCGTTGCTATTGCTGTAGTAGTTCATTATTTTGGGCGATGAGAAACCGCTGCTGAGATGCCTTCAATTTATGCTCATGTTGTTCATAGAAGCGAGAAACCTTCTGATGGTGAAATATTTTCATCTCTCGACGGGATGAGTATGCTGGATGACAAAAAGTGCTTTTTTGGTCTCTTTTGCACAAAATGTCGCTTTTAAATTTTGCACGACACAATTTTCTATTGAATTAAATTTATTTAAAAAAAAAAGAAGAAAAATTTGAGTGGGTTGAGGCGACAATGCCGCACATGAAAATAAATCACTCGGGCGTTTATTTGCACTATAAAAAAACAGTACCCACGAAACATCAAATACATTTTGTAAACATTAATTAAATTGACTCGGGTTTTCATGAAAGCTCTCTCCATACGAAGCATTTACCGCGGCAGAAAATTTGTTATCATTTACGCCCCAATCGAGGCATCATGCTGGCGTTTTGATCTCATATTCTCGAAATATATCATAAAAAAAACGAAACGTTCTCGACTTTTGTATTCAGATCTATGGCAGGGTGCAAGTTGCTTTGCACATGAAATAATAACTGCGAAAGTTATTTATCATATTTTTGCAGTAAAGAGAAAATTTAATGTATTCAGTTATTGCTCCAGTTAGTGCTTCCTCAGTTTTGAGACGAGAAGTCCATATATTACAAATGCACCCTCCTTTAGAAATATTTCATTTCTTTATTATCCAAAAATTCGTTCGCATTTTTTTTTTTGTTACTAGATGCTGCAAAGAGAAATGTAAAGAGGGGACCAAGAACAATTGGCAGAAATAAAGAAAAAGTAATAACGGAAAAATTTCATAAAATTTAAGTAAACATTAAAATTATTCATTGAATTTGAAGATTGCCGAAAATTGCAACAATAAAATTAAATTATTGACATTATGCTGAAACATTCAGTAGATAACTGTTGAACTATCTGCGCTTCTTTCATGATTTGAATTTTGTCATTCTAAAAAGAAGAAAACAAAATTAAATTTAAGATGTGTTACAAACTACTTAGTGAGTACTTTATTACTCAGATCACATTCGTCGTATGTTTTTTAAGAAGAAACTTATCGATTGCAAAACTTTTCCCTTTTAAAGCAATTTGAATTTTAAAGTTTTTTCCATTCTTTCTCTAAACAACAAAATTGTCAATCTATGAAATTAATTCAGCATCGCATAATGAAATGCGAAGCAATTTGTCTCACCCTCGAAAGCATATTCTTCGTTATAATTTTGTTATTTTTTGTTATTATATAATAAACCTATTTTTCACTTTTTCACGCCTCTGCTCACATGAGTTCTTCGCACTTCCCGCAGTGCGAATACGGTACCATCCCCCCATCATGTTGCCTCAACAAGCTCCTCTCAATTCTTATCGTATTAAATTGATGTCGAAAGTATTAAACCCTCTTTACCGTCAAGCTCCTCTCATGTCAAGTGCTCAATGTTAAACATTCATTCAAACTCAACCTCTTATCTACCGCTGAACATTGCCAACAGTAAAGGAGTGGGGAAGGAACTCATTGAAAAGGAACTTTCTGTTACAATTTTGATGGCTTTTGTTGCTAATGTTTTGGTTGATGGGTGCTAAAATATAAGTTGGGAACTTATAACGGAAAAGTGAAAGGAATTAGTTGCATAAATTTGGGACCTCATTTGTCTGACTAAGAATTTTCCGATTCCGACAAAATATTTCTACTCAATTTTAAGAGAATGGAAAAAAGGGTATTTTTTGTTCTAATTAATTTAGAATTCGAATTTTACTGTAAGATTATCACACTTTTTAATGAACCATCTCTAGCATCACACTCACATGCGAGATAGATTAAAAGAAAAGAAAAAGAAGTAATGAACCCTTAAAAGTGATAGAATTTAATGGCAAAATAAAAACGAATGTGATATGAATTTTCATTTAAATGGAGGGCGCGAGCGAGCACTTTCTCACATTGTTGCTATGTGCCATGTCATGTGAGCTCTGGAATCGTTATGAGTTACAATTTAATATTATCTGTAAGAAAGCGTGTAGGATTTTGGCTTTTTAATTAAACACACTTAATGAGCAAAGGAAAATGTGATATTTTGATGGCAGCACATTTAATTGCTATTCTAGTTTCAGTTGCCGAACGCAATAAATTTCCAATTATTCATCCTTAATTTTCACTCGCACGAAGGGAAACTCACAAATACCTTTCTTGCACAAATATTATCTCAACTCTTAAATGAGCTCCTTCAATGCTATAAAAATGGGAAGCATAAATATATTTATTTTCTATGCTTTTATTTTCATCATGTTAAATAATCATAAAATTCTATTATACAGCTTTCTCCTCTTATATCATTTCGCCATCAGCCATTGTATCACATCCATACGTGATTTCATAAATACCGATACACTCACTGCCGTGTGGAGCTTCTGTGACTTGGATCGAGTGTGTGGCATGTTTGGAGTCCCATGCTACAATAAACAATGTGTGATATCCTATAAAATTTATTAAAAAATTCTTATCACGTTCAACAATTCTTTTTCTTCTGCTTTTCGGCTTGAAAGAAAGTTCCACTTCCGATATTTTCACTTTGCTGAGTCTTGAGAGATGTCGAGAGCATGTTTGACGGTAAACAATGATATGCTTAATCTACTTCAGCCACCCATTCACTTATATGATTTCACAATTGAAATGGAAACATTGTGTGACGCGTGGGGGTGGATGATACAGTAAATCGAATACACAAATACTTAGAGGAATGAAAGAAAAAAAAAATTGAATATGAACAGAATAAAAATCATAAAAATCAATCACGAATTGTGGTTTCCATTTTTATTTTTTTACTTAAAGAACAAATGGTAAAGATCCATTAGGTTGGAGGAAGTTCACCAGGATGAATGTCGATGGTTACACACGTTCCAGTGCACTTTCAAACAAACCCATGAGATGGAAAGCAAACAGAAGAATTATGGATAATTTTAATGAACATCATCAACATGAACGTGACTGGAGTTGATAATTGTAAATATATATATATTTTTTTTACCGCTGCTGCCTCCCCTCAGATTGTTCTCTTCCCTCGCAAGTTATTTGTCTGTTTAGGACTTTTAATAGAAATAATTAGTTGGCACATTTAGTACGCTTTTGGAGTACGCTACACTCTCATTCAGCTGTCGGAGCATTTTCTAGTCTTCGTCCTTGCAAACGTCGTTCTACTTAGTATGCAAGGCAACAACGGCATTAAACTTAAGCACTCATTAAAGCTCTTTGCTTGCAGTCGTTTAATTTCAATTATTAAGGCTTGAGCTGGTAATGTCTTCGTAATTAGCTTTAACATGAATTGAGGCTTGTTGTGGAGTAAGCAATTTTAGTTCTGGTTCTTGAATTGATTGTTTCAATCGATACTTTCTGTTTCCATTTCTGATTTTGCAATTTGCCGTTGAAGGTTTTACTTACTTTGCACACTTAAAAGCACCGAAAGCAATGAAAGGCACAACAATAAAAGATTACAGTTGCTTCCTTCGCCATCAGTCATGCGGTTTTATAAATTACGAGCAATATGCATAAAAGCAGTAATGGATTAAGATTGCATCACGTCCAAGTGTGTGCATGTCTGGTGTTGCATGCACTTCCACTTTGTGTCAAAAGAATTTTTTATGATTTATAAAGCTTCTATTATTGTTACTTTTCTTACCTTTTCCAACCTTTAAAGCTTTTAAGTTAATGTGAATTGTTTAAAGCGTATTAGAGCGCATAACGCAAAGTTCACACGCAACATTGGAACTAATGATTGAGTGATTGAGAATCATAATCGGATTTCGTGTTGTTGTAAATTCAACGAGTTTACACCTTTAAATTACGGCACTGGTTGAAAGTTCATGAACTTAATGAATTATACATTCTATGTGAACCAGACATTGATTCTTTTCACAGAAGGTAGATAGCAATGCTGTAATGACAATTAAAAGGTCTTTGAATGGGTCGTTAGAGAGTCGTTTGAATAAAATATCAAAAGCTGAATGGTTTATGCCGCAAATATTTATGAGCTTGAAATGGAGACACAACGGAAACAATTCTACAGCAAAATGACAACTCGAAGCCTCAGATAGAACGCATGAAAGCAACGTCAAAACAATAACAGAATAGGTCCCAGACCGACAATTCACCGAGACTTTCCATTATGACATATAACAAATCACCACAATTGTAGCTTCATGCATCGCTGCATAGTTGAACTTTGGTAAAATGTTATTGCAATTAAACAAATTGTTTTGCATTCAGCTATAGTGAAGGGTTGGTGAGGGGATGCATTATAATTTCTGAGAAAGAAAAATAGAAGACCCTTTTTATGTTGCACAACAAAATTCTCTTTTTTCTAGAATCTCAATTAAGATTCTCTTCTTGTTAAAAGGGATTTTGCTAACCACCAGAATAAACATCAAATCAAAGTAATTAATTCGATAATTCACTTTGCATAGTCTCCAATTATTTCGTACTCCATCCAGAGAATGGAAGAAATTCAATTTTAAAGTTAAACATAAAACTGTTCCTTAGACAAACGAGATGCAAATAATTGGCGATGGAAAGTTGCAAAAGAATTTTCCAATTAATACTCAAAAGTAATAAATTAAAAAACTTTTCTATCGGCGAGTACCGTTGAGCGCCTATTGTTCAGGGATGAAACTTTTTCCATTGCACGAAATAAATTCTCCTTTATAGTCAATATTTTTATTTGAGAAATCTTTCCCCAGATGGGGACAAACAGTCAGTTGATCCCAATAAATAAATAAATCAGGTGAAAATCATCCGGGATTTTATAACAAAAAAAAAAAAAATCGCATTATGTCCTAGCGTAAAAGTTTCGGTTTTCTTTAAAAAAAAAAATGTCCTCAATCTGAAATCATGGAGACAATTAACTGCGATTTATTACAGAACCCTCGAAAAAATGTTGACCTTTTGTGCCTAATAAAAATCAATAAACCCAATAAAAATTCCTGCCAATAAATATTTAAAAAATTGTTTCCTATTTAGGACAATGAAAGACGAAGGCTATGAACTTTTATTATAAAACTGAAAATCGTCTTTAAATCTAGTAATTTGCGAAATGTAACAGCAAACATTTTAAGATTTCTGCCGAAATAAAAATGACTCATTCTATACCGTTTCAATTGAAAAAATGGGATCAAGATATGAAATTAAGCGATAGCTATTCTGTTATCGAAAATTTTTTTTGACACAAAAATGAAGGAATCATCACAGTTTTATCTTAGAAAATCTTACTGTGACTAATAAACTTCTTGATAACGCGGAATGTGATTTATTGAGAAAAAAATTGTAAATGCCGAATGCCGATCTAATAAAGCCTTCAATTTTACATAATGTCAATGATTATGAGTAATTCCAATTGTAAGCCTAACAAGAACCTTGAACATGGTTTTGTGTCTCATGACTGCATGTTCAATTATTTGATAAGATTAATTTTAGCCGCGAATTTTGAGTCATCTGAATATTTTGCTTGATAAGGTTAGCACTATAAATTGGTCAGATCGAATAGAAAAATCATTCAGTTCCATTCACATTTTGAAGCCAAGAGTCAATTAGGAAATTAACATCCTACCAAAATGAAATTCGTTGCTATTACACTTTTCGCTTTCATCGCTGCTGCCATTGCTGGACCAATTTCTGTTAGTGACAACAATGTTGGAGATATTGTGACTGTCGGAATTAATGCCAATGCAGTTCTCAGCAATCAAATCGATCAAAACATCATCAGTGTAATTATTGCATTATTGAATCAACAAGCAATTGTCATTCCTGATGGATTACCAACACCAGCTGAAACCCCCAAAGTTCCAGAGCTTCCAAACCTCTCGGAATTGAACATCACACCAGAAATGATTGAAAAATTCTCAAAATTAATTAAACATTGAATGAAAAAAATAAAATTCTAATAAGTTTTTGACCTGAGAATCAGATATTGTTATTATTGCATCAAAAAAAAAACGCTAAACTTTCCTTCACTGTTTAGTAAAACTGGAGTTCATGGCATTCAGGTGACTGACATTCAGCAATGAAATAAGTCAAAATTTCCGGGCAAGTATCCAACACCAGTTATTTTTGCCAAAAATACGATCCATGGAAAGTCTTGATTTTTTCGAAAAACTCCTTTAATTTGAGGCATTTAATGCCGAATTTTTTCGCAAAATACAGGACTGTCATGGCCAAAACTATGTAGCAGATGGTCAGCCTAGACATAATTTCAGAAATCCCACGAAAGAAATTTTCGTCATTAAAAACAGCAAACATTCCCAAAGTGAATTCTAGTAAAAATCGAAAATGCTACGAGAATTTCAAAAATCATCCTCTGCGCGTATATCTAAAGCCAATGAAAATGCGCAACAGATAAAATAGAGCAAAATTTCATTACAATGTAGTAAGTAGTAGATAACATACGACTTTATTTTATTTTCAAATCTTATTTAACATTTTTTACTTTTTCTGAATTAATTTTGAGAATTTTTCAATCATTTCTGGTGTGATGTTGAATTTTGAAAGGTCTAGATTCTCTAGAGTTTTTGGTGTTTTAGCTGGCGATTCTTCTTTAGTCGGTTGATCCAGTGCAACTATCGCTTGTTGATTTATAATTCCAGCAATTACACTGATGATGTTTTGATCGATTTGATTGCTGAGAACTGCATTGGCATTAATTCCGACAGTCACAATATCTCCAACATTGTTATCACTAATTGAAATTGGACCAGCAATGGCAGCAGCTACGAAAACTAACAGTGTAATAGCAACGAATTTCATTTTAATTTCTTCTTGTGTTAAACTATCACTCGCTGAACTTCAAATCGAACTGAATGATTTGTGAAAATATTTTTCTCAAAAATAATTTATAAAAAAAAATCTTATCAATAGCTTTTGCGCAAGAGAAGTTTATCATTTAAGCTTGTAAAGGAGGCTGATAAAAAGAACCGCGTAACTTTCAAAAGTTTCACGAGTAATCATATTTTGTGATTAAAAAAGTCAGCATTTTTATTGGTGATTCATTTTCTGTATCTTGAGTGGTTACCTTGATAAAATCACTACCTGATTGTTGTGTCATGAAAAATCCAAAAAAGTTCATAGACATTGCTTAGATTTCTGTCAATAAATTTTTAATCGTCACCGGATAAGTTTGCTCCACACTAGATATTGAGTCATTCGATGTTTTAATATGATAAGATTGTGCAATTGGGTACTATAAATTGGTCAGACCAAGTAGAAGAATCATTCAATTCCATTCAAAGTTTGAAGCAAACTAGTCAACCAAGAATTTAATATCACACCAAAATGAAATTCGTTGCTATTACACTTTTCGCTTTCATCGCTGCTGTCATTGCAGGACCAGTTTCAATTAGTGACAACAATGTTGGAGATATTGTGACTGTCGGAATTAATGCCAATGCAGTTCTCAGCAATCAAGTTGACCAGAATATCATCAGTGTAATTATTGCATTATTGAATCAACAAGCAATTATTGCTCCTGATGGAGTACCAACACCAGCTGAAACCCCAAAAGTTCCAGAGCTTCCAAACCTCTCAGAATTGAACATCACACCAGAAATGATTGAAAAATTCTCAAAATTAATTAAACATTAAAATATCATGGAAATAAAAAATAAATTTCAACTTTATAACAAGCAAATTAAACTTTTTATAAAAAAAAATATTTTATTTAACTAAATAGCGATATCTCGGATTTGAGAAATCTGTAATCGGAGCTAATAAAACCAAAATTAGAACGTTTTATGTTTTAAAAATTAATTCTTTATTTTAATTTATTTATTGCTTCTTCTGAATTAACTTGGATAACTTTTCAATCATTTCTGGGGTAATGTTAAGCTGTGAAAGATCTGGAATCTTTGTTATTTTAGCATTCATATGTCCATCAGCTGGTGTTGGTCTATCAGCAGGTCTCTCAGGTATGTCAGGAATAACGATTGCTTGCTGATTTAATAATTTAATGATGATGCTGATAATGTGTTGATCAATTTTATTTGACAGTTCCAAATTAGCATTGACTCCAACGGTCACAATATCGCCAACATTGTTGTCACTTATTGAAACTGGTCCCGCAATGACAGCAGCGAACAAAGCGAAAAGTATAACTCCAACGAATTTCATGATTTCCTTATTGAAGTTGTCTTGTCCAAATTTACAGTAGAACTAAACATTTTCGTTGAAATTTTCTTGCTTCTTTATACGCTTCAAGTCTGATGCAACCGAGGCTTGATAAGCCTGATCTGATGATATCAGATCTTATCAACTGTGCTGACGTTTAAACTACTGATGATAAAAAATAATTAATTTTCTTTCTTAAATAACAATCAGCTTTTTAAGATAACAAACTTTATTAATTTCTTCGGAAAATTTCATACTGAATACAATTTTTTATTGAAGGTAAAACATCAACTTCAATATTAGCAATATTTTGGAAGGATAAATTTGTGCATTCATTTCCATTTGCAAACAGATCAGTAAGAAAATGCAAAGACTTCAATTCCATCTTAATGGTTTTAATCTTGTTGAAGGAAATATCGAAATATTTTAAGCTTTTGAGTGGATGTTTAGTGAGCTCAATCGACGATAATTTATTGTGTTCTAAGTTAAGATAAACTAAGTTTTGCATAAGAACAATATTTGTGGGATAAATTTCAGCAATATTGTTCGAATTTAGATAAAGCTCTTTGAGATTACCAAGCTTTGAAAATATTCCGAAATTGAAAGATGTTATCATGTTGTTATCAATTCTTAAAACTTCGATTTTTTCAATATTTAAAAACCAATCACTCATTAGGGTTACGATTCGGTTATGCGCGAGATTGAGGGCATTAAGCCTCGCCATTTTAAGAAATGTTTTTCCGGGAAGGGTTTCAATTTTGTTACAACTTAAGTCCAAATATTTTAAAGTGCTCTTGACGCCATCGAATGTTAATCCGCCAACTTCTGAAATTTCATTCTTAGCAAAAATAAGTTTTTCAATATTCGTGCAAAAAGAGAAAGTGTGATCCATCAATGATTTCAATTTGTTGAGTCTCAAATCAAGTGATGTCATTTTGGAACAGTATTTAATTTTCTTAAGTTCAGAAATTGATGCCTTCCAAAGATCTATTTTTCTAATATATTTAAATTTATCGAATATCAACTCAAGATCTAAAGCGAGTGAATTGTATTTGTAACTGACGTATGCAACGTTATCATCAATTTGGTTATTTTTATGTGATCTCTCAGTTTCGTTGATAAAATCATTAGAATTGTGGTCCAAAATCAGATTGCATGAATAACCTAAATCTTTGATCTCGGTAAAAACACAAAATGTCTTTTTGATAAAGTTATTGAAGCAATTTTCAAATCCATTAAAAATGTCAAATTGAAAATTTTGAATGTTTAAAAAATTTCTGTCTATACAAATATTTCCAGATGTCAAAATATTCTCAATATTCGGAAATTTCGATCGCATGAACGCGTTGGTAACCGAGTTTATTTTGTTATCTGTTAGGTCAAACTCCTTCAACGAAGGAAGGTCAATTGTCTCATTTAATGCTTGAATTTCATTATCTCGAATAAATAATTCCTGAAGATTTCTTAGTGTCTTGAAAACAGATGGAAATTCTTTGATTTTATTTCCATTCAACAACAAGCTTTTTATTACCAAATTGTTCGCAAAAAGGTTCTCACACAGATAAGATATATTGTTATTAGACATATTTAAAACGGCGAGGCTGAACAGCGAACAGAATGATTCCTCATGAATTTGTGATATAAAGTTAAAGCTCAAGTCTAAATTTACGATTTTCTTAAGATTTTTGAAGGACTTATTTGTTATTTCTGGAATCTCATTTTGGCTCAGTCCCAACGTTTCTAGATTTGTTAGATGCTGCAATGTAATTATATCCAAATTATTAATTTTATTATTGTCCAAATAAAGAAATGATAAATGTGATTGATTTTTGAATGCATTCACATGAATAGACATTATCAAATTGTTAGACAAATCTAAAGAAATTAATTCATTTAAACTCTGAAACATGTTATCGTTAATTGATGTTAGCTCATTTGAAGCAAGATTAAGTTCGATAAGTTCTTTGTTCTCATAGAATGTATCAACAGGCAATGTCTTAATATGACAGTTCCTGAGGCTGAGATATTTTAATTTCGTTTTTCCATCAAACGCATTTTTAAGTATTTTCACTTCTCCGTTATTGTCAAAAACAAATTTCTCCAAATTAACTAAATAAACTAACATGTATGTTTCGAGGCTTCCAATAAAATTTGAACTTAAATAGAGATTTTGTAAATTATTTATTGGTTTGAATATATTTGCATTCAGTTCGTATGGTCGCAATTGTCCACTACGAATAGACAATGTGTCTAACATACGAAGACCATCAAATGCATTGATATCGATTAAACTGATTAAGTTTTCATCAAGAATAATTTCTTTCAAATTAGAGCAATTTTCAAAAACTTTTCTTTGAACATTTTCCAGTTTATTTCTACTCAAATCAATAATCTTCAGTTGAGTGCATCTTTCTATGACTCTGATTTCTCTCAGACCGACATTGCTTAAATTTACAATAGAAAGATTTTGGAATTCTTCAAAAATAATATTCGGAATAAATTCTATTAGAGAATTTTTGGCATAAACATATTCCACAACATGTTCTGGTGTAATGCCATCAATGACTTTAATTATTGACTTTGATAAAACATTTGCATTTATAATTTCACATGAATAACCGTTTTCATGATTTGCAAAACTACAACTGATTGTTTTTGCGAAACAATTGTGGAAGAATGTTAAATCACTTTCGTTGAAAGCGGAAAAATCCTTATCAATGCACAAATTATTTTGCGCTGTTATCTTATTAAGATTTGGTAAATTGCTAAAGAATTGACTCGAAACCATTTCAATTTGATTGTTATCGATATGTAAAGATTTAAGTTGAGACAATTTACCAAATGATTTTGTCATCAGACTTGATAATTTATTTTTGCTTATGTCAAGATCAATTAAATTAGCAAGACCTACAAAGGTTCTAGGCTCAAAATCAATTATTAAATTTTCTTGAATTTCAACATATGCTAAGTTACTTAAATTTTGGAAAATTCTCGAGTCAATGGAAACTATTTGATTTTTATTTAGCGATAAAATTTTTAAACTTATTAAAGGCATGAAGCAGAGTGGATGAATATAACTTATTTTGTTCTTGTGCAACGCTAACAATTCCAATTTTCCCAAACCTTCGAATACACCTTCATCGAGCAAAGTAATTTCATTAAAAGCAATCCATAAAGAATCAAGCTTCGATATAGACTTAAACATTCCGGGATTAAGATGAACAAGTCCACAATTTTCCATTTCTAGGTAGTTTAATGATGGAATTTCAATGAAAATATCAGAAACACTTGCATTGAGTGATAAATCAGATAATGAAAGGTAAGCGAGTGCCTTAAGGCCTATAAAATGTTTAGCTGATAAGGTTTCGAGTGACAGAAGGGTTGATTTCAACTCAAGAGTTAACAAATTGTTCAATTGCTTGAACGTATCAATTGGAAGTGTTTTGATCTGATTTCCATTGAGGTAAAGTGTGGACAATTTACGATTTATAGACAAAATACCTTCTGGGATATCTTCGATCAAATTGTTTTTCAGACTTAATTTTGTTAGTTCACTTAGTGCTCCAAGTGCCTTAGCATCAATCATTTTGATGTTATTGTTTTCCAACAGAATTGATCGTAAATTTTGACAGCTACCGAACACATTTGGGAATGATCGAATTAAGTTTCGACTCAAGTCTAATGTTCGTAAACTCTCACAGTCTTTAAACAATCCGAGATGCTGGAGATTGACATTATTAAAGATCAATGTATTGAGATTTCTGAATTTCTTGAAGATTTCCATCGGCAGGAAAGTGATTGTTGAATTTATGGCAAAGACATGCTGCACTTCTTTATCAGTGAACAATCGAATGTGAGCATTTCCAATGATTTTAAATGGCTCTGACTCATCGGTCACCGTAATATTCCCTAATTCGCATTCGTAAATGTAACGCGTGCTCTTTTTGTAATTGCACGGAACACTCAAGCAGTGAATATTGCAAAATGTTGCAATATTTATCATCCATAATGCTAAAATCCTAATAATCAAAATATTTTAATTGTTGCGACATAAAAAAAAAATGAATTCACCTCATTGCTCTTTATTTATTTATCGTTTCTGACTCTTATTTAGTGAACGTTTTGCGCAAAACTGAGCAAAAATTATCAGAAACATTATACAAACTTAAACACACATTTAGAAAGATAAAGACAAATCAACAGTTTGATAACATCTGACTGAACATTTATTATGTGGGGACAGTACAACTGTACTGCTATACACAATCAAACATGAGCCGATAAAATGAAAATTATTCGTGATTTATTTTACCAATCAATCGAATTTCTTAACATTAACACATTTTAGCAGCACTTGGCCTCACAATCGCTTTAAGCTAAATTGATCGCTGACAAAGCTGAAACTAGTTTAAGGATTTAAAAAAAATTAACACAAAATAACAAAATATGACAGCAAATGAAAACTTTGAAACATGAAATTGATACCATTCGATTAGTTCAATGCCAAATAAAAACATAGTTAAACTAGTTTATGAAATGATTTCTTTTTTGGCAGAACTGAATTTTTTTTTCGACACAATCAAAATGTCGAAAAAGCATTTCAAATTCACTCATTCAATGCTCAATAAAAAAAGAGAAGTGAATTGACAGAGCATTCAACAAATTTCAATCAGAAACCATCATGAATGTCATCACGTTACCATCATAAAAGTCGTATGTGTGAATTGTGGACGACTCAGATCATTTCGCAAATCACTCCCTAAGCTACTTAAGTGAGCAAATATTTTTTCTTTCGTCTGTTTGTTTTACCCCCAGACAACATAAGGCGTTGAAAAATGATGCTTCCTACGCATCTTCAAGCAAACACAAAAAAAAATCTGACAGAAGAAATTCTGATTTGATTAAAGGGATAAAGAAAAATTGTTTTTCAGGACACAAAAAAGGGTCAATGCTGTTTATGACGCATTCCATCGATCTGAAATATTTTTTTGGCAATCGATATTGAAATGTCTCCTTCCTACCGCCTGTCAACAATATTTTCATTTCACATTTTTAAGGTTCGTTCTGGGAGCATTTCATTGAGGAATTTCTTTCGAGTTATTTGAAAATGATGAAACAGGAAATTAAATTTCATTAAAGTCGGAAGCAAAAATGAAAATCAATTTTGGTCATTTGAAATATCCGAATAAGTTTCGGAACATTTAAATCATATTTTCGTAATGTTACCATACCAATTCAATGCTAATATTTGCGACAGTTCTATGTATTTGCCAAAAGGCACAGTTTTACTGGTTATGTCACTTGCACAAAGTTCCAAATGCATGATTTTCCAAATCCAGTCAAACTATCACAAACATTGACAAAAACCATTTCAGTAAAATTTTCAATAAAGTTTTTCCCAACATCAGACCACAAAAATGTTTTTAAGTTTTGTCATGGGAAATGGAGACAGAAATTGCTTTCATACTTTTCGTCGGCTTGAATTTTTACGGAATTTCCTCCAAATTTCGATTCGCCAAACTTCCTTTTGATACCAAATAACAAACACTTTTGCGCTATTGATTTTCAGATCGCTTTGCCCACAACAACGCAAAAGTACATACACAGAGAATTCGAAACGTCCCAGAAAACCAGTTTTAAATGGATTGTTTCCAATTAAATGTTGCGGTCGTAAAGTGAGTAAGAGTGCTTGTGCTGGAAAATGAAGCGAAAATTGAATGAAAATAAACCGAATATGGACTGAAATGTCAGAACACATTCAACGAGAAATCGTTCAAATATTTACTGAAAATCAATTGGCGAATGTTGGTGCTGATGATGTTCGAGATTTTCTGCTGTAATCAACAAATTTTTCGCTACGAAATAAACGCCAAAACACTTGACACGTTTTCTCGTTGATCAAATAACTTTTTTTTATTCGGTTGCGACATAAAAAGCCGCCAATCAATGGGCAAATAATAAAAGCAAACGAAGCTTGAGCAATCGGGAAAAACATTTCGCAAAACATGAAACCTCCTTCTGCCATCCGCCCAACGATGATATTTTATTCATAGACATTTCCCCAACAACGCTATCAGGAGACCAATAAACGTTATTTACTTGATTTTAACACAAGAAAAAGAAACTTTACGCACTCTTCACATCCTTCAGCATGTCTCAGCATCAATATCATTCGTAGCGCCTTTATTCGATGATAAAGTGGATCGGTAAATCTCTTGAGGCTCAAAAGTAATTTGTTTTATAATTTTTCTTTTTTTTTTTGTTGTTGAATCTGGGCTATGAAAAGATTTCATGTCAGTTCATGTTTAAAGTCGCCTGTTATATGTTCTGGATCAGGTGTATGCACTAAAGTATACTAGCCAAAGGTCCATTAGCTTATTAGTTCATCAATATTAACATGCTAATGGAAATATTTTATTTTACTTTGCTTCCTGTACAAAAAACCACACATTGAATTTACCTTTAATCTCGATAAATTACCATCGACGGTTTTTAGGTTGAAATTCTTTGATGTCTCCCATCACCGTACTCGACGAACATTTCAATCAATATTGGATGCTGAAATTAAATTTTAAACCACTGAAACACGCAACAAAATTTTATTTTGATAAATATTTTTTATTTACATTGTGTGATGTGACCACAACTTGTTTCGTTTTTCAATTATTTTATTTACAGGCAACAATATTTTTGCAAATTGATTATTTGTTTTTCTTTTCCTTTCGATAAATAACTTTAAATAATTAATTTTTGCTATTGTTATTATTATAATTCACTAAACTAAACATCTCTCGATTGCAGGTTTATATATTTTTATTCATCATCAATTTTCTGTTTACAAATCGCTGAAACGTTTTGTCTTTTATCCTTTTACTATTTTATTGTGTAGCCACTAGCTTTCTTGAGTATTATAAAATCATAAAATTTCTATATAATTTATAAATATTTAGTTGCATTGAGGGAAGAAAATTATTTATGGACCATTTTTCATCTGTCTGTTGTTTATTACCATGCATGTAAGTTGTTCTTAGACATTAAACGTAAAAGCGCCAAGAAAGCTCCACAATAAAAATTAAAATAGATATTCTATGTGTGGGATTGGTGGAGGGACTTTTGGCACTTTTGATTATTGTTTTAGGAATTTTATCCAGAAGTCGAAAAACTTATAATTTTGCTGCTACTCAATTATGGGTTAATTTATGTTGGATAAATTGCTTTTATATCTTAAATTATTATGTTCTACTCGATATTTCTATTTACAAATGTGAATTCAATCAATATTTTTTTTTATATTTACAAATGACAATTGATAAACATTAGTAAAGTTACGTATTTATAAATGTTGCTTATAGTTTCAAATTTTTTATTTTTATTTGCTCAATAATCACCGTACAAAAAGAGTTTATCTTGAAAATTTATGAGTGGAATGCGAGTTACACAACTGAGATTCATTAATTCAGTCACTACACAAAGTGGAAGCTTTCTTAATGTCATCAAGAAAATAAGAAATTATTTTTAACCTTTTCTGAGCCAGAGAGAATTATAAATCATTGGATTTAATGAAAGAAATTGCCATTTCTGAAAGATGTACATTAAAAATTTATCTTTTCGATGTTTTTGATCCTTTTTTTTGCGTGGTTCATCATGAACCCATAAAAATGCAAAAGTTAATTTTTAATTAGGAATTCTCCTCAACTCAAATGATTTTCAATCCAAAATGGGTTTCGTTTTTTTTTTATAAAATTCTTATTAACAAAATTAAAATCAACTTTTATTTATTTATTTATTTTGATCAAATTGCAGCATGATTGAAATTAAGGAAAGCTCACTTAAAGTGTATAAACAGTTTTTCCTTCTGCTCCAACGACTATAACACTATCGATAAAGTCTTTGATAAAATTACACTATACGACAGAGACGTAAGCAATATAATTAACATCAAATTACCAGATGACACTTTGGCGCTGCTAATTAGATTTCTATGCGAACCTTGCTGGCCCTTGTCAAATAATTCTCCATTACTACCGAAGGGAATCCCATCGCTTGGATTCTCGAATGTTTCATTTTCCTGTGGGATGAAATAACAGCAAACATTAGATACAGATTTGAAATGAATGATACGCAATCAATCTCTATAAGAGCGACTTATACTCGACATTTAATTACCTCATCATTAGCGCCGTTATAATCATAATCTCTATTGCGATTCTTCTTCTGTAATTCCATCTCTGTTCATACGGTAGCAATGTTGATAGAAAAAAAAATAGGAAAAAAAATTATTTAACAAAATACTGATTTCACGAGACTTTATTCCATCATATATGCATAAAACATGAGCCTATAAAGAGATCAACGAGATAGCACACACATAACATGTATGCTTGCTAGTTTTTGCTTGTAGCTCCGTACTTATTTTGCTTCTATGAAAAAAAGCTTTTCATTTCAAGACTTTTTCTTTTTTGCATTTTTTTTTACAGATAAAATTTAATACTTTGAATGGCTCACTCACTATCAGGGATTTTGCAAACAGCAGTCCACGCAACCGTAGACATTCTTCAAGTCGCCGTAAAAAAAAATAATACATGTACTTTTCTCGTTTTTATCAAAAACATAAATAATATAAATTGTTTTCAAGCGCATATAAATAATTCCGTTTTTTTTTTTTTGTTAGTGCAGACTACTTTTGCACATAAACTCTAAGTGGAAAATAATTTGTGAAAAGTTTCGCTTTCCTAAAGTTCTTTTAAGTGCATTCGTTGTTTTTAGCGTTTGCTTTAGTTTTACAGGTTACTTGCAAGGAAGCGTTTCATGGACTTACAACTTTTCTTTTTTCCACGTTAACATTTCAACATCAAACAACAAACTTTTCCATTGAATATGTTGTAACGGATTAAGCACCAGCGCTTCACTTCTCGACTATATGCAGAGACGAATGAAGTTTTCGCAAATTGAAAATAAACATACTCCAGTGAAGTTTACAAAGTTTTAGAAATTAGTTTCATGAATCAATTTCATTAACCAACAAGCTCCTATCGACCCTTATGTATGTTTCCTTGAATTAAAAGTTCCAAGCATGCAAATTGCTTTGGCACAAATATCAAAATACTTATCAGAATTGTTCCATCTCGACGGCATGTAGCAAAAAAAGAATAAAATTGAATTTTGCAACCCTTCAACTCCGCCCCCGCCCAACAGATATAAAAGGAAAAAAATTGATAAAAAAAAATCGGGTCAAAGTACATTCATTCGTGAGGGGGGTTACAAAATAATTCCCAAATGGGTTGAAAGTATAAATTTTTATGCTGAATAATGTTTAACATGCTTTCGTCCATGTAAATGCTTTCATGTCGCTTTCAATAAATTCAAATTCTCACTCTTTTACGAGATGACGTAACGCATTACGGACGTGTGCAAATATTGATGGCTTTGCAAAGGAACTCTTTTTTTTATAAATTTTGTACAAATTTTATTTTTTGGCCGTCATCATTTGGGAGATTCAGTGGAACATTACCAAGACTTTACCATGCTATCAATTGTTCACAGTGAATATCCCGGAAAAATTTGATTTAATAACCAACAATGACATAAAAACTCACCATACAATCGAATTGTGCCCTCTGCATCACCAATGCTGTTTTTTGAAATGCACTTGTATCCACCCATATCGGACTTTTGCAATTTGTGGATAACGAGAGACATCGTAACGGCATATAATGAATTATTTTCTGTTTCTGACATATGGTAGCGATCATTTGTTATTATCATCTCGCCTGAATGATTTAAAAGCGTGGGAGGATGTAAAAAAAGCATTTTAAAAGGGAGAGGAAACAACAGTCAGTAAATCAGTCAGTTTGATAAATTAATAAAATGTGCTCACAGTAAAAAAAATTACTGAGAGATAAAATAAAATTATTGATAAATAAATAAAAACTTTGTTGAATCAACATCATTTTACCATTTTCACGTTGCCAATAATTGATGGCCTTTGGTGACGCTTCGACGTTGCATATTAACGTGACATCCGTTAGCAGTGGAGCGCCGACGAGCTGGTTAGGCACCTGTTTGTATGAATAACAAATTTTGTATTAAAAAAAATTGCACAACAAGGCATGTTTCACGTATCCATTACCTGTATCAGTGGATGAACTATTGGAGAGATGGAGAGGAAAATATATCATCATTCATAATCGGATTTGTGAATGCGCAAACATAGTTAAAAAAAATATATACATAAATGCAAAAAAATTCATGAATCAAGTCTGGACTCTGTTGCATGTGTGTGTACATCCGTTACGCAATTAAACGACAATTTGATAGAAACTTTTTCGTCATGCATGAAACGGCTTAAAAATTGCATCATGAATATTTAAATGCCACTAATTTTATAGACATTAACTGAATAATTGCAATTTCATTGTGTTATTCATGAGAAAACTTTAAACGGCACAACTTTTGAAACCACATGAAAGCACAGCTGAACAAAGCTGTATGCATAACAATAAGGAATTATTTGTAATTAAATACCATATCATAACAGCAAAATCATGTTATATGGGAGGGTCGGAAGCGAAGGGTATCATCAACAAAAGGACAAACACACACCGACAAATTAATATAAAATAAGGATTAAAATATTACAAAATGAAGTGAAAATTATTGTGCATTGTTTGCAAGTTTATAAACATAACAAAATCATAATTAACATTTTGAATGCGGCTGTGGCAAGAAGTTGTGCTCATACAGACATGGCGTCTCACAATTCTTCTGAAAAAAGGAGGGTTTCGGCGTTGCTCATTCATTCTTCCGACCCATTGTTTTAACTGCTTTGGGGTAAAATTATCACTTTCCCATTGTGCTCGGTCCAAAGTCCTTTTACATGAGGAGCATTGTAATGAACGAGCAAACCAGGACTCTTATCGTTTGTTGGGAATTTAAAATTCCATAATTTTACAGCCTCAATTGTTATTTTCTTCCGGGGGGAACGTTTTTAATTAGGAAATGAAATTTGTTACTTACAATGAACTTGCACCTTCAATCGTTTGCTATTTTTAGTATTGTTGAAGAATAAAATAGATTAGTTTATTACAAATATGAATCGTGCGCAATAAACAAACCTAACACTGGGCGGCACTCCATTACTCGCAATACACAGGTAACTTCCCATCTCTGATCTTGTGATTTTTGTCAACGAAAGCATTTCGCCCTCCACTTGAAGTGCTGCAATAAATATTAATTAAATTTCCGCAATTTCCGTTGATATTTGCCAGAAGCAATGTATGAAACGAACATTTAGTTTTTCCATGTGGACCATTTCTCGCTATTATCTCACGACCATCTTCACGCTTCCACGTAATTTTGGGCTTTGGAAATCCTCTAGACTTACAAACTAATTTAGCGCTTCCACCCTCTGGCACCATCATGTCGCCGGAGGTCTCTTCGTAAATGATATCGGGTGGTATGACGACTTCCAAGAATGCAGTTTGCATTTTCATTGGATCCGTGTTTACTTGACACATGTACTGACCTCGATCTTCCATCTTTACGTTCTTGATATTAAGCGTCCATGTGTTGTAGTCATTGTGCGTCACGGACAAACGACCATTGTTGGTGATCACGTGCTCATGGATTGCCAATATTGCTTTAGCATCGGCTTTTATCCATGCCACCTATTACGACCCACAGCAAAAGTATTATTTTTTTGAACATAACAATCAGCATATTTGATGCCTCCAGGATTCACAAAAGGGATTTTTTTTCTTGTTTCCATAGGGACATCAATTAATTTTATTTGAAAAAAGTTTCAAATTTTCCTTTCGGCTTCGTAATCAAAATGAATTCATTTACGCAAAAAAAGCTCATATTCAGTTGTCTATTGATTACGCAACCGAATAAGGATTTCTATTTACTAAATGTTGTGCTAAAAAACAAAAGCAAAAAAAAAATCGTTCAAAGCAAATGTGGAAAATGTTTATTCGGGCATGTCGAAAAAACATGTGCACGGAATGATGATAACTATTCTACCACCTAGTTGTGCATATAACTTTATTCCACCGATTCAGAGTGATGTTTTTTCGACTCACAGATTCCACAATTTCCACATTAATTAGCTGTGATTAATTATTGAACAAACATTCCGGCATATGCTGATGGCCAGCCAGCAGATTGGGATATTGGCAGAGATTAATCAATAATTTAAACGCAAATTCAGCTTGCATTGAAAATCTCAAATTTGATTGAAATGATTTGGAAAAATTCATTAGAAATTTTTGATTTGAAATTTACAGAATTATTTTCCGTAATGAAAAGAGATAATGAGAATTTCCCATGGCAGTTCATTGCTGCGCTACTAAGCATTTCCACATTCTCATTAATTGTTGATTCAATAATCACCACACGAATTTTGTTGATTTGGACTGTTGGGATGCCATGAAACAATTAATAAATTTTCACCGAACGTGATATTTTTTTTTTCTGCCACGTTGTCAGATTCCCTCTTGTCCACATCCCAATCCAGTCCAATTCATTAATTTTTTGGTTGTGCAGAGTAAACAGAAAATATTTAACCTCGAAAAAAACATTGTTCGCACGCGAAACAATTACAGCAAAACAATAAAAAATTATTTCATTGTTGTCCATCGACACATGTTTCATTAAAATCAAATTAATGAGATGATGAATCATCAGCATTCGGCAGCACAATTCAAATAGCATCAACACTAACTGCTAGTGCAAATTCAAAGTAAATCAATTTAATTGCCATTTGATTGTTTGCAATTGTTTCGGGCGGCGAGAGGGTTAAATGTCTATTCAATTGTAACTTAATTAAAATATTTATCACTAAATGTGCAATGTGTGCAGTGGTGCAATTTTCCATTCATCATAATCTATAGTCATTTATGTACACACACAATACGACAAACTACAAATTGGAAAACGATTATGGTTGCGATTGAGAGAGGTTTGGCACATTCGAGTATCGTCTGTCTGGGTAATTTCCACTCGAAATGTGTTCACCTGTCTATCGTAAAGCTTTTGCGAGTACAGTGCAGAGAAGCATTAATCAACCGGAAAACAGCAATTGACATGCAGTGCTAATTTTCAACACATATTTTCTATAAAGGTGCAAATTTTGTGAGGATTTAACGACACTAATAACTACATTTCATTTGATTTCTACAGTGAAATTGCCTACGTTCTCATGCTCTCCTTACTGCAGCGTTAATTTAATTTGCTGGAAAATTTATTTCAGGAGTTTTCGGAAAGTTCACTGTGGAAGTTCTTCTAGACTTCCATCAAAAGTACTTTTTTCTGTTAACTGATCAGCGAAATAAGTTGTCAATCAGTTCTCAAAATCAAAATTCTTTCGTGCACTTGACAGACGGGTAAAATGGTAAAAACTCGTCTGTTCCATGATTCGTGAAATAACAGACACAAAAAAAAAATTCCACGCTTAAAACCAAATTTAAACTCTCAAAGAGCTTCAGAGAACTCGAATAGTTAAAAAACATTCGAGGTTGGCTCATCTTTCGTTGCCTGTCAAACATGATAGCGAAGAGTTTTTTTTTTTCGACATTCAATGGAAAATTGATAGAAAGCAATTTTTTAATATCAACGCCAAACAAAAAACCAAAGTGAATATCAACAAAATAAAAAAAAGGATTGTATAAAACTTTAATTAATAAAATTATCGAGTGGAAAACTGAAAAGGAGCAAAATTAAATTTTGCGCGTTTCGACAGGAAAACAATTTTCTGCCTATAAAAGGACATGAGAAAAAAATGCTTTTAGAACATTCTCGGGATTAAATAATTAATTTTCCACGAGATTTTAACTATAAAACACATATTTTTTCCACTTTAGCTTTTAACGTGGATTTCAAAATTAAATTTAAAAAAGCCTCGTCAAGTGACTTTTTTGTGATTATCGCTATAAACAAAAAGTACTTTTGATGTTGTCTATCTAGTGATTGAATATTTGCTTTCTGGTTGTTTGTTCAACTTACGATGACTCTTGATTGAATTTTATTAACAATTTTATTTTTACTTTACCAATTCGAGAAGTTTTTTTTGATTTATTTGATTGATTTTTGAACAAAACAATAAAGCATAATAACATGAATATCCTTTTTTCAGAGTGTTATAATAAAAGAATAAATTTCTCAAAAATCAATTCGAAGCTAGAACAATTAAGCTCTTCAAGGTAAATTGGTGCAATTGGTGCGCTGTAACAAATCTAAATTATTGTGCTCTGGTGTGATCTTACAATTAGTGCTTTTTTTTATTGTGCGATTTGTGCTCTTTAGTGAAAAAGGTGCTCTTTTGGTGGTTTTCGATTGGTGCTCATAGATAATTAAAAATAAATTGTAAATATTTTGTTTTATCTAATTGGCCGCCAACGGCTGGTGACTCCGTCATTGGCCGAACAAAAACATTTAATAATTTTAAACATGCATATAAAAAACGAGTACGTACCCTAGCTGGGGTGCCCGATTCACTCGCACTCACCCTATAACCACCCAAGTTATTGACTACACAAGTGAATGTTGCGTCGCGACCTTGTGCGACTGTTACATTTTCCAATGGAAATACAAAATCTGGCTCAAATGCTGAGGCGGCTGTAAGTGTGAGACAAAGTTACAGTTGTAGAACGAACGTCAGATAAAGTTTCTAAATTTAACTCGAAGGCATGAAATCTCGTCTCAGCAAATGTTTATCTAATGGTTTTACTGTCGTTGCTTTTATAACGCAACATCCTGTGCATACAAAAGAGGTTTGTTAGCAGTCAATATGATACAAAACACTCCTTTTTTTCTTAAAATAAAGGCATTTTGCCATAAAAAATTCAAAGGTGAAAATTAAATAAAACGAGTGCGAAGCTTGAGTACGTGGCGATGAGTTTTCATAAAGACATTTCTGCACGAGCTTTCTTTCTTCGTGATAAGTGAAGTTTCCTTCTTTTTATATTCTTTTGAGGGGTAAATTTTCTTCAAGTCATCTTTAAAGTTATTTTTCACCAGGACGCTTCTTTACGGTTGACGTGAAACAAAAAGAAGGGAAAAATTTTGTCGATGACAAATTGCAAATTTAATTCATGGCGAAAAGCTCTCTAAAGGCTGACACAAAACTTTCACATTTTTCGTTTTCCCTTAAATGGAAATAAAATGTCAAGTGAGTGAAAATGTAATTAACTTTTAGTAGACTCTAATGAATTCTGACTCCCGGATGGAAATTAAATTCAAACCTCACCGAAAGCCAATGAATAATTTAAATGGATTTACACGCAATTTTTTTTCTTGCAATCTTTGCAGTCTTTCTAAGACATTAAATTTATGGCGAGCTTTTGAATGCTTCAGATTACTTCGAGCTGGGGCATTGTGAGCAAATCTTTTATTTTTCAAGGCATAACAATGTTATATTTTTATTGCACATTTCTTTACGTTTTTTAAGCCGTCTCCGTCCCGATTGGTGATCCTAAGTCAATATAAAAGCAATTTTCAGACGATTTTTTTTTTTTTTTTTTTCAAAAAACATTTCACCCTTAAACATCGAGAGCAAAAAAGGGTCGGCCAATTATTATTGCTGAGTACTTTCACGATTTCAGCATTTGAAATAACATCATAGCAATGTTTAGGATTAAATGTGTAAGTAGATTTTTTTTATGTTTACAGCTCTGTTGAAAGCCGTAACCTGATATGGTGTTAAAGTATATAGATTTTTTACGACACTCAAAGCCGTTGTGATGATGTAATGGCGAGAAGTGGTGAGACATGTGTAGCAAATGTGAGGGTCACTATCACAAAGCTCTCTGACGTCGTCCATTATCATTTAACCTTTCAGGCACGTAACTAAAATATTTCAATAGAATTCGACGTGATTTTGCTCTCAATTCATTTCTAGTGTTATGGTTCATCGTTTTATACCTGAATTGGATGTTAAGCCTTAAAGCATTTAATTCTTAAAGCTCTCTGTTTTGAGATTAAGAAGCAAAGTCAAATGACACAATTAATTCAGTTAATCAAATAATTATGTAATTCGTAACACTTTCCATGAAATTCATTATTGCATGAAATTAATTGATGTAAATGAAGTCAAAATTACTCACCGTAATTGTATGGCATTAATATTAATCCTAAAATGAGCGTTGAGTACGCTAAGCTTGTAAATACTAAACTCCCTAAAATGCTCCTAATCCGCTTCAATTTAAATTTACACCTTGACAGTATCATCATGTTTTGAACATTCGAGCGATTTAATTGTAAATGTTTGTCGAATTAATTATTAATCAATTGATAAAATGTTGTAAGACTTTTGTGTTTCTTGTTGTTCTCTTTCCTTCTGTACCAACTGTCTTACAAGTGTTTCTTATAACACAAAACGTGATGTTGTCTAGATAGTTGAAAATATCGATTTGATTATTAGTTTGATCGTTAGTTTCCTCCACATTCGGTCATATGTGCTCAAAGTTTCCTTGTTGTTTCGCGTGTTACAAAACTTGAATTTACCATCGAATCGTCATCTGCAAAGTGTTTTTGGTGGAAGGGCGAAAGAAAAAGAAATCATGTAGATGGCTAAAGAAAGTTATGGGTTACAAAGCACAAACACACACAAAAAAATTAAGCTGGTTTCAATGCTTTTCTAGCAAACATCAAGCAATTGTTGTTGGACAATGTTGTAAATGTTCTCCCATTCATGCAAGTATAGCCACTTTGCAACATGCTGTTTGTCGATGGTATAGAAAAAATTTGGTGCTCGAGAAAAAAAAAAACTTTTCCTATAAACGATTTTCTCGGGTTTAACGAATTTTCATATATCACATGTGCGAATATTGTGCAGAAAATTCCCTTTTTTTATCAATTTTCATTACTGCTGTTCTAATGCTCTTTACAATTATTTTAGAGTCATTGGCGAAGGAACAGTCAAGTCGAGTTTGATTTTAATTTAATTAAATTCATCGCTAAAGGAAAGCAAAAAAATCGATTGAATTAAATTTTTCTTCGGACGAAAAATTAAATTAACTTTTATGTGACCAAATATTTATTTAACCATTGACGATTTCACAGAGAGTCATTTTCCGGTGTCCGATGTCACTGAACGATGATGACTTGATGTGGTATGAGAAATATAGGACACAGATTCAGACATAGATAAATGTGCCAAAAGCAAACATCACCCGACAAACAAATGCCGGTTGAAAATGAAATTTATCAGACCGCATTTGTATCCAGAGAGTCAGTCAACAGAACACCCAGCAAAACGACCCAGGACATTAAAAGAAGCCACAATCCCTTCCATTTACTCTTCGACTAACATGAAAAAAAGCACATTTTCAATTACAAATCACACACCATCATAACTTCCGTTTACGATTCCACAATTGTTTATGTGTGTGTGTATGCATGCACTGTTTGTAAGCAATAAATAAATGCAAAAACATGAATCCGGAGGGAAAATCGCCAGAATTTTTCTGCAAAATGGGAAACTGTTTGCATATAAAATAATTATAAAATTTAAATGGAAAATGTTGCTCGAAATGAACTTTGCTGATACTAGAAAATTTAACATTTTTGTGTTAAAATTTTGCGTCAATTTGTTTTTGTAGTTTTGAATTTTCTGATCAATTTGTTTCAGTGAAAAGTTGGACATTTTATTTTCTATGTAAATATGACAATTGCAGTTTTGCTTTCTATTTATTTATGTACACCCCAGATTTAATGTAAATTGCGAAAAACATTTAAAAGGCGTGCACTCATTCTGGGCGATATTTAAATTGTAATTTTTTTTTTTTGCATTTTGATATCCAGTAGCAGTCAAAAACAAGCAATGAGATCTCATTTATTAAAATGTAAAATGCTCAGCTGAGGATTTTAGGTTTATTAAAATGTAAAAGAAAACTTCCATGAAGAGCTTTCAATTTTGTTAGAGTATAAATCACGATCCAGTAAAGCTACTTAACAGTTTCTCTTCAATTCAGAATTGCTGAACCGAAAGCATAGCTCTGCGTACGCTGGATGCATATTATGTTGCTCTTGAAATGAAAATATTCAAACAATTAAAATATTAAACTTGTAGAAATCCGAACGCAGATGCTCTAAAAGAAATCACTGCGTCCAAACAGTGAAGAATGCGAATATTTTTTTTCCATATATTTTAAATTTATTGAGCCGACAAATTTTTCGTTGCCTATGTTTTGGTGTTCATGAAAAATTTCCCGTAATTAAAAACTGAAGCTTGGAGCTTTCAGCACTCTTGTGAATATTAATTTTGTGCTCGGTTGGAAAATCCTCTCGTGTGTACTTTGCTGAGGGTTCATTAAGAGAAAACTTCTCCCCCTCAAAATGAGCTATTTTGTGCTCTTCACAAGACATTTTAGTTCATTTTAATTTTTGCATGCTGCTGAGCACACAGAAAAATCTTCTTCTATACGAAAGAAAATGAATTTCATTTCATTTATTTTATTTTCAATTTTTTTTTTCTTGCCTTCCATTGTTACATTCAATGTTAAAGTGAATATCCGTTAACATTTTCAGTTCTCCTTCCTTTAACGTCTCTCCCAACACATTTGTTTTACATTCAGCCGGAGCATATTTATAACATTCTGTCTGTTACTATCCCATGGCATATTTTAGAAACCAGCACAAGCAAAACACACTCAGAGCTATCAGTCGAAGCTTTTATTTTTTTTTTAAAAACAAAAATGGATTTTTCAACGCCTTCACAGCACACAAATGCTATTAATCTTTAAACAGAGGAATTTTTAGTTCACAGGAATTTCGAAATTGCAAATAATTTTAACTCTACTCTCTCTCCTACCCCAACTTGCCGAACTCTTTTCGTAGATCCCTTCACTTTGCTCGAAATTCCTTCGGCGCATTTTTAAAACATTTATTTGTGTTACTTTCGCTGAAATAGTTTTTAATTATTTTGAGCGAATTTTTTTTTTCTTTTGTAACCAAAAAAGTGTATCAAGTGTAATTTCTTTCTCCTAATTCCAACCTTGCTGTTGAAGTAACTCTATTTTGCCCTCATTACAGTGCTTGCTCTTTCACGTTGTAATATTAAAATATGAAAACTTGAAGCGCAAAGTCTAACCGTAGTTCATGAATTTTACAACATTACCTTGCACAAATTGTTTTACCTTCAGCAACAGTCCCGCACTGAAAGTCCCAAAAGTATCGTCAGGTGTTGAAGGAATTTTCTCCCATAAACAGCTCGAAGTCAACAACGAGTAAAGTTCCTTGAGGGTGATAATAATGCTGTTGCAAGATGGAAGGATAAATTATACACGACTTAAAGTGAGAACATTCATTTCTCGAGATTATAATCTTGAACATTCATTTGATGACATCGAGATGGAATGGTGCCAACAGAGCATAAAAACTCAACATAGAAAAAGATTTCTGCCCTCGGGTCCGCCTTCGAAGACAGAGAAAATTAATTTGATGTAATTTTTTATGCTCTTCTGGTCGCTATCTGATTTTTCACTTTCTTCATTTTCATTTCAACTTCTATCTCATATCCATTAATCTCTTAAAATGCGACTTTTATGGAGTTCAAATTGCTCTTTGAAATGTTTTGAACACTTAATTCACTGCCTCGACATTTGTACGCTTTGAGCTGATTCAAAGAAAAAAAGTTTTCAGCATGATTCAGATGCAGCATTGTGAAATTCAATATCGAATGACACCGGTAGAAGTTTCAGTAGCAAATGAACCTACAATTTGCTACCAGCAAAGTTTTATTTGCAACGACATTGTACAATATTCATAATGCCACTTTTGACATTGCCGGAAAATGTAGCAAAACGTACAAAGTGCAAAACACAAACATAAATATTTATTGTAAAATGGTTTCAGCAATTTTTCAATTCAACTTGCTCATGCTTCTTGATATCCAAATCCCCAATAGCAGAGATAGGAGTCAATTATGCAATTGCCAACTTTATTATTGAGTAGTATTTGTTTATATGTGGGAAGAGTATGGTGGCAACTGAATGCCATTGAAATTGATATTGCAAACTCATAACTTTCAACGATATCGTGCCTGCAGCAATTTGAGCTTTATCATTTTCATTAAAATTGAATATTGCTTTATAATTTTCCACACATTGACTCGATTGTTATTTTGCACTGTATTTGTACTCGTGTTGCAGATTAAATATTCTCTGATTTAATCGAGCTACTCAATTAACATTAATAATAGAATAATGAGGGATTAAATCAATAATGAATACGATTTATCGATATCGGTTGCGTGATACTGAAAGTGAAGGTTTCATGGTTACAACAATCGATAACAGAATTGTTGTTTTCATGCAATTTAAATATTTTGTGGATTGTAAAATAATTTCAACATTGAAACTCAGCGAAATGTCAAATCAAAATTTAACTTTTCATTTCGAAATCATCGGGATATATTTCCATCGTATCGATTTTTGATTTCGTGCAGCGACTATGAAAATCGCTGAAATATTAATGAAACACATGGAAGCTGCATTAGATTCGGAAATCGAAATTATACATCAGCAAAATGTGCGAAGACAATCAAGAAATTGAGTGAAAATGTGTGACAAAATTTTCTATCGTGACATGTTTATTGAGAAGGAAATAATTTAAATTGAAAAAAATCTGGAAAATTGAAAACTCCTTTCGATGCCAAAACAACATTTTTTTTTCGCAAACAAACAACAACAAAATGCTGAGATAAAATTTTCAACTTTGAATTTCAACAAACGACAAGTCGAGAAGAATTTCAATAAGCAAAAAAAAACCTTCATACAGCAAATAAAGAAAATGAATCTCAACCAGAAACTTAAAGAAAACTTCATGAGAAAAATAAACAAATTTTGGGAAGAAGGCGATGAAAAGGAGAAAGTCACTCGCAGACATTTTAAGTAAGGAAAAAAATCGACTTTTCTTTTCTCCCTCACTGTACTTAAGATGTACAAACAGAATAAAACTGCATAATTTCAAGCGCAAAAAAAGAAAAATTAGCAATCCCAAAAGCGATTTTCTCGTACACCAAAAATGTTCATTAAATATTCAGAGAATTTCCATTGATTTTCTTTGTTACTTCTTTCAACTCCAGAAGAGGGCAAAATATCAGCAACCAGAGAAAGGGATGCGAATCTGTGCATAAGGATGTTGAAATCCCTTAGCGAGAATTATTATACCCATGCAGATATAGTGCAGAGGAAATTGCTCACATACAACATTGAATGGAAATTGCATAGAATTTTCTTTTATTTCGTGCTCGTCCGCATGCAGTTTCTTTTTCATATACAAAAAAATTCCAAATTTGTAACGAGTAATTCTGAAAGATGTAAATCTTGCAATCACTGAACTCTAGATTACATTCATTACAAGCCTCTTGGGAACTTGCTGCAATAGTGGAATGAGCTCGTTGTCACTTTAAGAGCAAATCGTGAGGTACCGAAAAATTTATAACTCACAAGAAACTTTTCCTTTTTCAGTTAATAACTTCCGCATCTAATTAAAAAAAAAAAAATTCGACTCGCAACGCAAGTGAAAATTAAATTTGTTAGCACTCCACTAACACAATTACACTGCAGAAAAAAAGGCAAAACTTGTGGTTGGAAGTGAGAAAATAAAAATGAATTTAATTAATTTTCCTGCTGAGTTCATGAATTTTTTAATCATATTTTGCGGTTACAATTGTTTTTCGCCCGCCGAAACTTGCAAAGTGGCTCGTTGTGCTGTCTTTGAGCATTATTCTTTTATGTTCTCTGTCGCTTTTTTTTTTGTTCGTCGTCCGTGATTGCTCGAAGAACCATGAAACTTTAATTTTCGGCATCAACAAACGCTCTCTCGACCTTTTTGAGCTTTTTCACACCGAAAATTTTTACTGTCACTTAATAACTTTTGCATGAGTTCACATTCCCACATAACAATAACGAACATCTGGAGCACATTTATTTATCACATTTTATTATTTTGCCCTTTGTGTCTTTATCAAGTTTAAGCTTTGATTCCGAGTTTTTTTTTTCCTTGCACTGTCGAGAATTTTTTTTAGAGCATTTGGAAGGAAAAAAAATAATTAAAGCTAAAATCGTGTGGTTTCATTCATTTATACATGACAATTTGCGAATTTTCCATCCACCGCATGATTGCGCAAAATTCTTTTGTGTATTTTTTTTTTGTTTTGAGCAGATATAAAATTGTAACAATAAAATTTTACAGACAACAACAAAGCCGCATTTAGTGAAACAATGAATAATTTTAAAAACCTCCGTTGAATCGGGATCGCGGTGTAGTATGTATGAATAACATACATTTTTCCTCAAATATATTTCAGTCCAACGATCCATTCATTTATACGTGCATGTGTCTGCTGGGCTCATCCGCAAAGCGAGAGATAATAAAAAAACGTGCATTTGAATTTATTTTCATGTTAATGCTCGCTGCATTTACAATTTATGGCTTTTGATGGAGCTATGGTGCTAGATAGGAGCGAAATTCTATCGGGGATCATAAAAATGTAATTAAAAGAATTTTGAAGCCACACTAAAGCTGCTGCTTTGCCGGTGGACCGATAAATTTTCTTTCAACTGAATGATTTTGCATCATTCCTAAATTTTTATTTGCAAAATTTGTCGACGAATATTAAATAGATTTATTATGACCGTCTGCAATTATTTCTCCTCATGCCAACCACTAATTGTGGCTCGATTTCTAACATTGCTAGAGAATGCAATTTTTGAAATGCTGACCGAACTAACAATGTTCAAATATATGCTGTTGTGCTTTGAGTATAGTGAGCTTTCCAATATTTCTCCCTTTACACAAAGCTCACAAAACATAATCTCAAAACCTGAAAATAAATTTTTTGCAATTCTCGACAACAAACCATCATCAATGTCATTTTTCTGTAACACAAATCCCAATAGTGACAACAGCGACACTGGTGCGGCTGCTGCATGACGTTAATAATTTTTCACCAATGCAAAACTCACATGATGAGAAAGCATTGTCCGGCATTTGAATAGTTTTCATGAAACAATTTGTACATTGTCCAACACATTTTCCGCACTCACATAGGTTGAAGCACTCTGACACTTTAATCCATAGGGGAATCAACTTTTAATCTGTTCATGGCAAAGAGTATGCAATATCTAAACTGTTTCATAACTTTTGGCAGCTGCTTTAAAGTAAAAAAAATGTTGCATCTACAATGGCAACATCAATAATATCCTTAACAAAATTCTGCAATTAAGCTTTAGTGCGCTCGATGCCCAAGCAATCAGTGAGCGAGGGATTTTCGAAAAAGCGAATGAAAAGCGATATTTGCTTTATGACTTGACTTTATTATTATGCTGCATTCGAAATTTCCAGTACATAATATTTAATTGCCGCACTAACAATATTTTGTCATCTCGAGAATTTTAACATTACTCGCTTCGTTATTGTTTTGATTTTGCCACCCGAGCAGAAGTTGCGAACACAATTAAAATTTTAAAGTGTGAGACGAGAGATAGCAAACTCAATTAATTTTTCAATTGCCACTGGAGTGCATTTGCATGGAATTGTGTGCTGCACAAACACTGAACCGATCCCAAAGGTCATTTCACTTTTTCGGAAAAGCGTGCAAAAATACCATAAATTTCCGCAGAAATGCACACTTACACCGACCAATTTTCATAACAACATAACCGCAAAAACAATGCAATTTTACAGAACTGCAACTTTTACAGATATACTGTTGCATAATTTAATTCGATATTTAAAGCTTTCGATTAAAACCCGAAAAATATTTCACAATAACATTGAAACCAGCTTTTAATCAGTTGAAGCGTTATTGATAAACACAAATGTGTTTCAACGGAAAATTGCAATAAACTCAATTTAAATTACCACTTTCAGATTGAGCGAGCGAAACACGCTCAAATTACAATGAAAACAGTTTTTCTGTTTATTTAATTCAATTTGATTGATTGCAAAAAATTCATTGGTGATTAAATTTGTGGCAGGGAAAACTTTATTTTATTGGGAAATGTTAAAATGCACTCATCAGAATTTTTGAAATTTTCCTTGCAAATTCTAAATTATTGCCACTCAAAAGTTTTATGCAAAATTTATTTCCGAATCACATATTGCATAACATTCACGAAAGTTTTATTCCTAACGGACTTTTTTCCATAAACTGCTTTTCATTTAAAATCACTCCGATTTTCCGCACGATTTACAGTTCACATAAACTTCAAAATCCTTTACGGCTATTTGATGGTCAGTTTTCCACTCAGCACTACAATAATTCTTATCAATTGAACCATCAGAGCGGAAGAAATATAATTTTTTTTTTAATTGTCCAAACGATCGCAATGAGCAACGTTCTCTAGAGCTCCATCAACGTACAACTAACGGTACAATTTTCATTTATTCGAAACATTATGTTGACGTTGTTGGCAAAGGATGCGAGTGGAAAATATTCGGCGCCGTCAGAAAAGCCGAATGAATTTTCGGAATTTCCCCTCATTTCATTTTTCAGCCAAACATATTCCTTGAGTTATGATTTTCGAAAACGAACATTTTCTTAGGTTTGCTTTTGACTCACTCGGGAGACAAATTACTTCTTCTTATTTTGAAACTTGCGTTCGTCATGGGAAGTATAGAAGGCGTTTCGTATTATATAGAATATTTTGAAATTTTTTCTTATTTTTCGATTGACAATTTCGTTTTTTTTATTCCCTCAAGACATTTTTCTTACTCATAACATTAATCTTTCACATCAGTCGATGACATAAAAGAAAAACTTCAATTGATTTTAATACTTGAATGCGTTTTTTCGATAAAGTCACACGCCAGAATTTTCATGTTGAGGTATGAATTTTAGGTCAAAGTTTAAAAGAAGAATTTCATATCATTCTTATCATTTACTATTCATCGCTCGTCGTTGGGTCAAAACAGCTACTACAATAACAAACCCTGAAATTTTTTTCGACAACAAACATCACAAGCTTCAAATTTTCCAAGCAAAAAAGCGCTTCGTTGATGTTTGTCGAAAGTGCAGAAAAGTTTTCCTTCAAGGATTTTTATCCTTCAAAACTTTTTTCATCTCTCGAGAATTGTGGAAACTCATCAAATAGAAAGACAAAAAAAAAACTCTTTAAAAGTGTCCACACCAAGTTATATTTCCTTCGACTGCCACTTTACAACATTTTAATTAATCTAATTTGCCCCTTTTTTTATTCTCTCTCGGATACAACAAACAACTTTAGAAGGAAAAATAAATCGAATTAAAACTTGTGTTATCCCATGACACCAAATCCGAACAAATTGTGTTAATTTAATTTGTGGCTCTGAAACAACCTGCAGACTAACAATAAATTTCTAATTGAAAGCTGCTCCAAAATTGTATTCATTAAAAAAAAAAAAAATTGATAACAAATTTTGTTGATAAACTTTGAACCATAAATTTGTAAATTAGTAACAAACAAAAGAAAAATTAATCACTTACATTGTGGATCATTTGTCAACAATGTCTTGAAACGATTTCCTTCGCCGTTATATATATATATATATTTTCTTGCGCAATTTAAATTTATTAACATTCTTGTGAAGTGAATGTAAATTTTTCGGGTGCTACTTTTAGCAATAGCGCAAAAATGTTTCCGCATTTTAAAGGGCACACACAAAAACGAGTAAAATACCCCGAATGCAGTAAAAAGTCGGTTAGGAAGTTGGTTGGTAATAAATCTATCATTGTACAGTTAATATTGCCAAAACATGCGGATGAAAATTCCATTCGTCGCGAAAAACTATTTGCGTGGCAAATGGTGAAACACGAGGAAGAAAGTACATTCCGAGTGTCAGTTTTATTTAATAAAGTGTACATCACAATATTTTTTTTTGTTTTGGTTTGTTCGCTTCTGTTTCACTGAATTTTCTGTTGCGCTGCTGTATCCCAAACATAAACACATAAACACTTGATATAAAACATTTTCCACAAGTCAGAATAATATTTAAAATGAACTTGATATTGGGGTTAAATAAATAAAATGTCAGTGTTGTGTATTTAGGAGGAAAGGCAAAAACCACTCAAATAGGAGGGAAATGGAAAATGTTCTGTTTAAAATTTTTGCCGAGATGGATCTGATGGGGTTGACTCGTTTATGAGGATGTCTATAAGACCGAATGATGTCAACCTCCTTCTTCATGCGATAGTGTTTGATGTTAACTTTCAAATTAATTAAAAGTATATTCGACACAAGATTTATATCAACTATCTATCAACTGGCACAAATTTCATTCAATCTGGGAAAATGTAATTTAGCTTTTGAGCTTTTTTAAGGTTCTTCTAACTCGACTGGCAGATTAATTAAAATACAGAAATCTTGTTATGTGATAAGATAACATTGGTTCAATCGAATGAGTGCGAATTCACATCCTTCACTAAAGACTAATTGCAAAAACCTCACGAGGATAAAATGAAGCTTGAAGATATATGAAGCAATAATCAATGGCGGCTTGCAAAAAAAAAAATCTTTCTGAATGAACTTTTATTTATTTATTTTTCATGTGAACATTTCGAGATGAAGATACAAAGCAAATTCCCTCTGAAAATATCACGTACATTTGTGTGCACAACTAGTGCAAGATCACACTCGAATGAGCTCAACTTTTTCAATTCCATAAGTATTAGGTTCTCGTTTTGCTGAGCTTTATTTGATTTTCTTTTTATCTTATGACTCATCGTTTTTCTTTAACGTTAATTCTCAAGAGATCGAAGCCTGCGTTAAGACTGTTAGTTATAAAATTTTAACTTTAAAAGTTCCCTCACATTTATTAAGGAGAAAGCAAGGTTCGTTCACAGCTGGAAAAGCTCAAAATAATTGCTAGCTCATTCATAAATCATTAGCAATGTTGCAGCTGTTGAAAAAAAGCTACAATAAAAATTAATATATTAAAAATTACAGCACATGCCATAATTAAAAATTATACAATTTTCCATCTTTGCAAGCAACTATTGCATCACCAACACTACGTTGCAAAACGATTGTAAATCAAGCTACGGTAAAAAAAAAATGTTCATGTGCACTTCGAGGTTACAAAAAAAATGAATTCTTACTTTAATCATCACATAATTCATTCCCTTTTATGGTCCGTTGCTCTACAAAAGACACGATAGAATGAAAAAGATTGAAAGGGAAAGATTTCGTTGACTCTTTTAATTATTCAACAACCCACCTCAAAAATGTGTCCCTCGAAATTTGTTTTGGATGATCTTAAGACGTTCACTCTAATGGAAATGTGCAAATTAATCTGAAGCACACGACATTGCGGAAAATTTATGGATTTTAATTTTCCATGGCCATAATCGTAGCAAGACTTTCCAGCATTACGAATGACTTTAACAACTCTACTGAAAACTTATGCAAATTCCTCCTATTGGCCTCATGTCCGTATCAAGACATTGCTGGAGAGTTGGAGCAAGCGAAATTTCATTTCCGTTTCGTATCAAAATCAATCGAGACATCGTTTGAATTTCATTTTCATTCGGAAATTCCAAATAAAAAGGCAACAATAAAAAAACTGTTGAAACTATTAAATAAAACATAAATTGCCCTTATTTTCCAATTCACAATCGAGCTAGCGGCGATGCTTGTTTTCAAATCTAGCACATATTCTATCACTAAGAACACACTGACGAAGACTTTTATATGAATTCTCTGATATTATCGCGTAAAGTCAAATTATTCTTGTTATTTTCCGAAGCATGCAATTACAAGATACATCAACAAACAAACCCCAAAAAAAAAAAGATTCGAAAATTATTTCTTTCCGGGGGAGAATCGCAACTTTTATTTGTTACGCTTGTTCAGTCTCGTTAAAGTAATTTCCATAAAAAAAATTTCCGAAATCGATTTTGTCACAAAATAATAAAAGCGATTGACATTTTTTTTTTGTTCCCCAAATATCTCCGGCAAAGAGACTGGCAAATCGCTTTTTGTTCACATTGATTCACCCTCTCGATCCGATAATCAATGATGATCATAAATAACTTGCCTTCTTATTGTTTTCCAATTCTGGTAGTGAATTTTTATTTACACAGAAGACCCGAATAGCATTCAATAAAATATATTTATATTTCGAGAGGGGTTTGTGATGTGCCATTTAAATTCAGTGCCTCTTACTGTGTTTTGATAAAGTTGGTAAATGTCAAAAAATTCCCTATAAAAATATATTTCCTGACGCTGCGTGTCATGGATATTCCCCATTCCTCCCAACTGCTCCATGCACAGTTAACAGCATAAGCATCGGCTTCAAACACATTCTCAATCACATTTCTCGCATTACATCGAACATTCATCATCGAAAAATCATATCACGAAATCGAAATTGATTCGCATTCCTTTGTGCTGATTTTTTTTTCTATTATTTTCAGGGAATTTCTACTTTGCTGATTGTTTGTTTTGTATTCGTTGTTTGAAACGTTTTATTGTCGAACATTTATGATTATTGGTGAAATTTTAAAAAAATATATTTTTTGTGATATCTCATTTATAAAGCATGTAAAAAGGAAATTCATCTGATAATTATTTCATTTCAATGCATGAAGTGCTCGATTTTTAAAAGCAAAAAAGTTTTCACTTCTCAGTTTTTGCTTCAACAACAAACGTGAAAAATAACTTTCAAATTTCACACTCACGAAGGAAGAAACAAATCAATTTTAATTTCATTCAGTGACGTTGGGAGATTTTTTGTTGTTTATGTATTGGAAATTTTCGAAATCCTTTCGCCGGTACGGCATGACATGGAGCTTTTAGTTTTACGACGACTAATAAGGATGTTTCATCGATGGCAATAAACAAATATTTGTTACAACCCTATTCAAATTACGCAGCCTTGATCATGTTCAACGTACAAAGCTCATTATCTGATTTCTATCGAATCAATTTGTGTAAATTCACGAGAGACCCAAAAGTAATCAGTTATGCGTTTTTGATTGGGACGCCTTCAAATGAGAGCGTGCCAGAACTTTTTATTTGGTCGATAATATTAACGAAATATTCAATAACTCTTCACATTTCATGATCAAGCCAATGCCAAAAATTGGGTATCACAGTAATGCCACTTTGACAATCGAACGCAGTACAAAGCACTTATTCCCACGACTGACATTCTCATAGAACTCACGCGAATTCTCTGATTATGAATAAACAGATTTTCATTTTATGATCCGAGACTTGGAAGTGCGTGTGTGAGGGCAATAAAGCTGACAAAACAAATACCTTTCGTTCCACTGCCATCGATGGTTGCTTTTGTTTACACAAGAAGCAACTTGAATCGAATTTCTCGCGTTCACTTTTTTTTTTGTGGATTTTCGATTTTTCGCTTCCTTTAAATCGCACGAACTGAGCGATATCATGGAAATCAGCGAAAATTTTACAACTCGTTGAACCGATTTAACATTTAACCCCCCAAATACTTTTGCTCTTCCCTCCCCGAACCATTTCATTGAAGTGCTTGAGTGAATTTTAGTGACTCAACTTTGTTGCCTCGTGTATCGGATTTGCAAAATGATAAATAGTTTTATTTATTAACTTGTAAAAATAAAAGTTTTATCATTCGACGGAAGGTCGATAGATTTTCTCGTTCAGGTTCAAGTAGCAAGTCGCGACTGTTTTCTACACTCGAAACTGTTTTCGGAGCGATACTCGTTTCCTCCCTTCGTTGTACTTTGATGACTGAAATTTATTTGAAAACTTTTTTTTTTCGAAGAGCTTTTGAGAAAGTTTTTATGGCGAAATTTATAATGAAAAAATAAAAGAAGAACAAGAAGTTAAATCCACAAAAAATAATCGTTTGCCAGTAAAAGCTTCCTGCTCAATTACACAAGCAAGTTTGCTGTGAAGGAAGCTAAACTTTCATTGTAAAATTGCATGTTTTAAATTGCAATGAAAAATTTTAAGGGAATCACGAAAATGATTTGCAAAGTGCACTTCCCATTTCCTGGACGGTTACACATATAAAAAAATCCACCAAATGAATTCGAAGGGAAGTCGATCAAGAAATATCGTGTCGAAGAGTACTTTTCTCGGTTTGTCGTGGCATTCAAACGTATTTGGTGCGAAACGTTAAGGAGCGAAATTTCGGCCCCCCAAAAAATTCCCGCAACATTTTACATCATTTTGTCGGGTCCTGAAATCAAGATTTAAAGTCATTCAACATGCAAACGATTAAAACTGAAACATGCTTTTTGTTTGCTGTTGCCTTGTGACCTGAAGAGTTTTTAGTCTCATGGGAGGTTTTTGAAAGTGGGAGCGTGTCGGAATGTGACTTCTGCTTTTCATTTCAGGAACCTCATTTAAACAATTGAGCAAGGAATGCTTGAATTCAAATGCTATTAAGTTCATTGTGCTGATGAAGCAATTAAAGAATTTCTCGAAAATAATTTTCCCAAGTCCGTTGGTTGATTTGTATTGTTTGGATATTATTAATTCATGCGACGACATCAGAGTTCTATAATAGAATTCTTTCTACAAACAAAGCTTAAAGCAATCACAAATAACTTGAGTTATGCTAAATACATTAGAAACTTCCCATGCCAAAGTTGGCGCCACTGTTAATGAATGCAAATTGCCGCGTGGCAAACATTTAATTAAGTGATATTAATTTCAATTATGCCGCAATTATATTTATAAAAGCATTAAATAATAAATGGAAATATGAGTTTTTCATAACTTGTTGAATGCTTCAGCGGCACATTGGGAAATCTTTTAAGTTTCCTGGCTGTTTGTTGTGCATTTCATTCCTCATAATGATGGCATTATGAAGACAGGAAGGAAAGTCGTTGGCGAACAACAAAGAAGGACTTGAAATTGTGAACTTGGAAATAAAATAAAAATTCATGAGAATCTTAAAGAAGCATTTTGGGAATTTCTTCATTTCATTTACAGCAATTTTGCAGCTCACCCAAAACATACTCAGCAGAAAATATTCAGCATTGTTGAGTACGATGGAGAAAGCACATAAAGGTACTTAAATGGGTACTTTTGAGTATGTGTATGAAATTTAATTAAATTTTAAATGATTTTCCCAGCAAAATTAAAAAATGAAAGAAAAATAATTTTCATGGAAATTAATTCCTTTTGTTGGGTAAAATGATTTCATTTCCAACATTGAAAGTATTAAATAATGGAATTTTATTTTAATTCAAGAAACGACTTACATTTTCATGCACTTCGCAATAATTTCACACGCATAAATATCGAATCTCATTCACATTTGAAGCTCATCAAAAGCTCCATCGAAAAAGTTTCTGATTAGATTTTCTCAATTTTATATTTTCCATTTTCACTTTCATTCAATAACAAAGCAAATTGACTTTCTCCACCCCAAGACACGCTTCGTAATAATTTTGTTTGCGACTATAGTCGAGTACATGAAAAGCACTCCACGTATAAGTGTGTGCGTGTAGTATATGCGTATGGTACGTTCAAGTGAATTGTTATCATATTTCGTTCGACACTTATAAAAACAATTTTCTTCGCACCCTCATTATTATGTATTTAATGCCAAAGATGATTGTAATAAAAGCAAAACGAAATGAGACAGTGAGTGGGGAGTGGCAGCATTGGTACAGATATTTAATAACAAGAAAAAAATAAGACGTTTATGTTATTTCATAAATTTTTTTTTGTTGCTCTTCACTTCTTGCCGTCTTTATATGTTCCCCGAGAATATTTTCGGGGGCGACAAAGCCATCAAATGATTGCGATGAAACAATAAACTTTTTAAGCATCACTTTAACGAAACTCTTCTTGACACTGGAAAATCTTGCGTTCGCGTGAATGTGAATTAACACATTAAATTTCCCCCCATTCTACCAGCGACGATGTTAACAAAGTAATTACAACGAAATAGTTGCAATCAGACATTATTTTGTTCATTTCTAATATTTAATAATATAACACAAGTTTATATTGATTTTTATTTTTATTGTTACAACGTTGGATTATGACTCGCTCCACCGTGTGATGTAATATTTAGGACATTAATTTTGTGAAACAATTTTGATTTGTAAACCTAAAATAAAAATTCCACGCGAAAAACAAAAACTTTTTGCATTCGCATACTAAACTTTGCCTTAGCAATAAATTTGAATAACGTGAAAGAAATATTTGTCACAACTTAAGTCATTTTGCTATAGAGAAAAGAGAGAAAAAATGGAATTTTTTGTTGTTCAACAATCTCGAAATAACGAAACTTTTATTTTTACCGTGAACATAAAAAAAGAATTTTCATGTTTTATTGATTTCAAAAAAAAAAAGTTCATAAAATTACACGAAAATTGTCTCCGCCGACAATAAATCAACTCTATTTTGCAAGCATAATTGATTCAAATAAAGTATATATAGCAAAGAAACTTAAACAGGCAATTTCTTTCTAGATATCCGCCTTCGAAATTTCACTTACAAGAAAGTGGAAAAGTTTAATGGCACTTTATTCCATCATGAAAAATTGTTATTGGCATGGAATATTCTTATACATGTAACATTAATAATCCTCTCTAGTCTTTCTCTACCCCACAAAAGGAAATTTTTCTTTTATACATTTTTGATTCATTATGGGAAAATTGAATTTGGCATAAGGTAAGAATATTGTTCACTGACGATCAATAACGGTGCTCATCTTGGTGGAAAAAAAGCCTTTGAGCTTATGAGTGAGAGAGTGTAAGAAAATTATTGCAAAACGGACAGGAAAAATTGTTTCCGAAACGATCATTTCGCGTCATTTTAATCCAATATTAATTTTTACGACTTGCAATAATTTATGTTTCATTTTCTTTTTGCACCAAGGAGTTTTTCGCGCGAATGATAAATTCTGCGAAACGACAGCGTAAAGCGGCACTAAAACAAAATTTCATTGCATTGAAAAATTAATTTCAGCGAGATCATTTGAGTTTCTGGGCCAAACTCATTCATTATGAGGCAGTCTCATAAATATGTTGCGTCGCATATAATCCATGAAAAGAATTTTCTCGAGAAAAATATATGCGGTGAACATAATTTAAATTAAATATTTATTGTACCAATTTCAGGTCTTCGGAATTATAAAAGGAATGAAGGAGAAAGCATTCCGAAAGTACATTAGAAATTTATGGCAGAAGCATTAGAATTTCAAATGAAATGATGTGCGGATAAAATGATCCCAAAGCTATGAGTGAGCATTCTTTTGATTGTCCATTGAATGGACTTCAAACTTCGACTTTTAAGGGAAATGAATTATGAATTGTGGAATTTTTCTTTTCATAGTGATGTTTATGCCTATTAAGTAAGGATACATTAATTCTTATAACAAAAAATATGTTGACCTTCTTTGAGAATTTTCAGATTTCTTTCAAAGTTTTTTTTTAAATGAATTAGATAGCAAAGTTTGACATACGTCAAACATCGGTAAAAGAATTTTTTTCCTTTTTTGTTCGCATGAAAAATTACTTTCGCTTTCGATTCTCATATCCATATCTCAGGTAAAAGATTTCTCTCTTTGGGTGATTTGAAATTTTCTTCTTTTGCGTATAGTTTATGGCTATGATTGATGTTTTTCCTAACGTATTTTCTTTATGGATAAATGGCCGTAAAGGTAAACATTGAATCCTTTTAAGCCATTCATGATGTATTTATCTCAAAGTTAATTTTTTTTTTTTTTCATTGATTTTTAAATGGATACGGCCAGTATGTCTAAAAACACTGATATAATTTTGGTAAGAAGCTTGAGAGATGAGGAAAATGGCACCATCATATCGCGGCAAACTAGAAAATTTGGATCCTTCAAAAACTGGGAAGTGGAGAGCACCAGTGACGCGGTTAGCTGTTAGGAACAAAGAAATTGCTGCCAATTACAGCTGTTTACCGCTATTAGTCGACGATGTTTGCCTTCTGATGAGCACAGAAGATGATCTATAAACCTTATTATAGTATAAAGACGCTGAATCTTTAAAATTTTCAACCAACAGCAGAACCTTATAGAATATTTATAGAAACAAAAATACGGTTAGGAGAATCTGGCACTAAGGTAAATAGGTTTCCTGAACTGAATGCTTTGAAAACACACGATAACATGGAAGGCACGTCCGTCACATTTTACATTTGGATGAAAGACGTCGACGCTTAAAATCGTGAAAACATTCTTTCGAGGCAACTAGTGGGTGGAAAATCGCAAACTGTAAAAACTGCACTAACAGATGATGAGAAATAACAAATTGGAAAGTAGGCACAGTCTAAGCAAAATCCTCAGTAGCGTTTCCCACGACTGCGATTATAAATCAGCATGTGTATACGGGTTTCAACTATTTAGACCTCGGACAAGGAGCAAACTACACGGAAAGATCGGCAAGATAGTGCTGTATAGCATCAGAAGCAAAGCTGAAGTACCCATGGGCCATACCATCATCTTGGATAGATAATCGCAACGGTAGAAGGATGACACAGAAAATAAAATTTCTAGTGTGAAGCTTTAATGCGACAAGACTTGTGCAGATATGATGAAACGTGTACGTGTAATATTTCTTCTACTTAGGTAGAATTGATCAATGATGAGCACTTATAATGTAAAGTGCGATCAACCGGTAAGGATTTTGAAAATTATTAGGTTTTGCAACATAATTAATTTATTAATTGAAAACACCACAGTAAAGCTGTTTAAAATAATATGTAAAAGCTATGGAGAAGGATAAATGCTTCTGGAGGAAGTTTACATAGAAATTGAACTCACCTTTAGATTTCTAAACGGCGGCAAGAACTGTATGATTTTTTTCGAAATTAGAGCTCCGCGTCGAAAGTCGAAAGTAAACAAACAAAAAAAAAAAAGCTGGCAAAACATTTTTAAATTGAAAAAATAATGTCCTCAAATCAACCAAAAATATTAAAGAAAGATGACTCACAGCGGGTAAAATCAAGAACTCAACAGCCAGTTCAACCGAAGATATTGACAAAATCATCGGTCACAAAGGAAGTGCAGCAACAATTAGAGCCGGCAAATGTAAAACCATCAGGAAAAGATCAAGATGTAAATGCTGAGGCATTACCTATGAAAACACCTCGCCGACTGTTGCATTCACATTTTCAATTGGATCAGCGAGTGTTATCCGATCATTTAATTCAAGACAATACAGACTTCCTTGTTGTTGGTCAATTTGGTTTGAGAAATGTCGGGAAAACAACATTGCTTAATATTATTGCAAATCCAAAGTATGTGAATTGCAAAAAAGAAAGTGACATCTCATTCAATAGTGAACATCAAACATTTCCAGCAACTCCTACTAGCGAAGGTAACACATTAGACATGTTTATAACAACAGATCGTCTTATTCTGCTCGATGCTTCACCCTTGATGTGCAATATCCAGCGTAGAGACTTTATTATGTCCGAATGCGATGACCTCAAATTGATGCTGATGATGCTACAATTGTGTCACGCAATTATTGTCGTTCATGATGGCTTTCCCGATAATTCGTTAATGCGGCTATTGACAATTGCAAACCAAATGATTCCAACCGATGTCAAACATCGTCCTAAGATGATATACGTCGCGAATAAAACTCAGCCAGGCGCCAGAAACGAACTTCCACCAGAAGTTATCGCAAAAATTTTGAAAGGCGTTCATTTGAAAGTTCCAGATATCCTGGATCCAGGCATTAATCTGCATTACGACATTGAACAGACTTTACAAGAACTTTGTGAGAATATTTACATGATGAAGCGCTTCGCAATGGACAGTGATGAAGAACCATTTACTGAAAAAAAGTGGTCGCAGCGTGTCAGCACGGTTCTTGCACAGATGAAAGGTGATTACTTTTTGCGCAAATATGAAGGTCTAAGAGAAAAATTTCATCAACATGTTGAAGGAATGTAATTTAAGCATATGCAATGAGCGGCATATTTATTGTTACAAAATCTGTTCAGCTCATCCTTGAAAACGAGTTTAATTAAATTTGCTAATATAATTAATTTAAAGGGAAAATTGATATTGCCTTAATTATTCTTTTTGGAGCCACCAAAACCCGAGAATCCCATCATTGATGCCATATCATCAACAGCTTCATCATCATCGCCATGCTTTCGTTTTAATTCCTTTCGCTTTTCTCTCTTCTGCTCTCTCCATTTTTCTTCTTGCGATTGCATTTCCTTAAGTTTAATATCCAGATCGTATTCTTTTGTCTTTTCCTCAACTTTTTGTTTATTCTTGTTAAATCTTTCTTTTACTTGGTCGACTGAGCTGCGTTCCACCTTCATCGACATACCCAAATTGCGTTGATGTTTCTTGCCATTGATATGATCCAGGAAATTGATTGAATCCTTCACAACACAATCACAGACGTTGCAAAAGTAGCCGCCTGATTGACTGCTAGGCGTCGTTTTGTTTATGACCATGCTCTTGCCCAGCTTACTGTCCAGGTCCACTTTGTATTCACGAACCTTAAGCATCTCACGAGCAGTTTCTGGTGGCGGGTCATCTTTTTTAATTTTTTGGATCCGATCGATGGCTTTCCGCTCAAACTCTTTTCGATCCCATTTACGGCGATGGTCATCTGGGCGTGTTGACATATAAAGATTTATTTTGTGCTTCGTTACTCGTGATATTAAGATGTCACAATTAAGAAAATAAACTGAATATCGAAAAATATTTTTTCACTTATTTTTGTTATTGTTCGACGCTGTCGAAAAACTTCAGCACTTCGAAAATGGGTCGACAAAAATATGGAATTTGAATATTATGGCAACATGTGCGGTATAACGGGTATAACTGCAAAAATCATTTGTAAACAATTAATATATAAAGCCATTTGAATGTAGATTCTACAATAAGATAGAAATCGTCATCAAACAACTAATTGATGGGCTCTTTCAAAGCGATGACAACAGAAATTGTGCAACAAATAAAAAACGAAGTTAAATTGCTGGTATTCTGATTTCATTCCCTGATCAGTGAAAACGTTTCTATTAAGAACAATTTATTAGGACACAATGTCATTCCTGGTTAACAAAATTTTAATTCTATTTCTGTTTCGGTTTCTTGTCGTGACCTGTGAAAATGAACCGAGTGAAAAATCAATAGATGGAATTGCCAAATATATTGGCGATTTAGTGCGCGATAATGAATTCGTAATACGCAAAGTACTGTACATGACGTGGTTTTTATACGTTTTGAACGAGTACCGAATAATGACATAGTGGAACAAATTTTAAAAAATCTGCCAAGCGAAACTGTTGTAACATTTCATTCACTTGACAAAATCATAAATTCGCAACGTCATAGAGTTCCTGAATTCTTTGTGATCTTATCGGACGTCTACGATGCGGTAATTATTTGATTAACAAAATTGATATTTGGAGTAAATTTATCTAATAATTGATTATTAAATAGCGAACACTTTTCATGTCTTTTCTTAATTTGACGGAATCGAATATCTGGAGCAATACAGCAAAATTTATTTTCGTTTGCACTTCGATGGCAGATTACGATCAAATGCAGCAAACATTAAGCTTCGCGTACAACTATCGTATATTTAATATCATAACTATTGTTCCCTATAATAATATCTTATTGATATTTTCATATAATCCATACGTAAATGAGAATGATGGAGTGTACCAGCTCTCTAGCCAATTGAACAACACACAATTGGTATACTATGACAAGCTGAAAAACTTGTTCGGTCATAGCTATAAAGGTTTATATTATGGAGAGACACTGAAATATTCTACAATGAACAATTATTTCATTTATGAAATCTGCAAACGACAAAACGCACGTGTCACATATTCTGTCTTGTTGTCGGATGGCAATCCAAACTTTTATGAGGACTACCAAAATGCAATGATATCAAGAAAAGTCGATTTTACTTTTAACACCGTCGTTAAGACTAAATTCAAAGGGAAACCCTTAAAATCGGTTACCATCTATGATCAAAATGCATATTGTGCAATGGTACCGAAGCCACCAAGAATTTCGTTCTTTTCATTGTTGCTCAAGCCGATCGATAACTGGACTTGGATTTTATCAATAACTTCGATCATATCGTGTGCTGTCATGTGGAGATATTTGAGACCAGATCAAGAGGAGCCCGCCTCCAATACGCATGGATATTTTTTATATGCAATTTTAGCAAATTTTTTCGGTCAATCGATACCATTTCGTTCAAGCCGAATATTGCAAATAATCCTTTTGCAATTATGCATTGTGCTTACATTCATCATTGGAAATGCTTATCAGTCAATATTAATAGAACTGATAGCAAAATCACGCGATGGAATGCGGATTAAAGACCTTAACGAGCTTTTGGCTGGCGACTACAAATATCAAGTAACGCAACTGCTTTATGATCAGTTTAAAGATTCTGAAGATTATTCGCATGTTATTGATCGTATGGAGATGTTGAAAATCGGTCAAAACCTATCAAATTACGAAAAGCTTCATAGTGAAAATAATGTGCTCATGTTTCGTTGCGATCAGATTGAATATTTAATGAGAAATGACAGCTTCTATCTCGATGCGCATAAATTTTATTACGTTCTACCCACACAATTCAATAAGTTTCTGTTGAGTTTTGAAATGAGCGATTTCACACCGTATCAGGAATATTTTCAACACTTTAGTGATCTTGTATTTGAATCAGGTATCAAACATTATTGGACAAATCATTTGCTAAAGACAAAGGACAGTGAACCAGAGATTGAGAAACGCTACTTGGAAAATGAGGAATATTTTTTAAATATGGACGACCTGTATCCAGTTTTTGTGGGATTGTTAATTTGTCATGCGATATCACTTGTCGTTTTTGGAATGGAAATCATTTGGCATAAATATCAACGGAACTTGAAGTTTTGCGAGAAGATCGTTACATTATATCTTTTCATGAAGTCTACGAGAAATAATAGGAGAAATCGTATCGTTCAAGTGCGACCAATTAATGACTAAGTGCAGCTATTTGTCAAGTGGATAATGAGTGATAATTAACAAAACCACTATATCACAAAACGTAATTAATGTCTTCGCTATTGGCAAATTAATCTTATAGATATTTCGTTATTTTTTCCAAATTTACCGCTCCGGTAGCATTTCACTCGATGATTCATTTTGACATTTAAAATTTGCCGCTAACAACGCTCATTTACCATTATGATTTATCATCAAACATTAGCACAGCACTCAGGACCTTCATTAGAATGCGCAACATTTACCTTAAATTTTTGTCCTTTTCACTGTTAATTGAAAGCATCCGCAGTCAATTTTAAAAGCTTTTCATTCATCGCTCTTTCCCATATATATATAAACAGCTAAAGAGTGTGTACTGTAAATGCATATAGATACCGGGAATTTATCTAATATCTAGAGACAATTAGATAATACATAAATATACTTCACAATTTATAGTTGGTTCTTCACTAAAATGCGTCACTCAAAGTTGCTAAATGACGTGGTCAAATCCATATTCCTTCATTTTTCACGAGTTTTATCTAGTTCTTATTAATTTTTATGGTAATTTTTATTGCTCTCCTTGAAAATGAAATTAAATTAAATTTTATGTTAATGGAAAACAATTAAAATTGATTTAAGCTGAAAATTATGTAATGAAAAACTATTTTAAACTTTCATGAGCCATTTTTGGATCGTAATGTTGGGAGATTTTTATTCTATTATCTCTCGCACAATGTCGGAGCGAGTCCGTGAGTCCGTTACAGAAATTTATTTATACAAATAACTTTTTAATGGGTTTGCTGGTGAGTGGAAAAAAATAACTCGTCGATCGGATCAAGCATAAAATTGTAAATTTTTGCAAATAGTTCACTAGACTTTGTGTTTTATTGGTTTCGTTCGAGCATAAATTGATTCAACTACAACATTCAGACTTAATAAAATTGCAAAAATCAATATTTGCAGTTGAAACGTGTACGTGAACTTCCTATTCGCACACATCACATGTGTCACTGTTTCAAATCAAATGATGTGATGAAAATCCGATTGCAAACATTATTCGAGTGTATTCGTTGAGCTTTGATACCACAGATATATCCAGTAGAAGGAAATCAATCGCAAACAAACAGTTAAATCGTAAACCATTAAAACATGTTCGCTCAATATTTTAACGTCACCAAAGCTTTTAAATATTTTTACAGTGCAAGCTTATAGCGAGCATTCACTTTTCGATATATATCTAATATGAAAAGCGCTTTATGATTTATGTCTTTCTGAGATAAACATGTAGACTAAATCGATTGAACGGCGCTTAATATTAAATGCCATGGCAAACACAATAAAAAAAAAAAAACTCGGCAAACATTTTTGCAGTATGATGATATGTTTATTGTTGTGCATTTTCAATCAACAAGAATCATAATGTTGTCTATCATGAATAATATCCGAAATCAATGTGCATTTACAGGATTTTGATTAAAAGTAAAGTTGTGTCACTGTGCCATATTTCTATTAAATAATTTTAGGTGGAAAGCATTCATCCATGTAGTTTTTGCTTTATGCTGATGAACAGATTTTTAGAAAAAATATTTGCTGTGCTCCAAAAATGCAAATCTATTTACATTTCGCTGGTTTTCCTGCAGATTTCTTTTTTTGTTGTTGTCTGCATGAATTTTCATGATGGTTTAAATAAAATATATAAAAAAGCTTTTTTTTTTCTATTTTTTGTACAATGAATTTTTTTTATTGTTTCTGAGCTTTATTTGTTTACACAACGATTTGGTTTTGGCGCGGCCTTGCGGTTACTATATATCAGCACAATAGGATTGTTATATTTATAGATTATATATGTGGGGAAATTATTTCGAGGATTATTGATCAATCCTTGCAGGATTCAGTGAAAAATTACTGATGTTTAATCGATTTGAAAAAAATTTGTTTGAGGATTTCGAAGGAACATTTAACAGCCGACATTTGGCAATGCAAACATTATGTTTCTCTTCTGTCTATCTCCGCTTAAAACATATTTTCGTATAACAATAAAAATGTCTGAAAGCTAAAATAATTACAAGTTGTCGCAATTAAATATGTCGTCAAGCACGAGCTTTGCGGTTGGCAAAGGAATTTTCATATTCCCGCGATTCTCTTTTTATGTTGCACAATAAATGTTAAATGTGAAACATAAAAAGGAAGTTTTGTTGTTTCGTGCTAAAGTCAGATTTTCGCTTGGAAATTAATTTTAAAAATCTAATGAAATCTAAAGTGACTTTTATTCTTTATCCTTAATGGAGTTTTTAATTCCACGAGCTTTTTTAATTAGAATTTTTGATTCTAAATTTCATAAAAATCAAAAAAGACCCAAATCAGCTGAGAAGCGACATTTTTTAGTCACGTTTTCATTTACAAACAGACAAAAATGGAACAAAAAACAACATATGTATATGTGACAGTACTTCACTTCTACATTCGCTTGCGTGGAGATTAACAAAAATGTCAGCGAAAAAAACACTCAAAGCTCAACCGAGATCTAAACATAACCCAATTCATTGCCAGACATTCGAGCAAAATTATGCAAGAGAGGAATGTTTGTGTTACAAAGGAGGGAATGTTGGTCCAGTTTATATGTCATCACCTGATTCACCCTTTCGGCTTTTCTCGCCTCATTCCATGGCATTTTTGTGCGATGTTCTCTTTCCTTCTTTGCCAAACAGACACAATTTCTAACAATTGTTACCCCAAACATTGACTTAATGATTCGTCTCGACCGTTCTCTTCATCACCAACCTCTTCATGGCTCTCTAACGTAAAGAAAAAGTGGAACAAACATTTTCCAACAGTGCTTTCTATTGTTCTATCGCTCTCCAAGCATATCGAGAGACAACTTTTCTGTTTTTTTTGGCTTTTGGCAGAATAAAAAAAAACTTTTTACTATAACAAATAATATTGCCACTTTTCGTTTACGTTTTCATCATCATGAGAATCCGTTTTGTTGGCATCCTTTTGTTTGTGTGTGTATGTGTGTCTTGATTTGATGTTTCTTTCTCAAATGAGGAAAAGTTTCCTTCAAAATGAACAATTAAACGAATTTGTATTGTTGCACAATATGTTGAAGAATTATTCAAGGACTGAAATGACAAAGTGAAATGTCTCTTCTCGCTTGGGAATTCCTCGAGTGGCCACTTCTGGCGCTGAGTGCACTCATCGTGAAATATTCTACAGCGATTTATGTAATTTTACGTAAAATTTAAATATTTTCTAAACAATAAGAAATAAAAGCGTCCATATCGTTGCATCTTAAATGTTCAACTAAATAAAGTCACGACGGAAAATATTTTTCGAAATTGTGTTTAACAGTGAAAATGTTTTCGTGCGCACACTCGTGAAAAAAGAAAAATCCCCAAACAATTCTTTCCCCACCACTTTATGGGAAGATTTTCGAAAGCAATCGAAGAACATTCAAGTGGGGAGCAAAGAAGTCCCAAATACATCCTTCAAGATGCTAATTTCGAAATGTGGACAACTTCGCAGGACCCTCGAAATAAAACAAGAAAATAAATATTCAATAAATTTAATTTATTCAACCAACAGATCAGCAAAAACTTCTCGCTGCTAGTTCCATCATGACTGAAAATGCAGAAAAATTTCCATGTTTAATTTATTTGAAGGGCGTTTTGTGGTGTCACTGACAGTCATACACAAAATCTTTTGATTAATTTATTTATTTTATTTTTTCTGGAGCTTTAAATGGGATGATGGGTTCCGTTGCTGCATCGAATGACATTGAACCAAGTGATAAAATCAATGTTTTTAATTTAGACAATTTTTTCCGGGACTTTAATTAACACTTTCTTTTTCAAATAACATCAAATCAGTAAATTCAGAGCCTAAATTAGAAAAAGAAAAGTCCATTAATCTAATTGACATCCGCTGGCGCTGTGCCGTTTTGAGTCTTTTTTGCTTGTTCCAGCTCATTCAGCTGATCCTGGTATTCCATGTAGAGTCGTTGCCATTTTGTTGATGCCCGAAAATGTACTAAGACCTCACGCAGCAAATCGTGCTTATCAACAGTGAGAATTTTGTGATTTTTACGCGTTTCAGGATCATTTTGAAGACTGTAAATTGGTCCAAGGAGATCATCGAGCAGCTGTCGAACTTTCTTTTCACTTGCATGTGTTGCTAGTTGAAATCCCAACATTGCATACCAATGTTTTAGTTCCAGTGGTGAATTGACAGTAATGCAAAGCTGTATTTGATTCTCGATGAATGAAATCTTTGATTGAGCTTCCCAAACGTTATCGTTGCTGTTAAAGACACAATTCAAAAGTTATGAAAATTATTCAAGAAAATTTCCTTTTTCTTACAATTCAACTGCATTTTTTGGCTTCTGTTGGAATGAATTTGAAATATACTGCACCGTTGCAAGTGGGAAAGATTTCATATTTTTGACGTTTGTTATTGTGCCGTGAAGGCCGCATCGAGTGACAACATCACCAGCATTCACCACCATCCAGCTTTGCAGGTCCAAACAGAAGCTATAAGCACCACCAGTGCTCGTGCTAATGAATGGAATTCCATTATCTGTTATGTAAAACATATTGATGAAACCATTTCCATTCAAAACATCAGAGCATGACGAACGCATGTGAACTTTTGCTCGATCTACATTCCATACGGTTATATGAGCATTTTCAGTGAGGACACCGCCGAGGGTTGAGTTGGAACTCTGTCGGTCGGAAAATGAAATGTTAATAAATTCAAATAGTAATTAAATTAACGACTTACAAATCCACTTAAAACAATTGGACTAGCTTGATTAAGTATTGGAACAACTAAGCGTCCACTTTTAAGATGAATCAACCGAACAGTGCCATCCATCGCTCCAATGAGAACATATTTGGCACAAATGCTAAAGCTAGTGATTGTAGCACCAACAAATATTTCCCATGCCTTTTTGTCTGCCACTTGTTGATTCATGTTTATGCATTCAATTCGGCTGATGTTGCCCAATGGTGTTTTTGTTGCATCATTAACCACTTTAACGCGATAATCGCCAGAAATTTTGACACATTGTGCTCCAGTTAATGCTTGAGCTTTGCCTGCATTCATTCTCACTACGGGAATTGATGTTTTCGATGTTGTAATTGCGGGTGATGCTAGAGCGTGTGTAGCATCACCAAAGCTATTTTTTGGTCTCTGTGGAGCATCACGAAGGACAAGTCGTGTGTCTAACTTTAATGGCTCATTGATGGGTGTTTTAGGTGTCTGAGGTTGTTTCATTTCAGTTATTACAGATGATTCAGACTTCTTTTCAATGACAATTTGTGAACGTGCCTGTGAACTGGATGAGAGTTCAGTACTATTTGAGGTTTGTTCAGTTAATGGAATGAACATCGGTGTAATACGTCTTTTGCCGTCAGCTGTACGTGATTCAACTTGCTTCAAAATTGGCTTATTTGGCGATGGTGCTAAAGATGTCGATTGAATTGGCTGCGAAGAAAATGATTGCTGACTCGACTGTGATAATTCTTTTGATGGTATTGTCGGCACAAGAACTGGTGGACCACGAGGCTTTTCTTGCGAGACATTTAATAAGTCTGCGTTCTCGATGATTAATTCTTTTTCAGCTTGTGATGAGATATCGATCGTTGCATCTTTACCGTACATTCTTTGATATAGCGAGTTTTTATCTTCTTCTGATAATGGTTTTCCGAGTTGATCTTCATTGAACTGAAGACATGCAACAGTTCCATCGCCACTGCATGCCAACAAAATATATCCATCGTGACTCCATGACAAATCGAGAATGGAATCGTCAAACAAATCACGAATCACAAGAAGCGGACGTTGAAGTGCAGTCATCCAAACTGATAAGCATCTGTCGCGTGATCCAATAGCAAGGCAGCAGTACTGCTGTAGTTTATTACTTTTCGGAGCTTGACGTTTCAAGATGGAATTGTGAAACCTTACACATGTCACAGCTTTTCGATGTCCAACAAAATCTTTATCGCACTTCCAGCCATCACGTTCAATGATCTGTGCTGTTGGACCACCGCCATTCATAGCATGCGCTGAAACTAAATATTGTCCATCGGGAGACCAACTGAGTCTCAGAATGTGAGTAGTTCCACCGCACTCTTCAAAAGGTTCAGTTATACTATTTTGAATTGTCCAATCGGATGTCTTCCATATTTTAACTGATCGATCATCACTTTGCGATGCAAGAAATTTTCCAACGGGATCCCATGAAACACCTTTCACCAATCCTGAATGTCCTTTCAGTGTTGCAACAATCGTTGGAAACGATTGAGCATCCCAAATGATTATATTGTTGTCGACAGAACAACTAGCTAACCAGCGATCTTGCGGTGACCACGCTAGATCTAGAACATCGCCTGCATGTCCTCTTAGAGTAGAACAACATCTCCAATTTTCCACATTTTTTGTCATTCCGCTTGATCCAAAAGAGCCACTAGGTCCAGCTGCTCGTTTCCATATCATAAGAAGCTTATCGTCAGCACCTGATGCAAGCATTTGTCCATTTCCCGACCAGCGAACGACGTTCACACAACTCAAATGATTATCCCTAAAAGAGCGGGAAGACGTGAAAATTGAATGGCAATAGTGATAAGTGGTTTCACTTACATTTGGCATAAAATTTTCGGTACTTTTGGATCAATCTCTGCTTTCTCCGATAATACTGGCTCCAAGTTCCAGATTGTGACTCTTCCGGAATCATTTCCTTGGCCGCCCTGAAGAAGGATTTCATTTAGTTTTGTATTAAAAAAATAAAAATTTTTTTGACGATTACCGTGGCAAATTTAGCTTCAGATGGATGAATATCGACCGAAAAAATTGGCCGGTCCTGGTTGTGAACGAAGGCAGGTTTAAGCAGCTTCATTTGTATACTATTGTGATTACTTGAAGGCTCAACTTCCTTTTAGATTTGAATTAAAACATTATAATTTTACAATTCGAGACGTAAACAGATACACAATCGGAATGTTGACTTCGTCGCACCTTTCGAAATTATATTCGAGCGTCGACTTGAATTCACACCGCTGAAAGACTCTTTCATTACTAATTTTTATATAGTTGCGCGTTTTTTTAAATACAGAAACCTGATATGGACATTAATTAATGTCAGTTTTTTAATTAAACTACAGTAAACCGATCTTCCCGCCAAAATAAATCTTTTAAGCTCCGGTCTTCTACATAACTTTATTGTAATTCCGAAAAAAGGCGTTCTTCGAAAAAGAAGAAGAAAAGTTTATATTTATCACGCTATCTCGAGTAACTTTTTTTTTATCAGTAATATACGATCAGTCAGCGATTAACGTTCATCCCGACAATTAATTGAAAATAGCTCTAGGTGATAAGAGTTAATGAAATATTTTTCCGGCATTAGAAGAGGATCAGAAATTAGTTATCAAAAATGGAATCTAACGTTATTTGCAAGCAGGATTTATCCAATGAATACGATGAAGAACCATCCGTAGGACATCTTATGATTAAAAGCTGGTCTTCAGTACCGAACCAAAGAGTCATAATTTCTGGTGTCACGGGCGAAGAGATAACCGCCAAAGAACTACTCGACCAAAGTGTTAAAATTGCGAAATCGCTCCAAGCGGCCGGAGCAAAGCAGGGAGATGTTATCTCAATTGTATCAGAGAACCGATTCGAATTTGCATTCATTGCATTTGGCACCATTGCATACAATTGCATAATAGCTCCAATTAATCTCACGTACACCGAAAGAGAAATCGCTCATGCACTTAATCTTTCAAAACCGAAAATTATTTTTGTGAGTCCGTACGCAAGCGATAAGGTGGTACGTGTAGCAAAAAAATTGAGCTATGTGAAGAAGATTATACTGATGGATGATGCAAATCCATTTGGCAATTCAGTTACACTTTTGAAAGATTTCACAAATCCCAAAGTGATTGCAAATGTCAAATTCATTCCACAAGCTGTTGATAAATCCAAAACAGTATGCATGATTCTATGTAGCTCCGGAACTACTGGTCTCGCCAAAGGTGTTCAGTTGTCGCAAGCAAACATAATTGTAGCAACAAGATTTTGTAAAAACAACATCCTTAACTTGATTGAAATGAACGAGAACGAGAGAGTTATGATGGGCCTTTTACCTTGGTTTCATGCTTTCGGAATTCTATCAATGACCGGAGTGTTGGCTTGTGCACATGGAACAATTGTACTTCTGCCCAAATTCGAAGAAGGATTATTTTTGAGCTGTATCGAAAATTATCGCTGTACTATTTTGTTTATGGTACCACCGTTAATGACGTTTCTGGCTAAACATCCATTGGTCGATAGTTATGATACGAGTAGTGTTGAAATTATTATTTGTGGAGCTGCTCCATTGTCAAAGGAACTTCAACAGGCAGTAGAAAATCGTTTAAAAAATCCTAAAATGATTGTACGTCAGGGATACGGCATGAGTGAATTAACTTTAGCGACAATGTTTCAACAGGATCTTCGCAAAGCTGGCAGTATTGGTAACATCATCGAAGGATCTGCTGTTAAAGTTATTGATGAAACAGGAAAAGCTCTCGGTCCTAATCAACAAGGCGAATTATGTTTCAAAGGAAATCAGGTGATGATTGGATACATCGACAATGAAGAAGCAACGCGTAACACTATTGATGAAGATGGATGGCTGCATACGGGAGATGTTGGTTATTATGATGAAGATTTTCAATTTTATGTTGTGGATCGCATTAAAGAATTGATCAAGTGGAAAGGATACCAAGTGCCACCTGCAGAATTGGAAGGAGTTTTATTAACAAATCATAAAATCAGAGATGCTGCCGTCATTGGCATTCCTGATGAGGTAGCTGGTGAATTGCCATTGGCATTTGTAGTGAAGTCAGATGAAAAACTCACTGAGAATGAAGTCATAAATTTTGTGGCTAATAATGCTTCACCAGCAAAACGTCTTCATGGTGGTGTTATATTTATTGATCAAATCCCCAGAAGTGCTTCTGGAAAGATACTAAGACGCGAACTTAGAGATCTAATGAAGCAGAAGAATTTAAAAGCAAAACTTTAAAGGATGATTGTCAGTAAATAAAATTTGATAAAATCATTTTTGAAATACGTTTGATCTGGTCACAGTTGCAAATATTATGCAAGACTTTTTTTTCCCAATATATTATTTAACTGCTATCGAATATGTAAGCTATAGTTGGAAGTAAATAAAACAAACATTTTAATAAACTGGATTTGTAAAAAGAGTTTTAATACATGCTTTGAATGCAAATGATTTGTGAAACGATTTCGTGAGTGAAAATAAATTCGTATGGGAATTTCAAAAACGAATCAAATCCAGAGTATGGCAAATACATGTAAAGCGATTCTAAAGAAAATATTTTACAACAATACGATTTCGAAGTGTATAAATTACTTAAATGATCTGGTGCCATCCCACTATAGTAGGGCACAGCAAAAATAAAAACATATACTGTCTTTATAGATATTTACGAATATTGTGTTGATTCAGTTTTATTTGCGATTTCAGAGCGAAGAAAGAAATTAAGAAATTATAAGGTATGATTTTGCACCTTTTTCAACAAAACATGTGAACCAGTTTTTAAGCTTTAAGACAAACAAACGAATATCTTTGTTTAGGCTTTGATAAGTAGCTACTAAGTAATTAACGTGAATAAATTAAACTGCGAAATTTTTAAATGCACTTAATTTTATTTAATAGTTTTAATTAAATTCATAAAGAAATATTTCATGATGTTGCACACAATCTGATTTGCAAGCAACACATTTTTCACCTTTCTTTCAAATCAGATTTTGATACCTGTTTTTGGAAATTTCGTTTTTCTCGCCTTCTTCAATATGTATTGCAATGGCGAACGTTAAGTAGGTACGTCATTTTATAAATATATGTATATTATTTTAGCATGAGAATTGGAAGAGAATTCGTAAAGCAAAGCGCTCAAATATGTGTCCACCGACTAGGTAAGTAGTTGTCAAAAATTTTTTTTTTTTTTTATGGAAAAATTTGAACAGCCATTGTAATATTTTTAGTTATTATTACCCAAGATTATTGTATGCTTACAAAAATAGAGCTATGTCAGGCGCGTGTAATCTGTATTGAATGAGCGGAGGGTAAATAGTTTAGAGAAAAAATAAGCATAAAGAAATTCAACTTGATATCAATCGCCTGCAACATCTATAATAATCTATCTATGAAGTAATTGCCCATCACAATGCTTAAAAAAATGGTTCTTTATAAAATAAGAAAATAATCTAAAGCTTCTTCATAGTAGTCATCAATTGTCGCAAGTTACTTATTTTTAAGTGACTCTTTAACATGATCTGGTATCTTTTCAAGAAGATCATCGTGCGATACGCCTCGTGCCGTTCCAAGGACGCCGGTTTTGTTGGAAAACTCAACATTTGCACCATAATTATAATGCTTTCCAATGACATCTGTCAAAACACCGCCATCGGCTTCCAAAATTGCTTCTGGAGCACATGTGTCCCATTTTTTACATCCCTCTGATGCAAATACATAGCAATGAGCTTTTCCTTCCAGCAACTGCAAAACCTTGAAGCCGCATCCACCAACACGAAGAACTTCATCAGGCCGAATAGCATCTAATGAGTCTTGAACCAATGCATTGGAATGTGATCGCGTTGTGGTAATGATGAATTTATTTTCGGGTGCCTTTTTACTCTGATAACCGCCCGTTCCGATGTCTTTGATTCCCCATATTGTCCGACCGAGTTTACCACTTGTCGTTTTGAAATATGGTTGATGAATTATGCCGCCTATAGCAGATTCACGGAAACTTACGCCAATAAGAACAGTGACATGTTCTAAATAGCCTTGAACATACTCTGAAGTACCATCAAGTGGATCAACCCATACAACCAATTCAGATTCATTGATGTTCTTTAGCGAATCAGGACATTTGTATTTTTCAAGAAAACCTTGATCGAGACCGCTGACAAGAAATTCTGAAGCAACGTTTGTTAAATCAGTAGCTCCTTCTTCGCCGATTATCTTTAATTCCGGATATTTTCTTGACAATGACGCAATTATGCACTGTTGGGCTGATCGATCTGCTTCTGTCTGTGGGTCATAATCATTGTTTTTGCCCTGAAATAAAATTGCTGTTTGCAAAACTTCAAAATAATTAGAAAGTACAAATTACCTTATCGACAACAGCAAGCTCACCGCGTGACATGACATCACGGATGATTTCTCCAGCACGATCGGCAATTGTCAAGCTGGAAGCCTTTAAGAAAAGGTAAATTTTGTTTGGATGCAACAACAAAAGTTTTAGCTTTCTCTACAAATCTTACCATGATTCGCATAATTAGAGGATAATTTTGAGCCATCTTCACTTACAAACAGCGCGTTTACAACTGAGATGTTTCTGATATGTCAGTAGAAGTCTATTTTCAGCGTGTTTCGGGTCAAAACGTGAAATAATTTATTCCGATCTGTGCTGATAGCTTTTTTGTCGAGGAGTTTTTTGACTTGTGCAATTTTGATTTTCGACCTTTTTGCCTCTAAAGGGGTGCTGAAATCAGAAACATAAACAAAAGTAGTGTTGCAAAAAGAAAAAAAAAAAAATAACTTAGGTATTCAAAAATGATCCGCAGTTTTCTCCTGCGACGCCAGAATCAGCTGCATCCTATCAGAAATGTATTTGTCATTCAAGAAAAATTCTGGAGCTCATCTACATTTATTCCTCATGAAGAAAATGAACACGAAAATTATGACATAGACCTCATCGAAATTCCAAACATACGCGTGAGCAAGGAGAAGAAGGAATCACTTATATCACGAAAATTGTTGACACAGAAGCTCAAACATGCTCTTCACTTGAATCAAGATGAAGTGAAAGTGATGCTTAGTCAAACCAAAAACCTCACTCGAGTGCCAATTACAAAAATTAGCAATTCCCTGGAATTTTTATTTGAAAAAGAAATTACAGCGACAACAATTCTTCAAAATCCTTGGCTACTGACAGCACCAGCTAGTGAGTAAATATAGAACCCAATATTTTCTTTTAACTATCTAACATCCTCCCTATTTACAGAATATCTGGAATCCAAGATGACACTTGTTCAAAAGCTAGAGCCTAAAAATATTAATGATTTTGTACCGCTAATGCGAGTTGCCCCAAATTCTTTGATGCGAATTTATAAGATCTATCAACGCGAACGAAATCACATTCCGGAACGAAATCGCATCTACTATTTCAGCAAATGCCTTAATGTGGATCCAGCTCTGGTGACTAAGTATTTTTCAACCCACATGTTCATGTTTGAAGTGTCCTTTGATATGCTGATTGAAAATTTGAACATAATGATGGAGTACAAGATGGCACCAATAAGCATACTGAAAGATTTGTGGGCATTCAAATATCTTCCTAAGTCGATTCGACTCCGTCTGGAGCGGTGTCGTGTTTCATCAAAATGTAATTTAAAACCGTGGCTTATACGATGCCCCGAACGCGTTTTAAGGACAACATTGAAATATGCTGAAGACCACCGAGAACTGCTAGGCGAAAGCAACACACTTATTGATTACATATCAGAGCGACTGGGATATGACATTGAAACTACCAATTACATTGTAAGCAAACATGAAGCCGTTAAGAAATGCCGAATTATGAAGGTGATTTTGTTAATTTTTTATATAAAGTTGCACATTTAAAGCATATCATTGTCACTTTTTAAGGTCAAAGAAATCCTCGACTATTTACTGGAAGAAGAAAAGTTTGAAAAATTCGAAGTTGCAAATGTGATTCGTATTTTATGCCATTCGCTTGAGACAACCAAGAAACGTATCAATGAGCTAAAAGAACACGGATGTCGACCAACAACATTAACGATCGTCTGCCGTTCACAAAATGAATACAACAAATTTCTTAATAAGTGGATCGAGAGTAGCATTTCGATAAGCAAAAAATGAAATGTACTGCAATAAAATTGATAGTGCTTGGTGGATCGATTGCTCTATATTACTGTTTTATTACGCTCAGGCTATCTAGGAAAATTTAATTAACCATCTTTTGTTTAGTAAAATATGAAAATGAATTACAGTGAACATGAAATATAGCTGCTGATAAACGTACTTGAAGATCCTGCTGACATAGATCATGCGCCCACTCGACGCGACCCCAATGCCCAAGCTGATATTCTTCTTCCAGTCTTGATAAGAGAACAGCTTTTTCTGGTGTGATGACACGATCAATACAAGCGAAAGCCAAAATTATTGATTTTACTGTTTCAACAGCAAACTGAATTCCATGTAAAGTCGTTAAGGAGTGTGAATTAAGATATTTTGAAATCTTCATCTTAGCATCATCGGGAAAAATTGGCGGTGAAATGTCTTCAGTTTTATGCAGTTCTGTATCATAACGCCGATTGAACCATTCAATTAAAGGATCCCAATGTTCCTTTTGAAGCTCGTAAAGATCGTGCTCGTTTTTATTGTGAAACAGGATTGTATCCGTTTCTGCGTATCCTAACAGGAAATTTATTATATCGAATTTCGTTAGATGATTCGGATTATCGATTACTGTATTGCTAAGTGATGAAAGCATCATTGTCGATCTTTCAATTGTGTCCTTTTGTGAATTCCATTCGTTGCTTATCGCTAACGCCAGTGGCTCGCTATCAACAGTAAACAAAGTACCTCTAGGTGTTTTCAGTTTTCGCTGATCGAGAGTAATTTCGTATTTTCCATCGCAATACAGGACACTTGAGTTCTTATAGAATCTTTTTGGCGCAGCGGCTGGAAATGAAATCAATTAATTTGCGTAAATTTCAAGTCAAATGCGAATTTAACGCTTTTACCAACCGTAAAAACGTGCACATTTGATGCTATCAGGAACCCATACTTTCGATGGCTTCAGAACACTAATATTTCTTATCAATCCTCGAAGCATTGTTGGAAATTAAAGCAAGTCCTTCTTTTTCTTCTTGTTTATGTTAGTAATTCGCCTCAATTGGTAAAGACCATATGGACCGAATTCGCTCTATACACTTTTAACAAGTGCTCGCTCGAGTTTTTCGGTTGTTGGCGCTCTGCTTCTACGAACTGTTTTCGGGGTATGAAGAAGTAACTTAGCATTGGATAGATGAATCGGAACTAATTAAAACCGCACATGATATGATCGAGAAATTTGGGAGAACTATAGAAGTAAATATTGTCGCAAGTTTCATCGGAATTCCTTTGCAATTGCGAATGATCGCAGAAATTTTTAAAAATGATATCGGCAAAGGGAAAAAGGTTTCATGTAATGTCCTAATAGACGATGGGAAAATAAATATTTTCAAGTTTTATGAGTTTTTCATCCAAAAAATAATAATTGACAGGAACAAAAAATGCCCAATTGAAGATGAAACAGCTGTTTGGTTAGTAGATTGACGAACTGAAGACAGCAGAAATGATTTTTTTTTTATTTTTCAGGAGAGTTCTTCGCGAAATTTAAAAGCTTCAAATAGAAACTTCATGTTAAGTACCTACATAATTATAAAATTCATTTTACTTGTTTAAATACTAATATGTAATTAATAAAAATACTTTATTTAACATTTTACTAGAGCAATCAGATTTTTTTTTAAGATCTAGAAAACATTAAAGTTATATAAAGGGGATATTATAATTATTATAATTGACTAAAATTTAAATACCTAGGTAGCGCGTTTCCGGTTTCAATATCAAATAAATTAAATATACATTTAAATATTTTTTATTTAAATCCCCAAATCGTTAGCAATGAGGGTTAATAGACAACTATTTCCAAACGCAATAAAACCAGTCGAACAACCCACGACACCGAAGACAAAACATTATTTTATTGCTCCACATTTTCATTTCAAGCAAGTCCTTTCAGATTAATATACCTACATATACAAATGCACAATATTTTGATGTTTACTTCAGCACCCACTCATCTGAAAGCATTGTTAAATTTTCAAAAAATTACCGTTACACATTTATTTAGAAAAAAAAGCTCTAAGTAGGCTATGCAAGTTTGGAAGAAAAGCGAGATCGTTGTGCAAATTTAATTATTTTATTGTGATATTAATGAGTGTTTTTCGATAAAGTTATTGTGTAACGCTTCTAATATTTAATAGTGTTATTAACTGGAAATGAACGTCGAAGTCCCATGCATTTTTCGCGGTCAATAAATAGAGCATCAACTTTATTCTTCAAATTTCCTTCCAAGTTGGATTTTGTCTTTAATAAATGCTGATGTTGCGACTCAGCGTCTTGCAATTTGCGATGCAAGGTTGAAACAGAATCTTGAATTTCGCAAACTTCTTCGACTAAACGAACGTGAGCATTATCGCGACACAGTTCTAAATCCGGACGATGTGAGCGAGCTTCCAAGCGCGTTTGAGCAACTTTAAGTGGATTAGACTTATCATTAATAGCCCTTCGCAACATATCAATATGCTTTTCAACGTCAAAAATCTCTTGCTGTGTTTTATGAAGATGCAATTGAACTTTACTCTTAGCTTCCATTACTTCAGATGCACGGCGATTAAGTGAATTGTTAGTGTTACTCCAGCAATCCCAAACTGACGTTGCACAAGCATTTATCAATGCTTCTGCATCAGAACGCAATTGTGCCGATTTAGAACGTTCTGCTTGTGAGCTGAAATGATAATTGAGATGGAGTGAGAGCTAGATATAAAGTTCGAGCAATACAGGTGAGCTTACCGATTAATATTTAAGCTTGACGATGCCGACCATGTCATCGTGGTAGATATTGTTGGATCATATTTCTCAATGCCGCCATAGTAGTTGATTCCGCGCGAAAAATTATTCAATTGATGGCATACTGAATCAATTCCTATGGCTGACTCCTTATGTGTTAAGTCATCTTCCAATTGGAATTGGGCAGATCTTAAGTCTGCTAATTGCTTGTTGATTTTCTGAAGACAGTAATTCAATTTCTCTTGACACGATCTCAAGTTGTCAACTTCAACTAGCAAACTTTTTTCAACATGATCATGGACCAAGTCGATTCCTTTTCTATTTTCACGATGATACAAGCATTCTTGAGTGATATGCAATGGAGCCTCAAGATCTTGAATGGCCTTTTGAACATTGCGTTTTGTGTCGGTCAGCTGAGCGGCTTCAGCGATAAGACTTTCAAGCTCAGTGTTTAATTCATTTCGCCAAAATGTAACGTCTGTCAAGCGTTCACCTAAACGACGACCAGCATCTCGTTGACCTTGAGATGTCTTCTCATACGTTTCACGCATAAGACGAACTGCTTCTGAGCGCATTCGTTCAGCATGATTCCGATTTGTGTCAGATTCATTGTATGTTGCAATGCAATGTTGCGACCATTCACTTGGCGTAAAACGAGTGTAAAGTGCCGCCCTGGCTGCATGTTGAGGATTTCTCTGAAATTAAAGATTTTAATCTGAGACTTAAAAAGAAAATGATTACAATGAAACCTCGAATCCTGTGACTAAATTGGGAAAGTTCAATGGCTCGGTTGTCATTCCCGCTGATGGTACATAGCATGGTTGAACCAGTTGATTAGTAGTTGGATGTGCAGGCAATGGTGTGACATCAACATTTTCATAACCAATTGCTGGACGCCAATCGGATAATTGCTTTGGTGCCTGCAATTAAAATTTATCGATATTTTGCTTAATTCCAGTAAAATCCACAAAACTTCATGATCAGAATTGACATTTGTGAAATTACTTCATAATAACTGCCAATTTTCTTTGGTCCCGCGTCTTCCTTGGCAATGCAGGGAACGCTTGAACTCCATGGCTATAAAATTGAAATTCATTTTGGACTCTTAATTGGAAATATAAAAAGCATGATTTGGCATTTATTGCTTTTGAGAAAATTAGAATTTTATGAGAAGGCAATTTTCTTTTGGTCGTGATCGTGACTGAACATGAGAGATTTTTAGTATTCTATTGCAATTTGTAAAGTTGAGTGAGAAATGACAAACAAATGACTTGTTAAAGGATTAAGATAAAGACTTAAGGAAAGAAAAGAAAAATATATTTTTATGAAATTGACTGAAAAATGTTTCTGTTTGAATGAAATTTGTATTGACAGTTTTATCTTTGTGGAAAATTTTTGGAGCATTATGTGATGAGATGCGAAAGCTCAATATGAGAGAAAATAAGAAGCTTTAAGAGAACTGAATAATAAAAAGTATTCGATGAAACTTCAATGAATATTTTAAAACGAAATGAAATTGCGAAGTTGAAACAAAACATTGAACTTTCTTTAGGATAATTTGATTTAAACTGTCGATAATCGGAGCGCTGACTCAATTTTGATGTGTCGGTGATAAAACCTGGTGTTTGATAAGGAAAAAAGAGACATAAAAATCTGCAGATGTCAACAATAACTTATCACACCTTTCAGCAATGCAGACTTAGTGAGTCGCGTATCAAATGTGTTGCTCTCCACAAATGGGGTCGTGCTAAACTGCATCGTGCTTGTTAGTCTTGAACTCAATTTTTCTGGGTTGTTGATATTTTAAGGTGCACATCAAAAAAGTACAGAATTTTTTCCATTGAAACACAAAATAAAAATGGAAAAGCAATTTATAATTTGAACACTGAAAATTGAATACCTGACGATTGAAAAATAAAAGTTGAGCACAATAAAATCGATATCGCGAGAAAAACAGAAATAGAAATCAATCGATGTCAAACTAAAATGTAAATATTTCTTTGCCTTCGCTTCAGTTTTCTAGGAATCGCAAAAGAATAGGAAACGACTATTAATAATCCTGTGACATAACGACATCGTTGCCAGGATAACGTTGCGCTAATAATTTTTCTTTAAGCTAGTATAGAAATGTAACAGAAAGAGCGGAAGCGAATATGAAATTTATCTTAAAGAAAATGGCTTATGCAAATCACTTGTGACGTCATCCGCAAAGTTCAATTGCATGCTGTATCCAGCATCCACGATATCATCGCTATGGCGTCTTGACACAGGAATTCGCTGCGTGAAATCCGTTGGGGAATTTCGAAATGTATTTTTTATTTCCTCAGCAATTTTTTTTTTCTTTGAGCTCTTTCCTTACACAACGGAATCATATTCTTCTTCTTCCTTCTTTTTTCTTGTGTAATCCTCAGCGATTTATAAAATATATTTAATTCACATGGAAATTTATCCATTATTATCCATACCAGAGGGATATTCGATTTACGGTTTGGCATAAATGGAAATGGATTTGCCATTTGATTCCTCCGATCGTCAAAATTCCAGCTCAGCATCGACACGGAAGTGCTCAAATTTATTTTTGAGGAATTTAATTGACACAAATTCGTTTGATGTTCTTCCACATTCTCGCTAGGCTCGTTCTGCGTCTCAAAGGAACGACTTTTGCGTATCTAAAATCCTTATGATCTCTAATGCAAATTATGCACGACACCCGAAGCTTTCATAAATTTTGCACTCAAAACTTTATGCAGGTGAAATTATTTACATAAAGAGGCAAAACTTTATCTACACACTTTATGCCTCTGCCCTGACAAAATCCCTTTTTACGGCAGGCAGAGAAGTTATTTTTTTTTCCAACCAAACGATTTTCAACAAGAACGAAAGCACAACTAAAATTCCAACGAACATTTCTTGGGTTTATGCACAGGAATGGATTTTACTTTCTATGTATTTGGTAAAATTTAAGCTCTACACAAGAGAAATTGTTGTCTCATTCGCAATGTCTATATACATTTACCTGACTTACATTCGCGAGCATTGAATGCCTATAAAATTAATCCTTGTTTTGCTATTTGGTATTTGTGTGCAACGAATCTATTTCGTTATTAATTTCCATAGAGAAACTTCCAGCAGTGCAGTGATGCCACTATGGATCATTCAAGTTAAATATAACCTGAAATTTAACCCACAAAAGTTGCAGCTCTTTAAATTCCCTTTTTTTGCATTTTACCATTTCTTCCCATAAATTATCGATAAAACAATTTTCCCTCCCAAGTTGTATTCATCACATTTTCGGAAAATTGGAAAACTATAAACAAATTTTCAAATAAATAGTGCGAGTGGTTTTATGTTGAAACCCTCAAAACAATGTGAAGACGTTTTTCATTTATCGCTCTCAAAGTCGGTAAATTTAAATTTCTTCCGATACAAACCACTTACGACTTTATGTTGCTTCCAATTTTCGACGATCCACAATTCTAACCACAATCATAAATGCGAAATGCTTCCAAAGAGCGGGCGCTTTATTGAAACGAAGCGATAGGAAAATTGTGAAGAAAACTTTTCCTTTTCACCCGTTATTGCGCTGTTATCGAGACCGTATTGCGAATGATTTAAAAACTATTGTCTTTACGTGACATACTACATCAACAGAAGAGGTCTTTCAATAAATTTTCGTTCACATTCTTTTATGCTTTTCAAGTTAGGTCGTATCGGTTTTGAGGGCGAGGGCACAAAAACACGACCCAGAAGAAATATGATCAACCCAACAACAAAATTATTCATTGCGAGACTTTCGTGGGCGGGGATGATATGATGTGAAAATTTAGGTCAAAGACATATCAAAAAAAATGTAGATTCAAGTTCGTGTATATCAAACAAACAAGAAAATACCCTCGAATAGTACTCAGTTTTCCATGTCGAGGCATGACACGATGTGAGCGAGTGAGAAGGAGGGAGAGGGGAGGGAGAGGGAATGGTGCTTTTATGGCAGCAAAAAAAATTTGCATTTAGATCATAATATTGTTTGTGCGGGAATTTCTGAAAAAAAAAGGATATTCATAAGTGATATCATTTGATAAAATTTCTCTCATCATTGATTCCAAATCTGCAATTCTTTTTCTTTTGGTTTTAGTGATGTAAAACTCTGAAAATAAAAATTTCAAATTTCCTTTTTCAATATGCTCGAATTTGCAAAGCCACAGAAAAAAATTCTGTGCTGGTCTGGCGGGGCAAAATCCACTTGAAACGTCTGTTGAGGATTCTTGAACAGCTTAAATCCCTATCAGATTTAAAAGTTGGAGAAATTTTTTTATGATATTTTTTTCAATTTTTAAAAAATAATCCATTTTTTATTTGTTCAATAAAACTTTCTCCATTTTTTGTTTTTAATTCAATATTTTTTTTTTCTTCTTTTATCCACTAAATCTTTAAACAAAAATCAATTGATTACAATCTTTCTGGCTTTCATGCGATATGATATAACAAAAGGAGAAAAAAAAGAGAAGTTCAACTAATCTTTAAATAAATTTTTGGGATATTTACACACAGTGAACCTTCCTTGGAACATTTCGGAGGAAAGAACTTAAAATTATTTTGCAGCAAATTGAAGAAAATATTACAATTTTCTTTTGTGGCTTCGAGGGTGAGGGAGTCTATTGTGGTATGGAATTCGTGCCGCTCTCTCACATTTTATGTTTGCTTGGCATAACAAATTTTGTTTCTTTTCATCGCTTACGATGAGCTTGGTTTTTCTTTGTAAATCTATGCAAAATCTCAAATTTTTTTTATTTTATTTTATCTTTTTTTTCTCAACATTTAAGTTTGTTTAAAACGGGGGTGAAAATTGACTCTCAACCGAGTGCGGTTTCTTTTATTTTCTTTTTATTTATTTATTTATTTTTTTTTGGTTTTCAATGGGAAGAAAAAAATTGAATTCTCAAATTGCTTCATGATGCTTTAAAATTGAAATCACTAAAATGATTTTTCATCTCGTCAGTTGAATATTTTTTCGTTTCCTTTCAACAGTTTTCGTAAAAAAAAGTGTCTGCTTCTTAAATTGGAGGATATTTCATCACAAGATGGATCTCAAATTTCACGATATGTACACGGTTTCACTAGATATTCTTATGATATTCAGCGCATTTATAGATTTCATCTAATATTTCAAAGATCATGATCTAGCTAAAAAATATGAGTTTCACCTAAAATTCTTACTAATCTCAAATATAATCTTTATCTATAAGAAAACAAAACATTCTGAATAATTGAAGATGAATTTCAGTCAACTTGTTTTGTTCAACTTACATGCTAGGTAGTGCAGAGGGTTTCGCGATCGATTAAACATAAGGTTGATGAATTAAATAATAAATTGTTTTAAACACATTAATTCCACTGAATAGGTGGATCGATTTATAATTTTTAATTAACCCCAATGAAATGGAATTAATCATGATTACATTGGCGTTGATGAATAAAGCAGAATAATCGAGGGTAAAAGAATTATGCTCACAATGCTCTGGTTCAGATGGTACGATTTAATGATATCTGATTGATAACCAACAGAAAAAAATAATATTTTTATCTCCTCAAAATCTGTGACACCAAAAAAAAAAAAATCCGGTGTCCATTGAACCGTCTAGTTATTGCAAGCAGAGAGCACTGAGTGAGTGCTTTTTTTTATCAACGTTATTTCTGTAGGCTCGAATCCATTTCAGTGGTTTTTTGAGTATTGTTTATCAGGAGTACGGGCGAGTAGATTAAAAATAATTGGTTGTTATTTTTTACACGGTTTAATAAGCACATTCGATGCACAAGGATCGATAACACAGCAAAAAATAAAATATTTTTTTTTTTTTTTTTTTGTCAGAAATATCCTTTTTTTTATTATAGACAGAGTGTATTTTTATCCCCTCAGTGCGGACATTGAATGCTCTCTCTCGATACTTTTTTTTCCTGTTTCTTATCAGAGATTGCTCGCTCCAGTGCTGGGATGCGTATAAAGAAATTAAATTGATTTGATAGCAAATGGCGATGAATCGTTGTAATTTCAATTGAATTCTGTGTAATCTCACCGGCTAATGTTCGACAAGCGGCAAAAACAAGATGGAAAAGTTTATGGAACGAAAGTTACTTATCTTAAAGGAACTTTATAATAGTCTGTATATACTGGTATGAGCCTGTTGTAACATTTCCTTCTGAAAAGTCCACATGAAAAGCCATAAAGTTGTTTATTCAAGAGGTTGATTCGAAAGCCGATCACGAAAATTTTTCACGAGTTAATGTTTTTCTTTGACGGTGAAAATTGAAAATTCGAAAGGAGAGAAATGAAAATTTAACGGTTATAACTTTATCTTCTCTTTTATAAAGATCTTCTTTATGAGGAAGCAATTCACAGAACTCTCTGCTTGCTTTCTTTCTTTTATGGGCTTCTTGTGTAATTTGTTTGTTATTTTTTTTTTCATTTTGCAGTGAAATCTCATGTAACATCATTTGGCTTTTAGGGGTTTTTGTGTGAGATTGTTTTTTATTGGATTCTAAGTGCTTTAACACGCTAAGCTTTAATGAAATTTCATATGAGTGTAGCGTGTTTTGAGGGTAGAAATCTGTTGCATCTTCAAATCGAACCGGTTTACATTCTGTAGAAATAATTTTATGCTTCCAATTAAATATAAATTTCTACCGTTATCTATTTTATGTATCACGTTTTTTTTGTGCGATAGAGAGAGTCTTTCATTCTTTAATTTTTCCCATTTTGATTATTTACACAAGCAAAAAAAAACGATGGCGAATAAGTAGAAATGAGGAAAAAAAATTAGGAGAATTTAAGTGAAAGAGAAATATTTGATGTGAAGCAATAATACGAAAGTAAAAGTATCTCGATGTGCGAATAAAATTTCTTCCACTTATGACAACAAGTTGAGAAGCGACATCATAAACTTTTCCATTCGCATTCGTTGGCACTTGTATTTGAGTTTGGGATCCATGCAAAATCTAGTACACAAATATCTGATGATGTTTGCAGAGACATTCTTGTTTATGTACGAAAGCTTAAATCATTTTACCTGAGTCGGTTCATTTTTTTAATATTCACGCACTGAGGAGGATCGTCGACTGTCATTTTTGTTGAGCACGAGGGGTTAGCGGTGAACGCAAAGCTTTTTTCCATGTGAAATGTTTTATAAAAGATTTGTTTAATTTTTTGCCATTTGCCGGAAGCTTTTTATGTTGTGTATGATATTTTTCATTACTCTCTCCTTCCTATAATGAAATCCCCCTTTGCGCAATTCATCATCATGGCTCACAACGGCGAATCTGAAGGCCGCAATGAACAATAAAACATTTCTTTTTTAATTATAACTGTGGGTTGGTTGTTGTTTCAGTATAAATTCCTCATAAAAATGTTATTTCTTCCTGATATAAATATTTGCAATTTATACTTTTAAAAGTCAAATTAAGCCGAGACAAAGCTTGTGAAATTCTCGGCAGTGCACCCACAAATAAGCTGCTGTTTTTTGTCTCGCTCGTTACTAACCATGGATTTGAGGTACAGTAATTTGTGTTTTTAATGTTTTATTGAAATTACTGTTTTCCTTGCAATTGGAATAAGAATGAGGCAAAAAACGTGGAAAGAAGGGAGCATTAAATTTATGATTATGGAGTTTTTTTTCTTCTTTTTTTGTTTAATTGGACTCAACAATTAAGAAGCTTTTTGTTGGCTACGTGATGATGATTATTATTTGTGGATGCATGAAGTTTTTTTTTGTTATTTTGAGTGCAGATAATAATAAAAAAGGAAGCTTTTGAGCTTTCTCTCGTATATATGCATTTTATTTTTATGCTGGTTATCGCTTTTGTAAGGGTGAAGAGGGGGCAATTAACCCTTTTATTTCAACATTTTTTAATGAGATCTTTTTGAAACATTCATGTATAAATACCAAGCTACAATTATTACTTTAAATGTTATAATTCTCCAACGATATAAAGAATTTTTGCTTTTTCGTTAGCGTGTTATAACATTTGTTTCGTTTTGCAGATAAGAGATGAAATTCATAACAAATTGACGCCGTCTTTAATTAAAAAGTTTTTATTTTTTTCTTGCGAATAAAGGATCAAATTTTTCATTCTGAAACGCTCTAATTAAATAACGTGAGATGAGAAGCAGAGAAAATTCATTCCTTTCCTCATCATTATAATAAGCTAAACCTGTTATTTACATTTAATTGTATTTTCTCTAATATTTATTTTAAAACAACGAACGTCATATCCACAATTGAAGTTGATTTTAAGGCCACAAAAATTCATTCAGTTTGTGTGTTTCTTTGTCAATGTTTTGCTTTCGCCATTAGATTTTCCAGCGTTTTGCGCGGGAGTAGAAACATCACCATATTTTTTTTTTTTGAGGATAAGTGGGAGCGGGGTATGTGAGTGTATATGAGTGGTTGAGAAATATAATGCGGGGGAGAACAATTTCAAACAAAATTTATACAATTTTCATATAATAAGGAAACTTTTTTCTTCTTCTTATTAGGCTAGCTACAAATTTGATTGAATTATAATTGGATTAAGCTTACCAAAAGTATCAGTTTGCATAAGCACAATCAGGGGCATTTTAAATGAACATTTAATGTTAAACATGAGTGGCTAATGAACCTTTCTTCAAATCACCATTAGCTGGAAGGATGAATTGACGTGATGGGCTTGTTATTTGGGTCAGACTGTTGTGTGTTGCCGCCGTCGTTGTGATGGCTGACGATGGGATATTATTTGGATTTCCATAGCTTAAGCCTACATTTGTGCCAGCTCCTAGTAGGCTGCCATTATTTGAGATAGTCGTCGATGAGGAGAAACTACTATTTGAGTTATTATTTCTATTATACGGTGGTGGTGCCGGAGTCACAGCTGGATTTGCTGTACTTGGCGGTGGAAGAGACGCGAGATTCGAGCTCTTTAAAAATGGATTACCATATGTTGCACTATAGCGAATATCTACATTATTTAAAAGGGATTGATCTAAAATGGAAGTGGTCTGTGTTAGATACGTCTGCTGATAACGCTCGTGATGGCAACATCGCTTGTGGATGATGTAATACTTACTCAGTATCCCATTTGGCATTGTATTCATTGGTATTGATGGCAAGCCATTATCCTGTCGTAATTCACGATTACGTCCGAGGCTGTAATGGTCGATGCCGCCATTCATTGTTGTTGTCACTGGTGTACTAATTAATGGACTATGTCCGGAAGATGCTATCAAATGATTTTTCAGGCTTGTTCCTGTTGTACGCATGCTGTTTGGCGGACTATAATCGCGTGAATAGTCGTTATAAGGAATATAACCGTTATTTGTTAGGCCAATTTTCTGCGCCACATGCATATCAGTGTAGTCTCCCGAATATCGTTGGTCATTTGGGATTTTAACTGGGCCAGCTAGTGGTACACCGCCATGCCCATTTCCGAGTATATTTATTGCCATTCGTGTTGCTGTGCTTTCCGTTCCTGAATATTCCGAATAATCACGGTCGGGATCTTTAAGTTCACTTGTGTTTGAGTATCTGTCGCTGTCTTTAAAGCCTTTTTCCGTAATGTGATGCTGTGTGAGAATTGCATAATTAATTATAATAAAAGAAAACTTTTTCCCAAGAGAGCCCTAACACGCCACACTAATTTAAATTCCATTAGATGTTGGCGTGTCATTGGCGCATAAAAGAATATCGCTAAGGACTTTTCAATGACCTCGAAATTTCATGCGAAAGATTTGTGAAATTTTCACTCAATTTAATTCTGTTATCAAGATTTAAAACAGCGCAACGCAATAGAATGTTGTGTATTAAATGTTTCTTTACATACCTCTGGTATAACATCAGCTGGGGGCAATTTCTTTTTGCCACTTTTGATGCAAATCACCGAAATCATTGCCACCATAACAATAAACATAATGATTGCCAGAACAATGAAAACATAAGTGACTTGGGAGTCATCTGAAAAGATTACAGAGCAATATTTGAGCAAGGAAAAATCAATTCGGTATCATTGGGTGTGTGTGCTATCGAGAAAGTATTTCTAAACCATAAAAAAAAGAATGCGCAAATTCGTAGCATGAGCGTATGAACTTTGGCTTTATGATCACGATCTTAGTTGAATATTATCCACTTTTATAAAGTCATTTCTTAAAGTGATTCAATGTTTATGCTGCTAGAACATCTGCTGGTATCATGAAACAAAGGTTCATACACTTTTCAATTCAGTTAATTGATAGATAAAGTTTATAAAAAGTAAAATTCTTTCAGGGTAACTTACGTTGTCCACTCAGTTCAATTTCAACATAATCTTGCCCGTATTCATTTGAGACCGAGCAGTTGTAGCGACCGAAATGTTTTGCTTCACTATCACGAATCACCAGGGTTGATTTCATTCCGAACGACATAACTTCCTCCAATATCGAGTAGTTATCGTCATGATGGCTATTGATTTCTCGTCCATTGTATGCCCACAATATATGTCTGGCAATGGGAATTGAGAAGGCAACACATTCAATTTGCACAGTTTCACCGGGAATGCCAAACTGTTTTTTCGTGGAAGTGATTGATGGTGGGCCCTTAAGATAGATGTTGGCTTCGGCCTCAATAGTAATTCCCATGACAGCCGCCCTACATGTATAGCCGCCAACGTGATCATGCGAAACTGTTACGGTGAGATTTCGGGATGTTCCGACAACCTTTTGTGTGTGGGCGGATGCGGGGGGCGAGTGTATGAATGAGATAAAAAAGATAAAAAGGATAATTCCATTAAAATCGAATTTATGTTGCGAATTTTAAATTTAAGGCATTCTTGTGCTCATCTTGTGGCTCTTATTGGCAATGGGATTAAGGGAGAATTTTCCTCTTTCATTCTTTTAAGAAAGAAAATTTCTTTTCGTGAACGGTTTGAAAAAATGGAATATAAAATTTTTAAAAGAAAGAAAATTTTGTGGTCGTATTCGCTCATCAATTTACCACAATGCGGTCTGCAGATACAGCATGAGATACTTAGAGATGGAGAGAGCCAATTGGGAGCAATAACAAATGTGAAAATTTTAAAATATTTATGTGAATAGCAAAAAAGATTCACATGATTCGGAGCCCTTACCTTCCCAGAGGGATTAAATATCCATTCAATTGCAGGCGCTGGATTTCCATCTACATCACAGCTCAATGTTGCAACACTTCCCACATCGGCTTCTACTGATTTAGGTTGAGAACGGAAGGCTGGTCCGTAGCTTATGTCAAGCATTTGACTCGCTTCACTCTTGCCAACAGCATTCTGTACTTCACATTTGACGATTGCGTCGTGATATTTGCGTGATATATTTGGCAGAATCATTTCAGTGTTATAATCACCGATAGCTGGTTCGCCATTTATGAACCAGCGATATGTTAAAACATTTGGATTTGCAATTGCTTGACATGCGAGTCGTATTTCCGTTCCTTCGGGAATTTTCTCGTTTGCCAGTGAGCCACTTATCACCGAAACGGTAACTTTCGGTGCAAATTTCACTTCTAATTTCAGTTTAGCAGATTTGTAAGTTCGATCTGCCGTATTTTGTGCCTGGCATGTGATTGTCATATTGTGATACTCCATTTTGGGTATAAGCTTAAGTATTGATTTCGCTTCGTATCTCTTATTATCGGCCATTAGTTTCTTCATATAATCGATGCCTGATGTTAGCACATTTCCCGTGCCGTCGACCCACGTGATCTGTAAATAAGCCATGAAAATTCATAATTGAAAAATGAAGTCGAACGGAAGAGATCGGGACAGCGGGGCATGGAGCGGAAAGGGTTGGATATATTTGGAGTATCATAATCTTTTTGGCGTCTCCTCTAAAGTCATGAACCAGTAAAAAAATAAAATAAAAACAAAGAAAACTACGAAAAGAAAAACTTTTAATCTTCAAGCCGGAATAATGCAAGAAAAATGGAAAACTTTTCTATCTTCTATCTTTCTTTTTTTTTCTTTCTCTTTTCTTGTTGCCATTCTTTTTTTCCATTTTCCCAGCTATAAAATAACAACAGCATCTCATTAAAATTCATCTGTGTGACTTACTTTCTTACTATAAACTTTTTAATTTTTATCTTGGAGTTAGTCGGAAGGAGTGAGATGGATAGAGAAATAAGAAAATGAAAATAACAAGCCGAAGAGGGGAGAACAAAAATGGTAAAATTGTATAAGAAATGAAAAAAGTTTTCAAATTAACAAGACTTAGCTGAGAGAGACATTCTCAGTTTTCCTTGCTGTTCAGTTATACGAGTAAAGTCAGAGGCTTGTGCCACAAAGCATCTTTGCTATCTTTCAACTAAAGATGTATCCAATTTTTATGTATTTTGCTAGTGCTTTGCTATTTTTTTTTTCTTTCTTATGTGTGCAAAAAACATTTCCTTCTGTAGAGTTTTCCTGCTGTTGTTGTTCGATGGAAAGAGCAAAAGATTTCAAAAGATTGAGTTCTCACTGCAGCAATTGTAGCACAATTTAGAGAAATTCTTTCGCATAATGAAGAAACTTAGATTTAAATTCATAGGCACATTTTATTTCTTTAAGAATTTTCTTGTCGTTTATACAGAAAATCAATTGTTTGTTTTGCTTAGAAATAGAGCTTTCATTGCTGTTCAAAGCTTTGATAAGTTTCGCAAAAACACCAAAAGGTGGATAAATTGATTTTTCATGTTTTTTCACCTTTGTAGTCACGCAATATGAAACTTACTTGCAATAACAAACATATTGAAAGCTCTCACAAAGCTTTAAGCTCCAAAGCTCTTATTTTTCCGGATGTTTTTCAGTTTTCGAGATGAGAGATTGAAAATTATGGTAAAACTACTCAACAAAAAAAAAAGAAGGAATTTGCATATTTTTCGTTTTCGTTCACAATGAAAGAAATCTCAGTCATAACTTTTTCCTTCCTCGAAATTCCTGTTTGAATTAAGCATGAGAAGAAAGCGATAGCGGAGCACGAAAAAGTTGTTGAGGTAACGAAAACAAGTTCGAAAAAAAGGTATCCCTTCGAATGTAGATGATTTTACAGGCGGCCTCATTTTCTGAACAAAGAGACAGTAAAAATGTGAAAAGAAAAACTTTTAGCCAAAAAGAAAAAAACATGAAAGTAAATTTCTTTATTGAAATAATTTTCCGTGTTATGCCCCAAAACTCGAAATTCCATTCCTCCATCCTTTCATCAATGTTGCTGTTGCGAGGAAAATGAGGACAATGAATTGAAGGGGAATTTAAGCCAAAATCACCGCAAAGTGTTGTCGAGAAGAAAATACAAATTGAATTCTGTGCACAATTGAAAGCAATACAATCAATTACTGGTTGGCGATTCGAAAGGCGAACAACGTCGAATGTCGTTTGCGGAAAAAAGGGCAACAGAGAAATATCTTCTGTCTCCTTTTTGAATTTTGTAAAATATTTAAAACCAATTTCTTTATTTTTTATTTTCTTTTTTTTAGCTTTTTCTCTAGCTGGGTTCGGTGATTTTTCAAGTCCGAATCTATCGAGAGAATGGGAGGAAAATGAATGGAAAATTCCTCTTTTGGGACATTGGCTGATTGGTGTTCTCTTTTGTTATGCTTTCACATAGAAAAATTTTCCAATTCTTTTATATTTATTTATTTTTTTTTGTGGGTGCCACCAAGGAATCAAATGGCATTCCATTCTATCGTAAAATAAATGAATTGGAAATAAGATTAATGGTAAATGGGATTTGATGGTTGGACAAAAGGCAAGGCGAAGGAAAAATTATATTCTGTAATATTAAAACTCACCTCGGGCGCCGGCTTTCCACCTCGACTAACGCATTCAAGTTCAATTTCTCTATCTTCGGTCGTAACCATGTGATCGATGCTCGTGTTGCCCTTGACAATTTTTGGATCATCTGGTGGTACGAGAACCGTAACGGCAGCATATCGAGAACGAATTGCAGGTGCGCCTTTATTTTAGTATCATGGGAGTGGGACGCAAAAAGAAACGAAAAAAGATTGGAACGAAAATTAAATTAATGTCATTTTATGAGAGAATGAATGAGTGTGAGAGAAAGAGACTTAATGCAGATTGAAAATTTTGTTTTCAGCTCCATTCGAAGCAAGAAATAATAATTCGACAATACTTACTATCGTTGCCCGGACTAACTTGACACTGATAGCGAGCGTCGTCATCGAGCATAACTGGTGAAATGTCGAGGGAAAAGTCGCCTTCTTCATCGCTGCCAACCATTGAATATCTGTCGAATCCACTCAAATTGCGATGCACTCCCAATCCAAAGTCGTCTTTTGTCCACTGTATCTGGCCAGTCTTGTCAATAACACGACATGGTAGCGTAACCCGAGAGCCAATAATTGCTGTCTGATCCTGTGGTTCCATTGCGAATCTCTGTGCTTGTCGTTCTTGACTGCCGTGATATTTACCGCCACTGACCATCGGCATTGTTACAAGCAATAATCGCAACAGTAGGAACAAGAGCTGTGCATTTGAGCTCCTGTAGAGTCGACTAATTTCGTTTAATTGAAACATTGTCATAGGCTTCTGTTTTCTTTCTACATAAAACAGCTACAGGGTGTCGCTCATAGAATTCACAGTTTCGTTTTCAGTGTTTGCACGTAAAATAATTAAAAGCCTAAAGGAACTTTTCGTCAGTTTCGGAGCACAATTATCTCTGTGTACGATTTGTTAGGGAAAGTTTATGTCGCTTGTTTTTTTTTTTTTAAAGGAATGTTGCGTTGTTGTTTGAATAGTTTTGCGAAGAGCTTTTTGTTGCTCTGTTTCAGTCGATTTTGTTTTTCGGTACAGTTATCAAATGTATTGTGCACCAAGTTGCCCTTGATATCTCTCTCTGCCTGCTGTATCGTTCGTTGAGTGTCGTCTGCTTTTTTTTGTTGTTTTGAGGTGAAAAATAGTTCAATTTATGTGGGTCGATCGATAATTTGCATGTATCTGTATTTTTTTAGTGAGTTTTATTCTTTGTGTGTGCTTCAGGTTATTGATGACGATATTATAGCTGGACACTGGAACAGATTAAATCTTTTTTCCTTTTTTATCAGGTCTCGAATTGAATCAGCATCATCTATAACTCCGATCAGAAATCTGAAATGACACAGCGAAAAAAAGGGAAAAATGGAATGAAAAATATTTTCAGGGAAAATTCATCACTTTTATTTATTGTTTGGCAATTTGCAGGAATTTTTTTTTTATTTAGTTCATGGATGTCCTTTGATTTGTTTATTTTTATGGTTTATTATCAGGCTCGTAAATGCGTTGCATCGATTGGTTTTTACGATTTTTCGATTGCGGGTAAAGAACCGGAAATCCGATGAATTGTGGACAGCGTTGAATAATTTAAAAGTCGTATAAAATATTTATGACTAAAAAAAAAATAAGCCCATCAAAAAGGACGGCGAAATAAAAACGAATCTATGAAAGATCGACCATCCTTTGGACACAACAATAACAAACATAAAATTCTATTTTGTGCGTTTCGGGATGTAACATAAAGAGGGATCTGTATCACATCATTCATCGAAATGGAAGGATGAACTTTATAGCTCGGAGCCGAAATGTTTTGTAAATATATATGATGAGCCGTAGATTTCTCCTTCCAAATGAAATATCTCATTCATGACCGTAAAGCTATTTAGTCGATACATAACATGAAGAAAAAAAAAAACAATTCAAAACGAAATAAAGTAAATATAACCTTCAGAAGTTCCTTGTTGGGCACTCAAAAGTAACGTTTAGAAACGCTTTTCAAGTGAAGAAAAACATCTTTAAGAAATAAAGTTCTCGCAAAATTCGAATAAATAAGAAATAAACGATCAATTTGGGAATAATATTTGGATACAAAACAAAATTCTTCTTTTTATTGAAATGGCGCGGTTTCCTTGCTGTACTCGCTGCATGCATTCAAAATCCAAAAAAAGATTTGCCTCAACCGAAGCCTTATCCATATATATGTGTGTATAGGGGGGGAAATAAAAATTGAGAAATAAGGAGATCGGAGATAGAGCAAAAGCAAATTTTCTTTTTAACCGTAAAAGTTTATGTTCAGCTCAAAAGGAAGAAAAAAAAATCCGAAAAACGTTGAATTTTTTCACCATAAATTTGTTTCTTTATTCGCTTTGCATTATGAAAACAGAAATCCTTGTAAGGATAATAAATTTTTATATATATATTTTTTTTCCTTCGTGTGCCGCTTCTGGATTTTGAATGCCAGAAAAAGGAGTCTACCATGACACTATCGCAGGATAGACAACTATATGCCATATATAATGTGATCAGCGTAGATTAGTAATATTATTACATTTGCTTCCACTCACATGCGATGGAACTAGAAAACGCGAAGCACATAAAATGCCGGAAAAAAGGATGAACGCACATAAAAAAAGATTTTGCATAAACGAAACATTTTTAATACGCATTTCGGTGAATGATGAGGATTTCAGATTATTTCATTAAAAAATATGCCACTGAATCTGGTTTTTATATAGTGTGTTCCCAACACAATTTTGCGTATCCCGAAAAAAGACAACGATGTTTGTATGCTCATTCGCTAGAATAAACATAAATATTCCATAGTTTCATTGTTGTTCGTTATACTCGACACTGAATTGAAATCGCAGCTTGAGATATGTTAGGACGATATGACAAAATAGAGTGCCGTACATCTGTTCGTCGAGTGGCTCGAATAAGTAGAGAACAACAAAGTCATATTGTGTAGATTTTTATCAAAAATTTCTGCTCTCTGGACCAGAACTGCAGAAAGACATAACAACAATAGAGAAACATATAAAAAATGAACATTTTAACATTGTTCGAGTTTTATTTTTCATGTTATCTTGTACGAATGAGGCAAATATATCAACAACAATTAAGCACAAGAAAAAGGAAAAAAAAACTGGAAAATAAAAAGTGCCTTTTTTTGAAGCTACGCTTGACTGGTGCAATGGTGAATATCCTAGAACATCATATTTTACCATCTAGATTTATATTTGCTATGTAGCATTCGTTCAAAAGCGACATTTTTCCTTCGTCGTTGAGTCTTTTGTTTGTGCTGCTGGTTGGGTAGATGTGCCATAAACGCCAAAAGTCTATTCTATTGCTCAAAAATGGCAATCTTCGTTCCACTTGAAAATGTCTTCGACGAGAGTTCGCAGTTTTTCTCTTTCCCTTTTTGCAAACAATTCACATGACAAATAGCTTCCGAATTAATGGTTGAAACATTTTCATTCACAGAATTTTGTTTTTCGTGCTATCATTGCGAATGAGAGCCAATAAAATTTATTACACTGGCAAATTACAATTTCTTTTTCCCTCTTTTCTCGACTAACGATTAATGAAGTCTTCAAATGATTTCCTCATTTTGCAATTACTGCATTCATAATTGGATAATTATGCGCCATACGACTTTATTAGTATGATGCAATTTCCCTTCATTTATGGCATTGGAAGTCATTATAGCATGCAGTTTAACATAAATCAAGTGGCAACTAATTTTCCTATTTATCGACTGAACTTGTGATAGTCGCTAATGCACCTCAATATCAAATAACACAAAGCTAGCCATATGAACATTATTAGAATGAACACTGTGTCGCTCGACTCGCCCATTGAAGAATTTCCATTTAGTTTTATATTAAAATTGAACTTCATTTGAATAATTTATACAACTCTCAAATATATGTTTTCGTCTGCCACTGCCATCCGCAGCAAACAATTCGGTTCTTTTGCCGATAATGCAACAAGTTTTGCTTTCTCCCAAATTTTATTTTATTTTGCTCTCAAAATTTAAACATTGATTTTTCAAGAGAATGGATATATCTAATGGAGTTTCTCCAAAAAGTTTCCTTGAACTTTTTAAAAGATTTGTGATCGATAATTTTTCAGCATAATTACTTTGAAACTTTGTGATGTGAAATTAACAAATTAGTTCATGTTTTATGGTTAAAAGAAATTCTTTGAAGTAATGTTGATGATTCTCAGAAAATTTACAACAAACGATTTGATAATACTTAGGTAAAGAATTATCATGACAATTATGTGTAGTTGTGGTACACAAGCTCATTTCGTATTAAGATTACAACAAATAAATTTGTCTCAAGAGCCCTTGTGGCCCGCGCTTTGATGCCACAGATTTAGTGGCAAAATGTAATATGACTTTACGCAATTTATCGTCGTTTCATCATTCTTGCTTGTAGGGGAGAAACCACAAAATCATGGTTGGAAAGGGAGAACGATATGCTATTATCATGGTGATATAATTTACAGAAGAGATGAATTATGTCAGATTAAATTGATATCGCACATCCATTAGCAGGATGAAGTATTCATCCATTAAAATATTAGATGTAGATTGCTCTCTATCACAACTTTCTCTATCTCAATATTGATTCAATAAGCATATATTTAGATATAGAAAAAAATCTACATCACAACTTTAAAGTTATCGCATCCATCGTTTGTTGTCTGAATTTTTTTTAGCTTCATACTCGTTCCGCTATTTATATATAATATTACTATTGAATATTCATAATGGATATAGATAGTTCAGTTTCTATGAGGAAAGTGAAGCTAAAAAAAGGAAAAAATTGCAAGTTATTCCTCGTAAAATATTGAACAAGCATGCATTTTGCTCTGACCAGTCATCATGATGCAACAAAGTTCACAATTGTTATTCAGTGTGGCTATGAAATTTATTAAATATTATCAAGGCAAAATCAATTTGTTTTCGTATGCATTCAAAGCATATGGAATGTGAAAGAGAGATGAAAGCTTTTGAAGGATCGCTTCAGGGTTGGTTTGTGATGAAATATTTTTGAAACCAATAGCAGAATGCGCAAAAGGCAATAAAAGTTCAATGAAAACTATCGGAAACAAATGCAAAAAATAAAAATGTAAACTCTGAGCTCGGAAAATGAATTCGAAACAATTGAAATATTTTTTATTTTATTTTATTTTTTTTCTCTCCAAATTCTTAAGTCTGGAGCGGAAAAGTGTAGCACTATTGAAAAACTCGTTGAAATAAAAATTATTCTCCTCGATTTCTTTCTCTTAACTTTTGCATCAAAATCTTGTTAAATTTATTGAAGTCGATCAAGATTTCTGAGGGCCTTTAGCTTTTATTTCAAGAGTTTCGCTTCGGAAGATATCACTGCACAGAGCTCGCATAAAACATCTAAAGCTTTCATGAATACATTTTATATTTTTCTGAGATTTGTTAGTGAATAAATTTTCTTTGCTTTAATAAGTACAGCGAGTTCGTTGTTTTGTTCAGAATACAGAAGAAAAAGTTCTTTGAATTTTCATTGCAGCGTACCTAGGAATAATTTTTTAAAATATTGTTTCGCTAAGAAAGTAATTCTTTTGAACCTCCGATGAAATGAACCAATGCTTAGCAACTATTATACTAAGCCTTTTGTTACTGGGTTCATTATGAGCTCTCAGAGCTGACTCCAAGATCAAGTTTCTAGTAATTCTAAGTCGCAATTTTTTTTTTTTGATCACGCACTGGTGGAAGCAACAAAAAATCTCATTAGCAATAAAACTCAACAAAAAGCTCCAAAAAATTTATGTTCGAGAAAAGCTTCATCGAAATTAAAGACAAACAATTATGGTTTGAGGTTTTCCTCGATGCTTAATTAAAAATATTTCAACTTGCTTTTCATGTAAAAATATACATATATAATGTAATAACTCACTATAATATATATTTCGACACCTTAAATTTTCTTAAAACTGTATGTGTCACCTCAAATTTACTTTCTGAATTATGCAAAGAATATGGAAAATTTAAGAACAAAATTCTTATGTTTAATTTGAAATGAATATTTCGGAGAGAATACCAAAGTTATGATTCCATTGTTACCGCATACGTTTGTTCATAAATTTATAACATCGCTTTTATGATCTCCTTGGAGACAACCTCATTCCATTGCATTTGTCTGTAACAATTAATGTTTTACATGATTTTATGCTTGATATATTTATGGACTGTTTATTGCTTCAATGTTAATATTTGCTATATGAATAGAAATGATTTTGCCAGTCAGACATTTACAACAAATGAAATAATTTGTTCTACATAATTTTTCTTTCGGGAGTTATAATTACCAGAATCCTCAATTGAATCGATTCAATGATGTTGCAATATTTGATTACGCAATTACGTTTATATATTATTTATTCGAAGGCATTACTTCATGAAATACTTTCTAAATTTTAAATCCCAAAGGTCATGAAAATTAATTTTCCAAGTTGTGTCACATTATACTATATTAAATTTTAATTAACCTCAGGTTTGGGTTTACTTTAGATTTCGGAATATTAAATCGAGGAATACTATTTGCTACATGCTCGTTAAAAGGCTCCCAATCAGTAATCTCATTGTGAATAAATTTCAATGTGCTTCCGAAAGTTTAATCAAGAAAGCTTCACAAGACCCGAAACGGTTTAATATAAAACACCTTTGCAGATATCACGTCAAAGTCATCGTGATTGAATTGTTTGATCCAATTTGCAAAATCCTCGGGAGAAAGGCAAATAACGAGACGTTTGTAAGTAGGCGTAGAAGCATTCATTCAGAGCGCGTTTGACGCATAGAAATTTTACATCGTCAATATTTAATGATACGAAAAAACATCATAAAATTTCACTTTTGTGCCGCGTCATAAATTTTGCGTTGCTATTGTTGAGATGCATGAAGAATTTTAGATTTAACTTTTTTTTTTTTGTTTTCTTCTCAATCCTACACGGAAATTCAACACTTTTTTCGAGCAATATAACAAGCATTAAATAAATTGTTATATCGATTGCATGAAATTAGATTTAGTGTATGTATTACTGAAATGTGTGTCGACACCAGTTTATAATTAACATATTGGCAAATTTTAGGTGTAAACTGCGTGAACTTCCGTCACCTTGATGAGTTAATTTCTATTTTATTTTTCAATTTATCAACTGTCAAATGTGAGAGATTATCGATGTCATGAGTTGTTGTACCTTATAGTTATAAGTTGAAATATACAAAACAAATTAAATTTACTTGCCCATTCATATGCGAGCATTGAGTGGTTACAACTAATGCACGAGAAAAAAAAATAACGCACAAAGTTATGCCAATGATTTATGGCTTTATTTATAAGAATTTCAGTGGTGCGGCGCTCAATTTGTTGGCAGATTAGGCTTAACAAGATTACTTTATTGCTTTATGTGGTGGAAAGACCTTCAACAAGCGCGCAACTTGTGAGCGTTATAATTCAGCTTATGAGGGGGTAAATACTGCTGTAGCGGCAGGTATGTTGTTGAGTGCGTATAGTAATTTTCCACAACTGTCATGTCCCTAGCATTAAGTGTATTTGCCGAAAGAAAATAGACTCCTCAAAATTATAGACATGTCACAAACGCGGGAAGATGATAAAATATTTAGTAAAAATTATGACTGTAAGTTAGTGTTTGTCGAACACTGAAATTACGCTAGTTAGTTTTAATAAGCTTTTATTTCTATGACAATAATACTTTAACAGTAATTGATTCAATAACTGCGTAAACCTTTTGACATTTCTCTCGCCGCTTCAGGATATTGAAACATCAAAGGAGTATCAATCATTAATCGCTCCATCGGTTAAAATAGTTTGTATTACTGGTATATTTATTTATATGTAACATCGAATGGAAGAAAATGAGATGCCTAATAACTAAAGCCGACGAAAAATCGATAATGATTAATTCATTAATTTGTGTGCGAGGTTCTGCGGATTGATTTATAATTAATCAACAAATTTATCAATTCAACCGCCGATGTAATGTGCAGGTATGAGTTTCCAATTTTAACAACACTGTTGATATTATTTTTCTGGTATTTACCTCAATTACATTCTCGAAATTGAAAAAAAAAAAAAGATTAATTTCTCTATTTATTTTTTTCCTTTTTTTTCACTTTTCTCGTTCCCCGGCAAATGTTGTGTTTCCTATTGCGAGGCTTTGACCCTGAAATAGGATCAATGATGAGAGCGAAAATATAAAAATTGTGTAGAACACCAGCAAAATAAAATTCTCATAAATAAATCAATTTTACAGTTCTAGGTTTTCTTCTTTCCAGTAATCGGATTTGTGCAGCACAAATGGAAAAATATGTTTTGAAAATTCTCCTCAGTTTACTGTTTTTTACCCCACAACTCGAGCAACATCAGCCCAATCGCCCACTCATTGATAGACCATGCACATTCCCGATATAGACAATCGACCAGCTTGTAAGCATTTCATGCTTTCGATTTACTTCCAACAAGTCCTACGTGCATCAGATATTGGGTAACATTTTCCACACTTTTATTGATTTTCTTCATGTACAGAATTTTCCAATCGAACAAGTGCTTCAATTTATAATTGAATTCAATCCCAATTTCTAATTTAATTTGGCTCTCTTCGTGTATTGCATGCATTTGTCTGTATTGCATTTGAAGCTGGCTGCTAGGTAGCAGAGCCTCGATCATCCATTTTCGGTTGTGGAATTGTTTTAGGAAAAAAAAAATGCTGAATGAGTTTTCAGTAATTGTCGTGTAATTTCATGTAATATCCGGTATTAAACGCCATTATTCCATTATGTTGTTCCATTCCCCTCGTGATCCGCTCAGGAAAAAAATCCATTGAATGGTATTTTTTTTTTATATAATACTCAAGAATGTAGAAATGCATAGAAATAGAGCGAGGATGGAAAAATTATTCTCATTAGTGGAACCGAAATAATTTTCTTTGAATGGGCACTTTTATGGGCTTGGGTAACGAAATATCAACCTTTTTCAAACCCCCTCCCACAAAAGCGAGTGCTATTCGTTATGGAGGTATTTGAATAATGGGCAAATTGAATGCTTTTTTGCACTTTTATTTTACTCGGAATTTGAAATTAAATTCACGATAACAGTCATCGACAATTTGCAACATTAAAGCTCAAAAAAAAAATACCAAACTCGATGGCGTGTAAAACTGTAATATTCAGAATTCAATGAATGTTGACGCTGCCATCATGGCAAAATAGCAACATAATTTTAATAAATACTTTATGAGCATTTCATTGAAAATTTCATTTCACTAAATTTACACTTGCAGACATAAATAATAAATTTGAAGCTCGTTAATCAATTTGCAATGGCAGTCGAAGAGTGAGAGAGGAAACTTTATCGTTTCATAATTGGATTCCCATGAGCTCATGAAAATTTAAAAAAAAAAAAAACAAAGTTAGACACGGGCTCAGCAAAAATGTGCCTCATACAATTGTATGCATTTGGAAAAGTCACACTGACATATCCCTCGCATAGAATTTCATAAAATGCATGAAACATGATTTTATTATTCAACAAAATATCAATGAACGCCTGAGCAATGATACATTATGAATGATATTTTCGGCAAATGTGTCATAGTTAGTTTTTCAATTATTTATTCATGTTTTCAATATATATTTTTGTTTGCCATATATAATGTATTCGTACAGTTCTCAATAGCATATGACAAACTTAGAGACACGATATTGACATTTATTATTTCGATAACAAATTGAAATCAGTTCGAAATATCGAAATGCAACTTCATGCTAAGTATTTGCCGCCAGCATTTCAAGTTGTAGCTTTTGAATGATGATTATCGATTGCGGTCCCTTTATCGATAAGAGAGGCGACAAAGTTTACACATTATAATGATCGATTCAAACTAGATCTTATTATTGCGTTTGCACATACCTTGAGGCAAATGTATCATTGCACCAGCATAGAGAAGTTGAAACAATATTTGCCATTTGCATATTGGCAAATATGACGATAGTGTTATGATATGAGGAAAATGAATTATATCTATGTTAGCTCAGTGCGCATTTTACCTTTTTTGAAAATGCGACATACACTCATTTAGCCAATGCAGTTTGAAAAATTTGCATCTAAATGAAAATTATTCTGGAATGCGAGTGAAATGTAGACATATTATTATCGATTTGATAAAACATATATTTTGTCCAGTCCCTTGATATTCCGCTTCGTAAATCATCTTTTTCAAGGAACCATTGAAAGCTTCTAATTTAATTGGTACTTCACTTCTACAACGTTCGTCTCTTGAAAGAGTTATTGTTCAGTATCCCTTTTTAGTTTTGTCATGTATACTCGAGGGCGGTATGTACATAAATCTGATGAATGGCCAAGGTTTTTGTCAAAGCTCTTTCTGGTTTGTGAAAAGTTTTACTTTTCAAAAGCTTTTTTACTTTTTTTTTTTCTTTATGATTGTGTGCGGTTTGTTGTTGACAGCAGAAAAAAATGCCTAATTTTGATGATGAAAAAGTTTATTTCTGGAGTTTGTTCATGTTTAATTTACCAATTTTTGTTTTTATATTTTGAGAGTTGGTTCAGTGATGCTCGAAAAATATTATCTAAAGCACATGAAAATTCTTGAAATTTATGAGAAATTTCACTGTCTATCATCGATCCAGTTTCCATTCATTTGTTTCCCGAAAATTGTTCGCTTTCATTTTCGTTCATACGTGAACTTCGTGCTGGCGTTGCTGTTGTTATCAGTAGTAAAATGTAGATGAGCAATAAAATTAGCATAATAGAGGAGCGAGTTGAATTAACTCAACAATGAATTTCTACAATAGTACGATGAACTACATTCTATGTTAAAAAGCTTTTCACACAACCCATTGAATTGTAACATGCCAGAGCACATTGTTTTTGTTTAAATTTTTTTTTCGAGTCAAATTTTCAACTGACATACACCCTCGCACCAATTTACCATAACGCTAAGCGAAATTATGGATTTTGTATACAAATATTAATGTGCAAGGATTGGACGCATAAAAAAGTTTAGCTCGCTAAATGACACTGTCAATATTCGTAGAATTTAAATGAGCAGTAATCTGAGCTTAGCATGAAATTGCACAAAACCTTTCAAAAATGCTATAGAGCAATTTTTCGGTTCCGCAATTACATAGATAATTGACTAACAAATGATTGTCGTTTAATTTCACTGTGAAAATTTTTCATTGGAGAAATTTTATTTATTTTCGTTGGCGTCATAAATATTTTTTTACAGTTTAAGTGATGAAAATCGTCGCCAAAAAATGGTTCCGCAAAGAATCCATCATTTTAAATCTTTCAACTAAGCTGATCACGAACTTTTAATTTCACGTCTTTTATCTTTTAGTTAGATCATGAAATCATCATTACCTATGGACGGTGAAAGACTAAATTAAATTTCCGCTTTTTTTTCTAACCTAATGTAAACAATCATTTTGCTTGGCACGACAAAATAGCAAAACGTCGTTTCGTAAATCGGAGCCATAAAAATCGTTACAGCAATTCATCACACCCAACACCGACAACTGTACATCTAATTATCAAAACGTGTTGAACTAATTTTTTTTTCTCTTTTTGGGCTCCGGATATATTTTGAGCTTTTTGTTTTCGTTGAATCCCCAATTTCTCACCTCTTTTTCAATGTCACGGTTTTTAACAAAGAAATGTTAAAGTTTTTTCTTTCTTTTCTGTCTAATTGACTTTCAATAATTTATCACCGATAAACCGTTTTTATTTTCTTCACTTTAATTCCGAAATTGAAGTAACACGACACACCAAAGAGACATCAATGTGGCGTGTCGCAGTTAAAGAAAGCATAGAAAGTAATTTATTTCAATAATCAGCAGTTCCTGGAGGCAAGTGTGAGAGCGCAAAAAAGCACTCAAGTGTTTGGTGTAAATGTTTATACTTTTCACTTCTAATAAACAAATTAAAAGGCGTATGAATTAGTAAGTGTCACAGGAAATTTAGATGAAATGTGAAAATCATGATAAGACTTACAAAATATAATAATATACATTTCTCGACATAGATCGCATACACATACACACACAGACATGGTTGAAACTATAATTAAACACAACCGTTTATACCACATATCACAAGATTTCATTATAAGCATAAATTCTCAACTGCTCGATGCTTTGAGGCATTTTACTTAAAATCTCAAACTCGAAATACGATATAATAAGCAATTCAATGTCATATTATCTCCTACGAAGCCTCCACATTTATGTATTTCAAGTGTTTCTTCTAATTCTATTCGCTCTACATATTTTCAGGGATAACCTTCAAGTCTGGCAATTATGCCAACTCGCTTATAATCGCTTATATCATTTACATTTTATCACATTCCTTAAACAACAAAACATACAAAAAGATTTTCCCGCGTAACTCTCGCATGGTTTCACATTTTCCACAATTTAATTTGAAATTCAAGGTATAATCTGTCTACTCATGTATTATGTTCGAGGGATCTGTTGCTTCTCGATGAATTCTGATTTCACTAGAAGATTTTTTTTTCTACTATGGATCAATTATCGCAAACAATTTCAGCGCTTCCCTTAGGCTGTTTGATATACAGCTTTGCAGTAAAAACAAACAAACTACGTCAGTGAATCTACGGGCGATAAATTTAAGATAAAATTCTTAAAGATTTTCGCTATCGATTGATTGAATGCTATAGAAAGAAGCTTTCATAATGATTTCGCACTGCCTTCAAGCTGTCATTTCTATTACTAATTCAACTGATCAAGCTGACGTTCTTAAAAAAAAATAAATTGCCTTTGACATCGAAAAATGAAACTCAAAAAATTATGGCGCATCATTACTTTATGTTCAGAATATTTTCCCTTTTCCAAACTCGGTCTATAGATTTTGCTATACCACCAGGCGCAATTTAATTTTTTTTTCTAACGCAAATCGTTGCTAACATGAGTTTGCTTTATATTTCATTTTGGAAAATTGCGAAAGAAAAATTTCCTTTGGCATACGCAACTTAATCATAAATCATTAAATTCAAAAACCAAAATAGACAGATAAGGATTCGCGGGTACAGCGTTAACTTTGGCGCGGTTTTCGGGAATGGGGTGGAAAATTGTGTTGGTTTGCAATTTTTTATCACTTTTGTAGGCTTTGGAGTCTGCTACAAAGTGGGAAACATTCATCAGTTCCTCTTCGTGGAACTCTTGTAACTATTGAGCTACATATATGCATTACCAAATTGATGAATGATTTCCCAAAATAAAAATCTGCGTGAAAAAAAAAAGCTTTCATCAAAACTTTTTCTCGCCTGTGTTGATGGCACAAAAATGGAGCAGAAAAAAGATGAATTTAGCATGATTTTGTTTTTTTTTTTTTTATGGTGTTAATAAATAATTTCTCCGGGTTTATTTTTCCTTTTTTTTCCTGCCGATGTATTTCCTTTGATGGTTCTTTCTCGGCATCATCATCAACATGATGTCGAAACATATATTTTACTTTAACGTAAAGTTGTTTTTCGGGATCAGAAATTTTGTTAACTTTTGAAATATGATGCTGAATTATCGAGAAATTTTCTTTTTATTATTATTTATCCATCATTCCATCATCACATGGGTAACAACATATTGCAATTTAATGGATGGTGAAATACCAAAGTGAGAGCATCAGCAGCAGAAAAAAAATGTTACTGAATGAAAAATGCGCAAAACGATTTGCCACAAAATGCATTGAAATATTGCTGCCGAACCTGAGGTGGGTCATGGAATGGTGCTGAAATATTGACGCGGTAATATGAGTTTCAGCTCCATCATAAATCATGTAAATGCATTTTTTATAGTATCACTCTGCACTCGCTTCAAGCACAACTAAATTGGGAGTGGAAATGAGTGCAGGGAAAAAGTTTTCCGACAAAAACCAACAAAACAAAAAAGGATGATTTAATTTTATTGCGGGTTGAAACAAAAATTAATGAACATTATCAGAATTTCCGTATTTTTCGGAAAGTATTAAAAGTTTTCAATAATAACGTTACAATATACCCAAACATCCGATCGAGTAAGTTTATAAAATCACCTCAAGACGCAAAGATGAAGACAAGAAAGTTTTATCAACTTAAGTTGTAGTTAAAAATCAAACATCTTAACAGCAAAAGTAGTTGTGAACTTTGTCTAAGTTAAGCTTCTCTAGAACTTTATTTTCTGTAATTCAACAATTTTCGTTAGAAAACTAAAATGAACAAATGCGCTGCAATTGCTCGAGTTTCTTTTCTATTCAATGGAGCATAACTTTGTTACTCTTATCAGATGTGTGCTTCTGACCGACCCCCCACAAAAATACTCAGGTGAGTTGAAGTCACGCTATAAAGCAATAACGTGAAAGCTCAGGATAAAAATTTAGTTTGATAGTCGCAGAAAATAAATAAAATGTTTCACTCGAACCAGTGTTGCTTTTATTTAGATGCGTTTTGCAATAGACGACCTCGCAGCGCCTCACCATAAATTTTTATTTTTCTCTAATGCATACACAATTTTAAAGTAGCAACACATCGCACATCCAAAATAGCCAGTTGTGGCACATCCTGAATGTCATAAAAAAATTTGTGTGGAATTTTTATGAGTTTTTTTTTGTTCCCAGCATATGTGAAAATGGCTTTAACAATTTTTTCAGTCGTTTCGCTCTCTCTCGCATGCTGCACAATATTTTGTCGTGGGTCACAGGAGGAAAACTGTGTGATTTGATTAACGACTTATTAAAGCTGTCAAAATGTGTTGTCCTCTGAGGATTAAAATGGTGGATTTTAAAGGAAGTATTTCATGTTCTTCTGATGATAGCAATGTGTTAGAGAGTGTATATTTCTGTGTAGGTTTATGTGCAATCGTAAAAAGTCCATTTACGCAAATGTAATGACTGAATTTACTCGAAAACCGTAAAAAGGGAAACATTTGGAAATTGATCCTTGAACGAAAACAGCGGAGAATTTTAAAGTGACGTCTTCTGTGTGATGAGAAATTGAAACGCTTCATAAATCTTGCGTGACATTTGCACACAACATTCACAAATTCCTGGTTCCCAAACATAAAACACATTCGACATTCAATAAGAAAATATATTTTTTTATCGCAAAATAAGCATAAAAAATTTATTTTTCATCTTTGTCGCACCTTTTGTGAAATCTAAAATGGAAGCTTAAGCAGGTTTATGGTACATCGTATCTACTAGTCTACATTCATCAGTTCACATCATTACGTTCGTGTTGGTTTTGATGCCAGTTCAATCTGATGCTGTTATTGTTGCAGGTTATTTGAGATTAAGGCCATGAAAAAGCGAAATCAAGCGGCATAATGCATCAACATTGTCTGCTTGATTATCTGTTTCATGTGCATTACTTGAGAGAGCGAGAGAGCAAATGTACATCGGTTTTGACAACATAATAATTGTGTGAAAGTTCGCGTTAAATACGCCATTAAGACGCATCCGGTGTAAGATTGGAATGTAAAGATTCAATGGAACTGGTGTTCAGTGGCGTAGATTGGGCTGAAAATAGAACTTGGAGCATTTGTTCAATCGGACACCGACTGTGTGTATACATATAAGAATGATATGAATATGTTTTATGGTTTGCATTAATAAAAATTATTCCGTCAGCAAACTTCCAGGTATGAACTTTGTGCTTTGTGTGCTAGTGACACGAGCGCAGCGAAGATGAAAGAAAATATAATTTTATTCACCGTTTTTCGGATTATGCTTGACTCTCTTTTATTCTGGTGCAAATTGGTCTCATGCATTTTACAATTTGCATAAATCTTCCCCGACTACAGTCAGCGAGATAAATGTTACGCTTGCAAAAGCTTAAAGCTTCGAAAATCTACAGGATTTTTTTTATTCAGTTACGATCATTTTTATTTTATTTTTTCAATTAAACCTTCGACGTCAACCTATTTCACGTTTGCAAAGCTTATGAAATCACGCCCCTCTGAGCACTTGTCGCGCATAAAAGCTTATTTGCTTCTTTTTTTTTTCACGAAAATGACAATTAAAATCGATTGAATGTCACGAATCTCACGATATGTCTCACGCTGCTCCAGTTGTGTTAAACATCAATTTGGTGGGAAACAATGCTTAGTTGTGCGGAGGCAGACGTTAATGTTTCGGAGACTTCTGATGTCACTTTTTTAACAAGCTTGAAAACATCTCTCACACCACGAGCTTTAATCCTTTTGAATTGTTTAATTTGAAAATTGCTTTAGATTATTTGTATTAAAAATGTATGCTTCACTTTATTCAATCAATTCCGCCCTCTCGCTATGTTGCTGTCTCATTGAAGAAACAAACAATTGAAAAAAAAAATTGGATGTCAATTTGTCGTTGCTTCAATAAATTTCAATAGCCCAAAAAAAAATAGATATAACTACAACCCATAGGAGAGGCGGAGAGGAGAAGTGAACGAATGAATAGAAAACTATTAAAAGTCATAACACAAAAGCGTAACAATGGAATGTTCCAATTCATGACACGACATCAATTATTCAACAAGACATTAAAACACACATCTATTTATTATTGAATTCATCGCATATCGCACAGTAAGCATAATAACGTTATACACGGCATTCGAATATTTGGGATAGAAACTACTTGTTGGGCATTTTAATGGTAGTCATGAAGAAAGATTGAAGTGAGGAGTGGTAGCGTGTGGTTTCGTATTATTTTTTTCTAAGTAATGCTGTTATCTATTTCTTTTCACCGTAAACATAATTTTTCGAGAAACTTCTTAAACAGGTTTCAAAAGCATAAAGCAGATTCATGTTATTTTCTCCTATGAAATGTCAGCCAAAATCCGCATAAATCATTTTTCCCATAAAAATTCATTTTCAACTGACAGAAACCATTTAAAAACTTAAGCATTTTGAACTCGCTCCCTCTTAGACAATTTTCGTTTGTTTTTTTTTTTTTTTTTCGGAAAGAAAAGGGTTCTCTTAAATCAGTACCAAAAAAAATATAAACTTAACATGAACAGTCGCTTCGTTGCACTTTAAGAAATTTACTTGAATCATCATTTTCATTCTATTCTTAGAGAATTTTTGGTTTTCACCAATAATTAAAAAGTCTTTAAGATATTTTTTTTTCTTCTTTGTCGAAGGGGCCCGGAATAATGCTGTGAAAAAAATATGTATACCAACAAATTGCCTGAACCACTTTGACTATCATCATTTCATTTCTAAAAGGGGAAAGAAGGCAAATGAATGTTTATTTTTATGTATTTAATTTCTGCTGGCCGTTTCGCCGTTCAATTTCGGAATGGGCTTTTCTTGATGATGGCATGCTGGGCTGTTCTGAATGAGCATTTTGTAGGACATCCGGAGAAGGGTCTGCTTGGTGGTAAGATATATTCGAGATGCTAATAGATTTTTAATATCGTCTCTGTGTGCCCCATGCCATTGTGAAACAGTTGGAGGAGCCTAAACTGAGCCAGTCATACCGGAACGAAGATGGTCCCTTTTTTGCCATCTTTTATACGTTCAGCTTCTATGAATTTTTATGATCTTAATCATTAAAACGTACAAAAAGCGTACAAAAGTTGAATGCGAACAAGTAAAAGAGAAAAAAAAAAGAATTCGTACGTGTATCATACATAAATTGCAATGTATATATTTCGGGCTCATTCATATGCCGTTAGCTCAAGCTTTTGAATATTTCAAAGACATTTTAAGGATGAAAACAGACAGACCGATGCTGTTCTCGTACTACGGGTAAAGAATGAGAACGCCATTGTGGCAAATTATTTATTACAACCTCCTTCAAGTCTGCCCTCGAAATATATATCACCTCACTCGTTCCGGATAAATTGCTGCGTGCATTCGCAATGAACTCTTTTTTTTTTGCCTTTCCGGAAAGATTCCTTTAGACGGCGAAGACTTGGCAAGCGATCAAAAAGTCTTTCGTTTCGGTTAAAAAATCGTTTTACATTAAAAATGTGTCGTTTGGAGTAAATGCACTTCCGTTACTCATCGCGCTAACGGGAAAAAGATAAAAAATAATTGCCATTTCTATCTCATTCTCTCCACAAACATTTATTTTTTGCGGCTCATAAATGCTTAGTTGAAAAGCCAGACTCATCTCAAGTGTTTGCAGATATATATATTTTTGCAATGCTATAAATAATTTCTGAATGAGCTGTCGGCTTGCTGGGGGGATTTTGTCGCGTCGCTCGAATGTGCGACAGTGAAACGAGATGAATTTCATAAAGACGCCTCGGCAATTTTAAGCCGCATTCAAAGGGTCGCTTTCTTATTTATAAATGTGTAGAAATTGAACATATTTCAAGTGGATTTTTGGATGAGCCATTTTTGACTTGTGCTAAAAATACAGCAAAAAGCGTTTCCATTGCAGTTTTTTTTCTCGGGAAATTTACAAATTCTTGACGTTTTCATGGAATTTCCATCTGCAAAGAGTTAGTTCCCTGTATAATTTTCATGGAAATTTCATTTTACATATTATTCAATGTAGATTTTCTTCAAGCTTTAAATGTTCATCATACGGGGTTTCGAGTCAAATAATTTTTTTTTTCACGTCTTACGCCTCCGGAAAATCCACATTCAATTTGTTTTGCTCGATGATTCTGCATGCTTATGATATCCAAATTTCGTTGTATAGTGAAATTCATTTCTCTGGTGAGCTGTTTTGTGGTTGGCATACGCTTTTTTTTCTGTGGTGTTGTGCAATATTTTTTTATTTATGAAATATTTTTCCCCAACACAGTGCCAAAAACGTCATGGCGTCATCATACGAGCGAGCAGCAGGAAAATTTTTTTGTGAATTATTATTAATATTTAAAAACCGGAACCCATCCACAGGATATCACTTGATTCATAAATTTAAAGTTTACATCTCTCCTGGTTGCTGACACATAAATCCTCACAAATGGCCTTTGGCGACGAATTCAATTGCAGAATGAAAGAGTGCAAAATGGAATACGAAAGCGCACAAAAAAAAATTGGCTTGGAAGAAGAACTTCGAGTATGAAAAAAAGGAGAAATGTGATGAAATTTATTGTTAAAAATGACTCCTGTGCTCTGGCTTCCGCTCATGTTTGACATTATAATTTTACACCACAATTGAGGCAGGACATTCAGAGTGGAGCGACACATAGCAAAAAAAATTCACTAGAACAATTGGAAATGTTCGGATGGCCTTTGAACAATTGAGATTATCTATGATAAATCATTCATTGCAGTCGGACGAGTGTCTGTTTTGGATTGATGTATTATGGAATGTTTGTTTGCAGCTGGAAATATTCACTAGCTAAATATTTGAATGAACAATGAAAAAAAAATCAGTTTTTTTTTTTGCAATGAAAAATGTATGGAAAAATGTTCTAAATATACTTATGAGATGCTGCGACAAGAGAGTGACAGTTTATTGTTCACGCTTTATTGCGTTCATTCACAGCTTAGTGTTATAATTGTTGAAAATCGGTCAGACTCGTGGGACCAGCAATCATGTCAAAATGATACTCGAAGTTAATTCTGTGACCAACAGTTAAGAGATTATCATTTCGATCCGCGTCGCTAAGTGTTCCAGTGAAATTAAATTTTTATTAGTTCTTAACTCATCTAGCGGGGTAATAAAATTTTTTTTTAGAGAAACATAATTAAAGATATTGCCGCTCGCTCATTGTCTTCACCTCCATCAGCACCACCACAAACGCTCACAATTAACCAGAATTGTTTTAAATGCATTTCGAGAAATAAATTTTTTCTTTCCCATTAACAGCATTTTTATGTTATGCAATATGATGATGTTGATGGGCACAAGAACAAAGAGATCATAAATTTAATTATTAATTAAAAAGAATTCCTCCCGTTAAAGTACCTTTAGAGTAGGATTTATTGCCGTTCGGAAATGTAAATAACAGTTAATATTTAGTCCGCAATAATTGATGAATATATATATTTTTTTCTCTTTGGAATGGCTCTTTTGTAAATTGCAAATTACTTTCACTCTCATAACGCACCGCGTGAATCACAAAAAAAAAAATTATTTCATTCAATTTCAAGTTTATTATTTCTGAAGAGCGAATCTGACGGCTGGAGATGTGAAAGATAATGAAATAACATTCACACATTCATTTGCTGGCAAACTCTAGTTTAAATTACGTAATTACATAATTGATGCAGAGTCCATCAATCGAATGAATGAATGATGAATGAATAGAATTAAGCCAATAATGCACATGACTATAGAAAAAACCAATAAAACTTCTTTTTATGTGATTTCTGGCTGGAGATTCATTATCGCATTGAATTGTAAAATCCAATAAAATCATAATTTACTTCCACCAACTCTACAATTGTGAGCCTGTCTGGTTATGCCTACAACTCATCCATATCGAAATATTCATTGGAGAGAGAAACGAAAATTAGCTCTAATTATAGGCAATCAGTTCTTTCATTTCTGTTTGGTGTTTTGGCGATTGAACAAATCCAAGAGAAGGAATGATGGAGGAGGTTTGTCGGGGCATTTCTAATGGACCAACTAATGGATTTTGCCGCGCGGCGCTTAATGATGGAAGGAAGATTCGAATTTCAATCGGATGCGCGGGGCACTTTTCTGAAAATTAACTTGTAATTCAAGTGATTTTGTTCGTTCAATTAATTCAAATTTATTCATTCATCTTTTTCGGATAAATCATTTTTCTTTCCCCATTCACTCTATTCACTGACATCGCCAGACTTTCGATGTCTTAAAAAAAAATCACTTCACATGCTCCATGAATTTCCATTTTTGATTTTTTCATTGAAGCGCACACAGCACAACAGCAAACAACACACATATGATTTTACTATACTATACGATCATCAATAATGTGCGGCAGCTGCATGGATATATAATTCTGTCGATGAATGATAAGTCGCCCGAGAGTGAGTTTATAACTCATAATTTCAAATCAAGAAAACAATGCAACTCGAGATCTTCGAATCTATCCCCTTGGCGGTCAGAACCATCGAACGTACGGAACGATGTGTAGAAAAAAAATCAGAAAAATTTATTACCGCAAATGCGATAAATTAATTTTGCAACCAGTTCTCATTTTTCATGTTTCATCTTCAGCGTCCCGATTACCTCACCTCATGATACATTAACTGCATGCACATCAAAAAAAATATGAAAAATAAATGAAAGCAAAGTGAGGTTCTCGGGATTGAAGCAGAAAAAATTGCTGGTCAGCATCACCTGTTCGTTATTTATTAAATTTACGTTTTCGATTTTCCTTTTTTATGCGTTAAAAATGAAGCACAAAAATCGTTTTTTTTTTTTCTTTTGCAACAAGCGAATTGTGAACTGGAAAACAATCTTAATGTGTTTAAAGATTTCAGATTTCTGCTGCTTTTGCCTGTTTTATTTTGCTTTACCTCTTTCGCTAACCGTCCGCAGCTTGATGTTGCTTATATAGCGAGCAATCAAAGAACATAATCAGATTTCGAAAGAAGCCAGTTGTGTAATGTAATTAATATCTGAGAACCGTTCAGCATCCAGCAGGTTCCATTGCAATATTGTGGTCAACTGTTGTATATAGTGTTAAACAGGTCGCCTCACACATCACTTGATGATGCACCATAATAAGGTAACAATCTGCGGAATCGCGAGCACTTCAATTATCCATGAGCATAGGGAGTTTGTAAGAGAAATGAAGGAGCATGAAGAACGAAAATACGCCAAAACGTGTTTAACACTGAGGTCACGATATAACAAACATACACAAAAGAAGAAGAAAAGAAAAGTGGATGCAGTCGGTCAAGTTAAGAGGATGTTGCGCATTTTTTTTAAAGTTTATTCGCATTGCTTTTTAAGTGCAATTCTACACTTGGACAAAAGAGATTGTTATTGATCAATTTGTAGATCGTGATGGCTGCAGAAGCAGCAAAATAGTTTTGGCGCGAAACAAGAAAGTGAGAGAGAAGGCAAGAGATTTTTAACAGGTGTTTTCAAGTAGCTTATTTTCGCAGTGATTGCATCTTAAGGTTGAGATCAAGATATTCATGGTGTATATAGTAAAAAGCTTGTTATTATTTTTATCACTGCTATACACATTGGAAGCTTGGAATTGCTTGAGTAATTGCTAATTAACATGCTCAGTAGAACTCTTACAGGAAGATGAAAATTTCCTGAACTGTTCAAATCCAGTTAGAATTTTTCTATAAATTTAATTTCTAAGCAACAATGAAATGTTTTTAACATCTCCATTTGATCTTCTCTCGCTTTTGTTTCCAATTCTTTATGTTAGTGTTGAAATTTGTCTATATTCATAAAATGTTTACCTTATTTGCCTCTCTCCACTTGACTCCGCATAAACTTTTGTGGCACGGCATATAGAACTGTGCGCAATAAAATGTTCTTTCAAAAAAGTGCCCGAATGATGATAATTAGCATCTTTTTTTATTGCACCTTGTTCATTATTTACGGGCTATTTGAAGATTGTTTTTGTTGGGCATTTCTGGTGTTTGAATTTGAATTGAACAATAATAAGAAAACTTTAAAATATTTTGATAGTTTTTCTTTACAAAAGGTCTGAGAATTTTTGACTTAAGATGCAAAAGAAAGAAATAAAAAAAAAATTCAATCATGATAGTGAGAATATTTATAGCTCGAAAATCATAAAACGCTTGAAAGCGAAGAATAATAATCAAAATTCACGAAATCAATAGACTTAAGTGATACGTCTCATTAAAAGAGGCCAAGTCTGACAGCCCAATTTTCAGGGGTTTTATAAATCTTGACAATTTAATCAATCGAACGGACTTTTCAACTTTTATTTCTCGTCTCTTTTGACAAAAAAGCGACGATGAAACAGGAAGAGATTAATTTCAGTGTTCCGTTTCGACTAAATGAGGATCGAGGGAAAATTCTGTAAATGTGCTTTGTGGAAAAGTGGGGAGGGTAAAAAGAGTGGGAAATGGCTTTGGCATTTTGAGAAAGCCATAAAATAAAGCAATTTACGCAAATTAATGGTTACCTGTAAGTCTATTATAGAAAATGAACTCACATTAGATCAGAATTGTTTGATAAGAACGCTCGTAGGATTCAAACTAGGAACTTTAAAACTACACATTTCCTGGATCATTTCAATCGTTAAATTGGTTTTTGTGTGATGTTTAGTCCATCACGTTTAACCCCAAAAGCCAAAAGTAATGTATTACAGCTTTCGGAGACTATCGAGTGGAGCACAACATTTAACTGCCAAAAAAGGTTATTCAAATTTATTTTTGTTGTCATTTGTAAGTCAAAGAGTTTCAGCCCGAAACAATGTCACTTAACAGACATTCTGAGTCGCATATTATGGAAACCATGAGCTTCCATTTCGATTTAATTCGTAGGACGAAAATATATGTAATTTTATTCCTACGACGCTATAAAAAGTACACGTAGTAAATTTGATTATGGCATTGCTAGGAATGTGACATAAAGCACTGGAAGTGCTAGTGCCATTGCTACTGTTGTTTTTTTATGACGAATGAACGTCGTGAAATATTCATCATAAGCAATTTGCGAAATTGCTATGGTCGCAACTTGTATGCGATTACATAAATGATTAATTTCTTAATGATTCATAGTGTTGGCCGCGCGCGCTTTTGGTTTTATTTATTTTTTCATTCCAGAGCATATTTTTATTTTGTATATTTTTTAAGCAATAAAAAAATCATTTTTATGAAAAACAAGAACTTTTTCAGCATTTTTTTTTTTATTGCGATAATTTAAATTTTTACGTGCAATAAACTTTGCTTATGACTGCTTTTTGATGGCAGCGCTACTGGAAATAGAGCGCGGCGATAATCGTATCAGTAGGAGAAGGGCTCGGTGATGCACAGATACGTCAATTTCTATTTTTAAAGATCGTCCTGGGAGTGACAATGCAGGAAGTTGATGATCTTGAAATATTGTACAATTAAAATGACAAAAAGAAACACACAACTGGATAATAAAAATAGACCAGAACCCTCATTATATGTCACAGGGAAAAATATCTTCCATCATTATCGGTACAAAAATTATCTCAATTTACGGACGACTTAATTCGTTGTTATTCGATCGTGCAACATCCTCAACTAAGAATATTTCTCGAATAGTTCAACCACCGATAAGTCCACGTGACTTGAGGTTGACCCGCTTTTATGACTTTAAATCCAGAATTTATTTCGATTATCGAATTTATTTTTTTTTTCTCTTCCTAAAGATGGTAATAAAATATTCTTTTGTATGTTTATTTGTCTGATTATCTCTTGGTCTCGTCTATTGGATGATTCTTTTATTATACACCAAAAAAAGAAGAAGAATATTTTATGAATAGGACTCAAAGCATCATTTAAGTGTTTTATTTTCGAATCTATTCGTTGTCGATGTTTTCCGCCGTAATCTCATTTGGATAATGTTCCTTAAACTGGTTTTAACTCTTCATGTTTTGTTTCTTAAAGTGATCTTTCAGATAATAATTTATGCATGGAGTTTTGTCGTTAATTTTAATAAATTTATTTCGATTTCTTATGTGAACTCGTAATTTTGATTTTTTTTTTGTTTTCTGTTTGACCGAATCTCCGGATAAAAATCAAATTTATTTTAATGAATCTAATATGAGGTTGGCTCAATAAATTTGCCGCATATTTAGAAGGATATCAGCACATAAATTTGAGCGAGAGGGAGATATTTAACGAGACGTAAAACTAATTAATTCATTCGACACAAACAAAATCTTGATTATAAATTTCTAGATTAATTAATAATTTCTGTTACGAAAAATTATGAATTCAGTGTTTAGAATTGAAACTTTTTATCGCTTCATGATACATTTCACCGATTTTCGAGACATAACCAATGAAAAAATCATCGACAACGTGTCAGATATTTCAGATATCACTGCTTGTAACATATCATTTGAATTTGATCTACATCGTATCTCAATAATATTGGCTTGCTAGTTTTTGCAAAAGCCATCATATATATCTAGTTAAAAAAAAGTCAATCGATTTATGATTATTATCTCCGAACATATCTCATTCGAAGTGATAGTTTGAAATCGTGATTTAGATTGATCTACTTACATTGATTGTTTCTGATGTGATTGAATCTGTAATGAAAAATGAGAAATCATATTATTAGTTTTGATTATTGCGCTATAATTCTTATATTATTGTTACGCATAAGGCGTATACAATATTTTAAACCGTTGCCACATGAGCCATGTGGCTATGTGTACTATGAAATCTCTCCCCAATGTCTGGCAAATATCAAAAAAAAAATTGCATTGATTTCATCCGCACATTATAAAACTTCTACAACCGAAACATTGTGCGCACAATTTTTATGAAAATGTTTTGTAGTAAAATAAAAAGTTGCTGTTTTGTAGCTATTCGAGACATTAAATGAAATTACTCACTACAATGAGTTTATATGATGCACTCATAAAACCATCTCACTATATGATGCAAGGTTTGTGTGCACAATGAAAGCTGACGTAGTGTTACTAAAATAAACATTGTCTCATGAGAATAACCTTGAAAGTTTAGACATTATTGCGCAAAGGCGTCCTTGATGTCGAAAGCATAATTAGACTTCCATTGCCGCCCAATATAATTATGCACCATAACTGACAAAATTTTCTGTTCTTTCTTCACCAATAATATTCATCGGAGTTCTTTGTTATACGAAAATTCGTATTCACTCGAACTAATTTCAATTAATTATGTCTTATATAGAAATAATGGATTCTTTTAAACCGCACCAGACCATAAATCAGTTTGAACTTGTTCATCTTTATTCATTCGCCGATGCTTCGGTGATGATAGTTTCAAGTTTGAAAATTAATGAACAATTCATCCCGAAAAAAGGCTAATGATCATCGTCATGGGCTGAAATTTCAGAAGCCATCGTCAGTTCAAAATTGGATTATCCAAATTGAATTGTGGTCGTCATTCGTATTTATTTATTTTTTTCTTTTTCAGTTTCGGCGATGGTTTCGCGTCCCGTCACTCATTTCTGGGTGATTAAATTTATATGCGCCTAAGTGTTGAAGGTACTTGAGTGGTTTGAATTATGACACAAATGTGGGTAAGGTGCCAATAGATGGCTGCTTTTTGTGATTTCATTCCAACTGAGGTATGCTGAATGGATTCGGCTTTTAGATAGTTTTATTTTTATCGCATACTAAAAGAGATTCCAAGAGAAATTTACCAACTGAAAGCTCTCATCTGACAGGCTCTCATCAAGAAAAATGTTTAATGAATGACGTTTCTGTGCCTCGAAGATTCTTCAATTTTTGTTCCCATCTTATTTAATCGATCATTGGAGAGTTTAGCGTGCCACGAATAAAATGAAAAATTCTTAAACCATCGAGCGATTCATACGAAATTTTTCATGCTTCCGTAAATGAGCTGCGGCATTTCTCATTTGATGAGTTGGTGGCTGAATGAAGGAATGAATAAAAAGATCTCGATCACGGTTTGTTGTTATGTCGAGTGTGAAATGCGCAAAGAAAAAAATAATTTTCTCGTATTGATTCGTTAATGGACGTTTTCTTCTTTCAGAATCGAAAATCGACAGCCACCGACATACACCGGCATTCAAAAGTGGATGCTGGCTGATGAAATGAACCATGACGACCAGAACACCACAAAAATTATCACAATTCGAAACGTAGCATAAGGAAAGAAGCTTTTAAGACACCATAAAAAATTGCTGTTTAATGGCTTTGTATCCAATCGTCAAAATGGAACGCATTTACATGTGCACATTCGCAAATTAGTTAATTAATTATCTCGCTAAGTTTTCATTTCGATGGTGTTTCATTGCCTTAAACGGCAGGCAAATCTTCATGTAATAAATGTTCCTTTTTCGTATTTTATGTAATGTCTTAAATGCCAATATTTGCCTTCCTTCTTGTGTTGCAAAGATTTTTTCAAAAGCTATAAAAATGTGTTTTTAATGAAATAAAAAAAAGAAGAGTTTGTCTAAACTGTTTGATGAGCATTTCATTAAAAAGCCATCTCAAGTTGCACAGACAACAAATGCCCACTCAAAAAAAAACAAGTGAAATACGACTAAAGTTGCCATCACCCAGCAAAAGTTGGCGCGGTTTGGTTTGCAGCACGAGAGACGAAGTTTGCTTGCGAAAGCCAAACAAGAACCCGAGAATTATGGCGAGTGAGTTGCATAATGTTTTACTCAAGCTTTTTATTTGCATTTCACCATAATTTAATTATGGATTCCATTATGCAGTCTCTCTTGTTTGTAGCGAAATATCACTTAAAAGCTTAATGGAATAAAATGTTATTCTTAATTCAACTCCATTTGGCGCACTGTCGACTATATCTGTAGCTAATTAATTTCATTGCCTTACGAAATAATGAAATTTAAACTTATGATTTAATTGAATGTTTGATTAAGAAATTTGTTCTGTTTTCTTTTTTTTAAAGAAAATTGTGCAACACTGAAGGTTTTTCAGTCGATTTGGGCGGCAAAGTATTAAGCAAAGAAATATAAAGAATTATCGAAGCTCATTTAAATGCAAATTTAAAATTTTTTAACTCAAAGTAATTTAATTTTCATTCATTCATTAAAGTTTCTATCATTTCAGAGTTTGGAAAGTTTCTTCAGAATGGTTAGAAACGAGTAAGAATTTTTGCGGTGAGTTTTATCGAACTCTGATTATGTTAAAATTTTGAAAGCAAAATTTATTGAATCGTTAATAACGAACTTAGTAAAAGTCTTTTTTCCCCGCTCTGTCGTCAAGGTATCTAGAATATGACGGAGAGAAATGATATTTTTCTTTCACCTTAATTTGTCCTTCAGTTGAAACCATTTAAGACGCAACTGTTTAGATCCGCTTTTCATTGCATTTTTTCTTTTAATTGTTTTTCAACCGACTTGAATTTCTAATTAAATTGTAAAGTGCCTTCTCAAACTTTTTTTTAAACACTCTGCTGCTCATTTTCACATCTTCAAATGATCCATTTCAAGTTGGACAGTCTCTTTGGCACTTAGAGATAAAATAAACATTTTAAGGATGCAATGGAATAAGGGAAAATTGTATAATAATTTCGACATGAATATTCATTAGAAGATGGAGATGGATGCCGATGAAAAATTTATGAATATTATATCTAACACAGTTTTCATGCTTCTACAGATGCGATGAGCAATCAAAATTCCACGCATTTCATTTTCAACTTGATGAATTGGGTAGCATTGAAATGTCTCAATTTTTGACATGAACTCGCGAGTGAGTTTGCTACTAATTTGTATATGATTTTTATTGAATTTGACCATTTAATTTGAAGTTTTATAAGATTTGACTGTCGATTGACTGGCACTGATAAATAATGCGCAGGCAACAGAAATTTTATTTTTTAAAGTCTTTTAATGGCTTCTACGGGGTTCTTTTTAATTTCAATTCTGAAGAAAGAAACAAGTTGAAAGATGATGCGACGCGCAAGCAGGTAGACAACGAATTTCAGATTGCATCTGTTGTAATATAAACCTGATTTTTTATACTCGACTTCTTTCTGCCAAGTTTAAAATCTTAATCAAGCATTTTTTTTGGGAATGAAGAAAAGAAACTTTGAAAAAATTGTTGCTTCATATTTTTTTCTTATGAGAATCTACTGAAGATTTTCAGGTATTTTTTTTTCAGGTTTCTTATTATTTCAATGCCTCGTTCGCGTGGCTGTGAGATCATCTGTTTGTTGCTGTTTGCTTGTCGTATAATCCACGAGAGTTGAGTTACAACTTCTTATTTAATAAGCAAAAACGATGATGCCCGACAGCGACTTTACAACGAAGAAAAAAAAAATTAAATTACATAAATCAAGGGCGAAGCATCCTGGAAATTACTGGCAACCGACTGATTTTGAGTTTCGCATTTTTGAGAGAAAATATTCAGGATCAAAAAGAAATACGTTCAGCTATTTCATATCGTTTACAATATTTACACATGTCATGTCTGTTTAACCTGCTAAACTTGTGTCTAATGTAATTTAAACGTTCACAATTAATACTTCATTCAATCCATCGAACATGATTTCCGTCATGTAACGGGCGAAATTACTAGTGCATCAATAAACAAGAACAACTTTTTTTCCCTCATATCACATGCACGAAAGGCGATGTATCATAAAGATGAAGAAGATTCTGTGCCTTCATATGAGCACAAAAAAGAGTGAAGAAAAAATAAATTCTAGCGAAAAAGGAAACAAAGTGAAGATAGAAAGACAGGGGAAAACAGCCTCGAGCAACACACCAGGTACTTTCAATGACGATGAGAATGAGTCGAGTGTTTCTTCTGCTGGCATCGGTGGAAAAATTCGAAGATTTTTTTTTAACCATATATGCCGCTTATTATATATCGACAATCTGACATTTTTTTTACCTTCCATCGAGCGCAAGAGAATAATAACACAACACGCAACCTGGAAATTGGCTGATGATATGGATCAGGCATTATTATATTTTCATAAGTTTTCGTCTTTGAAGTGTTTCGAAACTCTTTGTATTTACAATTTTTCATTTAAAGCACAGCAAAATTGACAATTTTTTTCTTGAAGTTACCGAGTTAATCTCGCTAATGTCTTAAAGACATTTCGTTGATTAAATTTCCCTCATCACGAGGGAAAATTGTATTCAACACAAAGGCTTAATAACAACGCAACATCGGCAAACAGGAAATTCAAATTTCTAAACAGGCATGAAATTCTAAATTTCAAGTAGTTTCAATTGTTTCTACATTTTGAATTCTAGGGTTTCAAAAATGGGTCATTGAATGAACTCTCTTCTATTTACTTTGATATTGTTTCGTCTTAATTATTTCAATAACTTTTACTTACACCACATAACACAACTCTGTAATAGTAAATCGCTTCGCCGCCGCTTCAATTGATTCATTAACGCGTGTTTATTAGAAGCTAAAGGTTATCGTAGATTTAGTGAGTGGTAAGACATTAATGAACATTTTAATTGGCTGGTATTATTGCATCATCAAGCAAGCCTCATCAAAAAAAAAAATATCTTGATCATCATTTCACATATGTTGCAGTCGTGTGGCGTATGTTCATTATTCTAATAATAAAAATATATGTAATTTTTGTGTATATGTGTACAATTGTAAGTAACACATTTCTTTTCTGTCGTTCAACTCAAGTCACAAATTCGACAAATTATGATCACAGATTCTCAAGATGTATAAATGCCAAGATGTTTCACTGAGAAGGCGTTAATGGGGTCATTGTGGATAAAAATTCTTTCGTATAAATTTTTTTTGTTGTAACTGTAACACCATCCAGAGCAGCGAATGTGCCCAGCAATAAAAGCGTGAAGAAAATTGTCGAAAAAAAAATAATTCAAAATGATGATAAGCACCCAGCCCTCTCATTCTACTTATTCTCACTTTAATAATGACCCATCTTGAGCCAACACATCAGAAATGGTTATTGTTATACACATTTCTCGTTTTGACTGTTTATTGTTGTTAGTTCGCAGTTTGAATTGCCTTAATTTGCATCTTTGCGAGTGCGGTTTTATATTTCATCATCTTGAAATCAAACGCTGATTCGGCTTCATAATTTGCATAATATTTGTAGCACAATTGCTATAGCATAACGTCAGAGTTGCATTATTATTATCATCATATGATGCCCTACGGCCTGGTTCGTCCCCAAAGAAATTCATTTGTAATCCCCCGCAAAACTTAAATACATTTTACGATGAATCGATGAATCAGACATAAAGATAACACGCAATTTGCTTCTCAATGGCGGTAAATTAAAATTCAAATCAGTTATTTCGTTTCGTTTCCATTCATTCGACCTGATACTAATTTTGTGATATTTCCTCTCTCGCGTGATGATGCCGATGATAATTTAGCCCCCAATTTCAATTTCTTGTGCTGAAAAAAAAAAGAACATTTCCAGAGCTTTTATCATCATAATACCGGAATGGTTCGGAATCGAGAGATCATTATAATAAAAGTTCGTTTTTCTTTACGATTATTGTTTTATTATGAAGAGAAATTTCTTTTATTCTTCGTTTCACGTCTTTGTTATACTTGTTCAAATTTTTTTTTTTCACTGGTTATGGTCTTATCCGAATGTAGAAGTGCCTGCTCTGGAATACTCATGCTCGAGCATCATTACGAATTGTTATTATGGGTATTCCATTTTCGCCATCGCAAATAATACCCCGAGTTTTTACTACAATAACAAACATTAACTCTGAAACACTCTTTCACGATGCGCAAGGAACCTTTTTTATGATTATGATAATAAGATTGCATTTTTTATGTTTTGGAGCAATTATATGAATCATAATTTTTTCTGTGCAGCTCCTGGTTTGGCTGCTGTTTGTTATGCTATCATGCTATAGAATATGTAGTTAAATTACTTAAATTTAATTCCAGATGGAAATTGCATCATAATCCCCAATGCAATTGCATTGCAGTAAAGTGGCGTTTCCACAGCAATTTGAGTATAACAAAAAATGGCTTCAATTCCATTTTAAATAAAAGTTTTTATTTCTCCATTTTTCTGCCGTATCAAATACAATTATAGTTGTGTGATTGCTTTCAGGCTATATAACGATGGTTGCACTCATTATACAGGAGTTGATGGAATTAATATTTAACAAAACACAATTTGGCTACATCCCAGTCATATGTTTAATACAGAAATACGTGCTTAATAGTTTCTCTCGGAAAAACGTAATTGAAAACTTTTAATCAACAAACTACACACGCTAATGCGGCTGATTACAATTAAATGCATTTTTAATGTTCAATTGGTGAGTGGGAGTAAGCACAAAAAAATATGCTGCATGTAAAGTACGAATCAGCATATTCAAATTAATGTTGCAAATTTATCAGTTATATCAGTCGCAATGTATAGATTCAATTGAGCGTGAAAATCAATTGTGTGCTTTAGAGGGAACTCGATTGCAGAAGTGCAGTGTGAGAGCAATTGCACAATATATTTTCATCACCATATTCGATGATTGCCAATTGAAAGGAATTCTGAAAATAGCATTTTTTCTTTTTTTTATTGTTTCATAAGCACACTCTACAACATGCTACAAGAGCCAAAAAATCAGCAGATTGCACAATTTTTCCTTGCATCATCATTTCTAATGCCTGATAATGGATGGCTCATTTGCGGTTTGATATTCTATGAATCGATTGCATTGTCCGAACAATTGGGTTCTTTGGCCTCGCAGCTTGGTTTCTATGAGATTGATCAACTATTTGAAAGAACTAAATGTTTTGACATTTTAGCGTTTAAGATAAAGTAGATAAATATTTAATGGTCAGAATTTATGACATTTGAAATAAAATAGACACTTTCAGGGAGGAGCTTTTATTCGCTATCAAAGTGACGCAGAATATGTTTGTTAAAATCTATTTCTCCTATTAAAATCCCAAAGCAGATTAATTTATAGTCCTGTCTTGGACGTTTCATCGCGGTGTTTCTTTAACTGTTGAAAAAAACAAAAATACAGAAACTAGATCGATTAGTGGCTTAATCTAGAAAGTTTGTTGTTTAATGGTATTTTGATGATTAAGATTTATGATAATGAAATCGACTCGAAGAGAGCTCTTGATCAAACTGGACGAGTTGAGACTGAACGATAATTAACTAACAGACTTTTTACATTTATCCTGTCAATTTCATCAAGAATCATTAACGTTGGTGGTCCGTTCATTCGATATGCCTCTCAATGCTCGTCTCAATTTCTAGTAATGTTAATATTTTTTAAGCATTTTTTTTTGTGCCCAGAAGATTTTTCACATCAGAAACACAAAATAAAGATTTTATATTTAGATCAAAATGAGCACAAAGAATATAAATTTTTTAATTTATTCACTATGTTGTGTGAGAAATTTGATATCTTTGAGCGTTTCGATATCAAAAGAAAAGAAAAAAAATATTATAATATTTTTTGTGTTCAAAATTTTTATGTAGCAGACACTTGTTGTATTAGCGTTGATTCTCTGTGTATCGAGTATTTGAAGGGTTTTGATATGTATATCGAATTTGACTCTTTAATGATCTTCTCAGATGTTACATCAACGTCAATATACAAACCCCGAGAATACAAATCTTCAAGCAATTTGTTGACTTCACAAACATTTATTTTTTGCTTGAAGGCGTCAAGTAGGGAAGTGAGTGTTTGATTTTTCAATGCAAAGAGTTATCAGCAGCTACATATGTGGGCGTATGCTTTGACTCATCAACAGGCATCTTCGAGGTATTTATCGATCTGAATTACTAAACATCGTTTATTTTGTTGTTTGTTTGTGAAAGAAAATGTAAATCTGAATTTGCCTTTTTTGTGTAAAGATTTCAAAATTCCTTAAATCCTTAAATTGTAAAAAAAAAGATTCTCGTCATCATATCGATCCAATTTTTTTTTCCCTTATCCATTGAACCTGCTGAAGCCGTATGGCATATGCTTTACTTTGTAACAATGAACCATGAAAAATTTAAAACTTTTTCTTACTTCCAATCTCAAGAGTCACACAATGACACAAAACATTCAAGGTTTTTTTTTTTTTAATGACAAAGCAAGAAAAGTTGGGTCGGTTTTTTGTGTTCTACGTCTCTCTTTTTTATGTTGGGGCCCTTCTAGAAAATTGAAAAATGCCTCGTGTATTTCACATTATGTTATTTACGGCGAGGCGAGTCTGATGCAAGAAAAAAAAAGAGTTGACTCTCGAAAGAACTGACTGGAATGATGTTGCGGCTTCAACACAGGAAGCCGATCGCATTCCTTTTGTTTTTAATGTCTTTCAAATTAATAATTTTTCGTGCTTGATTTTTTTTGTCTTATTTACTTCTTGCGGTAACGCGCAATTAGTTGATAGAGCACAAGAAGAAGAAAAAAAGTGAAATTGAAGTCTACTGAACTTCTCACAGATTCACTTCTTCCGGTCGTTTCACCATTATGTCGCGTCTATAAGCGTAAAATCGTCATGCTGACGAAGATGGAGTTTAAGGCAACTTCATTAATGAAATTATTTTTTTTTTTTCACTTCTGAAAAGGAAATTCGAAATTTAACCTCGAGATATTTCATAGAGGTTTAATGAAGGCTTAGCATTAAAGGCAAAGTACTCATATGCTATAAAATACATGAGCACCAATCAAACAATGAATATGAACCAAGGTGACATTAGCCATCTTTAATTGGGATTTTTTCTTCTAATTTGACTCGTCATTTATCTTTGGAATTAATAATTTTTCACCGCCTCTAATCCCTAATTTAATATTCAACTATTCGCTTAACGACACCCGAGAAATTTCAATTTTTCGTTATTTCTTTTTTTTATGATTATAAGCCGACAATTTCACGAATAGATTTTCTGCCTTTATCAATTACACTATAACAACCGAAGTGTGGGCGTCGTGATTGAATTGAAATCTTATTAATAAAGGCACTTCTATTCATCGGATCACTACAACACCGTCAAGGTGTCTAATATTAAATTGGAACCATGAGAAACCAATCAAAGAAAAAATTGCATTAATTCTTTTGTCACACTTTCATGAATAATCCAATATTGTATTTTCGATACTAGAAATTTTACATTTTGTAATCGTTTCTTAATCTTTATGTTTCATTTTTAGATTTGGGAATTTTTTGGGGGTGCACGCTTGCAAAAAAAAGGTAACGATAAATACATTCAATTGACATTTCAGAATCATAGACTGCCAGAAATTCCCCTTAGGAAATAGAAAAGTTTTTAATTAAGAAGCCATAAGTCTGCTCGGAATTTTATTTTACCATTTCATTTTGCGAACTCAGTAAAAGTTTATTATTCGTTTCTTTACTTTTGTTTTTTTCTTTTCTTTATCGAAAAGCTGCCATCATTTGTCATAATCGCATCAGAACGTTTTCTCATCAAAGTCATAAAAATATAATTGTCATCATCATCATCGGGGCCGATCTCTCCCCAAACATGATGAGCAGGGCAGGGACGAGTGAATGGTGCTCAAGCCAAACATACAAGTTGGAAATATAACAATAATCTTTTTTTATTGTTTTTCGTTATATTTTTATTGTCCTACAATTTGCTGCTATGTTGTCCGCTTGTTTTTTGATGAAGTTTGCGTTCAGGGATTTGTAATTTGCTGTACAACATTACGTGATTTCTTTTTTTTATTGTTCTGGGAATTGGGCGAAATACAGACTAGAACGAGAGCCTCGTCAAATATTACTGCTACTGCCGCAAGTGGCCAACTGTCCATCAGAAACAAATGAGCTGTCATTAGTTTGGTGGAAACTTACTAACCATTTGTGTAATAATAGACATGCTGTTTTATTATTAATATACTAGAAAATGAGCGGCACTAGAATGCTTTGAAAAGATCTCGGTTAAGTGTCATCGCATTTTTGAATTGAGAAAACTTTTAAAGTGTTTCTTAACGTTAACATTTTATTCTTGAAAACGAGGCATTCGAGATGATGTGCTGTAAAATAGCAATTAATCAACGCGTTTCCATGCAATCTCGATGAATACGAGGAGAATTCCGCGCTATTTTTTTCTCTGAAGTCTTTCATGTTGAAAACAAAATCATGTAACTTCATTCATCACGTTCTTTACTCATATGGTGGCACGAAACAATTTTTATTAATGATTCTGCCATAGAAACAAGTTTTTCTTCCTCTTCTTATTTTTTGGGGAATCTTTTTGTTTTGTTGTCTCATGATGTGCGTAAGATGGAATGCCTGTGCGTGTAGCATTTGAGATCCCGAAAGATTTCTGCTTTTCAACCGTGCTCGGGACTTCATACAAATTTGTCACATCCGCAATTTAATATTACAAACATCATTCAGGCACTAAAATAAAAGCAAACGCACCAAGCGACAGAAATGACAGTAAGAAAACAGAAGAAATGAAGGAAAATTATCAGCTAATTTGAGAAAATCTTTTTTATGGCCCAACATGGGGTTTTTTGCCATTTTCACGCTTCGTCCTCCCACTCCATCGTTTTTCACGATTGCCCATCGTCGCTCGCACGCGAAAATTTCTTACCATTTCTCACATTGTGTGTTTTTCGTTGTCTTTTACGACCGAATTAAAATTTTAATGAAATCATATTAAATTTTTTTTTGTCCTTTTATTGCAACAACCATAAAATAATGACAATTTTTCTTCGAAATTTGCTATTGCTCTACTTTGTATCTTTATCTAATGTAAAGATGCACAGGCAATTTAATCGTCGTCACACAAATCGATGGCAGCGGCAAATAGAAATGAGCAATAAAATTTTCCCAACTTTAATGTTCTTAAATATCAAATATATTTAAAATGTAGCACTCGTCTTTTATTGAATCCCTCTCGGGCAACGAAATATACAGAACAAAAAATTGGAAAACAAAATTCAATAATATGAATTCGAAATAAATTGTGAGAGTTGTTGATGGCATCATGGGGTGGTGAAAATTTCTTTTTTTCAACTTCATTTTCTCACCCACTGATAGCAGAACCTTCTTTCATTTGGCGTGCGGTTTCAAGAAGGCACCAAGGAGTGGAGTTTCTTGTTCGACTAGAGAAAAAAAAATATCATTCAATGCATGTTGAGCGTATTTCATTCCTTGGCTATATATTTGGTATGTGAGTGTGCTACTCAAGTGCTACTGGAATTGAGTGTCTGCTTCGAATTTGTGCGAGTTCAATATAAGAGAAACAGAATTTATTTATGCATAAATGTGAACGTATTTTGAATTTAAATTGATAAACGTGATGAACGATCTGCGTCTTTCTTCAGCAATCACCCTCGCGAAAAAAAAGAAACCGATTGAACGTCAGACTCATCAAAATGCAACATCTTGAATATTTTATGTAATTTAAATATACGTCGGCAGAACGAAATGTGTCGAATAAATATTAAATTGTCAATTTACTGACTTTTGTGCATATTTTGTATATGTTATTTCATTTATCGACTTGTCATTTCGTACGGCCACTGAACTCAATGTCTTATACATGCATATGATATATGTATAGAGTACAAACATATAAATCAATAGTATTTGTTGTTTAAACATTTTTATTTTGTTAAAATGCTTCAATATATAACAAAAATAACATTTGCCAAAACCAAACATCTTGAGCGCACTGGCAAACAGCAGATCTATTTTAATATTGCTGCTCTTTGCCATAGACAACAACACAAAAAAAAGAAATCCTCAAATATCGTATCGAGAGATGAAAATTGAAATGAATAAAAATGACGATGGATATTTCTTTTCTTATGTTTGCCATATCTATCTATTGGTTGACATCTGGAGAGGAGCAAACACACGAAATGTGGGTCAAAGTTGTTGCCGAAATGAAAAATATGAAAGTGGTGGAAAAAAAGAAAATAACAAAAGAAAAAAAATTATTATTGACGGAGGAAAATTGTTATTTGTGGAAACAGTGGGAAAATAGTGGAAAAGTGTAGGGCAACTTAGGGCCAGCCCGGAAGCATAAATGTTGGTGGCATTTAGGATATAGTTGTTGCACGAACTGCCAGTGTTGTATACGTGGTTGGGGAAGGGGGGTCTAGAAAAACTAATCCTCGTTTGTGTATATTTAATAAGAAAAATAAACATTCAGTCGCGCGAGGCTCGAGAAAATAAATACTAAATTGGAAATTTCCTTTGGTGAAATAACGGGAAAGTTTTTTTTTTCTTTTATCAAACTTTAATCTGGTGCTGAATTGTTCGGACAATGTTCGAAACTTGAGCGAGGCTATGCGACTTGTGACACAATAAGCGTAGATAAAGTACTTAGTCACTCGTAAATGAGTTGTAAGGCTTTTAAAACTGAAGCATGGAATTATTAAAGCCAATATGCCTTGAAACAACTTGAGCGCTACAAGCTTGAAGCTTTCGTTTTTTTTTTTGTTGTTACCATTTTCAATTAAAAAATTTCAAGTTTTTTACTAGCTGACAAATTTCCTGAGATTTATTTAACTGTCGTCACTTCACAAGTGTTTAGTTTAGCAACCTTATTGGCTTAATGATCAATAAAAATAAGTAGTAAAAATTAGCCGAATTCAGTGAAACAACAAAATGTGCGGCAAATTTAATAAGCAATTCTTTGGCGGCACATTAAAATTGATTTCCAATTTTAGTCACAAGTCCATTATTATTTTTTGTCAGCTGAGCTGCTTATTGTTGTTATTATGAAACCTAATCCCTTTTCGATTGCCAAAGCTCATCGTCACTTTTTCCAAATTCGGTGATACTGCTGATTGTTTGCGTATATATTTTATAGTTTTATCGCTGACAGTCAATTAATTATGATTAAGATTTCAACAAAAAATTATTTCGATAAAATTTTTGCTTCTGTTTTTTATATATATTTTTTTCATCCTTCGTCGATATCGATTTTACTTTTATTGTTTAATTTCACCTGTTGAATTCTGCTCCAAAAATATTATTATGATGTGTTATAAAATCATATAGTCCATCGATTGAATGAAACTCGAGGCAGTAGATAAGTTCATCGATGAGAACAGGTTGCGAAGTTGATGGCAGTTATGTGTCTAGATGGTTGATTTCCAATTTATAAAATTTATTACTTCTCAAAACGAGTTTTCTCCTTTTAATCAAATTCCAACCTGAATTTATTGTTTCTTGATTGATTTTTTATAACACAACGAAGTGAAATATGTTTATCAATTTAAACACACCATGAGTATCGATGGAGTCGCTGCGCGTTTAATAATAAATATATTGAGTGGCCTTATAGAAATGCAATAAATTAAATGTACTTTCCCGCAAACAAACACAGAATACATTCATGGATACTATTGGATAAATTTATTTATACATTCGATTTATTGTAGCAAAACAATAAATCTAAAGATTATACGAGTAGACAGACTGATGTTTGATCAACATTCGAATGGGAATTCTCAATATGCGGATAGAAGGCTTCACATAAAAGCGCAATTTCTGGACTTTTCAGTTTTGACTTTTATGCTGATTTATCGCTCATCTGCTTAAACAACCGAAAGGAAAATATAAAAAAAAATATTGAAATGGTTCACAGTTGGACTTTTGTGTGCCGCACTTAAAAAGCAAATATCGTGGAGCTCCTGAATGAAATAAAAACATGCCCAAAACTATGCCACATGAGATTCGTGTTTGCCAACATTGTGTCGCTTTTATCAAGCACGACAGTGTGGCAAGAAAAAAAAAGCAGCCTCCGGTAATCTTTCAACGACCTGTAAAAAATGTGATGAATGTGACTAATCCTTTAACAAAAGTGCGACACCCAAAAGTGGTGTCGGCGGTTGAGTGTCAACAGTGGTGCTGTTCAAAAGTTATCAGCAATGGACGTTGGAAGAGAAAAAAAAATATCATTTTTCATAAGAAGGTCTCGACGGGGCGGGGGAAAAAAAGTTGGGGCGGATTTTTCAATTCGCTTCAGCTCGAATGTAATCGTGATTATGATTTTAATATCACGGTTAAAACAAGAGCTGCCAGAAACTTTTTTTGAAATTTTGTTCTTCGTTCATCTGCTAACGACGAAAAAATGTTTGTTTTTGAAATTTGTTGAATAAGGATTAAAAAAAAGCGCCTGAAGAAATAAGATAAAATTATTATATGAGATATGCTTTATTTTCTTTTTTTTTTGCTATTTCATGGAAAAAAGAATGAAATAACTTGGCTAAAGTTAGGATGAGCGGGGGAGTGAACATTTTATGGCACCAGAATTAAGCCAATTGTGCTGTGTAAATTGCTCTTGCTTCTGGCCTGTCATTTTACGGATAATTTATGCTTCCAATATCATTTGCTCACCCCCCAAAAATCTCTGTTAAAACATTTCCACCCGCCACTATAATATTAATCAAATTTACATTATGGGCTTAATTCGCTGGCAATTTTATTTGCTAACACTTTTCAGTTTTGTTGCTTGATAAGATTAAATGCTTATTCACTGTGAAATATTTTCAGGCGATTTTTGTCCGATCGATGAGTTGTTGAAATGAAATGAAAACGTAATTATTTTGACAGCAAACATTTCGATTCCACCGAAAGCGTTTTTCCACGTGGCAGATAAAAACTGAGTGAATAATGAAAGTTGTTCTTTGCCGTCAACTGAACTGCCGACTTCAATACGTGTATAACGTGAACGCATAGTTGACTCAACATATCGATTTTTCCTTATTTCGGCATTTTCTCTTCCATAAATTAGCTATAATTAAATTTAGCTTGAGGTGTAGTTAAAACTTATTGAGCAATAAAAATAATTTTCAACTTTGATACTGTTATTGCTTTTATGCCGCACAGAATACAATGCGCCTGGAGAGAATGGAGGAGAGATTAAAAGGCTTTTGAGTTGTTTGATATTAATGAAATTTGTCGTTAATCGCTGGAAATCTGACATTCTTAATAACAAATCGCTTTTTTCAGAGAAGCGCGCCGCGTCGCGCACATGTGATTTCATTTAACAATGAATATAATAATATTTTTATTGACAATTTATTGAATGGGCGCATTGACTATATTTGGTATGGAGAACATTCGCATTGCAGTGTTTTTAATATAAATCGAAAACAAGCAATACAAAGCATTTGGCGCCATTACATTTCAATTTTTTATTTTCATTCCATTAATAACCGCGCACGAAAAAAAATATTATAAATGTTCATAAACAACCATTTCGACCAAGTTTGGAGGCTTAAACAACATTTCAATAATTTAAATCTGAATAAATTATAATTTTTTTTTTCTGAGCATTAACTCAAATGTGTTAAAGCAATGGTGCAACGCGCATTATATTTATTCCGTTCGTGAGAGACGCGACAACAACAAAGCTTATGGGCGAGTGTTAACTGAATAAATCGCTTTGAGCATTTAACATTAATAGCAACAAACAGCAAAATGTTAATTCGTCTGCAAAGACCTCTCAAGGGTATGGATGGACAAAATGTGTGGCGACTTTATCCAAAATCTGACTTAAAACATGAAAAATTATAATGATCTCAAATACACTGTAAAAAAAGTTAAAACTATCCGTCTTACGGTGATTCTTTAGCATAATCGCACGACAATATTTTAACGTATTCCTTTTCTTTCCCTCTGTGTGAGACCCAAGTTACGAGCGTTCATATGCCATTTATTAATTGTATTCGTGTTTATTTCACCTTGATGAAGTTTTGTTAGGTCGCTCGCTGTTGCTGTTAATATTGTTGCTCGTATATATTTTACGCTAAGCGCGTGGGCGTTTAGAGGTATCTTTCTTTTTTCGAAATGTACGCTACAGCAAAACCAAAAGATGCCAAAGACGTAAAGGCAAAAAACAGAGAGTGATGAAAAAAGCAATAAAAATCGTAAAACTGGTCGACAAAGAGAATTTTATAAAATGTTTCAATTTAGCGAGAAGTTTTGAAGCTGGCAAACCATTGGCCGCGTTCAAAGACATTTTTTATTCCTTCAGAAAATAATAAACATTTTTTTTTCGTGGCGTCCATTTGACATAGCACATGAAATGAGATACACAGCTAAGGCTTCTTCGCGTGTGCTTCGAAATTCGGAGTCTTATTAAAGCACCAATGTCAATGACTGCTTTTTTTAAGGCTCGAGGGCAATTTCTTTCCACCAGATTACAAGATCTGATGACAATTCAACGTATTTCCTTTTTACAACATCAACTTGTCCCACCTCGAGGTATAAAATTGAAAATTAACGTTGATGACCAGTTTCAGTATCTCGTTTGATACTCCAAGAAGTAATAATAATAATAAGTTTTTTTGTTGTCGAAACCAGTTCAATGAATCCAAGCAGTTCTTCAGAACATTGTGCTTAGTATGTGTGTTTGTTTGATTTTTGCGTGCGATCAGGCAACTGGAAACAACGGGAGAGTGAGGTTGAATCATCCGCATAGAAATTGGACTCTTAAACGCGGCGTTCTTCATTATAAGCAAACCACTTTTGCTGGCATTTCCTTTTGTTCGATTAGACAATTGACGTTTCTCGGATAAATGGAAATGGTGTATAATAAGAAATTGTATGCTTAATGTGCTTGATTACATAATTGCCCACTTCGTCATTTATTTTTTATTTTATTTTTTCTTTGATGAATAAAATTCGTAATATTTCCATGGAATTATACAACAAGAGATTACGCTTTTAACCTTTTTTTTTTCAGGTTATGCAGAATGAACGTTACAATAATTATTCAATTTCGAGTTTTCTTTCGATTTTGGTTGTACCGTAGATCTTCACACCCTTCACGACTACACAAAATCACTCATTTGTATGCCATTTGTGTCGTGTACATTCTACTCAAATATAAAATGACAAATGCAAGGCAAAATTCCTTTTGAATGGCATAATCTCTCTTTTTCCCTTTTCTCTGACTGCTCACAGGCTGCTTTTCATATATCTGTATTTTGCATGTTCATCATACAGGCTTTGATTGATACAAAAACATTGATTTAGAATTGCCTTCAAAAACATTCCTTCTATTCGACATCCCTCCTGATCCATTCGAGCCGGTTTTGTTTGAATATCAATCAAAAACAGATTCTTTTTTCCTGTTCACAAAAAGCTCCAATGGCACGAGCTTTTTTTTCTGTTCGAGCTTCCTCCTTCAATATATCTCCCTCTCTGTAACTCGAAATTCTAGCAGTAAAAAGAGGCAAAAACGACAAAATTTGCATGAAATTCAAATCAATTTCCATCAGAATCGTTTCAATCATGAAATTAAGTTACTTTTTTTTTCATCAGTAGCACTGAAAGTGTTGTACTGGTTGTTGTATATATATATATATATAAATGTATATGGATCAATCTCATTCTCAAATTTTCAGCATTTTGATTAGGTGCTTTGCTTTTTTATATTGTACGCAAAATTATTCAGAAAGCACAAAAAAAGACAGAACAGAGAAAGAGAGATTGAGTGTGTCTGTTTGTTTAGACACTCCATATATATAATTTCGAGTGTTTGAACTACTAACGAATACCCTTTCGAGGATGATTAAGTTCCGCTTTTTTCCCTCAAAGGTGCACCCTCCAATTCCCTATCGCATATATATGGAAATCACAAGAATTCCCTTTTTTTCTTGCCTTCTGTCGGAGGGTTGCCTGGTGATTTGTATCAAATCTGTTAAGCTTTTGCCTTTCATTGTACATTTCAAAATGAGTAAGCTCCAAAATCGCATTACTTTGTGACTTAAGTTATGAATGTGCTCCAGTGAAGAGCGCACACGAAAAAAAAAAAAAAACTTCATTGTAATTTAATGTATGGAGGTAAATTTTTTTTCATGTAATTCTTTTTTTTTTTGAGTTCCTGGCGAGTGTTTCGTTGATGCTCAACATTTCGTTCCGCATATATATGAAATAATAAATAATTTGAATAAACAAACTCGGTCTTTGTAAATGCGTATGCGAAAATACCCTTTATCAAGAAGGTGGCTCACATTGAAAAGCATTCATCCGTTTCAGACTTGCTTTTTTTTCTCATTTCCCTCCATTCATACTTGATGAACCACTCACCTAAAATATATCTTGTTAGGCACTCTCGATTTTCACTCGTTCTCTTGCTTCCTTGCACACCCTCAAATGAATCTAACCGTCCCTCGATGACTATTAACTTGTCAATCAAGAGAGAAAGGGCCCTGGACATTCAGCCCATGAAATGAACAGAAAAAAAAACAAGACTCATCAAAGTGCACGAATCCTCATGAAAATTCACCTTCATTTTCCTTTATTTCTCATTGAACATCGTGTTCGTGTCTGTCTGTCCATATTGGAATTTATTTTGAATTGTGTGTTTGCCAATTTATCTTTTCATGGGGATGTTTATTGATGAATTTTTCTATCATCCGGCAGAATGCTGAATCATTTGTTTGTTTCTGCTCGAAATGCTTTTATATTTTAACCCTCGAACGGTTTCGGTTTTATCGCATTTCTTGCGAGACTAAGTCAGTAATTTTCTGCATCATGATGATTCGCATCAATTTATATTTGGCAGGGTTAAGCTGATATGATCTGCTCTGAGAGCATTAATCGCAGCTGAGCTCTGATGAATCATTTATACTTAAATAATGCAACGTTTTAAAATAAAGCATCAATAATTAAGTAGTTCTAAATATGAAAGTCAACTTATTTATTAGCAATTTAATACAAAATTGCGGGTGCATTTATATTGATGCATAAACATTCAGATATTTATATTTAAATTTACCCAAACCCATAATGTAGAACATTATCATCACGAAAAATATATAAATATTAAAATATTTTTATGAAAATATCATGAAAGTCTTTAGAAATCACCAAATATTTATCTGTGTGAAATTTATTATCGTTTAAAATTTTTATCATCATTCGACGAGCATTGACGCCCACTCGATGCATGAATATATTTTTCAGCTTTCAATATTGGCTTCGAATTGTTTTTATATTTTGGCATTTCTACCTCGAAAACAAAAAAAAAAAAACGAGTTGAAAATATAAGTTAAATTGCAGTTATTTTTTGTGTGTGTGAGTGTGTGCGCAAAAATAATAAAATTTCTCAAAACTGCGGTCGATTCAGATGATTTCACAAAAAAAAAAATTACCAAACTGCTATTGCTGTATCTGGTTGGTTGCGGTCGACTGTATGAAAAATTAAATTCCAGATTTCCAACCTCAAATGCAGACGATAAATTTTGCAATCAACTAATTATTGTTGCTGTGTTGAATCACTAAAAAAAAAATGTATACATTTGAAATATTTTATTTTGGACACAAGCCATGGGCGTATTTCGTTAACTGTTTTTGATAACATTTGCTGCTTTTGTCTGAAGGAAGAAGATACAGCACCCATTTCGAACAACTCAATTAGTCTGTTTATTTCTCACTGAATTTTCCAATGGCGCTTCATCATTCAGGATGTTTAGCTAGCGTTGGATGGAAAATAAACAATTCGCGAGCAATTTTTTTTTTTGTTCTGTTCATTGCCTTATTTCTACATTAACTGTATAAACACGAAAAAATATTCCATAATAGCAAAAATAATAATTTCATTTCTTGTGCAATATTTACACGAAGGACTAACGCCCTGCGGCATGCCTTAAATTAGATTTACATGATGAGAATTTATTTTTATTAGAGAAGAAAGGTCAATTGCCGCAAAGAAATGTTTTCTTGCTAAAATAAACAAAACGAAATTAAGCGAAAACCCGTAAAAAAAAATGAGAAAATCGGAGATAGAAAAATGCGGGACCGAATGAAATGCATTAAAAGTACAAAAATATTTAATTATTTCGCAACTTTTGAATGCTCATGGAAAAGTTAGAGCCGAGAAATGTTTAATGTTGTTTTTCTCGTGAAGTATACTCATATGGTAAGAACTTTCCGCAACTGCAAAGTTACTTTTACGAATTTTCTACTGTGAAAATTAAACTTTCAAATTAAATGCAGTTCGTTGAATGAAAGCGAATAGAAAACACAATAAGCACTTCATAAACAGCACTTTCAAACAATAAACAAAATGCATCAGTATCAGACGACAAACTTTTTTTTCCAGTCTTCTTTCTACTCTTTTCATGTGCTATTTCGAGTTCATTTCATTTTTCCCAGTTCGTACTACAAGAATTTTCAACTAATACAAAAAAGTGCCAAAATAAAAAAAAGGAAATTTATTGCAATCGAAGTCTGGCGATCAGCAAATTGCGTCGAATTCAGAAGGAAAACGAAAGATTTAAATTAACTGAAAATTTTAGAGATTTACGATGTTGACTCATTTTCTTGTGCCACTTCGACGGCGTTTAGATGTTCCGTCAGTCGATGAATTTCCTTCAGACGACCCAGCCCGACGCTTACGGCGTCGTGCAGTTTTCTTCGGATTAACTTTTTGAGATGACTTCGACTTACTTCGGGGCTTCTTCCGAGCTGGTGTGGTTTTATCTGATGGCGAAGCAGCGACACGGCGATTTGCAATACGCGGTGAACGTCTTGGTGATGCAGATGCTTTAGGCGCGATTTTCTGATTTTGTACATCAACTAATTTGTCGGAAAATGGTAATTGACTTCGTTGATATGGCAGCGGCGATGAAGTTCTTAAACTAAATGGTGCCATGTCAAGAAACACATCTTCGTATTCCACTGATCCATCAAAATTTGCTTCAATTTCACTGATGGCATTTGAATAATTGCTTTGCGATGTTTCGTTATCTTCCTGAGTATTTTCGAGGAGTAAACTTGGTTCGACACTTTCGATATTTTCCATTTTGCTTCCTAATTTCACGAAATTTTTTTAAGAAATGAATTTTCTGAGCTAACCAAAACTGCTTGGTAAACTGCGATCAAATATAAATTAGTACAAAATTAAAATTTTACAGTGATCCCGAAAGATTTTCAATGCTTTCTGAGTGGAATTTTTATTGGAAAACTTTTTGCGCACACACACACACACACACACACACAGAACAATAAAACTTTGCGAAAGCTTTTCATGTTTCATTGTATGACGTCGATTGACTCCAAAAGAAAAACTCGCTTTATTTGTCTGATTTTTTTTATGTTGGGAAAACTTTTTTTTTCTTTACTGTCATATTCGTCGCTTCTTTTATAAGACTCATGTGTGTAATGTTCACATGCTGTACATATTTAGTCCCTTTGTGATGAATCATCCCGCCAATTGACTTTGTGCAATATTCAACTTTGTGATTGATGTAAATTGTGCATTGAAGCGGCAAAATATTTTGAAGCTTCTATGTGCAAAATGCCACTTAACATTTAAACGCTCGTTAACTCCCCCGTCTCTAATACTCTCGGGCTCTCGTGTGTGCAATTTTTTGAATAAATTTACCATTTTTGGCGAATATTAAATTGACGAGAAAAAAAAAATAAAAAAATGAAAAATTCAAGAGATTTAAAAGGTTGCGCAACATGAGGCAATAAAAAGTTTAAGGTTTTATACGAGAACTACTGGTGTTGATGTTGTAAGAAAAAGTTTTTGCCGTATTACATCCAGCTTAAAACCCAATTTCCTACGTTCGATTTTTGTCCCACATTCACTATTCACATCCTTCCCAGAATCAGTTAAACTTCTTCCTTTAAAGGAAAGTTTTCCAACAAAAACGTCTATCTGCACCTTTGGAAAAGTAATTTTAATGGCGGCAGAGTTTTCGTTTCGGATCTTAAAGTACACACGAAAAATGTTCATCACGATAGAAAAGTTATGAATTTGATTTTGGGACGAACGGAAAAAAAAGTTTTATCTAAGGTTTCCTTAACAATGTTTAATTTCCATACTTCCCTTCCCTTCACTTCTCTTCTTCTCCACCCACAATCGAAAGTTACAGAATTAGCTTCGAGGCGATTTTTGACTGCTACCTAGTAGGAAAATATTTCACAAGACATAAATAAATTTGGAACTCGGGCAAAAATGTTTTCCATAAATTTCCGAAACGTTTTCATAACGAGGGGAAGAACGCAAAATCAGGAAGTTCCTCAACAAAAAAAAAAAAGTAACCAAATTTGAGCCCAAACAAGAAATCTTTTGCATCTTTTGTAATAACATTTCTTTTTCTTTTTCCCTTCAAAATTACTTTTTAATATATTCGATTTCACGTGATTAAATTATGCAAAGTACTTCTGGAGATATTTCTTTCCTATAGAATTTTTGGTTATAATTTCTATTTTGTTTGCTATGTTTCACCCCGGAAAATATTTAATGCTGTTTCACGTGGAGCCTCTGCTAACCATTTTATTATTCATGACCTTCGAAGGTTAGAAATAATTTATGTGATATGATGATGCAGTGGACTCGCTTTCGGTTGGAATGGGACTCAACAATATTTTCTCTATCGTACTTTCTTGTTTCGGTTGTTTATTACATTCGAAAGTAATTTTTAATTGTCTGCGTAATTAATTCAGTCAAAAGTAATATAAATGTTTGACGTATACCTATAATTTTGAATATAACAGTAGTTGGATATAACATGCGTGATTGAGTAACAATCAAGCAGCAACGGCAAATGAAAATTGATGTGGAAGAGAAGAAGCAAGCAAATGAGTTGTTGAGAGTAACTAGTTAAACAGTCACTCCTTCTTGTGACTTAAACATTGCCTTCTGGCATTCGCAATGGAACGAGATAAGGTGAGAAAGAGACTCTGTATCGAAGCTCACTGTCATAAACAGAAAAATCAATTAAATGATTGATAGATATTTGAGTAAGCATAGCATCTATCTCCATTCTTCTCTATCTCTCTCTCTTCCTTTTTACTTATTTCTTCTTTCACGGGATGTCTTTATATAGCAGATGGAGGATTATTATAATCGGGCGAGATGGAATGAAGCTTGATTGGCATATTGGTTCAGCGTCACTACATAAGAGCTTACATCTCTATTATGGTCTGCTCATTGTCAAATTATTACAGAACGCTTATCGGCACATAGTTGGAGCTTAGGCGCAATGAACCCACCCAAAAAAAACTTTCTCGGCTAATAATTTTTTTTTTTTCATTGCGAAAAATTTTGTCTGTCTATTTTTATCAAAAAAAAAAAAATTTCAAGCGAGTCGAGGTTGACACAAAAAAATAAAATAGATCGCGATCGACCAGAAAATCTGAGTGCGTAAGTTTTGTGCGTATCGTCGACGTGAGACGCTCGTGAAATGAAAAATTAAATTAAACGGAAATTTCACCACTTACCACTTTTTGATTATATTTCGCATGAGTTCCAGCAATAAATCCAAATTAGAAATTATAAATCGCTTTAATCCTTTGGAGAATGTTTTCGTTTTGTTTCGTGTTGTTGCTGTTGTTTGTCCTCACCACAGAACTCGTTGTTGGAATTTTCACCCTATTTTCGTCAATTGAAAGGAATTCTTTTTTTTCCCATTCACAAATTAAATTGAACATGAAAATTGTATAAAATCATAAATCGAACACAAAAAAAAAATATTGATAACTTTTTAAATCTTGCACCAAAGTCATTTTACGTTCGTAGCACGATACAATAATAATAAAAAAAAATCCAATTTATCCAAAAAAAAAAAATCGAATGCAAATCTCAATCAATGCAATTCTATCACTCACAACACCAAAACGATAAAAATATGAAATGAAATCAGAAACAAATTAAATTGCAGAAATCGATTTTTTTTTTTTCGTTCGTTTCTATAAAAATCACTTTCAATTCGATGCTTTTTATCAGAAATTCGATTTGCGAATAATCTTCACGAGTTGAATAATTCGTTTTGCTCATTTCCCATTTTCTTTTTTTCAATTCGCAAAATTTTCTTTGTGGAAAATTCTTCTCCTTTTGCTTTGTTTAGATTCCTCTCTCGGCAAACTTACGACACATTTTTATTTTGTTTTAGAATTTCTTTCTTTTTTTTTTGTATTTTTATTATGATCGAATTTTCTCGCAACAATTTTCACTGTAATTTTCCCTGCATATAAAATTGCACATTCGTTGCAGTCTTAATATATTTATTTCTTCTCCACACAAGTAAACAGGAACAAGTTTCAGGTAAACTTTTATTTTCCAGATTTGTTTTCTTTTTCTAAGGAAAGCCCAAATTCTCACTCTCACTGTGCGGCAAGCATCACGGTATGAATGTCTTTTTACCCCGCTACTACATGGAGCTTTAATATTCACAAGGCAGGCAAGGAAAATAAAATCGATAACAAAAGGAAAATGTGTGTTGTGTATTCTTCGGCTTTGGTTGGAAGCTTTCACTCGTGCTGAGCGCACACCAACAACAAGTTTCTTTTAATTTTTCCTTATGCGAAAAATAAAAGTTTCAATCCTTTTGCACTTTCAACTCGTCCCAAAGCTGGAATGTTGTGTCGCTTAATTAAATTATAATGTTTACAGACGACACTTTAATCCTCTTGAACTACTATTGCCATTTGTTGAGGGCAAAATTTTCTTATCACTGAACTTCTTAGTTCTTTCTAATTAATTTTCCTTAAAACCTTTCTCAGAAGTTTCATTTCAAAAATTTATGTGTTTTTTAAACAGCTTCGAAGCACTTTTGTTTCTTGAAATATTTCTTTTTTTTTTCTTTTCTAAATAATTTTAAAATCACGTTCCGGAATTCAGATCATTCTCACAGCATGTTTGAAGTGTAACTGAATTCCACACTGCGTCAAGTTGATTTTACTCTCAATATTTTTTTTTTATATTTGGTTTTCTTTTCGAAGGTTGGTTTTGTTATTTTCGAAAACCGAATGCCGAACAGCGCTGAGAGATAATTCAAACGCACGCGTGGCACTAACACAAACATTTGTTGAACCATCGAAAAAAAACCAGAATTGCAGTAATTTTATAGTTTTATACATGCCTTCGACATCCACTGATTCTCTCGATATCTTTGTCAAAAACTCTCCAGAGATTCTCTCTTACTCTTGCTTCCTTCTTCGCTCTCTCGGTCAGAATGGATTGTGAAATTAAGATAATTGAAAAATGATAAAAATTAAAAGTTTGTCATTCGAACTGTTATCGAGAATGGCTTATATATGGCTTGTATAGGCGGAATCTCAAATAAATTGACTCAGATTATCTCTTTCCCTTGACTTGATAAATCACAAAACATCAATTCCATTCAATGTTCGGAAGGGGGAGGGAGGAAGAGATGAGGGTATATTGCAGGACGCCATCACAAATCGACCGGAAGCCCCTTAAATGTTGCTAATCTTTTTCGCAAATGAATGAAATCAATAACGTGGTTTCATGACTATGAATGTGAGTCTCTTTCAAATCCGGACTTTTCACGATTCGATGTCCATTCATCTCCATTATCGAATGCTCGAAATCAAGCTCATGGTCATACGGCTTGGTATCCTAAGCCAAAAGAAAAGATAAGACTTTTGGTTTGTGCATAGTTAAGAGTCAAAATGTATGGGCCCCAACTCAAAGAACTGGGCTCGTTTTCTTTATGTCTGTATACTTTCGGCATCTTTAGTCATTACACTTCCACATTGAGGAGAGTAGAGGGGTGGACATGATTCAATTCGTAAAGTTTTGCAAGTAAACTTTTCGTTCATGTTAACGCGCAAACGGCAAATGTTGTAAAGGGAAAAAGTTTCCTATTGCATCATTTTCATTCGTGCTAATTCAGCAATAAACATGTTTTCGGATTATTGAATCAAAAGGAAGACAGAAGTAACTCTGGAGTATTTTGTGCTATAGCACGGCATTTTTTGGGTATGAGAAGAAAACTATACAAAAAAATTACTCGCCCCAAAAGTTTTTTTTTCCTCTTTCTCGTGCCAATTTCCAATTTCACAAGGGATTGCAAGCTGAAAAGTTCCTTAAAATATTTACGCTAAATTTTACAGATTTCCAAACTGCAATCCCTTGAGTGTTTTTCTTACAATTGTGTAACATAATTTTCTGTACTTCTGTTGCTGCTTCTTTAACGCTTTCCTTTTGTAGCTCTGTATAAAAGTATGTATAAAAATTGTGTTGAATAATTGCTCACTTGTATAATAATAACAGAGACTCGGATAGAACTTTTCACACTTCTTTTCCGTCTTCAACATTCATTTTCATTGTACAATTTCCATAATAACAGATATAAAAGTTTGCGTGAAAAACACTGAAAAACATAATCAACCGTTAGCTCTTTTTCGGAAGTTATAATTGTGCTAACTTCACTTGGGCGTCATTATCGGCCGTTTGCATGCTTGAATTGTGAAACTTCGACGTGAACAGTTTTTGTCAATTGTACAGGCAAAAAAAAAAGTTTTACGAATTTTATTGCCAACATTTTTGTCTCTCCGGAATTTTATGATGATCGACGGAAATAAATAATTTCATCATTCACACAAATCCAAAGAATCTGTTAAAAAAAAAATTCCAATGATTTACATGGTAAATATTTCAAGCATCTGCTGCATCTCACGTGGTGCTATAATAACAAATGAGACCTGCGATGCTTGCAAAATAACAATGACGGCGAGTATGGAGTATGTTGGAAAAAAAAAGAATTTAGATCAATGGGTTGCATTGTTCTATGTGGTGCTATGGAGCAGGTCGCTTTAATGGCATAAAGCGTGAGTGAAAAACTAATAAAATTAGTTTCACAGACAATGTGGAAATGTGTTAGGTGAGAACTAGCAATTAATTAATGACCTAATTTAAAATGTCTCGCAAATTTTTATTTTATTACACGAGACGACTATCACACTGAATATTTTACGCTTTTTTTCACTTTTGTGATTAAAGTTTTAGCGTGGCAATTGCTCACGTCTTGCATTTGTAGCTGCAGCAATTAGCGGAAGTCTTACGCTAAAGATGTCATGCATTCATTGCAGTTATATATATTTTCTTTTATGCTTTTGACACGACTGTTTGATACTAATTAAATTTTTGATTACAATTTTACAATCTAATACATTTTGAAAGATATGCGACAGCCTGAGTTTGTGTGATTTACATTCATCATGCTTAACATTACCCGCGCACACACCCCAATAAAACAAACAAAATAAAAAAGACGTTCTTCCCCTTTTTAATTTCTGTCATTAACTGTGATCTCATTCTACACTCGTCATTCTCTTGTTGGTGTGCTTTATTTTTAAGCATATTTCTCTGCTGGGGTGTCGAGCACATTGAGCGTAGTCATAATGTTTATTTTTGAGATGTGTTTAATTTTCTGTGTGATGTCTGGTGAAAATGAAAAAGAACTTCCGTTGGGGTCGCCGACGACGAGTAAGTGAAAAAAAAGTGCGTAGTCGCGAGAATGTCATAAATTAGTAGAATTTTTATTTTGTTGCAAAAAAAAAAAGTTGTTTTTAATGAAACTTTCGCTTCTTGTAACCATTTGCGACAATTTTAATGATCACGAGCGACAAAGTGAATTTCATTTTTTGATTAATTTTGCTCGAGAGTAATTTTTCGAGTTGAAATTACTTTTTTCCTCCGTAAAATTCCAAACATTTCGTTTCGTGATTGTTGAAAGAAATGTCGGATGATTTGGAAAGGGAAAGAATTTTCAATGGTTTTCTTTCTTGTTAAAACATGCAGGAACATGAGCAATCAGACATATAAAAATAGAGATCCAAGTCAATTCAGCACGAGGAATTTTTCATCTGCTTCAAATATTTGTTTTCTCAAATATTTTACGAATCTAAAATTTTTTTTTTTCTTTCTCGCATTGGTCTAAAAATAATTTTTTTTTGCAAGATTTCTGTATTTTTTTTTCCTTTTGCTCAAAGTGCGATCTCTTTATTTATCAAAACATGTTTTGAAGTTCATTGTGGGGAAATATTCCTTCTTAAGAATTCCGTAAAGATAGAAATTTCCTGGTCCACCAAATGGTAAATGTTGAAACACAATATGTCAAGAAATGACAAGTTTCGTCATCGAATCGCCTACAATTTGCCATAAATTTCATAACCAATTGATGCCAAAGTCCTCACAACAAATGAGGCCTCTCGTTGCGAGCTGTCAAATTAATATGATATTTCCAACTCAAATGGCAAATTATTTTGAACATTGAGTGGGCATGAAATGAAGTAAATTCCCCAATAAATTAATTATGTTCACTGCCTTATGTTTGCGAAGAAATCTTAAAAAAAAAAAATCGGAATTGAAACGACTGAGAGACGGGCAAACAAAAGGAGGCCAACTCTGCCGCGAATGATTTTCTATTCAACAAATACCATTTATACGACTCATTACCATTTTTCATATCAATGATTCAATACACATGTTGACTGTCGAAATGGCTTCGCTGAAGCATAATCGAAAAATTGCCAAGTCATTAAGAATATATTTTATAAATATGTACATATATTTTTTCTTTTCTTAAGGTTCTGGCCTAAAGAAGAAATATTTGAAAAGGGCTACCCACGCAGGTTTTTTTTTATAAAATTGCCTCTCACTCCCAATTTTTGCCAGCAAATTTTAACTCCATGATGATTTCAAATGTTATGACATCGGGAGGGGCAAATTAAAAAAGCGTTGCTTTATTTTTAATTACGACCGATGTTTGTTCGATAATTATATAAAAATATCAACACAATTAATACAGTTGATGACGTAAAATGATGTTGGAGGAAAATTTCAAGGAACAACCCAAGAAAAAGGAAAAAAAAAAATATTTTAATCACTAACCGGGAATTATTTATGATGTGAAAAATGTGTCATCGGGGAACGTGCAGTGTTAATGGGCGGCAATGGAATTGAACGTTTGAGGTGGATTAACATGTAAATTGCTATTGGAATTAGTTGCATGTTTGTTCATCATTCATTCAAGTCACTTCCAGCCAAACAACCCTCGTGAGAGATGCCATCAGAAGATTTATTCCAGAACTTCTGCTTGAGTTGACAGTACCCGTTGTTCTTTGCTATCGCTATCTCTATTTCTTTTTCTTGCTCTCTCACTCTCCTTAAGTGAAAAATGATAAATTACTTGCAGTTGGTTGATTTTTCTCGAATACCATTTTGCCCAATGTTCTTATTATTTGGATCGGACACATTTTTATTACGCTTCGTTTGTGCGTCGCTTCCATCAGTTGGTGATAATTTTTAAGGATTTTTACAGCCAAAAAAAATTACAGTCAACAGACCCATCTCTCGCTCGGGTTGTTTATATTGATGGTTGGCTGAATGGCTGAGGGTGAAGTGTAATAAAAATTCAGATCGTGTGTCTCGTATTTGCTCCCGATTACACAATTCCAACTGTTTCATCCACGAATAACTTATTTTTGGATCAAATGGAAATCGTCTTTTTTTTCTTGTATTTTGACATTTAACATATTCCGATTTGGTACACGATTGGGCCATCTGTACATAAGTGGAATACATAAATCTAATTATACATGTTGATATGATCATGACTAGGAAACGTTCAAACATATGGCGATCATAAAAAAATTTTACGTTTCATTCCATTCATGAATTTTATTTTGCAAATTTTTTTACGACATTTCTTCGAAAACTTAAAATTTCTAAGCAAAAACAAAACAGAAAAAATGTTTTATGTTAATGACATTTGGACTGCGGCGACACAAAAAAAAATCGTTCTATCAAATTTGTAATAAGTCAATTTTTGGGCTAACAAAATAGTCCAAAGTAAAATGACCGGAATCTGATAACATCTCAGGTGTTGAAGTTTCATTGGACTAACAAATTTCATCTATCTTCGAATTTATTAAGAATCAGAAAACGGGTTTAATGTCTTAATAAATATTGTCGGTACGGACTTTAAGAAAGCGATAAGTCACTTCGTGTTCCTTTTAAAATTATATGCAAATGTGTCTTTCTATAGGCATTCTATCGGACATTGTAAATAAACAGATCAAATTCGGTTCCACACCCATAAAGCAGCATCACTCGCGCATAAAACAAATTTATTGTGACAAACAAACAAACAAAAAAAAAATATTTTCCAAGAAATTTTCAGGTGTAAATATCGTTTTGTTTTAACGAGAACAACAACCGTCGATAGACTTTCAACATATATCGAATTACATGAATTTTGATTTGATTTATTCCCCAACGGATCAAATTTGTTTTCGTCGATTATCAGCAAGTAGAAAATACAAAAATATTTCTTATTTATTTTCTCTCTCTCTCTCACTCACTCTTTTTCGGAAAGTGTGACAAATATATGTATTTTAATGATTGTTTATTGTCGATTTTAGATTCGTTAAAATAGACGAAAATAAATTTTTTTGCTGCATCGTTAAAAACAAAAAAAAAAAATATTTATATATTCACTCGAATTGCCCATAACTAAAGCTCAATGTTCTATTAAATGCTTTAACTAAATTTCGTGTGTCATCAATCTTCACTCACGGACATTCGACCAGTAGGCATTTATCGATTTTGAAAGTTTGATGTTATGGAAAAAAAAGATCAATATTTAGATATATCCAATGTATTCTTTCCGAATTGTTGTATCATGTTTGATGTGTGTGATGAGGGACTCTATCGATGTCCAGTTTTATGTGCTTAATCGCTTTACAAAAATAAATAAAAAAAATATATTTTTTTTGTGTGTCCCCGATTCGTCTGAATAGCAAACGACAAAAAAGCGCTCAATAAATTTGATGCTCCAGTAAAATGAACAATCGACAAACGGACAAAAACACTCGCATATATACAAAAAAAATCTGTTGAGCTAAGCAACAAAAATAAAATAAAATAACACTTAAATCCTCAGTGATGGAAGAAAAATATTCCGAATGTTAAAAAAAAAGTGCTGCTCCAGCTCATTCTGAAATGTGAATGATACTTTGAGTGGAGCTTTAGTTTTGTCATTTTGTCGGTGTGTTTTAATAACATTATGTGTGCTTCAAAGCCAACAGATGGAGCATAAAAGTTGAACATCATCGACAATAATAACAAATTATTGAATTTTTATTCTTAGCATTTTCTTTTGTGTTGTGTTATAAATGTGTTTTAATAGAGATTTAATTTATTACATTTTTAAATGTCTTCGTCGCATGACGCTCTTAGCATGAACAAAGTATTTTGAAGTTCTCATCACTTTCAATAAACATATTTTTCCTAGGTAGTTCCTTAAGCTTGGAATTTCAATTTAACTCCTATGTATTTCTTTTCCGTAAAGTTGTCAATTCTAGTATTTATATGAACCTATAGAAATCTTGGATATATTTAAATAAAATTGTATATAACTTGCGGGGTAAAAAACAAATATATTTCTATATTAATGATTTTATAATGAATGCGGTCGAAATGTTTGGACTATTATTTTTTTAATTATGTAGACAGAAGAACGAGCACGGACAAACTGATTTCACAACGGAAGATAACAACTCCTGTTAAAAAATTTGGCACAGTGCTTAAGCTGTGATTAATATTCATCTATATTGAAGATTGCAGCTCTATTGCCGAGAGAGGTAAAGGAGAAAAGGTATTAATTACCGTTTTTTTTTTTTGGAGAATTGGTGATTTTTATCACCTCGATTCTGGATTTTTTTTTTCACATCATTAATGCATTATTAATAATCGTTCGAAGCTCATTTGAATTCAGCAAAGTTAAAAAAAAAAAACGAAATGAGACTGTTGACCAATTTTACAGCTCAGCACAGAAATTAATCTTAATAATAACTAAGACGACTTAAACTGTTCGCGTGCCCAAATCGAAAGCGAACGATCGACAATTGAGACTACGAAGTAGAAGATTTTTTTTTATCTGCCTTTCATGGCTGTTGTATGATTGACATGACAAAATGTCTTTAAGAAAGAAAATAAAAATTCATAAAGCAAACGAGAGAACTGAATAACTTGCTCGCGTCTTTTGTTATATTCTTGTCGCTTTTTCGTCCAGCACAGATCGTTGACTTGCAACTTTACAAGATTTGTTATTCTGCAGACATAACAACAATATCAACAGCAGATTTAGTGAACGCAACAACAACAACAACAGGTTTTGATCGCATCTGAACATCTGCAGTGAATGATTACTTCTCTTTTCGAGGTGATTGTAACGATGTGCAAAGATTTGTGTTTCATTTCCATGCACTTCTGAATGGAGTTGATGTATTACTTGCAAGGGAAGCCAACTGCGCGGAATTGATTGTTGCTTTGATTACAACATCGTTCCTCGGATAATGATTCTTTTTTCTCTTGACATTTTCATCAAAGTTTCATGAGATGTAGTGATATCACAGACATTCATACAGACAAATAATCAAACATTGCTGATAAAATATTAACACAAAGCATTCTCGCATTCGTGGAATGAAATATTGTTCACAATCAACAGCAACGAACACAAACAGATGCAGAACTAAAAAATGAAATTTAAAAAAAAAAAACCTTAAATTCAATTGTTTAAATTCATCATCCTTGTACAAATTTACCAACGATGCGAATGCAGTGAAAATTAAAATTTCCAATTTCTATCTACATTGTGTATGCTCACACGCAATTGCGGATAGTACATTCACAGCAGCGCTATAGTGAATCAATTCTAGCATTCGTTGTAAATAATCAATTGATATGGAAAACCGCAGCAGTTGAAAATGTCATAAATTTACAACATAAAGCATAAATACATTTTGCAGCATCGAGAACATAAATTTCATTTCATTCGATGGTTCGCACCAAACCACAAGCGAGAGGAATGCAACGGAATTCAATAGCAATCATGCAACGGTGGACAGATTTTTGCAAATATAATTTATTTTCTCATGAAATATTTTGTTGGAAAAGATAAAACCATTTGCCTTCGATGGAAAAATTCAAAGGTAGCGTAACTCTGATTTCTCATTCAAACTTCTATTAGATTCCAATATTTGCTTACCTACCCTTAAAATTGGGAAAAAACTATTAACAACTTTTTTTTTTCGTGACTTTATCTTTGATGGTTTCTCGGGTTATGTTTCCTTCGGGTTCTGTAATATTAAAACTTTTTCAATAGTTATAAGTTTTTTTTTTATTGCAATTTTTCCGTCATTTGCAAATGATAAATGACATATCTAAATTGATATACTTGAAGGATTTCTACTGGTAATCTAATGATTTCTTTATGGAGTGAAACATGATTTTCTGAAACTTTGTCCGTTTAAGAACGGAACTCGCTCTGGGAACTATTAAAGACCAATTGAGTAAGTTGAGGGATTTTCAGATCAATGGAGAATTACTTAATGACAAAAGATTTTGCGAACGAGCAGCGAGAGACGAAAAACAAGAAATATAGCGTTAAAAAAAAGTTCGCAATGTCATGATTAACTGAAACTTTGTGTAGATGACAACGACATATTTTTACAAGTCTTTCGGTTTTCCGTAAATTCCATTTGCTACGTTCAGCTCGAACACCGGGACTTGTTAAATATACTTTTGTATGTGTGTCGAATTAAAAACACGACAAATTGAACAAGGATTTTCTCCAACGACGTGTCTACAGTAAAAGCTTTTTTGATGAAAAATAATATTGATTATCCCGTCGCCCTAGTGTTCGTCTCTATCGTTTGCCCTTCACCAAAATGGTTCGAGACTTTTTGAAGTTCACGCAACTTTATTCGTCCGTTGTCGTATGCCTACAACATCATGAGGAAGCAGAAAAAGATGACCAAAATGAACAAGACAAATGACCATCATTCCGATTTTTGCGTGGGCTTGGCAATGTTAAGCGGGGCGCCTTTAAAAGGGACGGGTCCCTTATGAAAAAAAAAGAAATCTCCACTAATGTTGTCTACCAATGATGCTCCTTGATGAAAGAAAACCTTTTTTGATGCGGCGACAGAAATTAATCTTTTGAACTTTTCTCAGCCTCCGTTTCCATAGTATGAAAAAATTCTTACGGGCAAACATTAAAAAAAACCGAATCGGTAAAATTGATGAAATTCATTGTCCAACCGAATTTCCCCGTGGGACAATAAAAATAAAACACCAGCAAATAAAAGTAAAGCTCCCTTCAACAAGTCCACCCCGGAGCAATTGTATACTTAAAGTCTTTCTGCCTGCCGCCCATTCCATAAGTTAATTAATGAAAGACCTACGGTGAACTTCTTCTCCAATTCAATAATTTTCCATCCCTAAAACGAAAATTTGTGTTTCACTTTACGCGACATGAAGAAGAGGAGATGGGGTGCAAAAAAACTAATTAATTTTTACAGGATACCCAAAAGAAGACGAAAAAAGAAATATTATGAAAACGATTAATTAATGGACTTATTAAATAAATGTTGGAATGATTAATTAGGCAGCAAAACAACAAAGTTTGATGGTTCTTAATGTTTTTGATACTTTTTTTTTTCTTTTACTCGCTTGCTGGCTTCAAGAATTAATTAAACCCAAATTAATATTTGATTGTTAAATGACTTTTTGAATGAACGACGTTGAAACGCGAAACATATTTTTTCTCTTGCTGTTGTTGTTAATATTCTTTAAATTTCCATTTATTTCATCTTATTTCTTTTTTTGCTGGTTGCCATTGCGATGGTTTAAAATTAAATTTGATTTATTTCAAACGAGCCGGAGAAATATTTGTTTGAAAGAATTCTAATTGAGATCACTGCTGTTTCCTTCGATATGTTGATTGATTGATCATTAAATAATGCTCGTAGATATTGACAGATGACCAGGAATATCATTCAACTCGGTTTGCTTTTTTGCTGCTGCTTATGCTGCTGTAGGTAAATGATATTTCCTATGTGTATTTTTAATATGACTGCTGATAGAAATCATCAATCGACTAAGTTGATTTACTTTTATTTGAATTTGATAAACTATTAACATCGCAGCGTGATTTCTACCAACCATCGTAAAACTAGAAAATGTATGGAAGCTGATAAGAATTATTCGATTATATTGAATTTCCAATCGCATTTGGATCAAATTTCACGTTTTGCTCTCATAATCAGCATTCGATCTTTTTATTACGTTTCTTGAATTTTATTAAGTTTCTTTTTTTTTGTCTTCTATATGGAAGTCTAGCTAGGTTTAGAGCTCAGATGTGATTCTTTTTTTTTTGTTCCCACTCGAAATTAACTTCAGACAGTTGGCGACACAAAGTGCATGAGCATACTTTTGAAAATGTGCATTGCAAACATAAAAATTGACGACATTTTCTAACCATCACTTGAGCACGCATTTTGCCAAAGTACTTTCAATAGATTGCATTGCGCGACTTTAGAGAGTGCAAATATCTCAGAAGTACACAGATCCCATTATCAAGCAATACATAAACCTCTACATAATATTCGCATTCTGAATGATGATGTTTGTCGCAAAAAATTAATTGATGTCTGAGACTTTCAAGAGATGTCGTACACGTGATATTTAACTGAAATATTGCCTCCATCATGAACCGTCCGGTTAATGGGAGTAATCAGAACTCGAGGTTATTTTTCAGCACATGCATCATTATGATTTCATTAATTCGTGACATGTATCCTGATTATTGACAAATCACTTTAATGGTAAAATATTATTAATATTTATTTTTTTTCCTGCTTCAACAATAATAAATCCATTAGCCGTCGATAAATTGATACGCCTATATTGAAAGCTGTATCATAACTTTGCTCGTAATTATCCGCCATACATTATCATTATATATATTTTTTTTTTCGGTGCCGCGCGAGCTTACATGACACGAATAACAAAAGATGATCAATTCATGTGTGTGTGCGTGTGAGCTGAATACGAAAGGCAAAAAAATTGAGGGAGAGGAGAAATCTCAGCAGATATTTTATCATTTAAATCATTTAAGTTGTGGCATGATTTAGCAAAATGTTGGCATGATATTATTTTTTTATGTTTGTTATTTGTTAGTATCAATTTGTCATCATCGCTCGATATTCATTAGAATTGATTTTGTCGGAAAATTTATCGCTCATAAAAATCTCTGATGAGTTCAGCTAAAAATTTTGAAAACGAACTGATTATGAAAAAAATTGAAAAGTTCAATCCGTAATAGAAGCGTGTTCACCCACACAATTGGGCAATATAATAAATAGAGATTGGTGTTTATTCGAATACGAAGTCGTGAAAAAGTATCAGTGATGTGGAACTTGAGGGTATTTTTGAGTTAAGCGTAATTTGTTTTTTTTTCGATAACGATTATTATAACATTGTTTTTCGCTAAAAAGTGTTCGCTCAAAGTGTTTTCTGAAGTAATTTGGGCATTGGCGATGACTGAAGTGCCACAGTGGCAACGTCCCAGACATCTCAGCTTCCCGACTATTTACTACAAATTTGTAGCGGGTGATAAAAATGGCAATAAACTAGTAGAATACAAAGTAGCAGACATTCCCGAAGAGCGCTATGAAGAAGCTTGTAGATTTATGGTTAAGCACTTTGTGCCATCGGAGCCCAAACTTGTAGCAAGAAATGCAATAAACGATCCAGATGTGTTGGAAGATTACTTTAATAAATACATGCATGGTATCCAACAAAAGATTTCAGTTGCATGCTACAGACGTGGTTCGCCGGAATTCGTGGGCATTAATATTCTTGAAGTTCTTGGTAGGAATGACAACAGCTATGGTTATGTGGTAATTCAACAACTTTGAAGTGCAAATCAATCAATTAGATTTTTACATTGATTTCAGATGAAATCTCAAACATGTAGGGACAATATTGAAGCGACTGATTATGTTGTGGAACAGGCTGACATTTTCAATCGATACAATGTTGATTATTATCTGTCCGGAACTGGTCTTGCTGTTGATTCAGATTACAGAGGAAAAGGTTGATTACAAATCCGAATTAATTATGCGATTGGCAAATTTAAATTGAAATTTCTAATTAACAGGCATTGCCACAGAAATGATTAAAGCTAGAGAGAGAATGTTGGAATATTTTCATTTGAAAGTAACATCAACTGGATTCTCGTCAATTGCAGCACAACGAGCCGCTTTGAAGGCTGGTTATGTTAGTGATTGCAACATAACGTAAGCCTTGCAAAAACCTAAACAAAAAAAAATGCTTAATTTTTAATAATTTCAGCTATGAAGAACTTTCGAAACTTAATCCAAATTGGGATTTTCGGGGCACCGAATCCAAGTCATATGATCAAATGTCACTGACAATTTAATAAACACTTACAATTATTGAATAATGAGAGTTGAGAGCAATTTGTTCAGTTTTTTTTTTAGGTTGCAGTGCTATCAATTGAAACATTTCCTATGAATGAAAATTTTTCATATGTTTCAATTGTTAATATTATTTACTTAGTTATTGTTCGCTCACGCTGTACTAGAAATATTTAATCAAGCGATAACGCGTAAAGAGAGCAAGTAAATTGGCATAAACGTTCATAAAGTTCTGTCAGTTTTTTGCTATACGTTTAAGAGAGCAGAAGCTTTTGATTTTCTAAACAATAAAAATGTTGTACAAATTCAAACGACCAGAAAATTATGAATTTCCACAGACTTACTACAAGTTCATGGCAAAAGATAAAAATAGCGAGAACATTGTTGAGTATCGTGTTCAGGATTTGACGGAAGACTATTATGAAATTGCACTCGACTTGATGGTAAAATATTTTGTGCCCGACGAAACATTTTGTTCAAGCAAACGTATACCGGAAAAAGAAAATGCTATCAAGGTTATTTGTGAATTTTGGCGCCGAGAATTCAAGGAGCGACTCTCCATTGCATGCTTCAAAGAGGGTAGTAATGAGCTTATTGCTGCCAATTGTCTCGTAGTTCACTCAAAAAATGATCCGAAAGATGATACTGCTGTAGGTATTTACAAAGCATATTTATGGTATTTTTGTTGATACATATTCTAATTATAGCACAATGACCAAGATATTTCTGATATATTTGAGGCAGTTGATTACACAGAAGAACAGTTTGACGTTTATAATAAATTCGGAGTCAATCAATATTTAACTGCTTATGGACTATGCGTTCGTCCTGATTACCGTGGCAGAGGAATCGCCACTGAAATGCTTAAAGCTCGTGTGCCAATTTTAAAAGCTCTTGGGCTCACGGTGACTTCAACAGCATTCAGTGCGATAGGATCACAAGTGGCGGCCAAGAAAGCCGGTTATCATGAAGTCTTCGTTATCAGGTTTGATTACTCTTGATTTTTAAAAAAATTATTATCTTTAAAAGCGATCCCACTACTTATTTCTTATCATATCACGTTTACATAGTTACGAGGAGATTGCCAATATCTTTCCACGCTTCGACTTCTCCACGAGCGAAACAAAAATGTTCAAAACCATGGCATTACAAATTTGAGATAAACCTTGAAATCAAGCTTCAAGTGTTTTTCTTTCACCCTAAAAGAGCTTTTTTTTTGCTCGGTAGCCCACGTGCCATCAAATGTTTCTTCGTCAAATGTTTATTTTTATTTTTAATATTTTTGTTTTGTCGTACGTCAAAAAATCAAAATATTCGAAAACGGATTCAAAAGCTCGCAATAAATATGTGTTATTTGAAAAGAAAAATCAGTTGTATTCAATGCAGCGCTTAAAAAGTTACTCACAGTGAGAGGATGTTTGATTTCCCACACGTTTAGCATCATTGTAATATATCTGATGCAGGCAACAGCGCGTCGGTCGATTACAGAATTCAAGATTTACCTGAAAAGCTTTACGATATAAACGGTGAGTTTATGTGAAGGCATTTCATTCCTATCAAGAAATTATGCTCGGCGGTATTTCTTTGCACGAAAGTGTTGTAAAAGTATTACGAGCATTGTGACGGAAGATAATTGGCGATAAGATATCGTTGGTGTGCTTTTAAGGAAGGATATAATGATGAAATTATTGCACTTAATGTGCTTTCAATCAGTGATAGGAGGAGGCACTTAAAGTATAAGCTTCTGGGGAATTTTAATAATTTTAATCAATAATTTTCATCATCAGCTCGTGGATTCACTTTGCATTTATTAGGACTATTGAGGCTTTTGATATTAACAAAGCTCGTGGGAGACTTTTAGTATTTTATGGTTTGAAAGCGACAGAACCGTTTTAAGTAGCATTCGTAATTAAAAAAACAGCAACCAATTGTGGTAAAATTAAGGAAATATGTTTGTAAATTAATCATAAACATGAATATTTCGAAATTTTCTAAATATTTTAAATTTTCCTAATTAATCGATCTCAAAGGAAATCCAATGAGACTTAAAAAAAAAACCTTGAAATTTCTAAGACGAAATTCTAGCAAAGAATCAAGTTTTGCAACTTTTGGGAAGGGGGCGAATAAAAGTTATGTAAGATGTATCTCGAAAGGGGTTTGATTATGCACGATATGTTTTAAATGTAAGCTTAATAGTTTTTATGTTCACAATAATGTGTGAATTTCACATGCAACGCGACTTTTGATGACATTTTGCGGAATTGGACAAAAATAGAAAGCATTAACAAAAAAAAATAAAAATTTGAGTTGGAGACGCCACGCTTAAAATTTTGGGTTAGAAAAAAATATCTTCGATGCGATGATATAATGAAATATTGAGTTTAACCGTTAGTAACATTTGTGCCTCTGCCGTGATCAGATCAAAAAAGATGACTCTGAAATTCATTTCCGTGTTTTTGGTTCTGTTTTTCGCCAACTATTATTGCAGTGCAAAGCGTAATTTATGATTTTTTCCTTCATAGTGCAAAGTGTATTTATAACTCAAGGTTTTTCAATTATTTGCAGCATTCTTTAATCCATTCAATGTTGCGATGAAAACAAATGGAGGTCCTGATGGACGGACTTGTTAGTATTTGTGTTGATCTTCTGAAAAGCAAATTTGACTAATATAATTCTGTTCCAGTTTCGTTTTCATATCCTAGAAATTCATATAAAATAAATTTGAGTTTTAAAAGAGAACCATTGCATAAGAATAATTTGAACATTGCTGGTTTATTGTCGTCGGTCGCACAACACATCTTCTCGAGATTTGGTAAATCTCATAGGTCAGCAACAACTACTACAGAACCTTCACTTGACTTTAGCAATGAGGAAACTGACGACGATAATGATCATTGGTCATCAACAACTGAAGATGATAGCCATTCATCAACAACCAGAAGTGCCCATGCAGAGGATGGAGCATCTCATAATGGTTATACATATCCAGCAAACCAGTTTGACGAATCTCCAAAAGAAGATTTCTCAATAGAATCTGTTTCTATTGCTTACTTGCCTCCATCAACTACGGAACAAGAGCAAATTGCAAGCTCCTATTTGCCACCAAATGTTTCAAAAGATTATTTGCCACCATCTGAAGATGGACTCGTACAACACATCTTGCCGCCCAACTAATTATGACACCATGTTACCTTGACTTCATTTCTGTGTATATGTTTCCTGGCTTGGCTGTTTTAAAAAATTAGCAGTAAAATTGTTTGCTTTAATAAAAACCACTTTCATTTGATTTTTTTTTTGTCGTCTACATTTTATTAAGATGAGTTTTTTTTTTTCGTCTCGTTTTAGTGGCACAGATTTAGATTTTTTGTTCCGTTAGCGTACATATTATGTAAGATTTAAATAACTGGGAAACCCAAATGGAAGCGGTATTTTGTTAATATCAACACCTTCTGGGACAGAACCAGACATGCTGAAACTTTGACTGCTGGCTACACTAAATTGCTTTCCATGACGGTGCTTAAATTCTCCGATGTCTGTTGCTGCTGACGAACTTGCTGATGCTCCACTGCCTATATTTTTTTTTTGTTGAAAAAACGTTAAGTATCCAATTAATTTAAAATAAATTACTTTTTATTGACATGCAACATTCACAAGACATTCAATTGTATGCATTTAAAGAAATCTTAATTAACTTAAATTTAACACCAAACCATGCTTAACCCCATGGAAAACTACCTGAACCGAAATTACCACCGAAGCTTCCAGCATTTCCATATGCATTGCTTCCGCCTGCTCCGCTGCTTGATCCCGCTGATGCTCCTGAACTTGATGCTCCTCCATGACCTTGATTGAAACTTGATGCCATGCTTGATGATGAGCTTCCTTGTACGCCATCTGGTCCCGTCCATTGTTGAGTGCCAGCATTCGTTTGTGACCCTGAAATGCTACCATCATTTCCAATATGTGATGATTGCCCTTGACTTGTTGATTGTGATCCCATCACACCGTTTTCATTAAATTGTACAGTGTTTGCATTTGCGCCGCTATTTGATTGTCCATGTTGATCTTTATTTGTCGATGAGGCATGTCCACTTGTTTCTGTCTTCTCTCTATCCTTTTCCTTTATCACATTCACGTTTGTTCCAGCATTTGATGCCTGCAAATTTCCTTGATTATCAAAGTTTGCCGATTGACTTTGTGCAGAGTTTTGCTCTTTAAATCCATCAGCGGTATTTGAACTTGATTGCTGTGTATTTGCAGCAGACAGTTGACCTGAAGAGCCATCATTGGCCAAATTTGCAGAAATACTTGAACCTCCAGTATTCTGGAATTGACCAAGTTCATTTTGAACATTCGATGAATGCGTATTTGCTCCAGCATTTTGATTGTATCCAGCATTTTGATTTTGAGCTTGACCTTGAGCATTCGATGATCCTCCACTGAGTTGTGGATTTACACCGGGCGCTACAGGGCCAGGCTGTTGTTGAACTGGAACTTGTGGAGCTCCATGTGGAACGTTTTGATTAATTCCTGGTCTTTGGGGTCGCTGAGGCCTTTGGGGTGGTGGGCGAAGATGTGCTGGCAAATGTTCACCATCATCAGTTGGAAATTGGAATGCTTGCTTTATGAATCCAACGCCTTGCCTTACGGCATTTGTACCCTGCTGAACAAGTCTTTTTCCAATTGGACCAAAAAATCTGTTATCTAAATTTACACCATCACCTTCCACTGTTTCTTCATCGTTTTCCTCTCCTGCATCACGCTTTTTGCGTTCTCTTTCGTCTTTTTCATCAATTCGAACATCAAGGTCATAATCTAGACCATCTGGATTTGTTCCTGCATTAGATTCTTTGCCTTTTGCTGCTTCTTGATTCAGGATATCAATCAAACTATCAAGATCACCATTATCACTTGATCCACTGTCAGTGACTTGACCTGAATTTCCTATATTGGAACCTATTGTACCAATTGGTGGAGGTATTCCGCCATTTACAAATCCTGCGTTTCCTTGATTATTATTCGGTGGCAGAACATTGTTGTTTGGTGGAGGTATTCCGCCATTTACAAATCCTGTGTTTCCTTGATTATTATTCGGTGGCAGAACATTGTTGTTTGGTGGAGGTATTCCGCCATTTACAAATCCTGTATTTCCTTGATTATTATTTGGCGGCCGAACATTGTTGTTTGGTGGACGAATCCCGCCATTAATATTACCTTGTTGACCATGATCAGGTCGAACAGGACCTGATGGGTTAACGCCTCCCTGATTGGGGTAATATCCACCTTGTTGATTTCCTGTGTGTGTACCAGCATTAGCACCACCCTGTGTACCAGCGATAGCACCAGTTTGGCCTGTTTGAGACATTGATTGTGCATTTGCTTGCGAAGTACTTTGTCCAAAACCGATGCCGCCTAAATTAAAGTTATGCGATTGCGATCCAGCTCCAGCTGAAGAAGTAGCACCACTTCCACCAGCAATAGCATTAGCTCCAGCATTACTCTGTGAACCTTGACCATACTGTTGACCTCCATATCCCATCGGAATAAAAAGGCCACCAGGTCTTGGTCTTAAAATATTATTTGCAATTTGTCCAACGAAATTTGCACCCTGCTGAATTGCTTGATTATAATTTTGTTGATAAGGAGAATAAGCATTGAATCCTCCAAAAGGAGATGCACCCATAACATTTGTTTGAATCCCAAAACCTCCCACATTCAATCCGTGTCCAAAGCTTCCACTTCCTGATCCTGCTGATGATGAAGCTGCAGATCCAGAAATCGAATTCGAAATCGGAATTCCAGCTACATTAATGTTGTTTGTTAAGGCTTGGCTAGTAGCTCCACTTTGTCCCCCAGCACCATAACTTTGTGAATGCGCAGATGATAAAGAATTCTGAATTCCAAATAAATTTCCAAGATTAAAGTTATTTGCATAGCTTCCAGCATTTGCTTGTGATGATGAGCCGGAATATTGTTGTGGGCTTGCACGCCCACCATAAATTCCGCCTACTGGTCCGCGTCCATATCCTTGTGGATCTAAAATGATGAAGCCAATTAACAATATTAATCATGCAAATAACACTTAAATACTGAATGTCAGCAGTATCAATTTCAGAAACTTGTAATTTCAAGGATGATTTTGCAATGAATCATTTATTTCTTCTTCCCATTTTATATTTTTAAAGATTCTTCTTTAAATCGAGTTCGATGTAAAGTAAACAAACAAATTGAAAGGTCATAATGTTATCGGTTCTTGAAATTATTGATGAAATTATTCTTTCCATTATTATAATTATGAATATTCAATATTTGTTGAAGAACAACTGAAGATATTTTGAAAAGCTTCTGGCGAACTGAAGACAGGTTTTCTAGTGTTTGTAATTTTGATGTCAATGGAACTGGTTTCAAGGTTATACATTTACGATTCAATCAATTCATTATTTCAACTTTATTCATTATTTTAAACTTTGTATGTTTTAGACACATTTTATGAGGCAACTCAAATATCATTTCACTAAACAATTACCTGCACAGACTAAGCAGCAAACAACAACAAGTTCCGCAACTGTTAAAAACGTTTTCATGTTTGATTAAAAATTTAGCAGTCTTCAATTAATTTATTCAAATGACTCTTTTTATTTTACTTTAACACATCTTATGCTTCAAAGTATTAGCTTAAAGTTCCTTGATCTGTCGCTGACAGTAGTCAAATACCGACTAAACTGAATAATTCGAAGAGATTAACATATATATAAGAAGCATTTCTGACTATTCACCTAAAGAAGATTCTCTTCATCGCTTATTCAATGTGACATACACTCAACTGTGAATGAATACAACTTTAAATCGCGCTTGAATTTCAAATACATAAAAAATGATGTCTGATACTATGAACACACTTGAAAAACGAAGAATTACAGTTGCAAAGATTGGCAGCATACCAAATCAATTGACCATCATACGAACATTCTCATAAAGAGATCAACTTGAATGAACATTCAAATTACTATTTGAATATCATGCATCAAATGGGGAATTCCCGCAATATGTCAACAACGGCCCGACGGTAAACATTGACACACGTCATCAATGGATTAAATCAATTTCAACATTTATTTGGTAAAAATTTTCAAACATTGATTGTTTTTGATACTGCAACCGCATAAATACGTTACTCAAACAGTCAAGCTCATGGTTTTAAAATGCGTGCTGGTAATTCCGGGAAAATAAAAATCTGTATTCATGTGATATAGATCATCGTATCTTGAAAAAAATAAATAAATTATGTGGAAAGTGATTAATTTTGACATCGCTACCGAGAAAAACAAATTAAATCTTACTTTATGGAAAAATTCTCTTCGTACCCTGCTTTTTTAGCTGCAACTTGTGAGCCGATGCCAGTGAAAGCAGTCGTGGTAACTTTTAAATTGAAAGCTTTCAAAAGCGGTGCACGAGCTTTGAGCATTTCAGTTGCGATACCTCTGCCACGATATTCAGTGTCGACGCATAAGCCATACGCAATCAGATATTCATCTACGTTATAATGCTCGAATGTGTTGAATTCCTGTTTGGCATAGTCCATTACACCGAATATATCATTCAGGTTCTGTGATTGGAACTATAAAATGAGTGGAAAATTGGACATGTCTATTATTCATACATGAATAACGAATATCGCGACTTTACATGCGCATTAGACTTTTTATCATTCACTGATGAAACTGATAACACATTCATGGCAATTATATCGTTTGAGTTTTCTTTAAAGCATGCAATTGAGAAGCCCCGCTGCAGAACTTCTCGCCAGAATTGTGAAATTTCCAAAACCGCTTGACGATCACTTTTAATTCTTCGCGTTTTTCCCATTACTTCATCCTCAAAAAAATTCTGTATCATATATTGAATGCCTTCCTCGATGCGATCCAATGGAAAATCTTGCACACGAAATTCAATTATTTGGTTGCTGTGCAAATCGCGAGCTTTAAATGTGTGGTAAATTGTTGGATTAGTTAAACTACGTCTTCTCTCGAAAGCTGCCATTTTTTCCGTCAGTTGTTTATTTGACAAAAATAACAAATTCACTAAATGATAAACTTGAAAATTTGTCAAGTATTTCTAACTTTATCGTGTTATCAGTAATTTTTCAAATAATTTATCAATATTATCGATAACAACTACGTAAGAATGTTTAAAGTAAATTGAATTGATAAGAAAAAAAAAATTTAAGATAAATTCAAAAGCTTACTACAAATTTCAAAGTTTCTGAAACTTTAGATCCACATGTAAGTCTTACACAATGCCAGATAAGGAATGTAAAATTGTGCAAGTATGTATTTTTAGCAGCTCTTGAGAGTTTTGACAATTTAATCTTGATGGCAGAACATTTTTTTTCCCTTATCTTAGAAAATTCACGTAAGCGTCACGTATTTTAATTTCTTTTAACCGACTCTCAGCAGGAAAAAAAATAATATCATATGCATCTCACAAATTAATGGCATGAAAGCAAATTTGAAGAGATCCTTTATGATAATCCTCCGTTTTTTTATTATATAGCAGCTCAGAAAATGTGAACAGAATGATAATTTTTCTCGCAAATGTTATGTGTGAGAAAAGCTTCTTCAGTTGGTTTTAAAGCACCAGAATATTTAATAATATAAAAAAAAAAGTTTAATATAATTTTATATCCCTGCGCCATTAATAAATGTCACGTTTAATGAAAGCGGTAATTGAAAAATATTTAAATTACAGTCAATTTCAAGATGTTCAAGTGCGCTACCATTAAGCGCTGCAGGAATGTCATATGCAATGGTTTAAAAGTTATTGTCTAATGATATTTTTAAATTTAAAAAAAAAAATTGCATAATACTCGCGGCTTTTATAGTGCCGCGTCTAAAGCTCTTTACGTTAAGCTTATAGAAGCATTGCATGCTTCCTTTCCTGATTCAACTCTAAAATGTAGGAATATATTGTACAGAACTTAATTTTATTCAAACATTCGCCACATTAAAGTATGATTTACTACCATTAAATTGCATTTCTGTTTGCGTTGTGCTGAAAAAAAGGAGCTTTTTCCACATTTAAGTTATTTAAAGTATATTATGTGCGAGCTTGTCTGTTGCACCACTAAGTGGAATATGGATACTATTTTTACTGACCTATCTCATCAGTCTTTCAAGTTCAGTGCTTTCAATGCTTCAAATTTATTATTTGACATCATAACGGAGAGAAAAATTAAAAATTTGGACACTTAAAAAGGTTGAAATTGTTCATCATTTTTATGATTGAATCCATCTTTTTTTTCTCATTTCCTTTCATTATATTTTTTCCGCGATTCTACGTGTATTTGTGTATGTTTTGTTGAAAAAAAAAAAAAGTAACACAGGATAATAAAAATTTTATGGCAAGGATTTTGTTTATTTTCCTATATATCTGTGCTGTGAGATAAAGGAATAAAGATATAAAATGATGTTACAATTTAATTAAAATTTATGGGCACATACATTTGTTTTGGAAAAAGCAGCTTTAGCAGATAGAGGAAATTTTAATTAATTTTATTTCCACTTAAGGTCGTTTCAATTTATGTTTTCAATTAGCATACTTTAGAACTCAAGTCGGAAAATCCATAAATTTTTGCATTTATTCTCATTTTGGCTCACAATTTTCTTCCTATAAGGCACCAGATACGATCGGAAGATTGTGATATAAAAAGATTGTACAGTGAGTACAAATTCAAGGATTAAGGAAAATTAAGTTTCTTCGCATCCAATTTTCGATCGATCTGATCTGAATTCAAGGAAACCAAAATCATTTTTTTAGCATTCATGAAAATATTCATGGACACAAATATCATTCGTGCAAAACAGCTTTCCATATATGGAAGTGTTGCCATCATCAGCCATCAGCATACATTGATTAATCAACGATTTCACAAAAAAAAAAAATAATCGAAAGTTGGCGAAACGGATTTTTGTGCAACCTACGCAATTATTTTAATGTTTCAAGATATTCATATTTTTTTTTTTCGTGACTTTTACTTCTTCTTCGTTGTTGAAAGGTTCGACGTGCTGCTCCAACAAGTTTGACTTCTTAATAACCAACCTGATGCCAATGTTATAATCAGCAGCGTAAGGTAATGAAATATCAAAGAGATCATTTCATTCTAAAGTCAGTTTCATTTTATGTAATTCAATAGTTATCTATAAGTATCATTTTGATTTGCAAAAACTTCTACTGAAACACTGTGCAACCTAGTAAAGTGGCATTTTTAATCATAAAGCCATTGAATATCTCTTTCCCTTATTTCTAGGTAGCAAGCATAATTTCACATAAATTACCTTTAATACTGTAATTACTTTCAAGCAGAGGAGAAAAAAAAATATTACGACATGAAGAAACCTTTTTTAATGAGCAACGCGAGCAACATGATAGCTGGCGCATAAAGAAAACCTTTATTTTGCTTTATCGCGTTTGTAATTATGAGAGCTGTGGATGGAACAAAAATATTTTCAACAACTTCTCTATGTTCCGATAATAAGTTTAACGTTTGCATTCCAGTAAAAGAGAAGCGATTAACGACATAATGGAGACACAAAGTAAGAGACCTTGGGCTATGCGATATTATTTCAATCGCAACGCTCGTTTGAAAATATTAAACGCTCCAGTGCTGATCTCAATCTTTCATCAACAAATCACAGAGGCAATAAACAAGTCCGCACCAATATTAAAATTAATTGTTTGTTTGCTCCCCAAAAAAAAAATTAAATAAAAGATTCAAATCCTCCATTGCTATAATGTCGCTGTTGAATTAATAGACATTTAGTTGAAACATGAGATCAGTTCCGTTGAGCTCATTTTAGCGATTTGCGCGCATGATTTGATTAATTATTTACGACTCACATAATGCTTTAATAACAATTAATAATTTCGCTGATTACTTTAGCGGAGGTTACAGCCGATGAGCTTCCCATGATACCATTCATTAAATTACTCCATGATTAATGAAATTTTGAACTTATTTTAATCAAAATAATAAAAATATTCTTTGCATAAATTGAATGAGATTATTTAATCTCGACGAAGAAGTTTCTTATTCCGACATCAACTCGATAATTAAATTTTACATATCAAATTTCAATATTTTCGTGATCGAATCCGGATTTTAATTAAAAATTTTAATAATTTGAATATGATTTTGATAATGAATATACAAAATTGCGTCATAATGCACAATTTATGAATGTACTTAGAAAAAAAAAAAAGATGATGTCAAAAAGGCAAACACCATCATGCTCTGCAGACCACAAAATTGCTTGTTAAACGCTTGACAAAGTTTTTCCCTCTTCGACGAAATGAGTAAAAAAAAATTTAATTCAGTCCAACGGTCACCGATTGATATTATACCTTAAAATGGGTCTTCTATGTGTACTTTAGTTTTGCGCAAAATCGTCTTGCAAGACATTTTAATTGATTGCTTCCCATTGCGTGTGTACGAAATTTTAAATGCTCAATTTGATGCGAAATTTATAATTATTGTTATTTTGAAATGGCAAAACAATCGAAACAAGAATCGAGTGCCAGCTTTGTAAAGTGTAATTTAATTCAATTTAAATTAATGCAATGTTAAATGTGTAACAAATGGCTCATAATCGAAATTTATATTTAAGACCGGACAACTGTAATTATTAGTTGAGTTGAATCGAAGAGCTAATGATTAATTGCACTTTAATCTCGCAACACGAGCTTAAAAAGATTGATGGAAGTATTCAAGGATGTCGTGCCGGTTCATCATTGCCATTTAATGCGACGTAATTTCATTCACTCTCCCTCTCTCTAATACTCTATTTGCCAGTCTTGTCCCTCCCAGCAATGAACTAATTGATGCGATCAAAACCTTTTAATTTTCATTGGAAAAATCACAACCGTACTCAATTAAATGGCAATCAATGGCATTTCAAATTGTCTTTCTACAGCAAACGGCACCAAAACGAAAGAAAACAAAATTCGCAATTTATTTCTGACTCTTTTTTTTTGTGAAATGAAAAATTTCATGAAATATAAGGTAGCAGAATATTTACAACATCCGATATTTGTCGGGAAATTTATAAACGTTTATAAGTGCACCATGAAGCAGGAAAAAAAAGAGAACCTTAAAATATGCTAAAAGAGCAAATATTTTCTTTTGGCTCATTTCATTCAACATTATGTGCATACAACGAAGAAGAATAAAAAAACAAATTTCGCAACAGAACAACAAAAATCAATAATGCAAAATTGTTTGTAAATGTTGAATTTTTATGGTCGAAAGAAAAGTGACTTGAGACTTGTTGTTTCATTTCCAAATTGTGTGCGATCAAATATCTCTTCCTGGCATCGGATCATCGTAATAAGATTCCCATTCAACAAGCAAAAAACGTTTCAGGTGGAATAAAGTTGCGTTCGCATGCAATTTCAATTGTTCGAATATCGCTGAAGCATTTTATGTTTAGCAACAAGTACAAACATTACCATACACAAGTAACTCATTTAATGCCACTTTGTGTGATGTTCGTTTTCGCTTCAATCAATCACAAAACGAGCAACATATTCAAGCAAAGAAAAAATATATTCAATGTTTCCTTTTGGCAACGACAAACGACAATTTTTTTTTTATTGATATCAATTTCAATTTGATTTTCCGCTCTCGAGGAATTCTCATTTTTTTACTCCTGCCAAGGATGAATCTTTAAATTTAGCATGAGATATTTATGGGGGACGATAAAAGTTGTGGTTCCGTATATAAACAGCGCACATGGAATGGTGCACATTCGAGCGCAAAAGTTATGTTGGAAATCTTCTGAGATCGTTAAATCAAGTTATGAAATATGCGAAATGTAGTAGAAAAATATAATTGGTTCCCTCGCGACTCCCATTTTCATATGTGTGTGATATGAACGGTGTAGTTGAGCTAAAGGGAAATGATATGAGTGCTCACTAGAGCAGCAGCAATTCCATTAAGCTCGGTGATGAAGAATTACTTGAACCAGAACACTCAAAGAAAAAAAAAATAATAATGAAACTCCAGAATACTTTACACTATGAAGGAGGATAAAAAGCTCCGTGCTTGAGTTGTGAGCACAATTGAGAGTTGCACAAATTCAACATGTGTTTATGACAAAAAAAAACTGAAATCATTTAGATTTGTGCATAAAGATATGCATCATTATGATTTCCTGTTAGTTATTCGAATATCCGTTATTGCCGCTGCTGTCATTGTTGCCATTAGCAAACATATCGATTTTGCAAATTACAAATTTCTTTGCGAAACGCGATTAATTCTCTTGGAATTTTATCGGAAAAAGACGCTATAACATTAAGCAATAAAGTGTTAATGCGCACGACAATCTCATCTATTGAAATGACATCACATTATGTGAAAAAACTGCTGTAAAAATTCAATCATTTATGCGCATTGGAAATTGTGCAAGAATATTCGAAGCATATTTGTTCGTATCGTTTTTGCACTTCATTTGACTAATTTTTATGTTTCACAATAATCGCTGCTCGTGACTTGATAGCAACACTTCATTTGCAAATGATGGCAATAAAGTTGCAATCAGAAAGCTGTAAAATGCTAAAATTTTATTTCATTCCTTTCAAAATAAAAAAAAAACTTGAACGAAAGTGCAAACGCTCGTAAGAAAAAAATAATATTTTGAAAAGATTTTCTGAAGTGAATTTTAATTTGAGCAAAAGAGTTCTTGAAAATTTCCACTCAATTATCCTAATTGAAATTTCTTCTTCAAGACTTTCGCCCCATTATAATTTCCCCGCCGTTAAGTTTTCAGCAACCATAATTAAGCCGCCCTGCAAAAAAGATAACAAATTTTCGTAATCAAGTTGGAATTGTTTTCGATTCAATAAGAATTTTAGGTGTAAAAATTGAATAGAACAATTTAGAGGGTACGAATTATGTTTATAGATCAAAAGGATTTTCATTATGCTAATTGTTACGTTATATTGCTGATGTCAAGGCTTTAATATTTTAATCGAGGTCAATTAATTGAAGCGTAAGATTCCATCCCTCTCTGTTGTGCTGTTGTCGTGCATGTATGCTAATCATCGCTTAAATCTTTCACAATAATTTTTTTATAGCAAACTAATTTTCGGCAGCAGCTATCGCCTACTATTTAAAGGACACATGCGGCTTATGAAATGAATTATTTATGATGACCCTTTGTTAGATTTCACAGTCAAATTATTTTCCACTGAATAATCATTAGCAGTGGCTTTTAATTCATTCGTTCATTTGCTGGAAGGCAAATACTTGACTACACAGTCTCGATGCGGTTCGCTTTCTGATATAAAAAAAAAAAACGGGACGACTCAACTAATGTTTTATTCAAAGGGATCCGTACAAATGAATGAAAGGCCAGATTTTGCGAAACATCATGAATGGATTGTGGAGATTACGAACTTGGGTAGCGGCTGCTCGTTCACTATAAAAATTGTCCTTTTCTTTCACAAGGATCCCTTTCATGTATTTTTTTTTTTTTTCAATTTCCAACTCATGCATTGTGGAAGCACACGATTTCAGTGGCTCCTAATTAACATCTATGTACATATGTACACATGGCGAAAATGAACATTAATTATTAAAAAATCTTCAAAGAAGAAAGAAAAACACACTTGACTTTTATAAATAAATTTTAATTGTTTGTTGGTTCTTGGAAGTCAATGCGTAGGTAGTCACTAAATTAAACAACACTAAAAGTCAAGCACTCACGTAACATTTGTCAAAGGTAGCAAGGCACTAAACATCCAATGGAATGACATTTTAGACGACTATAAATTATGCTCCTATTAGGCTACGAAAGGCGACACATAAATCATATTTTCTAACGACCCACGCAAATTGCAATTAACAAGGCAGGAATTTAACTTTATACTACGCGAATAATATTTTATGTGTTTAGTTTTTATAGTTGAAAATGCGATAACTAACAATTCCTTTCTGTGATTGAAGTTTAATGCAGTTTTTTTTTTTTTTTCAAGTTGGAAAGCCTTGGAATCGAGTTTGGCATAAATTTATGTAAATTAAATTTCTCTTTCTGTGTCGAAAAATTCGTTAAGTTCATTGATATTTGCGCTGAGATTATTCGACATCGTTCAAAAGTCTTGTAAGCTTTCGATTTAATACATTTTTTTTATATGTTATCTTACGACTCGATTTACAAAAGTGTCCCTTTCACAATTTGCCCGCAAACGTATTTTATGATCTTTCAAAATGATATCTTAGTCACAAGAGTCATCATTTTCAATCTTAATGCTTCTGTAGCATCATGAATCGAGTGTGTATATTGCGACACATGCTGCATGTGGCAAATAAATTAAACATTTGGTCCGAGCTCGACTATTAAACTCGATTTCTGATAAATCTTAACTTTATTTGTCTTATTTTCTGAGTTTTATTGTGAGAAAGAGAAACAGCATCTAGGAACAACTCTCGAAACAATCTTTATTTAAAATTTTCCCATGATGATAATTAAGATTTTCTTCGAAATTGTGAAATAAGCAAACATATGAAAGACTTCTATAAAAGACAATTAGGAATGAGGAATTGCTGTGCCATGGGCTGGTTTGTTTTATGATAAAATTTGAGAGAGAAATTAAACTTAAACATATATGAAACCCACCCACGTTCACTTGCAAAATGTCGAACATCTTCTTCCGCCCCTCATACACCAGTATCAAAAAAAAAAAAACATTCCCTCGAACATTTTCCCATTACTCGTTATCAATAAAATGTAATCGGCAACACACAAGAATAATAATAAGAAAGCGAAGAACTACTAAACTTCCCCTCTCTCTCTCTCTGTTTCTTTCTCTCCTTTTCGTTCGGCTGTCAATTCACATGACACTGCAGCAGCATGAAATTTTCAAGGAAGAAAACTTCCCTTACGGCTGTCGATTAAAATAATTTTTCTTTTATGGAAAAGAAAAAAAAAGGGAAAATTGTCGAAATTGTAAAATCAATTCAACATTTTATTGCACACCATCAATTTTCATTCAGCGTCGATCTGTGATAATGCCAAGGCAGTTACTTCTTTGACTCGAACAGCAAAAAAAAAAGAAAATACTAAAAATATTCGAGGGAGAAATCGTACATACAAGTTTTGTGTCATCATTTTATTCCTTGTCGCCCCCGCACTCAGAATTGGAAAATTTGCTGGAAAAAAAACATGAGCTACAACATTTTGTGACAACAGAATAAGAAAAAAAGAACTCTGTAAATGTAAAATAACATTTTTTTCTGAGGGAGAATCGAAAAATAAGAAACTTGAACTTTATCGAAGTGGTCGAATGTCTTCATCATCCCTCTACATCTTATGCAGAGATTGAAATGGTTCCATAAATCCACGAAGGGTTCATTGACATTTCACTCTCCGTTTGATAAACTTTAAAAACCTTTCTGACAGCCGAAAAATGTTTATACAACTAAGTAGAATTTTTCACAGTTCTCTTTATTTACGGGATGGAACTATCAACCCTCGCCATTTAAAACAGTGTTCGTTGCGTTTTGGATTTCATGCGACGCGAGGGGGCGAATTGACGGAAATAATTTTTATGGATTATATTTTGTATGTTTCATCTCTGTCGGCATGCTGATGCATGTAACATAAATAAACAACCTCAGCTGAGGGAATTGTGAAAATATTCATGGGGAGGAATAGCTGGAAAAACATGTTAAGGAATCACATTTCTACACACATATTAAACCAACCAAAAAGAGTGTCAAAGACATAATTTTTATTTTGTAAACTGTTTTTATGACTCAATTTCAAGGGCAACACAAATGAACTGCATTGATTAATTGTTATTAATTGTGAAACGTCTCGAAACTAATTAATATAACTTATTCGGAAATTTTTATGGAAATTTGATTTCCTTAATTAAGCCGCTTAACAAATTACATGAAATAGTGCTTGTTTGCTCGTAACCTAGTTCTAGATTTGGGGCCACAACAAAGCAACTCCTATTGCGTAATATTCGAAATGCTTGTTTTCCAATGCTTCACTCAATTAATTTGATTTTATATTTTATTCATGTTGCACTTCTTGCGATTCATCAAAAATCATTTTTCATACAACAAATCGAGCTGATGGAATTCTACAATTAAACAATTCAGTTGTGCACCATGCAAGGTTATGAATGCTTTTTATAACGTTGAAGTAACCGAATTCCACAAATGCGGCTGAGAAACAAGTCTCAATTTAATGGAATGAGGAAGAACCTCACGCTGTTGATGAGCGATGAAGAGGAATCAGAACACATTCCCCAAAAAAAAAATAAATATGTATTTTAACGTTGTTCGCATTCCACTCTTGTCCAGACTTGATGAAAATTACTGTAAAATCATTTTGGAACAATAACAATCGAGCGAACATTAATAAAAAAAGAATTTTCCCACTGTCAAGTTCATGCACAACATCATGTATCGCTTTCAAAACAATAGCACCGAACTCAGTGATACAATTTTTTTTTTTTGTGATTTTATTATTTAACACAATAATCGGAGCAACTATAAAAGCAATTATTTAAATGATGTGAAATAAAAATATTTTTTTTTTTTTCGGTTCCACTTGCTTTTGTTTTCATTTTAATGTTTGTAAAACTATTTAGTTCTGGGGAGAGAAAAAAGTATTAAAACATTTCTGGGGTTTTTGGAGCGATGGATTTATTTTATTATTGTACAATTAACATTGATGTAATAGAAAATTTGTTGCGGTTTAGTTTACACAAGTTTTTGCTGGCTGTCTGCTGGAGCATAATGAGACATGCTTTGATTTAACTGCAACCTTGAAATGGCGTTGTCAGATCGATTTTTCATTTAAATGTCTCAATTTAAATCTTGTCCTCAAATTCAATTTGTTCCAGTTTTTTGAAACAACAAAAAAATATGTTTGCGCAATTATTGTTGCCGATACAAGTTGATCATGTCAAGATGTCTCAACGCGTGTAATTCAAGTAAATATATTTTTTATTTTCGTAAGTCTCAATGACTCTCAATTCTCACAATTTGTTGCTTTCTTAAGGTTTTCTACAGTTTTCTACACTGTGTAGCGCCACTCTCTCCGGCGTCTGAAACGTAAGCTGATAACTGTAAGAAATATGAGCAAAACAAAAACAATCTTGAGGCAGAATCGCTGTGGCCTCAACAAGAGCATCGATAGGCGACATTGTAAACGGCATAAATTACGATAGTATTTGTGTTCGGCATGAGACACGCGCCGTTTCGGCTTTTTGAGCAAGCAAAACTTCGTGTCGCATTTCGAAAACCAAAATAATATTGTGAAGCACAACAAAATTCTCTCTCTCATCTTGCCTTTGGCCTTGCATGAAAAATTTAAAGGAGTCCAACTGAAGCCAGTTGTATTTTTACAGTCGTGCCGCAACGATCGTTTATCGCATTTCATTTAATTAAAGAGATTTTAAAGAAGAAAAAAAAAACACCAACTGTGTGAAAGTTCACTAAAATCAGGTTAAAAAAAGTCAATCAGGTGAAGCTTATCAAACTAAAGTCATCATCATAAGTTTCAACAACAATATTTCGGCATTTCTTTTCTTTTGTTAAAGTGATGAATTGAATTTAAAAGTTCGTCGAGAGCCAACAATAAAAAAAAAGAATGTCCATTTGCTCTTCACTCCGCGAATGTAATTGACTAAAGATAAAGTCGGAAGCGGAGCAAAATAAACAGAATAATACCGAAAAAAAAGACAAATTAAATTCCCCCCCGAAAAAAAGGAAGAAAAAATCGATTTACGATTTGGGCAAAAAAAAAAAAAGAAATAAAACGGCAAAGCAAAAAAAGAATTTCCGCTCTCGGTTGGAAAATTTTTTCGTGTTGTTGTGTTGGTGGAAATAAAACGTTAAAGTTTTTCCTTCGCTGCTGTTGTGTGCCGCAACCATACACACAATTTTCCTGCTGCTGTTTTGCACCAGACTAACGCAAAAAAAAACATAGCACTAAAAATTTTTGTTTTATGCGAAAAGTTTTGCAAGTGAAAAATTTAGTTTATATACGAAAAAAAAAAAAAGTCGAGCTACATTGCATCTGTGGCTGAAGTGCATGAGCACACTATGAAGTTTTATTATTGCCGATAACAATTTGTGAATTGTGAGTGCGTGGGAAAAGCAAAATTTACCAATCGACAAAAAAAAAAAAATATTTTACGGTGTAAATTCAATTACAGACAACAAAAAAAAAAGTCTTTTTAATTGCTGATGTTGGAAAATTAAACATTTTTTTGCATGGAATTTTTAAAGCTTCGCGTTTCAATTTCTCTTTCGATAAAACCGAGTCAGGTGAAAATTGTGAATAAATTCCAAGCACTGAAGTAGCAAAAGGGCTCTTTCGAGAAACCCTATTAAAATTAATTGACGGTGGAGAAAATAATCAAGAAATTCCTTGGATGGTAAACATCTTTCTCCTGCCATAAGGTAATAGAGAGTTCAAAAGTAAACAGTTTTGAATAAAACCGAGAACGCTATAGCTATAAGCAACCGAACAACGAGAGAGCGAGTGAGTGATATCGTTTGTAATTAATTTCCGAGAAGGAACATCGCACCACTTTTAAAACTACCTTTGTTGTTAAAATATTTATACTGTGCACTGTGGGATTGAAAGGTGCCGTATGATAATCGTGATATCAAGTGAAAAGTGAGGCATCTTATATAGGCGTCGGAGTTATAATAATTGGTGGATTAATGGATTACTTGTGAGGAAAATTGTGTAGAAAAATAATTTCACAGACTTTGCAGTTTAAAATTTACCTGCGATTGTTGAGTTTGCTTCTTTGTTGTAAATTCAATTTAATCAAATCCATACCATTACCAAATTGCCGCGGGTTCTCTTTATGCGAAGGGTGAGTCTGAATATAGTATCTATAAGCATTTTAAGTTTTGCCTAGGTCAGAAGCCAAAGCCTGCAAAAGCGAGGAATTTCTGTTTATTCTAATTTGTTTCTGACAATAAATACATTTTCCCCGAAAGCGTTTTGTGCCGGAGCGCAAACAGCAAGACAGAAAAAAAGTAATTCTCTGAATTTATGAAACGACTTGATACTTTTTTTTCTCAGCGACTATGTTTTGTGTTTATTTAGCAAAAAAAAAGAAGGAAATCTTATCTGGTCGGGAATTATGAGGGGTACAACGGTACAACCTTATTAAAATGAAACCTTATCAATAACACTGAAAGCTACCGTTGGTTGTGCAGGTTTTTTTTTCGCGTTACTTTCATCCAAAATCATTTCATCGGAAACGAATCGGAAATCGTAATTTTTAGAAGGAACTTTAACAAGGATTTTCAAAATTCTATTAACAAACTCAAACAAGATTATGAGATAAAATTCATATCATCTCAGGGAATTTGATCCAAGCAAAGAATTCACGAATCATCCTTCGCCACAATCGAAATCAATTGCCTAATGTTTATCTACTAAACTGGAAGTCATTCTCAAACATGATAACCAAACAAAGCACAGATAAACTTATCGTCGAAGGTAAATTGAAGGAATAATGCTCATAATGATACTTTGAAAACGTAGGCGCTCACAACAAATAAAGCACAAAGCATCAAATTCGTCGGCATATAAATATTTATCGGTAACAGCAAATAACAAAAAAAAAGACAAATAAAGAAAAAAAAATACATATATCTTTCTGTCAATGGAATATAGAAAGAAAAACCCAAGGGATATGATACACAGCACAAACGAAACAAACGTGAAAAGCTTCCAATCCGTCAATCATATAAAAATAACTCTTGATTTCAGTTGTGTGCGTTGGTTTCGGTTTGTGTTTGTGTTTGATATAGCCTTTCTTCGAACCCCCTTTCTTAGTTCTGTTGATGCTTTTATTGAAAAATTATTTCGAAGAAATCTCTGAAAAATTCATCGGAGAAATGCTTAACATAAATTTATTTTCAATTTTATTCAATCAATCATTATTATCGATTAATTCTAATATCTCATACATTGCTGATGAGCTTCCTACTGCTTTAACATTTCCCTTCTTTTGCATATTTAGTTCGATTAAATATGTGCACGCTCTCTAAGAGCGTTGTAGGTGGCTTCGCTATCTGTTCTTTTTTTTTCTTCTTTCTGATGAGTATTTATATGGCATTAACATCACATGGGTCGATACCGTTGAAAAGCAGCATCGCACAATACATAACATTACACATGTAACATGTTAGAAAAATCATCAAGAAAAGAGTTTAAGCATTCGAGACATGTGCACAATCATGTGAGAAAATATTGTATGCGGAGGGATAAAATAAACAACAATTCGAGCGAGCGAACATTGTCTGTATGTTTGTTGATCGAGTGAATCATTTTTCTCCATCCTTTACCATGTTGCACCCATAAGTCATTAAATATGAGCTCGATTTCCTCACTATGCCACCGAGAGAAAAAAAAATTCTCATTTCCCGTTTCGTCTTCCTTTAACATTTCATTTCTTAGATATATATCTTCTGCACTATTAGATTGTAGAGTAGAGGGATGTGAACTAGAAATATATTCTTTCGCCCAAAGAAATTCAATTTTCAATTTTTAAGGCGCTCGCTTGCATAAGATGTCATTTTTCTTCATCAGCTATGTCAAGGCAAAATATTTCTTGTTAATATTTAAATAGACAACGGAAAAAAAGGAAGAAGCATGGAGAGAGCGCGAATGAAGATGGAAACGAAAAGATGTTATGTCATCGTATGAAAATGATATGGAAATTTCATGTAGCAAGGACGAGAGAAAAAAGCAACTGACTAAAACTCAAAGTCACATTAAAATGTTGAGCGAGCATAAATTAGGATGCTGATGGAAGTGATGCATCAACTTATGCGGGGGCGAGAGAAGTTCACAGGGTGGAGTCGATTTGAGGATATTTAAATATCACCACTGCCTTTATGAATAATTCAGCCGTTAATAAAATAGAATAATTTCATAAAGTGACTCCTCGAAAAAATATAAAATAAAATGACATGCACACAGAAACCACGATTCAACCCCCAAACATTCCCGGGATCAAATGGCTTCGAGGGTAAAACAATATTAAATGCGCTCTAATTTGTGAACATCCTCAGTGCGCATCTGGATCAGTGAAGTACTGAAATATTTACCCAAGAAAAGGAAAATATTCACGAAAATAATGCAAAGCAATCTCATCAGCGATGATGGAAGCAAGTCGAAGAAGACATTTTAAAGTGGAAGACAAACATTTTTATGATTCATAAAAATTTGCTGAAATTTAATGACGATTTCGATTCTTGAACTGCTAAAATAAATCAAACTGAAAAAATTCCAAAATCACGTAGAAAAATATTATTTTTTACAGTGAATTCAATGTTAAATTGGAATTCAATTTTCATCGTCATGATTCAAAAAATTTCTATTATAATTTCTATAAAAAAAGATTCAAAGTTTCCCATCATAAAAGAAGAATTTTTATTGATAGTTTGTCATCATTTTTTCTGGTCAACGATTCACACAGAACTGACAATAGCAGAAATTTCTTCAAAAGGCGGAAAAAAACGATTACAATGATTAGAAGCAAGCAACTCAATTTGAACATTTCTTTTGGTGTCACAATGCCATCAGAAAAATGATGGAACCAGAGGACAATTGAAACAATCATTTCTGGTTCATCTAACTGGAAACTTAACTAGTTGCGCGATTTTAAATTTACATTTCTCAAAATTAAAAATGAGAAACAGAAAAAAAAAAAACTTAAAAGAGACAAATGACAGCAAACGCATATTTAAGACATTTGAGTGAATTTCTCATGCTAATCTCCATTATCTAAATTGCTCAAACGATTAGCAAAACGACATGAATTTGATGTCGATGTTATTATGAATATGGAAGCGATCACTAGAGACGACTTCAACATTAAAAAGCGACTCGAAGCAAAATTGTGTGGTCATGTAATTAATTTATTAGTCCAATTCCCATCTATTAGTTAATTGAAAAATCACCAAACAAAGACATTCGTTCGACAGAATAATTTTTTATACATATGCTCGTGAATTATATTTGATGCTCTAATTGATTGGAACTGAAATATTTCTTCTTGCTTATTCATGGACACATTTCATAACCGCCAGATCTGGTATTGAAATTAAGTTTCGGTTTGTAATTAAATCGCGCTCGCGCAGTTGCAGAACATTTCGAGTGGCTTGTGAAATGAGATTTTTTAATTAAAAGTGAATAGTTTTGTTCCGGATACGGATGAATGTTCATCTCACTGTTTAAATTTTCAAAATACGAGTAAAGTAAATGGAACTTCGATATTTACTTTTTCAATTTACATTTAAATTCTCTTTTTTTTCTCATTTACTTTCGAAATGAGACTTTTGGAAAAAGCAATCAATTATCGAGTATTTGATAATCAGAATTTCGATCTCCTGGAAGAAGTTTCGATTGGATTTAATAATAGTTTGAACGCTACATACATCTAAACTAGCAATTGAGCCCGTTATTGCGTAACATCACCACGTGCGTTAATATTGTATAAAAAAGTTATAGTTTTCAGTTAATACGAGCACTGAATTTAAATTAGATCTGATTGTTACACAAGACATGATCCAAAAAATCAGTTAAGAACAAGCGATAGAAGTGTAACAAAGTCACATTTTCGTGGAGTTATAAAGCTCTTTAAGGCAAATTTTAACGCTCTTCAGTCTTGGCATATCAAAATGTTATTTTGTTTTTATGATTTAACTTTGGAAGGAACGTAAAAAAAATTAATTTAATGTGATTATAATTTTTCTTTCTTGTTACCTAACGAAATAATCATAAGACGGCGGATTATTTTGATAGAGTCATTCTCGTCTCATTATAGCGAGCGTCTTATAAAGCGTTCGTAGCTTGTTCTTTCGCCTTGTTATGTGCTCGCGCTTGTTTGCCCATTTTTTTTTTTTTAATCTAGATAAATAAATTTGAATTCATTGGATGATTCAATTTGATGTCTTAATTTCACAAAGGCACAAGTGGATTAAGCAATGTGGGCAACAGCAAAGAATTTTGTTGTTTGTGGTTTCAAAATTGAATTTTTCTTGCTTGAGCTTATTGTCGGGGAGGCCAATGAATATTGTGGACAGAGATACTATGAATAGATGAATAACAGACTCATTTTCATTATAAATTATAAACGAAAAAAAGAGATTTCGAAATAAAGAACGAGAGACAATGATTATAATTAAAAAATAATTATAAATTTTCTCCTCAAGAACTCATGTTTCGGCATTTGTTTTTTTAATTAGGAAACATTCTATTTAAACTGTTTCAAGTTTCCATTTTCAACTCAAATGAATAGCATTCTTTTCCTGGCGAAAACTTATAAATAGTTATGGACTTCTTAAGAATAGCACATGAAAAAAAAAAGAAAGAAAGAAAGAAACTCAATATCAAACGAAACCGACTCAACAAAGAGTTTTGTAGCCGCGTCAAACGGGCATTCCGACAACTGGGATTTATGCGAATGAACCATCTCAATTAGCACTAATTATTAGCGTTTCATAAAAGCTAACAAAATGCCCAAAAATTGCGTGGTCGCGTCGAAATTATAAAAAAAGCAGCGGATTATGAGCAACGGTAGTAAAAAAAAATTGGATTTAAAAATAAATTATCACTGTGCCACGATATAAATAAGCTCCCTCAAAAAATAAACAATTGACTGATACAACGAACGAGACATTCTGGCTATTATGATATTTATGCTCACTCCAATTATGACCGAATGTTTACGGCAATTTTCAACGGTCCTAGTGAAAAATATCATAATATGATTCCTCATATGATGATCCAATACCAAAAAAAAGGGAAATAAAATAAATATAAAATTGACCCCCGGAACGAAAATAAAAATGAATTAAATAATAAATTTAAGTCGCAAGAGACGCTCATCATTTATCGCTATATTTATATATATGGAAATGACTTTATACTGTATAATTGTGATGAGCACTGTTATTCAACATTTCAATTTATCACAGTCACAATTTTTCTCTTGCTGAAATTCCACATCACAATTCATTTGAATAAGCGATAAATAATTGATTAAAATATTTATTTCAATTCCTCTGTTGACGTCTTTTCGGTGCCATTTGCAATGTCATTTTACTAACAAATAGCCGTAAAATTGTATGCCGCTATAATTATTTGCTGTTGTCATCGTCGACGACGCTTTCGCGAGATCTGCAGCGAGCATGAATTTGTTCATTGCACCCACTCGCATGACGCAATTTGTTGTCTGGTTAGCTCATATATTTTTGCAATATCGCGAAAGAATATTGACGCCGGATTAATAATTGCTCTTGATTTATTTTTAATCATTCAGTGCATAAAAAAAATATATATATATATAACATTAATTCATTGAGCTAGTTGCATTGGAACTGGAAAAGGCTGTCAATAAACAATCGACATTTAATTTCCAGACATATGAAATGAAGCAATCAATTTGACTTTCCGTGAAAACGTTCCTGTTGTGAGCTTTTTGATCAATTAAACAATCACTAGCTGCTGCTTGCGTTCTGTGGATTTAAACATCAATTTATCCCCGCGGTGTCCTGATTTAAAGGGAATTTGTTTTAGAAAAAAAAATATAACAAATTTAAAGATAAATCATTTCTCGTTAGCTTTAATATTGATTTCCCAAGTGCTTATTGCCGCGCTTTGAATCATTCGCCTCTGAATGAGGGGGCATGGATGGCTTCAGATTTAATACATAAATATTTGAGCCATTATATAGCTTTCGGGGGTGTATTGATAACTTTTTTTTTTCTTCCTTTCATAATTTATGTTAAAGCGCGCACTGAGTATCAAATTCGATATTTTTTCCAACTTTTATCGGCGTTTATTAAGAATTCATTTTTCATGTTTTTTATGCTTTCATCAAAAACAACTGCTGTTTGATGAGGGGATACGCTCCTTTGCCTTTCATCATATTTAGCCCAGCGTCATGGTGTAACGAGAAAAATCACTTTAATGCTGTTTGAAACAAACGAAAGGAAAAAAAAAGAAATGTTTAACGAAGGAAAGTTTCAAAAGGAGACGGCAAAATTCATTAAATTATTAAATATGATCGATAAAATTTCATGAGATTGCCTTTGCCGCGGTGGTTTTTTTTTGTGATTGCTGATGCAGTGTGTTCTCTCTTTTTGTGGGAAAAGATTAAAGAATTGTTTCGCAAATTTCTTATGCACGGTAACAAATAAATCGAAGATTTTGGATAATTTTCCTTGAACATTTTTTTGCAGTGCATCACGTATATTTCTTCTTGTACTGTCGACGGAAACGGTTGTGGGAAAAACAGTGAGGATTTTCCACATCATTTTCGTCGTTCCTTGTACGAAAGAAAACAAAAAAAAAAAAAACTGAAAATATTGTTTACTTTATTTTGCGTTCGAAACGAGATTAGGAAGCGATAAATGCGGCAGAAATAATGAATTGATGAGTCATTTATGGAGGAACTCGATAAATGTTATGCATAAATAATTCAGTTTTACTTTATCTTTAGTGCCATAGTGCCATCGAAAAGGAAGAGCAAGAAAACTGATGGCTTCATTTCGGTTTAGGCATCAATATTATTTTTTGAATGTTTGCTAGCGCACTCAAGTGCTTTCACATATATGAGCATAACATTTTGTTTGATTTATCGGGAAAAAGTCATTAAATTTTATTACTTTTTATAACTCAACGTTCACTATATGTGGCGTCACTCCATGTAGTCGCCGCATACGAACATATCAGATCAGAATGATTGAAATTCATCTAAAACACCTTTCAATCCACAACAAGAAAAAATAATAATAAAATAAAATTTGACGAGTGTCTCGACAACAGTTAAATAATGACTATTGTCTGCACAATGCTTTTTTTTTCATTTTCGAGTCTCTTTTGATTAAAGTTATAAATGATTTCAATGAATTATTAAAAAAAAGTCGCTGATCAGAAATATCACAACAAGCCATCGGGTTGCTCTCGGACATATATGAAAAATAATAATTAATTATTCGATCAAATAGAGTTGCTTTTAGTAATTTCTGTTTCTTTGACCTTTACAATGACTCAGCAGATGAAAGGCAACAAGCGCGTCTCTTATGATATTTTAATAATGGTAAAAGAAAACCTTTTTTCATTGCAATATATTGCTCATTCATCAAATTATCGAGACGTCAGTCGGGAGCTGTTAATGTGTATATTATGGCAAACAGATTCCCCGGGTCATGCTCATTAAAATAATTTGAGCTGCATATTTATGCAAATAATGCCAGAATAGAAGCTTCGAATGTTCTTCAAATTACATATTTTGAAATTTTACTACCAGAATGTGATACCTTATTGCTGCGATAATTGCCAATGCATCGCAAATAATTGCCCGACTGCCTCACTAAAAATTCACATTAATGGCGCAATGAGTTTTTGAATGATTCATTAGCTAGTATATTTTAGCAATTAGTGCTATAAAGTTTCACATGCGAATATTTGCAACCACCATTTGAAACTAGAACGACACAATGTGTCAAGTGTTTGTGTCAATCATGTCAAATAAGGGTTACATTCACTCATTCACCAACGTTTTCAAGCGGGAAAATAATGAGCACTTTGGCGTGGTTGACACATTTTGTGGAAACGTAAAATTCAAAATTTTTATGCATTTTCCACCTATACGCGCAAATATTTTTTTTTTCTGCATTGAACATCAATAAATTTTGTAATTTTTGCGCAGCTCTTTATTTTGTCTGCTTCCTCACTCGATCGCTGTTTGATTAATATCGACACAATGAAGCGAAACGAAGCGCCCATTCGCAAAAAATAAACTTTTCTCGCTTGGAACCATCAAATTATGTTCCTGTCAAGTTGCGTTTACGACAACCATGCGACGTTGGCTCTCCGTAAATTTAACTCATAGCAACAACAAACAAATACAAAAAACTTCTTTGTAGATTATGTGTGCATTGTTGTAATATACCAAGGTAAAACATTCATTCGACAACTTTGATTGACAATTGAATGAGGCGTTTCGATGGTGAATAAGACAAAAAAAAAACACACAGAACTTTATTTTGAATTTTAACGACCCATCAGTCAGGCAAGCACGTACTGCTATTACACACAATCTTTTGTTGGATAAAATATTTAACAGCTTCAGCTAATAGCCGGACAAATAAATAAAGGGCAAAGTGTAGGGTTACTGTTGCCACGAGATATTGAAGCAAATAATTTTCCATCCACAGAAAAGTGTACAAAAATAACTTAAAAAGCGCTGATTAGAATTCAAAAGCAGGAGCTGTAAAGCTTTTGGCAATTTTGGTATTTGCGGATTGAAAAACGCTCCTTCGAGCAATAATGAAAGAAGAAAACCGCATCGATTTCAAGTGAAAAGCTCAACGAAGAAAAGCGCTTTCGGAAAAGCTGAGCAAAAAAAAGGAACTTTTTAATTTGCACCCGCAAAATTCTTATCACACTCGACATCGAAGGCTCCCACAATATAATTGCTTACGTTGTAGAATTTGAACTCGAGCACAATGCTGGTCTGTAATTACCTGATTTTACCTTCATTTTGGCGAGTTGAATTTTGTTTACATTCAAGTTTTCTGCTGTTCCTTCATTCCCTATTGCTGCCACCGAACACCCGGCCCAGAAAAATGAAAACAGTATGGAAAAAAAGTATCGAAAACTTCCATCAGATACCAAAAAACAACGCAAAAAGCAGCAAGCAAAAAAAAAAAAATAAAGTTTTATTCATATTATATTAAAAGCCCCTGAAACGACGCCTACACACACGAGACTTCAAGGTGATCCAAACTTTGTGTTTTTTTTTCTGTTGCTTGCTCGTGTCATGTCTTGTATCATACGCTCGTTGTTTCCTCGGCTCTAGCGTTCGTGAGGTGTCTTTATGGGAAGCTTTAAGCGATAGAGTAGCAACAACAAAACGACCTATTATGTGTCCAAAGCTAGCCAACAAACATGTAATACGAGCGTCAATAATTATTGTGTTGCGAGACTCTCGCAAGCTAAACGCCAATGATTTCTTTTAAAGTTGTGTAAGATAAATTTTAGGCAAATTGAAAAATCTAGCAAATAATTTATTGAATGTGAATAAATTAAACATTATTCTGTTGACTATATCAAAGCGCGGCTCAATATTCCGTTAATTATGAATGCACACTCACTCACAAGTTTTGCGATTCGATCGGTTTTTTGATATTTCTTTTCAACTCTGTCTGTCGATGTCTCCGCGAGGAGGTTTTCGTTGTCGTCTGGTTGGCGGTTATATTGCGAATCAAGTTTACATTTCGGCGCCACGTACATTTAAAGCTTTGCTGTTGAAATGCTATTTCGCGGTGGTCGGTTTCAAATATTCATGTTATTGCTGTTGTTTTTTGCCTTTAACACCAATTAATTGTCGGCACCTGCTAAAACGATCACTATGTAGGCTGAACTAGAACTAACTTCCTACAGTGCCAACATTGCACTCATAACACTCAGAAATCAGCAAATCAGTTTGCAGTTGAGTGACGTTTGCATAAAATCCCAATCAATTATAATTTATGCATTAAATGTGTCGCGCTTATCAACTGACATTGATTGTTGAACAATTAAATTAATTTTTTTTTTTTTTGGGGCAGCGATATTTTGATGTCATTTTGGTTTGGGGCCATCCAATTTATCTAATTGAACGTTATTGCTTTGATACACAATCACACAAAAATATTCATTAATTTTATACTTTTGATCTCGGTACGATGTGAGGTCAATCAATGTCATAAATGTTATTTCACCTAAAACCGATTCCTCCTTTTTTTTTGTCTCTTGAGGCTAAAATTCATCATAAGGGACCGAAAGTGTCCGCCGTCACTCCGAAAATGGTTGTGGGAAGAAGCGAGAAAAAAAAATTGTAATCAATGAACATTTCATCTATCTAAAAACATTAACACAAAATATTGTAACCGAAACGAAAACAAAACTGATTCATTATCATAAAAAAAAGTATCAAATTTATCAAAAAGAACGCGCGAGCACAAATTTGCTTAAAGGAATGAGTGCTACAGAGAAGGAGAGGCTTGCTTCACTCGAATGCCTTTTAGCAACGTCGAGATGAGTAATTAATTAGCGAGTTTTATGTCAGTCCATCATGAGGCGACCGCCACAACAAACGAGCCGGGCCAAAAGTAACAAAAGAAATGCCAAAAAAAAGGGATACAAAGGTTAAATTTTCTTAAAATTGGCTGTTTATTAACCATCCCATTCAACGTTTTTGAGCTTTAAACACTAGCGACGATGACAACAACGTCGTCCCATTATCGGAATCGAGCACTTAAAATATCACTCAACGTGCCAAAAGTTATGTTATTTTTTTGCCGAAAAAGAAATTTTACTTTTCTTGTTCTTCGACTTCGGTTGACGAGATAAAAATTTTACGAATTTATACAGCAGTGGACGTACAATTTCATTTTAATTTTTTTTTTTCCGCTGCTGTATGTGGCGCATGAGATGGGTCTCGATGGGAAGTTTTATGAAAAATGCTTAAAAGTTTTGCCACGATGAGATATAAATTAATAAGAAAAGTTTGGTTAATCTTTGATCCGTGTGCGCCTTTTTGATGTCTCAAGCTGAATCTTTTATGACATTTTAAACGAGTTTCGGATTTTTTTAATCGACTCAACTTGTGAAAACCATTTCGATCTAATAAAAAAAAATATAATAACGCTCGGTTTCGAAAAGAATCAATTTCGATGGTTGACAAAATTCAAGGTCTCTTGAATGCGAGTTTCATTTTAAAATTCGAGATTTTACTTTATATTCATTAGCGGAAAGGTGAGAAAGGGATTCGTTAAAATATTATGTAACATAAACAGCAAACAAATAAAAATGTTATTCAACAGAAAGCGTAATTATAAAATAAATCAATTTGAAGCAGCACGAATTAATTTAAGATTAATTAATATAAATAATTTTAGATTTGTTTTGATGAATTAAGCAAAGCGATAAAATTAAACGGAAAATTTGCGAAAACAAACAAAAATATCGAAATTATAAAAATAAAATCGTCGAGATAAATATTTCAACATAGAACTAAATTGAACGCAAATATTTCCCTTTAAAAAAAAATCTAGTTCTTTTCATTAAAAATGGCTGAGGCAATCACACAAAAAGGGGCTCAGGATTTGGAGTCGTCTTTAGATGGGCGAGAAGATAATAAAATAAATCTTCATCATTGTCTTTAATTAAGAACCGAGATAAAAAGCAAACATTTGGATGCTTACGCTTTAAAGCTCTTGCAATGTGTATTTTGCTTTCAAGGTCGCTATGGATATGTTTACAAGAAATGTCACAGAATTAAATTAGTAAAGTCCAAACACGCGTCCACATTGGTTACAATTACGAATTTTCCCCCGCGATCTTTCTCAGAAAAACAGCTTTTCTCAACCTAAACAAAGTTTATTTTTTTCGCCCGACGAATGCTTTGAAATGATTTCTCGCTTAATTCGACATCGTTATCCTTAACATCGAACCCATCCCTCAATGGAATCAGCCTACAACCACCCAGAAAATCCATCAACACGTTCGTATTGCTACACAAAGAAAGATAAATTCTCATTTAGTATCCGACACTAAAATATCCCAAAATATTTCGCCTTGTCACAAAGGGCAGTTTCTGAGCGAGGGTGGAGTAACAACTAAAAAAAACAGCGTCGAAAGGCAAACGCACGGGTGGCAAACGAGAATAAATTGATAAGTAAACAAATTTTATTTTCAATAGCATTACACAAAAGGGAAAAATTTCTCATTCATTTGCGTATAAAGACAAGGCACACGATAAAGAAGAGATGTTGAAGAGATGTTTGAGAAAACATAAAGATAATTTGGGACTGATTTCTTATATAGAACTCAATAGACAAAAATTGAAGTCTTCTAAGACTTACATCGACCCTCCTTGCCAATCTATAAGCTCACTCTCGTTCTATGGCTGTGATCCTAATAAAAATATCGTAAAATTCATTTTGCAAATTTGCTTATTCAAACAATCGATAAGAGAAAGAAAAATAGCGAAAAATTGCTACTCAACGAAAATGGCCAAAAGACGTATAAAAAGCCTCTCATCGCTGAGTTCAACCTTCTACGTTCCTTTCTTTTTAAAGGGGGAGGGGGGAAACCAAAACTTCGACATTGAATTAGAACCGAGCAAACGGCACATAATTTATCATTTGATAACCACGATTGCTGACCATGATAGGCTCATGACAGCACCCGAGAACGCAAAAAGTTTCTTTTCTTCTCTCTCACTCTCTATTTAATTCACAATGTATCACGAAGCTTTATTTATTTCGGACTGCGAGATTAATTTATGGTACGCTTGGGTGAAATTCTGATTAGACACGCTAAATGTTTGCTTAAATGCTTCACAATAGAGATGCGCGCAATCATGAAATGGCGGTTTGGTTGATATCCTGTTTTCGCTAGTCTGCGCTTTCAAAAAAAGAAAAACGGCACAAACATTTTATTTCCAACAAAATAAAATCAAACAATGACTCAACAGCGACGACGGATAAAAACACACCTTGAATTTTTTTTTTTTTACTACTATTTTTTTGTATTTCAAAGCGTCATTTGTAAATTCGGATTTTAAAATATTTAAAACTCGCTTTATAACGTTTTTTTTTCTTGCTTTCTATTGTTTCGTGCGCGCCTTCATTTATTTATTAATTTTTGTTTTTGCTATGGCTGATAGCTTTGTATTCGGAAACACTTCAAATGTAATAAATTTCGGCATGGGCTCCACTATCGAAAGCTATCGATGGTGTCAAGCGACATTCCCAAATAGTTCTCACTGTGCGCTTTTGAAAGTAAATTTCAAGCGCGTTATCTGTCGCTGTTGTTTATTTCTACTATTTTTTTTTTTATTTCGCTCAAATCTATTCAGCAGGTTTTTTTTTGTTCCATTTGCCTTTTATCTAGCAAGCGCGTTGGTTTTGTCGAGCAAAAGAATTGAATTAACCGATTCGTTTTTATTATACGACGCTGGATAATCAAAATCTCTTCACAAACAGAAATAAAATCATATCAACGTTTAAGATCAACATAAATCGTTAGAGAGCCTCATTTTGTTTCAATAGCTTAATTTATCTTTGACGATTAGGCGAATTCAAGAAAAATTCCAAAAGTGATATTTTATTCAACGATAGAAACACATTTTTGATGCCGACGACGACGACACGACATTCGTTCTGATCTTTAGAAGGAATTAAATTTGTGAACGCTTTATGTGATTTACTTTCGTAATATGTTAATTAAACTGACTCCTGAAAAAACTCAAATTTCAATGAAATGCTGAATTCGATTAATAAAAGTTAATTCGAAATAATATTTCCTAGAATTTAATGAAAAGTGAGGGATGTGAAAATGAGACGTCATCTTTAAGCAGACAATATTTAAGGATTAAAATGCAAAACTTACCTATACGCTCCTAACCAATGATCATTTTATTAAGATAATCGGAATATAAATTATTTTCGTAAATATTTTTACCCTCAAAGTGTAATCTAAACGCTTCAGTCATTTCCTCGAGAGACAAATCGAAAACCGTTTGGAAGAAACAAAGAATAAATTCGTCTCTTAAAAATGTTTTTCATAAAACTGATCATGGCGATAAATTTAATATTTATTTAATAAATTTGAATATAACAAAAAAAAACTTTCCAAAAACCAGAATCATTTGAATTGAATGAAAGAAGTAGAGAAAGACACAACAAGAGAGAAAGATAATGAAACGCCATGTGAGTTTTTTTTTTTGTTATCAACAAACTTTTATCACTTTAGTTGAAAGACAAATTTATTTGTTTGCTCTTCAGCATTTTATTTATGTTCCATTTCTGTATATTTCTCATTCTGATGTTGTCCGTTTGTATATGCATTACATACTTAATTATCTAATTAAAACCGGAATGTGTTTCAGATTAGAGTCTTGAGTTGCTTTGTTGATTCCTTAGTTCTCGCTTTTCTGCGAATGTCATCTGTTCGCTTTTTTTCTCGGTATCGCAAATAAAACAATGTTGTCTAAATTAGATTCAATAGGGCGCTTTAAGCAAAATTTAGAAAATTTTCTTTCCTCTTCATTCAAAAAGTCATGTCCAAATGGAATTAGCGACAGATTAACGAACCGCACCGAAGGCATATTTCGGTCAAAAAGACAAAAAAAAAATGGCAAATCTGAAATGTTCACAATTGATTTTTATTTTAAGAAAGTTGCTACTTAAAAGAACACAACGACGAAATGTCTTCGTAATCCAAATTGATGTTTAGAAGCCAATAGAATATCTTTTAGATATTTGATGCTCTAATTGGTTTTCAACAGATAAGTTTAAAGCCAAAAGTCAACAAACTCATTGAATGGAGCTATTAGGAGTTTTCAGAAGCGGCAAAACATTTTTTTGTTTCCTATAGTTCACCGACAGGAACGAATGAAATCAAATTAAACGTTTCGAGCTAATTTTATGCAACTTTAATTAGCAGCAATTAATTTTCTCGCTGTTTTGTTCAACTAAAAAAAAAAAAAAAAGGCAACATTTGCCAATGAGCTACTTTGCTGAAAATGATTCACTTAATTATCGGATAAAGAAATATGTGAATTTTATTCATCGATTCGCCCCGAAACACTTCGTTAGTTTCAACAGCTTGACTGTGAATGCCTTCGCTGTGATGTGATAGAATGTCCGAGACCAGTAGATACAGCACGCAAATATATTGAAATGAATTCGAAGCAGAAGCAAAGGAAAAAAAAAATATACATCACCTAATTAAAACTAATTTCGAAGTCGAAAAGAGATGAAAACAGAGACCGGTAGGGATGTGAGAGAGATAACCATTAGATAAAGCACTCTTGTCTTCATCGTAATTGAATTACACACAAGCTACATTCTAGCTAGGTCGTTCTCTGTTTATTTAGATAAGGAATTTTGTTGGCGACTTGTTTTGGGCTTGTTTTTTTTTATACTTCTTATCACTTTAATGTCAAATGAAATTCTTTCAATTAACATTTTCATTCAAAAGCTTTCCCACGTCTTCCCAATAAATTGATTGCATGTCACCTTTCTGACCATCTCACCTTAATACCTTAATGTGAAATTAATTTTATTCACCCGGGAATTAAAAAAGAATTTCTTATTTCGGATATCAGAATTATCAAAGTTAATGTTGCCGCGCTTGTGTCGTGTTTCCATCTAATAAATATTTCTTTCAAACATGTCTTCTTAATTAACACGTTCCGCATATCCATTGCTAATAAATAAAGCAAACGAAAACTTTCCGATCTATATATTCGATGTAATTGGTTAAAAGGTTCCACCGAAAAACCCGAAAACCAACAAAATTAATAAGCCAAATTAGTAGTTTATCATTAATTTTTCATTCATTTGGGAGCACAACGCATTGAGCAAACTCATGAAATCCCAAACCTTTGGTCATTGGCACAGCGGGATTTCTCAGTAAGATATTAAAAATAAATTTATCAATATCCTGTTGCTTGCTATTCCTTTCTCTTGCTCCTTATGAAGCTTTCCTTTTATACTGATGGGCTTTTGAGTAATCCCCAGGATATGGAAAGACATCTCACTGATTAATCACAATCAATCCCTGCCAAAAATAGGTTTTGCGTGAATACTGCACAACAATAACCCACTTGCTGTGTGGATTGATTTTTTTTTCACGCAATTTTTTTTTATTGCTTGAAAGAACCGAAAATGATTCAATCGATTATGAGAGTTAACGCTGTGCAGTTATCAGATATTTAGAGAAACCTGTCTGAGCGCTGTCAACACTCAACGTATATAAAAAAAAGACAGAATGATTCCACCGTGATGGCTGCTTTTATTTCACCACACTACAGGTGGCACATTTTGTGATGATTGTATTTATATACAATTCGTTAGGAAAGAAAAGAAGAAAAGGAAGAAACATACACCGTGTGTCCTATTTTATTATCACATTGGGCTTCACAATTGTGGGATTTTATTTTAGTCTGATGATAAAGATACATGAAATATATAAATTTTATTACATTTTTCTTTATACATATCACTGTTGAAACCTCATATGTAGCCTTAAATGTGTATGAAGACCGCCTGAATTTGACTTTTATAATAATTCAGGTCTGTTCATCTCTCATCTTTGCATCATTGTCCTTATAAAATCACGAGCATCATTTCTATTAAATCGAAAAGATTCTTTTTTTTTCTACACTCCTCAAACATGAACCCAAAAACGTTCGATTTGATTACGATTGAATGAGACACATTTCAATGTGACCACCAACAAAATCATCATCATTGTCGTAACATTGAACTGATAAAACTGGCTATAATGTCTCCTTGAGAAAAGAAAAAAAAAATAATAATAAACTTTCTAGATTCCAGTTAGGTGTTAAATCTACCTGTTGATATCTCTAATGTCTATTTTATTCAGTTTCTAATTTACTTTTCCATCATTCTCCCTTGTTCTTGTTGGCCTTGTGTGTCCTTCGACTTCATAAATATGTAACAACATCAGGGCAAAAGTGGTCTTAATTTCGAGAAAAGTTTGTTTCTTGTTTTTGAATAATAATAATAATACCACCGGAGGGCATATGAAATAAAATTTGTTGCTCCGATTTATGTCTCCAGACGCCTAAACCCGAAACTAAACTTTTCGTCGGTTCCATGTCAGCAGGTTGTGCGATTTTTACGAGGTATTTTTGTTAATTTTCAGAAAAAAAACACAATTTTTGTCGCTCTCGAAACCAAGACCGTGTAAGAAGTTCTTAAGACAAAGTGATTCACATCTAATTCCTATGGTGATGGTACACGAATTCCCATCGAGTCTGGAGATCGGTATCGAATACCTAATGCAAAGGTGATGATTGTGATGGATGATAAGAGTTCTTTGCCCAGACACTCGAAAATAAATATTCGCCGCCCAGTGTTGACGCTGCTGCTTCAGGGGTCGAACAATATGTAAATTTACGAAATTGGAAACACGATTTTAATTAATTGGAAATTGAAATATTTCCCGTCGACAGCTAAATTCGTTGTGTAAATATTTGATTTGACATGAGAACATTTTTCATTTTTTTTTGCTGATAATGACTGAACATTTCGCAAAAAAAAATCGTAATTTGATATTTGTCGAATTATTTTCTTCTTTTTATTGGAAATTTTGGCTAATTTGGCTGAAACTCGTTTTTACGTCTGCGCCACTCGTGTTGAGTTTTGTTTTTTTACATTTCAAGAAAAAAACAGCAAAATTAACAGATTGAGTGTTAATCTCTGTAATGAGAATTTGTCGAGTCCTTATCTCGAATGTTTATTTTACAGCTACTGGATCATATTTTGTGCGAGTTCCTTTCGATGACTGTTGAATATCACTCGAAATAAGAAAGCAGCGGTCAAATTCTTGGAAATTGATATACAAACACAGAAAATCAATTTATGTTACGCTGATTTGAATATCTCTGTTGACAGTTATCGCCCCAGCAAAGAGTAAACTGCTTTTTTGTCTCAATTTATTTATTGCTTTAATGAACTTACAGTCAAAAATCGAAATCATATCCATTGGGGTAGTAATTAAAACAAAAACTGTTGCTTTAAAAGCAATTAAATATTAAAAATGTGGCAACAAAAAAAAAGAATTGACAGTTAGTTGTGAATATTCACAAATTAGTCGCCCGATTTTCAACTCATTTAAAAAGATTCTCTTGCTGTTGCTTTATTCTTCCTTTTTTCAAACTCAATTGCGCAACTGTTTGTTGTATAAATGTTGAGCAATCAAAATTAATTTGCATAATTTAGCTAACGAAGAATTTTTCTTCAGTGACACGAGAGATCTCTTAATTTGGACTGTTTGTAGACGTTGCCGAAATCCTAAAATTAAAATCCAAAGTCGATGTGGGCGAACAGCTCATTTAATATTCTCCGCACAGGTCCTTAGTGACACTTTTAGCTTACAACAGCATTCAGTTGCCTTATACAAATAAAAAAAAATCTTTCTGTGCCCTTTGTAAGGTGTCAAGGAAACAACTGGAAACTTAGGGAATAGCTATGCATAACTTATTTAAACTTCAACACTAAGAAATTGATTTCTAATAAAAAATTTCAATGTGAATTTTCGTAAAATTACAAACCAATTTAAGCTTTGAAAATTAATTTGAAAATACAATTTTGTCAGCTCTAATTGGTGCTGAAGTAACAACACTCTTGGGAGAAAGCAAAATGAAGTCATTCTTTTGCGACACCTTCAATGGAAGAAAACTTTTCTTATTCATGCCATGTCGAACTGGATTTTTCACATCGTTCGGCATCGTAAATCTACATTAAGTCACTCGCTGAAAACTAAAAGTAATTAAAATACTGCGCAAAAAGTTCAGCTAAAGTTTTTTTTTCCCTTCCAAATATCAACAGCAGCCAAGCCCAGTGAGTTCAAACACAAAATATAATTAAAAGTCCATAAATTTATATTCTCTCGCGAGTGTCAAATTAAAGAAAAAAAAAAAAAAAAACAGAAGCAAAGAAATTTCAGTAAAGGAAAAAATTGAAATGAAAAATTAATTAAAAGTCGATCGCAAAAAAAAAAAAAAGTTTCAAAATTTATTGAAAATCAAACACATTTTCTCGTTCATCTTCGCTTAATGAGTTGAATTGAAGCACTCTTTTAAGCACTTAACGAGCTCTACATGTTTCCACTTGTAAAATGCTTTTGTCGAAGAATAAGAAAAACTAAAATCGCTTCAATAAGTGTTTTAATATCATCTTAATCGCAACTTAAATGCAATTTACCAAAGCTTCAATCCAAAGGATGTGTATAATGAGATCTCTTTTTTCTTGTTTCATTTCATTGCAGATTGCAGCGATATAAGTTTTCATTGAGAGACGTCTTATTTAGAAGCCAACGAGTTCTGATAGTCATCAAGGTAAATATGCAAATTGTTTTTTTTTTTTGTCGAAAAAATGTTTTGTTGTGCGCGACAACAAGTGAAGCCGATCATAAAGTAAATGCAAAAGACATAACCTAAATTGAAATTCGTATGCAAAAAAAAAAAATAAATCCGATCGTTATCCTCGGCAATAAACAATCAAATTGAAATTCAGGTAGTTTTAAAAGTCCGTATTTTGTGCGTCAGATCTTGAAAAAAGAAATACAAAAAACACGCAAAATTAACATGCAAAAAGGAAATAGTTGACTGCATTATCAGCCAAATCAAATCAATAAAGATGCTCAAACAAAAAAGGCTCCAAATTATTGCACCATAATTTTAGTAGCGGCATGCATTTTCTGTTATTTGATTCAAAAAGGGCTTCTCATTGTATGTAACCACAAAAAAAAATATTAAGAACCTGATTATTACTGCAAAAAATTTTAAGACTCATAAAGCCACAAAAAAAAAGAGTTGTCTGGGTGAAACACAAGACGTTACCCGCCGTTGCCGTACGAAGCGAGAAGATAAAAAATCGTCCAGCTTATTGAGTTACCATCTCGTTTATAACGTATACAATCAATATTCTCGTTTTTATTGACTGTCCATTCGACGATGGTCATTCAGATAGCGATGAAAGGGTTCCAATGTGCGAGGTTTCCCGCACTGAAGCAACAACAAAAAATTTCATCGCGACAATCAAACAACGAAAAAAAAACATATCGAATGAATTTTTCATGTTCCACAAAAACCACATAAACTGAATAATTTCGTAGCATCGCTGTACATCGGCTTGTTGTATGACGTTTATATTAAGAACGAAAATTGAGCCTTCGTATAAGAAACGAAAACACCAAAAATTATAATTTTCAGAAACTCGTTTCTGGGATTTTTAATTTCAAACGTCCCAGAAATCATCAGCATTAATATGTCTTCTTCTTCCTCTTCATTGCATTTCAACTTGAATGATCAAAAAAATAAAAAAAAATAAAGGTTTCAATAAGCCTCCCAATCGAACACAAAGTGGACGATGCTTATAAAAGCAACGCAATAAAGTGAAATCACTTGTGATCCTGCTGTATTGTGATTGGTCGAAATTGTGCAGGTGGTCACACGTACGTACAGAAAAAAGCAAAAAAAATCACCGTAATACCGTCTTTCAACATTCTTCTCTTTTTTTCTGGCGTAAAGGCTATTTCTGCTGTAGTCGTAAATAACAAGAAGTTATAATTTGCCGCATAAGAAGTCACATGCGACGTCGTTGCACTTTAATACTGCACTTTGTAATGCATTGCGAAAGGGAATTAATTTTCTCTCGGTTGCGGGACGCTTTAAAATAAAATTTCCGTCGACTTTAAGGTATAAGTATGCACGTTAATTGCTCTGGAATTACAAGTTCCATTATCATTCAGAAACGATTTGCTGAGATCTTTTTCTCGCTCACGGTGCTTTAGTTAACTGTGGGGCAGCTGGATCGAATACAATAATAACAAAACGAACAACAAAAGTTTTGTAGCAGCAACAGATTTTAATGTCGAATTCTCGAAATAAAATAAAAATGTATCGCATTAAGCTGCTCTGCAATTTGCAATTGCACCAATATAAAGTCATTAAAAAAATAGAAATAAAATGTATTTTTTTTTTTGGATCCGATTTGGGGAAAATATTTTCAATTTAATCCTTAAAACGAATTTTTTTTTTTCAATGACAACAAAAAAAGAAGAAGCAAATGAGCCAAACAAACTACAAATAAGATTAACTGGGTCAACTGAGCACGGAGGTCTTTCTACTAAAAGCTGAGAAATGTTTTTGTCATATATTCTTCTGCTCTGCACGAATTTCTTTATTATGAAAATTTATGATTTAATATTCACGAAATAGGACCAATGGGACCCATTGCATTATAAAATCCTGAATGGCACTAAAAATGTGCTCGCTTTCTTATAGCAATGTTATGCAACACAGACTAAGATAGCCTTTCTGAAGCTTTATTTTAAAGGATAATTTCAAGTGATTTCACTGTGAAAAATATTGAGAACCTTTTTATATCTTTATAAGTAGACTTCAATAAGGAAAAAAAAAATTGAAAATGAATTTTTCACAGTAAGTGTAAATCTCGAACGTGTCATATTCAGATGACTGTCAACACTGCAAATTATATTCGATAATATTTTTTTTAACAACAGAAACTTTTAACGACAAAAGAAACAAGTTTAACATGAAACACTTACTTGATGCATAAAATTAAGATATATATTCAAAAGATGCTCGCAATAGCCCTGAGGCCAAAAACTTATATGTCTTCAAAACAACTACAAGAACAAAACATCTCTGATGCCTTGGTGCATTGTAGCAGGTTAAAGACTCATCTCAAGTAGAAGTTGCTGCTTTGTAATTTTATCATGCATAATTTTATTTACACTAAGAGCACGGAATAAAGGAGCAAGTCAATGACAGGTTATAGGATACTTTGTCGACACAACTGCAGAAGTCGACAGAAGTAAATTCTTGAGGTTTTTCAAGAAGTTCTTTTCCAAGGTTTGCTCGTGGAAAAAGAATAGATGAATGCACAAAGAAATGCTCAACCCAATTATTAGATTTTTTTCAATGGAGCTTCTACATGTTCCTTTTCTTCTCCTTTTCGTGTTTTCAAATAAATATTTATGAGTTATTAAAGGGGGTTCCTTTACATCTTTCACCGTTGCGGTCGACGTTTTGTGACAGGTTTATACATCCTTTATAGCAGAAATGCGACAGTTTCATGTTGTTATATGTCTTCGTTGATGGCCTTTCTACATCTCTGTCTTCTTTCTGTTCGTAAGAGGTTTCGTGAAATTTTCTTTTACGTTATACTGCATTATGCTGCTGCCTTCTTGAGGATGGATGTTGTTTATGCTTTCGATTGCGAATGAAAATCAAGAGGCAAGGTAAATGTTGTTGCAACTGTGGTAGTATAAATGTTTTTGAATGGGGCGGCGGTGGGAAGGTGAAGATTAAATTTTAATATTTTATTGCGTCAACAAAGAGAGCCATCCATTTCTACTCAAAATGCTGCAATATCTTATGGGTTAAAAGCCTTAAAGTAAATATTTATTTCAACAACATTTTATCGATCTACACAGAATCGTGTATAATGAACATACATAAGGCGATGCACATTTTGATTCCTGAAATTTTATCATCTGTATATTTGCATGGAGCATACATAATACAATCTACATAAAATATATAAAACATATCCAAATGACAGAGCTGTAGATGGAGGGGCATTGCTGATGGGGTAACTCATTCAAATGCCGATCTACATAAATAATAAACACAAATATTAGCATGAGAATAACATAATACATCATCATCATCCGACCGACCGATGGGGGCCGTCATCATTATAATATGTAAAAGATGATCTTGTGTGGCGACATTAAATCAAAATTCTGAAAATAATACATGTAAGACGAAATGATGGACATAATATGTACGAAACAGGGCAATAAGATGATTTTGATGTCCGGTAAGCACGAATCGTTCGCATTAATATGAGGAATAAGATATCGGAGACAACTTCTTGATATGTTTTTCTTTTCTTGCTTTTTTGCTTGGTTTTTATGTGCCTTCTTGTTGTAAGTTTATTGATATGAATTATAATATTCAACATGAGTTTTTATATCCCTTCAGCATTATCAACTTGATTTACCACAGCTGATTAACTGCGTGTGTGTGTGTATGTATTTGATGGGTAATAAAAACCGATCATCCAGTGAGGTATAAAGAATCATCATGCAATGGTTTATTATTATTATACACAGTGGAAGAACCGATGAATTAAGTGACGCAGGAAATTAATAAATTTTTAATAACATATTTTATGCTCGGCAATTAAGCAACGTGAGGAATTTTTATTATTCTTATTTTTTTTTTTTTTGTTATTGCCATTAGTCGTACGAATTACAAAGTTTCATTCGATAGTAAGGGAATAAAATTGATAGAGCGCAATTTAAAGTTTGATTGGCATGAAAAATCCAGTCTATTTGTTCAATCAGTGGATTGTTCGATTAAATCGTTTGACAAGAAAGAAACAGAAAAAAAGGCTACGAGTAACAGCAGCCGCCGCATTATACGAACATGAATTGTAATCAATCAATTTTATTCTCTTACTGCTACTGCACGTTTTGTAATTTTCTACGCTACGTCGTATATTTCACTCGACGATAATAAGGAAATTTGCTGGTTTGTCGGGTTTGTAACTGTTAATTCAATCTACAAATGACCGATTATGATGCCACAGTTATTATTGAGTGCGTGGTAACAGCAATAATACATCTGAATAAACAATTTCATCGCCATCATTGCAGTAGATATGCTGATGATGAAAATAATTTTTGTGGCGTCGAGAGATTGTTGATGGTGAAAAAAATAATTGAAATTACACAACGCTGGCGATGTAAAATTAGTTTGAAACTATTTCGGAAATTTCATGAGGAAATTGTGAAAGCAATTTCACACATTCTATATTTTTATGCGACATGCTGCTTAAAAAAAAACATTAAATTAAGTGAGAGAAAAAAAAAAGTTCTAATGAACTTTGTTTTTGTGTGTCATTTGCGAGTAACATTCATGAATTAGTTCCATGCGATGGTCAATTAAAAATTATTTAAATTCTTTTTTTTCGACGACGATGATAAATAACATATTTCCTGTTTGCCATTTTATGCCTCGCAGACGCCTCCTACAAATATTCAATTTTACCCTAAAAAAAATCCCATCATCATTATCAGCAACAACAACAAACTCGCAGCGCTCCCTCAGCAAAAAAAACGAATTTCTGAATGAAAAGAAGAAATAATGTTTCTTTTTCTTCCTAGTTCTCGAATAACGAAACGATAAATGAAAATTGTCAAATTATAATATTAGTTACGCTGTTGTTGTGTCTTTTGGTGTCGCGCGGATATTTTTTTTTCTTTTTTGTCGTGCTGCTTTTGTGTCGATTTCATTATGGAATATCATTAAAATGATTATGAATTTGTGGTCGTTTAAAAAAAAAAAAAGTTGTCGAATCTCCTTCTCCCCTCGGCGATTCATCTTAAGTGCAATGCAATTCACAGGGCAACAAGCAAAAGAAACACAACGGATAATAAACTTAATTGCCAATATGACTTTAGTGTGATGTGTATGTGAAACCGAACCACATGTTATACACCAGTTCATAACATAATTATTATCAGTTTATATTCTTTCTCGTTGATGGTTGTACGACATCCGAGCGATAAACATACATACACTCATACATACACAAATCTAAATCATTCACATCATGAATGTCAATGTCCTTTCTCGACATAAAGCAACGCCAGAAGTTCATAAAACAGACGCGTTATGCGTGATAATTCCTTTTCTTTTCTGTTTTTTTTTTGTGCCAACATAACTTCTTGTTCTTTCTTACACATTCCTACAACTTGTCGCATTTTCTTGCTCATTGTTTTGTCATTTTTTTTCTTCGTCTTGAAAATGCTTCGTTTCAATAACTTTTTTTTTTTACTCAAATTGTCGTTATGTAAGAGCCACATTATGATGGATCGAAAGTGTATTTTTGTTTCTTCTTCCTTTTTCTTTTCTAAGGCACAGCGAGAGTGCTATTTAACATCTCACTGTCACTGTTTTTGTTATTCAAATTTGTTGAATTTCAGTTTTTTTATGCTCATTTTTTATAGTTCACCAAAATGTCACTCAAAAAAATATTAATTTGTAATACAAAATAGTTTTGTTATATTCTATTGAATTTGTGTTTCTGTTGAAAGGAATCATTATAAAGTCAACCTAGAAAAAGCTTTCGTTGATATTTTGCGACAGTTCGCTGACATTAAACGGTTTTATTGAAATAATCATCGTCAGAGTGCGCTCGTCTATTGCCTTATTAGCATTTTACCGCAGAATACAAGCAACAAAAAAAAATATCATGCAAATGAATAAAATTTTATTGAGCTTAATTAATAATTTTGCTCGGGAGCGATTTGCATCTTGACTTTGTCAGTCTCAGCTTAATAATTCATTCAGTAATTTATTTCTAGTTTTTTTTTTGTTTGTTTGCATAGAACATGATTTCTGATAAAATTGATTCTTTGCATGGCACGTCGAGAGTGAAACAACTTAAATTTAATTTATGAGAGTTTAGATAAAACTCATGAAATGCCATAAAATGTCATAAATTTCTTACTGCTGTTGCCATTTCTTTCATGTCACAAAATGTGTTATTTCATAAAACCGCCACACTCGCAAACGCAACAATAAAAAAAAATGGTTTTTAGACTTGCCAGCGACAATTTGCATGATAATTTGCAATAAAACCGGAGCTCAGTCGGCTCCGATCTGTGATAATAAATTGACTATCAACGCCTCCGCACTCTCAGAACGTTTCTCGTAATCCTTCGACCGGAAAGAAGCCGACACAAAAAAAAGGAGACACAAAATGGTTTTTCAAAGATACAGCAACAAAAAAAAAAATAACACACAGTGACACCACCATAAGGTTCTTTTGCTTTAACTAAATAAACAACTCGAAAAAAATACAGAATTTAAATATCGAAATTGTTTACCAGCAGACACCGAAAAAAAAAGGAGAAAAAAGGAACAAACCGAATGTTAATAGTGGCGCAACAAAAGCCCTGTGAACAAACAGAGAGTTAAAACATATGATGCCTGCTGCTGATATCAACAAATGCTGAATGAATTTTTTTTTTTTTTGTTGATAACCAGGAAAAAAGCAACGATTCATATTGAGTGAATAAAAAAAGTTACCACACATTTGTGAGCGTGATGTTGGAATTCAATAAAAATGGCGATTCACACTTATTATTTTTTTTTTAATAGCACCCCCAAAATTGTTGAAACAGCAGTGAAATATCACGCGTTATAGTTATTGAAGTGGAAAAGCATCAGACAAATTAACGACGTCACTGGATATTTTTTTTTCTTTTATGATTTCAATTTTGTCTTTCTTCATCACATCACGATGCTGCACTCTGCGGCGACAATTGTGCAGTATGTCAGAATTCAAATGAAAACAAATGGAATGGAACCATTTATGGGAAGGGGAGCGAAATGCAAAAATGTTTTAAAACACAGCTACAGAACAACAACATGGAAACGCTTATGATGCCGTCTCTTTATGATTGCACTTAAAGGCATTGGACATAAAACACTTGTGAACGTACAATTGGAATGAAGCAATTTAAATAATTGGCCCCCAAGCATGGAACGACACTCTGCTGATGATGATGCTGCTGTTTCTGCTATTAGTTCGATAACGATTATGAGGCTCATGAACTTTTTGCCTCCAGGATCTCAAGAAGACAATTCTCTTTGCCAATTATTCCTAGTATAGAAACGAGACACAGAAACAATAAACCGACGATTCTCGAAAAGCAATTAAGATATCAAGCGATCGTGGCACGTTTAAATGAATTTTCAGGTTTCTTCGTCAATTTCCTTCTGAGTGTAAGCCTTTAAGCTACTGAATGAACATCGATGTCAGATTCGCAATTAATGTTTACTTAAATTTTATCGCGCGCTCCGTCCCGTCTGCCATTTGATTTACAAGATTAACACTTAAGGCATTAGTTGGCGTACCGTAAAACAACAAATTTTTCATGGATAAGCAATTTTATTGCAACACAAATTGCGTTTTGAAACCAACAAAGACTTTAAAACTGATGCCGACCGATGAAGTTTCCGATTATAAAACAATTTGCATTTTGCAAAGATCAACAAATGAAATAATGAATTATTCACACTGAAATGAACAAATTGAATTGTGAACGAACATCCCAGCATTTGCAGTTTGACAAATTAATTACAATGGAATATAAAACTTAACAGAAGATGCAGCAATGGATTGCCACGTTTTTGTTTTGTACACATTGTGCCCAGCCTTTGAAAAGACTTCTAGATGCAATACATATGAAAAGTTTTACTGCGCTGTTATAAAGATCTGTTCACAAATTTATATCATTTAATCTCCATGCCCTCTTCACTGTAAAAAAAAAGTTCTTATGCATCCAAATCATAAGAAATGGTAAAATGCGTTTCTGAAATATTTTTACAGTGTCGTTACTGTCGAATCGAATTAAAAATTAACAAAATCCTTTCTGGCTTTCGATGTCTCTTTTTTTTTCAGTATTCTTTATTAACAAAATTAAATGTTATTTATATGGGAGCTGAATGGAGCGGATGAAATATCTTGTTCTTTTTATTCGCAAGTTTCCTTTTATTCGAATCATTCGCAAAATGTTTTTCGACTCGTTTCTTTAGTGAATTTTGTTTTCCTGCTCATTTAATGTTTTACTTCTTTGTCGCTACTTTTATCTCGTTAAATGATGAATTTGTTCGTTGTGCCATTTCTTCCTTTTCTGGATATTTCTTTTGTGCATATAAAGCGGCAGCCACGCGAACGAAATGCGCCACGAAGTAGGAAAGAAAGAATATCAATCATCTGTTACTACGGCAATGATTTTCGTAGTTAAGGAATGGAGCAAGAAAATAAAACCAGCAGCCAAAGCGATTCAATAAAATTTAATTAAACAAAGATCGCATTTTTCGTTTTTTTTTTTTGCTTCCTCGCTGTTATTCAACCTCCAGTAGCTCAATTGACAGAAAAAAAACGATATGAATGAAAATATTTGTGTTTTTATATTTTTGTTTCAATATTTTTCGCATTTAAAAAAATATATGTGTGGGGGGGCGGTTTGGCTTAAATGTAGATTTAATTGAAACTGATTCGTTGTATTTAATGGTGACAATTTAATGATGAAACATTGGTATTAATTTCTGGGAAGGTCCTAGCGACACTTTGTTTTTGCAGATTGCCAAACAGAAGACAACGTTTTTAATGTCATTCTATGAAAGTCATTCAATAAATAAAATTCCATAACGTTTTTGGTATAATTCGCGAAATTCTTACTTCCAACACATCATCTGGAGAATTGTCGGTGGGAGGAGATTGCCAGGCCATGGCGGTCAATATAATGAAGAAATAAAAATGTGACACCAAAAGAGCCAGATGACTGTTGTCTATGAAGACAATGAAAATGGAAATTAATGAGCGAATTTGCAATATAATTAAATAATTTATGCACAACTCGACATCTTTGGGATGCAGAACGATACATAAAATAACAATATTACTCGACTGTCAACATTTGGCGGGCGCCTCATTCCAATTTCGATGTGTAATCTCAGTTTAAAGAAAAAAAAAATCAATTTAATATCGTGTCTGTCTCAGCAGCGCGAAAGTTAACGTTATTGACATTTTAACAAGACATTGAAGTTTAAATATTCTGCCCTCCATTCCCTTGAAATTCTGATCTTTCGAATGGCGGAAATTTATTTCTTCTCCTTGTCAATCAACCATATTTCTTCCAAGACAATTATTGTCAAATGACATGTCGTGGATCTCAATCTAACGACAACATAGCGAGGGGATGTGCGAGAGGATGAAATCGCGATGGAAAATTTCCCAATAAACAGAAATTTTGTTTCCCTTAATTCGAATATAAATTCCAAACAAAAACAATGTCGACATTATTTATCATTTCAACTAAAAATAAATCTTCACTTTCGGGCTCGAATGGTGCGACATTAAATCTTGTTAGCCTCCCCAGCAAACAAGCATATGCCAGTCAAATTACAGCACAAACATTGACATATGCTTCCCTTCTTTCAAAAAAAAGAAGAGAAATCATTCAATGGCATTTCAATACCGACGATCCTCCGGACGAGAGTCATTGTCGTCACTCATCATTTGATTTAACTTCCACAATGAATTCCAAAAATAGATACTTCCATCGTTGAATGACATTGAGAAAGCAATGTGAGCGTGAATTTTGTCAAGCGCCTTGTTCGGTTGACTTTAATTATCCTGCACGTTTGACTAGAATGAATGAATATGCAAAGACCCGTTAACCACAACCCCATCCTTCTTAATTATCTGACTCATACATTCATTCTCTCGCTCTCCTGTATGCACACACTCACATACTAGGTAGTCACTTGCTATTGTGCCCGCATATTTGTTATCTCCGATTCAGTGACATTGAAACGAATTATGTTGCCATGTCACCTGGAAAAAAAATTTGTCCTTTTTTATGAAACATCAAATATGGATGTGAAAATGTCAAAACTTTGTCCTTTGGATCCAACCACGGATGGAATTTTTTTTTTCCTTCCCCGAAACCGCAAAATCCTTCATCAAAGCCGTCAATTTTCGATGTAAATTTTTCTTTTCTTTTGGTCATTAAAACTTTTATTATTTCCCTTTTGTTTCACTTATCGACAGTTCTGACAGCTCCATGAAAGCCTCAAAAAATTCAAATTCCCCCCAAAAAAAAAAAACTCTTAATGATGCAAAATCGAACTGATTTATATTCAATGAAAACTTCCGCTGCAAATAAATTTTCATTTACTGTCAACAAGCCACAAATTCATTATCAAACTATCAAATTTCCTATTTGCATTATTGCGTTCTATATTTTAGTGTTAATTAGCACATTTTCCCTCAACATTTATACAAGATACATACCGATGCAGCATACTGCATCACAACAACATTAAAATCACTCATCAATTCGATTTATTGCCACCAGCGTTATGCCATTGCTGCCATCGGACACAATATCACTTGCATTTCGAATGTATTTTCCGAATGGCAAAACCAGAAAATATTTCACAGCATGCAATAAAAGTTGAATGCAGAAATATAGCAACGCAATTTGCACCATCAGCTCGTTGTGTTTCTTTAATTTAATGCCTTCGATGCTTTTAAAGTTGTCGGCCAACTGCATGTGCAGATGAAAGAAAGCGAAGTTCATTTTTTTGTTCGAGAATTAAATAAAATTGGGTCCATCATTAAACTCACATTAAGATAACCCCAAAGGATCGCCCAAATCGAGACATATATAATGGTGAAACAGCGTAAAGCTCTCAAAACCATCGCGGCTGAAACTGTGGAAGCTTAATTAATTTTGAGGCTTCATTCACTTCACGGATGCCACACAGCTCTTGAATTATGAATGAAATGAACACACGAGAATTTAATTTTTTTTCGGATGCGAGTTGGATGTAACAAAATGAGATTAATTTAGTCTGCGCCACTGTAAAAAAAAATTTGTTGTTGCGAAAAGCCATTGTTAGTTTTATAAAATATTTTCTCCCAGTCATGCAATTGTTGAAGCTAATCAAACCCCATCAGAATCATACAGCACACCACAGCAAACATAACACAGATATTGCGTGATTGGCCATGAATTCAACTTTGAAATTTAATAAAAATCTGAAAAAAACTCTATAAAAGTTATACATTTGACGGCATAAAGCACAAACAAAGCTCGCCTGATTTAATGCACTCAACTCGAGTGCTCAGCAAACAACGAGCAAAAATATTCCATGTTTATGCAAACCGCAAAAGGAACTATGAGCAAAAATTTTCCGTCTATCATTCCCGGCCGTCTCCCGCAAATGAGCACCCGACACAAAGTGATGTGAACTAAATTTTACAGTTTTTCAATAACAAAACAAAAAACTATGCCAATGCTAAAAAATTTTCATTTTCTGCTTAATTGAAATAAATTAATTATAGTGAATGAAGCACATAAAAGTTTATAACGAAATTTAAGAGCGAATATAGTTCGACGTCAGAAACTTCCAACGCCATATAGAGAGTAAAATTCCATAAAATTGAGTGCATGGAAATTGCTAGTGTTGTATAGAGAAGCTATAAATTCAGTTGACATCCCAATTAGACTATTAAAAGCGCACACTTATACACACACTCATAAAGTTATAAAAACAATTAATAAAATGTGAGCTCTTTATTGGTTAAAAGGAAAAGCGCGCAAGGTTGCAGTGCGAAGAGCAATTGAAGCTTTACAAATATTCACAACAGTAACTTTGTTTACAATTTTAAATTAAATTGCTAGCGTTATTTTATTGCGACAACTCATTAAATATTAAACTTTACGATGACACTATTGAGACTGTCTGGATGTTATTTAGTTATTTGCATCATGTCTCCACTCTCAAGCACCATATGGTTGATGCATTTTTTTTTCTAAAATCCTTGAGATCACCACATGGAATCGCAAGAATTTAATAACTCTTATCGCCTTTGATTTATCAGTTTCATTATTTTTGGCCGCGAAGAGAAAGGCAACAAAATTAATTAGTACGACAAAACTCCCGTTGCGAATTTAGAAGAAATCTTAAAGGTCGTGATTTCAAGCTAATTGGCTAACACATATATGTATACCAAAAATAGTCCATTTTTAAACATATGGAAATATTTTGCCTCAAAGGCACTGGCGACTGGATAATTTATAAACGGACTCTCTCCGGCTGTGGTTGAATTAAATAAAAAAGGTACCAAAAAAATAACATCCTGCACTTGAAGCGACTATAAAAAGGGAGAGGAATTGTTAATGTTCCTGTCATAAAACCCAAACCCGAACAGCTCATAATTTTTAATGCTCAACCAATTTACATTAATTTTTTTTTTGTTTGTTTGTTTGTTGTCAAAATAAACCCACAACATTCCATTGGTGATCATCTGCGAGTGAAGAGGAAGTTGGGATCAGTAAAAATAAAAAAGAGATATTTCGCGTCGTTTATAAATAAATTACCGTTCGATTATCGGGCAAAATAAAGCGCTCAGCTCAGTATTAAGCAAACAAAAAAAAAAAAACCGGATAAGATGTTTATAATGTCGATTGACTATCTGGAGCGATGCGAATAAAAATGAGAGCATCGTGAATCTTGCAAAGAGTACAAAATAATAATAACAATAATGTCCAAAATATGCAAATGCCGCTCGCACACCAAAAAAAAAACACATATTTTTACATTAATATTCATCGAACTGATGCTGATATTTTATTCATATTAATGTGCGCGTATATTTTACATTTTTTAACCATTATTTATTTACGCTCCAAGTCACCATGGTGGCTGGATGCTGTGCGTTGTTGGTATTTTGTAACAAACATTGTGCGGCTTAGAGGTGCAGAGATGGAACCCGATTTTTTTTTTTTTTGGTGTGATTTACATAAAATTTTCACATCGACAGCGTGATACAGATTTTTCCAAAACCAAAAGCTCCTCCAAACAAATTTGTTCCGCTATAATCATCGATGCCAAACACACAAATCTCATGTGCCATCAATAAATTTCATTCGCATATCTCACAACGAGATCCCACATATTGTGCTTGTTTGCATATTGTATAGCGCGTTTTGATAAAAGAAAATCCTCCAAAGAAAAAGATAATGCAATTCAGTGAAGAAGAAAATAGATATTTGTTACTGAATTTTCGATTGTGATACTACGCGCCGCTCTCATAAAGTAATTTATTGCTGCTAAGGTGAGGCAATTAGTTGAGATCGAACAGCAAATCAACAGCTTCATGAAAACCGGAATTTCAAACAAAACACAAATCATAATTTATCATAAAAAAAAAATTTCGATTTCAAATTTGTTATTTCCAATCGCGAGTCGCGCGTCGCAACATAAATCTTTAATTTGAATAACTTTTTTTTTTTTCTCTTTCAGGTAAATTAAATTCCAATTTCAAACAAAGGAATTACGAAATTTGTGTGATGGAAATCGCATTGATGGCGTGGAAAAAATCGTCATCTTGAAGCAAAATGGTTTTATTTATTTTAAAATCACATAAATTGTCATTAAAATTGATACATTTGAAATCAAAAAAAAAAAAAAAAAAACCAGAATTGTGAAACAATAAATCATTTTCTTCATCCCATTTCGGTTATAAAACGCTTGCTCACACATAGATTAATGCTGTGATGCTGGGGTCAATGCATCAGTTACGAAATTTATTGGCACTAATTTAAATCTCTCAAGTTTTTAGGTGCATCAAATCAAAATTTCAAAAACATCACCGGTGAAGGTTTCGCATTAATGCTAGATGCGAAAAAAACTAGATAATAAAATCCAAAATTCGATTGCCATTTAAAGCGCTCCGCTCGCTATTTGATTTTACGACACTAATCTTGTCACAATCTTTGACATACGAGAGCTATTTGAGATGTTTGTCGTTGTTTTTTTTTTTGGGCTTGGGGACAGGCATTGTATAAGCTCATTTTATTTCTGGGACTCTTTACCTATTTATATGTGACAGCAAGAAATCACATTTGGCAAATATTGCGATTTGATATTGAGATTAAAATAATGTTAACATTTAAAATGTTATTTTAGATTGTCTTGGTGGCTTCGAGTTAATCAGATCGAGACACTGAAAGATTAAAATCCCAAATTTACGATGCTTTACGTCCGCAGGAAATCCATGAGCCCGACACCGAATGCATGTAATTTGAAATGAAATCCTTTTGAAATCATTTCGGATCGCATTTAAAACGATCCTCCCACTTACCACTAAAATTAAGTAAGGTCTTAAAACAAATATACCGCTGTGGTGTTGAGATATGTTTGTGGCTCGAAAAAACTAACAGCATCGAAAGCAGCAATTGTTACAAGCATTATTATCAAAATGTATCAATTTTCTCTATAGTAACTTTAAGAAAATGGGGCTCACAAAATTGGGGATAATTATGGCTTGTAATCATGTAATCTTGAGTGAATGTTGAGGAAAAAAGGGCTCGAAGGAATATTCTAATGGTCAATTATCGAGCGAATCTTTGCGGCATTTCTTCTTTGTTTCATCCACCAAACGTTGATTAAAAAAATTGAGTTTTCAGGTAAAAAATGTTCAAGAAAGAAATCAATTTGTTGTTTGTCTTTCACAAGAAATCGGCTTTTCATATCCGCGCACCGTGATAGGTCTCATACATCATTTCTCCACATATATAAATGTTTCATCGCAACAAAATTAATGAATTCTTAATGTGAAACAATCAAATGAAATAGCTTTCTATCGCTCCATTATGAATGTAAAGTCTTGAAGTGATATTGCGTGAATAGATCTCGGAGAAGGAAGGGATGAAATTGAATGAAATTATAAAATTTCCTTGTCGACCTTTCACAGAATGCCGCTGGCTTCAATTGTTGATAGTCTTCATTCATCTGTGAGAAGCAAAACGAAAAGGAAACTCATTCATAATCTTTCATAGCGATACGCACCTCTCTCGTTCAAGATTAGGTAATTAAATTCCATTTAACGCGCAACCGTCTCGTTCATAAAAGAACAGAAATAAGTTTCCATTCATCAGTTTCATATATGACTTGGGGAGGGGGACAAAGATGATAAAAGAGCATGTTTTATACCACCAAACATGAATTGCTCTTCAAAATTCCATTAACACAACTCGCGAGAATGTTTTTTTTTCTGTTTGGGATTTAATAGAACAATGCACGTTGGAATCTTGTTTCTGGCCTTACACAGCGGCACATTCTCGCATGCCAACAATCCCTGGGTGCCTCTCGTAAAAGCACCCTTAATTGAATATTAATGATATGCTTCCTTTTTTTAATATAATCGTGAGTCTCATTCATGATGCTCTAACGCTTTTTCATTCATTGTGTTCTAATCAGGACATTTCTGATGCTTCTTATTCTTTCTTTTTTATCAAGTGGAATTAAATGAAAGTATATTTTAAATCCACTACCGACCATCTCTCTTTTTGTGGACTCAAGAAATCACAAAATAAACACCTGCCACGAGTTCTCACGACTTTCGTTCCGCACACAGTGCCATGTCCAGTTTCAGTTTATTGAAAATCGTAACGAAAACAAGCAACGAATCGTAAAAGAAAAATATAAAAATTAATAATTCCACAAGATGTTTGCTGTTCATTTTAGCAGCATCTCGTTGTTGTTTTGCTGCACTTTCTTGGCTTTATATCTTGGGTAGAGTAACAATAAGAAAACAAGTAAAAGTAGCAATCAATAAATGGAATTGGAGCACTCAAGTTGGAATACAAAAAGTGAAAAAATTAAAATTAAAATTGGCACTTTGAAGTTGTAAAAATGGTTCAAAAGTTTTAAAAAGGAATTGCACATTTATGTCGAATATTGATGTTACATCGCGTGATTTGTCGAGTGGATCACGCATGGAGTTGTGTTGTTTTCACTAATTTACATTTATTATCGCAACTTATCGTTTCGTTCTCTTCACACAATCAAAAAAATCAACCGCAACTGACATGTTTCGTTTCGCAATAAATATCAAACAAATTGCGGACTGTTGAAAATATCATTCAGCAATCAAGTGTAATACGAATATTACTTATTAGATAGCAGGTTCAAGAACTGAAATTTCATTCGAGGTCTTAGATAACATAAAAACGCAAATACAGCTTTAATCGAAAAGAAAAAATTACAAAATAAAAAGATTTCGTGATTCTACCGCGAGGCTATTGTACTTTTGTTTGAATTGGATTATCAAATTTCTGTTATGATATTTTACGATGTTCTTTAATTCTATGTATGTATCCGCAAGTCGTTTCTGCCTGATGACTAATGGAAACTTAATTTTCCAATAATTTCCTCGTGAAATTCGATATTTTTTCGTCTGACATTTTTGTGCACCAATAGTCAACTTTTGCAAATTATTTCACTCCGGTCTTTATGACTCGCTTGTCTGTCGTTTTTTTTTTTTTTTCGGATTAGTGTGACTGACTGTTTTGAGGCGAAACGGAAATTTTCTGATGCAATTTTTGCGAAATTCATACTGCGTGGAAAAACTGGCAAATGTTTCGGGAGACAGACGTCTGGCAATGGCAAGACGACAAAAAAATGCGTCATTGTCTCACAGAAAAACTGAACATTTGCCAAAAAAAAAGTTGAATTTTTATGGTTTTTGCTCCATCCTCATACTCTTGACACGTTCATTTCGTTTCACATTCGTTGTGCTTGTGTGTAAATTTATTTTTCAGCAATTTGCCGGTTTGCACTTAGTAGTGTAACATCAAATTATCCATCAAATGACTTCAATCTTCATTAAATTCCTTAAGTTCTGCAAATGGTTAAAGCTCCGTCGGACATCTTAATCGCTCTTGTATTATATCGTTGGAAATAAAACACTTATGAGGGAGAGGGAATCACGACTGATGACCTTTGCTTATTTTTGTGCAACGAGATGCCATCGCGACGCCGGAAAAATGAAAATTATTTTTAAACTTGAAACTCGTAGCACATGGAAATGAGAAATTAGCTTCGAAATAAACGCAAGAAACATTACAAGTAAAATGAATGTAGCAGAGCGTTGGTTGGTAGTAACTTTTCCCAGTACATGAATACTCCATTGTGTAATGAAATTACACAACAGTCCCACTCGGTCAGACACCATTCTTGTAAAACAGCATTGAAATTTGAAATATTCGAGACGACATTTCTAGAAATAAACTTTTCTTTGTTTGTGGGAAATTTTTTTGAATTGGAAAATGAGGAAATTTTGTGATGGCGTATGGTGCCAACCATCATTTTCAGAGTTACATCTTCATATTACACAATTGTATTTTCCATTTCTAGTATTATCGGTAAAGTTCTTGCCCTCAAAAGTGATAAAGTTTTCGATCACTTGATTCGATTTTTTTTTTGGCATGAAATTCTTTTTCCTTACATTGTGAGACGAAAATACTTTAGAACAGAATTGGGAAGCTCTGGAGGTGAAATGGGTCAAAAGTTATAAAGAAAAATTGCACTTGAAATGATGCCAGGAAAACATAAAAATGAGAAATTGTTGCGATTTGTCGGAGATATTAATAATTTGTGTCAAATGCAATTTGTTTGTTGTCATGAGAGGAAAAAACTAAAAAAGGATAAAAAAGAATCTAGAGAAATTTGTGCATTTTTTCTTCCATTTCAATTCTTATGCATTTGAAGTGCTTCATAAGCTTCTGCACTTTGCTGTTTTCACAATATTTTCTAAAACGTCTAACGAAAGTCTTTGAGTGAAGCATGTTTTTTTTTTTTTGATTTTCCTGGATGGCACAACACTTATTACGGAACTTTTTTTTTAATTAAAACTTTAGCGTAGAGCGAAAATGTTTCTTGCACATGTACAATGTTATGGATAACTTATGGCTGTGAAAAATAATCGGGGTTTCCCTATGAAACTGCATAAATTCTATGCACTCAGCCAAATGGAAATTATGTGTTTTTTTTTCTAACTTTGCGAACTTTGTTTTCTTTCCTTTACAGATGTGTGCAACTGCTGTAAGACTTGCGGGAATTTGTGGAGCAGCTTAAGGTAAAAACAACGTTTTCTATGACTTTTAAAAACATTTCAAGGAATTTCCTCTACACAACACCAAAGCATAATTGCAATTGACTTTTGACGTATGCTTCCGAATTTATTTAATTACAAACATGTTTTTGTGTTAAAACTTGCATGAACGAGTGCATTATCATGCAGGCAATATTGATGTACAAAATACTATTTTACTAGCTTGCATATCCAGTGAAATGGAAACACCTGATTGCAACTAAATCCACTCAGATCCATTCCATGCTGATAAGGTTCAAAGTAGTTTTTGTTTATAAGGTCATCGTGATGCACTTCAAAAACATATTTTAAGGCAATGAATATTCCGCTTTAATATGTTTTATGTTTTTCCCTGTCAGTTATTTTCATGGCAAATTGTTCAGACTGCACGAAATAGCAAACTCCATTGGTTTTGACTTAAACAACCAGAAAAGATTGCTTCATTCCGAAATAACATTCCGGTGAATCTCGAGTGAACAATATTCGGCACGAGAGGCGCAAATAAAACAAAACAGTTTAGATGATTTTGAAACGCGATAAAAACAACAACAGCAATGTTGCACTGGAAATAGATCGTGATTATAAACAATTTTCATGGAAGACTTTAAATTTTTGATGGAAAATTTTCCTTTTTTTATTTCGAAAATGGCTTTAGGGAAAAATCACCAGAATCCCTCTCATCGTCCTCTCTCTCTCACACACATTGAATAACGGGAGAGAAAGAAAAAAATTAATTAAACGTTTCATAAATCAAAAAATTAAACACGGGGCCATCCGGAAATCCAGCCCACGGCAAATTTATGTACCATTTTCATACTCCTCATGCTCCCTCTGACAGAAAGCGCCATCATGTCTCCAATTTACATTTAATTCGTTCCTAATTGCTGCTCATTCCCATACGCCAGCAACATGCTGAGTTTGTATAGGCATGAAAGGCGAAATCATCAAAATGAAATTATTTTTTCCGCACAAAAATCGTCCGTGTAAATTTTTTTTCTTTTGGGGGTGATTTTTGGAAGAGGGCGGACATTTATTGGTGAACGAGTGGGATGAAATATGAAATAATATCAATTTCTCATCAGCAACATGGCGCGCAAAATTCAAATGTTGAGACACGCTGATAGATATTGAAAATTGATGTTATAAAATAATGAAATATTAATTTCTTCCTTCACTTGACACGATTGTCAATTTCGTTTTCGTTGTTTATTGGAATTCAATTTCCAACTCAATTCAGTTTGAATGAAATTTTTTTTTCTCTCGTCACTTCAACCCCCCACAACTTAAACTCCCCAAACTTGTCTTCCTGCACTGTGTCGATTTCCGATGTTTTTGCCATCTGATGTTATCGCTAAAATTTGTTTTGCTGTTATGTATTCAGTGAAATTTCCATTTTTTTTTTTTTCATCTATTCATCTGTCAATGTTTCTTTTTTTTTTAATTAATTTTTCATGCCTTTGCTCCCCTTTTCAGTGGTTCATTCATTTGATATGATCTGACAGTCAGAGATCAAATTCTCTCCAACCCCTCGCAGTAACCGGCTACTGTTAAAAACAAACTGTGCCTTTTTTCTCTTGATTGAAAATTCATCCCTTTGATGAGGTTTTGCAGCAATATCGATTTCACTTCGACGCTTCGAAGAATTAAATTCATTATGAAACCCCAAAAAAGTTGTTTCAAAATAACCTTTCAATTAATAACTTTATTCTCCATCGAACCAATTCTTGATGGGTATTAAAGTTCAAATAAATTATGAGTCATAGCATAACACAATTAGTTCCCTCCCGCTACAGTCGAACTCTTTAAATGGGTCGTTGCCAATATCACCAAGGTCCCTTTATATATTTTATCAACAACCAATCCCTAAGAAATAATTGCCGTTCAGCGGCCCTTTTTTCCAAGGAACTTAAATTCATTATTCAACGTATGTCTCACATTTCCATTCCACGCAAGAAGTTCCCGATGAAAAGTTTTGAGTCATTTCTATGAATAAATAAAAAAAAAAAAAAAATAAGTTCATTCGGTGACTCATTTTGTGTCCTTTCTATGCAATAAAATTGGAAAAAATTTCATTCACTAAGTTGAAAATGCATTTGTAGTTACTGAAAATTCTTTAGAAATGGTAAACATAATGAATGAATTGTATGAGGGAGTCCCGTTGACAGTATTTTTTTTAATGCTGACAGGGGTTGGAAGAATGCTTCAAGCACAATACTCGACCTGTCTGAAAGCAATGTAAATATGCAATCCCTTAAAAAAGTAAAAGTAACACGAAAATGAGATCCTTAAAAAGCAATTCACGAAATTCGATGCATGTTTGACGCGGAGGGGGGTTTAGTGAAATTATTCATACTCAACCCCATAATTACATGACTCAAATAGCATTTCCCTCCGCTATTTCCTCGGCGTGCATGCGTTTTTATGGTTGAAATAAATTTTGCTGATTCACATGTAACACGAGTGAATGAGTAATGAAATTGTTTATTGAAATTAAATTCGTATTAGGATCTCGATTATTTCTTTTTTTTTTATTATTCGGTTCTGAACACCACAAACTCAAATTCCACTTCAATATTTTGAGCCGAATGATTGTGAGTGGAGCACTTGATCTGATGAGATTGTGTATTATGACATCAATTGGATTCTCACTGAAGAGTTCCCAATTATTAAAAACTCTATTTAATGATTCTTGAAATGCGTGCACAGAGCTACAATTCTCCTTTTCGATTTCTCAATTTCATAGCCGATGACTGATTTGAATAGATCTGCTGAGCCAACAGTAAGCACTTTCGAGTGTTTATTTTACAAATTAAAATACTTTTCGGCTCAATAGATAAAAAGCCGCTTGATGGCTGTTGTTGTTTACTGACAGATTTCTTCTCGGTCGAATACCGACAAACATCATTCAATGCCTCATTGGGTAATGATTCAAAAGCATTCTTTAAATTGAGAAATTCCTGAAATTCATTTGAATATTTCATAGCTATGGTATACAAAATAATAATAAAAAAAAGAAAGGAGAAACATCTCATGACGCAAATCAGTAATTGAGCATTTTTGGGGTTTTGTGGGGTAATTGAATTGAGTAAGTGCGCAGAACAAACGGATCGTCCCTTCCGAAATCAGTTTAACATAAACACTTGAACATTATCAACAATGATTCATAGTATTCAGTCAGGCCCGTAGCACAAAATTCCTAATAGTCAGACAAAATGACAAATGTTTTCTTTTCTGGTAGACCGACAGATACAACAAAAACAATAATTGGTTACTTTATCTTGGCTGTTTGGGATGCAGAGAAAAGAAAGGCACAGATCCCAAAAACCAGTACGAAACAATCGATAATCTTAGGCATCATCTAAAAATTCATGTGAAACCGATAAGCTCTGGAATATTTAATGAAATGTTCTACGGCATGCCTGCTGTTAGTCATTCACTATAGTTATCTAAGAAGAGAGAAATTAATGGATTTTCGGTTATTGGGCAAAAGCAGCAATGAACTCTTTTGATAGTAGAGCGAGAGGAACAGAACGGGTGCTGTTTGGGTCGATGTGTTTTTGCCCATCGGGCATCTGAACAAACTAAATGATTGCTTATTACAAACGTGATGGTTACATGAAGATGCCAGCAAATTTAATTTAAGTACTATACATTACAACCATTAAGAGCATTCGAACGTGATATTTTCAATTTTCAATAAATCATTTCTACATCGATCGAGCGATTATGGACGTTTTGTTTGTGAAGTGGATCATAAAAAATTGCACAATTTGTAGTCAATATTATTGAGTTAAGGAATCGAATCTAAGTAATTGGAGCAATTGCCTTTCTTATTGCATTATCAACGACTAATGTGCATAATTTGAGTAAAAAATATCCATTAGATAAGAAAAGGCTTTTAAGTAGCAATAAAATATCAATTGCAAAATGGCATTTGGGGATAGATTACCGAATTTCTTGTGATCAGTGTTCAAGTACGTGGACAGTATTATTTGCAGTGAGAGAGCTTACATTTTATAGTTCGCAATAAATGGGGATTTTTTCGAAAAACAATGATATTATCAAAATAACATTTTTTTCTTCCCCTTTTTGTCGATTGCTATTTCCTTGGACGACTGAAAAAAAAGACCGCCATATAAATGCTGAGTCATACAAAAAGTAATATCCGAGGAATATTACAGGCTATAAACATTTCTTATTCCTCTATTTTTTGCTCATTGTTGATATTGATTTTCACCTTCGCCCAACAATTAAGTTCCCATTTTTTCGTCCCTTTTTATGCTGCTCGTCCCTCTTTCGTTCATTGATAAAGAAAATAAATTCCACCTAATTGTTTCATTTACTTTCGCATTTTCATTCAATGCTAATGAACTGTGTCGACGAAGTTCAGTTTGCGTTATCGTTCTGATCAATGTAGCTTTTGATGACTTTACGCCTACTAGAAGGAATAATAAAAAAAGCGATCGGGATTTATCATCAAACGGCAATTATTAGTTCGATAAATATTTATAGAATTCGAATATAAGACCGTCTACATCACGTAGATAATCAACACAGTGTGGAAAATATTTAACGAAATTTCTACTTGCGCCTTAATATTTGTTCGATGCTGCAAGCAATTTACCTTTACGATTTTCCCACAATCATAAACGCAAACAACAACAAGCAAAATATTATTATTTTCCTTCATCCAAGTGGGATGAATATTTTTTTTTTTTACTTTCTTCCCATTTGACGAAGGAAAGCAACTGCTGTTGTTGTTTTGCGCTTTTATGGAACAAAACAAAATTTCTTTATGTTTCGTTTCAATAAACCGAGGTTATGTTGTATATTCTGTAAATGAAATCTCTGCCCAAGGGCGCGTTGTCTCCCGAAAAAAAAAAGAAACTCTCGCTTTGTATTTTATATATGGAGCCACATTTGGTACATTACTGACTGAGACATAAGATAAAAATCGCATTATCCCAAACGAAGCACAAACATTTTTATTGTCAAATTTGCGCAAGGAATTATGAAGGAAGTCTTTGCTCAGCTTGAATATTTAGATTGAATAGCAAATTGAGCTACAATTTGTTATCATCTTTAAAATTGCACAATATTTTTTTAATCATCAAATTTTGTACTGTTCGCAAAGAGCTCGAGGCAATAATGCAAGATTCAATCAATTTTCAATCACTTTTTCACAAGACCGAATAATTTTCACATCAGAATTAATTAAAGTGAGTTTCCTTTGCGTTAGTTTTATATACCTTGAATAAGAATGTTTGTAGTCAAGCATCTACTACATCAACCGAAAAAAAAAGAATGTGCGTTTGAAACGCACACATTGTACATATATGTAATAATGTGAAGGCAAAACATATTTCTTCATTCATCTGCCTTTGGCTTCAACTACGTGCTTTCGGATGCTAGCTGCTGCTGGAGTACGTACTATGGAGAGGCTCCGGCACATAATTTATGTGTTTGTATTATTTTCGAATAATTTTATCATAAATGTGTATCATCATTATTGTTCTTATTCCATTCTTTTTTCACACTCCTTCTGTTCTTTTACACCCATCATCGTGCATGCATGTTTCTTTTTATATATGTTTTGTTCATGAGAAGAAGGATAAAAAAAAAAAAAAACTTTTTTCTTGCCTAAATTTATTTTCCTTCATTTCGGGTCATGAACATTCCTCCGCACATTTTCACATATTCAGAAAGACTTTCTCGCATATTTCTTAAGGATCAAACTTTTGCTCTGTCGCTTGTTTGCTGATATGCAAGAAAGAAGCTTTAAGAAGGATTTTCTACAAAAACATAAATGAATGAAAAGCACGAACGCGCTCGCTAGGTTTTCGCGTATGTTGTTTTATTTATCATTTGTCGCTGATAAATTGGCATTTTGTCGTATTTTACGTAAATGGATTTTGAATAATGCTCAAATGAGACTGAGAGGCATTTAAATGACAATTTACGGAAAATTTTGTGCTGGAGATTTATGACATGCCTGATTGCTTAATGTGACATATAAAACAATTCCTCATTCAATTGATCATTCAAATATCTATCAAATTAATGTTCAGTTTATTAAACCCAACATCAGTGAACTTCCTAAAAAAATTAATTCAACGACTAAATTTCCATTTTAATGTTCGACCAGCGATTTCAATTACACTCGAAAAATGCGAGTCAAAAAATGAAAATTCATTTTAATTGTCCCTCGTTGAATTGAGCTGTGAGAATAATTGAATGAATTACATTTATTTTAATAGCACTCCAACGATTCGATTGCAAATAAAAATTATTGTGCACCATCAGGATATTTAATTTAATTTAATAATTTTTTTTTTTTTTGCTGATTGTGCATTGTTTGTAACTGCGCGCATATCATTAATATTGTTATTAGTAATAAATGGTTTATAAAATGCGAGGCACTTTATGTGAACAGGAACATTGATTTACGTGAAATCATTATTTTTCGTCATTGTGGTTATAATTTGCTTTAAATTTAATGCGATTTATTTATTTCATTTTTAATCCTATTGAATTACGAGAGTGCTAAAAGCTTCATTAGAGCAATCGGCCACAAAAAAAAAAATGAACAATCGAAAAGTGTCATTTAAAATCACATCATTTTAATATTAGATACTGATGCTAATGGCACTTTAAATAAACATCACAAAATAAATCGAATTTAATGCAAGCTTTTTCGCTACTTGAAATTTTTGGTGTGTGGTAAATGGCATCAACATTGAAGATGAATCTGATGAGTGTCACATACCGGAAGACAATTCGTAGAACTTATATCGCCTCTAATTTACTGCTATTTTGTCCTGTTCGTTTTCTTGCAAACGACTTTCATCGTGTGCCACAACCAGTTTAAGTTTTAATGCCTTCTTTACATGAAAATGTGGAGCAATAATAATAAATTTCACTCCCGCACTCATGCTAGAAGACATATAATTTCTGCAAAACTGTTTATGTTATAAAACAATAATATTTATGATTTTATTGTATCTTTCTGCCGCCGTAATAGCAATTTTCTTCTGGACATGTTTATTGTTGCTTTATTTATACAGTCTGTGCCTTCCTGTGCGTCGGTTTCATGAGAAATAGCCTCCTTAAGATATTTATAAACGCACCCGAAAGGAAAATACAAAAATCTACCAAAATGACATTTAAACATGAGCCTTTTTTTATTTTGAACACAGCGACTCACTCGCTTAAGCTCAGTCTCATTTTGTAATTCAGTGCGGCAGGATTTCACGAGAAAGAAAAAAAAGAAAGGAACAAAGAAACAAAAAAAAAAGTAAATAAATCTTTCAAAAGTTTAATCTCATTTAATGGAATTCAGACTTTAATTTGCATAATATTGGAATGGTGTGCTGTGTGTATGTGCGCGAGTGTATTTAAAACAGAGAATTTATTCTGTCTGAAAAATTCACTCAGTGATGAGCGAGTGAAACAGTGTTGTGCAATAGCAGCATAATGAAAGATTTCAATCATATCACACAAGCTTTCTGATAATATAAGTGACATGATATACCTACGTTAAAAGTTTACCTGCCCTAAAAAAAACGATTGTCGATGAGCGCCAATTTTGTTGATTAAAAAAAAGTGCTCTGACTCATACCTGTGTTATACTCCTTTAAAAAAAAAAATAACTTTTTTAAAGGAATTATCCTTCAATACTCATCATATTGCTTCATTAAATCTGCGCACATAAGTCGCTTTCGAATAATATGTTTCTTCAATAGACGATCTTAATATGGCTGGAAAATTAAATTTCCTCAACGATTGATTTTAAAGTTCCACTCGGTTTCTATACCCACCTATCTTATGAATGAATGAAACATCTTAAGATGAAATCTTGGAAAAAAAATTTATGAGATGATGAAAAAGCAGAAAATCTAGATAAGGATTCTGGGCATTTTCAGAAAAGGCCGCACATCAATCAAAATATATGGATTTTTTTCTCCGGCCTCGAATGCACAATGGTCCAGGTCCTTTATCATAATAAACGGAACCCAAGGCTCAGGCAATGTGCACGCGTATGTGTTCGAGAGAAAGAGAGAAAACCACACACTTCATTACAAACAATTTATATATCATTACGATGCTATTATATTTGAATGGCACTCGGGCACGGACGAAGATGAAGCAGGAAAAAATATCTATTTAAAATGATGATGGGTCATGATAGATTTTATGAGATGAAGGAAAGGACCGGCAAAGAAATATTGGATGGAAGAAAAAGCTTTCACATGTGTGCATCGGAAATAAATATAAAGATTTCTTTTTTCTCCTCTCCTGGCATAAAATGACTTTAGAGGAAGAAGAATCATATCGACGAGAGAAAAATGTGCGGAAATGAAATAATGCGAAAGTTTTATTTGTTGGAAAAAAAAGAAAGAAATTGTATAGAGACGTGAAGCTTAAAACTAATCTATTTTCACTTTCGATTGTTCAAAAACATCCCTAAAGCCTTTTGTCGGCACTTCCGTTTCGATGAAGGCGTGTGCCCGACGAAACATGGCAAAATGTTGAAAAATGATTGATTTATTTATTTATTCTTTATATGAAACGAGTGTGGAATGGAAAATCATTAAATTTGTACTAGAAATAAGAAAACTCTATAAATAATTCTTGTATCTTGTGACTGTAACTTTAAGAAAAAAATATCATTTGGCAATAATCCCCATTGCTTTATATCTATAAAATATTTATTTGAAGAGGAAAATTTTCATCTTGGCGAGTTATTTAAAACTTTTTTTTTTGTCGCATTCATTATTTAATGTGTTATTTTTAAGCTCTAGTTACATGTGAAATGCGCATTTGATGTAGTTTTCGCATTTCAATTATGTAACATCGTTTCAGTGAAGCCAACTACTATATGCAATTGTATTGTACACGAGAAGCTCAGTTAGATATGTGCAAAAGCAATCAGCAGACGAGATTTGGAAGAACATTCACGTTCACTCAAATGCGAGCAGAGCTCCATGTTGTGTAATTTCTGTAATTACAGTGATTGAATGAATGAATTCAAGCAAGAAGCTTTAAACGGAATCATATGAAGTAATGTAAATGTTGCGAAAGTACTCCGAAACCCCACAAATGAATAAACATTTAATCTGTCACTACAGAGATCTTCCATTATGTGTCTGCAGCGCATGTAGAAATTTCTAAAAGATCTTTTTAACATGCAAAAATTGTCTTCAACGACTTTCATGTTGAACAACATCGATGAATTTTATCATGTAGCAGTAGCTTGAGGTATTAACAAAAATTTATTATTTTTTTTATATTTCAATGGGGAAATTCAATTGAATTTACATTTTTACGAGGAATTTTTTTTTTTTTTACGAAAATATTTCCATAATTCCATAAAAGATAAATTAAATCTGAAAGACACCAGCGACCGACCTGGATTATACTCGTCCCACAATTGAATTTTCTCTTTGCGGCCAGCACTGAATTATTAAACATTCCATTACGAGCCAGTAATATTCCATCGCACGACGGCAAATGCCATTACACCACGAATATACACATAATAATAACACACAAAAAAATGGCAAAATGAAAAATCTCTGCCGACAGTATAAAAAAATGTGATTTTGCGTCCCCGACCTGTGTCGTATTCTCCCATTTTTCCTCGTCGACCTTTGTCAAACTCATAAATTTTAATTAAATATAACAAGATTAATTCATAGAAATGGCTATATTTGTGCAATGACACAAATATATGCGAGCCAAAACAAAAAAAAAAGTAGAAAATAACAAACGAAAAGTTTCGTTCAAGATGTAAAAGCTCATTTTGAAAATATGCGCGTAAAAATGTATTGCAATTCTCATTTTACTGATGCCAATTTGCGCCACATAATAAAAGTATTAAAAAGTTCCCTTTGATGACAACTTTGAATATTTTATTGATCTTTTTTTTCTTTCATTTGCGCATAAGACACACCAGAAGAAAACTGAAAATTATACTCAAGTTAAATAAAAAAAGCGAGTAAAAGAAACTTTAACATAAGCAAATAATTTATTTTATAATAATGGAGGCACCTGGTACGTTCACCAGTGTGCACTACATTCACGTTCTTTGTCATCGAAGCTTTTGGCAAGCTTCATTTTTCGCTTCATAAACGTAAATTTTTCATTATTTTATTGTTCGCTATTTTCTTTATTTATGATTGTTTGCCGTAAACTTTCATTTCACCCACTGCTGATGCCACACTGCTTCAGTGAGTTTCAACCACCTATACATGTTTAAAAGCTTTTTTTTTCTAAAGAATCACACAGTTTTACGCGCTATAAAGTTTTTTCCGAGAAAATTATTTTTCTTTTCGGAAAAGTTTTTATTAATTTTATTTTTCTTTTTCTTTATTCCCGACTGCGTCAAATGAAAAAATGTTTTTTTTTTTTTGTTCTTTTAATTTAATAATTAAACGTATAAGGAATGCAGTAAAGTTAAGTACAGTGAAAGAAAGTTAATTATATAGTGAAACTCATTACATGAAAATTTCACGAGTATTGCAAGGAGGAAGTTTATGAGAAAGCATTTTAAAAGTTTTAAGAACATTTAATTACAATTTTAATAAATTTCTCATAGAAGTCACAGATTTATTTTCTTCAGACTGCATCAAGCATCAATAAGCTTTCAAAAACGGTTGAATCCAACAAATTATCATTATCGCATTTGCATGCAATATTGTCAAATGTTTTTTAATGATTTCCTATGTTGACATTTCTGCTTTGTTGCCGTGCACTCGGTAATCCGTTCATTTCCTTTCACGAAGCTCCTGAGCGGAATGATTGTATACAATTGATTCTTTCAATATGTGTCAAACGATGCTTATTTAGAATCTGTCGTTTTGACGGCATTGTGCTTATGCGATTGCACAATTTCGCTCGCAAACACATCAAGGATTATTATAGGAAACGGTGATGATTCGAGCAAGAATAAAAAAAAAGCTTTCTTAAGCTTCCATTGATGATGATATTTGAGTGTACAAACAGTAGAAATGACGATATGAAAATATATTGAATTGAGCTTAGTGGCGCAACTACAAATGTTCGCTGTTTTGAGTGTTTGCACTTTTATTTTTTTCCAGGTGAAGTGACAAACGAAAATAGCGGAATTATATTTTTACCCCGAAAGCTTTTGAACAAAACACTTCAAATGGAAGATTTTTTTTCCAGGTTAAAAATCTGTTGCAGCGCCTTGAGATGCGAAACAAATTTCATGCGGGGGTGAGTGGAGCAAAACGACACAATAACATCATACTCATAAATGACGGCAGTGAAATTGAATTTTTCTTTGGCACACAAGAAATATTCGCCTCGAGATTTGCGGAACACAGAAAAAAAGAAAGAAACACCAAATTCTAACATTTTATTTGCGTTTGATCCCAAACAAAACTCGGCAAAAAAAAAATGTTTATTTTCATTTGTTTGCCATCATACGTTTATTCTCTCTCTTTTCTGGTTGTGAAATAACTTGTAGTTCCAAGTTCCAAACAATTCACAGACGAAAGAACCATCGGAGATGGAACCGGAAGCCTTGTGGGCTACCAAGGAAGAACTGTTACAGTTGTTATCCGTTTTTCTTGGAAAAGCAAAGCAAAAATAAAGAAGAAGATTGTACAAATGAATAGATTTCAAGCCTCATCTCTGCTACTGAAAGCTTTTTTTTTATTTTGAACGTAAAATCTGCTCGTGATTTTATTTTCCCTTACAAAATGTATGGCGATTATTTGTCTGTATGCGAGCGTGCACCATACTACAGTTTGATTGATGATACTTTGATTGTTCACGATTATGTAGTATACGTTCGTTCGTTTTGTATTATTTGGAAAACGTGCAAATGCGAAAAATGATTTTTTTCCTTTCTCTCGGGCTTTCGTTTCACAATTCAATTTTTTTTTTGCTGTGCCTTTCTGCCACTTTATCATTCATAAGAAAGTCTAAGATGCCTCGTTCTACTTTACAATCATTCCCTTGTGGATGTAACCTTCACAAAAATAAACATTTACACACATTTTTTGGCATTCTTATTTTCGTTTGATATGCAAAATAAAAAGAAGAAAACAAATTTTCTTTGCCCTTTTTCCAGATTTCAGGAATTTCGGTTTGAAAAATTGTATGTGTTATTGCGTGTGTCGTTTGAATGAAAAATCTGTTGACGAAGCTAAGTGAATACATTAAAAGTTACGATGCGAAAGGCACATTCTTAATGATTCCTATTAAATTTCAATAAGATGACTTTGAATAAAGTTCAAGCTTATCTTAAAATTTGTAATCAATTAATTCCGTAGGAATTTCCTTCACCATTTTAAATTTTCTACATTCCAAATTTAATCCGGTGCTTCTAAAATTGAATCATCAGAAGCAATGTTCAATTTTTAGCTCTAAAAAGCACCCAAAGGAATTTTTAAATTAATTCAATTTTACTTTTTGTCCCTTTTCAGACTGATTCTGGGATTCTGCAAAAACTCAAAACCTATGCAATAGAATTTTTGCGACATACAAAAATGCAACCGAGAGAGCATCACAAATTTCATTAAAGATTCTCTGTGCAACGACAAATTTAGGAATTGTGTTGTTTTAATTTGAAAATGCTTAAAACAATTTCCAACAATCTGGTGATAGGAAAATGTTCTCAATTAAACGTGTCTTGTTTTTTACGTTACTAGTGTTGTTACAATCGATTGCCATTGTGAATAGTCGACAGAATAATGGCAACAATCATCATGAGAAGCAACGTTTCGCAATGGAGCCACAAGATCAAACCGCAGTGCTTGGCTCACGAGTGACACTACCGTGTCGTGTTGTAAATAAATCGGGAAAATTGCAGTGGACGAAAGATGATTTTGGTTTGGGTGAACATCGAAACCTCAGCGGTTTCGAGCGCTACTCAATGGTGGGAAGCGACGAGGAAGGCGATTTTTCACTCGATATTTTTCCAGTCATGATAGATGATGATGCAACTTACCAATGTCAAGTTGGTCCCGGAAAAAGTGAGTTTTAAAAAAAAATTATAGCAAACCTTAATTTGACACTTTTTTCCCTTCTATTTAGTTGCACCACCAATTCGATCGCGTAAAGCTGTGCTGACAATTCTTGTACCACCTGACAATCCAAAAATAACTCAAGGCAGTCATATTTTAACGACAGAAGATCGTGAAATAGAACTGGAATGCGTCAGTAAAGGTGGTAAGCCGGCAGCTGAGATAACATGGATTGATGGCTTTGGCAATGTTATTACGCAAGGAATCGAATATATGCACTATCAAATGGAAAATTCAAAGCTTTTCGAAGCACGTTCGATACTAAAATTCACTCCTAAAAAGGAGCATCACAATACGACATTTACGTGCCAGGCTCAAAATACGGCCGATCGAACTTATAAATCTGCAAGACTGAAACTAGAAGTGAAATTTGCACCGAAAGTAATAGTTTCAGTGATAAGTGGCGCTCTTGCGAATGGCAGAATCCAGGAAGGTGCTGAAGTACGTCTCGAATGTCAAGCTGAAGCGAATCCTAAGGAGGTGCATTATCGATGGTTCATTGGCGATGAGAAAATTGTCGGCGATCATTCCACTGAGCTCATCATTCCCAATGTTACACGAAAATTCCATGATCTAATTGTTAAATGTGAAGCTACAAATGTCGTTGGCAAAAGTGAAGACAGTGAAACACTCGATATTAGTTACGGTCCAGTATTCACGACACGACCCAAATCAGTAGAAGCCGACGTTGGCAGTATCGTTACCTTAACATGTGAAGTTGAAGGTAATCCACCACCTGAGATTGTATGGATTTATGATGGTCTAGACAGAGTAAGTGTAAATTGGCCTTAGATTTATTCATTTCCTGATTTTTAATTGGTGATTAAATATAATTGCTACAGGTTGCCGGCACATCACCAAATCTAACGATAACTGTTTCCCAAGAAACTATTGGACGCTACTTTTGTAAAGCTTCAGTTGAAGGTTTTCCAGATATTGTTGAGCAAGCAACAATTTACCTTAAAGGTCCACCAGCAATTACATCGGCACGACGTCAATTCGGAACACCTGGCGAGCTTGTTACAATTGAATGTATTGCGTTTTCAATTCCAAAAGCACGTCATATTTCGTGGACGGTTAATGGTCGCGACATTAATAGCACAAATGAAGAGAACTTTTCCACTATCGAGGATCAGCTACCATTTGGCATCAAATCAACGTTGGTGATACGGCAGAGTGCAACTAAGCACTTCGTCCGCTATAACTGTACCGTAATTAACGATTACGGTTATGATATTTTGGAAATTGAGTTAAATGGCGAGAGCAAGTGTAAGTTATAAGAAATGTTTTAAAAAAAAGTACCCTTACTCCACCTTTTGAAAGCACAGGAAAGTTTGTGAGCTATTGTCAATGTGCTATGCGCACAAATTGAGACACAAAATAGAAACATTTATTAAATTCATATAGTTACAATCATGATAAAAGCTATGCAACAATTTAATGTGCACATGTTATGGGTGTAAAGAGCAAAAACTCTGCATACCTACCTTGTTGTGCAACGTTGCTCTTGTTTTAGTCAATTACGGTAGAGCACTGGGAAAATTTATACCGCCATTAGAGAGTTGAAATTATAATAATTTTGCATTAATTTTAATGTCTCTCCCTTTTTTTTCTCTTCCTGGTAACAGATAACTCTCAACTATTTTTCATATGCTTCGGTGCCGCAATATCATTCATATTTTTAATCATGTTCGTGCTTGTAATGCTCATGTGCATGAAGAAAACAAAAAAGACAAAACTACCGCCAGCTGATGTAATCCCAAGCGATCATAATTATTCGGGCAAGGGTTGCAAAGAGAGCGATTGCTCGTCCAACAAAAGTGATATGAAAATCAATAGAGAAAATGAATACCTGGAGACATGCTCTGCCAATGATCTTAGTGCCACAAAAATTCAAATGAATACATTTGGTATTTCCTTAGCTGGTAACATGCCAGATTTTAGGTATGCAGGGTCTATTAATCCAATAAATATTCCAATTTCATTAAACATGTATTTCCTTTTTCTCTCCAAAAACAACAACCAAAAAATTAAAACACAAACCAACAGATATTCCGGAGACTTTACTGATTCATTTGGTCAATTGCAAACCACAAAACTGGGCATAAATAATAACGGTTACATCCCATACGTTGATTATAATCGAGATTATACACCACCACCGAGTTTGACTCTTAATCATACGAAACCATCCCATACGAGTTTGTCCAATCATTTAATCATTGGCACATCTACCACAGCGCCTAGCATAACATCAGCATCGATTGTTGGCATTACAACTGGATCAATAACAAATGGAACATATAGCTTGACAAGGCATCGTCATAACGAACGACTCGAAAATGGACTGCCAACTAGTATGTCTTCAATTCCAAATGGACTGATAAATAGTGAGTTTATATTTACCTTTCCTTGTTGCTATCAATTTTCGCAATTTTATTTACGAAATAAATTCGTTGCATTGATTTTTCTTAACACTTTTCCATCGTTTTATCTCGTATCTCGTTCGAAATAGATCAATCACTTCTTAATATAGACCCGAGATATTCGGCCGCATATGGCAATCCATACTTGAAGCAACCACATTCACCACTAATCATTTCGAATAATACAGCAAATCCAGCTGTAACGCCTGCGCCACCCCCGTACAGTGGACATGCTACACGAGGCAGCAATAGCAACAGTAGCTTTTCATCATCGACAACGATCTCAAATATTAATGGTGGCGGCAGTGTTGTGGGAATTGGATCAAACATCAATGGCTCCAGTTGTAGTCAAACGCCAAGTCCATCGGCAAATTTTATAGTACCAGCAAATACTAAAATTGGAGCTTTAGCAACTCATGTTTAGAGTTTAACTAGGTTGATTCCCGTAGGAATTTGTAAATATAATTTAGTTTTCCTTTTTATATTTTCTTGTGCATAGTCGAATAAGTTTCAAAATGACAGAGAAATCAAATACTTATTTTAGCTTTATAAGACTGAAGTTCTAACATGCTAAAATTCCCTGAAGCTTAGCGTGTAAAAGTCTTCGTGCAAAGTTAAAATTCCAAACAGCATTTTTTTTTATTTCACTAAACGATTAAATTTTAAGACATTTTCTTCCTCCCCGTATAGTGAAAATATTTTTTCACACATTGTAAATAGTTGGACTACTTATAACATTAAACATTACATAATTTTTAATGCTCGAAATGGATTTATTCAATCCCCCGCATAAATAACGAATATTACAATCTCTCACTTTCTTTCTTTTTTTAATTAAACGTGGCCTTAACTACATTTTTTTATGGAGAATGGATACATTGAACTCAAAATGAATACTCATTACAAGTAACCAACTCTTCATTGCTTCATAAATCATAAGCTCGACGATGTTATAGGTGAAAGAGCACTGTTTGTCCACTTAATGCTTTAATTTAATTAGAAAAAAGAAAAAACAGAATATGAATTGACTTGAAATGCATAAAACTGTAAACTTGTAAATGCCTGAGCAAAAGTAGAAACAAAAACGTTGAAGAAGTTGGAATTGCAATTGAAAGGATTCATGAAATTACGTTTTTTTTTTTTCAGGATGAACGACTTTCTTGCGAAACAATTTTCCTTCAACCAGATTTTCATTAAATAAGTTTTTCATCAACTCAATAGAATTTCATTTGAATATTTTAATAAAATTTGAGGAGGAGAAACATAAAAAGGAAATATTAGTCGATCCATTCATTGATGTTCGACCCCCCCCCCTAAACCCCTCCTTCCAGTTAATAATGTGCAAAATCAACTTATGATTCTCATTTAATTATTTCATTTGCATTAAATTGTTCACAAAGCGAAAAACTCAAACTAAAAGTTATAATTTCTTTTCACTCGAATTAACCTCAAAATGTTCATTGTGGAAAAAATATTGTGATTAAGGCGCATTTTTGAATCATTTAATTGCGTGTTCAATACGGTTAGAATTAATTAACTTTTTCTGCTGAATTAATGCAATCACCTTTGGTAATTCTAGTTTTAGTTTTAAGTTTCGTTTTTTTCACGCTCTTTCTCTTTAAGCTAATTATAAGTTCGACTTGTAGAATTTTTTTCGGCTGCCTTTTGCCTCGGTAATAAGAAATGAAAACATTTACGCGCATTTATCTCGACATTTCGAAATTCTTCCAAGAAAAGCCGATAATATAAAATATATAAAAAAAAAATCAATAAATGATTTGACTGATGTAGATTTAATGAAATGAACAACAAGAGAAATTCAATAATCTATTATAAAATACGAATCTTATACACACAGATATTTTTCATTTCTTTTCGGGAGATTTAGATAAAGAAATAGTGACAATTATTCATCTGATTGTTGAGAATTTGATGCAACATAATTTGACATTAAAACGGATTTGTTTGATTTTGTGGAAGAGATGAAGGATAAAAAAAATTTATGTAGCCAAAAATATACTCGAAAGATATAAAAAAAAAACGATAAATTGATGAAAAAAACGCTTTAAAAGTATTTAACAAAATTTTGTCAATTGTGAAAATTTGACACAAGAAAATTTATAATTTCTAAGAAATCTCTTTTCTACCGTTTAAATGTAAATTTGTACATCGATTTGAGCTAATTGTGCAATTTTTTTTTTTTCATGTTTATTGATTCAAAATCAATTCTGTATTCAAAAGAAAAAAAAAAAGTTTGTTTTTTTTTGTGCTTTGACCGCAATCAAAAGTGTTTTAAGTTTTTATTTTTGCAAATATAAATCTGTCAAAAATAGTTTTATTTAAGTGTCATTAACGAATTGACGTATTTAGAAAAGTATATATTTATAGAGTCCAGCAAACATTTAAAAATCTCAAATGTTTATTTCTTCTTTTTTTTCATAATTAAGGTACTTTTTTTTAGTTCATAAATAAAGAAAATCGAATCGACTTGAAAAACAAGTTGCGATAAACATTTATGGAAATCTTGTTTTTGTATCGTTCTGTACATTTTCATTTCAGTCGTTCAACAATTCTCGATGCTTCGTCTAAAAATTTGTCCTTTTTGCTGGTATTTGTCCACCTAATCTTCACCATTTACACAAAATGTGACACAGACAAAAAGGGACCGAAAGAAGACTTTAAGACTTGAGGAAAAGTTTCGTATGGTCTTCGAGGGTTTTCCCCGGGCAAACTTTAAGATTTCCTTTTTTATGCCCAAAAAAAAAACTTCGCTAGGGGTTATGTCTCATATTATCACTGTTTTATTGAAGATTCTAATAGGTTTATGTACCAGCAGCATCAAGCTGACATATTGCGGTAATGCTCATGCGTTTATCAACCCTCGCCCGTTGTCATCATTTTGTATTCATCAAAAAGTTCTATCGCTATTCAAAATGTAGAGCTTTATCGCGGCTCACTGAAGAAAATATTCTACGGCGTAGTTGTCATATGCGCAACCAACAAAAAAAAAAAAAGTTTAAGTGATAAAAAATTCATAATTTTTTCCTCGAAAATGAAATATTATAGAAAGAAAAGTTTCGTAAAGTCATTTGTAAATATTGAAAGTGTCAAAAGTTTGTTGACAAAGTGCAACAGATTTGTGAAATCATTTTCAAAATGAGAAAAATCGTTCAAGTGATTCGATGAAATATTTCTTTAGGGCATTAAATATTTTGAATTTTATCAAACTTAATGAACCGTCAAAATGCCACAGTAATGAGCACTTAAACTTCTGCTTTTTATATAGCTCAATTAAACGCGTCCTAAACTTGCAAAATTGAGTCAACAATTTACTGTAGACAGCAAATTTTGCCAAAAATGTATTTACTTAATTTAATCCTCTTAAAAGCTGGAAGACTTTATTGCCCGGTAAAATAAATTTCCTTTTCCTGTTTGCGAGTCAATGTGTTTGTATTTATTTTTCTATATGTGTACATTATTTGCTAAGTCGGTGTGAGATACACAAAACATTTACTTTTCAGGACTTATTCAAGTTGTTTCATCACAAAAAAGCCACTAAATTTTCTTATTCTACACACATTCGGTAAGGAGGCAAGAAAGCATTGGACATGACAAAACCAAGCACTATGCTATAAGTCAGGTACCGAATTTACCTTTTCTAGTCCGTATCCTTGTGAAACTTATCAATTAACTTCGACTCATGAGAAAGTTTTGCTCACTTTAATAGAAAGGTAAAGCCAATTTGCGTGCAAAAAGGATACAAAAATAATGGCCCAAGAAGGAGTGGTTCACAAATGTTAAGGGAAGGAGAATCTACATTAGCGTCCCCGAGAAGGAAACACCTAATTTTTGCAAATCGAAGTTTCCTTTTGTCTCGATATGACGGAATCGATCGTAGAAAACATAAAGCAATGGATTGAATTCAACATCCTTGTTCCATGGTTAATTGAAAAAAGTTGGCAAGAATTAAAGTTCAACAAAAAGGGATCCGCATTAAATTCTGTGACTTCATCACTGTCACATAGCCATTAGGCGCGAGAAACAAGGAAAAATTAGTGAAAAATGGATCGTTAACCAAAACACAATTTAATTATCCCCGAAATGTTTTTGGGTAGCCAATTAGACCATGACCGGGGGGGCTTTGAAAGAAACAATTTTAGAAGAAGAGAAAAAAAAATTGACTATAAAATTCAATTAATTCATTTTTTATGGCAAACGACACTTTTCAAGTGAAAGCATCATGGAGCTAAAACAGCACCAGAAAATTACCTTTCAAATGTCGCCCGATGAATTTTCTGATAAAGAAAAAAAAGGAAATGATTGCAAAACACACGGCCAAGAAAAAATTTATTGCGTAGTTGTTTTTTTTTTTCTTATTACTGAGGTTTGTTAAGATTTCCACCTGCAGATTGCCAGGTTTTTCTTCCATGGCTGTTTATGTGTAACGAAATAGAAACATAAGTGACATTATCAAGAAATGCGCAAAAATAGGCGAAACATTTGAAAATAACATGTATCCGCAATTCCATTCATGAGGAAAATGGCATTTTGCCGATGATAAACATTTCTCTAAAGTTTTATGTCTTTCATTTGAACTTCAGCACCAATATGTCGGAGGAAAATTGTCTCCTTATTTGCCATGTTCCATATGCATATTTGAAATAATAGAAATCAAATAAGTGGCATTGCTGAAGTCTAGATTAAATTCCAGAAGCTATACACATTCACTCAATTTCAACATTAAAAAAAAGCCTAACAACATTTCCGAAAGGATATAAAATATAATCTTAAAAAGATTTGACTCTTACCAGCTAAATATACACCTGCCAATGGCAGTGTTACTGGGGCTTTAAGAAAGCACATTACAGGTCTTGTCACAAGGCTTCGTGGTGCGCGAAAGTACAGCAGGAAAAACATAAAATTGCTTCTGTCATTACTTGCGATTTAACAACAATATTTTTATTTTTGTATTCACACCTATAGCATTGCCAATCTACAAGAGTTTCGCACTGTTTTTTTCTTTTACTTCCTTCTGTTACCATCGAAAGATGTATATAAACCGTTTAAGCAAACACAAAACAAAACAAACACCAGAAGAACGAAACATTTTTATTTTTCGCTTTCTCAACACAGAACTTATTTTTGCTTAATTTATTTTTTTTTCCCAGTTCGCATTTGCTTTATTTGAATTGTTGATCATAAATCTTATCACAAAAGTGAAAAAGAAAGCGAGAAGGAAAGAAAAAAAAAGCGTTACGGGAAAAGTTAATGTGGAAACAAGAGATGGAATTTAATGTGTTTGATATATATTTTTATGAGCTTTTATTGTTTCTGACTTTGTAAAGATTGCTGGGCTCGCTACTCCGTGCCAGGAGAAAAAAAAATATTTACCAAGAATGAGGCGCTCTATTAAATGATGTCATGTCATTGGAAGAAAAAGTGTCTAGAATATCTTAAAATATTCTAAGACACAATTTGGTATCTTTTCCTAAAGTTGTACAACATTCGAAGCAGATGAAGTTCTACGTTTGTTTTTTTTTTTTTTTCAGAAATCTTACAAAAGCAAAGCACCGCCGACAAGAAATATTTGCCCATAAAATGTTTTTGCGCCGCTCAAGTTTCCGATTGCGATTTTCACAAATAAAATAATGGTTATTTCTGTTCTTCTGCAAACAAACAAACAAATAGAGCACCAAATACAGCAGCAGCGGGGAAGGAAAAAAAAATCTTTGCACTGTAAAATAATGTGAAAAGTTTTTAATAAAAAAAAAAAAAACGTAAGAAAGATATTCTCTAAAGAGTAATTGAAAACTTTGCTTTTGTTCAGCCTTATGGTGGAGCTCATTAGTGTGAATCTATTCTGTTTTTTTTTTTGGGGGATGAAATAAGAAAAATTAGATGTTTATCTTGTGGATCACTTTTTGTTGTTAAATCACGCAAGGTAAGACAAGACAACAATACTAGTTGATTCAAGCGAAATTTATAGCATTAAGGCAATATTCAAAGATGAATGAATGATCTTCAACTTTATAAACATTTTCAAGCATATTTTTTTTCCAAAATATTCTGCAATCAATCTCTTTTTCCTTCACATAACTTGAGATCTCCAGGTGGGAGTTGACTCCTATTAAAGTTTTTTTTTTCTCAGAAATAAAAATTGGAGAAGAGAAATGAAAAAGATGAAGCACTCTCAAATTTGTCTCATCCACATAAAGTATTCAACGAAAGTAGGTTGTTTTGCATATAGATCGAAAATTGCCAGTCGCGTTGCTGTGAAGAGAGAATGGCTGTGTATGTTAAAAGAAAAAAAAAAATAAAATAAAAAGAACACATTACACTGGCAAAAGAAGACAAAAACAATTTCCTGATAACTTCAAGTAATATGCTTTCTTTAGCGTTATCAAAATGAATAAGAAGTGACGTTTGTTATTATTACAAAGTGCTGAGTACACTCGTAAATTCATGGTTCACGAGCTTTATTTTTTTTTTGCTGATCGATATTGAAGCTCATCTCGATATAAATACTTAATTATTTATAAACGACACAAGGGAGTACTAATTATCTTCACACGCGCATTAAAAATGGAAAATGAATTCATGTAATAATATTCCATGAAATGAACACGAAAGCCAAAAACAAATCGTAAAGGTTGAACGAATCAATACATAATCGATTTTAAGCTATTATGATCAGAGCTTTAGATAGAGAGGGAGTGAAAGAAAAGAAATTTCGTCCTCATTTATTTTAGTTGCTTTGTTATTTGTATCGTGACTTATCAAGATTTTCACGTATTGTTTACGTATTGGGTTCGCTTCTGCACAATTAATTGACCATGAAAATGAATTTGATCAATTTGACATTTTTCGTAATACAATTTTTTTTCCATCTCTCTCTCTCTGCTGTTTGTTTCCCATCTGCTTCCATTACGGAAAGCAATATTTTGGAAAAAATCAACTTTTATGGTACATTAGCTTTTCGAAATGAAATTCTCATACATTCGAAGGGTCGACAAATGTATAAAAATGAAAAGATTTCAATTCGTAAGATTAATTAAGCTTCAAATGCCTCACAAAAAAAAAAAAAATCTTCCAATCGTGCTGTGGAGATTGTCTAAACTTTTAGGGGCACCAAAAAGCACGTTCTTTGAATTCCTGCAGCAGCTTTACATAGAATTTACCCACAAAAACCTCCAGTCGGATATCCAGCAATGATTTGGTCAGTTTGACATGAATTCCGAAACAACCAAACTTTGAATTTTTATCACACAGCATAAAAACAACAACTATTCACAACTGCACCATTAATAACTAACGATCACAGCAATTTTGATTTACATTCCATAAATTTTCAGCAATTCTTTTTTTGTTAGTTTGTCGATTTCTGTAGTTCAGCAAAAAAAAAAAAAAAAAAAAAAACAGTTTGGTTTTGAAGTCATTTAAAGTTATTAAAATTTGTTAGTCAGAAGTAGGGAAAGAGAAAGAGAGGGAGAGAGAGAGAAAGAGTGAACTAATTCAAATGACAGAAACTGTACTAATTGCTCGACCATTGCTATTTTCTCGACGTACCAGCATGACTTTTACCAACCAGAATGGAATCATAAACGCCCCAGAAAGAGCTTTTTGACTTTTTTCTTCTCCTGCATCATCATTAATGGCAGCTTGTGACCAAAACAACAGAAAAAGAGAAAATTTCCATAAATAATCCCTACAATTTAGAGTGCTCTCCAGACATACAAACTTTGCTTTTCACTGTTCTTTCATGAGCACACACAAAAACTACCCAAAAAATTAGTTAATTTATTGATGGTCATGTTCGGAGCAGATGTTAAGAAAGTATTGTGATCAATGCCATTTCGGGTGAATAAAGGAAAACGCACAAATAAAAAAAAAAGAAACTTTAATTTGCAATTTTGAAACAAAATTTTGTGTTTCCATTTAGCAGTTCAACACTTGAGGAACTATAAGCATTAAGGGCAAGCAGGGAAACTTTTTTATTTTGTTTCATCGCACCATGAAAACTTTTCATGGATAATAAAACATTAAAAGGTCCTTTAAGGCTTTCTAAGGTTATAAAACGAGCGCACACACAAACGCACAAGTTTCCTTTGCTTCTTTGCACTTTCATTTTTCATGAAATATTCAGGCATAATACTCGTAGTAAAAAAAAAAAAAAAAGAATACATCACAACAGTTCACTCGACCGAAATTTCCTTAAATAAGTTCTTAAGTGGAAAATTTACCAAAATCACGACTCCATCTTCCCGACCCCTCGCACAGAAAACGATCCTTCTGCCACAAGGAAAAGCATCATAAAAAGTTACATTAATACTGTTTTAATAAATCAATTAGGTGAATTATTACCTTCCTCGTTTTTAGGACACAACCAACGATTTTCATTTTACGAAACATTTGCGGTGGTGTTTTTTTCTGTTCAAGATTTATTTTCCGGAAAAACAACGACTGACTTGAGATTGATCTAAAAAAAAGGCTAAATGCCTTAGGAAAGGATAAAAGCCTTTGATTCAACTCAGTCATTCAATCCTTATTGCTTGCCCTTCCGCAGCATAAGAAGCTAACGACTTCAGTCTAATTTTGTAAATTGACCTTTTGTTGAACTTTATCAGGAAATTCATTAACAACTAATTTTGTCTCCATTAAAAGCAAATCAAAAAATGTTTTAATCACAAATCGTTCATTTCTTAGATTCAATTGATATCACAATTCATCTAAATCCATCGCTTAACGTATCATCAGTTTTGTTTTCATTGTTTCAAGGCTTATAATGGCTGTTACATACGAATCAATGAGTTTCAATAATAACAATCAAAAAATGTTTTGTAACATGATGTTAGCAAAAAAAAAAAAAAAACTGGGAAATATCTTCCCGTTGATCTCTAATGATGGGAAAATCGCTCGGCATATATTTTTGCATGTAATACAAATTGATTTTGTATTGTTTTTGTTTCCACTTTGAAAGCTTTAGAATGATGCGATGGTAACGATACAATGTCAGTTATTATTTAACTCGCAAAACAAAGTCAATGAGTTGGCAGAAATATCTAAAAAAAATAACCAAATCCATAACAAAAAGAGAAGAATCTTCATGCATTTCAACATTCTCATCGTTATTGTTTCAAATTTGCTGCAGCTTTAGAAAACTTCGCCCTAACAACCAGCCAACATTTGGTTTCGTTTGAAAACGCTTTAGGATGCTTAATACTGAACATGAACAAAAAAAAAAAAAACAGATAAATCGTGTATCGAAGAATTTAGAATAACTTTTCATTTTGTTGCTAAAAGCTCACCATTGACTTGATGTTCTATGGAACGATTAGAAATCAGAAGTGAAAAGCAAATAAATATATGGAGAATCAAACCGATGATAAGCGGAGATAAAAAAAACGCACTTAAAAAGGATTTTGCTTTTTTTAAAAGCTTTTTCTGGTTTTGGGACAGAAGGTAAATATTTACTTTTAGTTGTTTTTTTTTTACACAATCACACACAGATATGCAAATTTGTTAATAGAGCAAGCAGTGAAGATTTTAATCTGCTTATGTAAAATATTTTTCTTCTTTTTTTATTATTATGAAAATGTAAATTTCATTGTGTAATATATTAAATAAATATTTGAAGTTTCATTTCGAGAAATGTTATTTCCAACAACAACATGAAAAAATTATGTTTGCAAACATTCATTCGGATCACAAAATTTCCAAATTTCCCGTGAGGAATCTCAAAAATTCTCAGAATAATATCATTCATATATCAATATAAACAATTGTTTTTCAATTTCGTCCAACGCCATAAAATAAAAGTAAGGTTTATAAAAAAAAAGTGTTGCATAAATCATCCCACATTTTGATTGTATTCAAGCAACGTGTCATATCAAAGTGAGCCTCCCACCGCACTCAGCCAGCTCGTGCTGTCAACACAGAGATCGCATCGTAATCCACAATTTTATTCACCACCGAAAAAAAAAAAAAAGTAACTGCGAGGAACAACAAAAGCGCCAAACTGATTTCTATCTTTTACAGCAATCATCACCAACACAACCCGTGTAAATTACTGGCAAATATCACAAAAGAACTACGTGTTCTGTACTGACATCAAAAGATTTTTGTAATAAAATTTATGGGATGTAAAAATCAACGTCGTTTTCAGCAAGAAATTTTCTTTTATTTTTTTTTTCCATCATGTTGCGAGAAATAATTTTTTTTTTCTGCTCGCTCGACTTTTTTTTTCGCATGTATGTATTTACTTTTCAGGTCTTTCATAGGAGCATAACATTATTGTATCGCATTAATTTTCAAAGCATATTTTCTAGTACACTTGGCAGATTTAATCACTGTTGAATAGATCCCATATAATATTTTACTTATTTTTCATAAATTTTATTGTGGTTTTGAAATGCGACATGAAGGGTGCTTCGAGCTGGGGCGTGTAGTACTTTTTTTTCTCATTTATGAACAGAAATGTCTCTCTCATTCATGAAGTGTTATTTAATTTATGCCTTTCTGAGCTTTGTAACAAAGGTAGTGGAATAAAAATGTTGCAATATCGCATTAAATTCTTCTGCATCTGGGAAATATTTAATTATTATAAAGAGCTTTATATCAATTATTACTTTACGTCATGATATCACATTAAAATGTGTAAATTAAATCAGATCCTTTTCGAAAGGAAGCGACTAGTAGCGAAATATCAATTAGATTTACATTCAACACCACTCTCATGATGACCCATTAAAAAAAAAGGTGAAATCTCTGTTGTGACAATGAACAATGAAAATTTACATTTTATATTATGTGATAATTGATTTCTGAATGTGCCGGAGATAATACTTTTAATTGACAGTGAGATGGCCATTTAAATATTCATACCCACCCTCGTCACCATAAAATGACTGCCATAATGAACATTGATCCAAAAAGGCAAAGGACTCCATGGCTTAGAGTAATATCTATTTCTCGGGTATGCAATAAATTGATTCCATCATCATGATAACGCTTAACATTCGTGGATGTTACGATGTTATGTTATCAAAATTGTAAATGATAAAAGTTTTTCAAAAGTAATAAAAATAAAATAAAAAGTTTAATGATTTGAAAGTTTTCTAATGCAAAATTATGTTGATCTCATAATGTCAATCACCACATCAGACCAGACAGCATAATAGCAAAGACATGCTTAAGCATCACTGACTGAATGATGGCTGTACATAATCATGGTTTTTGCAATCTATGTACACTCAACGCCCGCCATCTACATTGTTACACAAAGGATCTATATTGTATGGACTCTGCATGGCAAACGCGCTTCATAAAGTATGTATGTTCTATAATGCTGAAAAGGCAGTTTGAAGATGCACAATATGATGAGTTTTCAACAATTGCCTCTCAAATTGTACACCTTCATTATATATGAGCAATTGCAACCACAGAAATGTACTACAATACATGTTATGATATGCATTGTGGCAATTTCCAATATAAAAATTGTTCCAGATAAAAGCTTTATGGAATAATCGTAAGAGTTCTTTTGAATCTTTATTTATGTTATTGTCTACATGTTCATGATGGAATTCTTAGAATAAGTAATGCAACACTTCACATTTCATAATGTTTGCATTCGCAAAGAACAGAAATATCAAACTTGCCTTCACAAGAATTTTATATTAATGAAATTCGTTGTGCACAGTTATTTTTCGACTTCAGTTCGACAAGCTGCTAGTTGTTCAGGAAAATTTAATTTACGAAACAACAGCAAATATTTTTCGACACGAAAAATAAAAACCAAACCAGGAAAGGCACTTTAATAATGCAATAAAGAATATTCTCATGTGAATAATCCATTAACAATATATTCACCTGGATGGTGAAATGAGCACTATTTCCTGGACTCGACACAGCAGCAATGTGAAAAAATACAAAAAAAAGAAAGCAAAACAGAAGAAACCACATTTTGAGTTTCCTTTCATTACATCATAAATTCCTGCACTTCCCTCTGACCACCAGCCAATGTTCTGTTGATGGTGTTTCGTTTAGTACCATCAACACAGCACAACAACATTTTTGAGCATACTGCCCCACTCGCGCTATTGCTGCTGAACGGAGCGTATATAAACAAACATTGGGAATATGGATGGAATATGCAAATAAGGAAGCAGAACTACACTATGAATTCATAATGTGAAATATTTCCATTTTATATGTTAACACTGCTACCATTTTTTTTCCATACGCCTTTCGCAGCTCACCTAAACCATCCTCACTTTCGTCGAGAGCGCCAAATGTCAAAATTCACAAATAAATAATTTATCAAAACTCTCAACCGTCATGTTCCTCATGTTCTCTCTCCCGTTTGCCCCGTGTTTGCATAATCTGAACAATGAGAATGCAGGACGAGTTTTAGTTGGATTGGTAAATTTCCTGGTGTGTTGTTGTCGGGTGGTGATGTAAAATGAACTGTTGAATATTTCAATATTGTGTCCAAATGATGACGAAATCTAAACTACCGAACTCGTATTGCATGAAATTTCCTATTTAAATTTGAACTTTAAAAAAAATAAGAGCTTTGTCAATTCATCTTTGTCCATAATAAATTGAAAAAAAGGCGTACGGCAATGAATCAACTAGGTAGTCAAACAACTTTCGCAATGATGAACAGCACAATACTATCGATTGTATGAAAGAAATGACTGCAAATTTTAGGGAAATCCAAATCTTCAGCTTACAAGTTACTCGCAACTCAAATACAATGTTCGATTTTTTTTTTTACTTCAACTAAGTAGCAACAACATAAAACTGGAAGCGTGACATGATACTTAAAGTTTACAACCCTAAACATTGCTAAAGCTCACTGATTGCCGTTATGATGACTTTTTATCGAAAATCCTTTAATGTCCGTGATGACATGTCCAATTCAAAAGTATTATATAGAGAGAGGAAAAAAAAACATCCGCACGGAATCAATGCTAATGGCTCTTTTACCATCGTCAACAGATCCCGGCTTCGTACTAAAATCCCAAAAACCAAACAATGCAAGCTGAACGAACGAGAAATAAAATGCTTTGCAAGAACCTTAATTTCGTATTCATTTCAGCGCTGATTCCATTTTTTTTTGTTATTTATTTTAAATCCATGCGATGAATGCACGAAAAATTGCGACAAAGATTTTATTTGTATGCTATTTCGCCAGATTCCAACACGAACAGAGAAATTCAACAGATTTTTTGCTGCTATCTATCGAATGATGACGATGGTGGTCACGAGCTAGAACATCAATCGTTGATGACCAATAAAGAATTTATTAAATAGAAAATCTGTTTCCATTATGAAATTTCGAGAAAAGGAATTTAATTGCATTTCATTGAATTTAAAGAAGCGCAAATTTCAAAATGATTTTATTTTTTGTATCATTTCGATTCGCGGTTAACTGGTCCCACCATCAATGTCAATGCCAAAAATACGCAATACCAGTATCGTGGAGTCACACAACATAAAGTCCAAAGTGATGACCTAATCGTGTTATTAGCATAATATAAAAAAGATTTTTTTTTCTGCGTCTAGTCAAACAACAAAAATAACAACAAAGAAGCATTTTCGCTGTTTGCACTACTATGAATATAAAAAAATAAAAATAAAGATCAGTTTCTTTGTGATCATCAACCGCTTAAGCCACAAAATAATAAAATGCGTGTATAACAAAGCCAGTTCCAAAAATAAAGTTCCTGAAACACTTATCAATACATCGAAAGCTGGACCCATTAAACCTGGCAACGTGTTGCCAATTGAGAGTAAATAGACATTTAGCGCGCAAAAATCTACTGAAGTGGACAGTAAGTGCCTCACCACTCAATCGAATGGTTCTCGATGTTTAGCAAAAAGCGAAATTTAAATTAAATCATTTCAAGTGCGAATCGAACGATGACCGAACAAGTGAAGCTTAAATGCGTCTATTTTTTCAAGAGCAACAGTAACAAACATACAGCAAATTAAAGTGAAAAAATTTCGCGCATTTTCCTGGAAAAAAAAATTGAAAGTTTGCAATTTGGACGGCAGAACAAGAAAAAAATTGTGTCTTAATTTATTATGCAACAGCAAAAATTTTTGTTCGATAGCAATTTTAATTAAATTCAGTTTGCAGAAGTCACTCGAGCTCGAAATGAAAATTTTCCTACTGCTTGGAGTGTTTTTTGCTTGGAATGCATTAAAAATGCACTGTTCGGCAAAAGGTGATGACGATTGTTGTGTGCTGGAATGAAGGACGAGAAAAAATTCATTGATTAAATTTTCTTCCTTTTGAAATTCAGCTTTATTGTTAAACACAAATGGATTGTTTGGTGGCATTTTTGGTGAAAGCATGTATCGATACACTTACGATTTGGAGAGTGGAACATCACACTATCAACGCCACGACGGTACGATCGATTCCTGGAGGTCACCACAAAGGCGAGGTAAGTTTATTTGATAACATTTGATGCATGGACCGGTTGTTGTATGGTTGAAAGTCAACATTTTTCAATCATTTTCGAATTTTATTGAGACAATTTTAGGAAATTTCATTATAAAATTTCCCATGAGATTTTTTCGAACGTGAAAAGCTTTTTGAAAAATCTTGTAACACAATAAATTGGATAATGAACTCGACTCGTCCCAAATGACACTCATGTAATGTTGACTCGGATGTCAAAAGGTTCTTGTCACAGTTATCGAACAAATTAAGTTACTCTCTGAGACCAATCGGCTTCTTTGAAGTGCTCAATGATGTAGTTGGTGCCGTACTATAATTACGCCTCATTTTCTGCTTTTCTGCCTCAGTCAAACTTTATATTTTGCTGTTGAAGTATCTGCCAAAAACAACGTGACATATTCTAAGTAGGCTCCCTTGCATGCGCATTTCACACCTTCGGTAATTAACAACTTTATTTGATTATGTTAATTAGTAAGTTTGTACAGTTCCCAATGAAGAGTCTACACTTAATGCAGTTATCGAGTTGGTTTATTGCTTATCGTAATAGTGAACAACAATCATTCGCATCTCGAATCAATATCTTGAAACAACGTTACTGTTAATTGATTTCCATTGGTTGATGTTTAACAAGCCATGAACTGATGATATTGTGTTATTACTTATTTAAACTTGTAAGCATTTAATTAGCAAATACCAACAATAGACTCATCGCGTGGAGTCAAGTTCAAGGATGTTGCCGGTGTTTTACGCAGTATAGTTGATAATAACTGCAAAAAAATGCGGCGAATGATAATTTAAGAATAATCCACGAGCTGTATTATTAAAAATTGTATCAATATAATTAAAATTTTAATTAATCTTGCGAAAAAAAAAATCCGCAAATCCACAAGCCAACGAGAATCGCCAAGGTTTCCAAAAACTCATCGTTCGTCAGAACTAAAAGCAGAAATAAAACAAAATTGTTGATAATTAAACAAAACATAGCGAAAGTCTCATTGCGATGTCAATCATGAGTTTTATTTATTTTTAATTTCGTCATTTCGAAATGACTCTTGAGCTCTTTTCTAGAAGCTTATGAAAAGTTTATTCATGAGATATTTTAATTAATCAAGAAGATGATTATCAGCCAACAGCGTTATTTTTGATACAATGAGTGGTTTGTCGACAGTAATTTGTATAACTCTGATGAACAGGATGCGCATTTGTTGACAGTTCCTTAAATAAGTATTTATATGTTAACCAAAAAATTTATATTCAAGCCTACAAACTTTATTAAAGAGTTTCGACGAAATTTGCAGCATACTTGGCACTTTCTTACAAATACACGGAACCAAAAATGCTAGCAAAGAATCACAAACGAACTTGGAAACCACAAGAAACTCAAACTGAAAGAGCAGCCCGCAAGATTTTCTTTCGTTCGCTTTTAATTTGAGAAATTCTCTTTTGCTTTTGTTAACTAAATTTATCTGTATATGTATGTAGACGTTTTTCTTCTTGTTTTCTTATATAATTGAAAGCTTGCACAATAGATTGAATTGTTTTCCATTGTGTTATTTTTCTATGTGGGTTACATTACAAATAACAAACAGAAAAAAAAAATACCTTGAAGGGTAATTACATACTTTAAAGAAAATACCACATCAATAAGAACAGTGATATCGACAATGGCAGTAGATTGAAGCGATTTTAAGTAAAATTGGGTTACATATGTTTCATGCTTATTCAAAACTTTACTTCCTTGACATACATATCTCTTCCTATCACAAAATGTTCCTCATGACAGCATGCATGCCTACGCACAGTAAATCCTTTAAATCCCTCTATTTGATGTGATTTTCGCTTTGATATTTCTATTTGATTGCTTTTCAAATTTCACTACGAAACAACATCGCTTCACATATATCTAATATGTATGTATATTTCTCTTATAATTCTCCCTCTTCTTGTTCCGATACAAAGAAACTTTCATAGATTCAGTATCGTTTCAAAATAGAAATTATATACACATGATGTGTTTATGGATGGCAACCCAAAGTTGGAAAAATCTTTACGCATAATACATAATCGGAAAGATGAAAAATACAAATCTGTTAAGTCAGTCGAGAACGAGAACATTGGAAACTTTTTTTTTGTCTTCTCCTTCTGTTTTATTTTAAGCTTTTCTTTCTTCTCGCATCCTTGTCCTTCTTACAGTGTTTTGCAAATACGCATTAGAATGTAGAAAATACCACATTCTTTTTCTGATATTTGAAAGTTGAATATTCACGATGCGTTTGCAAAGGCGATTTACATGAGAATATAAAGCTCAATGAAAATTTGATTCATCTGGCATAAATCATTTCTTCAATATTAAGTATTTTTTGAAAGCTTCCTTACAAAAGTAAAATCGGAAGAAGAAAAACCCCTTCATTCGCCCTTGAAATTCGGCCGTGCCGTGAGTAATGGACTTGCTCAGATTCTGTTTGCCATCATTTTGAGTCATAGATATGATAAATTTAATGATTCATATTTCTATTTCTACTACATTGTGATAAATTAAATGTGAATGTTACTTTAAAAGTAACCTTAAATAATAATCTTAAAGATTATTGTTAAAATTCTGAGTAAATTAAACCCAAACACCGAAAAATAATTGAAAAAGTATGTGATGAAAAATACTGTTATTGCTTTCTCCAGGTGCCTGTGGTGATTTGCAGTTTTTGTCAATTTCAATTCTTAATTCCTTCAATGAGAGATGCTTTTCAATGCAAATATTCCCTTCCATGTCGACATATTCCAAATTATTCAATCCATCAAACATCGAAGAATTCGCTTGTTTGATTTTGCAATTGTCGAGCCAAATATTTTTCAGATTTTTGTTATCTTTGAAGAAATCACCATCAATTTCTTCAATCTTGTTGTAGGATACAGTAAATATTTTGAGATCCTGCAGATTTGTCAGCAATGTCGAATCGAGATGACTCAAGTTATTATTATCGAGGTTGATTAATTCCAGTGATTTGCAATAATGAAACATTTTTGATGGAACGAAAAACATCTCATTATCGTTCAAAAAAATTTTCTTCAATTTTGACAGGTTCGAAAATATGTTTGGGCCCAAAACTTTTAATTTGCTGAAGGATAAGTATAGATATTCCAGCGATGGACAATTTTCAAACGAATTTTCCTCGATCCATTCTATCTCATTGCGAGACAAACTCAGAAATTGTAACTTTTGTAATCCTTGCAATGTTTCATGTCGAATGAATTTGAGTGAACAGTTATAAGCACTGATTGCAATCAAATTCGGAAAACTTTGAGCGATGTTTATCGGTAAAAACTTAACATTTTTGTTATGCTGGAAGCTGAGTCCTTCAGTTTTCAAGTGTTCGGTTGAATTTGAAATAACAAAATCTGGTGCATCGATTGTTTGCGTATATAATTTGCATGTTGATAAATCGGTATTTGGTGGATTCCACTGCATGTTACCATAGATGCACGAAACAGACTTTGATGTATCTGAAGCCACTTGATTATAGAACAAGATTTGTATGAAAATAATCCAATAAAAGTTCATTTCGGAACTCAAATTTTTTATTCACTTCTGAACGCAACTAAATCAGAACTAAAAATGATGCAAATATAAAAATATTTTGTAATATAAATAAAATATGATGAGATTATTAATACAGTCATTGACAACTATTCAAGTTACCCACATCCTTTTTTATGTTTATGAGTCGTATAGCATGAATCTGAGTCAATTCATCGTAATCTGTTTTTCTGCGTGTTATTTCTGATTAAGTAAAGTCGCCATTTAAAAGTGTTATGAACCTTTTTCCATCGTTAATAAATCGACTTCATTAATGGAAACTGCATCAAACATCTTAAATTTTGATGTTTGCGTCGAGAACAAAAACTCTAAATATGTAATGGTTTCATTAACATCAACTAGATAGATATATTTAGTCGATTCGCTTTGGAAGGAAGCTAAAATTAACATAAATCAAATTATAGCCTGAGCTTCTCCTCGCAAAATTTTCTTATTCATTGTCAAAGCAAATTATTTACAATTTTTTACTCAACAAATTTGCATTCCAAATACGTATCTTTTACTTTGGTCTTTCTAATGTTGATCGTATGGAATCAGTCAAAATATTATGACTTCGTCAAATAGGGACAGTTAAAACGAAGCTTTCCATCACAGAAAATGCAGTGCGCGTAACAAGAAGCGATAATTTTTCTTTAAATATTCCATAGCAATGAATGGTCATAAAAAAGCTTTTGATAGAATTATGCGTGCATTTCTTCCTCATGAGCTTGAAGCGTATTTCTTGTTCTGAAGGCCATGCTACATTTGGTGCAAGAAAAGGGTTTACCGTCACTATGCGTCAGTTGGTGATACTGAAGGCCGAGATGTGTCATCAGAATTCGATTGCACTTATTACATTGATATGTTGTTCGTTCTGATGCTTGATCGCAAATTGCATTATTAGTTTCACATCTTTTCTTCTTGTTAGTGAACGCTTCTTCATCTCTAGCTATTGGTGGATCGACTGCATCGGCCTTTCGTTTCGGCGGCGATTTTGGTAGAAACTTCATTGCGTTTTTTGCGTTCGCAACTGATGGTTTTAGGCTTGAAGTTTTAATGACATGTGAATTCTTTGATATTCCAGCATTATAGCATCCAATAAATGGATCATCCGACTCAGAAGACGGTTGTACTATTTTCTTGCGTTTATCGGTGCCCATACCGTTGAATTTGTTACATTGTGCACTTTTCCCCTGATCCTCTTCACAGTTGTCAGAATCTTCGTCGTAGCTCTCTGCTTCAGCTTCCCTTGTTCGATGTCTCATCATATGAGCTTTCAAAGTCGCCAAACTTGAACAATAATGGCCACATTCAATACAAGGAAACATTTGGAAAACTGTTGGATGGACATGCATGTAGTGTTTAATGAGCATTAATGTATTATAGAAGAGCTTCGAGCAGCAAATGCAACTGGATGAGAGAAAATCAAGTAAAAAAAATCAAGTAAAATGATGGTAAATAACTCAAATCAGCTTACGTGAAAGCTAGATGCGCGAAATGGTTTTTAGCAGAATGATTTATGTAACTATTGGTGGCTTTGGAGATTTGATTGCACTGAGGGCACTTGATCTTAAACAGAGCTTTTGGCATTGGCATAAGGTGATGCAGGAGCGCAGAAAATGATTTAAATAGCTGACTGCAGTGCGTACAATTATAAACAAAATGCATCCATGTATCATTCTCAGCTCCAAAGCTACGTAACCAATTACGATTTACTTCACCATCATCCGCAACATGACCGTATTCAACAGAAATGTGTGAGAAATGATCCAGATCAAACACACCCATGTCGGTGTCGAATGAGTCGTGCAACAAGTCGCGAATGCTCAGACTTGAAATTCGAGCCGTCTGAAAAGGGATTGCTTGAATTATATTGTTTGTAACCAATATTATTATCACTCCTACTCGCGATTGTTTTATCTGCACCGTGGAACTTCCTTTCTTACTAGTTGCTGCTTCCAGCGTCTGTTCGTCATCGCTAGAGATGATTTCTAAAGCGGCTTCATTTTCATTTTTCTATAATCAAAAAAAGAATTTTTAATTTTGGATTTAAATAAAAATCTCACTGCTTTTGATTTTCGAACCTTCTTTTCCATGGAATTCTTTTGAAGCAGTTTCATCTTAATCTGAACTTTGCCAATATTTTCGCGAAAGGTAATAAAGAGCTCTAATTGAAGTCGACAATTGCGACAAATTTTTTGTGAATATTTTTTGTCATTATTTAAACTAATTCGGCAATAAAATTCCACAAAATCCTTCATTGTCAATGTTCCATCCTTTATGTCGTTTAATTCACACGCGATATCACTTGCATCCTTATTTATTCCGCATAAGCGACACATTAATGACATTTTTGACGAATTAATTGTTTAGAAAACAATTTAAAAGTGGGCACGGGCCGATGCAACTGTAGAATTAAAGGTTATGAGACTTATTCTTCAATGATATCACAAATGTTTATAAAAAGATGCATATGTCTGGTCTTTTTAAAAAGATTAAGTAACCCGAGGATTAACCGATAAAAAAATCTTATTTTAAAACAATCCGCGAAATCCACAAAAAACCAGTACTTAGTAGATTAATTTTTCATACCTAACTAAAAAAACCCTTCCTGGGATTCTTTTTTTAATATATAAATAGTTCAACTTTGAGAACTGGAGATAATACGCATTAGTACAGTTTAGCAGCAATGTCCAAAAAATTTCAAATCTCTAAAAGCCTTCATAAATTTTATCGATTCTTTTTCATCTAATTTTTTTCTGAACATTATTAAAAAAAAAATTGTAACAAAAACATCATGAATACATAAATAATAAATTTCAGAAGCTACCTAGGTAGAAGTGAAATCTCTGTTCATTCAACCGTGTTATTAAATTCCATCGACAGCACTGAGGAGTTTGAAACGAGCTGTCCAATGAGTAAAAAAAAAATGCGAACTTTGAAAATAAATATCTAATGGGGAGTGAGAACGCTTTTGAGTCAACCATAACGTTTAGTAATGATTTTGTGGCAAAGGAGATATTTTTGATAAAGCTTTTGAATTATGGAAGGCAGTGATTTGATTTATGGGAGAAAGCCAAGCCAGAAATCTATTTAATTAAGAGTCCATTAACTCTCAGTTTTCTTTACACCCTACGACTAAAGTGTTTGCTTGGGCAGATTGTAGGGCACCGAAAATCCGTCAAAATTAAATCAAAATTAATTTCATTCGACCAATTTATGTTCCGCAATAATTATCTGCACACGTTTGCACTGATGTTCAACCAGCAAATCGCTTTCGTGACCTTCCACATAAAGGATCGACTTTTTCCGGGCTTCGAAATATTTCGGTGTATTATGAAAAAAAAAGGGACACCCGGAACAATTCCTAAAACTATTTAATTTATGATTTTGACCCTAATAATGTACACAAAATTGTTTGTGCTCGATATGTATTCTATGATAAGAGATGTTGAGCTTAAAATGCTGTTGACTGTGAAAAATAATAAATTCGCCCTCGAGGGAAAATAATGGGAAAAAATCAGAAGATTTTTTTACGGTGTGGATGCGATAAGCTTTGAATAAAAAAAAAAAAACAAGACTTAAAGGGAACGAACTAAAATCCAACCGATGATACATTTTTAAAGGTCGGCGAACCGACAAACATAAATAAATTTTAATTAAACTTGTAATCAACAAAACTTTCAGCCCTTCGACGTTCCAACAGCTCTTTAAGTGGTTTTAATTTATTTATAATTTAAAGTTTAACTCGTTTTTTATTCTTTTGTGATTCGTTACAGATTTCAGCCGCAACTCGTACAACATGCTGAATGAGAAACCACGAAAACCAAATGTGTCGCAAGAATTTCTCAACTTTTACACAAATTTATTTCTAAGATGAATTGTTTATTGTGCCCTTGTCAAAGATCAAAACATATTCTGGCGCAGAAATAAATTGACATGAACCGCAAATAAAATATCATTCGATGGTATTCAATAAAAAAAAACAAACTTGAAATGAAACTTTTAACAGAAGGAAACATTTAATGGATACTAAAGACGATGACTGCAAACTTTTATGACAAAACTATAAAAGCTTTCCGTTGACGATGCTGAGAAGCCAATTTTTTATGATGCCACAAGTAACAGTGGAAAAATGAGCCCTTAAAAATGTTTTTTCAATAATCTCGACAAGAAAAAAAAGGAGACAAACAAAATTCCTCTTTTATGTGGAAAATTTTTCATTCAATTTAAAAAAAAAAAGTCGGAAGCTTTTCTCTCGACGACCATTGTCGGTTTCGCATGAAAAATCGTTTGTGAACTTTCTTTTTTTCTTTACTTCTTTTTTTGCCTTTCGCTGGTCCCACAAGCCCATAAAAAATTCATTTCTCTACATAATGATGTTCATAAAATGTCATAAATAGAAACGAGGAAACAAACATCAAGGCGAGAGTGGAGCAAAAACGAAAGAAAAAAAAAGTTCTACGGGCTGTCATCATCAACGTCTTGTTGTATGCCAACCATAATAAACTAAACAAGGATATGTTGGATAATTTCCTAAATACATTTTCTTTAGAAACAGACAAAAGCACAACAACAGGCAGTGAAAATTTAATATACAATCCCGAGCTAAATTTCTTGCAGCAAAGAAGCAGCATTTGCGAGACCTCAAATAATTTTCCCAAGGGAATCGCTTGTACTTTTGCCTTTCGTCTTTTGCCACTCTTATCCTTGTGGCATACATTTCATTGAGATTTTTTTGTTTTCAGCCGCATATGAAATTACAATGCTCGTATGTAAATTTAAAAGCCCGAGTTTTGTTTTATTCCGCATGAAACAACAGCTATCCAGGAACGATACGCATGATCAAAGTCTGAATGCTTAGCAGTCAATTAAGTAAGGTAAAATTGTGCATTATTGCTTTGAGAGCAGAGGCCAAACATATATGATGCCGATTGGTAACTTGAGAGTTATGAATGACATTTCACTTTCAAAACATATCAACGCGGCCTGTTATGAATCTCATAATGTGTGTAGCAGTAAAGCTATACTAAGTAGTTATTTCTTATTACTTCCGCAGCGACAGGAAGCTAGCAAAAAATGAGATTTTTTTACTGTTTCATAAAACAATTTTTATTTAGCCTCGTTACATATTCAAAGCAACAATCTAGTGACATAGAAAAACGTGTCACAAGAATTCAGCCAGTTTGCAATGTGTTATATGTTGCATGCATAGAAGAAAGCATTTAAACCTACAACGAGGATATATATATATTTATTCCCATACACAACTTTCCTCGTCGTCACTGCGATAACATTAAAAAAGAAATTTATGTAAATTGAATAAAATGGAAACTTTTTTTTGGCTTTTTTTTATTTCTTTAGAATAAAAATGAAACTTTCCCAGTACCAAAGTCCATAATGCCTCGACGCTGTCTTTATTTATTTTTTTTTTCTTTTTTGGGCGGTTGCCGATATAAAATTTAATTTATGTTGTGTTGGCAAAAGCGAATGAAATTTTTGTGTGCTGTAAAACTTTCGTAATGTTTTCGTTCGACAACAATTTACTGAATTTTTTCCTTTGAAGGGGGCAGAAAGCGTTCAATGTGAAATGTGTAACAAAAGGAAAAGTTCACCCAATAGATTTAGGAGATGATGAATACAAGCAACTTCCTCTTATGGACAACACTAATCCGACCCTTGCTGAGCGTATTCGTTAAGCAAATTTTATCGGATTTCTCAGCCATCAGTCAGTCTCGCTCGCAATACACAATCGAACGACATTAAGTGAATTTCCATAACATTAATACACAATTTTGTATCCACGAATGAATTACTGAGTTTCCTTGTGCTTTTTTTCTACATCTTCAATGAAGCCCACAGTGACTTAACAGCTAAATATGGAATGCTTTTTTTTATATGAAATCACATTACATATAATTTTCTTGGGTGTGAGCATTGTGAGCGTAAAGAAAAACACGGAAATTGCTAACCGAAAACTTTTCACTTGCCGGATTTTTTTTCCTTCTTTCCATTTCGAGCAGGCTGAAAAGTTCCTTTGAGAAAACTTTTTTTATTTCACAAAAAAAAAAAAGAAAAAAATCGCAAAATCGCAAAATCTGGGAAATGTCAAGCGTTCATTGGAGTCGAAAGTAGTTTGTGTGTAAGTTCTTTGGAAAACACGAAAAGTTTTCTTAAGAGTCTTCTGCCAAAGTCATTAGATTAAAAATTTAATTTTAAATGCCAATCCATGGTGGGCGGTTAGTTGAGAAAAGTCTCGTAGATGTATTTTAAATAAATTTTTAATTCACTGCTTCCAGTGATTTTATTTATTGCTTCTTGTCGTATTTATTGAACCATTACCGTACGGATAAATGTGTCATTATATACGATCTCCTTTGCTACCTATATTGAAAAACAATAGAGTGATTTATTGCATTTTATAATGTGATTTATTTATGCTGGAATTTATGTAAAACTAGATTTTTTTTTTATGTTTCAGTTCCGAAACATTTTTTTTTGCAGTCAAATCTGTTGTTTCATTGTCTGACGGAAGTTTCGATATAATTTATGCACATGTTGAACCTTTTTTTTACAATGTCGATTGTTACACATTATAAACTCTGCAGTGTTATAGAGCAAATAATGTTTTTGCAGTGCTGGTCAAGCTAATTTGAGCGTAGTAAATATTGATGTTGTGGCATTCTCAAGTTCCATACTTGAAATATTTTATCGATTTTATGTAAAAAAAAAAAATCAAAATCAAATTATTGCCGCAAAAGTTTATTTGTATTTTATGAAAATTTAATTTAATTTTCGCCACATGTTGATCATTGAGTCAACGTGAATATTTCCAGCGACATCTTTTTTAAAATATTTAAAGCATTTTCGCGTAGCATCATCTTAGATTTGTTGTTTATGGTACGGAACAACGAAGCTTGTAGTGTTGGAAAAAAATTGAGTGAGCGCCATCTTTAAGCACTTTAATCTCTGATAAAATTTGTAGATAGTAGTTTCTACGCCGTTCGAAAACTGTTACAATTCTTGACTAACGTCTACCACAGGACATGGCATTGCCACTGAAAAATAGAACAATATTGATATCGTAACCGAAAGCAATAAAAAAATCTGGCAATTGTGTCGAAAAAAAAAAACTGTAATTTTTAATATCAGTAAAATATTCGGAAAACACTTTGACACATTCAATGATCACAAAATCAATGAAATGACTGGTGCAGTTGGGTAAAGATTTTTTTAATTCGGTTCACAGACTCTTAATCTAACATAGTTGTTGAATAATCAATTGAACTGTTATTTTCATGCAGTTTTTTTTTAATATTTTGTTTGACTTTAGTAATGAGATTAGAAAACATTTTCGAATAATTCCTGGTGGCATTTGCCACTGCATAAATTTGAGAATATGAAAAATAAATTAGGGAATTTTATGTGTGAGATTTCTCTTATTTATGCTTATATTGGGCGAGCTTCTGTTGCAGCAGTTCCAATCGGTCAGCGGGTATGTGATCCATCTATCAAAAAAGAATAAAGCAATTAATTTAATGAGCTGATTTCATAAAAAAATTCGACTTGCATCCTTTCGAGTTGCTGATGCGACCGTTCGTGATGGAATCTGGTTAACATTTAAATTCTCATCTGCGATCTTGTTGTCCATGACCAATTGTTTCTCATCACTCTGCAATCTACCGCGTACTTGATAGTTATTTAATTTTTTCATCCAATAGTCGGAACCTACTGGGCTATTTCCTGATGGATTGCGTAACTGATCACCACTCAAAACTTTATCCGGTGATTGATTTACATTATTATTTGAGGTGTTCTGGGATGATTGCGAAAGTTCAGCAAGTCCTTCTGTAATAAATGATTGGAAAAAAGGACTAGCACCGCGAAGGAACGGCTGTATATCGACTTCTGGATGTTTTTGTTGGAATTCATGCAGTTGCTTCAATCCCAGCTTAGATGTTTCTTTATCCGATATCAATTTAAAGATGTTCGACACTTGATCGTGTGTTGTACGACTTAAGCGATCTTGCTGAGATCTTTGTTGCTGCAAATGTGAAGGATGACTTTGATGATGTCCCTCACCCGGCCATGTTCCTTTTGCAAATTCTATTGAGACGTTCAAAGTAATGTCAATATGGCACTGTTATATTTGATAACAGCTTTACTGCTTACCTTCAAGATGCGCAACACATAAGTATTAAGCTCCGAGTGTTTGGGAATGTTATTAAGATGGTGCAAAATGCCAGATCCTTTAATTTTTGTCATATTGTGAATTATAGTTTTAACGGTTCTCATCGGTGTGTCAGACGGTCTCGAAGTCCACCAAGCCGTCGGCAAAGCCAGCATGAAATCATGAATCTCCATCAACAGAGCTTCATAATCAAGTTCGTTGACACGTTCTGGCATTAATTTTACATTTCTCCAGATGCATTTCATCAAAAGTTCAGTAAACTTTGGCAGGGCACTACTGGAACAGGTTTCCTTTAAGAGACGGACAAGAGCACTAAAATGAATGAAAAAAAAATTATTATAAGTATGAGGAAGACAATAAAACAATTAATAAGCGAACCAATTCAAATTTGTAAAGTTGCATCGATCGAGAATCTTCAAGCAGATACTGTTGATGACTTTTGTGTATTCTTCGCTGCCCATCTTTTGATCTGCCATCAGTCCCAACAGAACTGATATGATGCCTTTAATGCTATTCGTACTCAGATTTTGGCCCAATGATTTTGAATTGAAGAAGTTAAAGATGCTGTTGAGCAATGGCTGATAAACAGGCATTGCATCCGGCAATGAACGCATCGATAAAATCTTTGACAAAATATTTAGTTAATATAATGAAATGAATAAATTAAATTTGCAATAACTACCTTAAATTGGCCCAATACGCTTTGTATATAAATTTCTTCATAGTCACGCAATACAGCTTGCTTCTCAGGCGATTCGAGAATGTCGGCAAGCTCATTTAGGGATGCATGTGCTACATAGGCATCCATATGTCCAATACCCTTGACAATGTTCAGTAATTTTGTGTCGTATTTTGGCAAATGTTCCATTACGTTAGAGGGCTCTGGTGCTGTTGCAGGACGCAATGGTGACACAGTCACAGAACCTGGGCGCTGTGGGCTGGAAGCGGAATAGCTCACATTAGCTGAATGCGGACGTGTAGGACTATTTGTCATAAGATGGTGTAATTTTTCATCAGGATATGTGATATTATTGCTAGGAATTATACGAATGGGCTGCTCAGCAAATGATAAATCGATAGGTGGTAGCTGCGTTTGGTTGATTTGACTGTATCGAACCCAGTCCTTTTCGTATTCAGCAATAGCATTTGGATCTAAACGGAATGGACCAGTAATGCGCTGCTGTTGTGAAACTTGTTCCGAAATCCTGTGAAATTTATTTTAGTTGAGCGTATGGCAAGCAGAGAGAGAATGGACATAATAAATTTGAAAATTTGTTAGAAAATTATTCGCCCAAATCACGAGTCACAAACACATCATAATAAGATAATTAAGTAAACCACACGCGTGTTATTTCAACTCAAACAAATGCCATATCCACGTGATCTAGCTATCAAAAAAGAAAAAGCGAGACAAAACAAAATTGTACAGAAAACTCACCGATTGGCAATTGGATGTGGCTCTTCTTCAGATGGCAATTCTTCATCAGCAGACAATTCGCGTGATTCATCTTCTCTTTCGACAGCAACATTAACAATTTCAACATTCGAAATAGAAGCCTTGACTTCAACAGGCTGCACTGGTTTTGGATTTCTTTTGCTACGTTTGATTCTTTCATCCAGCATTGAAAGATCTTTTTCATTGAGTTGTCCAATCATTTTATAAATTCGATCACCGGCAATGTCGTAGGCCTTCACAATACAATTCAGTGCCGCCGAACGTACCGAATTATCACGATCGCCAATTTGTCGTGCAATTTCCTTTAAAGCATGCTGAGGCGTCGGTTGGCAAACAGTTAAATTATAGGTCTCAATCAAGAATCCTAGTTCATCGAGGCACTCTGTACGTTGGCGGGCATTTTTCGATTTCAGAGCATCCATTACGTATACAAAAACTTTTGAGAACTGATAGATGAGACAAATCTGACGTAGCAGCTGACGGACTCCATTTCTGACTGCATCCTTTGGATCACCGATTTTAGTTAATAAATGTGGAATAAAACTGTTGCCCTCGACTTCCGTCAGAACATATGACGCTTCTACCAGCTGCTGAAATACAAGATTCAAGTATTCGAGTCCCTTCAACAACACGGATGGATTTGTATCGTAGAAACGTAATGAGAGCCATTTGAGAATCAAATCAAGGTTACAAATTAGACCCTGCAGATTATTACCCAGATCATCAATCAGTGATTCTATAACTTTCAGATGATAACGGAAATCATCGTGAAACATGTTCGCCATCAAGCTCTTATTGACATTAGCATTCATCATTTGCTCTTTCAGTAGATCAGTAAATTCGTCGCGAGGAGTTGTAAAACTCCATTTTAGAACTTTCAATTTTTGTTCGTCTAATAATCGCTGTTGCTTCAGATTATTCACTTGAAACAGTGGCGATATATCAACATCTTCTTCCTTCTTTCGACTCGCTGTCGGGTTCGACCCAGGCTTCGATACAACTGGCTTTACAATCTTGCTTGCACCACCTTTGACTACTTTTTTCTCTTCTGCCGAAATTGGCGGCGCTTGCTGTTTGCTTTTCGGCAATGGTTTTACTGGTAAATTCGGTCGAGCTTTATCTAAAGCAGCTTGAATGTCCTTCTTGCTGGCAGGTTTTTGCCTTTCCATAGCTTTCATCATAGAATCATAACCCAAATGCATCATTATGCCCAAAACACATTCATTAGCATTTTTACGGACATCAGCATTTCGATCGCAGATATTTGCATATAGATGTGGCAAACAGGCAATGAGCTCTTCTTTATTGATACTCTTCGGTGGCATATTTGGTAATTTGTCAGCCATCCATCCCCATACTTCCGTTTTTAAGGCAGGTGTTCCATTCTTTAAACCATCGGCAATCATCTCACCATCGAAGAACTCTTTGTAGCCGCATTGATCTCCCCATGTGTTAATACATGTAATGCAAGCGGCCCTCAAATAAGCTTTGTTATCACCAAGTCCACGTAAAATTCCCGGGAATAGAACGCGAACATGTTGCTTACATGATGGACCCATAGCGATGGCTATCTGCTGGCAAATCTCCACCGCTGTTTGTGCAATTTTTGCATTACTGTCGATTAAGCGCTGTGCTAATATTGGTGGCAGTTCTCCCAAGCTTGTCTTAATCAGCTTATTTTCATTTAGGATCGTCTGCAATTTTACCAAGCCCTCATTACGTGTCTTCCAGTTCTTATCGCTGAGCTCAGCAATAAATGACTCTGTTATCATTGATGATATATCTATGCGTGGCAAAAGATCATTGATGTTTACTGAAGGCGATGATACATCTTCGTCGCCACCTTCACAGCTATAAATGCAAAAAAATAAAAATCTTCAGTAAAAAATAGAAAAAAATTTATTATCTTACTCATCGAGACCATCTGATTTCATGCTTTGCGCTTGAGCACCTCGTGTTGGCATCGGTTGCTTCTGTCCGGCATATTTATCGAATTCCGTTTGTATTTGTTGTTTAAGAGCTGGTTTTTCATTGTCAAAGAACATCATCAATGTGTTACCCATATAAAGGTACATTGTTCCCAGAAGAGTGATGGTTGCTTGACGAACCGTTGGATTAGTGCTATTTACACCTTTCTTTGCATCGTCAATCAACAGCTTGGGATTGATTTGAAAGCCAAATTCGCGAATGGCCTGATTAACCCACAAAATTGATTCCTGTTGAACTTTTGGCGATTTTTGTTCAAAAGCAAAAGTCATTACTTTCGACACGACGTATTCCAAACGTATTGCTTCCGCGATCGAAGATAGTGCAGCACTGGCTGAAGTGCTGTTCTTGGGATCGCCCAATTTTTCTGCCACTTCATTGATAATATAATCTGCGGTAGTGACGGTCATTCCGAAACTGTCGGCAATTTGCTTTACAGCATCAAGGCGAAGCTTGAGCACTTGGAAGTTTGTATCTTTAAGGCCAGGTTTCTTGGACAAAATTCTTATCAAAACCTGAGTGTGACCACATTTTGGCTCAAATAATGCCAATGTCTGCTGGAATGATTCAATTGATGACAGTCTCGTTTTCCAGTTTGAATCAATCAATCCTGAGATGACATCTGGTGGAAGAATATCAGTAGCTTGTTCATCAACTTCTTCTGGCGTTAGATCACGTTCCGTTGGCAGCACATTTTTAGTGCTAGCCGATTTCGAAATGCCAGCTGATGAAGGACCAGCCGCTGGCTTTTTAGAAACGGCAATCTTTTTTACTGGAGCAGCTGTTGTAGGACGTGTCACTGGTTTGGGTTCATTAGATCCACCTTTTGGAGCAGCGCTTCTACTTGGTGCGGTTTGAGGGCGTTCTTTTTTAACGCCGGGAATCTTGACTGTGATGACGGCTTTCTCAAAATATTCCTTGATCTTTTCCATTTTCAAAGCATCTACTTCTGTTAAAAATGGAGCAATGTTTTTCTCACCAACTAACTTCATAGCAGTACCAATAGCTTCGGCAGAAGCGTCACGAACAGATGGATCAGATTCATTGAGAGTCTTCAATAATGTTGTAACGTAAGCCTTCAAAAGCTTCTTGTTGAGAACTGTTGGAAGCGTTTTTGTGAATGATCGAGTCAGAAAAAGTGCAGTTTCGGTTTTCACCGCTGGATTTTTGTTTGCCAGTGCTGCGATGACGTCTTCAAGAATTGCTTCTAGATTTGTGGCAGGATAGATGGCATCGATTGCTTCACGCAATGCTTGCACAACATTCGTTTTCTTCTCTTTAAACTTCTCCAAGATTCCACCAATGCATGCCAACGCATAGGGCTGAAATTTCTTCGAAAGTCCTTTTGCCAGTGCTGCTAAGCACTTTCCAGCCAATGCTACCAGAACAACGTTAGTATCTTTTGTTATTACCTTCTTAAGTGCCTTAACCAATTCGCCATATTCTCCAGGCACGAGTTTTGGATTTTGGACAAGTGTCTCTAAAGCCTCCAAGGATTCCTTTCTTTCTTGCCACTTTTTAGCTTCGAGTTTGTCGTAAAAATCTTTTGGGAGCTTTGATAAAATATCAACTGGATCGATGAGGTCCATCGGATCAATATCTTCACCGATTTCTGGCTCGCTATCTAAAAAGGGAAAACAGAAAGCATTACTAACATTTCTGAAAATCTGTATTATTACTAAATAACTCACCTTCAGCATCTCCTTCGACTTCTGCTGTTGCTGTTGCGGCTTGTAAAACTTGTTTCTGCTGTTGCGAGCGTAAATATCGTATTGGGACAGCTTTGTCATTCTTTACTTTCTCGAATTCCGCTTCAAGTTCGGTAAGCACAACAGCCGGAAGTGATGCAATTTGAGTTTTGAAAACGGGACCAATCCAGCGAAAAATTTCTACAGTCAATTGCTTTGACTCTTCGCGTACCGTCTTATCACGGTCGCTAAGCAGAGCTGGTATTTTCTTTACCAAGGGTTTAACGTTAACAACTTTTGACCCAAACTCGCGAAGTGCCAATAACACGGTCGAAACACAAGTGGACACAATTTTAGGATTTTTTTGATCGAAACCTTTGATGAGTTCCTCAATCACGGCTTCATGTTTCTCGATTTCAATGTACATAAGAGCAATTTGTATTCCCAGATCCTTTGTTTTTGCCTTTGGTGCGCCAAGACATTTTGTCACAATGCCACTTATCACTTCACCTACAGTTTTTCCAGCATGTCCACAATTTTCCACAAACACCAGTGCTGCTTCTAGACCCTTTTCTTGAGCAAGAGCATTGCTGTCAATCACGAATTTCTTTATAAGTCCCAGAAATTTATTCCATTCTGCGGACTTTTCATCATCAATGGCACGGAAAATTTTCGCAGCCTCTTCGTAGCCATCGACACGAGCTTTCCACAGCTTATGGACGCAGCGTTCATCAACCGACAGCTTCTTATATTCGGTATCTTCTTCCATTTTTTAAAAAACCTTATTGTGGTTGGTCAACTCAAAAGATAAATCGAAACAGTGACGAAAATCAATATGAAATTAAAATGAATCCTCCGACGACACTCTGAGCTGGCTCATGAAAAATTGCGTATTTTTCAGTTTTCTACATTAGTACAAGAAAAATCATTTATTGATTAATGACAATAAAAAAGAAACAGAACAATAGACTAATTTTGTTTAATTAAACACACACGGAATCGACCAACGATGAAACTCATTGGAACGTAAAGATTTAAATCAATCAGCAAAATTCGATAAATCAGGCCTCCTCGGGCTCGCTCCCAAAAATCATGCGCGAACTTGAAATTTTTTTTTGCTGAACAAATGTTGCTGTTATTTTGATGTTATGAGGGAAATGAGTGCATGTAAAAAACATGAAAATGTAATTCAAGAGGAGATGAGCATTTTCTAATCTTAGATTACGTTTATTTTTAGTCTTTGCTCTTTCTTAGGTAGTCCATTATAGATGCATCTTAGAAAAATCTATTTATCTTTCGTTCCCGAAATGTATTAACTGGTTTTAATTAGTCACTGGAAATGTGCACAGATAGAAATGAAGTGGGAAGTATTGTGCAATTTACCAAAGTAGGAAATAAAATAGCGATACACAAAACAATAAACGGTTATTTTCCCAAATGTTCTTTACAACATCCATTTTGATATGTGAGACAGCTTCATAGACAATTATTTTTAATAACACCCAGTTCGCAGCACGATAAACTTACTTTTTATCCCAAAACTATGTCGCTTTTATGTCTAATTGCTGCCGTTATTCAATTTGTTTGTGACTAATTCTGTCTTTTCCAATCGCTCCAAAATGTTATCCAATGTTAGTGATGTCTACAAAATTTAAGAAATGTTTGCATCTTTAACTTTAGCCGTTTATTTTGAGCGCAGACTTTTTCTCTGATGTTAATTATTCACGGGAAACGGTGCAACCACAGTCAAGAGCAATCAGGAATTAGCCGGTTTTATGTGGCACAGCCCTTTTCGTACATTATTATTTAATTTTCTCTTTCTTTCCTCAAAAGCTTATAATGGCTCCTTAAGTAGATATTAGAGTATTCATCAGAGGAAATATCCAAGGAAATATCGATACACAAAGCACAGGGTACAATCCAAAATTTCTCTATCCCTTTTTCGCTATTAAACAGCCTGACCCGCGTTTACCTTCAATTGCACCCGTTGCACGGTACATACAATTTGTTGTCTTTAAAGCAAGTCTCTCTAATTAGATCCTGTTACTGCAGCTATTTGTTCTTTCGGCGACTGATCTATTTTTTTTTTGAATAACTTAAATATACAGTTATCTTGAATCCAATGTCAGTGATGGTCGCAAAATTTTGAAAATGAAAGTGCCGTTAAATTTAGGCAAATTAGCTGTTGTGATCAATTTATGTGTGTGGAAATTATGCGATATTAAAGCATAAAGAAACAATGTTAATCACAAATTAATCAACTTAAAAATCATCGTTTTAATATAATCCAGATTTCGACCAAATTTCAACGTGAATAGTACAGTCCTATGTAGCGACATCTGCCTTTAAAGCCACACATTCTTCGTGTGGCATCATCTTACGAATGTTATAAGAACAATTTGGTACTGAATTATTAAATTTCTCATATGTTCAGTCCCTATAAAAAATTATTCAGGATTGCAATATGTAGAAAGAACATATAACGGAAAAGCTGTTATTATGCAACAGATTAAATTGAAATAATTAATTCTGGCGAAAACGAATTATGTAGATGACACTTGTTGCTTACCTAAATTGCAAAATATATAGGACCTTCAGCAAATATCAAATCATTGTCCCGACAGCTAAAACTTCTACGTTCATCTCTCTTTTCAATGAAAAAATATCTTTGTTTCACTTTTGAATAGATATTTCTGTTTCGTTTACTCTCGCATGTCGTTGTTGCCACCTCTATTTAATACAACCAATGTAGATAATAAACATCTGCCATGTTTGTAGTATTCGCACCCGAATGCCCGAACGTGTGAATAGAACGAACGAGTCGAGTTGCGATATCCAGAAACAAGAAATTTTCCACAAACAGTCAGCAGTCAGCGTACTCATAAATTATTTTCTACATACATCCTAGAAGTTTATTGTTATGTGTTGCTTTCAATTTCAGCAACATTATTTAAATGAATATTTCAACTCTAAATTCTCTCAGTCTAGAACATTTTCACAAACAAAACTTCATGTGCATAAATTTTCAGCCCCATAACAACTTAACGTTGAATTTCATAAAACTTTAATATTTTTTCCCTCGTCTGTTAATCCCCCATCTTAAAAAATATATATTCAACAAAATGTAAAGCATTCTCCGGACAAACGGCCAGAAAAATTATTATAATTTTATGATAGCGCCATTGAAAATTTGAAATTCAAAAATGCGCCTTAAGCAGAAAATTAATATCGTAACAAAAAGCAATAAAAAGTCTGTGTCGAAAACTTGAAGAAATAAAATGTTCTATGCGAATTTTTAATATCAGAAAAAAAGTTATCGCAAAACACTTCGCTACAAATAAATTCCAAAAATAAAAAAATCGATATCTGGCGCCCTTGAAAAGAGATTTTAATTTGTTTTACATCGCAGGCTCTGAATTTAAAATTACCGTCGAGCATTAATCAATTGAACTGATTTCTATGCAGTTTATTATAATTTTACCAACCTAAGCAAAATTATTCAACAGCTTTAATTTCTGAAAAAGGAAATTGATTTGTTAATAATTTATTACATTTCATAAGTCGCTTTCACATGCAGCAGCACATTTGCCATGTACCAAGCAAGATTCAATTAAACACAAGATCAATTATTTGTTAATATTTCAATTTAGAGCTCATGGAAATTTCACTCGATTCGCAAACATCCTAAATGCCATAACAAGAATTCTTAACCTTATCAAAACCCCCCCAAAAAAAAAAAAAAAAGAAAAGAAATGTTATTCATTTGCGTTCACAAAACGTCCATAAATTATCCAACCATGAACCTGAATGCGAGATAATTTATAACACATTTTTGTATCATTGTTATTATCGCCATAATCTCACATAAATTTTATAATTTTCTGTGTGCTGTTTAAAATACGGCCGCGCAGCATTTTCAAAATAAATAAAAATATTTCTGTAATGTCGCGAGCGAGTTGTTGCGCTCCATCATCATCCTTTGTTGGCCTTCTCTCGCTCATTGCGGCGTCGCACAGTAGCCAGCATCCGAAAAAAAAAATATATGTATATATATAAATAAATAAATTTCATTATACGGATTTTAACTTTTCTTCATCATCTAACTAATGCCTCATTCCATAAGTTAACATTTCTCAGTCACTATCTTTCTCTCTCACTCCCGACCCCGGGCACAGGAACATTTTGAACTAAATCTTTATGATTGTTTAATTTTATAAAGATGAACAGACACTACGATGAACACCATTCGGGATTTGCCTTTGATGTTATTTGAGAGAATTATATATCGAAGAAGATACGCACAACGACGAATAAACAAACAGACAAACACGTTCGGATAATTAATCCATAATACATTTATAATTAAGGCCTTTCTATGTTTGTATCTGCTGCGAGCTATCAATATTTTATTTTCAGATTCATATTTTATATCCATCGATCGAATCGAATTTGGTGTTGCGCACTATACGTAAGAAAATTAATGAGCAAAGTCTTTGTATATGATTGGTATGTGTGGGGCGGTCGACTTAAAGACTAATAATGAGCAAATCAAATTAGAAATTTATGCCTCTTGTTTCATATTGTTATTGGATCTCAGGAGATATTGCTGCTGGAGACTGTGATCGTAAAATAATAATTTTTGACTCGTGGACACACCAAAAAATAAATTCTAAAATGACCGTAAAATTTGGTATTTCCGGATCAATATTTCGAGGGAACTTTCTGATGAGATTTCGCGAGAAATCAGTGAGAGCAATTAATTATATTTTCTTCTTTTTTTTTAAAAGTCCACTAATGTCAATCGATCTTTTCAATGACTGCCTAATAATAATTTCAATCTGAAACATTTTATTTTCTCATGGGATTCTAAATTTTCTCTAATGAGAAAAAAATTCTATTTGCAATCACAAAGAATTTAAATTCAACATTTTTCCCTGCTTCAAAAAAAAGTTTCTTTTTGCCGCAAAATGAATACAATTGAAAGAGAGAAAGAATCACAAGTCAGCGAGCTGCTGAATGCCAGAATATCTAGTGAATTACCAACAAGATGAAAAATAAGCTTAAATAACTTTTCAACTACTGTTTGAGCCGCGACCAGCTAACAATTCAACACAATGGAGCCTCGTTGTTTGTTGGTTTTTCTTGCCCAATTTATGTGAGCGCCTATTCGCTGTTGCTTATGTTGCGGCACGATGATCATGAATACCAAACATATGCCATTGATTGATTATACCTTCCATTGTGCTTAGTGTTATTTTTTTCTGCGTAATTTCGAATGGAGAATAATTAACTGTACATTTCTTTTGAACATTTAATTAATGAAAATCGTTCTTCCAATGAATTCTGGCTACTGATGCTTAATTGTTTAACCGGTAATGAATTATTTGCATGGGAAAAAAAAAAAAAATAAAATAAATTATACGCAGAATAACGAGGGCCTTCAATTGTTCCGCGACGACTCAAATCAACAGCTCCAACTGTGATCGGTTATGTCGTTTTCATCTTGAATATTTTAATGGACACATTTTAATGCGCGACACACTGATTGCGGTTTCTTTTGAACTCTGTCAGCAGAATTCTACATTATATTTCCCTTTTTATTGCTCGCTTGCCCACCACTCGCATCGCATGTATCTGTGTAATAATTTGAATAAATGATATTTTCGAACCCAAGCTCAGAGCGAAATGGAATAACAACAAAAAAACAAAATATCAAAAATTCAGCTACCGAATATTAAATTTTTATGCTTGAAATTTTTGAATAAAATCAGTTAAAAAATTATTAATATCGTTATTTTTTTTCTAACATATCTCGCTGTTATCAGTGTTGTCTGATGAAGCCTAGGTAGTGCTTGCCTGCTCGCCGGGTGTCTCAGCCAACCAAAACACAAAATTATCAAAGGTGAAGCTTCTATATTTTTGAACCGTAATGAAATCAACTTTATTTTAAATTATGGTCCCATTAGAGATCATAAATTATATGTCGTCGGAATGTAAAGAATCGCTTCTGTTTGTTCCATGGCCCCCAAAAAAAAGAGACGAGTGACGGAGAAAAATATTTTAAACTTCTTTTAACAATTTTATTTTTCATCCAGAATAATTTCTTCGAGTCGTTTCATATCTTACGATCATACACAATCGTCATTATTGTGTGGTGGATTCTTTTAACGATGGCAACACTTTCGGCATCGCATTGAAATCAAAATTTAAAAAAAAGAAACAACATTTTTATCAGACACATAATTTTTCAAGTTTCACTGTGAAAAAAATTATGACAAATATAATTTTATCGCAAGAAATTTTATGTAATCAGGAAAACTAAATTAAGAAGAAGTTTATTTGTAATAATTTTTTTACAGTGAATCGCTTCGGTGTATCTTAATGATAATTTGAATATATCAAAATTCCACCTTTCTGCCAAATATGGCACGAGAAAAACACGTCTCATCAGCAACATTTTTTTCGGGTGCGATGTGTTTCTTCTGGTGAAGTGTTGAATCCAAAATCACCTACCAAGTTTAATGTTATTTTTATTAGAATTCGCTGCTGGAGATTTTTAACTCAACATTTTATATCAGATATTGATATTGAGTTGGGATGCAAATCAAACGAACAGAAAGACCACATGTGCTGCTGAAGTCCCTGTTATTTTGTACATTTCTCTTTTCATTTTACAGTCATCATTTCAAGAATCTGAGGAAGTCAAAATTTTTCATATATTTATAATTTTTAATTAAATTATTTAAATTAGGTTTATTCAATATGAAAAAGAAGGTTTGTGCCGATCGTAAAATTTATAACATTTCTTTTTAAATGATCGCTTTGTTCGTTGGGTCTTTCTTCAGACAACATCTCAGAAAATAAATATTCAAGACAGGTTGCAACAAGAAAGTGTTAAATTTTAGAATTTGTGGTGGATAAACGGATTTATAAATCAGATAACTTCAACATACAAAAGATTTAGCCGAATGCCCAGAAGCCACTAACACTTAAGCATATGATTAAATTTTCAACCGCGTCGAAATTATCTAAAGATTATCACAAAAATAAACATCGATGTGCCCTTCATTAAATGTAACAGCAGTAAAGGACTGTGAATCATTGAACCATTTAACTTTTCTCATTAACAAATATGTAACAATTTTTCAACAAATCCATCAAAACTAATCAAAATTGAATCTTTCATCATGTGCAATAATGTGTTGATAGCGTAAAATCACGTGAGTGTAAACAAATATCTCGAAACATTCTCGAGGGACGCAATTTTAACCAAATGTTCTCGTTGAACCCACATAAAATATATCAAATTTTGGACGAGTATTTTGATACTTCTACCGCAAATGAATATTTTAGATAATATTAAGAAGGTGGTTAACTCTCTACATTTAAACAGTGATGACTTCAACCGTGAAATGTGAAGAGCATTTTCAACCCTCTTATTAAAAACGAGAGCAATAATGAAAATTTGTTGCATACAATTTTGAAAATAGTGGAAACGTAATTTTTATTAACATTTTTGAGAAAGGAAATCAGGTCGAAAAGCTTTGGGATGATTTCAGTGTTCCATTGCGCTGATCTTGTTACGTGCCGAAGTAAAAAAATAAATTAATAAATTTCGCCACTTTCAAAAAAATCTAATTGAATTTTGATGTTTAATTTGGTGAAATAAAAATCCGCTTTAAGAATAATAAATTTTCTTTTGAAATTAATTCCTCAATTACATCAATTATTCTTAATATCTTTTATTGATGACTGCAACTGAACTGCCAAAGTTTATTTATTTATTTTTTTTTTTTTCATTCAAACATTTTAATTTTGTTGGTCGATCAATTTCACTTCACTTTGATTTTCTGCCGATGTTCGGCATCATTTAAAGATATTTTTGAGATCTTTATCTTTCTCAGCTTCTGATCCTCATCAAACTTTCATCATCTTAACTGATCATCTGTGAGCATTGAGAAATGCGCAAAAAAAATCAACGAAATGATCTTTTTCCTCAATTTTGAGGCGAAACGTGGAGAGTCCCAGTACAAAAAAGTGTCGATGTTAAGTGGAGTTCACTCAACATTTTACACTCGATCGACTTCAATTAGCATCAAATTATTTGGGCTCGAACAGACAATATTCATACCTTACACGAAATGGTGATTTTTGGCGAGATGGAATTTTGGTAGCCACTTTATTGAAAGCAACTCGCCGACATTTTCAATAAATTTCCGATCATGTTTTGCCAGAAAATGCTATTTTTAAAATATTCACTGGGGTGAATCAAAATTGTAATAAATTTTTATGATATTTTGCTTCAAATTGCCTTCGCTCTGTAGGGGTAGCATCAGCATCAAGCAAGCAGTGCTATCATTCACACAAGATTAGGACGTTAATACTTTGATGAATGGAGTTCCGTTTTTTATTTTCAGCATTCGATATTTTTGCCTCTTTCAATAAATGATAATTTTTTTTATGGAAGTTCTAGGTCTTGAAACGAAATTCCTCTTGCAAAATATTACAACAGTTTTAAGTCGCTCATTTACAATGAAATGCTTCAACTGTAATTCCTTGCAATGATCCTTGAAAAAGGAAACTTTGAGTCAATAAATCGCAGCAAATAGAATGGCATCGCTCACATTGAATCATCAGCAGGCCCTTAAATGTCTCTAAATAAGGAAATTAACAATGAATAATTCAATTAAATCGTTATTAATTGCACCTTCCTGTTCTCGGTATTATGACCAGCTTGGTGACTCTCTAAATCTTTGGCCACGTGGCACTCGTAAGCTTATCTCAATTTGTAAAAAAGCAGTTTATTTTTGGTCAGAAAATATAAATAAAAAAATAAAAATGTAAATATATAGATATATTTAAATCCTTTATTTTATTATGCTAGATGCACCTTTTAGCAGCACCATTATACTCTCCCGCCAGTAGATTGTACAACCGAAAAAAAAAGCTGAAATGATTAATTTTTGTATTTTGCACAAATCAAATTGTTTATGGAGTAAGGCTATACATGCACATTCAAATTGGAGGGGTTAGACAGTGTTCACGGGCCCTAATTCTTTTGAGAGTGAAAACAAAAATGGCAACATAAAGCGTCCCTCTCGATGATGATGAAAAAAATAAAAATTAATTCCACTTTTGAAACATACAGAAACTAATTTTTATTTCTCTATGATACGCATAAGTCCTATCTTTTCAATTCCATTCAGAAAACATTTTTTTGATACTTTGGCTGCGATATAGAATTTTATATATAAACGTTTCACAACTATACTTTTGCTTTTACACAATCACAATTCAAAAAAAAAGGGAATTTTACAGATGGCATTTTTTTTGTGCTACGTAGATATTTAATGATTTCTATAAGCTTTTTTTATTATTATTTTAATACCCTTTTGATGTTGCATGTGAGGAATAGTTTCCAGCTATTAATTTCCATTGTCGATTTAGTTAACTGCAAAATGTTGCTAGCCGTACTCAAATGTATCATTGCGTTTCAGAACCAGAACGAGTCGTCGAATGACGTGCGAGGAAGCAAAAGTTTAATTTTTATCCAGGACTTAAAATATAAACAAGGTCTAGCCGGTATTATGGATGGGGAAGTGAGTCAGTCGATGCCATTAAGTTTGTTTACATTTTGGGTACGTGAAAATTTCTATAAAATCGCGTATTTTGACACTTACTAATCACGGATAATCACTTAACAGCGAAACGAAACAAACTTTTTGGCATTGCACGAGCCACTGAGCGTCACACACTTTTATCTTCACATCAATTGGTTGGCATTTAATTTATTTTATTTTTTTTTTTTTTTCATTTTTCATCCGCATTTTTATTTGCCATTATGATTTAGGAAATGATTATGACATTTAAAACTTTAATGTGATTTAGCTTTTTAAGCACATTATTGGGAACTCTGTTTGGCAGCAAGCCTAAAAGGAATGAAATTTACCAACGATTAAATTCGACTTGCTCCTTATATTCATTATATTCCCAGCACAAGTGTATTTCTTGAAAGACGATAATTATGATGTAATTAAGAGAGATAATCGCATGGATTAAGTGTTCTGTGTGAATTATTGAATTTCGCAAAGCTTTTATTTACTGTAAATTTCAATATTGGAACAGAATATATGAATAAATAAATGCGAAATAAATACGTTTTAATCGAGTTTTAATTAATAATTGAAACAAACGAAATTATTGCTAAGTTACGTGAGCTCGAGCAAAAAAGCATGCAATACTTCGCTGAATAATCATCATCTGCATTATAAATAATCAATAAATATTCTCGAGACATTTTTATTAGAAGCTGAAAGTGATTGACATGGGATGCATCTAAAAGTTTTGACTTTAGACAACAATGCAAGATCTGACGACGAAACTCAAGCAACAATAAATTTGTTTTCAAAACAAGAACTTTCCTTTGTTTACATTAAAAGCATTTTTTTTTTGTTTTCTGGACTAACGAAAAAAAAATAATTTTAAAGAGAAAACAAATTTTTGACATCTTTATCATGAAACCTGTCAGAATTCCATGAATTCTTTTAAAGGGAACATTGCAATCAAACAACAACCATCACATCAGCGTCATGTGATTCATTCCCGTATTCATTCTTTTACGGTCTCCCTTTTTAATCTATATTCGTTAATTCAATTTTTTTTTTATATAATGTTTTGATTCGTGAGTTGGATCTGTTGGGTTTTAATTTTGTCACTTTATATTTTCACTCACAATAACCGAGCACAAATGCTAGTAGACCTCAAAACCTTTCAAATAAGCCGAACGACAAATTTATGACATTCTTCATCCATTACTCACACCTTTTAAAAGTATCACCTTGAAATTCGAGTTTTTGGCAACGACAATTAATGGTCGCCACGATAAAATTTGACATTAATTAAGGTAATTAAAATGGGCTCCAACAACAACTATTCACCAATAAATGAACGAAAAAAGCTTCTCACGATCCATAAATCAAAATAAAATATCCAGTCTATTTAAGCTTCCAACAATTTCTAAGTAAGTTCTGATTGCCGTTTTTGGGATCTCATGGTCCGTCACCGACATTCGACACACTTCAAAAATTCGACTGGCTGCTGGTTGGAGGTCTGCGATGGAGTGGAAAATCCTGAAAAATGACTGCAGTCGAGTGATTAGCTCAGAAGCTCCAACAAAACAGCCAGCAAATCATTCACCATATAAACATCTTAGATGCGGCTGATTAATTATTAATTACTGAGAAATTTTGTATAAAAATTGAAACAATTGACCGATTTCATGTTTGCTGACTAACAGACTGAAACGGGGCAAATCAAAATTTCGTTTGCCCATATCTGAAAAAAAAAATCGGAGCAAAGTTATTCGACATTAATCCGTTGTTGTTGAAACTAAAGATTTCTTTCTCATGCTACATTCGATAATCACACCCGAAATAGTCTATCAATGAATTTGAGGGGCTTGCAAGACATATTTGGGCAATAGGTGAGAAAGGTTCAATCGATTATGAAATTGAGGCTTTATCCACAAAAAATTAACTTTTCGAAATGACCGGAAATGTCAAAAGTTGTGACATAATTTCGACAAATCACTCTGAAGAAAAAAGAGTTTATAATATATGAAATTGTGTCGAGGCTCAGTTGAAATCTGAGAATTCTGGAGAATCCTTTAAGGAATTTAATTCAACCGTAACAAGGCTCTAATGCGCGAGCATTATTTTTTTTACGATAATCGACCAAAATGCGCAAATTTAACTTGAAATGAATTTTTATCGCTCTCACTTAATCCTTATTTTATTGTATAACTTGTAAAACAAGCAGAGTATTCATATATTGCACAATTGTTTGCTTCCTTTCGTGGAAGGCATTTTTAGGAGCGTTCGAATAGATTCAATAAAATAAATCAAGGCGTCAACTCAGTTCGATCATTTGCACGATTCCGATCAAAACAAACATTCACAATACATCTGATATCAATTACAAGAACAAAAAATAAATAAATCACAAATCCTTTCAAGCTCATTCTGCTAATCCTGATTTTCGAGGGCAAAGTTGGTTGAATGTTATTGATTTATTTGTAAAATCCGCATGCTCACAAAATCCTTTCTTGAAAAAAAGAAAATACACTTTAAGTTCAGTGTTGAGCCTTTCTGACCACAAAATTGTGCCTTTATTTCTCTTGAAGGCACGATGGCATGCAAACTCAGACCGAAAGGGTTCTAGTTCGTAAAGTATACATGACTAAAAATAGAAGAACTTCTATAGCACATATAAAAATAATCATGATAAGTCCCTTTTAATCGGATCTGATTTGTGTATTTATATTTGCTATGTTGTCGTGACCTTTGCGCACGTTTTCAACAGTTCTGCAGAAAAAAAAACAACTGCCACTGGAATTCACTTCTTACTAGCCCCCATCAGCCCGGCGTTGATCGTCCAAAACAGACTTTTACACCGCAAATTTAATTTATTGCCGATGAAATAAATTTTTTTCACTTGAAATTTGGATTTTTAAGCATTTTTAAATAAACTTTACACCAAAATTTTTGCTTCAAGTGAATAATCTGTTTGAAGGATTTTCCATCTCCAATGTGCTTAAGTTCTTGTTGCTCAAAGTGTGCCAAAGATTTATGATGACACACAAACACATCGCTCCCAAAAAAAAAATATATATAAAATAAAAACCGAACCGAGCACCAGGAAAAAAAGAAGTTTTACGACGTATTTTAGCTCTTTTTCTCTGGTGTTGTTTAATCTTCGCATTATGGTAATTTGATAATGTTTGTTGGAAAAAGAAAGAAAAAATTGTGTTAGGTTATGATACTAGTTTTATGTGTTATGCTGTCTTTAGACATGTTATTATTGCATTTAAAAGATTATGTTTGAGCAAAAAAAAAATTGTGCCAATGATATTGTTAAATTTGCTTTCATGGGGATATTTGACTGATTTCATACTGATCCTATTTTGTGAATAATTTTATTGCCTAATTGCGTGAATAAATGCTGCTTAGCAAACACATATGTCCTTCACTTTCCACAATCGAAAGGAATTCAATCAATCTGTAATCGAATTTTAGCATTAAACTTCATGCTTGTCAAAAAATGATCCACACAGAGTCGTTTCCATTTATCATAAGCAATTAAAAATGTTGAAAGAAAAACAAAAACCCCAAAAAGTCATTCTCAGAAAATCTCTATAATTTTTATTACCCTTCAACATTTTCTTTAATTACCTTTTCGATTCCTTGAAGCACAAAATCAACAACATTGTGGCCAAAAAAAAAATGTTAATGGATCGAAGAAAGGACAAAAAATATGTAAATTGTTCGTTGAAGCAATAAAACATTAGGATATGCTGAAAGTCAACGGGGGGTTTCTTCTGCTGTATATGACGATCATAAAATTTTGAGGGTGGAAACGACCCCCGCAATGACAAAATGAAAACAATCGATGATTTTAGCAAATGCTTGAACAGAAGCATTTCAGGACACATTTCTTATCCCTCAGATTGCGGTTTTGAGATTAACTCAATACGATAAATCGCATTGTTCCAGTGTTAGAAGGACTAAGAGAGAGAGAGAGAGAGAGAGGGAGAAGGTCTTCAAAAGGCTTCATTTTTTGAGCTATAAGAGTTTGTCCTATGAAAACAATGCGACGTGCTGCGTTCGTTCGTTGGTAGTTTGTGGGCGTTTGTAATATTTATTAACATCATTATTTTTCTACCTTCATGATGGACAGTTGAAGTCAAGCTTGGAAGTTGAACCCTTTTTTAGATGTTTATTAATGGACCACGAAACACGACTGACTTCAATTCGTTATCCCACAAAAACCAATAAAACAATAAAAATTTAATGACTTGATTCTGGAAAATTTAATGAATGAAAAGGACATAAAGGAACCTAGTTGACTGCTGATGGTTGGAAATTGACTTTTTGATGATGTTGTAAAGTAAAAAAATGAAAACATCGTCGATGGCGCAGGTAATTAACGAAACATACATTCCAATATGCATTCACTTGACTACCTGAGCTACAGCTCGAGTCTTGTTCGAAGTAGAAACCTAATTAAATTTATGAATGTCGAAAGGAAGAGGAAATCACATCAACAATGCCAATTGAAAAAGTGTCTAAAGAAATTATCAAAAATCAATTTCGATGGCCGGACAATGAAAGGATCGCTGTCAAAATTCAGGGCACCGGACCTACAACTTTTGCTGCTAATATCGATCGCATTCAACAGTGAAATATCTGAATGAATGTTATCGAGTTGATGAAACATTTTACTGTCTACACGAGGTAATTCACTGTGATCAAACAACGTTCATTGTTTGCACTGATCCTTGAAATTTGATTGGAATCGAATCAATAAACTTTCCTGTTTCATTTAAAAAGACGAAAGAAAAAAAAATACTTTCAATTAAATGCTTTTGCACAAAAGGATCTTAAAGAAAATATACTTCGCAGGTAATGTTATGTGCCCATTAAACGACGGGTCAGAATGGAAAAAAAGGAAGAAAATATTTGGAGCATGGCATAACGAAATGATTGAAAAACATTGTGTGGGAAGAATTTCTAAAAATATTGCACAAGTGGCGTCATTCAGCAATGATGTTATTATAAAATACTTCATTTTTTATTTTTCTCATCCATGAGAGTCGTAACATATCAACGAGCACACTATAACAAAAACAAAATATCCTTTTCTAGACTCTGGGCAACCTTTCATCATTTCGGTCCATGACAAAGGTCGAATAGAAGCTTCTGGAATTGATTCACGAAAAAATATTTGTTCCATTCCAAAAATAGGATCCTTCTAATCCTTCGACAGAATGTTCACAATTTTCCACAGAATGTTGATATCCTTCTGATGAGGATTGCAATTGATGAAAATGTGTTTTAATTGCCCCCGATCGCTTAACACTCCCCAGGTATTTTGGCTGCAAACCATCTCTCATACTGCAAATAATACTTTCAGGTAATATTTTGCAAAAATATTTCTTCGGGAAGCCGAGAAATGTGTACTTTTCTCATATAGCACCACCATGAAGGATTAAGGATCAAAATATTGGTGCAAAAACAATTTTCTGTTTGCATGTTTGACCAAAAGAAAAAAAAGTGAAAGAAAAGAATTTCGTTTTCATGGTAAATTTGCAAATTCATTGTTATTCATCTTCTCTACTGCTACTGATGTGCCCCGGCATTATAATGGTTTTTCTCGAGAACTTTAATATACCTTTCGTGAGTTGTAAACTGGCTAGTTTATGAGTTAATCTCCTTGCAGGGCTTCGAAATTCTATGATAAAAGAAAATTGCATATCTACAAAACTAAATTGGAAACCCCTGACATCGCTTTTGACGTTTTGAGGATCATACAAATTTAAATAATTGCAACAACGCAAAATTCTTTTTAAGAGCACCTTGTGGTCATGGCTCGGCGGGTACGAAAATCAGATCCTAAAAAAGAAGAAGAATGAACTCAATGCAATTGTTCTTGGGCAATATTTCAATCATCATTACAAATAATTATGCTTTACACCAAAACTTTATTGTACTCGTAAATTTACCATAAAATTACAAGCCATTGTTTGAGACATTTTACGATGACAGAAGTGATGATCGACAAATTATTAGCCCGACGGAAGCGGAAAAATTTTGCTTTTACATTTGAGAGAATTTTGATAAAAATTTATTATGAATTCTGATGCATTTGATAATGGAACAACATTAATTATTTGTTGTTCCATTCCCAAATTTTTAATCCTCCTCCCACCACCGCAAGCAGAAAGTGCTTTAAAATCCCCCATTTGCACAATCAATTATTCCATCCATTCAGCAATTAATGCCCTTAACCTTTTGCCAATAAATTTTCAGTAATTTTTTTTTATTTTGCTCACTCTTTTTTGGTTTGGCATTCATCGCAATCACGCAAACACCACCAAAGCAAAACAAAAACAAAAGCAGACAAGCATACAAATTTGTTGATCGTAATTAACATTTTATGGGCTTTCGAAGCATGAAACAATGAACGAGTGAAAAAAAAAGTCATCAAGAAATGGAACTCGGAGCAAAAAACAACACGCCCCGAAAAGGCCAAAAAACCACTCACGAGATAAATGACTGTGATGGTCATGAAATGCATTAATGGAAAAACTTATTAATTGATTCAAAGTGTTTTCAATTGATATTATAAAAATATATATCACTCGTTTGAAAATCGCTTGCCAACCATAAAAAAAAATAGTAAACAACAACAAGCTTACCAGTCAAAGCTTCATAGCACAATGACAACAACAGAATAAAAAAAAATTATCCTCGCTTGATCCTTCCAAATGTAATTAATTGAAAATGTATTTTTTTTTTCTCAATTTTTGGATGCGACCGAAGCTTTTAATTTCAATTCTTAATTACATTAATTTATGGTAGTCGCATCGTGAAAACACGCACAAACACAAGCAACTTTCCATCATGTAAAAGCAAATTTTCGATTTCTACCTAGGCAGGGAAAAGCATTTTCCACATATTTTTCCCTGGTTACATTAAAAAAAAAATGAATTAATGTTTCAATCGTGTTGGTGATACCGAATGAAAGAGAACGAATGTTGTTCGTTCATTCAAGTTGTTATTTTATGAATGTATTTATTTTTATTCTGGGCCGCAAATACAAAGCACGCAGAGCAACAGAGCAACAAGGCCCCGGCAATAATACAATAATATGTGTGCGAAAGGTAGAGAACAACAATCATAAACGTCAATTCGTAAATGGCAATTTATATTGGTGTAAGCGAGACAACTCGTTATAGCATTAAAACCAATCGCATAAAGCAACAATTTCTCTCTCGCTCATCGTTCGTTACTTCTCCCCCTCGATTGACTTGTTTTTTTTTTTCTCGTGCGACTGGGCTGTGTTGGAAATCATGAGGTCATTCTTTTATGGAATATTGTTAAGTGTAGTTTGTTTTTCGACTTAGTCGTTCCATTTGATTCATCTCGATAACTCGCTGTGCGTTCGTCCGCCGTTTCTTGTGTATTTCTACCAAAATTTCGTGGTGCCGCCGCTGAATTAATTGCGACTTCATCAGACACATAAACCCAACAATTAGCGCAAGTCATGTGCAAAGGATTATTTTATTTCACGAAAAACATTTCTCAAGCTCGACGGTTTTAAAAGTGAGAATTTTATGCAACTGAAAAGAAAATCAAGTTTAAATAGAAAAGAAATTAATGAAAGTATCTCGTGAAAAAGTATTTAGCAAAAGAAATAATTGACAAGTGAAAGCTGAAGATTTGTTAGAGATAAATTACTTAAATAAAGAAAAAGGATTAAAAGGATACAAATCCAAAAGTGTGTAAGTGTAAATTAATCGGCAGTCAAGAATTGCTGTTGGTAGCTTAACTTAAATCCGGAACTAATTCATACAAGACAGATTTCAATCAAATCCGAATAATCGGGGTGAGTAGATTCAAGATGAGACATCATCATAGTTAGCCATCATCTGATGTATAAATTGCCAATGTGCGTTATTGTCATTAAGTGGGCCTCAAGTTAACCAATAAAGTGCCTTTATAGAAAAATCACAATCACAAACAACAAAAAGAACAGTGATGTCTTAAAAGAAGTTTTAAATGGAAAAAAAGAAACATTCAAAAGATAAGACTAAAAGCAAGTCTTGATACAAAAGACGACGCAATGTTTCTAGCAGGAGACGACGAGCAAAATTGATCATTACTATTCCATTTTCCCTTATCTTTATGCATAATAATTATTTGTTTTTCTTGTTCTATGCGATGGTCCATAGCGCGCACGCACCAATTGATGGGCAGTTCCATATTGAGCCACATTCCGGAATTGTTATAAGAAACAAAAAAAAAAATATGTTCCCCATAAAGTTATTATTTTGGAAGTTAATAGTGATTTTATGGAAATTTTCATCGGCAGATAAATTTAAATGAATCGTCTGCTCAAAAGTGGACAAGCGCGATGCTTGATGTATTGAAGACTCTGTTGCATGAGATTTACGATTGATAAATTCGCTGCCAGAGTAAGAACAAATCGGTTGTATCATTAGTTTAATCCGTTTCCTTATCATAATGGTACACAAAATGTCGTTTGTGTCTCGCAAAACAAATTTTTTTTGGGCAAAAAACACTTCAAAAACTCGTGTCATTAATAAATCCACTAATCCTGAACATGAAGAAATGCGATCAAATCGCTCTCGCATGTTAATAATGTACAAGAGTCGCTCCTTAGTTGTTGCTATCGAATATCGGCATTTTGTCCAATTGCATTTTACAACTTAATTTGTTGCTCGATGTTTGCAAATTAATTCGAAATTGAGACAAGCAACTTTTACAGAAGTTGAAATAATTAAATCAGTGAAACGTCCGGTGGTGAATTATCATGGCACTATCAAATCCAAATCAAACATTGTCGTCGTTCAAGTCAAATAATGCAAGAAAAAAAAAAAAAGCTTTCAAGTCTCTTTAACAAATTGATATTAGGCCATAAAATGACATAATAATGTTGTTTAAATCGCGCTCGGTTCATTTACTCGCGTTTCGCCGTTTCTTTTTATATATATTTTTTGTGGCTCATAAAGTCTCAAACTTAAAAAAAAATCAATTTGCCATGCAGCAACAACAACAACGTTATTTTTTGATTTTAGCGAAAAAAAAAAACTAATTTTGTGATGGAACTTTTTAAGAAAATTAACATAAACACGCGTTTGCTGATAAGGAAAAGAATCACACAGCGCACAAAGAGGCGAAATACACTTAAGCCGTAAGAAAGAGAGTTTCGGGCTCGATGCCGCAATATATAACCCGCGATTCCGAACGAAAAGGAATAATAAAAAAAAAAATGTTTAAATTCAACAGATAAGGAAATTGAGGTTTCTTTTAGTCAATTTTCTTTTAAGATCTTTTTGATGGTTCCACTTCGCAAAAGGCTTATGATGGTCTTCAATGTTTCTTGTTATTGCAATGGATTTGTCACGAGTGTGGGTGAAACTGCTTATTCATTTTTCATTTGCGCAATTGTGAAAGTCATTTGTCGAGCTCTATCAGCTCAATGGTCACGCACAACGCCAAATCGAGGGAGTTTTGTGTCTCTGTCACCATAAAGTTTAATGGACATCATTAAGATAATATTTCTAGGCCGCCTGTTTAACTATTCGTCAATTTATTCCATCAACAAATCAATATCATATAAAATTAATCGAGCACTTTCCATGCCGATTGTCGATACCATTCTCATGTTCTCTCTTCTCTCTACCAATGCTATTGCGTTATACAAACCTTAGTACTAGTGTATGGTGAAGCTAATGAATGTATATTTGATTGATATTAATAATTTTCTTAGTTCGAGATATTTATGAGTTTATTCATACCTTCGACTTATAACTCTGAAATACAAAAAAAAAATCATATTCTGTTAATTCATTTCGGAGAATATCGAATGAAACATTTCGTTTTTTTTGGACGAGCGACAGCCCAAAAGCGGCGCGCGAAGACGTTGAAAAAAAAAAAAAAAACAACATAAATAAAGTAAAAAGACATTTTTGATAAGCGAAATAAATTAATGATGGTCTCACTCGCGCCGAGCGGTTTCAAGTAAAAAAAAAACTCGTTCTGTGCTTTGAAATTTTTGACATGCGTCAAAATTTTGTCGTTATTAGCTGATTTGAATCGTATAGATATATATATAAATATATTATAAAATTGAAATATGTTTGCTTTTAAGATGGTCAGCTCTTTGGAGCTGCAGAATTACTTATATGTATGATTCACGAGAATGTATGACGATTAATGAATTAATAACTGTTGAGAGCTGTGAATGTTTATCAATCGAAATTCATGATGAACAGTTGCTCACGATTGAACTTTCGACCGTAACGCAAAACTTTCTTTTAATTGATTTCACAAAGCCATTGATTGCGTACATTGCAGTGAGAAAATTAGATTTTTCACTCGCTCAGCATCCATAATTTTGCCCAGAAGTTTGATTAATTTTAGTTCCACTTCATTGAATCGGCTTCAATTAAACATCGTTGCGAAGCATCTCATTATTCAATCTTTAATTTATTCTGCGCGGAAATTCAATCAAAACATGATTTTTCAATCAAATCAAGATTGAAATAAGAAACAAACTCAACCAAAACAAAACAAAAAAAATGATGATTGCTGTTCAATTTTCCATTAAAGCGCCTGATGGGCAATTTCAAGCACTCAATTATGAAACTGAGAAGGCAAACAAGCAAGCAAAAAAAAAATTCAGGGAGTCCTAAATCATTTTCCAGCTATTCGTTTTGTGAATCATTTTCAAAATCCAATTTGGAAAAATCATGAAATCCCATTAATTGCTAATCAACGTTTTGCCTTTTTTTTTCATTCGGAGGCAACCGAGAGCGCTGCTACTTACTTATTTAGCTCGCATATACGCAACAATAGAAGTGTAAAAAATCGGTGAACTCTCGTCGTCGCTGCCCATACATGAAGTTCCATTATGTGCCCCTTTTGTACAATTGACTCGCCTCATTGTTTTCGAAAGTCGAACTAATTAATTAACAAGAAAGGAAAAAAATGAACACAAAAAAATAGAATTTGATAAAATTAATTCATCGGACAGTTGAAATTCATTTAAAGTTTATAGTTCATTAGTAAAAATGTTTCGAAAAAAAAAGGAAAGAAAGAAATTAATTACTGGAAATAAATTAATAAAAGTTTGTCCTGTGAAATAAAATGCGATCGATGAACTTTAAAATCTCAAAAAAAAAGAAGTTATATCTGATGATTTCCATCTCACTCTCTACTCAATCCATAATTAATGTTAATAAATTATTTTCAAATGAATCTTCAAAAGTAAATAAATAAAGAATGAGAATTAATTACTTCATACTTCTGTGAAATCAAGTTCCACCAAAAACCCACTGCGGTCCCAGTTGATGGTTATGAGAAAAATAATTCATAATTTTTTCTCTGGTTGCGGCCATTTATCATAATTTCGTTTCACACCGTGTAAAAGCCTTGTTCGTCTTTTTTTTTATTTTTATTGTTGAACACCACAAGTTGCTCTCGGTACGCAACAACAACTGCCTCGAAAAAGCAAGCGCAATGGTAATCATCATTGAACCACCGAAATTGACTGCCTTGCGCTTTAGTTATGGAAAATTAATAATTTTTAACTGAATCACTGAAATTTAAACAAGAAAGTGTTTGATTTATGAGAAAGTGTCTGAGAAAAAAATAAAATTTTCACTCTTGTATTACTCAAATTGGGCTAATGAATTCGCGCAGTATTTTTACTTAAAATATTTTGCAATCATTCGGCTTTGTTGCTGTCCCTCGTCCAAGTAGCATCGCATTGCCTACGAAAATTTGCCAATTTGTTTTATTAAACAATTCAAACTTCGCCTTTGATGCGCGGAACCATAAAAGCGAGGCAGCAAAAAAAAAAAAAATGTATATATATATATAAAGAGACTCGTAAAAAAAACTGTTTATGGCACTCCGAAAAAAAAAGAAGGAAAATACAGCCAGAGAAAGAGATTAAAATTCAATTTGTTTAATTTCAAATTAATTATTTTATGTTTGCTCATCTAAATTGCTGTTTTCTCGTTTGATATTTCTGCGGTCCTCAGGTTCATCAGCAGTGGGATGTTGCGTGCTGAAAAAATAGTTATGGAAAATTTCAAGCTTTATTCAAGTCAACCAGTAGCCACCGGATTGAGCCTCTTATATGTGATGTAAATGCAAATTGATATTTAATTTTTTATGGCCTATGATCAGCCAGATTTAGGCTAATTAAGTGCAAAGATTCTGATCGTGCTGCGACGGCGGCTACATCCAATGATTTGCATCACTCGGTGAAGCATAATTCATAATTCTTTTTATGGTCAACGGAATTTTTATGGACTTTTATTGCTTCATTCGTTGTCTGTGCGCAGCAGCTCAACAAATATGATTAATTAGCATTAGTCGTTTAATCAATTAATTTATTTCATTTCACTAAATATGCGTAACGAGGTATTTTTCTGCTTCATTATCATGAGTTCATGAGCAGCACAAAAGGATGTTGAGAAAAATAGATCAAAACCTTCGAAAGGAAATATCTTCAAAAAAAAAAAAAATATCAAAAGAATTTTCTGTATTTTGTTATTGTTTGGGAGATAAAGAAATATTTCTACATTCACTGAAGTCATTCACTTTAGTTATTTACATAAAATCTAAAAAAAAAATAACAAATATATATTAAAGCTCCGTATACTCCAACTGTGATAATAATTTGTATCACAATAAAATGCGCCCTCGATCAACGCTATCAACAATTCCTGATTTACATGAACGAATGAAATTCCAAAAATGTTGATTCTTTTTACCGCGACGGGCCACAGTTGTCATGAAATTTTGTCTCCATTGCGACGATGCTACCAACAGTGGCCCATTCTGTGGCTCATTCGCTTTATTACCCAAACACATCTTTCAAGAAATTCTTGCTTACACACTTAATGATTCTCTTTTTTTGTTAATTGTGATTAATTGACTTTTTTTTTACCGACGACTTCTTGGTGTCGCTTGGTGTGTAGTTCGTTGCCTGTCGAAAAGAGAAAAGTTGTTTCGAGTTATTAAATAAAATATTCACAAAAAATTTTGTTTTTGCATCATCAGATGGACGACAGAGAAATAAATAAATGTTTATTTCCAATAAATTACGCAATTCGCTATTACAAAAATCAGAAGCACCACAATATCGGCATCGGGTATTTAATTTACATTTTTAACAACAACCATTGTTGCGTCTTTCACAATTATCCACAGACATAAACAGACATCGTGCATTAAAGTCGTACATGCGACTCGGTAATTTAATAAATAATACTTCAAGGCATAACTGAATAAATTAAAAATTAATTTTAACTTTTTTTTTTCACTCTCAACTTCATTTCAATTATTTATTAATAACTGTGTGAAATTTTAGTGAACAGCAATATTCATTTAACCAAATTAGCGCGACTGACTTTATTTTTTGAGGTTATAAATTTTTACAAAATAAATCAGAATTTAAGCATCGAAGAAAACTTCAGTTGCCCTCATCGTAAAATGTCTTCTTGGTCGCTTTAAAAAAAAAAAATCTTTTATTGAAACATCAATCGAAAAATTTGCACAGATATAAAATTATCATAATTTCTCGCTAACTGCATCAGGCAAGATATGAAGTGCATTTTTTTGCAGTGCTCGCAATAAATTTCTTTTTTTCCTGTTGCAAGCTGTCAGGTTTAATTTTAAAGTGATGTGGCGAGATCGATCGCTAATGAGATTAGCAACATTTTAATTGCAACCGAAATTCACGAAATGACCCCCCCCCCATATACACCGACTCACAATAATAATATTGAAATTATGTTTGTCGGCATCATCTTAAAGATCTCTTTTTCTTTTTTTTTTAAATAAAAGTTTTCTTAACGGGCTTCTTCTTTTGCGGGTGCGCGCAACAGTGAAGAAAGAAGGCGAAATTAAAAATAACAAACAAGAAGGTGAAATTCAGTAGATTCTGATGGACATGTGGTGTTTCACCATGAAGGAGGCACGAAAAAAAAAAAGAATTAACAATTTTGATCAGTTGCGTGCCGACAGTCTTGAAGTTCTGCGAAATGACCAGAAGAAATATTCATAATTTTTATGGCATTTCGTATCGGGCAATACACCACATTTCACATTTATCTCGCGCTGAGAGGGCACCAGCGAGTGAAAAAAAATAATATTAATAATAATTTTAATCATAATCAAACTGGTTTTCTTCTTAATCATAAAAATATTTCTTTTAACAACTCAAACACTATAAAAAGGAGAGAAATAAATTAAATGGCTCGCAACTTGCGCTCCGAATGTGTAATAGTTATGATTCTTTTTAACTTTTGCTACCGTAAAAAGTCATTTCTATTAGACATCAAACAATGAATATTATACGTTCCTTTCTCCATATTCAAACAACATTCCTTTGAAATCGCGATCACTGCTAAGAATTTAGATAGGAAATTTTCGTATTATGTAAAACGAAAAATAACGAGCAAAACTTTTTAACAGTGCCACCACAGAGGCAAACCTTTGCAAAAGTCAAAAGAAAACATAAAATAATCTACATTTCTATTTAGCTTTTATGTTTCCTCCTCCATGCTGTAGAATATAACGATCGTTATGCCACCGTTTTTTTTTTTTTTTTTTCAAGAAGTTTACTACTGATATTTTATTTCCAAGCCCATACTTTCGACTCAATACCGCTCCCATATAAATAAAGCTCCAATGTATAAACAAGATTTTAACATGATAAAGAAGTGCCAGTTTTAATCAGATTTTGCTTTACGACTGATATTCAACGATATACGACCATCATTCAATATATCTGTGTATCTATATATTTAATATATAAATATATGCAATCAACAATCGTCTCCGCCAAATCGATATCGATGGCATAAGTTTTATGGGTTGATTTTGCGCTAAAGAACTTTAGGTGGCTTCCGCGCGAGCATAAAAAACATTTTCTTTCTAATTAAGGCAGTTTTGTCACCTTCAACGACAGTTCCATTAATTTATTTCGGTTTTTTGTCTATGTTCCATTCGTGCTCACCTAATCGTACCGTTGCTTTGTGTCTTTGATTCTCTTACGACTTTCCGAAATGCTCAAAGTAAGAAAAAAAAATAAGATTGATAAAGAAACCCTGATTTCATCCATTAACAGCAACATTTTTTTTGGATGTGTAATTTGCATAGTCAGAAGCGAAACAAATTGGAAGACAAGTTTTGTGGTGTTTATCAGGAGAATTTACAGCACAAATGGTTTTTTTATTCTTTTTTTTTGTGTCCGCAGTTTGCTGCTTCGAACCATTCTTTTTTGTGTGTTACGTTTCATATTTTATCTGATGCGGTTATTGTTATGTCAAATTTATAAACATTCACGGCATTGCGTTTGTTGTGTATATTGGAAATATTTTTTTTTTTTGAAATTCCAGCTCATTTTCTATACCGAAATCATAAAGACAGCAAAATTCAATCAAATCATATAAATCAAACGCTGTCTGGAGCCTTTGTTGCCTTCCAATGATCGCACTCGGGTTCTGTTTTGGGCTCCGTATAAGAGAATTCCTTAGCACAGGTGTGATTTTTTTTTATCGCTCATTTTCTGAGGAATCACACCACAAAAGTGCTATAGCAAACATAAATTTTCGGCATTATTATGATGCTATTAAAACTATGTTGCACAATTAACTGAATGTGTGATTCATCGCGCAGAAATGCAATTAACCAAAGTGAGATTACGACGAATTTCGTAAGAGATGACTCAGCTCCATTTCAAAAAATGACCATTTTCTGGATAAATTATAATGAAATTATTCAATCGGGCAACACACAAACGCCAATATAATATGAAGTATCAATAATCAACAAAGAAAAAACTGCCGACATTATATTCAAATTTTCTTCAGAGTTATTTCCAGCTGATGGAACCACACCAGTCTTCTATCTATACAAAAGGCAAATTATTGTTGAATGCTCCTCACTATACAAGAATCTTACACATCAGAATTCGGTTTTGTTTGTGAATATATTCGTTTAAAGCAAGCAAAAAAGTCTTCGCCGCAAAAGCCTCTTTAGCATGCGATTACGGTCAATTCTGCGAAGTGTAAAATTAATATTTTTATTTTTGAACAACCTATACAATCACGATGAAAGTCCCTTTCACTCAGTCAATGGTGCCCTAGAAAACTACCGCAGAACATAGTGGTGATGACGAAAGGACGAAAACACAACAAATGCAAGCATTTTTGATGAAAGAGATAATCCTGATGCAAATACAGAAGAGCCTAACACACAAATTCATTACAAAAATCACCCAAAAAAAAGAGAAGAACTTTGTTTGTTAATCCAGAAAACTTTTTTTCTCGGTCAAAATCGGCGATAATTGAAAAAAAGTTATTTGTGTTGGATGCAAGAGAAATTTGATAATCCATAAAAGGGACATTTGCCGAATGCGGATTTTTGTCACCATTGCATTTTGTGTCTAGAGTGAGAGCGATAGATACTGGAAATTTCTCCAACCACAATGCATTGCAAATTACTTTCCACTCGACAGAGCGGAACTTTTTTTTTCTTGCTCTTACAATAACTGCAACCTAGACAAATGAACTTTTTGTTGTGACAGCAAGCCGTATATTGCAATATTGCATGTGTTCTGCTAGCTCCCATTTCTGTAGATATGAACGATAAAAATATGCAACTTTTTTCCAATTACATGCAAACGACTTTAGCTAGTCAACGAAATGCAAAACTTCAAGGCATTCTGGTTGCAAAGTTTGCTTTTTGTTCCGCACTCAGCCAACAAAAAGCAACCTGACTGGCTGAAAACTTGTTCGCGACGTCTCATTTCCACAATCCATTTATCACCCGTACAACTCTCGGCCCCGCTACACACTCAGCAGTTTCGCTTCTCTTTTTTGCGCTCAACTTTGGATTTGTTTATACCAAAAAGTTTAAGCATCAACACCCACAAGTCACTTAATTTAATCACATCGTACGATTCCGGTGGGGCGATGAGAGTGAGAGAGAGAACGAGACAAGCGAATTAATATTCAACGACTATGATCTGTTTTTGGTCGGCGACCAAAACATCATCTCAGAAAATATATTTTTGGTTGTCGAAAGAAAAAAAAAAAAATAATTCAATAAATTTATGACATAAAAAGACCCCGCGCGATGATGACAAAAATAAAAATGTGAAATAAAATAAAGTTTGAAGACGTGAAAAGATATCAAAAATGATTTCTCGGGTTTCCTCAGTTTTGCCCACTTTTCTTGTGGCATTTTCGACCACCCAATTTTTTTTTTTTTTTCTAAAATGCCATCGCGATGATGCTTTACTCTCCTTCTCCATCAACTCATAACCATCAACTATGCTTGTGCCGTTTATGATAAAGTGAAGCTTACATTTTACGATCGAAACACTTTTTTTTTATTATTCGCAGTTTTATTTACGACACTTTTTTTCTCCCCCGTTTTGGGTTGAGAAAAATCGTTTCATAGATCAAAAGCTTTCATGCAAAAACTTTCCTTGCTCATAGCTGGAAAATAGAAAGGATTAAGAATTATCAACATTTGATATCGAGTAACAACGCTATTCATTAAAGCGCAGGGAAAAAAAATTCCTAAGCCATTATAGATTGCACAAAAGGTTGCAAATGAGACACGCGAAGTTTGCCGAGTATCGAAATGATTGAGAAGAATGAACCGCATAATGGAACAATAAATTATTAATTGCATTCAATTACCGGCATATATCGCTTCGAAGGCATAATATGACGCTGGCGACAATTGAATGCAGACCACAATTTATTTAACTCATGTGGAAGTTTTTTTTTTCTTGCTGGCCAATTGGCGACATAATTTCTGCGACTCCACATATCGGTGGTCGAGCGCTGTTAAAAAAATCTCTTTTGTTCAATTAAATCGCGCTAATTTTAACTTTGTAGTCTTTTGCCTGTCCACGTCTATTATTGTTATTTCATATCACAATTTATGGTGGAATTTAACATTCATAGTGAACAATAATATAATATTGAAACGAAACAAATTAACATAACTCTGAAGTGACGTGAAATTGGTTTCTCTAGATTGATAAGACCAAAGGCATTTCAATGATAACGTTACAACGGTTGATTCAGCATTCCTCTTTTCTACATCAACTAATGGACAACCAACATCACAAGACTCGAAAACATTTTTTCTGATAAATTCTCAAATTCATTTCCATTATTGTTACAAAACAGAGAGAAACTATCAAATCGAAGGAAAAAAAAACGTGTTCAAACAATTAGTACGCAAACACAAGTCGACAACAACACAAAAAAGTTTGTGATTTTTTTTTTCTTGTCATCAGAAATCTATTTTTACAAAAAGAAAAAATACAAATTTTGAAGGTAAAAAAGAATGTTTAACTTAATGGAACATGAAAAAAAAACTTCCCCAAAAAAAAAAAAAAATAGAAATATTTGTTGATTTAGTTTCATTGTTACAATCATGTACCAAAACACTCTCGCACAGTTTTGGGTTTCCTTTCGTGCTCATTCATTGAGGTCGTGCGCTTTTGTGTGATTGTGAGTCCGAATAGTGGCAATTTATACATCAAAATAACAATTTTTTTTTGTGACAATGAGTTTCACATTCTTATGACATTCCTTAAATAAACATATTTCTCTCCTTCATAGATCCATTCACTGAAACATCAACAGTCAGAAAATTCATTTAGTGTGCGATACCCGAAACCCATTTGCCGTGGCGCTGCATTCAACAGAAGCCCTTATGGCGGGCTTTCTCAAATCAACCGATCTAGGTCCACATCCTCATAGCTACGGGGGACCACATCATCCACATCACAGCCATGGGCCACCACTGCCGCCCGGTATGCCAATGTCATCATTAGCACCCTTTGGCTTGCCACATGGTCTCGATGCGGTTGGCTTTCCTCATCAAGGTATGTGGGGTATGATATTGTTTCCAAATTTTAGTGCCAAATTTATATTATATTGATATTTATATATTTATTATTTTTAATTAAGCATCCCTCCTCCCCACTTCTTTATTGCCCAGTAATTTTTGTATAGAAAACAAACCCAAAGCAACGTCACAACTTTATATTCTATGCTCACGATGTCGATCTTAATCCATTGACATGTTCCCATGCTCATTTCAATTAATTCGAAACTGTATCGAACAACTTAATTCGACGCAATTCATAGAAAGTGAACGATGCTCGTGAGACTATAGCATTTTGATATTGATTCGGCGCACCATTGTTCCATTAGCATAAAGCCAGTCGCATGGGAATCGGTGAATGCGATCAAGGCTGGAAGCAAAGAAACGAAAAACCAGTAGCAAAATAGATTTCATCAAAGTCAATCACTTGGGGGCAAAAATGAAGTTTCTTATTTGTTACACTTCTTGCGCTCTCCGCGTTGTCGCGCATAAACAGCCCGAAAATACCGCATCCACAAGTCATAATTTATGATACATGCGAAGCTGTTTTGTTATAGCAAATTTTATTTCTTTCCTGATGTTTCATATCTCGACACTCAAGACACCACATCACACTATACACATTGGTTTCGGCTTGCTCGCGGAGTGAGATTAGGATAGAGATATGACGGCTTTAATAACTTTGATTTCTCACATGAATCGCACAATGTGAAATGTGCTTTGCAGGGCTCGAAACGTTCTACATTAATTAAGTTAATACGTCAATGAAACAGTTAATTATTTATATGTTCCGAACTATAGAAATCTGTATAAAACTCAACCAACCATTGATGCAAGTTCTCCTTCCAAGGCAAACAAATCATTTTGCTTGTATCCCATGAAACAAGACATTCCGCTCTGAGCCAAATGATACACGATTGGAGATACATTAAAAATGTTTCATTTTTTTTATTTTGATTGATTGATTTGCTTGGTGGCTGCCGTATCAAGGGAATTGAACTGCTGTGCTATCTCCGTGTGCCGCATAATTACAAAAGATTTTTTTTTGCGGTCCTTTTATGTGTCTCGCACTAACAGCAGCGCTCAGTGCCCAGCTACCATTAACAGATCGGTTTAAATGATTCAATTTTATGTTTCAATTTTCTTTTTTTTTCTCCACAAAACCAACTGAAATGATATGAATTGAAGATTTCTTCTGCATCACACTTCACATAACTCGTCAGCTGCGGTTGTAAACTTTTGCTGTCGTGACGAACGAACCAACCAATGGGAAAAAAGTGTGTTTTCGCATGAACGCATTTTCACTATTTGACAAAAATGCTTTTTGTCATTTTAAAAGCATTCCCCATCACTGATATATAATTCTAAATTGAATTCAATACATGCGATTGCCAACGCACGAGAAAATGAGGGTTCGGCAATGCTGTTTCGGGTTGGCTCTTTGATAATAGGCTGATGAAGAAGAAATATGTGTAACGTCTAATGAGGCAAAAGAATCAACAACATTTCGCTTTTGCGGTTCACATTCGAAGTCTCTTGAATTAATCATAATTTTTTTGATATTTTTCTTATTTCTTTTTCTTTCATTGCTGAGTTCTTTAAAAGTCCAAATATGCGGAATGAGATCACACAGCAGCAAGAGATGGTAGCTTGTTTATATTTGGCTGTATCGCGGGAAGCTTTTGTGGGATGATAATGAGACTTAATGATCAAAATGCCGTTCTCGGTTTAAGCATTTGTCGGCTACCGTGCAAGTGTCTATTGAACTGTTAGCAAGGAATGTGATGTGTGTCCTTTCTTTACTTGTTTGAACAACTGAATCCATTGATCTTTATGCGGAATTTTATTGTGCTCTTCGAACGCAACACTCTGAAAAAATATAATAATTTTTAGCCGCCATGGAGCCATTCACACGATCGCTCTCTATGAACAACGGTTAAATCGCAACTCACTGGACCGCAAGATATTAATTGCTGGCGATCTGTGAATGTCGCTTAATTTTTTTTCCAGCAGCGATGATCGTGCAGTTAGCCGAATGTTAAAAAAAAAACCGCTGAAGTTCAGCTGGCTAATATGTCAACAACACTTCTTTTGTTGAGTACGATTCCGAATCGGCGCTGTCTCTGTTCATTTCGTAATGAAAAGAAATTGACTCTTTTTTATCTTTCATGCCCTCAAAATGCAAAAGAACCCGCGCGGCATCATCGTCGGCATTTTTTTTTGCGCCCAAAATAAAACTAATTAAGGCTGGTATTGTAAAGTGTCAAATAATTTATTGAATATATCAATTCTTCTCCGAAAGCGATCGATTGCGGGCTTTCTTCTTTGCGTCTTTATCGCGCTACATCACCACCATCAGGCCTATTCAGTGCCGATTCCAACAAAAACCTAAATGCGATAAAAAAAAAATTCTTTCAATTCTTGATCTCATATTTGTTTTTTACTTACACAAATTTCTTTCTTTTCTCTCAATCATTTGCCGCCTTTTATGGTTACGTTTGTGTATGCCTGGTGGAGAACAATCGACTATTTAATAGAATGGAATGAATAGGAGTTGAAGGAACAGAGTGAAAAAAAAAATCTACTATATTTAACTGTTCAATAATAATTTAGAAATTGCTCAATAGCGTAGAAAGAATCGAGTGATTCTCGAAAACATCTTGCTTTTTTTATTTTGCAGGTTCCTTTTGCTTGTATTGTTATTTGAGGTTATAACACTTTAATTTGAGCATATTACAGACATCGAGTCTCAAGTTGAACCGCCAGCAATTTGAACAATTCACAAATCATAAAAAAAAAAATATTCGCTAAATTCCACAATTGCAATCGATTGAGTGGTAAATACAGAAACTGTTCACTTTATGAGCGGCATTACGCTCTTACTGCGCTCCATAATTTCCACATCATTTGACTTCTGTTAAATGTTGGAAGAAAACATTATAATAATGATGTTGTTGAAAAAGGAAAATAACTTTATAACTTGACATTCTTCAATGGAGTTTTCCTCAATATCTTTATAGCACTTCTTTAAACATAATGCTTCATTTCGCTGATGAGTTGTCGTCAAATATTTTACATTCGACATTTCTCATTTTTCTTGCCAATTTTGTTGATGTTTCCATTGGAAATTTATCAGTTTTCCACCACCCTAAGTAAGAGCAGAAAAAAAAAACTTTTTCAATCAAAAATATCATTTCAGTGAAAAATCAGTTTTTCTTTTGGAGGAAAATATTTTCTTCTTCTTTTTAACAATCATCGAAAGGAAAACTCTCGAAATGTTTTTCAGTTCTACCCTTTTGAGTTCTTGTTTGATGTATTTTTTTTTTATTCTATGCAGAACTTGGCACAATGGAAATTTATTTAAACAACTTTTTTTCTTCTTCCTTCATTCAACTCAAGGGCTGTAGATTTGGTTGAAAATTTACTTTTTTCTATTCGGGAAGTCTAACAAACACATGATGGTAATGCTTGTTATGTATATATAGTACACTTTCCTTTCTCCCTTCTCTTATTTTGTGTATGTTTCCACCCTGATAAGCGGTTTATCTTCCCATTTTCCAGCCTCTATGCCTCCACCCTTATTCAGCAATGAGAGCAAAAAATATGCCATGAAAATTTAAAGGAAACTTTTCCTTTTTGCTTTTGCAGAAAAAAAAGAGGAAAATTTCATTAACAGGCAACAAAATGGAGACAGCAAAAGGAATAAACTTTCTTTCTAAAGCGCTCGACAACGAAAAAAAAAAAATGCCGCGTGTAATAAGCGAGAAGGAATAACATTATGAAAATTAGATGGAAATACAGAGGGTTGTCACATAAATATGAAAAGTTATAGCATGAATTTAATTTACAAAAAAAAAAAATTCTTTTTTTTTTTGTTGGCTGCTCTTCTGCATGAAGATATTAATATATTTCATTGTTACTGTTCCTGCCTCGGCATTACATTTATGAGTGCTGTTTACGAGAGAGAGAGAGTGAGAGGGGTTCGAATAAATGTGTTACTGTTGTGCACGCAGTGCCTGAGTAGTGCCTGGCAGAACATGCAATGATGTTTCAACAAAATGGTGATTTAGCTCGCTGCGGCACTTTTTTTTCTTTGCTTTATGTTTGTATTTATGCGATAAACGCTTCCTCAGTGATGGTTAAAGTTATTAATTTCTTTTTGCGCAAGCACTTTAGAGAAAGAAAAGTGTATTTGTGTCGCTGAAATTTCATCACTCCAGAGCAGATCCTGGTTTACGACATTACCAACGTGATACACACACTAGTCGTCCCGTCTTTAATAATTGCCATTATTAATTTTTATTGCTCACCGCCACGGGCTATTAAAAATAATCTGATTAATTCTTATATTTCACTGTCTTTTTTTTTTTTAATTTTCGGGCGGCTATTAAACTAAAACACCAAACAAAAACTGTTAACAAACCGAAAGAAATCAGTTCGAGGCTGTTTTTATAAAGGTTTGAGATTTTTGTTATTGTCGCTTGGTGCCACTTAAATATTACGCGCTTAGAAGCCACCGAAAGCACAACCGAGCACTGAGCTCTATTAATCATTAATGCAAATTTTAACTCATTTCGTAATGCGAGAAACAAGCCAAGAGAGTCATTTATTATAATTGTAATGAAACATTAATAATTTTTTTTGTCGTACATTTCGAAATGTGTTGTGTCCATTTGAATCGCTTTAACGCGCCTCAGCCACCCGATATTTTACTGACAAACGAAAGAAAAAAAAAGCTCCAAGCATTTTAGAAAAGACATAAAAAAAAAAATCTGCGGCATCTTCTTCTTGATTATTCCTCGTGAGTTGATTACCGTCCCAAACAAGAGATGGACAAAAATATTTTGGTAGCAACAAGTTTTCAAATTTATAATAATATTGTTCCGTGGCGATGGCACGACCAACAACAACAATGGTCTCGATCAACCATCAAGCTCTGCGGAGTTTGAATAAAAATGTTTGATTCTTAATGTTATAAATTATGGAATCTATATGTGAGTCCGTTTATGTCGGATGAAAGTAAACTTTATTCATTGAAATCAATTTAAGTTTTTTTTTTCTCCTAAATCTAAATTTCAAATACATTTTCGAGATAAATGACCCCAAATGTATAGAAACATAAAAATCGATTTGTACTAATGTATGCAAATTATGAAGAAAAAAAAAATCTGTTTTGGAATGTGCCTCAAATCACATCTTGGGCAATTTATTCCAATTTTTTTTTTTTTTGTTTCTTCTCGACTTTCATACTGGAAACGCTTTGCTCCTTATCTCATCGCTGCGGTCGCAGACAGCCACAAAGTGAATTTTCAAAAAACACTTTCAAGCAAAGTGGACATGTTCAGTGGAATGTTTAGCTCTTTTTATGGCATGGCACGTGCTATTCAAGAACAGATTTTCTGCTTTGCCAATAATATTTAATTCCACACATTCGAAGGTCCGCGCACATCGGAGAATTTTACGAAACAGAAAATAAACTAAGAAAAAAAAAAGTTCTATGAAGAAATCAAAGTAAAAAAAAGAAAGAAGAAAATGTAAATTCTCTGCAGAGCCATCGCCATCATCATCGCTATGTGCCTTTATCGATTGTTTAGCCCCTGCCGGCCACGAGATTTTTATGTGATTTTATCTAAAGATATGCAGATTAATGTGTTGATAAATAATCGTTTATATCGAACTAGCTACTGGTTCCTAAGGTATCCAGTAGCGCGTTGACTGCCTCTCGTGCTTATGTACAGCGCGTTATGCGCAGAAAATTCGACAAAACTTTTTTTTTTTTTAATATCTAAGCGCGTCGAGTCATTCTCGAGATATTTTGATAAATTGGCTTGCTTGCAATCCCGGCTAGCTTAAATCGGCTTAGTACAAGCCTTCAACCAACAACGCGTACATGTCTCTTCGGGCAGACCAATTATGACGACCAGCTTAATTAAGTGATAATACTTCTTTTTTTTTTGTTGTTTACTCATTTCTTGGATCTCTCACGCGTAACGCCAATGATAATGCCGAAAACAAAAAATCGTTTAAGCAATCAACAGACAGTGCTCAATGGAGTTGCTTATTGAGGCGTAACATTGATGGCTAATTTTCATTGTTTTTGTTATCTTTGCTGTTGCACTCTTAACATTTCCAATGCGATGAAGAAGATGGTAGCAAAAAAAATATCCATTTCAAAGTGCCGTAATTGAGTCACGTGCCATTAAGCACTCTAATCAAATAAAATACATCCTACCATAGGCAATCGATTGGAAATATTTTCACACACAAAAAAATTCCTGTGGGTAGCAAGTGAAAAGGATCTCAAGCATATCATTCGGCTTTCTAATGTAAATATTTGCTGGTACTTGACACTCGTCTAATGAAATCATTTCAAGGTTTCCACTATGAAATTGGCCTCCGACATGGATGAAGATGATGATGCACGAATGATGACAAATTAAATTAACTTGCTATCGAAAAGGCATTTTCAGTGTTCCATTGGATAACAAGATAAACATAAATTAAATTTAGATACATTACGAACGAATCTAGAGAGAGAGTGTGCCGCACGTCGATAAACAATTTTCACTTGTAACACTTTCCGCAACCCTCGCATTTTTCCATCACAACCCTAAGCACGCACTCACGACAAAGGCTGAATGTAACGCAATATAATGAAAACAACACAAATTTCTGAGCCCTCAAGCATAATAAATACATAAATTATCACTTTAGTTTGCTCTTCAACGCCCCCGCAATGAATTTTACAGCACTGGAAAAACATGCGAAAAACTGTGTTTGTGTCCCCACCCAGTTCGAGGGGTTTCACAAATAATGTGTTTTTCAGGGTGCTGATGTCTTGTTTGTTGTAATAACACTCCTGCGCCAGCCAATTTCAGGACCAAAAACAACTAACATTAATTCAATTGAATTAAATAAACATACAGCGTGAAAAACTCACCCAATTCACTCATCCTCGAGCTATATTCAGGAAAAATCACCGTCTGTTTGCAATGAAAACATTTCCCATGGATATTTTTTTTCCAGCTCGAGAAAATTGATTTCTTCTCAACTGAATTGTAAATTTTGATTGTTGTTGTTTACATTTATTTTATTGGTTCAAAAATGATAAAAAAAAATTGGTATCGAAAGAATTTTATTGCCCAGAAAAATGTCAAAAATTTAACGATTCATTTTTATTGGTGACGCTATGCGCCATTTTTCGGAAGGTTATGATTAAATACGTTAAACTAGTTGTGTACCCCTGCTGATGTAGAATTGATTAAAAAAGTTATTAAAATCATAATTTTTTTTACAATATTAGATGAGCATTTTAAAATGTCATAAATTCATATTATGGAGAACAATCAAAACGACAAGCGATGCATGATTTTACCCCCTGTTTGATATAGAGCCTTCTTATACACTGCAATACCCTTTCGAAAAATGAAAACAGTTGCAAAAAAAATGCCATCCATTGTCAACGTCATGTGTATGCAGTTCCACAATGTTCTTGCTGCCATTCACCCAGTCCTTACAATCTCCCTAACGCTCAAACTTGTTAATTGAATTTTTTCATTCCAAATCACGCCTTTACAATTTGTCTCGATTCTTTATTGCTAGTTATTTTTTGTGATCATTGAACAATCGTGATGATGGCAAATTGGAAACTGTTTTGCAATTTGCTGTGTATTACTGTTCCAGGCAAATGTGACAGTGGGTCGGCATGTTTGCCGATTTGAGGGGTTGTCGAATCATTTTTCCAGCCAATGTTTACATTTCGGATCAAACTATTTCATCGCATTTTTGGGTTGCACCCAATTCAATGCTTTCAAGCTAACAAAGGTGTTAATAATTCTATGATTCTGATGTATGTAGGGCTTCAAAAATCCATATTTGATATATTATATTGACATAGTTTTTCATGGGACAATTTTTTTCTTTGAAATTTTATACAAATTAATTGATGTTGTCTTTCATGCGATCAACAACAGCTGATGCGTGTCAACGGAATCGAATCAAGTTTTAATTACTTTTATTCTTTTTTGGCTGCAAAAAATCTTGTTGCTCGCTATAAATTGTTTGGCACATTATTCATGAAACTAGAATGTTTGCGTGAAATGTGCAAAAATTCACAACGCTTTTGGAACAATGGAACATCAATTTGCATCTCAAATTCTCAATTCTTTTCCCTTTTGCCCTCCGAAAAAAAAATGCTTAAAATTTCACACATTTGAGATAAAGAATTCATTTAACAACTTTTTCTGTGCGTTTTGAATCATTTCAGGTGTCAACCCGCGAAAGCAACGGCGTGAACGAACGACATTCACCCGAGCCCAGCTAGATGTGTTAGAATCGTTATTTGGTAAAACTAGATATCCCGATATATTTATGCGCGAAGAGGTGGCGCTGAAAATCAATTTGCCAGAATCGCGAGTACAGGTTTGTAAACTTTTTTTTTATGTCATTTATTTTCGCACAAATTTTAAAGCAAAACGATTTTTATTTCGCATCAGAAATGTGAAAAAAGGTTAAAATATTAAAAACCATCGACATTAAATAACAATAAACGTTTATCCGCCATTTTCCACATCGCCACAAAGCACACATCCAGAGACAGAGTGAAAAATATGAAATTCTTTTTTTTTGTGATCGTGCTGAAATAGCATTCGGTGCCTAAGCGGGAAACACATAAAAAAAAAATATTTATATCATGGCAATGTGTTTTAATATATAAAAAGAGAACTTTTAATGAAAATGGAATCGAAATGGCAAAAAAAGAACATGTTTAATGTATTGTGAATATCATTTTGAGTGCACACATTCAAGCTACGACAAAAAACTCTCGAGCCAGCCCCAAGCACTCAGGCGAGTGGAATAAAGAAAGGTTCATAAAATAATCAGAGAACAGAAGTGAATAAAATTTATTCATTTTTATACAGAACAAAACGAGCCATTTCAGACAAAAGATGCATAAATTAAATTGAAATTCTGCGCCCGCGAATATAACAATAACTCAAATGAATCGCGAGGGAGAGAGATGCTCTCACTCTTTTTTCATGAGACCTTGACCATTTGCCATGGTTCGGGAAACACCCATTGAGGAACATGAATTTCATTTTCAAAACCAACGAAATTAACCAAACCGAACAATTTTGCTTAGTCAAATACATAAATCAGACATGAAAACTTCTTTTGTTTTTTTTTTTTTTTTTTTCGCTCCATTCGCATAAATTTTCATAAATTTTCGATGAAATTTGGGCTGGTAATGACTCTTTTTTCTCTTTGGGAACTTCTTGCGCGGCTCATGATAGTTTTCTTATTCGGCAGACACTTTTGTTTCATCTGAGTGGTTCGTGTCTGGAAGCAAAACAAATGCGTCGTTCATTATATCAGCCATGTTTCTTTACTTTTTCTTCGCAATGCCTAATTAATTAAAACTACTCTGGCTGCAATGGAGTTTATTTTCTGTATAATTTATCAGCGCTATCATGATATGGCAGCTCATGGAGCTTAAAACAGTGGCGACATTTCAGCAATTAATTAGAATCATAGATCATGTTTTTTTTTTTTGTGTTTTGTGGCTGAGCAAAAAATAATTAACAAACAAATAACCGATTGCGTAACGGTCATAAATCAAAGGAAAAAAAAATCGTCATTTTTTGCATTAGTTCTCGCTCTCAAACCCTCGCCTTTGACGTAATGAAAATATTTATTTAACAGTTGCTTTATTTGCATTGGAAAAGCAAACAGACGACCCGAAAATTGATTTGATATTTTTACGAGAAAATGTTACAAATCTTCTGAAACATCTGTGATTTTCACTTCTCGAGATCGTATTTGCGCCTCTTCATTCACACTGAAAAACATTTTATGATGTTTGTCTATAGCAAATAACAAATTTTCGGAAACATAGCGCAGAAAAGTGCCATCGATTTGTTTGCTCAACACAAAAAAAAAGCAAAGAAAAAGGAATACAAAAATTGCCGTCGGGAAAATGTGTAATCGACACGACTCAATGTAATTAGATAATGTCAGTGACTGGAAGCCAACTCAATGCACCACCAAAGGCAATTGGGTTTGATATTAAATCTTGCTGCAAAAAAAAGATCAATGATTCAATAACCTATTTTCATTCATGTTAAGAATTCACAAAAGAAATCGAACACAAAAAAAAAATATTTCTACGATTGCCATTTTTGTGCTCCGTGCGCTGCAAATAATTCCCACAGCGTCTAATGATTGTTGAATAATTCGCAATAGAACTACAAAGAAATGATTTGAGAATTGAAATGCCTGTTCGGGGGCCCAATTGACTCTCGCGATAGGTGTTGACAAAGATAAAATATTGTGTTGTTAAAACGTCAAAAGCTGTTCAACACGCCTTCAGGAGAACACGAACAATTGTTCTATTCCACAAAAAAGGCACAAACATTGCAATTGAAAAATTACAATAGGAAAAAAAATATTGAATTTCCAACAGTATTTTTCAATTTTTCTGGTTATAAGTATGAAATCCTAAATAATTGCCAATGTGTATTTCGACGCTGCAACAACAACAAACAAGTTTCACTTCAATAAACAACAAAAATGCTATTCTGGGTGCTTTCCCTTTTTCGTCTCATTTCGTGATTGTCATTTGATGATAAGGAATATTTGAGTGCTAATTGAGAGATCCCTTTTGACTGCCAACGAAGAGTGGGTAATTTGAGGACTATGTTTAGAAGCTGAATGGACGCTGATGGAATTCTGTAAATTGCTGTCTGATGCGTCATCTGACATCACTATTGATTTAAACAAATAAAAAAAGGTTCCATAAAAAATAGTTTTGAAATGCGAGACAAACTGTCTGCCTGAGACCTCGTGAGCCCTTTCAAAAAAAAAAAAAGAATTCTCTAAAATTGTTTTTAAGATCTAGAAAGAATGTCGAAAGGATCAAACCAAAACGGAATCAATGATGAAATGAAAGAAACAAGTTTCGATTCAGAGAAAAATATTTCCAGTTTATGGAACTTTGATTTTGATGATTTTTTTTTTTTTTTGATGAACGCAATCAAACGTTAAGAATAAAAAACCAACATGTTTGGGCATCTCTCAGTTATAATTCTAATTGAAATCAGATGCATCTAATGATGCCTAATAAACTAATAAAAATTCATCGAAGCTATAAAACACAGTTAACAACCCTTCAATGAAAAAGCAAAAAAAAAAAACGGTAGAAAGCATACACACACATTCCATTGATATCCAACTTTCCATCCATTTGATATCATAAATCATAAAAATAAACAAAACATTATAGCACCCTCGCCTTGTACGTTTACGAACGCATCATGAGTTCGGGCTTCAGGACAAATTACCAGACATTTATTTGATTTTATTATTGGTGTCTTCAACGTAGAACAGTTTGATAGAATTGACCTCATTTTATTAGATTCTTCCGCAATGATTTAATTAAATGTGATGTGAGGGATGCATGTGTTAATTCGAAGATTCCATCTTAAAGGTCAATAGCACCAGAGCGGCTGTGTTTACATTAACTGAAAAGAAGTGCTGCAGAGTTCTGTTTGTTGACATTACATTGCAAAAATATGAGAACATTTCTGATGCACAAAGCATCTTGGGAATCATCAAACAATTGTTTTGAAACATCCTTCGATCCCATTGCATTGTCATCATCTGTGTTTTCCTTTTTTTCGAACCCCAACAAATTGAAATGTCACATTATTTACACGATGATACATCATCAACGAAATATTGAATGTGTCCAACTGCTCTGACTAATGGACATGTAAAGCATGAACCACAGTAGAAAAAAATCGCTCCCTCGCTCACCATGTCAGACAGACCAAATCAAAAGATTGTCATGTTCGAACAATTGATGAATAGAACAGTAAAGAACTCATCCAAAGAATGAAAAACACCAGAAAGGGAGATTAGAACTCTCTCAAGGGCCTGATTTAATGTCGTAAAGCACATGCAACAGAGATTTAATCCTCACTCCAACCATAATTAAAAGAAAACTGCATTGTAGCATGTGGAAAAGGACTTTAATGTGGTTTCACAACCGATCACATGGAACAACGAGAACGAACCGACGAATGGTTTTTTGCGGCAAAAGAAAAAAAAAATTTTGTTGCCAAATTGGGGGAAGCAAAAATCTTTGATGAATTGAAATAACAATGTGGGAGAGAGTTTTTCCACTTCTTTGCAAAAGATTTTCCGGGATTTGTTGCAGGGATTAAGCGGCTTTACTTCCAAGGTTTCTCCCTTTTGTTTATGTGAAATCTCGAGCAATGGCTTCCCAGCAAAAAAAAATCTCACAACAATCTGCAAACGTGCACAGAATCTCCTTTTTCCAATCGAAAAGACATTTTTCCCCCAAAGTCAAAATGAACATCACAAAATGAAATTTGATACGCTCAATTCAATAAAATTTAATGGATTTTTATTATGTTCCAAATACATCTCGTTTTTTGATATAATGAATAAGTAATGAACGAGAAAAATCAAAGTTTCTCTCCACCCTCTGGCAACAAATAGCATAAATCCACCCTCGCACAACTTATACATTTACTTCACTTTTCTTTGAAAGAGATAAAATTTCAAATCGTTCAAATGTAAAAATTGTTTTCGTTTGCAAAAAAAAAAGAAGGAAAATATTTTAATGAACTGCTACTTGCTTGCACTGAATTTTCTCACATGTGCAGTAAAATGATATCATTTATCCACATCAACTCGACATCCAAATTGAATTTTAATTCATTTTCAACTTGTGCCGCATTCGCTAATAGTTGTTTTTCCAACTTTCAATGGAAAATGCCTCAATGAAAACCCGAGGGGATGGAAGCGACGAGTGTTTATTTGATTACAATTTTTTTTTTATGTTTGTACCATTTCATGCCCATTAAACCGAATGATTTGTTTATTTCCTTTTGATGGTTTGCCGAGGCAAAAATATAAAATTCTGCGGTTTCGGTAAAAAAAAATCTGCTTTTATGAGGTTTTTTTTATATTCGAAATTGAATTGAATTTTTCTTTTTTCTGCGCTGATTTTGGTCTGATTGCTGATGACGAAAAATGAAAATCGTTAGATCTTTAAAATGTTAATAATTCAATTAAGCAGAATTTCATTCAATCAAATTTATTAATTTTCTTTATTCCATTTCATCAATTGTCTTAGGTCTGGTTCAAGAATCGCAGAGCTAAATGCCGTCAACAACTGCAGCACCAAACCTCTTCAGCCTCCACATCCAATCTCAATAGTTCAAAATCATCGGGTAATTCCACATCAACTACACGCAATAGTTCAAATTCAACATCGTCGTCAGCGAATAGTAAAACAACAAATTCCACTACAAATGCAACGAGTGGCGGCTCAAAGTCATCGCATATTAAGCATACACCAACGCTGGCATCTGGTGGCGCCAATTCAAATGGCAATGGAAACAACAATAACAACAACACATCGTCAAATAATCATAACAGCTCCAACAACAATTCATCAAATGCTGTTAATAACGGGATGAGTGGTTTGACCACATCTAATCATCACAATAATTCATCACCAATTTTGCCCATTACACCGTCGACATCGGTTAGTCCACCAATAAATGTGATTTGTAAGAAAGAGCTGCCCTATCATCATCACAACGGCACGAGTAGTGGCATTGGCAATCAAATAGTCGGAAATGGCACGATGGACCTTAAACCAGGATCCGGTGGATCATCTGGTTATGATAGTCTCAAAGATAGTGATCTGGGTATCACATCGGTTCATCATTCATCATATCTCAATATTAATTCACGTTTGGGACAAACGGGCGGCAATTTAACGCCACTCGGTTCAAACTCGTCAATCATGACGACACCATCACCACCAATAACGCCACAGGCTAGTGCCCACAATCCATTGTCGTATGTACCGAATCATGAATCATACAATTTTTGGCATAACCAATACAATCAGTACAATCCGAATAACTACAATACACCTTCATACTATTCGCAAATGGATTATTTCAACAATCAAACGCAATCGGGCTATAATATGTCTCACTCAGGCTATTCGACATCGAATTTTGGGCTTACATCGGGTGCATCAATGGGTGGACCAATGAGCGCTCAAACCTTTACTCCCGACTACATGTCACAACAGGATAAATATGTGAATATGGTATAGGATTAGGAGTAGACGTCAAGTGATTTTTGATGCTATATGTTCCCCACACTCAATTATTTGTATGATTTGTCTCCATCTTTGAGTTTTCAGATGAATTTTCTTTAAAAGTTTCATTTTTTAAAATCAACAACGAAAATGTAAAGATCAGAACAAACTTTATAAATTAGAAAAAAAAAAACTCATCACGTATAGAACAAAAGAAAAAAAAATATCATCAACAAACATAAAACGGCAGAGCAAAAAAAAAAAAGTTCGCATATCAGAGAAGAGAGAGATTACAAAGCTTTCAAAAAGCTCCACAATGAAGCTTCTGTAAATGAAAAGTTAAATTATTTATGACGATGGGAAAAGTTTTTCAATAATTTCGATGCTTTTTTTTCGGGCTCAAAATTGAGTTGAGAGAAAAAAAATAAGAAAGGAAATTTTACTTTCTTCGAGTTTCTATGAATTCCTTGACTGCAGATAAGGGATTAAAAATTTGGGTTAATGTGGGAGCCAAAAGGGAAATTAATTAATTTTTGCAACTTTCGAAATTTCATTGATTAAGTTTAAGTTTGTGCAATTTATAAATGAGAAAACAGTTCGCCCCCACAATTACAACATTCGATACCATTCTGATTATTAGTTTGATACATGTAAAAAAAAAGTTAAGATAAATTTTAATCATGAAATTTTATAAGTTTTATTTTATCTCAATTTTTAATTTACTTTGATCGCCCGTAAAAAAAAATCCAACCATTAAGTTTAGACAAATAGTTTCTCCAGTCAGCAGCAAATTTGCCATCAAGAAAGCTAATAATAAATAGTTGATTAATGCTCATCACAACTCTTGCCAAATTAGCCATTTGGTAATCCATGCTGCCTGTTGGAAAGCTTAAAGATTTTTTTTTTTTTGATAAAAAAGAATCATTAAAACTGATTACAAAAAAAAAAAAAATATCGGAAAAAGCATAAATTGATAAAGTGAAAATATATATAAAAAAAAAAAACTTAATTATAGTTATTATCATTAAACAAACACACTGGAAGGAATCTAAATGTGTAAGATGATTAGTAAATAAATTGCAAAGATTAATTTAAACGACAAAAATAATGTTTTTGCCCACAATCGTAAAAAGAAAAAGAAAAAAAAAATTAAAATCCCATCCAACAAAAATTGAGGAAATTAATCGTTAATTAAAATGAAACAATATTTAAAAAAATCCTAAATAATTTGTAAATAATCAACAAGATTTAAGGCAGATATAAAAAAATGGATGATTAAAATGATGAAAAATTATAAAATCAAAGTAAAAAAAAAAGTGTTTTAATATTTAATTGCTTTATTGATAGAAGTTGGTGTATGGCAAAATTTAATTTGCTTTACCAGCCCTACAGTTCAATGAGCCATTTCAGCATTTCGTGACAGAAGTCGACAAGAAAAAAAAATGTAAAATCACCCAAAAAAATTATGATGAAGAAGAAATTCTTAAAGCCTTGCAAAGACTGGTTTCGCTCATTGCCCCGCGCTAAGGTCAAGAAAGTTTTCTCGGTAGAATTTCATTTCGTTTTCTCCGTTCACCAATAAAAAAAATGTGTCTTAATGCAGCTTTTGCGTCTTTAAGAAGAAAAAAATTATGAAATCTCACATCTGACTTCATTTTGCTTTGTTGTTGTTTCTGTCTCAGCTTGCATAAGATTTTATATTTCCATTCCTGTTCTTCTCTTTTCTGCAGTTTTAGTTCATGATTATTTTAAAAAGGTTGGCTGCTGCGCAGAATCCTCAAATGATATGAAATGGTTGTACCCGCTCACCTCTCCCCCCAAAACCTCTCGATAGAACCGAAAGCTGAATGTCATTAAAGTATATTTTTATAATGTTTCACGATTCTCTCGAAATGACTTTTTTTTACCATATAAGTGTCACTTCAGAGTCATCATCTTTCCATTAAACAGAGCTTCAAGATACCACTTCACATCCAAACAATAAAAATTCAACAAACTCTCGAAAATCATCCGACAGCCCACGTTTCAACGCGTAATTATCATCATATCCATTTTGAACTTTATCTTTCAAGCAATAGAAAAAGAGCAATTTTGTGGCATCGATCGCAACGATGTTTCATCTTCTTTGTTTTCGTCGTTTATCTTTATGGTTGATTCCATATGAGATCGTACGACCGGTCGATAAGATAAAACATCCGCGATGAGACACGCCTTCCATACACGCAATTGCCATCACAAGATGGAACTTGAAATATATTCGAAAGTTAAAGTGTTCCATTGCTTAAAGTTTAAGTTGATAGCTTAAGGATTACTTCCGCTCTAGAAAATCAATTCAATTGCAAAATATCAAATCCTTGAACTCTCTCACGGTTGGCTTTTGTTGATGGAAAATTATCGATTGCGAGACGCTCTTTTGTGTCCAAAACCTTTCGATTTTATTGGCATTAATTCAATTTCGACCAACTTCCTTATGTCGAACAATGGAAAAAATATTCGATATCAAAAAATATTTATTGAACTGGTTTCTTTTTATTTTTGAAAAATGTAGCGAGAAAAATCGATCGATTTATGGAATGTCCTTGACGTTCCCACACCGTTAAAGATTCACTTCCTTTCCTGTATCGATCCGGTGCAACAATACTGTCTGGCAATGCACTTTGTACCTTTTTCTCGGGTCACACATAATGAAAGCATTGTATGCCGCATGAAAATACATTTGCTTCTCTAAACGACACACAATGAGCATCCTTTCTTTATTATCTATCGTTTATACGACGCATCATTAATACTGGACAATAGTTATATCATAAATTGTGAGGTGTAAATAAAACTATTTTCTTAAAGATCCTGCATTCACATTTCCTCTTGCACCTCACTCAGTTTTGTTATTATTTTGTGAAATTTATTGTCTTGAATACCCAGCAAGTTGAACTTTACTTATCTATCGTAACAAATGGAGAACTAAATTACTTAAATTTCGTTTTTTGAGGATAGGAAACTTCTTTTTAATCAGTGTACATTTAAGACAAAGGCACTTAGTGTAAACAGTTTTATATGGATTCAGACATTTTTATGATTTTATGGTTCTCTCAACAGTCTTTTTCCCACTGGGCTGTGAAAATATTAATTTTTTTTTATGTATTGCGTATAAAGTTTGTTCCCATTTACAGTCGGTAATTTTTAATCGCATTAAACTTCCAGTTTTCATAGACGACAAAATGTCGCAACAACAAAAATATTCTTTTAATTTGCGGGCGAGACAAATTTTTATTTCCTTAAAGATTAAAATTTCTTCTCGTCGTCGCTGCGACCACATCACACCTAAATAAGACTGTGGAGCATGAAAACATGAGAATTAATGGTAATGTCACAGCGCGTAAAAGGATAACAGACAATTTTCATGATTTACTAGACACCGACATCGATCCATGTATTCAATTGAAACTTCATTTTTATTCATTAGCGTCTTTGACAGATTTCGAGAATATGAATTAAAGCATTGGAAGCGTATGAACACTTTATTGATGTTTAGCTCTCTTTTTGTTTCATTTGCGTTTTTGCCATCAAAAAGGCAGAAATTAATTCATATATAAAATTGCACATAAATAACGCGATTACATTTCACACGCGCCTCGCGAATTCAATAAATTTTATCGAAGCTTTGTGCCCAGAAAGAGTTTTTTTTTTGTGATTGTCGAGTGGCATTAAATGCTTCTCGGAAAAATTCTCTCGACAAATTGGAACAACAAACAAGGAAGTTTTTTGGAGAGCTGTAAATTACAGCACTAATTAATAATTGTGGCCACTTAAACCGGCCACTACAGTAGCAAAAACCCTCCCACACAAGTTTTTTTTATTGTGTTATTAAAAACGCCAAAAAGCCTCCATTTAAAGCTTCCCTCTCTTGAGACCGACAACACACAAATTGCCTATTAATAATGTTCATCATATTTTATCAGTAGCGAAAAGAAAAATCGCCGAATCTGCACAACGCACACACGTCATGATGGGAAAACAATATTACGAAAAAAAAAAATAATAATAATAATATCTAAATGTATGAGGGAAAATAATAGAAATCCCTTGAAATATTTATCATCATTATTTCATGCGGTTTTTTCTGATGCCTTCTCTTGTGCATGATGTCAAGCGAACGATATAAATATATTTTTGCTACCGCTTTCGTTTTCTAATTCATAATAAATGATGACGATAATTGAATGTGATGGAAGTAATGACAGGAAAAAAAATCTTGGGCATGAATCTAAAGGAAGTGAATCGGTATCAAATTTATCATGCAATCGTCTCTGGTACCTTTGAAATGGACATGAATAAAAAGCTTTTAGTTAATTATTTAGTGGTATTGTGTATGCCATGAAAATGTTTTGATAACAGACTGACAAATATTTCCTCGGATTGTTGAATAATTGAAATGCTTCAGAGTGGACCTTGTCAGTTCATCTATAAACGTTCCTTCTTTGCAAAAGTATTAAATTTCAAGGAAAATCATGTAAAATTTAAATTTCGATTTCCCTACAATTCCCACAACAAAATAATTCGCTGTTGCTGAAGCTACGCTTTGTTAAAGAAAAAAAAAATGACAATCATCTATTATTTATTAGCACGGAAAGAAAAACTGGAGGAAAAAAATGATAATAATCCTGAATGTATGCCACACCACGCCACGGGCTTCCTAACCATTATAATTCCCATCCAATGCCATCCAGAACTGGCGGCTTTTGTCAGCGTTAGTCATTTGAGTACTTTTTGGCATTTGTAGAGCTTCGAAAAAATAAATAAATATCGAAAAATAAAATAAGCATTAACGCAGCATGAAATATTTGTAAACGTCCAGAGAAATTGATTCCCTTAAGTTCCATTTAGAGCTGTGGAAATTTGTCACCGCTGCGATATCAACACAAAAAAGGTTCTCAATGTGAGAAAATTTTATCACAGGTCATAAGTTTATTAAATCCTAACATCCGGTCAGAGCCTAAAAAGTAAGTTGAAGCATCTTGGTGGTCTCATTAAGACCAATAAGAATCAAATCGGAAGCTGATGGCATGGCATTTCCAGAGTAACAAAACATTTCACCGACAAGACGGAAGACATAAAACTGAGAATTTTCCATTGTAATCTTACACGCAATGACACGCTCCCAACAATGTGCACCAGCACTGGCATTTGTCTAAAGAGCTTTTAATCAACAACGAGGCACCAATTTTATACTCGAACCGTAACCAGTGACACGTGTTTCATGAGTTCTCGTTTTATGCATTTTTAATTTGCAGCAATCGCACGAAACGAAAACATTTAGCAATTGAATTCATTACAACTCAATTTGCACCGTCACGCAAACTACGCTGCAGATGGAAATTCGATCGGAGCAATTTGATGCTTGGGTTGTACGCGTGCAGCGATTTTTCTGCAATGATAAACATCAAATCATAGATGAGAAGCCTCACATTTCTAAATCATTATGATTTTTATTCGATTTGTTTGGCTCATAAAAGAGATTCAAATATTATTCAATGCATTTCAAACGAACGCTTCCGGTTTTATTGATTGTCATCATTTTGTTATTAAATGTGCGGTGCGTGAGATGAAGGATCACAGACAGTACTCAATATGAAATGCACAACACGCGACTTAATGTTGAGTTGACGAAATAAATTCGGGAATTAATTTCAGGGACTTAAGAAGTTAATCTTTCACTAAACATCTGACTCGTCCCTCTAATTATCTACTTTTCACAAATATTTTTTTCTCCTTCTTTGTTTGCCCTCTAATTAAATTCATTGAAAAGGCGGCTAATGAACCACATGCGATGGTAAACATGATTTTGTAAACAATATCTCTTAGGTCCCAAGGGTTGTTCGTTATGAATATTGAATGTGGGTTTCATCAGTAAAGAAATTAATTTGCTATTTTATGTTCTCATTTTGCAGCACGAGCAACCCGCAGATACTTGACTGTGAAGTAATTTTTGCGTATGTACGAAAATTCTTCGATGTTGGTAGCATGTGTGCTATGGCAAAGTGATTTGCTTCTTTAAAAACATGTTACCGATATGGAAATGAGAGATGGAGGGATTATGAATGTGATAACTATCGCTATGTTTTACAAAAGGAAATGATCAATTATTATTCAATCGCAAGCTTGTGAATATTTCAATTGAAATTAAATTGAAATTTTTTAAAGGAAAGGGCAATGCATCGCATATTTATGCTACACACACCCATCGACGAGACACCGAAATGATATTTTTTTTTTCTTGGAATTGTTAATAGTTTTGCGCAAAGTCATTGCCACCTTATAAAATATTTTATATCTTAGTATGTTAAATGTATCTGTTGATGGAAGTGTTGTGGCTGATAATCGCTGTAACAATTCCATTCAAAAATAACCAAAATTCAATTGTCATTCTGTCGAAAGAAATGCGCGCAAGTTTCAAACTTTTCTGATTAATCACAACTTCATCATAAAATGAACATTTATGAATGAAACATTGAAATTCCTTATTGACTATACAAAACCATCATACATTGCACGTTGCTCCCACTTTCGATATTTGGCTGCTGTTTTTTTTTTTTTTTCGAATCAATCACAACACAACCGATTGTTCTGAGACATTTTCAAGGTTCATCAAAAACCATGAGGCACCGTCGATCATAATTGATTGTCGCGTTGATTCTGATCAGCGTTGAGAAATATTATTACTATATGTTTTTGACTAACAAATTTATGCAAATTTAATGTTTCTGAGCACTCCTCAGGCAAACCATGAAGCTGCTTTGCCGAAAATATTCAATTCACCGTGATGTGTTCATGGATAATACCATCATCATAATTACCTCTCGGAAAAATTGAATTACACCGCAAAATGTAAAAAAAAAAACCTGTAGAATGTAATTATTGTAAAGATTAACTTTTTTTGCCCCCCAAAATGAAGCATTTGGTTCGTTCAGTTGCAGGAAAATTTTGGGAGCGAACCAAACAAAAAAAAAGCTTCTCCATGAGCAACGATTCAAATCCTTTCTATACTAATAAAAATTAAATTGTTCCGCCTTTAAGGCGCTAAAGTCCATGGCAACAAGTTAAATCCCATTTTGTAATTTATCTAAGACTCGCGCTAGCAAAAAAAAATTATCATCAGACTTATAGTTCACAAGCATGCAAAGCGGTTATATGATACTGAAGTATTAAATTTAAATGGTCTCTATTTGTGGATCCAATGAGTCAATTTTCCACTGATGAATTATCGTTTGTATCAAGGAATAAACGTCTCAGCATGGTCACGAAATATGTCGTGTCTTAGTGTAAATTGTTCTTATCTTATGCAGTTAATTCAATTAGCAAAAGTCATGATAATTTATTTATTCTATACTAGAGAATCAAGCAAGGGCTTATTGGTAAAAAAAAAAATAGTTCAACGATCTATTGTTGTGAAATCCTCAATGTGCAATTGCAACGACTTTTCCATTTCAATGAATGATTTGCCATCAATTTGTCAAATTGGATTTACCATCAAACGTCTTAAATGTTAATTAACGTTTTTAAATATATTACTCCGACAATTACGCAAAGCATATAATATTCATCATCCATGGCAACACATTTCTACCTGTAGAAATCTTTCAACCCGCCAGAGGAATTTATTCACCATTCTAAATTAAACTGCCATTTAGATTTCATCGTTTCCAGCATAGCTTAGTGATCCCAATACCTTTGGGACATGAGCAAACAGATGAAGAATTAAAAAAAAAAAAGCATCTTGTCAAATTTTTGCTTCATTTATAGGAAACTTTAAAAAAATCCAAACAATGGAAGATTCTAATGTTCATACCTGACAATCATGTACGCCTTCAGACATTGACAACAATTGTTGAGCAACATCAACATGCATCACGGATCAAAAAATTGTGGCATTCGTTTGATGCAAGCTTGATGAAATATTTTTATTTTTTTGTTTCATTTGTCATTGTTACGATCAAAATAAGGAGAACAAAGGAATCCTATAAATGCATTTCCATTTGTTCTGTTTTGACATTTAGAACGAAAAAAAAAAAAAAAATGAGAATATTAAAATAGCCTCGAAGGAAGCCCAACCAAGTGGGTTATGCTATAAACCGAGTCGGGGGGATCGATGATGTCTCCAACTCATAAAACCCTCCATTTGACGTCAGCTCTCATATTTCACTTGAGTCGCGGTCGCAAAAAATATTTCGAAACATTTTTAAGTCTTCGCGCGTCGTTGTCGAATGAAAGCTTAGACAATTTTTTTTTTCTTCTTCTTCTTTATTTCTCAATTGCATGAGAAAAATCAATGAAGTTGAAATGTGAGGAATGTGCAGAATGCGAACAACAAATTTTCGAAGAAAACTTCACTGAATGAAAATTATAAAAAAATTCCGTTGATCGCATTGGGGCAAAAAAAATATCCACCATAGAAATAAAAGTGAAGTGATGTAAATTTAATGCTTTGCGCTTTCCCTTGAAGATGAAGCAAATGCTTTATTTTTGAAAAAAGAAGGAAAATTTCGTAATTACATTACTTTTGATCAATTTGGCATAGAAATATTAAATTTCTCAATTCATTTGACTAACAACAAAACATAGAAGCGCGACAATTTACAGTTATTTTGTTCATTCACAAGATCGATGAACTACAAGGGTGCACGAATATTGATTTTTAATTATGTGTCAAGGGACTTTGTGTCCTCATTATTGTGCAACATTCCGATGGACGGACTCTGTCGCAATGGATAAAGTCTGTAATATTGAGATTTCTTCTTTTTTTTTTTGGGTGAATAAAAGTATCAAGTCCCATCGGCTTCGACTGTCTGGATTCTTCAAGCTCAGAAAATCTCCTGATTTATGTTTATTGCAATTTTATGTTCAACATTTTTTTTTTCTTTAATATAACGAGCGAGCAAAAGAATCTAAAAATTTTCCATCCAAAAAATTGTTGATGATGTTCTTTGGTGGCTTGCTCGAATAACAAACAAAAAAAAAAGACAAAAACAAGTTCTTGATTGCTTTTTATGATGTTTTGCCCATGACTTGAATACCAAACGAAATTGCCTATTTTTTTTTTAACAACCGAAAAAAAAATTGAATAAATCGATAATTTTCCACCAGCTGCGCGCCGATGTGTTGGTGAGTAACGAAATTTGTGTATGTTTCCCCCACAATTGAAAAAAAGCAAAGTTATCCAACAGACTCCAACAAGACTAGAAAGAGACATCAAGATGAGAAAAAAAAATTCAATTTCTTGATGGTGTTGGTGCATTGAGAAATACAGAAAAACGTTGTAGGAGGAGTTTCTCTCCAACACATGCGCAATATCCAATCGATATTGCGAAAGAGGAGACTCACGAAACAGCATCCAGCAACATCGATGATGGACCCAGGGAATGAGTTCACTCCACATCACGGGTAAATATTTCATTAGATTTCACCAACAGCGAAGCATTGAAAATGATTGTTACAATTTTCCCTGCGGCTTCGAAAGCACTCTCTTCATTTGCAAACTCCTTTTTTTACCGCATGAATCCTACATGCCGGTCCCATACGCGGAATATTATTTTAATTCATCATTTAAAAATCATTTTTATTTAACCTTTTGGGGCTTTGTTATTTGCCGTTACACTTTCGCAAAGGTATTGTTCATTAATAACGTCAATTTGAAAATTGTTCATTAATAACGTCAATATGAAAAGTCCTTTTTTTGTCGTTTCTCATTCTCTGTGTGTCACTAGGGAGCTCCAACTTGATAAGTATTGATTTTTTTTAATGGACAAATGCTTTTAACGATATTTTGAGATGGATGTTCAAAATAAATTTCAGTTTAAAAATTAATGAATGGCTCGGGTTGTGTCTGAATTATTTAAAGATATCAAAATGTCGGACGCTTGGAGCACTTTAATTATTGAGCAAAAGCATCGATGAAGAGCCATCTCATAACATCTGAGCATGATTAGTAAACATGCGCAAAGTTTTTTTTTTTTTTTTTTCATTTCTGTTAAGTTGAAAGTAAAATTTAGTTTCAGGAAAATTGGAATTTGTCGTTTGCCCGGAAAAAAAACTTTGCAAACCGCGAAAATTTCCACCGACTCAAAAACTATAATTAACAATATGTCTCTCTCTCTCTCTCACACACTCTGTCTACTCACAATTTCAACAAAAATGCATTCAAATAAATTTATGAAAGAATTAAATTTCCCACAATGAAGGACGAAGTGGACGAGGAATGCTCGAAGTGTCCATAAAAAAGTTGCGACTACAGCAGCAAGCAAACAAAAATGTTGTAATAAATTTAAGTTTGCCAATCCTAAAAAAAAGAAATTGAACAAAAATTCGATGGCTCTGGGAGGCAAAAAAAATGTATAAGCAAGCAAAAAAGTAAGTAAAATATTTGATGGCAAATGGCATGACACAATAAAAAAAAAGCACACACTCGACAAATAATAAATAAAACATCTCTTCCATTTTCTGTTTCGCAACAAAAAAAAAAGAAGGAAAATTTATTCTGAAAGCTCCCTTCGGTTTGTATTGACAAACAACATTCGCCGATGCTAAAAATGGGTTGAAGAGCTCTTTCCGATGCTGTACAAGTTGGGGGGTGAGATGAATGGAAGAGAGGAGACTGATGGGGGAGGAGATGGTTGAGAGAGGGCAAATGCTGTTGTTGGTTGTTTCGATGAAAAATGGCAAAAGATGAACGATGAAAGGACGTTGCGAGGGAGGAAAAGAGATGAAAAATTTATGGCACATTCAGCACTTTTTTGCTCTCTGATCATTTTCTCGTTTTTTTCATCGAGGGAAGAAAAAAATCCTTTTTCCGAAAAGAAAAAAAACATTTGTGTCCAAAGAATGGGAGAAAAAAAAATTTATGTGTTCTTTAGCGTCCTTTGAGTAGAGGACACTTCCGAAAGTTTGGTAAAAAAGAAGGTTGTTTCTCTTCTCATAAATTTGTGTGCCATCGCGCCCAATCCACTGAATGAGTTTGAGTTTCGCGTATATCAGCAGCAGCCCACAATTTATGAATCAATTTTTGTATATCATAATTTTTTTTATGGAAACTCTGCTCTGTGTGCAGCGTTCATCGGGCCAGTTTGGGTTACCATTTTAACTGGCGGATCAAAAAAAAAATAAAATACAGTGACGAGGAGTATTTTGTTTTACTGCGATAACAAGTTTTATGGGAATATTATTCATCCTGTTGCTGCAGAAAAATTCCTTTTTTTTTTTTCGAAAAGTGGGAACAGTTGATATTCGTTCGAGTCGCGGATTGATTGTGTTTATGTTAAGGAAATAAGAATGTACGCAAGAGACATCATTAGTTTAATGATAAGGCGATCGGAATGATGAACATTTAATTGTTTGTTTGTTCATCTCGTCACGCCAAAGAAATCTCGACAATATCCCACGACGATGTCATTCCCATAGTGGAAATTCATTTCATTTAATTAACAGTACACATCAAGCAATTAGTGTTAGAGAGCAAAAGGAGAGAAAAAAATGTTGATTTATGTAATCACTGTGATGCAGAATGGAATACAAAATGGAGCTACTCATTCACCCACATAACAAGTTGGTTACGCGAAGTATGGAAAAATAATTGTGAAACTCGTAACTTGAAAGAGAAAAATAAGTTCATGTGGATTAGTTTGTCATACAATTGCTGGACATCTGAATAGAAATGCGAATGGAGGAAACTATTTCTAATTAAAATTTATGCAAACAAATTTTTAATTGAATTCCAGAAAAAAGAATTTTCCGAGCTAAATTTTCATGAGAAAAATAAATTTCGATTCGTGTTTCAATTCAATAGAAGCAGAGCAGTTAAATATATATATATTTTTTTTAATTAAACGTAATACCAAACCACATAATGGCGCTTACGAATCCACCTACTAATTAACTTTTGCAACAATTAACATTACAATTTTATTTCTGTCGAATCACGTTGGAGATTCACAAACCGATCATAATTTCTTTTTTAAGGTTATACCAAAAAGGCCCACTCAATTGCTCATGCACAGTAAATTGTGCAACCCCAAAAATATCGTTCCTTGAAACATACTCCACATGTGGTAAATTACAATTTAAAGAGTCGTTAAATATACACTCAAAAAAGACTTGTGCACTTGCTGCATTCACTAATCATGATATTGAAAATCTGGTGTATCGTGTAGTTTTCAACTAAATGAATGGCACAAATCTGGGGTAGATCGATATCGGGATATGAAGTAATGTAAACATCGACAATCGAAAAGTTAGTCAAGTGTAAGCAAGTGAAAAATATGTTGTACCCGTTTTAGTGATATTTCCCTTCTGGTGCGAAAATGTTTACTTTCAAATGGAAAAATTATTTTTTTTTTTTATTAGCCACTTGATGAGCAGTCGAATGTGGTTCAAACCATAAAAATGTAATTTTCGCTTCACAATTTTATTTTATTTACTTTTTTTTCATTAAATTGTCTCGTGCTGTTTTCTTTTTCCAACAATCATTAAATTTATTGCATTTTAAAGTGCCAATAATAATCCTAACCTCAAACGCGTTTAATTCTAACCTCAGAAATAAAAATGTGCAAAAAAATCCATTAAAAAAAAACGCTAAGTAATCCGCACTTAATTTACGATCCGTCAAGCGTTATTTTGATGTTTTCATTAACCAACTAGCAACTAATTAGTATTCAAATTAATTTTAATATTTTTTTTTTGCTTCCATTTTGGTGCAATAAAAGTGATTTTTCTCCGTATTTCAGGATTATTCAATTCGAGCAGGATCATAAACTTCTCGGGGAGCAAAGACAAATTTAAACAAAAAAAAAAATGAATAATTAAAAGTGAAATAAACAAAAAAAAAGAAAAGTGAATTAAATCACGAAAAAACAAAACGAAGACAAGCACAAAAATTTTTAAAGTGACTCTGGAATTAATCAGGATTAAAGCAAAATGTGGAGTAACTCGTTGGCTGGGTGAGTTTGAGTCAGCAACATTTTGTTGGCATTAATTCAACAATCGGGATCATTAAATTGCCTCTTAACGTGGCTTCTGACCCCACCTTCATTTTCATAACTGCAGACACGAGCAACAGACCGTGGCTCAAAATGCATTCATAGTCTGGTTGAATAATTTTGTTTGAAAGTTCTTTCTTAAATTTGTCTTTAAAAGGCATTTCAAAGATTCCATTCCACGAATAAAAAAAAATCGTGAATGGCATCATAAAGGCGAATTATGGAAAATGGAGACATTCGATAGCTAAAGATCTCGTGAGTGAAGATAAGAAAGAAAGTTATTTGATTTCTCAATAATCCCCATCACCGTCGTCTGGGTGTCATCTTCCAAAAATCGTAAAGGTGTTAGCAACATGTTGATGGCAAAGATTCGTTCACTCACGATTGTCGAGTTTAGTGCCTTAAATATTAATCGGAATTATGTGGAGCTAGACTTAAGACTCCCAATTGCCATATCCATTCGACGAAATCAAATCAACATTCAAAGTGTTACGACGTCAAATCGTCATATTCCTATTCTGGGCATTGAAAGCGCGCCGCAATTTTAATATTTTTATTATTTTTATTTTTCAATTCAAAATGTCAACATGGTGGTCCAGCATCTGAGGCTGATTTTGTCATTTTAACTTCAGCTACATTCAAACGTGTCTTAATTGTGAATTTTTCAAACGCCAAAGCCGTAAATTTAATCAACAAAATATAATTCGATAATTACACATTAAAAACTCCAAAGACTTAATGTGCTCGACGCGCGTGAACAGCCCAATCCGTGGACTCGTCGGTCTCATTTGCGTGATGTTTCATCTATTTCTTTTTGGGTACAAACAGAAGATTCATCTTATAAAACTTTAATGCTCTCTACGCGCGTTGATGGGAAAACAAATGTTTGATGGAAGAATCTTCAATAGAAAATGGACACTCGATAAATAATAAACTCGCGCGCATCACTACCAAGCAATAATCTACATCATCAACATTCCATGCTTTCCACAAAGTGATCTTAATTAATGAAATTAACCAGTTCATTCGATATACAATTGAAAAACGTTGATGCTTCAAACATGATTTAATGATTTGCATGATAAATATCAAAGTGATTTGCCTTTGTAAGTTAAATTGTTCCCCGAACCCTTCGATATTTTCTACCAGCAACCCCTCACTGATGCATACATTTTACAATTTGATAACGATGATTTGATTTGTTTGCTATGTGGCGGATCTGATGGACAGATGTTTACAATAATGCAAAAAATTTCCTTGTTACCCATCCTGGAATTATAATTTTTCATGGAGAAAATTTGCCATGACGAAAAGAAAGAAGAAAAATCAGAATTGAAGAGAGGAAACGAAAGAGAGAGAGAGAGACAAACGGTGGAAACATCAAAAAGCCGCCTTCATACTAATTAAATTGCGAGTTTTACAGTGAAAACCATTTTTCTTGATGATACCTGAAATAATGAAATGAGGATGGAAAAGCCAACGAACCCCTTTGATTTCATTATTATTAAATATTTTATAAAAAAAAAGGAATTAAAAAAATTCCTCAAACGAATCAAATTTTTCATCTTTTGATGCCTAATGATGATGAAAAATTCACTTATCTCCCTATGACGAGTAAATATCATCCCATTTCTGCATACGCAGTCGATACTAATGAGGCGAATGAAAAATTCTTTTGTAATCCCTCCCCACACCCGCTTTGCCCTGTAGAGTCAAAATTCACCTGCTTAATAGTGAAAATCGCAAAAATGTCAAGAGATTTTTGAAATGGAAGGATTTTTGAAAAAAGCAAATAAAAAAAAAGCCTGAAACAGTTTTTGGCTTGAAAAATTTCGTTGTGAATTCTAATGCGGACACTGAAAGCCTCTCGAAATAGCTATTTCCCATTGTGCAATTGAAATAAGTATAGTTCTGCAAAAAAAAAAAGTTTTATATTTCAAAATGCGAATGCTTTTTAACAACGGACGCTAAAAGAGATTACAAACAAATCTGTTGTTTGCAGATGAGAGAAAAATGTTGATAGCAATGATGCAATGATGCAAGACAACAATTTCCTCCTATTCAAGTGTCCTTTAACGATCGAAATGTTAAATAACATTCTATTTTAATCTTCCACAATTTTTTAGCTGTCCACCTGATGCCGATCTAAGTTTTACGCCATTTAATGCACCAAACAGTTCGGGCTCAAACATATCACCGATGTATTTAAAAAATCCATACAATTTCGGCATAATGACGGTTGATCCGCTTCACACAATGGGTTATCAAACAGGTAGGTCAGTGACACGTTAATGTCAGTGGAATTTTTTTGTTTTGTCTAACAGTCGTCGAATATCCTATTTTAATCCTTTTGGAGCTTCCCGAGCACGATGCATAAGGATTTAGGGCTAATTATTTATCACTTGAAGGCTTTAGTTTTCCACTTCACAAAGCCCCGTGCAATTGTCATCGAAACGTGAATTTCTCAGGTTTTTCTTGTTGTGGTTATAACCCTCCTACACGTGACATTAGTGATATATTTGCCATGAGGCAATTGAGCAGTTAAAGTTAATCATTAAAATAAACATTAAACCGAAGCTCTTCCTTCTGTAAAATGGGTTAATTTATTATGCAAACAGAGAGGGTGTGCCACCATGGTAATGGCACTTTCTGAAACATTTCAATTGATGGTTGATTTGAATGCTTAATGTCAAATTTTCTTGCGTCGTCAAGGAAATGGAAGAAAACAACGAAGGGAACGGACAACATACTCCAGAGCACAGTTGGATTTGCTTGAAAGCCTATTTCACAAAACAAGATATCCTGATATTTTTATGCGCGAAGAGGTTGCAATCAAAATCAACCTCCCCGAATCACGAGTGCAGGTAATTTTATATTTCTATAAATGACCTTCAGCATCAGAACGTTCATTTTTTTTGCACCGGATGAAATATTCACATTAAAATACAAAGAAAAAACTTCCGAAATAGAAAATGCATCACATGGTATTGTAGAGAAAGAGAGAAAATTACGACTTTGTTTATTCCATATCATGAATCGAGAACGTGACAAATAATAATTTCTTATTGAACAAATTGACTTCATATATTAAACAACCGTAAATTTATCGTTGAAAGGTCTGGTTCAAAAATAAGCGTGCCAAATGCAGACAGTTACAAAAGCAGCATCAACAAAACCTAAATGCGAGCACCACCAATAAAACGGAAACGCCAACATCTTTGGCGTCAAAAAAAGCGCCTATTACGGGATCTACAGTGAAGCTGAAAGTAAAAGCGCCACCAGCAAATATAAACATCAGCGGAACTAATAATTCATTGTTAATCGAAACATCGAATTTTATTAAAGCACAAAATCCATTTTTGGTACCCTCAAATTCATCATCGAAGGTAATTGTTAAAATGTGATTATCATGTGCAAATGTTTGATTTTCGCTTTAATTTAGATTTACACATCATCACCCACATTGAATTCGGTTACAATGAATCATCAAAATCATACAATCTGGTCACCAGCAATAATTGAAAATTCAATTCCCGATATCAGTCAACGATTTCAGGACCGCAGCTCATCATCACCCATACATGAAGCACAAACTTATTCAACGATACCCACTCATTATCAGTCATCACCGAGCCATTATCATGGCTCAAGTGGATACTACTCGCATGCCGATTACCTTAGTGGAAATATTCAGCAAACGATTGTAAGAATTAAAATAATTGTTCTTAATTCTGATAATGATAATTACATAACAAACATTTACATTTTAGGAACCTGACAGTTGGGGGTACAGCACTGATAAGAACTACTGGAACTGGTCAACTAAGAAGTAGTAGAACATCTTATGTATTTGATGACGAATTGTGTGTTTTTGAGATGTATTTAACTTAAATCAAGATAATTTAATTAAAAGAATTCCTCAATCAATATTTTCGTTATGCAAATATAACTGGAAATGGAAATACATTGAGCGCGTACTGATTGATTATTGGTGACTAGGTAGTTAGTTTCATTTTTTTTGTCATTATTAGATTTATAATGCAGCCTCAAGCATATCAACAAACTTTCTAATATCGCGAATTTTGGCTGACAATGCTTCGGCGCTCTTCATTGATTTCGATATCTCTTCCGATTTAGCAATGATTGTGTACATTGATTTGATGTTTGAATCCATTGTTTCTGTTAATTTGGTAACTGAATTTTTATAAACATCAACGTTATCAGCGGTTATTGAGCTGATGGAATGTAGCAGGTTTGCAAGATTTTCTGTTAAATTGTCAATATTTGCAGCTAAATATTGAGCTTCTATTTCAAGATCGTTGAGCACATTTGAGTCCAATTGCGCAAGTGACGCAGAAAACTGTTTGGGTAGGGAGTCCACAGCACAGTTAAGTGCTGATGATTGTGATGGCTGTCCAATAGGTGATGACATCTTGATTTTGTATTCCAAGTTATCAGCTACAAAATATTTCATATTTGGATTGTTTTCATCAACCATAACTGTGAATTAAATACATGAGATTTCATTATCTTTCAATGATAGTATCGGTTCAAAAATATCACAATGGAACTGCTAATTTACATTGCCCGTCATAAGACACAATGGAATCCGGTCGAGTCTTTGGTTCCTTATCGTAGTCAACAAGATCTTCTTCTATGTCCATTTTCTCGTAGTTCTGATCAACTCCTGATATTTCGCTATAGGAAGAAGACATTGCGACGTCACTAGCAAAAGGATTAGATGAAGGAATCGGCTGGAACAGATGTATCAATTTTAAGCATATCATCAATTGTGTTTCCCGCACTTACTTTCGAATCCGATTCCTTTTGATTATCCATCTTGAAGAATATTATTTAAAACTTTTGTAATACCTTTTGGGATTTTTTTTGCTACCTATTTATTTTATTTTGTTTACATCTGAGCCGATTCCAACTGAAACTGCGTTCTGAACTTACTCAAATTTTCGCATCATTGCAATAATAATCGAAATTGTTTTATTATGTTTATGATTTATTTACTCATGTATGGTCGTTTAAAACGCTAATAAATATATAAAATGATTGATGCAAATATTAAGTAATTTAATTTTTGAACGTGAATGGGTACAATTTATTTCCCAATTTCAAACCACAATTTTTGATGTTTTATACAGTTGTTGCATACAAAAGTGAATAGACTACCTAATCTTAAATGCTTACAAACTAAAATGTATATTAAATTACTCCTAAGGAAATAAATGATTTGGCTAACATTGATGGCGCCTTAAATTCCGTTCAGCGATGGCAATCTGAAGTTCTAGCAGTCTTTCCTTCTTTTTAAGTACAGCATTTTTGAGCAGCAAATTCTCCTTTCTTATGCGCTCAAGATTGCGCTGAGAACTTTCTTCTTGAGACTTGCGAACGGGTTGTTGTCGGAATAGTTTCGGATAGTACTGAAAAATATTTTTCTAATTTGTGCAAAATTCGAAAATTTTGTTAGTTAACTTACATCATCTTCAAGCTCATCATCGCTAGAATCTAATGAATCCAGCGCACCATCACCAATATCACTGACATTGAACCGTTTTCGAGCTGCTAATGGCTGGTAGGTCCTCGAGGAAATGGACGGTGGAGCAATCGTTTCATTCAGTATCTTGACATTCTGATTTTGTGGAACTGCTTTCTCTTCAGTTATCTCCGTAAACTGTTCCTCTAGATCCTGATCATCTGTAAAAGTCTGTTCAACAATGTATGTTGTCAGCTGACCATTTTCTTCTTGCTTGATCTGCTTTTGTTGTTTCAAGTTTTTATACTTGATCTTCAGCTCATCTATGCTGCGCTTCCCACCAGTCTGACTGCGATTGTACTCTTTAGTTACACTATCCCATGCTTTATTGCGATGTTCCAGCGACTGTTTTGTATAGGAGTTGTTTTGGAAAATAGGACCAGTGAAGAATTTTTCAGATAGCTGTTGCAAAAGGGCTGTGTCGGCTCGATTGAAGACTTTCGCACGTTTTCTTGGTGTTTTTGAATCGTTCATACTTTCATCTTCTGTTTGGTCTTCAGCTTCCGATTCCTCCTCATCTTTATCCTTTTTAGGAGCTTCTTCAGACCTAAATTTTTTGGATTGCGCTTTCATATTTTTCAGCTTCATGCGTAATGCACCAACATCTCGATTAGGCCCTACACATTTCTTATTAAAGTCATCTGTAATGTTGTTCCAACCCTACAATTTTTCGAAATAATAAATTTGTTTACATATTTTTGTTGCTCTTTTATAAGCTTACAGTTCTTTTATCCTCGATTTTCGGCGATTCTATCAATTTCTTATTCTGTTCAATAAGCTTTATAAACAGATCGGTATCCGTTTCATCGAAATTGTCACTTCTATTACGTTTGCTGAACGAACTCATCTTACATTTCCTATTTTTTATCCACATCCACACAACTGAAGAAGAATCGGGCGGTAAAATATTAATCCGATGATGCGAAAAAAACGAAAATCACTGAAAGCTCAAAATTATCCGTTAAAAGTGATGCGAGTTTTAAATTTAAATCTTTGATCATCCTGAAATTATCTACTAAGTACTTACTAATAGCTTCCAAGTTTTATCGAATTAAGTAGATAGTAGTCGTAAAAGTTCAATTCTTCCGAATTAGTTTTCTTCAATCAAAAAATTATACCATTTTATTTCTTTAAGATTACTTAACACCACTTTTAGGTACCTACAACTACAACCTATCATGTATGTAGATTGCCAACAAAAATCGAATTTTTAATCGAAATATTTATTGGTAGTCACAGCAAATTGCAAAATAGAGAAATTTATTTGTGTATAAAGTATTTGTATAAAAAAAATAAGGAAATGAGAATAAAATAAAATTTTAAACGATTTCAGCTCTTGTTGCATCGTTGAGCATTCGTTCGACATCGAAGAGAATTGTTTCAATCAAAAACATTCCTTTCAAATTGACAACTTGCTGTTTCGGATTAAGTTGATAAGAATATTTGGAAAGGCCTTTCACACTGATATTTGAATAGCAAACATCGTCGATGTGACCATACAAATGAATCCTGATATCAACCATGTCCCTTTGATTTTGTAACCAAACACGCTTCATGATTATTGGATTGCTGTAAAAAAGAATCAATAAGTTAATGACAAAATAAAAGCAAACATCCAAATTTTTACTTACAATGCATCATCACTCCAGAGTACAGCATCATAATTGTCCAACATGTTTAGGAAACTCATCACCAGCTTAGCGCTCTTTTTCACCTGTTCATGATAGTTGCTTACAAACTCAAAAAATTGCTTCATCGAATGGCACATTGCAGTCAGGTCATCAGTTCCAATAAGGCGCTCAAAATGTTTACGAATTAGGCGTGTGGTGCTGCCAACTTTACCGCGATACCATGGATTGACATACAGCGTTACTTTCTCAAAGACGATGGGAATAGTACTGTCTTCCAGCGACCGCTGCATGTCCTTGTGAATAGTGAAATTGATTTTGAAAGAGTTCATCGCTTTATGAGTCAATTTATAATGACCCCAAAAACTGAACATTGTATCCAATACCCAGAATTCCTTTAGATGTGAATCACTGTGAATGATAAATTTTGGTATTAAGATTTTTAATTATGCTGCAACAAAATTTACACTTACGTCTCAAACTTATTCTTTAGCAAAAATTCAAAATCACGTGATTCGGGAAAGATCGGTGTCACGCATGATCGCGCCTCCGCATTTTCTTTTTTGATTCTCTCAAGATCGCTGTAAATATAAAAGAATTCGATCAAGAATAATTAATCAAAGATTTTTGTTTGTAATTACTCACCATTCGAGCCAATTATTGAGGAGAAATGAGAAGGACGGAATTTGTGGAAATTGAGCTGCTTCTCGTTCCTTTTCTTCAGCAATTTCACACTCTAATCGATCATTGACTTCTTGCTTCCACTGCCGATAGTTCTCCGGATCCAATTCCGGTCGATATTGAATTTTTGGTATTTGAATATTCAATTTTTCTAGATATGCGTCGAGTTCAAGTTTTATTGGAGGCTCACTTTTACACTCGATAGATTCTAACAGCTCATCGAATCTCTCATCGATGCTCTTTGATGGCGATTCTCGCCAGGATGCATTAGCTGATTCATTATAAGAAGATGGCGATGCAAATGAAAGGTTTTTTATCGTGATGTTAATTAAATCTTTAAACGCATCAGATCGATCCAGTCCATAGCACATCGGTGATTGATCATTTGTTGGCGTATCGCTTGTGTCCAGGCATGGTTCTAATGTTATCTCCGACTCATCATAAAGTAACATTTCTGAATCAGTTATATTGTGTTTAGAATCATCACATTGTCTAATTGTGTATGTCTTGCGACGCTCGATATTATCGACTACTTTTGATTTTTGAAAGCATTCTGCAAGTTGAAAATCTCGTGTGGTGCACATTGCAGGCAAAGTGTCTGTTGTATCAATGTCAGCAATTGTTTTTCGTACATTTTCGGCAAAATTTCCGCAATTAGAAATATCCATGGAAGGCGGCTCGATTGTTGAATGACAAACAATAACGGATTTTCGCTGGAATGTGACTGTTGACTCAATGTCCATCTCGTGTTGACCATAAACAGAAAGACGTTTTGGCTCGGGTATGGGTGATGTGAGTCCTGACGGTTGCACAGAGATTGTCTTTTCATAAACATCAATCGGGGTATCTTCAAAAATCGAAACACGCGTTGTTAATGTTGCGCGTCTCGCCTTTACAATGACATCATCGTCATCATCATCGATCATATCAACTATTTTGTGATCCTGGTTTGTCAATGAATTACGCACTTCTTCTTTAATTGATTCATCTTGATAGATTGAAATTTTTGGTGCTGCTTTCGATCTGGCAACTGATGTTGTTTCCTTCATCGTCTGAATTTCACGAATGAGCGTTTCATTCATTGCTTCTGACTCAAAAATAGTCGCACGAATTGGTTTTTTGAATTCATGCTGTGGTCGCATAGCTGGTAATTCAGAATTTGAGCGATTCTGTTTCTGGCAATCGAATGATATATTTACGGTTGGTTCAACACCGGAAATATTTGTATCATCAGTGTAAATGTTAAGACGATTCATGTAGGTGTTAGACGATTTTGAGGCTGACGATCTCGACTGTTCCTTCATCGGACTCGTTTTGGTTATATCCATTGAATTATTGTCATTATATATTGTAGCTCGAGCATGTGAAGGAAAATTCGAATCAGCAACAGAGGTTTTCTGAACGTAAACATGTTGCTCAGGAGATTCACGGATTTTAGAAGCTGACATATTTGGTTGAACTGAAGCATAATCTTGAATCCGATTTGCACTTGTTATATTCATTGTATCGTTGTCACAGTAAATTGTACCACGAGATTGAACTGTTTTAGAACTGGGCTGTTCAGCAACGAGATCTGTTAAGTTCATTCGCCCACTAGTATCGACAACTGCCTCCATTTGCAGAGATTGCTGATGATGATCTCGTTCAACATATAATAAATTTTCGACCGTTGACATCTCACGAAAACTTTCCAGTAAGCTTTCATCAGGATGAAAACTTTGGGAAAATAAATTACTGTTTGATGCTGTTACTAATGGATTTCTAAGCAAATCATCAGCTTCTAACGCTAGCTCCGCCGTTGTACCTAGAACTGCCGTTTGATCAATATTACTACATTCAAAGGTCGTTTGACGCGATGATTTTTGCGATGATGGTTGTTCACCAATGTGACATGTGTAGGAGATGTCATTACTGAAGATTGTTTCACGCGATTCAGTTTTTTTGCCTGCTAGTGGAGCTACTGGAATATCTTTTAATCTCATGAGTGTCATCGATTTTGTCACAGCAACAGTTTCATCGATATCTAAATCGAAAAATGTGTGTTGAGTGTTTGCGGATTGCTTGTCAGCATTATTGCAAGCTGGATTTGATGGAACCTCAAATGAAATATCTTTCTGGAATATGGTTTGGCGATTTTGGCCATCTGTATTGCTCGTTATATCTTCAGGAGCCAAAATTGAGCTTTCAATGGAGTCAGTCTGATGAATGGTTTTCCGTGAGGGCTCAATATTTTCTTTTGCTTCTGTAATATCCATTGAAATGGATTCCGTTTTCTTTTGAGCTGCTGTTCCTGGCTTGTCGAGATTCAATCCTAGTTCATCAAATATATCCATGGTCTTGCGTAATGGCCTCGACGATGTTGTGGTTACTTGAGTTTTATCCATATTCAATTTTCCATCAAACCTCGTCGATGAAAAAATAACTTTTTTCGTGCGTGATGATGGCGTGTCATGTTTCTTCGTCGCGCACATTTGACGGCACAAATTTTTTGTTGGTGTTTCCGTTATCATAAAATCCACAAAGTCTTCAACTGCCAGTTTCTGATTCATGATCTGTGGGGGCTTCAGTACTGGTGAATCCAAATTCATGTTTGAGTCTTCGAGACTTGATGGAATAGACATTTTGAAAACTTTTGGAATTTTCGGTTGTTGAATTTTCGGCTTTTTCGATTGTTTGTCACTAGGTTTGGTTAATGTTGTTTTTCGTAGCTGATGTTCATCCTCTATCATACTGAGCGAGGCGTCTGAACAGTGAATTAAAAGATTTTGCTTTGGGATTTCCGAAGGCTTAACAAATACTTTTTCAACGACGCAAATAGACATGTTTGGCTTATCATGATAGTAAATTGTCTTTCGTGGTGACGATACCAACTTCTCCTCCTCAGCCGTCTGTCTAACTGGATTCTTTCCCATTAATTTTATATCACTTTCCATGTTAGTGATATTTAAATTATCGATGTCATACTTCATGCGTTTTTTCTCGGCAGAATAAACAGGCACTGTTATGTTAGCGATGCTAGAACTTGCTGAGCTACTACTAATGATCGACAGATTAGTGGCACTTTCCTGTCTTTCAGCTGACACTTCAGTTTTAGTTATGTGAATGTTTTCTTTTTCCGCTTCAGAAATCATTGAAGTGGTTGATGATGATGATGCCTGTAGAAGCATACTGCTGGAGAAATCAAAACCAAGCTTCTGGGTTCCGACTGCTGATACTTCATTTGAAGATTTCGTAACGGATTCTTCGTATGTATTCCCCCATATTGTTCCTCCTTTGTCCTCACACTGCATAAATTCTCTGTAAATGTACAAATTATTTATTAATTAGTTGATCATTGAGTCGACCACCTGTACTTACTTGATAGTGTTTTTTTCGCTAAATAAAATTCCTCTCTTCGGTATTTTTGCTGTGAGTTCTGGTGACTCGCATGAAGATTGTCGTTTTTTCAGTATCTACAAATAAATTTAGTTCATTTTCATATTAAAGCTAAGAAGTGTCATGGAAACTTACCGAATTTCTCTTTTTTATTTTTGGACTGCTCATCTTGACGTCGTTTATTTAACTAAATTACTTTCTGAGACGCCGTTTTATTCTAGCGTTATTTTAAATTTTTCGCATCAATTGAGGCAGAAGAAACGGAAAAGGAGGCGAAAGAAAAAAACCTGCCTAATTTTTTCGAAATAATAAAGGCAAGAGTAATAAAGGGAACCAAAATGTCTTCTCGCGGCGATAAAAACGATTGCAGGATATATGTGGGCAATTTACCACCAGATATACGTACAAAAGATGTCGAGGATTTGTTTTATAGGTTCGGAAAAATCGCATTTGTTGATTTAAAAAATAGAAGAGGTAATAAGAAGAACTAACAACAAACATTTTGCCGAAATTAAAATGCAAAAGCTGCTACTTATCAGAACTAAACAAATTTACTGTGGCCAAATAACAAAAATCATGATAATGATGTGTATTTTCAGGTCCACCATTTGCGTTCGTTGAGTTTGAGGACCATCGAGACGCAAGTGACGCCGTCAAGGCCAGGAACAATTTTGATTATGATGGCTATAAGCTTCGTGTAGAATTCCCAAGAGGTGCTGGTCCAAACGCATACCGCCCATCCGGTTCAAGTAGAGATCGTGGTGGCTCAACACGTGATCGAGGAAACCGTCCTGCTGCTCGTCGGAGCCAGTTCCGCGTCGTTGTCTCAGGATTGCCTAGTAGCGGATCTTGGCAGGACCTAAAGGATCACATGCGTGAAGCTGGTGATGTATGTTTCGCAGATGTTTACAAAGATGGTACAGGCGTAGTAGAGTTTCTCCGTCATGAAGACATGAAATATGCTATCAAAAAGCTCGACGATTCCAGATTCAGATCGCATGAAGGTGAGGTCGCGTACATTCGTATTCGAGAGGATGGTGCACCGTCGTATGGTGAAGATCGTAAAGACTATCGTGATGGGTAAGCATATGAATGTTAATCAGCTGAAAATTTAATCATATGACTGTGAATTCATTTCAGAAGTTATGGAGGTGGCGGTGGTGGCCGTACTAGATCCCGTTCGCCTTACTCACCACGCAAGCGCCGCGGTTCGCCGGTCTATTCGGATTTTCGTGCCCGCGGTTCACCCTCACGAAGCCGTTCAAGATCTTTCAACTATTAAAATTTATGTCGCACGCAACGTCCTAATGTTGGATAACACAATCATAGCTCACTCACGATGAGCAAAACAACACTTTAAGCTGACTTTTTCCGTTCGTTACTTAACGATTATTATTTTTTTTCTCATGGCAATCATTGACTCCATTTGACTTGATTCTACCAGGCCAGTAATATGTATTGATTATTTTTCTTACATTCCCAATTCTTATAATGGTCTGGTTTTTCTTTGTTGCATAATGATTCGAGTCCAAACACACTGTTTTGTGCCATAGCAAAAAACTATTCTAATGATTCTGCGTGAGACAATTTGTAAAATTTACCTGCTTTTCTCTTGCAAAGAAAGCGAAAAAAAAAAATCGAACAATATCCATCTCTTAAATAGCGTAACAAGACCTTCATCATTAAGTTAACATAATTTTTTTTTCTCGTGTAATATATTCGTAATTCTATAACATATTTGCCTACATAGATTTCATTAATTGATTCATACTTTTTTTCTTTTCTTTTTTTTCCTCGATTAAGTGCGAGATGATGAGTGGCTGATGTATTGTTAAGGGATGGAAAACAGAAAGATAGGATAATTAAGGAAATATTCGGTATTAAGGATTTTATTGGAATGGATAATAGCCATGAATATTGGATTATAAGTAAGGAATGGAAATGATGCAAATCCTCAAAAAAAAATAGCCCATCAGGAATTTTCGCGGAACTCCGTGGGATGTGGGAATTGCTGCTAGCAGTGAACAAAATGAAAATAACCCTGACTTTGTTTATAACGAGAAATCCTAAAACTTTTTTCAAATCAGTTTTCATATTAGTGAAGAATTGATTTTAATTACGTTTTAGTTGATTCCGAAATGGTTTTGCAAGGACAAGTGAAATTTACGTTTAACAACTTTCCTTATAAAAGATGCATCGTCATAAAAATGGACATTCAAACACAAACTCTGCACGGATCAAACAATTTCATTCACAATTCTCTTAAGTATTCTCAAGATCCCTCAAAACCAAATGGATTTTATTTACGGGATTCGCACTATCACATCGCGGGATGGATTTGTCTAGATGATTGGAATTTTCACAAATTTTGTCTTGATGGACACCGTGGGATAGGATTTTCTCATTTTCACAAAATAATAATGACTTTCCCCTCGATTTTTTTTTTCTGTCTCTGACTCGTGGAAGGATTCTTTTCTCGTGGAAGTATATGAGAAAAAAAAGTAAATAAAACGACTCCCACGCGGAAACAGGATTTTCTGGTAGGGTTCACATTAAAATTATAACTGTACTTTTATATCCCCAAAATCAAGCAACAACTAACCATCTATGATATCAAGATAATATAATTTCTCAACAGTCTTCTGCTCCATTCAGATAATTTGTGTTTAACAATACAAATTTTTGGCATGAAATTGAATATTTTTGTCTAACTACTAACACATAACTATCTCTCCTCTTTTTTTAATGTTCTTTGTCATTTAATGTTTTCTTTTTCTTGGTATTTGCTTAAGACGTTCAAATCAATTTCAAAGAACTCGTTTTGCAATATCACATTTTTTTATTTCTTTTCTACAAAATAAAGGATAAATTAGCATCCAGTTTTGATTTGCAAAAATAGAAATGTTTTATTTGACTATACTGGGATGTGCATAAATTAGTACTTTTAATACATCCTGAAGATTCAAGGGCAAATTTATGTACTGAGGTAAATGGTTTTTAACGCACTTCTTTGGATTTAACTTTGAAAATGTTGTTATCAAGATTATCGTAACCATCTAATGACTCAGTCTTAATTTTGGTAGCTTCGAATGTTATGCTGGATGACACATCGGTTGTCTTGCGTCGTAGGTTCACTAAATCGCGGTACCTTGGTTGACGGGGCTTGCGCAGTTTCGGAGCACGCTCAGGTGGAATCTCTTCCAGCAAATTGCATGGATCAAACGAACCATCTATTTCGGGTGGTTCAGGCATTTTTCCTACTGGTAGCATTGGAACAATCTCAGTATTGGACGTTTGCGAATTCAATACTTCTAAGCAACTGGAACTTTTACGTGGTGGTCGTTTTGCTGATGATGCTGCAGTAACTTCACAACGTAGCATGTACAACGATTTAGATCTCGTTATGTGTCCCACAATTTTATTTGCACTGCTTTCCCGAGGACGTTCAGGAAAATGATTTAATGGAACACAACTGTTATCATTATTGAAGTCCAGCAACTCCAAAGTAGTTTTCCGGGATTGTGAGCATGCTGTGGGCTTGTAGTTTGTTTCAGTTTCACAGCCTACCACGAATGGATGCTTCACATTGTGTACTTTGCTTTTTTGAGTGGGCTTATGTTGTGGATTTCCGCTGCTTGATAGTTCCTTGTCAGTCTTTGCTTTCACCGACGCTCGGCGATGAGCTTTTTTAGCTGATGAATCACTTTCCTGGGCTTAAAAACTACTTCTTGAACCTGAGACTTTTTTTCCAATTCCTCTTGCACGGCTTTAAGTTTCTCGATCTCGATTTCTTTTTGTGTTTCAATGTCCAACTTTAGGTAGTTGTTGCGATAAATTTTTTCAGCAACACCTTTCAGCGTTTTAGCCGCTTTTTTTGGATCATAAGGCTTTTGCAATATTGCTTTTAAGGCTGACATTTTGTATGGTACCGTTAGGATGGCACGTTCGCTTTGTTCTTTTGGTTTTGCATATGTTGATGCCGGAGGCAACCTATTGTTTTTCAGTTTGTACTGCGAGATAGATGCTTCTTCATTAGCATGTAGTTGACTCAAGCTTCTTGCGCGAAGTATGTTGCTATTGTTCGTTCGTCTCATTTTTGGCATTGCCATATCACAGGATTGAATTTCATCATGATGTTCAGAATCATGCGCCTCTAACTGGTTTTTAGCTCTCAGTAATGAAATTATATTTTCGGTATACTTAATGACTTCATTTCGGGCATGATCGATCTTGGCCGATCCTCTGAATTCGTTTAGTTTGATGAGGTGTTCCATCAACAATTCATCGAAAATTTTGAAATCCTTTTCGTCCCTGCCACTGTATATTTCGATTTGCTCTCTCAAATTCTGGATAGATAGATGAATCTGCTGAATGTTTGCAATTGAATCGTTTTCCTGAATGATATCTGAGTCATGTGCTGACTCTGGAGGCAAATGATCGTTTGGAATCAATGAATTCTCATCTTCGCTGATATCCATCGGAACTGGTTCAGTTTGGTCAAGTTGGAATAGCGTTTCTGTTGATAATACTGTCTGTGGGCTTCTAGGAGAAATGTCAACTGGTGAAACATCTTCCGCATCATATGAGCTCAGCTCGTTGACTGCTACAGTCTGTTTAAATTATAAACTATTTATTTTATTGTTACCTATCTTAATGTTATACCTCGCGAAAGTTTTCCTTTGCATATTTCTCAAGACCTTCGAGAAGTTTAATCGTTGACTTGATCTTTCCAGATAGCACAAGCACCATATTCTTCAAATACACTTGCCTTGGATCATCAGGAAGCAATTGAGATTGTTTTTGTATAATCCTACTCATGTATCTCATAGCTAAACCTGAACGCTTAATTGAAATATCCCGATGAAGAATCGCATTGTTGTTGCCCGATAGATCATTTATGAATCTGAAAATCAGAATGAATTTGATTTTATTTAACATCTTGTTTTTCTACATAGATGATATATTTTTACCGCCCTAACATTATTATAAATTATTTCTAAGTAGGTAGAGCGAATTAGTTATATGTAAGCCAAGATGTTAACTGGTATTAACCTGATTATCAGGATAAGGACTTTTTTTCGCATCATTTATCGGATCTCTTAGATAATTCGTTTGCATCACTGCTACAAAGTAACAAAAGTGATTCATTACGACAAATAAATTTTGTTTTCTTTAACCACTGCTAGTCTAAGGATTTAGAGTTTAAAATGACAGTAGCAGAATTCTTTGGCTGTGCTTTTCTTTCGTTGGGAATGCCACTAGCTATGTTTTGCTTCACAATCGCCGATTCTCCGATAAAAATTATTTTACTCATATTTTCGTCCTTTTTGTGGCTTCTGGCATTATTAGTTTCTTCATTCATATGGTTCATTATAGTTCCGTTAAGGGAATATCTCATATTTGGTGTGGTGGTCTCCGTTTTCATTCAGGCAAGTGAAATGCTATATCACTGGATGTTTCTATGACCCATTCATTTCTATTGTTATTATAGGAGGGCTTCAGATATATAATCTATCAGTTATTGGATAAGACCAGTGCAGGACTGGAGGAATTAGCAGGAAATTCATTAGTGACTCATAACAAGCCAGTCCTTGCGTATGTCGCTGGACTTGGTTTCGGAATCATTTCAGGGGTAATTGGCATTAAAAGCTGTGCAAAATACAAATATTCTGTATCCACTCTACTTAATTTTAGCTTTTCCAAATCGTTAATATTCTTGCTGATACAGTTGGACCTGGTACGATGGGACTGAAAAGTGGAAGTGACTTATTTTTCATCACAAGTGCTACACTAACTTTATGCATTATACTCCTACACACATTTTGGAGCGTAATATTCTTTGTTGGCATTCAAAATCGCAATAATCTGCATCTTGCATACGTTATCATGAGCCACTTGGTGTTTTCGTGCATTACTCTCTTGAACACAAAAGAGTTGTACGGCATTACGCTGCCACTTAACATAGCCAATGTGATTCTTACTGCTCTATTAGCATTCAAGGTCGTCGGTGGATCTCTAGCGAAATTCAAACGTTTCATCACATGTCAGTAGTAACTGTCGTGCAAAATCCCCATTTATTTAACTAGCATTTATTAAACTTTTTAGTTAATCATTTTTATATCGAACATACTAAAAAATAAAAAATATATATATAACGGACAATAGAAAGTTTTCAAAATAATGATGCGAAAAAGTTGCACTACCCACATGATTCAGAAAAATTTACTAGCACTTTTTGCCCATCTTTATCGACAAGTGAATAAATTCGAGTTCGAGGCTTAATTGATTAAGTAATTTTTTAAACAAGTACAACATACTGTGAATACGAACAGTCTATTTTACATGAATTAATACCAAACGTTTGCGTCAGACTACGGTCGATTACAGTAGAGTAAAAATTCCATTGAATTTTTTTTATTATTTTTGTGTTTTAGATAAGTTTTTTTTTCGTTCATTTATCAACAAATTCATAGACCTATTATCAAGTTAAACATGCAGCATTAAAGCTAAGGGATCAATATTTGATGCATTAAGTTTAGAAGTGAATGAAAATAAAGTGAAAATATAAATTTACGCGAAACTTAGAAATGTCGAAAAGTAAATTCCATCACAAATCATCGTCGAGCTCGATGTCGGTGGCAGAAACACCTATTATTGAGATAAAATCGAAGGTGTGTAACGTTAATCAATTATAATTGACGCTAAATTATCGCCATACTCCATCCCTATACAGTTTGATGCTGAATTTCGAAGATGGTCGCTGAAAAGACACGAGACTACACATTCCTTTGATGATTTCTACTCATCAATAGAGCGCCTTCATAAAATTGGTGGCCTTTCCTTCCTCATCTCATACATAGATCCGCGCGATAACGATTTGCTGCCTATCAACAATGATGATAATTTCCATCGTGCCCTTACCACAGCTCGGCCACTGTTGCGCCTTATTATTCAGAAAAAGGGTGATAGCTTTGAGGACACAATGGGATATGGTACAATGCGACCGAAGAATCTTATAAGTACACTTTTAGGCCAGACGCCTGTCAAATCAAAAACTCTTGCAATTTCGAATCCACACGATTTCCGTCAAGTGAGTGATGATGATCAATCATTGTTTGCACTAAACTATATAAAATTCTCTGTAATAATGCCCAACCCATCTTCTCTTTATCCCCTTCGAATGTGCATTATTTGCTGTACGACAGGTCTCACAAATCATTGATGTTGATATTGTTCCGGAAACATGTCGACGTGTGCGTCTATTGAAGCATGGAAGTGATAAACCGCTGGGATTTTACATTCGCGATGGAACATCCGTGAAGGTAACGGCAAACGGCATTGAGAAACAACCGGGCATTTTTATATCGCGCCTTGTTCCGGGCGGATTAGCTGAATCAACAGGACTGCTGGCAGTTAACGATGAAGTACTGGAAGTGAATGGAATTGAAGTTAATGGAAAGACTCTTGATCAGGTAAAGATTGTTGTGAATTTTTTTATTGATTTCTAAATGTTGATGAAAAAATCTCTCGGCATGTTTTAGGTCACTGATATGATGGTTGCTAACAGTTCGAACCTAATAATCACCGTTAAACCAGCAAATCAACGAACTCTTGCAACACCGCGCCGTGGTTCATTTTCACGCAATAGCCAATTGTCGTCAGGTTCTCATCAATCTCACCACACAAACAACACGAATACATCGGATGAAAACGATCACGATGATCAAGATGAAGTGGTGGATCTGACGACGGGTATGCATCTAGAGGAGAACAATGGCAACAGTCTAGTAGTGAATCAAAACGGTGTTCTGCATTTGTAATATTGAATATTAAACTGACGGCGGTGAGTTTGGGAAACTAATTCTCTTCTTTTTCTCTGATAATTAAACAATTTTCACATGAAATGAAGATGATGATAAGCACCAATCATCATCACAAACAGTTACAACAACCAACCAACATTTTTGCGTGTGTGGTTTTTTTTTAAAGAAACTTTCTCGATACTTGAACTGTGTAATAAAAAAGTATTAAAATCGAATTTGTGAAAAGCAGCAGCAGTTTAATTTACGATGGTGAAATTATCATCACACACTGCTCTGGATGGTTAGTTAAAGTGAAATTATAGATTTTTTGTTATCGAACAATTCAAAAAATGTTCACGTGACATATAAATGCAACTCCAGAGCAACAAATGAAATTCACCAATATTAACTATGAGAGCATTATATACTTAATTTTCAATTAAATACTATACATATATTTTGCATAATTGTTAAGATTTTCTCTTCCTGCTCGTTTAATTTAATTATGTTGCACATTCCGTATTTTAATTAACGAAATTTGTTAATTGATGTTATATGCTGCTCCTGGATATTTTAATCATTCCAATCCACATTCTTTATCTGGACTGTTCAAACAATAATATTAATCAAGGCGATCAGAACATTTAATTCAGTCGCTATTTGCAACTCCATCATAATACATATTAACTTAATGAGAGGCCTTATCATGAATTTTGATCACACACAACGTCATCGGAGCACCTTTTACGTGAACATATCATTCCATTGTTTCGTTTAGTAATAAGCCAATCAACAAAGAGAAACAGAAATATCTCCCATTTCCGTCCGAGAACTATAATTTTGAAGCTTGAAGCCATTTTTGGTGTGAAAAAAATTATTCATTTGCAATTTTTGTCCATTTTAAGGAATTATCTGAAATTCTAGTAAAATTCTAAATTTTTGCCAGCTTTGTCTTCCACACCGTCACAGATATATAAAACACACATATACCAAACTCACTTTTTCGGTTAATTTAATTCGCTCTCAGCTCAGTTTACTTTTTACTCATTTTCTTATAATCACAATTTGCATTTTGTTTCTATAGATGGCATCTGATCAATAGTTACTTAAGGAAAACATATTTTGTCTCTTTATCATTACGACCAAAACTGTATTTTTTACTTCTGACTTGAGTGGACTTTTCTGCGCTCCATTTGTATTATTTTATAATCGATAGACAGCAAATTTATGAAATAAAAGAAAATCTTGAGAAAACCTTAAATGAATTGTTAATTGGCGCCGTTGAGCAGAAATTTGGAGGTGTCTCTTGCCGATTGTCGTTTATCAGCGATTCGTGAGCCAAATTGAAGCGCTCGCTTTCGTAATCGACAGCACTTCTGAAGGCCCAAAATAAACGCACAAAGTCGCAGAAGCAATTTATCACCAACACCCTCGGACAATGCTGGAAAACATCGCTGAAGTGGTTTCAGACTCTGAACAAAATTCACAAAATTCTCTTCGATAAACGGTGCTCGAACTGTTATGCCATGATCGCTAATAACACGATCATCTCTTGCTAAATTGCGTGATGGCAAACGCACCCAATCAAGCTCCAATTCTTCTCGTAGCAGATCTCTTTCAGGTGTGCTTCGCTTGAAGGCATTCCGGTGTCTTGTGTAACCACCAAAAAGCTCGTCAGCACCAGAACCAATGAGTATGACCCTCGATGGACTCGCATAAGGTTTACCATCAACACTGCCGCAACCGCGTGATGCAAAATACAAAGCAGCTCCAAGACTTTCATCGAGAACATTTGATAATGGAAACACGAGGCTGGATAATCTTCTTATATTCTCATCAAGTTCCGTTCGTTTAACATTAATTTCAATAAAATTCCATTTTCTATAAGGACACAGTTTTTTGAGCTCAGCAACTGTTTCCAGTCCTGTTATTCGATCAGGAACATTCCAATTGATATCAACTATTTTGCCATTGTAGGAAACTTTCTCAAAAGCAACGTTCATCAGGTCAATTGGCTGAGAAGGATCAATAAAACTGTCAGCCAAGATTGCCAATATTGAACAGTCGACGCCTCCCGAGAACAAGATTCCAATATGACTGTGCAAACATTGTGAAGGATTTTTAATCTTTATGCAATCCTTGCATAGCTTTTGAGTTCGATGGACACGTTGTTTTACGGATGATTTCAGCAGATTAATGAATTTTTGGCATATTTCTGCAATTTCAGGATTCTGAAGCAAATGATCGAAAAGTTGCGTTGTATCATCAATCAAATCAGGAATTAATTCTTCAAAAGAATATTTTGCCTGTGACTCTGATGATGTCCTCAATAACCAGTCAGGATTAATTGGTTTATGAATTCTAACTGGAAACATCCTTTGAACTAGCTCCAGCTGATCTAAATAATGCTGATGAAGTTCAATTTTCTGATACGGGTGCAAATCAACTTCTTTTGTAGTTATATCGATACTGTATATACCGAGCGGTGGAAGTTCAATAGCTTCGATAGCGCAAGCAGCTGAATCCAATACACTGCTTAGAAAAATAGCACCATTGTTTTTTCCCAGCAATAATGAATTCCTTCCAAGTGAATCTCTGGCGAAGAATATTTTTGACTTGAATTGACAGATGATGCTGAATGGCCCTGTAATTATTTTGAATATTTCCAGAAACTCACTCTCAGTGTGGGCATTGCTTATCAGCTCGAAAAGGAATTCAGTATCGCTACGAACATCATTTTCGAGGCAATTCATGTATAAATCGCCATTGAACAGTAGCACAATATTTTCATCATCAGATACGACCGGTTGCTCACAAACGACGTCACCTTGCTGCCACAAAACTGTTCCATGGAAAAGAAAACCATTGTAAATGGTTTTAGATCGATCAGGTCCACGCGACTTCAAGAGTTTCTCCACATGTTTTGAATGCTAAAACACACCACAATGAATTAAATCATAAGCTCTACTCCTCCCATATTACTTACAAAATCTCTAGCCTGTCGTTCATCATCAGCAAATAACATGCAAAATATTCCACACATTATGATTACTTGTTTTCCATTTCGCACTGAAATTAAAATTAGCTGATCCGCTTCGCGAAGAAGAGAAAATGAGTCATGTCATTGGAATAATAATTTTTTTTTTATTTTCATTAAATGGCATAAATAATATTAGCATGGTCTATTAAAATATTAATTTTGTTGAACTATTGAGCGCTCCAATGAGAAGCTATAGTCATCGGTTGTGATTCTGGAAAATTGATTGTTCATTTCTCTTAATCTTATATCCCATATCTCTGAATCCGATGTTGTGTTGCTACTGAGGGCTGCAGATAGCTTGAAAGGAACATGTTGTGTGTAGTTAGCAATTTGCAGCGAGTGTTGTCTATTGAAAGGTACGTGTCCCTGTGGTGGAGGATGAGGGAGTTGTGCAGAGGGATACAATGGTGCTGCTGGACCTCCAGGATTTATCACTACAAACTCATCTGCCTTTTGAACATTATCTTCTGCTCTAGCTGGTTCCGTTGGTGATGCTATTGGTGATTTCTTACTTTTGAAGAAGCTAAACATCTTTGTTTTAATTATAAACTACTTAGAAATAAAAGTTTGTACAATTGCGAAATATGTATGTATATATTTTTTTAGCGTCTTTGTTCTGAAAAAATGATGCAGAAATTCAAATTTTTCGACGTTACTTTTTATTTCTCGAGGACGGTTAATCACCATTTATTTATTCCATGTTTTGATTCTTTATTTTCTTTAGTTCAAAGTAATACAATTATACTATAAATGTGAAATAACTTCCACTAAATTGTTTTGATAAGTGTATTTAATAAGTACAAGAAATTCAAATTCCTCTCTTTCGATATATCTAAGTACTTTCTTCTTCTTTCTACATGTGCCTGACAGCATCTAATGATGCTCATCCTCCATAAATTCATTCAGCATAATAACGTGGTTTACTGTTGCATAATCTAACTTTAAAATTAGGGTAGCAGCTGTAGATGAGCAAGTGACATGATCCAATTTATAATGTATAACAAAACAAGTGCAACATTTATTTTTTGTCTTTATTATGGCGAACTGCGAGCATACGCATGCATGCATTAAATTTTTAACGAACGTTGTTGCAAAACAACTTTTTTTTTTTCATTCCTTCAATTAATGTTTTGCGACTAGAATTTTCACTTACATCCAATGGTATATTTATGATTTCCTAGTCACTTATTCATCCACTTATTGCTCCATTCTACTAAATATTTTAAATATTTTTTTTTTTAACTTTGCTGTTTACTAGAAACTGAAAAATTACACAAAGGATTAACTATAGACTTATTGAAAAAGATGAAGGTGTAAAAAAATAATAAAGATTTTTGTTGCGGGGTAAAGGGAGCGGGAGATGTTTTACTGGTGTGTGGCGACAACTGTCAATTGCTGAAGTCACTAGATAGTCGATGAATGAGATTAAAACTTTTTATGCCAGCTAACTAATGAATGGCAATAAACGTTTCAGTAATTCTCATGTTTTCTGCATATTTTTTAATTCAACTAATGCCGCATCATCTGCTTCGTCACTGCCTAAAGCTGTTGTATCTGTCTTATTTTGAAATATTTCATCAAAGTTTCGGCATTCCTCGCTAGCAGGTCCATTCATTGACATCATTTGTGGCTTCGCCGTATCTGTGAGTTTCAATTCCAAATATTCCCTTTTCAATTGTTCGTTTTTCTTACGAATTGAGTCACCAGTTTGAAAAACATTATCTTCGTGGCCATCACCAGGACTTGATCCCTGATGATCTGTTACTGACGCTACTCGTTGACGCTCGCGCTCAAAGAAGCTATTTAAAATGGAGCTATTACGATCAAATACAACTGCTCCATCATCCTCAACTGGCTCGATTGATATTTCAGCATATGACATTGGTGATAGATCATCGTCATCATCATCCTTGCTATTAGATACTCCCTTGCTTGCAACACTATTGCATCCCTTACTTTCTTCATCGGATGGTGAATTATTCTCCTGATTGTTATACAAGCTCAGCGGCGGCCATTTCGTGTTCAAGCGTAAGTAATTTTCGATTGAAAGGAATTTCTTATGTGACTTTTCAATATCATGGAAACGATAACGCAATTTCTTAAAGATAAACCATTCGATAATTACTTCTTCAATAAGCATCGCAACAGTGAAGTTAATGAGTCCATACGCAAGAAGAATCATTCCAAATCCAAGCATATATTCACGTGGCGGCATAAATAGTTCCATAAAATCGATAATCCATTCAGCTGGATACAGAATCAAATAGCACGTCAATGCAAAATTCAGTGCCAAACTCAGCAGCAAGCCTTTGTTTGAGAAAATCGATTTTCGATATGGTGCACCTTTGCTAAACACAATTGCAAGTGTCATATACTGAAAACAGGAAATACCAAAGATTGTAAAATTCTGATGACATCCAAGCGTCTCTTGGTTGAGCTTATCCGAGTCTTCATACTCAAATGGTTGAAACCACTCAAAATGTTGAACATGAAACCATCCAATAATTAGAATAATGACAGATGCGATAAGATGAAGTGCTAATGACACCACTGGACTAAGAGCGATCAGTGAATTTAGTGGCGTCTGCTTAACTAGCGGACCATCATATGATTCCGTTCTGCCAAAGAAGAAAGCAAATACTGAGATCATAAAGAGATCGATATAGAGAAACTGCATGTCAGTTAAATTGGAATCGATTGTGTAAAGAATGATGACAGATGTGAATTGTACAAGGGAATAAGCCGCCATATATTTGAAAATGCCAAACGATGTGACAAGTGCCGTACGACCTTCCTGAATAATTGCTGGAACACATGCGATGGTTCTATCACGTGAAGTAAATGGCGATGCTACCGAACTTTCAGCATCTGACAGAGAAATGCCTGTGTGAGCGACTTTTAAGGCACCACAATCATTTGCACCATCACCGCACATGGCAACATAATAACCCAAATCCTGGAGTTCAGTGATGAGCTGTTGTTTCTGATCAGGCGACATTCGAGCAAAAATACTTCCACGTGTGACAAATTTCGGCAATAAATCCGGATAATAATCACGTACAATGGCCCACGTCTTGCCATCCATTGCAAAGCGATATCGATTACTGGGCAAATCGGGAGCAAGCCGATAGGGATTCAAATCATCATTGAATAGTGTCTTTTTCTTCTTGACATTATTGTAAAATGGTTGAGCCTTTTCAAGGTCACGCTGAACACCCGACAAAGTGTTTGTTTCAGCCGTTTCTAAGCTACTTGCACTGTTGCTGTTCGTTATTATTTTATATTTTCCATCGCCAACGCCGTCAATTGTATCATTTATAAAGCCAATTGATGCTGGTGTCGCTAAAATCATATTGTTATTGTTTGTTGCTGTTGCCGATGTTGAATGTCCTTCGAGAGTGTAAAACAATTCCGGTTCTTCATCATTCTTCCATCGCGAGTTTACAATTATGATGCTTTGATCGTCCGTAACCAAGTCACAATCTTTAGCAACACTCACAGCTGTTAAAATATTATCGCCCGTTATCATGACGGTTCGGATCGCGGCATCATTTAAAATTTTAATGACTTGCTCAGAGTCTGGCTTTAGACGATTTTCCAATATCACAAAGCCGAGAAATACCAAATCCGATTCCACTTTATCACGTGAAATACGTTGAATTTTCGGATATGTCATTTTTCGATCCAACGATTTGTAAGCCAACGAAATAATTCGATAACCTTGCTGAGCGTAGTAATTTAATTTCTCATTAAAATCTGTCGGAATCGTTTCCGGTCGACAGAGTGTCGCAATCATTTCCGGTGAACCTTTACAATAAACGTTGAAGTGCTTATCAGAGATCTTCCTTGTGATAACTGCCATGCGCTGTAAACTGCTAGTGAATGAAAATTCACGTACAATGCCAATATCATGTGAAAACTCGAGTGCATCGAGTTGCTGCTCAGATGGATTCGTTGAAAGTTGATTTTGTGATCCTTTTGCAGTATTCGATGGTGGCTTTACAACAGTTGGAAACAGAAGATCATATTTTGTATCATCGGAAACATTCGCTTCCTCAAGTTTCCATCCGGTTGATTCGAACATTTTCAAATCCAATGGGTCACCTTTCATTTCGCCTTTCATCAGCGTTATTGAATGACATGTCACCATGCCGAAGAGCAAATGATCAAATTGTAAGCGCTCAATTTGCTTCAATGGAATCTGAAGAGTGTTGGTAGCAGTTTTTGGTACGACACCATACATATCGAGACCGTCTTCCGTTAACGTTCCAGTTTTATCGAAGCACACACAATCAATTGAGCCTGAGACATTTATAGAACGCGGAGCGATGCAGAAAATATTCTTTCGCTGAAGTCTCTTCTGAGCGTACATGCGACCAACCGACATCGCAGCTGGAATAGAATAAATCTGTTTTATTTCGGTTTTTTTTATGGATTAAAAAATAACTTACCAGGCAGTGCCGGTGGAACTGCAATCGTAATCAAATCCAAACTTTCAACAGCAATTTTTAGGCCATTTACGCCACGTATAATCTGTAACCGGAAATCTTCGTTAAGAAACTTCCATTTTATTTCATTTAATTACATTAACTCACCTTCGTGACAAGTGTAAAGAGGAAACCACAAAAAGCGACACACGCAAGAAGCGCAACAAATTTATATGAATCTTGTTCAAATTTATAATCAACAGGTGGTGGATATAAAATCGATCGAATGAGTTCACCTTTAGCTGTGATGTTTCCAGTATTAATGACGATAGCAAGAACCTGCTCCGAGCCGATATAGCGCGTCTGAATGACCTTCGTGCCACAGTAAAGTGTATGACGTGCATGTTCCTTCAGATCATAAATCATATCCTTCTTGCATGGGAGTGGAGTTTTTGTGACGGGAACACTTTCGCCTGTCAACATTGATTCATCAAGAATACAATTACCAGACAAAAGCACAGCATCACATTGCATGGTACAGCCGGACGATGGAATCTCAAGAATATCGCCGGGCACTAAATATTTGGTATCTATTGTGATGCTGCTCCCATCACTTTGAATCACATTAGCAGTATCGGTATTAAACACTGTCGCATGAAGTGCCGTTTGGTTTTTAAGCGTTTGTCTTATAGAGAAGACGATCCCAAAAGCTGTCATTAGAATAATAACACAAGCATAGTAATAGTAGTTATATGTGAACCACAAAAGTACAGAAAACAATTGAAACACATAAAACGGATTAAGTGCTTCGAGAAAAAGCAATTCTATCCAGCTCTTAATTGGCACATCGATTTGATTGCTGCCATATACCATTCGCCTGTTGGAACATAATTTTGTTATGTATTAGCTTAGTACGTCACTATTGTGCTCGTCTTGTACTCACCTCATATTTCTCGTGTGATTTGAGATGCCCTTCTGACGATGCATTGTAATGCTTGGCACGTTTACATCAAGTCCTTGCAATTTCACGAAGCTCGTCGATTCTACATCCCAGATGTAGCGCAATTTTTTGCATATGAAAAAACGAACAGAATCAACACCTGTAAATAGTAAAAAAAGAGAGAAATGTCGTGATGTGAAAAAAAAAATCATTAAAATAAAATTAAGGAAGTAATTTTTTTTTTGTATAGCTCACGTTGAAAGTTTCCACCAGATAAATGAATTTCAAGCTTGCGATTATCGTGGTCAAAGTCATCGGAACATCCCGTAAAGCGTTCGCTAAAGCATTCTTCTAATTCAGCTGTTCGGCTTGTTTCCATTTGACTGTAAATTAATTATATCCAAATAATATTCATATCCATAATAAATCAGTGGAGATCTTACCGAATAATATCTGAGGTCAGTGTCACGACCACTTTCACAAAATAAATTGAATGTTTGCCTTGAAAGTTTTCCTTCACCAGCACTTTTTCGGCATCCTCTAAGGAGCATGGCTTGTGCGTTGCCAGCAACAGCCAATGGCCCCACCAATGCATCACCAAACGTAACAGACCAAGCGTCAAACCAACGCACAAGTAACAAAAAAATGAACGAAATTTTGATTTCTTGTAACCGTAAACGAACATCTCATCTTCTTGATCCTTGTTGAGGATGCCTTCGTGGAGATTCTTACGCGCTGTAGCATTGACATCTTGGTATGAAATAGAACAATAATTAGTTGGCCTGCGATCTTTTAACAGTTAGGCGAATAGTGATTTCATGAAAAAAATTAAATAAATAACAAACAAATATTTCCAATCCACAGCACAGAGCGCCAGAATCACGGCATAGAATTAAAGCAACACCAAAATAAAGCATAAAGAAAGAAAGAAAGAAAATTATGAGATAGAAAACATTTTTGCACAACAGACAATAAACAAATCGTGAAAGCTTTTTTTTTTTGCGTTGAATTTTACTATTCATGTATGTATGATTGATGAGCATCTCGACCTGGATTCTTCTGCTACAAAAAGTTCCAAATATTAAAAACGGAAAAGATTTCTCTAACACTAATTTACTTTAATAATATAGAAAGTTATTAAATTATATTTAGCACATACTCAAAAACAAAATAAATCAATTGTGAGTCAACTATATATAAGAATATTTATAAGGTTAGCTAAACTACAAAGTGATAGAAGAGTAAAGTTCAACACAATGCCAAAAAACCGTGCGAAAAGAAAATAAATAAAAATATTTCAAATGATCACAATTATAATAAATCTCTAATTAATCATTCATTTACAAATTCGATAATGGAGCTGTGTGGTTTTAAATGGAATTTTAATTATCGAACCGATATCGAAATTTCCATTATTTCATTTTTTGGTTATTGGACGAGAAAGGTCCGTTTTTGGGGAGAAAATCAAAATTGATTTCATTGAATTGTCGGTCAAAAATATTTGTTTTGCGGCCTGTGAGAATTTTGAGGGCATTTAAAATATAATAATATGCGTATTCGCTTAGTGGGGAGAGGGTTGCGCAACATGTTTTGAGCACTTATTGCTGTCAAGGTGGGCGAGAGAAAGAGTGTGACACTGGTGGGAGAGTTCATTATTATTGTGGTGAAGTATTCACCATATGATATATGCAACAACCTTGGCGACAGCACTCTAATACTATTCACAATGCACATCTCGAGTAGCATAAAATTTGTTTTAACAGAGAGCGAGAGAAACGTGATGAGAAGGTTTGTTATTTATCATTTTGTATTTTGCTTGCAATTCTGATATTAGATATGATGTAACTTTACTGTAAATTGATTTGTTGTTTGATAAATTAGTGGAATTCGCTTGTTCCCACACAAGTAATAACTGTTCTGATTTGATTTTAATGAAGAAATTTTTAGAAAACTTTCAATATCTTTACCTGCAACACGATTCTTAAAACATCTGCTCAGACGTAACAGCATATTTACTTTCTTCGCGGCCTTTTTATCGTACAACAAATGCCACAAAATGTCTCAAGTTTTGATATTTAATTTCTCTCAACTTTGTTCCATTATTCGTTGTATACAAACTCAACTTTCATGTGCAATTTTAAACCGACTTTTGAATATCACTTTGGACACTAAAAAGCGATAAACACAATGTAAATTTTTTTAAAAATATTAAAATGTAGAACGTGAAGCACTCGATGCAATTAAATTTTTTTTAATCGCTTTATGAGAGAGTCCATGAAGGGTAAAGTTGTCAATTATGAAATGACTTTTTCAACAATGCAAATTTGGTAAAACTTGTTTATTAATGCTAATTTAAGTGATTATTTCATTATTTCACGCGAGAATTTGCCACGCTGCCACTTTAAATTGAAATTTATTTTTTTGTTTCTGGACTAAATTGCGATCCACACGGTTTAAGAGTCGAAAAATTAATGAAAAAAAAAAAAAATAATAATAAAACAAACTGTTCGTAAAGCGATCAGGAAAAAATTGTTTGATTGAAGGTCGAACACAATTGGGGAATCATAGACAAGATTTCGTATAATTTATCATAAATATCCCTTTGGCACTGCGCGACGCAATTATATTGAGTAGATAGATGATGCTAATCAAAAGATGAACTACCATCATCATCATTATTCATTCTTCGTGTTGCTTTTTTTTTAACATCCTTTGCCATTAAACTTTAATCAAGCTTGAAGGTAGCAAAAAAATAAAAAATAATAATTGAAGTGAGAGGATCAGTGATGAACAAGAGTTGCTGGATATTTAATAATGATGGGAATCGAAAAACTTTGACGAGTGTTGAAGTGAACTTTGCATTATTAGCAGATTCTCATCATTTTTTCTTTTGAATTTATTTTTGTGCAACTTGTTTTTCTGCGCAAAAAAAAATCGTCTGACTCTGACCAACAAGAATGTCAACAACTCATCAAACAGTTGAGGGTTTCTTTCTCTTTCCTTCGCGTTCCAGTGTTTCGAAATATCATTTAGGAGCTTAAGTGTCTGCATCACCGACAATATAACTTAAACTAAAACACAAAGAAAATAAATAAACAAGTTCTTCAACATTTCTTCTTGTTATCCTTCATGAAACAAATTGATTATATAATTTCACAATTTAGAAACGTTTGTCTCTTGTACAATTTCATTCTCAAGTACTTTTGTAATTAAATTCAACGTCAAAGTCGATTCTTTTGACTGAGAGCACTCACGTTGCCGGTGTTTCAAGCTCAACTGTTCAGTAATAAACTGTTGAAAATATAAAGAAAAATATAAAAACTTGCACATGAAAAGCACACAACAACCGACTGCTTTTCAAAGCATCGAAAATATATTGCTTTAGAGCAAAGGCTCAAGCGACAACGACCGGTAATAGATATGATTTTCAAATGATAGTTATTAATAACTTTGTAGCTAAAAACGCTCTCGGGTGCTTTTGACAAAAATGCCTTGGCGTTGGAACGTTGGAAATAGTTCTTTGTATTGGCTCCAAAAATTGCTATTTGCTCAGTAAAAAAAAAAATTCGATTATCAACTAAAATATCATGTATGTGAGCAATTGAGCGGTAACAATTGTTGTTGGTATATCTCGGTGGTCACTCATTACTTTTTTTTTCTTTAAGTGCATTTAACAAATGAAAAATATTTTGGTGACAAATTACTCGCGATTGATTGATTGATTGAATTCAATTATTAGCTATATTACAATAAAAGTCGTTAATGCTCACTTGGGAGCTATGAATAGGTTAACAAACGTAAATATGTGGAAAAATAATGTGAAAATTGATACTTTGTCAAAGCGCGATCAAAAAAAAAAAAGAGTTCTCGTTATCATGTTATAAAAAAGTTGTACAAACATCGTCAAATGGAACGAGACGACTATAGAATGCCTGATTCGCGGTCTCTCTCGCGTGTTGCGATATTGTAACTTGATCGCTTTATTGTATTATATTGCTGCTGATGAGGTGATTGGGTGATTGTGTGATGTCTTCGCACCAGTGATGTAATTTCAAAACATGAATTGTGAAAATTTATATGAGATCAGTGATCAAATTTGTTATCAGTTCGCGAGATGAATAAGCGTTAAGCATCGTTTGCATGATGCGATGGCAATAAATTGATTGTGAAACAATGAGCAAACAATCGTCGATGAGTAATATCAGAATTGGAGTGAATGTCGATAAACAACACATAAAATAAATAAATGACGATGAAGTGAACTCAAATTGCACGAAATTACGCATTTCTTATGTCTGAAAGACTCGCAATTAAAACTATAAAACAACCAACTTTGTAAGTGCAGATAAGACAAAGATAAGGAATAAAGATTTGTTAGTAATGAACTCACCACCGCTGTGCTCATTAAAATTGGTAACTTTCGTTTGAAGCAGTTGTTTCAACTGCAATCGAAATTTCATTGCGTCACAATAAATCTTAACTGTAAAACTATCTCAGCTTTCGAGCGACCACATGAACAGTTTCCGATATAAATTCCTTTGCCACATCAATTAAATACCACCGATTTATAACAATAATAAAAATGCCTCTACTTATTTACGCGCGATACTATCGATGGTTTTTTTAAGAGTGCGGTAGTAAAACCAAAAATGTTTTAGTAAAAATGGTTAAATAAAGTAAGTTGATAAGACGATTCGAGAGATTATAAAGTCATTCAATTCAGAGTTGTTAAAAGCTTGGTTTGATAACGTTGGTACATAATTGAAATTGCTCGCTATCTCTTTCGTCATTGTTGCCGATGATTTCAATCATTTGGAACTCAGTGGAATTTGAAACATTCGAGTAACAGTTTCTTCTTTGCACATTTTGGTTAACTCTAAAGCGATAACATTCCGCTGATAATAGCAAAACATTTTAATATGATGCTGCTATATAGCATTTGAGACGATCATCAATTAAAGCTTTTGTTACGCATTGATAAAGGTCACGCATATTGCGCAATAGATATAAAAAAAATTCGCCACGTTATCATACTTAATCGCATGAACTGGTTTCTATATAAATAAAAAAATCACACACCTCCATTATCGAATGAATCGTTAACTACTACTTAGTCAAAACAGAATATCATTAAAAGACAAAACTCACCTCCAAGCAAATTGGCAAACTGCTCATCGCGACCCTCATCATCATCATTCCTGACATCAGTTGGATGTTTCCGTGGTGATATTGAATCACTTGATTTCTTGCGAGTCCATGAGAAACAGTTCCAAGAAGATGAGTTATTCATTTTTGTCGCCAAACTTGTATTGGATGGCGGGTGTGTGAGAAACTTAAATGTGCACCAGCGTGCACGTTGATATAAGATTTATCTTGCTTCCGTATAAATCGATAAATGGTTCAATTAATTCTCAATTGCACAACAAATCACAAAACAAAACTAGAATGCAATAAGAAGCTTGTCAATCAATTGAACTATTGATTACTTCTGATTTTCCTATGAATATTTTTTTTTCTTCCACTTTTCAGATTTAAAACAAGGTTCTCGTGCTCTCTTTAATGAATTTGTGGTACAAATAACGCTTTGTGATAAAGACTGCTTTGTAAATATTCTATTAAAATCGTGCTTCTGAATATTAATTTTTCTGGAGTCTTTTTTTTACGCTCACACTTAATGAATTGTTTTTCTGTGTTTCTCTCTTTTGTTTTTTTAAGTCATCTGTATAAATCACATCACAAGCTTTGCACACTTAAGTAAACACGACTTTAACATCAACAAATGCAAACGCACGCATTTCATTTATGAAGACAAAATTTAAGTAACTTTTTGGCTAGTTTTAAGTTGATGCCATATTCGCATGAGCACGACCAAAGCCAATTTTAAGGATGTTGGTGCTATCTGCCCATTTTGAATCGATAATTAAGTAAAAGATCTTGTAGCCCTAGAAATTCATTACAGCTGTGGTTTAGCGATGATGATGACGACAATGTTTTAAAATGTGAGAGTGGTCAAGTGATGATGTTTACGTCTCAGGAATGTCAGTCTCCTTTAAGGACAAAGGAAGAGATTGCTTAGAACAATAAATACAAAATGTATTTTAAATCACTAAATAAATAAGGTTAAAAAAAAATACCTGGATCGATACGCGTGCAGCCAGCCAACATGTAGGTCGACATTGTTGTTACTTTTCCAGCCTGTTGCATGCAATCTTTCTCCGGATAGTTGTGATGTGATGATGACAAATTGGTGATCAATTGAAATTCGTTATCGTCGCTATTTTTACATAGAGTTTTTCCACCAAACATTACGAGCTCACTAAAATGAGAAATGAATAAAAAGAAGAACATATTAGAATTATTATCAACGATTGATTTGAGAAGTCACAATAGAGAGAAAACTGATAAGTAGACGCCATGCCCTGATTAATTTATTCAATAACAATGTGCTTTTTTTTTCTTTAGCGGATTGCTCACAACTTGGCAACAATGCCGGTTAATTGGTTCGGAAATTCTATAGAAAAATAATCAATCACGACTGGAATTCATATTGTTCATTCGACAACCCTGTGTGTGTGATTGCTACATACATTCTTAAGCAGTCACACATTTTCTCTGTTTTTCATCATTGCAAAAATAATTAATTTTGCATAACGTGAAATCCTTGAGATTCCCGCACACAATGATGAGACTCACCGAAATTAAAGGTATAAAATGAATGTTGAATAATCCTTGTGTGTTTTTGATGAGCACACTTTAGATTTTTTTTTAATTTGCACAAATTTTGTGTGGTTTCTGCTTTGATTTTCAATTAGTCTCTCTGTCTATTACACCATAAATTGTTGGTTGTATTCTAATCAATTAATTAACATAACAGCTTTAAATTGCTTTTTACGCTCTTGGGTCGCTTTAATGAAAATATAATAATATTTTTGCGAAACAACTCTGATAAAGAACTCATTTTTTCACTTATGAAATTTCACAACTAACAGCAACTTTGGAGTAATTTTTTGAACGGGAATGTGTTGATGATGACTTTATTCAGCGAACTGTCTTGATCTGATGGTGAACTACTTCCAATTAACAGCGCAGCTACAAAATATCTCACTGACGAAAAAAATCTGCTTCACCAAAAGTTTGCACAAGAGGCAGAAGTTGATCCGAAAAATGATGCAGAGATAAATACAAGATATAAGTAGCTACGTTTTGTTTTTGTTGTGGTTTGATGTTCTTAAGAAAGACGGTAGAAAAAATCTCTGAGTAGCAATGGCTGGAGCTGGAGCTCACTTTGTCACAAATACAATTGATCGGCCATCAATCTTTGAATTAGTGGCATCGCAATCATTAGACTCGACATTTTATCCAGCTCTAAAGAAGATAGCAGTGGTAAATTTTTGTTGTCATTTGACATTTACGGAATATTTCTCATTTCTTTCAATTCTACAGTATATTGGAAGTGCAAACCCTCGTTATCAGATACTGGTCCAGTATTATGATGAAATATTTCTGGTTCTAAATGGAATTGTGCAGAATTATTACTTGTGCAAACATGGTAATCTTGTTTTGAAGATGATTCAGCTCTATTAAAAATTCGTGAATCGTTGATATCTCTAACACACATACACCCTTGCACTTATTAAACAATGACTTCATTTTATTATTTTTTGTTTTAGGTGCTTCGCTCTCCGAGTCGTTTTACAGTTTAACAAGATACAACTTGAAGTCAAAAAAGTTCACTAGAAGAGATCATGTTGCCTCATTAATTTTACTAATAGTATTTCCGTACCTGTCAAGAAAATTAGAACAACGAATGAGTCGATTGAAAGAGAAGCTTCAAGAAGAAGTAACGACAGATGATAAGCTTCAACTATTGGCCTTATATAGTTATCGAACTGCTAGAGCTGCATTTGAATTTGCACAAATTTTAAAATACGTTTCATACCTCTCCGGACATTCTTCAACACATTCCATTCAGCTAATGGTATCGCAGATGGGACTTATGCACTCACAAATAGATGAGAATCCCTTCCGATGGGCAGACATCTTCAGTGGCCAAATTAAGATTTCAACAGTTCTCAGCACGTTGATGCTTCGTAGCTTAGAATTTGGAGGATTTTTCCTTCAATTCATTCAGTGGTGGCAAAATGATTCATCCTCACAAAAGTCTATTACACAGCTTCCCACACCCGATGCGCCAAAACTTGACGAAAATGCCAACAAATATCAGAACACCTGTCCAATATGCTTCCAATCCTTCGTCCTTCCCACTGTCTTGTCTATTTCCGGTTATGTTTTCTGTTATAAATGTATTACAAAGCATTTAAAGAAGCGCCAGCACTGTCCCGTTACCAACTTTCCAGCTACGATTGATGATTTGATAAGAATCTACGATAGTTGAAATATCGTATTTATTTCCGGTGTAGTTTTATGAGTAAACTGAAATTTTGGGAATTTTCGGGTTTTTAATAAAAAAAAATTGTTACTTTAATATTTTATTTATACGGCATCAACGTCCATAGACGTTTTGCTGGCATTCAGAGACTTTCGCTTTTTCTTCTTCATGCCTTCCAGTTCTTCTGGTGTGTAATCGATTACTTTAACTCTTTTGCCTTGTGTATACTCTTCCTTAGATGGTTGTGTCTCCATTTTGCGTTTAGCTGGTGTGACCTTGTACGATCCCCGTCCAGCGGCAAGATCAGCTTCCTTCTCTGTGTATGGCTCATCCTCAAGGGCCTTCATTCGACGTTTGTGAACCTTTGTCTTAAAGTGATCATCTAATGCGCGCTGGTCAATGAAATATTTGGCACAATGCAGACAATAATTTTGTGCAAAGCCCGGCTTTTCCAGATCTATTTCTTGATTTAGCAGCTCATCAGACTTTTTCTTGAGATCTGTATCGATCTTAAATTTATTTTTCAGGTTAAAGCTTCTCGATTAGTTAATGTTTGAATTACCTGATCCAAATCCTTTGTCTTGTTGCGTAATCTCAAGCGACGTCGGAGTCTTGTATGGCCATCATGCATTCGTTTCCTGGCGTATCCTCCACCCATTGTTAATTCAAATTATTTCAGCTGCAACAAACTAAAGAGCATGAACCAAAACAAACCTTCTGCATCAATTGACGCGAAAAACTAGAATAAAAGGCTGTTCATTCATTGCCCGTTCTTAAATTTAGTTGATTTTCAGCGTGAATTACATAGCTAACCTATTCCGGACAAGTGGTAAACAAATAAATAATTGACAATGCCGCGTATTATGATAAAAGGTGGTGTTTGGCGCAATACAGAGGTGAGTACAATTGAAAATTTGTAATCGTTTTATGTTGAACCAATTATTCTCGGCAACATCGATTGTAACTAACTCTTAATGCATTTTAGGATGAAATCCTTAAAGCGGCCGTCATGAAATATGGCAAAAATCAATGGTCTCGAATTGCATCATTGCTGCATCGTAAATCGGCAAAACAGTGTAAAGCAAGATGGTACGAATGGTTGGATCCTTCCATCAAAAAGACAGAATGGTCTCGAGAAGAGGATGAAAAACTCTTGCATCTGGCCAAGCTTATGCCTACGCAATGGAGAACGATTGCACCAATCATCGGACGTACGGCGGCTCAGTGTCTGGAACGATATGAATATCTTTTAGATCAGGCTCAGCGTAAAGAAGAGGGGGAAGAAAATCTCGACGATCCTCGTAAATTGAAGCCTGGTGAAATTGATCCAAATCCTGAGACCAAGCCAGCTCGTCCAGATCCAAAGGATATGGACGAAGATGAATTGGAAATGCTATCAGAAGCACGAGCGCGTCTTGCAAATACTCAAGGTAAGAAAGCTAAGCGCAAGGCTCGTGAGAAGCAACTGGAAGAAGCACGTCGCTTGGCTGCTTTACAAAAACGTCGTGAATTGCGAGCGGCTGGTATCGGTGTTGGAAATCGTAAGCGCAAAATCAAGGGCATCGATTATAATTCTGAAATCCCATTCGAGAAGCAACCAGCACCAGGCTTTTACGATACCACTGAGGAGCATGTCGTACCAATAGCTGCTGATTTTTCAAAGTTGCGTCAACAAAATCTCGATGGTGAATTGCGTACCGAAAAGGAAGCACGCGAGCGTAAAAAGGACAAGGAAAAATTAAAGAAACGAAAAGAAAATGATATGCCATTGGCCATGCTGCAAAATCAAGAGCCAGAAAGGAAACGTTCAAAACTGGTACTTCCCGAACCGCAAATCACTGATCAGGAGTTGCAGCAAGTAGTAAAATTAGGACGTGCAAGTGAAATGGCAAAAGAAGTTGCATCAGAATCCGGTATTGAAACAACAGATGCATTGTTAGCTGATTACAGCATTACACCACAAGTGGCATCAACACCGAGAACGCCAGCTCCATTGACAGATCGTATTATGCAAGAAGCGCAAAATGTTATGGCATTGACTCATGTCGAAACACCATTGAAGGGTGGAATGAATACTCCGTTGACTCAAACTGATTTCAGTTCGGCACTTCCACAAGCACTATCAGTTGCAACTCCAAATACTGTCATTGCAACTCCATTTCGATCAGCTCGCGGCGAAACAGGTCTAACACCGGGTTTCACGCCTACATCTTCTGCACTGGTGCCAATCGGCGGTGGTAGTGTTCGTGGGCCATCTTATACGCCAGTGAATGTTCGCGATAAATTAAATATCAATCCGGAAGATTCAATGAGTGTTACTGAAACGCCAGCAGCTTATAAGCATTATCAAAAGCAAGTGAAATCAACATTGCGTGAAGGACTGTCATCATTACCAGCACCGAAAAATGATTATGAAATTGTTGTACCCGATGAGGAGCAGGATGACGATCAACAAGAAAATGGAAATATGACGGTAGAAGATCAAGCGGAAATTGATGCAAAGCGCATTGAAGCTGAAAATGAACGTCAACGCAAAGAATTATTGCTGCGATCGCAAGTTATTCAACGGGCATTGCCACGTCCATTGGAAATCAATTCAAGTGTATTGCGTCCAGTGAGTGAAATGCAAGGACTTACTGATTTGCAAAAAGCAGAAGAAATGGTCAAACAAGAAATGATGACAATGCTTCATTATGATGCATATCATGATCCTGTCACTGGTCCGGGTACCACTTTGCCTCCACAGAAGAAGCAACAATATTTAAGCTATCTTGATTCCCATCAATACGAAAAATTATTACCAGTTGATCGTGAATCTGCATCAAAGCTGTTGAAACAGGAAATGCAAGTTGTCAAAGCAGGAATGGCGCATGGTGATTTGTCACTTGAGAGCTACTCGCAAGTGTGGCAAGAGTGCTTAAGTCAAGTTCTATTCTTGCCATCACAAAATCGCTACACACGCGCTAATCTCGCAAGTAAAAAGGATCGCATTGAATCATGTGAAAAGCGATTAGAACAAAATCGTAAGCACATGGCAAAAGAGGCCAAGAAGTGTAGTAAGTTGGAAAAAAAATTAAAGACACTTCTTGGTGGTTATCAGGCTCGCGGTCATTCGTTAGTTAAACAGCTTCACGACACGTACGAGCAAATTGAGCAAAATTATTTGTCATTATCGACATTTATATTTTTGGAAAAAATGGAAACTGCGGCCATTCCAAAAAGACTTGAGGTGAAATGCAATTTTAAGATTTAATCCTTGGAAATATATATTTGTTTTTTATAAATTCTTGCAGTCTCTCACTGAGGATGTTGCTCGTCAAACTGAACGCGAGAAACTGTTACAGTCTCGCTATGGCGAGTTGCTGGCCGAACTAAAGGAACTGACTCGCGAAAATGGAAATGTCGAAGCTGTTAACGGCGATGCAGCAGATGTTACATCAGAAAATTAAGTTAGATATCTATGCATATATTCCCTTTAAGAAAGATCAGAAATAAAGATTTAAAGTTTGCTCCAAAAGTTATTATAATTATTTTATTTAAAGTCACATTTTGATAAAGTATGTAAGTGCCTTCAACAAACCCATAAATATTTTAAATTAATTGAACAATTTCATTCAAGATCTCTTCAGAACTTTTGTTACCATCATTATCAACAGCTATATCCCATTCCGTCCAATTATCGAGGTCACATTCTGATTGAATATCATCAACACCCTCTTGAAATTGCCATCCCCGATTCATTCTGATGTCATCATTGCATTTGATCCGAATTAATTTGATACGATCACCAAATTTCTCTCGAAACCATTTAATATCTGTTTTCCTTCTAATGTCAGATACAATAACTATTGATTTCGAAATGTCCTTGGAAGCTTCACGGCAAAAAATGCCATAATCTTTTTGTCGCATTCCATCGCTCCACACAATCATTTCTTTGCGAAATGTTTCTTTATATGGTCCATCACTAAGCAGCCCATTCAAATCCAAGCTCTTTTCTTTTGCCCAAAATCCTTTGATTGGTGCTGAGATTCGAATGATTTCCGCGTTATCACATCCCAAGCTAGAAAATTAAAATAAATTTTAATTCATTTTGTTTTAAATATTGTCGGAACTTACCGAGCAAGCAATTTCTCAGTCAAAAAGTCTTTTCCACTTTTTCGTTTGCCACTAAACAAAAGAATTCTTCGTACGTGATCAGGACTCATTTTCATATGTTAAAGTATTTGATTTTTTTTTTGTCCAACACATCGAGCGAGATATTTATTCAACACAATTTTTTTTTGGTAAACATAAAACGATGACGTCACAATGACGATTAATGATGGTATGAACTGGATTTACTGCTTTGTTGGTGCAAGCATTATTGTGGCGGGATCTTCAGTTTCATACAGAATCAAGACATCTCTAAATTTGTCCAGCAGTTGTAACAATTGCGATCGTCTTAGATTTTCAAAGAACATTATTTCTTCAAGATGATTTTCACCTTAAAAATTTGCATATATTTTGAATCCGTTTAAATTTGACCGAATGCATACATTTTAAAACATTTACTCACCACGAAAGTAGCCACTTTGCCATAGACGAACCATTAAATTAAGGTCCTCCACACTCGATGCTGCTGGTATTTGTATAATCGCCTCACGGTCACATTCATCAAATGCATTCAGCAAATCACGCATTTTATCTTCGTCATCCATTGAATGAATACTTTCGTCATTTTCATCGTTGCTTGTGATACTCTGAATGGACTTGTGGCTCGAACTTGGCACCTGGAATGAAGAGTTTCCACTTTGTTGACCAATTGCCCATGGATTTGTTGGTGATTTCAATGATTCATCTTCATATCCTGATGATCCGAAAATGTCAAGCAAAACCCCGGAACCTTCATTTGCTGGCTTTTCGTATGATGGCATAAATTGAACGTAAGTGTGTAATTGCATCAGAAGATGATGTTGAAGCATCCATAAAACCATTTGTGCTAATCGTCCTTGTCGTGCTGGATGCTGAAGAGGTGTTGTCAAATGACCAATTGATGTGGGCAAGCTGAAATCACTTATGACTTCAATTAGTGACATGCCTGGAAATTTTGTCGCAAACTTTTCCACGAGCGGTGAGTTGACATGAATGGGAGCGTCGGGTGATATCACGTATACATTAGTTTCGCAAAGTGGATATATAATAGTGGCCTTTGCCCAATATACAAGATGCCCAATCATCTGATTAACCTGGTCCAGGCTGAGATCAGAATCACTACTCATGCTTTGTAGTGACTTCAATGGATTGTAACTCTCAATAAGTTGTAAGAGAATTTTTGAACCAGATGGTGGCACACAATCAAGAAGCTCTGACGGATCCACTAAAAGTAAGAAACCATGATATGGCTTGAGGGATCGAAGACATCGATCAATGACTTCAGGTTCTACTGGTGGACCACCTTTTATTTTGCGCTCAGAGAAACGATAGTTCCATGCTTTCTGTGGCAAGCAAAAGCATAATGTGACAGATTCATTGAGTACTACATTGATAAGTCCCGTAGTACAAAGGTCATGATACAAAGATTTTAGACATTGTGCCAATGATGACTTTTGGAGTATGTTGTCAAAGACGTTTTCACCTTTTTGATCAGTTATATCTTCGTGTGTCTTTAGCATTGTTTTCATTTCTTTCGTTAAATATCCGGCACGACGTTCCTCATATAGCAATCCCAAGCCAAGACGTTTACTAAGCTCATAATAGCATTTGACTTTTGAGGAAGATAATAATAGCCATTAAAAAATCTTGATTTCAGTATCATTAATTACATTACCGATAGAATAAGAGCATTGTGCTTGAAGAGCGAAAACAATGTTAATAAGGATGAAGGAGTTTTTAGTTTCCATCAGAGCTGGATGGGAGACAAAGCGTATATCGTTGATCTTGAGCTCAAATTTTTGATTTGCGAGTTCCAGCTTGCAGGCAAACAAACTTGAAAGTACTTCATCTGATAAGCTCATTCCAGAGAGCTGATTAATACCATTCTCATTGCACTGATGGTTCTCTTCGATTAATGTTATAGAGTAAGGGTTGCGCTTCTTGTTCTGTTTATTATAGCCATCGACGGCTTTTCCGACCGAATAATAGGGATATCTATACAAAAAAGGATAATTTTTAAATTTTAAAGAATTAAATTAATTATTATTTACCTAAAAAGCAATCGATCTCCTTTAGAATCGGATTTAACGAGGATAACGCTCAATGGATTCTCCATGTTGCTATCAACTGCAATATTCGACAAAGAAATTTCCTTATCTATTTACAACAAATGTTTTGATCATCACGATCATTGAAAAAATGGGTTGTCCACGGAAATGTACAGGGTGTTTCAGAATAAACATTTAATTTTTTTGATTTTTTTTATTTCAAAAATTTAATGAGAATATTCGGAGAATATGATAAACATAGACACATACATATAATGTGTGACATCACAATCTTTACATTTCTTCACACCACTCGTTTTCCCTTTGAACTTGAGCTAACGATTCCGGAGACCAATCATTTTCAATGTTAAATTTAGCGCGAATCTCTTCCGGTGTTTTTGATTTTATCATGTAAGCAATTTGTCTTGTAGTAATCCACAATAAGCCCGGAATGTTGAGAAAATTGGATGCTGTAATCTAGAGAATAAGTTTATGAATGAATCGTTGCAACGCGTAAAATAAGATATTGAAATGAAACTCTTACCAATTCGTAGAGCTCCTCAAGCGGAATTTTAAGATAATTCTGATCCCATATATCAATTGTTTCAGCCAATTTGTCTTGAATTTGTTCGCTCGTCGGCTGCGGTTCGTCCTTGTGATGTTCCAACCATAGCAAAATTTTGGCAAGCGTTCCTGAAGATAGGTTATCTAACGGAATTTCAGGGCATTCGTCCATTTCATCCAGTCCAAGATCATCTACCATTTGTTTTATAGTTTGCGACATTGTAGCAACTTGTAATGTTGTTTTAAATGTTTTATTATCCTTTGTTCGGAGTACAACAGCTTTCTGAGACATTTTAATAGCCACTGATTTCTTAACAACGATGTTACTAACAGATACTTAGCGATGCCGAGATGAAGATTCTTTCTGTTCCGCTATTTATTATTATTGAGTTCACATTTATTGTTGTTGACAAATTTTTAGAACATGGGCTGCATTCAGGTAAAAAGAAAATCGGCTATAAATAATTTATATAATACCTATGTAGACCCTGTTTATGTATGTTCATATGTATGTATTTATTTAGGTAGTCCCCAAATCTACAAAGCATATTTACTTGTGTGTTAGATAGTAAGTAGTAACTGGTACCGAATAAAAAATGAAAGAGAAGAAAAATCAAAGGTCACCGTTTTCGTGTAACACCCTGGGAACAGACATTTAAAAAAAATAACGAACAAGCAGCCACAAGAATAAAAAGATTTAATTTATTTGGTAAAAACTAAAACAAATGGCCCAATTTAACTTTATAAATGACATGAACAACTTGATGAACCTGGATGGTGACTTGAAAACACAATCTAAACCTCGCTGGCAACGTAAAATGCAAGATTCCATGAACGGTTCAAATTTGCTAATGAATGCATCGGGCATGATGAATTCATCAAAGCTTTCTGTGTCGTACAACAATGGATATGCCTCAGCTCTATCGGCTTCTACTGCTAACAACAACAAAACGCCAAACAAGTCAGGAGCAGATGCAACAAAGAAAAAGACGCCAAATGATAAGAAATCGCCAGGTAGGTAAAATTTAAGCAGTTTAGATCCTTCTGTAATGCCTTTGTTCTCCATAATACAAGGTCGCAGAACTCCAACACCAAACAAAGGATCAAAAACTCCATCAGGCGATCGTTTCATTCCTAATCGTGGTGCTATGAATTTTGAATTAAACCATTATTTAGTAAGCTATAAAATGCCTCATACAATGCCATTTACTAAGAACATACCATTTTACCGTAATATACTCTTAGATTAAACAAGAGCAACAGAAAAATGAATCAAATGACAACGCCGAAAATTCAAACATTCAAAAATCTCCCAACGACAAAGCCAAAGCAGCTCTTTCAGAAGCCATGCACGGCTTAGATATTTCAAAGAAGCGAATTCTTGCATATCAATCAAAGGCACCAGCAGCGCCTGATTCACATATGAATCCTCTACGCGTCGTTTATTCTGTAAAAACTCCAATGTCGACAAAAAGTGGCACACGATACATTCCCACAAATCCTGAACGCATCTTGGATGCACCAGACATTATTAACGACTATTACCTAAATCTCCTTGATTGGAGTTCTGACAACATTGTGACAGTTGCACTTGGTTCGAGTGTCTATTTGTGGAATGCCGGAACGGGCAACATCGAAGTACTCTTTGAAAATGAAGCTGGTGATCATGCTTGCTCACTGGCATGGATTCAAGAAGGACAAATTTTGGCTGTGGGAACTGACAGTGGCTCCGTTGAATTGTGGGACTGCAACAAAATGAAAAGATTGCGTGTGATGACTGGACATACTGCTCGCGTTGGAGCGCTCGCATGGAATTCATATGTTGTCACATCAGGATCAAGAGATGGTTCCATAATTCATCATGATGTTCGTCAGCGAGAACATGGCGTTGGAAATTTGTCGGGTCATACACAGGAGGTTTGTGGTCTTAAATGGTCGCCTGATGCAAAATATTTGGCATCGGGTGGTAATGACAATTTAGTGAATATTTGGACTGCAGAAAGTGGTTCTATCAGCACAAATGCATCACCAGTTCATGTCCTCAACGAGCACCAAGCAGCAGTCAGAGCATTAGCTTGGTGTCCATGGCAATCAAATGTTTTAGCTAGTGGTGGCGGTACCGCTGATCGTTGCATTAAATTTTGGAACGTTAGTAATGGATCGTGCATCAATACAGTTGACACAAAATCACAAGTATGCTCATTGCTCTTCTCAAAGAACTACAAGGAACTTATTTCGGCTCATGGCTATGCTAACAACCAATTAACTGTATGGAAATATCCGTCAATGGTGAAGCAAGTAGATCTGACAGGACATACTCAGCGTGTCTTACAAATGGCCATGTCGCCCGATGGCAGTACCGTTATGAGTGCTGGAGCTGACGAGACATTGCGCTTGTGGAATTGCTTCGCACCGGATCCTAGCTTGAATAAGAAGAAGACAACACAAACAAAGGAAAAACCAAATTTCCTAATGAAGCAAAACATCCGCTAAAGGCGCGATACGTTTATTTCAACTAAAGCAACAGTTAAACATTATTTTAAGCTTTTTCTGCAAATTTATTTTCTTCCTGTTTAATTTGACTCGATTTTAGTTAAGCCTCGAGCTAAGCGAATGCAATTTATTTTTGACATTTAATTTTTCTCATCAACATTAAAGACTTTTGTAAGATTTAAAAAATTAATAAAAAACACAAAAAAGGAAATTTCGTAACTTTGGGCAGGTCTTGGGGCAGGTAAATCAATTGCTCACAGTTTTAAATGCAATTGCCTCAGACAGCTCACATTACCCTAAAATGTTGAAGACTTTAACAAGGACTGAATAATTAAAGTCTTAACTATCTATCGACTCGATATTTCTTTATTCGTAATCTTTAGAAGAAGAAGCGACAGAGCTTTTAGAGCAACAGAAGCTTAATTACAATTAATCACTTTTGCAATCATTACTAATACAAATCTGGACGGATGTCAGGATTTGTGCAATTCCATAAAATATAATAAGTATAAGGACAGTCGCTTCCATAATAATGAAATGTGACAGTGATGTTCCAATGTCCAACCAGGAACCTTTGTTTTTGACTAGAAATAGGAAATTTAAGCTCATTATGTCACATATGATGAGCATCAGTAGAAACATTTTTTTGGCATTAACGCGTAGAGCAGCGTGAATTGTGCGCAAACAGCAGGAAAGCAAATTAATTGGAATGGAGAGCTTAAATAATATCAATGCAGCCATCAGAAATGGTGAAAATGTCGTTACAAGGCATCGAACCCAATTTGGATCAAATGAACTGATTGTCGCCATATTTCCAGTCCCAAACAATGAGATCAGCAAGTAAAGCATCTGCAAAATTTAATATCTAATTAGTTAATTTTTATCATTAAATGTCATCTAATTAACATACAAAAACCATCGCTGTTCGCACATCATTGAAATCCACATCTCGCTTACGTCCACTTGAGTTATCAAATTCCAGATCTTTCAATTGTTTGAGTCGTCGACATATAATGAGTTCAGTTTCAACCCAACTGAAGATGTGCACAAAAAATGAGATTAGAAACAGTGGTTCATATGAAAGGGACATTAGAATATACGGCAAGCTGAGTCCACTGCCGATTGATTTTAATTTTATTTCCATGTTACGTGATCCGAATACGATCATAAAAGGCGAGCATAAAATAATCCATGAGATAACTTGTTGCCACAATTCCAATTCTTGATTTGCTTCCAGATGAAAAACAAGATAGAGAACAAAAAGGCCACCAGAAAAGAGTAGAATTGTTTGAATGACGCTAATTCGATCAGAACGCTTAAGATAAACGTAGTCCATTGATCGAAAGATCCAGAAAATAGTTCCAAGGGCTCTGAAAAGACAAAATTTTAACTGGAATTCAATTGTGGAATAAAATTAAACTTACAGAAGAATGGAATTTTTTGTGTCCTTTTCAACAACGCGTAATAGCGGAAAAATGCCCAAACAAACAGCTGACGAAAAGTATTTCATTAATTTCAGTTTTGGCTTCATTTGCTTCTTGATAGCATAAACTGTTATGGCACCAACATAGCCAAGCAGAGCCAAGCTTAAAACTTTTCGTTGAAAGAACGAAAATACCAAAAGTTCAGCAACAGCTATGCAAAGTCCCGCAACAAGCAACTGATCTCGGTTTCGCAAGAAATTCTGTAATACTTGATTTTCATTATTTGATAAAACAAGCATCCACACAATGATAGGCAGAATGAAGTATCCAATAACTACGTAAGGGGAATGTTGGAGCATGTTATATGCAACGATGATGAGTGCTAGAACACAACATGAAGCAAGTACTCGAGCATTAATTTTGTAGTTAATCTTTGATGTTATAATATATTGATAAAGCAATATCACCCAGCCGATCATTGTCAGTGTCAATGCGACAAGGAGCTCATTCTTGTAATACATCTGATAGAAATCAATTCCTTCGTAAATTGCTGTTATCATTTTGTTTGATTGCACAATCTAAATTCAACAAATTTATTATTTAATGAAATAGCAATTAATTATAATTATACTCACAATATCGTCATAATCTTTAAGGGTAAAGGACAATCGTATTTGCTCATCAAGGAATGTTATTTCATCCTCAATTTTACTCTCTCTCAAATTGAATGAAAAGTGAAATGTTCGTTGCATGGATTGTTCATGTAATTTCTGATACATTGCATGCAGTTGATAGGCATTACTAGCAAAAGCATTAGCCAAATAAATTTTGCTGACATTTGGATACATGTAAGGTAACCTTCCAAAGTTATTTGTTGGCACAGCAGTACCTATAATTGTAGACATCAGTGGTGCCACATCGGCTTGTTGCATATCATAACGTGGAATCTTTTGATCACCAATTTGTATAAAATATCTTGTTAGGAAATCTTCACTAGCGATGCGCCAATAGTTTATGCCTGCACCCCAAGCTAAAAAAGGTGTTTCTGTTTCATGGTGTTGACCAGCTCCGTGCGATCCACGATTGGTCATTCCGTGGTCAGACGTAACAATAAATGCAGTTTTGTCATCATCAAATGTTTCTTCAATAAGTTGAACGATGTTTGCAATGCCTCGATCAACATAAATCAAATTTTCTGTAAATTTTTCTGAATGTGGTTTATGAATGTGACCCGAAGTATCCATGCCGAGTAAATGAAGGAATAAAACTAATTTCTCCTGATTCTTCAATTTCTCGACAGTGTCCGGATCTTTCAGAAATCTTTTGACGCGATCAAATACCCATTTGTCAAGTAAATATGTATGTGCGCTGGTGCTAAAGACTTCGCTTTTTGCGTCATAGACCCCAATTGTAACTTTTCCGGCCGAGGCGCCTTTCGAGAACATTGGAACAATGTCTGGACTTCCCCATGCATAGGTTTTCTGACTGCGATTGAAGACTGAATCAAATTCAACCGGATTTTCTTTCCATCCTTTGAAAAGAGACGATGGATCTTCGTAAACACCTGCAATTAAGGCAACATGGCCAGGACGTGATTCGGTTGGGACTCGTGTGTGTGATACACCAAATATTCCTTTTGTTAAAAGAATTTCCTTTAAAAACTTTGTTCTATTGCAGTCTTTTTCAAGAAATGATTCAGCTCGCAAGCCATCACTTACAAAGAGTACGAGCCTAGAGGAGTAAAAATTAGTTAGGCTGATTAAAATAAATAATTTTCTTACCTCTTTGCAGGTGGGTTATCAAGATCCTTCAGTGGTTCGAGTCCTGGCACAATTATCGATCGAAAATATATATAAAATATACTCAGAAGAAACAAAACATGAAGGACCACTGAGAAAAATATTAAAAACTTCATGTTTTGCTCCTTGTTGAAAGGAACTCTACGTGAATTAGTATAAGTAACAAAGTCCTTTAGATTTCTGGCATTTTGCGCTCAAAATTCTGTTGAGATGAGCCAATTAACCATGCAAATAACACCGCAATTTAACAAAATATTTCTTTGTTTACGTTTTCCTGACTGTTCATAAATCGCCGGTGGTGAATCATTTTTTGTTACTGGACATTTTATTCAATCGAAAACCGTTATTTTTTCTTGAATATTTTTAGTCACGTTGTGAAATGTCAAGTTGTGAAAAGTCAAGTTTGGTATTTTATTTTTGCAGTGCAGAGGTTATTGCAATCTAATGAGAATCGCAATATTTAAAAAATTAATATTATTACAAAAGCAAGAATTGCAAATAACAATTTCTCTATTCTCGAAGCTTTAGGCACATATACAAATCTTTTTAGTTCTTTACATTCATTCGCTTGAGGATTCAATTCCTGTTGGCACCTAGATCGAAACTTGCACAGATTTGCAACATTTGTTGTCCCTCATGAACCAAATCACATTCTTCGATTTCTTCTTCAGATTTTTCTGCAGCAATTTCATTTTCACGACTATCATCGAAGCTCATCGTAACTCATCCTTACTCTCTAATGTTATGCGACTGATGTGTGAACTTGAGCAGCAGCTTATTAAGTCTCTCGTACTTCTCTCGATTTAGTATTATTAATTTACTTATCAAACTTTCTTAAATAAGGAGATTGCAAAATTCAACAGTTGCCAGCACTTCTTCATCTCATAACTGTCTGAGACAATAATAATAGAAAGAAATGACTTTTTTTAGATAAAAAATGGACAGATTTATTTAATTATATTTAAATTCGTTATCAACGACATCAAACAGTGTTTTCTTGCTAATGGAATGTTAAATTTTGTTAAAGAAATTTTCACATGTAAATATGGAATTGCATAAAAAATATTTTGAGATTTTTGAAAGAATTTTCCAGGAAAAAAATCACAACTTCCAAGTGAATCTTCAGACAAGACTTCCACTGTTATTGTTTGCCTTACTTAATGGCTTCAAACTGCTTCCATCGAGCTTTCTTCCATCCGATAATGTTCGTGATCGATTAACTGCGGAAACACGTGTCGATGGACGTACTGAAGTAGCGGAAACTTGTGACAAACGTCTTGAACCTGGTATTGCAGCAGTTTTTAATGAATTCCGTGATGGCATGGTAGTCGATGGACGTGATGATGATGCTGCCAAATTCCTCTTTGTTGGAGATGGCTGTGTGACTTGAACAGCTGGAACATTTTTCATTGATGATGTACGACGTGGAGCTGCTGCTGCGGTAGATGGTCTACAAGATAGTCGCATAGCATTGTCAGTTTCTTTCTTTGCTGGACTAGCACCCAACATCAATGATTTACGAACTGAACCAACTGTACCACGTTGTGGAACTAATTTTTGTTCATATGGATGAAGTGATTTGTTTGTAAAACTTGGACGCGGCGTTGTAAATGAGCTCCTGCGTCCAATCGAAGTCGATGTTGTTAAAGCCGCCTTCATAGGTGTGTTCAGTCGTTTGCTTTCAATTGCTTTTAATGCTGATTGTGGCTTCTGTGTAAGGCTCAATGATACACTTCTGCGAGTGTTTATAGGCTGCTTACACGGAGTAGCTGATGATGGAATTGCAATTGATGGTGGTGCAATTATAATCAAATTTGGATTCACAGGATTTGAAGCATTATTAAGTGTATCAAAGGAAATTGAATCGAGCCATTTTGACAATCCTCTCATGATGTGTTCCTTCTTTTGCACTAACTCACGCTGGTTAAAATCTTTCTCAGATTCGACTGGGTCTATTTCGGGAATATTTTTTCGTTCACCTGTCGTACTGGTATCGATATCAAACGTTCCTTGACGTGGCAACGGTTGCACTTGTAATGTCTTCGGTTGACTTGGAGTTTCCGGGCTTGGACCTATGAGCTCATTTAAGCGCTGCATGTATTTCCTAGCCGAATCCTTATCGTTGCTTAACACAACTTCTTTGAGATTCCTAATAACAGCTACCAGCTCTTCATCATCGCTGCTTTTCGCAGTGTTATCACCAGGACCATTGTCAACATGTTGTTTTGGCGATAACTTCTCGCTTTTGATGCTCGCGAAAACATCATTGCTGATGGGTGCTGGTTCACTTGTACAATCGTCAGCAGCTTCTTTTTTGATTTTCTTCAATTTCGCTTTAATTTCATCACTGACTCTGGTTCCTGTAGCTGCTTGCTTCGGATTCTCCTGATTTTGTTCCAAGAAGGCAATTTTGAAATTTTCCATTTCCAAATCAGTCGTAGAGAGAATGGAAATATTTGACGGATTACTGGTATTGACAAGATCTATTGGCAGAGTGATGTTGTTTATATCCTCAGGTTCATTGATGTTCAATTTAGATTTTGTATCTTGGAACAGCGTATCCATCATAGAGCTGCTAAATTGTGCAGAATTTAATGGCAAACTTTGTGAATTATAAAAACTCAATTTTAACAGCTGCTGATTGTATTTTTTCGTACCAAGAGCTCCGTTATCGACGGAATTACATCTACTCACTCTTGGCTTAGGATTTTCAATTTTTCCACTGACGGAACTTGAATCAGACTGTGTTCTCTTGTGCGTATCTTCATGAATTGATGATATTGTTGATACCCTGTCAAATGAATCTGTCAAAAGTCCATGTTCTAAGGATATTCCAATTTCTGATGTTGATGCGAATGGATTATTAGTTGAAAGATTTGTGTTGTGGTAGTTGATGAATCCTTTATCAATTGAAAAACTGCTGGACGTTGATCTAGAATAAGAATAACATTTTCTTAATCGGTTGCTTAGTTTTATAAAAAATGATTTACTAACATTGCGCTATCTCGCGATGGTGGCTCTGTCGTTTTTTTCTTCTTCTCTAAGCAAATGATATTGAAAGGATCATCATCGGATTGTTCGGCTCTGTACTGAAACTTATCAAATGGATTGTTTGTGTCCATACTCAGTCTTCCTACCATTGGCACAATGAGCTCTGGCGAAAATGGAAGAGGCGAAACTGGCCGATTTAATTCATTTTCATCAACAGGATCATCGTCGAAATTTATTAAATTTTCCATCTGAAAAAAACATTTCGTGAATGAATATTAGCTGCTGATAATGTTATCTATCGTTATGTTACTTTTATTTGCTTGTTGTCCGTGGTTTTCCTTTATTATTTTCGATATTTCCAAGCACTTAAAAAAATTCAGAGAAATAACGAACAAAAATGGGAACCGTGCATAAATGATGAAACGATGCAATATTGGGATCGTACGCAAAACATAAAATTATACCTGAATGCTTATTTTGAAAAGGCGGATTCAAATTCTGAAGAAGGATTATTGAAAAAATGACAAGAATTATTACTTAATTTTGATTCTCAAGATGTTTTTATTTTTTTGCAAGAATTCATGATTTTTCAATTTTACATAGAAATGATGTTTTGTCTTTAAGCCGAGTTGGCGTTTGGACCACGACGACGTCCGAAAGCTTGAACAACATTAGCGAAACGACGATTGAATTGGATACGTCTCTTTGCGCGGCCGGTCTTCTTCTTTTTCTTTTCCTGTTTTTCAACCTTTGGGGTTTGTCCCTTCACTTTACCAGCACGAGCCAATGAACCGTGCACTTTACCACCGAGCAAGGGAACGGTCAAGTCCAATTCAATACTTCCCAAGGCTGAGATGGGACAGTCATTCGGCAGGATGGTACCCTCGCACGAGAGTGTCAATTCAGCGTCCATAACATTTTCCAGCAAACATAATTTTGCCTAAAATAAATAAACCATTAGTTGACGGCTGTAGAAAGATAAAATATATAAGATAGAGGGGAATGAAAGGAATGTTTGAATTGAATTTTAGGACAGAAACGATGGATCTTTTAAAGTCCTCATGGTACAAAACATTTAATTTAGCAGAATTTAGGAGGAGTCATCGCTTATGGTGTTAAAACTGATGATCCGCTGAAATCTGCAAACTTTTTCTTAATAAAATTCTCTGATGTCACAAGCACCAATGTCGTTCAGCCATAAATGACGACGATACCGTACATCAAACGAATATAGAAGGATATAAAGATAAACTATATAAGGGGAACGAGTAGAATGTTTGAATTGTATTTTAGGACAGAAACGATGGATCTTTTAAAGTCCTCATGGTACAAAACATTTAATTTAGCAGAATTTAGGAGGAGTCATCGCTTATGGTGTAAAAATGATGATCCGCTGAAATCTGCAAACTTTTTCCTAATAATATTCTCTGATGTCACAAGCACCAATGTCGTTCAGCCATAAATGACGACGATACCGTACATCAAACGAATATAGAAAGGATTGTATGACTATTGCTCGAGATTAATTGATAAAGGAAAAACATCAAAATCCTCATTTAAATAGACAAATTGATCTGGCAGGTCTAAAAACTGGTTCAATCCACAAATTGGGATGTTAGAACCAGCTGAATTTCTGCAAACATCCAGTAAATTTTAAAATTCATATTTTTACCTTAACATTTTCGATTGTTTCTGAAGGCTGAACCTCCAAAACGTGTGTGTTTTGTCCACGGATGTGTAACTGCATATTGATGCGCTAAAGGAAACAACAGGAAATGGCATTAATAGATTTCTTAAATTCAGTACATGTGGTTTTTTGTTTACTCAATTAAATGCTTTTAATTCATCGTTAGCGTGGAACATTCACTTGCACCAGGTTAAGAAACGCTCTAGCATAATATTTACTATAATTATGGGCCATTTAATTGAGTTCTAACAGCGAATAATGTGAATTAATTTTCATGAAAATACCTGCAATGACCGAGTTGACAAGGGGAAAGAAAGATGGTCGCGCACTTACACAGTCATAATCAATACTATAAAACTCAATACTGTACGGGAAACTTCGAGTAAAAAACTAGTTATAAACAAAAACATTCTATAATTTCGATTATTTATTATACTACCTAAATAAAGAAACAGTGCGACATGCAGTTATCAGACATATGCTACCATCTGTGCCGCCTGTGTCTTATAAAATCAAACAAGGCCTGTGAAGAGATATTTTTCCCGATAGACAGTGCCTTGGAAGACAAATTTGAAAATGTGACTGGAATGAAACTCGTTCAAGAAGATCTATTTCCAGCAACTGTTTGCATCTCCTGTGCATCGGAACTTGAAAAGCATTTCAATTATCGAAGAGGACTGATTGAGAAACAATTCCGCTTGAACCAGCTCTACAGTAGCAAATCATTTGAAATATCATCGCCTAATTTCATACAGGAATATGAATTGAGTGACGAAATAACAGAAGAAACCTCCGAAGATGTACCTGTAGACATGTCTGAAGAAGATGTGCTTCATGATCATAGTGAAATCGAGGGATCCGCTATACCAGACCTGCAATCCCATGAGGAATCAGATTCCTTGGGCTATAACTGCAGCGAAAGCACAGAAATCATAGAAGAAATTGGAGAGGAACATCTCGATCCTGATTATAATTGCCGAGATAATAGTGAAGAATTCGGGAATGAAGTGGAAGCAGTTGATGAAAGCTTTCAGGATGAGCAATTTGAGATACTGGATACTAATATTTATGTCGTGAAAGAAGAAACAACAGCAAAAGTTAGAAGAAAATATACTAAACACAATACCAAAGATGCCAAAAATTTGGATGATTTGAAATACATTTGCTGGATTGACAAATGTAAATATGCCTTCGCTTTTCGAGCATCTCTCAAAAAACACTTGCTATCAGTTCACCGAGTTAAATGCAGTCGTTCCAGCTGCCTCATGTGCGGTACACAATTTCATAACTACACTGATTTCCTAACGCATGTCAAGGAACACCGAAAATTTGAGTGTAACATCTGCAAAATGTCTTTCAGAAGCAATACAATTTTGCAAGTACACAAGGAAAGAAGTCATTCGGGCTCAGATGAGAGATATTTCCAGTGTAGTGTGAGTTATATTTTTCTTTCTGAGTATATTTAATTACATTTATTTTAATTATTTCTCTTTCTAGACTTGTATGGCACAATTCAAAAGAAAGGAACATTTGGTAAGATACAATAACTTGAATTAATTAACTTTCTCATTTAACGTTGATTTGCTTTTGCTTTCTTTTAGAGTTCTCATGTGCTTTACAAACATTCTCAGGAAAGAGCATTCGCATGTGCTGATTGTCCTTCTGCCTTCTTTACCAAAATGGATCTACGGCATCATCAAAAAACCCACAGCAACGTGAAGATGAAATGCCTGAACTGCGACTATCAATGCAGAGATCTCAAGTCAATCAAGAAACATAACGAGAAAATACATAAAACGCTTGAGATTTACGAATGTTTCTGCTGTAAACGCTTTGAAAAATATAAGGACCTACAAACACATAAGAAGACATGTCCTATGCATATGTGAATACTTATCTATTTAGTCTAGGCGAATAAAAGTTTATGAAATATTTAATAATAATACTTTAAGAATAATTTAATAAAATATTTAACGGAATAATTTTGTAATTCTATAGCAGCAGTTTTTGTTAAAGTTTGTTTATAGCAGTCTCGTGATCAATAAATAAATGGAACATAATTCTGACAAAATTTCTGAAATGGGAAATTTGAAGACACCCGAAGAATGTCCATCTAATTCAAATGAGGATCATTCAGATGCAACAGAGCAGGATATTGCTGGTGAGTAAAATAAATTTTCAGTTGATAAAAAAATATTAAATTTCTTTACTTTTAGAATTCGATTCAGTGAATGATGAAATCGAGGAAATTAATAACTTCTTGGATAGCTTAGAAAGTAATGTTGACAACATTAAGGAGCAGTTGCTGAATATTATGATGTCTAATCGAGAGATCCTGAAGGAGTTGAAGGAAGAAAATACCGAGAGTACAAAAGAAAACGACAAAGAACCAATGGACTCATAAGCTTTATTATTTTCATGTTCATCTTCTTCAGTATTAATTTATTCTTGGGTCTAATTGTTCTTTATGATTTTTTATGAAATGAATTCGATAATAAAAATTTATTGTTCTGGGTTGCGCAACCTTGAAATTTATTTATCGAAGTTTCAATTTCAAGTTGAAAGTTTGCTGTCCTCAGTCAAAGATGATAAACAAAATTTTAAAAGATCTTAAAATCGATGGATTTCGTCTTGTTGTGTCCGTTGTGTCTACCGGCAATGCAGGACAATTAACAGCGGATTTATTTATTGAGACTTTGAAGATGAATGCTTATGCTCAGGTTTGATATTTACTTGCATTAATTCCGCAGTATTTTTTATCCAACAATTCTCTTTAGCTATGGAACTCATCTATAATTCCCTTGTTGGGAAAGTCAGCATTTAATGACAAATCCAAGGATGTCACAACAGCTAGCGAAATGTTTATAAGCGAAAAACACAAATTGATTGTTCTCCAAACGCGTACGCCAATAACTTCTGCGTTGTTGCCATCATATCTGAAAGAAGTCTTAGACTTTGTGCAAACAGAAAAAATCAGGGAAATCATTATTTTGACATCCGCATTCAGTCATGAACAACATTTCATCGGTCGAAATCAGTTTGAGCTTATTGCCAATGCTGAAATCAAATTGAGCGCTGTGGAAGGTTTTAGTGAATGCAGTAATGCTGCCGTGTCTGGTTCTGGATATGCTCTTAAGCTTCATGCAATGGCAACTGAACGTAATATTCCTTCAGTTATCTTCTATAAATTCGTTAGTGAGGGCGACAATGTTCATGATGCCGTTCAGTTGTGTCAGAAGGTCAACAATTACCTCAAGGTTCTACCACAGAAGACCGCTACTGAAAACCAAATTACTGCACCAGTTTCATGGAAACATCTCTTCGGTCACAATGTAAATCCTGAAATTTATTAAATTTTCAATAAAATATTTTTGATATTTGCATCTAATTCGGAAAGCCTTAAACGAAGCAAAGCCGAAGTAATTGCATGATTGCAGTAGCCGAAATTCTAAAGAGTTTCATCAAGGCAAACCGCAGCTCCTCCATTTTCAAGTTACCTGGTCCTTACTTAGTCTAATATCCGGAACAATCCTCCTCTTGCCATTTGCTATGAATCCTTATCTCAAGATCACGATTAACATTCATATATTATTTAAGAAGAGACATATATTTTATGTGTTTTATTTAATTAACTCTGGTTGGTGTACAATTAAGAATTGAATTATTTTTACCTAAGCAGAGTAAATGCATATTGTATAATATAGGTGAATTATATTGAAACTGCTTCCGCTTCACGTGAAAGCTTCACTACTTAGCTACTTAAACGGAATTTGTCCAATGAAAATAATCCTGGTAGTAAAGAAAGAGCCAATACAACACATTCAGCACTCCAAAAGACACTGCAAACAAGAAAATGATAAATCATCATCAAATAAAAATCAACTGACATTGTGGAGCAATAGAGCAAAAGGTTTTTAAACATGAAAAGAATAAGAAAATAAAAAAAATTATATCGATTGACTCACTTGGAAAAAATATGCGAGCTGCCTGATCAATCAATGACACAGAATTGACATGTTTCTTTGAGCCACTTGTAGCCTCTCGTGCACGCTCCTTACGGAATTCATCGTCGCCCAGAAAGCAAAGCCACATTTGTTTCCACTTAGGCTTTCGGGGCGGTTCAGTCTGGGTAGTTCGTTCCATCGTTGACATGTGCGAATCTGTGGCCGAAGGATTGTAAGCTTCATTATAAATCGGACAAATCATTGAGTTGCGAAGACGTGCATTCAATAATCTTTGTGGTGAGTCGCGTGACGTGACTAAAGAATGATTTAATGTGCCACCAATTTCTTCAAAATGATCGACATCTTCCCATTCGTCTTCCTCATCATCGAGTGTTATTGGAATTTCGCCACTTCCAACTTTTGTGAAATAATGAACGCCAGCAAATTCAAGTAATGTCGCGATGCAATAAAAGAAACTCATCAACAAAAACCAATCGAGTGCCGTGGCGTATTTTACTTTCGGCAAATCTTTACGTGAATCAATTGAAATTGTTGATAGTGTAAGAACAGTTGTAATTCCAAGACCAATGCGGTCACTTGTTGCTTCTCTATGAATCCAGAATGAGACCCAAGATAAAATTACGAGTAAAATACATGGTACGTAAATCTGAAAATTAATGAATTTTTTATGAGCTTTCTTATGACATAAATTTAATTAGTTCGCAATGATTATCATCGTGAAGAAAATTGCAAATCACCTGAATCAAGAAATAACCAGTATGACGTTGCAAATTAAATGAAACTTGAAGGGTTGAGAAATCACCTTCGCGTCGTGTGAATGTTAGGTTCTTTTGTCGGAAACTTATTAAATCGAATTGACTGAAAATGACATGAACATGAGATAAAGCTTCAGTGTAATGATAAAAATTTGTTGATGGGACAATCATGATATTGTCGTACCTCAACGCCATTCCTGGTTCAAAATTGATGGAAGCATTGTTGTACCACTCATATAACAGTTCTTTATTTGTATAGGCGTCTATTTGGTGACAAGGAAAAAAGGATTGAACTTATAATGGGTTATTGTCATTGAAGGTTATTTAAACTTACAACTTCCTAAAATCAATGGACAACTTTGACGATCCATTGGAAAATTGCGTAGCTGCATTGGACATGATGCCCGAATTGTCAGTCTAGAATTTCATGTATGAAAATATTTATAATAAGTTATTTTGTGATAGCATCTGGTCATCAAAATTTTTTTTTTGTTTTTATTCTCTTCCGCAATTGGTGGCTCATTCATTTGAGATGAAAAATTACATGGATTTATCAACCCATCAACATACACAAACACCATATTATGTCATTGCTTCGTGCTGGGAATAGAATTTATTGTTAATGATTACGAAATTACCTCATTGAATAGAGAATATCGCCATTGTCTGAGAGTCGAAGAAGTTTATTTGGAACGGTTATTGTATGGATGTGAGATTTTTTGGCATTATAGAAATATGTGTCCGGTTTCCACATCCTCTCCAGCATCTGGAATGGAAATCAGGAGAGAATTATTTTAAAATAAAACTAGTTGACATTAAATGTCAATAATACTTTGATGCTTAGCGATAAGCTTTTAATCGGTGACTTGAAGCTTAATCTTTTATCGCGCCAATATTGTCGGAAGTAGCAATCCATTGAGTAATCCTGTTAAAAAGGAATTTGAAAGTGCAATTTAATGACATTTGATCTCGTTCAAGTGGAAAATCCACTCACCATATTTAGTTCACTAACTGGTCCCATACTTCTGATCAAAATGTTTGTTTTCACTACTGTTGGAATTCCTAATGATGGAAAGATAATAAGGAAATTTATGATATGTGATGTGTTATGCAAGTACTGGATTACGGTGGATTTTGAAAATTGATTTTTTTCTTTTTTCCATACAAAATATCCTGAGAATTATTGCTGACGAATCATATTTTTAGTTTCTCTTGCAATATTTGTTTGTTTTGTATCTCAATTGCATGAAGCTTTTCACATGACAGAAACAAAAAATAAATCAACAAAACAGTGATGCGCCAAAAATGAAGCAGACCACTAAATTAATGAAATCGCTTGAACAGAATTTTTTAAAAGACTAAAAGGAACTTTTTGGCACAATCGGAAAATTTTCAATCTGTCCATGAAACATGTTGTGCCATATTTGAATCTAAAAAATATTTGGATGAAATTCAGATTTAAATATTAGCATGAAAAAGCCAATAAAAATGTCGAACAAATGAAAGAGAAAGCAAAATATTTTCAATTGTGAATTAACAAAAATAAAATAAAAACTAACCTTGACCATGTGTCGGCAATTGTGAGTTTTCGTAACTCATTAATAAATTTTCCAACACTTGTGAGATATTTCGTGAAATTTGTTTTCTATCAGCCAACATAGATGATCTCGCCTTGCGGCTCTTATCGCCACGATTTATCTCTTCCACATCATTGTCAGCGTCACTTCTTGTGTGACTATAAATGTAGTATCGCTTTTGTTTTGTTTCACTGTTTTTGATCGCATCCGACGATGATGATGATGAATCATAATGAAATGGCTTCGAAAAATACTGTTGAAAATTGTGATATTCGCTTGACGGTGGCGGTGATAGAATGTCAGATAGATTGAATATTTTTCTCACATTACTGTCAGAAACATTATCATCATTCTCGCGATTTCTGGTGGCATAAAAAGAAAATAAAAATAAATGTTGTTGATATTGAAACATTTTTTTTTTTAAATGACACTCATTAAAGTTATTGATTTCTTTCACTGATAACCTTTAGTACGGAGCGACTTTGATTGACATGACAAACTTTTTGATAGCGCTCGAAAATTCTCTCAATAAATGTTTCTTCTTTAAACAACATTAAATCTGTGTGCATAACTCATTTAAAGATTATCTGTTGTGGAGTTAGCAAGTGTTTTAACTTGACAATGTTGTTAATTTGGTAATTAATTATTCAGCTCTCGAAAACATGCTCAAGAATTTAATTACTTAAAACTTCAGGTGGCTGTCATTGGTGCTTATTATAACGTTTTGTAATAGCGAACGAATTGAGATGGAATGCGGCTTCATTGAAACGACTGATCGTGGTTTGCAGTGCGAATTTAATAATATTTTCATGTTCAACACAACCGAAGTTTTGATAATCGAAACAAATAACTCAATTGATGCCGTTTCGTTTCGTCAATCGGAGCTTTACACAGTCCCAGCTGATATTTTTCGTGTGTTTATTAATTTAAAGCATCTCGACATTGAGTTAACGCAAATGAAGAATATTTCAGCTGATAATTTTGTGAATGCAAAAAGTTTAAAATACTTTATGGCCCGATTTAATGACATTGAGAGTCTGGAGCGCGGAACTTTTGTATCTTGTGCAGCGTTAAAATTCATTATTTTACAATACAATCGAATATCGCAAATTGATTCGGAAGCTTTTGAAGGATTAGAAAATTTGGAAGCACTTTATTTGGACTATAATCGCATGTTGACAATTCCTGCAAATATGTTAAATCCCTTGACCAACCTGTTACACTTTTCAATGGCCTACAACAACCTTACAAGCATTCCTGATGATTTATTCATGAGAAACGAACGTCTTGAAACTTTTAATTTGGGACACAACCTGTTGAAGTATTTCAACGATGAACAATTTGAAAAGTTGCCAAACTTGGAACGCATTCAACTGGATCACAATAAATTGAAGAAACTTGATTTGTCATTTTGTAAATCTACCGAAATTAATGTCGACAAGAATCAATTGCAATCATTGGAGATTAACAAATGGACAAGATTTGTATCAGCATGGGGCAACAACATTGAGCGTTTGACGTTACATGAGCAATATGGCACTGGACGTAGTTACAACTTTTCATTTAATGCGATTGAAGAAATTACACTTTTCGTCAATGAGAATTGTTGCAATGAGGAACATTTGGAGAATTTTAAGATTCTGATATTATCGTTTGGGGATTTGAGTCAAAAAAATTTGAATGTAAGTGACTGGAGTTGCAAATATTTAAAGACAATTGGCTATGAGACACCAAATGGTCTTATTGTCAATAATGTGTGCAGAAAACTTTCGAGTCAACTACTTATTTCGACAACACCAGAATCATTTTATGCTGTGTCCGAGTTTAAACTTGAAGAAGAAAAACCAACAACAGAATTGCATACTCCACCTCCAACTCCAACAACTGTCAAGCAGCGTGTTCACATTTTTAATTCTGAGGATTACATTGAAAGTGATGAGATATCAACAAAGCCGCGTGAATCAATGGAAGATACATCACCCTTATCAATATTCACCGGAATGGACATTGAAACATTACCCGAAAAGAAAACGACAACGTTAGATCCATTTTCATATACAGCACATGTTGAGGAAATCTTTCCCGGACCAACAACAGAATCATATGATAAAAAATGTGAGAAAGGAATTTTTAAAACCATTAAAAAGAAAGCAAAGGGATGGAGGGATACTTTGGTAAAAAAATGGAGCGATTGGACTGGATAGGAATTTAATTCCCAAAAAATTTGCTCACCCATTTTCATTCTGCTGACCAGAAAATTTCGTTCTATTTTCGATAGTCATCGCAATTGCATTCTTGATGAACCCAATATCATTCAGCTGTTGGCCATAACATTGCGTGTCCAAGCTCATTCTGTAATAAGTTAAAAATAAATAAATTTTTCTGTTATTTAAATTGTTATGCGTCAGGATTTTAATCACTTCGTGAAATCATCGAACCTGAACCTGAAGAAAAAAACCTGAAGAATTTAATTTTGAGCGAGAAAATTTCAATTTTCCTTTTTTTCAAAATGAAATCTTTAAATCGTTTTGATTGAAAAACTTAAGAATATTTTTGTTGACACGTTTCATGATCGTCATTTTGTGAATAAGTCGAAATAGTTTTGAACTGCCATCATAAGCGAACGAGAGCATGTCATTTAATTTTTAATCCCTTCAATTTAAACATTTATCTTATAGGTTGTCAGCTCGCTTTACTCATAGAAATCTTTGTCGAATCTTGCATATAATAAAATGGGAAGGAAATTAATTGAGTTTGGCAGGCAGAGTGATGAACGGTTGGTTTGTGATGAGTTTTCTAATATATTCACAATGTGTATGTGCATTTTAATTAGATTCTACCCATTCTAATTTCTTATTCATACTCAAGTTATTCCACAAATCAATTGATATTTTATTGCCCTTAACAAACAGCAGATGGTTATCAAATACATATAAGTTTTGAGATTTAAATAACACACAAGAGATGTGAAATGTATCCAAAATTGTATCTCATGTGCAACTAAAATTTGCATAAAACACATGTTAAAATGTGCCACTGATACAGCATCCTGTTGAATTGTAAAACACTTTGAACGAACTTTACCATTTGTTTGAAATTCTTTTTGAGTCAAATCGAATGGAATTCAACTTTTTACGAAGGTAGAAAACAAAGAAAATGATTTTCACAGTTTCTGTGGCGGTTTCGTGTCAGCTCAATGTCGTATTGAATTAACACTGCGTAACAAAGATGTCGGGCCAAAAATGTTCATGTCTGTTAATTTGTCGAATTCTTTTGTCTTTTCAGTATAGTGAAATGTTGTCATCACCAACAAACGTTAAAGAAAATGGATGATAAATAACATTACGAGATGAAAATTTTATTTTTTTTTGTGGTTTGCTTCTTTCGAGACCGTTTGTAAAAAGTCATCGTTTCACTAAAGTTTTGTGGAAAATGGAAAAACAAAAAGCATGATGTGGCGAAGAGTGCATTTATTTCTTTGAAGTTTCATTTATTTTGTGAATCATTTTGCAATTATTCAAATTCAAGTAAATTTTTTCATTGTAAAATGTTTCCTTCCTTGACTTCAAATTAACATGAACTTTTCTTTGTGTGCTTCTTATTTACTTTTACAAACATTTCGTCTCCCAAAAAATTCAATTTTTGCTTTCTTTTCAGCTGATAATCGAATTCAGAAATAAAATTTCTCAACGAAAAAAAAAAGAAAAGAAAACTCTTCCAAGTTAGTTTCCGGTTTCCGAATTTCATATCCCAATTTGCTTTTTCAAAAAATATCATCACGAGGAAGGGGAAAAAATTGATTCCACAAAAATCAATCGTAATGAAGAAAAATGTTAAAGTATAGTGTTAATAGCCTCACTCAACTTAAAGTCATGAACATAAAATGAAAGAAAATCCCCTTGAGACACAGGGAAAATTGCAGTGATTGAAGGCAAAGACGAAGAAAATCTAGTGCATGCAGTTTTCTGTGGTGGAATTCTTTTGAGAATGATTATTGAAAGATTACATAAATTGTTGATGACTTGCTTTCTTCTATACTCTGACGTTCGCTCTTTGTAGTCATAATACACCGGCGTGGATAAAAGTTATGTATCAAAGTAAAATAGCATAAACGTCCATGAGATACATAATTGACGATTATACGTATAACGCTTGTAATGAAAGCAATTACTATGTCAGCATTTAAAGATGATATACCACGGTCGTGGAAAATTGTGTCGATTCAAAATACTCTGCAAATTTAAGAATAATTTTTGAAGCAATAAATAACTTTGGGTTTGATGTACGAACTGATATTTATTACAAATTGACAAAACAATTCATAGAGTTGTTGACATTTTCAATAAACATAGAAATGACTCACGGGTAGGTTTCTTCTTATCATTCAACTGAAATACAGAAATAACACATAAAAAATGCTTTTCCCAGGAGAATATCCAACAAGATATTAGCAAGCAACTTTTTTTTTATAGAAAAGTTTGTTATTTGAAACCGAAGAATTTTTTAGTAGTAAAATGTCAAATGCACAATTTGTTTCATTCGAAATATATCAAGACATCAATTCCATGCAAGATTATTTTTAAGTTTCTTCAATTAAATGCGGTGTTACGTTACGAGACATGACAGATTTGTATTTCGCAGTAACGTCCCATGTGCCCATATGCGTATGCAGAAAGAGATTTTTCCTTTTTTTCTACAAACCAATAAAGTACATGATGCCAACAGCACAAGTGTTATTACTTTACTTAGAGTGCTTTAATCTGATGACTTAAAATGTTATTAAATTTTCAATTGCTGGAAACTCTTCGCGAAATTTCAACGGATTTTATTGACACAACAATCGAGAATGGAAGAATAAATTTGACGTTGATAAAAAAAAAAGAAGAAAATCCTAAAACATCATTTGAAATGGATTTGAGTAAATATTTAGCGATTCTTCCAATACAGTCACACAGAAACGCATGAATATAAATTTGCTGAGCTCTTTTCGCACAAACAAAATTTCGACAAGCTTTTTTTAGGTATTTGTTCTTTAATCACTCAAAAAGGCTTTAATTACTTAAAGGACAATATTCTAGTAAGCAGCCATAGCAGTGCATAAAATTCTCCAAATTCTCATTTTACTTACATCAAAGCAATTAAACGAAGACAAATAAACATTTTCGTATTGTTATGAGTAAACCGGCGATACTTGAGAGAAAATTTAATTTTATCACAAAAACCACTTGGCAAGATTGAAATTAATGAGTTCTAATAGGATGAAAACAGAACTTTCAATGAAAGTTTTACTTTTATAATTTTAATTGTTGTGGCACATTAAACATTTTTCACTTTATAACAATTGAACTTGAATCCTTAATGGTTTGTATCACAAACTAAGTGTCCAAACAAAAGGGAAACAAATAAAAAGAGTTAAGAATTAAACACTTATGCTGTAAGCTATAAAACATTTATACTGCAAAGCTCTTACTTAATTGTTTAATTTTAGTTGTAAATGTCGATGAGAAATGGGTAGAAAATGAATCGTGGAAAGCAGATATACATTTTACGATGTGTTTCAAAATGGGAATTGAATTAAATCTCGAGTGTTTTCAAACCAATTCACCCGTGGACTCGGATTTTAATTGTGAAAGTTATAATTAAATATATTGAAATTAACTAGATTTTGATCCCTTTTGTTTATGTGATATTGAAACCAGCTCCAATTTCAAGATAATTAAATAAATGTTCATTGAGACAATGTAATTTACACTCAATTTGACTTTAAAGGAAAATTTTACATAAATCACTATCGAAAACAACAAAAAATCTTTTGCAAATTTACTGAAAGTTGAATATTTTTTTGTGGAAAATAAATTTTTCACACTTTCCCGATCACTAATTTTGAGATTAACTTTTAAAATTTCGTTATAAATAAATTGAAAACTTTTAAATAAAGTGCCACGAGCTCGTCCAACCGTTATCACCGAGACGAATTTAGACTCTGAAATGTGACAACGATTTCTTTTTTTCTGTGTTCAATTTTCCCATTCATGCCGTTGCCGCACACACATTTTATTCGCTCAACATCTTCAACATGTTGGGATCGTCAAATATCCGAGTTATATCCCACCAGCAACATAATTTTACACAGAAAAAAAAAACCGTCTCATTTACTCAGCAACAGAAAGAGTGTTGAAACATGCGCATTGGCAAATGCTAAATATGCTCTTAGATCTCTGCGAAATACTTATTTGACAGCAACAACAAGGAAATACATCATTCATCAAGATCGAAGATAATTGAAATAAAAAAATAATAATAAAACAGAAATTTGCGAGTGTAAAGCGACTCTCGTTAAATCTCATGATGTTTATCGATAAGCGTCAAATATTTTTTTTTTAAATCTTATCATGAAGACTAAAAAAATTGTTCTTGTCATTTTCGGTAGATTTATCGCAGATTGCCGGACAAGTCGAGCGCAAAATTTTGATGTCTAATGAATTTTCTTGACAGCATGAAATAATTATGGGCCAGATGATTAAATGCTTTCGATAGCTCTTTGAAGTACGGAAAAAGGTTTAAATTTCTTTTTTAAAATGACAAAAGTTCTTTTTTTAAAAGGATTATGAGCAGAAATATGTATTCTATACAACAATTAGTTAAATTGTGTGTTAAGGTTGGTGAAAAGAAGAAATTGTATAATTAGTGGTGTGGTGGTAATCAAATGCAACGCGCACCCTCAAAACCCGTCTTTTTAAAACAACAAAATAAATATTACATATTTCACGGATTTAAATTGAGATTTATTGTTGCTGTTGTAGTTGTCTGATGAGATAAATCTTCTGACCGCAAAATTCCTTAAAACTTTTGCGAATTTAAATCTCCTCAACGCATTTTTGAAGCATGTTGATTTATAAGGTAAGTAGGAAAATATTGTTCTGATGATAATATTACGTGCTTATCCCATGAAATTGAACAAGTCAATTAGTTAAAAGAACATTACCATCATGTGACCAAAAAAAGGAGATCTCTTCAAAAGGCGAACAAGGAAAACCTTTCAATTAGTATTATTGCGAGTAAAATAAACATTCAATAGAGAAATAGAAAAAATAAGAAAATTTTTGGCAAGATGAGAAAAAAATTCCCAACGTTTTTCCAATTGTGTTGGCTTACCAAACAAAAAAAGAAATCACACTTCTTTCTTACTGGCTTTAAAGAAAATAGAAAATATTTGATGAAAAAAATCATCTGTCGTATCTCGTTGTTTGGTCACTCCAATATCTTCATATAGTAATCTATACCAACTAAATTGCATAATTCATATTTGACATAAAAATTTTAGGGTTCTTACACTTGAATGAAGACACATTTTTTGGCCAATGATAATGAAAATTTATATTTCTTTTGCTTCTCATTGACAAAATATTAATGATGGATATATCTTTATACCCATATGAAGTTCACAACGAATAAATCATATAGTGTATATCAATGGAAATAATTATATTTTTCGACCAACCAGATTGAAAAACATATTGGAAATGAACTCAATAAAATATGTCCGGGAGCATCGATCACACATTATTCATCACAAAACCGAATCGAATTTTTTTTTTGTGTTATTGACAAGAAAAAAAAAACTTTAATATTACTTTAAGAAATCGCATGACACTTTTACATGTTGCCATCGCGTTTCTTTGATATTGGATTTATATACATGGAATCTTGAACAAATATTTTTTGCTATTTATTATTTATTCAGTCAAAAGACAGATGCGTTGTTTCAATGCCTAACTAAGTGTAACAATATTTTGTGCATGTTTGTCTCTAATACTCAAATTTTCACTTCTTTTTTGTTGAAGAAATGTTTTTAAAACTTTTTTGATTATCGTGAATGCTTTTTCTAATGCATCATTTTTCTTGATATCGATGGTCTTTCGGGTTTTATCGAAATATTTTTTCTATAAAGAAACTAATGTTAATAATCCACTCCTATTGAAAAAATTTCAGCTTTAAAAAATGATGTCTAACTATTGCGCTTGTGACCGAACAAACTCAATATATCTTTTGTGTCATAATGTTTGATAAATCTGAGATGCATTTCATATAATATGATGCCGGATATGATTGAAAGACTTGAATTTGCAAAGAACAGAAGTTTCGATAAAAAAAGAAATGGTTATGGATCGACAAACGAACGAGAGAGGTTTTCGTATTTGAATTCAACGGAAATTTCCCCTCATGGATATTTTCATTCACAACTTTTCTACTTATTCCTCTCTCGGAAAAGCGGTCCACAAGCAACGAAGAGAAAAACTGGAAAATCTGTAAAAAATTATGTGAAAATACTCGCAGAATCGAAAATGTTGTGATACACAACTGATGTCTTTGTGGCTTTTCTGGTGAAATTCTTTTTTTTTTAACATTAAAGTGAATTTTTCCTTGAGGTTGTAACACTTGAAGATTCGAATAAGGCACAAAAACTCTCGGCGATGCGATCAAAAATAGTCAAAAATTTTCGCGTTTATTGAATAAGTAAACCGCAGTGACATACATTTTTCATGTTTATCGATTACTAGTTGTAGTTTTTTTTTTTTTAATATCAACGAGAAAGTGAAGTTATGCAAACGGAAAGATATGTGACACAGTGATGGGTGCACGACGTGTGTAAATTGTGCAAGAGTAATGATTTATGGACGTTTGAAAATTTGAAAATGTTCCTAAAAAGCGATATATTTCAAAGAATTTGCACAAGATAATATTTTTCTATTTTCCTTTTTGTTTTGTCGATGATAAATATCATTAATAAGGTGATAAAGAAAACTTAAGTATGCAGAGACATAATTGTTGAAAATATCCATTATGTTGTTAATTTCCTTCAAGTGAAAAATCAATAAGCTCTTAACAATGAGTCGTTATTTATAGATGCTTCCTTACATTGTCATCGCAAACGAAAATCCTTTTTGAATATGAAAAAAAAAAAAAAAAACTTTTTACTCTTTTTCGTGCTCGCTGGTTTTTTTTTACACAGCAACACAAAGATTGAAACTTTTTGAACTTCCTAAAGCAGCATAACTTTTTGTCCCATTTTAACCAAAAGTGAAATTTAACAAAAAGACTTCAAGTGGATTAAATATTAAATAATAAATTGAAGCTAATGAAATATTCAAATAAAAATAAAGGGAGTTTAAGAATATTCTTTTTTAAAAAAGGTTACATTCGATTCAAACATTCCATTCGTTTAAATACTCATCATAACTAGTCTCATAGGGAAAGAAATATTAAAGTAAAAAAAATGATGATACAATCAGCATCATAGCGTGTATGGATTTGTTCTAAATATAATGTATTATTGTACATACATGCTCCAAAGACCTAAATTTAACGACAAAAGCTTTTATGCGTCATAATGAAATACTCATACAAAGATTTATATAATTACATGTTTTCCTCGTCCGTTTTTCACTGGCATTATGCAATTTTATCCCTCTCTTTTTCGCTCACTACAGCAAACAACCTTTTATAATACAAATTTTAATGTCTCACTCAATTCGGAATCTGTCGTGAATGTTGCATACATTATGCTTTTAAACATATTCTAGTTTTTGTTTTTTTCCTTCTTATCTCGAAACCCCGTATGAGATGTAAATTTTTTTATATTTTATGGCACGAAATTGTGTGACATACATTTAGTATTTCTGGAATTGCTCCTTCATTGCTCCAGGTGAAATATGTTCACATATTGAACGATGACTTCACATAAATTGTTACATCTCTCACACTTTGCAACAACCTGAAATATTTGTTTGAATTTCAAGATGTTCATTTTTTCACAATTTTCTAGCACGAACAATTTAATTTTGGTTCTCAAGCTTTTCTAAAAAGAAGAAAAAAACAGAGCTTTAAACGATCAACTTACTTCTTTTTTTCATTTCTAATGGGAGTTTTGAATTTATCAAATAACATTCATTTATAAAATTGTGTTTTTTCTTCCTTCAGTTATCACAGCACTGTATAAAGTTGATCCCACTTCAATGTTCCTCTTGACCTTCTCTTTTAATATTCCATTACTTCTCCATTCGGCCTATTAAAGCTTCTTTCCTTTATTACATTTTCCAATGATTTGACGGATTTTTTTTCTCATTTGACGTAACTTACTAAATTTATAACACGCATTGCATCATGATTTTCTTGTTGTTGGTCCCTAAAAGTATCAAAATATTTCAACGTCAAATGATTCAGTGTGAACATATATATGTTCGTATTATCCCGTCGAATGTGCTACATGACAGAAAGAAAAAGAGACATGAGATTTTGAGGGAAATAAGGAAAAAATTTATTTACTTTTCAAATTAGGAAGACAAAATGAAAATTGAAGAATTTCCTCATTTTCGCAACATTTCTTGGTATGATTTATATACGCTCATCATATACCGAGCGATAAGAAAGATTCAGGATCTCTCGTTTGAGATGGCAAAGTGAAGCATAGTTATAAGATAATTTACTGTACATTTTAATAATTAATTCTGTAACAGCATCACATCTGGATTATCGTTGAGTGTATGGTCAATGGTGTCATTAAAAAGGATTAACAGTAATATGAAATTGAATGGCGATAGGATTAAACTTTGTCTAGTAATAGTGTTAGAAATATAAATTCACTGACTGCCAAACGCTGCTAATATTTAGCACAAAATAATAATCATGTGGATCTTATGGAGCTTTCTACTGGCACAAAGCTTTATGCTGGGAATATCGATAAGGCAAAGGTAGATTATAATACATAAATTCATTATGATTTTATTCAGAAAATACTTAAAGAACATTTTGAAATTACTATTAAAATCGTTATGATCCTTAAATTACGCAATAAACATAAAAACATTCGAAATTCAATCTCTCAAAATGTATTTGTTGTTTTTCAATTATAACTGGGATACGTCAAAGCGAGACATCGAACGAACAAATTCGACAATCAGAGATAAAAATATTTTTTTTTTTCTCTTTTGGGCAAAATCAATATTTGTCGTCACTGGATGCTATCAAAATATTTGATAAGAATATATCTTTGAATTTGAATTGTTTTGCTGATTCATGAATGAAAAAAGATTCTCTGTAAATGGTCAGATGTATTTTTTGTCATTCAGAGTTTGGTATTTATTACCACTACGCGATAATTTTTGTCTGCGTGTTTTCATAGCGACAGCAAATGTTTTTTTTCCTTTTTAAAGATGTTTTGTCTGCTGAAACATTTCGACCTCAAATTTTGATGATAAACTTTTCTTTTCTTTCTCAACGAGCAACAACTAAAGAACTTTTTGAATGTGAAGTGCGTGTCAAACTCAATTATGTTTCACTGTTTTTATAAGCCGCATTACTAAAAATCTAGGTTTAAAAAAGCTTTAAAGTCAAAAAATCTATTTTGTTAAAAATGAAACTAATTCCATTGCAATTAAATGGAAACTTTTGTGAGGATTTTCTACCTAAAAGCATAACATAATTTAAAACTAATTAAAAAATAACTATACTTTCTTTTTTTTTACATCTATAGCAGTGAACAAAAAATGATGGCGGCAAGTCGTTTAGAAAATGTTACACAGACAATTGCCAGAATTTTGGAAGGTTATGACATCAGATTGCGACCCAATTTTGGAGGTTGGTTAAATGTACAAATCATGGAAAATATTTTAATCGCGACAATTCTACATAGAATTTCATAAATAAATCGAACTGTAGTCGCATATATTCAGGAGCTATTTTCTCCGTAATTCATATTTCAATGAGCTGAATTGAGTGTTTCACACTGTAAAAGGCGTATATTTGAAATAGAACATGTATAATTATACCATAAATGTACCCAGAACCATTCATTGAATTAAAGAATAACACAATGTGGTTCATGTGGAATCTCAACGATGGTATTCATGAGATATTTTAAAAATTCACCATTGAATGAATGCTTTTTTTCTGTCTCATAAAATATTCTTATCTTGTTTTCAAGGTGAACCTCTGTTTGTGGGTATGGATTTGACAGTAGGTAAGGCTTCATCAACTCTTTTTTTCTCAAAATAATAACATTAAAGCATATTATTTGTATCAACTTCCAGCTAGTTTCGATTCAATATCTGAAGTCAATATGGTATGATATAAAACCACTCATTCGTTTTAATAACCTTTTTCGTCAAATATTTGTTCCATTATTTGCAGGATTACACAATTACAATGTACTTGAATCAGTACTGGAGAGATGAAAGATTAGCATTCAATTCATATTCCTTAATTGAAAACTTTGATGAAAGCGATTATATGGGAATAAGCGATGAGGAAGAATCAAAGGATATGATAACACTTTCGGGCGATTTTGCTGAGAAAATTTGGGTACCCGATACGTTTTTTGCAAATGACAAAAATAGGTTTGTTTTTGTCACTTGACAAGCTTCGAAAATCCATTCAAAGTTATTTTTCTTTCATATGAAAATTTCAGTTTCCTTCATGATGTCACCGAACGTAATAAATTGGTGCGGTTGGCAGGCGATGGGTCAGTAACATATGGAATGAGATTCACAACGACACTCGCCTGCATGATGGACCTTCACTATTATCCACTAGACTCACAAAATTGCACTGTTGAGATTGAATCATGTAAGTATAGAAAATGTCTGACATATCTCTGCTCGGTTCTAAATTTAATATCCATTCAGATGGCTACACAGTGTCTGATGTTGTTATGTATTGGCGCAATACACCAATACGCGGAGTAGAAGAAGCTGAGCTGCCACAATTTACAATAATTGGTTATGAAACCAATGATAGAAAAGTAATTATTGGATTTATTAATTAGAAAATTGAAAGCTTCACAATATCTTCAAACTAAAAACTTTATTTTTTATTACTTTAACAGGAGAAATTAGCCACAGGAGTTTACCAAAGACTTTCACTATCCTTCAAACTGCAAAGAAATATAGGTTACTTCATTTTTCAAACATATTTGCCAAGTATATTGATTGTGATGTTATCATGGGTTTCATTCTGGATTAATCATGAAGCCACGTCTGCAAGAGTAGCATTAGGTAACATTTAAAAATAAAAGAAAACAAATTTATAAACATCACATTAAATTATTGTTTAGGAATTACAACTGTTCTCACGATGACAACAATCAGCACCGGTGTGAGAAGTTCTTTACCACGAATATCATACGTTAAGGCTATCGACATATACTTGGTGATGAGCTTTGTATTTGTGTTTGCAGCATTACTCGAGTATGCAGCTGTAAATTATACTTATTGGGGCAAACGTGCCAAAAAGAAAAGCAAGAAAAACAAAGGAATCGAGAAAAAGTTATCGAGTATGTGAAATTGGGACAAGGTCCCATAAGTGAGATTTCGTTTTTGTAATTATGTTCCAAAATTTATTTTTATATTTTTTTTTTCAGGCAAATCCGATCATCATCATTCATCTTCAACGCATGAGGATATTATTGAGCTACAAGATGTTAGAATGTCACCAATAGCATCACTTCGTAATCGACACTACTCGGAGGATCTTGATTTAGCTAAATTTCCACCTAGTTTTCGAATAACACGTTCCACCTATGGATCAACCGTGAGAACAGGTTTACGTCACCGAGCTACAAGAAATAGTCATCGTCCTAAAATGCTGCATGCTCTCAGACGTGGTGCATCAGTGATAAGAGCTTCAATACCAACAATCAAGGACGTAAATATAATCGACAAGTATTCGAGAATCATTTTTCCCGTTTCCTTTTTAGCATTTAATGTAGGCTATTGGGCATTCTACATTTTAGAGTGATTGTTTTAATGCAAAAAAGGAGAAAAAAAATACTCAAAATATTTTAAGCTCATCAAATTGAAGAAAAATATCAAAAAATATGTTGTTGATAATTGTTAGCGATTACTTTTTACCAAAAAATAAATAAATAAATTATAAAATCTAAAAATTCGGCGAATTCGAATACAGTTCAAAGTCGAGTGCGAAGACGGCACACTGTGAAAAATTGTAATGCACAAAAAATAAGTGTCAATAAATTGAAATTTTAAAGTGGAAAAAACAATTATTTCATTTGTGACTTTTATGTTGCAGCATAATCATCTGAATCTTAAATTGGCACGTATTTTCTGTGTGAAATAATAATTTTTCTCGGTGCAGCAAAAATAGTTGAAAATCAAAGCATGAATCATAAGAAGCTCGAAACTTATCTGTGGAATTTTATCAAGAATTGAACAAGAAATAAAATCAATACATTCGTTAATCTGAATTCCATGTTTAATGGTTTAATGGGAGCAGAAATATGTTTTACAAATTTTATAGATTTAGTTCTGTGAACCCTTCGATAAAAACGTGCTGACATTGTCATTAATCTCTAATATAGAAATCTATGGTAATATACATTCTTACAGAGCTTTAAAAATAAAAATCATTAAATCTATTGAAAGCCACATCGATCTTCGCCATTTATACATAAATAAGGCAGTCAATTATCCTCTTACACAATAAAATTTGATTCAAATTATTTTGAAAAAAAAAAAAAAACTGAAATGTAATTTCTCCAAAATGGAGCATGTTCAATAAAACAAATCTTTACCATTCATATATGTATATAAACTAAGCATAATTAAAATAATAAAAATCATATTCAAAATTCTACATGAATTCGTAATAGCAAAAATTATTGATATTTGTTTTTTCCTTCCGCCGTTTTAATTATAAATTAAACTTCATCGTTTCCACAGCTTTTTCAAAGCACATTTTTATTTTAAATTCCAGAAAGCACAGTCAATTTGGGAAACGACTTTCCATTATGTTCAATGGAAATGAAGCAACAGATTATGTAAACGTTAACACGTGTTTTGTGAGAGCGAAATATTTCAGCAGAAATATCTTTTTTTTTAATTAAATTTATTTAATTCCATTTTGTGTCGCACAATTTAATCAATTTATAACAATTCGCATTCAATAACTTACTGCTGTCATGAGCCATTTGCAATAAAATCATTAAAAATTTGCAAAACATCGTAAACAAATATTCTCTCGTGCTCTTGAGTTTTTTTTTTTTTTTCGGTGCCGAGAGAAATTTTTGCTCGAAAATTCCGAGTTCATCTCGTACATTGAACATTCGCAATTTTTCATTTCAGCATCAGTATTCTTTGGACCGTGCTGCTGAAATCTTAAAATCCGCATAAAGTAAAAGAAAACTGTGAGAAAAGAAGAATTTTTTTTTGAAAGAACTTAAAAGTGGGCAGAAATAAGGAAAATTTATTGAAAAATTTCGATTCGGAATATGTTCAGCGAGCAAAATGAATGCAATTTTCACCTGAAATAGCAATATGCGATGGATTAAATCACATTTTAATGGAATATTGTTGTTGTAAGAAAGGAAAGAAAAATTTTAACACACCCAACGTCCTTTTAACATGATTATGTGAGCAGCCCGGAAGTTTGAAATAATATTTAAGTGAAATCTGTGAACTAACTGGCAAAAGTAACAGTTATTGAAAGTTTTCAAGCTTGTTTGAAGCTGTGATTACAGTGTTTTTAAGTTTTTATAATGCGTCAAGGATATAAGAGAAGATTTTTAAAAATCGCTTGTCGCCGCATTCGGTCGACTTGAAAGACTTGATGAAATATCGTCGCCTAAGCGTAGTTGGCAAAAAAGATTACGCATATTATCGTGAAAAACCAAAATTTCAAACGGTAGAGCTTTTTGAAGAAAGAAGCTTTCAATGAATAAATTTAGCATTAATTGGAAAATGTATGGCGTTGCGTCAACTATTTTTATGTTACTTTCTTTTATTAGACTTGGTAAGTGACATCAAATTTGCTTTAATTTTGTTAACAAAAAATTCATGGTTGAAAAAAAAAAATATTGCGACTGAAAATATTGCTTTTGGGAAGAGAATCCGTGGGAAGCTGAGGAAAATCACAATATCGATTTCTGTACCGAAAATTTATGGCGCTTGCGCAGTGCAAAGAAATTGAAGAAAGAATGTTTTATGAATAATGGATGTTCTAAGGATTTTTCTTTTTTTTGAGTAGGCGAATTTGCTGTATTGAATACGTTATTGGCAAATTTTCTATACCAAAATGCATCCTTAAACTACGCCAACTATTAATTTTTCAATTTATTCAAGCCTCTTGTGATGACCATACAACCGAGCTGCCAGATGAATATGAACATGGCGCACAAATGAACTATGGCTCAGGACTTTTGCATCAACAGCCGAAAAGTGTCGATGATGAATTCGCTAGTCATGGAATTGGAATTGTTATAAGAAAACCGCCTCCTTACAATGCTGCTGCAAATCCTCGATTTCCCGGAAAACAACAACCACCCTACGTCAACAGCGACATGCACGAAACCCACATCGGAGTGCGTGGCGATTCTTGGAACAATCCTCCCGTGGGTATATCTAAAAATCGGCCATTCATTCCACCTCCACAAATCTACGAACAGGAGGACAGCTTAGCTGATTCTCATCAGCACCATTATTTATCTGAGCCCGAATGCGACTTAAAATGTGACATAAGTAGTGAATATTTCTGTACAAAGAGCTGTTCATGCATTCATATTGATTTGAAGTGCGGTATGTTATCAAATACGTTTCAAAGATTTATGAATGAAATTAAAATTATGATTTTTATGGCTGCGATAGATGGGCAAGCTGATTGTGGACCCGATGCTGAAGATGAAGAAGATTGTGAAATGACTGAAGAAATGATAAAGAAATTAAAAACAGATTGTGAAGCAATTGCATTATCGCGTCATGTCATGTGTCCAAATACTTATATTTGTATCAAGCAGGATTGGTTGTGTGGTAAGTTCCTGCAGTTACATGAACTTGAACCGAATATAGTTAATTATAATCCCACAAAAAAAACCAGATGGCGATGATGATTGTCACGATTTCACGGACGAAACTCACTGTGGATCGAAAAATAGTTGCTCAGATGATCAATTTGAATGCTTGAATGGATTATGTGTGCCACAAGAATGGATGTGTGGTAAGTCTATTAAACTGTTACAAGATTCCAAGTTATTAACTTAATTCTATATTAAGATGGTGACAATGACTGTCGGGATAACTCAGATGAAGCAAACTGCACGAGAACGTAAGTTGAACTTGGTATTGCTTCATATTTTTCTCGCACGCCAAAAATTCTTTTCATAGAACATCTCGTGCCTTATAATTTAACATAAATAACAGCTCAACTCAGTTAATGCACTGACATTTGTTTCGTAAAGAATTTTTTTAATGACAAAATCATTACGAAATTGACTTTTCATTCATAAAAAAGAAAAAAATATTTCCTAATTGCTTTTCTTCGTAGAATCAGTGTGACGGTATTGAGAGATTTGTTTTCCTTTTATATCTTTATATCATTAAAGATCGTTATTATGACTTTTTTCTACCTCTCTCTCTCTCTCTCTCGCTCCTCTTCAATGTCAAAGTGCGTAGGTGGATTCTATTTTCTGTTGTTTTTGTTGCTTTTCCATACACACGAAATTGTTGTTGTGCGTTTTTTTTTCTGCTTCTCGGCGAATCTAATTTTAATATAAAATTGTATGAATGAAAATCTTGTTACAGCCGCGCAAGAGTGAGAAGCGAGAGAAATTGCAAAAGAACCGAACTTTTTGGGAAATTCTCTTTCAGATATCTCAAATGTCTAAAGAAAATCACAACAACAAATAACTTTTATTTTCTGATTTTCACAGCTGTACCAATGACGAATTTCAGTGCTTGGATGACAGCTGCATTTCATTGGCCTTCAAATGCGATGGAGAGATTGATTGCGATGACAACAGCGATGAAATGAGCTGTGATTTCCCATTGCCGAATTGTCCTGAGGGTGAATTTAAGTGTAAAGGACTTCTTGGTGGCATGGGAGGACCAGGGGGTCGATGTATTCTGCAGCGGTTCCGATGCGATGGTGAAAACAAAGAAAAACCTTTTTCAAAAACCTTTTTTACTAAAAAAAAATCCTTTCAAATTGTCGCTTTCAAGGTGATAACGACTGCGGCGATTGGTCGGATGAGGAAAATTGCCCAAGGAAATCTATAAGTTGCACATCAAATGAGTTCAAATGTGATGATGGGCGTTGTATACCATTACGATGGCGATGCGATCAAGAGCAGGATTGTGATTCCGGTGAAGATGAAAAAGGATGTAGCGATATCGGTAACACTAATCGCGAATGTTCTGATGACGAATATATGTGCAAGGACTCGAGATGTATACCAAAGAATTGGGTCTGTGATGGAACATCCGACTGTAAGCATGGCGAGGATGAAAATGACTGTGATGTCAAATGTGAAATAGGCCAATTTTCATGTCCATCAAAAAACATGGCACCACGACAAAGGTATTGCTTTCATATTTTTCAATTGAAATTAGCCTTATTTATGACACACTTGTCACCTTTTTTTATTAATAAATTTTCGCAGAATGACAAGTTTTTGTGTTAATCAGAAACACATCTGCGATGGTCATAAAGATTGTCTACAAGGCGAGGATGAGGAAAATTGCCCAACTCCACATGATTGTCCAAACAATACGCGTTGCCAACAATTGTGCGTTACAACCGCTGCCGGAAAGGAGGAATGCTCATGTAAAGTTGGTTATATCCTTGCATCTGACGGTCACACGTGCGATGATATTAATGAATGTGAATTTACCAACAATCCCTGTTCGCAAACCTGCAACAACACTATTGGTGGTTTTATGTGAGTTTCATTTAACGTGCATTTGTTTGTAATGCGTTCAAATAAATTAATTATCGAAATATTTTGCAGCTGCGGTTGCATCACTGGTTATGTCTTACGACCGGATTTAAGAACGTGTAAAGCATTGGGTGGAGCAGTTAAATTGATTATGGCAAATCGTGCTGATATCCGTCAAGTAACGTTAAGCAATAATCAGTATACATCAATAATTAAAGGCTTACCGAATGCCATTAGTCTGGATTATGATTACGATAAGGATTTACTATTTTGGTCGGATGTGTCTGCGGATGTTATCAAGCAATCTTTTCTTAATGGAACTGGAGTAAAAGATGTAATTAAATGGGGCCTCGAAAGTCCTGGTGGACTTGCAGTCGATTGGATTCATCAGCTTCTGTTTTGGACGGATTCTGGCACGCGGCGTGTTGAAGTTTCATCATATGATGGTAAACTTAGAGCTGTTCTTGCAGCAAATGATCTCGATAAGCCACGTGCAATTGTCGTTCATCCTGGAAAACGATTTGTGTTATGGTCCGATTGGGGACCTAATGCTAAAATCGAACGAGCTTATATGGATGGCAGTGAGCGTTTAGCAATTACAAGCGATGGCATATATTGGCCTAATGGATTGGCATTGGATTTTGCGACTGACAGAATATATTGGGCCGATGCGAAGCATCATGTTATTGAAAGTGCAAAACTTGATGGATCCGATCGAAAGAAAATTTTAAGTAATAATTTGCCACATCCATTTGCATTAACAATATTCGAGGATCAACTTTATTGGACTGATTGGCACTTGAAAACCATTTCATCAGCAAACAAAGTCACAGGCAAAAACTTCAGACACGTTCATGAAGGATTACATTTTCCAATGGACATTCATAGCTATCATAAAGCGCGTCAACCTAAATTTGAAAATAGATGTGCACCAGATAGAAAGAACTTAAAAGGAGGATGCTCACATTTATGTCTTCCAAATAAAAACTCAAGGAGATGTGTATGTCCTCCTGGATTGTCGCTCCTTGATGATCAAAAGACGTGCACAACTGTACCCGATAAACTTCTGTTGCTTGCACGTAAAAAGGATATTCGAATGCGACAATTGGAATCGAGAAATCCTATGAAGGAAATCGATATGGTAATTCCATTGGACAATTTGAAATCAACAATTGCTTTGGATTGGTGCAGTGATACTGATAGAATTTATTGGTCCGATGTTGGTAAAAGCACAATAAATCGAGCATTCCTAAATGGTAGCAACCAAGAGACGATCATTCAAGATGGATTGGTTTCGCCCGCTGGTCTTGCACTGGATTGGGTAAATCTCAAACTCTATTGGACAGATTCGGGAACAAATCGCATAGAAGTGAGCACAATTGATGGCAGTAAACGAGCTTTACTGGTTTGGCAGAATCTACTGAAGCCGAGAGATATTGTAGTTAATCCGGCACGGGGAGAAATGTTATGGAGCGACTGGTCAGATACGCCATTAATTGAAAGAGCACAAATGGATGGCACACAAAGAACTGCGATCGTATCGGAAAATCTTTTATATCCCAATGGACTCGCTATTGATTTCAGCAGTGATCGACTTTACTTTGTGGATGCTGGAATGAAAACACTCGAGTTTGTGAACTTCGATGGAACAGGAAGGAATCGTTTAATTGATGGACTTCAACACCCATTTGGAATTGATGTTTTTGAGAATTCAGTTTTCTGGTCGGACTGGGATATGCAAAGTATATTAGTGGCCGAAAAACATAGTGGCAAGAACCGCAGAAGCTTAATTTCTAATACGAGCGACCTAATGGATATTCGTGTTTTTCATCGAAAGCGAAAATCCAGTCATAATCCATGTGCAAAATCAAATGGAGGCTGTTCTCATATGTGTTTATTAACGCGTGGCGGTTACACTTGTGCTTGCTCAATTGGTGTCAAACTAACTGAAAATAATCGAACATGTAAGGATGGTCCAAGCAATTATATTATTTTTGCTCACCGCATTGATATACGTCAAGTGTCATTGGATATCGATTACATGATTGATGTTGTTCTACCACTACCGCAAATTGCAAATGTTTTTGCTCTCGACGTTGATTTGTTGACTGGTGATATTTATTATGCTGACACTTTAGAAGATGTTATCATGAAAACATCGGCGGATGGACATAATGTGCAACAAATTTTAAGCGAAAGCATGGACAATGTTGATGGAATTGTTGTGTGTTCAATATCACGGAAGGTAAGAAAATAATTGGAATTTGAATGTAACAATTGAGTTATTAACAATGTTTATTATCATTACAGATGTATTTCTCAGATGTTGGAAGACAAAGCATTGAAGTTAGTGAGTTGGATGGGAGTAACAGAAAAGTGTTAGTGTGGCATGACATTGAAACGCCACGCGCCATTGCTATCGACTACGAGTATGGATATTTGTTCTTTTCCGATTGGGGAAATGCACCACGAATTGAGCGCTGTGATATGGATGGTGAACGACGATCGAGAATTGTAACAAGCGATTTAAAATGGCCAAATGGTTTAGCGGTAGACAAAATTATGAAAAATCTTTATTGGACAGATGCTGGGGTAAGAAGAGATTTTTTAATTATAATTTCAATTATTTAACAATTTTCTTTCATAACTTTTCCAGATGCATCACATTGAATCGTGTGACTTTGAGGGAAATTTCCGCAAAAAACTCATAACAAATCTGCCACATCCCTATGGCATTACAGTAACGAAATCATCAATATTTTGGACAGACTGGTCAAGTGCCGCATTACATTCGGTTGAAAAAAGCAATCTCACAGCTCGGAGTATTATAGCGAGCAATTTGGAAGGATTGATGGATGTGAAAGTTGTTGACAGCAGTGAGCAATTGCCGGAAAACATTTGTGGAAAAAATAATGGCGGCTGTTCGCATTTGTGCTTGAGAAAGCCAAATAATAGTTTCTCATGTCAGTGCCCGACTGGCTTAAGAATGAAGAAAAATGGCAAAGATTGTGAAGAACTGCCTAACTCGTATCTGCTAATAGCATTGCGTTCGGGAATTGGAAGGATATCTCTAGATACAACCGAAATGTTTGATGTTGTTTTGCCGATTGATGGCGTTCATGGTGCTGTTGTTGTCGATTATCATCATGCAAAAGGATTTCTATTCTACGCTGATGTTAATGCAGATGCCATCAAACGTGTCAATATGAGAGATTTCAACGATATTAAAACGATTGTATCGAGTGGTTTAAATACACCCAATGGCATTGCTGTTGATTGGATTGCCGATAATATCTATTGGTCCGATTCGGCATTAAAAATGATTGAAGTTGCACGATTAGATGGAACATGCAGGAAAACAATCTTGAGAAATGACTTGGATGATGTTCGATCGATGATTTTGTACCGAAATTTATTGTTCTTCGCCGACTGGGGACATGCAGCAAGAATCGAACGGAGTTTCTTGGACGGATCAGAACGAAAAGTGATTGTAAATTCAGATCTTGGATTCCCAACAGGACTTGCAATTGACTTTGAAGCACGGAAGCTATATTGGGCTGGTGAGTTAATATAATTTTTTCCTTTTAATTATGTTCTTTAACTTGTAAGTTTAAATTCACAGATGCACTTCACGATCGTGTTGAAATGTCAGACTTTGATGGCAAAAAACGAACAAAAATCATCGAACATGCGGAACATCCATTTGGATTTACGCTCACAAGTAGCTATTTCTATTATACTGACTGGTATAATAAGTCAATCATTAGAGTGGCACGACGCAGCATTACAAATCCTGAAGAAGTTCGACACAATTTAAGAGGTGCTTTAGAAATAAGATCTGTTTCAGCAGAAAGGCAACCACAGTATTTTAATCCTTGCAACGAATCAAATGGCGGATGCAGTCATTTGTGCTTGTATTTGGGCAGTCAGAAATATGTCTGTGAATGTCCTAATTATCCTGATTCAAGGCCATGTATTCGTGAAGAGAGAGAATCCATCTTAAAGCCACCCGACAATGATGATACAACTTTCGTACCAAACACAACCACCGAACTGACACTTCCAATTGCTAAAAGTGCAAATTCTTCATTAATCCTTGGCGTACTGATTTTCATGACTGCTCTTCTCCTGCTAGTAGTTTCAGCAATTATTGGTGAGTTTGTGCTTTAATTTAAATTTGTGATTCGATAATAATCGATAATCATTTTCTTAGTTCTCGTTTGCCATTCACGACGGAAAGAGAAAAATAAAGGTCGATTAACATTCTCCAATCCAAACTACAATGGATCCGATTTCAACAATGATGGACCCAATAAAAGTACATTTTTTAAACGTTTCAAATACGATAAAGCTCAGGTAAGTTCGAGTTGCATTTGTTTCAATTTTATTCGAAATTATAAAATTATCGCCTTATTTAGGATCGCGTTTATGAAGAAAAGTGTTGAGTTGTGGACCTGAAACAGCATCATCAACCAGAATGTCTTCGGCAAATATATCGCCAATGCCTTCACATTCAGCAATCCTGTCGACGATCGGTTGAGAAGAAGGAGTAAAAAAAAAACAATTATTATACAGGACAATTTTAAATTAGAGACAGACGTAAAAAAAATAGGTAAACATTAGAAATTCCAGAATCAAATTCTGGTGTGTAATAGTGAAAGTGTATGATGTTCAACATAAAAAAAAAAAAAACAAAACAAAAGAAATATTTTTTTAAAAAGTGAAGAAATATAAAAAAAAACTTTCTTATAGTTATTGAGTGAGAAAGCAAAATAATTTTAGTCGCTTCAGTTACAAAGAGAAAAAAATAATAACAATTAAGGAAAATGAGTTAAATAGTTTATCTAAATCAATTTTGATTCCAAGTATGATTTATGAGACGATGTAAAATGAAACTGTTCAATGCAGACAATGTGTTTAAATGAAAGTGAATTATGTGCCAAAATAAAACAAAAAAAAAAAAAGTATAAATTACAAACTCAATGTAAATAAATAGAATGAAAGAAATATTTCAATTGTATAAATTAGTCGTTCCAAGGGTTCGCTCGAGCAAATGTCCTTCAAGTTTAGCCTTTGTTCATGAAGAATATTTCGCTGATATTGAAGGACACTTGCTGGGTAAACGGATTAGATTAGAAATGTTTCAGACGAAATTATATTTCGCAAATATACAGAATTTAATAAGAAACTTCTTGTAAAATTATTTATGCTTTTAAAGAAAAGAAAAAAAAGAAACGTTTAAAAAAAAAATGAAAATTAATTTGTAAAGTAAGACTGAATTTTATTGAATTTATGGATACGTTTGAACCTCAAAAAAATAATTAAGCGCTTATTTATGATTTTCTCACAAATCCCAATTTATGAGTTCCAGTCAAGGAAAATAAATTAATGTTGTTTCAACTGCGCGTTTTAGTGCATGAATTTTCAAATGCATTGTTCCCAATCGGATTTTTCCTGACATTGACTGCATAAAATTGAGCATCAAATTGGTTCAATAATTGATTTTCCAGCAATTTGGGACGTTAGTGCAGAGCAAAAATTTGCTACACAAAATAAATTTCTTATTTTGATCCTCCCCACCCCCCAAAAATTACCCGCAAAATATAAAGTCTAAAAATAATAATTAAAGTCAAAAATATCCTTGTGCAGCTATTGAAAAAATAATACTCATGAATTAAGGATGAAAAATTAATTAGTATAAAAATAACTTAAGGAAAATGAATTTCTGTGAACGATCATGCTTTTCTTGGGCTCTCGATTGATGGAAATGTATTTATGAGCATTAATTCTGCATTTCCATCAGATGGAGAGAACAATAATTCAAGGAGAAATAATTAAAGAAAAAGTAAACAAAGTCTGAATAGAAAGACATTATCAGAAATCGAAATTATTACTAATATTAATAATATAAATAGTATCGTCCTTTATAGAGTTTTACGAAGAATAACTAAAAAATACATTTCTCATAAGATCAAGAAAATAAAATATTTCAATAATACAATTTTAAAAGTTTTCGAAACTTTCAAAAATGTGAAAACCCATAATCGGATGACTCAAGATTCAATTTACTCACCGGAAATATTCATTAATGGCAACTAAATACTTGTATAAATTAGACACAAACTTTAGGACAGAAAAAATCTTCAACGTTGATACACAAAGAAAAACTGAAATGCGCTTAGTTGGAAAACTGGAAAAATAACTTGAAAGATTTCTTCATCAATGGCGTCACGAGGCTCATTCTTTGACGCTAATGTTGAAGTCGTCCCCTGTCAAAACCCTTATAAGCAGTCAAATCATAAGATGGAAAAAATGTGTTTTGTATTTGAAAAAAAAAAAAAAAAAAAAATTGAAATTTATATGAAATTAAAAATATTTATGAAATTGTTACGATCAAAAAAAAAGGAAGAGAAACTTGCAAAGGACAAAAAAATGAGACAAGATGATGGAAAATAAGTCCAAAAGAATCTATATTTTTTAAAATGATTAAAAAGAGAAAAACAATTTTCATAATCTTACGACATTAAAACAACAACAATGTTTAAATTCCAACTGAAGTAAGAATGAGAATTTTGAGGACGCAAAAGAGAAGCAAAAAAAAATTGTACGCGAGAATGAGAAAAAAAATTTATTACATTGAAAAATAATTCCGCGAGCCAGTTAAAAACATTTTGGCCATTGAAGAATTAATAAATGTATTTTAAATGTTGACAACATGTTCGTAAGTTTGTTACTTTTTCTACATCACTTTGCAGACTTCATTATCGACGCTTGCACAACATTAACCAAATGAAACGAATAAAATTGTATCATAAACTTGCATTGAAAGCTTGAAACGAGCAACTAGAAATTGGTATAATGAAAAAAAGAGAGAATTCCGCGTTTCCCCTCCAAAACGAGAATGTATTTCCGAAAAAACGAATTGGCTTCATACGATTTCTTCAATATAAAACGTGAAAAATATTTAACTTAGTCACAATCGTCTCAATACAACAAAAACAACGCGATCGCGAGTTTGAAAATATTTTTAACGCTCTACAGTTAGTTTGCGCGCGATAAAGTTTAATTAATTTTTTTAAAGGACTTATTGGCGTGGAAAAAATCTGGAAAAATAGAAAAACGAAAGGAAAATGTTCAAAGCTCCCATTTCCGAAAGAAAAATGGAAATAATTCCACCAGGAATTGAATTAAATAAATAAAATATGGAAATCGTCTAAACCAGAGCTGCACAACCGCGGCTTGATTGAGAATTTGAGAGCTTCAGAATTTTCTTCAGAGTGCAATTTTTTTTATATATTTTTTCATGTGACTTCGTGACTTCTGGCGAAAAAAAAAAATGAGTGAAGATATTTTTGTTTGTGTTTTTTTTTTTTTAATTATTGAATTTCGTGGATATTTTTTTTTCGCTAATTGATTTTCATATGCAATATGGACTTTTAACGGAGCAGAATTTTTTGCGTCGTTGGAATGTTTGCAAAAATAAATTTTCATCTATTTTTACACGCATCTGAAACCATGAACCCGAACAGCGCAAATGGGTGCCGACGTTTATAAAACTTATCTAAATATTTTGTTTGAATTTGCTAAAAATAGCATTAATAAATCTCGCTGAACTTAAAATTATAAATTTGTGCAAAAAAAAATATTTATGAAAATGATTCGATTTAAAATTTATTACTCTATGATATTGAAAAACTAAGGAAATCGAACGCTGATGTCATCGGTAACCGACGACGATTTCGGTCATAAAGCGTTGGCCATAACCATTTTTCGCCAAAAACTACATCTACGAAAATGCCAATTTTAGCGAATCTTTTCGCATTAATCAAGCAAAAGATCAACAGACTCCACGAATCTTACTCTCACGGTTAAAAGTTCAATATCTTCCAATGATGCTTGTGTGTAAACACATGAAAATATAAAATAAACGTCAACGAACAAATTTGGCGATTCCAATCATTCCCACATACATGCACTCTTTGGTCCATGACAAATAAGAAAAAATAAAAGTTGTTTGATTCAAGAAGATTCATCTCTAGCTCCGTTCAGCCAACACACATCCAATTTATATAATATAATATCTTGCAAGAACACTTGAATGTAAAACTGAGCTTTTTAAATTTTTAAAGAGACGACAACGACACACAACGATAATAAATACCCCACCGTTTGTTCATTTTGGGCGCCCCCATCATGCCATAAAAATAAATAAAATAAAAAAAAAATACATTCGCAATCGAAATTGAGCACGCGAAGCACAAAAAAAGCAAAATTCGCCTCAACTATCATAAAAATTGAATTTAATAGGAAAAAATCAAATTGAAATACTTACAAGCAAGAGTTTCGGTTTGTAAGAACTGAATTTCAAGGTTAGGAGCTTTTACAAGCAAACTCGTACATTGACCAATTGTTCGAAACAATTGACTTGTTGATTACGAAAAAAAGTGCCATATGGAAATTTAGATATGTTGAATCGTAGTTTTTTGCGTGACAATTAGAAATTTAAATGAGACAATTTTTTACGGATGACGAAGAAGAAGAAAAAAAAGCTAGACAAATAATGTCGATCTAAATATCTTTTCGGCTCAGAGATGTTCTCACTACGCCCGCCCCTCACATCTTTTAAATTGAAATTTTTTAACTGAACAGCGAGCGAGATGTATGGGAAATGCCAGATATGTCAATTGACAATGTCTGCTTGTATGACTAACTAACTGTTCATGTCCCGGCGTTTTATTTGATAAATAACTCTTTGATATTATATACTGATATCGTTAAATATAAAATTTCAACTCACACAGAACCAGTCTTCGCATATATTTTGTGAGCCCATTTCTTATCTCTCATTCGAAGTCGAGGCTTCGCAGGAAGTTTTCTGACCCTAAATGGAAGTTCAGCATATATGTAGTTTGTCTGGATTTAAAACTTTGTGAGTTTACAACCTGGGAATTAAAGAGGAAACGGACGAAACGGAAGTCGAACAAAATTCATTTAATTTACGAGAGTTTTGCCACGTCTAGAAGTAATAAAATGCGATGACGATGATGCTTCTGCATATGTGTTGGCGAATTTTGCGAAATAATAATAATTGTTGCTAGTTGTTTTGTGTATTTTTGGCCTCATGACTTGATAACGCAAAATGAATTTTTCTACTTCGTCGTGGCACCTTGAGCAGTTTAAAATTTTCATTTCATTTCGTAATTAATTTAAACCTATGTGAGGCAGTAAACTCCATATGTCTATACTATATAGATGTCGCTACTTAGTTCAAAATATTTCCATTTAATTTTTAAATTCCACTTTGGCATTGAATTCAAATTTGAATGTCTGTGCAAAAAAAAAAAACTGCTGAATAATATAGATCGCTCATATATATTGTGTGAAAGAAATAGAATTTTATGGCTAATGCTTGATTTTTTGCACAATATCCCACAGGTTCGATTTGCAAACAAGCAAAAAATGTAACACCATTCAGAACTGTTATTGCTTTTATGTTGATTATAGAAAAAAAATTATTTCAAAATCATTTCTATGAATAATAACCAATTAAGATCATCTATCTACATATCTATACGTTTTGCACAATTTTTTCACATATTTTAATATGAAATGAAACGCATACATGCAAATAACTAGTAATATTAAAAACGGAAATCGTTTCGCGGGAACCATTTTCATCTTGTATGTGATTTATCATCGCTGTTTTGTGCATTAAAACTCTCTTTAATTTGAGTTGAGAATAAACATCCACCGACTTGATTCGCACAAACAAGCTGGTGGTTGAATTGATGCATTAAAATGCCAAAAAAAATAAAACACATAACCAAAAAATGCGAAAATTTAATTCATTTCATTCTAAAAATGTATTTTTTGGATCGCGGAACAGCTGCTTCCTTTTTGCGTTTTTGCTCCACTCTCCCGAATTTATTCTATAAACGAGATATATAATCAACATCTCAGCCAGTGCATTCTGCTGCAAATGTTTATGAAAATTATGCTTTTAGTAGAGAAGAAAGATTATTTTGCCGAAATCATAAAATATTTATATTCATCTGCCTGTTGGTTGGTTGCATGATCATGGTGGTGGTCGTTTGTTGTTCTGTTGTTTTGGACATTTAAATTCACCAAAATATAACAACGGAGAAATAAAAAGAGTTAACGATGGGACGACAAGCTGCATAGTATTTTTTAAATGTCCTACATCTGCCTTTCTTCATGCTTCTCACAGCTACCAGCATAATATTTATATGCAATTTAGGAGTCATTTAAACCATCCTCGATATCGAAAACGGTCGACTGGTTTTTTAAATTTATTTGCACAATACAAAAAAAAGAACGTTTATCTCATTTCGATAATGCCGAATTTTTAAACGCCCCCACATTATTGCAGTTATGCAATTTCATTACGCTGCCAATGAACTTCAATGTGGACTTTTTTTCGCGTGGCATTATTTTGTGGCATTCCAAACTCGAAATTGAAGTGCGATGCGACCGATCACCATTTACAGGTATTTTTAGATGAAACTTTATTTATTTGACATGTTAAGCAAGATTCTACTCGACTGTAGACATCCAACAGGCGAGAATTATAGAAATCAGCTGACGTGGGATGAGGTGTTGTATAAAAATAGAGCTCATCTTGCGAAATTTTTCCTTCTTTACGAAACGGAATAAGAAAACAAAAAAGTTGTTGTGGCAGTTTTTTTTTTTTCTTTCAAGGAATTAGCGATTCACCGTAATTTGCTTGGGCAGAAAACGCTGACCATTAACACGGAGAGAGCAGCTGAAGGGTGTCTGCAAAAATGCACATGTGTCCGCGCAAGTCATTTAGGTCATTTACAAGTTTAAAGCCAAAAATTGAGTCATATAAGTTGTTTGGTTATAAGTTGTATTTGTCTCTCGTTGGACAAAAGTTTTTTTTTTTATTCAAATCATCTGCACATACACAAGCACACATACGTAGGAAACTTTTTTTTCCTCTTGATTGGAGTTCACCGTTCAGAACAACATTCTTAAAAGCTTTAAAAGAATGTTTGAACGTAGAGACTTTTAAAATTTAAATGGATTTCACCAATAATCTCTCGATGTTTTTCATCGAATAGCGATGGCAACAAGAAGAAGCTGGCTCGCTCGCGGGAGTGCAGAGAAGCTTCTGGCTAAATTATAGCACGACCAAATAAGAAAAAAAAGTGTTTATGAGAATTTCTTCTTTTTTTTTTTTTTCATATATTCAGTATTTCACCAAGATGTTTTCCCACCGTTTGAGCAAAAATCAAAAAAAAAAAGAAAAAAGAATTATCACATTGTGTTTGACGATATGAGATTTTTATACTGTGCGAATTTTTGGTAGTGGTTAAACATCATCGTCATGTGAGTCATTTCTATATCAAATTTACACTTTGTATGCTCCAATGCCATTGAAAATTTTTTTATTTCATTTTGGTATATTTAGTTAATGAACTCTTTTGGGCATATCAAGTGTAAATGAAAAAAAAAAAAAATAAAAAATATTTGCAAAATTCAACACATGCCTCAGCAAAATGGAACCGCACAAATTGAAAATCTTGCATTAAGCTCTCACCAACATCCTACAATCTCTGTTAAATTGCTTTTATCACATAAGTGATGAATCTCGTTTAGCTGCATTTTTCTGGAAGTATATTTTTTTTTATTTTTGGAACTCGCAAGAAATTGAAAAAGAAGGAAATTTTTTTTAATTGAGTTTTGTGTACTCGTTGAGGTCATCATGGGTGAAGCCTTCCTCGGATTCATGAAATGTATTGCGCACGCAACAATGAAGAAAACCACAAAAAAAATGCTTTAAGCGTTGAATTAATTTCACCGCAAAAAAAAACAGATCAAGGAACTTTTATGCAAATGATCGTGCGATGGGGACACAGTTGCGCATTCTCATCGTATACGCATTTTTTTCAAAATAATTAATTCATTCTTTTTTATGATGACAAAAAATCCGCAAACTTTTTAACGATCGTGCGTCGAATTATTAGCATATAAATTGCACGTTTTGCAAAAATCTATTCGATAATGCGTAAATCGCACAACGCACTCTGCTCATCCTTCGCCTTCATCACTAGAATATCAATTTATTTCTGCAAAAAAACCGTTTTTATGAATTTCAAATGCAAATTTTTTTTTTTAACAAACCATTATTTTAGTGTAGTCATCGTGGCAGGTCAATGGACACCAAAGAGTTTGCCTTTTAAATTGATTTCAATTTTCTTTCATATTGTGCGCAGCTTAGTGCATTCAATTTGATTTGATTCAATGTGTAAATTTCTTAAATTGTACACGAAATAAAATGAATAAAAAAATTGTTTTGATTTGATGCTAAAATATTGTGCTTGTTTCAGTTCATTGTATGCATTTTTTCATTTTAATTTTCAGTTCGCTATCGAAAGGAATCAATTCCATCAATCTTTTCGCACGTGGATTTTCAACAAAAAATTCTTTTGCAGAAAAATGTGAAAATTGTTTCAGTAAATTTCATTTAAAATTCCGACAGAACTTTAAATGAGATTAAATGCTTGGAAAAAAAATAATATATGATGATCAGCTTTTGTTATTATCTGCGGCCTAAAAAACAGAGATGAGCCCGGCGGCGTTTAGCGCGGAAATCATGTGCACATAAAATTTGTATATACTGTTTCGAGATACTGAATTTTGCACATGTGGCTGCTTTATCAATTTTCAAAATTATTTTTATGACTCAAATTCCAATTGATTCGCTAGCACTGATGACCTCCCAGCATGGAGAAATATGAAACTATTTTGGCATCACTTTTTCAGTCTCCGTAGCGAAAGTCAATATAATATTACATTTGACTTGTTCATATAATAGTCATGATTATTATCATGAGTTTTAATTATGAATCAAATTGGCAACCGTAACAAATAAAAGCCAGATTTTATTAGCTTCTAAAATTGAGTAAGCGATGATGAATTGTTGAAATTATGGAATTCAGCGTGATAAAAATTGCATGATTTTTCGATGATCACATCAATATAGATAAAAGCGCCGCGAATGTGGAATCTGCGAAGTTGGTTCATCGTTCGTGACGAAATCATGGTAATATGGCAACTGAATTTTGCAGTAGACATGCAAAAATGAATATGTAGAGAAATTACAAGCTCTGAACATTTTCAATAATTATGGATTTATGGAAAAAGGAAGTGAGAGAAACATATTTAACTTAAAGCAAATTGATAAAATTCATAAAATTAATATGCTGAACTTTTGATAATTTTTTGCGAACCTTGCTTTCATGTTATTACGTCGCTACTGGGACGATGGACAGTTGCTTTTTTTATTATTATTGTTCAGCATATGTGGAATGTTTGAAATTTCCTGTTGATTGTAACTGAATACGCGTTGTGGTCGATGAGCGTGAAAATGCCTGTAACATAACTATAGAATTATGATTAGAACAGTGTTTTTTATGCAATAACAAAAAAAAGCGCATGCATTACAAAAAAACGTGCCCAACACCAAAACAATCCAGCAAACAAGTCCACAATTCACAATCCACATCAGCAAAAGTTGTGAATGAAATTTAAAACTCAATTTCCAACGGATTTGTTATGCACTAGTAAATCTAATTAAGACACGCAATGATTAGATACGCGATTGGAATGCTTTTCGATAAGCCTTTTTTTCACTTTGAAGCGATAAGAAACACTTTTCAAATCAATTTATGCCAAACAAGTGTTAAAAAAAAGTCGAAAACTTAAAGCCAAAGACACAAAACTGGTCGCTCATTCATTCATAAAATTTTGTACTTTTTCTTAATGTTGGCAAAAGACCTTGAATGTCTTTTAAATCTCGCACAGGTTATTGTTATTTGCTCTCAAGTTTTCTATCCATTTAGCGCTATTACTATTACTTCGAGGAAGGAGCAGAGCCAAAGAAATATCTTCTTATTTTTCAGCATCTTGGCAGTGCTTTCGGGATCATTTCACGATGATGTTTATAATAAATAAATTTAATACTTTTTATTAATTTTTACAGAAATCAACAAATTTATTAAAAACCCAAAAGTCTTACATGTGTGTGGCAATGTGGCACCGTGTCAGGGCGATGACGACAAGTGCTCTTGAATAAATATTTCGACTAAATAAACTTTTCAATTAAATTTTAACTTTGAAATTCGCCGAAAGTTTATTAAATATTCACAACAGAAAAAAAAAGTTTAAGGAAATTTAAATTTTTTTGCGAGACACTCAAAACTAAGTTTTATGTGCATATGTCGGGTAATCTTATCAACTGTATAAAACGTAAAAAAAAAAATTCGGGGAAATGTAGTATGATAAATTTGTCTCCAATTTTATTTATGGCACTGACTATGTGCGTTTTTTTAAGGGCAACACATGAGAAATGCAATATATGCTTCTGATAACATTCGATCGCTCATGAAATTTCATTTTAAACGTGTATGTGTGAGCCCATTTAATTTTTAAATGGAGTTTAAATATCAAAAAAAAGTGTGTGGTTGTTAAACTTCTTGTTATTCTAAATTACCAAAAAAAAAAAAAAAAAAGAAGTGACTAGAGAACGTATAAACTTTTCTATGTATGCTATTGATAGATCAATAAGAATGGAATGTCTTAAATCATTTTTTTTTGTAATATATTGCAAGCATAAAGGTGATTGGCCGTTTGTTGGATGATTATTCAAGGAGAGTGCAAAAAACTGCTAAATTATTCTACTATAGAGATAGAGTCGAGCAGACAGGTTTCGCATACGACGGACGAGAATCTGCTGGTTTTGAGTGCATTCACATTTTCGGCAATAGACTCGATCGGACGTCGTCGTCGCATAAAGTGAATTAACTGGAAATTTATATTTTTAGCACTTTCAATTTGACGAACGCGTAGTTCACATTTCGTGAAGCGACATCATTCGTGCGAGCGTTTCATTCAGGTAGTATGGAAATGTATGATAAAAAAACTCAATAAAAAAAGTTGAACAAATATTAACTGGATTTGCTTAACCTCATTTCTATACAAGACACTGAATTCTACTTTAGTACATACATATATTTATCGCTTATCAATTACAGAAAAAGAAATGAGTTATTGCAAGAAGAGCAGAAAAAAAAAATATTTCTCAACTTTGTGTGCTCTTATCTAAGTTAAAATTATTCATTGTACGTGCACCGATGTATACAATTGCAAAATTTCCGCGAATATGAATTGAAACATAAATAATCACATGGCTTGGCGCATCAGGCATTTTTTTTACTTCATTTAATGTTGTGTGTATACATTTTGACTGCATTGTATGTTTTATAGGCACTTTGCAACAAGTGTTTCATTTTTTTTTCTTTGTTAACAAGTGAGGTAACACGGCCAAAACTTATAAATGATTCCTGAGCACACATATGACAAAATAAGAAAAAAAAATTATTCAAGTCGTGTCTCGTCGTTGTCGTCATGAGAATGGAAGGAAAAAATTGGAGCGTTTGATGGCGGTTCCTAAATTGCATTATTTTTGACATGAAAGACAACTCGTTATGGAAGTGTTTCATCAATGCAAAATAAGAATGTAACAAGGTTGATTGACCATTTTAATCAAATTAAATTATGGCTGCGAATTCCATCCGACCAAAGGTTGCACTGAGAATTCCTATCAGAATAACTTTTTATGCTGATCCAATCAAATTCTTGTGCCTCATATCGCATCATTTCCATGAATTTCAACATTATTAATTTGAGCATTTGGAATGCAGTAAAATGGCACGAGCAAGTAACTTAAGAAAGTAAAATAACTTTCGAGAAACTAAAAATAAATTAAAATTTTCCGCTTATCAGTTGTGAAGAAGTAAACCGCAATCTTATCAGAATCATTGCGTGTTCTTATCTTGCAACCGCACAATCTAAGACGTTTAAGCGAAAAACTCATTGCCATTTAAAATTTAAAGACCATTGAGTAGTGCCCGGCTAGTGATGATGCAAGTTGCGAATTAAGAAACGAAAAAACATTTGTCAAAAAAATCAAAAAAAAAACGAATCTTAAAATCTTATAAGATATTTACTGAGAATAAACTGAACTACTACTTAGGAAAAACACGGATAGGATAGAAGAGAAGGTTTTTGAGTCATATATTCCTTATTTACCGAGGCACATTGCAAAAAAAAAAATGATGTATACAAAAGAGCAGCAACAAACCGGCACCGGCAAAAACATATGAGCGACACATTCAAACGCAACTTTACATATAACACTATAAACCCGATAAATGCCGAGAGAGGAAGAGAGCCAAAGCCGATGTTTGTTCTTTTATTTTGAGACTGTGAGTCGTTACTATCTTGCTGTTTTGGTATAAAGCAATTGAATGCTTTACGTCGTGCATTCTCATCTCTCTCGGTCTCTCGGGTTTCTTTTTATATTACGATCACCCCGATCACAACAATAACACAAAACCGAAAAAAATATAAAAACAGCAAAACTTTTACTTCATTTCGGCTTCAATTTTCTCGTGCTTATTCTACATTCAACATTAGTTCGTTGAACATCATCTGAACACGAAGCAAAAGCATTCAAAGTTTTTTTTATTTTTATTTTTTATTTTTCCTTTTTTTCATACAAAAAAAATATTTGTGTTGGCTCTTTTTTCATACAATATTTCGAGTGTATTTTTATCAGTAAATAATTTTAAGACAATCAAACAGTGAGAAAACGAAATAGAAAAAAGAAGTGTAATTGATTGAAAACTTTTGGCAATTAAATTGATAACATTTATTTTCTTTTTTTTTGGTGGAAATCTAAAGTGAATTAATAAATATATAAAGAAACTTCCTGTCGAAAGTTCTAATTGCTTCTGCCCATTTTGCCCACACACATACGCACAAAGTAAAATCAAATCGCATCAGGATGGATTTGTCCTGCAACGAAACAATGATTAATGATGTTGAAAATGAATACAACATTTATGTTGAATTTCGGACGGATGATGAAAAGTCATCGACGTCATCTTCCGCAACAAGTGTTGTAGGTGCACAGGAAAATAACCATCATCAAGCCCAGTTGCAGATGCATTCAAGTAGCATTGCTAAACTTCATTCGAATGCTTGTGCTGATCCAACATTTCTCAATGATCGCTGTTTGAAGAATTTGCTTACATCGCAAGTGCGCTACAAGACACCATCATGCAACTACTTCAACACAGTCCAGAAAACTCTTACACCTCAAATGCGAAAAATTGTTGCTGAATGGGTCATTGAGGTGAGTGAAATGTTATTTTATTATTTGGTGGTACAAAAGTCGGGGTGTCATTTGTTTTCAAATCGATAGTAGAGAGAAAAATAAAAAGACGGAAACCGTAAAAAAAATTAATTACACAAGTCCTGTGCCGAATGTCAGAACCCTCAACAATAACATTTTCATTTCGGTTCAACAGTTTGTTAATTGCCAGTTGGACTCTTGCAGGACATTTTTTTAGTTGGAGTTGTATTAAATAATCAACACATTACAATCAAATAACAACACGAAATTATTTAATGACTGAACCGCGTGTTGGTATCGAATAAGGACGAAAATTCCTTTACAATGCATTTGCTGATTCCCGTTTGTAGTTTGAGTATTTCAAGACAAAAATACCTTTACATATAATTTTTATATTAAAAACGGCAGCTGGTCGTTCACCGTCGTAGAATTCTCCTTAATATTTTTTTTTCTGGTTACGATAGGAGTAAAAGGTATTGCAGCTGGCTTGCGAGGCGACCGGTACAAAATAATAATAATAATATTAAAGAAAAGAAAAGAAAAAAAAAATAACATCTTCGTAATATTACAAGACGACGAATGAAAAAAAAGGAACGCAAAGCCGAAAAGTATCGAAGGTAGTACAATTAAAATAAAAAAAGGAGATTGTGAGTAAACGCAATAAAGGGAATTGAATGGGAATCGGAGCGTCCCATCCATCAGATGGACAACAAATTTCTTGTAAGACATTAATCGTATAAGGAAGACGCAATGTGCTGGTTGATGCACATGGAAATTAACCATATTATAAGAAATTCAGATAGTCGCATAGGGGTTGATTGCCATAAGAAACAAATGTCATTTTTAGTTTCTTACATTTGAAGAAAATGACAAATTTCCGTTTTCCGTGCACTTTCCATGGATGCATGAGCAGGTACATAGGTTGCCTGTGCCACCGCTGCATATCCCGCGGAATCATGCAAGGGTTCCTATACACTCGTTGAAGTCCTTTATTCCTTCCACATATTCACTGAAATTTTAACCGACAAATTGAAAACGTTACGAAAAAAAAATATTTTCACCCAAAAAATTATCAAATTTTCCAACCAGTTTTTAATCCTTGAAGAAGAAATCATTAGCATTTTCTTCCTTAAATAAAAATCATGCAGCCTGCGTTCAATTCTCCTATACCGTCTCAACGAAAACAATTGAAACGTAATTCACTTTTGCCTGTTAATACAGAAAATTTTAACTTCGTTAATTCCAAAAAAATGAGTTCAATGGATTTCTTGCACAATATTCAAACGGGTGACATAGCACCGATGGTAGTAATAGCAGATGTTACTCAATTTCTTCTTATTCTTACCTTTTCCTTATTATTTTCCCCCAGGTTTTTTTCTTTTAATATAAAATCGTCTACGTCTTCTTGTACTCGAATCGAGATTGTACAATGAAACGCAACAGTTTTTTTTTTTTCGCTCTGTCTGTGTATGTGTGTACGGACAAAATTTCATTGTTTAATGCAATGTGACAAACAATCACATACTATCAAAGGACTCTTTCTTAAAAGAATCCTTCAATCTAGCAAATAAGGCAATAATAATATGCGAAAAGGGATTTTTCTTATGGACATATGGAATCAAATGAAGCGAACCAAAAGTGGCAAATGTGCCACAAAATGCAGACGAAAAATTAATTACGCTCATGGACAAATTTTTTTTTTTCTTGCAAGATCATGGCAAAAAAGGAAGACATTGAGTCCATTGAATCCTATTCTTCTCAGAATCAGCTCTGATTTTATTTGTCTCATCTACCTGAGAAAGTTGCACATCACCTACCTGGGGATGAATGTTGATTAGAAAGGTTTTTATTTTTACAACCTTTTTCTCGCAATTTTCTTAAGATATTTTTCTTTTTGACCTGAAAATAAGTGAAAAATTGCAGAGGGTTGCAGAAATCCCATTCAATTTCTCCTTCGAGAATGATTGTGTGCCATCAATTTCATGCAAAGAAAACAAAAATATATGTAACAATGCATCATCAATAATAGTATCATTGTGAGATTTCTCATAAGTTTCTCCCAATATTGAACATCTGACTAAATGTCGTCATGCGACTACGCAATAAATCTTTGAGCGCACGAGAAAAAAAAACTTTCCCATGAGATGATTACTTCAATGTCAAAATTACAAAATCCATTCAGGAAATGTTGATTAGAATTGCGCAATCAACGAAAAAATCTGCAACATTTTAAATGTTTCAAAGAGAGCTTTTGGTAAAAAGCTTTTTTTTGCGATAAAAGCTTTAAAACTTTCATTCTGATTGAAGCAGTTGTACAAAAATCATTTCCAGCATTGGGTTTTTAATAATTTTCACAGTCATTTTCGACTATAATTCAAAATCATAATAATTTTTTTTTATTATAACATTCAAATGTGTTTGCGATCACGAGTCAATAAACTTTGAAAGTGAGTAACAAAAAAATTCTAAACAAAAATCCATTTAAATGTATGTTTTTTTTCCTCGATGGCAAAATGAACAACGAACTGGCGATTTAATCCAATTAAAATTAGGTACGAAAAATTCATTGTTTTGGAACAATAAACGCCATAGTTTTGTGTATGATCAGATTCACTTTACACATTATTTATAGCAGCACTATAAAGTGATTTAAATGCCGTACAACTGTTGGTAAGCGCTCCAGTGTGAAATTAAAAGGCCAACATTTTGCTCAACATTTTATTGCTTCAATTCATTTCAAGCGAATTGATAATGCTTGCTCAGGGTTATTAAAAAATTATTCAAGCGAACGCATGTTTTTAATTCTCATTCTCTGGTTCCTTAAATATGAATTTGCCCTTCAACTCTATATTCTCTTATTACATGATAAGCAAACGTTGCGTTTATGGTTTATGCCGTCGCCAAATTAATCTAATGTTTCCCACCGTTTGAGAACTTTATGAGTTTTTTTTTTACTAAATAACAAATAATACAGGTATCAAGAAAAGAAAAAGGAAAACCGGCAAATAATTTACATTTCCTTATAATTATAGCTGAAGGCATTTGCTATGTCACTAAGTGGTTAGTTTGCTGTTGTTCATGTTAACGGCATTGGGTTTCGTTTGTGATGCGCTCGAGTAAGTTTATTCGGAAATTTTAATATACTTACAATGAAGACTGGGCCTCCTGATGCCTCATTCTTTTCGAAACTACTCGAGCGTTCACTGGCCGGCGACTGATGCCGCTCGCTTTTCACTGTGCTTTTTTGGCGTTAAAACAGACGCGTGCAGTTTGTATAAATTTACAAAAATGATCTGGCATAATAATTAAATAGCATTGTGTGACTAATGGCGCTACGACACATAAACTCTGGTTATTTTACTGATAACAAGTAAATGGCGCTGATACAAAGACCAAAATGACCCTCAGATAAACTTTATGTTGATTTGCGTAATCGGCTCAACATGAATAAATTGTTGCAAAACATTTAGATTTCCTTTTCGTGGTTACGCGATATCACCACATTTCCAACATTGTGTATCGACGACTATCGAATAAACCACGTTTAGATTATTTTCCCACATAAAGTATGAATGACGTCACTTTTTTTTCCAACGGCTAAACATAAAGTTTGAAATTCTCGTAGCATAAATGAATTTCGGTGATCAGAAAATTAAAGCTCTCTGAAAGTCTTCGCGATAACTTACAAAGATCAAAGTACTGAGTATAATTAAAAAAAAAATACGAGACCGCACAAAAATAAAAAGAATATTAATATTTCGTTCCATTCAATTTGCCATTGTGACTGCGACAATACAATCATTACGTCGCTTTTGACTCTTCGAAGCCTGAAGAGCTTCTTACATTGCCTTATATTGAAACTGGCAAAGAATCAATTTGTATTGCTCAATGTATTCAACTTCTTCCTCTACCTTCCAACCAACCATGCAAGCACAACTAGTCGGCATCAACGAGTTAGTGGCTCTTTAAATTATTAAATCGCAATGGTTTTTCGCAAACAGCACATAATTTCCATTTCCTCCGAGCGTCTGAGTCGATTTAACGTGTGACGTTGCTAATTTTAATTATACATGCGATTTCAGCTGATCTAGCTATTGCTGCCAACCAACACTAAAATAGTAAAAACACGAATTCCCTAACTATGAAGATCAATGTTAACACATTCAATTCACACATTTTCGAGCTTAAGCTGAACAACCAGCGACTGACGACGTAATGAAATAGAGAGTATTTTTCTAGTGGCTTCTGTCGGTTTGTATTGAACGCAAAAAGCATTTAACATAAATTATCATTTCTATAAAAAAAAAAAAAAAAAAAAATTAAATTTGCTCTATTGGATTTTCGGATAGTCGGAGTTAGCTCGCTCGCCGCCGATATAATATGCACGAGTGAGAAAAGAAAAACTCGAAATAGATAACGACAGTGTTTAATTAAAATTCGGCAATGAAACTCATTCATAACGCTGTTCGATTCATTTCAATGCCAACCCGGTAAAGCCGGAAATTTTTCTCTTTTTAATTTCTTGCGCAATTTTGGACCCACGAGATGCTGACTGGCTTATAGCACACAACGCAAAGAGCACAAATATTTGTTTTTGATCTTGAACAAGTTCATTCACATGCCAATTTCGAGTTTTTTCCTTCTCTATTACTAAACAGCGTCGATAGAGCACTAACAGCATCACTGGTGAAAATCTTAGAAACTAGAAACGCGAACCGCAACTATATTAAGGAATTGCGATCGTATGTGCGAACGAACAAATAAAAAAATAAAACTGTTCCACGAATATGTAAAAAAAATGAATTAACATCTTAGATGTGTATAGGATCAATAGGCACAAGGTCAGTAGACTGCGCAAAAAGTTGAAAGGCCCAAATGAAGGTTTTATATCTCCCTAGAAATCAATCTCTAAATGACAACTCGATATCGGTTAGCTAAAGCTAAATACCTTAAACACGTACTTTTCCTACCTACCTTCCTTAAAAACCTTCATGAGAAAATCAATCACAATCGGGTTCTTTTGCCAAGAAAAAGAAAATCCAACTCTGATCAATGTGCCACGTCCCCGGAGAAGGGGTACGAAAAATCTCATTCGCAAATAATTTATTACGCTTTTTTTTGTGTGTTAAAGATTGTGTGTGCTGTTGATGTTGGCTGTTGCTGTTTTTTTCTTCTTCGGGGAGATTATAGAATAATAATAATAAAACAGACCGAAATGGATGGGAAATATTCGTGCGGTTTTAATCAGCCAGTATGAGTAAGCTAGCAAATATTTAAGTGATTGTGTTCCATGATAATGGGCCACTAATTAAAAGATCCATAAGAAACACATTTCGAATGATGTGACCCAATCAAGCATAATAGTCGACGACGTTATAATTCGCATGAACATAGTTTCCTATATTGTGTGCGTTAAAGACCTCAATTTCAGTCTGACATTGGCCGATGAGTTGTTGTCTAGGCCGATGGATCGTTTACAAATATGTATAAATAGGTAAAGAAATTATGATGATCAGGTTTTTTTTTTCTCTCCTTGGTGGAATATAATAAAAATGGGCCTTAATATATTCAAATTAAACAGCACCACACAAAGGAATGCGAAGCCCCGCGAGCCAATTTTTATTAGCTAGAGCTAGTCTGTCTGGCTATAACGCCGCGCGGTGATGAGAGCGAGAGGATGTAATCAACAAAACATCACAAGCGACGGCCTGATATCTTTTGTCACTGATCAAGATAATAACGATTTCTTAAGCTTAAGCCTGGCATCGCTTAAGAAATATCTCACAGGCAGAATTTGCCAAAAAAATAAAAAAGAAAAATAAAAAATTGCCTTCCCTTGAACTTTACTAAAGCTCTCTTGTGTCTTGATATCGCAGCAGCGCGCAGCTTGTGGATTCTGTTTTATGATCCACAAAAGAAGGCAACAAAAAAAATACTAAATAAAACAAATTTTAAGAATGAAAAATAATCATAAAAAATTGCTCCAGAGCTGTGTGCTCGCTGCGAATGTGTGTTTGCGCAATATGTACGCAATATTTCAAAAAATAAAAATGTTTTCATAAAATAAAAAAAGATTGAAACCAAAAGATTGGAATTCTTTCGGCATTTGAGCAAAGTTTCGAACGATATGAACACACAAAAGTTAATTAACTGAATCCTTATGAAAGCCGGTCGGTCGGACCTCAATGAATTAAATGTTTTCAATGTGATTATTATTGTTGAGGGTCCACAAGTAGGCAACAAAAAAAAAATAACAATAAATCAATTAAAATTTGTTAAAAATATCTGTCAATTTTAGAGTTGTTGTACATATAAAGACTCAATTTTCGCTGAATTTAAATGTGTGAGATCCCTTTAAATGACCCAAATAATAGCTCAATATTCCAATTTGATTTAGATGGATGGAAACGGATGGACATATGAATTAACCCTTATGCATATTAGAGCCCATTCAACATTGGTGAAAGTTCATTTAAATTGGACTAAACTATTAATTGAGTCGTAACATGATCCATTCATGTTAAGGCACAATAACATTGCCTGGAAAAGAATTCAACTGCAAGAAAAGCGCAACACAGTCAACTGATAATTGGTCGATTTATGAGCCATCAGATTAATGAGTGTGTGGAAAGTGAAAATTGCCATAAATTTTTATGTGTGAAAGAGAGTGCTTAGGTAGATTATGTGCAAGCATGTTCACCATGATCCTATAAAGCACCAGAAAATTGAGTTTCACAAAAGGCAAAGGGGGATCGCATGCATGAGCATATATTTTAAAGAACATCGCTCGAGTCCATAATAAGGGTAAAATTATGATCACTTTCACTTTATAAAACAGATTCGAATAGAGTAATTTTCAATAATCGAAGGCTCACTCACTGAAGACAGAGAAAAAAGGGTCGATCACACAGAGAATTTGGGACATGCACAATTTCTAATCTAATTTATGCTCCTGGGAATTTTTCATTTTTATTTTTTTTTCACTCGCTCTCTGTGTCTTTCAAACTCATCAGCATGTCAGTCACAAATCAACACTAAATTCTATGAGAAAAAAAGAAGAGAAATATAAGTTTGGCAGAAGGGTCCGAATCGTATTAAAATTATCTTTCGTCCAATTTTGACGCCATTGAACTGCAAAATTCTAATATCTAACATAACCAACAACAATTTCTATTCACGATTGAAAAATTATAAAAATGTGTAAATTGAGCACACCCGATTTGCGCAGAAAACCCAAAATGTTCATCAATAAATAGCTTCCCGAACATCAACCAAAAAAAGCCAAAGTTATTTGTCGTTCAATGACGTGATTTTTTTTTTTCGCCTCGCCGCCGAATAAAAATTAATTCGAAATGAGCAATACGAGCCGACCAAATACTACACCAACTCGCGACGAACTCAGCAATTCTTTTTTTTTTTTTTGCAACAGGCCCATATCGTACAAATTTATATTTTGGGTATTTAAATGTCATTCTTTAGACTACTTATTGAACACATACAGCCAATGAAATCAATTTCGTTTTTGTATTTGCGCGAGGTTAATGACTGATATGTCATAAACGGATGACACCCGTGTTTATTTCATTTAAACATGCACATATTTGTACAAACAAAAACATTTTTTAAAGAACAAGGCATTTAAAGGAAATTCATTGAATATTTTATCTCCTTATAGATGGCGCTGCCATTCATTATCACATAAATCAAATATTGTACTTTAGTTTCTTGACCTATATGCCACCCACGCAGTTTAGTTGACAGAAGACAATTCTTGTCGTCACAAAACGCAATAATGCGTAGAGTGCCGGTGGTGAAATGAATAAAAATAGAATCTTGAAGGCACCGTTTTCGCAATCTTTCCGCACTTCCGTGGGTCACATCCATAGACGCGAAAATGAAAGAAAAAAAAAATCATATACATTTTGAAAAGAATAATGAACAAAGAGAAAGAAACGACGATCGACTATTTTTGGACCTTCAAATTTCACTTTTACTCTCACCCGTCTGATGTTCTATTTTTACGTGAGAAAATGTAAAATAATAATATAGGCCGGAGGAGACTCGCGGCTAGCCGGCGTGTAGGCCGTAAACAGACTTCATGAAAGCATGTGGAAACAAGGCGAGAAAGCAAAAATAGAAAAAAAAATTCGCTTTTAATGTTTAGAAAAGTCGATGTAAAGAAAATCGTGAAGAATTTCGCTTACATCGTCTCTGTTGAGCCTACGAACGAGCCGTTGTATAATAATAACAAATTATAAATTGTTGATGTTTCCAGCTGATGTGGAAAATTTGTGAGTCAATTCTATTTGGCTCGTTCTTTTTTTTTTCTTGCGAGGGATTTAAATATATCGCCACTTTAAGACGCCAGCTGATGATGGCGCAAATGAAGTCATGGGTGATTTTGAAAGTCTTTATTTATGAATTTTGTCTCCATTCGATTAAAAATTTGAATTCTGTTTATAATCGATGGAAAAGCATGAAAGTCACATAAATTTATTACTATTTACTGTTTGAAGGACAACATTTGTATAACGCATAAATTATCAAAATTCATTATAGAATTTTGGCCCCAATTTCGTTCATTGCCGCGAACGCGGCAGTTCACATGACATTAAAATCACCTTTAAAGTCAAAAAAATTAATATTTATGCGTTGCTCACAACACACATGAAAAAAAACCGTTCATTGCAAATTAATCAGATGTATTTCGATTATTAGTTTAATCCTATGATGCTATAATAGAACTCTATTGGCGATCCAGCGCGATCGTTTCTTGGGAAAAAAAAATTTAATTCTCTTCTCATTGTATTTTGCGCATTAAAGCAACAGCGAATGTCTAGAAGAAAATGTGCGAACACCAGCAGACTTTTAAGTAAAAATTGAACTCTTTTTCTATGAAGGCGATTTAATTTTTAAATGTCCGCGCACAAAAAAAAATAAAATCGACGGAAAACTTTTTTCACTTTTTTTACGCATTTCATCGCCCAACCCGGTAGTCGAGACAGTAATTTTATTATCACAATTTTAAAAGAAATACACATTTTCATCATCTTCATCATCAGCTGATGCTGTGTTGTCGATTGTTGTCAAGTGGGCAAAGACGTGCGACTTGCGAGATGATTTTGCGTGAACAATGAATGAATGAAAGAAAAATAAGTAATAAATATAGCAAGAGAAATTAAACCAGAAATAATTGTGCCATTCAACGACCGCGTAGAAGCTATAAAGGTGCTTCGTCCTTTTTCTCTACATAAAAATATTCTCGTAAAAAAAAAAACCGAACGAGGAATTTTGACGACCCTAATGTGCTCAATCTCGAAGACGATCATAAAAAAAAAACGTTTCGTAGATTCTTTTTCATACAACCACAAGACAGAAGAACGATAAAAGACCCGAAAAATTTTGCAGCAAAAAATAAAACTAATAATGCACGCTTTATAACTTCCATGGAATTTCGTATTTGATTATCGTCTTTCTCGCTCTCTACACATTTGACTCTCTTTGACCCACACAACTTAAAATTGGAAGAAACTTAACGGGTTGGAAAATGCAAAACAATTTAAATTTGAGGATTTATTTTTTAACGGAATTTTAAGACGCAATTAAATCTTCAAAAAAAGGATTAGGATTTATCAGGAGATTATCGCTTTACACAGGACCATCAAGGGACCCTAAAAATATACATAAAATTCTGAAAGTATTTCCAACTTTTATATATCGTCAAAAAAAAAAGAACTCTCTGCTGTTTGCATACTGATTTCATGCCATTCGTGAAACATTCTTGCCAACAAAATATACGAGACGACAAGCTCATTACATCAACATTTTAAATACCTTACGGCCATCAAAGCTCACACACGCACTCAATATGATTTAAGACAAAGACGACTCGGTTTCTTGCGAAAGAGCAATTTGATCGTTTTGCTTTTTGGACTTCATCGCAATGATGAAGGCAAAACTGCGAAATTTTAGCGGCACCTTGGGCTAACATTCTTTGTTGACGACTCCCATGAGAATCATTAGGGCAATCTGCGACTCTGGTGTTGAAAGTAAAAGAATTTGCAAAAATGCAATCAAATCATCATCACTTTTTTTCTGCGGCATATCCTGCCGTGTATCTGATTTTATTGTAAATTGTGGTGAAAATTGAAAGTTGTAAAATCATTTTTTACGAGCTTGGAAGTTTAAGATTCCGATTCTTTCTTTTTATTGCACATCTCAAATGTCCATTGTGCAACCATTATTGAGATATGAAATGTTAACTTTTATTACAGTTTCGAAATATAAAATTTGCCACTTTATATGACCTTAAATTGAGCCAGGGAGACAACGTCAAATTACAATCAATAAAATATGAGATCAACATCATAATGTCTGCCATTTATATGTTTAAAGAAGCAAGTGTAAGCGATGTTTGTGAGTTGCTTGTTAATCGAAGTTTAGTGACCCACTCGATTTTGTTTTCATATTATCGTGACGCATATGTTTAATTCAATCGAATATCCGGTCGCCGAAAACAAAACTAAAAAAAAAAATAATTCAAAGTGTCTGAAATGTCTGGTTTGACGTAATATCATCGATGTTATCGTACATGAGGCTTTAGAAAAAATCTTCTGTTTTCTTAAAGACAATGAAAGCACAACAAAAGCTATAAAATTGTATACGCTTTTTAATCAAAAGGATGTTTGAAATTGATGTTGAAATATTCTTATTTGATGTTGAGCCGTCGACGTCAAGCGTTGGAGAAATAAATTTGTATTTAACGAATATAAGTCAGTCATGGAGCGGCCGACAGTAATTGAGTCTTGAGTGCCATACAGCACAACTTGTGATTACGTGGCATTATTATCAATTTAAATGTGTTCGCTTTTGTCTTCAGCCTGCAAATACTTTTTTTTTTCCATTTCCAGACGTTAAACGTGCTTTTTTGTTGGTTGCCACCAGACTGAGCGAGTGTACACGAGGAAGGGTTCGCGCATTTTGTATAATAAGATGCAAAAAAATAGTTTCATAGAAATTTCAATAATAATGAGAAGCGACTGATGATGAAAAATCAAGTCTAACTTGATCCACCAGAGAATATTATTTATTTCACCCCTTTCAGGTTCGAATCGAATACGAAATAAAATTAAATTCCATTCTCACCGGCGAACGGATCAAAGCAGTAAGAAGAAGAATGAACTCGGTCTCTTTTTTTTTTTTTTTTCAAAAAATGAAAGGAATTTCAAATGAACAAATATATATAAATATAAAACTATCAACAGTCAAACCACATCGCTGCCTGTTATACAAGGTCAAACGAATAGATGTCGTTGGACATCATAAAATAGTATTTGCGATTCATATATTTAAGCTACGCAATGACGATCTAGTGCCCATCCCATCCCTGATGTCTAGTTTAATTATTTCTCGGTTAATGATTGGGTTCTTCCAATATCAGATTTCTGTAGCAGTCAAGGGATGGCTGCGAAAGATTTCTTTAATAAAAACATAGTTTGAGCCGCAAAAAATGTAATTTATTATAGTTTGATTTCTCATGCGAGCGAGAGGCTCTGGATTAAGGCAGGAAACGTTTATGATTATTCGTAACAAAAAAAATAGATGAGCTATCAATTTATTATGCCATTTAAGTTTCCTATGTATATTTAACAACAAATTAGAATAGATAGTTTTCGGTTATGTTAACGAGTGTGTGCCTTTATAACGATTGAGACCATTGGCACTATTACTCCTTTCAAGGTTTTGCCACACGCAACAGCATAAAATATAACGTATCGTTTTGTGCTCAATAACTGGCTATATAGCAATTTTGTTATTCTTGTCGACCCTCTCGTTTTGTGAAAATGTCTCAATAAATGATCAATGAACTCTTTCCGCGGCGAGACGTCAGTAAGTGTACTCGCGGTTGAAATGAAAAGAAGAAGAACAAATTGTTTGGAGATAACATTATCACTCGCCTTTTTTCGTTGATTTACATTTGCTTTTTTTTTGCTCGTTCATTTTTTTCTTACATTTATTTAAAATAAATATATTTCCGGTTGATATTCTTGTGTAAGAAAATTGCCAAATTCATTCATTGATAAAGCCTCAGATACTCAAAGGCGCTTTATCAGTTCCATTGATATTGAAAATGTGACATAATTTCTCATAAATATCACCAACAAAACTAGAAAATGAAATGTTGTCGAGTGATAGAATATCAATGAATTGTATTTGTTAAGTTATTTGCAAGGAAATTATAGCACCTGGATGACACCTTTTGATTGTCTTTTGTAAAAAACAGCCCTGTTTCCTTCTTCCGCATTTTGTCATTGTTGTGCAAATTCGTTATGGAAAATTCTCAAAATATTCGCACAAAGTTCTTAAAGAAAAAATAGAAATTTTGTTTTGTTATGCAAAGAATCAATTACACAGTTTTTCGGGCGTTTGGCTTTGATGCAGGGCGACATTTTATGCAGGAAGTTTCAAATCAATTCCAGACGATGATCTCAAAAGTGGATCACATCGCGGGCACACACAAAGAAATGAAATTTAAACTTCCATAACTAATATATATTGGCAATATATAAATATAATTTGCGGTCACATTGTGCAGTCGATGTGGAGCGAGATGAAAATATTTATATGAAAATTAAATCAATTCGTCGAATTGGAAACAAACAACAAATAATAATTTTTTTTTTTTATTTCTTTATGACCCCACAACAAAGTTTTTGCCGCATAACATATTTGATTAAACATTTCTTGTTATCTTCTTTTTTATTTATTTATTTGCAGTTGTGTGAAGAGCGAATGTGCCAAGAAGAAGTTTCCATACTGGCCATTAACTATATGGATCGAGTATTGAGCATATTGCCAATCAGTAAAAACAATTTGCAACTCTTGGCAGCGACCTGCACATTTCTGGCATCAAAACTTCGTGAACCCTCAACGCATGCACTTCAACCCGATGTTCTCATCTTTTATACCGATAATAGCATCACGAAAAGGGACTTGATGGTAAGTGGATATTTTCAATTATAACAGCTTAAATACCTCGCGCGGCTAATTATCCTTTAAGGATATTTAAAGAGCCAAACAAAATTCTCAAGAAATTCATTCCACCAAATGCCAGTGTTGGAGCGCAAACAAAACATTTAACAAAACACCACTGAAAAGTGTCGGCAACTTGTTGCTAAACAGGCATCCACAGAGCAAAGTTAAATATTTTCATTAAGGATGGAAACTAAATAGAGGGAATAATCGGTGGCTCATTAACGATACTCGTCGTAGAGGGAAAACTTGAAAATTAAATATTTGCTCATCGTCACATTTTAAAATGTTCTTTACATTTCCCAAGAATCATTCTCGCACACAAATTGTGTTTATGCTCTTTCTTGAGATGTCCCGTGTCATTAAATGTGGAATCTTTTGTCATCATCTTCAATATATTGTGGTCAGAAAAGAAATGTCCCGTTGCCTTTACATATCAGATAAATTCAAACAATCAGAAAATCGCTTTGCGGCCGCAGACATGAAATTAACCCAAATTATTGAAATGACTGCTCGTGTCACTTCTTATTTATTTTGCACATTTGTTCATATTTATGCATATGCTTAAATTAGACCTTGAATTACACAAATTTCTTAGTTGACACTTCAAAAGACCCCATTGGGGTCCTTTTTCGGACGAACATTTGTTTTGACGAAAAGGACTTCTGATGCCCAACTGCGTTTACATATGCATAAATATCCCGAAAGGCCCAAAACTAAATTAAACTTTCAAGAGCTCCATTCACAAAGCATGACACGGTGTGTTATCAGAGATTTAACAAATGTTCAATGATTGTCTTCGCAAAAGAGTAAAAGACAAAAAAAATGTGCAACAAATGAAATAACAAAACAAAATTCCATTGCATGAAACAAATAACAAAAAAAAAGTGCCCAAGCATATTTAAGAAGAGCTCTGTAAAGCAGAATATAAACAATAAGAAATTTCTGAGAATTTGGGTGCCGAAGACTATTGGATGCCACCATTTTTATTCTTTATTATCCCACTCGAAACGCAAGAAAAACATTTCAAATTTTCCACCGAAAATAAGACGGAAAGAAAAAAAACTTTCCATCGGCATCATCACACACGTCCAACACGGCAGCAACACAAAGTGGACACGAACTTAGAGTGTCTCATTTGAATTGAATCCAGAGCAGAAAACTTTTGCCGATGGAATGTTTTAAAAGATTTGATAAAAATTGCATTCAATTGAATTTTGGATTGCGCATTTCAAAATAAATCGATTGATGATGGTTGACATGCGGACGTTTATTTAAATATTTCCTTCTAACGTCCATCAATCGCTCATTGGTTGGATTTAAAAAAAAAAAATGTTTCCCATGCACTGAACAACTTCTTTGCTAGTTAGCTTTTGTGAACATTTCTCAGTTTTGAAAAAGGATAATAATGAGACTTTCTCATGTAAATCGCATTCCAACTGTGTCCAGTGTTAAAACTGTTCCTGCTGAATAAACACTCTCCAACTGTGCAAAAGGATTATTGCCCTTCAATGCTGTCAAGCACTTGAAGTTTGTAGCGATTTTTCTTCATTTCACAAAGAAATATACTTGTATGTATAGGAAAACTGAAATGAAACCGCAATTTTTCATGGTAAATTATGAATGCATTTTTAAGTTTCAACCAACGATTTCTTATCAACTTTAAAAGTTGGCTTCACGTAACGGCAATGTTTGCTATTCAAAGAAGAAAAAAAAAACACCTTTTTTACTCGTGATAAATTTGTTTCAACACAATCTTGCTTGGAGGTCTTGAATAACGTTAGGTGCACCAACAATTGAATCGCTATGAAATAAGTCAACGCGACAAAAAAATTTTTTTTTTTTAATTTTTCATTGATAACTTTGATTGAATTTCAATGAATGAATGCAAAAAAAATCCGCACTCAATTTCTGTTATTTGCTTGTTAATTGAAAGTCGAAAAAAAAAATGTGCAACTTCGCAAGTTCAATATTTAAATTGATAAACCAATCATCCGGTATTCAATATATTCCGCAACTGGTAACATTCATCAATGTCAGAGAGAAATGGAAAGAAAGAAAGAAGCAAAAAAGAAAATTCAATTGACCAAACCTAATTCGGGGTTTATTAATGAAACGCAAAATAAATGAAAAATAATATTGCACAAATGCCTTAGCTTTAAAGAAAATATAAAGCACAAGCAAAACAAAAAATGCTTCGTTTGTGGTCCTTCACTAAAAAAAAAAAAATTCCTATCTCATCCTCCTCTCCTTTTAATTCTGTTTTTTTTTTTTTTCAATATTTTTCTTTCTTAAATAACAATCTTCAAGTGCATTTCGGCATTCATGTTAAAGCCAAAGGGGTTACCATATTATCGTTAACGAGACGATCAGTTTTATGCTTCAGTGAAGAATATGCAACACTTCTTTTTGCCAGAAATTCTCGATCGTGAAATCTTGTTTACCGGGTTGGGAGAAAGAGAGAGAGAGAAAAAAAAACATAATTTAATTTATTGCATTAAATTTAATTTCTTTATTAAGATTTCGCATGTTTGGTGTGAGTCGAGAGGAGATGAGTGTTGAGATATTTTACATGCATGATGTAAAGCACGGCAACATCAATCAACGACTCATTTCTGCAAATAAATAAAGAAAAATAAAATTATATTAAAGATGTTTCTTTAATCAAATGCTTCGGTGTGATTCACGCGAATGATGCTCATTGTTCACTTAAGATGAGCTTTCGGTTTTTTTTTATTCATTCATTCATGATGGTGTCCATTCATAATTTCGGCGTTTTATTGCCTTTAATCAAACATCTTCATCGTCATCAGGCGTGCATTAATTTTTCCTTTCCTTTTTTCAATTGCTCATCGTTGGCGACCCATAAATTTCCGAAATTGGACAATCTAATCAAACTTAATTTCAGCAATTGATTAAAAACCATTTCTCGAGCACTTATTTACAAACAAAATATTTTTCTGAACTCATTTGATGGCAAAATATCAGCTGAGCGAGAGAAAAGGGGGAGTCTAAGTAAATATGATGCTGAGAATGTGTGTCATTATAATCAGCTGATGACTTCGAATATGACCTTTCGCATAATACACAAAAGCAACATTCTTTCATTTAATATATTCATTCATAAATTTAAATTTATTTTTATTTCTCGTGTGTTCATTTGTCTCTCACAAACACACACACACGTACATACACTATCTTTACAAAGATGATGTCGTGCAAATAAAGAATGCCGCAACGCGATTGCGATTTCTAATAAAATAAATTATACTGAGAGCTGACGCAATTTAGCGCCATGTGAAACACTTGAGATTTTTTTTTTTTTTTCGGGGGCATTGATAACGTTAATAATTGATATTCGTTTTGGCGATTAGATGTTGCTAAGCTGTCGAATGTTTACATCTTGTATTTCGATTAATTAAAATCAGTATATTGCAACATTGTTTCAATCTTGCTCAGGAAGTCAATCGCTTTTAACTTAATCAAATTAATGGAGCGTTACGATTTCAATGTCCGATTCAGTAGTATTCAGTAAAAATCAGTGAAATATGAGAATTTTAAATGTGACACAAAAAGGCCTTCTTAAAAGGTTCAATTTGTTTCAGAATTTTTGTTCTGATACTGCGGCTACATCTTAAAAAAAATGCACAGTATTCGGTGCACTTTACAGCCGAGCAGCGGAAAGCTTCCCACAGTTGAATCTTGTTTTGTTTGTTAAAAAATCATTAATCTAAATGATGCTGAAATATATTCACACGATGCTGATCACTATTGGTGATGCATTTGAGTGTGAATTTTTTTTCTCATAATATTCATTGCTGATCCTTTTATACCTGCCTGCATATAATATGTCCATTGTGTCTGTTATTGCAAAAAAAAAAAAACCAACACCGATGGCGCTTATTGAGTATGAACTGGCACAAAGAAATAAGAAAAAAAAAATATTTAAAAAATAAAAATTCCTTCTCATGAACTGAAACAGCAGAATAATAAAAAAAAGGTTTCAAAACAACGAAATTTCGTCCATAACTAAAACTGCCTGTGAGGCAACTCCATTTATTCAAAGTTTCCAGGAACTCTTTCCCTTGGAACGATGTTTTTTTTTATTATTTTATTTTTGCCGTGCTCTTTAAATCGTAAAATGCTGTTTGTTGTGCCTTGTTATTTGTGCCTATTGCCCCCCTTTTATCGTTGTGGCCATTCGTATGTATTAGATCGTTTCGCATATAATATATGCTAAAGAGATGATTGTTAAAGCTCGTCCATAGCCCGAAATCCCAGCGGCACCGAAACTTTGATGATTTTCGCTCTTTCTCTCTCTCTCTCTCCTCGCGAATTCAATTCCATAGAATGATTTCTTTTATCAGCAATTCGTGTTCTCATGGATTCTTTTGAACTTTACAGGGTGCAACAAATGAATCGCCCTGTTGTCATCAAACGATTCTTCTCGATGTACAAAAACTGATGCATCCAATTAGTGTTGATTGATAAAGAAAGATGGACACCTACCATTGTGTCATTAAAAAAATCTTTAAGAATACTACTTTGCCGAAAATAAGTGATGTTAATATCAATCGCTGATGATGCAACACTTTTTTCTCCGCCTTTTGAAAGAATTTGCATTTTTTTTTGCTTTCAATTTCAAATTCAGGTCCACAAAGAAATAATTTATTGACTACCATTCGCTCTCTGTTTTTTCCATTATTTTCTGTATGATCAAACGATGATGGGCATTTAAAAATTCCACAGAAGACATGACGTCGAGATTTCATTCACAAAAAAAGGGCAATTTATTTTCTTCATCGGCTTCTTTTTCCCAATGAATTTTGACTTCTTGAGATTGTGGAGATTTCAATTGATCGGCAAAAAATAACAAGCTTGGAGCTTCTGCGAAGGACTTTAACAGTTTTCATCGCATAAAACGATATAAATTAATCAAAATATTATCTCTTTAAAAATTCTTTAGTTCGAGTGTTTACAGTTAAAAAATGCATTTACTTTGTTCTTTTTTCTTTCTTGGTGAGAAAGAAATGGTTTTTGGCACCTTAGCTTTGTTGCTCGTCATAAAATGGAATTTCATACCTACAAAAAAAAATAAAAGAAAGAAAAATTCGTTATGCAATATAAATTAATGGCTTTATTGGGCAGTCCCTTTTTCTAGATAACAGATAAAGACCGAACATTAATCGAACCGAATTGTGTAAACAATATTATTCGGCACAAATGCAACCACCAAAGTTATCTTTAACAAATATAGAAAACAAAAATTTAAAATCTAGAAAGTTTAATAATTTTTTTTTGGCAATATCTTGAAAACTTCTCACATGAAAGAAAAAAAAAACTTGTTTGTAAAAGCTTAGAATATTTGTTTTGCTGTTACACAGAGAGTGAGTAAAAATTTGTGTATTAAATATTCAATAGATGTTATATCCTGCCTTTTGCAAGACAACTTGTTGCTATCGTCACTAGTGATTTCGCAAAATGTTCAACTGAAAATAATTTCATGTGATCTTGAACTTTGTGTAATGTCCTAAGATGTTGTTTAATGAACAAACAACTATTTCCTCTCCATCGATATTTGGACCAGTTGTTGTTTTTTGGTCAATGTCTTTAGCATCCGAAGAAAATCTTAAAAAAAAATCTTTTTGCGTCTTAATTTATTTCTTGGTCATGTTGAAGGCCACTTGAAGTCCTCCGACACACACATCTCAAATTACTCTTGGCTACTTCTTGAAGTGCCCTAATAGGATTCTGGTAGCTCCAAAATAGTGAAAAAAGAGATGGTAGAAATACTTTCCTGATGGCCCGCATATGTTTTCGTTTAAAACGATAAGACATCCTTCATTCATTTTATTTACAAATGTCCAAGAAGAACCCAAGAAGAATTTCTTTCCCAAGCAACTAAAAAGAAAACGATCCACATCAGATTCCTTTTCAAATCAAACAGGAAGAGACGAACGAGAAATGAAACCCAAAAAGGATATTATTTGTCTACGAATCACACAAAAGAACGTTTCAGCTCAAATCGCATAAACAATTGTTGTAAAGTGTGTGAATTTTGTTTCCGAAATACAAAATTCGGAGAGAACATCTCAAAATTTCACTAGAAATTTTAATTGTATCACAATTTTTAGACTCAGGTAAAAAAAAAAAATTTTTTTTCGTTTCCATTTTGAAAAGATTCTGATAAGATGAATTTGATGGACTTTGATTGGATGTATAAGATGCACAATAAAAACAAGCGCCGCCAATAAAAAATAATAATAATAAAATCCTTCGATCGCGATAAAATATGTAGCCGAGAGTCACGAACAATATTCTTAATGACCATTTTTGGGAGGGTGACAAGATAAAATTCCGAAATGGACATTTGTGAAATAATTGCCGAATTTTCAATTGCTTCCATTCCCATGGTCCTCGCTTGCCAAAGTCCAGACAACAAATTCTGCCATTTCTTGTGTGTGTGTCTTATCAAAAGAATTATTTTTGCCGCTTACTCGCGAGAGAAACGTGAGAAAGCATCCGCGAAATGGAATGTTTGTTTTTATCCGCGAACAAGTTCTTTGTTGTTTGCTCAATATTATATATCGCTTTGAAATACACAATTGAATACAGAGCGAAAGACAAAGAAGAATTTATAAATTCAAAAAAAGTCCATTTTTAACCTTGAAATATTTTTAATTCGTGGAATTTACCGTCAACTAAATCAACGACGACAGCAATCGTGTTGTAATTTAAAGAAATTTTAGATGTTTCGTAAAATTGTGTCATGAATATAAATTATAGCAAGGACAAAAGTTAGTTGAAGTTATTTATCTATCGCTGCGAAAGCAATTCGTTTGCGGAATAATAGACGAGTTTATAAATGCAGTAGAGAGCTTTTAAAATTTATAATCTGTGAACCACCGCGAAAGAATTAGAAACTTCTTCAGATTCCATTTACATAAAAAGAACAGCGAATCGCGAAAACCATTGAGTGCGCAGAAATGCGAAGCGGCCGATGAAACAATCTCCACACCAATCGTAAGAACTGGATAATTACTGGGTTGGACCACATTTAACCAAATACCTCGAATGTCAATCAAAAATTCAGATGGTTTATTGAAATACACTTTACTTCTTAAATCCTTAAGCCAGCATTAAACTATAACTAAATGTTCCCACACATCCTTCACACATAATAAAATATGCAAACTCATTCTAGATGGCTCCACTCTTAATTTTCCACTTGCCGATCTAATTATACGTCTGAAACACAATTTGCATTTTGCAAGTGCAATTTACTATAATTCTGACTGATTCTGGAATTCCAGATTGCCTTTTGTTATCCACATCAAACATTGATAAACTTAAACCCTTTCCAAAGATCTAACAAAAAGATTTGCCAAATTTTATGCTATAGCAACCGGAGTCACTAGCCTTGAGATCTCGAAAAAGCTGTATATCTTATCATGAAAGTGGCGTCTCGCTGTTCATTTCTATTTTTATTACAAAATTCATATACAAGTAAACGCAACATTCATCCATCAATACAAATACTCGCTCGTTTTAATAATATAGCAACAATTAATTCATCAAAAGACTTGTGGGGCCTCCAGCTGTATACAAGTTACTTGATTGTTATGACAAGTGTCGGATTCTGCATTTGAATAAATATGATTTTCTTTCTTTTTTTGTTGTTAAATAGTCACGCAGTTTTGCGCATAACGTTCTTGAGTTTGTGAAAAAAAGCCCAACATATGGCAATAGATTGGTTAAATTTAAAAGGTTCACTGGCAAAAAAGGGCCTCCATTTTAAGTGTATTCGGTTAAAAATTCCAACATATCGATTCCATTATCAAATGTTACTGATTAAATTTTCCATTTAAACTTTAAATCGCTGGGAAATTTAAATCGACGCCTGATAACAATTAACATCATTTTGCAAGCGTATCAGTCGTCTGTTGCGAAATGTATTTCACCGAACGCCACATGTGCTAACAAAAGCGAAATTGATTAGAAAATCACAATTCGCATTAACAAAAAAAAAAAACAAAGGAATGTTTCCTTTGCCAACAGCGAGCGCAGCAACGCAGAAAACAAAATTAAATTTTACCTTCAAATTCCATTTGAAATAAGAGTTCATCAACCTCATCAAACACAATCTTATAACCGACAAAGTTTAATAACTCGTTCTATTCCTAAAAATATTGATGAAGACAATTAAGACATTTTTTTTACTTTTTGCTCATATGTCAACGATCAGATTATGTCGCATTTCCATATATTTGCGAGGGACCTTCAAAAGCTATACACTAATTTTGTCATGTGTAAGCTATTATCGAAAAAAAAAAAGATGAGAGTGATGATAACCTACATTGAAAAAACGCGTAAGACATCACGAACCAACTGCTCTTATCAAAAAAGAAAAAAAAAAAAAACGTGTATAGCAAAATATAGCAAACTACTTCTTCAATCAAAAACGTCACCGAAATAAAAAAAAAACCCGAACCAACACAAATGAGCAGCATGATAATCAAAAAAAATGAACATCATTCCAGCCACACATGCATAATAGCTCCATACGATTATCAATTTAGGAACAAGAAGAAAAAAGTAAATATTTCACAGCTGATTCTTCTCATCTTACTGCACATTTGTATTTGTTTGACAGCCTCAAAGATACTTTTATTTGCGAATGTAAGAAAAAGAAAAACTTTAAAATTTATAACGGCTGATAAGACGAAAGTAAGAAAAAAATGTTAAGAAATACACATTTTTAAAGTAAATATACCGAAAAAAAAAGTTTGTTGGCGCCTCGATAGAAGTTGATAAGACTGTGCAAAATTTTAAGTTTTTTTTTTTTACAATTTTATTAAATATCAATTTAGTATGAAACAAAAATATTATTGTCGAGACAGTTAATAATGCTTGATTGATAATTCAATTGACGTGCAAGGGGGCACCAGACATATCAAGCAGACCACGTTCCTTTATCCCTCCATAGTATATGCATAACCCAAAACCAAAACCCAAAAAAAAAAACTGTGAATTCCTGGAATCGTGAAAAAGTGAAAACTTAATAAAGCCAAAGAAACATTGCACAAAAGTTTTAATTAATTTCATTTTAATTGAGCATTCTTTGAATATCAAATGTGCTGCTCAGCAGTGATCATTATATAAATCACATTCTACTAGTAAGGCGACCCGTAATAAAATTCCTTCGATATACCGGCAAACGAAACCGGTTCACGAAATAAAGAAAAACCAGCTGAAACTTTTTTCTTTTGCAAAAAGGGAACAAAAACAGAACAAGAAATTCTTGGTGAACTTCTTCTTGAAACACTCCTTCGTCTGGGAAATCGCGAGCGACGAATGGTTCGTGTGGTTCCATTCCACCTTTTTTTTATCAAGTCAAACACATCAAAGTTCAAAAGAAATTTGAAAGAAATTTTCATTTATTGCGGCACACACAAGCCTCTGCATCCAGAGCAATTCGATTTGATCTCTTGCTCAGCTGGCTGCGACCTCTGCTGCGTCTCTGGCTGCATGTTTCTTTGTATAGATATTTATATCGCGGATGTTTTTCGTTAATGAAAATAAAATTTCTTCCACGATCCATTCGGCAAATAATTTTTTTTTTCCTGACAATGTTTCGCAATCTTCTTTCTCAATACAACATTCTTTGTGGCCACTAAACACACACTCTCCTCGTTCGAGACTTGCCAGATTGCACAATACCAAAATGATTCTTCTTCATCTCTTGCTTCTTTTTTTTTTGGCAAAATGCTTTTTCGTAAATATATGATGATAAGAATTCTCAGCATGGGCATACAATATCTTTCATCATGTTTGTCTCAATACAGTTTGGCACACACACAGACAAACACATTTGCTTATTATAAGAAGTTAGGGAATGTAAATTGTTCGTTGCTTATGTAACAAAAATTTTCGGGAATTTTTTGCGCTGATTCGTCTTTGTAATACCATAAATGTCCCGAAAATGTTTCTCACAATTGCAGTACAAATGCAATGTTGTTCTTCCTTGATTAATGTCGCATTTAATGAACCATGCATTATTTATGAATTTCTGTTATTTATTTATTTATTTTTCAACATTTCTCTTTCTCTTTTTTTACAGGACACAGAATTGCTCGTACTTGGCTGCCTCAAATGGGACGTGTCGTGTGTTACACCACTGGACTTCATCGATCTAATCATCTCACGCTTACCGATCATCAACAAAAATTGCGCCGACATTGATCCCGAGAAAATTAGGAAACATGCTCAAGCATTCATATCGTTAGCTGTTAGAGGTGAGTTCAAGATTCTTTTTTTTTTGGCGATGCAGCATAAATTAATGTTTTATGGAATTTTGAATTGTTGGTTCGTGAAAATATTTTTACTTCTTTTTCTTACTCGTATGATTATTCTCATGTTTTGTGGCTCAAATCGTTTTCGTCGTCGTAACTTCAAAGCAATATTTCTCTTGCTCCTCTCTAAGCAACAATGAACCGAATGAATTTTACCGAATATCAAAGATTGTATACAATGCAAATAATTTCAGCCGAAAATAATGTTACACAATGCTGATAATAATTGAAGGTTCCTCGGCTGGCTGTGCGTTGTTGTTGTTTCTTTCGCAATTTGGCTGCAGGTTTTCTGGGGTGGATTATTGCAAATACATTTAAACATACATTCGCGAATGATCGAGCGGAAACGAATGATTAACAACGACTGGGCCTTTTTTTAAGATGTTATGAAGTTTCATTTCAATGTAAAATTAAGGCGCGGAGATTTTCGCTGAAAGCTTCCTAACTAAATCACGCTCTCAAAAACATAGTTATTATTCGATCAAACGATGCGAACCTGTGACCCCAGAAATCAAACTAACAATTAATCAAATAGAAGGAATGTGATTTATCATCTCTTTCGAGAACGCAATATTTTGAAGCTCCAATTCTTATGTAAATTCGCGCTACAATAAAAAAAAAAAAAATAAACAATTCACTACTAATGTTCGTTCTTTACATGTTGTTATTATTACTGACTGACTGGCTTTTAACTTTGGGTTGAGACCGAATCGAACTGACTAACCTGAAATCTTACATGGCTTTTACTTAGTCGGTAATTTCAGTTTTTTTTCTCCTTGCGACCGTTTCTTGTGCTCGTTTTCCGTCACTCATTCGCTGATGGAAGCCTTCTCGAACGCAAATCATAATTTGATGAAATATTTTTCGCTCGATCGAGAAAAAAGGGAGATGCCAAGAAACAAATGCAAAAAAAATAACACCGCACAAGTCGATATTTAAATTAAATTCTTTATGCCTTCTTCTTGTGCCAAATCAATTCGGATGAAGAAAGAAAAAAAGACGTTTTTTTTCTTCCTTCGAGTGGTTTTGTGAACTAGTTTTTATTCATTCCTTCAAACAAATTAATCGCCCACGCGAGCTAAATTTTTGGCCATGGATTACAATGCAAATGTTGATTGCTGATTGCTGATAAGAAGATGACAATGATATTCCACTTGAGCTGCGTGAGAACGGAAAAATGAAAGTGATTTTTCATGTCATTCTAAGAATAGTTTATTTTATATGAAAATCGTGCGATAGATAGCTCGAGCCAACGGGAGAGCAACGAAATAATCGCTGAGCTCTGATCAGGTTCATGGACATACAGCGGCACCCCCAGTGAGCCACTTCATATTTCGCAAATTTCAATTTCGACTAATCTCCATCAAAACATATGATGATGAAGTAGTTTTTGTTCATTCTTTCTTTTCATTGTCCATTATTCTTTTGCAATATCATTCGCGCAAGGAATTCATTTGAGAGGCACAAATTCAAATTCCTCAAAGCCCATCAACATTTCACTCTCCTTTGAATTCGCTCCAGTGCTACAAATATCTAGTTAGGCGCTGCCACATCATCATCATCATCACGATGTCCATCCAACAGGTCCATTTATAGGCTTCAATCATCTGGACATGAAATGTAAAAAAAAGAGATTTTACCGACTCGCAGAAAAAATATTGATCCACAGCCTATTGTCCGATAGACATCGTCTCTCAGCTTAACAATTGACCTTCAAAATAGAGCTCATTTATAGGCCGCCGTTGCCGCCGCGTGTTTTATTATTTGAACCATTCGATTGATTTATTGTTACATTTAGGTCCATTGTGAATACCAAATGAGTCGTTCTATGAGTCGCGTTATATTTCCAATTTTTTATTACAGAGTCTTGCCACAAATGAATAGAGATATTTCGCGCGTTAATTCGTTCGCTTCATTAAGAAGTAGTGGCCTGCCTGCTGATGTCTGCAAGATTTTCATCTTCCAAGCAAGACTTAATTATATTAAAATTATTATTTAATGATGATAAAGTGAATTGTGTTTCTATGCCGCGTGTGATGTACATTCTTGCGCGTGAGATAGCGATGCGATAGATCTAATTATTAAATGGCAGAACGCTAGAACCATCGATCTGTTTCTATCGATTGGGAGTGTGAATGAAGGGAATTGCGTAAAGCATGTAATTATTGTAGACTTGCGCGCGCAAATCCATAAATGGAACGTTAGACATGTCCGGTAATGAGATTGATTTAAAAGTCTTCCATAGATCTCAAGATTTCTATCTTAGAAAAATAATCATATATGTGCCGACACATCATGTTTGGATGTTAATCTGATCTAGTTAAAAAGTGCTTATTACCTACATAATTGTTGTTGTTGTTGGGCACTTAAATATTTTCGCACACTGACCAACATAATATTTTTCCATTAATGGACCGATGCTTTGAAGAAGAAAGAAAAAGGATGAAATTCTATACTTTTATTATCATATCGAGTGGACACAGTGCAGACGCGAGAAGATTTATGGATGGTGGTCCCGAATGGTGACAATCAAAATACGTTCCACCGAACTAACCTGAACGAACCGGGTTTCGCTCCCATTCAGCAATACAAGTCTTTCGTCGTCATTGTATTTAGAGAATTTTTTTAAGACAAAAAAAACTTCTAAATATCAAATTTCAAAATACTCAACAGTGAACTGCATTAATACATCATAAGGTTCATCATTTAGTCCTAATCTTAATGTTCACCGCGACACATACTGCCAGACACCGTCAACAAAGTGCTTTCAACTGTGAGCGATAAAAATAAATTTTCCTGTTGTCGCTTCTTTTTTGTTAAAAAAAAAAAAACCGAAAAAAAAAGAATTTATGGCAACAACAACAATTAATTTGATGCGAATTCTTGGGAATTTTTTTTCCTTGTCGATTCTTCCAAAACGCGAAACCTGAATTCGAAATGAAATCATTTTTGTTCGTTTTTATCTGAACAAAAATATTGATTAATATACGAAAATACCATAAATTTTCCAGTAATTGGCTTTTATGGACGGCTCGACCCGTCACTGGCTCGCCATAATTTGTTAATTAGCAAAATGTCTATACAATGTAAAAGGGACACAATATCTGTAACCGAAATAAGAAGCTGATGATGAGATCCAAAAAAGTGGAGTACGATGGAATGTCGTCAGGAAGAAATGACTTGCAACAAAGTTTCAATCGAGATATCAGTCAGAACTTTGTACATACAGTAAAAATTTTAATCAGAATATTGTGCAATTTATAAGCCCCTAAAAATCCTCTTGAAACTCATCCGATGCAGGATCATAAAAATGCATAAACTGATGATGGGCATTGCAAAAATTTACTGCTAATAAAGAGTGTGATGATGAGAAAAGAAATCACGATGATGGAATGCGTTTTGGAAAGTGGATCTGACGATGGTCCAAAGAATTTTTGAGCGCTCCAAATGCTTCTCTTGTTTTTCTTCCTCTTTTGATGATCAACTGCATAAAATTCCAATTTATGATGTACTTACATCGAGGAGATATATAAAAAAAATGAACGCAATCTCTGGCCAAAAAGTAATGAAATTAAAAATATTATTTTTTTGGTTTGGCATCTTTTGCGCCATTCATGGATTCGCCGTTCCTTTGTGTCTTGGCCATATCACGAATCTTATGATCAGATTCAAACGCAAAAGAATTCTCTCACAAGAAAATTCAACCGGTTTTTGTTGTTCTGTTGTTTAACGTTCTTTCGCATTTCATAAAATTCCTTGTTAGCTTTAATCGTTAGAAGGATTGCTCTGGAAATCAAAACGATAGTGAAAGTTTGATGAGGAATTTCAAATGAGTCTCGTCACGAAAAAGGGCTTTTTTAATGATTATTTTTGAAGGTTGTGTAATAAATTCAATTTAACAATATCTTGTTTACATTTTCATTTATTTTGATGAGTTTTGAGCGGATCCATTGAAAACAAAATCCAAGAAATGACATTCTAATTGCATACATCCAGGAAAAGAAAGATTGCGATATTTATTTTTCATTCTTTTAAACATTTCTTCCCAAAAAAAAATGTAAACAAATTCGAATTAAGAAATAAAAGAAGAAGCAAATCATTGGAATTTGTTATGTGACTGAATTTTATTCAATTGCTTTAATCATTTATTAAATTCTTCGCTCTTGGTTACCACTAAAAATTAATTCGCAAATGTTAAGGACCTCAGTTGTTGGCATTCACTTGTCCGAATTTTTTATTTACTCACCAAAACATTTTTATTGATTTAATTCATTTTCTTCACAAACAAGTTGCGACCATGAATCTCGTTAGTGGCACAAATTTATGGCTTCATTAGGCATCGTGCGAAATCGTTTTTGGGGCATACGATAAGTAAGTCACTCAAGCGTGAACATTCAATTGCGTTAAGCCTTTTTAAATAGAATCTCGCCCATAAAGATCTCGTTTATGATCTTCACTCATGATGTTTCAATTAAATCGCATGCCAAACCAAAACAATTTGCCTCAGTTACATCAGACTCTCTATCTCTCTTACACGCGCAATTCTGTAATTCTAGACACTCCGGCGTCTGTTTCAAGTCCATCTGTTGTCAATGGTAAGACCACACACACGTTCACATTCGACCGGGCAATTACGACGAAAGTTATGCGGTTGATCTCACTTTCACGTAGAATCCGCGATATAATGATGCATGTTCTCTTCACTTTATTAAGTTCCACATATAATTATCTGAAGCCTGTTGCCGTCGAATTTTCTCTCTCTCTCTCTCTTCCTTTTTTTCTTCCTCTTGAAGATTAAACAATAACAATCACGACATAACAATAATACTCAAAAATATTTTATTGAAAAAATTTTTATAACTTTTTTGCACAACATTTTTTTTTATCTCTCATTTTTCTTCCTCGTCTCACTCCCTCACTGCTATATGGAGGATGCCGCGATATTTTTTTTATTGCTATTTATTTCTCCGCTCTGTCCTAATGATGTTATTTTTTATTGTTCAAGTTATCGCGATATATTTGGATTTAAATTGAATGTTTATATGGCAATTTATAAAAGAGATTTCTTCGTAATGGAATTAACGAAATTTATGTTTAATGCTTTAGGAATCAAAAAAAAAATAAACAAAAAACAAAAATTTTTCTCGCAATGATGCAATCAATATTCATTTTGCGGGCACTTTGAATGGACAATATATGTATTAATGGACATTTATTATTATTCAATTGATTCTCATAACCTCTCTCAGTGTCCTGGGAATGGAATTTTGCCATTTTATGTATCAATTAAGTGTGGTCCACTAAAAAAAATTTCAGATGTTTGATTTCATTAATTAAAACGACCAAAATTCATTTTGCCTCGCGACTGCTCCGGGTGCTGTTGACATTTATTTAAATCCGTAAAATTGTCTGATACGCTTTGCATTCAACCAAAGGCTCATTAAGCACTTGATGAAACCGCACTGGACGCAAAAACAGCGGCTGCAAAAAAAAGAACACAAATTTATTCTAACACAAAGCAAACAACGTCAATGAGGATTTTAATTAAACGTCTCCATCTGATAATGGCAAGCATACTTATTTGTGGTAAAATCATTCGCATAAATCTTCTTCCTGTCATACTTTCCAGCATTGAAACATAAATTTATGTGAAATTTCATTTGCTCGTTATCAAACACTGTCCATCATACATCGTTGCGTTTCTGGTGAAATGTTGTTGAAATGAAGTCGCTGCTCTCGACCGAAAGTTCTCGAAAAAAATTAAGTTTAAATTCTTTGCGTTTTGGAACTCGATTGGTGACATTCCTTTTGTGGGTACATTGCGGTTTTCTCGTCCTCATTTCATTGCAATTCGAGTCTGAATGGCTGTGATGAGCGATCTTGTTTGCTGGAGCATTAAAGAAACTGGAACCATCAAATTAATTAAACTCTTTTTTTTTTAATATAGTTTTACAACTTTAATTTTATTGTAAAATAACTATAAATCTTGTGATTAGAATTTATTCATTTAGTGTGAGAGAAATTTGTTGCTTCGTAGACTTCTGAAAATACTTACTTTATAAATGTTTCAAGAGCGCACGTCATGTTGCCGCAATTTCTCAGAATTATATAGATATGTATTTATTTTTTTTGCTAGAAAGAAATTGTTTATACGCATTCCGTAGACATGTGTTTGTGAAAGATATATCGAGTTACGGCGCCTGATCAATCGTCGCTGATACATTCATCCTTCACTCCCAGAAGTTCAACACAATATCAAGTTGTATAATAATTTATTGACATTTGTCCATACAATTTGCATTCAATTATAATAATAAAAGAAAACGACTGCTCTGAATCTTGACTGAAGTGCGACAATGGCGATGATGACATCATTCGTCAGCTTCCCTTAAAAAATGTGTGTGAGTTGTATAAAAAACAAAAAAAAAAAAAATATTTTTCAATTTTTGTGAATGAAACTAACCAGATGTATTCAGCGCGGAATTGAATTTATGGCCACCGAATGGCTGACATAGAGAATCAAATGGTGACAGAATTATCTCGCTGTCATAGAACATTAAAAAAAAAATACTAAGAAACAAACATTCAACTAAAATGTTAATGATCTCTTTAATCCTTTTCATCTGATTTCAATTGGACAACAGCTCGCTGTGGATGTGAGAAAAATAAACTCTTAAACATGTATACCGACCACCTTGGATCTGAGCTCAATGTTGTCCACAGATGATCCAAGAAAACCCGTTTAGTCGCGAAAGATAAAGATCCTCTCGCATTCTAGCTGACATGGAAATAAAACTGGCTTCATTCATGAATTTTATGGTGATTTTTTTATTTTCTTTAAATATTTTTAATGATTTCGCGAAAAAATTCCTTTCGTTCGATGGAATAACAGAAATAGGTGAGGAGGATCGTGTATTAAAATAAATCAAGTTTCTTTCAATAAGTTTTCTGAACACTTCCTGCTGATTCCACTCCTGTTGTTAAGCGAGAGAATCATGAGGCGGCAAGTCGTACAAACAAACAAACAAACACATTTCTTGGAATTTCATTTTGCACAGTTAACAACACGCAATGCAAATGACACCAAAGCAGTTAATTAAATGGATGTGTATGAATTGCGAACAATACGAAAACGAATATTTAACAACAAAAAAAAAAAAAAAATGAACTGCCAAAATATTTGCGACTGGAGCAATTCCAAAAATCCATAAACACAATCAAGCACGACATAAAGATCGCGCGATGCCGCCGCGCTGTTTCGTTGTTTGTGTTATGTAAATTTCCTTCAGCCTCATCATCCGTCAATTTTGTTTGTCAAAAGAATGGGAAAGCAAAAGTGAAGAACTTTTCACTTTTCATTGTACGAATAGCGGCGACATAATAGCGCCATTCCAGTCTTTGAGGAGCGCTTGTTAACCATTTTAAATCATTTTGCATGTCACTCGCTCATTGGAATCATATCACAAGCCAAAATCAAATGTCGTCACTGTGGTCTGGTAAAGTTCGCGCATTCTCTGGAAATGTCACGAAAAGGTCCAAAATTCATTTACGCCCGAAAGCATCGAACGACTATTAATTAATTTTTTATTTTTTATGTTCCTTGTGCCTGGTTTCATTTCATTTCATTCTTGCGCCGTTGCTCTCGCGAACAAAAATAAAAAATTTCTGCATTCATTATAAATTCATTAGAAATAAATCTTGTTCTGTGTTGTTTAAAGGAATTCTTTCGAAACGCCGGTAAATATTGTTAAAGGTTGAAGCCCTCGCGAGCTGATACATCAGCAAAACTCCGAATAACAAAACAACAGACAACAAACAAACAAACAAAAAAAATGCAACCATAAAGTTGCTCTTATAATTGGGTTTACTTCTTCCATTTTAAGCAAAAACCTTCAAATTTTTAGCGAAATATTTCTTCTATCAACTTGATTGCAATCAATTGGAATTTGTGAGGCTTGTAAGCAACAAAAATATCAAAAACTGCATAAATAAAATTTATTTCATAAAGCTATAACGTCTTTCATTCTTATAAACTCACTAAATTATAAATTGATTGTGTCTTTTCATAAAAATGGCTAATCTTGCTGGTGGTCCACGACATTTCGTTGCTAAATGCCTTGATGGTCTTTTCATTTGTGCAGACTTTAATTGATTATCATGCGATCAGGCGACACTACAAATGACGGGATTAGGCACTGATGAATCGCACTTCAGAACAATCCATTATCGCCCGCAACAACAAAAAACACAGTCAAATGACTTAATCAAATCAATTGATTGGCATAATTTTAAGACTTTTTTTTCGAATTCAATAGTAATAAAAATTTATGCATGAAACATTCAAATCGCGACTATCCGCGCAACACAGAAAACGATACAAAATCTTACAGCTGATTTTTTTTTTTAAATCTTTTATTTTGTTCTTTGCTTTTATTCGATTTTCGTAGTAGTTGATTTTGAATTTTTTTCATTGTGTTTCTTATCGTTATTCCCTTCTCTTTTCCTCGCCTCAGCGTTTGTCGTCGTCGTCGTTCAACACTATCTCATAAATTAAAAAGAAAAAGAAAAATTCATTCATAAAAAATCGCTTTCAACATTTTTTTTGGTTATGTTGCGTTCCGTCCATCCGTTTATTGCTGAACTTTTCTACATTGGGCAAGCATTTCGCTTTATCTTTCTGTCTTACTCTCTCTCTCTCTCGCACTCGCTTGTGCGCTTCGCAAATATCTTGTGCAATTTGCAATAAAAATTCTTCATTAAATTTAAATGCCACATGAAACATGAAAAATTGAACGGAAATTCCACGTTATCAGTGCGTTTCGCAAAGCAATAAAAATTAAAAAAAAAGCCCTTGAAAATTCCACGACACTCTATTTTTTTCTATGTCTTCTTCTTTTGTCATAATGATCGTCACGGTGGCGAATGTCGAAAAGAGGGCGGAAATGTAAGAGACACTTCTGGGGATCTGGTTGGGAAGTAAAGTGCCTGTGATACATAAATCTTTATTGTCGAAAATTTATTTCAAAAACTTTACGCCCCTCGCTCGCGGAATGTCTTGAGAGCGGTCTTATCGTCAAATTCGCATGTCACAATTATTTACTTTATGATGCAACAGCTGATGTTTATTTAAATTGACTTTAACAGCGGCGACTTTAGAAAAAAAAAGACATGTATAAAGAACAGCCACAAACAAGTGTTTTATTTTTGCAACATCCTCATGGGAACAAACTTTCAGTTGCACAAAGCACAGCGATTCCATTTGCATGTTACGTCACCGGACATATCTGTTAATTAGAATAAATTCAAATTTATTACTGTGTCAAGACACAATAAGTCCAGACGACATTGTGCAATAGTCTCGAGCGGCTCATATCAAAAGTGTATCAAAGGATCCAAGGCATGCCATTATATGCGATCAGCATGATGATTATTATCGGAAACTGAAATTGAGCGACTAACAAGGCGAACGTGTATGAGTGAAATGGAAATAGGGCCAAAATATATAAACGAAGCTCGAATTTATGGCAATTAACAACAACAACAGCAACGGCAACGGAAAAAAATCTCCGAAATTGCATTCCACAGCACAACGATGCTTCGCAGAAATTAAAACATGAAAATCGCACTTTGGCGAAAAAAAAAGAAGTCGATCTGGTCGATTGAAAAAAATAAAAATGCTTTTGAGTTTTCAGTTGCATTAATTCGAATGGTGGCAGCATCAGCGGAAGCATTCGTTATCCGCGCATGCACCTTAAAATGCACATTACACAGCCCTGTAACTAAAAAATTAAATGGAATTTAATGTTGTAGGCGATGAGGAGCATCGTCGAAGAATGCTTTGGAGAAAGAATAAGATGAAAATGAAGAAAGGAAAAAAAAAAATCTGGAACCACCGCGCAGTTAAAGAAAGGCCCGCGCGCACTCGAAAACGATTCTCACGGTTTTCACAAATTATATTTTTTATATTTCGCCTTCTCGTTTGTGCAATTGTGCACCAGAAACAAAAAGTTCACGATACAAACATTAACTGACTAACTTTAAAAAAAATGAAATCCCGTTTAGTTAGTTGGAGATTGGAGGCCTTATAATAAAGTTGACTGCAGGCCCTTTAATTCAGACTCTTAATCATCCGTTTGGATTTCTAATAAAGCGTTGTTCCATTCTCGGTGCATGGCTCGGGTTCATTTTGAATTATGATGATCGCATTTTTTCTCTTTCTTTTTTTTATGTGTCTTGTTGCGGTAAAATTCTTAGAGATGATTTTTATTTTATTTTTATTATTATTTGGCGAAAAGTGCCATCAGCCACTTCGTTGGTCCGAACTTCGGAATGAAGGAGAATGCTTTTGGAATTATGGTCATTTTATTATATTATTTTTGTGCATTCATCGCTGGGTTCGGAATTGCAGTATCTTGCCGGATCATCGGTATCAACTTACTGAAATTCATTGGAATTTTGTGCTACCAAATCAACGATTCAGCGAACGCGAAATGACGCGCAAATTTATTTCAATTTTTAGACAAATGCTCAAATTATGACAGATATTTTGGTGGTCTGGATCAAGTATCTGGAAAAGGACTACATCGAAATTGAATTTAAGTCAAGTCGAATTAAATGCTAAAACTTTATTACGCAACGAGACAGGTCCGATTAGAATTCACTCATTCGGTCATTTCTTTTGGGGCTTCTGGGATAATTTCATAGAATTCAGATCCTTAAATAAATACAATCTGCCTCAACTGATATTCGATATTTCGCAAGTCGGCAAATGTTTGCTAAATTATTACTTCCAAATCACTGCGAAATTATTTGAAGCGGCAACTGCACAGACTAGATGTTTTAATTTAATTTCGATTGGAATTTTCATTGATGAAAAATGTCCATGCAGCGATGAGGCGAATAATTTCACATGCTTCACTTCCAGAATGTTTAATTGGGTGGAAAGAAACCGCACGCACCGCAAGGGGAACGGAAAACTCCAATCAATCAATTAATTAATTGATGTTCACAGCTACATGCTGAGCAATTGCACAACAAATGATTCATTTGAAATGCATCAATGATTCAGTTGCTTCTTCTTTTGTCGTCCTGGACACAAACACCAATAGCATCCATAACGGTGATTGTTGTTAATTGATTGTTGTCTTCACACATGTTTTTTTTTGATACATTTATGTCATTCAAATGATCATCAATCGATTAGTGACTTAATGAATGGACAAAAATTTCGTGGAAACATTCGAAGATAACCAAAAGAAAAACATAATTAACCATTCAAAAAGAAAAAAAGGATGATTATTCCCAGTCGATGACGATGGAATCATTCCATCATAATCTTACCGCCGAATCGGAATAAGAGAACTGAAATATGTGATAATAATCATCGCATTCGCACGCGGGGAACTTTTTGGGTGTTTGGCATATCGCGAGCGGCGGCCCATCATTGGCGCCATTCAAAATAAAAATGAAATCAAACTGCATAAGCGGCTTTCTTATGTTGCACACACGAAACCGAAGCACGAGAGAGTGAGAAAGAGAGATAAAGCCTTAGCAGACGAACAATAATGTTAAAGCATAATGTTGCTTGAAACAAAATTTGAATAAACATTCCTTTGGTCCGAAATCTTAGATTTGCGGTTTCGTTTTCTCTCTTTTTTTTGCGGGAATGAGTTATTAGAGGCATCAACCCATCGCTTTGTCCATCTTCCGAAAAGTGCTCTTGGGGCATTTCGTTCGTCTCGTTTCTGTTATTTTTTTTACTTCGGCCAAACAAGATGAAGGTTGAAAGGTTAATTGGCTTCAGATCACTGCAGACAAACACCCAAAAAAAAAACAACATTACCGCGAAATTACAATGTGCGTGATTCGTGTTAAAGCACTAGCGTCAAATTGAAATTACACATTCGTGATTGCACGATTAAATGGAAGCGAAAGTGATTTGCACTTTTAATGGTCAAATCACTCCGAGTGACAATAAACAATCTTATTTCATTTATCACTTCATTTGTTTCATGTAAAATCTTTATGAACCAACAATTTTGTGAAGAATTTTTCTTATCAAAATCTTTCATTTTCCAATATTCTTTATTTTATAGAACACGATTTTTCAAATTACTCGGCCAGCAACATCGCCGCATCGAGCATTGCAGCGTCACTGAGCGGTCTAAATTGGCACGTTCGAAGCCGAATTTCCATCTATGACTTGGTGGACAAATTAGCTGAATTGTCAGAGTCTGAAAGTGTAAGTAGAATTCATTTCGCCATTAACAATTCATCGCACGATCAAACAACAAATTTGTGCGACTCTTTTTTTTGCTACTTCGTTAATGTCCATCGCTATTGGCTCAATGACATAATACTTTTTGCCATATGCATATTAGACCCCAAAGAAAACAAAATTTTTCTTCTTATTACACAAACTCGTTATCAAGAGTTCATTGATATTTCGTTCATCCATTTAACGACAAATATTTTTTTTTTTTCATAATGCGCAAACAGGCGACGAGCAAATTTTTTGTTCTTGATCCTCGCAATCTGACTTTTTGGCAACATGTGTTAGACACCTGTTTTACATTTCTGTCACCATAAAAAAAAATAGAATTCCATTTTGCAAATTTAGAAGGGCGACGAATTACTTCAAGGGCAATCATCACAAATGTAGCTCTCGATTATGCTCCGTTCGATGCTATCAACCTTGGTAGCTTCAATGTCACCTTTTTCACTTACCGTGCTCCCATTCACGATCATCAGCAATATCGGATTCCATTCAACAATCATGTATTCATTCATTCACAGATTTTTGTCTTTAAAATGAATGGCGCGACGGCGGTAGCACAAAAAAATAAATAAAAGAATTGAAATGTGGGCAAAAAAAAAGTCTCGTGCATACAGTTGGATTCCGTCATTCATTCACTGATGGTGCCAGTTCAAAAGAACATTTTTGCGCTATACTGAACGATGAAAATTTATTGCCCAGAACAATTAACATGTTGAGTTCTTAAAATCCCCCTTACTCACTAATCCTCTCCTTTCCTCTCTCTCTCTCATTCTTTTGAATACGGAATGTTGTCACACACATAAGAAGTTTCGCGAAATATTTTTTTTTTGTTTCATTGTCAATTGAAAATTTCTGACAATTTGCCCCCATGCCAAGGATTTCAGTGACAAATTTTTTTTTTTGCTACTAGAATATGTGGTGGAGCTACCGGAATATGTTATGCTTAATGATGCCTTTTGTTGCCATGCTGGTTGATCGTGTTGTACTCTTTTTTTTAATCAAGTCAAATGAAATATAATTTGATTAATTCATTTAAATTACATTTATTAATTTATTTTTTTTAATAAATATTTGCAGAAATTCATCATATCATGCATGAACAAAATGGAGCAGCTTTTTCAAGAGCAGCGTCGCAATTTACTACTCTCAATGGTGTACGCCAAACAAGGATTACCTCCACATATCAATAAAGAAACCATGAAGCAACCACTCAAGGAACAAAAACAACAGCAAGCAACTGTCTACAAGCAACCAAAACGTAATCAGGATCAAGCGAAACTCAGTAGAACTGTCGATAAGAAGCAAAAGCCTTCACATGATGTGCATGATGTGAGCTTTTAGGAAAAAAAGCTTTTCGACGTTTGATGAGCAAGGAGGAGCTTCAATTATACAAATCGATTTGGAAAAGAATGTTACGCTTATGATCCACAATTAAATATATTTGGCATTTAACGATTATTTTGTCATTCGTCAAATGCACACATAGTGGATCGTTAGAGTTTAGAGTGATTTTCGAGCCATGCAGTTCCCGATGGAATTATTAATGAGCTGCATTGGTGTGTAAGTGTGTGCTTGTGTGCATCAAGCATTGACCTGAACATAACCGGATGTTAAATTGACGTTGGTTTATTGTTTGCGTAACCAGTCATATTCACTATTAAAACTAATAAATTACGATACATTATATATTTACTGGAAATGGATTGGAAAATTGTGTCGCGTGCTATTTACTAGACACTGATATGCTTTGTAAATATATTATAATGATAAAACACTACAAAATGCGATGCCTGAATGAGAAAGATGGATGGCTTCATTGCCATCAAATAATCCTGATGACCAACGAGAATAATAAATAAATGTATTTTTTTTTTTTTGTATAATTATCATGAAATACAAATCATGTTTCGGTGCTATTTTCTAAAAAAAAAAATAATAATAATAATAATTCAATAAGGTTTTTTTTTTACTTTAAGGAAACAACAAGAAAAGTTTTTAAAATTTAAGAAATTTGTGAATTTTTCCGCAGAAAAAAAGAAAAAAAAAAACAAAACAAATTTTGCTAACCCAAAATCTTTTGACGCAACAAAGCAAAACGAAAAAATAGTCAATAGTTCAATTAAACAAAAAATATGCCATAGAAATTCATGTTTCATATTCCCCGTCCACAAAACAAATATTTTTTTTTTGCATTAATTAGAAACACAGACAGACAAGACACGCACATTAATTGACTTAAATTAATTGAAAATTTTGCCTCGGTTTTTTGTCGTCGTGCACAAAATTGAATGAATGAAGCTGAAATAATTTATAAGGGACCAAAAATTTGTTGAAGGAGTTTTTAACGTCAGTCAGTGACGTTTGGTAAATTGAAAATAACCTGACGTCACTGATGAATTATCTGCTTCTCTGTAAACATCATCAAAATATAGTTAGAATTATAGCGATTGTTAATTATAAGTTGAATTGAATGATTGTTTAAATTTATATAAATACACATATTATATATATTTTTTTACTGATTTTATTTGTGGCACCATTCATTGCCTAATGTTATGAAACTCTGAAATTGCACAATTTTTCCCAAAAAAAAGAGCAAGTTATTATTTTTTTTTAACACATGTGAATTTTCTTTGATTGAGAAACATGATTGACAATTACGATTCATGATTGCGTAACATGCTGAAGAAAACCAACAATGGGGAAAATGCACAGAAATACGCTTTAATTAATTAATTTGCACAACAACGACTTTTCTGTTCATTGGAATGGAAGTTGAATTATTTCGGTACATTTTCATGTCGCATCATCTTATAACTTTTCACCACACTCTCACAATTTAAACCATTTTCATTAAACAAACTTTCCTACGATTGAAACTACACCCAAAAAAAAATAAAAATCTAAAATGATTGAAAAGGTTTTGCATAAGAGAAGCTTTCCTGACTATAAATATTTTAAAATTAAAAAGAAAATGCAAACATTTTTAAGACCGTAGCAATTTTTTTTATCAAAATTTCCCGGCTTTTGACTCACTTCATTTTTTTGTGAGCTACTTAATTACACATTACATATGAGTTCCTCAGCAATATTAGTAACACAAATTGTGGCATTCAAATGACGAAAAGATTCTCGAAAGTGTTCGCACAAGGATTGTGATTTATCTACATAAAAGAAACATAGATAAGAGATAAGACAATACGCCCCCATCAGTAAAAAAAAAAAAAAAAACAAAACGTTTGACATTTAAATAAGAAGGAGAAAAGTTGTTAAGGAATTGAAAGCTTTTTTCACACATAAGAAAAATATTTGACACCAGATGCATTTTAAGAATAGTCGTAAATAAAATATTTTCATATTAGATTTTAAGGTTCTTGAAAAGGATACGCTTACTAATTAATGTTTAATTGAATTGTAATAATAGTTCTTGTGAATTGTGTGTGTTCGTATGGATATCGTCGAATGATTTAACTATAATTCATGTTGAATTAGATGAATACACAATAATATTCCAAGATGAAATTGAAATCCAGGACTTTTAGATGAGTTTGATTTTTTTTTTATAGTTATATCTAATGTGTGTGTGCGTGCTATCGTTTAGTGAAATTGTCAGCTCATTGGCATGCAGTAGCATAGCTTAAGTATAGTAGTAGTAGTAGTAGTAATATCTTAGAGTCGGATCCAAGTACTATGGAAATGAAAAATTATGTCATTGCAAGATGGAAACAACCACAAAGACTACTGCCCATAAATATAAAATGTAAAGCAAATTGATACTTCGAAATATTTATTTCTTGTCAATTATCCTTATGTTGGGTCAATCATATCAATGCAAATGTGGAGAGATGAAAAGCCTTTTATCGAATCGGCTAATGCTGAATATTTTTCAATAAGAAAGCTTCTCTCGTTACAATTATTAAGCAGAAAACTAAACATGCTATAAGGACTTAATATCACTATAAAATTATAGCTATTAAATATTATAATATTATCTATCAAATGTTTAGTTTTTATTTGTCTTAAGATTCTATTATTTAGTTAGGGTGCGAATAAAAAAAAAACAATGGCAAATAATTTCATCGGAATGTGTAGAAAATTAAGCAATAGATTTCAATTATAGTCTATTTAATAATAATCCACAATCCATTGAAGTCAAAAAATAAACAAAAAAAAAAATCTGCAAAAAGTATATTAAACTTTGTGTTATTATTCAATTTTAATTTCAGAAATTTATGACACCTCTATACTGTAGAAAACTTTCGATTACTTTGACCGAACGAAACATCCTCGCACCACATTCAACTCTGAAGAAGTGTTAAATAAAACTACAACGTTGTTACTTTCCCAAAAACTAGAATAAACTTTTTATTGCGCAAAAATTTGTTGATCTTTACAAAAGAAGAAAAAGAAGTTAAGAAATGTACACAATAATGATAAGGCAAAACAAGAAATAAAAACACATTAAATACTATGAAATGTATGATAAAAAAAATAATAATGGATTTAAGCTTCATCGGGTTTGTTGCCCATAATCCAATTCATCAGCACCGACGATGGAGACTGAGTGTTATCCTGACTCGTTGAACCTGAAGAAGTTAAAAATTAATTAACTGTTCGAAAGTATAATTTTTTTTTTGGTACTCACCAACAATTCTTGCTGCGGCTGCTGAAGGCAAATTTGCAACATCTCGTTGAATCATTGACATGTTTTGTTGGAATCTTTGCTCGCGGTCATCTTGAAATGCTTTATCATGTAAATGTCGAACGGATGTTAATTCTGTAAGCTTCGCTTGGAGCTGTTCATCTTCGACAGAAGGAACGCTCGCTGATGGCATCGCTTTTTCTGGAGTGGTTGTTTTAGAAATGTCACTTGACTCGGGTTCAGCAACAATGTTGAAATTTCTTTTTGTTTCTTCATATTGTCTAATAACATTTGATAATCGTAATTGCAGCGTATCGCGTTCTTCCAAGAGTCTAACAACTTCCATTGTCATCTCTTCGACACGCATTTCGCGTTGATGTAACAGGTACAAAGCTAAATCTAATTCACTGCGTGGAACTCTATCGGAATCTGATTGAGGGACGGTTGAAATGCTAGTAGTCATTTGATGGTAAGGATCAACTTTTGCAGATAAGGCCGCATATTCAGCAGAACGAATAGCTAATTGTTCTTTAAGTGATACAATTTCTACTTCCTGGCTTTCCATGATTGACTTCATCTTATTCATTGTGTCATTATCAGCCCCATCAGAACCACTAGGGGTTTGTGACGATGAGTTTTGTTGCAACTGACTTCTTAGTTCCGATTCTAATTTAGCAAATTCAATTTCTCGCATTTCCAAATGATGCTTCCAGCTGTTAGCAACTTCATTACCGCGCTGCTCAACCATTTGGCTCCACTGAGCATTTAGAAGATCAATTGAGGTCTTCGCTTGTAATTCCAGCGCTTCATTTTCAGCGAGCAATCTGTCAACTTCAGCTTGAACGTCTGGCGTTGGCTTGTGCGGCCGATTTAAAATATCTTCTTCATGTTGTTGTAGACGTTCAAGTGATGCTTTCAACATTTGAACTTCAATATTCTTTGCGTCCAAGTCCATTATTGTTTCTTTCATGCGATCTTCAAATTCTAGACTAGAGAGTACTTGGTCATTGAGAACTTGAAGCTCGTGTTCCATGTGAGCCTTTTCTTGACTAAGTTCAGAATTCAAACGCTCCAGCTCTGTTAGACGTTTGTGCATGTCTTCATCAGATGTTGATGTCACTAATGCTGGTGTTTGTGCCTCAAGCTCTAGAATCCTATTTTTCAGGGTTAAAATTTCCTGGTTCTTTACATTTGCTTCATCAGCCAACAATTGGGCACGTTCAGATTCACTCGTAGCTTCAGAAGTTTTCTCATTAAGTTGCGTTGATTTATATTGAAGCTCTGCATGCAATGACTGAAGCTGAAGTTCAAATTCATTCACTTGCTGACGATAATCTTGCTCAACGGAATCACTGTAGAGCTTTCTTTCACGTGATAATTCATCGTTGTTGGTGGCAAATTTCTGAAGGCGGTCGTGCAATTCTTGATTTTCGTTTGTTTTCTCTCGAATTTGTGAGCTAAGATCATCCAAGATGGTCTTGATGTTGGTAGACTCATTCGACAATAAATCAATTTTTGAGATGAGTTCTTGAATTTCTTGATCTTTTGAAATTATTTGATGGCTGAGCATTTCCCTTTGGCTGGAACTTTCTCGGAGCAGCCGCGATAATTTTTCAACTTCTTCGATGCTTGCAGATTCCTCCTGTTGACTAGTATCTTGTAGTTTAGATATTCGCTCTTCCAAAATTGTATTGTTAGACTTTTCTTCATCCAGGAGGGCTTGAATCTCATCATAATCAACTTGCATGTCTCGAATCCGTTCACTGAGTTCTTCAATTTTTTTGTAAAGCTCAGATTGATTTTCTTTCATAGGCGATTGGTCGGGTGAAGGCTCCTCTTTCTTAACATCCTCGTTACCCCACTCCTGGAGTTGTTTAAGTTTTTGTGACATGTCGCGAATTTTTAATTGATACATTTCCATTTGAGAGTCTTGTCGTTCCTTCATCTCAGTCATACGATCGCTAGCTGACATTAGAACATCAACCTTCTTAGTCAGCATTTCTTTTTCTTGTTGCTCTTTTTCGCGCTCAGCATTAACTTCCCTTAGTTTAGTCTCAAGCTTAAGGACTTGCGAATTAAGTTCTTCTTGAATAGCGAGATCCAAATCGTTAGATTCAGCTGATGATGACTTTCGTAAGGCTCTGGTTTCAAGTTCCTTCATCTTTGTCTGATATTCTTTCAACTTTTTCATCATCTTTTTGGAATTATCGCGAAGATTGATAAGCTCATCGCTGAGGACATTTTTTTCCTGTTCAAGACGTTCGACAATATCTCGCTGCTCTTGAAGACGAACTTCCAAATCGGATCGTGGCGACAGTAGACTAAGAGGCGCATGAATTTGTTGTTGTTGTGGTTCTGATGCATTCTCAGATCCCCATCCCCATCCATCCTCAATCTCTAAAGCTGCCATTGATTCAGATTGTTCAACCGATTGGAATACAGGTTGCTGCTGTATGGATGCATCAAAGTATTGCGCAATATTAGCTGGTAATGTAGGCTGATTGATTGCTTCAAGCTCAATAATTCTATTCATATATCCACTTATGTTGACATATTGTAATTCGAGCTCAGCTGATTGCTCAGCAAATCGCTGTTCCCATAACTGAACTTGATCTTGAAGCTGATTAATTTTGGTATTGAAGGCTGCTTGTTGCAAGACAAGCCAGTCATTTTCTGTCTGCGTTTCGCTGCTGACAGTGGAACCATAACAAATGTAAGATTTCTTAGGAACAATTAATTCTTCTTCGACTGGCTGTTGACCAGAGTATGAGAAGGGATCATCAAATAGTGATGCAGCTGATGACTGTGCTGGATCATTTTCAAAGAACATTGAAGTGCTTAAAGCTACTGGCACTGTTGGAAGTTGTTCAGCTGGTGAAATAATTGTGGGCATTTTATGTGTTTTATATTTTTCCAGAATTGATTGCAAATTCTCTATAGCTCGATTTTTCTCAATCAATTCGGATTCAAGTAAATGAAGCTTGTCATCGTCTGTTGTCGGTTTGATTCCGCTTCGCAATATTTCCATTTCGTTGCGAATTTCATTAATTTCACAATCTTTTATGGAATTTTCTCCCATCAAATTTTCAATGCGTTCTTCCATTTTCATATTAGAATTGATAAGATCATTCTTCATTTGCTCCAATTCGTCAATTTTGCTTCGTGTGGTTTTGTTTTCATGCAACAGTTCTTGAATTTTATTACCTTGAACATCAAGTTCCATGCTTGAAAGCACATTTGCTTCTCGAATTCTTTCTAGCTCAATTTCGGTATTTCTTAGTTTTTCTTCTAAAGATTTCACATTTTCATCTGACTGCGACTGTGATGGTGTAGACAACTCGGCAAACGGATCATTTGCAGCTTGAACGGGGGAAAATACGCTTGTCATTTGCAGTTGAATAGATTTTTGTTGAATCTCTGTTTGCTTTTCTGCCAACATTTCCTTCAGTTTAATGTTTTCATTTTGCAACATAACTTGATCGTCCGTCTGATTTTGACTTACTTGAGATCTCATTGCCTCAAGGTCAGTAATCTGTTGACTTAGGATGATTGTTTCAGCAGCATGGTTTTGAATTATAGCATCGTTTTGTGTACGCAAATTTTCTATTTCTGTTTCACTTTGCATCAGTTGCATTCGAAGTTGCTCATTTTCGAGCTGATCCTGGGTATAATTTTCATTTTGCAGTTTAAGCCAAGACATTTCGCGTTCGAGATCAGCTCGAGCTAGTTCTAAACTCTCAGCATTATCCTTAAGCCGAACGACTTCATCCTGGAAGTCAATAATCTGATCTTTTGCTTTCTCGAGAGCTTCCTGAACAGTTTTCTTCTCGCTTTCAATTCTTTGCAACTGAGAGCTCAATTCTGATTCCATCTCATCAATTTCAGCATGTTTGGCGGTCAATGTTTGCTCAAACGTGACATGCGCTTTCTTCATATCAATATGAAGCTGTTGAATTTCTTGTTGAAGGCGATTGTTTTCATTTTCTAAGGCTTGCACTTGTTTGGCATTCTTCTGGATTTCATCTGATCGATGCGCTTCTAAAGAACTCAATTTCTGATTGAGTGAATCTCTCTGTGTTGTCAGCTCCTTTATTGTTCCTATCATATGGAAATTGTCAGCTTCGGTTTCACGCAATTTCGTGCCAATAATTTCGTCCTGTGCAATTAAATCATTAAGATGTTGATTGTAATACTCTCCCATCGAATCAAATTCATTTACCTTTTCAGCTATATCGGCTTCCATCTCGAGCTTTTCACGAACCAGCGAATTTCGTTCGGATTCAAGTTTTGAAATTGCTTCTTCCATCCTTAACAATCGATCCTTCAGCGCAACACATTCCATTTCATAAGTCTCCAACTGACCCTCAAGTGAAACTTTACGTTGTTTATCTTCATTCAAAATGCGATTTGTTGCTTCCAAGTCGTCAATTTGTTGTTTTAAAATTCCAATATCGTGCTCATAGGCCGTTTTCGTCTCGCTCAAAATTTTTCCATTCATTTCTTGAAGTTCAAGCATTTGACTGCGCATTGATTCGACTTCATTTGACGATGATTCAGCAGCAGATAATTTGAATTTTTCCAGTTCAACAGTCATCTCGTCAACTTCTTTCTTCTTTTCAGCTAGTTTATGCTTCAATTGCACAACGGCAGACTTCAGCTTGTCCATCTGTTCAATAACAAAAATTAAATTAATGTAAAATATTCAGAAAGTGAAAGAAAATTTGACTCACTTTTTTCTTATCATCACCAGCCGCAGTATTTTTGCTCTCTTCATACTGCTTAAGTTTTTCAGCCAACTCATCTCGTTCCTTCTGTGCTGTTGCAAATTGCGCCGATAATATCTCTAATGACTTGTTTGATTCCAGTAAGTTAACCTTTTCTTCTTCCAATTGATGCATTTTTCGTTGAAGTTCATAGCATTTTTCTTCCATCTCATCACATTTTTCAGATGTGCATCGTTGCTGACTTTCCATGTTATCAATGAATTTCTGTTGATGTTGAATTGTTAATTCATAATGATCTAATTTTTGTTTTAAGTCATCGACATCTTTAAAGGCAGATTGTTGTAGGCTGTTGTTGAGTTTACTGCTTTCTACTTTGATAACATTTAATTGCTCTTCGTACTGAATAACCTTAGCTTGCAATTCATGAATAATCATGGGATCAGCAGCTGCTCCGCTAGCAGCTAGCTTTTCCTCCAATTCTGTACACTGTGCTTGTTTTTTCTTGAGATTTGCAGCAAACTTTTTCAATTTTTCCAGCTGCTCTTTATTTTTGGTATCGAGCATCCTCACTTCTTGCTCCAACTGTCGAATTTTCTCCACATCGTGAGGATCGTGCAGTGGTATTGCTGCGGACTTTTGTGTTAGTCGTTCGAATTCAATATTTTTATCAGATAATTGATGTCGGAGACCTTCAATGGTTTTATTGGAATCTGTCAATTTCTGATGCAGTGAACGAACTTCATCACGGTTACTTTCACTTATTTCTTGGAGATATTGTAGCTCATCTTCCTTCTCGATAAGTTTATTAGAATTTTCTTCCATGCTCTTGTAAAGATCAATAATTTGATTATTAAGTGTGTCAATGGTTTCCTGCTTGTGCAACAATTCATCTTTATAACTATCAATAGTTCTGTTATTTTCCTCCAACAGTGCTTTAAGTTTTTCTATTTCCGCTTGAAGATCACGAACATATGATTCCCGATTGGCTGCGTTTTGACTCTTAATCGATTCCAATTCGTCGGTCAGTTTTTGCAGTTGATTTTGATATTCTGTAATTTCTTTAACTTTTTGATTAATATCAAGTTCATGCTCCTGATAGGAATCAATCAATAATTGCTTCTGCTCAGCAGATAATATCTTTAAGATTTCAACTTCATTTGTTGATGTCTTTAGACGCATGTCAAATTCGTGCTGCAATTGATCTAACTCTGCCGACTTTTCATGCAAGCGTTGATTGTTGACTTTAACATCAGCACAAAGTTGATCAAATTCTTTACGCAAATCGCTCGCCAGCGATCGCTGATTTTGAACTTCTATCTCAAATTGATCACGTTCTTTCTTGAGGAGTTCGATGGTTTCTTCCAACTTCACAGCATTCATATCCTTTTCGATTGCGTCATTAGTTAATTTCTTGACTTCGCTCTTCAATGTTTCCATTTCACTTTCCAGCGCTTCATCATGCGACTGTTGAAGATTATCAAACTTTTCTTGTAGCGCATTAATTTCTTGATTCTTCTCATTAAGCGCTTCAACAGTTGCATTTAGTTTTTTCTGTAACTGTTTTATTTCCTCGTCATCGTTCTTATGACTGCTGGTGATGCTATTTAGTAAAATCTTAACTTTTTCTGATTCTTCACGCAATTGTTTGCTTTCATCAAATTTCTTGAAGTATTCAACAAGCAGATTTGTCATTGCTGCATGAACATTCTTTGCATTGTCTGAGAGTTTCTTGGATATTTTCAATTTCTGATGTTTGTCTTTATTTTTATGTAAATTTTGAATTTCATTATCCAGCTGTTTCAATAATTTTTCACATGCCTCTCTATCGATAGTTGAAACATTTTCCGTCGTAGAAATTTCTTCAGCATTATCATCGGTTTTAACTGGAGATGATAGTGCAGATGTGGCCAATTCATTTTTTACAAGTTGATTAATTTCGTCCTGTAATCGGGAGCGCTGTTGAGTTAATTCCGCAACATTGCTGAGCAATTCTTCTTCAACCATCTGCAAATCAGATAAAACTTTTTCAATTTCCTCAATTTTTTGCTTTAGCTCTTGATTGTCATGCTCCAAAACTAATTTTTCATCTTTAACTGTTTCGATGCTGCTCACAAGAATATTGTTTTCAATTGTGAGAGCATCAAGCTTTTCAAGAACTTCGCGTCGCTCGATAGTGAATAATTCAATTTTTTCCATCAATTCGGAGCTTTCTTCGCGCAAGTTTCGAAGACTTTCATTAAGCTCTTGACTAATTTCACCCGGAACATCGTCATCTCTTTGTCCGCCAAGTGCTTGCTCCATTTCAAATTTCTCTTGGGCCGTCAAATTTTCCACCATTTCAATACTTTCAGCTGAACTGCCCTTACTAAGCTTTTCGATTCTTTCGAGAAGCTCCATATTTTCATTCACATAACGGGATAACTTTGATTGAACTTCATCTTTCTCCTCCGTCAAATGCTTGATAGTGCTACTATATTCAGCAATCATTATTTCAAGCTCACTTACTTTTCTCTCCAACAATGTGTTGTCGTCCTTAATGGCCTCAAGCTCCTGCTGTGTGTTGCGTAGATCTTCCGACAAATCAATTTTTTGCTCTTCCAAAAGCTGAATAGCAGATTTTTGATTCAGACATGACGTCTCTAGCTCCTAAAATGAGATAAAATTTGTAGGAAATTTGATAGAAAAAAACAATTTTTTTTGAATTCTACTTTAAATTTCTTCTCCAAATCTGATTCCGTCTCTGTTCCTACTAGCTGCAACTGATAATTTCCCTTCTCTTCCTCAAGTTCAGCAATACGCTGCGTAAGATTTTGAATTTCTGCAACTAACCGCGTAGCATCAGCGCTATCATCGGATGCCTTGCTCATTGAATCGATCTGTTTTTGAAGCTGCTTAATTTTCAGTTTAGTTTTTATCATGTTTTTGTTGGACTCATCAAGTTGTTGCTTCAGTCTTGAAATTTCAACTTGAGCATCTTCGTCAACTGGAATATCCGAAGGGAACAAAGACTTTGGTCCCATGGAGCTATATTTTTCTTGGAGCACATTGAAATTTGCATTGAGAACATTTAATTCAATTGTTTTCTCTTGAAGGCTTTCTCCTAATTGCTCAATGCTCTCATTGCGTTCCAAAACAATTTTTTCCAATGCTGAAATTTTTTCTAATAATTCAGTTTGCGATTTCTGGTCTTCATGCTCCGTTGTTTTTGCCTCGCTAACCTCATCTTCGGTAATAAATTCGTATCGTTGATTTTCCAATGTCGCAATTCGCTTCTGAAGTGTTTCGTTCAGCTTATTTAGTTCGCTTATTTTAGTGCTATAATCCTGAACCTCTTCAAGTTTTGTTTTTAGTTCGGAATTTTCAATAGTCAATTCGTAGCGAGTTTTCTCTAAAATTTCGCATTTTTCTTGAAGATTTTGAACGTTGTCTGATGCGTCTTGAATAATATTATTGAGTCGTTGCACTTCATTCTTGTAGCTGGATTCAGTTTCCAAAAATGTTTCTTGCATTTTAAACATTTCTTGCTTTGTATCTTCAAGACTATCAACAACATCCTTTTTTTTCTTCGTTAAGTTTTCAGATAATAGAGTAACAGCTTTCGTCCGGGCCTCAATTAGGCTCTCTTTTTCTTTTAAATTCTCTTCCAAATCGAGAACCTTGCCCTCGAGTCGCTGAACCTGCTCAGACTCGGTCAAGTTCTCCTTGCTATTCAAGGTTTCTTCTAATTCGCGAATTCGTTTTTCAAGGAACTTGATTTTTTCGTTTTCCAAACTAAATGATGTGTTTAATGAATGCGATACATCAGATACAGATCGATGCTGAGATTGGAAGGACATTGATGGAATCACAGTCAAATCGCCCATGCTTCGTCCAAGCTCGACACTCTTCTCGAGGGACATTTGTGATGTTTCAAATTTGGACTTGAGCTGTGTTACCATCTGCTCGATCTCCTTTGATTTGCTTTCGCGCTCAGCCATTTTTGCACGGTTGAGTTCCATCTGCTTTCGGAGTAAAATCACTTTTTCACTTCCAGGAGTTTCCGATTTTGCACGTAGACTGGGCGTAGACGATGAACTATGCAACGATGCCTGAATAGACACATCGACCGCCTGTGACTCCTCCTCTTCAATATTGGTAATTCCATAATCTTCAGACACTTCCGAACTCGAACGATAATGACTTTTAGATTTGGCAGCTTTTGTTTTTAGATTTGAAAGCCTTTGGGCAATATTCTTAACTTTTTCCTGCACTGAAGCTGTTGATTTGCCTTGCTGCGATTCTGATTGTCGTACAAGTTCCTTTAATGCAGAGATTTTTGCCTGAAATTAGGTTTACAATAAATTTGGGTCAATGGATATTTTTTTTTAGTATTAATGGAGTAAATACCTGCTGCTGACTCAAGTTCTCTGTTAAATTACTAAAATCTGGCGGCTTTCCAGGTTCGGACATTTTATTTGCTTAACTAGTAATTGCAAACAGCAATTTATATAGAAACAAAAAGGTTTTGCAACAAAAAATATCTGAAAATGGAAAAATAAATATTTTCAAGAACAACTTTCAAATCATATTTTTTGTTAGCTTATCACTCTAAAATTTACTGTGCTTTAGTTGACAGTTATACACATCATTTCATTGTTTGCTTTAAAATATATTTGAGATCAATTTACCAATTTAGGATGTGTTTAATTATAAGAAACCTGCATTGAAATTTTTCGTCTTGTTTTTCATACGTCACCACTAACAAATAATTTCAAGCAATTCAATGTTTTATAAAATTTTTAAAATGAAATGAATTTGCCGTTAAATTTTGAGATTTTTTTTTTTGCTTTATTTTGCATTTAGACAAGAACGCTAATACAATCAATATTCGAATGGTATTGATAAGATGCAAGTCATATTTAAATTATAAAATATAAGAGATTTAAGACAATCATTAGTCTGATTTTTTTTCTGTACGCTTTTCAGGCTTAAGCTTCTACGCAGTCGGTCTATCCTTTCCAGTTATTTTGTCATCAGCAATAATTTTTGGGATTGGTGTGATTGTAATCTCTGGTTTATCCTCAATCGTGACAGAAACGTCAGTTTTTGGGTGCTTCATATCTGGTGCATCGTCATCATCGTCCAAAACCAGAATTTCTTCACTTTCAATCTTAGCTGTTTCAATATCTGGATGCTTCCGCTTTAGAGTTTTTCCTGTGCTTGTCGTCATGATGCTTGTTTTCGTCGGCGTTGCAAAATCCTTTGATGATGGTGGATTGACACCAATAATTTCTTCGATATTTTCGATCGTTCCATTGTCCTTAGGCGTTGTTTCATCATCGGAATCGATCTGTAAGAAAGATAAAAAAAAATTAGGTAAATTATTCTGATCATCAAGCAAATGATGTTATTTATCTACCTCCATAATATCAACACTATCAAATTGTTTTGTCCCATCATGCATGGTGCTCTTATCTTGCAATAATTCTTGTGCATCAGACATTGGAACGGAATCCAAATTGAAGTTTTTACGATATTTAGCGGATGTAAGAAATTTACGAACATGAGATTCCGTTTTAGTTCCAAGAACTTCAGCAATGGCCTACATATGAATGACTTTATTTTGTAAATATCGTCGACCATGAGATTAGATTGACTTGATTATTTTGTTACCTGATAATTTGAACCAAATTTTTCATATCCCTTAACAGTTAACAACATTTCATCATTTGTCCATCTTGAATTGACACGATTCAACGCAATTTCAATCGGTAATCGACCATCATGAAACTCTGAATTTAGCAACTTTGCCGAACTTAATTCAGCCTTGTTCTTTTGAATCTAATTATTTATTTTTAAATGATTCATTTATGTGAAATGTGATGATGGTGAAGATGATGATGAATTAAGAATGTTGAAGAGGACACATGGAAAAGAAAAAAGAAGAAGAAGAAATTGGTTAGTGAAATGTGTCCCGCAAAACAATGAATTCTGCTTACTTGACTCAACAACACACCAATTTTCCGATCAGTTTCAATCAGCAAGCAATTATTATCTGAAGCAGGAATTTTTTTCTGAGCATCATGAACAGCCAAATCTTGTGTGGCTAATTTGCGAATGTCATCATGATTGATAAACATTCCTTTTGGTGGTTTACGTTTGTGTTTATTGGAACTATCATGATACCCATCATGATAGTAATACAGCTTGTTTGCTTTCGAACGTGGACGTGAGTTGGGACCGACTTGATGAGGACCACATGTAGGACGTAAGACGCCAGTGCGTCTAATATTAATGAAATGAACAAAGAAATCAAATTCAATCAACATTCATAAGATTATGAATACACACACACACTCGAGAGAGAGAGAAAGAAGAAGACAAGGAAAAATATGTTGAATACCTCCAGTGATTAAAGCAACTCGTACAGAAACTTCCAACAGTCGTCTGCTTCAATTCATCGCATAACACGGTGCAATTCTGACAATTCAATGATCCACTTCCGGTTACTGATGGCAACGACGATGAAGCATCCAAATCAAGTGTTCCTCTTCCATTTACAGCATTTAAACGCTTTGAATCCTGAACAGATGTTTATAGTTGAACAGATGAAATTCAGTTAGTTTCACGAAAGTTCTCATAAACAATAACGAAAGTGAAAACTAATAAAGAAGCCAATTTTGAGATAAAATGAATACGAATAGGAATTATAGTTTTTTTTTTTTTTTGGTGATTGTGCTCTGAATATGATAGTGAATTAATATTTTTGAAAGAAAACAAAAGCTTATAAATCAACGATTAACCACCTGAATGTTATCAGCACATGAAATACTAAAACTGTGATTCGATACGGAAGTACGTCTGATGCCGCGAATCGGCCATTTCTGATATCGAAATATAATATAGGAGCATTGCATAATCGTTATTTTCATGATGATGGCAAAACAATTTGATTTCTTCTTTCAATCTTAATTATACAAAATAACTCACCTTATCTTCAATATCTGAATCTTCAGGACTTCCACCGTGTTCACTTCCATTTTCTGACCCACCTTCAGCTTTCTTCTTTTCATGACGATCCATAACGCTTGTGCGACTTCTGGTCTTTTTCCAGGAATAATAAAACTTCACAAGACTCGCTATGGTTTTGTCCGGTAGCTAAAAATAAACGAATTCCATCGATAAGGATTTTTAGAATGAATCTAAGAAATATTTTACCATCTGACGAATACGATAAAAACTTTTTCCATGAAATTGGAATGCTTGCTCGAACAAAACTTTGTCTTCTTTTGTCCATTCATCAGGGAATGGCGTAAAATTGGCAAGGTCTTGCACGGCCTTTTCGAGATCGTGTTTATGCCAGAAAAGCATTCCTAATGCTTGTTCAGCATTATAGCCATATGTCTCTTTGGCTAACGAAATATATTCTTCCAGTTTACTATCAGGTATATCTTTAACTGGTGACCACACCAACAATGCCTTGTCGGGATAAATATCAGGTCTAGTTGAATGATATTCTGGTGGAATCACCTGATAGTCTTTTCCAACACGAATTTTTTCTGTAAAGAAAATACTCTTTTACTTGCATTGCTTTATGTCATTGAAGACAGAGTACTACGTGACCCAATCAACCAATTCTTAAGTTGATGGTCATGTAAGAGTAGACATAATTTCAAAAACAAAATAAAGGCTTTAACTAAGTGTCTACTTAGTTTACCAACACTATTGAGGTAGGACATGCATTTTAAATTGGCCGGAAATGTGATGCGTAAAAATATAGATTGATGGATTCAATGATTTTGTTGGCTCCTATGACTTACCTTCATATTCATGTTTTCCATTCTTATTCTTTTCATGTTTGCTGCTGTGAAGATTCTTTTTTGAATCTAAAAAAGGAAAATGGGAGGCATGAGTCAAGAGCACAGCACCTGGAAGTAAATGTAGCCTACGAGAATCATCATCAGATGTTTCCGGTGTTAGACCTTCAGCAGTTATTGGTGGCACCTTGGTGCTGTTGCTGGTATTGTGAACGTGATGGATATTAGTGTTCGGAGATGAACCTTTTCCGTTTCTATTCGTCTCTCTCGTTTCTGTGGCCATCACCATTGTATTTTCACCTTTAGCCAGCTCAATTCTATTTTCTCGATTATTTGCTGATACCACTTGTTAATAAGGATGTTTGTGCACTACTTTTAAACACCAGAATGTTTAATCTGGTTCGAGAACCGTTCACTCCTTCACGAATGACAAAATGAAATGAAATAATATTAGCTCACTTTTCAAATGACCATACTTTTAAGAGTTGCCAGATTAAATCATCGAATGTCAGTTATTTTCAAATTATTTCCATTCTTGTTCTTATAATCAATTAAAGCATAATTTCGAAAATCCAGATGCATTAAGCAAGAAGGTATTTAAGTTCTCGGTTCCTTTGCCTATTTAGTTGATTTTAAATAATTGAACTATATACACTATACAGTCAGTCGTTATGGTGCCCTTTTAAAAAGTTAAAGTTCACTAAAATCAGGGTTGGGTAAAAAATCTACATGGTAGTTCATAGTAATTTCTCTGGTTCCTAAAAGTAGCTACTTATGGTATTGATCAGAATATTGTGATACTTGACTTGATATGAGACTGTTCGTAAAATAGTATTTTATTTTTGATGCATTAAAATTTGGCGACGGAAGAAAATTAGTGTTTAATTTCGAATTGAAAACTAAATATCTAATTAATATAAAAATAATCTTTAAAATTTTAAATAAATCAACTGTCTTGATTTTTATTCAATAATCTTATTAACCTATAATTTAGTGGATTCGTGAAGATTGAAATTTTTCTTATAATTTTCAGTAGATTCTTCTTCGTCATTTTCGTCCTCGCTTTTACGCAGCAGTAAATAAATAGCTCTGAAATTAAATTAATTTTAAATTTTTGATCTCGCTTGTTAATAAATTTAATATTGCCTTGTTGGCGCACTTACATGAACATTATCAAAGTCAAAATGAAGAAAAATTCACTGAAGAAATAAATGGCACCAGAAAAGGTCGTCTCAACTGTCTTAAGGTATACAATTGAATAGAGGCTTGGAAAAATGAATGCATCTATTGAGTCAATAATTCCCAAAACGCTGAAAATTTTCCCAAGCTCTTGCTCCGGAATCTTCTTAGATATTATGGATTTAATACTGATTGCTTTAGTGGATATAAAAATGTCAATTGTCGTTCCGATATAAAACATTAAAGTTGTTGTTGCAAACGCCTACATGAAATAAATTGTGTAAAAGTTTTAAAGACGATGCTGCGTTAAGTACACTTACATAAACTGGTTTAGATATCAATGTGCATATGGTGGAAACGATTCCTATCATTGGATCCGAAATACCCATGACCTTAGAAAATACACCCACCATCAACAGTGTGCCAACCAAGGCAACAACTGTGCTATAAGTAATATGCAATGAAAATTGAACACCATCCCAATTGAGCTTTAAACGAGTGTAGAGATAAGTTAAATCATTTTCTCCCAGCGATGCCAAAAATACAATGTTGCATAACAACACAAGAAGAACCATCATTCTAAGATTTCCCTCACGCTTCTTGAAAACAACATCAACAAGTTCCAATGCTAAAGTGGGATCAAAAAATTCACGTAAGAACCCTTTCTCTTCTAAGACTTCAGTTGTTGCAAGAGCATTAGTATGGCGATTTGTCATTTCAGTGCCATCTGTTACAAATGCTGGATTTTCCATTCCTTTTTGAACTTCATTGTTGATGTCACTCGGTGGTTCTCTTTTTTTTACACCAACTTCTTGCAAAACAAAAACAATGTAAAGAATTCCAAGCGTGTAAATCAAAACACAAAGTGCGAAGAGCTCTGTTGAATGGAATGTAACATTAATTGGTTGTTGATGAAGCATGATGGATAAAAAAAAAGAACTAATAATATTCATCAACTCACTTGTGTAGCCCAAAGCATTGAAAAGTACTCTAATGATGAACGGCAGACAAAAAAAGTATTTATTTAATGTCGATGATGTAAGCAAATTAAGCATGAAGGCAACTTACCCACTCCACGGAATGCTACTTATTGGAATGAGTGTGAAGAACACTGTGAAGCAACCGAAGCGGAATGTCCTGTTTTCTTCTGTCGTGGCGCCAGTCAAATAACTATAAATTCCCATCAACATTAACGTCTGTCCACCGAATAGACTCGGAAAAACTCGCTCAGAAAATGCAGGAACTTCCATTGGAATTTCATTCATAAAGATTGAGCTCATTAGTAGCACAATTGAACCAATTAATTCACCAACAATTGGAAGAAGCACTAAAGGTTTTCGTATCCCTTTCTTATCACTCCAGCCGCCAGCAAAAAGAACAATAATCAGTGGAAATATTGCTGCGATTGGTGATCGCAGACCAAAAACAACTGACAATAACTTTTGTGACTCCGTCTCTGCTCTACAAACTTCTTGCGCTAATGTTGACGTTCCATTTGTGTCTATTGATAAATCAACTTCCGCACAATTGATATCATTTATTGTTTTATTGATCATATTTACACAAATTTCATCATCTAATCCTAAGTTAACGCGACATGCTTTTTCGAGATTCAAATTCTCCATAGCTACTATCAAAATACATGATGGCAATATCCAACATAGAGTGAACGGTTCCACTGATATGTAGCTGAATATTTTACGAAAACGCGATTTCTGGTGATCCATTGCGCAGTTTTATTGGGGATGTTAGGCGAACAACAATTCTCTGAAGACTAATTTTAAGCTCGCTCTATCCTTCCATCCGATGATGATCCAACAATTTCTCAATTTTTGTTTTTTGTGATTTTTTTTTATTTATAGGTTTGAGTCTCTCGAACGACAACAAATCATTGGTATTGTGCCGTTAAGAAGCTCTTAAAGAATAATAAAAAAAGAGTTCTCTATGAGACTCCAGTGGACCAACAAAATCAATCAATTAAGCTTCGTTGGTGTATGCGGAATATATGTACATGAAGTGAAGAGCACTGAAGATGTTTACGAAACCTGAAACAATTTTTTTTATCATGACATTTCAGAAAGATGATTATAGATAATTGCGACAAAGTCCCCAGCTAATGCGTTCCAAGGTCAAGGCGCATCAAATTAATTTAAAAAGTGATTTGGTGACTTCATTTTTTTTACATTATGTTTTTTTTTTTTTATTTTCAATATTCATCATTAAACATCTCAATTTAAATGTAGATTTTTACACAGATGTGAATTTTTTTTTATTCTGTTTGAATGATATTATGAGTTTTAATGGAGTCCAAAAGTACCTATTTTACATCTGTCACGGCTCGAAAATTTATTATTAAACTTAAAAAAAAAATGTTGCACAAGAGTTGCACATATCATCTGTTTATTACTGTCTGTGGGCAGTGAGCTCATTGCGTGTTAATTCTACTAAACAACAAAAAGAATTAGAAGAAAAGTTTCAATTGATTTAAAAACGAATTAGAAATTTTGCACAAATTATGATCAAATCAAATTGCAAATAAAAATTTCACTCAGGATCGAGCGAGAAAGGACGTGACTCAGTGTTTGTTTATAAATTGTCCAGTATCGTGTTAAATCAGCCATCGTGATTTTAATTTTATTCTACACTAGTCTGTTAATATCATTAGTGCTAATTAAGATTAAGGAATCAATTTCATCGGGTTTATCTTTTTGTTATTTTAATTTGTTTGCTATTTACAATTTTTGTTATTTCGTCCACAGAAAAAAAAACGTCTTAGAGAAAAATGAAGAATGAATTTTGGCATATTATTTCTCTTGTGTTGTGTTTTTTTATAAGTTACATTGTGAGGAATGCGCTCCATCAGATTACTTATGCATCCAAACAACGATGAGTTTTCTCAATTACAAAAGTTCAATTCTTTACTAAAACAAATAAATAGAGGAGTTCCATGAAATGCAATGATTTATAACAATAGAATGACCTCATCGCATGTAATTCAGCGCGCAATATTGATAAGAACGATTACTTATTTTATTATACACCAGCAATGAGTCATTATGTTTGAAAATTAAAAAAAAAAAGATTTATGTTGCATCGTGTTTTATCAAAAATATTTCGCTTTCGAGCCTAAAGTCACAATTGTGAACTTTTTTTTTTTTTTTTTCATTTCAGTCCCAAACTATTTCTTCAAAATTCAATTCGATCAAAAACATTTTTCTTAAGTCATTAGTATCTCTCATCAACCTGTTTTTCACAGACTTTTAAAAGCGCCGCAAATTCAATTTACTTAATTACTAAACGTTAGTACGATGCAACTCATAAATTCTAAACAATTTCGCTACACAACAACATGGCTTTTCCATTTGCCAACACGAATGTTGGCACATATGTATAAAGTGCTCCATGCTTTTCATAATTCAAATGCCTCAATTCAACTTGTCCATCATTCATCTTTTGTATCATTATCTCAAGCTTTACGTTCGCACACGAACATAAGTGAAATGAAACATTTGTCGTTTTGCAATTGAAAATTTATAGAAAAACACAAAAAAAAAGCTTCAAAAGTCTGGCACAATAATATGTTTTCTCATTAAAGCTCTGTAATATTATATATGCATGCTTTACAGAGAGTGAGAAAAGAAATAAGTGTAAATATTGTTGGCAATTTGAGAATGAAGCAAATCGTGTTGTTGTGAGTGGACGATAGGAGAGAACAATTACTAGCATGCTGATATTTCTTTTTTATGAAACAAACGATATGGAAAATAAAAACAAAATAACGACAATGTACAAGTTTCATTTTGAACATTACAGAGAATAGTTTCACATAATTTAAACTAATAATTAAAAAAAAAAATATTTATAATTATTTAAAAAAAAGCTTCCTGCAATCTGCATCATGTTTCCTTTTTCAATTGAATCATTCAATCCTTCATTGATTAGAATCATAATTAATGTAATTATAAAATGCGTCACTTTTTTCCATTTTCATGCAAATTAACGCTTCAATTTTTTCTCTTTTTTAATATTTGTCTAAACTATCTTTACGTGCACTTTTTAATTTATATCTCGCCCCACCAGAACTTCCGCTTAGACCACTAAGCAGACTGGCTTGCTGCTCGGATCACACAGATATTTCATAGTTCATATCGTACACACTTTCACGATCAACTATTTGTTGTTGTTGCTGCTGCATGTTTGGAATTATGCCGACATTATTTTTACTTATAGAATCGCTTGGATCCATTTGTTGCACGTTCGTGTTTGTCATCTCCATGGAATCAGCCATTTCGAGGGCACGCACAAATGAGATGGGTCGCGTGGGAGTTTGTTTCCGTTTCACTTGCGGTGAAGCGGGTATTTGAGGTGGGAAAACTTGAATGCCGCCCCGAAGGGCCGGATGATAAGAGCCACTGCTGTTTGCACTGTTTGCAACAATATTGTTAATTATATTACTTACATTGCTCTGACCAACAATTTGATTTTGTGTCGGACTCGTAGGATTTGATCGATACATGTTGAAATCTTGATAATTTTGTTGAAGCGATTGCTGGTTCGTTGGTAACGGTGGACGGCCCATCATCATCATATTGTTATTTGTGTTTGTAGTTGTTTGTTGAGTTGGTGCCACTGTATACATTACTGGGCCCGGTGGCATCTGATTAGGATTATTATATCCAGGTGGTGATTGATCTTTCCAGTTGTAAACGCCGCGTTGTGGACTTCCAGCAAGTTCACGAATGTTGTCAACCGTGTTGTTATTTCTGCCCATATACGACAGCTCATTTCCAATGCTTAAGCCATTGCTTGTTGCACGTCCAAGAAGTTCACCCTCTGATAGAAATCTACGTTGTGGACTGCCATTTGCCGCATGGTAAGGAATGCCTTGCTGGTTTTGCTGTTGTTGAAGCATCATCATCTGTTGTTGCTGATGCATCGGAAAATCGTAATACGCGAGTCCGGGCTGTTGTTGTTGTTGGTTTGGAACACCAATGAAATCGGGGCGACGCACTTGAGTTGGTGTGCCAGGATTTGATCTAAAGTTTTGATGAAAGATACCCAATTGAACGTAAGTTACTTTAAATATAATTCGAAAGAAATAAAGGAAAAATATTGCATAATTAAAATAAAATTAGGTGCAAATTTCACCAAATCCATTAAAGGACCTAATTATCTAACTAATATATTTATCAGGGAAAACCAGTAATCAAAAGAAAAAAAAAACAGTTGAGAACAAAATCTACAGAAAATAAAATCTCAACAATAAATAAATGCAAAGCATTAGAATCTCCGCCGATGATTGATTGTTAATCATTTTATCACAATTTGAACAATCAATCGTCGTTGCAAGAATACATATCAAAATAAAAATTAAGGGAAAGATAGGAATCATTACCATTTGCATGTTCTTTAGATCGGTTTATAAGAGAATGACTTAAAAAAATTTAAAATTAAAAATATTGGATTCAAAAGTAATGCATATTTAATAAAAGTCTTCAGCTATGTCCATCTGTTGATGCAGACAACGTTCGAAAGTCAATATATAATCAAATTTAGCATTAATATTTTCACGTATCACAAAATAGACACACACACACACACAAATACCATTCGCAGTGCGTGCGCGGATGGATGCAGTTTGGGATTAATCCAAAAACAAAAGATGGAGTTGTAATTAAGAGTAGAAAAAAAAAATGGAAAAGAAAAAACCAAAATTAATTCTTTTCTTCAAGGATAAAAATTCAAAATCATGTTTGATTAATGACAAGTAGAAACAATATCAGACATGTCATATCAAAATAAGACGAGAGAAAGAAAAAAAATATTAATAATGAAGCAGAAAGTAACAATAACATGTTATGAGACAAAAACCAAAACATCATATGTTAGGGAGGATTATTATCATCATGTTACTGACCTTCTAACAGGACTCGATACTGCCAATGGCGTCGCAATTCCGATTGATTTCATGCGCTGTTGCATTGTTGGTGTAGCTGATGTTGATGATAAATTTGCTCCCATGCGTGGAACATTTGATTGTTGCACTTGCTGTACAGTCATTGGTTGGTCGGGTGAAAGTGCATCAGGTGTGTATGCTCTTGATGGATCAATGCCACTATTATTGGTAAAAAAAAATTCTTGAATCGTTTTATATTTCGAATGATTATTTTATTTGAATCTACCGTTGTCTCGGATGTGGGCTATATCTTGCTTGCCCATACATTCGCACGTTGCTATTGTTGTTGTTGGTGTGTCGGGGCGAGTCGCTGTCAATTGGTGGAAGAAAAAAGTTACTTTTTGAGCCGTGCCGTTGAAGTGGTGGAGTTGGTTCACAGTCCTGGCTTTGAGAAGCTTGCGGCTCCATGTCAAAATCATGTTCCCTTCCAGGGGATAGCTGATAAGAAATAAATTTTCGTTGTATGAGTAAACAGTATAACAGGAAACTACTATAGCGACGAACGTGATTTTCTCATATTTTTCATTTTGAAATATTCATTCAAGCTCTTAAACGAAGTGTGCGAGTCATCCTCATCATCCGAGCTACACTCAGTGATGGTTAGTGATGTCGTTGAGAAACTTGACATGCTTGATGTTATTGATTGCGTCAAAGAGTGAGAACGTTGGAGGCTATTTATAGAAATTTCTTTCATCACAAATGCACCGAGTTCGTGAGGAAATTCAGCTTGACGCTTCTTTTTTTATAAAGATTACAATAATTATTGTTACGTTTGTTGCACATATGAGTCGACTGATTTGAACATTGATAAGACAACACAATTATGACTCACCTTGCTATAGTGGCTCGAATTTCCAGTTCGAATAACATTGTGGCCATTGCCATGATCGGTATAAGTCTTTACTTGCGTATTTAATCGATTATCATATTGCTGTGATGGCTGTTGCTGCTGCTGAGGCGCTTGCATTTGTGATGGATGATTACGATTGTTTGCATTCATTGTTGCATTGTTATCACTCGTTATTATGCTTATTTGCTGATTATCCTTGTTGGAACGTCGTGATCCATATTTCTTTGGATTTTTTAAACTGTTCCAAAGTCAAATAAAAAAAAAAAATTAATAAAATTTTCTAAATTGAGCACTTAGTGCGAATACAAATTTACCTTGGAAAATGTGGGCCACAAAGTGTGTAGCAGCAATTATTCCAGCAGCCTCGTGAAAACGGATTGTATCCACCTTTAAACTTTCCCGTAACTTGTTCATTTGTGGTTCGTCCTCGTGACACTAACACCATATGAAAACCCGTCAAACCGAATATTGGAATAGCCAAAATTGAGATGAGCGCCATTAAGCCCATTGCGACAACGGGCTGTGTTTGTCCTAATTTATCTTTACTATTTAGCACATAAAGCAGCGAAAATGTGAAGATACTCAACATGTGAATCGAGAGTGATATAAGGAAGAAGAAGAAAAAACGGTAATTCCTCCGGCCAATACAATTTGAAACCTGGAAAGAAAAATATACGGGGATTAGTGCATCATATTATGTTTCGATTCGCTTCCTTCACACACCCACGGGCAATGATGATCAAAAGTCTCGATGCAGTGATTACATACAGAACAATGAGAACATCTTGGCGGTCGATAAAATTTACATGTCACGCACCACTTCATTCGAACTGTGATTCCATTTATTTCAGCATTTTTGTACAATGGCGCTCGAAATTCATCCTCGCGATCTTCATCCGGTGGAGCTTAAAAGAGTAGATAATTTTTTTTTTAAAGATATAATTGTTGATCGGAGAATTGATGGACTCACCTTTAGGAATGACACCTGGATCCATGAATGTGGCCAGCGAGAAGTTTGCGATAACGAAGAACGTGATGACACCTTGGATTGCGGGAACATAAGGGTGTTTCGGCCAATAGTATCGACATCTGGCAATTGATGAAACATTATTAGAAGGCTGAATAAAGCGCTTCATATTTAATTGAATCATTTAACAACAAAGGCAAAAATTGCGAAAAGTGAAAATTTCTATTTTTCACTACAAGTTTGCGTTTGGGATCTTGTCGGAAATGATTTTGCTGATGTATAAGATGGCATTTCGCTTAAATATTGTAATCACGAATAACTAGTTTCTCCCATTTTCCAGGAATTTAAACAATTTTATAATTTTTCACGACATACGGATTTAACAGACTTACGGATAGTAGAAGAATAAAAAGGTTGCGCCAAGCAACAGAAGCCACGCAAACAGTGCTGGTACATATCTCGTTTTGTTGTCACATTTCGACATTGCGATGTTATACTTAAAATAATTAAATCGACGAGAAAATATATCGAAGGAAACTTTTTTCACGATGATAGTGCGATGGGTTATAATTGCCTAGCTGCATATCCTTGTTTATAGGAAATACAAGTTTAGATATATGAACATATTCAGCCGACAGAATCCAATCCAGATCAATACATGTCAGGCGGGAACTAATTTTTTTTTATTTAGTACAATACTACATAGGTCAAAGTATTTTTAACCCTTTTTCTGATACTACACATAATTTACTTATCAAATAAACTTAAAAACTTTAATCATAAAATACGTGATAAAATAGGCAGATACACAAAATAAAATTGATATTGCCATAATATGTGCTTCGGGTGAAATTCAATATTAATGAATCAGATAATTGATTCTGGCTTGTACTATAGCATAAGTGTGTGAAAAGTTTTTTGGACTTTAATTTTCATTAATTTGAAAAAAGTGTTATTATTAGAGTTTTATGGGCTTTAATAACATGTAATCTTTAAGAATAAGAACACTATCATGGATGATAAAATAGAGACAAGTTGAAAAATTTGTTATTAAGGCGAAAAAATAAAAATAAAATAAAATTCGGCTTTGGTTTGTTTTGGTCTCGCCATACTCGTCGCATTATAGTCCAATCCAAAGTGAAAACAATTTTCCGAGAAATTCGACTTTTCACACTGCAATTAATACATATTTTTATGATATTAGCAATCAGAAAGGAGTGAAAAAATAATTCAATATGCCGAAAGAGAATCCTATGGTTTCCCTTTTCGTAGCTGGCCTCAAGGCCAGAAGTCACCAGCAGAAAACTGCCCATGAACTGCTGTTGTATGTGAAAACGGAACTTCGCGAAATGGTTCAAGATGAGCTTATCAATTTTCTTGATGAATTCAACCATCACATTTTCGATATGATATCGAGTTCTGACATTGCTGAAAAAAGAGGAGGCGTGTTGGCTATAAGTAAGTCTTATCTAACATTTCTATATTTCTACTTCCGATTATAATGATCAAATTGTTTTCAAGAATGTCTCATCAGTGGCGATGTGGTTAATACAACAACAAGCATTTCTCGGTATCTCAATAACCTGCGAGCTCTTTTCTCAAACCCGTCAACTGATGTCGGTGTGATGGAATTGGCGGCACGGACTCTCGTAAAATTGGGCCAGTTGCCAGGTTCTAAAGGTGTTGAAAGCTTCGAGTATGACATCAGACAGGCGTTCGAATTTATTTCTGAAGAACGTCATGAAGTAAGAACAATATTGCAATTCCTTTTATTACCGCATTTCCTAAGTTTTATTTTTATCTGTAGGGCAAAAGACATGCTGCTGTAATAATATTGAGAGAACTAGCCGTTGCTAATCCCACATTCTTCTATCAACAAGTTTCCAGCTTTTTTGGTCACATCTTTACAGCAATTCGCGATGCAAAGCCATTGATTCGTGAAGGAGCTGGGCAAGCCCTGAGAGCAGCTTTAATTGTCACATCACAACGGGAGGGTGCTAAATCCGGAAGTAAGCCAACATGGTATAAACAATGCTATGATGAAGCGATGTCGTGCTTTGGTGAAATTCCGATGAAAGAGAAGGGCGTTACGAAAGATGACCGTGTGCATGGAGCATTGATTGTTCTTAACGAAGTTCTGCGTTGTTCAAATGCTGTATGGGAACGCAAATATACATCACTCAAACGATTACATCCTGAGCAGCCTCGCGTTCATGACGATTCATCAAATGTATTTCCACGCTTCAAGACATCATTCTCGGATAAATTTGGAAGTTCTAACAATCATAATCCACAGTTCTTATCAACATCCAGCTATCCATATGATTACGATACAGATTCAAAGTTTTCACGTCAACATTTGTCAGTGAACGAATCAGCTACAAGTCGTCAAATCATAAGTGACAATTATGATGAAATTTGCGAACGGGTTTTGGAACAAAAAAATTCTAAATCAATCTACGTTCAACAGTCGCTTCTCAATATTTTACCGCGTCTTGCAGCGTTTAATCGTGAAGAGTTCGTGAAGAAGCACTTGCAGAACATTGTGGACTATTTATTAGTGTCACTGAAAAATAAAGAAAAGGATCGCAATATTGCTTTCATTACTCTTGGCTTTCTGGCAGTAGCTGTTGAGAAAAATGTTGAGCCGTATGTTCATGAAATAATGAAAGTTATTAAAGTTTCGCTGCCTCAAAAAGATGCGACATCGAAGAAGAAACTAACAATGGATCCTTCCGTATTTATGTGCATCACGTTGTTGGGTCATGCTGTTAAAAACGGAATTTCTCGTCACGTGAAAGAGATATTAGAACCAATGTTCTCCACAGGTTTAACACCAGGATTAACAATCTGTTTGCGAGAACTAGCAGAAAATATTCCTAATTTGAAACGAGAAGTGTCCGAGCTGCTGCTCAAAATGTTATCACAGGTTCTTCTCAATAAGCCTCAACCACAAGCTGGCACACCAAAGCATAACATCACTGCTCAGCTGGCAGCTTTAACTGTAACTTCCGATACTCAACAACCGGATGTTCCAACGATTGTACTTGCCTTGAGAACATTAGGAACGTTTAACTTCGAAGGACATAGTTTACTTCCGTTTGTTCAACGCTGTGCTGATCATTTTTTAACAAATGAGCATCAGGAAATTCGGCTAGAGGCCGTTCAAACATGCAGCAGCCTGCTAAAGGTTTCAATTCAGCAGTCATCAGAGACAACGGGAATTTCAGAAACCCTTAAAGAAACAATTTGTCATGTGCTGGAGAAGCTATTGATTGTTGGTGTTACTGATGTTGATGCCAACGTACGTTTGAGAGTTCTGAAATCTTTGGATGAAACATTTGATGCGCAACTAGCTCAACCATGGTTTCTTTCGTCGCTATTAGTGACTCTTAATGATGAAATCTTTGAGATCCGTGAGCTAGCTATCATCACAATTGGCAGATTATCTGTGATGAATCCAGCCTATGTTATGCCGAGTTTACGGAAAACCCTTGTGCAATTATTAACAGAGCTTGAACACTCCGGAATGAGCCGAAATAAAGAACAAAGTGCGAGAATGCTTGATCATCTGATAGTAAATACACCACGATTGATTTCGGCCTACATGCGACCAATCCTAGCAATTCTTGTTCCGAAGTTAAAAGAACCTGAATCGAATCCAGGAGTGATGCTAAATGTTCTACGAGCAATTGGCGATTTAGCTGAAGTCAATGGAGGATCTAATGTAATGGAACAGTATGCTGATGAATTACTTGCAATTTTATTGGATTTGCTTGTTGATGCTGGAGCACCAAACAAACGTGGTGTAGCTTTATGGACGTTGGGCCAGTTAGTCAGCGCTACAGGACAAGTAGTAACACCTTATCACACTTATCCACACTTAATCGATATTCTCATCAATTTCCTCAAAACTGAAACTGACATTCTGGTTCGACGCGAAACTATTCGAGTTCTAGGATTGCTGGGTGCCTTAGATCCTTACAAGCACAAAATGAATCGAGGATTAATCGACAGTCAAAGCGATAATATTCTTATTTCATTTTCCGACATTAAAGTTGATGACTACAATGATCTATCGACCGCTGAAATGCTAGTAAATATGGGAAATATGCTTGAAGAATATTATCCAGCTGTTGCCATATCAACGCTGATGAAAATTCTTCGTGATCCAAATCTCGCTCAACATCACACAAATGTAGTTCAGGCTGTAACATTCATCTTCAAAAGTTTGGGAATCAAATGCGTACCGTATTTGTGTCAAGTGCTGCCAAGTCTACTCAACAATATTCGTACCGCAGAAACAAGTAAACGGGATTTTCTATTCCAGCAGCTTTCGATTCTGATCGAAATAGTGAAACAACATATTATCAGCTACATGAGCGATATTTTCAAATTGGTAAAAGATTTTTGGACTCCATCGAGTGCAACGACCATAATAACATTGATTAATCTCGTTGAGAAAATCGCCATCGCTCTTGGATGTGAATTCAAGGTTTATTTGTCACAACTTATGCCACAAATTCTTCGCGTTTTGTCACATGACACATCTAAAAATCGACAAGTGACAATCAAATTGCTGTATGCACTTCAGAAATTTGGCGACAATCTAGACGATTATTTGCATCTTATCATACCGTCCATCGTGAAATTGTTTGAACCAATCGATATACCACAAAATGTTTGTTCAGTGGCATTAGAGACGATCAATAATTTGGCTGAGATTCTTGATTTTACCGATTTCTCTTCTCGCATTCTTCATCCGCTGGTGCGTGTGCTGGATAACTATCCCGACATGAGACCCACAGCTCTCATAACATTATGCTCGATGGTCGTACAATTGGGCAAAAACTTCTTAGTGTTTGTTCCGCTGGTGAATAAGGTTCTACAGAGAAACAAAATTCATTGTAATGAATACAACAAACTACTCAATAAGCTTCAGAGCAATACAACTCTTGCAATCGATGACGATTTCCGCATGAGACAAACAAGATTTAAAAATCGTGAAGTGTCTGCTGCTCTGACGGCCGAAAGTACAACAATCAAGAAGCTAACTGTATCGGAAGTTGATTTGCAACAACTATGGCAATCAAAGACACGTGTTTCAAAGGATGATTGGATTGAATGGTTAAAGACTCTCAGTCTAGGTTTGCTCAAAGAATCACAATCGCCAGCATTGCGATCATGTAAGACATTAGCTCAGAACTATCCGCAACTGTTAAGAGATCTTTTCAATGCCGCTTTTATTTCGTGCTGGACTGAATTGAGTGAAGAAATGAAAAAACAACTGGCAGCTAATCTTCAACAAGCTTTAATGGTTCCTGATTTGCCTGAAATTACACAGACAATCCTAAATTTGGCTGAATTCATGGAACATTGTGACAGTCAAAATTTGTCAATTAATCCTAATCTCCTGGGCGAACGAGCAATGGAATCTCGAGCTTATGCAAAAGCATTGCACTACAAGGAAGCCGAGTTTCGTCAAGAAAAAACCCATCAAGTGATTGAATCATTGATTCTTATCAATAACAAACTGCAACAAAAGGAAGCTGCTGAAGGTCTTTTGGGCTATGTAATGGCTCATCCGGAACTAGAAATTCAAGTGAGATGGTACGAAAAGCTTCACAATTGGGAATGTGCTTTGAACTTGTACGAAGAAAAACTCAAAAAGAGTGGCGATGATGTTGAGTCCTACTTGGGTCAGTTGAGATGTTTGGAAGCACTTGGAGAGTGGGAAAAAATGAGCACATTAGCAGACACAAAATGGGATGTGCTTGGTAATGATGGACAATCACGAGCTGGACGACTAGCAGCTGTTGCTTCCTGGGGCCTTCAAAATTGGGAACAAATGGCTGAGTATGTTAAATGTATACCGGAAGACACTCAAGATGGATCATTCTATCGATCTGTTATTGCCATACACAATGGTGACTATGAAACTGGACAGAAACTTATTGATCAAGCTCGACTCTTGTTGGATACTGAATTGACAGCAATGGCTGGCGAATCCTATGAAAGAGCCTATGGGGCAATGGTTTGTGTTCAGATGCTCACCGAGCTAGAAGAAGTCATTCAATACAAACTAATACCTGAGCGACGTGAAAATATAAAGGACATGTGGTGGAAAAGGCTACGTGGCGGTCAACGACTGGTTGAGGATTGGCAAAGAATTATTCAGGTTCATTCCCTTGTTGTTCGACCTGAAGATGACACTCATACTTGGTTGAAATATGCTTCACTCTGTCGAAAGAGTCGTCAGCTTAAGCTATCACACAAGACATTAGTGAATCTGCTTGGGTGCGATCCATCGAAAAATACTGAACAAGAGTTGCCTTACACACAACCGCACGTGACATTTGCTTACACAAAACATTTATGGATGGATGGAATGGAGCAGCTTGCCTATGACAAGTTGTCTCGGTTTGTAAATACATTCGTCAACATCACTCAAAGAAATCAACATCAAAACGGTAACGAGAACAACACACGTCTTTTGGCGAGATGTTATATGAAATTGGGATCATGGCAGAATAAGCTCCAGGGCCTCAGTGAGCAATCAATCAATAGTATTTTGTCCTACTATGAAGCTGCAACAAAATACGATAAAGGTGAGCAATATTGAGATATCTTTCAATTATTTTGTTGCTTATCAAATTCTTTCTTACAGGATCATACAAAGCATGGCATTCGTGGGCATATGCTAATTTCAAAGTAATCCAAACACAACGACTTGCACTGACACAGAAAACTGATAATGGCATCAGCACAGCAATAGCTGCCGCTAATGAGCTTTTACGCAAGGATCGCGAAAATCAATTAGTTCTTCAATACGCTGTACCAGCACTTAAAGGCTTCTTTAGGTCAATTAATTTATCACAAGGAAATTCGCTCCAGGACACGTTGCGCCTTCTGACTTTGTGGTTTGATTACGGACAAACACCGGAAGTCATTGATGCTTTGAATGAAGGTATCAGAATAATTGAAATCAACACGTGGCTGCAAGTTATTCCACAACTAATTGCTCGTATTGATACACCACGGTTGTTTGTTGCACAATTGATTCATAAACTTCTATCTGATATTGGAAAGTCCCATCCACAAGCCTTAGTGTATCCGCTTTCGGTTGCTTCAAAGTCTGCATCGCAAACACGAAAAAGTGCTGCTAATAGAATACTTGATTCAATGCGTGAACATTCACCGACACTTGTTGAACAAGCAAAAATGTGTAGCGAAGAATTGATTCGTGTTGCAATATTGTGGCATGAGCAATGGTACGAGGGACTCGAGGAAGCTTCCAGACTATACTTCGGTGAACGAGACATTAAAGGAATGTTTGAAACACTAGCGCCGCTTCATGCTATGCTAGATCGAGGCCCACAAACGCTTAAAGAAACTTCATTTAATCAAGCTTATGGACGTGAATTATCGGATGCTCTTGAATGGTGTAATAATTATAAGGTAAATTTAAATTTTTAATTGTTATATTTACTAAAAATAATTATTCTTTATGCAATAGACAACTGGTAACATGCGCGATTTAACTCAAGCTTGGGATCTTTATTATCATGTTTTTCGTCGCATTTCAAAACAGCTACCACAGCTAACATCTCTTGAACTTCAATATGTTAGTCCAAAACTATTAAAATGTCGCGATTTGGAACTTGCGGTGCCTGGAAGTTATTCGCCCGGACAAGAGCTAATTAGAATTTCAAGCATTCAAACGAATCTTCAAGTGAGTTTTTTTTTTCTTATGAATTGTTATTTCATTAACATTGCAATTCCTTATAGGTTATAACATCTAAGCAACGACCGAGAAAATTATGCATTCGTGGTTCAAATGGAAAGGATTATATGTTTTTGCTAAAGGGTCACGAAGATCTTCGACAAGATGAGCGAGTTATGCAGCTCTTTGGCCTTGCAAACACGCTTTTGTTAAATGATCCGGATACATTTAGAAGAAATCTAACAATTCAGCGATATGCTGTTATTCCACTAAGCACCAATAGCGGATTAATTGGTTGGGTACCTCATTGCGATACACTTCACGTGCTTATTCGTGATTATCGTGAGAAGAAGAAAACCTTAATCAACATTGAGCATCGTCTGATGTTAAGAATGGCACCAGATTATGAGAAACTGACATTAATGCAAAAGGTTGAAGTTTTTGAATATGCATTGGGATTGACAAGCGGTGACGATTTAGCTAAATTGCTGTGGCTTAAGAGTCCATCATCAGAAGTGTGGTTTGAACGACGCACAAACTATACGAGATCGTTAGCAACAATGTCAATGGTCGGCTATATTCTCGGGCTTGGAGATCGCCATCCTTCGAACTTAATGCTTGATCGGCTAACTGGAAAAATCCTGCACATAGATTTTGGGGATTGTTTTGAGGTGAGAATTTTTTAAAAACAGTTTTTTTGTTTCCCAATCCATTAAAACGGTTTGATTTGTAGGTGGCAATGACGAGAGAGAAATTCCCAGAAAAAATCCCGTTCCGATTGACACGAATGCTAATCAACGCAATGGAAGTAACTGGAATTGAAGGAACTTATAGACGAACATGCGAAAGCGTGATGTCAGTGCTAAGAAAAAATAAGGACAGCTTGATGGCAGTGCTTGAAGCTTTTGTTTATGATCCATTGCTTAACTGGCGTCTTCTCGACGCTGCTGACAAAACCAGACGATCAAAGGTTGACGTTGGTGGTGGAGCAAATATCGATAGCTTAGGAGAAAGTGCTGATGATGCAATGGATTTGCTAAGTTTTGCTGGCAATCAAAAAATGGTCGCTCCAAAGCCTCATGAGCCGCTTATGGGTGATGATAATGCTCAAAATTATTTACATCCTGCCGAAGTGACAAACAAGAAAGCTCGATTGATTATCGATCGTGTGAAACAAAAGTTGACGGGAAATGACTTTAACACAACTGAACCTGTAGATGTTCAGAAGCAGGTTGATTTGCTTATACAACAAGCCACAAACAATGAAAATTTATGCCAAAATTATATAGGTGAGTTAATGATACACTTCCAATTTCCGCAATCTCAACATGTTTTCTTTATTTCTTTGTTAGGATGGTGCCCGTTCTGGTAAAAAAAAATAGTCGCTTCCTAAAATTGTTATTAGATTTTAAGGACTAACTAATAGCTATGCATGTGCTAATTGACTATCTTGTTCTTTACCACACACATTTATTAATTTTGTAATCAATTTAGATGGAAATTAAAATTTAAAACTCTTTGCAAAAAAAAAAATCAAACTTTTTTTTTACTCCTGAAATAAAAATATATTTTTCCAACAAAAGAGTTGATAAGAGCGCTGTAGTGTAAATATAGAAGCATTATTATTTTTTTTTTCTTTTGTTTATTTTTTGGGTTTGTTGTTATATGCGAAATAAATAAACGTCAATCAAAGTTGTTGTATAATATGCTGGGTAATCTACGTAGATAGCACTTCGAATCTGAAGGTAATCAAGTACACAAAATAAGAAGACGCGCGATTTATCTATCTGGCGGTGTGTGATTATTAAAATGCTGATTTCTTCAACATTTGAGAAATGAATCGGTGCGGCAACAGCTGAGAGACAGATGTTACGAGCACTCGAGCAGCTACCGGTTTAGCACAGAAAACCGGAATGTCATTTGATGTAAATTCAGCCAAAGTTTGCCTGCAAACACCGCAAGGTGTCGTAAATGATTCTTCCTGGTACGCAACGACAGCTATCGAATGGTAAGATTTGTATCCTTCGCTTACTGCTTTGCCAATTGCAACACGTTCAGCACAAAGTGATGGTGAATACGCTCCATTCTCAACGTTACAACCTGAAAGTTATTTGAAATAAACATTGCGAAACATTTGATTGTATAAAATATTTTTACCGGTATATATTTCTCCCGTTGTTGTTCGTAATGCTGCTCCAACACTAAAATTTGAGTAAGGGGCTGGAAATGCAGCAATCGTGACATTCATTTGGTGATACATGAAAATTAGTTCAATAACTTACAATAAGCATATTTTCTTGCTTCAATAGCAGCGTTAATAAGTTCCTGAGTTGATTTTTCTTTGAATAGAAGAAAAATTATTTTCTAGTCATTAATTGTTAAAATGCGAATATCTTACCAAGATCGTCAAAATTGAAAATCTTTTCGTTATCCACAGTTCCGTTGATCTCCATACTGATATTATAAATGTCAGAGTCGAGCAATAAGAAAATGAAACTTCACTCACAAACTGTTGGAAGCAAACTGATTTTTGTGTATTTTTTTTTTATAAAATTCCCGTATAAAATGTTGCTTTTTTCGCGCACAGCTGATCGGGAATTAGTTTAGCTGTATAAAAACGAACAAAAGTAAAATAAACGTTCAAGTATTAATATAACTTCACATTTGCAGTCTGAGAAAGTTTATTGAGTGTTAGAAATTATAATTGTATTGCATATAACCCACTTTTAAAGGTATTCTTTAATGTCATATCTACTTACTCCACGAAGATATATTTTTATTTGACTATAAATGCATTTTGATCGAAAACAGGAAATGAGATTACGTAACGTCATTAAAGATCTAATCGTTTAGTCGTTAATATTGTATTACTTTATTGAGGACGTATGATGATTGCTCCCTCGCGCCTCACAGATTTAGCTGTTACGAAATAAATGCAATCGTATGATTAACAGCTTTATCAATATCGTTTGATGTTTTAATTGCTTCGAAGAAATTTCGATGATCATTAGAAAAGTATTTCGCAAGATGTTCTACTAGCTTTAGAATATTTTTCGATTCCTTAATAATATCGCCGAACCACTTTTCTTCCGCTGAGTCGTCGTCAATGTGTTGAATGGCCTTGAAGATTTGTTGTGTCAGTATGACAATGCGATGGAAGGAATTATATAATTGTGGAAGTTCTGACACGAGATGACTCAATGATTTTCTTCTACTTGAACTGAGTTGTCTTTTTATAAACGATTGAAATTGTTCTGCACTTGAAATCGAAAAGTTGTCGAGCGATTGAATGAAGCTTTCAATAATTTTTATCAATAATTTGACCACTTGAATTTCATTATAGGGTCGAAAATTCACTTTAATTTCGGACAAATCAATGTCTGCATTTTTATATTGATAGCATGCAACATCACCAAAATCTTTGGGAATATTCAAGGATTTCCAGATTTTTTGAAAATGGTCACAAGCTTCATTTTGTAGTCGGGCAAACTTGAAGTTATTCATATAAATACTTTGATATTGAATTGTGCTAATGCCGCTTTCGTAAAATTCTACCCAACTCGAAATAAATTTAAGCAATTTTGTCATTACATCATTCAATTCTGATTCACAAATAATAGCTTCGCCATGACTTATTTTATCACGTATTCTAGGTCCATCACTTGCATGAAATAAGTCAAATCCTAATTGCGTTAATGATGATGGAAATTTTTCAAAAATTTGATTCCGTTTGTTCTCATGTCGAATCTTAATTTCCTGCGACTTGTTGATTTTTCCAATAACAAGAGGAGTCATATCGGTATCAAGAACATATTCATAAAATATTGAATCCATAATAATATAATACTTATCGATTCTTGCGGTGCCATCTATGTCATTAATCTCACTGTAAATTAGGCGCAGTATATTCTCGATTTGTGAGAGCAAAAGAAATAACCCACAAGAGAACTTTGAGTTATTGTAGAGGTCTATTATAATTGACCAAGTATCTTTATAAGATTTCTGAATCGTTCTCGAACTTAGTAGTTCTTTAAAATCTTCTTTTGATATAGCGCTAAATGGAAGTGAAAGTCGAATTTTGCTCCTTAATTTTGATTGAATGTCAATTCGTAAAATCTTTCCATATGACACGATAAGAATCAATAAAAATGACAGATAACATTTATCAACCTTTTCAACAAATCCGTGCCAGCACAAATTCCTGAGATTAAGTCCTTTAGCGGTTCCAGCTAAGATTTGTAAAATAAATATCTAAAATTAAAAATTTGGATAAATCATTGTTTTCTCCTATATGTGACTATGCCAACCTGGTGAGATTCGAAAACTGATGATAAGTTTGAGAGCTCAGCTAGAAGATCCTTGAGTAAATGAGGTGGACTAGTTTTTGTAATGGAGCTGTAAACGTTCCCCAATGAATATTCAGCCACAGAAAATATCCTGAGTATTCCAGAAAGAGTCAATTCAGGATGATAGCAGAAATCATTGAAAACATCGAGAAGCACTGAAGTTGAATGTGTCCATCCAGAGTATTTAAATAATGATTCTTTAAAATCTTTTTGATTTTCAATTATTAGAGTTTCCACTATAAGCGGATCAAGTTTTTCTTTGTATTCTAAACACTTTTCTTCGCAATTCAAAATAAAAGAAGAATCTTATGAAAAAAAGAAGAAAATTAAGTTGTAAATTAAACATAGCTTCTAAGAATCAACTAATAATATTTACCATGAACAGCCAAAAGACCCTTAATAAGACACCAATTTAGTGTAAAATCTCTGAGAACATATCGCGATTTTCCACAGTTTTCATCATTGGAAATTTTAATAGTCTTTCAATCTTTTTGTCAACAAACATTGTTTACATTTTCCACAAATTACACAACTTTACAAATGGATAAAGACCGTTAAATGCCGCGGTGAATTAAAAAAAAAATATTTAAAAAGTTATGACGTCAATTAAGCATTCAACATTCAACCCCTTGCAGGAAAATTGGATCATCAATGTCGTTACTTGCAATATTAATCGTATGATTTTTGAGTAAATATAGAACAGCAATATTCAATGGCATTTTCAATACTGTTGATTTGGAAGTGACCTCATGATCATTCGTCTAATCAAGGCAAGTGCTGCACAACTGATGGAAAACGAACAATTTCATTGCATATTTAGGTGTACAAATACAAAATAAATTAAATATTTCAGAGAAAATTTAGGTTTTGTTGTTAAATAAAAAAAATTGTTTGGTAAATGACATTGGCATTGACGCCGATAAGATTTCACTGATAAATTTATGTGCGTCAATTACATGTCAATATCAGTGCAACTCATAAATAAACTGTTAATTAACAACTGCACTATGCATTCTTTCCTTGGAAATCTAATTGAGTAATTAATAGATGCCTTTCAAACAATCAGCTCGTCTCAATGACTTACTAATGCAAGAATTGCGCTATTGTGATATAATGGAGGAAAATGTTTTTCAATTACAAATCAATTTCATTTAATTTATGATTTGTTTTCTCCGATGCGCAGCGCCAGTGCTTAATTTGTTTTTCTACGATGCGAACAACATTGAAGTTTCTGTTCATCACGCCATCGCGCATCACGTGCATCAGGTTATTTATTTCAGGAAGTTTTCAGATTACGTCTTTTTCTAAAGCATCTTAAAGAATATAATTTGTTTTTGACATTTAGCAAAGGAAATTTAAACGCTATGTATGATGTACATGTATTATCCTTTTTTTGCCAAACTCTGTTATTGACTTTAAAATTCAATTGACAAAGTTAGTTCCGATGTAAATTCGAATTGAACTTTTCGTGCCTTGAGTTGCAAAAAATAAAAATTGTTTACTCATTGTGTAACAAAATCTATGACGTAAACATCAGTAAAGGACGTGAGTAAAGTAACGTTCGAAAATAAAGAAACCAATGTGGCAAAATATTTCTCAAACACCGTTTGCACACCCACAAAATATTTAATATCTGCATAAAAATTGATCTCCCTGAAAATAGATCACCCACGTATTTTGAATTAATATGAAATTATGCAACGTCACACGTGCTTATAAATCGCTTTAAAATCGATTAAAATTTCAATATATTCTATCTTTCGCTATAATTTGAAAGCTCCTTCCATGCCATGAGATATTTATTTAATGTTAATTCTGAACGAAACTCGCATAATTAAAAAATAAACAAATCTTCATTTTTCACATGCGTCTTATGTAACCCTTCGTGCTTTTGAATAAAAAGTATTTTCTTGTGCTATTTTCTTTCCAGTTCAAGGACATCAGTTTGCGTACATACGTATGTACATATAATATTAGTCAGAGCGAATTTCATCTCGCGCATAAGACCCTTTTTATTTCCTTACCGCAATAACGCAATAATATCGGAACTTCACAAAAAAAAATCATGACCCTTCTTCTAAGTCTTTTTAGTGAGCAATGCAAAATGTTGGGATGAATTCATATAAAACGTGTAAGATGTGCGCATTGCAATTTTCGAGGCGTAATAAGAGTTTAAATATTCATGAAATAAGATTTGAATGGTTCCTTGGGATACAGAAATTGTGGTGAGGGGAAGGTGTGTCAAGGTGGCTCCTTGATGCGATGTAGGAAATTACGTCTTAGACATAAAGGGCAGAATCAGTAGGAAAAAAAAGTTGAGATTTGAATGTTTGTGTTTGTGCGAGAGGAATATTTTTTTTTTATTGCTGAAGCCTAATTTTTGAAATAATGTATGTATCTGGAGATGATGTGAGCATATACAGTATAATTGCGCAAAATCATAAAATTCTGGCAGACTAAATGCCTCTGACGAAAGTGAATGACGGGGAAAAAAAAAAGTTTCATTGATAGAATTGCAAAAAAGCAGATGGAAATGTTGATGAGATAGACGCGAGAATAAAGATATCTAGCAGCATCATAATTCTGATGTTGATTAAACAACCCAAATGATACAAAATTAAAAAAGAAAAGAAAAGCTTTTTGTTTATCTTTGTCGGATGCTTCAAGATCAGCAGCGACACATAAATCACATCGCGGGGATGGAAGATTCGTAAAAAAATTCAATGGAAAAAGAGAAAAAAAAGAAAATAAATATTTATTAATTGATTTCGTCATGATAGAAAGCGGCTGCACGTGTATTTCGATCATACCTGACGAAGTCCCAATGCTGAATATGCTCTTTCTATTTTTGCTCTCGTTCTCTTCCCTCTCATGCTGAGCTTTCGAGTGTATTTGAATTCTGCTCGCGCACATGTTCTGAATGAAAATTTTGAGTTTTCTCCAATAGACGAGTATATCGCGAGAAATCCCAAAACGTTCAAAGTTTATTATTTTTTTTTCCCGCAAGCAGTTTTGCTTTAGTTCCCTTTTTTCTCTCTTACGAAACGGTTGGCAAAAGGAGAAAACCTTTAACGCGCCGCAATTGCATTAATATTTGAGCTAAAATTGCAATAAAAAAAAAAACTATCTTACGGCCACGAACTTTACACAAAAACGTCACGTAAAGCTTCAAAAACCTTGAAAGAAATGATTAACGTTTATTTGATAAGGAAATTTAGACGAAAATAAAAGTTAAAAGAAATTGCTTATTGAAAGAAAGGAAAAAAGTTTCATCATCTACCGCAAAAAAAGGGCAGGAAAAAAGGAAAAAAAAAATTTGTGTGTGTGTGCAAAAAATTTATGCTACAATTCCTTTTTTTTAATTCATTCTGCTCCTCCGGAATTAAAGAAGTTTTGTGTTTATCGCTTTTGGATATAATAAAGAGAATCAATTAATAAAATAAATTGTTTAGTCATAAATTTGTGTATAGATTTTAAGTGGAAAAAGGCAGCAAAAAAAAAAAAAGTTATTTCGTTTCGGTAATTTTCCATTAAATAATAATTTCAATTTTTTATAATATATTATTACTGCAGCTTGCATGTTTGAGAGCGAAAATTTCAATGTCAAATTCACTTCCTACCTGTAATGCACTCAAAGCGCACCGACAAAATCGTGCCGTAAATCCTTGAAAAAATTTCCAGAAATTAATTTTTTTTTTCTGACGAACGCGAAATTTGATTATGCAATGAGAATTGCAAGTTCGAAAAAAAAAACGACGTATCTAGTTCAACAACATTTGGATATTAGTAATCCAACTTACTAGTCATCAACTTTTATTACTTCGAATGCATATGAATAGAAAAAAAAAAAAAAACTTGAGAATTAAAATGGCAAAAGACTGTGAGCGACGGAAAAAAAATCATGACTTTGTCATAAACATTTCTGGATTATTGATAAAATATTGATTTGCTGTGCTTTTTCCCTCTTGTTCTGTTCATTAATTATTGAACGTAATGATGTTTTGCTAAATATATAAAGATTAAAAGCTTCGTTTATCACTGTCAAAATGGAAATTAATATTTTTGCATCATAACCTGCAGGTTAAATATTTCGCAATGCCTTAAATTATGTCAAAATGATTTTTTTACATGCTACATTATTTTATGTAAATGTGGCAAAAGTTTGATGCTTTTTAATGAAAGGATGGGCGGCTACGAAAGTATTTCGTTTAATTTTTCCTTGTAAACGAAATTAAATAACAAAAATAGAATTTCAATCAAAATCTAAATTCTTCTATGAGCATCATTTGCGAAATGAATCGCCAAAAAAAAAAATTTCTCTCCCTTAAATTTGCCACTATGGCGATATGTGTGGGAAAATTGAAAATTGCGCGACGTAGTTTGCGAGGATGATGAAATTTTCTATCGACGGAAAATTAGAAATAAAAACCAGCGATATTGTTTGCCAAAAAATGCCATAAAAATACTTGCTGAATGTTATTAAATTAACGTGTGACGACGTCAATCAGTAAAACATGCACTGGTGTTAAACTATCGATACATTTTATGACAGAATAAGTATTATGATTAATTGGGAAATTAGAGGCGATAATTATAAAAAAAAGTGTATCGATCGATAGCTTTAAACCAATATTATGCAAGGCCATTATAAACTTATAAGGGATTTTATAGGTTAGGATTTGTGTTGCGCGACACGTGTTCTGAACAATTTCACTTTTTTTTCTTGTTTCCTGCATTTATCGATTGACTTTTACATATTTGCACATTTAATTGGATTAATTCATTAGAACAGGAAGTGAACAACAGCTAAACGAATTAATAAGTCAGAAAATTATATTACGTTGTAATCGTAATTCATGTGACACCGACTAGCACCATTTGGGCCCTAATGTTGAAACCATGTATTGATTTTTTTTTTCTCATTTCATTTTTCGTTATGGAGAAAGGTGCTTTATGAGTAAGAGGGTAGCAAGGGCGGGCGGATTGAAGAAAATGAAGGGGAAAAAAGAATGAAAAAGCTTTGAGAGAAAGTTCTATGTCTACACTCGCCAGACATTTAATTCTCTTTTTTTCTCATGGTGTTTCTCGTTCAAATGACCACATGTCTTTCTTGGCGCTCTTTTGTGCGTTACATTTTTCTATGTCGCTCATAAAAGGTACATATTATGAAGTATGTATTTGGGATTTATATACAAAATGTGATAGCATTGACCCGAATTTTACAACTTCTCTCTGAACTTTCCTGATTTAGTCACATCATGTGAAAATTCCTTTGATATGACACCTCTGGAGTATGTTTATTAAAGTTTGTAACTATAATTACAAGAAAAAAAAGGCCGACAGACAAACAGATAAGAAATTGAATGCAAAACACGTGAAGTGGAAAATTACATGTGATCTGAATCAGCTAACTGTGAACGAAATAAAAATATAATCGAAATTTCGCAAATTTCCTCAGACATGCACATCAGCAGTAAAAAAAATAATTCGCAAGTTTTGTAATAAAAAAAATTCGCCATTTTTCCAGGAATAACTCAAAGTATTATACTGCAAGTGCTGCAAATCGCAACAAAAATTAATCCGAAAGAAGCGATAAAATTGTATCGATACCAAGCATGACAAGCAATGCAAATGCAGGCCAAGTGGATACGAAGCGATCTGGTGAAGGGATAATAGTTGATGGTGGTGTGTTGAGGAATTCAAATAACGGTCATGAACTTCATCCACTCAATACTCGTGCTCGTGGTGATGGAATATCTCATAATGTCACAATAGTTCTCTCGCCACCGCAACGTCACTCAATATGTTCGCTCAATGCACCTGGTGGCGACGACCCCGATCGTGCAGCGTGGTCTGGAAAAATGCAATTTTTCCTCAGTATTATCGGATGTAAGTTGTTTGACATAAATTTTCAACATCGCAACATGCATTTCTAATCGCCTTTTACCACAACATCATAAAAAAAAAACCAAAACAGATTCCGTCGGTCTTGGAAATATATGGAGATTTCCCTACTTGTGCCAACAGAATGGCGGGGGTAAGTCAGTCAATTATTGGTTATTGTCACATGCATTGAAAAAAGGTTCCATAAATAAATCAACGATGATATGTTAGCACTTAAAAAAAGCCCTGAAACTGAAATATTTTTGTAACTGGAAAGTGCCGGTTATTTTATTGCGTGCTTGGCAGCTTTTGTAAAAGAAAAAATCTAAAAATAAATCGCCATATAAAGTATCGCTTTGCTTTTCTCGCTTATGGTAGGTTTTCACAAAATCTAATCACAAAATTTCTGCGTTATAAATAACAACTTCGTCTATGCATACGGAAATTAAACAATTTTTTCCGATTTAAACACAAAAGGCAATATGAGCAATAAACCCTGACCTAGGGCTTGGTTATTTATAGAGCAGAGGTTCGATTCAAATCTAAAAGCTCTGAGCTGCACTCTATGCAAATTGTACACATCAATTCAACACATCTATTACCAAACACAATCGCTGATCTATGATAGGCTGCATAGAAGTATAATTTGTATGCCAAGAACATTTCTTTTTTGTTGACTTAATTGACTCAGCTGTTGTACAGCAAAATTGCACGTTTGCCATCATTTATACTGACACTATAATAAGAACTTACTGAGCGAATATCTGATTGCAATTATTTTCATCTCGTGTTCAAACTTTGATTTGTACACAACGCAAACGACACTCGTCGTATCATGTTAATTGGGTCATTATCATTGCAATTTGTTTTATGCAACATGTAAGCCAATCCCAATCTGAATTAGTCTATTGTTGTTAAGAAAAAAAAACGAATTAAGTGCTCAGTGCCATTAGACAAAAAATTTTAAATTCGTCGGGCGCCTCAAGTCTGAAATGAATAAATAAAAATTCACTAGTTTCAACCTTGAAAAATGCCTAGCACTGACCTATTTTTAATGCACATTTTTAAGTAAACAGAGTGAAAAAAATGAATATTTTTCATCTTCCGCAAAAATGCTCTCTCATTATGTGCATTAGGGTGGCAAGATGTGATGAATTTTAAAGGAGTAAAAATAACTTAATTTATGATGCATTTTAAATTTTCAGGAGCTTTTCTCATACCGTTCATGATTATGATGATACTTGAGGGAATCCCATTGTTCCTAATTGAACTCGGAATGGGACAACGAATGCGTTTAGGCGCTTTGGGTGTTTGGAATACAATTCATCCATGGCTTGGTGGAATTGGTATTTCATCATGTATTGTTACTCTATTTGTTGCTATCTACTACAATGTCATCATTACTTGGTGTGTGTACTACTTTTTCAACAGCTTTAGGGTGAGTTTTGTTATAAGTTCTTTTCTAGAATACGATTAAATCATTTAAAAAAATCAAATTGTTTTTTTTTTTTTTTTAGTACCCATTGCCATGGGCAGAGTGTCCCACAATTGGCAACGTAACAATTGAAGAATGCGCTAAATCATCAGAAACCGCATACTTTTGGTATCGTAGTACTTTAGATGCTGCACCAAGCATTGAAGATAATGGCGGTTTTAAATGGTGGATTATATTATGCCTAATGCTGTCGTGGACAGTAGTTTTCTTTATCGTGATGAAAGGAATTCAGAGCTCAGGAAAGGTTCGCAAACATAGTACAAGATTTTATAATTTTATCAAATATTAATCGCCAATAATTGTTTATTTAGGTCGTGTATTTCACTTCACTGTTCCCATATATTGTGCTTACAATATTTTTTATACGCGGAATCACATTAGAAGGTGCTGGAGATGGATTGATGCATATGTATACACCGAAAATTGAAATGCTGTGGAAGCCAACGGTCTGGCTTGATGCTGCTACGCAAGTTTTCTACTCATTTGGTTTGGCGTTTGGATCGTTAATTGCGTTCGGATCATATAATACACCGAAAAATAACTGTGTTCGTGACGTTCTGTTGGTATCACTATGCAATGCATTCACAGCAATTTATGCGTCAGTCGTTATCTTTGCAATCTTGGGATTTAAAGCGAAAACTAATGTTGATAAATGCTTTGTGTCGTAAGTTTTATCGATTCAACATTTGATTTGCAGCCTGAATGATTTATGGTAAATTTCTCTTCTTTTCTTTCTTCCGTTTTATTGCAGAAATAAAAATATTTTACTCAGTCATGGACTTATAAATAGTACAGACATATCAGATATTGTATCCGATGATATTATCAGCCATTTGAATTTGAACAGCACGCAAAAGGCAGACTGGGGTTTGGGGAAATGTGACATAAAAGAAATGCTTTCGAATGCTGCCGAAGGCACTGGATTAGCATTCATTGTCTTTACGCAGGCTATCGTCGAACTGCCAGGATCACCATTTTGGGCAGTTTTGTTTTTCACCATGCTCCTGTCACTCGGTTTGGGCTCACAAATTGGAATCCTTGAAGGCATGTTGTGCACAATTTTCGATATCGACTTCTTCAAACGCATAAGAAAACCAATCTTGACAGGTGTTGTCTGTGGATTCTGTTTCACCGTTGGGTTAATCTTCACTACAGGGTATGTGAATAATGAGAAAGTTCAAAAGAGTTCGTTATTATTTCATAATTATTAAATATTTTCAGTGCTGGCGAATATTGGCTCAAAATGTTCGATAGTTTTGCTGGCACATTGGGTTTGGTGGTTGTTGCATTGATGGAAATGATTGCCGTTATTTACGTTTATGGACATGAAAAGTGCGTTGATTTATTGAACAGAAAATATAATGAATAGAAATTTAATTCACTTCCGCTTCTTGCCAAAACAGATTCACGGAGGATATTTATCAAATGACTGGTCATCGACCTGGACTTTACTGGCAACTTACGTGGCGCTATATTGGTCCAGCAATGATGGTTGTGCTACTATTGGCCTCCGTTTATTCGATGGCGTCAAAAGCTCCGGTTTATGGTGCTTGGAATGCTGAACTGGTAAGTTTAAGTTTATTTAATGTGCCAGAATTTTTTGAATTAATTTTGATTTATAACAACTTCACAGGGAATAACAGTTGAAACTGCATATCCAAATTGGGTCATGGCAATTGCAATAGCAATGATAAGTGCTGGAATTTTACCGATGCCTTTGGTGTATCTCCTGAGAAGATTCCAAATCCTCAAAGTTGATCTCGATATTCATCAAGGATCCATTCGACGCAATGAAACAACTGCTTCCACAAAGGAAATGATAGACCAGGATGATGATGTAAGTTTATGCCTTATTGAAGAGCTATTAATTTCTTTCATAATAACCGACATTCATAAAAAAAAGACCTACAAAAGGCACTCGAGTGTATCAGACATTTGGTTTAATAATAAATGGTATCCAGTTGTATAATGATGACACAATTCACACAAACACATTCTTTAGGTCATATCGAAGAAAATGACAAGCCATAAAATTTTCCATTGAATAGAATCGTTTCCAATAAGCATTATTCAAGTCATTATGAAAAGAAATTCATGATTACCGTTCATAAAACTAAATGTCTCATATGCAGAAATTAAATTACTCACACACACACAACAGACAAGTGACATATTCAGTAGACATATCTATCACTCGATACAAACGTCAATGTAATGCCATATAAATAAAACAGTGTTTTTATTTTATAGTTTGAATTAATTAAATTAGTGTGTAGGAGAATTTGCAATTAATGTTCAATGTCCTTCCTATTCCTTTTCATTTCTATGGACTAACAAAAAAAAAATATTAACTTTACTAACACGACCTTTCTGACGTTCGACATAAAAAAAAAATTCTAACATAAAGGCAATGAGTCCCGATATGCCATTGCCACCAGCTTCTTCTCTAGCAGCAGCAACTCGTTTTACAATTGGAGATTTCGATGTAAGTTACATATGGTTCCGTTTCATTACACCCTTAATTTACAAACTTATGTTTTCCTATCAAATTCACATTCGATCTTTATATCATATAATTATCGCTAGTTTTGATTTTATCAAGAAACTTTTTTCATTTCCATTACTGAAGAAAAGATTTTCGTTTTTCTTTTCTTTCATTAACGAGATGAGTTTGATGCAAAAGTTTATTAATTGATGCTCCTCCCCCTTATTGCAAGTTATAGAGGAATGCTGACGATGATCATGATCACTTGAAGGACATAAAGTTGCGACAAAAGCACTATTAAGCTTGTCACAAAGCATTTATTGATGGCAATGTGTACCATAGAATGGATAACATTCAGCAAACTCAAATCAGCAATTAAGAGATACATCACAAGGAAAAATAAATAAATATAAATAAAATAGCGATTTCAAAATAGTATAATAGACTTCAACAAATGTGCCTGATGGTCGTAGCATAGGCATTCGCAATCCACAACAATTGACATGACAATTTGCATAATGCGACAGAAAAAAATAAATAAATAAGAAGCAAAAACACAACCAAATTAACTGAATGCTCAAAAAAATTATTTAACGTATTATAACATTAAGATTAACGCCCCCAAAACGCAATGTGGAGATTGTATAACTAAAAAAAAAAAACAACAAATTGACAATACTCTTATCATAAATTAACATAAAATGGTAATTCTGAAAATACTTTTCTATGTGCATGTTAAGGACATTTACTTTCTTAAATATTTAGAAGATATTTATAAGTAACAAATTGCAAGTTTACTAACTTAACCTGCATGTGTGCTTTACCCCAACACGAACTCATAATAGATTTGCACAACAATTTGAATTTTTTTTCGTAACAAATGTTCATTAAAGATTGCGAACTAATGATAATTTTCGCTATTTCACAGGATGACGATGATTATGGAAATGGGAAGTCGCGCATTGGAGGTCCACTGGGTCAGTCGGACTCGGAAGACAATGTCGATGACGATGAACCGATGACCATGGATAAACTATCAAGTCCTAACAAGAAGAACAATAATAATAACAACATGAAAATCTATTACAGCAATCATCAAAAGTCATCAAAGAAAAAATTCGAAATGGATGTTGTAGATTTTTAGTTGCACAATTTTACTCTTTTTTTTTCTTATTTTATTCACTATTCGTATACCAAAAGCTCGTTTTATTGTGATGATGAAATTTATTTTCTCCATCACAAACGCAAACCAAATTAATCGACTAAGTTTCTACTTAAGCAACATTATATCTAAGCTTATAATAATTTGTATAAGCACCCAGAGTATGCGTGTTCCATCCTTAAATTAAAAAAAAGAGTAACTAAAATTAGTTTATTGAAAGCTTAAAGCTCAAAACTCTTAAAGATTTTTTTTTTTACACAAAATGGGAGAATTTGAATCCAAAGAAGTAATACATTTTTAGTGAATCCCACCATGTTTATTGTAGATGTTCATTAAAGACTTATAATATACTTATGGGCCATGTTAAGGTTACACTTAAAGTGTTTATGTTTAATCTCTTCTTGATTTTCCCTTTAATTTTATTGTTTAACAAGAGTTTCTCAGAGAAAAATAGAATTTCATTTTATGTAGGTTACATAATTTTATTCCTAAAACCGAAGTTAATGATAGCTGTTACGCATATAAAATTGATTTAATAATTGCTATCATTTAAATTGCACTTTTTTGAATAACTATTCATTTTTGGTAAAATTTTCAAGATGCACAATTTTTCTTTTCTTAACTCCACCGATTTCGTCATTTTTCATATCATAAACGAATTCTCTAATAGTGAATGAGACTGAAAATGATGGCGAAAAAAAGAAAACACATTTTTTAATACAAAAAGTCAAAATTTGGCAGTGCCATTAAATTTTTTTTACATCTGAGAATGTTGTGTAGGCTGTAAACAAGTAGTTTTAACAATTCGTCATCGTTTTGTCAATAAACAAAAATAAAGCCATTTGGTGGACTGTGGGAAAAGCCTGATGTGTGTCAGTATACATTTGTTTAAACTTTAATTGAAGCATCATCAACGTTTGATGGTGCATCAATGTTTCAAATTATATCTCAAAATTATAGACAAATACACGAGAAATAAAGAAATAATAACTTGAAGAAAGAAAAACCAAACTGGAAAGTAAACCTAGAGACTCTATTAGTGTTTAAAAATTACCAAGAAAAAAAAGAAGAAACTTCAATGGTTTTTATGTATGATTATGATAGGCCAAGTTTTAGAAGAACTTTCGTCAAATATGTTTTTTTTTTCTCTCGATTGACTATGTACAATTATTTAATTAATAATATTTAATGCTTCAAAAGTACCTCGACAAAATTTGTGAAATGATCAAAATTAAAATTTATTTCTTTAAGAAATGTACTTATTATGAATTCACGCTTCTTAATGAAGTTTGTAGAAAATTTATTGTTTTTCATTCGTTAAATGACGAGTATTCAATTCATGAGAATTTATAACACATCATAAAAATAATTATATAATTTTGCGAATTATTTATCCTTGCGAAGATAAATATATATAAATTTCATTTCGAATCACAAATGAACTTCAAAAGTTCTGTCTCTAACGATATCACAGGTACAACTTTGACGATGTTTCAAAATTATAAAAAAAAAAATTATAATTGCTAAAATGTAAAGCATTAAAAAATGCTCCTTCAATGCATGAATAGAAAAAGCTATATGAAAATAGTATTATGTCTGTGTAGTAAACACTTAAACTCCCTTTTAGATCCTTGAAGGAATTGTACATAATAACTTTTAGTATCAATAATTGAGCTGTAATAAAATTTAGACTTCCGATTTTCTGAAATGTTTCTTCCTCAAAACGATCAGTTTTCATGTTTTGAATTCGATCACAATAAATTTTGGGATTTAATTTAATATTGCAATCAGATCTTATGATTTTCAAACCAAACCAGAAAACAAAATAACTCGAAAATTTACGTTTAAAAAAAAAAAGCATCAATAAAAAATGTGATGATAATTCTTATCCACACTTAGTATGTAAATTAGAAAATTAAGAAAAATGTATATGCTGTGTTTTGATCATTGTTTAATAAAAATTAAGATGAGAAAGCTGGTAAGAAGAAGAAATGATTTTTGATAATGAAGAAAAAAAAAACTCCTCTTTCAGGCTCTGCTAAAAAGCATTTGAATTTATTATTTCGGTTCCATTAATTACACATAAATAACACATATTTTAAGAATTCTACCAAGGCAACGTTTTACCATCATATTGAATAAATCCTCCGTTGTGCAACTTTTCCAATTTTAAAATCGTTTGGACCATGTTATCACAACTTTCTTCAATTTCCAATGGAGCTTTTACTCCACCCATATCAGTTTTCACCCATCCTGGATGCATATTAACTGCCAGTATTCCATCATTTTTTAAATCAATGCTCAAAGATTTTGTTGCTGCATTCAAACCAGACTTAGTAACACGATAATGGTACAAGGATCCGTCAGTGTTAGAAGCGATGGAGCCGAGAACGGAACTCATGTTTATGATGACAGCGCGTTGAATTCCCAACGGTGAGGACTTATTTATTTCTGATGCTTTCTTTAGAAGAGGCCAGAACGCTTTTGTTAGCATTATGGGTGCAACGGTATTGACTGCAAATGTATCCATTAATTCAGTTGCTTTTAAAGCTTTCAATCCAAGAAACGATGAACGAGGGCTAACTCCAGCACTATTGAATAAAACATTCAAGCCCTGATCCTTGACGATATCTGTAACTTGTAGAACAGCCTCAGAATATTTATCAAAATCTTTCAGATCAATGTTATTCAGAACATGAACGTTTTTGTTGCTTTCAGCGATGTTGCGCAATTCCTAAAAAAAAAATAACGGAAGAATTTTAAATCAAAAATTGTAACTACGCCTGAAGTATTTTTTTTTTGTTTCTATGTGTTTGTCACACTTTCGGATATAAAGATTATGTCTGTCCGCAATTCCATTAATTGATTGCTACTTGTTCTCGCGTAAGGGATTCGTGTGCAATTTTCCGTTTTCAGTTTAGATTTTTTTGTTTTCTTACATTCACAATGGCTCCAATCAATAAAGGTAAGTTAAAATACAAACCTCAGCCTTTTGCAAGTCACGACATGTTGCAAAAATATGATTCGGTGGTTGCTGGAGTTTGATGAGCGACTTAACAAGTCCCAAGCCCAATCCACGGTTGCACCCAGTAATTAAAATTGAGTTCATGTTTCGGTCTTGAAAACTTATCACTTGCTAAACAATTCCACTTGAATTTTGTGTAATGATAACTTAACAATTGATTCCAAATTGCTCAAAAGATAATAAATGGGTTCAAATTTCCAAAAATGCTTCAAAAAATAAATTGATGCATTTGCTGTCTGACACACTCGTTTCTTACTTTCTCGTTGTGTTGGTGAACCTTTCTTAAAAAGAGTACAGCAGATTACAAAAAGTTTATTTTTATTTTAATAATTTTCCAATGTGCTATTCACTATTAAGGCAACATTAAGGAGGCATTTAGAGGCGACAGACGATCATGAGTTTGCTAAATTTAATTAAAAGAAGTGCGGGCTTCGCATATCGCAACGTGACGATACAAAATAGAAAATCCGTAACAAATCTTAGGTTAGCTACAGTCCGGGTTATGAGCAGCAGTAAGTTCTAAGTATAATGAACTGCTAATTACGCAACATTGATTTGGATCGCATCTTATTCGTCACGACTGAAACAGAATTTTAGATAGACGTCACAAAGCAAATGACCTTGCAATTTCAAAGTAAATTTGCGATAAAAAAAAAAAAAAAACTTGTTCTTGAATATCATTAGATAAGAGATGTGCAAGTCATGATTGGTTGGAATGTGCACCATGACAACATTCAAATGACCAAACATATATTTCGTTGACCTTCTGTCGGCATATGTCACACAATTTTTTTTTTGTCTTTATCAGTAATTATTATAGATAAAGAGCAGAGCCAGTGGTTTTATTCAATAAATATTTAAATGATCTCATATTGATGCAATTTTTACAAATTATTCATTACTAAATAGCATGAAACTATCATTAAAGAGTTTTTATAAATCAATAAAATGCCTTGAATGTAATCCAATTTACACAGATGGCGATACATATGAATATGACTTGGTGGTAATCGGAGGTGGATCTGGAGGCCTAGCCTGTGCAAAAGAAGCAGCTCAATTTGGTGCTAAGGTGGCGGTCCTGGATTTTGTCAAACCTACTCCAATCGGTACAAAATGGGGTTTGGGAGGTACTTGTGTTAATGTCGGCTGCATTCCTAAAAAACTCATGCATCAGGCATCATTGCTTGGTGAAGCCATTCATGTGAGTACTCGCTGAAAATAAATGAGAACGTGGGAGTTAATGTTTCATTGCCAATCTCAGGACGCTCAAGCTTATGGTTGGGAATTCGAGAAGCCCGAAAGTGTCAAAGCAAACTGGAGTAAGTTGACCGAATCCGTACAGAATCATATCAAGTCTGTCAACTGGGTCACTCGAGTGGACTTGCGCGACAAAAAAGTTGAATACATCAATGGCCTTGGATACTTTAAGGATGCTCATAATGTTGTTGCCGTGTTGAAAAACAAAACGGAACGTGTTTTGAACACTAAATTTGCTGTGATCGCTTGTGGTGGTCGTCCCCGCTACCCTGACATTCCCGGTGCTGTTGAATTCGGCATCACCAGTGACGACATTTTTTCATTGGATCGTGAGCCTGGAAAAACTTTGGTCGTCGGTGCTGGATGTAAGATTTGGTTTAACTATTTCTAGAAGTTTGAATTAAAATTTTAATAACCAAAATCTCTTATTAATTCTTAGATATTGGGCTTGAATGTGCAGGTTTCCTTAAAGGACTGGGCTATGATGCCACAGTTCTTGTTCGTTCGATTGTCCTACGAGGTTTCGATCGACAAATGGCTGAAGTTGTAGCAGCATCGATGAGCGAGAAAGGTATCGATTTCAAGATGGGTGCAAAACCTATTTCTGTAGAAAAGCAGGCTGATGGCAAGCTACTGGTTAAATGGGCATTCAATGAAAAACCAGAGGCTGTACAAAGTGATATTGTTGACACGATTCTTTTCGCTATTGGTCGTTCTGCTCTTGTTGAGGACATGAAATTGGAAAATGCTGGTGTCGCTATCACAGATGAAAAAGTTGATGTTGATTTAAATTCACGAACAAATGTCGATAATATTTATGCAGTTGGTGATGTGTTGCATAAGAAGCCAGAATTGACACCTGTTGCCATTAATGCTGGTCGCATAATTGCTCGACATATATTCGATGGTTCCGACGAAATTATGGATTATGATGACGTTGCAACAACCGTTTTTTCGCCTTTGGAATACGGATGCGTGGGATTAAGTGAAGAAGTTGCTGCATCCCGTCATGGTGAAGACAACATTGAAATCTATCATGCTTACTACAAACCAACTGAATTTTTCGTTCCACAACGCTCAGTACGTTATTGCTATTTGAAGGCCGTAGCCCTTCGTGATGGAGATCAAAGAGTTCTTGGAATGCATTTCATTGGGCCGCATGCTGGTGAGATCATTCAAGGCTTCGCTGTAGCTCTGAAATCTGGATTAACTATGAAGATTTTAAAGAACACTGTTGGTATTCATCCAACCGTTGCTGAAGAATTTACTAGATTGTTAATAACTAAGCGCTCTGGACTTGACCCAACACCAGCCACATGCTGCAGCTAAATTCATAGGAAAGGCATTGTAACATCACACTCAACTCAATTTATTACTAACGTTTTTTTTTATTATTATTACTTTATCATCAATTTTGCCGTAATTTTTTATATTATCAAATGCACATCTTCAAATCCTAATTTGGTATCGTACAACAGAATCGGTCAGACCGTTAATTAAGTTGCAGTATTTTCGTTATGAAGGGCCAGAACAATAAAATTGTACACGAGCTGTAAACAAAAACAACCACAGCATTTTAATTATGTGAAACTATCGTTTCCTTCCCTCACCACTTGTTAAGTAGATAAAAGAATTAAAATCTAAGACGGAATTTAATATTCATTAGAACTTCTGTCAGACTCATATGCGTACATGCAGAATTTTCTTCTATCAAAATATTTCAAACTTCATTTTTATCAAAGTGGAACTATCAATAGACGTAAACATAGATAAAAATTTCTTAAATAACTGTAAAATGTTGGTTTTTTTTTTTTTAATTTTGTAAATTCTTCGAACCGATCTAAGCTTATTTTGACTGTGACAATGCCGTTTAAAAAATGTTTAAGAGTCAGTATTGGAGCGTTTGATTTGATGACTAGAACTTTTGATTCAATGTTAACTAATAAATTTTCTATTTGATTGCAATTCCATTTTAAATCTATCGCTTTATTGTAAATTCCTTGCAATTCATTGAATTACTTAATCCATATTCGATCTTTTAAATCAGGAGTAAGTGCTTTGACATCAATGATTGTGTAAGTATTGAAAAAAGTTTTTTTTTTTTTTTTTTTTTTTTGTATAATTCTCGTTTTTCATCAAGTCTTGAATGATTATTTTTATAGAAAGCGATCATATGTGTGTTAATTAACATATCTGGAAAATTCAAAAAAATATTAGACAATCTATCCTTCGCAGGAATGAATATAGTTTTGCTATGCAATTTCCATAATCAAGGAAGCCAAAAACGCCAATATAAATAAGATGACAGAAAAATTTACGCTGAAAGATAAAAGATCACATAAAAGCAAAGGAACGTAAATGTATGTTGCAAATTTCCGATGCATCACTGGACATGATCTTTTGAATAGTGATTTACAACGGATTGGTGTGAAAGTTTCTACATTGTGTGCGCTGCTTACGACTCGATATCACAAGATCAAAACAGCGATCATTTGTTGAACATTGAAGCTCTTGAGTATACTAGAAAAGTTGGATTTATCTGAGGAAGATCTCTTTTCAAAATTGTATTGGCAGATGAGGGAGCAACACATGCGTATCTATATTAATTTGAATCAAGACATTCGGTTCATTTCAATATATAAATTTATTTAACAGTTTTCTATAATTAGTAAATTGACAATATATAATACATTTTAAGAAATTTTACAATCTTAATAATAAGGTAATATTTTATACAAAACATATATCAGAAAGCTTGAATTAATTTCAGTTTGTTATCACAATAATTGCTAAGTCATAAAGAAACAAATAGGACCGCATTTTTTTCTATCCATTCTTGCAATCGAGACATGTTTAGCGTTTTCACGATATTCAATTTTCTAAGATTAATCGAGACATATTTGTAACATTCTTTCCATAATTATTTCGATTGCAACGAAAAGGTTTATGACGATTTCATAAAATTCTTCATCGCTGAATGTTTCTTCATAGGTTTCCCAAAGATCTTCGAAAGTTTCTATGCAATCACCGAATGTTACGCTCAACGCAGTACATTCTAAAATTGTTCGAAAATATTGATCTTCGCTCCGCATTAGTATTTTCAGTTCGTTTGTTGTTAAATAATTCTTAGCTTGCAAAAAGTGTAACACCGTATTTTTGCATGTTTTCTCAAAAATATCTTCGGGTATGAAATTATAGGGACATGCTGAATTTCCATCTATTAAAATATTCCGAATTTCACTTTTACTGAATTTACTTTCGATAAATGTTAAAAACGATTTTTGAGAATGATCACTTTGAAAATAAAGTTCAATGGCATTTCTAATATAGGAGAAGTTATAAGGTTTTGCAATTATGAATTCCTTGAATAATTCTTTACCCAATATTTCGTATATTTTTGGTAAAATAAATTCAATATCTTTATCATCTCTATTAACAATGTAATACAGAAAGTTTTTATAAGAATTCATTTCCACTACTAATTCTTTCCTTTCTGCAGCATCATCAAAAACATCACAAAAAAAATTCCACAAAAATTCAAAATTTTCCAATCTTATCAAAAATGCCTCGGACAATCCATCGACCGGATCAAATATTATCTTCAATGTTTCAGTGTTGCCGATAAAATGTTTTTTAAGTTTTTGAACAAAATAAATTATAAAATTTGGGTTTGGATTTTTGACAGCTTTAACAAAAAGCCCTGTGGTTAAGACTATTTCATTGAATTCTTCATCGCTGAATGTTTCTTTATAGGTTTCCCAAAGATCATCGAAAACTTGTTCTTCGTAAATATTTGCAACAACATATTGTAAAATTCTATCGCCTACCTCTGGATATTCGCTACTATTGTCATATTCATAATCGCGTTTTTGCCTTTGTCGATATTTGCTTCGCATTAGAATTTTCAGTTCATCTTTTTTTAAATAATTTTTAGCTTGTAAATAGTGTAACATCCTGTTATGGCATAATTTATTAAAAATATCTTCACGGAATTTAACACAATATACTGCATCCAAAGTAGTTCGCATTTCCTTTTCATCGAATTTACTTTCAATAAATTTTAAAAACGATTTATTATAATTTTTACTTCTGAAATATTTTCCAATGACATTTACATAAGGAAAGTCAATATTCCTCGAGTATAAGAGCTCATTTTTGAATTCTTTTTTACCCATTATTTCATATATTTTTGGTAAAATAAATTCAAGTGTATTGGCACTCATGTGAACAAAGGAAAACATAATAGGATTGCTACGAATATCGTTTTGCATTATTATTTCTTTCCTTTCTGCAGCATCATCAAATACTTCATCAAAAAAATTCCAGATAATTTTCACTTTTTCCAAATCTAATGCCCTAAAACCTGTATTGAAATCAAAAATTCTTTTTAATGTTTCGTTGTTGAAATATTTTTTAAATTTTTGAATAAGGGAATCTAAAATTTCTTCGGTTGGAATACGCCAACGATATGCAGTAAAATTTAAAAGGTGTTTGGCGATTTCTTTAAATTCTTCATCGCTGAATGTTTCTTTATAGATTTCCCAAAGAGTATCGAAAGTTTCTTCTTCATAATTGTTTTCAACAACATAATGTAAAAATGTTCGGTAATATTGCTTTTCGCTCTTCATTAGAATTTTCAGTTCATCTTTTGTTAAATAATTCTTAGCTTGTAAAAAGTGAGAGATGCGGTTTGTTCCACCAAAAATATTTTCGGGTATGAATTCATCAGAACATGCTGAAATTTCATCTATTAAAATATTCCGAATTTCACTTTTACTGAATTTAATTTCGAATGCTGAATTTTCATCTATTAAAATATTCCGAATTTCAGATTCACTGAATTTACTTTCGATAAATGTTAAAAATGATTTATGAGAATATTCATTTCTAAAATAATTTCCAACGGCATTTTTCGGATGCTTATCATTATTTCTCATGATTAGAAATTCCTTGAATATTTCTTTACCCATTATTTCGTATACTTTTGGTAAAATAAATTCAACTTTATGATCGCAAGTTTGCTCAAAAATGGAAAAAAATATATTATTGCCACGAATATCTTTTTGCATTATTATTTTTTTCCTTTCTTCAGCGTCATCAAAAACTTCACAAAAAAAATTCCATAAGATTTTCACATTTTCCAATGTAATTTCCTCTAATGCCTTGAACAATCCGGTATTGATTTGAACATTAATTAATTCATCATAATTGATAGTTTCGTTATAAAATATTACTATTTCATTTGAAAAATTCGATCGAATTTGAATTATTATCAATTTTAATAAACCAAATATTTCCAATTTTCTCTTTTTTAAAGCTTTCAAAACGCCATCATTTTTGATATCAAGAAAGAAACAAGACGGAGCGCGATTGATAGCTTCAATGACATATTTTCTTTGTAACAATAATCGTAGTTCTTTAACTGATGGACAATGACTTATTTCCAAGATTTTGCAATTTTTAAAGTCTAAATTTGTGTTGTCCTTGATTTCTTTGAAACTTAATGAACAAACATCTTCCGAACGTATCTGACCCAGCTCATTGCTATTACTGCAAGGCAAATTTATGATTTCTCCATTTCCATTTTCCATGTCCATTGTCAAATCCAAAGCAGTTTTTCCTTCGACAGGAATGGGAAGAAACCCGGAGCCCAGATACAGATTTGGGTAGTTCTTACTTAATTTTTAGGGCGGGCGCTTTGTTTTCTCTACAATTACTTCAAAGTTCATATTACAATATTTGTAATGTGAATGAAAATCTTATCCACTAATAATCTCTCTACGTTATTTGCAACTTACTCAGTTTTTTTTTAGTGCCTCAGAATGCTCGCCCAAAAGCCGGTGACTTGTAGCTGACGTCCAAATTCCCAAATATCTTTCCTGACTACCACCTAAGATGACTATGTTATCTTCGGCTCGATTACTTATCGTTCACGAATCATGATCCACAGCTGCTTTCCAAAATACCTAAATAAAACGATCAGTTTTCGTATGAAACATGTGGTGAAAAAAAAATTGGACTCACCGATTATATGCATATCATGGATGATGGAAAATCGTTGTTGACTATAATTATAAGGTTTTGTTCTGCTTCCTGGATCTCTCTGATTTCGCTGTATGTATATGTAGCGATGGTGTAATCTATGTTAAAGTCTGCTAATAATGTCGCTTCTAATAATGTTCTGCAATTAGAAATTCGGATAAATCGATTAATCTTAACGACGCTAAGTACCGGCATCAATTACTTCTTCTTTGCGGCGGAAATAACTTAAATTGCCGTTGTTGCCTCCATATGGACAAGAAATGTATTGCTCCGTTTCGTGATCTTTCTAGGTTAAGAACTCCTCGAGCCTTCGTTTAGCGATTGAGAAACACGTCCACATGGATCAAAATCCAAACGAAAACTGACATCTATTACATAGTTTAGAACTAAATATAAGTATAAATAGTTGCTAAAAAAACCGAGTTTTATATCAAGAATATGTATCAAGAGCTACTTTTAGGAACCTTGTAGGAACCAAAGAAAGTACTATGCAGGTTGTTTACCCAACCCTGATGAACTTTTAACTTTTTAAAATAACACCATAAAGACTGTATATAGTTCAATTATTTAAAATCAGCTAATTAGGCACTTAGGCAGATCACCGAGAACTTAAATGCATCTGGATTTTCAAGTAGATTTTCGAAATTCTATCTATAGGAAACAAGAATCAAAAAATATATTTGAAAATAACTGACATTCGATGATTTAATCTGGCAACTCTTAAAAGTATGGTCATTTGAAAAGTGAGCTAATATTATTTCATTTGGTCATTCGTGAAGGAGTAGTGAACGGTTCTCGAACCAGATTAAACATTCTGGTATTTAAAAGTAGTGTACAAACATCCTTATTAACGAGAGGTATCAGCAAATAATCAAGAAAATAGAATTGAGCTGGCTAAAGGTGAAAATACAATGGTGATGGCCACAGAAACGAGAGAGACGAATAGAAACGGAAAATCGAGAGGCTCATCTCCGAACACTAATATCCATCATGTTCACAATACTAACAGCACCAAGGTGCCACCAACAACTGCTGAAGGTCTAACACCGGAAACATCTGATGATGATTCTCGTAGGCTACATTTACTTCCAGGTGCTGGGCTTTTGACTAATACCTCCCATTATCTCTTTTTAGATTCAAAAAAGAATCTTCACAGCAGCAAACATGAAAAGAATAAGAATGGAAAAAATGAATATGAAGGTAAGTCATAAGAGCTAACAAAATCCTTGAATCCATCAATCTATATTTTTACGCATCACATTTCCGGCCAATTTAAAATTCATGTCCTACCTCAATAGTGTTGGTAAACTAAGTTAGTTACACTTAGTTAAAGCCTTTATTTTGGTTTTGAAATTATGTCTGATAACTCTACTCTTACATGACCATCATCTTAAGAATTGGTTGATTGGGTCACGTAGTACTCTGTCTTCAATGACATAAAGCAATGCAAGTAAAAGAGTATTTTCTTTACAGAAAAAATTCGTGTTGGCAAAGACTATCAGGTGATTCCACCAGAATATCATTCAACTCGACCTGATATTTATCCCGACAAGGCATTGTTGGTGTGGTCACCAGTTAAAGATATACCTGATAGTAAACTGGAAGAATATATTTCGTTAGCCAAAGAGACATATGGCTATAATGCTGAACAAGCATTAGGAATGCTTTTCTGGCATAAACACGATCTCGAAAAGGCCGTGCAAGATCTTGCCAATTTTACGCCATTCCCTGATGAATGGACAAAAGAAGACAAAGTTTTGTTCGAGCAAGCATTCCAATTTCATGGAAAAAGTTTTTATCGTATTCGTCAGATGGTAAAATATTTTTTAGATTCATTCTAAAAATCCTTATCGATGGAATTCGTTTATTTTTAGCTACCGGACAAAACCATAGCGAGTCTTGTGAAGTTTTATTATTCCTGGAAAAAGACCAGAAGTCGCACAAGCGTTATGGATCGTCATGAAAAGAAGAAAGCTGAAGGTGGGTCAGAAAATGGAAGTGAACACGGTGGAAGTCCTGAAGATTCAGATATTGAAGATAAGGTGAGTTATTTTGTATAATTAAGATTGAAAGAAGAAATCAAATTGTTTTGCCATCATCATGAAAATAACGATTATGCAATGCTCCTATATTATATTTCGATATCAGAAATGGCCGATTCGCGGCATCAGACGTACTTCCGTATCGAATCACAGTTTTAGTATTTCATGTGCTGATAACATTCAGGTGGTTAATCGTTGATTTATAAGCTTTTGTTTTCTTTCAAAAATATTAATTCACTATCATATTCAGAGCACAATCACAAAAAAAAAAAAACTATAATTCCTATTCGTATTCATTTTATCTCAAAATTGGCTTCTTTATTAGTTTTCACTTTCGTTATTGTTTATGAGAACTTTCGTGAAACTAACTGAATTTCATCTGTTCAACTACAAACATCTGTTCAGGATTCAAAGCGTTTAAATGCTGTAAATGGAAGAGGAACACTTGATTTGGATGCTTCATCGTCGTTGCCATCAGTAACCGGAAGTGGATCATTGAATTGTCAGAATTGCACCGTGTTATGCGATGAATTGAAGCAGACGACTGTTGGAAGTTTCTGTACGAGTTGCTTTAATCACTGGAGGTATTCAACATATTTTTCCTTGTCTTCTTCTTTCTCTCTCTCTCTCTCGAGTGTGTGTGTGTATTCATAATCTTATGAATGTTGATTGAATTTGATTTCTTTGTTCATTTCAATAATATTAGACGCACTGGCGTCTTACGTCCTACATGTGGTCCTCATCAAGTCGGTCCCAACTCACGTCCACGTTCGAAAGCAAACAAGCTGTATTACTATCATGATGGGTATCATGATAGTTCCAATAAACACAAACGTAAACCACCAAAAGGAATGTTTATCAATCATGATGACATTCGCAAATTAGCCACACAAGATTTGGCTGTTCATGATGCTCAGAAAAAAATTCCTGCTTCAGATAATAATTGCTTGCTGATTGAAACTGATCGGAAAATTGGTGTGTTGTTGAGTCAAGTAAGCAGAATTCATTGTTTTGCGGGACACATTTCACTAACCAATTTCTTCTTCTTTTTTTTCTTTTCCATGTGTCCTCTTCAACATTCTTTATTCATCATCATCTTCACCATCATCACATTTCACATAAATGAATCATTTAAAAATAAATAATTAGATTCAAAAGAACAAGGCTGAATTAAGTTCGGCGAAGTTGCTAAATTCAGAGTTTCATGATGGTCGATTACCGATTGAAATTGCGTTGAATCGTGTCAATTCAAGATGGACAAATGATGAAATGTTGTTAACTGTTAAGGGATATGAAAAATTTGGTTCAAATTATCAGGTAACAAAATAATCAAGTCAATCTAATCTCATGGTCGACGATATTTACAAAATAAAGTCATTCATATGTAGGCCATTGCTGAAGTTCTTGGAACTAAAACGGAATCTCATGTTCGTAAATTTCTTACATCCGCTAAATATCGTAAAAACTTCAATTTGGATTCCGTTCCAATGTCTGATGCACAAGAATTATTGCAAGATAAGAGCACCATGCATGATGGGACAAAACAATTTGATAGTGTTGATATTATGGAGGTAGATAAATAACATCATTTGCTTGATGATCAGAATAATTTAATTTTTTTTTTATCTTTCTTACAGATCGATTCCGATGATGAAACAACGCCTAAGGACAATGGAACAATCGAAAATATCGAAGAAATTATTGGTGTCAATCCACCATCATCAAAGGACTTTGCAACGCCGACGAAAACAAGCATCATGACGACAAGCACAGGAAAAACTCTAAAGCGGAAGCATCCAGAAAATGAAATGGAAAAAATTGATACAGAGAAAGTTTTAATCCTGGACGATGACGACGATAGCGAACCTGAGCCGAAAAAGATGTCGACTATAAATGTTGTTAAAGAATTTCGCTCGGAGATTACTTTAACGCCAATCCCAAAAATGCCTGTTATCGCTTCCGGCGAAGTCGAGAATAAAATCAAAGCCGAAGATTCTGCAGAGCTGACTGTCACTACTGTTGGCTAAAAGCTTCAATTTAAATCTGAGTAAAAACATACCTTCATGTATACTATAGTCGTTCCACAATCAAATCATTTGCAACACCACAAAATTCACCCTCAAATAAAATTATTCTATTTTCAAAAAGTAAACTGCAGCATTTCTATTAAAATTTAATGACAAGTAAAGACGTTTAGGTAAGATATAATTTTGTTTTGCAGGTTTTTATTCAATGCAGTAGTAATAGGCTTTCATTTTAACAAAGTTCTTACATTGGAAACAGGTTAGTAAAAAATACCATTTTAGAAAAAAAAAAAAAATTGCAATGCGATAATAAGCGATAATCTTAATGATGACGAGCTTCGCATGTGATGCTGAAAAATCAATCGAAACATCATTTTACATTGCGAACATAAACGAAGGAAAAACATCAATTTGATTTTCTAATATAAAAAAGAATTTTTTTAAGCATTTCCCTCGAAAAACATTATTAGTCAACTATAAATTATGTATATAAAAAATGTGTGTGTGTGTGTGTGGGGCATATGATGAATTCAAAAGTTGAAGCGTTTTCAACTTATTGCAGTATAAAAAATTTGTTTTCTAGGAAGTTTTTTTTCTTAATTATTGTTATTTTTCTCAGTTTTCCTTTCAATACTTCCTTCCAAAATCCATTACGCAAAATTCATTCATAAGAAAACGAATTTAGAAAATGGCACATTCTAGTTGATTAATACTCTCAAATGCGAATACAATAACAAATTTTCTTCGCACTGAAGCGTCTGTTACATACTGATGATGAAGTGATATTTATGTTTATATTCATTGCTTACTTCTCTTTTTCTTTATTATGTGTCCATTAGATGGGCAAATGATTCAATGAGCAAACTCATCAAAGAATCTTTAAAGTACTTTTTTTTTAATCTTTTTTTTTTTATTCGAAAGCAATGTTTATAGTGAAAAATAAGAAAAAACACCTCAAGATTGTGTATATCTAATAAAAAAACTATTATTTGCTGTTAAGCACTCGGCCGCTGGTGGGAGAGACGCAAGTGCTGTACAACGACGGAAATCGACTTTTGTGTGTATCAACCTTAAATGCATTGTAAACTAACATAGAGATAAGATGATCAAAATATAAACTATGTAAAATGAAAAAGAAAAGTTTTAAAAAAAAGATATAACTGTCGTTGGCTTATTCAAGCTTCGATTCTTCGCCATCCATTGACTCATCCGCAATTGTACTTTCATCAGCTCGTTTTGATGCTGTTGATAAACGCCCAGCAGTGCTGAAATTCATTGCGGAACTTCCAGCGCCACGTCTGTAATGTAGAAAATTGGAAATTTTTAAATTACTCACGCACGCAGTGAATCAGAATAATTTTATTGTTGTGTGAACAAGCGAAAAAAAAGCATGCAAAATTATGACTCATGATGGAATTAACAATTTTTTTAAGACAGAAATTATGTATGATTCATTAGTAGCAGAAACATCAAGAAATCATATCCAGAGAACGAACGTTTTGTTGTGGAAATTAATAAAAAAAGCATAAAAATCAGTAATCAGTCTTGTTGATTTGGTAAGATTTCGGAAGAGGGTTAAGACACTCAATTTAAAAAAATTATTGAACTTGTTTCCCCTAGATGGGATTTACCTTTCGATTACGTGAACGATAATGATTATATGTATTTTTTAAGAACACGATATTTATAACATACATTGGTTTCTAGATTTTTTTTTCAGTGAATTGGAATGCATTCTTACAATTAGGACTTTATCAGTTCATCCTTATTTGGGAATAAGAAAGAAACAGAAAATTTTTCGATTAGGATTCACTTTGGGATTTTTTTTTGTCTTCAACGCAATTGATCATCGTTTATGCGAATTTTATGATGATTGTGCAATTCCACTGCGTAGGCAACTGTCTATTCTTACCTCAGCTTTGTTTTCAAAGAGTTCATTTCACGGTTGAGAGCTTCCTGAGCTTCCAGCATGTCTTCACAATCGCGTTGCGCCTTTCGCTTCTGAGTCTTTTCTTTTTGAATCTCTTCTTCGGCTTCATCGAGGTTTCGCTTAAGTACCTTGACGCGATTATTGGCCTGCAGAAAATTAATTAATTAATTGATAAGCAATTAGGAAAAGTGACATGTTTTAAATCAAAATACCTTTTCAATTTGCTCCTTATATTGATCAGCATGACGACGCTCATCTTCAATGTTCATTGTGAGTTCCTTAATCTTTTTGTCTAGCTTACGGTTGGCTTTCTGCTGCAGAAGTCGCTCCTTGGCTTCATTCTCGAGCTGTTCTTCCAAGTTGGCAATTTTCGTTTCAAGCGTTGACATTTGAGCTTTGATCTTGGTACGCTGAGCAGTTTCAATTTCTGCCAATTTAGCCTTGAGGTCTTTGTTCTGACGTTCCAATAACGTTCTAGCATTTTCATGCTTTTGTGCATTTGATTTTTCTGTCGACAATTCAGTTGTTAATTGCTCGATACTCAATTGAGCTTTACGATTACGATCTAATAGCAATTCAGAGTTTGATTGCTCTTCTTCGAGTTCCTCTTCAAGCGATGATATGCGAGCTTCCAAACGACGCTTTTCGTCGATCATCAGAGTTCCTTTGCTGGAATTCGAATTGATTTCTTCTTGAAGTTCATCGCGCTCCGCTTCAGCAGCGCGTCGTGCACGTTCAGAGCTGGCAAGATCCTCATGCAATTGGATAATTTCCGCTTCCAAAACTTTAACTTTTCGTTCATTCTCCTTACTCAGGGCAGCTAATTCCTCTTTGGCTGCTTTTGCATCTTCAGCATCCCGAAGGACATCTTTCATTTGAGCTTGAAGTTTCTTCGCTTGTTTCAAAGCATCTTCCTTAACGCGATTATTCATTTCCAATGTGGCTTCAATGTCTTTCAAATCGCCTTCCAACTTCTTTTTCGCAGCAACGGCTGCTGAACGTTGTTTTCTTTCTTCTTCGAGCTCGGTTTCTAAATCGCGCAGAGTTTTAACAAGTCCACGACGTTTCTCTTCAGCCTGTTCTTCCTTTGTCTGAAGATCACGTTCGAATTGTGTGCGCAGGGCTTGCATATTAACTTCCAAACGCAATTTCGCATCTTCGGTGAGTTGTAAATCATCCTCGAGCTCTTCATTTTGAGCTTTTAATTCCGCTAATTGGCTTTCGAGGGCACGCTTGGCCTTTTCTAGTTCATGCACATTCTTATCTGCAGTTCCCTACAAATACAATTAAAACATTTATTTTATTATTACCGGATAATAAACAAACATTTAAGCTTATCAGTTGCATACCTGAGTGTTTGCCAACTCATCCAGCTCATTCTGAAGAGATTTGCGTTTTGTTTCAAGATCTTCGATCTTTTCGTAGGCTTCATCAAGTTCGCGTGTTAATGATAAAACCTTTGTTTCCTTTTCGCGGGCATCACGCTCAGCGGCATCGCGTTCTTGCGCAAATTGCTCACTGACTGTTTTCTCTTCTGCCAACACCTTATCAAAGTTCTTTTGTTTCTTTTCCAATTCGAGAACTTTTGTGCGCTGAGCTTCCAGTTCGATGGTTGCATCTTCGAGTTCCGATTGTAATTTCTTTTTGCTCTTATCGAGACGATCGTTAGCGGCTGTAAGTTCCTGAATTTGCCGTTGTAAGGCTTCAAAATCTTTGTTCAACTTCTTTTTCGATTCTTCAAGCTCCTTAACGAAGTCGGCTGTGAATTAATTAAAGAGAAATAAAAATTAAATTTCCAAATCATGCCTTAAATGGGCAAAGTCTCCAAACTTACATTCTTCGTCAGCTTTTTTCTTCATTTCTTGCATCTGAATTGTTAATTCGGCCATTTTCTTTTCATAACTACGCTTGGCTTCTTCGTCTTCTTCCAGTTGCTCTTGAAGAGCTTCCTTCTCTGATTCAAGTTGACGCAATTTGGAGCTGAGAGCCAATTTCTGACGAGTCTCTTCTTCCAGCAACTGCTGGGATTCAGATAATTGACTTTCAACGGTGCTGGCAGACTTAATAGCGGCTGACGCTTTCGTTTCAGCTTCTTCCAGTTGCTGAGTTAAAGTGTCGGATTCTTGTTGGAGTTTTGCCATTTTTTCTTGCATTTCCGATCGAACTCGTTCGAGCTCAACAAATTTCATTTGAACTTCGGTGAATTGTTGTTCAGCTTGTTTTCGGCGGCGATCATTTTCCTGTCGCGATTGATTGACATTTCGCAATTCGGTGGCCAAATCAGCATTCTCTGCCTCGAGCGTTTGTTTTTGCTTATCAAGTCCAACTTTCAATTTCTTGAAACTTTCCAGTTGTTCGTTAATGGCCGACAATTCCTGTCCATGCTTATGACGCATGTCTTGTAATTGACTCTCATGGTTCCCATTTTCATCTTCAAAAGCTTTCTTGAGTGATGCAACTTCTTGCTCACGCTTCGAACGAAGTTCCTGTTGGGCTGTTAAACGTTTCAAGAATGTGTTATCAATGGTCAGAGAAAGCGAAATTGCATAATATCTTACCTGCTGTGGTATCCAAAGAATCCAAAAGTTCATTCTTGAGAGCTTCAAGTTCTTCATTCAGGTCACGCTTTTGCTTCTCAGCCTTGGCGCGTGCAGCTTTTTCAGCATCCAAATCTTCCTGGATTTCGGCCAATTGTGATTCCAGCTCACGTTGAATTTTCTGTGCATTCGCCTTCGCTGCAGACTCCTCATCGATGCGCAACAAAGTGCTGGTGAGTTCTTCTTCCCGCTTCACCAGATGCTGCTGGATTTCTTCAATCTGAATGCGTTTTTCATTCAGCTGTTCTTTAAGGTCAGCAACTTCTGATTCGATCTTTCGCTTCGTTCTGTCGGCTTCTTGACGCACCTGATGATCCTTGCGTAAACGTTCTTCAAGCTCAGTAATCGTTGCCTCATGCTTGACCTTCAATTTTGCCAAATGCTTTGCTTTTTCCTCCTCTTCGGCAAGAGTCTGGGACAAGTCGTTGGCACGCTCCTCGAGAACTTTCTTTTCTTTCAACAGCTTTTGATTCTGATCATCAGTGGCGGCAACATCTTCTTCATACTTTTTAATTTTGGCATCCAACTGAACTTTTTCGAGTTGTAACTTCTGGCGAGCTGCTTCTTCTTCTTCGAGCTGTTCCTCAAGGTCTTGGATGTTTAATTGCAACTTTTTCTTTTCATTATTTAAGGAATTAACACGTTCTTCCTCCTCTTCGACGCGAGCTTCCAAGTCTTGCATCATTTCTTCGAGCTCTTGTTTGCGTCCGGCCAAACGCATGCGACTCTCTTCGGCCTCGGCACATAATTCGATTTCAGCTTGAAGCTGTTCTGCCAAATGAGTTTTCTCTTCGATTGCAGTTTGATATTTTCGCTCATATTCTGTTGTTGTTTTTGCAAGTGTATCGAGTCTATCGCGAATTTGACGCAATTCATCTTCCTTCTGGACAAGTTTCTCTTCCTGCTTGGTAACTTCCAAAAGTGGCTTCACTTTTGTATACAAGCGCCACCATTGCCAATTACGAAGCTTCAGGTATGCAGCACAATTTCGTTGAATAATTCTGATGGCGTTCAGTTGTTGCAAACGTTTCTGATAGTTTCGACGAGCGAGGAATCCACGACAAAATGCTTGGAAATTGACAATCAAATCGGTAATCTTATAGTCACGTTCCTCTTCCAGATGCGCTAAAACTCCAGCGCGGAAGAAAATTTTCGATTGCCCAACGCGGAATAAATTGCTGTCCAATTCGAGCGCTTGAATCATTTTTTCGCAGGCCTTCTTGCCGTCCATGAAGCCTTTCGGAATGACATTCGGCGTAAGTAGTTCATAACGTTGACGGAATTCTTGGAATGGAATTCGATTCGGGAAGCCTTGACGACAAATACGAATTCCTTCGAGGACACCATTGCAACGTAATTGATCCAATACTAGCTGGGCGTCAATTTTTCCAGCGCGCTTCTCATGATTGGGAATGATGCAACGAACAAAGTTGGGATTTGTGTTTCTCAAAGTGTCCATCAATTTCGACAACTGTTCCTTATACAAATGCGAAACAGTACGGAACATTCCTTTGCGTGTACGAGCACCAAATTGTGTATCGGTCAATGCTGATTGTTGAGCCATACCGACAATTTCAGCATCTTTCCAGATCTGAACGACAAATGGATCTTGCGATGTTTGTAATAATGAAACGACGTTTTCATTTAATGGATCCATGTTCTTCATTAACCATTTTGCAGCTGCATAATCAACTTTACCAGCATAATGAACGATTGCGAAATCAGCAACACCACGAAAATCGGTTTTAATGAATTTCGGATGGACACTATGAGCTGAAGCCAACTTCTCAACGAATGTCTTGTCAGTAGCTTTTGGGAACCAGCACTCTTCATCCAAGAGAGCCATAATGCCACCAGCTTTATCAATCAAATCAATTGTTGGCTGTAAATCCAAACCGAAATCAATAAACTTCCATTCGATTCCTTCGCGCTGATATTCTTCTTGCTCCAGAATGAACATAGTGTGGTTGAATAATTGCTGGAGCTTTTCATTTGTATAATTAATACAGAGTTGCTGTTGATGACAAGAAAAAGAAAATTATTAGTGAAATAAAATAAAGTGGAAATAACAATTTTTTTATGTGGTTTTTATTTTTATGCGCAACCAACGCTATAAAATTCTATTTATGGTTGCACTTTTATGTCCCATATCTTAAGTATGGTTCGAAAATTATTTTCTCACCTCATAACTGTTCACTGCAAAGATCTCGAATCCTGCCATATCGAGAATGCCAATGAATGACGCGCCTTGTCTCTTGGTCCTGTCCAATGAACGATTAATTCGGCTGACCAACCATTTGAACATTCTTTCATAACAAGCTTTTGCAATTGCCTCAACAGCAAACTCAACTTGCTCTTTTGTTTGGGCTTTTGTAACAAAATCTCGACCGACCTTAATGCGGGGCGTCAAGAAAGCCTTGGTCATGTCGGTTACACCAAGTCCCAATAGATGAGCAATTTTTTGAGCAACTGTATTATCGGGCAATGTTGCTTGATCATTGTTGCGTTCCTGCTTGAATGTCATTGATCCGAAAAGCATGACGGCACTGACAATTCTAAAGATTGAATTAAAATCATCTTGAGTCATTCCCATGATGTTCATGCTTTTAACTGTTGCTTGGAATTCAGCATAGTCATCGACACCAGGAACGGGCAAACTTCCGTTGGACAGGAATGGATAGGTCTTGATATCATCCAATATGTATCGTTCTTTCTGATCAGTCGATGCACCAGCCAACAGTTGATAGAAAATATGGAATGTACGTTCATCTTTTGCCTGACGAATGGCTCTCGATTTTTCAAGCAAATATGTTTCAATATTAGCACCAGATATGTAACCGGAAGCGTCAAAGTTGATACGGATGAATTTGCCCTAAACGAAACGAATTAATTAATATACAATCGATCACAATAATTTCCTTTTAATTCACTTACGAATCGTGATGAATTGTCGTTCTTGACGGTTTTGGCATTTCCAAAAGCTTCGAGAATTGGATTTGCTTGCAGCAACTGTTGTTCCAACTCACCCTGTAATGATGTGAATATAAAAAAAGAAGTTTTAATTTAATTTGAGGTCATTGGCATTAAAAAAAAAACTCCAAAAAGATGCTTAAATTGCAAATCGCATGCCAAACTATTTGCTGATCTGTGGTATTAATAAGGACTTGTCCCAAGTGAGACAAAGAAAAAATGCAAATAAAGAGCTCTGTGTCAAGTATATTCAACCTGTTGTTGTTTGTTTTGTGTATCATTGCAATTAGCAATAAGAAAAACTGTAGACAGACAATTTTCTCTACAAAAAAGGAAAAGACAAATCGAAAAGTATACGAAATCGCATGCTCAATTGAATAGTGTAGCTGTAGATAGACAACAAAGTCATGAGTGCAGTATAATAGCGATAAATAGTATACATCTATACAGTAATATAGAAAGACTTAAGCAAAAAAAAAAATACGTTACCGCAAATGTCGAGCCTGAACCCTGATAGATTTTGATAGAATTTTATTTTTGGATTTTTTTTTGTTTGTTTTACGAAAAAAATAAAAAAATTATAGCAAATAGAATTGAATGTATATGATATTTTTTTTTTCGGTATTCAGTTCGTGGAAACAGATGAAAAATTGTAAAATTAGTAATCACGTAATTTAAATTTATTGCTTGAAGTTACGGTATAAGTTGTGATAGAAACTGAAATTTATACTTACAATTATCAAAGCTGGACTTGGGCCCTGATTCGATAGAGAAAGAAAAATAAAAATTAAAATAATGTTGAATAACAATGGTAAATTTGCATAAATAAAACAATAAACTCACAGAAATGGAACCTTTTGGCTTCGATGCAGCAACATAAGCCAAATATTGAATGACTTTCTTGGTGTTTTCAGTTTTACCGGCACCTGATTCGCCCGTACATAAAATACTTTGATCCTCACGATCTATAAGAACAGAAAAAAAAATATGAATGAAACAGATGCAGTTGAAGAATGATCGTAAAAAATGAAACACATTTCGCAATCTTTATCTAATTGCATATAATTGAAATGTGGAAGACTCATAAAAATATATCATTGAATTACTTCAGTTTAGAATGAAACTGAAACCATATGCGCATCTTATAAACTTTTTTTTTACAGTCATTTACTTGGTGAAAAAGAAATTCCAGCCATTTCAATAAATGTGTTTGAACTGACCTACTAAAAGTATGAAATTTTTATTTGCATCAATCAACAAATGAACGAAAGGAATTGAAAGAAATTTTATCTCGCGAAGTAAATAAGAAAACGAATTTTAATTGGTATGCATGTGATTCAATCGAAGAGATAACCACATCAACGCGATCGATTTTCCTTTTCAGACCAATTTTAATGTCGATTTATGCAAATCTAAAAAAAAAATCAACTTTTTCGATTCGTATCTCGATGAAAAATGAACTGAAGTTAGTCTATCATGTGTATAATCAATTAGAGCAGCAGCCGCACACCAACTGCGCGAAATCAAAAGGCAAATTATTATCTGCCTGATTCCTAATAATTGCCAATGGTTAAAGGTAAAATGCTCTGGTGCTGTGTCCACGACCATATTTGGTAGTTTTTTTTAACTCGCTAGTTGTTTTCGCTTTTCGTAGTCAGCGCTTCGCTCTTCAATATTTTTTTATATTTCGCCGTTCAACTATTTCACACACAATATTTTTATTATATAAACACAACAAGCATTCAGCATTCCCATTTAATTCCATCTTTGGTAATGCCTTACTTTATCACGCGGGAGCCTTCTCACAGTCGCGGCTAAAGTCAATTCTTCTTATTATTTTTTTTTTGTTTGTGATTTTTCAGTTTAAATGCTTTTAAGGTCGTCTACATGTAATTGAAAGTTTCTTGGTCCCAATCTGGCGACGAATGTTTTGATTGTGTATATAAAATTGATGACGAATTTTATAAAGAAGAAGAAAAAAAAAGACAACATGTTTAATACTGAAAAGAATGTCCCAAAACCGCAACACACCAAATGTGTACACACATTGCTGAATAATTGATTAATCGATGCCCCATGTTGCATGGTTTCACTTATGGATTTGTGATGATTTTTGTAAGACAGCAATTTTGTAACACACATCATCATCTTCGCATACTCAATTTGTCTATTTGACGGCGATCATTACAAAAAAGGAAATATATGAATTACCAACCTTGCAACATTGATCGATATGCGGTGTCCGTTATAGCAAATACATGCGGCGGTACTTCATGGCGTTTGATGCCCTTATATCGCTCCATAATTTTTTCAGTATAAATTGGAAGCTTCTTGTAGGGATTGACAACAACGCAGAAAAGACCTGAGTATGTCTGTAGAAGTAAAAAAAAAGAGATGAGAACGATTATACAAATGTCATTTATTAGTGTTGTTGGAGTTGCTTCAAGCATTCGTGAAACGACCGCTAAAGTTGTTTCTTTTTTTTTTTTGTTTCGTTGAACGTTGCTTATTTTGGTAAAGCTGTTTTGCTTGATAAGCCGAAAAGCAATTAATTTGAATAATAATTGGAACATGTTAAAAAACGTAGTTAAATTTCTAGTATTTTTGCTTTTGTCAACTTAAGTGTTGGCTGATGACGAATGTCAACTTACATAGATCAATCCTGAATAGTATCTGTCCTTGATGTTGTGTAATACAGACGCTTCATTGAGGCACGTCAATTCTGCCATGTCTTCGACCTTGTCGAATTTTGGAGGATTCATCTTTTGTATGTCATCTTTAAGTATCATAGCACGCTTGCCGGTTTCGGTAAGTTCAACTTCCACCTCATCGCCACGTTCGCCTTTGATGCTGGCGGCAACAAATCCCTGCAACAACAAAACAAAAAAGGCATTTAATTTATAAATTATTTTACAGTCAAATTCTCGCGGCTAGACCATGCATGCAACAGGTGTTTCATTAAAGCCATCAAATGCAGAAATACATTGTTGTGAACCGCAAAATAAAATGAGCCCACAGAATGACAACGACAGCAATGCATTGACTGTTTGATGAGCACAGAACGTCGTCGTGTGTATTGTTATTAAAATATTATATCAGGTATCGGCAAATAATTGCATATTTGAAACTGCACAATGCGCGACTTTACGCGATTCATTGAATTCTAACGAATTGTTCAAGTAATGGGCATTGGTGGTTTCAATACATAATTAATTCATTTATGTTTGTGTGGTCTGTTTAAAATGTTGATGAGCGCACGTTCATTAAGTAATGCAAAAAAAAGCAGTACGAAAGAGAAAGAAAGAAGAGTCAACTTTATGGAATTTAAAATGATGTCATATCACAAACAAGACTCATATGTATATGAAATTTTCATATTAGCGGCCCAACGAATGAATTTAAGTTAGTTTTTTTTTTCTTTATCACGACCGACCGAACACCGATCGCTTTGCGGGGCGGTATATTACGCATTCTTCTTTTTATAAACATTCATTTAGAGATATCAAAATCGAATTATATGCATATGAAATATATGTATACCACTTATTTTTTGGGAGGAACAAATTATGTTGAGTGTGAACGTGCTTCGCTGCGAATGCAAGAGCACTCACTGAGAGGGAAAACTTGATTTTCCAGTTTTATTAATGATGATGATTTTAAATGTCCACTCAAAGAAGTTACATATCATTAAATGCAGATCACTGATTCTATATTTCGTTGACCCGATGTGTGGGAATGTGCATTAAAAACACTAGAATCTCATAAGAATCAGTTGTAACTCATAACCGTCCAGAATGTGACGCAATGAATGAAAATACTCAACATTTAGGGAAGAGTGAAGGTAGCTCCGAAAAGGCAAAATTTTTATATATTTTATTTTGGTTGTTGTTGTAAATAGCATACCGCTGAATAATATACATTTTTCTTTCTTCTGTTTGTTGTTGTTATATCGTGTATGTATTTTAAACTCGAATAAAAATGGAAAGATTGTGTTCTGCGAAAGTAAGGTGACGGACGTACAAAACGAACTTAACGGGCAAAAGACGACGGTGACTCATTTCGAATAATTCACACTTTATTAGTGCTGCTGCTTTTACTGAATGCTGCCATCAATATACAGTAGATATATAATAAACGCAATGTCCAGCGTGAATCAGATGCGAGTCACTGACTAAGTAGCATTTTTTTTTTTTAATTCATAATATCAAATGACTAATCTTCCAAATGGACTAGAAGAGCTTACAACGAGTCCAGACATACAGAGAGAGGATGATTAAAAGAAATGCATCCGGTGTATATTTACATAAAAATAAATTTCCATTACTTAAGCCTATACGATTTTCTTAATGCAAAATGATTCTTATCTTTCGCAAAGAAAAAATGAATATTCGTACCTGAGTATCAGATGGAACCCACACAAGGCGTTTCTGCGTCCATTCTGCTTGCGTTGCTGGATCATTAAAATTATTCCTTTCAACACTCAGATAGCGAAGCTCAGGATCATTCCGATCTCGTAAATCCTCAGCCATTTTTCTCTCACAATTACTGTTGTGTTTTCAGTTTTAAAGTATTTAAAAAAAATATACAAGTCGACGACGACGATGTTGATGAAGCACAAAAAAATCCACTTTGGAATTCTGGAAGAAATTCACTTCTTGTTCTCTTATGTTCTTTTGTCTGTATAGTTGGTTGTGTGAGTTTATAAGTAGAATTGAGAGAAGCCGAAAATGTGAACTTTATTTGCAAAATATACTCCAATTCCTTATCGATAAGCACTTAATTTTTATCACTTTAGCCGTAAACGGGTGAAATTAATATTTCGTGTGCAATTCAAGCGGAAAGTACTGACGCGTTCCGGTAAAAAAATCGAATTGAATTAAGCCGTATGTTCGGACGACTCTCAATTTCTCGCCACTTTTTCGGGGACTGTTTATAAGTTGCGTCACATCACAACCAAATTTTGTGCAATTTTTGACAAATGTTTGTAATTTTAAAACACTTGTCAATAAATCGCTAATTTAAACATGACTTAACTTATTTCTTTGGTAAGTGACATAAATTGTAGGAAATCCCAGCTAAAATGACGAATAATTTTCACTAAACCCATCAATGTCTGCCTGTCTGTCCGTTATAGATAATAATTTTGGGTTGGGCTACTAAATTCCTTACATTAAGTTCATTAATTTAATAAAATTAGTTCCAAAACAAATGCTTCATGTTAATTTTATTTAAAGTTTTATTTCTGTTTCTGATCCACCAGAAACCTTCATTTGTAATGAAAAGAAAGGAAACCTTAAACAAGTCTTCATCATCGTCATTTTGGATGATTTTACAGCAGAGTAATTTTGGAGATTGTTGTGAACAACTTTTTCGAGTTAACAAATAATTTAAAAGTAAATTGTGTATTATGAATGAGAAATTTTTTATGATGGTGATAAGGATGATAGAATGATCTACGATCGATGAAGTGTGGGTTGCATTATTGGAATAAAACAGCAAGAGGGATATCATCACAGATCTATGTACAGATTTGTTAATGATTGTTGTTGTTGTACTTTGCCACTTTTACTGTCGTTGCTCCGTTTCATTTTTACGGTCACCTCGACCGTTGGGACAATTGCCTGAAATTCGCAATATGAGACGTGATTTCTATTATATGAGGCAAATTTGATAAGAATAAAATGAACTTACGACTTATGTGTCCTTCAAGATTACATGAAAAACAGACGTCAACCTTTGTGGGGCAGTCCTTGACCAAGTGGCCAACCTCCTTACAGTTGTAGCAACTAATTTGATCCTTTTCGCGGGTGCATTCGCGAGATTTGTGGCCAACATCATTGCATCGATAGCAACGTTCTTCAGTTTCTGTACAGTCTCTAGCCAAGTGGCCCACGCGATTACATTTGTAACATTTCTGACCTGCAATAGATGCAAAATATGTACCATTAGTTCAGCTCAGTCCTATCGGTATCCATAACCCCCAAAATTTAAGGAAATTATATTTTTATGCTATAGTGTAATTTAATTTACCCCCAAATCCGCGACTTCCGCCGCCAAAATTGTTGCGGCATTCCCTAGCAAAGTGTCCAGTACGATTACCTAAAATTATGAAATGTTTTCTTGGTGGTAAAAAATAAATTAGCGATTGGCAAGAAGAAAATGCAACGTTTTAAATATTTGCCAATTCCCTCGCATGACTTCTATCACAATTACATTTATAGCAAACTGACGACATGGTAATGCGTTCTTTACTCTGTTAGACGCCTCTCTGATCGAATTAATAAAGAATTAAACGAGAATTGCCTTGCGAACAAAAAAAATGCCAAAGTGAGTGCGTTATAAAACTTGACGAAGTTTTGACGAAAACGAGGGCTGCCGAATTGGAAATCTATGAAATTATTAGGCAAGCGAGAAAATCCTTTTTTTGTTTATTTTTCATTCAATATTGAGGAAAAATAAGGATATTCAAGATGGCTATGAGTAAAACGACATCCACGTAAGATCTATTCCATCACATTATTGGAGTTGTTTACTATTTCGTACTATTTTCAGATATAATCGAGCAAATTGGGAAGACTCGGTAAGATTTTTTTCTAGAAACAAGAAAGCGCCTAACTAAACGTTTCCAATTGATTTTAGGAATTTCCCATATTGTGTCAGACGTGCCTTGGAGATAATCCTTATGTTCGAATGGTAAATATAATTAACTACTTAATTACCTGCCCTTTTTTAATTTTTTTTTTCTAGATCAAAGAGAAATATGGCAAGGAATGTAAGATTTGCACACGTCCTTTCACCATCTTTAGGTGGTGTCCAGGTGCACGGATGCGCTTCAAGAAGACAGAGATCTGTCAGACATGCTCCAAACTGAAAAATGTTTGCCAAACATGTTTACTGGATTTAGAATTCGGATTACCGACGCAAGTGCGCGATGCAGCTCTTAAGGTTCAAGATGACGACATTCCACAGAGTGAGACGAACAAGGAATATTATCTTCAAAACGTTGAAAAGAGCATAGCTTTGAACGATGGGCAAATGCCAAGTTCGACTGGAAAGGCTGCAGCAGCTTCAGATGTCTTGGCTAAGTTGGTGAGTTCTTTTTTTATTTATCTTTTTTTTTGGGGCCTAGATACTTATTTGCTTGCTAACTTTTCAAAATAAATTGTAGGCTCGAACAACGCCATATTACAAAAGGAATTTGCCACATATATGTTCGTTTTGGGTAAAAGGCGAATGCAAGCGCGGTGAAGAGTGTCCATATCGCCATGAGAAGCCCAACGAGCCTGATGATCCATTGAGTGACCAGAATATCCGCGACCGCTACTATGGTGTCAATGATCCTGTTGCTGAAAAACTTATGAAGCGCGCTGCATCTCTACCTGTTTTGGAAACTCCATCTGACAAAACAATCACTACCTTATATGTTGGAAATGTTGGTGACCATTTGACAGAAGTTGATATCCGTGATCAATTTTATCAGGTAACATTAACTTTCTTATAGATGATCATAGATCGTAGTCAACAAAATATTAATTTGTTCTTAGTATGGCGAGATCCGAAATGTCACACTGGTACAAAAGCAACAATGTGCATTTGTTCAATTCACAAAACGATCATCAGCAGAGTTGGCTGCCGAAAAAACTTTTAACAAATTAGTTTTGGGAGGCAAAAAACTCAGTATCAGATGGGCGTATTCACAAGCGAAGCAATTAGCTAATACAGCGGCTCCCAAATTTCCAAGACAAGATCCCCGTTTCGATCCAATTCCTGGATTGCCTGAACAACTGCCGCTACCGCCAAATCCAAATGATTATTTTAATCTCTCAGCATCAGACATGATTTTGCTGCCACCAGGAATGAAGCTTACACAAATACCACAATTTCTCCCAAATGCTCCTGGACCATCAGGTAGTGGAATTCATTATCAATCGCAGGATCCCAATCGTCTCGGCGCTTTAAAGAAATAGAGCTATTAAGGATTTTCATATTTTACTGATCTAAAAAAAATTGTGTCGCTACTGAGTAATAAATAAATAAAAAAAAAATTGTTTCGATAAAAATATGTGTGTCAGTTGCATAGCCGACCTCCCTTGTTGCAAAAGCATGACATCATTGCCTGTACCTCCCCTCTTTTTAGTGATTGTGTGTATCCCTAATTAAATTCATCGACAGGAAGTAAATAAGAAAATCCAGCTACATTAAAACATTTAATCCGACAGTAGCAGTATCACACATCGTGGATGTTATGCGCTAGAGGGTCACCAAGTGAGGAATTTGACCAAAAATAATAAATTAATTGCGAAATAACAACAACAAAGTTATTAAAGAAGAAATGGCAACTAAAAAACAATAACACGAAAGCTTAAATTTCACAAAATAAAATGGGAGTATGTTTATGCAAGGACAAAGTTGAAAATGGTAACTCGAATGATTTCGAACCTTATACAATAAATCCGGAAAGCCAACACGGTAACGGAACAAGATGTGCAGGTAACAGTCGACTGGGAACCAATGAATTGAGTGACCGAGTTGATGATCTTGTACGGGAGACATTGGATGTTATAGCATCAATTGTGGATGATGAACCAGAACCGCCGAATTCAATGCTGCAGCTACATGATATAACCGATCGCCCCAAAGGCTGGTTGTGTCTTGTGCGCAGCCTAATACGTGTGGTGAGAGATGTGACCTTGTAAAAATTATTAGAAACCTTATCTGTAAATGCGTGTTTATTGTTTACTTTTAGGTTCCGATTGAACACCCAATGGGTCCGTCTGTTATCACTCTACTTCTCGATGACTCACCACTACCGACCAAGGATTCAGTTATTGAAGTTGCTGAAATGATAAAGTCTGATACAACAACGACAGTTCCATGTGAGCGGAATTTATGTGTGATTCTCGGTTGCCTCGCTGAGAAGCTCGCTGGACCATGTTCAATTGCCATTTTGACTGACACAACATTGTCTTATTTGCTGAAAAATATCACGGAAGATACACCCAAGGATGTGATGTTATTTTCGCTGATAGCTTTGGAGAAATTTGCACAAACGGCTGAAAACAAGAATACAATTAAGCGAAGATTGTTTGCATATGCAGAGCATCCACTTGTCAAACTGGAGAAATATTCTGAGGAAGCAAACGACTATACATTGAGACAAATCGGATTCTGCGCTCGATGGAGCTTGGATAATTACTGTAAGTTGATACAGTTCCCGGTAATTCACAGTAATACTTTAATAATAATTTACAGTTTTAATCGAAGATCGTGAATACACACACGAAACGGTTAATGTTGACGGTATCAATGTTATGCTGAATACAAAAGATGTCAGTGAATATTTAAAAATTTCTGCTGATGGCCTTGAGGCGAGATGTGATAGTTATAGTTTTGAATCCGTACGTTCAACATTTTCGGTTAAATCGGGCAAATGGTACTATGAAGTGTTTATCATTACGAGCGGTGTTATGCAAATTGGATGGTGAGTTTAACTTATTTTCCGTTCGAATCTCTAAAAATTTTATTTGCAATTTTTATAGGGCCCAAAAAGAATCACACTTCCTTAGTAATGATGGTTATGGAATTGGCGATGATCTCTTCAGTGTTAGCTTTGACGGATGTCGGCGGCTCGTGTGGCATAATGCAAAATCCATGCCCATCAGCTTACCGACATGGAAAGGCGGATCAGTGTGTGGATGTTATATTGATTTAGATACTAACCAAGTAATCTTTAGTCTGGATGGTGTTGAAGGTGGAATTCTTGAAGACATTTTTAGTGATTCTGGGTAAGGTTTTAATTTGGCTTTTAATCAGCACATTATTGAAAAATTCTCTACTTCTAGCAATGGCTTTTTCCCAGCAGCATCGTTTATGAGCTTTCAGCAGTGTCGATTTAATTTTGGAGCCGAGAAATTTAAATTTCCACCTAACCGTCCGTTTAATGTCTTTAATGAAGTTGCAGTATTAAAGCCGCAAGATAAAGTCGTGCTACCCCGTCATATATATTTAGAAGAATTGAGAAAGCTGAGTGTCACTGAAGATAGTTGTACGCTATGTTTTGATTCAATAGCTACGATACGTCTTGAGCCTTGTAATCATACGGGATTCTGCACAAATTGTGCAGCACAACTGCAAATTTGTCCGATTTGTCGTTCGGATATTGTTAATGTGGAAGTTGTAGACAATTCCGATATAATAATAACATCATGATAAATGGATGAGTTCTAACCACATATTAATATTTGCACCTTAAAATTCACTTTTCGTTATTTCTGTTTTTTTTTTTTGTACTTATTGTCGCGTTATCAATCACTAGTAATTATTAATCATCTCTGGATATCTATTTTTCCAAAATTCAATCATTATATTTTGACATAAAAGGTTTTAAGAACAAAATCAAACCTGCAACGCTAGCTTCCTTTATCAAAATATATAAATGACCTGTGCAGGTTCCAGTTTGTTGAATAAAGTTTGAACTGTGGAACTGAAAAATGTGACATATTTCTTTTTCTCTGCTTCGAATGAATGAAAATTAAATAAAAAATTTATATCATCAGATTTAATGTGAAATTTTCATTCTATGATCCACAAGGAGAACATTTAAATAAGCCGTATAAAATATGTAATTTCTTTGGGGATGCACGTCGAGTTCTTTTATAAAACCAACGCGCATCCCCGTAAGATGTTAACTGATAAGCAAAATGACGAACCAAAACCAGGTGACAGTAAACGGTTGAGCTTTTGCAAGCTGACTGAGCTTACTGCAGGCGACGTTGTTCTGGAGTAACATCTGGAATTGGCTCGGGTGGCTCGTTTGGGGGAGGAGTATTTCCACGAACACGACGTTGAGAGCTTCCAACACCAACATCCGATGGATCGCCTTCTGGAATCACAGAACGGGTTCCATGAGCTGCTTCTGCAGTGATGTAACCTTCCGTTTCCGTTTCATCCAAACATTTGAATTTCGTGTCCTTACCAACAAGGCAAATTGACAAGTTCTTATTGTTTAACTTCGTTTCATTAGGCAATGTGCTAGCCAAAGCCTTGATGCCGTGATTAATGAGTTCATATAGATCACAGTCCTTAAACGAATTCAAATGCTTTTCCAAGTATGTACGAGCACTTTGAGAACGAGCTCCAATGGCCATTGCCTTGCAATCGTAAAAATTGGCACTGGGACATGTCTGATAGATGTGAGGTCCTTGATCCTAAAATTTAACAAAACGTAGTTAATGAAACGATTTTAGGCCCACTTGTTAATTTACATCATAGCCAGCGACGAGAAGACCAACACCATAGGGACGACGATCATAACGCTGTGTGCAAACTTGCATCTTGAGTCCCAACAAATTAATGAGACGTCCGATTGGATAATTGCGACCATAGGCATATTTATGCTGAATACATTCTTGACGCATATATCGGCTACAAAAATTTAATAGGAATTTAATAGATGAATCAATAATGGGAATAAAATTAATTTTACCACAAGATTCTAGCGTCAGCTGTGATACCTGCCATGGAAATTCCGACATGGTCATCTACACGCAAAATCTTTTGCTGATGGGCAGATAGCTCAGACGAAGCTCGCTTCAATGCAATAAGAACTGCATAGTCATTTGATTTTAAACCCACAGTGGCTGAACCGAGCTTAACTGCTTCCATAGCATACTCCACTTGATGGATTCTACCCTGAGGACTCCACACAGTAACATCGCTATCGTACTGATTCCGAAACTTTAAATAAAAAATGGTAGTAAATCTTTTTTGTTAAGAACAGATGATGATTTTGTAGTTTTGGTGCAATTTGTAAGGTTATTTCAATTTTGAATTTTTTTGGGATGAAGTGACCGTTTTTGTAGAATATAATCACATTGCGTAATTAGGAAATGCTATCCTTAATGATCTTACCATGACTAAAGATAATAAAATCGCTTATTTTCCTCTAAATCGGCTTGAAATACGGATCAGTACTTTCAGCAGTAAACGTTTCGATAAAATTTTTTGTTGATCATTCTGTTTCGTTAAATGGTGCCTGAGATGATTTTGAAATTTACGTTAAAAATATGATTTTGTTTAAATAGCAACTTTCATCAATTTTGCTCACTTTTGTTAAAAGTTATAAAAAGCGAATAAAACGTGTTTCAACAACCGTTATTCAAGATTTTTTTTAAATGAAAAGTTCGTGAAAAGTGATTAATCGATACAACATTTATTAAAATTAGCAAATACATGTTTGAAAAAATAGTTTTAAATATCATTCGTTGCAGAATAAAAGCATTCATTCATACGGCAAGCAGCAGGTTCAAAAATTTCTTATGCGTATATTTTTATCTTGTTCGACTCTTCGGCTTTCATTCACATTTTGTTTGCGAACGAGTGAGCAGCATGTGTGGTGTAGCAGCGATTTGAATCAAAAAAAGTGATATTTATTTCTTCGCAGATCGGATGGATAAAAACTTGTCATGAGTCTAAAAGATACATATTAAGCGTGCAAATTTACTTAAGTGATTAAATACTTTTCGTTATCATCCTCCACAAAGGTGCATCATTGTTATAAGTGCTATTTATGTATCGCACGCGTTGTTAAATATTATTCAATCAAGTTCGCAAAAAAAAAAACGAAAATGCAGTAAACAGTATATAATTACTTAGTTGATGGTTCGTAGGATCGATCTGGATTCGTGTTGATTGGTTGTATATGCTATGACGTCGACGACTTAGCGATCACCTCATTGAAACATTCTTCTGCGAAAACGCTTCTTTTTGTCTGTTTTCCGTTTTGATAGCGTTCCACTAAAAAATATTTTTCTCTTCTTCATAAGTTTTTTTGCAATCGCCTTCGCTTAGGTAGCATTCATTTCATCATTCGATTCGGCTATCTTTCTTTTATAATTGCGAATATTTCGCGTATACTTCGGCGAAATTTATAACACTTTTAAGTGCTTATAAACGTTATTCATTTTCGTGTGACCTTAAAATAGAAAAAAAAAACTTAAGTAATTTACGGATAGATCTACTATCTAATTATTTTAGAGTGATGATAGTCCGATAACCGATGATAGCTTCAGCGCAGTCAATTTTAAAAACTGATAAGATTATTTTTCGCAAGAATTTTATTTCTGAAATCGCGTGGCAGATAAAAGAAGAAAGAAAGATTTGATCTATCTAAGTCGGGTTTTTTCCTTTTCTTTACAGACGTTATTTTGACATTGAAATAAAAATAAAATAAACAAACAAAATGCATTCGTCAAGGAAGATTATGTTACAAATTCTGCTATTTGCACTTTGCATAACTAGCAGTTGCTCAAGCATGAGCGACATACACAATAAAATCAAGAAGAATCAAGACAATTTTCTTATCATCGATCATCTGAATGATAACGAGAAGGAAACTCGTTTCAAGTGGAAAGATCTCTTGGGAAAAGAAACAACTATCGATATTGATGACAAAAGCGCATCAGTTAAATACAACAGGTGAGCGAGTAAATGTAATTGATTAATGGCATGCGACTGTAGGAACCTAAATTAACCCTTATAACTCAATTCCCATACATTTAAGGTGTCCCGAGATTATCTCTTGCCATATATTTGAAACCTGAGTGGGTTTGTTTTTTTTTTTGTTCGGAAATAATTTCTTCCTGTCTCTGCCACACAAGCTCCAATATCTCTATTTCAAATGCCCAAAACGAAATATAAAAAAAAACTCCCATAAAAATTTCATAAACATTCTTTTAAAAATAGAAAATTTATAGTCTCTTTGCTCCTTTCGCATGTCGTATGAGACGCTTAGAAATTATTTATCTCTCTGATTAAATTCAATTTAGCGATGACTGGACAGATATTTTCGATCAATATCATTTGATTAATTAACTCACTCAATTGATCCAGCTGAGCATTTTTTTTTTGAGCTTTTGAATTTTGATTTCTTTAAATTTTCTTTTAAACTTGACTTTGTGTTGCATAAGACAATCATTAAATTTATTTTACAGTTCCCTTCAAATGACTGCACTGTGGCAATTAACTGATGGACAAAGCTTTGCACAATTAATATTTAGTGGAAACAATCTAATAGATTGTGAATATTTGGAAGATGGACAGGATGCTGTTAGTGACTTCACTGAAAAATTCATTTCCGATTATCAATTCATTAAGCACAAGAATTCGGATGATTCGAAGCATTTTCGACATCATCAATATCATGAGAGTTCAAACATTGCAGACGAAATCAAATCGAATGTGACATTTATAAAGCTAAGAAAATTACAGGAAATGCCAGAAAAATATTTGGAACTCATGAATATGAAAAGGCTCAAAAATAAATGCAATAAATTGCATAAACAAATTAAACAGCGATATATGAACACTGATGAATTAACAGATGACATGGAGCCCAATATGGATGATATTATCGAATCGAAAGGACGGTAAGATTCGCACTTTATTGTCTTATAGTTTAACATTTGGCTGCATTTTATAATTTTATATTTTATTTTCTTAAAAATTTGGTTTTTATAATTTAGAACAAAGCGTCAAGCAGATAGTTGGTTTATAGCACCACACACGAAATGGTGCGGAAGAGGCTCGTCAGCGAAAAACTATCAAGAACTTGGCCCAAGCTCAAGCGACAAATGCTGTAGGAGGCACGATTTATGTAAAATAGGAATTCCCGGTTTGCAGACAAAATGGGGCTTGTTCAATGTGCGACCATTCACGATCAGTCATTGCCGTTGTGATAGAAGGTTTATTAACAAAATAGTCTTATTCTTTTCGACAATTTTCATTGCCATTTCCCGCAATTCTCTCTCCATTGTGTATCTCGAGTGGTCGCAGGAAAAAAAGAAAACTATTTAATCGTAACAAAAGGGATTATTCTCGTCGATGCAATTAATTGATTTCCGAAATTTGTGATATGGTTTTAATGTCAATGTCGTCTGACAAAGTGCTTCACCCTCACCCCTTGCGAGCGACCCTTGAAGGTCGGTCAAGTGTTTAAAATCACTATCACTGGCATTAGTATTTGAACATTTTTGGGGAGATTAAGAGCACATGTGTTGAGGAAGTGTTGAGTTTGTAATGCCAAAGTGAGATAGAATTAAATCAACAAATCTGTCTCATTGCGATTTAAGTAAAGATTTATTCAAGATTTTTATCATTTTTCTTGTGTTCATTCGTGTAAAATCAATGCAGCCAAATTGTAACTTTGAATTGCGTAATGCAATAAAAACATTGAATTTCAATTTCAAGCTCCCGTCGTCGAAGGGATTTAAATAATTTCCTGATTGTGCCGTATACGAAATGGTGTGGCAAGGGCTGGACAGCGAACAAATACAGCGAAATCGGTCCCAATTCGAAATCAGATCGATGTTGTAGGAAGCACGATTTTTGTTCACTTTGGATTGGTGGATTTGAGCAGAAATGGAGTTTGTTCAATTGGAGCATAAACACAATTATGCATTGTAGTTGCGATAAAAGGTAAAGCGGGAAAGAAAAGCATTTATGCTTCGACAATTCAGTTGAATGAACAAACATATTTATATGTATATATAAAAGAAAAGTGCGTAGCATAAGAAAATTCTCATTTGTTGAAATATTCTTCATTTGTTTGAGCTCGTTCTACTAGCAACATTTATAGCTGACATATTACTTTTTTCCCCTTCTCTGTCACGTCTTTTGTTATAGCAAATTTTTATGTTCTGGTTTTTTTTTGCAAGATTAAAATTTTTCGCCTCAAAAACTTTTCCGTTCAATGATTCGCGAGGCCAGTTCATACATGAATCCATCAAAAAACAAAAAAAAACCTCAAGAGAAAGAAATTCTAATGTGACGTTGCTGGTGTTAATTATCCAACCTATTACTTCACACTCGAATCTTAATGTCTCATTAGACAGAGGAAAAGATTTCCAGCAATTTAGTTGTCGACTTATGATACACAATCTTTGACGGTCGTTATTTTCCACTTAACGAGCCATGAAAAATTGGTTTAGTTTTATTGCGTAACAGAAACAAAATCTTCAAATGAAATTTCCTCAATCGCTTTACAATGAGATTTTCACGATTTTCCGATGATTGACACGACAAATTTTGTACATTTCAACTGATGTTTTGATGTGTAAACAAATCTTTAGAAACCAATTTTTCGATTCCTGGAACCGATTAGATTTCTAAAGCACAACGCAACCTGCAAATGAGGGTCAAACACTTCAACACATACATTTTTATAGGCCCGAAAATTTACAACTGTCCATAAATTTTCCATATTCTGTCCCCTACATTCTTTCTATCATCCTTTTTGCTCTTCCTGGGACTCTTTCCTCTCACTCTCACGGCTTGTGTAATAATGCAAAGGCACCACTAAAGTCAATTAGTTTCATACACAAACACTTGAAAATGGGATGAAGATGAGATGCGACCACTTGATAATTTTTTTTTTGTTTGTAGGCCCTCTCGACGGAAAGAATGCGTTTTATTGATTTTGATGATGATGGCAATCAAAATATTTTTAAGGATTTTTTGTGGCTTATATAAATGATGTCAATTTTCATGTCACACAGAATTTTGTTTTTGAAATGCTACAAATTGATCTAGACATTAATTCATTCTTTTATTTATTGATTTAGATTTCGCACCTGCCTGAAGATGTCCGACTCAAGCGATGCCAACATGGTTGGAAAGCTATTCTTTAATATCGTTCAAATTAAATGCTTTGTCCTTAAACCGGAAAAAGCATGCATTTTATATTCGTGGTGGGGAAAGTGTTTAAAATTTAAAATCAAAAAGCGAGCATATTTGAGGGATAATCAAAAATATTAAAAAATCGATGTCATATAGATGAAAGAAAAAAGAAATTTAAAGTTCCTCGATAAAGACAGATATGTATTTAAATCTTATAATTAAAAGTATACATAAAAGCAAACTCATGATTGCGAAACTCATTAAATAACAAATAATTTTCCTCTTACTTAGTATGTTAATATCATAATTCTTCAAATCAGATTTTCGATTTTCTGATTATCTATAAAAGAATAAGAAATAAATATGTGAACAATTTTGAAGAAATAAAATTTTTACTTCCAATAATTATCGAAAATCTTTACAATTACTTCGACAATTACCTTCCTTTACAAAAAACCAACTGACAAAATTCATTTTGAATTTGCGTCTTTGCTAAATATTTTGTAGATTTCTTTCATGTAACGACGAAAAGCCAAACGAAAAGCATATGCCGAACGACAAAAGACGATAACTTAACGCAAAAGGAAGACAATTCAGATAAGATTGATGTCATAAGATTTTAAGAATATCAATTGACAACAGACATCAATCGAGTCATGATTACCTTGTTATATGAACAAATTTCAAAATTCATTGAAAAATTAAAGTATCGGAAACAAAATGAAGCACTGGCCAGAGCGCGGAAGCTGGAAGATATTTTAATGAAACTTCAGGATAGTGATGAAGAAACTGAGAGTAGCGATGTAAATAGCAAGCTAGTCAATGCTGATGTAAATTATCAGTGCATGAAAATTGAAGGTGAGTTTTGCTCTCTACAATCATTCGATGATTCCAAATCTAAGTTCCAGATATTATGCATTTTTTTACTAGGAATCATTACTCAGCTTGGAGAAGCGGGCGGAATGATTAATGGAAAGTATCATTTTGCTAAATCGATTGCAAAGCGGGAATGGACAAGCCTCAAAATTGGAACATCTTTGTCGTTCTTTGTGTTTGAAGGTGTGGTACGCTCAGTTGAGATTCGTGATGACATTTGTTGGGATGACCGAGCTCCAGCTAATCCCACTATATCGGAAAATCCCGTAACGGTTGGATACGACATCGACCACCGAACTGTATTGGCCGTAGTTGTTAACACTCAAGATGATTTCATCATAGTGTCAACAAGCACCAATCAGGAATTTTATGTTCATCTCAAGGATTATCCAAATTTGGAATGGAATTTCTCAAAAGGCGACAATCTTCGAATGGATTGCATCATCCAAGAGGATGAAACATTTTTTGATCGCTCTGGTCGAATATTAAAAGTTAAAGGTATCAGACCAGCAAACGTCAAGCGAGAAATTGGGCGAGTAGCATCAGTTCATGCTCATAAGTGCATTGCAGTTTTTGAACAGCAAGTTGTTCTCATTTACTCAGCGTTTAAAGATATGCCCTTCGTGAGTTCTGGAGATAAGTGGGAATATGAAGCAATAGAAACAACATTTACACACGAAGATTGCGATTACAATTGGCGCATAACTAAATTACTGAAGAACATTAACAATGATGGAAATAATATTATCGCTGATCCACATGCCAGCGTGCAGCTTTATGATCGAACATTCGCGGTCACAAAGGATTCTGCACGCGAAATTACCTTCTGTGTCGCCATTTACAATGTTGCTGCAATACCAATTCGATTGCTAACATGCAATATCACGAACAACAGTAGATCAATTCGTTTGGATAAGCCTGAACCGCACTTTCAGATGCATCCATTAGATGGCAAATTCAATATTTTCATTAAGTTTCGTCCAAAAGAAGAAGGCATTTACTTTGAAGAGATAACAGCGGTGTTTGAAAACTTCCAAAAGAAATGCTTGATAACAATTAATGTGCAGCCGGAAATTCCGCGTAATAAAAACAACTATCGCCCGAAATCTCGCTATCAACCAATTCAAAATCTCGTACCTGGTCAAAAATTTCGTAACTCGCCTCGATTCATTGATATTAAGATAAAAGATTATCAAATTCCAGATACCTTGCGCATAATTGATTTCAAGAAACAACCACAGTTGGTCATTCAAGATCTCCAAATTTCATGTCCATTCATGTTTGAAAGCCTCTGTCATCAAAATTATGTAAATCGCATTAGATTCTGCATTTATTTGGAAGAAATTGAGATGGAAATTGCATTTGGTCGCTATAAAATTCAAAGAGCTCATTTCGAGAATAAGCAGGATTACCTGCGTCTGGAAGTCAAGGAAGTAAATGAAAGGCGTCCATCAATTTCCCTTGGCGACAGCATTCGAGCTACGGACCCGTTTCCATCAAATAGAAAGCCGCCGACTTATGAAGGCTTCATTCACAAAGTGGAAAATGATGCTGTGCTGGTAAAGTTTCACACAGACTTCCATCATTCACATGCACGTAAAGACTATCGAATTGAATTTTTCTTTTCGCGTTCTGGCTACAAACGTCAACAGCATGCAATCGACATGATGTCTTCACTGGTTGGACTCGGGTATGATTTTCTGTTTCCGAAAATGGATATTGTGAATCGTAGCCTGCAAGTGGACGTCAGTTTATCGCATGGCGAAAATTTGAAGCATAACATTTCAGGACGAGAATTTGAATGGTTTGATAAGAATCTCAACATCTATCAAAAGAAAGCTGTTATCAATGTATTGCGAGGTGAATGTCGCCCATTACCATTCCTGATTTATGGTCCACCTGGCAGTGGCAAGACTAAAACAATCATCGAATGCATTTTGCAAATATTTGATAAGGTTCCGGCATCACGAATTGTCGTTGCAACACCGTCAAATAGTGCAGCAAATTTAATTACAGAAAAATTAATTGAGTCGGAATTGTTTAAGCCGGGCGACTTTATTCGCTTCGTTAGCTACAATCAAATCGAAAAAGAACTAATTCCAGATCATCTCAAGAAGCATTGTGGCACAATAAGCATTGCATACGATGATGGAAAGATTACTGACGGTCAAATGATTAAGACCCTATCTGGCTTAAGAATGAACTGCTCAAAAACGATCATTAAAAGTCATAAGATTTACATTTCAACTCTCAGTAGCGTGGGTCCGCTTATGCAAATGAGATTTCCACCTGATCACTTTACGCATGTTATCAGTAAGTTACCTAAAAAGCTTCTTAGTTTAGAAACCATATTTCATTATTGATTACAGTTGATGAAGCGGGACAATCAACAGAGCCTGAAACAATGATACCAATTACTCTACTTAGCAAGCTTAAAGGTCAAGTAATCTTAGCTGGGGATCCCAAACAGTTAGGTCCAGTGCTCATAAGTCCCATTGCTAAGATACTTAAATTCGATGTTTCCTTTCTGGAACGACTCTCCGAACATGAATTCTACAAGGAAATTTATGGATCGGAAGGAAATTCATTTGATGAGCGTTTTGTGACGAAGCTGAAAAAAAATTACCGCTCAATTCCAAGCATTCTGTCAGTGTATAATAAGCTGTTTTATAATGAAGAGCTGGAAGGACAAGTAGACGATGAAACCTCAAAGGAACGGCAACTCCTGCAGAGCATTGACAGCGTCTTGTGGAATAAATCAACGGCTGATCGTAAATGTGGCGTCTATTTCGTGAATGTGGGAATCGGAAAGAATGAACGTATTGCAGAGTCCAGTAGCTGGTTCAATAATTTTGAAGCTGGTCGAATCTTCAAGTTTGTCTGCAATTTGAAATCCATCGGAATGAATATGAAAAATGTCGGTATCATTACACCGTATGCATTGCAAGTAAAGAATCTCAAGAGAATCGTCAACGAGAGCATGCCTGGATGTGATCTGAAGATAGGAACTGTTGAAGAATTTCAAGGCCAGGAGCGTGACATCATATTAATATCAACAGTGCGCACCGATCGGATATTTTTGCCGAGTGACTTGCGCTTCGGGCTCGGCTTTCTTCAATGTCCGAAGCGCATCAACGTTGCTATTTCAAGGGCTCGTGCTTTGCTAGTTATTTTTGGTAAAGAATCGATTCTTGCACAGGATGATAATTGGCTCGAAATTATTCAATATGCGAAAGCTAAAGGAACGTACGTGTCTGAAAAAGCTTAAATTTGAATTTCATTTGAATGTTTTGAAATAATTAATTAACAATAAAAATATTTCGCATCAATTGCTCCAACTCATTGAAGTTCTGTCATATAACGATAAAGTTTACGATATTCAAATATATGTGAAAGGCGGACAATTGTGAAACAATCTTAAGAGTTTAAGTGCTTAAGGGTTGTGTATCAAAACAAAGACGGAAAAAAAATTCTAATCTAATTAAAAAGGTTGTTTGCAGAAGAAGACAACAAGAATTAAAATTAACATACAATATATTTCATGATGGCATCTGAAGGAGTATCAAATGAAAGATGGGGCAAGGTAAATTTGTTGCTATTATCAGAAAATATGCTTCCTTCCAAATAAATCATTTTGTTATTTTTCAGGCTGTTCTCGGTCTTCCTGCTGACTTTTTACGATTAACACCCAGAAATGTGCAAGAATCGGTGGACCGGGAAGCAGCTATGGCTTTGCAACAACAACAAATAAGCGGCTTTGGCAATATTAGGCTTGCCGTAAGGATGATTCATGCTTTTTTGTTTTTGTTAACCCATTAGGTGCTAAAATTTATCTTGTAGGCAAACACCATTGGACGCTTATCAATTACTGTTTCACAGGCCAAACTAGTTAAAAATTACGGTATTACGCGCATGGACCCATATTGTCGAATCAGAGTTGGGCATTATATCTATGAGACACAAAGTAAGAATCTTTAAAGTGGTGTGTTTGTTTTTCTTTATTCTTTTTCTTTTAGCTGATCCAAATGGCGGCAAGAATCCTAGATGGAACCGAGTATTTCATACTCAACTACCTACAGGAGTAAATAAAATATACATAGAAGTTTATGATGAGTGCAATTTTACTATGGATGAAATTATCGCCTGGGCAGAAGTTCGTGTACCTGATGCTGTGTTAGAAAGAGGCGAAACACATGAAGATTGGTATCCGCTTTCTGGAAAAACGGGCGACCATAAAGAAGGAATGATTGATCTTGTTTTGAGCTTCACTCCTGTCAGCGCTTACCAGCGTAGTAGCATTCCGCAGCAACCTATAATGATCGTTCCAAATGCATCAGGCAGAGCTCTGCCAGTCTACGTTTCGCCGCAACCTGTTCCTATTGGAGATCAGCAGGCGATTCCTCAACAGCCACCCCAAATTCAAATTCGTCAATTGACTGAAGAAGACATCACAAATCTAATGGAGATGTTTCCGAATGTTGACAAAGAAGTCATAAAGTCCATTGGCGAGGCTAATCGTGGCAATAAAGATACTACAATAAATTCATTGCTCCAATTGACTAATTAATGTGCTAAATTTTTATACAACCTTCAATGTATGTTTCATGTTCCAATGGAGCCTTTGAGAAAATTATGTAAAATATTTTATATTCATGTATTTATTAAAATGTTCATATCCAGAACTACATACAACATATTGCTTCAATAAATAAATATTCGGAACCAAAAAAATAAAATTCTATCACTACGGACGCTTATGGGTTAAAAAATTGAATAACAACAAAAAGTTGAAATGTTTAGAAATTTTTTGAATTTCGCTTAATTTATTCGATTATAGTGACTTTCAGGTTGCTTTAAATATACACATTAATCCGGAAGTGCTTCCAGTGATGGCGATTAATTAGGATTTCAATTGCAAATTGGTCAAAATGCAGAAAGTCGACGATTTAAAGTTGAAATTTTTTAATCGTGCCGCTGCATTTAAGCAGAGCATATTGAACAAGGTTTGTAGCTGATAAAACGATGATGTATTAGTTGTTATTATTAATATTATCAATCTTCCTTTACAGCAGCAAATTCAAATCCCCCAGATGGGATTTAATGAGAGCTTTCATAAACTATCACTTATACCAGAATCATACATCAACAGAAAGGATAGCAAGGACGAGATTGATGATCAGAATGACAATGAAAGTTCAGCACTGTCTGACCAGGAGGTTCTTGAATCAACCGAAGCCATTTATTTTGCTGAGAATGTTGATACGGGCATTTATGAGCTGAAAGTAGGTCACCTTGTATGCTAATTGCTCTTTGTTGGTAATTTTCACATTTTACCCTTTTTTTTAGAAACTATCTGAAGATGGAAAAGATTTTAACGTGGATACGATTGAACGGACAATAGCAATTCTAAAGGGACAACATAAAGTTATATCAAAAAAAGTCCTTCAAATGATCCTTGAGAAGAGAAACGAGTGTAACATCGAATTCCAATCAATCAATGAAACCGAAAAGCTAGTACAGGAAAGTGTTTGGGTGTGCCAAAAAGCTCGATCGTATTTAAATTTCGCCAAAAAGAATCTGACGACGTCAAGTCTCGAGATACTGGCATCATATAAGAAACGTGGACGCGCAATGGATCTATTGGAAATTCTCAAATTTCTACAAGCCCTCAGATCAACTAATCAAAAGATTCAGGAACTCGTACAGCTTGGAAACTATTCGGAGGCAATTTCGATACTCTTGCAAAATAAGAATCAATCTGAGAACTATTCCGAATACACCTGTACAGAGTCATTGAAACAGAAGCTTCAAGAGACTCTCGACCTTACAGAAGTTTCAATGGACAATGCTCTTAATGGGATTACACACAATTTTGATTCAAACATCTATTCGGAATTGATAAATGCATACAAATTATTGGGCAAACCACATTTGGCGATGGACCAATTGGGCATGAATTTCATTTCGGCAATTCACACGACAGCCTTCAATGTTTTAAAGGAAAACCTCGGTCCATTGGCAACAACAGATCAGAAGCAATTATTTGAACAAATGTGTGAAAGCTTGAGCTTAGATAATTTGATGTCATGCTTGACTGAACTCTGCAAATCCTTCTGGAAAATCCTTGTTTGCTATTATCAGGTGAGATCGCATTCGCTTTCGACAGGGAGCAAATAATTTTTTTTTTTTGTTGTGTAGGTAAAATTATGGCATCAAAACTACAAATTGTACAAAAGCAGTCAACCTTCATCGTCGAAAGAGCATAATGACGATTTCCTAACAGATGATTACATTCAAGAAAAATTGAGGAAAGGACAAGTTCGCATTTGGAATGATGTGCAGTCGAAAATTTGCATCTTTCTAAGTTTGACAAAGCTATCGATGCTCAAGTACGAACATTTCATTCAGATCTTGTCAGTAGTGCAGCGCATGAGAAAAGTCGGTATGGAATTTTGCGAGGACAATTCACAGAAAATGATCGATTTAATGAAACATCAGTGCATTGAATTCTTCAAGCGTTATCATGTTTCCTGCTTGGATGAGATCAATTTGTTTTTGGAAAACGAAGTCTGGATTCAAGTGCAATCATTCAGTAGCGTTGTACAATTACAAGAATACCGACTAATCAAGCGATCTCTGAAACGCCATAATTTCGATGGCTCGAATAATATGAACAAGACGGCAGCGATTCTGCCACTAAATACTTCACCAAACAAGAAAGTTCACGATGATTCGTCAGCCAATTCACAGGATGAAAGTTCCAGCATCTACGGCTCATGCGGTTATTTTGTACGATTTTCCGAAAAAAGTTCACCATTTGAATGTACCTTTGATGCAAAAATGCTGGAAGAAGATATTCTCTCAGGAATCGCTGATGAGACTTCATGCTATTATTCTGAAGACAGTAGTGACGATTATGAAAATGTAAATCAACACGCAAATGGAAATGATCGAAGCAATAGTCCATCCTTAGTCGTAAATAACACAAGCTTAAACATTCTACGAGTCATTGGACGTTATCTCCAAATGTGCCGCTTACTAGCATCAATCGCTCCACATATCATCTATTCTACAACCGAACTGGTGGACTTTTATATTTACGCAGTTTATGAAATTTTTGCAAAAGATTTAATGCTACCGAGTGACGCATTGTTTACTGCTGAACTAAGCCGCAATTTAAAGAGAATTTCCGAAACAATTATTTCAAAAATGAAGAAATGGCCGCCATCGATACAAATGATTGAATTTGAATTGAAAGATTCGGAGGAGTTCTATGCACTTGCAAAACGAATAAATGCTGTTGAAAGCTGTGTGTCTGTGATTCAGCAATTTTCATTACTGCACGGTTATTTGGATCATTTGATAGAAGCGACTCGGGGTGATGCATCTGAAATTGCCAATGAACGTCAATCATTGAAGTCTTACATCGACGAAACCCAAAAATACGTGAGAGATCTGAGAAAGCCGATTTTTACATGCGTTACATCGCGAGCTATTGACATTCAAAGCACAATGGTAGCGATCAATAAAGTCAAATGGGATATAAATCATGTTACAGTGGAGCACAATTCGTATGTTGATATTATAAATCGGGTAAGCTATTAAAACATACTGAAAGACATTGTAGTTAATCAAAATCTCCAACAGGCCACACAACTTTTTGCCATTCGACTTGAAGAATTGTCATCGATAATGCAAATTCCAAAACAATCATTGTGGGATAGTTATGCTCATGTTGTTACGCATGTTTTGGTTGAAGGCTTTTCAAATGCTCGAAAATGTTCAGCAGCTGGTCGTGCATTAATGCAGTTAGATTTTACACATTTCTTATCGATTCTGGAAGTGTTGTCAGGCACAAAGCATCCCCTTCATCAGCAATATGTTGATCAATATTTGAAAGCTTTCTATCTTGGATCACAATTGGAGGAATTTATAATGATGCAAAAGAATTACAGCTCGAAACACATGATCGGATTGATTCATTGTACATGCAGTAATGACAAAAAACTGCGTCAAAAATTGCTTAGCATCGTTGAAAATACGAATGAAAGCAAAAATTAGATTCTAAAAAAAAAATCTCTAAGATAATTTCTCAATCTCTGACCAAAATCTCTTAATTTTCCTCGTTTTTATATTTTTTAGGTTGTGCAATTTACTTACACCTTATTCAATATTTGTGTTGTTTTTTTTGTTGTACTTATTTAGCACAAAACTTATTGTTTCACAATTCAATCTCTAATCGAATCCTTAAAATCTCTAAATATACATTCCTTTAATCAAAGTAAAAGGCAGATATTTCTGTTTAGAAGCAACGTAAACGTACATTATGGGCTGAGCTCGAACAGTTGAAATGATGGTTATACTGTTGAGATTTGTAGCTTTAGCGAAAACAAATATATATTTTTTTTTTATTTATACATAAATCGTTATGACATTTTATTTGTCTTTTCATTTTATTCTGATTTTTTTTATGTAACAAGAACAAAGAAAGAGGAACTAAAAAAAATTGTAACAAATGCAAATATCTACATAGAAACTTTTTTCCAACAAACAACGTGATCGCCTGAAGGAACCAATCGATGACGCAAGAAATGATATTATTTTACTCCACCAAATGTCTTGGAAAGTATCAATTTGTTAAATAACAATTAAACCGTGAAAGGCGAGAAAAAAAAATCGTTATTCATGGCACATAAAAATCCATCAAATAAACAAATTTCAGATATTAAATTTCGATCATTTGCTTCACGATAAGTCTCCACGCCCACTCTCGACATCAACGTTGATTGGTCCATTTGCGTAGTTATTCTTTCCCATTCTCTTATTTTCATAAAACTCTGAATGAGTTGATGAGCTGTTCATGAATTATTAATTAAATAATACAAAGTTGTCGAGTCAAGTGGATGTGTGTGCGAATATATTAGGGAATTAATTGAAGTTAATTGCGTAAAACTTTTTCAATTTAAGCGGCATAACATAATTAATAAATTATGGATTTCACGCAGTCGAACATGAAACATTTCGCAATGGATCTGGATTTTCATCAGGATGTTAAAAATATATCACAAGTGAAGGATTTAATTGACAATGATTTAATTTGTAATAAGCGAACACCGAAATGTGCGAGATGTCGCAATCACGGAATCATATCAAATTTAAAATCGCATAAAAAATTGTGCAAGTGGAAAGATTGTAAATGCCCAAATTGTTTATTAGTGGTTGAAAGGCAGCGTGTTATGGCAGCGCAGGTTGCCTTGAGACGTTCTCAGAATGCTCAAACAAACTCGTTATCACCAACATCACAATTAAGCTCACAGGATTACATCGAGCGTGTACAGAATATGGAAAGCTTATTGGCCCAAAAGCGAGCTTATCAGAAGCAGCTGAAAAGCCTACAGCAATCTGCGTATCAACATCAATTTCAAAAAGGTAAATTGAATTTCTTTCAAAATTGAACTGAAACGAAATTGAGAATGAAAAAAATAAAATAATTAGATTTGTTATAATAACAGATCCGTTGAGTGCGAAGTGTCGCTGTTAATGACTTGTGAAGTGAAAAAAAAAATATTAAAATCACTGATCGCAGTCTTAAGACAACAAAATTGCTTTGTGTTTGTTTTTTTGTTCGCCAGATCATAACGCAATGTAATGTTTCATTAATATGCATCAATCTCTTCTCCCTTCGTCGTTATTATGAAAAGGGTATTATTTTTATTAGTCGTCTCAGTTGATCTTTAACGAAAATTAATTGTAAGAATAACACGGCTGCCAACATTGACTAATTACACATTTTTCACGATTCATTTCATTGCGCGTCAGCAGCGAGAAAAATGTTAATTTAAAAGTTCCATTTGTGTGCTGTTGACTTTGACTCGATATTTCCTTTCACAAAATCTCACAATTCAGCAAATGAAGTAGCAAATTGCTTCATCAGAAAGTTCGTTCGCATTAATTTTTCTTTCTTTTTTTTCCTGACTGAGTGGAACAAAAATGAAACACATTTTCAATGATCATTATACATTTGCGCCTCTTGACTCCCTGTCTTGGCAGTTTAATGATGGAATGTGATTTATCTCATGCTTCATAATATTTGAGCATCATAAAAAAAATTGTTTCGGGTGTCTATTTGTTTGGATTGTTAATTGTTTTTTATTTATTTAATGATTCCTTAAGTATGTTTTACGCGCATGAAAATATGAGACGTGTTTTAATTAAACTTGTTTTCAAAATATCATATGATGGGAATCCATATGGTGTCGTGACGATCTCTCAAATGTTCCACCCAGATACGGCTCATTTCTTTCTATCGAGAAAATCGCAAAAAAGGTTTTTCTCGATTTTCTTCTTTTTTTCCGCATCCAACCGGAATTGAATTTCCTTCAAATGTCTTTTCAATGGTTAAAGGATCATTACTAACAGCCGGAAGTTAAAATATAAATGGTCTTTTTCCTAATAGAATTCGACTTTCACTTGAAAATTGCTAGCCAGACATTGTGACACCAACTCTAGATATAACATACATTGATCCTTGTGTGGATGATGGACAAAGAATCAAATTACAAAAATAACTTTGCAATGAAATGCATAATTAACAGCAGACCTCAAAAATTCCAAGTCGAGAGAATTTTTAAAAGAAATATTTATTTTGTAGCGAAAAATAATAGTTTTTAAAGGCTTCGAAGTTGTTAAAATAACAAATCTTCGAAATTTCTAAGGACACAGTGAAATGTTCAATGAAGCGCACAACGGTAGTCTCACAAATAAGAAAAATAAATCTCCATGAGGTTTCCTTGGATGAGTGACAAAAATTGATAAATTTTAAAAACAAATAAAAAGTCTCAAATTACCAAAAGGACATGAAAAAGGATCAACATGTTGTGCACATGGGTTTTTGTGCATTATTAAAATCCCGATGAGTGTCTACAATGTCGTTTTACTGATTTTGTTACAATTTCATGTTGCATCGCAAACAAAATGTTAAATTTGTTGTAGACGCTGAGAATTGAGAAAATTTGAGGATTTCTTTTCATTATTCTTCCTCCTTGTTTGTTTGCCGGGACAGACATTGTGGCATCTACATTTCGATAAGCATGTGCTTTACATCATTGTGCAAATAGGAAATTCATTGGCGTTACTAATTAACTCATATTTCTTGTTTCTTGACTGACATTGTTTTTAAAAGAAATATTTTGCGATTTATGACTGAGATAATTTAGAAGCTTATGTAGCACGAATATATTGCTCAATATTTATGTTTCTATTTCGCAGGATTAACATCATCACCATTTTTATCACAACACAATCAAATCACTGACAGAATGAGAAAAAGGAAAACGTTCGCTGATCAAGAATTGATGCAATCAACAATTTCAAATTTTTATCTGGGCTTTCAGCAAGTTCATCAAAGTTCCGCGCTGCCATCATCGCAATGTCCACAAATGAATTTCGATTTGCCGCAAATTCGACATGTCAAAATTGAACCTGAAACGTCAATTAAGCCTAAAATTTCCTTTTCAATTGAATCAATTATTGGAATAAAATAGAAATCGATTAATAAATATTTAATTAAAAGTTTGTGATAAGAAAAACAATTTTTCATGAAAATTATCAAGCAGCTGACAACAGAAAAAAGGGTCATAGGATTTTAAGGCTATGTTGAGCTGATTGTCAACAGCAACATAAATTATGTCATAACTTTCATCATCATGTCCTACTTAGGACTTTACCAGAAAATGTCCATCGAACATCATGTTGTTAAATATTTAAATCCTCATCACAGCAGCTCTAGGAGAGAGCTTTCGATTTGTGTCGCATCCATCGATGTCATCATTTTGCCTGCTTGTTTATTGATAAAAAAGGCTGTTACAGTGGGCGATAGAGAGTGACACAATGAAATTCTCCACATGGGATGACTCTACTACACTAATGGATAATTGTATTTCGTGAGACATCTTCAATTTTACTTTATGATAGCCAACATAAAACTTACTTTAATTTCAACGTTATACGCATATTTGACGGCTTCCGCATTGATTTCTAAACACAACCAACTACGCATCACCAGTTATTGCCATCGGCAAATGAAGAAACGTTTTATTTATGTTCCGCATTGTGAAGCCATCGTCATAATATTGAAAGAAGAAGTCGTCATTTCTTCTTATCTCTGTAACTGAAAACATTCGTCCATTCGTCCTTTCGGATGCGCAAATGAACAGCAGTAGATTGGAAGATTTGAATTGAATGACATTCAATTATAAGAGCATACATAATATATAGTCTCGAATCATCGAACAGAAATGTCGAGAAGAAAATTAGAAGCGTGTTGGAGATAGATGGAGACGGAGAGAGAGCTTCATTATTTAAGCCCCTGAATTTATACAATGTGTCTTACTCTTAAGTTGATTCCAATTATCGGCGAAACATCATAAAATTTATAAATTCGCTTCTGTTATCATCAGCAATTTACATGTTCATCGCATCCTCATAGACAATAAGGAAAAATCATTTCCATTGAACTTTATCAGCTGCATCGGCATTGCCTATCTCCCATTCCACCAAATTCGCTATTTTTAAAGCCATTGTCATAATAATAATGATATTCACAAGACCCCATCGTGCTTTCATAACGATAACATTTTATTAAATTCTTTAAGCGAGCGACACATGAGCTTAGCTGCTGAACTGTACCATCATCATTACGCCAAAACCGACGCCAGAATATTTTCGGCTATAAAATCCATAAATCGATTCCCATTTTTTTCCGTCTTATCATTTTGATTGCACAGATTAACTTTTAATAAATTGACCTTAATGGTCAGCGTAGTATCATTAAATTGAATCGCTCAGGCTTTTGATTGAATAAATAAAATACTTTGATTGTTCTTCCGACCAAGGCAGACATATTTTGCGCAAGACTTGCACTCGATTTTGAGGAATCATTAAATTGTTCGTTGTGACATGTAGCGCAAAATTTGAACCATTAGCAACGTAACAGTAATTCAATTGAACATCTGATGTCGCAAAAATTTCCATTTTTAAAGAGACGCTCTTTGATTTTCGTGCTTGTACTTGAACACTGAAGTGCCTCTTAACGAATGATTTTCATCTTTTGATACAAATTTCCATACTCATATGATATTTTTTTATTCGGAGGTAGGTAATTTAATACAATTTTGAATTCAGATTTGCTTGGAGCTTGAAATAAACATTTCTTCAAATAAATCAATTGCATCTAAGACTTCTACAATTGTGGTTGCTTTTATTCATTCCCATATTTAAAAGTTAATCATATCTAATGCACTTTAAATAATGTTTTCTGAATGAATAATGAGCTTCAGACATTACTTTTAAGAGATTTTTATGATCCCGAAATGGTTTTCTTTTATTATTGTTTATGATACAATAAATTCACCCACGCACGAATCAAAATTTTCCATTAAAATTCACTGAAATGGACTGATGAACTTTCTTGCAAATGCTTTAACTGTGTAATGAAAATGAAAAAAAAAATAATAATTTTATTAAAATTGAAAACATTCCAAAAAAGAAATATTTAGTATTAAAATATTTAAGAAAACAGAATTTAATTGATATTAATGATATTCTTTCAAAATCGATTTCCTTTATTTTCTAGAAATTTACTTTTTCTTTTCTTTCTACATTTCAACAACAAATTTTTTGTTTTGATACCACTTTTCTTACCGTTTAATAATATCGAACATATTTTTTTTTAAAGTTAGAGATAATTGGAGATAGAAAAGTATAAAATTTCTAAGGTAGGTCTCGAAATATATTATTTCGAAATATATTTTATCTAGGAGTGAGAGGAAGTGAGAGGAAGTGCGTGAAATGTATAAAGAGAAGCAAATACATTTTTTTATGTTGCGAAATGTTTTAGAAGTTTACATGTTGCGCAATATGCATGAAAATTTAATAGAAATGAAAAAAGAAGAGGAAAATTTTCATAAATGTCTTGTAACTTGCTTTATTGTCCTTGTATCTTGTATGTGTGTGTGCAACTGCTCGCAGTGAAAAATGTTTGTAAATGAAAAATATTTTGCTGTACACGACTATGCGACTATTCATTTGTCGGAGAGGCATTTGATAGGGAAGGTGAGGCAGTAAGGGAGGAAGGAATGTATGCAATACAAATATATATTGATAACATCGAATTTTATCACAACATTTTTTTATTCTTTTTTTTTTTTTACTTTTGTTGGAAAATTCCAAAAAAATTTTTGTCTTGTACAACGAGAGCTTAAAGCTCCAGGAAGGATATATTTATGTAAATTGTAATTGGATCATCAACGTCTTTTTCCCGACTGATTTGAAATAATTTACAAATCTGTTCGACACTGTATTGATTTAACATCCATCTGATGCAAAAACACAATGGGAACTGAGCTTGGTTAATTATAATTTTGATGGATTGCGCAGGCGACAGGTGTACGGATCTTATTTAATAAGAACGCACATACAAAACTAAACAAATCCAATCCAATTTGAATTTGTAGATTAATTTGTTTGTCGCACCACCGAATGAAGTCAGAATTTTGTGGTTTTAGCTGTTGTTTCATACCCAATGATTGCCATTACCTTACCACAACATTAAACACAGTGCTCTTAATGTGGGGGGGGGAGGAGGCGGTTAGTTAATGATCGGAGTTTATGCTCCATTGTCTAACCTAACTTGACTTATGTGTGAGAAACGACTTAATGTGGAACAACATTGTAGGTATGCTGCCAACTTAACATTGAAATTTCATTTGCTGCTGGAAGCATTATCGATTAAGATTTCAAGACGCCACGGAAAAAAAGAAATATGTCACTTTTTCTTACATTCGGTCTTGGTTCGATATTTGTATTATTATAATAAAGCTAAATATCTTTATAATGATTTGAAGATTTAACTACCTAATTGCATTTGACGCAAAGACATTTTATGATTTTGATTTTTATTTGTGCTACGTCGCAATGGATGAAAGAAAGCGACTGGTTTTCTTAAAGACGTTATCATTTGATGCCAATGCAAAAGACCTTTGCCATCTGTACGGCTGCCGACAATTACATGCCCGAATGCTGATTGCGATTTGCGGCTCGAGACTGTGCCATTTGATTCAGATGGTGCCACATTCATGACGGTTAAGCGAACTTGAATCGAGTTTAATAGATATGGTGGAATCGAAAACATCATTGCTTCATTAAAAATTGGATTGCTTTCACCGCGTTTTGTGCTCGTTCGTTTCTTTGAAACTTTTTTGTCGTTCTTCAGTAAGTAGACCTACAGGGGGAATTAAAGAAAAAGAGATGTCAAACAATCCGTGAGGAATTTAGTTGAACAATCAAATGAAATGTAGTATTAAGGAGTCGTGAAATTGAAATTTATTACAATTTTTTTTGCCTTCTTTCCCTTATATTTAACGCTAAAAAAGCCCCCGAGTGAGGTTTCAATTGCGGAATCATTGATTGAAATCTCGAGTGGTGTACTTACGATGATGTAGGAGTGTAGGCCATATTATATGCATAGGCATAAGCAGTTGCGAGAGCTTTTATTTATATTCTTTAGAAAAATAAATTTCCCAGCGAATTAGAAAATTCATTTTTGCAATTTCCAATTCCATATAAAAGTTAAAGTATAATGTGAATTTTCCATTTGCTGGGATTATTTTCTTCTTTTTTGTAGACGAAGTTTTTTCTGTCAATTCAGCCTTACTTAGTCAAAATAAAGCATAATTGCATCTCAGGAGCTGCTTCATGATTAAAGCATAACGAAATCATTCACTTACCTTCACAAAAACATTATGAATCTCGTTGAGGCAATCATCTGCTGTGTTGCTGCTGTTGTTCTCATTCTCATCGTTGCCCGGACGAAGGTTTCGAGCTTTAACGACAACAACTGTAAGACGCTCGGCAGTTGGTAAATATGAAAGCGAAAACATAAGGTCACCCGCATTTGTTGTATTGTTACGTGAGTCTGACAGCTGAAGCCACGTTGTAACTGGCTTCTTAAAGTCGGATAATTTCATTTCGGTCTCGCCTGTATTGATGAGAATAATGAGCATTACATTACTTCACAACGTAAATATTTTCAAAGACGCCATTTTACCAATTAAAGTTGTGCAATTTGCATTTGTATGATACAGATGGAACCACAATGAGCGTTTAATGATCTGTTTCGTAATAAAAAATCCAAAACTCTCTTGGTAGCTCGGATGTTTTGAGTTCTTAAAGATTTTCGTTTGCATTGCACCTGATTCATCGGGTACGAGGTAAACACGAACGAAAGTGTCGACGTAATCAGGATCTGCATCTGAAGGTATTGCGAGATCTTTCGCTTCTAATATCGATACCAAAAGCTCACAGCCTTCTTCTGTCGCTGTGTGTCTGATGATTGGAAAAAAGAAAATCAGAGTATAAATCATTGAGCTTTATGAAAATAGAACAATGTCGCATTCAACATTCAACTAGTGGTTATCCTCTTGATTGATAATCTCAACATAAAATCGCAACAATAATAATCAAAAGCCAATAATCTGAATGAACTTAAGTCGGTTTTCAAATATTGATTTTTATCCTGCTGTGACACGAAAATGTAATCAAGAGTTCTTCTCTTCCGGCATCGTCCCGAATGACAATAAACAACGAGATACGGCGGCCAACCTTTTATTGATTTCGACACATTATATTTAGATACCGATATAATATTGCGTTGTTTTACGTGATCATTTTTTATTGTGTCGCATAAAGAAATTGACCTCGTTAATTTGTTATCAATAGATGCTTTACTTTTGAAAATGGCTTCATTTGCCTCCGCTCGATAAATTACGTTTATCTAGTTTGATCATACAGCAAAAAAAGGTCACTAAGTAGCAAGCGCTAATTAAAATTAATTAAATCAAATTTCCGAGTTTACAGTTTTTTGCTTTATAAAATCGAGAAAATCAATGAAACTTCACTCCAGGGGATTTTATCCTTGGAAATTATAATTAAAATTATAAAATGAGCTTCGTAACTTACTTATCATACTGTAAAGCGATACATAAATTTCCCGTTACGGGCGGGGTCGGCTTCTCAAGAGTGCTCATAATGACAGAAGATTCACTTGAAATACTTTCACACGAGAGTGTTCGCTTTAGGGTTGCTGACGTTAGGCTATGAGAAGAATCGCTATGATCAAACAATGACTGCGGACCATGAAGGATTTTAGTGAGTGATGGATGTTTACAAAGTGGCGTTGTTTTGTTAACCGCGCTGGGGCTGTTGCTATTATTGTTGTTATTGTTATTCGAACGCATCATTGAAAATTGTTCCAGGTATGTTTCGGAAGGTGTCTTTAATAGCCGTTTCTTTGGATTGTGAAAGGGATTTGTTGGCGTTGTTTGTGTGTTTAATGATACGGGACTGGTTTGATCAACATAATCGGAATGGTCTGTAAACATGTTCAGTTCACTGGTTTCATTTTCCGACAAGGATCGATTACGAATGTGCTTTCGGTAGCTTTGAGTCATCGCCAAATCTTCGTCCGTATAAAGTGATGAGTCAACAAATTTCTCTTTAGTGTTGATGCTCAATTCGGATGTCGTATTGGGTTTATGACTAGAATTATCCGGTGAACATGCGACTGGTGTTGTTGATGTCGATTGTTTATTGAGCAATTTCGGTGAATATCTGGGTGGTGATTGTGATGTGCTTCTTCTCCTTTGCTTACCGGATGCCTCAATTTTCTGTATGCGTTCTTCGAGCTGTTTCAAAGGATCTTTATTTTCATCTTCAATATCATCATTGTCACCCTCATAGCCATCGTCTGGCGTTTCTTCCATAATAGATTTTATAGTACTTGGATGAAAATCAAAGAACGAATTACTATCGGATGATGTACTTTTAAAAGGGTTCTTTGAAATTACGGCGCTTTTTGTTGCCCGCTCATTTTCTATCTTGAAATCGGAAGTTTCAATTGTGGTCGAAAAGAAGTTACTTTTAATGGATTCAAAGTTAATTAACCCATTTAGAAATGGGTTAGTTGTTGCTTGGATATCTTTAACCATCTTTTGTAGATTATTTTCGGGTGGATTAATTAGATGAATTTGGCCAGGTGCAGAATTCTGTTTACGTGGAATTGGTCGTGGAACTGATTTTAAGACAGGAGCTGACGATGATGGTTTTGGGTCTAAACTCTGTTGCTTGTAAACAACATGATTGATATTTTTTATTATGCCTGATGTTGGAATCGGAGCTGGTCTTAATGGTTGTGGTGGAATTTGTTCCTCATTTGTCCATGGTGGCGTTTGCATTGATGCCACAAGTTCACCCTCGTAAGCATTCCTATCAACTGAATCGAAACGTTTAAAGCTTCCAGTGCTACCAAGCAAAATATCTGATCCCGAATGCACCTGTTGCATAAAAATTTCGAAAATATTGATTTCACGAAAATTGAATGGCTCTAAAATTACTCACAATGTATCCATTTGCATTATATAGTTTATTTTTTGATAATCCAATTTTCTCTTCGCCATTCGTTCCGAAACGATGAAGGTGCGGACCGAGAAAGCGGCAAATGGCAAACGACACTAAAATAATAAAAGCACAAACCGCCACGATTGACATCAACATTTCCTTCCGAATTTTTCCGATATCTTTCAGTTATTTGCGACACATCCTTATTGTTGGAATTCTTTATTTCGCATAGCAGCAATGATCACTAGAAAAATGGAAAATATTGTAAAATAATTTTCATATTTGTCGGAAGAGGTTTATATATTTATATAAATATTTCACACAAAAGCTAATCCGTCTTTGAATTTCAGAAATATTGTGAAGTAGGATTTTATTGCATTATCCTCAAAGTCACTTATGGCATTATCCATGTGGCAGAAACAAGATTTTCTTTTATTTTTAACTGAGATATTTCTCAGACGATCTGAAAGGAAAATGTGATGTTGTGAATTCTACAATAAATTCACTGGCGCAAATCTAAAACTTTAAATTCATGCTTTTATCCTCTCTCTCTCCCTCGCACACTCACTTTATTATGTAAAATTTTCACTACAATTTTAATGCACACAATTAATTAAATCATTTTTTAAGATGAATGTGTTTTTTGTGCGGTTTCAATCACAATATACTTCAGAAAAGTTTTATGCCAATGCCACGAGATGAGGTTTGCGTATAAGCTTTTAAAGAAAATGTTTCCATTTCTCCTTTTTCCTTTAGTCTTTAAAGCTCGTTTTCTCGGATTGTTGCCTGCATGAAATTTTTTCGTGGAAGATATTCATGTTCAAATTGCTTTTGATGTTCTTTTTTTTTCTTTTTTTTTCTTTTGATCCAAAATCATAAAGTAGAAAATAATTTTAAAGCTTCTTTCAAAAACTTTGAGGCAGAGCTTGTGGCAAGAATTTTGAATTTCACTTTCACGGAAAGCTAATTTAGAAAGTTTTCAGTTTTGTTAAAACTTTGGTTTTCATTATTTGCCGCAAAATTCCTTTCATGTCGATATTTGATTTACTAAAGATTTCTCATACACCAAAAAATCGCCAAGTTTTTAGTTAAAATACTTGACTAAATGTTGAAATAAAAATTTTCACTCCAGCTATAAAAATTTTCGACTTAACACCTGAAAATGAGACTGTAAAATGAAAATTTGTCTGTTCAGCTTTGTTGGGGAAAAGGAAAATTATTCACTCTCTTGTTGCATCCTTTTTTTACGATACTGAGAGAATATGCGCAATGATAATGTTTTGAAATTTATATGGAAGCATGTGCTGAAATTTCTATAGAAGCATGCAATTTTGTATGCTTTGGAATTTTATGAGAGACAATCGTAAGTTATGTCATGACACTTGCTTGAAGCAATAACGAGAAACGGTTTGAAAATTTGCAACTTTTCATTATGTGATTATATGATATCTTAACGAAATGGACATCACTTTTATTAAGCCCTGTGACTCTGATAAAAAGCTCAACTCCTAAAAGCTCCCTATAAGAGAAAGTAGTGACACGTAACAACGAAATGCTTTTGAAAATCAAAACCGTTAATCAGGAATTTTTCAAAACTTTATTATACAAATCAATAAATTAAAAGTGAGCAAATCATCTGTCAAAGTTTTACAAAGCTTAGAAATTTCATGTTGTTGAAGCTTTCATGTTTCTCATAACACATTTTTCGCCATTAATTATGTCGTCGAATCGTAGTTGCGTGGAAGTGTTGTGCAAAATTTATTGAATTGGAGAGTGTGAATAATGTTTTTAAAAAAATAGTAAAGTACAACTTATAAAATAATTTTATTAGAATCGTTGTAGATTTTTTTCTTGTTAAGTGTTGTGTATGTGTGCAGAATTAAGAGAGAGCTTTTTTACGATGCAGTTGGCTCAACTTCAGCAGGCTGTAAGGAAAATTTATCGTGAATCAATTATTAATTACTATAAACATTATATTCGAAGGAAAAGCGCGAAGCTGATTACTGAGTGACGACTAAACGGTGAGTGTCGTTGTGATAATTGTTGCGTGTGATGATTAGCGATACAACGGCAACAATTGAGAACACTTTAAAACAGGGTACAAAAGTTTGTGATATTTATATTTTGTTAATTGATACAATTATTGATTTTGGTTTTTTTTATTTATATAAAAAGATGGTGGTGATACAGTGTCGAATTGTTGTTTACCTGACCTTCAAAACATGTCTCAGTGAATCTCATCGAAGCATCGTTCAAGATCTTATACGATCATCACGTCATGCATGAAATTCAATGGCAGTGTTTTTTCTATTTTCACTTAAATTTTATTTAAAATTTGATGTTCTTTTGAGTGTTTTTCTTTGCAAACAATAGTTGTTGTTGTTGATAAAATTTTTGTTTAAAAAGTCGGAAAATGAAGAAAACAAAAGAAGTTTCAATTCAAAGAAACATTAAAAACATAAAAAATACATAATTGATGTTATACATTTAATATCATAAATAAAATAAACAGAATAATCAAAGGTTATTAATAATTGCATGTAAAGTGTTTAAAGTGTGTATTTTGTGCAATCAATTAATTATTATTTTTTTTCTCTCAATTTCAAATCATCATCCTCCGAGTGTTTGACATTTCAAAGGGCGGTGGCGGTTCGTTGCATGTGTATAAATTTAATTTATGCTTCAGCTTCGACTTCCTCGTGGGCACCTTCCTTTACCTTTGTATCTTTAGCTTTGGACCAGTCTGGTTTTTTCTGTTGATAGAAAAGCATTGAAAATGCATTAGAACATTATGATAATGGCAAGTTGAATTTAGTTTGATTCATCAGGTAAACAAGCTCTGCTTTCAACATCAGTAAGTAGTACTGAGTAAAATGAGCTTTGGTGCATGTATTTAAAGCTTACGTCAAAAGCTCAAAATACATCGTCTTGATGCTACTGTGCGTGGGTACAATTTTTCGAAACAAAACTCATGTGCAAAGGTTAAATAGTGTGTATCAGTAGAGGGGCAACAGAAGGAACCAATTTGACGACGAATCATAAATTCAAAATGAAAATTAAATACTTAACGAAAATCGCAATTGCGCTCACAAAAGTAAATCAGAAAAAGCTTCTAAGTGTTTTGGATTCGAAGGAATTTTCTAGTAACTTTAAATCTCTTTTGTGTGTGAGTGTGTGTAAAGGTTTGTGGGATTCTTCCATAAATACTTTTAGTAGGATTTCAAATTTATAGCGATCGGTTTGTAAACAATTTAAATTTTTCCTTCTTTATGTTTCTTTAATCCCGCACTGTCTACTGTTTGTTTACCTTGTTAGAACTTCCTGCCTGAAATTCATCATTCCATCAATTTCATTTTATCGAAATGTGCATTTTTTGATGCGCAATTTATAATTGAATCTGAATGAAATGAATGGAGTACAATGATTTCATTCATTTTGGAAGTAAAATTTCTAAGCTTGGGATGAGCAGTGTGGGTCGGATTCAAATGTGGATTTCCCTACGGTAGGTCTACTTGGTGTTTTTTTTTTTGATTCGAGGGAAATTTTAATTTGTTATGTTGGATAACTTTTGAAAAAGCGTTTTATAACATAAAAAAAAAAAAACAAAATTGCAACCTTTTCAGTCTTTTGGCTCTTGAAGATTTGTGTGTTAAAAATATCTCACCTCGACGACAATAAGTTTTTTTTTTTGAGAATCGCCAACGTTTAAGATTTTACTTTCTGAATTTTTTTTAGAGTCTACGTTTATGTTTTAATGATAATATTTTTTGTTGTTTAAAGTTTGCATTTATTTGTTTTTAAGGTATTTCGCTCAAATTTAGACCTTTAGTCAGGATTTGGTTCAAAAATCAAAAAATTTGAATCCAAAAAAAATATATTTTTATTTTCAAAAACGGTTTTTTTTAACGAAAACTGAATTTTGTTCATGTTTTTAGAAAACAAAAGTTCATGGTTGTTGGTAATTTTAATATTTTTTAAAAGAGATTTTTTTTTAAATTGGTTTTTGTGTAATTGTGTGTAGGTTTGTGTGTCTATTTTTTCTGCCAATCAGCCTTTTCGGATTTTTTCGCCTGTAGAAAATTTCAAATATATGAGAATTCCATTTTGTTTAATGACTAGATATGAAAAGTGAGGATATTTTTGGCTTTTTTGCGTGACTGAGGGGAGGAATGATTCGGAAAAAAACTTTTGATACAGAGAGAAAGAGAGAGTGAGAGAGAAGTGGCCAATGGATATTCAAGAAATGTTGTGTGTGCGTGAAGATGGAGAAAAAGTTATTCAACGATTTAAGACACGATTCGAGAAACGCATTTCCGTTTCATAACATTTTCAGGTTGGGGTGCATTTGATATTTTTGATGATTTTATTAAATAGTTGTGAATATTCTTACCTCCTTATCTTCTTCTTCCAAGGTGAATTCCTTCTTCTTGACAACTTTGAGCTGGTTGCGGAAGTTGAATTCGGCGGCCTTCTTCTGTAACTTGGCAAATTTGTTCTCGTATTTGGAAACCTTCTTCAGAGTTGGCTTGACGCTAAAAATGCATTTGATGTTGTAATTAATATGATATTCAGAATAAAACAATTTTGAAAATAAGGATTGTGAAACTTACAATTTACCGCGAAGATCGTTGACTTGGGCGTTCAGATCCGAGATCTGTTGCGCAATGACAACAAGGGAAAGGATAAAAGTAAAATTCGATTAGATAACGATCAAAGGGTTTCTGATTGACAAGAAAATTTAATGTAAATCATTTTCAGAGAGTTTTTTAAAGGAATTTACGTGAACTGAAAATGAATTCCATCAAATGTCAAAAACATTGAAAATATATATATTTTTTAAACTATAATTTTAAAAGTGTTTAATGTGCACAAAGCATTTTGAAGCGCAAAAAATTACAATTGTTGCAGTTTAAACAATTTTTTTTTTGTGTTGTTAATTGTGTTTCGTTTCATGCAAAAATTCGGCGGCAACATTTTACTGTCTTGACGAAAAATGTTTTTCTTTTTTGAAGTATTTTAATTGCGAATTTTTATTTTTTGGCTGTTGCATGAAGTTTTTGTTTTGTTATTAGAACATGGAACAAAGAACAAGGTCAAACCAAAACGCTTGTAGCAATTTAAGGCTTCACGATCGGTTAGTCACAATGTGCAATAGAGTCATTTTGCATTATAAAGTTCATCATTGGCATCTTAGAGTGTGTGTAAGTGTGAATGTGTTTGTTTGTGTTGAATACGGTTTTTTTTAATCCTGAGACATTTTTTGGCATCGTCAACGAATTATATTGCAATAATTTTATTTCTGCATGTATACAGGAACCACCAGACTGATTGAATTCAGTTTTCTGTTCTTTCATCTACTTTTATCCCTGTCAACATTTGTTTTCTTCTCTTTCTTATTTTACAATAAACTCAAGTGTCAAGTGGAAGTTCAGAATTTCTTCTCTTTGGTTTTCATCTGATTAAATTAATGATTTATTGAACGAACGGAAAATATGTTTCTAAAAATGTATTTATGTTTGTTTTTCTGTATTTGGATTAACACTTTTGTCCGCTTTTTAAAAAAAAAATTATTCACATTTGGGATCTGTACATTTTGGGGATTTTTTGAGTCCGCGAAACGATATGAAACGACATGAAAAATATATAAAAATAAAATTGTTTGTTCTGATGGGACACATTGATCAGAAACTACGAAAGGAGACAAAAATATTACAAAAAAAAAAAAAAAAATCTTGTGAAGGTACTGCACACAGTATGGCACGCAAATTTTATATAAAATAAATCCAAAAAAAAAAATTTGTCTGATTGTCAAAAAGAACCGATAACAAATGAACAAAATTATAATGGAAATAACAAATTATAATAAAAAATAATAATTGATGAATGATGTATGATGCAACAATAATTAATGTGTGTAAAAATGTTGTGGATTTCGAAGGGGGTTTGGGACCAGATAGGGTAATAAATGGTTTGCACATATTAACTGTTACTTTCCTTCTTAATCTAATTTTCGTTTCAGTAAAAATTATTTTCTAGAAAACCATATCAAAAAGTAAATTTTTTAATGATTCAGAAAAACAAAATTTGTTCCAATTTAAATGAAAACTCAGGTGTTCCCTGTCTTTAATTTTTCGGGACTGCTTATTGAGTAACGTTGTTATTAATTTGTGATGAAATAACTATGAGTTGTGTTAAAAACATTCGGTGCCATACTGTTTGGAGGGGTAATGCATTATTGAAAATTGATGGAAGGCAAAGAAAGAAAATTATTAATTTTAGGAAAATATTCTGGGGAAAAGTTGTATTGAAAATGTATAGGCGTTTACCATAGAATTGGAATTCATGCGAAACAAAAGGTTTGAATTAAAAAAAAAAAAATTGTCGACAAATTGTTCGAGGATGCCACGTTGTTTAAAAAAATGTTTTGTAGTTTTCACGTGTAAAAAAGTTCTACTTATAACATTTAGGTGTCTGGTGCTATCAAATACATGAAAATATATCATAACAAACAATGGAAAACACATGATAATTAAAAAAAAAGTAAATAATTAAAAAAAATATTTACAAAATTCTTCGTAATTTTGATTCTCTTTTGATGTTTTGAGGTTTTATTTTTGAAAGTTCTATGTTTATATTTATGAAGAATGTGTTATGGAGGATATGCAAGTATCATGCTAAAAATCTGAATTTCGCATAGCCAATTTAATAGAACCAACGTCTTAGATGTAAAAAAAAAGAAAATTTTGATCTCCCAAATTGACGCCAAAAATTTTGTGTAAGTTCTCAAGAAAAAAGAAAAATTAATTGTTAATTTAATATAAAAAAAAGTATTGCTTTGAAGTTTGAAGAATTGATCATTATTATTACATTTGAAGTTTGTATTATTCTGAAAACTAATTAGCAAACTCCACGTTGCTGAAAGAAATTCTTGATCTTCAAATGCAATGTTCAATTCTATTTAGCAGTCTACGCGTTCCCTATTTGTCAAAGCATAATAAATTAGAAAATTGTTTCTACTTTTTTTTTTTTTGTACATTGTGGGTACTCGAAAAAAAATTATTCTATGTCTATGTTCAAAAAACATCATGTTAAAAAATAATCATTAAAAAATTTACTTTTTCAGTGTCAAATTCAAAAAGTATTCCGCAATGATCAATCACAACTAGTTTTGTTTTCTGATCTAAATGTTTTATGATGCATATGTAGTGAATGTTTTTTTTGTATAAGTGATTTTTGTTCTTTTTTTTTAAACTGTATACATATTTTCTTATGTAGTTTTCTGTTTAAACTTTTGAATTATTTAAGATTCTTTGGTTTTTTTTTTTTGTTTATCGGTTTGAAGGTTTTAAAGTTAAGTAAGAAAAAAACGAATCAAATCATGTTTGGATGAAGGAAGTGCAATGTTCAGTGTATGTGCGAATGTGTGTGTTTGTGTATGATAAATTTCTTGTGAATGAAGTGTCGTGTGATAATAACTAAAAAAAAAATCAAATTTTGTCCCAAGTGAAAATTAATTTTTGTTTTCTTCTCAAAATGTTTAAATAAATAGTCAACATTTTGTCAAAATGGCATTTCACGAAGGGTAAATTTGTAAAAAAATAAACGATAAATGATAAATAATTTAATTTCTGTTGTTGGTTTTTGATTAATTTTGTTTGTTTTCTGATTTAAAATTTTTCATGATTTTGGTTTGAAACAAAAGTAATAAAAAAAAATCGGTTTTTGTATTAAATGAAATATCAAAATCAAAAAAGGGTGACAAAAAACTTGTTTTTGTGTATTCATTTTCAAACAAATCAAGGTTTTGTAAATATTTTTGTTTTGTTTATTTCTTATTGGCAGTACCTCCCAATCTCTTTTTCGGACTTCATGTTCAAGATCCCATTTCTGGCCTTCATTTAAATACATTCGGTCGTAATATTCTTTGCAAATATCCTTCAATTGTTCTGTATAGGATAGAGATCAAAAAAGTAATAACAAAATGTTTCATTTGCGATGTTTTTTTTTTTTTTGTGAATGTATATAGATAGTAGTTGACAAAATGAAGCGATTAATCGCTTTAATATCGAAACAAACGCTTAACGAATGATTACAAAATAATAAATTCCGTTGATCGATTGAGTGGAAATTACTTTTGTAATCAGTAACATGGTAAGTTATTGTTGGATTGCGTGAGATAGAATATGTCCGATTTCGGACTTGATGCATGTGAACATTTTTTATGTAATGAATCTCGGGAATGAGGTTGTGTCGTGTTGTATGATGCGTGGTGTTTGAGGGGGGTTTTAAATTGGTTTATTGGCGGGTTACACGTAAATTTACTTATTTTTTATTTTTGGAAGGACAAAAAAAAATTCTTCTATCAAACGCAAGATTCTTGGAAGTTTTTTTTTTCTCATTTGTTTGGACATTCAAATTCGTTTGATTTCTTTGTCAAAATTCTTGATCAAATGCAATTAGATTAACTCAGAATGAAAAACTAACCAGGATTTGAAGTGCTAAATTGCTAACAAAACGGTTTAAAAAAAAGTAGTTTAAGTGACATCAAAATTTTGAACTATGTTCAGATTTTGCGTTTAAACTAAAAGTTACAAAAAAAAAATTTGTAATTAAAATGTAAAAAACGAAAAAAATTAAAACCTTGCCATCAAAAATAGTCATTAATAAGTTCAAAGGGAAGCAGCCATTTGTGTTCGTCATAAAAAAATTAATTGATTTATGGTTTTAATTTGGTCAAAATAAATTAAAAATAATTTCAACAAAAAAAAAAGTTGTCAATTGTCAAAACTCTAACAAAATTTTTTGTTTCCACTGTTTTTGTTTCCAAATATTAAATCAATGGTTTAAACTAAGTAAATAATTAGAATTTGATAAGTTTGAAAGTTCAAATTATGTTTTCCAAAAAAAAAAAAAAATTAAGAATTAAAAAAATATAAAATCAACAAATGTAAAAAAAAAAATGTAAATCGTGCGTTTCCGATTACCTCGAAATTTTTAATTCGCTCGATTATTTCTAAATCATATTTATCGCCTTCCAATCGAGCAACTTTATTCCAATATTCCTTACAAATTGTCTGGATTTCAGCTAAAGATTTGTAATAGACATACAATATAATAGATTGATATTTTTAGTTAGACAAATTTGGATTTTATGATTGTTGATTCAGAAATGCGAATTTCCCTATTCGCAAATAATGTGATTTGCAGCAGAAATAGTTTTAAACAAGAGATTGACGTTATTTCGTATATCGAGCCCTCAATGTACAACAGATTGAATGTTAATTTGAAAGCGCAATTGTTTCAGTAATACAGAGACATCGTAGAATAACATTTTATATGAGATAGCAAGGATCCAAAGGATATTAATCTACTAGAAATCCAACAAAAGATTATAAGGGAAAGACTATTTTCCGGTATTTTCTCAATAAGAAAAACAAGAGTTATCGGTTTTTCATTGAAAAAAATAGTCTTCATCACATGAATGAAAGTAGAGTTGATAGCGAGTTATAAAAAGCATAAAAAAAATGTAATTTGTTGATAACAAATTAATTCGAATTAAAACAATTTCGATCAAAAAAAAAGGACATCGACCATTTTCCTAAAAATAAATATTTTGATACATAATTTTGTGATTAATGGCTGGACGAGCAGTGTTATAAACTTCTGTACTATTACAACAGGTTTCATGTTTTTTTTTTCTCTCTAAATGTTGTTTGTAAGAAAAAGTATTTAGTAAAAATAAATCGTCACTAGTTAAATCATTGTCCATAAAGTCATAACACGCACGGTTCAGTCCATTGATATTCTAAAATGGGATGCTGGAAAATGTTATAGCTCTAGGACAAATGACTATTCAAAAATGCAAGCGACGACTTTTACTATATCCAATATTTTTTTTTTGTGATTAATTTGTTTTCGTTCAGGATGCAAGTGAAATAAACTTGATTGTCTTGCCTCATAATTTTTTCGAGCCACTTCATACTCATAATCTATCTTTTCCGACTCCAATCTGCTAATGAGACTATGATAGTCTTGGCAGACATTCTTGAGTGACGCTAAGGATTTGGTCGAGAACAATCAAAAAGTATTTTAAATATAGCACAAAAATATAAAATTTATGATTTTCCATAAAAACCTAGAAGTTATAACGTTATACGTTTGATGATGAATTCACATGATCAAATCTAATATAAGCTTTGGCAAATTATCGATATTTGAATAGGGAATATAAAATTAAATGATGATAAGGGAACCTTTCGTGAAAAATTAAAAAAAAAAAAACTTTCACAACAAGATTTTAACAGCTCAGAGGTTGATTGGCAACAAAAAAAGGCAAAAATGCTTCTGTATTATCAAAGAAATAAAAAAATTGTAAATAAATCAATCAAAAAACAAAATCAAAAAAAACGTTATCGTTAAATCAAAATTAACGACAGAAAAATCGTTTGCTTCATCATATCTCAGATGGAATATTTAATAGCTCTATTTGCAGTAAAATTTAATTTAAAAAAAGTTTTGTTTCTGACACATCAAAACGAACGAACAACATGGATAAATTAAAAAAATAAATCTCCATTATTGTATTTGGCAGCATTAATTAGGATGAAAAGAAAAAAAAATTAGATTGTTTAACAACACCAAAAAAAATATAGTAAATTTTTGAAACGCGCTGATAGGTGTTTTGGTAATCGGCCACTATATAATTTAATTTTGTAGTCATTTTTTAAAAATCCAAAAAAGTTGTTTTTAAAAATGGTGGAAAATTTTTTTTTTCCAAATTAAAATGAAAAATTAATGATTGCTTAAAAAAAATTAAGTAAAAAAAATTAGAAAAAAGAGCGTTTAGAGTTAAAGAAGTTTTTTTTTTATATCTTGTTGTTGCTGATGAAGTTTTCTTTTCAGATATTTCAATGTGTACCTGGTAGTCTTTTCCCTTGACAATGTACTCCAAATCGTACTTTTCGTCCTCCAACTGAGAAATTCTTGAGTGATAAGCACGACATGTTGACGCGAGTAAGTCTAAAAAATTGTGTCATTTCGGAGGAGGTTGGATGGTGTTGTGGGGATTTACAGGTTTGGCAAATATATTCAAATTTATTAACAGATTCAAAACAAAAAAAAAATCGTTAAAAATTGTTTTCCAAACGTTTTCTAATGAGAAATAAAAGTGCTTAGTACTGCACTCTAGTAAATTTTGATCTATTCAATATGTGAACGACACACAATGAATATAATTATATTGTTTGATTGATCTCATATCAATCATGCGAGTGATATAACAGCAAATAAAAATAAATAAATAAATAAAGGAATGTATGATATTTTATAAAGACATTTTTCTTTTGTTGGTGGGTTCAAAATCTTATGGGAAAAATCTTGTTGTGTGTAGAATTGATTTTGGTTTTTTTTTTTTTTTTGAGAATGGTTCGAAAAAATAATAATTTTCCCTATAAAATTGGGAACGAAGTTTTTTATAACGCCAAAAATTTGGTTGCGAATAATTTTATGTTTCTTGTGAAATGAAAAACGGAAGTAAATACCTTCATTGGCGTCTTCGAGGTTCTTTGGTTTGCCACATCGCTCCTCAATGATACGTCTACGTTCGGCGGCTTTGCGTTCTTGTTCCTTCTTCAATTCTTCAGCGGCTTTTTTACGCAACAACAACTGGAAATTGTTTTTAAATAAAAAATGTCATTTCATTGAAACTTTTATTATTATTATTTTTTTTAAAGATTAAACTTACTCTGAGCTTCTTCTTTCTTTCTGGTGTCATGAAACCTTTCTTGGCCTTCTTGGCTTTGGAGGCTTCTTCCATACGCTTACGCACTTCAGCACGTTTGCGTTCAATTTCGGCCTGTTTGGCCTTCTTTGCCTGCGATGAATCATTTTCAATTTTGGTGTTAAAATAATTTGTCTCAAGTCAAAACTTTTAGTTTTACTGCAATGAAAAAGAAATAGATTAATCGTTATGCACAGATTTAATATTTCTTTCATCTGTCATTTACCTTACTTCTTCATCAGCCATAATTAATTTCTAAAGTGGAACAACTGAGGGAATTAAAATAAAAAATAGAAATCGTTAAGCTGCAATTTGTTTTAAGTTTTATAAGTTGCAAAATTCTTTTATGCCTCCACAATTATAATTATTGTGGAAAACTACTTAAATAGTTTTTTCAACTGTGCTACGAGAAACGACAAATGCGAGGTCCGCAAACCAATAAAAAAAAAAAATGTGTGTAGGAATCGTTTAATGATGATCATACACAATTTTCACACATAGATCGATGCAAGTGAGAGCGACGCAAGTTTTAAATACGAAAACGAAAATAGAAAATTAGCCTCGCTGCCAAATTTGGCTCGCCTTGCAACACATTGAAACACATTTTGCCGCTGTACGAGAAGAAATGTGAAAAATCTTAATATTTACACGATGAAAAATCATCATCTTTTTATCCTCCACTTGTTACTTTGACTATTTTTCTTTTTCTCTTCTTTGTATCCGATTACGTGATACACAATCATACAAACAAACAGCAGCCATACACACATTTTATATTTAAAGAAAAAAAGTTAATACATATTTTGTAACTGAACGAGAAATATTTATTTATATATTAAGTCATACCAAACGCCCCCACATGACACCTTTATGCAGAGATGAAATTCGAATTTTATTTTTCTTTAAACAAGATCTCATTTCTCTGCTGTCTTTTCGCAACTATGATTTTGGAAATTGAAATCTAAGCAGCGTTTAAGCTACTTTTGAATTTGAAACAGGTTTCAAACGGTCATAATTTCAAAAATAGTTTAAAGGATATTACATAAATGACTCATTGATTGAGCAATGTCTATCGAAATGAATGTTTGATTGATTGCCAACATAATGAAATGACTCTGCGATAATGCAATTCATCTGAAATATTGTCTGGCAATGGCACGAGGCCTCCTGTTGCTAGATTTCATCTTGCTTTTTTACGGAATGCTTCGATGACGTTCAATGTTGTCACCTACGTCATTTCCACTTAAATAGGACATTTGCAAAGCATCCGTACATTTTTTATTTTAATTAAACGATGGATTCTTTTTTTCGAGTTTTCGAAATAATTCTATTCAAAATGCGCTTGGGAGGAACTTGAGCTCGAGATTTTTATGTTAAATAAATATAAAACTTAAAGCTCTGATGAAAAACTTGATGCGAGGTGTGCGTGGGATGTGAATTACGAAATTTTTCTTTCACTCAGATGTGTGTGGTCGTAGCCAATATTCACAGTTTAAAAACTTTGAAGATCTATAATTAAAATTCTTATAAAATATTTGGTTTACTGTGGCTGGAAATTTTGACATTCTACGTCATTTCGATTCAAATAACTCAGACGATAGCGATGTCAAATTGACAGACATTGAGTCATTTTGGGATTGATTTGCTGCAGATGGAATGAGAGTAAGCGAAAGAGATAGAGAGAGAGAGAGAATTACAGACGACAGTATCGGATGTTTTGATCGATAATTGAGGTTATATCGACTTTAAATTGGTCTTCAAAGGAACAGCTCTTCAAAAGTATTCGGAAAATTTTTGCCAAATATTTTCATCATCCTCAGATCAGCTCATTGAGCTCTTAACGATTTTTCATCATGCAAACATCGCTAGTAATTTTTCTTTTCGGTATTTTCGTTGATCTACAAAAGAGCGAAAAAGATCTAAATTTATCGGTTACGAAAGGCGCACAGAGTGAATTCATGTTGGCGGAGCACATTCACACTCACTCAAAAAATCTCACGAATAACGACAAAAAAAAAAGATTTTTCACTTCTTCTTCCGATTTGAGGTTTTCTGAAAATAATTTTCTTTAAGAAAAATGCTAATCGACTACTTCTATTCACACTAAATTTATCAGTCCATTCTTCGAGTCCATTCATTTCATTTCACAAATTATTATTTTTTTTTTTTTTGGGTGAAAGAAAATCTTTCAATTTCACGGTAAATATTCATCGAATATTATTCCACAATAACTCTTTAAATATTTCATCATGGTTAAAAGCATTTAAGAAAAAAGAAATCTTTCAGCATTCCTCCAGGTAATCCATTAAATCATTCTCGTGCTGCTGCCACTTGATCGCTTGCCGTGTGGGAAAATTGCGTAACTTGATCACTTTGCTGATTTATTTTTAGCACTTTTCTCTCAATTTTTTTTTTTTCAATTTTTTTTTTCTTGATTCAAATTTTTCTTTTCTTTTCAACTTTCTGAAAGTTACTTTTCTTTTATGTAATTTAATCAACTTTTGCACTAGTTTCTGAACGAATATGGACAATCCATTCCATTGGTTATAGCTGGAACTTCCTTTTTGAATCATGATACTTCTCGCCATTTCCTTTTTTTTATTTTCCATGGAAAACTCACCTCAAAAGAAACACTAAGGAAAATAGAAATTCTTATGCTTTTGTTATAAGATCGGACCAAAGACACTGATCAATCCGACGAATAACGGCTGACTAAAATGTGATGAGCCAACGAAACTTTCGCGATGTAGTACTCCCCAACGAACAATCGGCTGTGGTCGGCGGCTAGAGTAAATTTTCTGGCGTTCGAACAAAATAACAGGGCACTAGTGTGATGATCTAAAAATGGAGTTTGACGATGCTAAAAATAAACATTTTTCGTGTGTGAATGCGAACTCGGGTGCGGGTGTTTTGATGTATAATCATCGTGGTCGCGATCAGATTGAGATACGAGTGAAAATCCGATCGGAAAAATTGTAAATCTGATAACCCTCATGCGAAATGTCCGAAGTTTGTTTAATTTTCAATGAAATAATTTTTACATGCTTTTCCTTCATTCGATGGCGATGCGGGCAAGTTTGTGTTGTTGCGGAAAGAAAACGAAGGAAAAAACTGACTCCGAGTTAGAGCAATGAAGGAATTTAATTTTTCTTCGCGTTGGTTGTTTGAAATTTTTGGAAATTCCTCGATCAATGAAAAGAGTTAGTTAATGAAATTTCTGAAAATTTCAATTTTCAAATGATTTTAGAAAATTTTGTGCAATCAACGACTCAAAACTGAAATAGTTTTTGCAGTTTATGTGATTTTTCCTCCCCATTTAAAAGTAATAATAATAAAATTGTCATTTTCTTTTCGCAAGCGATGATTGAAAAATCCTTCGCGTTTTTACATGTAATGTAAATTTTTAATTTGAACGTTTGTAGATTTGAGATTTTTATTTTCTTGATGGCAACAACAAGAAGACAAGAATTATGTTGATTTAAAAATAGAATTCCGTTTCTTTTATTCCACTGCAATATAAACATTCACGTTGTGTCGGAAAAGTTTTAAGTATTGGCACATTTTCTCGAACACATTAAAAACAACTTTTCAGGCTGAATACATGAGAAATTGATAATCGCGTTCATATACACAATATTTTATGATTTTTTTTTTTTTTTGAGAAAAAAAAACATCCCGGGATCGTGAACGTGAATGGATAAAAATTATTCCTAAATATAATTTTACTTTTGAGCTTTTTTTATTTAAGATTCTTTTGAAAGCTTTCAAAGCTCCAAACAGAAGAGATAAATGTGTGGAACTTTACTATTACAACGATATCGAAACCACATGTAAACTTTCAGTAAAGATAAAATATTGTTGAAGGAAATATATAGAACGCAATGTCGTCATCAAAAGAGCCGCGCACACATTCAACAACATACACGGGATGAATAACGCCACCTTCAACCCCCCTTGAAATGAATGGAGAAAGAAAACTACCGAAATGAAAATTGGGTCAAAGAAGAAACGGAAAAAATGACAACAACAATAATAAAAAAATGTTGTCTCGATGCAACATAAATGCCGCTGCCAGTACAACATGAAAAGTATAGAAAATGCATAGGATACTTTTATTTTTTACTTTATTTGCTACTGAAACGATGCCGCTGGGTAAAAAAGATGAATGGTCTGAAAATTTTCATTGAGAAGTTATTAAATGAAAGAAATCGGCCGTAAGAAAAGAACAGCGACGATTTCATTGCTTGTCATTTTTCTATTTTAAGTTTTGTGGCATAACAAAATCATGAAGCTAAAATAACTCAGCTTCATATCAAAAATAGATATTGCTGCTGTTATCAGCGGTGGGATGGAAGTGAGAAAGAGCAATTTTGTGCAATTACGAAATGGAAAACGAAATTGCTATTGACATCCATTGTGTTGCGTGCACGAATTAATTCAGTAAAATTGTGAATCGAAGCCGCTGGAAGTTAAGGGAGGCAGACTGGTAACTGAGCAAGGAAGAAAGCGAGCATTAAATAACATTTCAATCATGTAATCAATTTTATAAAATTAGCCTAGGGACTTGACAAACAAATTTGTATGGAAGTTCTTACGAAATTTTTTAAAACAAATAAAGTTCTTCTTACAAACATAATTTTAGATTCAGGTATATGTGATGCAGTGGTGCAATTATATCAACCACCGAGTGTCCATATATTTTCATATTTTGAATCACTGGGATTTCATTGACGTCATTGGATTGCTAGATATTCTGGATAAAGCTTCTTTCCTCTCACCCTTGCGACACTTGATTTAAAATTTAAAAAAAAAACCAGGACAAGGAATTCGTCCTTTTGCCAAATAAATGTTCGGCTATATCTGCATGCAACCGCCGAACTACTTGATGGTATGAGAGAAAGAAAAGCTTCTCCGTTTCTAAAAATAGATTTCGTAGTGTGTTCAATCACCTTCAAATGGGTCATGACCCAATTTTGCTGTTTTCCAATGACGTCAGTAAAAGTGCAGCAACAAAATGCATATTGGTAGACATGTACGCCACCGAAAAGAAAAATATCAGCACGGCATAACCATATATGAATTTCCGTTTAATATGGATTCATTTTGGGTGAGTTTAAGGTAAACGGTGATAATTAATTAACCTAAATGGATATTTGATAAATTTCAACAGATCCGGGTTAATATAAAAATGAATTTCTTGAGTTTCTATTGTGCAAAATATTTTGCATGTTCTCGATTTGCCTTCGATTGACGTCATTGCTGCCGTTTTGCAAAAGTATAACTTGTTGCAATGCCATTCACATTTTCCTCATTGCATCATGCGCCTCATTCATTCGCACACATTCATAATAAGCGTGTTGCAAAATTGGGTCAGTAGGTATTAAATCAAATAGCATGGCTAAAATTTATATCACGAAAGAATGGAATTAAGAATTTGGTCGAACTTAATTTGCGCACTTCATGTTGCAGCCCCAAAATAACTGAATAGGATGATGTGCCATTGTGCACTCCATCAACGGCTATAGCGACGCAACCAAAAGTTAATTTAAATTGTTTCCACAAGTTTTTGTTTTTGGTTTTTGCTTCCACATGTAATGTGAAACCTCGAAAGCCTAAAAATTAACAATGCAGCTATTTTTTGATCATCGAAACATCATCGAGTTGTTTAATTAAAGCTTTTACGTAAATGCTCAAGTAATATTGTTACCGGACGTCAAAAGGATTCTCATTAAAGTTAAAAATAATCGAATTACTCTTTCCCAAATGAATCGTTCCTTAAAACTTGGATTTGATTTTGAGATCAATTTTTTCAATATTTCTAAGCCTTTAGAAGAAAGGATATGAATAACATTCCCATTTCATCCTGCTGACGTCATTGAGCGCCACGAACCAATGGAACACGTTTTCATTCAAAATAATAAAATCATTCAATAAAATTTCCTTCAAAAGCAAAATTGTGTTAGTGAATTTTATTGTTGTGGATGCGAAAGGATACATGAAGAACGCATACAATTTAAAGCTTATGATGTATCGACGCTCTGTATACGGATACAAAGCCTCAACCAACACCATCACAAACAAGGACATTTCAGAAAAAAAATATTTCGTTCACAACAAATTTTATTCTCATCCACAATCAGTTATCAGTTTGCAGTTTGGTCTCGAGTCGAAAAGATGTGCTTTTCAAAAGCTCCTCTTATAAAAAAAGCTTTTCTAAAAAAAATATTAATTCAAGTGAAGGTTTTCCTGAATAATTGAAAATGTTTGGAAAAAAAAGAATAATTTTGATTCGATTAAAAAAGAAAAATGATTTAAAATTTAAAATAATTAATATGCAGGTAAATTAAGAGCAAAAGCTCGACGCCACTAAAAGCCTGAAACAGAAGTAAAATTATTGTTTAATCAGTTCAAATGAAGAAAGAAAATCGATTGACGGTAAAGGAAATCGCAACAAACTTGTCGATGAAGTTTTCGAGGTCAAAAAGAAAGAAAGAAAACGACGAGATGCTGATTTCTAAATGGTGCTGACGTCATTCGTATACACTTACTGTAGGTACTCTGTGTGCTGTGTGTACATCACCAAAACATTTCATCTCGCTTCATACAAAAAGCTCTCTTATTATCATTCATACAGTACACCAATATATTTCACATCTCTGTTGCGTCCCTCCGCAAAGAAAGGAAAAAAAAAACATCACTTTTATGTATCGAATCCACGTTTTTGTGTTTGAACGGAAAAAAAGGAAGAAAAAGAAAAACGCTTTTACGACAGCACTGATGACGACAATGCTGCTGACGAGCAATCGACATTATTTAATTTCTTTGGGCTCTTTCTGGCAAAAAAAAAGAAAGAAGAAAATATAATATTTCAGATCTTTTCGAATGTTTCGAATCCCGTTTCTAAGTGACGACGATTGAGTGCGCAAAGCTCAAAGCCTCCCTCAACAAAAGTTCAAAAGCTCAATTATTACGAGTATATAGATATCCGTGGCTCCTCCGATAAATTGAACTCGCTCGAAAAATATTCCTTTCTAAAAATAGCTTTCATGACGTCACATGAAACATCCCTCCAAAAAAAGTTTTTTTCCTCCTTCTTTCTCTTTCCATCGTTATTTTGGCTCTCCGATTCATCTCTCCGGCACGCGTCTTCTGACGGATGTTTGGCTCTTTTTATCAAGATATTTATTGTCAGCTTGATTGTCAGTAAACATTTTGTATCCAAATATTCAGCTGCATTTCTTATTACGTCAAAGCGAAGGTTTCAGCCATCGACAGATTTCGACATTGCTCAATAGCAAAAAAAAAAGCTCAAACCTATAAAAGCATTCTCTTCTTCTTAATTGGCAAAAAAACCTACTACATCACAAGACAGGCAAGAAAAAGCACGCAATCGTAGAGTGGATTTCTAAAAATAGAATTCCGTAACCGAACGAGAGCGAGCGAGATGGTAGCAAAAAAAAAAAATGTTTCCGTTTCTTGGTGCTAAAAATAAAGAAAAAATCCGTTTTCGGTTTCTATAGAAGCGATTTTGATATGTTTCAGTAGCATCAAATTTCATAATTGTTATGTCCATTTCTTCCTTTTCTATGCGTATACGGAATTTTTTTTGTTTTTTCTTTTTTCGAGGTTTGATTATTGTGGAATTGAATATGTGTTACGATACGAGGTCAAATGTGGACTCGATTGATATTTTCTCTCACAAATTTGGACCAAATTTAAATATTTCATAGATTTTTGAATTTCTTATTAGAGTCCACTGACACGACACACATTCTATGTTATCACTTCCGGTTTTAATGAAAGAAGCACTTGAGGGATATTTTTTTGTTTCCATTTAATTTTTCCTACATTCGCCGAACGATCAACTTTCATAATTTAGATTTCATAAGAGAAATGTTAATGGCGTTTAGTTTCAATGCTCAGCAGAATGTAAATACGTGTGAAACGTTCTTTAGAAATGCATGAAATTAGAAGAAATTGATGCCGTAGAAATGCCAAAAGCATTCCAGTAGAGTTGTCTCGTCTTTCTTTTATACAATAAAAGGGAATTAAGGTGAAAGTATGGAAATGGTGTTAACAGGGACGAATAAAGGATGAAGCCCATCAACTACATCAATCCCATGCTTTTCGATTTTATATCTGTGCCGTCTCGACTATTGAATATATTCATATCCTTCACTGACATACGATACATAAGCGCAACGAACTAATGTGATAAAGCATATTGGGACCAGTAAAAAGAAATGTGGGGGCGATCGTTGAAAGTCTCACTATTACGCTTAATATATTCAATTACTTTTCTATTAGCCTATTAGTCGATGACTGATATCTAAGGAAGTGTTGTTGGTTTTCCCTTGCTTATTTATTTAAAACCCATAATTCCTCACATTTCGAGGTGCTCGCGAGGACATTACCTCATGTATTGTATTCTTATGGTGGTGGTGGGTGTTTAGGGAAACCATTTAATTGCTATAAAAGACATTGTTCCTTCAGAATGTTCACTCAGTATCGTGTCGGTTATTTGGCTGCAACGGTTGCCATCCCATCGGGAATTTATTTTAATTAAATCGCATTCGTCATAATGGAAAAATTTAAAACAGTGAATTAGTTTTTTTTTATGTACAAAAGTTGACGTGTCCATTATCGAATAAACATTCTGCAGAATTCTCATCATTAAAAATTCTTCAAAGTTTTGTTATTAAAATTTCATGCAATTCGGTAACGAATGTGCGTTGGCCGATATGGAAAGGACACCATTCAGTTCCGTCTGCAATCAAACTTCGAAATGGAATGTCGTGCAGTGGGATTTTCTTTTGATTCCCATGTGATCAATTTCATATAACCATATAACCAAACTACTAAGAATTACCAAATTTCCCGAACGCCCAATCGATCGTCGTCGACGGATGCCGTGGTTATATCATTACTTCAAAACTATCAGAATATTTTAATACATAAGTAAGTAATAATCGTGAGGGGGTTTTTTTAATTGCAAATCAATAAAGTAAAAAAAAAGCTTAGTTATGTTTTTGTGAGTTAAATTGTTGTCTTCAGTGACTTAGTGATTGTAGTGGACGAAACGTCAACAGAAGCGAATGCAGACATTTTTTTTGAATCGAACACAGCTGCTTCACATCACAAGATTAGCTTATAAAAAATATCTTGTGCGTGTTGACAGCGGCTGAAAGAGATTCAACAAGGCATCAAAAGTGTTCGAAATAAAGTTAAAATATTAACATTTTTATTGCACAACAATTTGAGTGTTTCTGATGACATCTTGATCAACAGTTTTAACTATATTTTATAAAAATATATATATAAATATTGATTCAATTTGTTTCAGTTTCCAAATACAAATGTGAGTTTTACAAATCTCTCTCTACATTTAAAAAAAAAGTATGTGGCAAAAATTTTCTTTATGCCAATCTCAATCAGAGCTCAGAGTAATTTTCTACGAAAATTTTCTTATAAATTCCCAATGAATTGATTTTATATGTCGCAATTAATTCCTTTTTGAGTTCAACATAATTATTCAAAATATCGAGAGCAAAATCTTGCATAACAAGCTGTACATCGGAAAGAAAGTCACAGAACAAAATTGGCTCTTCGTTCTCCTTGAAGCGCGTCGAGCAAATTTGACTTCGTTGCGTTAAAGAATTTTTCTGATGATCGGAACCATCCTCCAAGTAACGAGTCTTTAATGGAACCTGCAATATTAGAAGTGATATTAAGGTAAGAAACAAAAATTAAGGAATTTCTATCACCTGCTCACGCTCCAGTTTCTCATTGTATAGCTCAAATTCCTTTTTTAATGCTGCATATCGTTCAAGCCCAGGAAGAATTTCGTTTAATGAACTGTCATCAATAAAAATTATAGAATTTATTAATAAAGTTATGCAATAAAATGGAGTCTAAATCTCACTTTTCCATTGTTATTAAGGTTATTTTCAGATCTCTAAAGCAATTAATGCTTTTTTTAATGAAATCAACTTTTGCACTATATGAGCTGTCGAGTTTCTCGACTTTTTGGAAACACTCCAGTGACTGATTGAACTGTGACAGCATCATGAGAGAATTTCCCAAGCTCCATAGATTCTCGGGTATCAGTGGCGCATGATCAACAGCTGATTCGATCACAACTGCTGAATCGTTTATATGATTTGAACGCTGTAAAACTGTTCCTAGACTTAACAGAGCAATATCCTTATACTTGCGTGGACTAAGATGAATGGCTCGTCGAGCACATTCTATTGCTTCCTTAGCGTTGCCTTTGAAACGCCAATAGAATGAAGTAAGAATATAGAGTTTCCATGAATTCGGATTGTTTTTCAGCGATGTGTACATCGTGTAAGGGAAATTCGATGCTGATACGCCTGTGAAATTGAACAAGAAATGAGTTATTTGTTTGTGTGGTTTGGAAAGCTCTCTACCTAATTCCTTTGAGCCGAGACTTTCTTCAGGTTCCATTTTAAGTTTATTTCGTTTTTTCATTGCATCTAAATGCTCAAATAATCCAATCGAATAATCTAGAGGCATAAATTCCGTACACTTTGGAAGTGGAGTTTTCGTTATTGTTGCCTCCGTTAGCGGTTTGTAATTAATTCTGTGGAAGTAGCTTTTTGAAAGCTGATTATACAGATCCGATTCATCAATAAAGTAATCTGGTATGCAGCTTATTTTCTTAGGGAAGTCATTGGAGAACAGATCAAGTCGATTCATTTTCTGTGTGAGATTGCTTTTTATCATTATCAGTTCTTTCATTAGATCATCGAGCTTTTTCTTGTAGACACTTTGGTTAAGAAATGCCACTAAGTCGTTGCTGTTTTTCATATAGTATGGTGAGGACAGCTATAAAGGAGCATATATTTTTATAAATGCTGTATGATTCGAAATATTTCTACTATGTATATTACCAGTGGAATTATCAAATTAAGGTCTTGTGAGTAAATCCAATGTGTCACACTTTCAGTTTGTGTTGGCAAGTTATGGCATATGAGATAAAACAGTGATATCTTCACTAGTGTCATCATTTTGGTTTTCTAAAATGTCAAATCATAAATATTTGAACTTTTGTGGCATTTATTGAATTCCTACCTTTCTTCTTATTTCGCTACCTATTTTTAAGAATCTCAATTATTTAGCTCGCCAGCCTTAAATCATAGTTGCAGTCTAATGAGATGGTGTAATTTCAACTAACCGATTAACAGACTTTCACAAATTAATTAAGTTAAGTATTTTAGTAGATTTCCTCCGTTGGAAAAATTAAAAATGTATGAAAAATTTTAGCAGCAAGTATGATGATAAAAACAAAAATAAACGCCATGGAGAGGGGAAATGGTGCTGAATATGATTTGTTCTAAAAATATTTTAAAAATTCGGAGGGAATTAACGTTAAATTTTGAAAAGAAAAGCAGTTGAAAATCGTGGACTTAATTTTTTGATTCAAACATTTGATTAAAACTTTGTTGTTCATTTGTTCTTGTGAGAAAAACAATTGCATTTTTAATTAAATTAAATTCATTAAATTTATTATTTCGATAACACAAATAAAATTTAAATTTTCATATTTTCTTTTTCGATACTTTAAAACACTCAAAACAACATCATAAAGTTATATGGCTGTAAATCAATGGCATCAATACATCAATACAGGTTTAATTACTAATTGTCTACGTCATTTTGCTCTTTTTTTCAAACGGTAATTGGAAGAGTTCACAAACATTTGTTTTTTTTTAAGGAATTGCTACAGAGATTATTAGAATTAAATGCATCATTCTTCTCGTAATTTCGACCCATTCTTTTAAATCATTGTGTTTGCATCACTCATCCCAATCATTTTCATAGTTCTAAATTTAAAGTCAAAAATTATTGCTCAAAAGTGAGAAACAAATCTTTCAATTTTGAATTTTCTTGATGAAATGTTTGAAGAAGAAAAATTGCTGGAATTTAAAATTTCTTGCATTTAATAATTGAACACAATTAGATTCCTAACCCTGTTTAACAAGTAAACCGGCAAAGCGGAAAACGCGAAACCAAGCAAATATATTTAAATGCAATCTGGCACGTGGAGCAGCCTCCACATGGTCACTGATTACATCCGAAGATTGATTTTCAGATGATTCCGAAGCGTTGCGCTTCTTTTCTGGTGATTTTTTTTCTGCTGATTTCATCGATGGCGAAGTCATGTTGTCAGTGAATATACCTACAATATAGAAATGAGATATCATTCAAAAGATCTCACAAAATTGCGTCTTGAGTCAGGTCATGTATTTAAATTCTCTCAATTTTTTTTTCTTAAATTTGACAAGATTTCCCATGCGCAATCGCTCATTGAATTTGCTCGATTGTTGTTTCCTCTATTATCAGATTGAGAGCATTGTTTATATTCATGTCTCATCGTCGATTGAAGAAAAAAAATATCTACGCAATCAGTTTGTTATTGCGTTTTTTTTATGTAACTATATAAATGTATCTCAACCACAGCTCAAAAGCCCGAAAAATTGCTATCAATTCATATTAATTGCCATTTAAACGAAACAACATTGTCCATTTGGTCTGCGAGAATTCAGAATGAAAAAACTTTTCCTACATTTTCATTTTCGACGTAATAAAATCACTTAAATTATGTTTTATGACTCGACAACATGCGATATTGTGGAACTTGAAATGGAAACGTTTCATTTTCATTGTGCTTATTTCTACAATTCTGTGTCTTTTACATTTCTGATGCCAACACATGGCGTGTGAGAGAATTGCCTTTTTTTCTCGTGTAATAGTTGTAGCGCCTTTTGTGGGTTTTAATTTAATTAGAGTTGAGCTTTAATGGATACCTCGCTGTGTATTGTGACATCGTTAATATATCTACAAAGATCATCATCATGATATTATATTTTGGCATGTTATTTACGTAATATTTCTTCACAATTAGCAGGAGAGTGTTGACTAAATAAGCAGTTCCCTTTTTTCAGTTTGTTAAAGGTGTCTTATTCTTTATTGTCGTTTCATCACTTATGAATTCGTCTACTCGAAAATAAAATCAATTTAACTTGCGGTTCCCTCTCCAACACAATAAATCGTTTCATTTGGTAATTTGAAACTTTGAACGATTTTCATTTTTTCACTTCACTTCAAAAAAAAAAAAGAAATAGAAATTCAATTAGAGTGGAAAACTTTGTTGAACGGTGGTGAGAGAATTTTTTATGGCTTTAATTTGCGGGGGCGTTAGCAGCAATATAACTTCCTAATTACTGCCTTACTATCCGCAATTCCTCCCCTGAGAGTTTATTTGTTATTTTTGATGGAAAACATTTATTTGCGGTTCATAAAAGCACGAGGTCTACGAGCCACATAGTAATATTAGAGGTGTCATAATTCATCACAATTCCCACAACAACAAAACGGACTTCTTTAATAACCCATTTTTCATCGAGTTTGTTTCATGGTTACATGCTTTTCAAGTTTCCTCCTATGTTAATGTTACACCATCATAATATCGTCTGTTGGCGCATAACACTTTTCGAGAGTCACCTCGCCACTCGAATTATGACATTTGACTATTTTTCGCTTGAATAATGAAAAAAGTATAAACAGCTTGAAATAAGAAAAGCCATCAACAATATCTTTTTTTTTTTTAACAAATACGATTCAGCTAGCGATGAATATTCACACAGCTGAGTTGACTGGCGGCAAGTATTTGACTTCAGTTGTTTGTCCACTAATTATCGCCACACAGAAATATTTCCATTCATGGTTTAAGGTAATTTTATAAATAATCAACGTGTAGGGAAGTCGAATACTATTCACCACCGGTCATTTGATTCCTGACGATGTGCTCAAATTTCTGCATAATATTTATTAAACTAAACCAAAAAAAAAAAAAATTCACAGAACTTTTCACTTTTTTTTTGTTTTTAGAAAAGTGGAGCAGAAAATTTTTTATATTGTACATGGCGAGAAAAATGAAATAAATTGAGCTCAGTGGCAAAAGGCGAGAATCGATGGTATTGATTTCACGTTCAACGCTACCCAGCTACCCATATGAATCTATTTAATGGATGTCGAGAGAAAATTGGAAAAACATTCCATCAACATTTTATTGGTTCAGTTAGTCTTTTTTACTTCGTTATCTTATCAATTGTTACTTATGTACACTATGCCTGCACATATTTGGGTAAAATTGAAAGCATAAAAATAGAGAAATTCTTATATTGCAGATATGAATAAGCCATAAAAATAATGTGTGTCTGGCATGTTATTCGTGCAGCTCTATGATATTTGCTGATTGTGTTTATTTTTTTCTGGATGCAGATGTAATTAGAAATTTCCGTGTGTGTATTTTATGATTACTCAACAGATCACTAGACACACGAAAATATTGAATTAGGGCATCACATGACATGCAGCATCCTCGAAAAACGAACCGAGAATTTTTTTCATCCTGTGCGGCATGCGACAAGAGAGATTTTATGTTTTCTCTTCCTCAATAAATGGAGAAAACGATTTTGCGATTATGTAATAGCCCACTTTCATCGAAGAATACATTTTATATCACTAATTTTTGCGTCACCGTCTCTGGAGGTGTAGCTATAAATTATTTGTATTCTTATTTCACGCAATGCACTTTGGGAAGCCTTACTTGTTCAGCTTTCATTGCATATTTTATGTTTTTGCTATACTCACTTTTGTATTAATCCTTATTTCAAGTTCGATTTACGTATTATTTAGATATTAATTGGAGTACACAAATTATAGGCTAGAAAATTGACCTTCGTTTTTATTTTCCTTGTCTCTGTAGTTGCAAGTAGCTGAGCAGTTTTTCTAGATTTGTTTTTTTAGCTCGAACACAAATTCTTGATGAGAAGCAGAAATAGTAACTTTATGTTGCGACGACGGATGAAACGAGAATGAAAATAAAAAAGCTTTGAGCGTATTTTCAAAAAAAAAAAAAAAAAAATGTCCAACCGAAATGAGAGCTACTGGAAATGTAAACAGAGAATTTAGTTCGCAGCGCTGATGGAAAGTGCGGGAAAATATATGAGAAGAGGGAAAATAAATTAGGGAACATTAAGTACTTAATAAGTATGGTGTCCCATATAATAATCTAATAATCCAAAAATATTTAACCCTGTGTAGTATTTTGTAGCAACGGGTATTCTAATTACTTAACATTTCTTTGGACTCTGGAGTCATCTTCTTAAGCACAGCTTAGTACAGCGCATATAACGCATGATATACAAAACGCATAGCACGCAACGCCTGCTTTAAAAAATCTTTAACGAAAGTATTTCATAATATTAACGAAGCTTATTCCCTCACCTCAACAGCCATATTTGAAAAGTGAAAAATCCAGCTAAGCAAATTAAATAATTTCCTAATCATGTATCGTTCGTGGAGTAGATTATTCTGCTTATTTGATGTAGATTCGGTAATTGGTAAGTACAACGAGCCAAGTCAATTTATTCTCAGATTCCAATAACCTCTTTTCTTAAGAAATTTGTCATGACAAGATTGCAGTGGGCTGTTCTCCATCCAGCGATGCCGCTCAAAACTTCATTTTAGATGAGAAAAGCTGTGGAAAAAATTCAGACATCGTTGATTATTTAAAAGTCAGTTCTCTATTCGTTATAGAACGCGAATCTACAATATTAAAAGCCCATCCCGATGACAATCAACCTAACCCTAATTGGAATCCACCAGTTATAACCTGCATTGGAAATAACTTGACAATAAACGGCTCTGAAGAACTTTTCACTGGACAATCTCGTATTCTTCAGAACAATGACACTATCTGGACGAACGGATCCAACAAAAAGATTATAAAACTGTTCCAATTCAACGATTCACGTAAAGCAAGCTATGAGTGGTATCCTGAATCATTAAAAAGTCGCTTCTATATTGGGCAGAGTATAGGCACTGGCATGTCAGGCTGTGTGCGAATGATCCATAACATCAAAACACTGGAAAAATTTGCATTGAAAACTTTTATTATACCATTTTTTTCACATGAAATAACGAGTCTTGCAAGCGAAATCACAATAATGCAAATACTCGATGATCATCCTAACATTGTGAAGCTAAGCGAAGTCATTTACACACCAGATTATGTTTATCTGATCATTGAACATGTCGATGGTGGTGATTTGATAACATTTTCCAAGAGCCATTCACTTGACGAGAAGGAATCGAAATTGGCATTCTATCAAATTTGCAATGCAGTCAAGTATGTTCATGACATGAACATTGCTCATCGTGACATTAAGTTCGACAATATTCTTGTGACAGTCAAAAACGAAAAGGCTCAATATAAATTGTGTGATTTTGGCTTATCACGATTTGATGCCGGGTTGAGAGCGAGTGCAGGAACTGTAAACTATATGGCTCCTGTAAGTTTTAGTTTTTCATGTTCTATTTCTATTATTTTTTTGAATATATTTTATAGGAAGTTCTAGAGCGTCACAATTACGATCCATACACCAAATCTGTCGATATCTGGAGCCTCGGAGTTCTTCTGTATGCATTGATGTCTCGCACATTCCCTTTTTCAGACGAAAATGGAAATATCATTGAAGAACGTGTCTTAACATGCCAGTGCGCATATCCAAATGAACTATTTCGTGGAGTAAGTTTTTTTGAGGTTAATTAATTACTGAACGCTACATAACAGACTATATTATCATAAAGGTATCTACTGAAGCGATCAATTTGATTCAAAGAATGTTAGTGCTGGAACCTGAAAATCGTCTAACAATAAATGAAATTCTGCTTCATCCTTGGTTTGATGACGAGATGATTCTGGAAAATGATGTTGAACTTCCGATATCAATTCCATTGTTAACCAAGCCATCACTTCGAAAGCGTAAACTCAAGCATTCTTTTAATCTGATTCGTAAAGCCATACGATCAGCAAAACGTCGTATCTCAGATGTCGAACTACCACAATCCCCTGTTAAAAGCAAGCGTCATTGTCTTCGATCAGATACTGTTGTATCATCGCCGCCATCTGTAAAGAAAGCTGAAGCTGGAAATCCACAGGCACCAATCGAAAGGAAAAATGTAGAGCGTCCGCCGAAACGTCCCGCGGCAATATACGATTCACCAGTCGAAAACAAGCGAGCCTGTGTACATTTGGATCTGGATCTCGAAAATGATAAAATTGCTGCTCAACGTGTTTTGCGCTCCATAAAAGACTCCATCGACAACAGAACCAATGGACCACCACAAGCATCCGCATCAAAACACAATAATTTTTACAAGATAGCGATCCCACAAGAATTAAAGCGTCCAGCTGAACAGCTGCTTACCCCATTAATAGTAGAAATATCAAAAAAACGAATCCGCTAAAGTGTTGAGTCGTTTTATTTCATCTTCATTATTTTCTTAACGGTTTTTTTTTAAATATTTAATTCATGAAAACAATGTTATTCGATATTGGATGCGTCCAGTACTAAAAATGTTTTAATTTGCCCATTTGTGTGTAAGAATAAAATTTAGATATCGTAAGAATTTCGTTTATAATAACTTAATAATCCTGATAGTAGTATCGTGTAGCACATTCGCTATAAATAGAAATAATTGAAAATACATGAACAGTGAAATGGATGAAGAAAAAGCTCCAACGACGACAATCAAGAAATGGGTAAAAATTCGAAACTCATTGTGTTAATAAAATCGATGCAACTGATGGTCGCATTAATAATTAATTGTCCTAATAATAACCTTATAATTCTAGGTAAAATTGAACGTCGGTGGAAATGTTTTCATGACCAGTCGTGAGACTCTGATGAGAGATTCAAATTCAATGTTGGCACGACTAGTAATTGAAAACTCAGATCTCACTTCTGAAAAGGTTTTTGCTGCAATGAATAGGCGTATAACATTGTGTGGGTGACTAATAAATTTGTAAATTATTTTTAGGATGAAACTGGCGCTATTTTGATTGATAGAGACCCCAAATATTTTTCACCAATTTTGAACTATCTGCGACACGGAAAATTAATTCTAGACAGTGGCCTTGCGGCAGAAGGTGTACTTGAGGAGGCCGAATTTTACAATATTACACATTTGATAACACTTGTTAAGGAGCTTATTCAAAGACGCGATCAACAAACAATCACCGATAATAAACAGAGAGTTTACCGAGTTCTGCAATGTCAGGAAAATGAGCTGACGCATGTGAGCATTATTAAACAAAAATCTATACAAACCAGTCTGTAAGGCCTATTGTCGTGTTTTAGATGGTGTCACAAATGTCTGATGGCTGGAGGTTCGAGCAGCTCATCAATATTGGCACACAATACAATTATGGCTCTGAAGAGCATGCCGAGTTTTTGTTCGTGGTGTCGAAGGAATGCAGTTTGCCACGCGAACAAGAGTCAAATGATCGAGCGACAAAACTACAACAGAAATCAATGAGAAATTAAAATTGCACAGTTAAAAGGTTGTGCAGTAAATTCATAATGTTGCGATCGTATTGTGACGCAATTTATTTAAAAGATAAAGAAATCACACACACACACAAAATGACATATAACTTGGTTAAGAAGGAAGAAAACATTTTCCAAAATATATATTTTTTATCTTGTGAGCTGCCGACTTAATAATTTTCCACACAAAAAAAAATTCCCTGAGTTTATGAACCCACCGTTGTTTTAGTGTTGTTGTTTAATGTTTGGTGCAATTTTTTTTTTTTTGTATTTTAAATTCAAACGGTAAAAAATTAATGGAAGGAAATGTTTAGATGTTAAATTAACAATAACGAACATACTCTTTTCCGGCTATCAGCTCATTACTTCTTGCATTTAAAAACATTACGATTCTGCAAATTTGTCTTAATTTCGACCATATAGAAATGAGCACATTTCGTCGAGAAATTAAAATTTTATAACGCACATGATGTAACTACTTATAGATTAGAAGATGAATGAAATGTCATTGACAATATTTTAACAAAGAAATTGTAAGGAAATGCTTTAAGATATAAGTGGTAACTTCTTCAAATGAAAGACCATTCTTGAGAAATTTTTTTCGTCTTCTTATAGTATGCGCAACAATCTGAATGAAATTATAATAAAATCCACATTAATATGGTTTTTAAAATGATAAAGATTGAACACGTGTTTCAATAATCCAATGTCAATATCAACATTATCATGATCGCTCATTTCATTCCATCCGCAAATATTTATCGACTACTTACTTAGAAGCACACAACAACAAAAAAAAAAAATTAATATTCTGACGTATAAATATTATTTCGATATTTTTTCCCCATTGTGAAGAATCAAACACTTTTATTGCTGTGCAAAAATTCATTATAAAAAAAACCTTGGCTACTCAAAAGTAGCCATGACAGTAATTGAGTAGACTTTGACCACCAATAGTATGTAGATAATATCTGTAATGAGTTAACTGATAACAAATTCACTTCTAGAGGCTTTCATTATGAAGGCCATTAAGAATTATGCAAATCCAATTGAGGCAATAAGTGAGTTTGCATGTTCAATATATTTTGCCATTGCATCATCTTGGCTCATTCCCTTAAGTTTGTTCCATGACTCCCATTTTGCTTTTCCCTTGAAATCGAGCATTCCCGGTTTATCTGTAATAATTGATAAGGATAAAGTAAATTAGTCATCGTCGTTATAAAGCTGCATCGGGTGACAATCTGAAGTTTCTATCGAAAAGAATATGATAAGATGTTGCAGTTGAGTCTAATAAAGCAACTATTTATTCGGGAGGGTAAAACATTTACCGGCTAAAGAATTTTTCGTTATCAGAATGCCCCAAAAAGGTTAATAAACAGGGCACCATAAGTCAAGTATTGCAATGAATATTCAAACGAATTATAGTCTCACCAGTATTACAGTCACCGACAGTTCCCTGCTTGAAATGCGAATAGAGAATTAGCAAATCATCATTTGAAGGACTTGATTTAAGCTTCTTTACGTCTTCGGCTGCTTTGTCAAAATCCTACGAATAACAAGTTGAAACAAAGGGCAAAATGTCTTTAATCTTTTCTTGGTATTGGGTATGTAAATTAGATAATTCTATGTAGGCAGGACGGATAAGTTGAATGATCTCGCCGTCCTTGAAGATATGTATTCATTATTTTCAAAGAAATACTGCTCACCTCCTTCAGGCCCATCTTTTTGGATTGAATATGCTTTAACTGGGAGTATAGCTTAAAATAAAAATGAGACTTTGGTCGATGGACTCTAGTGGTGAACTAAGCGGTTATGATGGTACAGTGGTGCCAAGTAATTATTGGTGTGTGAGAATACTTGAACTAAAACTAATTGTGTCTTGGAATAAGCGGATTAAAATCATAGATGCCTTCCCCTTGCTAAATTAGAACTTTAGTTCGCCATTTTACCTAAAATTTTTGAGAGTTATTCAGAAAACGAGCATTGAAAAACAGTGAAAACTAGTGAAAATTTAGCTGAAAAGTGGATAAACGGTGAGTTCGGAACTTCCGCTATTAAAAAAATACGGAGTTGAGCAGGAAAAACATGTGAAAAGTGCTAAATTCTCCATAATAAATCGGGTGTGTCTGGAGAGTATTATATTTAAATTTTTAATCGCCATCCTGTAATTATGATGCGTTATTGAGAGTCAAGATCAATCAAAAGCATTATCAGAATACCACTAAAACGAACCGGAAGTGATTAATCATCGATCAAATGGAAACAATTGAATGTGTATGCTGAGAGAATGTTGTTTATATATGAATCATAGAGCTCGGCATAGATTCAAATATACACACAAACATCACCAGTCAGCAGCAAAGGAAAAGAAAAAAATTCCAAAGAAATCGTGAAAAGAAGAAAAAAAATGGAACGTGAAATGTTTCCCATGTTGTAAATACAAAATACCTAAACGTCTTATACACAAACAAACGTTAAAAAAATTCTACTGTGAGATAAAGTAAACGCAGTTGATTATAATATTTTCGGAGGGTATTCTTCAGTCACACCATTGCATCGTAGACAAAACACATCCGGGAGATTATTTATCGCGATTAGTTTGTTAACTGCATTTTTTTTTTTTTTCGTTTTGTAAATGATCCGCCGCATATTTTTTAATATAATATTCGCGTTTCTGTTATTTAGGTGTGAAGGAGGATATTTGAGCCATCGCCCGTTAAAATTGCCATGAGTTATCAAATGTCGCAGAATCGCACGAGTAAGTATAAATTATTACAAATTCTTATTATGCAACACATCTCATAATAACATACTTACGAGAGCATAATGCGAATGCTGTAGAACGAACATCAAAGAATTGCTTTCTGGTTCTCCGGGATTATAAAAATGCTTTGCATTTTCAATTACAAGACTTTCATTAAATACTGAAATCCTTTTGTAAATCACACAAAGAATTGCCGAACCACCCTCCATTTGCTTCATAATATTTTTCTGCAAAGTGTATTTTGCAACCCAGCAGGGATGCCGGTACAAGTGCATTGTTTTTGTATATGTACTTTCCAATACATCAGGTTTATAAAAATTCTGAATATATCGGTTAAATCCCTGCGATTGGGTTCACTCGATCCGTACAGCATACAACATCATTTTTATCCCTCTATCGTTCCGTCGTAATGTATTTTTCATATTTCTCTGTTTTCTTTGATCTTTTCCATGTTCCATAAATTTTCAAACGATGATTTTTTCCTACTCGTTATTTTATATACATACATACATCAAGTCATCGTTGTTGATGTGTATTTGTTGATTATTTCTTTCTCTCTGAAGAACACTTCACATACAACCACAGAAGATTCGATTTCTTGTTCTTACTGCTTATGAGCTTTCTCTATTTCTGAACCCATCAAAAGGAAATATTGAAGATTGCATTTGAATTTTCTACCTAGAGCCTCTTTAGGGATAATTTTTCTTTCTGAACGCTTCATGTCTCTTTGAAGGATCTTTCTTTTTCAACTTATTGATATGTTATATGTTGAAGACGTTTTTGATAAGATATCATATTGACTAATAATTTTTATTCATAATGCATCCTACAGTGTCTCACAATCCTTATCAGAACTCAGAGGTTGCTTTGGGTGCAAAGGACCAACAGACGCTCATGTGGCAACAGAATTCTTACTTGGCTGGCGATTCCGGAATTCATTCGGGTGCCATCACACAAGTACCGTCGTTGAGCGGCAAGGAAGATGATGAAATGACTGGTGGTGATGACACCTTGATGTTCGATTTGGACCAAGGATTCAATCAAAATTTCACGCAAGATCAGGTTGATGATATGAATCAACAATTGAATCAGACACGCAGTCAGCGTGTTCGTGCTGCTATGTTTCCCGAAACACTCGAGGAAGGTATTGAGATTCCATCAACACAGTTCGATCCTCAACAGCCAACTGCTGTTCAGCGTTTATCAGAGCCATCGCAAATGTTGAAACATGCCGTTGTGAATTTAATCAACTATCAGGATGATGCTGATTTGGCAACACGCGCCATTCCCGAGTTGATTAAATTGTTGAACGATGAAGACCAAGTCGTTGTATCGCAGGCAGCTATGATGGTCCATCAACTTTCAAAGAAAGAAGCTTCGCGTCATGCCATCATGAACAGTCCACAAATGGTTGCTGCTTTGGTGCGTGCATTGTCTACAAGTAATGACTTGGAAACAACCAAAGGAGCTGTTGGAACGCTCCACAATTTATCACATCACCGTCAAGGTTTATTGGCCATCTTCAAATCTGGCGGTATTCCAGCATTGGTGAAATTGCTTTCGTCGCCAGTCGAGAGTGTTTTGTTCTATGCCATCACTACTTTGCACAATTTACTGTTGCATCAGGATGGTTCGAAGATGGCAGTTCGCCTAGCTGGTGGATTGCAAAAGATGGTCGCATTGCTTCAACGTAACAATGTCAAATTTTTGGCTATTGTCACTGACTGCCTGCAGATTCTTGCGTATGGTAATCAAGAGAGCAAACTCATCATTTTGGCATCTACAGGACCAATTGAGTTGGTTCGCATTATGCGTTCATATGATTATGAGAAACTGCTGTGGACAACGTCACGAGTTCTAAAAGTCTTGTCGGTTTGTTCAAGTAACAAGCCCGCAATCGTTGAAGCTGGGGGCATGCAAGCGCTGGCAATGCATTTGGGAAATCCATCACAGCGTCTCGTTCAAAACTGCTTGTGGACATTGAGAAATCTCTCAGATGCTGCCACAAAGGTCGATGGATTAGAGAACTTACTGCAAGGCTTAGTTCATGTATTGGCCAGTTCTGATGTCAATGTTGTCACATGTGCTGCTGGCATTTTGTCCAATTTGACGTGTAACAATCAGCGAAATAAAGTGACAGTTTGTCAAGTTGGCGGTGTTGAGGCTCTCGTTCGAACAATCATTAATGCTGGCGATCGTGAGGAAATCACAGAACCAGCTGTGTGTGCATTGCGTCATTTGACTTCACGTCATCCCGAGTCGGATGCTGCCCAAAATCTCGTCCGTCAAACATATGGATTGCCAGTGATTGTAAAATTGTTGCATCCACCATCACGCTGGCCATTGGTCAAAGCTGTCATTGGATTGATTCGCAACTTGGCAATTTGTCCAGCGAATTCTTCACCATTGCGTGAACATGGTGCAATTCATCATCTCGTTCGATTGCTCATTCGAGCATTCCAAGACACTCAACGGGTAAATTAAATGATAAGATATTTAATAGAATCTTAATTAATTAAGTTTATTTTTTTCAGCAACGATCTTCTGTTGCCACTAGTGGCTCTCAACAGCCCGGAGCATATGCAGATGGCGTTCGAATGGAAGAAATCGTTGAGGGAACTGTCGGTGCATTACACATTCTTTCGAAAGACGAATACAATCGTCAAATGATACGCCAGCAAAATGTCATTCCAGTATTTGTGCAACTTCTGTTCTACAATGACATTGAAAATATTCAGGTAATGTTTAGACAAGACATGTATTTCAGAAAACAGGTTTTGAACTTGCTTGTATCTTTTGTAGCGAGTCGCCGCCGGTGTTTTATGCGAATTGGCCGTTGATAAGGAAGTGGCTGAACTAATTGAACAAGAAGGAGCAACAGCACCATTAACTGAGCTTTTAAATTCAGGTGAGTTTTTGCGAAATGATGATGAGTTTCAAGAAAACATTTTTCACGTTAAAATTTGCAGCCAATGAAGGTGTAGCAACCTATGCAGCTGCTGTTTTGTTCAAGATGAGTGAGGACAAATCACTGGACTACAAGAAGCGATTCTCCAGTGAATTGACTACCTTACCAGTATTCCGTGATGATCAGTTGTGGAACAACAATGATATGGGCATCGGGCCAGATTTGCAGGTATGCTTTCATTATCAAAATGCCTTTCCGTTCGCACAATTCTACGCACACCACAAAACGTTTTCCTTATATCCGCACAACCGGAAATGAAATTAATTTCACTATTTTTCTTCTCCTTTTCGGCCAATTTTCTCACGTGTGAAAAAAACATTTTTCCGGCACTACATAATCATTTTCCGCTGTGGCACCACAATCATCGTATACGCAAATCACACTAAATTGACACCATCCTTCATTAAATCAATCAATCTGAAATAACAAATTTATAGGACATTTTGGCACCGGATCAAGCATATGAAGGCTTGTATGGACAGGGCAATGGCACCGTAAACGGTCGTGCATATCAGCAAGGTAATTAGATTTGCAAAATTTTCATTATATTGTATCTATATCCAATCCATTTCACTACTCACCATTAATATGTGCACACCATTTTGATGGCACAATGATAATGAAATAAATTAACTAGACTAACTTAATTGTAATTAAATAATTTATATTTCTTTCTTTCTCTCTTTTGCTCCCCTTTTTAACTCATTGGATCGTTGCAGCTAAGCCCGCCTAACATATATCGTCACTGAAAAAGTCAAATAAAAAGAAATAATCCCTTTAATTGACTTTTCAATGCATCAATCGAGATCAAAGTTTTATGCAAAATCAAAATCAAGCCAAAAAACAGAAAAACTTTTTTAATCCCAAAAATTTCCTCCTTGAAAACTTTTTGATTGTATAAAGATTGAAATAGTTAAATTATCATAATTCATCCTTATACAAGACAAGCATAATAATTATTGGCCGACAAAAATAAATTGATAAATTTTACAATGCATTACAACAAAACTAACACAATTGTGGAATTTAGGTGATTATTCACTGTGATGTGATGACGTTTTGATTTATGGGTTCCTTGCTTTATCATTTCCTCTTTTGCGTTTTAAGAGTGTTTCATTAGTTGACGAGTGATTTTGCATGCACACTGATTTTAGAGGCTTTATCCTTGGTATAGAAGTGAATTGACATTTATTTTGTTCCTTCATCATAGGATATGATACATTACCAATCGATTCAATGCAAGGTCTAGAAATCGGTGGCAGCAACCAGCAGCAACAAAATCTGATGGGTGGCATGAACACCGGACCACCAACATCGCCATCATATCAGATGGACATGGACTGTGTGATTGGCGAAATGGACGCCAGTGAATTGACCTTCCAACATCATATGGGAGCTGCCGATTCAATGATGGACGCCATGCCATCACCACCAGCAAATGACAACACACAGGTTGCTGCTTGGTAAGAATTCCTTTTATTGAACTTATTAAAAGTTTTAATTTTTCTTTTCTTATTAAACATTTTAGGTATGACACCGATTTGTAAATCAAATCAGCTGATCATCTTCACCATTTCTTTTAGCGTCTTAATTTTAGAAACTTAACATTTTTTCAAATAGAAATCGATAATCAAAATTAATTTTTATTTTCGTAAGTGAGCTTCGATCTCGCTCTTAGTTCAAATGTCTCTTAATTAAGATAACTATATAATTTCTAATAATAATCATTCGATGGCCAATCAGCTCACTGAGCTGGATCAATTGAAATTTCTTCCATACGTTTTTTTTTTTTATAATTTTTGTGATAAGCATCAAGCTGATAAAATCGAATTGAATCATATCCTAAACTTTCGCAACAAATTATCAATATTGTGTCCCGTGTCCCAACTTGAAACCTTTATGATTTTGCACACTTTCCGCAGACTATGAAAATTTGCATAATCGTGAAACGATAAATAAAAACTTAACTAATGGAAACAGGGTGAAAACAATATAAGAATGAATATAAAATTTTTAGATCGTATTCTGTCTCAATTCCTTTTGCTAATTAATATTTATCGATAAGATAAATTTATACACACATACACATTTTTTTGCGACAGTTGAATGGATAAGCAGCGCAGCTAAAAAAAAGATGAAATTTAACGTCAATCAAATAATTGCTTGCGAAAGTTGAAACATTTTATAAATCAAACTTAATATACTGAATATGTCTCTCGATGTTAAAAAATCATTAATCGATATATAGATGTATAATAACAGGAAAAGATACAAAATCTTAACGATTGAAGTGATGCTAGAAATGCCTGCATTGCATATCAGTACCACTTTGAAAAATTTTGATATAAAACTCACCAGAATTTATCTAATTAGTATTAAAAACGATCAACACATCTTCTTTGCCACAGCCACCACGACGAATAATTCGGAGAATAGTGTATAAGAAATGAAATGAAATCATAATTTTTCTTGAGCTTTTATTTTACATGAAATCTTATTTTGAATGTTTTCGACAAACAAATTTTTTTTTTGTAGCCGTTTAAGGAATCTTTATATAATTGAGAAATTTCAATTTAAGACGTTTAAGAATAAAACTACAATTAAATCTATATTTGAGGGCTTTTTTATCATAAATTTCTCCATGTTTGATGCGATAATACAACAGTTCTTACTGGAGATTCTTAAAAACCTTTTTGAATCGGGAATTTCCAAATTTGGTGGGAATTTTCCGAAATGGTTTTCATTTGTTTTCTTCATTGATTTCAGGATTCTGATAATAAATTTGTATAAAATGCTAATAAAACTGTCATCATGTAAAATAATTTACATTCTGAATTCTGTTAGAATAAATATGTTCTTATGATGGAATATCCGTTGACAACTTGGCAAGAAAAAAAAACGAAGAGGAAAAAAAACAAGAATTGTCGACGTGAAATATATTGGAAAATACTGATAAAAACGACTTAAAGCATTAAAATGGCTCAACAGGAAACACATGAGCCATCGGTAAGTAGCAGGCATATCAGGATTTGATCGGATTTTAACAATATTCAACGATTTCAGGTGACCGAATTAATTATTGCGGAGTCGTCGAAAATTCTATCGAAAATAGAAAATTTGGAGCCACGTCTGGGACAAACAGCAACTCCCAACTTAGATTTTCCTTTTCCACTTGATTCACGTCCATCATATGAGATATTTAACAACCTCGAGAACTTAATTGTATATGCTGATGACGATGATACAGAATTTTTTATGCCTGTCCTCGAAGGCAAGTGATAACAACTTTTGTTTTATGCACCAAAGTAACGCCCGTTTGTAATCATTCCAGACATTTCACATTTAGCAATCGTTTCACAATCGGTGCTCGCTTATATTAAAACTATTTCGCCTGGAACTCGACTTATGAAAGTGACAAACAAAATTTTTACGCAAGCAGCAAAATGGATCTCGTCATTATTCTTCGATGACTCCGTGGCAGCATTTCTTCCAACATCAGCAGATTGTCTTAGCAAGGCTTTGCGTTTGGCATTGAGCTGGAAATTCGAAAATTACTTAAGGGAAGGAATCGCCGCCGTGAAAAGTCCTCTCATCTACATTTCTACAAGCAATCCTTACTTGCCAGACTTGAAGTTCGCTGTACACGTTATTGGACTTTCTCAAAATTCAATCAGACTTGTTCCATGCATCGATGGAACAGAATCAGTTAACATCACAGAGCTGGAGAGACAAATATCGTCAGCTGGAGACGCGGTTCCATTGTTTCTTTTTGCAGATTTGGGTTCATCGTTTTGTGGCGGTGTTGATGGAGAATCAGTAGCTGAACTTTCGACACTAAGCATCAGGTATGGAATGTGGCTACATTTGTCAGGACCGTTGATAGCATCATTTGCATTAGCAAAATCACAATCAGACATCACCAAAAATGTTTCGTCGATGACGTTGGATCTCGAGAGCTGGCTTGGCCTGTCGAGTGTTCCAACTGTATTATTACATAAACAATTTCCAGCTCATAATCAAACAATTTTTGAAATCGAGAGCGACATGAGAAAACTTGAGGCTTTTCCTCTTTGGGCAGTGCTTCAAAATATTGGACGCGATAAAATCATCAGCAATTTCGATCAGGCATTCCAAAGTTGTAGAATTCTTTATGATATGGTTTCAAAGACAAAAGGTTTTAGGATCCTAAGCAAGCGACCATCGAGTGAGATCGATGTTAAAGATTCGTCTAAATTCGAAACATTTACACCAATTGTCGTATTTCAATTTGATGGATCGAATCTTCAAGACGCTCCAGCATCAAGTGAAGTTAATAACATTGATGCGATTGCTAAAAAGGCTATTGAAAAAGTGAATAATGCTTCATATTTTGATCGTCTAAATTCATGGCTTGGGCAAACGCTGGAAAGAGATTTTCAACAAGTACAATTGTCCTTAATGGATCATCCAGTTTTTGGAACATGCATTCGCTACAGTCCATTTGAGCTGAGCACTGGAGAAAAGGTTCCAACATTGGATATTTTTCCAGATTTCTACGAGTTTTTTGAAGTTCAATCAGAAATCTTATGCGCAACCATTGAGAAAAAACAAGTCTTCAATGATTTGGTTGAGAGCAGTAACGTTCTTAAACTAGTGCAATTATCAGACGACTGGGCAGGACTTGGTGGCGTTCATTATGGTAAATATAGAAGAATAACCTTCTCAATAATTTATAAAATAAATTTTTTTTCTTAGTTCCTGAAAGCATGGAAACAATCGAAACTGATCAAGGCAAAAGTGAATTACATAAAATTAATATTCAGTTGGTTGATAAGTTGAGAAGTTCTGATAACGCATTCAGCTTGGGTGAATCAACTGATGGCGTGGCATGCATTCGGTAATGATGTGCTATTTGCATGGCGTGATCTTAAAAAAATACTTTACGATTTTTTCTTTGTCAATAGCTTTGGAATGGTGACGGCTGATACGAGCATTGAAGAGCTTCTTGATTTAGTGATTGATGCTGGAACTGCACTACAAGAGAGTTCAAAGGCTCTTGACACGATGGCTGAAATAATTAAGAAAGGAATTCAAGCGGCTGAAGAAGATTTACAACGTGAGAATGTTGAGAAAGTTTGGCAAGATGGAATCTTTCGTGTTGTTCCTGTCGTTGGTAGCGTCTGGAATTGGATAAGTCCATTGCCAAAAGACGGTGGCACTGGTGTGCGTGGAAGGACAATGAACCTTCAGCAAGGTGTCGTAGAGTCGACTGAAAATATTTATAAATTTCATATGCAATTGCCACTTAACCCATCAGCAATGGAAAGCATAAGCAATAGTCATTCACGTAATGAAAGTCAAAGTAGCACAAATTCCAAATCAAGTGTACCACCACAACCATCACCGGTAGAATCTACATCGAATCCTTAAATAACATTAGAGAATTTGACTTTTCTTCTTCAATCCGTTCCATGAAATGTTTTCTTCTTTCTTCAATTCCGATTAAATAATTACTTTTTTTTTTTATCAATAAACCAATTTTGTTATTATCCTACATCAGACGCACGCACGCACCATGATTCCTGCAAAAAAATAATTTTTTTCTTCATTAGTATTATGCCAGCATTTGACAAAGTTTCAAATAAATTATGCTGAAAACAATTGAACTGAAAAATTGAAATGTTGACACAATAAATAAAAAAAAATAATGAAATTGTTTTGACATTGAAACTTTCGAAATGAATTTTTTATCTTTTTTTTTTATATTAAAAAACCCACATTTATTTCCTCACAATTTTCTTCATCAAGTTTTCCACAATTCACACTGCACTTGAACGTCTGATAACATGAGAGATTTCGTTCTAAGAAAAATGTTTGCTAATGTTTTTTTTTATTATTTTTTACTTTTATGATTTTGTTGCTGATTAATGAAAAAGAGCTTTTCTATGTTTGGAATTTTACATATTCTGTTGGTGGGTTAAACACTTAGTCTCTTGTCCAGTAATAATTTTAGTTTAATACTTTGTTTAGTGTCGTGTATATTTGGTTAAATTGCAACAGCATGGAACTTTATTCTTCGGTTTAGAAATGATTTCTTGAGGATTAATGCAATTTTGTAGATCTTTTTTCTTGGAGAAACGGTAAGAAAAATCAGTCTAGTGTGTCGTCGTAAAACGGCTATCGGTCACTTATTCGGCGGAAAATTTTCATTGAAAGTAAACGACATTTCAAAGCTCCATGCTGACACCAAAATCATTGTCATTTTTTAGAGCTACTTATTAATCATCAGTTCATGTAAATTCAATAGTTTCTAGAACTTTTCTTTAGATCTGTATTCATTACGTGCACTTATTTATCGTAATTTATTCCAGTTTTAATTAAAAAATATTTTCTATAGAAAAGCATCTAGTTAAACATCTGTTCAATGAATTGTTTAGTTATGAAATATCAGTGACTGGAACTTTATACTAAAATTTGAGTAAATTTGCAATTTTCTTTTTCTATTTTACAACTGTCGACAATTTCATTTCTTGTGCTGTTTTTTCTCTGCTGTTTAATAAACTAATAGCATCAGCAGTATTTATGACCCGTTCGTTATACATAAAATAACATAATTTTTGGTAATAATATGGCAATACTATTCTTAAAAAAGCTTTTTTTGGAAAGCTCCACACGCCATCAATGTTTTACGTTTTTCTCTTCAAGGAATGTTTAATGTTATTAATGTGTAGATAGATTAAAGTTTTAAATATTTTTTTTTTTTATGCACATATTCGAAATGCTTCAAAACATTTTTTTATGATTATTTTCAGATGTCAAAAAAAATATTTTGGTAACTATTTACAAGCATTGAGCAGTGATTAAAGATTTATTTTAACCGTGAATTGCGATGATGCCTTTGGCTTTTACTTAATAACAAAATCAATATCAACTTACGAAATATTACAATTAGAAGCCCCAACGAAAACGATTATACTTAGTTTAATTATCAAATGTTTTGTGTGAGTTATGCTCGACATTGTTGTTTCTTATCCTTATTTTTTTCTAGATGATCGTAAAAAATCCATTTTTATAGAAAAAAAGAGCTTTTTGGACCTTTTTTTTATTAAAGAAGAGTTAAGTATGTTGAAAAGTGAAGGATGTGATGAAGACTTGAAGAAGGAGAAAAAATTGACTCCCCATCGGAAATGGTTTTTTTGGAACTTTTTTTTGTGTGTTATGTGCACGCGACATGAATCAAATTTTCATTTTGATGTTTTTCAGTTCCGATCATGATGTCGTGTGATATGTTTCTTTTTTTTTTGCTGTGTCTATAATGCCATTTGCCCTTCACTCCCTAGATTGACACAAAGGGGGTATTTCTAACAAGTGCCATCGTATCGTCAACATGTTCAGTGCCCTATAACTCTGTTCATAACTCGGTGACTGCGTAGAATTCGCTGTTATTCTTTTCATCAGTAGCTTGTTGCTGGATAAGTTGCTCGTTCGGGGGTGGTGGTGGCAATGGCTGATTGCTATTCATGTGTTGTTGGCTATTTGGAGTATTATTCATGATGTTATTGTTTATCGAATTCTTTATATTGCTGTTATTTTCACTATTCTGTTGCTGTTGATGGCTGTTGTTGTTATTGATGTTATTTAAATATGGCGGCGGTGGGTTTGATTCAAATGAACTGATTTTTGGCAGTGGAACTGCTTTACCAGTTGGTCGTTTTTGGGTGTAAAATCTAGAATTGAGGAACAATTTGTGAATTATTTGTTATGATGGCAATCAATTATAAGCATTTCTCTCTCACCTATTTACTGGTATTTCGTTGCTCCCTAAACTATCATTCTTGAATGTCTGAACTGATGGAATGTCTGGTAGAGGACAACTCTGAATAGAAGGCCGTTGATTCGATGCATTATTGGTGGCCATTTGAACTGGTGCTGTTGGCGCTGGTGCCGCCATTTGTGGCTGACCATTGAACTTGGGTATTGGAACTGTTGGAATTACGGCTGGCACCAGATTCTGTCGCATTTCATTATGCTTTGCACCATAGCGTCCCAATGTTGAACATTTATAAATTTGCTTGTCGCGTTCGAAAATTGGATTTTCCATTGCTGAATTGTTTTGAGCCGGAATAGTGGTTGATTGAACATAAATTGAATTGTTTGCAGTCACAACGGCCATTGTTGCAGAGGGTGGTGCGGGTGTATAATTGGATGTCGTAACTATATACTGTTGTTGTTGTTGCTGTTGAATGGGCATCTGAGACATTTGTGTCATTTGCACGGATTGTGTAGGATTCATTTGCTGATTACCCAATGGCTGATTGACTAGTTGTTGTTGCTGCTGTTGATTTGGATTCGCTTGATAAGTTGGATTCATTTGAGCCATTTGTCCTTGAGTTTGGGCCATAGCTTGTGCTTGGGCTTGCTTTCTACGCAATGTTTGATACTGTTGTTGCTGGTAAATTTGTTGTTGTTGAATATAAATTTGCTGTTGTTGCGTATAATTTGGATTTCCAGAAATGGTTTGCGGTGGATGTGCCGATGTTACACTTGTTATTAATGGTGGCGGTGGCAAAGAATCAGTAAACGATGCGTTCGGATTGTGTTGCTTATAATGAGCATATTGAGCCGCTTGTAATTGCTGCTGGGTTTGATAAATGTTTGGTGGTTGCGGTTGAACGTGTGGATGTGGATGCGAATGATCTGTGCAAGCTGTAAGAGAGTTCATAAACATATAACATTTGCTCTCAATTGAAGCTTTCATTAAAAGCTCACCACTATTTTGTCTCATATGATTGGGACTATGATGACGTCCGAGTGTTTGAGTTCCCATTCCCATTTGACGCATATTCGGATGCATGAGTTGCTGTTGTTGTTGTTGCTGTTGTTGAGCTTGCATCATTTCATGATGCTTATTTTTATTTGGATGTTGAAGTGTATGTGATCCACTAATGACCGGTGGACTGTAATGATGCGAAAACAGAAAAAAAGGTTTTAATTAATCTACTTTCAAGTATTCTGCATCAAGTTTCGTTAAATTCGTACCCATTTTGCTGTCTTGGCAATGTGCGATGAGCCATTGCTTGATGATTTTGCATGAGCTGTTGTTGCTGTTGTTGAGCAATTGCATATTGTTGTTCTTCCACCTGGGCATAATCATTGCGCTTGCGAATGTAAATCCATGTGTGGGAGTCAATGAAAATCTACGAAAAACAAAAACAAAATTTTATCATCAAAATTTTATGGGAAATCATAAAATTGAGCTCATGCGACTATTTAGTAACTAACTTTACCATTATTGTCAAAAGACAAGCTGCTAGGAACTAGCAATGAGCATGAGAACAAGTCCAAGGAGACCGCCTTCGCATAGACCCCGCGTTGCTACTAAGTAATTGTAATGAATCAACTTGCAGTCAACTAGAGCAGTAAGTCCTTAAAATATTCATAAGTTTTATTGACGTTTTATCCTTTTTTTTTCGAGGATATCAAATGCATTACCTGTCAATAACCTCTCGCTGGTGTTTAAGTCTGATACAACTGAACTTAGTTTCGGTTGAAGTCCTGCTTTTGCAAACAATTCTTGCGATACTTTTGAAACAATTGTCATGGAATTCCGTGCGCTCATAATTGCATTTTGAGATTCTCGTAATCGCTGTGTAAAAGGATTCGCTCGCATACTTTCACATTGAGTATAGTAAAGTAAAACATCTGATGGCATTCCTGATGGCGATTGTGAGACTAAATAATCTGCTGGATCGGCACACAAATCACCAATGGCAACGGAAACAGATAGATATATTCCTGACATGAGCCACGATCCAGTTACAGCAACTAAGCCGCACACAGAAAACAAAATCAATGCACAGCGAGAATGACGTGCAACACCCACTAACAACACAGCACAAAGAACAAGAAGCAGAGCCAATATTGCAACGGTTCCAGGCCAACGTATCAATTCATATTGATCGCCTCTCTGTAAATGACAATTTAGTTTCCCAATTAATGTCTAGAAAAACATTTTTCCCTCATAGAAAAAAATGAGCAAAGAAAATTCAACCATCAAAGTTTGCACACCAAAAAAAGGAAAACTTACATTGAGAACATGACTAAGGGAAATTCCCATTAAAGGCCGTCGTATGTCGCCAGCAGCATTTGTAGCAATGGTAATATTTTTTGAAACCATTTCCAGTGAATTCATGAGCATTGAGAGGGCAGTCTGATTTGAGACTGGTTCATCAAAAATGTCCCGCAATTCATTCAACTGTGGTCGTATTTTTTGTGTCAACGTGTGCTCCAAAGCATTCGTTTGATTACGAACTGACGAGACGAGATTATCAACCTTCCGGCCGGCGGTTAAAACTTCAAGAAGTCCATTGTGCAAATCATCATTTCCGTACAGTCCTGAATGGAAAAAGGAAACGAGCATTTTGTTAAAATCATATCGCAAATTCAAAGCTATTGAAACTAAATTGAATGCCAAAGAGAGAATTTGACAAAAAATAGAAAAACAAAATCAAAACGCTGACCGCATATAAATAAATAGTTTTCAATCATGCATGGTGTCTCATTATGAGCAGTATATTGAGCATGTATTGTGTGTAATCGCGGAGAGTCGAGAAGTCCAGATGATAAATTTATTTATTTCTTTCTTCTTCTGTTTGCGCAACATTCATATTTGAGGTCATTAAAAAATAGCTTTTTATGATAACGAAATTATAAAATTTCTATTTACAATATGAGTTTATGATGAATCAACTTGAGAATTTAAAACTCACCCAATCCGATTGCAGCACAACATAAAACTGTAACGATCGAAAGCGTAACTTTTAAGCTGGTTATGGAATGTGCTGGGCGAGGCTTTCGATCGCAACAGCGCGACATTAGATAGAGCAGTAGACAGAAAAGAGAAATGATGAGAAGGGCAGCGGGTATAGAACCCATAATGCCGAGACTCTGAAAATGATTAAATTTTGTGATTTAGATATCTCTATTGATTTTACAATTGAACCGATGCTTATTATACGCTAACAATAGCAAGCTCTCACCTCAAGATAGATTTCATCAGTCGGTCGAAATGTGTTATTTGTGCGGTGAAATGTAATGTTCAAATGTGGCAATGAATGAAGAATTTTCGCTAAAATTGGAACCTGATATTGGTCCTCGAGTAAATTATCGTAGCCCATAATTGTCATCGTTTTCTTTACAACACTAAATACATTTAATTAACACACTTTTCTTTTTCTTTTTGTTGAGGAGAAAAAATTTATTTTATGCAATTTTTGTTTCAAAAAAAAAAAAAATATTTTTTTCACTTGCAAATTTTCGTTTTTTCTTTTCGGTTCAGGACAATAAATTATCTCACATTTTTTCTTCTTTGTTTCTTACACACACCGTACGTTGCATACGCACACATTCACAGAAAATTTTCCCTTCTTTTTTTTTTTTTTCGGAAAAATGAACCGTAAAAAAGGACGAAGGAGGAAAATTTTAAATTCTGAATTTCAACTCATTTTACTGCACTTTCATGCAATTTCTTGTTGCATCCTTACAACATAGTGAATCCTTTATATGAATCACATATTTTTCAGTAAGAAAATTGACAATTAAACCGTTTAATTAATTTTTTTCTTCACAAATTTAGTTGGAGTTTACAGATTTGTGTACGGGCACACCCTACGCGAGTTTGTTGAAAAGTGGCAAATGAACGTAGGAAAAGCCAAAATGAATTTTCTCTTTCTCGCAAAATAGACTTATATCGGGGGAGGAAAACTCTCCCTATGCTCGCGAAAATGCAATTCTCCCATAAAATATCTCTCGCTCAAATCAAATATCTCGTGAAAATCTTTGACTTGTTCCCAAACAACAATTAAATATCTCTTAAAATATATATATATATTTTTTTAATTTAATTATTTGTCAGATCAAGATGATCAACGTTCTAAATAAAATCTTCCAGGATGGGTTTTATCGTTAATTTCTTTCAAAATTTGGCTTAAAAAATCTGAATAAATATTTGATTATGATTTATGCTTAATTTGCATAAAATATGAATGAAGAGAGTCATTCAAAAAAAAAAAAAATACTTTGTTCCATCACCTTTCTTTATTTTCACAATTTTTCTCTCTGCGGATTTCGTCGGCGGATTCATTCATACAAAAAATAATTTGAATAAGAGAAAACTCTCCAAAAAAAATGAATGATTCCAGGACAATGATGGTTCGGCATATAAATTTTTTCCGTGGAAATACTTTTAGTAGAAAATTGCTCAGAAATTTTTATTGCGATTATTTAGTTTTTATCAGTAAAAAAAATTTAATTAAAGGGGTAAACGATTTACATAACAAGTTGAATGTGATAGAAATAAATAGAAGTTTAATATCATAGTGAAGGGTCATCGTTTCAAGAATTATACTGTGAGTAAAAGTTTAGTAAAATCTAAGAAACATATTGCAACTACATATCTTTTTTACATTAGAAAACAAAAATAAGCAATGAATCATTGAATCAATTGAAGGTAATAAATTAGTCACTACAAACTTGACTGCAATGTATAATAAGGTTGTTTACCACAACAACAATAATGAGTGTGATAACCAATCACAGGAAATCGTTATTAAGCTTAACACAAACAAATTTGAGAAAGTTCTGTATTACCGCGATGAGGGAAATGTAAGAGAGCATGCAACAGGATGCAATTAATTACAAATTCATACTAAATTGTTTCCAATTTTAGATGAATATTGTCGTCAGTTTATTTGCGCATGAGAACGACGAGAAACGTGTAATACGTTTTAAGAAATTTCCCCTTGATGCATCAATTGGTAACATATCCTAAACGTCCTACAAATTAATAAGAGATTAGAGCTATTTTTTCTACTTAGCACTCGAATGTCGTTTGGTTACATTTTTTTAAATTTACATTTCTGAATTTCGGTGGGTTTCAGACACGAGCAACCAGCAAAATATCAAAAATGAGCTGATGTCCTTCGTACGATTTGAGGCGTTATTGCAAAAGTATTTTGAGAATTCGGACCATTTCACCGTCGTTCCAAAAATAGTATACTTCGATGTAGACGACTTACATGCTCTGAATAGTTATTTAATGCGTGACCGTCCGGGTAAGAAAATAAATAGAAAACAATTTTTTGTCGTGGCACCACAATTTTATTGCGTATATTTCATGACCTTTAACTGTTATTTCTTATAGTTATACGAAGAAATAAAATAATAGGCCATAAATATGGTTTGTTATATCGTGATGTAGCCTTCTTACCAAAAGACATTTGCTTGATGAAGTCGCTAAATGGAGAATTCCGAGACTCACCAACGATTTGCATCGAGATAAAGACAAAGCAAGGCTACGAGATGGATGATGAGACTGAACTGATATTTGGAGTTAAAAAATGTCGGTTTTGTTATTTTCAGGTAATGCCGGTATTTATTGCATTCGATATCATTGCGATAACAATTTTCATTAACAGTATCTAAAACTCCGAAATGCCAGAATCAGCAGCGTGTCAAATTACTGTCCAATTGATTTATTCTCCGGCAATGCAGAACGCATGAATCGTGCGATTGAAGGCTTGATGGAAAACCCTCAAAATAATTTAAAGATATTTCTTGATGGCAAAATGGTATTCAATGAGTATTCGGGTGATAAGAGTGCACTTCACAGAGCCATGACTAGTCTATTTCCTGACGTTGCTAATTCTGAAGGGTAAAAACGATTCTTTAGTTTATTACCTCATTATACAAAAACTTATTAATTTTAATTTATTCACAGACAAAAAATTTTATTGATCAATTTAATTCGCAAAGTGCTAATCAAGGATTTTACAGTCTGTGATTGCGTTGTAGATGTTTATGCGACAAATAAGAATGATGATGTAAATATACATTTGCGGGATTGTGATTACAAATATCCACAACTCCCGCGCAATTGTATCCTCAGTAGCATCCTCAACGCTCAACATTTAGTGAAGGAAAATTTCCATAAAATGGAAATTCTTGAAACACTTGAAGAACCTGTTAATTGTGATCACAGTAAAACACTACTTGATTATCAAATCGGGTCAACAGCTTTAGATTGTTCCGTCATGATAACGCTCCGACGTCTCAATGGGAATTTGGACGTTAGCAGGTAAAATCGCAAAACATATTTAGTCAAAAGTAATTAATCAAAACTGGTTTCCAATAAACAGTGGCAACTTAAGCAAGAATCATTATGTGACAATTCCAAAGGCATCCAAAGAACATCATCATAACAATTTCCTGGCGAATGCCACCATTGTGGATCTCGATCTTAAAAAAGACACAATGGCTCACTTTCGCAAGTACAAGAAACAGTATCACGAGAGTAAAATCGCTTATTGCGACTTCATGGAGAGCAAAAAGATTAAATATTTTGATTAGAATCTAAAATTTCCTTTCTGCTATTATAAGTAGTTATTAAGATTTATTACAAATATTCCTTTTAAGAAAAATAAATAAATAAAAATTAAGTACAAAAATGATTAATGAAAATATACTCGTATGACAATTTTAATTGCGATAGAAATATTTTCCATGCCACTAAATTGCGGGCCATTTTTTTGCTATTTTCATAAAGAAAACAGTAATTTCTTCAAAGCGAATGAAAAGTTTTAATTACTTAATAATTACCTTTAGTCCTTTACAACCTTTGTTTTCGAGATTGTTAGTTTTTCGCTTGATTGTCACGCTCAATTTGAGTGAAAGAAGTTTTAATGATAGGAGGAGCATGAAAATGAGAACGGAAGCGAGTCATTGGTTTAATCTTCGGGCCAGCCGCAATACGCGCATGTCAGCAACGTGATAAGACATAAATTCACATTTCAAAAAGACGCTAACAGGTCCTTTCTTGCGGTATTGAATATTTTGTTTGTTTGTTTGATTCAATAAACGCGACATTCAGCGGAATTAATTTGCTCGTCAGAGCTTGAAATTTACATTTTATGGAACAGTAATTTACGCGTGTGATTTTCATTAATTAAGATGTGACGAATTTAATGAATCAGTGAAAGAAGGGTTTAAATTATTAATGGAAAAATAAATATATGTATGGTGGAACGTGCTCTTATGCATGCACTAAAACACCAAACCCATATTCAAAATTGCGGCATTACATTTTATTGTTTCGCTTGTAAAGCTTTAGTTGAAATTATGAATTTATAAGCTCAAAATAATATAAAAAACTGAACTTTTTCACGACCCATCGTGTATACGCCGCACAATTTTTCATTAAATCTTACGAATGTTGCTGTTCATTTTGCGTGGTTTATAAATTCGGTGTATAGTTGTTGCTTGCTTTTGCTTGGCTAACTCAATAAATGTGAAACTAAATTGATGTAAAGCTTGTTTTGTGCCGACCAGATCGCCTGCGAGTTAATTTGACTTTTTCATTTTCAGCCTTCAATTGTATGCGTGAGAAAATTTCGCGTTTTCTCAAACCACCCAAAAAAAAAAACAAAAGAAGAAAACACAAAAGCTTAATGCCCAAAAAATATCCCGAAAAGAAAAAAAAAAGCTTATACATGTTTACACAGTTTCATGACTTCAAGTTGTGCTTACACATTTCTGGCTCTGCTATGGAAATTAATTAAAATCACTATTTTGTGTGCTGTGTTGGGTTCGTGGTGCTCAAAAAAAAATCTTTTTTTTTTTCTTTGCATTCTAGGACTTTTTATAGATTAAAATATGTTAATTGGACAGAATTAATTTAGCGACGAAGCGAAAGTTTCGTTTCGTTTTTTATTTCATCTTTGATGATTAAAGCGTACAGACGTAAAAATTTTTCGGTGACCGAACAGAAATCTCCTCCTGAAAGTTTCACAAAATTGATAACAAATTTATGTATCACAGTGTAAAGGTGAAGTGAAATTTGGAATATTTTCAGAAAAAAAGGATTTCGCAATTTGGATTGTAGCGAAAGTTTGTGAAATTTTTGAGAAAAAATGGTAAATTTTTTGAAAACTTTTTTTTTGTTTGAATTTTGAAAACTTTGGGAATACATTTGTTTAAAGTGCGGTAAAAGAAAAATTCAGTGCCAATTGTGCAATAAATTGCGACTGGACTTGCAACAACGGAAAAACGAAAATAAAAGTGTTCAAAACCTTTCATTATCGCGAAAGTCCATCAAAGTTTACTTTGCATTTTTATGATTAAAATTGCATCAAATTATGCCACAAATTATGCAATTTCAGTTATCGTGGGTTGACATAAGAAAATTTCCTTCAATTTTCCTTTAAAGTTTTTCATCAAATTCATTTTTTCCCTTTACATTTTTGTACTTTCCCGCCAACATGAAAACTGCATTCATTGTGAAACATGCTTTACGAATATTCAAATTGTTTGCTGATAAAGCAAAATTTCCGCAAATGATTTTATTTTTACGATATTATGAGTCAATAACGCAGATTACATATCTTCATAGGAATGGCAAGAAAGCAAAAGAAAAATAACGTTAGGAAAACCTTGTCGGGTCGAATAGCAAAAAAAAAGGAATTTCCCCCGCACCATACAAGCGAAAGCTCTTTATCGATTTTCTTTTCGCCACTTGACCATTAATTTGCCTTTATAATTTTTCTTCAACTGTTGTTTTCGATTCTCGTGAATTTCTCGAGTTTATTAAAAAAAGAAAAGTTCACACAAACGTTAAGAAAGTTCTCCCTTTCATTTCACACAAAAAAAAAAGAAAAACATTTTTCTTCTTTGACCCAAATATGGTAATATCACATTGCTCGCTCTCTTACGATGTGGATTTCGCTCGAATGGTCGCTATACATATTAGTGAAATGAACAAGGGTTTACTGCCCAACAAACGAATAATTGCTGTTACACATTTACTGAGAAAGTTTTCTCTTCTTAAGTTTTTTCTTTCGTTCATTAATTTTTTCCTTTTGAATATTTTGCTGGAACCTCACACATCTAAAAGCGCCCGATCCAAGTTCTTATAAGCCATAAACACCCCCACACATGCATAATGTACACTCGACAATTTCATAACTTTTGTTTCAGTTCAATGCACTTTTCTCTTATCATGATTGACTTAAAGTTATTTTCCTGTAAAATATTTCCTTCCATTTTGCGCGTATCAGGCATGAAGTGAAGACCTAAAGAAGCTTTGACTATAATAAAAAGTGATATCTAAAACTTTCTTATAAAAAGCTTAATTTTGGGAGAATGTTTCATTTTAAAGTTGTTTGTTTGCTTATCTTTTTAGTGCTAAGTGCTTATTGAAAATTTGGCGAAATAAATAAAAAAAATATTTAAAAAGTGCAAAAGTAAATTTTTGAATCAAAACTTTTTTGACATATTCGATAAGAAAACAGGTATTTTGGTTGGTGTCGAGTCGTTAATGCTGTTGTTGTGCATCATAGCAGTTACATTTTTATTCTAGCGGCCATTGCACTATTTTTTTTTGCTGTTGTTGTTTTGCTGCTGAAAATTTGTCATTTTTTATTGGTTTACAACACGCTTTAAAAGCTTTCAACGAGCTTTTTATTTTTCTCATAGATGACACAAAAAATAAAACTTAGCGACGTTGCACTCTTGTACAAAGTTATTGTCGTGCAGAATAAAATTCATCGAATGTAACGAATTACTTCACAATACTCGTCGTGATGAAAAAAAAACTGTTTGTGTGTATTTATGGTGTCCATAATGTGTAGATGTCTTATCAATGTTTTTCGTTTTTTCTGTTTTTTTTTTTTTTTTTGTGGGAAATGTAATAAATAAATATCTAATTAAATGTGAACAATAACGCAGGCGAGCAGTCAAGACGAAGAAAGCTTAGGCAGTGAAATTAATCAACCAACGATTGTTGAGCAGCCGTCCACATCGGCCGGAAAGCAATCAGTCTTTGAGCGTTTGAGTCAAAATCGAAAGAAATTAGCCGTTACGGGCATATTTAAGGGTGGAAAACCCGACACCACAAGTAAAATTCCAACGAGTCCGAGTTTAGCGATAAAAGTAAATACACAAGTGAAAGATCAACAGCAAGAGCCGAAACGATTCTTCGAGAGCGCAATGATGGAGCAGAGCGCAGACGCAGGCAACAATAACAATGGTATGGAAATGGACAAAACAATCGCCAATAGTGATGGTCAAGCAGCTGCAAAGCTCGGAGCTAATTTGAGTGAAAAGAAATTAAATGGATCAGTTGTGAATACAGTTGTATCTGGTAGTGGTACAATTAATAATAATTCATTGATAAGTTCAAAAAGTGGCTTAAATCTGAAACCTGAAACGCCCGACGACGACGGTTACGCACTAGGCAGTAACCTCATTAAGTCACCAAATCAGGACACTGAATTTTATTCGGTTACACCAGCGAGAGAAAAGAGTGCAGTAGCCTCTTCACGCTGGGGAACACGGGGCAGTGGAAGTCCTGGTTCGGGTGAACCAAATAGCCGTCCTTTGAGTCCATCGATGGATAATTATAGTGAATCTGGTTCTCATGGACTCGCGCGACCAAAATCACGTCAAGAAATGCCTGGCAGCAGTGGCGGTGGTGCTGTTACTGCTGCCGCTGGTGGAATGGCTTATCCAAATTCACGTTATAACGTATCAAATTTCTGGAAGGCTCGTCGCATTATGTTCTATCGCAATGGTGATCCATTTTTCCCAGCCGTTGAATTTCGCTTTAAACCTGGACGCGACATTTCGACGCTTGACAAATTGCTTGATAAAATCTCATCGCGTATGGATTTGCCTCGCGGTGCTCGATACATTTTTTCAATGGATGGCGATCGCAAAACATCTTTGGATGAATTGGAGGATGGTTCATCGTATGTTGTATCGTCATTTAAACAGTTTAAGGTAAGTTTACATGCTTCGGGAGACTTTTTTTCTTGGATAAAGAAAAAAGTTATTTCAGCAACATGAAATTGCAAAAGTGCCATTTATTAAAATGAATTAATTTCCAAATATTTAAGTTAAGCTCTTTCTCTGCCTTTCCCTCTCTCCCCCCAAAAAAGCAACAAAATTTACCTCATTTTGCGGGCGAGAAATCGATAAATTTTGCTTTTTCTTATTGCTATAAGCATGTCGTGCTGTAAGGGTTTATTGAAGTCAAAGAGGCAACAAAAAAAAAGCGCGCTGGGCAAGGAAATAAAATAGCCATGTCGTGAACGCGGTCAAATATTTTTATTGAGTTCAAAATCATTTATAATTTTTTGTTTTCATTTTTAGAGCTTTCTAGAGATTTTCTTTTGTTTGTTATGCGTGAATTTGTGTGAAATGTGTTCTGGTATGCGTGAAAGCGTGCATCGTAAGAGGAATTTTTCGATATCCGGTAACTCTGTTGGGATACGAAACGATACATGTTTACCTGCAGTTAAGAATATTTAAATAATATCGAAAAAAAGAAAGAAATTCTCTCGCGCAACAATCGGCAGAAAAAAAGAAGCATAGAAAAGCTCAAATTCGTGTCATAAATCCTGCAAGAAAATAATTTTCGCAGATTTATGATCGGCAAGGTCATTTCCATCCGAAATCCGTTTGATATTGTGGAAAATCATGCAAATCATCCATATCAGAAGTACTTGGAAATGGTTTAAAAAAAGAAACTCTTGCCGTTGTTTCACGTGCACTGAATTCACGTCCTTTTCCATTCGCAATCGCGTCCCAGCAAACGGAATAAATTTTCTTATTGAAGGTTCTTTGTTTTTTTTTGCCGTTTAGCAACAGAAGCGAGTAATTTCGAAATGATTTTCTTTCCAAATGTTTTCAAAATATATGAAAATTAACATGAATCATATTATGGACGTATAACGTGTTTGATCAGTTTCACCAAACCCTTAAAAATAAAAGTTGATATGCAAAATTCATAATGGACTTTTCTCATATTTTTCAAAATTGCCACTTCCCGTTTCGCCCTGCGAACAACGGTACATTTGCATTATAATCAATTTACTTAAAGTAATTCTAAGTAAATTATAAGCACAATTAAGGTCAATGAAAATTGACTGTTGCGAGGGTGTGACGTGGTTAAGGCAATTTACTTAAAGCTCCGTTCATATTTCATGCTTCTTGATTGTGATTTATGAGCTTTCATTCGATCAATGAATGATTGAAGGAATCACGTAAAACTATTTTGCAATCAATTTCCATTAAAAAAAGCAACATTCGTGAACACGTAATAGGAAATTGAGAACTTGATTAGCACATATGAACGTCATTGTGCGCTAATGAGATTGCCAGCCAGTATGTCAACAGAATTGTTAACATCATGCACATAATATGCGAAGCTTGTCCAATTTACATGCAAATTGCAGGCTCGACCGCTTTTAAAGTGTAATGCACCACGCCGTAACAAATTCTTAAGAAAAGCTTGAAAATATGTCAGCTAGAAAGCTTTCTCTCGCTAAATGTGCTTTTAATTATACACTTCCTGTACAATTTCGTATGCTGATGCAGAAAAAATTATGACACATTATGTCCCTGAAACTTTAACACTTTTCGGTTTCAAAAATTGGCCATTTCTTTGTCATTCGGAACGTTTATCGCTCTGTCGAGATCTCTGTTTTCATAATTAGTCTCTCCAACCGTTTCTCAATTGACACAAAACACCATTAAAAATGGACATTGCGTGTATGTTAACATGCCATAAAAATTTCTTAATAACTATTTCGAAGGATTTCTTAAAAGATTTTCGATTTTACTTTTTTTTTCGCGCGCCTCAAAACGTCCTTCGCCGTTTTTTTTTTTTGAACTCATTTTTCAGACTTGTATGTGGGTGTATTGTTTTTAGGAGAAACTGTCAAAACGATTATTTAATTAAAGACACGTTGAAAATCCTGACCGGAACAATGAAAACATTACATTACACCAACGGAGGGCGGAGGGAGTAGACTTGAAACATTATTTGTTTTTGTTATGTCCTTGCAGCGGATTTCGGGAGGAATGTGTGATTTTAACTGTAAACCTCATTTCATATATTTTCACGATAAGAATTCTTTTTTAACAAATTAAATTTTATTGCGCAATAAAAGTGCAATTTTGTTGTTGATGAATTCACGCAAAGCGACACATAAAATGTATGAAATTTAGATTTAATTACTTTTCGCGTGACACGACTCATGGATGAACAATTTGTTGTTTTCTTTCTTTTTTCATTTGAATTATAATGCAAGAAAAGAGCTCGCTTTTCTTTAACATTCTTAACTGACCTTCGGATCGCCACAGCAATGGAATGTCTTATTCCGCGAAACATGAAAGAAACGTAAAAATTTGCTGCTGAAAAATGTCGAAGAAAATTTATGTGAGTTTATGGTCATTTCAGTGGCTTCAAAACGCTCCACTATCACTTCAATCTTTGAATTTTCTTTTGATTCATGGATAGTTTAATAAGCACAAAAAGAAACTTCCAGAAACTAAAATTTCCATAAATTTGTTGGAAATTTTCTTTTTTTTTGTTTTGTTTTTCTTTTCTTAACATTCATTTAATGTCTCGTGGTGTTGAGGGTGAGAGCCTCGTTAATGGCACTCGTAAGTCGTGTAAATAAAGGGAGACGAGATATATCGCGTAACGCAAAGCGCTCTGCATGTCGATGTCGAAAGTTTGATAGCGCAGCGCAAAATAGGAAATACCGTAAAAAATAATTGTCCCCAATCATAAACTGAGACTAAATGATACGCTTAACACAAAAGTCCCCGCGCGCGCGAGCTGTTATGCAAAAAAAAGAGAGCTTTTGAATGACGGGCTGTTATGGTTGTTGTTGTCGACGTGTATGTGTAGAAGAAGCTTTGCATGTATTTACAAATGTTGCCTCTTTCTCACATGGCTCAGTACTATCAAGTCGAAGGAGTCGTTTATGCTTTTTTTTTTTGTTCTTCTGCAAGTCGTATGTGTCAGTTGATGGAAAACTTTTGAAGCGACCAGCCGCGAACCTTTTTCTATTTCGTATTTAAGCTCAACGAGCCCGCTAGACAAACATTCAGGGAATATTTTTTTTTAAATAATTTGATTTAATAGTGAATTTAATAATTACTTAGTGCAATTAATTTGAAATAATGTACGACAGTGACGAAGACTTTTCATTTGTGATCCTGTCGAGAACGCATCGGTTTGTTAACAAGGTTCGATGGAATTTGTTACCATATTGGTAGAACGGAATTTTGTTGGGGAAAAACCCAAAATAAAATTCAATCAAGTTTTTCACGGCTTGAGAAAATTTATCGGTTCTTGGCACGAATTTTCTCCTGTGGTTACGTAAAAATAAATAAATAAATTCTAATTATAAATGGCATGAAATGCATTATGAACTGATATTGAATTAATAAATTCTTATCAAATTTTTACAAATCTCTCTCTCTCTCTCTCTTTCGTTAAAATAACATTCAGCCCGCAAGTTACGGCAAGAAGGTGAGTAGTGTGAGTTCAACAGACTTTAATTGACTTTTGACATTGATCTATGAGGTGTATAGTATTCAGTGGTGATCGATTAACATTCCATTTCAATATCGTCTACCATAGAATGGCGTATGGTACCAATCACCGGGCAACCAAGGATGGGGCGGAAATCGTAGTCGTAAATCTTCCGTAATTGATGCCGATAATTTACCATCGTCGAGTCTAAAGCCAAGCGCTGGGCGTGTCATAAGGATAATTAATAATAATGATCACAGTGTTCAGGTATGAAATATTTATTGTTGATTTTGCTAATTAAAAGCTCACGCAAAAAAGCTTTTTGAAAGAAATATTTATTTTTTTTTTTTTGCAAATTAACATGAGCTTTTTTAAATCAAGATATATTGAATCCTTTCATGACGCTAATTCACGTTCAAATCCTTGAGTTTTTCAGTTCTCACATTTTAAAATTGCTCATTTAAATTGACGTCTCAAACATTTTTCACAGCCGCTTTAAGCGGCATATTGAAGGAGCTTCACACGAAGGGCTCATTTGTAAAAAAGAGAAGTGGCGAAATTTGCATTTTTCATCGTCTATCAAAACAGCGATTTTGTTCCTTTAACGAAATCAATGCTGGAAAATTTGCATAATATTAAATGCATGGTTTTCATAAAAAAAAGCTTTCGGTTTCAATGGCTTTCACTCTTTGAACTTTTTTTTTTTGAATGAAATTCTGCGATTGACGTAAGCAACTTGAAACATGCACAAAAAAGCGCCAAACAGCTTTAAAATATTGTCTTGCTGCGAATTTTATTCTTTTCTTTTTTTTTTTTGGCTTTTAAAGCTCTCAACCGATTTAATTTATGAACATTTTCGTTACAACTTTCTTTCTTTATTGTCAACATTGCCGAAATGAAAACGAATTACATGTTAAAAGCTTTCTATTTTCCGATTACATCCCCCACAGTGTCGTGTTTTATTAAACTTGCGTACATCACAGCCATTCGAAGAAGTCCTTGAGGATTTAGGTCAAGTATTAAAAATGACAGGAGCCAAAAAAATGTATACCAACACGGGACAGGAAGTGCGTAGCTTTTCCCAATTAAGGAATGAATTTGCGGAAGTCGATACATTTTATTTGAGTAATACATCAGCTGCTCCTATAATTCCATTGGGTCCTGGATTAGTAGCTTCACCAATACGAAGGTCAAGATCTAGAGCAAGCTTATCAGGTGTCGATCCAAATGTTGAGGCTAAACCATCACTTGCTGTGCGCCAACAAAGAGCTCGTAGTAAGAGTCGACCCAGAATTTTGTATGCAGGTGAAAATGAAGTTGTTCGATCATCGATTTCTGCAAATGCTTCAGCAGCAGCAGCGGCGGCAGATTATTCTGTTGACAGCATGAAAGAAGATCCAACTCGTGTTGTAATAAGAGGACTTCGACGTACTTTCTATCCACCAATGCATCATGCTCCTGTTGATAATAGTCCACCAGATAAGAAACTTTTACTCGCTTGGGTGCACGGATACCGTGGCATTGATTCACGTCGCAACTTGTGGGTTTTACCGTCAGGTGAATTGTTGTATTATGTTGCTGCTGTTGCAGTTTTATATGATCGTGAGGAAGAAAATCAAAGACATTACACAGGACACACTGAAGATATTATGTGGTATGCATTGAACATTGATTTTTATCAATTAAAACCTAGTTCAATGATTTTATTATTTAGTATGGACGTTCATCCATCACGTGAATTAGTTGGATCGGGACAACGTGGCGGAAGAGATCGTAAATCGCAAGCTCACGTTCGCATTTGGAGTACAGAATCATTACAAACTTTATATGTATTTGGAATGGGTGAATTGGATACCGGCGTCTTGTCAGTTGCATTCTCTCAGCTTAATGGTGGAAGCTACATTTTAGCCGTCGATGCTGGACGTGAAAGTATTTTATCAGTTTGGCAATGGCAGTGGGGACATTTATTGGGCAAAGTTGCGGTTAGTTTTCAACTTAAAGTTCATTATTTGGTTTTAATGTTTTGAATTTCTTAAATTTTAAAGACCCTACAAGAAGGACTATCAGGAGCAGCTTTCCATCCATTGGATGACAATTTGTTAATTACACATGGTCGAGGACATCTTGCTTTTTGGCACCGTCGTAAAGATGGTTTCTTTGAAAAAACAGATATCATTAAACCGGTAATTTATATTTTCGTGAGAGTTATGCAAATTTAATGAGTAATTTTCTCATAATTTTTATTAGCCCTCAAGGACTCATGTAACAAGTGTTCAGTTTGAGCCTGATGGCGATGTTATTACTGCAGACAGTGATGGTTTGTTATTGCTTTAATTGTAGACATACGTTTAAATGATTGCACAATTTATTTAATTTGTTCTTCCAGGATTTATAACTGTTTACAGTGTAGATGCTGATGGGGCATATTTTGTTCGAATGGAATTTGAAGCGCACAATAAAGGAATAAGTTGCTTGGTTATGCTATCGGAGGGAACTTTGCTCTCTGGTGGTGAACGCGATAGAAAAATTGCTGCATGGGATTCACTTCAAAATTATAAGAAAATCACTGACATTAAAGTGAGTTTAAATCTTTTGTTTTAATTGAATAAGTACCTAATTATATTTTTTTATTCTTGAAACTTACTTAATTCAGCTTCCCGAAAATGCTGGAGGTGTAAGAACGATTTATCCTCAACGTCCAGGACGCAATGACGGAAATATCTATGTCGGTACAACAAGGAATAATATTCTCGAGGGATCATTACAAAGGAGATTTAATCAAGTTATATTTGGTCATGGAAGACAATTATGGGGTTTAGCTGCACATCCGGAGGATGAATTATTCGCTACTGCTGGCCATGATAAGAATATTGCTTTGTGGAGACGCCATAAACTGATTTGGACATCACAGGTGAGTGATTTCTTAAAGTAGATATTCACTCAGAGATCATAAATTTATTTTCTTCTTTAGGTTGGATATGAATGCATTTCACTGTCATTCCATCCATTTGGTAGTGCTTTAGCAGCTGGCAGTAGCGAAGGTCATTTAATTGTTGTGAATGGTGAAACAGGTTCAACCATGTTGACATTACGTGTTTGTGGATCACCGTTGAATTGTTTGGAATTTAATCAAGTTGGTGATATGGTTGCAATTGGATCCCAAAATGGATCGATTTATTTGTTTAGAGTCTCTCGAGATGGATTTTCTTATAAGAGAGTTAACAAAATCCGAGGCTCCCAACCATTAACTCATATCGACTGGAGTTTGGATTCGTGCTTCCTGCAAACTGCAACGATTGATTTTGATTTGCTATTTTGGGATGTGAAAGCTCTTGCATCGGAAAAAAGTCCAATCGCGATGAAAGATACGAAGTGGTTAACACACAATTGTGTTGTTGGATTTATGGTTGGCGGCATGTGGAGCAATCGCTATTTCTCATCTCAAAACACACTCATTACAACAGCAACGCGATCAAGTGGACATGATATGTTGGCTAGTGGCGATGCTGAAGGTTATTTGCGATTGTTCCGTTATCCATGCATCACACCAAGGGCTGAATTTGCTGAAGCAAAGGTTTATTCAGGAACAATAGCTTGTGCCCGTTTCTTGTATGGAATGCGTAGTTTAGTCACTGTTGGAGGAACCGACGCATCTCTTATGATTTGGGAGCTTGCTGGTAATTATTTCTGATATACATAACTTGTGATGACTTATTTAACTTGTTAAATATTTTCTTGACAGATGAATAGCTAAATCTTCCACGCTGGAGGCGTGTGTCAACTACAAAGGGAATGGGTTCGTTGAATGCTGATCATTTTGATAAACCGTTGTTATCATCAATAAGAAGCCCGAATGGATGCGAACCCGGCTCCGCGACGGCTTCGGCTGCTGCACATAAATGGGTAAGTAAGTAATTGGAAAATGTGCCTCGCGTCCCATTGTGCTTGAATCCATGGAAAATTTTATTTTTTTCTTGTCTTATCTTTACAAATCGATGTGTGTTGCCTAGGAGCAAGCGTCCGACGACAACTCAAGCATGAATTCGGAGGAACCGATGAAGGTGGAAATGGAAGAGGACGACCCAATGAACCAGGAACAAATGCCAAGCCCGATTGAGGACACTGATGAAGGAACAATGGATACTGATGATCGAGTAGAATATGCTGTGTTGCTGCCCGACTCTTTTGCAATTCTCGATTAAAAACATTCGCACAACACAATTCCCTTTGCAACTTTTTACAACACACGACAAACATTTAAACAATTAGGCAAAAAACGGGTTCATTAATCATTTCAATTTCTTAATTGCGGCGAACTCAATTTGAGCTCCGAAATCAAAACAATTTGTTACTTGAATAGAAAACTTTTAATGAATTCCTTTTGAAATTTATAGAACTTAAGACAATTATTGAAGAATCTCGTTGAACATAAATTTTTAAACTATAATATAACGAGGAAATGCTGGAAATGTGCTTTGAATTGAATCGTAGGGATCTTTTTATACTGCCAACGATTTTTCTTAAAACTTTTTTTCTTGGTGAAATGCGCAAAAAACAAGGAAAAATGTATAGAAAGGCAAAGCGAAATGTTTTTTTCTGAAAATTTTTAAAGAAATCCGTAAAATTGATCGTGTAGATCGCGAAAAACGGAAACTAAATATTTAGATGAATAATTTTTTCAAGAAACATCTTGTTAGTTTAATGCTTTTTTTTTGTGAATACAGTTAAGTTGAACAGTCACACAATTAATTTTAAATGAAATATCTACATATATATTGAATTTCTTCTTCCTAAATCTTTTGTACAAATTATATGAGCACATACAGAAATCAGAAATGCAACAACATTCAACATTTTCCTTATATATAAGCATGAGATTCCATTAAAAATGATTTATTTGGGGATTTAATGAAAAAGTATACCAAAAATTATAATGTTATTCAAAATGAAACTCTATTAGCGAAGTAATGTGATAAGATAATGAAAACTATTATATAGCACATAATCGATATGTATCTTGAATTCATAAATATATTTTTAATCAATATCATCGTTATAATAATTGTTATTGAGTTTATCACTTTTGAATTTTAATATTTAATTTGATTTGTAGCTATTTGATATTTTAAAATAAAGTTTACAAAATCATTTTTGAAATGCTTCTGGGAAATAAATACATTATGTATGCTTATTTTGGGCTTCTCAGTTCTCCTATGCGAGGACCAAATAAACATAATTAATAATAATAATAATCAGTTATTCTTCACCTTCAATTCTTTTAACGGACATCATGAACCGAAAACCGTTTGCTGCTGGTCTTAACGAATCGGTTCTACCGTTTCGGTAATGAAAAAACTAATTTTCACATTGAATCCGAAATTGTCACTTGAAAATGAAAAGAATATTGGCTTAAGAATAAGTAAAGAAATAATGAAGAATAATCATAAAGATCGAAACATTAATTTATTAACACAAATTTTTTAATCTGTTTACAATTGAAGGGAGCAAAGTAAGTTCCGACCATAGTTAATTCGCCTTAGGGGAAGAATGAAAATAATATGTGTTACAAGAGCGAATTTGAAATGATACTTTCGATTTGAGCAAATTCGTAAAATTTTCTTTTCTAATATTTTGTTGTGGAATTATTTAAATATTCATTTTTAAGCATTATGTTTATATTTTAACTCCTTAACATATCGTTAATGCATTTATAAAGTGTTTTTCTACTTGATTTGAGTGGTAGTTGACGTAGAAACATGATAATGGTAGTGCTTTTCAGCAAAAATATGAAGTTCACTTTCTAGAGCACTGTGAAAAAATTGGAAATATCAATTTGGCTTAATTATAGGCCATTAAAGGTGAACAGTTAGTTTTAAATTAGTTAATTTTTTTATTTGTTTTAAAGTTTACATCATAAAAACTTGAGTTTAATTGTTGAATATAAAAACTGAAAAAAATATGCAATATTATTTTTTTTTTCAATGAGTTTTACCTTTGGCTCCAATTTAGTCAATTAAATTGCAAAGCAAAAAAATATAATATGCTTGAAAGAATTTCGGTCTATAATCAATTTCAATGCCTGTAATGCAATTTATTTCAGACATTATCACGATGGACGGACCGCGAACAATAGTTTTAAACCGACAAAATGGTGCTTTTGGCTTTACTTTGCGACACTTTATCGTATATCCTCCTGACGTACAGGATCCGAATGTAGTAAAAAAGTTGGCAGCTTGTGGTCTTGCCAATTTTTCACAACCTATGGATACGGTGTTTGTAAAGAAAGTAATACCTCAGTCAGAGGCTGAATACGCAGGACTTAAAGAAGGTGATCGACTTATAGCTGTGAATGGAATTCCTGTCTCTCTACAATTCCAATTTGCTGATATTGTTGCCACTATCCAAAAAACTCCAAAAACATTGGTTATACAAATTGTACCCAAGTGCTATGATATTTTACAAACCGTGAGTAATTTGCTATTGCATGTAAAGGCTACTTATAACAATAACAACCGACTGTGCAATTAGTTTTTTAGCGAAACAGCCCACAATCCTGAAACGAATCAACGTCCGCAACCACAAGTACCAGTGATATCGAGTTTAGTGCCCAAACGACCGGAACAATTTCAAAGTCAAAATTCCACAGAGAAGCAAGTTCAAGAAGCCCTATATAGTCCATTGCAAATGCCTGTGGTAAACAATAATGGCAACATCAATAATAACATTAACAACAATCGAAACTTTGTGTACCCCCGAAACAATCCGAAAATGGCTGTTGTGCAACCGCGGATATTGCAAAATCAAATACAAATAGCTCCCGAAATTCATCAACAACATGTGCAAGGTTTCAAAAACCAATATGAAGCATCACTCAATTCGAGTGAAGTAAAGGATATCATTATGTCTAGATTGAGACATCAAATAGAACAGAAAGAAGAGTTTCTGAAGAGACCTAGCAAGCCTCTAGTATTAGAGCCAATAATAAGTCAGCCAACAAATCATGACACAATGCAGTTTCAAAGAGGATTCAATTTGCAACAAAACCGATTGAAACCTACACCTGAGTGGCCCGAATTGAAAAGTGACTACGCCAAATCTCTGGAATCCATGCGACAACAACAATCAGTATCACAAGAACTTTCCGATATTCAAAGCAGTCGATTTGCTATAAGGGAGCAATTTTTTAAGGACAGAAATCCACACAATTCTAACGATGCATACTTTTCATTGCCCACCTCACCTTATTATATGCAAGACCAGCAACCTAACACATCATTTATAGGAAGTAGTAGTAGTGTTATTGAAGGAACGCCGCCAATGCTTGTAAATGAAAAAAGTGATGATCATAAGCATTTAAGATTAATTGGAACATCACCTATACCGTCACAAGGATTGCGAATTGTATCTGAACGAAAGCAGCAATTTGAGTCTGGACGTCCACTTTCACCCGATGGAATCGATAGAACTTCACTTTACAAAAGTGAACTGAGCAGGTATGAAAAATAAGAAAAAATAAATTGTGGAATTTTCGTTTTTTGATGTGCAGTTTATTTTTAGAATAAATACTAAACAAGTGGCAAGTAATGTTGCGTTGAGACGTCAAGTATTCGAGTCAAAGGCAAATAGCGAATCAGCATGGAGATGCTCTTCAGACGATAAAATCAAAGAAGATAAATATGCTGAGCCCATAATTAAAACACGATCCCTTTCAGCAGAATCAGTTAAAGATAATGATAAATTTTGCGACAAACTAATAAACGCAACGAATAAAAGAGAACGTCCGCGACCTGTACGAGAGAATTCTTATCTGACGGCTGTCCGAAGCTCACCAGAAGCGGTGACCCTGAGACAAAAAGCGCAATCAAATCAACGTACATTGAGCGATGATGATGAAAGAAAAACCAGAAGAACTTCCTATCTCAAGGCAACGGCTAGTGATGAGTTTCAATTTACTAGCGATACTGATCAGGCATCTATATCAATCACTCCTGAGGACGAAGAATGTCAACAGAACCCTAAAAGGTAGAACCAATCTTTATTATTAACATTTCACTCTCAAGATCTCTTTTTGTTTTGAAAAATTTTCCCGCCAAAAATTTAGTTCATATCCACGTTGGACAGCTCCAAAATTTACGGTCGATATTCAGTTCTTGAGAAGAATTTTTGAAGAGCCTCAATGCACAATGAACCCTCAATTATTACTAAATGATAATTATTCGATCGCAAGGTTATTTATTACAGTTTGATACTTGCTTCCTCTGCTACAGATGCACCAATTTTTCTTTCCAAATGGTGATAACTTTTTCCAATAACGGGTGATCCAATTTTTTTTTCTCAATTCTATGCTTCAGTGAAAATTTAACAACACAAAAAAAAAACAAACCACATGATCAACGTTGTATAATATTAGACAGAATAGTTCTAGTGAGAAAGGTTTACGTTTGCAGCAACACCTAATATTATAATGAGGCATGATGCGCACCAATTTTAGACGATGTTTATAACAATAATTATAAGAAATTTCTTTTATGGTGGCAAAATAACAATCAACACATTGCTTTATATTGTTTTAAAATCATAATCACAGAGACATTTATGGGTTGCACAGAAAAATTTCACCTTAATATTAAAATTGAACTGAATTTCTTAACAATTTCTTTTACAGCCATTCTTCAAAATCTAAAGCTTTGGCTTATTTTCGCGACCCATCAGTGTCAGATGTTAACGTTCCCATTGAAATTCAAGGAACGCTAAATGTCAAAGTAACTATCATCAATGGAAGAGTGAGTAACGAAATTATAAATTAGAGTGTCGCGATAAGATTTTTAACAAATTTTTCAAATTCTACAGCGCTCACAAGATCGCACGTGGAGGGTTTGTAATGCGGAGTTGAAGAAGCACATCCTCAAGTTGACGATTCTAAGAGAAGGGAAACCGAGTCAGGTAAAAAAAAATATTTTAATTGTTCGCAATCACTTGATCGGTCATCGTTGAGTTAAGTCATTTTCGATTTCATGATACACAAATTCGGGCTATTGAAAACAAATAAGGAGATTCCGATGCTCAATATGGATTTGTGTGTCGGATTGAAGAAGTTACTGTTTATCAAATGTAAATTCCAGTATTGATTTGCATCGATAATGTCTTTCAAACGAGAGTCTTGACTGTTGAAATTCCACAAAAAAAAAAGTTTTAACTCAAAGCACTTCGACATGCAATTCGGCAATCAGTATTGAAAAAGTCATAGACAATTAAACATCTCTTCTGCTTGTGCATCGGATTGTGCGAATTTATTTTATTTGCCAATTTATTTAATATGCACATCACGTTCGTCTTTCAAAATGAGTTAATTGCCTTTTCATAATGTGCACATTGTAAATTAATTTTTTTTTTTTGATAAAAGAAATCGAATTCGGGCGGATTAAAATAAAATCGAATGTGAGCACATCGTCTCTAATCGTAAAATGATACCGAAAAAATCGTTTAATTCCAAATCGAGCAAAGCCAGCACAAGTGGCGGTTGCGATAAGAGACCTAAACCACAAGTGAAACAATCAAATAGTCAACGGATCAAGAGTGAAACGCCCAGGCCGCATTGTGGAATTCAATGGAATGACGTCAAAACTGGATTTAGGCACTTAAAAATTAAGCGTTGGAACTCAATTGGATCATGGGTACCCCATTGTCATCTGTACACTTACAAAAAAAAAATAATGAATCACTTTACAGAATACCATTCAACAAATTTATTAATTTGATCTCACATTCCACACTATGCTCACAAATAATTTATTTGTAATTTTTTTCTTCAAATATTTCATAGAGCCCTGATTCGAGCGGAGGCGCGATTGATTTAACAAATTTCGATGTGACAGACGGCAACTACACCAAGCGAAAAAATGTTTTTCGTTTATCATCGTCGCATTATCCCTCAGCATGTGATAGCAATTGTGAATTGTTGATTCAAACACAGACTCAGCAAAACATGACCGAGTGGATGAGCTGCTTGAAAAATGTTTCGAGAAATGAAGTTAAAACAGAAGCAGTAAGTTTATTCATCAATTAGAGTAATCTGAGCAACCAGAAATTATCGATTAATAATTTAGGAGTGTCATTCAAATGTCGGTGCACAAAAGGCCGAGCCACAAAGGGTGGCAGCTTTGGAAACGGTTCAATCGTCTTCACTTAATTGTAACGATGACAATCCATCACCACTACCCAGTAAAGCACACCGGAAGTATCATTTTGGATCCCGATCACCATCCGGCCAATCTCCGGTGACAAAAAGTCGGAAAGCTCCACAAAATCTAATAGTGAACTCATCGTCATCACTAAGTGTTTCAAATAGAGACGGGTCTGATAAAGAAACGAGTTCACCCAAGCAAAAGTCATGGAAACACTTTGTTTCCAATTTTAAGAAAAAACAAAATCAAAATGATTCACCGTCAATGCAGGATCATCTATCGGAAGGCGCTTCTCCACTATCGCAATGCACGCCGGTGAGTAATTGAGATTAGATAACTCGATTATTTATCAATTTAACAATCATTCATTCATCATAGTCGGAAGAAAACTTTTTTGTGCCTCTATTAGTCGCAAAATGTACGAAAATTGTCGAAACAAAAGGCTTGAGCATCGTTGGAATCTATAGAATACCAGGAAATACGGCTGCTATCTATTATCTTAATGATCTGATAAACCGCAACGGAATGGATGAAACGACATTAAGTGATGCAAAGTGGGATGATGTCAATGTGGTGTCGAGTTTATTGAAACTTTTCATTCGGAGCCTTCCTGAACCAATATTGCCTAATGAACTTTATGGAAGTTTTATCGACGCTGATAAACTACCGGATCAAGTTCAACGATTTCAGGAGCTTAAAGCATTATTGAGAAAGCTTCCGCAGCACAATTATGAAACTTTAAAACATTTGATAAAGCATTTGAGCACGGTCAGTAAGAATGCTTTAGCAAACTTAATGGAACCAAGAAATTTAGGTGAGCCCATTTTAAAAATGATTTGAAAAGTCTGGAGAAATAATTTGGGTTTTTTTACAACATTAGCAATTGTCTTTGGGCCTTCAATAGTACGGAAAACAAATGATTCATTAGAAATGGTAGTCAAAGATATGAAACATCAGTGCCAAATCGTCGAGTCACTTATAAGTAACGTAAGTCAATCATTAATGTTTTGATAACTAACATTATAAAATTATGCAAATAATTGAATCTGTTCTTATATATTTCAGTATGGATATTTCTTTGAGAACGATCCACTTCCGAAACTTAAAAATAAAACTTATCATACTGCCAATGACTCTGGCTCTGAGCTGCCATCAGCAGACTTTTTGCTAGAAAATGTCGCTAAAATAGAACGTAAGTTTTTTCCCCTCGAGTCTCCTTACTAAAAATTATTTACGGATTTTTTTAAATCTTCTAATTCCAGCACTCAGTAAAGAATTGCACAAGGAAGGTTCATCAAGGTTTGTGGCGAATATTGTGCAAGCTGCAAATCGTAAAATAAGAAAAACAGCACAACGTAGAAGTACTTCATCATCGATGACACCCGATACTCTGTCACTAGATAGCATGACTACAGTAAGATCAATGAACTTTGGGACGTTGACTATTTATTGAATTCTTTTGTGTGTGAAGACTTTCGCAATTTATACGCTTTCATACTGATATCATTGTAGAACAAAATAGGCAAATCTCTATATATTTCTCAAGTCACTTCCTTCTAATATAAATCTTTAATCGCTCCTTCATTCCTATCTTCTGGAAGCTTATGTTGTCATTATCCAAAAGCGAATCCCCTCATACACATACACTCTCTCAGGACACACCGCAAACATGAAGCGTATGAACGAAGCACACCTTTCTCCAAATCATTTCACCTATACCATAACAAAAAATCTTTTAAATTAATAATCATTTGAATTTCAAAACTATACAGTCTGCGGAATCGAAGGATCTCAATAAACCAGCTAATAAAGCGTTAAAAATAAAGAGTAATGAGTCTCTGGTCGAGACGCCCAGGTCTTCTGAGGATGATTTTGATAGTGCTTTTACGGAAAATGGTAAGTTGAAACTTTTCATCATGTTCTGCCGTCTATGAATTTCCGTTTTGAGGTATTTGCTTGCATTTTATGGTCAAGTGAATGTAATTTTAACTCATATTGCTGTTATAAGTTCTTTTTGTGCATTTAAATTATGAGCTTTCTATGTTTCTTTTGCTTCACAATCCCAGAATTATGTTGTTATAAATGGAATTTTTTTTTTTTTTTCAGGATCAACATCTTTAACAGCAACGGTCACAGCACTGTTTGATAACAAATTACGCTCATTAAGAAACTCATCCGTTGATTCGGACAAAGATGAAAACTCCAATCAACCCGAACAGTCATCAACTCAAAATCCCAACTCAAATCCACGTCTCTCCGTTATAAGTAAGATGACACATCTGCAACATCCAGTTGGACGACCATTAACACTTGGAGAAAACATTCCATTTGCTGATGAATCACCTGAAAGGCCATTGATTCAAGCTCGCGTTAAACCAATCCGTCACTCAATAAGTGCTTCGAGTGAGAAGCCAAAAACTGATTTAATGGAACAAACAATCAAGGAGAAAAACATCTCTCAAGTATCTCTAACATCTTCGGATGAAACAGATTCATCAACAACAAGTAATCATAGAGAACGAATGCGATCAGTTATACGACTGGAAGATTCAGTACTTCGAAAGGTTAATAGGTAAATTATTACTTTAAATTATTTACTAAAGTCTGTGAACTGAGTAAGAAAACTGCCTTTCCTTAGAATCCTCACAAATCTCGAACATCTTGAGCGCAAATACAGCTTGAATCGATCATTGTCATTGAATTATAAAAGTAATCGCAACAATGAATGCTGTTGCAATGCTAACAACAACAATGAGCCTAAGAAGAATCGGTTGTCATTGACAAAGGACGAGAAAACCGATAAGAATATTAACAAGCGAAGGCAACTTCATGATACAACAAACACAACAAATAATTCGCAAACAACGGGAAATGCAAATAATGTTGGCGGTGGAAGTAATGGAAAATATCGAAGACATTCCAACGGAAGCAGATCAATCAGGAGACGACACACGGTTGGTGGAACACACGACTATCCAATCATTAAAACGGATCGAGGAAATTGTCAGAGTTTTATTAGCAGCACTCATCACAATAAGGTTTAGTAAACGAATGCATTTTTAATGATGAATGGATGAAGATTGATGGACTTTTTCAATACAATAAATTTGTAATTTCAAAAATATAATTTGATTCTTACATTTGAAACACACACACACACACAAACAAAAAACACGAGCGAAATAAAACAAAAAAAAAGAAGAAAATGAAGAATATAAACAAAAAGAAAATAATGAGCATCTTGTTGAGTATTTGTTTACTTTCAGTGATTTTGTTTTTTTTTTTTTTTTTACATTTTGCACTTATCCATAACCGAAGAAAATGCGAACTAAGATATTTTCTTTTCAGAGTTTTTGCAATTGAATTTCACTAAAAGCTCCTTCGCTTGCTTATCGCCTGCACGCCTTTTCAAAGTATTAATAAGTTCAACATCTGAAAAAATAAGGAAGCATGTTTATTGATAAAGATGCTGTTAAAGTAGTTCAGCGCTTGCCTTCATTTTCAGGTCTCGTTAATACCAAACTCAGTGGTTTGACGTTTTCAGTATTCGTAGTGATATCAATGATATCTTGAAACATTAAAGAAGCTTCTCCAACAAATTCATCTGGCTTACCAAAGTCAGAGTCCATAACGTTGAACAAAACAATTGCATCCTTCATATTTCGCTGTTCGCTAGAAACATTTCTAATGGCATGTAAAGAAATGTTTAAGTATGTACTAACATTTCAAGCTAAATAGTTGTCTATCAAACTTACATTGTAAATTGCTCATCGAAAATTGCAAAAAGTGATTTCGGTTGAACTTTCGTTTTCATCGGTTTAATGTCGAGAAATTTGTCGCTCGGATAGAAGTGAATTCTTACATAAGGATCACACAATCCATTTTTGTCCATTGAAATTAAATTCTTTGCGTTCATTATATCAATTTCAAGTTTGTCAGTGTTGAAAAAACATTTAACAGTAATCGTTCCATATGGATTTTTATCAGTCACTTTTTGAATCGAATATTGATCTTTGTAGTATTTATGAATGAGTTCTGTTGTCCTGTAGCTATTTAGCTCGAGAATCTCATCAAGTTCTTCGATTTTCTTTTTATATTTTGACTGATCGTAATGTTGTCCTTTGAAATTTGTAATCATCATTTGAAGTGTATTTCTCAAATTTTCATAAAATGTGGGTGGATATTGCTTTTTAAAACTGTTTTGGATCAACTCAAATTTAATTCTTAGAATTTCATTCCAAATGGCTTCAAGAACTACTTCAAAATACTCCTCGCTCAACTGTTGATTAAGTATTTTAAGAGATTCATCCAAATATGACATTAAACTGTCTGCTTTGAGTGCATCAAATTCTATTTTCGCCGAGATGAAGCATTCATTTAAAAATCTCTGCAAAGTTGGACTCATGGTTTCCACCAAAATTTCAATCAACTTTTGAATTTTTCTGCCTTTTATATCTGCAGTATCTTCAATTAGTGCTGTTAACACTCCAGGATAATTCTTATGACTATCATTAATGCCAATTTCATTAAGCAACAATTGCATATTTTTGGAGATATATTCGATGTTATTGATAGCCAAACACCATTCATTAGAGATGCCCAACATTGCAACACGTTTCGCCATTTCATCACCAAATAAACCAAAACATTTGCAGATATCGTAACCAAGTTTTAGTGAAAACCCAAATGCTTGATCCGTATCTGGCCAATTGAGCTGTTGCCAGAATGTTTTGATCTGACACAAAACAGCGATTGTGTCAATTGCTGATGACGAACATTTAATTGTCTCATCTTCTGATTTTAGTGTGTCTAATTCAATCGCTTTTTGAATTCTGTGGAATGTTAAAAAAAAAGAGTTATTGAATTTCTAATTTTAAGTTGTAAGTTTAACTTACTTCATTTGAGCCTTATTTGATGAAAGTTGCAACCAATTAGCAACACCAGATAAAAACCATTCATGGCATGATCCCAATTCTGACTTCGATTCAAGACAAAGTTTTAATCGTAAAGCTGTAAAACTTTTCAGTATAAAATAAAGCTCAAAAAGCTTCGTATAAATTTCAGTTTCCTTGCTTTTAAGATCAACAATTTTCGCTCTAACTTTACTAATTTCATCGACAATTGGCTTTACCAATCGAATTAACTTCTGATCATAAATTTTGTAAATCGTTCTTGCATATTGAATTCTTAGTAATCTGCAAAAGTTTGAAATTGGATTGGAATAAAAAAAAAATTAAAAACTCACTTCATGAACGTTAAATCGTAAAACTTAAAAGCTTTTTGAACGTCTGCTTCAATTAATTGTGTTGTATCAATTAGTTGCTGGATTCGTAGCTCATTATTCACAGTCACATCATTAAATAAAGAAATTTTGATTGTAGAATCAAAATAATCTGTAGCTGATGCAGTTATGACGTGATCGACTGCACTTTTAATGTTTGTTGACTTCTTCCAGTCAATCTTAAGACATTCAAGTTGTAATTCATCAAATAAGCTTTTGTTGTCAGGTATTTTTAACAACGAGAGATTTGAAATGATGTTTAATGCTTTTTCGAGATTGGTCGAAATTTTCGTCTCGTCTGAAATATTTTCGTGTAATTTCAAAATCACATTGTAACATGATGGTAGAAGACATTTCACTGAGTCCCAAAATAATGAATGCTCTTCATCGTCAATCATATCGGTTTTCAAAGTTATGGACTTAACAATTCGCTCAGTAAGATATTCGAAAAGCTCAAAAGATAACGGAAATTCTTTGTTAATCTCCGTGAAAGCATTGAATTGTGCAATGGAAATATCTAAGTCTTTCAATCCACTTTGAGCTCGATGTTGAGTTATAATGGTATCAGCCAAATCATTAAATTTTCCAGACCATGTTCGATTATGTCTAATACTTGATGTATCGAGTTCATGTTTCAGTAAGATCTTTAGCAGCAAACGATGTTCATCTAAGGACTTTTTCTTGTCCTTATCGGAAGTGAAATTTATGTCCATCTTTACAGAACCACATGAATGTCCTTTCTTTTTCAATTCATTTTGCATAAAACATCCAGCAGCTGGAATAGATCTCAATGGCACCTCTGTTGACCCAATAAATTCATTTTTGTCTTTCATTGCTGATGTCGTATGTCTAATTTCCTTGAAAAATCGTCTAAAACTTTTAACGTCCGATAATTTACTCATTTGTCCGACGACAGTTTCTTGTTCATCAAAGTCCCACATCTCAACGATCAGTCGAATGTCATTTTGATTATTAGGAATTGACCTTTAAATTAATACACAATAAGCTACACTCGTCATTAATTTATGTTGATACTTACAGCGAAAACGTTTCATCGAATTGCGGATTAAGTGTTTCGAATTTCACTGTGCTTGTCAATTTTGTATTAGGATCTGTATCCATATAAAGTATAACAAAAGGATCTGACAGATTATTAGAATCCTTCGGAGACAAATCTTCAGCTTCGATAATTCTGATGCTTAATTTTAAAACCCTTGGCTCCTTTTCATGAGCTTTTCCTAAGCATTTATCATGAATTTCTGATGAAACCTTAAAAGCTTCCTTAAGGAATGTGAAGATCTTCTCAGTATCTTTTAAAGGTTTATCATTCCCGACATTTTGAATAATTTCAGAAAGAATTTCTTCATACAAATCTTCGATGACCTGCAATAATAAATATACAAATAACAAAGTTTTATGTCCAAATCTAAATGTTAATTAGTTACGAACTTTTCCTTGAACCTCGATATCCATTTTAAAGCAAATTTTTATTTATTTAAGTCATTCGAAGAATATTTCGACTTTATTTAATCTTCTTTCTGTTCTTCCAAATAAGTTTACGTCACGCTTTTGGTAGTATTTGAATGATCGATGATTTATGTTGTCAATTCAATTTAACTTAATCAGTAAGATAATCGGACTTTTATTTATACAAATATATTACGCAGTGCTATTTATTATAGCTTTAGTAAGATCCTTTAAAATATCACTAAACCCTTTCACAAAATTAACCACAATTTAAAAATATGTTACGGGAATAAAGATGAAACTTTTTATTATTTCAATGTTATTCGGTTATACGTGAAATAACGAATGCTGGTCAGATCTATGTGTGGAAAAGAGACAGAGAAAACCCAACAACAACTTGCTAAACCAGTTCTTAAAGAGATAAAAACTTCTCAAAAACGTGATCGAAAAGATCGCCAATGCATACCATGAGATGTCGCTCAATTTTTTTTTTTTGGGTTTCTTGCGTAGACTTTCATCGATTTTTCCAATTTATGACTTTTATTTTCGCTCCAAATATTTTCTTGAACTTGTTCTAGAAATCATTTAGTGGACTAGAAATCATTTAGTGGATTCAGTCCAATAATCATTCAACATCATAACAGCATGGTTCATAACATGGCTCACAGCATGATGGTGTTGATGAACAATTAACAACACATGGATTACATCCTGATCCTTCGGTAGATACGCGACACTTTCGATTTGGAATTGGATTTGATCGCTTTCCCATCGTTACATTTGAATAGCGCCACATGAACTTTGATGGACAACATGATGGAATTGGTTTCGTAGTACACAATGGACGCCCTCGGCATTCAAAGCGTGGACAATCGTGCTGCAAACCATTTCGCTTGACGCATTCACAATTTGATATCAGAACGCTTGATCTCAGTTCACGACTTTTGCAACGCTGTGGAATTTTTTACATTTTTAAATAAATTGAATGTTAAAGGAAATTTCAGCTCACTTTTGGTGCGCATGGGTCGCATGCGACATTTTGCGGTGGGCAGCAATTCTGTGGGGGAAAGCACTTTTGGGGTTCGTAGCATAACACTTGACATGGTTCTGGTGGGCATGGACAGAACGTTTGTGGTTGGCAACATGGATCACACATTTTTAATTTTCTATAAAAAGGAAATTATTAATTTGCTAAATTGAATACAAACAAAAGCTATAAATTTACGATTTTCTGGTTTTACAATTTTTTTTTTGATTCACTTAAAATTTTTAAGGACTGTTTAACACGAGTTTCAAAATCTACTGAATATTTTTACAAATTTTTCGATATGTCAAGGTCACTAAGATGAAAATGATTAAAATTTACAGGTACCGATTAGCCAGAGCCTACTTTTGCAATTATTAGAGCCCTCGTTGAATCATCGTTGCGCAATAGATTTTTTTTTAAGAATATATTTTCATCAAACTTTCGCCACAAAGATATGGAAACCGTCTCAGAATCAATCTTTTACAAAAGGCACAAATATTCAAAATTGCTGTGATTAAAGCAGCACATGAAAACCACGAAATGTCCTTTCGTAACAAGCTTGTTAGCATAATAAATATAAATAATTTTTAAATTATTTACCTACGAATTCCTCAAATGCAGTTTTACTCAATTCTTGAACGGTATTAAAAAAAAAAAATGCTTGCAACCTCTTGCTCCTGATGAATGATGCAAGTGCACACCCTATTTGTTCCTGCGCTTCTATTATGAAGCGCGACAAAACAATAATCGAATTTCTTCACCGCTGCCTCATTCTCGTATTAATCAATCATCTTTTGGATTGTTTTTTCACTTTTTTATATTTTAATGGTAATTTAAGAATCGCTTTTCGTTCCAAACAATCAATAGCAGATTCTCTACAATTTTCTCTACAAGAAATCTCTACTGTAAATCTGAGAAAATTTCAATTTTCAATTTTTTCATAAATTCTGAAGATCTATTTCATATTTAAAATCAAACAATCATCAATAAATATGTGTTTTCACAGGAACTTGTCCAATTATTCGAAACAATTTTTTATTATTTACATATGTAGGAGCTATCTAAGTAGGAAGGTAGGAGGTACATATTTTATTAAGCTTGATTACGTGCAACTTGTTAGCTGCTTACTTTTAGTTTTTTTAACTCATCCATAACCGAAGAAAATGCAATTGCTGGAGTACGTCCAGCGCTCAAAAGATATTGAATTGTTTGATTCGTAAGAACGATGATTTTTTCTGCTCAGAGTTTTTGGAATTAAATTTTACTAAAAGCTCCTTCGCTTGCTTATTGCCTCCACGCCTTTTCAAAGTATTAATAAGTTCAACATCTGAAAAAATAAGGAAGTATGTTTATTGATAAAGATGCTGTTAAAGATACTTCAGCGCTTGCCTTCATTTTCAGGTTTCGTTAATACCAAACTCAGTGGTTTGACGTTTTCAGTATTCGTAGTGATATTATTGATATCTTGAAACATTAAAGAAGCTTCTCCAACAAATTCATCTGGCTTACCAAAGTCAGAGTCCATAACGTTGAACAAAACAATTGCATCCTTCATATTTCGCTGTTCGCTAGAAACATTTCTAATGACATGTAAAGAAATTTTTAAGTATGTACTAACATTTCAAGCTAAGTAGTTGTCTATCAAACTTACATTGTAAATTGCTCATCGAAAATTGCAAAAAGTGATTTCGGTTGAACTTTCGTTTTCATCGGTTTAATGTCGAGAAATTTGTCGCTCGGATAGAAGTGAATTCTTACATAAGGATCACAAAATCCATTTTTGTCCATTGAAATTAAATTCTTTAAAGAATTTGTTAAAAAAATTATATCAATTTCAAGTTTGTCAGTGTTGAAAAAACATTTAACAGTAATCGTTCCATATGGATTTTTATCAGTCACTTTTTGAATCGAATATTGATCTTTGTAGTATTTATGAATGAGTTCTGTTGTCCTGTAGCTATTTAGCTCGAGAATCTCATCAAGTTCTTCGATTTTCTTTTTATATTTTGACTGATCGTAATGTTGTCCTTTGAAATTTGTAATCATCATTTGAAGTGTATTTCTCAAATTTTCATAAAATGTGGGTGGATATTGCTTTTTAAAACTGTTTTGTATCAACTCAAATTTAATTCTTAGAATTTCATTCCAAATGGCTTCAAGAACTACTTCAAAATACTCCTCGCTCAACTGTTGATTAAGTATTTTAAGAGATTCATACAAATATGACATTAAACTGTCTGCTTTGAGCGCATCAAATTGCATTTTCGCCGAGATGAAGCATTCATTTAACAATTTCTGCAAAGTTGGACTTATGGTTTTCACCAACATTTCAATCAACTTTTGAATTTTTCTGCCTTTTATATCTGCAGTAGCTTCATTGAGTGCTGTTAACACTCCAGGATAATTCTTAAGACTACCTTTAATGCCAATTTCATTAAGCATCACCAGCAATTGCAAATTTTTGGAGATATATTCGATGTTATTGATAGCCAAACACCATTCATTAGAGATGCCCAACATTGCAACACGTTTCGCCATTTCATCACCAAATAAACCAAAACATTTGCAGATATCGTAACCAAGTTTTAGTGAAAACCCAAATGCTTGATCCGTATCTGGCCAATTGAGCTGTTGCCAGAATGTTTTGATCTGACACAAAACAGTGATTGTGTCAATTGCTGATGACGAACATTTAATTGTCTCATCTTCTGATTTTAGTGTGTCTAATTCAATCGCTTTTTGAATTCTGTGGAATGTTTAAAAAAAAAAGAGTTATTGAATTTCTAATTCTAAGTTGTAAGTTTAACTTACTTCATTTGAGCCTTATTTGATGAAAGTTGCAACCAATTAGCAACACCAGATAAAAACCATTCATGGCATGATCCCAATTCTGACTTCGATTCAAGACAAAGTTTTAATCGTAAAGCTGTAAAACTTTTCAGTATAAAATAAAGCTCAAAAAGCTTCGTATAAATTTCAGTTTCCTTGCTTTTAAGATCAACAATTTTCGCTCTAACTTTACTAATTTCATCGACAATTGGCTTTACCAATCGAATTAACTTCTGATCATAAATTTTGTAAATCGTTCTTGCATATTGAATTCTTAGTAATCTGCAAAAGTTTGAAATTGGATTGGAATAAAAAAAAAAAAGATTAAAAACTCACTTCATGAACGTTAAATCGTAAAACTTAAAAGCTTTTTGAACGTCTGCTTCAATTAATTGTGTTGTATCAATTAGTTGCTGGATTCGTAGCTCATTATTCACAGTCACATCATTAAATAAAGAAATTTTGATTGTAGAATCAAAATAATCTGTAGCTGATGCAGTTATGACGTGATCGACTGCACTTTTAATGTTTGTTGACTTCTTCCAGTCAATCTTAAGACATTCAAGTTGTAATTCATCAAATAAGCTTTTGTTGTCAGGTATTTTTAACAACGAGAGATTTGAAATGATGTTTAATGCTTTTTCGAGATTGGTCGAAATTTTCGTCTCGTCTGAAATATTTTCGTGTAATTTCAAAATCACATTGTAACATGATGGTAGAAGACATTTCACTGAGTCCCAAAATAATGAATGCTCTTCATCGTCAATCATATCGGTTTTCAAAGTTATGGACTTAACAATTCGCTCAGTAAGATATTCGAAAAGCTCAAAAGATAACGGAAATTCTTTGTTAATCTCCGTGAAAGCATTGAATTGTGCAATGGAAATATCTACGTCTTTCAATCCACTTTGAGCTCGATGTTGAGTTATAATGGTATCAGCCAAATCATTAAATTTTCCAGACCATGTTCGATTATGTCCAATACTTGATGTATCGAGTTCATGTTTCAGTAAGATCTTTAGCAGCAAACGATGTTCATCTAAGGACTTTTTCTTGTCCTTATCGGAAGTGAAATTTATGTCCATCTTTACAGAACCACATGAATGTCCTTTCTTTTTCAATTCATTTTGCATAAAACATCCAGCAGCTGGAATAGATCTCAATGGCACCTCTGTTGACCCAATAAATTCATTTTTGTCTTTCATTGCTGATGTCGTATGTCTAATTTCCTTGAAAAATCGTCTAAAACTTTTAACGTCCGATAATTTACTCATTTGGCCGAAGACAGTTTCTTGTTCATTAATGTCCCACATCTCAACGATCAGTCGAATATCATTTTGATTATTAGGAATTGACCTTTAAATTAATACACAATAAGCTACACTCGTCATTAATTTATGTTGATACTTACAGTGAAAACGTTTCATCGAATTGCGGATTAAGTGCTTTGAATTTCACTTTGCTTGTCAATTTTGTATTAGGATCTGTATTCATATAAAGTATAACAAAAGGATCTGACAGATTATTAGAATCCTTCGGAGACAAATCTTCAGCTTCGATAATTCTGATGCTTAATTTTAAAACCCTTGGCTCCTTTTCATGAGCTTTTCCTAAGCATTTATCATGAAATTCTGATGAAACCTTGAAAGCTTCCTTAAGGAATGTGAAGATCTTCTCAGTATCTTTTAAAAGTTTGTCATTCCCGACATTTTGAAAAATTTCAGAAAGAATTTCTTCATACAAATCTTCGATGACCTGCAATAATAAAGATACAAATAACAAAGTTTTATGTCCAAATCTAAATGTTAATTAGTTACGAACTTTTCCTTGAACCTCGATATCCATTTTAAGGCAAATTTTTATTTATTTAATTCATGCGAAGAATATTTCGACTTTATTTAATCTTCTTTCTGTTCTTCCAAATAAGTTTACGTCACGCTTTTGGTAGTATTTGAATGATCGATGAATTATGTTGTCAATTCAATTTAACTTAATCACTAAGCTAATCGGACTTTCATTTATATACAAATATATTACGCAGTGCTATTTATTATAGCTTTAGTAAGATCCTTTAAAATATCACTAAACCCTCTCACAAAATTAACCATAATTTAAAAATATGTTACTGGTATAAAGAGGAAACTTTTTAATAAAATTTTCGATGTCGTTCGGATAGACGTGAAATAACGAATGCTGGTCAGATCTATACAAATAGAAAAAGAGAAAAAAGAAAACTCGCCAAAAATATGCTAAACTAAGTTGTTTTAAAGAGATAAAAATTTCTCAAAAACGTGATCGAAAAGATCGCCAATGCATGTCATGAGATATCGCTCAATTTTTTTTTGGGTTTCTTGCGTAAACTTTCATCGGTTTTTCCAATTTATGACTTTTATTTTCGCTCTAAATATTTTCTTGAACTTGTTCCAGAAATCATTTAGTGGATTCAGTCCAATAATCATTCAACATCATAACAGCATGGTTCATAACATGGCTCACAGCATGATGGTGTTGATGAACAATTAACAACACATGGATTACATCCTGATCCTTCGGTAGATACGCGACACTTTCGATTTGGAATTGGATTTGATCGCTTTCCCATCGTTACATTTGAATAGCGCCACATGAACTTTGATGGACAACATGATGGAATTGGCTTCGTAGTACACAATGGACGCCCTCGGCATTCAAAGCGTGGACAATCGTGCTGCAAACCATTTCGCTTGACGCATTCACAATTTGATATCAGAACGCTTGATCTCAGTTCACGACTTTTGCAACGCTGTGGAATTTTTTACATTTTTAAATAAATTGAATGTTAAAGGAAATTTCAGCTCACTTTTGGTGCGCATGGGTCGCATGCGACATTTTGCGGTGGGCAGCAATTCTGTGGGGGAAAGCACTTTTGGGGTTCGTAGCATAACACTTGACATGGTTCTGGTGGGCATGGACAGAACGTTTGTGGTTGGCAACATGGATCACACATTTTTAATTTTCTATAAAAAGGAAATTATTAATTTGCTAAATTGAATACAAACAAAAGCTATAAATTTACGATTTTCTGGTTTTACAATTTTTTTTTGATTCACTTAAAATTTTTAAGGACTGTTTAACACGAGTTTCAAAATCTACTGAATATTTTTACAAATTTTTCGATATGTCAAGGTCACTAAGATGAAAATGATTAAAATTTACAGGTACCGATTAGCCAGAGCCTACTTTTGCAATTATTATATTTTTAAATTATTTACCGTAAATTTACCCGAATGCCTCAAATGCATCTTTCCTCAATTCTTGTCTTAAAAAAATGCTTATTACCTCATGCTCCTTTGCACTGGATGATGGTAGTTTAATTTGGACACAAGTGCTCCATTCACTCCTGCTCAAACATTAATTGAATTTCTTCACCGTTGCGTCATTCTCTTGTTAATCGTGTTTTGGATTTGTTTTTTTACTTTTTGTATGTTAATCATAATTTAAGCAATTTAAATTTAGAGTTATTGAGAGTTATTTTATTCGAGTTTTTGGAGATTGGATCTTAAAACATTTTTGACGAATAACGAAATGTTTGCCAAATAACATCGAGAGAAACATTTATGTTTGTATATTTAAATTTCCAAAACTAGATAATTATTTTATTTAGTTCGTTTCTTACTAACATTTTAGTAAGCAAATCCGCAAATATACAGGTTTGGTTATCAACCAGTTATCGTCTCAGTATTGAGTTGTCTAGGCAAAAAAGCTTTCATTCACATTCGTGTTGAAGCTTCAGGAGAAAACAGACATCATTTATTTCGCTGCAAAGAGCATAATTTATTTATTTATTTTATTTATAAGCCTATGGACATGTCAGCATTGAGAAAAAGGCAACTCGTCCAGAACGATGATCAGGTACAAAAGTCCAAAAATTAAAGGCCTTGGGTGACGGGGAAAAATTGTCATTTTAAATAAATATTTTCAAGTTTTATGAGTTTTTCATCCAAAAATTAATAATTAACTGGAACAAAAAATGCCCAATTGAATTTGCGGAAAATATAAATCAAAATGAAAGGAATGAGTCTTCTTGAATTTCCCCAAAATCAAGCAGTTGACAAAATGTACGTCGGAAATGATTTCCGGAATAAAATAAAAAAATATTTTGATTACGATTCGCCTAATGTTGTGCCGGAATTGCTAACGGAACATTTAATTGTTCAATGTGGAATACTTCACACTTTACAAATTTGTGCATCAAACTTTTGCTGAATTCTTTCTGAGTAAAATTCTCAAGAGTTTAAAATCTCAAGAAAATTTAAATTATCTTGGCTTACTCTGCGAAGTTATGCAATATCCTTATTTCGGTGCTGTCAGAGCATTTATATAGAGCTGATTTCAGAGATTATTTTTATATAAAATATTAGTTCTTAAGATTTTAAAATTTCTCAAAATGTATCATATTAAACAAATACAAAACTAATAAATAAATATTTATATTGAAATAAACCAACTGACGTGATTCAATAGGCATTCTAGTGAATAGTGATCTCAAAATGACTTTTTTTTTATTCTCTTTTGTTTTATTTATTGAACATTTATCAAGCAATATTAAGAAAAATTATGCAAATTAAATTCTTGCTGGAATCGATCATGAAATTGTGGTGGCACAAAATGCTCGGGAAATCCTTCAGTTGTGGCGCTTTCAGGATGTTTTGCATCCATATGAACACGTAAATTATGCTCAAATCTGAACGATCGAAAACAAATGTGGCATCTTAATTGTCTGAGTTCCGGATGAACCTCGAGGAGGTGTTTCTTTTTCAGAGGATATGTTGCAAAAGTCAAATCGCAGTCCTTGCATTTGTTGTATTCGCCATGAATCGAATTCTTATGATGATTGTAATTTAGGACATTGGTGAAATATGAATTGCATATTTCGCAATAATAATTCATTTCCTTTGTGTGTTTCCCAGCCATATGAGCCTCATATCGGCTTTTAGTCACGAATCCTGTTATCAAAGAAACAAAGAAAATCAGCAAGTTTTCATCACTAAGAAGATTTTTGGAATAGAAATTACCATGACCACAAGTCTGACAAATGAATTTTTTTTCGCCATGAGTGTTGCGTCGATGGACAATTAAATTTTGTTCAACTCTAAACATTTTTCCACAAAAGGCGCATACATGTGGATCAGTATCTTGAATGTGAACTTCTCTCATATGTTTTTGCATCTGAGAATGACATTGGAATCTTCGATCACAAATATCACAATGATATGGTTTAATCTCGTCACAGCGATAGTGAGTTTCAAGCTGATGAGTTTTCAACGAACTGGAATCGTGAAATGGACGTCCATTACAAACAAAACAGACATATTCCCCACCATGCTCGATGACATGAGATTCAAAATCTTCAAACTTCTCATATTCTTCTTGACACAGGAAACATTTACGCAACGGCACAGCACCATTATTGTGAACTTGAAATATATGTTTCTTAAGCTTTAAACAACTTTTAATACTCTCATTGCAATAAGTACATGAATATCTGTTGACATATACATATTTCTTTCTTGGTTTAGCTTTTGAAGGCTTCGATGTCTTCTTCATGCCGTGATCGGATTGCTGATGATATTGGAGTGAAGGCTTATCAGCAAACAAATCCCCACATAATGTGCATGCAATTTTATCCGGAAATGGCTCATCACTGTGATTTTCAATCCAATGTCTTTCAAAATCTTCTCGCCGAAAGAACAAATTTACGAATTTTTTACTATCTCGCGGACATTTTTTGCATTTCCAATCGTGATTTCTTTTATTGTGCAATTTTAATTGTTCAAAACTCTCAAATGTCTTCTTGCAATCTCGCTTGCATTCCCATACAATGGGCTTATCTACTTCTTTCGCTGCTATCTTCGTCATAATCACAGGCTGAATTTCCTCTTCATCTTCTTGCAGTAGTAAAAGCTCTTCGATGCATTCTACAGATTCATCAACATTAGATTCATTATCATTCGGTCCATCAATAAGTGCTTCTTCTAGATAATATTCCTCCTTAATTAAATCATAATCTATCAAGTTTTCATTATCTTCATACTTGGATTTAATTTCGTCGTTATTTTCGATTTCTTTACGCATATTATCAAATTTCTTCTGCTTGATAAGAACATTTTCAAATGAAACCATCTGTGTCATCTTCTGAATATTTAATTTTGGCGTCATGTCATCATCGTGGAACGATTCATCCAGATAATCTTCATGCATTTCCATTTGACTGTCTGAGAATTTTGCGCTATCGGCGAAAACTTTTGCAATTATATCCGCAAGTCTTACTATTTTGCGTTCAGTTTTCTGTCTTTTGATGTTCATGTGATAGTACTTGATGTGCTTCAAGACTGCGAATTTGTCAGAGAAACGTCTCTTTGGGCCGCACATATCACACTCATAATCTTTAGTACCATGAACGGAGCTGATGTGTCTAACTAAATCACTGTTACGTTTGAGATATTTCAGACATACGGAACATTGAAATTGTGTAACTTCCTCTTTTACCTTTGGTTTCAAATGCGTAACTTCAGCATTGAATGATCAAGAATTATTATTTATTATCGTTATTTTAAATATTAAAATTAATTTATTAAATGTGCTCACCGAAATGACGTTCGAGTTGACTCTTCTCAATGAATCCTTTACTGCATTCAGGACATCGGAAGTTTACTGCCTTAGTGTGAGTAGCTGTATGTCTGTCTAGTCCGGTGCGTTTGGAAAAAGTTTTACCACATTCCGGATATTCACAAAAGAATCGATGAGCTTCATGTACGTTTTTTAGATGCTGAGCCAATGAACGAATCAGTTTTCCACAAATATTGCACTTTTCCATTTCCGTTTCTGCTTTCTGATGAGCACTCGTCATGTGTAGCTCATAATTCTGTTCTGTCAGGAATCCATTGCAGCATTGCTCACAGTTTGGCGTTTTCTTTGGCCTCTTGCATGGACCAACATCTAATCCGTGGCTCTTTCTTTGATGTTGTCTCAAATCAGCGCTGGTATTGAATGTTCGAGGACAGTGCGTACATGTGAAGCTTCGTTCATTAGCATGATGAGCCATGTGATAAGCAAAGTTTGAGGCATCTGAAATTGAATCGATGGAAAATTAAATAACAAGAAAACTGTTTATTGTCCTTACTTGTAAATTCCTTAGCGCAAATTGAACAAATTTTTAATGCTTTCCGTGTGTGAGCAGTATTCATGTGCCGCTGAAGACTGTTCTTTGAGAATAATCGGCCACAAATTGGGCAAATTTCCATCAAAAGTTTATCCATTTTAAAATGTAAACAACCGATTTAACCGTTTCAGTACAAAGGGCAAGCAGGTACGGATTATAAAAACCGCTTCAGTCGGCTTCCTTACAAAAAATTTGAAAGGAAATTAAAATCCAACTTCTGGAAGCAAATAAAGCACAAATCAGCTCAAATCATAGCTCTCCTAGTAACTTGGGCATCCTATATCGTATTGCAGTGGATATTTACACGGAAAATGGACAAGAAAACCACCAATAAGATGATTCACAAAATGTAAGAAAAAGTGACGAAAAAGCCGCATTTGCCTTAAGATACTATTGTTCCATGCCACTAAATTTTAAATGTTTCTCCCTCCTATAACAGCGCATTTAATAATTCTGATGATAAACAACATTGTTATGAGACAAATGGTGCTAACGTTGTGGTTCAAGTACAGCCGCGCAGCACCAACTCTCATGGTTCATCAATGGTTAAGCTGAAAAATATCATAGGCTACAAGTGGGAACAGAAAAATTATCCAGGTCATCTTATAGCAATTCATAAGGATGGAAAAATTATCGCCTATTCGATAAATGTTAATGGAGTTGGCATGGTGCGCCTAATACATTTTGGGCTGGGCAGCAAACGTGCTCTTATTAAAGGAATGTCAAAGGAAGTTCTGGATCTACAATTTGCTGACTTCAGCCGTGATATTATAATCGGTTGCATTGAAGAAACAGCTTTACATGTGCACAAGCTTGAAATCGCTGATGGCGGTGAAACAATGACGTGCTTGCAATTGCTTAAAATTGAAAATCCACTGCCGGATCACGCTCCAAAATTGGATAAGATCTGCTGGTGCCCCTACGTACCCGAAGAAAATGATGATATCGATGAGTTCTCAGTGATGTTGCTAGTGTGGGTGCGTGGAACAAAATTTGAATGCTATTCAGTGAAAACAATTCTCGATACATACCGCGCCGGCGTCCATAAGGCAGGTTCCATAACCGAAGGACTGTTGAGAGGATATGAGGAGACTTCACTTATCACCAGCGCAACATTTTCGCCAGATGGAACAACACTTGCTATTAGCACATCAGATGGGCTTATTAAATTCTATCAGATTTATTTCCATGAATCAACACCGAGATGTCTTCATACATGGAGTCCCCATGATGGTGCCGCAATTAGTGATTTCTTTTTCCTCGACAATCACACACAACCAATCGCTGGAAACACATTGTGGAAATATGCAGTAACGCTTGCCGCAAACAATACAGAAATTAAAGTTTCGAGATGTGAAGATTGGGAAACACTTCAAACGATTACATTCAAGTCGGCAACCGGCCAGCCGTTAGCATTTAAGGCTGAAATCGATCGTACCTCATCCTACCTCATTCTCAGCGACATGACAAATCGTCAAATGTATGTCCTTCAGATTCTTAAAGAAAATGCATTGAGTCAGAATGGCGATGATAATCATAATGGAACAGAAGATGCAAGCGGTGGTATTTCAAGAGTTTTTGTTAAGTCAATTGCCGAATTTCATCTAGCTTCATCAATTTTAAGCTATGGCATCTCAAACGCATCCATTAGGCGCTACAAATGTGCTTTAAGTGATAACTATCTAATTGATGAATTGGAGGACTATGATGAAGAAAACAATTCCCTGTATTGTGTTGTGCTGCGATTGTTTATGATTCTTCCTGAAAGCGTACAAGAATGTCATATTCTCTATCAACCGGCGCTTAACGAATCTGCTGAAATTCTTAGCACTGAATTATCCGACACAAAACAATCTGCAGTTCAACTGTTAAATCTTTCTCAGACATCAGGCAATGATTTGATTCCGAAAACACCGCCACAAAAAGCGTCTCAATTAAATCTTTTAACACCAGATTCATTCAGTTCACCGGTTGAAAAACCAAAACCAGAAGTGAGTCAAGATGTTCTGAGTACCATCTTTATGTTGGCAAGTCAGTCGTCTCCTGGCGTTGCTAATAAATCACACGAATTGAATCTCACAAATTGCGCGCACATTGAAGAAGAGAAAATCTTTCAACAGAAAATGCCAACGGAACCCATTCAATTGCCCATCAAATCAAACACTTCTGGTGGTTCAAGTCCGAGTCGTGAAGTTCGTGATATTATGCTGAAAGCTGATTCAGTAAATGAAGATTATTATCCGGTCGATGAAGATGATTTGGAAATCGAAGAACAGGAGGAAAAAGAAGTTCTGCAAGCATTAAATTCACTGGATGTTGACTTTAAAAACATCGACGATGATGATGAGGATGACGATGATGATGAGGTGAGTTTTCAGCACTTCCGCCAGTGCGTGAGCAACTTAAGACTTCATTCTAATTCTAGGATGATGGCAACGAAGAAGATGATGAAGATGACGAGCCAGATGTGAAGATTAAGCCAAAAACAAAACCCAAGCCAGATTGGCCGCAAGCACCACAATTTATCGATGCTGGATCAGCACCTGCAACTTGTAAACAAGTCGAAACATTATCGACTCGAATGAATCAAATGATTGGTATGAAGAGTGAATTTACTATTTTCTAGAAATATTTTGCGAACTTTCTCTAATTCTCTCAGAGATCATGGAACAACAATCGCGATACATTGCTGAATTGCGCAATGAGATTTACGATTTGAAAGGACAATCTAGTGCTGAGACAATGGTTACGCAAAAGAACATTGCAACAGTTGATGATAACTGTAAAAAGGTCATAGAACAAACCTTCTTGAAGCACGAAAATCTTCAAATGACAAGGTAAATGATTATTTAAAAAGTTTTAAACTTTCAGAATCAATAAAAATATATTTAATTTTTTTTATTCAGAGATAAGGTCAATCGCGACACATTGGAAGCAATTATGCAAATGATGCAACAACAAACACGAACTCAAGTGGCAGCTATTGAAAGTTCCATTAAAGAGAATTTACTGATGATTTGTAGTCATAAAGTATTTGTCGATAGCATCAGCCAATCGATGCTGAGTGGCATTCAAAAATCATTGGAGGCAACATTTAAGCGAGCACTTGAAGAGATTATGATTCCATCATATGAGAAGATCACACATGAAATGTTCCAGGAAATGGGTAAAGCATTCACAGCGGGAACTAAAGAATGTAAGAAATATTAAAATAATTTTCACCCATTGAAGATCTCAACAAATATTCTTTGCTGCACTTTTAGATACTCGCGCATTTGACACTTACATGAAACAATACGGAGCCGTCCAGTTTCAGATAACAGAATTCTCCGGTGCCATTCATCAAATTCCACAACATGTTAAACGCACAAATGAGCAATCAATTGTGCCGGCTATGAATGATGCATTCCAGGAGATCAAACAACGTTTAGATAAATTTCAATCGAAAATCATTCACGACATCAAAGAGCAGGTCAAGAGCGAAATTCAGAATGGATTTGAACGTCAAACATTAACTTTGGAGGATTCCGTATTATCGGCAGTGACACGATCGCAGACAGAAACTCCAGCGCCTGTAGACTACAAGGAAACCATCAAACATTGCTTACAGCATGGTGACATTAATAAAGCCTTCCATCAAGCATTGATCTCAAACGATTTGTCTCTCGTCGAATTTACAATTGAACGTGCTGATTTTAATGCCGTCTTCAGTCCATGTCCGTTGGAGCAGTCTGTTTTGTTGTCATTAATTCAACAATTAACAGCTGATATGAGTCGTTATAATGAGCTAAAAAACCGGTAAGTTTTTATCGGTAATTGATAATTTGATTTTACTTAATTGTACAATTACAGTTATTTGAGTGATGCAATTGTTGCTCTTCAAATGAATGATTCAATAACAAAGGAACACGCACCGAAGATCCTGCATCAGCTCTACAACACTTTCCAAAATTACATTGCAACGCATCCTGGAAATCCACTGAATTCCAGCATGAAAATGATCATGCTAGGAGCACAATCGTATATGAATCCATCAAATATTTGACAACATCATCAACGAATTCGACCACTGCTAATATAATAATGGATCAAAGGAACAATGTGATGACAAAAAAAGGAAATCTTTAAACAACAACTAACTTCATTAGTGTATTTTAATATTTTTATTTCGAGTTTAATTCAAAAACAAAAAATTTGCAATAAAAACAAGAACATTATGAACATCATAACACTTTGCTGATATCACTAACCTAATAAAAGCTGAAATACTTTTCTCAACACGCCAGTATAAGTATAAGGCGCAGCGGAAGGAGCAGCAGCGCAAGGAGCAGCAGCGGAACTTTCTAATAAACGTGGAAATTGCTCAGTGAAATTATTGAACGAGAAATTTTCCATTAACGATTATGCCAATCCCGCCCAAGTTTTTCATTCTGAGTTCAGGATGTCATTCTAAGAATGACCATTCATAACATATCCGTTATTAATTTACAACAACATAAATAGCTATCAATATAGAGAGGAATAATTCTATATAAATAAGCGCAAATATATTTTCATCTAATGATGGTCATGCTTAAGCCAAGACTTAAGCTTCTTAATTATAATAATCATTTATCCTGAAAGCACTCTTTTCAAATCAATTGCGGTAGTAAAAATAGCAAACTGAAAACTTTTAAAAAATAAATTTTATTTATGTTAAAAAAATTCATGATAATAAAAGCAAAAAGACCAAAAAGATATGCACTAATATGTATGCAGATAATATGTGTATGATCCGATAAGGTAAAAGCCGTTGTTAACAAAATTCAGTCGATTGCTGAATACTGTTTCTGGGCGCCAAACAATAGAGTTTCTGTTATTAAATAGCAAGGATTTTCTTGTGTAAAATTCATGAATCGTGTGTTGAAATGTGCGATTCTTAAGGGATTATGAGATCAATGAATTATATGTTCTACTGTACAATGCTTTCAGATTTTCCGAAATTAATATTGTCCTCTTCCTCGCATCACGCTGGTTTCTCTCCGTCATCAAATAACAACTGTTAGAAAATAGAATATCTAAAAATGTATTACTTAGGCATTCATTCGAATAATTTTTGAAGCAATTTATAAATAAGGATGCTGGCCAAAAAATACTTTTTGTGCTCGTATTACCTTTAATTCACATTTGTATTAAACTATCAATTAATGTTTGTTCAAAGTTTCAATTTAAGTTTAGAAACGTGTAAATATTCAAAATGTTAAATGTTTTGTTCGATTAAACAGATATATTTTAAAACAGCTTATTTTCAGATATATTTCTATTTGCTTACTTAGACAACGATGCAGGTGAGGTCACGATTTATTCTGTGCAAAAAAAAAGTATAAATTCTCATGCCACTTATCGTTTGAATTCATTAAGTATATCATCACTAAGTTTGCCATGGCTTGCTTGAAATTTTCGGTTTTTTTGTCAGCTTTAGTTATTGTATCCTCGCAATATTCAGATTATTGTAATATAGATTCCTGTTATGGCAATTCTCACATCGGGTGCAATAATAGTGGCTTGTTCTCTTCGTATTGTGATAAATATAGTAACATAACCAAAATTGAATTTACTCAATATCTTAAAAATTTAACACTGGTTTCGCACAACATGTTGAGGAATCAAATAGCATCTGGGAACATAGCAAACTTTCCGAGTGCTAGTCGTATGCCTAAACTTCAGTGGGATAATGAACTTGCATATCTTGCCGATCTAAATACAAAACAATGCAAAATGCAGCATGATAGTTGCAGAAACACTTGTGAGATCAAGCAAAAACCGACAAGTTGTAATGAATTTTTAAGTGTCTTTCTGATTTTTAGTATCGCTGGATTTCGCAGGCCAAAATTTGGGCGCTGTTTCGACTACTGGCACTTTAGTTGTTGAAAATTTTGTCAAGAACATGATAAATACTTGGTGGAATGAAATTAGAAATGCAAATATTAGTGACATAAACAAATATACCACAATTTCTTCAAGCGGCTTGTAAGTTCCTTGCATATTAACAAATTTCAAAGTTTCCTAATTTTTACATTTCTGATCATGTTTAAAGGGTTATTGGTCATTTTACAGTTATGGCAAATGATCATGTTACGAGAATTGGCTGTGGACTGACAACATATCAATATATGTCATTAACTGGTACATTATGGAAAGCTGCTTTATTTGCGTGCAATTATGCTTCAAACAACATTATTGATTACCCAGTTTACCAATCTGGCCCAGTTGCTAAATATTGTCCAGACGGAGCTGATTCAATATATACCGGATTGTGCAACATTACGAATAAAATCGATCCAAACATATTGTTGTAATTCAATTACAAGTTTGATATAAAAATAATAATTTTAAAAATTTATATTTTAGAACCTTTAAATTTTACAAATGTCATCCAAATAGATAGTTCATAAGTGTAGTATTAAATTCGTTTTATATCCTTAAAGACAAAATAATTTATAACTTAATAAAATATTTATATCCTAACATTTTAATAAAGGCTTTTTATTTTGTGGATTTTTGTATTCAGCAGCGCTTTCGACGAGCTGCCAAAATAATTGACGCTGCGTTTTGAAAAAAGTGAGAAATAATTTTCTGAATGATTACGTGGCATATCGTCAATTTAGAGACAAATTTTGAAATTAATAACATTCGCAAATGCTTGAAATTATTACGTACCAACTTTATGGTAAGCTTGGGTAACGGTAGCCAAGACCATGACAACAAAATTGATAATCTCATCTCATTGTTTTAAATATTATTAAAAATTATATTTCAAAGTTTAAAACAGATATGAAGCTATAGATATAGATATGCTAAGATATGTGCTGATAGTGAGAAAATTCTATCAATTTATACACAGATCTCAAAATGTCTGTTATGAAATGTCAATAACGCGCGTGCCCGGGAACGGTTTTGCTTTTGCATAGTAATATTCACTTATTGTTTCCAAATGAGCTCAAAAACTTGAAGTAAATTGCTGTTGAAAGTGAGCTCAAAATAAAGAGAAACACAATTTTTTTAAACAGTTTTGTTTGCCCAAAATAAACAGCAGTTTGAATAATAAAAGTTATCATATGTAGGTATATTTATGATAAGCGTTCATAGCAACTATTCATCAAAAATATGGCGTGGTCCTATCTACTATTACCATCCATCTACTCGCAATTAATGCATCCAATTTATTGCGTCTATTCTTAATGGTTTTATGCACTTTTTCGATCCATATCCAGTCGAATGTATTGAAACGATGGCTGCAGAGAAATAAAACGCAGTGCTCAATGAACATCATTAATTGTTCCATTTTCCATTTAGAATTAACGTCAGTACATTAGAAATTTAATTCATTTATTAAACGTTGCTGCTTTCACTTAATTAAACAGTAAAAATTAATGCGTGAAACATCTTTCGCTCAAGAGATATGCTTCATTCTTTTGTTTCTTGGGGAGGCTCGACAACATTTCATGTAAATCATTTACCGTTACGATGCGACATGCGGGTGGAAACCTTGAAGGGAATTACATTAAAGTTGATGATCTCTTCTGGAATATGTTCCCGGAAAATAAAATAAGAATCTAAGCACAAAACTGCAGAAGTCTATAAATAGACTTTGCCACGTTTCTGCAACAGCACTTTTAAATATCAAAATGTTTCATTGTGTATAAAGGAAGAGCATTGACACGCCTTTTGAAGTAAAATAAAAAAAAATAGATGATTGCTGATTCTTAATTGCAATTATTACAGTTATTTGAGTGATGCAATTTTTGCTCTTCAAATGAATGATTCAATAACAAAGGAACACGCGCCGAAGATCCTGCATCAGCTCTACAACACTTTACAAAATTACATTGCAACGCATCTTGGAAATCCACTGAATTCCAGCATGAAAATTATCATGCTAGGAGCACAATCGTATATGAATCCATCAAACATTTGACAACATCATCAACGAATTCGACCACTGCTAATATAATAATGGATCAAAGGAACAATGTGATGACAAAAAAAGGAAATCTTTAAACAGCAACTAACTTCATTAGTGTATTTTAATATTTTTATTTCGAGTTCAATTCAAAAACGAAAAATTTAAAAAAAAAAACACTAAACTAATAAGAGCTTTAAGACTTCTTTTTCTTATCAATCACTCTATTTCGAGTCCTGTGGATGTCAGGCTTCGATTTCTTCTTCTTGCATGAGAGCGGATTTGGACCACCTTTCTTCTTCTTTTTCAGCTTAAAAACTTTTGGTTCTTTAATGAGACCTTCCTTCTTTTTTAATTGAACAATATTTTCGTCTTCGAAGCTTGACACTTTCGTCGAAGATTTCATCTTGCGTTCAATGTGTTTACGACTTGCTGGCGATGGTTCTTCAAGTGTTGGCACAACATTGTGTAGATATAAAAGCGCTATTCCAACTTGATTTCTGATCCACTCTTGAAGATCTCTGTCTTGTGTTGCTATCATATAGTGATTTTCCTTAACCATTGACTTGATGCATTCGGCACCTGACAGAGGATTTTTTTCATGACCACATTTGTCGAGTGTAAAACTTTTCAGTTTTTTAGCAACAGGTAGGAGCTTTGAACCTAATTTCTCTGACTCAATTATGATGCATGGTGTTGTGAGGTATCGCAGTTCGAGTTGTAAATAATTTTTCAGTTGATCTTCAATAATTAATTTGTTCTGTAATAGCAAAAGTTATAATTGCATTTTAATTAAAACCATTTTTTTTTTGTTACTTTACTTTAATGGCAGCAAAGCAGAAAGTTCCATCGATGAGTACTTGAATAGGTGATCTGTAGCCAAAGTTATTGATATAGCAATTGAGACGTTTACTCGCTTTCTTGTATCGTGTGACCTTCATTCCTTATCAAGCTAGACACAGATATAAAACGAAAAAATATCAAAAGGATGAATAATGAGCGAGCATTGCAATGAAATTACGAAAATGTCGATTAAATTAGCTCGGGAATGCTCGCAATGATCATCAGTTAAAGGACATTTATATTTTCACTTACTAAGTAGGCACGTAGGGAAAGCTCGGAATAAATTCTTGCTTGGTATTTCTGAAAGGTTAAGAAAATCTGCATTAATTAATAAGTTTATGAGTAACATACTCATTTTCATTACTTGATTTGAAAATTGTTGCAATTTTCCTAGAGCTCTGTTGATAACAATACCTTTCTTTATTTACACTTTGAGTAGAGTTGTTAATAAAAATAAATTTGACTCGCGTAGTTCCTTTCCCCGTTGGATCTTCTCAATCGGTTGGAACCGATTTCACAGAGTGTGCATTTTCCTGTAGAGAATAGTTAAAGTTGTTAAATATTTTAAATATCGGCACACCAGGTCATCTATTATAACAATGGGAAAACTAAACGTGACCATTTTACGTTATCTAACCAAGGAAGATTTTCGAGTTCTTACAGCTGTAAGTATTTTAATTTATTTACAATTCACAGCAATTAATAATTTCCCCTCGTGTCTTTTTTTTTAGATTGAAATGTGTATGAAGAATCACGAGCTCTGTCCAGGTGCATTGGTAGCATCAGTTGCTAGTTTAAAATCGGGTGGTGTTCACAAGCTGCTGAAAGAATTATGCAAACACAAATTAGTGGCTTATGAACGAGGCAAAAAATGTAAGAGTTATATGCAATTCTTCTAGATAGCATTCAGTAGCTAACAATGAATCCTTTTAGTCGATGGCTATCGTCTTACAAACATGGGCTACGATTATTTGGCGCTTAAAGCTCTTACAATGCGTGGTTCTATCTACGCATTTGGTAATCAGATTGGAGTCGGAAAGGAATCAAATATCTATACCGTGTCTGATGAAGAAGGAGTTGCACTTTGTCTCAAGCTCCATCGATTGGGACGAACATGCTTCAGGAACATCAAGAATTTGCGCGATTATCATGGCAAGCGGAAGAATGCATCATGGTTGTATTTGTCAAGAATATCAGCAACTCGTGAGTTTGCTTACATGAAAGCTCTTTATGAACGCGACTTCCCAGTTCCAAAGCCGATTGATTTTAGTCGCCATTGTGTCATTATGGAGCTTGTTAAAGGCTATCCAATGACACAGGTCGATGTTGTTGAGAACATTGATCAGTTATACGATGACCTAATGAATTTAATTGTTCGATTGGGTAATGCTGGTGTCATTCATGGAGATTTCAATGAATTCAATATTATGGTCACTGATGATGCGAAGCCAATACTCATTGATTTCCCTCAAATGTTGTCTACCTCACATCCAAATGCGCAAATGTTCTTCGATCGCGATGTTCAAGGCGTTCGTGACATGTTTAAGAAGAAATTTGGTTTTGAAGGTCAAGATTACCCAAAATTCGAAGACATTGAACGCGATGACAATCTCGATGTGGAAGTTTCATGCAGTGGATTCACAAAACAGATGGAAATTGACCTGCTTAACGAATACCATCCGGATGCATCTGACGATTCCGAGTGCAGCGATGATGAAGAAGATGAGGAGCCTGAAGATAGTGAGGCGATGCTGAATGAATACAAATCTCAGCTTGAAAAGGAAATTCAGCATGCTGAAGAGAAGGTTCACCTAAAACTCGACAAGAAAATTCCGCACAGCAATGTTCTGAAATATATGGAATCGATGGCACAACACACAGAGTTCGAAAAAGCATTTGATGATGGTGATGATGAATTTAAAGATGCCATCAGTGAACTCAATATTAGTGCACCAGCAGTAGAAACGTTACCAACACAGTGCGATGATGATCAGCATTCCGTTTCTGAACATTCAATAAGCTCAAACGATTTAGAAGCTCCCGAAATGGATGATGAACTTAAGGATTTGGATCCGAATTCTCGCGAATATAAAATGAAAATGGTCAGAAAAATTCTTTCTGATGCCAGAAGTCAGCGATCATACTCCACATCAGCATCAACAATTGCACCAACAGTGATAACAGATCGCGTCAAAAAAGGAATAACACTTCAAGATAAAAAAGAACACAAGAAAAGATGTGTGCCCAAGGGAGAAGCCAGTGCTGTTCGACGAATGCGGATCGAGAACAAAGATGTCGTCAAAGACTATTCAGGATGGATGTGAATTTCTTATTATACTTTTCGTAAAAATATTGTAAAACAATAAAAAGTTATTTACAATAATGTTCCGCGATGCTTCTTTGTTGGCGCTGCTACTTCCTCATTTAGGTTCTTATTTTTGACAGCTCGTCGATCCAGTTGCTTTTCGATAATCTTGGCATTTGCGGCAAAACTGTCAGCAACTTCTTTGGCCTCGATTTCATCTTGTTCATCTTCGATTGTCGAAATTGTCACACTCGAGAATTTGCCACGGTCTTTAATCTGTCTTGTGATGAAAACTTTGCTCTGAGCTCCACTGGTCTGCTTGTTGGTATCCATTGTATCAGTTTTCGTACCGAGTGCTCTTGAGATGATGAATGTGATTGCGGGATTATCAAAGCGGTAGAACAGTGGCAGGGCACATTTCTTACATTTTAATCTCATCTGCTTTTCAATGCCTTTATCTTTTCTGTTGACATAAATTTTCTCTGGTGTTGGGTCGCAAGTTATTTTGTGAGCTGCAAATTTAGGATCCAGAACTCGAGCTCCATCAACTCGACGTAATGGCAGCTTCTCAAGAACAACCTGGAATTAACAGTGTTATTATTGAAATTTATGTGCGAGGAATTTATGTTTCTTACATTTCCAATTAAGCTTAATTGACCACAAAGGCAATAATATGTTTTTATGGCGCTCGACTCTTGATACTCATGTTTCTGATCGTCCTTGGTAGTTGAATCTGAGCAAACAATTGATTTCGAGATGATTTTCGGCATTTTTAGTAAAAGAAAATAATTCAATTGAAACGAAATCGATTTCAATCGCTGCTGTTGAAACAGAATTCACTGTACAAACCAAAAGGGGAAATCACTATGTTTAGTAAACAAACCGGTGAAGCAAGGAAGATAATTTCAAAAATAATTTATTAGAATGGGATCTAAGGAAGTTCAAGAGCTTATTCAAAAAGCACTAGTATTAAAAGAAACGGATATGAATGCTGCTAAAGCTCTAATTCTTACAGCAAAAACACTTTTTCCACAAAATTTCGACATATTTTATCTGGATTATAAATTATCAAAACAAGCATTAGACGTACAACAAGCAGCCCAAAACTTCAGTTACATCGTACTTTACTTTGATAACGCAGAGATTTTAGAAGAGATTAAGGTTTTAATCCATGCTTTAAGAAGCGCTGACAAAAATGAGCACTTAACACCAGAGAACCAGTTCTACGTAAATATGTTTTCCAGCTTCGGTAATGGACCAGCTGCTCAGAAAATTATCATGCTGTTAACATCTGATTCCGATTCAGATTTTACCTACATTCGCATTATGAAAAAGTTCTCAAAGAAGAATTTCAATTTGTCACTACATGCTGTGAGTGTCATGAGATTTGATTTCCTTAATATCTTTTAACCCATTCATTACATGTTATAGCCACGTCTATTGGAGAAAATACTAAAAGGCATCGCCACATCGCCGCATGAGTTTCAGGAAATGTTGGTCAAGGAAGTTCTACCCTTGTTGATGGACGAACCAAACATTGAAATTCCAGCAGATCTTATTAATCGTGTTCTGGCAGTTGTCTTCAAATATCATATCGCTAATTTCTGGCATCAATCGGAAGGAAAACGCCATTTGGCTGAAGAGAGTCGCACAAAAATTTTAGAACTATTTGAGTGGGTTGGAAGATTACTGAAATGGGAATCACTTTCCTATAATCAACCACTCTCAAAGGATTTTTTCTGGCAAAAACTCAAACAAATCGAAACAACGACATGTGATGGCAAACAAATCTTTTATCTCAGCTGCTTTCTGTTCTTCATTTCGGTTCAGGATTACTTGGAAAACACACGAGTTAAAATCGATGGACATGACGTTCAGTATTTTTTAGTTGATGGATTGACGGACATTATAGAAACACCGCCACTGATGAATATTCTTCATGAACCACCATTTCCTACTGATGCAGCTACAAGCTTTCTAATTGCATTTAAGGCTCAAGAACTTTTACAGCGTAATGTTATCTTCTTTAAAGAGTTCAATCAACTCCTCTACGAGCTGAATATTCCAAAATTTATCAATCGAATTATCGTCGATTTCGCAATGTATTTACGCAGCAACGCAGATTCCTTCAATCTAATCAATGCCAGTAAATTCACAAATCTTGAAAAGTCTATTCGAATGCTGAGTTTAATTATCAACACGCCATCGACAACACGTGAAGTTTTTCAATATATCAATGTAATTCTAGCTGATTTGCCAACGGTCACTGTCACTGGAAACTTTCTAAAGAATTTGACACCAAATCGAAGTCTCTTGTTTCTGCCACTGACACGAAATGCAATCGTTCAGTATTGCATCAGAATTATTGTGAGTTGTCTAAAACGAAAAGCGCTCATTGATTTGACAAAAGCTGACGATTATTTGCTGGGAAGTTTGCTGGTTCTATTACAGCTGGAATTCTACGAAAATATTCCGCTAGTTGAACACATCTTTGATATCATTCGTGTACGTGGACTCGACTTTCCACTGTTTACAAATTACATAATTCAGATTGATATGATTGAAGAATTTATGAATTTATGGCGATCAGGTGAAGTTAAATTGAAGCTTTTCTCAACACAAATGCCCAGCAGCAGTCAGCGACGTATTGGAACACGTGGCGCTGATAAGAATGTCAAAGAAGATTTCAAGCAAATTATCAAACAGCAAGTATTGAGATGTAACGAAGATGTTGTCAGTTTAGCGATTCAATTTTTTGAGCAGGAGCACATGAATTTATTGCAGAACCTGATGAGTTTTTAAAAAATAAAGATTTTCGCAAAACAAATAAAGAAAAAAAGGCGAAATATTAGCTAAATCGATAATAATTAAATGACATTTATAGCGGCATTCATTTCTCATGCCACGTTCATGTTTCACCTTTTCCACTGCCCGATTTTTCCGACTTTTGTTGTTTTGCTTTTTTTTACAAAGAAATTGTTTTCTATAAATTTCCTTCAGTCGAATTGTGTGCTTTAACCTGTGAACCTCTTTTGGTCGCCGGCTGGTGAATGAACTCGAGCTTTATTTTGAGATGGTCACAGAACAAGGTGCAGAAAATTCAAGGAAGTTGAGTTTTGCATATTTTAGAAGTAAATTTAGATTCAAAGAGAAAGTGACAACAATTGATGATCGTGTAGTGAACAGGAAGTTCAGTTTCAAAAAGTTCTTCACGCGACAGTCTGAAATCGAGTTTCCATCCGGCTTTGGTGAGTTACACGAACTTTCCCAACACATTTCAAATTATGATACGGAAAATTTTTTTGTTTGCTTGCTTTTATTATCGATTAAACAGTTTTTTTTTCTGTTCCGTTTCCTTTGTTGACTGTAGGTAATTGAATACTATTTGCGAAATTCACCATGTCTGAAGGATTTATTGATTTTGGTTTTTTGCTATTGTTTGTATATAATCTATATTGATTGACAGTTATGAGCTTTTTAGAATCCTTTTTTTTAATTGATTGCATTTTGACAAAGCTCTTTACTCATAAGATTAAAATGAATTTTTCATCGTGATGTGGAGTGGATATTGTGTGATGTGGATCATATTTGATTAAGCAAAATCTGCACAAAAAGCTCATTGACTTGAAACTGGTTTTTATTTAATCCTCATACACATCACACATCCAGAGCATGATGAAGACCATCGTGAGAGTGAGCGCGAGCAAGCATAAAAAGAGAGCGAAAACACCGTTTGTTGCACATTTTCTGAGTTGAAATCTTTCACTCTTGGTGCCTATTTTTCTGCTTTCAGTTTCATTCGTTGCTTTAAGACGATCTGACGGTTACTTTTAGAGGTTTCTTTTTTTCTTTATTAATTTGTAGTTTGTCTCAAAAGAGATTTAATTTGTCTTTACGCGGAAACTTTTCTTGCGGCGCGTGAGTGTGTTTGAAAAGTGAAATTTTTATTTTTTTAAGTTTTTTTTTTTGGGATTCGCAACAAAAAGTTTCATTTCAAGCGTTTGAAGAAAATAATTAAAAGAAATTCTTAGGAAATTTGCAATTTTCATTCTTCGTTGCATCGAAAAATAAAAGAAGAAGATGCGAATTAAATTTCTTTAGAACGGATCAAACACATGTTTAATGTGCGCAAATATTTACCAACCGATCGCAGTTGATTAACGCGATTTGTTTGCAGTTTTTTTTCTCTTCTTCATTTGAATTTTCTGCTTTATTTTACGATCCTTTTTTCCCAATCCACGTCCATCGTTGCGAATTACGACAGTGAAATAAAATAAATGACGTCATTATGAAGCACAACACAAACCGGCGCTGCTGCTGACAACCGCCAGTAAAAAAATTCTTCACAATTTAGAAATATTTTTTCAAAGCAAGCAACTTACTTCTTTCTCTCCTTTTTTTCTTGTTATTATTAATCTGTTCGTTTCATTACGCGATCGCTCGTTCTGCGTTTATATTCTGAAGCCAAGTCTGAAGCTTACATTTGAATAATGATGAGTGGATTCTATTTGAAATAAATGTGCATGACATCATATTACGATGCCTTTTGTGCGCAAAAAAAAAAATGAAACAAATAACTGAAGATCCAATGACTTGATGGTCTTAATATCAGGTGTCTGGCAAAGTCAAATTGTGTTCACTGCCAGCAACCTCAGACGTCTGATGGACATGTGAAATGAATATCTGATGTTTTCATGAAAATGTTTCTGGTGTTTCTATGAAATATTATTTGCCCACACTGTCTTACATATGGCAAACAGACATAAGAAAGAAAATTTTTTTTTCTGCGATTCAATTTCCTCACAAATCTTACAATCTGCCAAATATTGATGACGTCAGAGGACTCCACAACTCATTTGCCCCTGCGATGCTGTTGCCGCCAAACCCAAACGGATCGGTCTAGTTCAAAACAATTGTCCATTATACTTTTTTTTTGTTGTATATACATTGCCGGTTGCAGTATGTGGGTGGGCGCGAGAGAGAACATATAAAAAAAACTAAAAATTTCAAATTTTATTCAAATTTTGTACGTTTTTCCATTCATAAAAAATGATTAAAGTCTTGAGGTGTGATGGCATCGACTTGGCAAAAATTGCAGATGAAAAATTTTAAAGTTTCCGCGAAATGAAAATTTGTGCAGATGGAATTTTTTCTTAAGAATTTCTTTTAGTTGAAATCAGCAAATTGTCGATAGGACTTTCAAGTGTTTATTTCTTCTTAAATTGAGTGAAACCATTGAGAAAAACAAAGTAATTGAAGTGGACTACAAAAACTCTTAAGGCGCTTTATCACCCACGCATTGCGCAATATTATTATGATCAGCCCTTGGCTGCAGAATGGTGCGATTTAATAAAAAGGAAAGTGGTGGCGAACGGAAGGAACTTCTCGCCAGCACAAATCAAATGAATGACGACCACAAAGAGAATGAAAATGGTGAGAAAGGATTATGGAAAAGCTCTTTTGAGCTCTTAATAAATTAGTTGGTAGTCGATGAAAAACATTAATTAAAGATTTCTTGTGATGTTTTTTTTTTTTTTTGTTCTCGAAGCTAATTAATTAATCTCAAAGAACCCCAGCGGGAGAGAACACATGACTTATAACAAAAGTTTTTCAAGCTATTCTGTAATTATTTTATGTTTAGATAACAGCAAACGGAAGACTCGAAGGGAGAGCAATTAATCTTTCACAATTTTTCTTTTTTTTTCGCAATTTTTCAATTTCAAAATATTTTTTTCTGCATTTGTTCCCTCACTCCGTGAAATTAAAAAAGAGAAAGAAAGAAAAACAATGAATCTAATGAGCATTTTAGGCCGCATTCGAGCTAATTTTAGACTCAAATTAAAGAATGTTGATGATTTTTCTACTTTTCGCGAAACGGTGAAACATCGCAGTTGACAAACTCATGTCACTTTAAAAATAGACGAACCGATGAAAAAATTATCATAATGATGATTCTAATTAAGTCACGCGCGAAATATAAAATTGATGGAAATTTAAAGACACTCAATTGACGATAATAGTCCATTTTGGTGTTAATTGAGCGAGAACATCATCATTTTCCAATGTTATAAAGAAGAAAAAATTCATGTTATGATTGTTCCGGCGTGCGATTTAAATGATGATGCTCATTACAGATGTCGACAAGTTTAAAAGTGGAGGAGGAGAAACATATATCTATCATCACTACCAACAGATTCGCAGATTCATTTTTGACCGACACACAAAAATGAATGTAATCGTTGGCGATGAGAGAGCGCGCGCTATTTGTTTATTTGCTTGAAAGCAATTTTCAGTACTCGAATCGGTAAACAACGAGGCATTTGAAAGATAAAAATGTTGATGCGTAAAATAAACAGCTTTTTCCAAAGTGAATTCGTTTAATGAGCCGACCGCTGCCGCGTGAAAAAAAAAATATGTATCAAAAGGAAAAATTATTTTTAGATGATTCATTTTGCGGGACTTTGAGTTGTGCGTGGGCGTATAACGGCGGCAGCATCATTGAGTTTTCCCATTCACTCATTCATGTCGCTTAATTGCATTTTAATGGCATCATCTTTCATTCATAGCTGTGGCGGTTATTTGGGTGGAAAAATAGCTTTTCCTGAGCGTCATGTCGTCGGAATTCTCGTGGGATTACAACATTTACCTTCCACACCGAAAATTAATTTTTTTAAAACCTGAAAAGGTATTTTATGTCGTGAAAAATTCTAAATGGAAAATTGCGATGGAAAATTCGCATAAATTTTCCTTCCTTGAGCTTGACACATTTATCTTGATAAGCTTTTTGCTATTAATCACACAATCATTATCACATGTTTACATAATTCATGACTGAAATGAGCATAAAATTCCATTTACATTTCCCGACCTTCGAGTCGATTTCATTAGGTAGAAAGTTCTCACGGAAGTTTTTTTTTATAGATTTCTTGGAAAATTTATTACAAATTCTTGTGTTTCCTTTTCGTTTTCCAAAATGACACTTAATGAAAATTAAATATGTATCGCAATTTGCATAAATTTTTCCTTCTTATCAGCTTAAGATGCTGTCACGTCTCTCGATAAACCGAAATTTCCCTGTTGAGTAAATTTGTTACCAGTTAGCACGTTTCAAAAAATAAATTCAAAAACAAAAAGTCGTCAATGAAGTCAATAAAAAGAATCGTGAAGGAATTGTGGAAAATAAACAATAAGAAATGATGTTTTTAGGTATCTCGAAAATTATATTTATGCTTCATCCATGCATGAAAATATCTCAGCAAAAGTCTCAACATTTTAGAGAGAGTTTTATTTACTTTTTCTTCCGTCGATATGGAAATTCGATCAATTACGAATTTTTTTGTGAAAGTGAGTCGACCTTTTTGGTTCCACCGACAGGCATTCGCCAATTGTGGTCGATTAAACCAAACTCTCTTCCAAATTGCCTTTTTTTTACGACATCAGTTTTTCCGCAAATAAATTTTCCATCACTCGACATTTATTTTCATCATTCTCATCTGCAACAAGTGGAAATGTACAGGCAAATGATGCCGCCGATGATTTATTGAATTGAATTCATTAGAGAATTATTTCATCATCGTTAGGCGAAGTGTGTTTGCTTGCTGACCGACACCTCACATAAAATGAGTCCAATAAACATAAATCAACCTCAATGCCACAAGAATATATTTTCACTTAGGTATATTCACACACTTTTCTTTCGTTGGCTTGTTGATGAAACTTCATTGGCGCTTCAATTATTTTTAGAACTTTTTATTTTATCTGAGAAAAACTCGCTCATAAATTTTATCAGCTAATTGCTTTATTGCTTGTACATGAAAGTCGCCTGGGGAATTTGAATCAAATGCCTCAGAGATTAATAAAAGTAATCACCTTTCCCAAGACCTTCTCAATAATGAGGAGCAATAAGAGAGAAATAGAAGACATGACCTTAGATTAGACACATGTCTTTAAAAATAGTTCATTAAATTTACAGGCAAGTTTATTTATTCAAGAAGCGCTTCCAATCAGACGACTCGAGAGACCGTTGACGGGCGTTTTGAACTTGAAACAAAGTTTTTCATTTGTTTCTAATATTTCCTGCGCTCAATTTGCTGTTCATCCGAATTGTATTCCGTTCGCTATACAGTTCATACGGAAATAGTCTCATTATTATTTAATCACGCCGCGATCGTTCTTTGAGTGACCGCCAAGATTTTCGTTTTCCTTTCCAAAAAGATCGTAAAAAAACTATTCTCTCTATTTACATTTTATTTTGCTTCTTTGTCATGATCTTTTAATTATTTTTTGTTTTCCTGTTTTTTTCTAAAATTCTTTGTAGCTGCATTCCAACATGTTCACGATAATTTATCAGAACTGGAGAGTGTGGCCAATGAAACAGATTTGGTGTTCCTGAAAGGACTTCTTGACAATCCGGCCGTCAAACAGTTGATAAAGGTAAGAAGGCAATATTTGATGTTAATTAAAATCACTTCCGACGCATATTGAAACATATTTTTGTTTTCTTAATAAATTGTGTTGAGAGCTCAAATTGATACTTTGAAAGCAATATCGAATTTCACACTTAGATATTTTGTTTTCAATTCAACATGACCCACATTTTTTACTTGAGATTTTCCACATTTTTATTTCATTTTCTTATTTGATGGCATTGATTTCTCATAAACTGAGAAAAACATCCAATTAGGTGCACACGTAAATGTTTCAAATTGCGTTGCGACGACGAATAAAAATTGCGATCGCATAAAAAATATTTTTCTAAGAATCTTTCATCGTTATTTTTCTTATGTCGCATCCAAGAAATCCAAAATTGCGAATCACAATTAACTTCTTATGTCTTTCGCTGATTCACATTCAAAAACATTATTTTTGCATAACAAATAAAATAATAATTTAAAATAATAAATTTTGCGTTAATTAATTTTTGTCGACTACGCAATCAAAGTTCAGAGAAAAGTCATTTCCGAACATGATTCAGTCGTCTCGAGTTGTCGCGTAAATCATTCTATTTAATTTATGTGGAACTGTGTTAACCAATTGACTCCAAAATTTGACCCATCTTGATGAAATTATGAATGAAATTTCTCGATTGCGAAATTGTCTCGAGTCTCGACCCAAAGACACAAATGAGTTTTCAGACGCCCTGCGAATGGCAAAAAGGCAAAAATCTTTATAAAATTTGCAATTGAACCTGTTTTTCATTCGGTTGCAAGTCAAACAAAATGTTGTCTTTGTTCACTTTATGCATTAACACGTTACATGTGCTTCAAACTGTGACTTTGAAGAAGCCAATTTAGGGTTAATGTCCCAATTCTTGATTTATTTATTGCTGGCAGTTAAGATTTATACACAAAAGAAAATGCGGAAAATCACAAATGAATAAATTTCCATAATTTTCCCATTTCTATTTCATTCTTTATTCAATTTTCCACTTTTTGTTATCTATGCCAATATTTTCATATTGCTATCAACAATTTTTGTTATGGATGGAAATAAAATTTTATGCTTTGAATTAATTTTTCATCGAAGAAAGAGAGAAACAAAATTTCTTTACAAAGTTTCAATTTCAGAGTCCCGCATAAAAAGCTCGCAAATTGAAAATATTGGCGTTGTTTTTGTTAACGACATGTTCAAAAACCTGTTTCGAGAGATGGATAATTATGCAAATAACTTTAAAGTCACTCGACTCTCTTTCATTATCATTGAAATACTCAATTCTCAACTCGCATCTCTGGAATTATTTCTATCCAAAGGCATGTATTGTGAACAAACATTACACAACACAACTCGATTGTTTCGTGGAGATCGCTCTTTGGTTGTGATCAACAACAACTGAAAAAAAGTAGTTTCAACGTTGTTTGCTTGTATTTATAGTTTCAGTTTAGCTTTTGGCGTTCATGGAAAAAGTTGTGTGTCGATTTTATGAAGCGCACAGTATTATTTTTTTTAAGAGCACATCACAGTTCAGACTCGGGTCGGGCATTTAATTTTTTCCGCTTCAAGTGACACAAATTTTTATCCAACATAATTCTAATAACTTTTCGCTGTGCAGTTATATTTTTAAACTTCGGAATCAGTATTTCGCGTGACTGGAGTAATCAAACGGACAAAAGTTAAACAAGGTGTGTACCATGATCTAGCATAAAACAAACCTTCAATGATCATTACTCAATTCTTATCGATCACATGGAATATCGTACATGCGATTTATAATTAATGTAGCATTGCAAGTGTAAAAATAGACGAATAAAAATTAAATCACTGTACGAGGCTCGTGCGCTGCCATTTTTGAATTATTAATACACATATAAAAGCAGCAAAAAAGAAAAACTGTCTGTGAGAAAGGTGTAGTGATGGCAGCAATGACGTCAGCTCTTAAAGTTTCATTTTCAGACACAAAAGATTTTGAGAAATAAAAAGAGAAACAAGAAAAAGATTGTGCGAATTAAAAAAAAGAAGTTTAAAGCGTCGTTCAACGGACAATTTCGTTTCGTCCATGGATGAACGCCAGTAAAGGATGATCGTCTAGTAGAGTGTGAAGTTTGTCTTGATAATTAGTGTGAAAGTGTTACAAATGAACAGGATGAATGTTTGATTATCCATTATGTTGGAATGCCAAACTAACACAAATGTCCGAATGTAGCAACTTGTTGAATATTTAAACACGTGAGAGTCAGTGATGATGCCATTTTTTTACTACTCCATCGATCGCTCTCCATCGACGTCATTAACCGCGAGTATAAACGTAAACACACCGCTAACTCACCAAACACAAAAAAATGCCAACGCCCAAGTTGGGTTTTGAATGAAATTTAATAATTCTCAACTTTGCGACAAATTGGAATTATTTTTATGGGTTTTTAATTTTTGTTCTAATTTTCCTTTTGTGTCGCAATTGATTGGAAATTTTGAATTTAATGCTTCGGTGAGGATCATTCTGTGATTTATTTCACTGATAACTTTAAATTGTTATTGTGCATGTCCATTAGAGAAAGTTCCATTTAGCGATTAGGTGTGCTGGGATTTAAAAGAAATTCTTATGGGATTCATTCGAAGTTAATGTCACATTCGTGAAGCCTTCCAACATTTAATTTTCTATCAAATTGAAAAGTCTGAAACCCACTCACATCATTTTCTTATTGCGCGCAACAAATTAATTTCTAAAAAAAACCATTGTGAAAAAGGTCTAAAAGCATGAAAAAGGTTCGAAAGCAAAAGGTGAATGAACTTCTTAACGTCGAATACTAGAATTTAGAAATGCAACATGAAATGAAACCATCGCAAAGAGCCAAAAATAAAAGTGCCGTGGGAGAATAAAAGAAATGTTGTTCCATCTGTTTCACCTTTCTTGAGTCGACGTAATTCTTATACGAGAATCAAGTTCTAGGTTGCGGTGATAGTTAAAAATTGTGCCTTCCATAAAGGTCAGTCACACTTCACTGCCGTTCCTAACTTTGTAACTGTTCATTGTTGATATCTCTTTCTCACCATAAGGCCCTTTAAATTGTTTGTTGCGGTGAAATTTTACTGCATTCATTCATTCATTGATTTTTATTTTTGTAAATGAGACACGTGAAGGGATCGTCAAATGTTATAGCGCGCAGGACCTGCTTCCATGGCGTCGTATTATAATTTGTTTATAAATGAAAAAGATTTTATTACGCAGTCAATGAATTGGAACGTTGTTTATAGTTTCATTTGTGGCTCGTGCTGGACAGGTTGTAAATTGATAACTTTGACGGGATCCCAAAGTGCATCAGGTAGACAAAAATAATGTGTTTAAAATGCGTTTAATGCTCATTAGATTTTATCGTGATGATTATCAATTTAATTTTTCTTTTGTTAACTCCCGAAAAAGGATTCAAAAGAGAAAATTAAAAGAAAACGAATTGTGTTGAATATCGTGCTGAGAAATATGAAAGATCATGTTGAAGATTTGTTTGTGTGGTTTGAAATAGAATTCAATGACAATGAAATGTTTTGTGATAGTTGAATGAGAATTATTTAATTAGACTTGTTTCCCAACGTTCCGACGACAAACAAACAAATAATTGCAGAGAAAAATTAAAGCACTTTCACTGGAGTGATCGTGTAAAATGTAAAAAAAAGCAACAAAATTCGCCATAACTCAATGAGTAATTTTCACTTTCGGGCTATTTAGAGTGAATCAAAAGTTGCTTTCATGGGCATCTGAATAATAATTGCTAATTAATTTATGCATTAATTACGCGATAAATCAGAACTTTTGAAAACATTTCGGAACAAAGGAAAATAATTTATCGACGTCACCGTTTGCATGTTTGTTGCTTCCATGACAACGCACAAACATTGTTTATGTTTTCAAATGCATTATTATGCTTTTTGATATTTCGTGGTTTACTGAATCATCTCCAACCCTCTTTGACCTAATTGAAGGGAAATTAGGGCAAAGGGCGTGTTAGTAATTCACTTGCAACATCGCACAATCGCACACGATTGAATGAAGCATCATCAATTAAGATTTAGAGCACCTTGACCCTCGGAGGTCACGCATTTAATTTATTCAGCATCATGAATCGTTTAATTCGTTCTATTTAATTAAATGATCTTGTTGATATGTGACACGAGATTGTGAAAGAAATTATTTTTTTTTTTCGCGTTTTCGTCGGATGGAAATTGTTGGTGGACTTGGACACTACAACATCTGTCGTTTGATGTATTTATGTTATTAGCGAGGTTATTAGCAAGAACATGAAATCAGACAAATCATCTTTAATTGATGATTCATAAATTCATTTTGGGCGTTGAATTAATTTCTTTCTTTTTTTTTTGTAATTCACAGATTCAAGATAAGCTTGAAGATCCGCCAGAGCCATTGAAACCAGTTCGTTTAGGAAATTTAAAACTTATTAAGGAGCTCGCCGATCGTTGCAGTGTTGCAAGAAATCCTCAAGCGAGAGAACTTTTTAGAATATTAAGAAATCCTCATTTTAAAGTGAGTTTTATTTACTGACTGATGCAACGGAATAATAATTGAAAGTTTCCTTTCTTTTAGTCACTAATCTACTCACACGATCAAGCGGGTGATATTGTTTATAGAAAACTAAAAAATCCTGACGTTACCAATATCAACAGTACAAGCTCATATTCAAAAGATCTGGCAGCAAGCGGAGGCAACACAATGCCGGTTGGCGAAACAATTAAGATGGTTGGCATTCGTAAGAATCCCAATGAGCCGCTCGGCCTTACAGTTGAGGTCGATGAATATAATCAATTGACAGTAGCGAGAATTCTTGCCGGCGGTATGATCGATCGGCAAGGTTTATTAAATCCAGGAGATGTGATTTTAGCAGTGAATGGTGTCGGTGTGAGATCGCCCGAGGAACTTCAAAATGAAATTTCGCGCGCTAAAGAATCGGTGACGCTAAAAATTGGACCGAACATTGATGACGAAATGAAATCGGCACGTTTAACAGCTGGAAGCTCACAGGTAAAGAGTAAGACGCAAGATGCTGGCAAGAAATTGGCGGTAAGTAATGCTTTGAGCTTTGTTCTTTTTTTTCTAAATCCCTTTATAAGCTTTCACCCCAAGCTTTTTCCTGCCTTTTGATTCGCGATTTTTTGCAAAAATTTTGCTTCTTTTACCAAACATTGCGCTTTTCCAAGCTTTATAATTTAGAGTGAAACATTTTTCTTTCTCTTTTACTTGAAAGCGCATTGAAAAGCTTTCAGGTTATGCAATTAAATTTGGACGAAATTGCACAATTTTTCTTACTATTTTGAAATTGAAAATTATTTTCAAAAAAAAAAAGTCAGAGTTATAAAAAAAAACAGAAATTGATTGGATGAATGTCAATCGACAATTGCACAAATTCGCGATCTGGTGACGGTATGTTGCACAAAACACACACACACACACACACACAAAAATAACACTTAAAATTTCAATTAAAAATTTAGAAATGTTCAAAATTATAATTCAAAAATCTTCATTATTTCTTTATTCAGCGTTATATGCGAGCATTATTTGACTATGATCCATCAGTTGATGAACTGCTGCCATGTAAGGAAATTGGTTTATCATTTTCCAGTGGCGATATATTGCAAATCATCAACATTAAGGATCCAAATTGGTGGCAGGCAAAGCATGCCGGTACTGAAGGTCCAATTGGTTTAATTCCATCGCAAGAACTTGAAGAACGTCGCAAAGCTTACGTTTCACCGGAAGCTGATTTCGTTCATAAAATTGGAATTTGCGGTACAAGAATATCGAAGCGTAAGATTAAGACATTTTACAAGTCAAAAGCAAACTGTGAATTTGACAAAGCCGACATGACATTGTACGAGGAAGTGACACGAATGCCGCCATTCAAAAGAAAATCTCTTGTCCTAATTGGAGTTCAAGGCGTTGGACGAAGGACTTTAAAGAATCGCTTGGTTAATAGTGATACGAAGCGATTCGGTTCCATTATGCCACGTGAGTTGATTGACTAATTGATTTTACAATCTGATAACATTCTTCTTTGCACAGACACGAGTCGTCCACCACGTCCGTTGGAGGAAGATGGCAAAGGATATTGGTTCATTGATCGTGAGGACATGGAACTGGAAATTAATCAAAACAATTTCTTGGAATATGGTGAACATAATGGAAATCTTTATGGAACGCATTTAGATTCCGTTCGACAAATTATTAAGCAAGGTTTGTTTTTTAAGCAAGCACAACATGCATTTTGTTGTTTATTAAGATTAATTAATTTTGTGTTTTAGGTAAAATGTGCGTTTTGGATTGTGCACCATCAGCATTGAAACTCCTGCACAACAGTCCCGAGTTTATGCCATTCGTCATTTTTATTGCTGCCCCAGGAATGGAACAGCTAAAGCAACTTTATGCTGAACGCCGAGCAACAGGTGGATCACAAAGGAATCTCACGGTATGTTGAGCATCAATCGCGTTTGATGTTTTTTTTTCTGCTTCTGTTAACATGCTCGATTGTTTTGTAAACGTGTTGTTTAAACATTTTTTGTTGTTTGTTCCTTAACAAAAAAAAATTTCAGTTTGATCGTCAAAGTTCCATCAGATATAGCTCGCGTCGTGCCCGAACATTGGAATCGCTTGCATCGCTTTACGAGGTGGGTTAAATACTGTTGAAATTAATTGCACGATTTTTTCTTGTGATGTTATGTTTTCGTTTATAACTATAACAGTCATTAATATCCTAAATAAAAATTAATTGTTCGATTTAAAGGATGATGAGCTCGTTAATCAAGTGGAAGAATCAGCAATGCTGCAACGAAAGTATGAAAAGTATTTGGACATGGTAATTGTGAATGAAGATTTCGATCAAACTTTCCGTCAAGTGCTTGATGCTTTGGAGCTACTGAGTCATGAACATCAATGGGTTCCCGTCAATTGGATTTATTAAATTATGCGCCATCAGTTGCATCAGCTAGATAGTTAAGTTTTGCACAGTTATAGACATCTCTATTATTTTCTAGTTTATTATCAAAATGTACATCGAATGTATGTATAGATCTTAAAATCGCATCTTTTTATTTTTTGCATAAATTGTGTTCATGTTCAGAAATGGCCTGTAAGCTAAATTTATTCATATAAATATCTGAATTATTTGCCTCGAAATAAAAAAAGAAAGTTGCACATATGCGCAAATTAAGAAATATAAGAAAATATTATTGACATTTTTAGGAACTTTATAAGAATCTTAATTTCTTCTTAATTTGCGTCCGATGAACAATTTATTATTCAGAAGTTAAGCTGATCGATGGATGAATGAGATAATAATTAAAACATTTATTAATTATTAAACATTTGTAGAAATTTTAATAAAGATCTTTACGTAAAATAAAAATACGAAGTTTTTTAATTCTGTTAAGTTTGAAATAGATTTGTAGAGCGATTTTATCGGTTTTTAGCTTAGTTGCAAATTTAATGTTCCCGGTTGCGAACATCCTCGTTGCAATTTTTAATTGCATCAATTTGAAAATTTGAATATATAATGAAACTAATTGGCAATTTTCAGGCATTGAATTGATTGGATCCATTAGTAAAGTTTGATCCCTTCACTGATCCGGTGCTCACTTTCAAAGCTTTAAGTAAAACACATAATGCCACAACAGTTTTGTTCGATTAAACTGCCATCGAAGAAATTTTATTTTGCATCTGATTCAATGACATCTATTGAAATGTGTCGAAAGTCGTTGAAGGTTGCGAGTTTTTTTGGTGGATTCATTGGATGTGACATCTACAATCCTAATTTTACTAGGACGAATATTTTGTTTATTATTTTAATTATTGATTTAATCTTTTATTTGAGCATAAGCATTTACAACATTTATTTGTTTCGCGATGATTTCGTGAGAATGATTTTTTGTATTGCCACTCTTGGAATGGGCTTCCAAGGAATCGCAAAACTTTACGCATTCATCATACGTCGCAATGATGTTTTGAAGCTTTCATCGATGGCTGAAAGCTTCCATCAAAATTCAAAGAATCTAAAAAATAAAAATTCTTTTGAGAATGCAATTTTGAATTTTGCTCATGTCGCGAGCTTTCTTACGATAATTTTTATTTTATGTGGTGTTGCGATTATCATTTGTCCTGGAATAATTTATCTCATTACAAACAAGAGAGTTCTACATTTTGGGTTCATTCTACCATGGATTGATCCAGAATCCATTCACGGCTACATACTTAATTTCCTTTACCAATCCCTTCAAACCTACATAGTAATTATTAATTTAATTTGCATCAATGGGTTTTTGCTGTGGTACATTTTTAATGCATTTGGACAGTATGAGTGCCTTATTATGCTATTAGAACAACTGGATGAATTTGCAATGAAAGACCAAAGAGATTCCCAACAAATTAAACATCTGATAGTAGAAATTGTCGATCGACATACGGCGCTAATTGAGTGAGTAACATTTTTGTCACTTTAATTTTATTTCGATTGGAAGTAACAATTTGCTCTTCTGCTCCTATTTAGATTCCTCGATTTTTTTGAAACAATCTTTCAATCCTATTTCTTGATAGAAACGGGTTCATTGATTTTCCAGACATCCGTCACTTTGTTTGCGTGCATGACTTTTAATTTTATTCCCGGCTATGTACTTCTGATTATGGATGCTTTTCAAATTTTTGGATCTTGCTTGATGGGAACATTTTTGGAAATTATGGGTGAAAAGTTTTTTGGTAAAATTTGCAAAATTTCATGGTATTTACTACCAGTTCCTGAACGAAAATATCTACACACGATCATGATATCTGCCTTCAAGATACGAAATATTACAATGGGACTGAAAATTCTGAATTTGAATTCTTTCATTGAGGTGATTATTCAAAGATTTTTTGTGTAATTTAAAACCAATTAGAAATTTATTCTACAGATTTACAAAGTTGTTTACTCATATTTTATGTTACTTCAAAACTTCAAGTGAAGCAGCGCAATATATTTATAATCAATTATTGCTTATTATTTATATGAGACACGATTAAGAAGCTTAATGACTATTTGCGGTCGTGTCATCACAATCACAACCTTGATTTAAAATGCAATAAAGTTAAGGAAATAAAGTTCACATTAAATGGCATGCATATTAATTGAATTTCGAGAGCTTAGAAAATATTTAGTTCTGATTTGATTACTGAACAACATCGATTAGTTAGCAAAGAAAATGGTAAAATTATTTATTCACTTCGCGCTGATATTTCTCTACCATGGAGAAATGATAATCGTCAATTTAGAGTGCATAATGGAAACAACTGACAATGGATTATAATACAGAGACGAAACACTCAATACGCCCATGCAAATCTTTTGACTTAAAACGGCAATTTCAAGAGTGAAAATATTACGTTCCTACCACTGAGAATTTTTTAAATATTTCCCGCAACGCGAGCACTTTACGTGCAGCCATTTTGCAAAGTGACACAAATCGATAACATGGTTTTCTCGAATGCATTGCACTAAATATGTGTACACTTAACATGGCATCGATCAATATAGAGTTCATAAGCTCCGTGGCATTATACGAGCTCAAGAATTTAACGGATTTAGATTTGAGCATGAATTTCATCGATCAGCTTGCAGAGAAAACATTTCGTGAATTATCGAATCTTCAAAGTTTAAATATGACAAATATTTCCTCACAAAGGAAAGTAAACAATTTATTAACTATTTCAAGTGTTTAAAACTTCAAGTGCAGAACGACGATGAAGTTTTTTATGATTTTGACATATATTTTGTTGTTGGTTCAGTTTAGTTTGGCTGCGCTGATCCTCAACGGAGCTCTTCAAAACCTACCTTTATTTGGTGGTAAGAAGATTTTGTATGTTGCGAGATTTATTTTTAATTTTTTCAGCTTAGGACCTATAAATGAGCTTAGGACCTTAGGACCTATTGGAATCGCTGCGCTAGTAGAAGACGACATTTCTGGATTACTTGATTAATATATGCATATCTGCCTATTATAAAAAGTAAAGCAATAAAATGAGAGCCAATGTTTACGAATTTATGCTTTATTCGAACAATTTTCCTTCACTTTCGTCACAGCCATCTTTAACTTTGTTTATGACCATGCAATTGGCGCTGCTTTGGGTCCATGAATTTAAATTTATGAGTGCATTAAAAATATGAAAAAGTTCGTTGAAAATGAAACTAATGATATCGATTTTTAAATTTGTAGCTCAATTATTTCACGGCTTAAAGTAGTAAAAAACAAAATTAAAGTTGGCTTCTGTTATCTTTTACATTTCTGTCAATTCTTATCAGTTTGTATGCTTTTAATGGTTGACAATGCTTTCATCTTATTCATTATACGCGTGTTGAAATGCTTTAATTCTGTGATTTCTTCTGACAATTGTATCAATTCACTTGCATGTTCACCTCTTCCAGATTCGTCTTCATTTTTGTTAGGCAGTGAATTTTTTTGAATCTTGTTTGAACATTCACTGCAATTCCACTTTTGATAGACCGGTGGGAAATTGGCGCACGAATGATGAATCCATTTGCCACATTCGGCGCATTTTATTCCAGGACAATCTTTCACAATTATGTTTGTGAGACATTTAAGACAAACGTTCGATTCCATTCGATCTTATTAATTAAAAAAAATGATATCACAAATCATACTGATTGATAGAATATGCAGTGATACACTCACTGTATGTTTATTTCAGATCACTAGCTACTCTCAGCTCTTGAGTCCCCAGCGCTCGACTTGTGACTACTTGCGAAATCATTGCCAAGCATAAGAACTTGTGAGTATTTCGATCATGCCAACGCATCGTAAACTTTATTTTTAACTGAATAAACAGGCAAACAAAGCAATAACTCACGCTTTCGATTCCTTTGATGCGTGAATGACAGGATACAAGTGAAAATGAGGTCAATTTGAAGTGGAAGTGATTGTTCTATGAACTTATCGATCGAGGTGATATGCGATGGGAATAACTTTTACCGCGAAATGGAATTTCCGACAATGTTCATTGGTAATTTATTCAAAGTGTTTTTGCCTTTCGGTGCCACCAAAATCTTCCTAACGCGTTGCCTGACACCTTTAACAGAACACGCTATAAGATATGTAGAATATTTAAGACTATATTTGGTTCCGGAAAGTTTTTCTTCGTTGCATTTACTGCAATAAAAATTGTTATTTTTTTTTTATGAATTTATGATTCATAAAAATTGGCAAACTGAAATTGTTTCAGAATGATTTCTATCGTCGATACTTTGAGGAACACAAAACTTACTTGCACAAGTCGTTATAACAAGCAAATAGAGAATTCCGGAACTTGTACAAGAAAATTGAAAATAAAATTTTGGTGTCTCGACTTTTGTTTTGAATAATTCAAATTTATTTATGTCTCACAAATAAATTCGCTAGACATTGGAAAGAACGTTTGGTGCGATGCGTTACTTCAAAAAATGCATTACGTGGAAGCGGTTACATCCAGGAGGAATGACATTTTGCACCATTTATGATGCATTATGCGAAAGTATTATCAATGCGAAAGTATTATCAATGCGAATTTTAAATAATATTTATGCGAATTTTTCATCGATTTCAATTTGAGTGAAATGTCAGAAGAAAAAATCATCTCAAAATCAGCTCTGATACATTTCGTGGGTTCACTAAAATTCTTCAGTACTTCAGTTGTGATACTTGTAATATAAATATCGAAATCGAATGGAATTATAGCTATTCTCATTCGCAAATCTTTACAAAAATCATGTTTGGAGGAAGCAAATAAAAAGGGGAGAGCAAATATTCACAAGAATGTTGTTCAGAGATCATGAAGAAGCAAAAAAAAAATATTTCTATTGACACACAACGAAATGCTTTAAGATGTTCAAAGAGTACCTTAATCTTGGCAATTCACTTTGATTCCACGTTTTTCCAGACAGTTTTTCATTTCGCAATGAATGAGCGAGAAAGTAAAAATAAATTTTTCTTCTTTAGTGTCGAAGATAAATGGCCGTAAAAAAATATATATATTTTTTTTTTATATATAAAGAAGGCAAACCATGGAACCGTATCAACATGTATCATTGTGAATAATCTTGTGGGCGCCCAACAGCGTTGAAGAGTTTGAGAGACTTTAAGAACATTCTGCCGGCAGCAGATTTATACAGTAAAACCTGATGACTGATAACAGAAAATAAAACTTTTAGACATGAAAACAACTTGAGGGGGAAGTGAATGAAAATTATTCAAGGGCGTGAAGCTTAGAAATTTTTGAATGTTTTGCTTATAGAATCAATTTCCAAGTCCCATCACCTCGCACTTAACCAAGAAATGAAAAAAAAAAGATCCTCTCATGAGAAAATTTGATAAATTTTCACCACACATGACGTGGAGTCTTCTCTGGTCTTAGAGTTTTTGATATAAACAAATCTCATGCATAATTTATCAAAACAATGAATATCGTTTCCTTTCTCTATCACACAATCTTCCGATCCGGTTATATCCATTGTTCAATAGATAATATAGACGCATTGAAGCATTATCACGATGAGATTGAAGACATTTTAAGACAACAGCCACATCATAGCATAACATCGGGACGGGATGTTGTCATCAGTTCACAGATAAAAATTTGTAACTTCTTTTACTACTTGGCTTAAGTATACATTCTTAAACAATAGGTTAATTAAGAATTTATGAATTTTTTTTTGCTTTTCACGGCGTGGAAAATTCCGTTGGTGAGTGAAAATTGATTACATTGATAGTTAAAAAGGTTGCAAATTTTTTCTGTTCTCTTATGCGGATCAACAAGCATTTATGTGGAGCAATCGAGAGTGAAGCAGCACATAAAGTTTCAATAGCCCGAAAACTTTTTTCATCATCATGAAGAAAACTTTTGATTTGCGCTTCGCAATCGAGTCAAGCAACCTCCAGTGTACAAATATTGTGAAAGCTATGTTTGCCACTGTTTGCTTATACAAACAGCAGGGCAAAACTTTTTTGCTTTGTTGTTTTCTCCTTTACGAAAGAATTTCTGCTTTTGACGAATCATCGTGGGATGAAATCGAGCGGGTAAATTTGTAAGGAATCTCAAAACAATTTGCCCAATGACAATGCAAAAATCATTCAAGTGCCGTTAAGTGGATTTGTAGCAATAATTTAGTTTCCCAATAGAAAAATCTGAATCTTTCATGAAGGACAACAGTCGTACACTAAATATTTAAATCTTTGCAATATTAGAATTTAATGCATGATTCAGAATTCATTTGTGGAAGAAAATTGGGGATGAAGTTCCTTATCGTAACAGGAAATTTATATTTTTTTTCTTATTTAACAAAGCGCAAAGGATTATTTTATAAATACGTTTATGTATCTAATGTAGGTCACAATGTAAGGTCATACTGCACAATTATTATATATTTAGATATTCATAAGCCTTCGAACCAGAATGCGGAAACAATAAATTCATATGATACAACAACCAGCAACAATAGCAGCAGCAGCAGAAACAGTAAAGCTCCACATCATATGAACGTTTATAGAATATGAAATGAGAATTGAATAAAAAAAAGGAAGAAAATTCAATCGATGGCTTCAATTCTTTCGTGTAGTGAATTATTTTTCATATTTTTCACTGTTTTATTTCGCATACAAACAATTGTTTAAAGGAAATTTCAACAGCTCGATTGCAAAATCTGAAACTCTTTTGTCGTAGTATCGATTGAAATTCTTTAAAAGTTTCATGCAGATACTGAAGGATATGAAACATTTCACCATTTGAATGAAATTTGCAAAACAACATTCTTATGATTTCGATATTTTGACAGTAAAAGAAAAATCAATTTGTCATTCGGGAATTTGTTGCTCGCTTTAACCACAAACAAAATAAAATCAATTTTGACAAACAGCAAAAAAAAAGAAAAGAATTTGACTGAACATAAAAAACGAGAAAATAAATTTGAAGAAAAACTTTTTCAAATTTTCTCAGAAAAAATCTTAAAACTTTTATTTTCTTTTCAAACATTGAAGTATTTGATTGATTATTTTTAATGCAAGGCAAGCAACAAGCTTTTGAAAGAAGCATCGCGATGATGAATCTTGAAGTTGAAGGTTCTCGAATGTTTAATGTGAATTTTTATTTTGTTTTTAGATTTTTCCACGAATTTGGTTCGGAGTGCAGAATTTGGCGTTACTAGAAATACATTTTATTAAGTGAACTCGAATGGAAATGAAAGACTTCTTTTCCACGCACAATTTTAATTTGAAACGCACGAGTAGCTCACGGAGGAGGATGTCAAAAAAAAAGTTGTGTGACATGAACACAATGTGAAATCAGGAGAATTCCTTTTTTGGACTCGGAAAAAAAAGTTTTCTTTCTGGGGGCGACTGGAGTGCGTGTCCTTTTTAGTGGATAAATGAAACATGGTTAAATGTATGTTAGAGACTTTTAAGTGACTTTATTTATACCACGCAACGGAATGACTAAAAGCTTTTGTGAAAGAAATCAATTTAATTCTTTTATTCGAAAGCTTTTGTTGATGGAACCTTATTCGGTCAAGTTTTCATTGCTGATGGCGTTTGCTACGGAGCATTCGGAATTCTCGAGTAAACTTGCGCAACAGCTCCAATGTCGTCTTCCTGTGTTAAAAGGGAAACATTTTTGTGTAAAAAAAAATTATGCAGACTTTGAAAGGAATTTCATTTGAACATTCAATGAGTTCATTACCGGGCCAATCTCGGTGACCATGTCCACAACCACTATATCCATTCACATCCATTTGGCCTCCACATGCACATACCTTCTTACCGTTACTCGAACAAAATGAGCAGCAATGAAATATTCCCGCATGAGGTCGTAAATTTCGAGCGCGTACCGTAAAAGGACTTTCTGCAACTGCTTTACCATTCACGAGAATCGATATTTGCATTATACCAGCAAGATCTGGTATGAAGCATATTGTGTACGTGCCATCTCTTTTATCAGTCACTTGAACCGGTAAAGTTTTGAAAGCAACATTTTTATAAACAACTGTCACGTCAATTTGCTGACACCCGTGACACAAAGCACGCTCTTCACTGTCTCGTGTTTGCAACAATAGCTCAGCTTTCTTATGAACGCGCATATTCATGAGACCATCGGATGTTATTAATGTGCAATTCTTAGCGAGTGCAACTTGCGTTGTTATTATGCCGAATAGTGGAATGTTATTTTGAGCCTGATTCGATGGAGCTTTTACTTCGGGCAGGAATTGAAGAGTATCTGTGATTGTGATGTCGAGTGCTTTATCTGATGATCGACATCCTTCGAATTTTTTCAGAAGTGCGCTCATAAACATCAAGTTCTCAACTTCCGAGCCATCTTTCAGCAACGTTTCGGTGAAATCAATTGCAGCTTTTGCTTCGTTTGATCTTCTCTCCAAATCTATTTGCTGGCATTGTATCATGTCCATTTTTGTTTCACGGCATCGCTGAATTTGATGGTGAAGTGTCCTTTTGTGAACCTCAAGTGCCTCAAAATATTCCGCCAGAAATATGTCTACTTCAATCTCAACAGCATCACACTTCTGATTGATTTTCTTTGCAATATCATTCAACTTTGATATCGAGTGAATGGCGTATGTTGTGAGAGGCTTTGTGTTGTCCTTTGCGTTCTTCAACATTTCCATATAGGTTTTTGATGCTTTCGATATTGATGTCATTTTATGTCCACGATGTATCAGTATCGTGCATTCCGTACAAGCAATCTGACAACAAATAGAACAGAAAAGCTTCAAATCATGATTGATGTGAATGAGACATTTCACTGAGCTTCCACGTGTTGGCGACTTATCAGATGTTTTCTTTGCTTTAATATCGAAAATCTTTATTTCATGATTCGATGTATGACGTCGATGAATGCTGCGGCAATTCTTGCACAAATTATAATTGCACGTGAGACATGCTGATGTGGCCTAAAAGGTTACATTTTACTTCCATTAGAAGAAATTTCATAAAAAATTTCATTTTAATAAGGTAATTCACTTCAACGCCAATTGTGCATAGCTGACATGTATTGCATTGTCGTTCTCGACTGCTTCCAATTGTTTCCCCTATTTTTCGTGCTATCAACGTGTTTGGCGGTAATCGATGAACGCCTTAAACAAAAAAAAGAAGAAAATCTTAAATTCAAAGCTTTCGATTAGTAAAAAGTTTTGTCCTAAGATTGCAAGCTCCGATGATAAAAACAGCATCTCAATCTCACCATGTAATGTCATTTCTGTAGTTACGCCGCAAGTAGGACAAATGATTGATTTTGCTTTCTCACTGTACGATGATATGATGGATGAATGTCTTCCTTTGACACTTTTCGTTGGTGACTGTTTCTGTGTATGTATGCGTTAAAGGAATATTTAGTCAATAAACATCAATCACGATTAATACTAGATCGATATCATCAACTTGCTTTATCATTTAAGCCTTTGAAGAACTTTTTGTTGCCTTTTGCACTTCCGATGATGGAAGAAAATTTCCTTTCCGGCGTGTTGAGTGCACTGCGTTGAAGAGTATCGGAATCGATACTTGAATGAGATATCATCGATGGATCTTGAACTAAGATAAAGTTAAATGTCATAATTTAACGCTGTTCCATTATCCACGAAATAACTTACATGACGAGTCACTAATTTTCCGACAAAACTGATTATTTTGCAAATTATTGGATGCATCAAGGCGCATGAGACAATTGAAACAGAACGAATGCAGGCATTCAAGTACGCGTGGATCATTTAAAAAGTCGTTGCATATTTTGCAGTAGAATGACAGTGGATATTTAAAATTCATGAGGGGTTGGAGTGGCGGTCGAGGTGTTGTCTCCTCGTTTGCGACACTTTTCGAGGGTGCTCGCAAAAGCATTGAAGCACTTGAAGTTTTAATCTCATTTTCTGCCATTGAATTATGTCGCGGCGATGGTAATGAATGTTTACGTGGCACATCGTAAATTATTTCGCATGCTGAGTCGTCAGTCTTGGGTGGTGTCACTGTTATTATCTGGCTGATGGTGTTTGCAATAACTTCAGGCGCTTCAATGGCATTCACCACAATCGCTACCGGGATTTGGGAAGTCAATTGAATGGGATTCTCTCCGATATGCCTGTCGGCACTTGAGAAACTCGCCGAGCGTGGCTTTTGAGTATTGACAGGAACTGTCAGAAAGTTTTTATGAAGCTTCAATTGCTCCTGGCTCAGACGGATTTTCATCTTTTTCATTTCGTCTTTCTCTTGGCTTTGTGCTAAATCCTTCTGTGAGTTTATGAATGCCTCCTCGTAATCGCTATAATGTATACTAACAGATGTTTTATCCATTGCTTCATCATGCAAACGCTCATATCCATCGTAGCTGAATGAATGCGAAAGAGATACATTATTACGATTGTGTTGATCTTGTTCTATATCTTCAAGATGTTCATCAAAATTTTCTTTCATTTTTTTATATATTTTTCCTGATGTTTCACTAACAATTGTCGACGATAAACTGACTGAATGAGCTGCAACATAATACTTTAGCTTATGCTAAAAATACTAATTGGATTTGATGTCATTGGAATTTGGAATTCTTCCATTATGCAATTCATTCATATTGCCGATTGAATGGTTTCAGTTTGTAATTTTACAATGCATTTTATTGATTTTTATTCCGAAGACTTGTAAGCAAACCAAATCCCATAAACAGCCACCTTGAGACACCTATGAGGAGATTTATCCATCGGATAATTTATTAAGTAGAGCTCTTTTTACGGTTTCAAATATAAGTAATAAATGTTTGTTTTGAGGTTATGTTTTTAATGTTTCATTGTCGGTGAGTGTGCACATCCATTTTTCCCAACCACCTTTGTCTCTCCTTCATTTGAATTCCCAAAATAATAATTTTCCTTTTGACATCTTAAGCCCGATACGTGCTCGCACATTTATTTTTCTTGCATAAACTCCAGGAGAATGAAAATTCATTTTGATAAACTAGATTTTAGTGCGAATCGTTGGAAAGCTCATTGAGCTATCACGAGCGGAATGAAAAGGGATAAATCATTTGATGTTATCACCATGAACTCTGAAAGCATCATAATCGTGTACATGGTACACAGCATTTGTGAATTAATCCAAAATAATCATTTGCACGCATTTTCCTCAGAAACATATTTTCCATTTTTGCTTCCGCGTGTCAAACTTATCATACATTCATCGTCGTCCTTCTTCCTTACGTCTCACCTTCCTTCTCTCTGATGCTTCTTCAAACGCCTGGAAATTGTTATTCTAAACAAATTGCTTTATTTTCATATTGTACCTGCGTCTTTCACCAAATTTTATTTCCATATTATTCAAATTAATTCAAATTACAAGAAGCCGCGAGGAAACGCAGAAAAGGCAAGAAAGCAAAAAAAAAAATTGAGGCAATTTTTGCTAGTTTTACTCGTGCCAGCGCATGAGGAAATAGGTAAAAGTTTTTTCACTTGTTCCTTTGTTCGACAATTTTCATAAAATTTTATTTGCCAAGAAAACAAGCAGGAAGCGGCAACAAAATTTGCCCCCTCTCGAATTTCCAAGGTAATATTCCGTTTTTTTTAATGGCTAAAATTTTCCTAATTAAATAAGATTGACTTCGTCCGGTAGTTTGCGAAAGTTACATTTACCTCACCCTCCAATGAGACCCTCAATTAATAATGCAGATAATTTTCATTAAACCTTTCATCCGCTACGCTTTGGGACGAAGGATCTACAATAAATATTTACGATCTTGCCCCGAAATCATGGACATGAAAATAGATTTAGAAAAAAAAGAGAAATGTCTCAAGTGTCCCGTACTTCATTTTCAGATTACTGACCACATTTTCATTATATTTTTCATTTTAATGGGAGCAAAGCCTTATTCCCTAAAATGTCTAGAGGCAAACATTGGATTCTACAAACGGTACATGTGTCACATCCACTCACCAGCAATTCTACAGAGAGGGAAAAAAGATTGTGCGGTTTGCCATTTTAAGGTTTTACGTACTATGGACATTTTCCGTAAAAAGAATTTCCTTTGTAGCATCACATTTTTCTCGGATTCTCCTTCAATCGTTTCATTCGAGTCACCAAAAAAAAAAAATCAATCAACGATTCAACGAAAATTTCTCGATAGAATGATTTTCAATTCAACAAATTTCCTTTTTTTCCAATTTTTATTCCACATTTCATCATAGCAAAAGCTTACATGTAAAAATCCGCCATGCTCGATGTGTTTGACTAGAGACTTGGAATGTTTGACAATTGTTGTGACATCGAGAGCGAGAGAATAAAATGCTTCGATATCGAGCAAATGTTTGATTTATTTTTATTTTTTTCTGCTGTCGCAATTGACATAAAATTCAATTGAATCAGACCTTTCTCTCTATAACAACCCGCCAAGCATCAACAAAAGTCAACTTTACTTTTCAATAGTGCTTTGAAATACGTTACACAACGAAGACAACAACATACACCAAATTGATATATATAAATCGATTTCCGATGGAAGGAAACAAAAAAAAAATCAATTGAACTTTTGATGTATCGAAGCTTACATGTCGAAGTAATTCCAAAATTTTGCAATCAGTTCAAGATTCACAAGAAAAAACTTACTAAACAAGAACCTACAAACAAGAACAAGACTGAAATTATGGCTATGTACAGAAGAAACATAACATCATCAGTATATTCAAAGCTCATCATTATTTATGAACGTAACCATCCCTTTTGCAAATGTTCAAGTTTTCCTTTAAGAATTTCATGTATGATTACAAAATATTTATGCGCACATGAGGGTCTCATACATCAATTACGCATATTGAATATGAATTACAATCACGAGAATAATAACATAAAATCACTAATGTATAAAACTTTCTATTCCAGAGTGACAATCTCGCAGAAAAGTGTGGCTTTCATAATTAAACTCGCTTTGAGGCTCCGTAATTTCAAGTAAATAATCAGTTAGGAACATAAATAAGTTATCATAAAATCAGTTTTGTGCGATGTTCGGAAAACTCGTCTTCAATGCTATTATTTAGCTTAACATTCAGTACCCTTAGCGCCCCTATTAATTCCTTAGTAATCCTTTTTTTTCTTAGCATAGCCGTTAGTCAAGTTTTCGCGAGAAATTTTGCTTATAAACAATTATGCTTCGAGAGATTGAAGCAATTAACTTTTGCTCAAACAACAATTTATGCGGAGCTCTCGCTTAGCACTTGATATTGCTTTTGTTCGCCCAGAAAGAAGCTCGGCAAAAATGTTTAACACGAAAAGGGTTGTTTGTAATAAATATATATTTTCCTCCATTTGAGAGTTTTATATTTGTTTGTTGGTTGTTCGTTTAATTTTTATTTTTCTTTACTTCCTGCATGAGTTCAATGGGAGAACAATAAATTAAAGGAATAAACAACGTTATAATATATATTTGGTAGATTTTTATTTTCCGCTGATATATTTATGCGTTGTGCTTTGTTTAATTAATTAAAAGCATTTAAAATACTTATTAAATTTAGTACTTAAATTTTATTTCCTGATAGAAGACGGGCATTTTGGAACTAGTATTGCGATAAACATATTTTGCTTTATCACTTTAATGCTCTTATTTAGCTTTTTTTTATGAACTTGTATCAAAAGATGCTTTAGCTCATTTTTCGCTACAAAAGATTTACAGATTTTGTGCTGTTTGTAGACTTTACAGTCATTGATAATAAAACGTGATCTGACTATTTTCCTTCTTTAGCTATAATCTTATACTTTTTTTTGTTGTGCTAAATAGAAGCTTTGCTATAACTATTAAAGCAAACATTTCCAAGTTTCCATTCGCATCGTGCGCTTCATGTACAATCAGCATGAGCCTTTGAATACAAATTATTGAATTTCACTTCATGAACCCACAAAATCGTTTCATTTTATTTATTTTGTTGCAAGAAAAGAGGCAAACAAAAAAAAAATTGGCAGCACATAAAAGTGGCGGCAGAGCATTGTTGAACTGGATAGATTTCGGATTTTATAGCATTTTGCAAAATACATAAATTTCCCGACCGCGCTTTTCCAGCAAATCTCGTTTAATGAAAATAAAATTTCGCTAAATTACTTTTAAATTTCTTTTCTTTTTTTTTTTCACGAAAAAAATCATTTCAGTACTGAATAATTTTGCCATTAAAGCTACTCTGCTGATATGCTCAGCGAGTTGCGTGCGGTTTCGCGTGTGTATATCATTTTTTTTTTACTGTTGTTGTTGTTGCCGAAACCGAACTCGTCGCATTGTGATTTTCCAGCGGTGCCAAGGGAAATGTATCATAATTACAAATGATTTTAGCTCGAAAACACAACCGACAATATATTATGTTGTGCCATATGATGGAAATTACTTTTTATCTCTTTCAACTGTCGAAAAAGGATTGTTTGTATGTATGTGTTTGTGTGATGAAAATTCCGTCGCACTTTTTGTCAAAAAATTTAATTATTTTTTTTTTTTATATTTTTCACTCCTCAAACCCATGATTCCATGCTGTGGGGAGAGACAACAATTTTATATGGAAGTTAAATTTTAATGTTTTATTATTAAATTAATTTAAATTGTGCGCTTCATGTATGGCATGTGATAAGGGTGTAGGCGCAAAAATAAATATTTTTTTTTTTCTGTTACGTGTCAACATTCATAGGTTTTTCATTGTGCTTAATTCAATCAAACTTTTTTTTTTCTCTCCGAAAAGCTTTTCCATTCGAAATCGCAAAAGCTCATTAAAGCGCTTAAAAATGTTTAAAAGCATACATCATATGCACGATGCTTTTTTCAATATTATTATCTTGAGCGCAGATATTTGGAGAAATATAAGAAAAATAAAGTTTGAAACGACAAAAAATAAAATCATTTAATAAAATTAAGAATCTTTTGTGTATTCTTCTTGAGACTTTACAGCTTCGCTTTTCTTTTTCTGGGCGTCACATCTGGCAGTCGAGTGAATAATTAAAAAAATCTGCCAAATTTATTAACAAGAAAAAAAAAATTTTGGCTTTTGATATGGCAACAGACAAGTTGACGACGACATGAATGTGAATCGAGAAACTGGTTCTCGTGCTGTTTGTCATTTTAATTATCTTTTCTTTTTTTTTTTCGTGGAATAAGTAATTCGACTGTCTCGGAAATTTTCGCAAGAATCTTCAAAGAACTTGACGAGTTACCATCACGAGATCACCCGCAAAGTCTATTTGATTGATTGATTGATGACGTCTCATTAACATCTAATTGGTTGCACCTTCAGTTTCACTTAGTGCAGATTACGAATGAACTTGAACTTCGATGGCTTTTTGCTCTTTAATAATAAAATATTTCATGCAAAAATCGACATCCAACTGATCTCTCCAGCCAGTCATCATCAATAAAGAAGTGTTTTCTGTAAATTATTGGCTTGTAAGGTTAATAGCCGAATAATGTGAGCTGGTTGTTAATCAAAAGTATGCATAATTCAGAATGAGATGACCAGGCACGAAACTAGTTACATGCTGTTCGTGTAGAGTATGATAAGTGGTCTGCACGTGAAGTCAATGTCCCAAAGCCATTGATGGAAATGGAAATTGAAAAGAGAAGCTAAGTGAAAGAACATCATCAGAAAGTTTCTTCTTCGTCTGTTTTGTTTATTTATTTGACAAAGTTATTCTATTCTGGCCATAAATTCATTGGATGACTCATCACCTTACGTGAGAGTTTCACCACGTACATGGACGTATGAAAAATATTTCCGCGGAAGCACGCAATATCAAAATGATATAAAACTAAGGAATGTTGATGGCCACAAAAAAAGGGTTTAATTAAACACCTCGGAGATGCTTCAAATATTTATTTTAGCATAAAATTTTTTATATTTTTCCTTCGCCATGAAATATTTTTCCAAATATTTTTCTTGTTAATTTCCGGTATTTAACAAATGATATTGCGCGAAGAATGATGTTGGGCAGTATGTTAACAGTGGTTGTCGTTTCTTGGCATGTGAACCAAATTTGTATGTTAAGTTTATATCGCAGTCATGTCAAACAAAAAAAAACTCGTTCCGAACTCGCGCATAAATTATGTCAGAAATGCTTTTCCTGTTGATTACACAAAATCAACTTCAAAACGACAAGTGCATATGCATCAGACCTCAGCTGGAAACTTCACCATCTTATTGCTCTGCAAAAAAAACGGAACATGAAGACTTTTGATTGTTGTTTAATTTCCACTTTCTCACTTCGTATTGCGAAGTATAAATTGTTTTAGTTTGCAGCTTTGGTGTTGCAATGAGCACCTTCAGGAATTTAAAAATTACTCAATCGAATGTGTTATATTTCTGGTTAGCAATCTTGTCAACAGCTTTTAAAGAGATTTGTATAAAATTGCATTAAAATTGTTTGTAATCAAACTACTTAGCACGTGCCGCATTAAATGGAATGAGTAAAAATCACATCAGTCCAACGCGTTTTTAAACTTCTGCGTTTATTTTAATTAAATCAATATTTTCGATCATTAGATCTTATCGACGTACCTTCTGTTTTTCTGGAACTGACAACATTTGTCTTGTTTGTCAAGCGTCTTGAATGTCACATCAATGTTATGTTGAGATAAACGCGAAAAATAAAATCGCAATCAGGATTTTTTTTTAATTTAATTCGCGTGACATTTATCAAAATAAAAAATTTTGTCTCTGCATTTCAATTGACTTGGTCATTTGACAACGCCAATAACTCATGCAATGCTTGAGGTGAACGAGAAATCTCTCCTTTAATATGCACAGAGTGAGTTTAATTAATAGGCGATGAAACAAAACACACCAGCTTCGGAATATGCCAATAAATTTCCATCAACCAGAATGACACTTCATTGCAACAGAATCATCATCTCAACTAGCATTCGGAAGCATCTTGATGATAAAGTATCAACGGATATTCAATTGCCTTCACGAAAAGGTTTTCGTGCGTAATTCAGACGCTGCTAATTGATTTTCTTTCTCTCTCTCCTTCACTCGAATCACGTTGTAAATTGATTAAATTATCTCGAAATCTCTGAAGATTGCAATCAGCTATAATTGAATTGATAAAAATATCATTACTATGCGTAAAATGTTATCGGAGGAAAAACGTAAAATATAACAGAAGCTTCTTCAGCTGAGGATCAATATAAAACGCCATTTAGTCATTCAAAGCCACGAAAATCAAAATTCAACGAAATTCTTAGACAAATAAAATCGTTTCAATATTTCCTTTGATTTCTTCTTAATTATGCGCAATCATTCTTTTTTGCGTCTGCCAACCGATTTGACGTTCGTTTATTTCCTGAGAAATGCAAACATATTCATCGCATCGGTAGTAAATATAACGAGCAGATAAATAAATTTATAAAGTCAGGGATTTACCTGATCAAGTGCTGACCATCATAGATACGATTCTAAGGATCGCGGATGAACCTGAAGCCACTTATCAAAGAGAAAAAATAAATAAATGAAGCGTCATCGTCGTATGATTTCATTGATGCTTGTTTCCTCCAATTTGTTTATTTAAATGAGAAAATAGTGTCATCATTCTCCGTGCGATGTGAGCAATGTAAAGCGTGTAGCAATAAATCAATCAACAAACACAAAAATTAACAATTTCAATGCCACATCCTCGTGGATCAGGCAAATGTGAGATACGATCATCAACTTGACCCATCATCACAATCGTCCAAGTTCATGCCAAAAAACATTATTTCTCATTGCGAAATGCCAGAATTCCGCGCATTTCTCACTTCCGATAGCAATAAATTCAAATTAATCATTATTAATTGAGTTTTCTAATTGATTATTAAGTACAAGAAAGCCTTAGATATGTTATTAACTTGATAAATATTTTAAAATGCATATAACTAATAAACATCTTAATTTCATTACAGCAAATAAAGTAGCGCGAAATATTATGGTGAACATCACGCACAACACAACGCAATGTTAAGTGCAAAAACTATATTTTTTCAATGCTTTTCCTGATCAACCATTGAACTCTTTCTTTGTTGCCTGTTACTTATTCTTACATAATCATCAGCAACATGCTACATATGATCGATCACAGCGACCTCTACAGTTACACTCCTAGAATAATTTTCACTGCAATGGAAGCAAGAAAAAAAGTGCAAGTGAATTAAAAGTGTAGCACCGAAATGAAAAGTCATAAACAAACACTAATAGAACATGCTCATGAAAGACACTTAAGAGAGTAGCAGCAGTACCACGCTGAAGTTCGCTCGCGAGATAAGAGAATCCACAAACATAGCTGAGCGGAGTTTTGAGTAAAAACTGGTAATCACTTGAGAAAATTCCCCACTTTGTGATTATATAATTCGGTTGTAGTTTTTTTTTCCATAATGAATTTAAAATTCGTTTTCTTTAAGCTCATTTTTTAAGAAATTGTTGCGCTGCTGACGGTCCCCACTCTCCATGCTTTATACGCTCGCGCACAGACTTAAAGCAGTTAAACATTACTAAACAGACAAGAAACAATAAAAAAAAACTGCAAAGCCAGTGACGGCATGAAAAAACCTTTAACACTTTAACACTGCACTGTTCAGCACAGTGAATGTGATGCCACTGACATATAATACGAAGACAAACATTTTGCGATTCTTTGAGTGTTGAAAAAGTTTTTAAAAAAATCTTTTAACAATTTTTTAAATTTTTTAATTCACTTAAAACAGTTTGTGCCGAGCTTTGTAAATAGACGGCAACAGGCGTCGTCTCGCGTTTTTTTTATTCTCTTAAAAAAAAAAAAGAAAAAACTTTTTCTGAAGTTTTAACATCACAAAATCCACAAAAAGTAAAGAATTCTGGACACAGAAAAAGACTCTCACGGCGATCTCAAGAACGCGCTTTTCTCGGGACTTTTATTTCTCGATTCTGCTTTATTAATTCTGGATTTTAATTACGAGACGTTCTTAATAAGTTTACTCATTTCGTGTTCTGAAGTCGTCGACTAAAGTCGTTGAAATAAAAACAGTCGTAAACGAGCTTGAGCTGAACTTAATTCTAGTGAGGTTAGAATTAAACAAGATTTAAAACAAAAGTGCAAAAAAAGTGATCAAACAAATTTGCAACGAGATTAAAAAAAAATCATTTCTGAAATTTTCTTTTTCGGTGCAACTTGAAAAATTGTTTATGAAGCGAAATATAATATTGTGCAAATCAACTTCTTATAACTACCAACATGAAAAAAAAAAACCTACTCGAGTTTTATAACTCTTTTTTTGCCGTCTGAATATTTATTTTTTTTTTCTTCAAAACATTTTCAAGAGAAAGTGAATTTGAGTCGATTCACGTTGCTTGCATGTATTTCTTTATTTCTTTCAAGTCTTATTTCTTGAGCGGTTGGAGGCTTTGACTATTTTATGTGCGAGTCGGTTTTTTGTGTTTTTCCATTGGAACAATAAAAGAAAAAAAGTCTTCAAAAAAATAAGTTCTCGCGTTCCATACTGTTTTTTTTTTTTTTTAATAAAAGTGAATCTTCTTGCCCTCTTGAAATACTCTTGTGATGTTATGAGTCTTTAGAATGAACAAGGGAATTTACAGTATTTCTTTTTGGCCTCAACTTTGGTTTCAATTTCCCAAAACTTCAAATTGAAACAATTTTTTTTTTCTTGAATAGAAATTGAAAGTTGTTTATTCGCGAAAAACTGTTCGAGTTTGTGTTGAAGAAATATTGAAAGAAGCAAAACTCGACTTTGATTTTAATGGAATATGCTTTTCTGCAGCGATTGCATCATCGGAATTGCTTATAAAACACTCCACGATAACAGAAAGAAAAAATAGACGAGCTCGTTGGTTTTGTTTATTTTTTGCAAGAAAAAAAAAAATCAATCAATTAATATTTGTTTTCATAATTAACCGAAGAAGGCTTTTGCACGAAACTTCATTTTTTTTAACGTAATCTCGCGATCCATGAAAAAGAAAATATAACAAAAAATGGTGAACTTGGACATGAAAAACGCTCTTTTCCTGTTTTTGAACTTTGATCGGAAGTGAATTGAACCGAGAAAATTAAATTTTTTTTTGTTTCATTTTTGCAGAAGGGAAATAAAAAAAAAATAATTTTGTGAATCAAATGGAATTTTCTTCGTAAATAAAAAGTGCAAGGAACCAATAAAAGTGCTTGTGAATTGATTTAACATTGTCAACTACAGTGTAGTGTGTCTGTTCGCGTATAAATGTATTGGATTTTGACAAAAAGAAAAGGTGAATATTCTTATTTAGGAGCGATCGCTCATAGTGCATCAATATGAAACTAAATCTGCATTTGCGCCCATCGACCTTTCCGAAACGAGTCTAACAAACTTCTTAAAATAATTCAGACTGCGGTTTCATTTGCCTGAGACAGAAAAAAAAGAAACTAAGTCGAGAACGAGTTTCAGATTAAGAAATTTGCACAGTTGTCGCATATTTCGCCGCAGACAAACCTCAATTTTCCCAATCACACTGACAATCGTCCAGCGCGATCGCAAGCTAGCGTGTGACATTTCAAGCGAGCTAAATCTTGAGTTATATATTGTAGATTTTGGTTTCTTAAGCTTCAAGATTTGCATAAAATAATTCGTATTTTTTTTTCTTGTGCGTGATAAAGTTCATTCAAAAAAAAAGAATTTATTCAGATTTAACATCATCTCCAAGTTCTGGATGTTTTTGACCCGAAAACTCTCACGAAATGTTCATTAGTTTAGAAATAACAGATTATTTATTATGAATGGGACGCGACTATCAGACAGACTATCTCAATAATCCCCATACTGACGAAAAAGAAAAAAACCAAGCCCATGGTCATCATCTTCATCTTAAAGAACTCTTCTCAAAACTCAAAAAAGAACATTGGCAAACAAAATCCGTTTGGAATATTGAAACTTAAAGAAAAAAAAAAAACTTTGCATCCGATGACATGAACTTCTATCGTCATTTGACCGCAAATAAAATTGCGATTCAGAAAATTTCGAGAAGTTTATTTTTATGACAGTAATATGAACTTTATTGACATTTCCTCGTACAATCGAAAACTGCAATAATACAACACGAACGTGAACAACAAAGCAAACGATTCGAGGGAAAATTCATTCGAGAGAACTTTTTTTTCTTACATCTCAAGTGTCGATCATATTTTTTTAAGTTCATGAATAATAGAGTGAGAATTATTAATGTCTCAACGCCATAGAATGGATTGCGTTCGTTCACAAAAAAAAAAAATGCGGTGAAGGTTCCATGATGTGCATATGAGGCACGAAAAGAAGGAAAATTCATTTATCCGAAAGCTTCAAGAACAAGAAAATGAATTTCATGAATAATTTAAAGCAAACTTTTTTGAGATACCGAAAAAAAAAAAATCAATGACTTGTGAATGAAGTTCTCACCCGAGAGAAGGTTTATGAAAAATTGTCGAAATTAATTTTCGGTGTGCGTATTCGTCATTGTCTCAAATGTCTTTTCTTCAGTTCGCGAAAGATTCTTTTGTTTTACGCTGGCAAAGAAAAACCGCGAAATGTGCAAAGTCAATGCGCTTTTGACTTGTCATTCGACATCGAAGTCACTGCTATGACCTTAAACCGAATTTTTTTATTTTTGAAAAAAGATTATAAAATGGACGGACAGGGACACATACAACCTCTAAAAAAAGAATTCGAAAATGAATTTTCACAAGCAAATAACCTCAAAATAACAACGCGAATGAATGAATTTCAACATAACCTTAAAAAGTTATTTCCTTTCAATGTTGAAAAATCGCAAAGTTCTTCTGTATTTGAAACCATTGTTATTGCTTTCGAGCTCCAGATTCGTGATAGATCTCTTGTTTTGCACAAACAGCTGGCGTAAGAATTGGGCGCGCGCGCGACAGAGCACAACAGGAAAGAGCTTTTGAAATTATATTGTAATTAATTGTCGATTGGCATTTTGCTATAGAGAGAGAAATATTGAGCAATTTTGTGTTGTTATTTGAAGGCACGAACCGTGCTGATGATCGCGTGAATTTCAAGCTTCAAAGTTAAGCTGCATATCATATTACATTCGATGGAAATTCATTCGATGAAACCTTTTCATTATTGCCAAATTGACAGTAATTCCAGTGCACAAACTGTTAATTTTTACTTCGTACTTAATCGCTAAAGTTGAATTAACTTAATACCCTTTTTTTGTAGAAAAAAACATTAAAAGATTGTAATTTTCTCAAAGCTTACAATCACATTTGGCGCCGTTGCAATAAAGCTTTGGAAATTCCATTAAATCTAAGACAAAATTATCGTCGCAATGCAATCTAAAAGAACATTTTTTTCGTAACTTAAATGGATTTTTCATTATCGCCTGAGATTTTATGTAATTTCCAAAGCTCCTGATTACGCGATATCAAGTTTTTTTTATTATTTGTACGATATGCATTTAATGTCTAATGCGCCGCAAGCTTTGCGCTTGTGCTAGTGCAGTCTTATTTTTTACTTTCCCTTTTAAAACAGCAAAATAAAAAAAAAATCGTTTCATTCAACACAAACACACGTCCACGCTATTATTGCAAATGTTCATTGAATGTATTGCTGAGTTGCACCCGCCAAAAGTCAACTTATTATCCCGCTCTCAAACACTTATAGGCGTAAATTTCGAGTTTGTTGAGTATAATATGTGTTAAAATTACCATGTTTGCAATTACATAAAAAAAAACCCACAGAGTCGTGAGCGCGCAGCGGCGCTGCATTGTTTGCGCAAAATAATAATAATAAAAAAAAAGGAAAACTGTGTCAGTTCTTTGTTAATTTAATTTTTGTTTTGTTTCGGGACAAGAAAAAGAATTAAACTCGTTGACATGTTCAAGTTAAAATTGAAGAGCTCCACTGATAAAGAGACACTTGGTTCATAATGCCGTCTCATTTCTTGAGATCCACTCACACTCTCCAATTGTTAAACAATTTTTGGATGTAACGAATTTTCAAGCCCTCAATTGAAATATTTCAACGTTGTCTATGCTCTCCTATAGTGAATGAACATTCAACAAGTTTCTTGTTTGCTCAATATTATTTCTAGATATTATTAATAGCGTGCGGAGAATTAATCGCTGGCGAGCTGCGCATCTCTTGATGGGAAATAGAAAAATTTGCACAGCACTCGACCGTCAAGATTGAAAGTTGATTGTGCAATTAAAAGCTTGGTAGGAAGGTGAAGAATATCTTTGATGGCTTCTTATAAGTGTTTGCAGAAATGGCATTTTTGTGATTGGGAATTGTGGATGTCATGACCCCCGCAGTAAATCTCCCTAATGCTTATTTGCATAACCACAATGTTCGATGAGTCATATTTGTATTTGCGATGCGAAAAACTGATTAAGTCTTTAATCCTCTATCAGACTTTTCATTGAAAATTCATAAATTCTCAATTCATTGATTCAATAAAAATTAAATAAATTTTTTTTTCGGCAAAAATTAAAATTCATCACGATTTCAATGATTCGTTGTTTATCAGCCGAACACTAAACATGCTTTTCGTTTCGATTCTCTACAGTAAAAGACAACAAAAAAACGATTTTTATTTTTTGAATAATGATGAGAATTAAGTGAATGGTCTTTAATTAAAAGAGACGATCAGGTGTTAATTTTTTTTTTTTGCTGAAGCCTCCGATGAGTCATTCGCGTAGAACTTTAGAGACAAACCAGTGCCAACACGGCGCAGTTTTGTCTTGTTTGTGATAATCAAACATCAGGTGTAATTTGAATATTGTCGACGATGGTGTTTGTGGTATCCCAAAAAAAAGAAGCAAAAAATTAAAGTGAGACAAAGGAATCTTGCGATTCGGCTATGCTCGGCATAGTCAGTTAATAGATTCTCCTTGTCATCTTCATAATCAAGACAGCGCAAAAAATATAATAATAATAACACAAGAGTTGGAGGGAATCGAGAGAGACTTAATGGCACTAAATATTTCATTATTATGCCGCCGAGATTATTTACAACACTTCTGACAATATCGCCGGGGTTGAGTCATCCATAACACAGCAATAACCCGCGAGTCGATGGCACCGTCGCACCACGAGACTATCAAAATTTATGATTTGAAACCCATGCTACTAATGAAACAAATCGGTTCGAAAATATTATTTTTACTGCCCAATGCAAAAAGCACAGAATCAGCAAAACTTAAAGTTTATTCTTGCTCTCAAGAAGGAATCAACAGAAACGTGAAATCTTCGATGTTTTTTTTTGCTACACAGTAAGTTTTCTTAAAGCTAATCCAACACAGGTGTTGATATAAAAAAAAAAAAGTAACTGCTATGAAAGATGACGCGACCACTCTTTCTACAGACCATAGCGGTCGATGGGCTCCAGCGAGATAAAATAAAACCAATTTTTTTTGTGAATGATTTTTATCGCTCTGATGAAGCCATTGGCGTGCTCATAACCTCAAAACAAGTCACCGGACTAGTTTGACTACGCAACTGTGATTTTTCTTTTATTAATTTGCTACATTTATTAAATCAGAACTGAAATCGAATCATAAGGAAGGCGAAAAAACAAGTCGAACGACTAATTTCTGTGTCTGCTTGAGGCCTGATAATGAGACATTTATTATGTTTTAATGTGATTAGATCACTTCTCTCGTTCCCATACCACGAAAATGGACACGACTCAAGTGGTCGATGATAGTTTTCGAGAGATTTTCATTCGAAATTAATGCGTTGGACATAAAGATGAGACATAAATCTTCCCGTCGAATGCTTGCGATAGCAATCTTTCATTCCATTAAATGTTTTCCTTCAGAATGATTTTTATCTTTTTGTTGTGAAATGTAATTTATTTTTTTTCTTATGTGACAAATTTTGTGTTTTTTTTTTTTATTTTTGCAGATTTTTAGTTTCTTCTTTGTTTTCTTTCGTCTGTCCTTCCATCGGTACCCAAGCCCTGCCCTGACCAGTACTGCCAACACCAATTTAATATCTCGCGAGCCGCGAGCACCAGATCAGGAAAGATGACGAAACTTGCCATATATATTATAACATGGATTTGTGCTTGTGTAACAGCTCTACCCGACGTAAGTATATCACTCTCACTATCTCTTGATATCTCTGTTTGTGTGTCATTTATTGTTATGTTATGAAGTGCAAATTTGACGCTTTGTGCGAGCTAATTTTGATAATTTCTAAGCTACGAAAAAAAATAATAAAACCGCTTCACTGCTCGTGGTCGCGAAAATTGAACCAATTTGTTCAACAAACACCAAAAAAAAATTTTATTTTGTGATTATGCAAAAAAAAAATTGGAAAATTGAATTTTTTTTAACTCTTTCTAAGCGCGATTGCAAAACTTGATTTTTTTATATTCAGTAAACATTAATCAGCAATTATCACTTCAATAAATTTTTACACGTCTCGAGATAGATTTCGTAATGTTCAGTCTGATGGAATTTTGTGTGCTGGCATAAAAAGATTTTTTTTTTCTTTGCAATTGATCTTTAGCATTTCTGCCGTGTGGCGCTTAATTATAGTAGATTTCTTATCCCGCTTCTTTTTTTTTTTGCACAACTATTAAAAGTTCTTTCGTGCCAAAATCTCATCGATGGAGATGGAAATCTAATGAATCCGCAATCGTTGTTTTTGTGTTGTGAGAATGTTAATGGTTGGTGTGAAATACATCAACAACAAACTTCATCATCATCATCATCGTCGTATTGAGCAACAACAAGGAAATGTCTTTTCATAGAATTTGATTGAGAAAAACCAATATTCATTAATCAAATAAAGCTTCTTGATTGTATTCTGTGAGCCGGTGGCGATAACAATAAGTTGATTGAGAATTCTTCTTCTCTTTATTTTTTCTCAACTGATGGATTGAACCATCAAAAACATCTTTTGGATTTGAAGTCATTCGATAAACTTTGCAAATTGAAGCGCCGGGCAATAAATTTTTCCTGGTCTTCGTGATTTTTTTTTAGGAATGTTTGATTAACTTTTTTTTTTGACCTCTAAAAAATTATTTAAAGTTTGCATAACCCTCACATGCGCATACCAAATCGTCTCTGACCTGTCCACGAGCGATTAAGTTTCCATCGGAAATTGATTGCCATTCTGTTTGTATTCATGAAATTGTGCAAAAGAAAAAGTTGTCGGTGAAGTCTCTTTCACGGGCGACAGCGAAACGTGGAACGAGAACGATGAATTATTGTCGCTTGAGCCACGTCAAGGTCGACACAGACCTCCAACAGCAACACAATCATGAGATTCATCTAAATGAGCAAATGAATGAATTAAAAGTGCATGTGCTGGCACTTGAATATCCATTTATTGTTTTTTATGTAATCGACAAATGAATAACTTTTGACGCAATGGCGCAGTGATGATGAAGCTTAACTTCAATTTTAGATAAGATAGCGTCACATGCGAAAGTGATGGGCGATGACATTTTCAATGATTGAACTTAATTTTTATGCCACATCAATGATTCCATAATTTTAATTTTTTTTTGTTTGAATATTTTTGACATTTACAGAAATTTTTGGTGAAATATCGATTTTTTTTTTTTTTTCATTGTGAGATCTACAAAGAGAGAAACATGAATGATGTTATCAGGCCACGGGCAGTCAATCATTTCGATAGTTGACATAAAATAATAAGAAGATATTTGGGAATAAATTAAACGAATTAAATTTTGTAAATTTCCATAAATTTATCTCGATTGATTTTGATGATTGTGATGGTTGATGTGGCATATCAACATAATTAAACAGATGTGGCAACGGCAAAAAAATAACTAAATTAATAATTCAAGGGACTCGTTTTTCGATGCCGAGACTCTCTCGGTCAATGTTGCGCATCGAATCAATTTTATTTTCGGTATGTATCTATTAATTTGATGGTTCATTAGGTTGGTTTAAATATATTAAAATTAAGTAAATGCTGAGTGAAAAAAATTAATGGAAAAGCTAATTAAGAGTTATTTTTGTCCCTTTTTCATTGAGGAATGCGAGAAGAGCTTTTACGTTTCATCGCTTGAGCAGAAATATGTAAATTAAATACTGGGTCAGTTTTGAAATATTATTTCAGTTCAGCAATCTCGATGATGTGAAAAAATCAACGATGATTATTCGAAATTGATGATCAATCAAATGACCAGCAAATTATATCGCGACGAATAACGCAAAAGTGTCAAGGTTGATTACAAATTTGCTGGCTCCTTTATAAAGCACATTAACAGATGATCATCATTCCTCAAATAATGTAATAATAACTCAATTATTGTCCAGTCATTCGTGTCTTAATTTGTTTGAATCTGAATGAAAACCGACAGGCAAATTTATATTGAAAGATATTAATAACTATTGGAATTGTTATGCACTGAAATTATTAAAGTGCCAGTTTTAAATGGCCCCGATGCTGAGGGAATTAACTGTTGCCGTCACATCTCATACCACTCCTCGCTTATTGCCTTGTACGAATAGATATATATATATATATTATTATCCGAAATAAGGCGGAAAATGCGGAAGCTCCGATTAATTTCTTGGTTTTTTTTTGGACATTAATGAGCTTTTTCCCGCTATCATAAATCTTTCACTCGGTACTGGCGCAATAAGAAATAAAAGAAAATTATTTGTTTATTTATTAGGAAGAGCTTCAAGTCATACGAAATACACGCAACAATGTGGAAAATTCGCAAGTAATTTCGTTTTCAATTGTTAATTGTTTCATCCAACAGCTTTTTTTTCCTCTGTCATGCTACTCGACAGTTGAAAGCCAAATGTTGAGGCACCAAACACTCTTTTTTTCTGGTGGATTTATTTTATGTGAAACTCGATTAGCTTTGCGCTCCCAACATAACGGTTTTTGGTTCTGACAGCTTTCAGTAACAACCTCCTATGACTACAAATTGGCCACATGTTGAGCTGCTCGCGAAAAAATGTCAATAACTGAATTTCTGGCATGAATGAGAAATTAGCGTTCAAAAATAAAAAAAAATCATAAAATCTCTCAGTTTATTTCTATCGATTTGCTCATGATGACATGACATCATTGCTCAATAAATCCCATAATTGATGATGAAATGAATTTATGAATTAAACATTTATTTTTAAACTCAAGCTTTGATGTTTATTCCGAATGAAAATTCAGCGTTCAAACACTGTTTCCATTGTCTTTGTTGCCACATTATGATGCAAATTCCAAATCAACCGTTTCAGTTTCTCAAGAAATCATATTCCGCAAACATTATGTGTGTATGTATGCATGACTGACTACATATCGATTAAGTATTGAATTACAAACGAAAAATGGTCATTTGTTGTGACTGAAACGCACCCACGAAAGCCATAAAGTGCGACATGCATTTCAGGAACAATCACCTTATTCACGGCCTTCAAGACCTAACTGAGGTGTGACGTCATTTTACCTAAGGAAATTCATAGCTCCCCAAAGAAGTGAACGGATCTTGTTTACCGCTTGACCCTTTGACTCTATTGTTGTTGCTTAAGAACATGATTGAATTGTGTGAATAAGACATGCGATTCATTAAAATGATGATGATTCTTTACAATCATTCTTGATTATAATTCTTCGTGTCGCTGATTAAAATCGTTATTGTGAGTCAGAAATGGCAACAAAAAAAAAATGAAAAACCGCAAACAAAACCTAGTTCAAAGGTGTCAATTTCCGAAGCCATCAATGATACTCGCGAGATTGTGGGACTGGAAAATGAAATATCATCTAAACATAAATTAAGTTTTTTTTTTTTTGTACTATGACAGTGAGCAGGTAAAAAAAAATGTTTCTTTCAAGTTCAGCATCCCCAAGGCTCTGCGGTGCGTGGTAACGTTCTAACGTGACGTTCTTTTGATTTATCGCAAACGGTAACAAATGGCTTCCGCGGCGCTCAATGATTGATTTCTGTAGATTAGGTTAGGTCTTTTGAAATATCAGCTGCGAATCTGTGGATTTGTGTGAGACGGAAATGATTGAGACGCGGAGTTTTTTGTTATTTGAGTTGATATTATGTCAAATTGGTCAGTTTGTAACGCAGTCAAGTGTAGCGCTTTAAGCAATTATTTCTCTCTGTCCCCTCGAGAGCTTACGCAGAGTTGTGGCCCATTATTAATATCAATTTCGGCTATGAATTGCAAATTCATTCACTTCGCTGTCCATTAAAATACTTAAATGGACATAAACAATTGACCGAGTCGCGAGTTGTGATTAATTTGTCCAACGAAACTCGAAACATTTTGTTTACCATGTTGGTGGCGCTGATAGTTGTAATTCTAATTGCACACAGAGAAACTCACGTTGCGAGGAGATTTAAAAACAAGGAAGTTATTGGATTGTAAAAATAACAATTTTAGCGAATGGGGAAAAATATGATTTACAAGTAAAATCGCGATTACAAGTTTTTGTGCTTAAGCTCCGTCGTAATGAGTCGCACAGCAAATAAAGTGCTTAAAATATCGAGAATCATGTTTAGTGTCAAGTCGAATTAACTTTCAATTTCATCATCCGAGTTTCTTTTGTCATTTCGGGGCAGCACGCTAAGTATCGTTCGTGTTCAAATGGACGGCAGCGTCATTGTCGCGCATTGTTTATTTATGCCATTTGCGAAAAGCTCTGCAATTTGATAATTATAGTTGTCTTTATTTCCAACTTTTCACTTGTTATCGAATATCGATTGACGAGCGCAATTTATTTCTTCGCGCAAAGATTGTCTTTCGAGTTGGGTCATTATGTGCCAGCACGTCTAGGATGGCAAACGGCGAAACATGAACTCAAAGCAGAAAAAATTGAAAAAAAAAAAAAGCACTGCAAAGTACTTTCCCTTTCTATCGAAGCAGCCAGCAATTCATTCAGCCAGAAAGCGATGCCAAGCAGCAGTTGAACAGACAATCGAAAGGGAAAAGTTTCTTTCACAATGAAAGCGAAATCTTATTCCTGCACCGAAAAATTAAAACTAAAATGTGAAGTTCATTCTCGATCGATTTCAATTTGAATAAAGGCAAAAAAAAAAACAGAGATCAAATACAGAAAATTTTGCAAAGCGCAAAAGAAAATCAGCATTGACAGTTTAATGACTGCACAATGGAGACTTTGATCCACAAAATGTGATACCTTTCATCATCCAGTTTATTATTAAGTATTATTATTTTGAGCGATTGCATAAAAGCGATTATTATGCCACAATTCACAAGATTGAATCATTTTTTTTCCACTCTGAGCTGTTTTTATTATATTCGTGAAAAAAATCCAATCATGCCTGAATTGATTCACTGAACAAAAAAAAAACGAGTAGAAGCCCCATCGTGGACTATTAAGTTTTAACTTTTGAACCTTTTATGTCATTTTTTAACCGAAAGGAGCATCCATCACATGATGTGTCTTGATTTTTAATTGAATATTCTTCTTTTTTTACTATCAGCGAGCGAATAATGAATGAATGACTGACTTTGTCTCTAATTGAGTCATCTCATAATCCATTCTCGTGTGTCCGAAATCATGCATAGTGCCATATTGTTTGAACAGCTCAGCCAAGCCGTTGCCTAATGGCATTATTGCAAAAGGCATATCAATTTTATTTATATTTTTTCGGTGTTAGATACTGAAAGTGGGCCACAAGCTCTGTTGTCATTTCTTTTGACAAGAATGAAAGTTGTCACGAGATTTTTTTCTGTTTGGTTTGCTGAACTTTTTTGTTATTGTAATTTTCTATCATGATTGCGTGACTGTCTTTTGTAAAATATCCACCAACATGCCACATTTTCGGGTCCGCCGGAGCTTGATGGGGCGACAGCTCATAATGTCTTCTTTTTTGTCCCGAAATGAAGATTAAATGAAAAGTAGAAATGTAAATTGAGCACATCACTTGACATTTTCAAACGCGATTGCGATGCGGGTCGGCGAATGAATTGAACTTTGATTAAATTTAACAAAAGAGTGAAAAATACCATTCACCGGTCACCAAACTCTCAATGACAAATGAACAAGTTTTGCCACCATCGGTGATAATATATCAAATGCCGGCTTTTGGCTTATAAATAGGAATTTCTCAAGACATGCGTGGCGCTCATTTATGGAATCAAGTTTTTTTTTTCTTGTGAAATTGATGTCTATCGCAAAATCGTTTGTTTGTGTCTACTTGTTTGCCCAATGTTTATATAAACTTGATTTGATTGCAAACTTTATCTCACACGTGTTTTCACTTTTTTATTCACAGATTCATCATCGTATGTCACCATCACAGCTACGCGAAGTCTTTCATGTGGAACATAAAGATTTAGTGCCAAATTATGAACTAGTGAAATTAGAGCATCAATTGACAAATCACCACATAATCAATAAGCGTAGCATAAATAGTGATAATTTATTGAGTAACAAAGTTAGTGTAAGTGCCACAACAAATATCGATGATAACAAATCGAAGATAGTGAGCAAAAACAATCATCATGTAAAGAAGGATTTAAGTAAGATCCCAATTGACATCAGCACCAATAGTGTTTATGAAGCGACAGACGCTGAAAGTAATAAAAGCTCTAGATTTAATGATTATAATTTGAAAAGCATTCGCGAACACAATGTGTCGTTTAATGCATTTGGTGAGGAATTAAATCTAACACTGAGGCCCACTCAAGGCTTATTTCGCGATGGACCAAATTCACTGAAGATGTGGCACGTCCGTCCCGATGCCAATGCAAGTCAAGGATTATTTTATGAAAAAGTCCAAGAGGTGAGTTTTTGTATATATTTGTTGTTTTTTGGGTCAATTAGCCGCATTGCCCACTAATTGGTTTCACCTTCTACCAACCAATGAAGCTAATTTGTGATGGGCAAAATCAATTATCGATAAACTTTTTTTTTTTGTTGGATTTGAGGCGAAGTCGCGTTTGCTTTTTTATCGTCGCGCCTTTCGCCCGTAGCAAAGCTCGCTCGCGAATAAATATTGCCAATTAGTGAATCAATCAATTAACCAATAAATCGGCAAACACTCGATTTCAACTTCACTTTTACTCTCGTTTTCTTCATTGGATCGTTTTTGGCAGTGCTAGTGATAGCCGTGATGAGATAGACGAGTTTTGTTGGTATAATATTTGCTGTTTTAAGGTCGTTGCGATCGCAATGAAAAATTGCATAAAATGAAGATTTTTTTTTTTTAATTTTACTTTCACTACCTAAAGTTTCCTTACATGACGAAAAGTGATATACACATGAGATGTATTGAGGTGATGGCAATGAATTAGATTTTGCAAAACCGCGATGTGGTTGAGGGGCATGAGAAGGTGATTAAGACTCATAATTCTCACATTTCATGTCGATTACGAGATCGACTTACACGCTTATGAGCAGAAGGAAAAAAGTGCAAAGCGGAACCAGAGAAAAATTTCCCACAAGCCAATTATTTTATTTTTTTTTTGGTTTTGCATAAAGTGAAGCCTGCAAGCGCAATTTCAGTAGCCAAGACGTCGAGTATATAAACATTGGAGAAATTCCCATTTCGAAGAATTCCGATAGTTACTTAATATGCGCGACGCAATGGCACCGCCGCGAACAATATAATTCAGACAAACAATTTCCAATTGTACAAATTGCTCCTCAATCGCCTTTCGCGAAGCCAATGCGCGTCAGTTATTTTCGCTCATTCCGTGAGTGATTTTTAGATTTAATTATTTTTTCTTCGTAGTGGAAGTGAGAGTTGCATAGAGTCGATGTAAAACATGTTGATTGTCATTGCACGTCACACCGTTCAGCCAGCATAAATCTCCGCATGAGTGTCTCACGATAGCTTTTTACTGCAAATAGCTACAAATGATGTCCAGCTGAGGGAGGACAAGTCACGGGTTTATTGACTAAATCAGATGGATCAACGAACGTGATGAAAATTAATTTGAAAATGCTTTTTTTTCTGTACTTCTTGCTGTTGACTTTGTCAAGGTTCGGATTTTTTTTTTTATTTCACACCATTTCGTCAAACAAATTGCAAAAGATTTCAACAAAGTCCATTCAGAAACAATTTCCTTTCGACCGCACTAGATGATTTTTTCTTATCGACCCGGGAAATATCTAAACAGACGGGTATGAAAATCAACTAAATTAAGAAATAAATCCAGTTGATGTTGCGAAACTGCGAAGACAATACGAATTGACCCTGATTTGTTGTTCAACAAGATTGAATTTCACTCTCATAGTTAATTTCCTGAAAACAGAATTAAAGCCACGCAAATGATTTAAAAATGATTTTTTGCTCCGAATGTCCATTATAAAGTAAAAATATGTGTCCATACAAAATAGTTCTCATTTAAAGTCAATTAATCAGCAACGAGCGGCGATGGTGGATGAGAAGGCAGAACAATGCAGAGCGAACCAATTGAAATTTCAATTGTAAAATTTAAAAAAGAATTATTGCATTGCCTCGGTAAGTTTTTGGCATTTTCGACGTCTCTTTAACAATTGTGACACGATTTTATTTTCTGTTTTTGTTTTAATTATTTTTTTGCCTTTAATTGTTGCAAATTATAATTGAAGCAACAAAAATACTAAATGGAAAAAAATTGGATCATGTAATTTGCTGTTCAATTAAATATGTTAAACGGAGTCATTTCAATGGAACTAAATGCCATTTACGAGTGTCCAGTGCGAATTCGACGAAACAGACTTTTAATCTAGATGCGAAACGTGTCCATTAACGGTAGAAATAAATGATACGAGAAACCTACTTTATGGTTATATTATCCGAAAATTTATGTTTCTGAACATTCTTTCTAACAAAAAAATGTTCTTTTCGCAATATAATTAGCACACATCGCATGCGGCTATAAATTTTTATCTCATTTCGACTTAATTATATATATTTTGTTTCGAGCCACTCTAGGGTGATATATTAAATATGTATATTTGTTTTGCTGTGTTTTACCATTAGTTGCGAAATATATATTTCTAATGTAACTCGATAGAATGTCGATTTCAGTATGGTGCTTAAAATTCTAATTGAAGTCATTACTCAATCGACACAGCAACGGCATCACCTCTCCACGGCTCTTGCTCGCTCTGGCATTGTGTCATGATATAAAAGTTTAAAGTAATTTTTCGGATAATAAAAGTGTTGAATGGCCATTTTTAATGTTTTTAATGCTTTTTTGCAACACAAACATTTTTCACGAATCAGTCAATTTTCGATAAATCATTTTTGACTTTTTTTTTTCAATATTATTTTTTTTGGGCTCAAAAAACTCGAAGCAATCAGGAAACCGGACACAGATTTGCATTTTGCTCGCGAAACCGAAAGACTTGTTTTTTAGTCTTGCACATATCAATGACAATATTTATCATAGTCGTCTATATTAGGGAAGGCATTAACTGTCACACATTCTCGCGCGCGATTGACTGACTTGAGCATTTGGAACATTTCAATGGTTCGCGAATTTAATGACAGCTTGACTTTAATATTATTTTTTTAATAATAGTCTCGTTCAGCTTTTTGGTAAATTTGCATTTTTCGTTGCGAAATATTAAATAATCAATTTCACCTACATTTTTGTTATGATCTCAATCTACTTTCGTTTCGCTCTCGTGGATCGATTTCAAACATTTTTTTTTTCTCTTTCTCGTCTCATTGCCCTGGAAAGCAACAATTTTTTAAGGCTAGGCCTAGTCAACGCTGGCCTATTAGCAGTGAAAATGTTGTCAATTTGCATAATTTTTGTTATATTAATGAAGTTTATGCGCTCAATTCGTCTCATAGTGCGTTGCCGAATCAACAAATTGATCAATATCAGTCAATGGTGGCTGTTGCTGTGTATGCTTCTTTCACTCTTTCCTTTTATCGTGTTCAATAGCTTTCAAAATATTGGCAAATTGCCTTTCCAGTTGATCAACATAATTCCCCGAGAAAAGTTTACATGGGAATAGCTTAAGAAAAACTGTCGGTGGGCTTGTTGTGGTCTTACATCACACTCCTATGACTATGATCGTCACAGCATGGAAATTTCACAATGTCTTGCGGTTGTTAAGACAAGAACACTTAAGCAAAGATTTTTGTCTATAATTCTCACAATAACGACAGCAAAATGTTATATCACAGCATTTGATGTGGGGAACACATGGCATTAATGCTCTGAATATTCTCGCAAATGTATTTGCTTTATTTAAATCTCTATCTAGCTCTCCTCCCTCGGACAGAGAAAAAACGTGCTTTGATATAACCAAATCAGTAAGAACGAGTTTCTTTTCTGTATTCGGATGCTGGCCCGGAGTTGGAAGATTACAGACACACAAAAATATATAGATTGTCGGGACCGATAAAAGAAAAATGATAATGAAAATGAGCTCATTTGGAGCTGCTCGAAACATGCTGTTTCGACTAACGTGATGACCGAGAAGGTCATTAGAAGTAGTAGCCATTCCACAACATGTGTGCTTGTCTCATTAAGCGTTATTTTATTATGATAACGTGTTGTCTATAATGTTTGCGGTTCGCAAGTTTTGAAATATCATTTTTTTTTGTTTTGCTTTCGACTGCAAAGGTCAATGGTAGAACAATGGACTGATTTTTCACATGTCTCATATTGGTCAATAACATAAAACTTAAAAAAAACTATCAACATGGAAAAGTCGTAAAAGATTCCAAGTCGTGTGTGAAAAAATAATAAGCACGCTTCAGTCATAAAACTAAGTATTTGCCAATATTTAAAGTCATAATAATGAGATGAAAAGTGTACACGCGGACAGCAATAATGTGTTTTGTCTGTTAATAATTTGTAATCATCGGTTGTAATTTGTAATCCAATTTTCAAATGATGCATCAGAATGTAAAATTGATGATCAAATATAAAGAAAATTTCCTCATTTCCGGTCGTTAACGGACTTTAGTACGATGCGATTTCACTTAATGACTTAATTCAATGATGGAATTTATCGTCAAAAGTTCAATGAAATTTCTTACTGTTTAGTTCTCAAAGTCGCACCGCTGCTTGAGCTACAAGTTGTTTTGTATTTCATTTTTGGATTCCCACATCTTGAGTCATTCATTATAAGACGATTATTACAAAGCCAACATTGTAACAATGCAATCGGTACAGTGCGAGGTGATGTTTTTTTTTTATTAAATTGACAATGCGCGAAATAATAATTTAATGCCACGACGCGTAATCACCGATGAACTTCACCTATTTACCCCTCTAAAAAAACTGTGAGAGTTACATCACAATTGACCGCTATAACTATATTTATCCCGCGCGCCAAAATAAAAAAAAAATAACCGGCACAAAATTTCCAAAAATGACAAATCGCACTCAAAATCAATATTCAATGGCTGAAACTTGCGATTCATCGACTCCGCGCGACAAACGATGACCACCAACAACTGGAAATTTGACAATGAAATTTCTAAACGTGACGTGAGGCTACCAAAAAAAAAACTACAGCGAAATACTAAGTGATCACTTGCCAGCGTTTTCACCACACCTTCTGGCATTTCAATGACATGAAGAGCGACTGTCCATTGAGTGGAAAAAAAAATTGTGCATCCATCTGAAATTTAACATTCAGTCATTGCCACCGCCACTGTAAGTGCTTCATTGTTTTAAAGATCTTTATGCAAAAAAAAATAAAATAAAACTAAAATGATAGAATAGCGATTTTTTTTAAACTGCGAATTAAATGCCACTAACGCTTAATTGACATGTTTGCACAATTCGGCTATTTGAGTGTCCCGGTTCGTTAATCCAGCAACTCACTCAGAAATGTAAATTTGTGTAAGAATTTTAGAACCTTCAGCAAACTTTATTCAATGTATGCAAACTGTTAGCAATAGCAATAAGTATTCAAATATTCAGTCAAAATTTTCCAGTCGCGAATTGCACGACTGTAATTATTGTCGTAGAAAACATAAAGAAAGTTCTTAAGACTTCAGCGAGGCGAAAATATTCATTCAAGCCTCATCTTATTTAATTCAGTTGTAAGGCATTAAAAGAGACCAAAATTCTATTAAAAAAAAGTCTCTTGACTTCATTGTGCAAAGCGATTGCAAAATATCCGTGCTCGATTCTGTGTGCAGTCGACTTTTTTTTTCTTTAGCTAATTGAAATGACTAATGATCTGCAGAATCATGTTAATCAAGACAGTTTTGCGAGAAAAAAAAAAAACTCGAACATAACCTTAAGAAATAAATGCTGCACAGAGTTCAGGGTACGGACACAACATGGGGAAGTTTTTTTGTTCGTTTTAAAATATGGTCAAAATTTATAGTTCTACTACCCAAGTTTAAGTTTTGGGAAAATTCAAATGTATGCAATCTGAAAGGTAATTTATGTATACCGTTCTTTATACAGACGATCTTTCTCCATTCCCAGATCTGTATCAAAAGGGATTAACTAAGGTCATTTATAGAAGCAATTCATTTTGAATGAAAAAACCACCTCATGAGACGCAAAAATCGCATCAAAAATTCGCGCTACGCCTTGAGCAAAAAAAATGCTTTACAAGTCTTATGTAAGATGATGGAAGCATGAAAAAAAAAAAAAAATAATAATCAACAACAATAAAAATTTCACTTTTCATTAAAAAAAAACGAGAAATAAAAAAAAATTAAATTCACGTCGCACTTTTTTGTTTTGTTTTTGTACTCGTGAAAATGTTCAAATTAATAATTAATTAAATTTTAATTTATGTTTGTTTCGTGGGCTTCATGTACACACTTTATGCTCCAATTATCCATCAACTGCTATATGGCTCCCGTCAATTGTTTTATTGTTGTGACATTTATGCTACGCGCAATTGTTACATACTTTTTTTCCTTGTTTTCCTCTTCACATTCGTACATAAGTGTTTATGGAGTTTTAGCATTAATTCCTCACTTCCTCTTTGCATCTCTGCGCTTGCCTGCCACCTGCTGTGCTGGTGGTGGGTAATCTACGGAAGACATTCATTGTTGTTGTGGTGCGTACAATATTAAGAGGAGAGCACTTTGAAACATGTTCCTACACTTTTATTTGTTGCTATGATGCTCGTAATCAAAGTCATTTGACTGAATTTATTAGAAAATTGCTCTTTTGAAATAATTTCATGTAAACATAAATTATTTATGATTTCTGTTGCCTGGCTTATGTTTGCATGTATAAATGTATTAACGATGGTAAACGTAAAGTAGCGAAATGATGCAATCAAACATTTTTATGTTGAGTAATTGTTAAATTGTATCAAGTCTACGTTCAATGAGATCAACTGTTTCCGATAGATTATGAGCTTTTTTTTCTTTGAAAGCTGTCGGAGCTTAATTGCCACTTCAACTTCCACTTATAATTTTTCCATTCCAACAATAGCATTCAAACATAATTGAATGCAATAGCAAGACCCCATACCGAAACTGAGGTCTCAAATGTTTGTTTACTGCCATGACAGTATTTCAAGTCGCTCCGGCATTTTTGACATGTTTACAGCTCTTTATTGTTGTTTTGGGTTTGCGCTTTTTTTTCTCCTTTCACATCTTCTCAGCTGTTATTTCATTGCACGTCATTCAATTAAAGTCACTGCTTAATGCTTCAAAAGCCATTTTATATACATTTAAAACAACTGATGGTGGATTGCATAATGGAGGAAATTGCTTCGAACACTTTTCATTCTCAAGCACATTAAATGTCGTCGCTTAGGTTGCAAATTGAGTTGACATAAAAATGAGCTTTCCGACAAAGTCAACGAAATTTTAAGAATTCTTTTCCACAAAAAGGTTTCTCAATGTCTTACGAAATGTTTTGACATCTGTTGAACGCAATTAAAATTTTTTGAGTTTCACAACTTGACTCATTGCTGAATTAACATAATTTGTCCCAATTCCGTGATGAACGATTTCCGTGAACTTTAAAAATTGAAACAATTTAGATGCATCATCTTAAGCACCTTAAGCCGCCTTTTGTTTCAAAATCATTTTCTTAATAAGTTGTCCCAACCCATCACCAAAAGAGCCATCAAACTCGAACGATACTTCACATCAAAATTCACTTAATAGTCGGAATTGACAAAGGTCAACTCATGTATATTGCGTAAATTGTATCATCGTCGCAGCGCTTTCGAGGGATATGATTCAGAGAAGCACATTAATGAAGAAAAATAAAAGTATCTATCCATTCTACCAAACCCATCGTTTTGTTCACTTCCAGCAGCAACAGCAAAAACTATTAAAGAGTGAATGGGATTTTATGTGATGTTTGAATTGTAGCTTCGTAAGAATACAAAACAAAAAAACAATCGGAACAATCTCCACAATGCATGTTTTGTGGTTTTGGCTCAGTCAAAATCCGACATTAATTACAAAGCTCTTATGTAATCCGGCGTGAATTCTTCCGCTCCCTCTTCGAAGCGATATCGAGTGTTTATGGTTGTGAGTTTGATAGTAACAAACGAGTTTTAATTTAAAAGCACTTTAAAGCAAGCAAGCGATACTAAAAACATCACAATATTGACTATCATTTTTCAATTGATGTTTGTTTGTATAGCGGGAATTTTCATGCGATTATTGCTTGGCTAATTAACTTCAACTGATCATCTTTACTGCAAATTAATTTCGTGCTGCACATTTTATTGTAATTAAGCAAGCGGATTTTTAATTTATTTTTGTCTTTTCCTCCCCTATTTCAGACTATCGATGGAGATATTGGAGACATTTTCCAAGATCAGAAGAACATGGCTGCAATTCTACTCAGAAAACATTTGCAAAGTGGCGATCTAATGATGGTAAGTGGATATTTAATTTTTAAACTTCTTTGTGCAACATATGACTTGAAATTTGAATTTAAAAATTATGCAACCTTGCATGTAACAAAACAAATCCATTTAACCCCCAAAACGGTGAGCGCCAAATGTATGACTTAAATCGGTCGAACTAATTATCGATTTCCTTTGTTAATTAAACAATTTTTATCCATTTTGCATGAAGATATTGCCGCGGGGCATAAAAACACAATTTCGTGCCCGATTTTAATGGAATTTATCATATTTTTTAAAGTATCTCACAAAATATTTATTATTTAGCAAGGAAAACAATCGAGCACGAGCTCAAAAAAAAATTGCCAAGAGCGAAACAATTTACAGAAAATTAGCGCATTAGACTAAAGTCGTTTCGCTGCAATTATTTGTTTGTTTCCACCAGCTACTGGCACATTAAGCTGTTGATTTTGCTGTTTAGAAGGAAAACAAAAAAAAAAAACCATTGCAACTGAATATAATTAAACTAAATTGTGTGAGTCGATTTTCCATGCATAAACGAGATCTACGTGGCGAGAGACGTGTTTAATGCTTTAAATAATTGTTATTTGTTTTTATCAGTAGCCTGCAGTTTGCATATATTTGATTATGCAGATTCGACACACACACTTGTTGATCTCCAACCTTAAGAAACACTTTTATGTGCTCCATTTTTGTGGATAACGAGGCGTTTATTCAATTGTAAAGTTCGTGATTGATTGATTGTGTGAATTTTATGTTACATATCAAGTTAGAGTAATGTAGCATACATTGCGAATCAAAGAAGCTTTGTACGTACAATCAGCCCTAAATCTACTTCCATCAGAAATGCAATTCCATCATAAAAAAAAAAAAAACGTAAAAACAAATTCAATTTTCCCTCTAAGCCACAAGCTGCAAAGTTTCCGAAATGAATCTTTATCTTGCATCTTAGTGTTGATTGTTGTTTATAGCAATGAAGGAATTTTGTTTTCTTGTGCGAGAAGCAAAAAAAAATTTATGCTCAAAAAATAGTTTTTTTTTATACTTACTTCTATTGCTATAAAGTTCAATCTCACCTTGACCAAATTTTAATATCAAATACCGAACTGCACACAATGAAGAATTGTTGTTGCCGCTGCTGTTTGCCGCTTGGCGAACAAAAAAAAAAACATAAATTTTCCATCTGCTGGTGTGATATTTGTTATTATAGCGCAAAAGAAATAAAGAATACAAAGTTTATGAGTCACCTTTCTGGGGCGCTTTGATGCGAACACAAAATAGAGTCGTTAATTGTGGTTGAAGTCTTTCTTAAGATCATCGACATTATGAAGCAGCCGATTTTGATGTCAATGCCTAAGATTCAACATAAATGTGACATTAAAAGAAACCCATCTGCACCTTTTATGATATTGCGTTGCGAGCATCTCGATATTAAATTAATAACAATTCACACGTGTAGCTTTAATTAAAAATAATAATTTCTATTCAAGCCGTTTTCTTATATTTGTCAAATAGGGAAATTTGATGACTAAAATTATATTTTCATTTTATAAACTTTCGAAAAAGAAGTCAAATTTTCCTGTTTCGATGTTTGCCGACGTATTGTTTTAAATGTCCATTAATTGGAAGCATTGAATATGTGTAAATGCGTCATAAAGATGCGATAAAGATCGTACGCATAACTGCATGACTGAGAGACAATCAAAGGGCCTTGTCGACTGTCACTCTTTATCCAACAGCGCTGCCACAACATAATCATTATTAGGCTAATTGAACAAATTCATCAAGACAAAAAAAATACCCCACGAGTCCATTTTTTTTCAGTTGATTGGCAGTTGAGTAATATTTCCAACAACGCTGTGTCAAATACGAGTAGAGGAGAAAAGTGCGATATTTCTTTAGATTTTCAGTCATTTTGGAATTGGTCAATGGCAAATTGGTGCTTGACCCTTAGTGCAATGCGAGGTCTATCTCAATATGGATAGTTATACACACAATTATCTGTTTGCTGACCTTTAAAACTGAATCAATTTGGTCAATTAGAGATCGATGACCGATTAATAACTCCTTGAGAGATTAAAACATTTTTGATTCGATGTTGGAATAAATTATGCAAACAAAGCAATATTTCCAATCCATTAGAGCCCATCGTAGGAAAGATCACGTTTCGATTGCATCACGTCGTAATGATTATGCGCGCACCGAGCTTAAAATTCCACAATGATGCATTAATTATGTTATAAAATAATTCAAACAGTAAAGAGAGAAAGAAAGAAGTTGCAGAAACATGTTAATTTGAGATCAAATTTCTTAATCATGCTCTCAATAAACCAATCGGAACGAATTCCGTAAATCGTGCTTGAGTCCCACAAAATCGATGCTAGTTGAATAATCACGAAAGTGAATTTTGTAATGTTTGCATTGTCTTGGAGAAAAATAAACTTGCAGACATGTCTGAGAAATTGTAATTGAAATGCAGAATCAATTCGATTAATCACACGAGTTTGCTCTAATTCTTTTGGACAATATTTATTTGGACATCAACATTTTTTGTTTCGGAAATTTAGTCCCCGTTACCCAGAGCCTTTAATTTCTAGATTTTCAACCTCATCAACTAACGTTCTGGACGAATTGGGGTTTTCTCAATACTGAGGCTATAGAAAAATAAATAAATATATTTAGTTACAAGCGGCGTGATGATGTAATGCAAATAAAGGAAATCGAGCTTTTAATCGCGACTTGAACTTGATTAATTCATTAAGTACACAAAATGTCCCCAGACACTAAATTACTAAAGTGCTGCAAGCAATCAAAAGCAAAACTGTCATGGTTAATTCATAATAAATCATAACAATTTTCCGAAACAACATTCGCATATCAATTTACAACAAAACTCATTTCCGTTTTGTATCGTTCATGTTTCGTGCACTTGCAGAGATTGGCACTTGGTGTAATCTGCTATAATCTTGCACGCTAAAGACTCGAGAATTTTCAATTACACTATTTGGAGTACGAATCCTTGAGGGGTTTTCGAATTTTGAATATAAAGCTCAATGGATAACTCATTTTCGAAATAAGTTCACTGAGTCAGGTTAATGACATGTGCCGACTAAAGTGGTTTTAATATAAATTCATTAGTTGGCAATTTATTAAATTGCTTCCAACTTTGATTTCAATTTCAATGTCAACGAGAGCAAATTCCTTCTTCTGTTTTTTTTTGCTGCCTGAATAGGTAGAGAGAAAAAAAGTTCAATGTCACAATATCGCAATTTGTTATATATTTTTATAATCAGAAATGAGCATAATTGCGGTAGTTGCTGTTGCAATGAATTGTTAGCGACGGTTATGGTGGCAATGATGGAGGGCACATAAATGGAAGTGTACAAGAACAATGAAAAGTTGCTCACAATATTCACTTCAGCTTTGCACTTTAACATTAAGAGCCGGCCATCAGTCAGTTAAGCTCTGAAAAGATAATTGTGAAACGCGAGCAGAACAGAAATAAACTGCAACGCTGCAAAAATTGGACTTAAAACTAGGTCAAGGACGTTGCGGTAACGAATGTTTGCTTGTTGTTGATGACGAAGTAGAGATCAGTGTAAAACACCTTCATTAACAATCCTTTGAGTGTATTTTCATCCATCACTCGCGTTTTCATGTTCATCTAATTGAGTTATTTTCACAACATGCCCACATCGCTCACATGTTCGTTCGTTAGTGTCGCTTAATTGCGAGTGCAGTTTAACCCTAGGAATTTTGTAATATATCCAGCAAGATTTTAATATTTCCTCATTATATCGTATTTATACGCACAAATCGTGACATCTTCAGCCCACATTTTTGTACAATGTAAATTTAATGAATTTCGCTTCGAATCGGCATCATCATAGAATTTTGAGCCGAACAATTTTGCAGCTGATGTTTAAACATGTTTTCAAAAAGCCTCGCAAATTGGAAACTCACATAATTTCTATAAAAATCCCTTTATTGTAATCAAAAGTAACTTTTTTAAATTGATTTTGCGAATCATAAATCATTTTAAATTCGGTTTATTGTGGAAACTGAACAAACACGAAAAGTCGCATTCAATTTTGAGTTCTGACTGCGTATATTTAAGAACAAGTTTTTTTTTTTTCGCAATCAGTTTTGGTTTCACAAAGCGAATAATTTTTTTTCTCTCCCATAAAGCGATTTTGAATTAAATCTCATTTTAGCTTATAAAAAAAAACACTTGTGTGTTTCATATCAAGCAATAACCAGCAGCAGCAGTAAAGTATTGAACGCGTCAAAATCAAGGTTGAGATTTAACGAGCGATTGAGCTAATGATTCTGCATAAAAAAATCATCCTCAAATGATTGGTTTGTGGTGGCAAACATCAAATCTAAGATTAAACGCGGCACATAGTCCATTAAAGTTCAAAGCCTTTAAGAATCTTCTTGATCGGCATGAATTGAAGGAAAAAAAAATTAAGATGTCTATTCTGTCTTGACTTCATCAGGAATTGTGTTCTAAAACACTTTTATTAGCATTCGAATGGCGTCTTCGTGCATAACAGAATGAATTAAGGAATAACAACTTAATAACTTGAAAAGCTAAAGAGCGTTTCATTGTTCGCTGATGATAGCAGAAGCTTGCGAGCAAATTAATTGAAAAAATAACATATTTTGACCTCTAAAAATGGCGATTTAAATTGTTAAATTCACTCATTCTATATCGATTCGGGAAGCTGGTAAGTGAGCGAGTTTTAAACTGCAAGAACCAGAATTTTTTTTTTAGATACAATATGCAGATCAAGTTCAACCACGAATTGTGCAATTGAGTTACATGAAAAGTTTACGTTGCACAACAAGAAAATAAAAAAAAATAACCTGAAAATCGATTTCTAAGAACTTGAAATTGATAAATATCGCAAATTCTTTAAAGCCAAAGCCCAGGCACATGTCCAAACATATAAACTTAAGGTTTTATTGCATGCTCAATGACATCTCCCGCGCAAAGCTGACTTTAGAGCATGAGCTTAACCTTGATTACAAACATTTTTGACATCAATTCTTTTTGTGTTTTACTATTTCAAGCTTTTCGACGTTTTTATTACAAAAATATGAAAAAATAAAAACTTTTGTCAAGGTCGCAAGAATAAATATTGAAATAAAAACTTTTTCATATAAAAATTTCTTGGCGCACAGTTTCGCTCTGGAAATTGTTTTCGGTTTCAATTGTGAGTTGAATGGGAATTGCAAAAATTAATGAATTGAAATAAGAAAAAAAAAAACTTGTTGCATTGTTGACAAGTAAATGACCGGACAATTGCGAGAAGTTTATTAACAACACCGTCACTCAACGGACCTTTAGCACTGCAAGAGTTCTTTCATATTTACTCAATTGAGTATGGAGCGCTACAAAGTTACACAAAAAAAAATCGATTAACAACAAGAAATAAAGTTAAGGAATGTCTCAGAGGTAAAGTAATATTTTGTTAAACTTTCCCTGCCTTCGTTACTCACTCACGACCGGCTTCACTTGCAATGCAAGCAATCACAGTATACAAATTCTCAGCACGCCGAAATATCCGATATCGAAACATGAGCCAAACAAAGAATGAAAGAGCGATTGGTGTATTGTAATATGAATAGAAACAAGCATTATTGACTTCATTTTTGTGCTTTATTGTTTCCCATGAGAAATAATTCATAATTTAAGCACCATAAATTCAATGAAATGTTATATTTTTTTTGTGTGCCGGAGACCGCAAGTCGCAAGTCGAAAAAACAGAAGGAAAATAAATATTACGAAGCGAGGCAAGCGCAAAACAAAATTATTCTTTATTACTTGCTCTGGATTTCGTCAGTTGCAATAAAACTCCGGCTTTTGGTGGTGCAATGACTTCCAAGAAGGAACGAACGTCATGTAATGCAACGCTGCAACAAAATTGCTGATTTATTCTGAATTAATTTAATGTTGCTGCAATGAAAAGCTAAATGCGGTGCAATATCCATTTTCATGTAATCTTGTAATAAGGCACGAGAAGAGCATGAGAAGAGACTTGCATAAATCTCCAAGAGCAGCATCTTGAATTTTTATTAAGATTAATTGCTGTTTAAAGGATCCAAGCTGTTCTTGAAGAAGCTTTCCTAAAGTGAACTTTCTAGTTGCATTCTTTATGATTCAGAAAATTGGAATTTCCATATTTAGTCACTTGCGATTGATAAATCGCGAAAAGAAGTGATTAAAACAATATTCCGGAAATGTAAAGAATTTTTCTGTTGTTGAATTCAAGGGGAAGGTGGACGAGGAGCATTAGGAAATGCCATTTACTGATGTAATTTATTGCAATTCTTTCCAATTTCATTACAGACGCCAAGAGTCATTTTAACTTAATATGTAAATTTTATTGCTTTAAAACATTTCCATCGCTCATCCAAAGTGAAATGACACTCAGCCTGGCGGCGACTCATAAAAAAATATCAAGCCGTCAATGGGCAATTTCTCTTCGCCTGTGATTTTAAATTTGATTTTTTTTTATGTTAATTGTTGTGAAGAATGTTTTGCTTTTGGGCATTTCAGAGCTATATCGTTTAAATATTCATCAAATATGGAGCATAAAAATGCAATTCAACAGCTGGCGAAATAAATGTTTTATTTGCTACATTGGTCTCACTTTTCATACTGATTTTGTGTTATCCACCAAGAGATTATAACACCGCTGTTGCCGCATTGTGTCGTGTTTAATCATAATAATAACGGAAATTTAAATATAAAAACGAGTAATATTCGGCGCATTTATTTACCTTTTATTGTGTTGACTGACGCCACAAAATATTAAGACATTTTTGTATAAGGGGGGCGTGAAACATTTTCCATCATCAAACGGCATTAAAAATAATCTTTGCCTTGTTGAGATAAGCCGACCGGCATTATTTGTTTTGTCTTTAGCGTCTTTCGCCGATAATTGGTGACTTTCTCCTTACGAAATATCACCTAATTTATTACGAAATGGAACGCGATCTCAACGAATGGCGCAGGCAAAAATAGCATAATGTGGCCAGACCGTCAAATTAATGTTGTGTAAACAGAAAGTTCGCGCACCATTTAAATCGTTTGACAACAAATAAAACATTATGGTAGGGCAGCGCAATCGTTGTCATTGCCGCAGAGTATTAAATATTTACCGGGGTGGTGTCTGCGCTATCGCTGACCAACTGACCACTTTTAGATACTATGATGGCGGAAGTCGTATTTTTATTCTAAACCCGCTTTGTAATCTAACATGTTTCGACCTGTCTGCACTGGACCAGCATTAAGCCTTGACTTTGGTTGAACTGAAAACGAAATGCCCCAACAATCGGACTTGAATCCGAAGCTTCCTGAAACTCTAATCTCTTTGTGACAGATCTTTCGGTAACTTGTTCAACCTGTTGACTCAGGAATGTTTTTTTTTTTGTTTATGCGCTTCTTGAAGTATGAAAACATTTTGAGGTTATTATGTAAGAAATCAATTTGTTTCACAACGGCGCGGTGATATTTTCAGTTGTTTAATTGAAAAATTGCGTGTTTTGTGCATCATAAAATCTATTCTTATAGTCTTGACCTCAAAGTCCACTAAAAATCGACATGAAAATGTTATGCAATGAACCAAAAAGAAGAAACTAATTGTTTATCAAAAAAAAAATCTCATTCACACAGGAAGGAAGCATTGGACATCAATTGGTCATTAGACCGGTGCCATTGGAAGTTTCAAAGGCCGATGATGGTAGTATTCATCATGTTGTATTTAAGCGGCAAGTGGATCATGAAATGGACGAACGTCTCAGTGATTTTGCTTACATGGAGCCAGACCGGTTACAGAAACGTTATCGTCGTTCAACAGACGGCGACGATAATGTCGGCAGCAGTGATGACATGATGAAGGCGAGAAATAAACGTTCCATACCGAATATAATTTATCCTGAAATTCTCGTCATCGTTGATTATGATGGCTACCGGCTACATGGTGGCGATAATGTGCAGGTAATGAATTATTAATAGAACCACGTTCGTCCGTTCTTTCGCATTTGTGACAATTCACTAAATTTGCTTCTTTTTCCTTTCTCCTTTTCTAATCCACAACATGTCCAAGCAGATTAAGCGCTATTTTGTGTCCTTTTGGAATGGTGTCGACCTTCGCTATCGTTTACTGAAAGGACCCAAAATTCGCATCAGCATTGCGGGCATCATTATTTCGAGGGTGAGTGATTTTTTTTTGCCTGAGTCCAAGTCCATGTGGGCCATTTACATTAATCTCTTATTCAGTTTCAAAATTTTGTTTGTACACACGTAAAAACTTTTATGCCAACTCGTCCTTCATTCGTCCATGGCATGAAGCCGGAAACAGAAAAAAGAAAACCTTTTGCGGATCTTATTTTACATCACAAATTTCACGTAACATTTGCGATTATGTGCCGATAATTTTGCTTTCTCGAGTGCTCACTTCGTTTACTCATACTTATAAAATTATGTTGTTGCCCCTTTTTTTATGACGCACATTTATCACATAAAAAAAGCAATGTGAACGTGATACACTTTTCTTCTTCATCGAGCTCGTTTTGACAGCAAACATGTCCATTTACTTCCCGTGCATGAAAATGTGTCGCATAAAAATTTTGATTCATTGCAATCACTCGTTGGTTGTTTTCTTCTTTTTCGTCACATGAAAAATCGTGTGAAAAGGGATTGAAGCGGAAATGAAAAAGGATGTTTCACTAAAGTCCAAAAGCGTGTTGATTAAAAATAGATTGCGCAAAGTACTTTTGTTTCTTTTTTCAATTTTCCAACAAATGAATTTTCCTCGAGTCTGTATGTGTATGGTTGTAAATTAAAAACAATCATGCAATTACCACTGCTTGCATTGTGGTAAGCCGTGATATGGGCAACATAAATGGCACTTGGAAAATATATCGAGCAAGAAATTAATTACAATCATTTTATATTTAATTGTTATTTATTGCAAACGATTTTCCAAATCGCAAAAAGGTTTTTAATCAAATCGACCGAGAGAGAAACCTTTAATTTTGTTTCCTTCATTCGAGAAAATATTTTGTCTGGTTAAATAACAGAAAATAATTATCTTATTAGAGTTGGCTAGTTGTGCAATTGCAAATTGAACTATTGCATGTAGCGGACAAAGTGTCTTGGTTATTGGCTTCTTATCGCGTGCTATTTCGCTTTGATAAAAACTCGAATAGATAAGAATAAAATTAATTTAATTGGCTTGAAATCTACAACATAAATATCGAAAGTGTGGGAGTGGAAAGTAATCTTTTCATGTGCAATTTGTTTAATGAAATAGAGAAATGTCCATTTGTTGTCTTTCCATTTTCTTGCGCAAATTAAGAGATTATAGCAGCAAAACACTGCACGACGTGGTTTGTTTGCTTTTTTGCTGTCTAATGAACTTTGTAGCGCTGCAGAAAAAAAAAGTTATAAAATCTCCAGCCCACGTTTTGATTTCGGTTAAAAATAGAAAGTGACCTTTTTATGCAATATTGCAATTCGGACTTAACAGCGAATTTGTTTTGTTTTAATACTTTCGAATTCTAATTTCAAGAAACAATGACCAGCAGGCAACCAGGCGCAGTTCAAGATACAATTTATTGCATAAATGCCAGTCAAAAATCATCTAAACGTCATGTCAATTGTCACTGATCGGCTGGCAATAGAGAGCGAAAATCTCTTAAAAAAATCACAATTTGCAATAAATTTTCGCCTGAATGCAAAATTTTCATAGTTCCGGAAATGAAAGGTGCACGCGAAGAAATGTTTTTAATTGGAATTTATGTGTTGCGCCCAATGCTCGACTGAACAATGGGAGGCCCGCAAATATGCCGATGCCAGAAATAAAAAAAAATCCCCTCCGGCAAAAGCCCAACGAACAATGAAATTGAAAATTTTCTGTTTTACCTGTGCCGTAAAAATAATTCCGCGCTTGAACATAGATCGCGAAACAAGAAATGCATTGAATGCGCAGATATCTAACGGATTAAAGGGAAAAGACGTTTCTGTTCCTGATATTCGATTCATCATTTTTGAGCTTTATTCGAATGATGAAGGAAAATTGTGCAATTTATCAGTTGATGGAACTCACCTACATTGATGAAACGAGCATAGAAATGAAGGAATGTTTGGAAATTTGTGTAGATTCATTTGGTATACTGATTTATGTCGAGACCGGTCGCTTCATCTGTATCCATTTGTGTATCCTCGATGAATTTTGCTTTGGGTTTAGGATAACCTTCCACATGATGCCATCAATCAGGTTCATGCACATTCGTTTGCGTAATTCTTGTAGCGCATTTGTTTCGTTTTCGCTTCCAGCTCCGCTAATTCCATTGGGTACTTCTGGAATTTGTATAGAACAGTAAACAATATGAAAATGTCAACAGAGTTCCATTCAAATCAATTTTCATCACAAACCGACGGCTTATCCGGTTGCTGCATGTTATCGACAGTTGATTGGAGTTTGTTTACAGTTGCCATTAATGTATTCCGCTTCAAGCACTGGCATGGCACTGGCATATCACTCGAGCTCTTTTCCATCTGTCCTTCAATGACCTTTATTCGTTCATTTTCACTTAAGGATCTTTTACTTTTGAACTCATTCAATCAATGTCCGGATATTAATAGATTTTTAAATTGCGAAAAGTTAAGAGCACTGCCCCTTTAGTGATATGATATCGGTGAAATTTTCGAGGCCTTGTCACCAGCATCCCAAGAATGGAAGTTTAACTAAAGTACAATTTTGATATTTCGAGAATGCGAGAACTGGTCGCAGTGTGATTGTATTGTGCTAAGCATGATGATGTTGAAAATATTTCAAAAAATTTTACAAGACTTTGAAGAATACATTCTTTTTTTATCATTTTAAATTGCTCGACAATCAATTCTAATTCAGGATTCCTGAACTATAGCACATAATTAAATTGATGACTTGATTAGATTTCTTCCGTTCAGATTGTAGATTTGCTAATTAGCATATTGCGAGCAGCAGCGCACTTAAAAAATCTGATACAACAAATCATATTCATTTCGACGCTATTTTTTGCTTCAATATTGAATTGTACGATTCACATTTTTTTTTTTACCATATTAATTCATAAAAGCTATTCAAATGGTTAATTTTTCAAGCACTTGCACCAATTAGCGCGGAGAAATAAAATGTATAAATTTTTTAATTAAGGATTCACAAGCTATTGTTTACGTTTTCCACAGAGTGCGTTCAGTTTTAATTTGAATTTAACGAGCAATTAAAGCTTAAAAGCTTTATTCACATTATAAACGCCAAACGACACGTGGCTCCCAATTTAATTTACAAGTAACAAGTTAAGCTGCTCGACACGCCATTTCAAATTTAAATATTCCTGATTTAGAATTCAAATCGATAATTCATTCGTCAAAAGCTAATTAATCTTGATAATTGATGAGAAATTGGGAAACTAAGTAGTGAATTGCACAAAAAGCACTCTCAAGTGGCAGTGATGAACACAGAAACAAAACATTAGCGTGAATTTGAATTTGGCGTAAATCAAACAAATTTTATTCCAATAATAAATTTAAATTTCAGTAAACAAAAAATAATTTAATCGATTATTTTTCATCAGACATTTTCTAACCGTGCGCACTTTGCGAGATTGAATAAAAGCTCGACAAAATTGATGAATGCTATTAAATTACAGCTAATATAACCGGCAGCAATCTTGAAAAGTGTAATCAATTATTGACTTTAACGCCTGCAAATATATTTTGCAAATGAATGATCTAAAATTTGCTTCCGGTGTTACGAAAAACAAAACCGTCCAGTCATTGAAGTGATGTTAGTAAAATAGATAGTTAATGTGCGTTACTTAAGACTTTCCTCTTCCTTTGAAAATGACATAAAAAGAGGCGGGAGGAACCTTTATTATTCCCTACTTGAGCGCCTTTCATTCATTAGCTTTTGCTTTTATCGATTCTAGAGAGATGTTTTATGTGCATTGTTGTTGCTCTCCTCGTCGAGTCATAAAGAGATTTTACAATCTTTTTCTGAGTCACAAATAAAGAGACCTTCAGATGATGCATCAGAATGATCTCTGCGCTGTTAATAAACACATTTAGTAGCGTCACTTTGATGGCATTGTGACTGCTTATTATACGATTCTGCTCGTGTCATTCCATTTCGAGAACTTGAATATTGTTACGGAAGATAAATACAACAAAAAAAAGTCATCGAATCGGATGATCTGCAAGAATGATTTCAATCTCCCGTAACTGAAGCTTCTATTCATTGTTTGTTGGTTCGAGCTAAAGTTAAACTACTAAAATGAAAGTTCATCGTGAGCAAACAGAAAATAATAAATAATTCGTGAGTACTTTACGAGGAATTCCCTAATGATGGACCTCGTAGAAGCTCAAGGACGCATTAATCATGCTTCAAAACACTTGTTTGCAACTCAACAGATTAATTTATGGCAATTTATCATGTATGACTTAATCCGTTACACAACATAATTGCATCGATGCATTTAAAATTCTTTCTCATCTTTCATAAAAATGTGCGCTCAACCAGTCCCATCATCATCATGTTGAACAACAATAAAACAGCAATAACAATAATGATGCTTTTCAATTGAAAATGAAAATTACTTTTGATTTCGTTTGGAATAAATTTTATAATATTAGCTCAGCATCGCGAGCTCACGTCTTCGGCATAAGTATAAACTCTTAAATCACGATAATTGCTACGAATATTACACGTACAAATGAGATGAGAGTGCACCTATATTAATATGGGAGGAGGAAGGCGATGGAATGGGCATATGGAAGATGTGTAAAATATATGTAAAAGGAAAAAAAAAAGTTATAAAATGACTGTATAAAGTAATTAAAATTTTTTTTTTCTTGTGTTCATTCGTTATTTGTAATGTAATGGAATAATCGTGATTGTTACGAGAAAAAAAAAATTATAATACGATTTTAAAGATGCTTTTTCTCGCTCAATAGATTCTTTATTGGAGTCCCCCCCCCCCAATTTTGAAAATTTCAAATTCCAAAAGTGAATTATTGGAATTTCGTGAGCTTGCATGGCAAGAATTTATTAGACGACTTCAAAGGCACAATTTTCTGCCGCCTGCGGGACTTTCACTCTAACAAGAAACGTTTGTTAAATGTTTCATCTGCTGGAAAATTTTCACTTCTGAAATGACAAGAATTTCAATTTCGATTTTTGAATATCTTTCAATGCACGCACTTCGATGTCACTTTTATTGTCTGCATAACCTCAAAAAAGTGTCAAATTGTAAAATTTAGTGATTATTTTGCACGATTTTTCGGTATGGCTTTATGTGTGTACGCGAAACCATATAAGAATTGCACATCAAATTGCGCGGTTTTATGTCGCGTTGCGACGTAAGTGTCCGAAATTTCTGACAATGACAACAAAATATAATTCATGTTTTTTATTACTTTTTATTCACATTCTGTCACATCCTTCTCAACGGCTGCCGCACATGTACACAGGGTCGCGATGCTACACCATATTTGGAGCGTAATCGTGTAGGAAGAGATGCAATAGATTCAGCAGCAGCACTCACTGATATGGGCAAATATTTGTTCCGTGAAAGACGACTGCCTGTTTATGATATTGCTGTTGCAATAACAAAGTAAGTGAATTATTACGTTTCTGTTTTTGTGCCTGCGTGAAGTTCACTGCTTTATGGTGCCATCATTAATTATCTTATCGCGATTGTCAACGGCTCTTGTGTCATCCAGCTGAGAAGAGAGATATATCAGTGGATGGTTGTTATGCAACCTTAATGACCATGCCTCTGGATGCCTTTTTATAATGTGTAATACAAAAAGAAGCAGTCATCTAAATTTAATTTACCTTTTTTTATACACCCTAAAGCATTCCCAAAGGAAGGAAAAAATTGTTTTCAGTATGAGAGAGAGGAGAAAAAAGACGTTCCATGTTGATGTAATTGCCCGAATAATACTCAAATTTTTTTTATACCTTTATTTGTGTCCATTATACCGCAAAATTTTGTGAAACTGTCGCATAATTTGAGACAACAAACGATGCTTTATTAAAATTAATTTTAATATGCTCTTGTCCCGTGATTTATCTCCATCTTGTTTGATGGTTTCATATAGGGCTAGTGAATGTGCTCATAAAACATGAGAATATGCATCTGAATTTATGTATATATTATAAACGCATATGCAATAAAAGTTTCAGTTTGTAGACTTACTTTTATACCCACGCACATTCACTAACCCTAAACCATAAATTTTAAAACCAATTTTTTTTTATTAAATACTTTTTTTTGTCTTTCTCTTTGTTCTCTTTTTCAACGCACGTTCAAAATCTCTGCAATTTCTTTAACTTTTTTTGATTCTTCTTATGTGTGTTTGTTTAACGTGCTTTGATTGTATAAAATGATTTTATTTCGTGGTTCGGATTTTTAACTTGTTTAACTTTTTTTTAACTGTGTGCTGTTACATAATTGCAATATCTTTTTGTTTTTAAATGAACTCTTTAGGTACGATATGTGCCGTCGAAGGAAAGGAGGTCGTTGTACTAAGGGCACAGCGGGTAAACAAAATATAAATTTTCTTCTTCTTTTTTCGATAACTTTTATACATTTGATTTACCTGCAATTTTGTTGTTGTTTAAATAATTGAAGTTGATTTACACACAAATTTTTTTTTAATGCATTTTGCCATGAATTATCGAACTTAATTAATTGATTTATTGTATGCTTGCTAGAGGATGGAGACAGCTAATTATAATTATTTGGGTTTTGGTTGTTGTTTGCCGGTCCATAAATTTTTTTTTTGTTTTTTTTTTTTTTTTTATAATATTATAAGTTGAATGCCTAAAAAGGCGTAGAACTTGAAATTGCGTCATGCGATTTTTTGATTGAACTAATCTTTAACCAATATTTTTTTTTAATTATGTTAATTTATAGGTTTGCGTTATTTTGTCAGTGTATAATTAAATGCTTGTACTTGACCAACGTCAGAAAAAAAATTCGTTTCATTCGAAATTGACAAACTGACATGACCAGCATCGATCTTTCCTCTTAAACCTGCGGATCGAGTTGTTGATCGAAAGAAAAATCAAATTTAAAATCATTTTTTCTTTTGTTATTTACAATGTTAATTACAGACTTGATATGTGCCGAAGACAATACGCGAATGATGCGTGCAATCGTGGGACTGCAGGTAAATTGTGACCCGATTTTTTTCTTCCTTGTTGAAGGGCTCTTGATTGGGTCGTACGTAATACACCAACAAACATCTCCCTGTCTAAGTCTCTGTCTCACTGTCTTTAAATGTTATTTCATGTGTTTTTTGTATGCTAAATTTTCCTTCAATACAAAATATTCTTCTTTTTTTTCACACGAAAAACGAAAACTATTTTTCACTATACTTTGTTTTTATATAATGTGTGCTTGTTGCCAAGATCGATTAAAATGCCTCTCGATGAAATATCGCTTTTCACCTTTTCGCAGTGCATAAATTTTCACGTGCAACCAAAAATTATTTTGTTTTTCACCTCTCTATGCTGAAAAAAATCATATAATAAATTTCACATGACATGTAAATAAATCTTTATCTGTTTTTTCACATAAAACAAAAAAAAATTACCCAAACAATTTTCATCGGCATTTTACTTTCCATGCTCAATTGAGCTTTTCTATCGCAATCTCTTATTATTATTATTATTTTTTTTTTTTGTTAAACAGCGCACGCATTTTTTTTTTATTATTCTCTGAACTATTCAAACAGCAAAAAACAAACTATCGCATCAATATCTGTATTTTTACTGTATCATACAAAAAGCTGCAAGTTAAGCTTTAAAGCTCTTTTAAAAATCACTTTTATAGGCATACAAAAAAAAAACTTCTATACTTCAAATATGAATCACAATTGAACTATTTTCTTAAAAACCTTTCGATGAGTAGTGAAACGAGAGAGTGAGTGGCACGAGCATTTCATCGAACGTAAACTGGTTTCATCGTATAAGCTGGAACTTATGTTTTGCAGATTAAAGCCCAGTGCAATATCGCCCTCAAATTCCTATTCAACCATAACACATCAAGCCATTCTTCTGACATTTTATTTTCTCTGTATTTCTCTCTCCCATGACGTTCATTAAACCATACTATTATAGACAAATCCAGAAATAAACCTCCAATAAATGCAAAAATTCCTTTCCACGAACATCCAACTGAACCACAAACGAGACAAAACCAAACAAACATTTTAGACAACTGCACAGATTAGCTTGACAATAACCATGAACTCGCTCTATATAATGTTTGACTATTTTACGGACGAGGATGGACGGAGGGGATTATTATTATCATTTCTACTCCTGCTATCTGTTTTATTTTTATTCATCTTTTGCGGGAGTCATTGGCAAGATTAGCTTGGACAATATAATTTAGATGAGAAAAAAAAAATAGAATATTTTGCCAAAAAGAACTGTATTTGACATTTGAGGTGGACCATCATTGACCAAATTTATTTCTTTTTTCATTTATATGACCACAAAAAGGACAAAAGAAGTTCACTTGACTTAAATTTGTTCGTCTGTTTTATTTTTTATAACTTTTTTTTATCATTTCACGCTGATTAGAGGTTTAGTAAGTAGTTTTACTTTATGATCTTCCGCGACAATTCTAATAGTCAAAGGAGCTGGAATTAACTATAATTTTATTTCATTTTTAATTATTTACAACTAATCTAATCTACAAATTCTACTAAGTGGTTTTAATTTCGGTGACGGTGGAATAATTTTATATTAAAACAATTTTGCAATTTTCGATTAAATCGAAATGAACTCTGGAGCGGAGAATTTTTCTGGTTGATTATATATATTTTTGTAAGCGTGGGTTGGATTGCATTCAAACTAATTCCCTTGATGCTCATTGACATACGATGGAGCCGATGGAATGTGAAATTGGATTATAGTAACCATATGGTTCCATCGAATCAATGTGCATGAAAATCATTAATTAAGTAATTTAATTGAGCGAACTTCTAACTGTACAAAATTGTTTCTCCATTTTCGCGTGTAAAATTAAAGGATTTGCTTACGTTGGTGGAGCGTGTGTGGTAAATAAGCGCTTGGAAAAAGTCAATAGTGTTGCCATCATTGAGGATACTGGCGGTTTCAGTGGCATCATTGTTGCTGCTCATGAAGTTGGTCATTTGTGAGTTTTCTTCTTCTTTTTTTTCAATTTTTCTCGATCACTAGAAAATTTAATTTTTTTTTTCTCAATTGCGAATATGACGTTTTTCTAGATTGGGAGCTGTTCATGATGGTTCACCACCACCAAGCTATTTAGGCGGACCAGGTGCTGAAAAATGTCGATGGGAAGATGGTTACATCATGTCAGATCTGCGACACACTGAACGAGGATTCCGATGGTCAGCATGCAGCGTTCAGAGTTTCCATCATTTCCTAAAGTAATTTTATATCGAAATATTTGTGCAATGTAAACTGTTATAAATTTAAATTATAATTTCTTAGCGGTGATACTGCCAGCTGTTTACATAACGCTCCACATGAAGATGAAGCTTTGGGTCGTCAATTGCCCGGCACACTTCTCACACTCGACGCCCAATGCCGAAGAGATCGTGGAACGTCAGCGTGCTTTAAAGATGAGCGAGTTTGTGCTCAACTTTTCTGTTTCGATGCCGCGAGTGGTTATTGTGTGGCCTATAGACCAGCAGCAGAGGGCTCAACGTGTGGCGATGGACAGGTGAGATTGCATTTATGGTATTATTTTAGATTTAATTTTAACCATAAAAATAACACATTTTGCAGCACTGTCTCGATGGAAAATGTGTAGCTGAGAACGAAAACATCATTCCTGATTACTCACAACACACGGCTTCGTACGCCAGTCCCAATTCATTCAATTCACAGTTCAAGTGAGTAAACTATATTTAAATATGGAAATTATATTTTTTTTTGTGGGAATTCAATTCAATTTATGTTTCTAACCTCAAAAAAAGAGAAAATTTTATTGAAAAAGAGAAAATTTCTTGGTGAAATATTTAACGAATCTTCGAATGTCGGAAAAATTTTTGCTTTTTGATGTTGAAGTGTTCAAAAAAAAAAATCAAAGAATCAACAACAAATATTTTATGTGATTTGTGTTAAACTAACAATAATTTTCAAAAAGAAAAAACAATTTTTTTATCCCAAAAAAAAAAAAAAATCCCTACAAATCCCAAACCAATTTTATTTGTCCCATCCCAAACAGACCAGCGAAAAATGATGTACGAAAGGTCAATGTTGACGAGAATGACGATGATGGAACATCGACAACGATCGATGCTGAAACAACAAAAAGAACAGCAATTTCCACTCAACCACCTACAATTAGCACAAGTTTAATAACAACAAAAACGACAAAAAAGAGCACTACGCAACGAATCAGCACGACAAAGCGTTACTATACACCGATATCGAAAAAACCTGATGAAGCACCAAAAACGCCGAAAACCTATTTCAGTAATCCATTTTTTCATAATAATAATAATATCAATGGACAGACAAATAATGACGCAAAGAGTCCACAAGCTAAGCTTGCCGTAGATCAAACGACACAAAAGACACTCGCTATCACTGACGCACAGACAAATGCGCCCTCAGCACCCCCAAAACCCAGTATCAATCCCTTTTACTATGGGTTTAATCGCTTAAACACTCACAACAAGACAACGTCAGTCGTAACAACGACAACACAAAAAGCTCGTCATCTTAATGTTTCAAGCACAAAAAATCCCTACAATTATCATTATTTATTCACAACACCGAAAAAAGCAGACTTACTAATACAGTCGACGACACAGTCGTCAAATTCAGAAGTTGATAATAATTTGGCGGTGCGCGATGAGATTGAAATGGAAAAACCAAAATCATCCACTTATAATCCTGTCTTTGATATTTATTTTCGACAAATTGGGCGACAAAAGACGACAACCACTAAAAATCCATACGCTTCATCTTAAGAAAAAAAAAAGAAGAGAAAATAAACCATAATTTCATTCTCTCCCCCATAACGCATACACAATCGCTCGCTATAAAAAAAAGCATTTGTTTGTAAGAAAATCTTCATTTATTGAACGAATTTTGTGACCAAAAATTATTTTATTCCATAAAAGTAGAAAACAGTTCATTTTCACACATTATTTAAGCCTGCCCCACCCACATTTTTCCTCTTCTCAAAAAAAAAAAAAAATATGTCACCCCCCTCGTATACGTCAAGCGCCCTTCAGCGAGCTTTCGCATTCCGGTAAGAATATTTGTAACCAAAAACAAACAAAAAAACTTCACGTTGCCATATTTTTCTCTTCCTTCAACTACCTATTCTTCCTTCAGATTCGAATCGTTTCAAATGACAGAAACTTCTTGACTGTGAAAATTTTCGCCCTTTCTTCTACGAATAACATTTTCAAGTTCCTATCATCGAAAAACCATTTCTGAATTGCACAAACTTATTTATCTTTCAATAATAAAAAAAACTTCCTCGGTATCGACTTTATCATTTATAACTTTATATCAGTGACTCTCATAGAAATAAACTTCCACCTACATACACACACAAAAAACTTATAATAATCTTGTTCTATATTAGTTTATTAACATATATAAATTACTAATACTTTGTGAATAACTACTAAATAATGTTTTTCAGGCATTTTTTTACCTTTCGCATCATCATCATTATTAATTTGACTTTTCAAGTTTTGTTTATGTTGTTTGTATATTTTTTTTATGCTTTGATGCTTTGTTTTTACCATGAATGGCATCGAAATGGAAATCCAAGAACCGATAAAAGTTTTTGTTCAGCGCTAAGTAAAAAAAAAAAATGAAAGCTTTTCCATCTTGATGTCCTTCGGGAGAATAATTTCTCGTCCTCTTTTATTTTATTGTTTACTTTCTCATTATCATCATTCATATAAACGAAAGAACCATCGCCAATTAATTTTAATTCATTTTCTTGTTCTCGTTGCAGTGGAAAGAAAAAATAGTAAAAAACTCAAAAGCTTGCCATCAATTTCAACCGAGTGATTTAATTAGTTAGAAATGTTGAGAAACACATTTTTTTTTAAATTGAAATACAGAAACACAAATGATTATTAGAGCTCTGACTACATCAAAACAGAGGAGAAGAAACGGTTCTGCAGCAAAGCTTTGCACGTTGCATAAGACAAAGTTTTCATTACATTTTTATTTTTAATTCGTGTACTTTTCGATAGCTTTAATTATCAACCTTATCTGAATTTCGTGTAAACTCTCTTAAATTGCCCATCTCCCGTTGCATGAACTCTTTGCCCCCACCCTCTACCACTTGAATAAATGTAATTTATTTTTTAAAACCTTGTCAGCAAAATTGTTTTTTTTTTCCCCCCCGAGAAGCTTTGAGCTTTTAAATGACTTATCAAAAAAAACTTCTCTTCTCTGAAACAAACAAAATGTGAATAAAATCGCTATGATTTCGTGTATGTAATTTTGAAATAGAGATAAGAATTATAAATAATGTTAATGAATATGTTGGATTAGTTTAAGATTTATGTTGCAAAAATTAAAGATTCCTTCTTCTTTCGACAATCCCATTGATTCTCTTTCTTGCAATTCTTCTTTACACTTTTCGAGAAAAAAAATCTTTAGTTGATGATACAAAAAATAAAAAAATTGTAAATTAGTTTTAGAAATGTTGGAAATATTTTTTTTTTTTTAAAAGAAACAAAATAAAACTGAAATAATTTTTTAAACACACAAAATCGAATTTTATTGAGATCCTAAAACAAATCTTTGGAAGTTCAGAGAACGCAAAATTCTCACAACATTCAAAAATTCTTTCGATGCCACAAAATAATTCACACAGTGACAGTCTTCATCTTACCTGACTTCATGTAATCGGTTGACTGAGAAAACGACCGCATTCTTATGAATGAATTTCTGATGCTCAAAATATTCGATGAGTTGACTTCACGCATAACACAATCGGGATTGGTATTTGACTTGAGCCCTTATAGAAAGAAGCCCTTTCATTCTATTTGCTTGAGCCAGATGAAGGCGCAATAATAATAATGTGAGGATCTCTTTTGACGCAACCTTTACTTGTCACTGTTTTCATAAATTTATTTTTCATCTCAAAATTGAGAATTTTCACAGCATTTTCGATCCGTTTTTGTTTTCATGCAGCAGTCTCTATTATTACGCCCACAGTTATTTCATCATACATTGCTTAAACCATTTAACTTAAAGATCACGGAAACATCAAATTGCTGGCGAGGGTTTTCAGTGCTTAAATCATTTTGAAAAGTTCAGAAAATGCGTTTTTTTATGAAATTGTTTTGCAAATATTTATACTTGTGAATTTAAACAACTAGAAGCTTATAATAAGTAAGTACCAGGAATCCTTAAAAGTTGTACAAACAATTGAGCGGAAAAAATCAACAATTTTCAGAATCTTGCGGAGATTTTATTTGTTACTCGCTGTCATGATGGGCATGAAAAATCTAGTTTGCGATTTGTTTTAGTGCACAAAACGGAGAGCGGATAGAAGGCAGGCACCCTTAACAATGTTTGCGTAAAATTGTTTGCTTCCCTTAGGGCAGCTATCACTGGTTCAGCTTCATGATCCTTATCTATCGTCAGCATAAACAATTTTCCAAACCTAAGAAACTTTCTCCTTTTTTGTCCACAAACACAAAACAATTTTTGCAAAAATGTTTCCCTCTTTTCTTATTTCCTGCAAAAAAATTTGCATAAAAATCATATAAAAAGCTGTTCCTGCATCATATCTCCATGTGAATCGTAAAAGTTGAGTACTTTTGAAGTGCTTTTAGGTATTTACACCGGAATTGCTCTTAACATTATTCAGTTGAAAGGAAATCTCATGAACTCATAGCACAAAACTGAAAAATAAAAAGTACAAAAAATAACAGAAACTTTGAATTTGTCTTCGATTTTTTTTTATTTTTGGGAATTTTCTCTTTACATGAAATCGTGAAAAATATTTAAGTGAAAATAAAAGTGAAGAAAAACTTTTCTTTAGTGGAAAAGTTCATGAATAAAAAAATTTGATATAATTTTTTTTTCTATTGAATACAATTTGCATCTCACTTTATGGCAAATAAAGTGGTTTATAAAAGAGAAGCGTATTTATACATAGTCCATTATTATGCAGATAAAACAGATGTAAATTTTCTAAAGTCCGCATATTCAAATATATTCGTTATTGTGTGCCACAGCCAATATCATTTAATATATTTATGACAACAATGAACGGGAAGGGGTTTTTCGCAAAGTTTTAACATTATCAAAAGGTCCCAGCAGCACTGTCCCGATAATTTCGTGACCGACTTATTTATTCAGCTCGCAGTAAACAAACAAAAAATAAATCTCCAAGTTTTATAAGAGGCAACCTCTGAACACATGCGGCTCAACGAATTTCGAAAATGCCGCGCGTATACTGTTCAATGTTCCTTTTACAATTTTATTGCCTAATTTCACGTAACATTTGCGATTATATGCCGATAATTCTTGTTTCTTTAGCTGCCACGTTGTAAAAGCTATGCCGTTTGTCATGATTTTGGTACCGGAAAAAGATGAAGAAGAAATAAACGTGATACACTCTTCGAGGTCACAACTTGCTTGAGGGCGAAAAAAAAAATAAAATCGTGTACACCAGAAAGCACTTTTAGCGCAATTCCACTAAATCGTTCTGTGAAGTGCGTGGGTGAGATAAGAATCCCTTTTTCCGGATGAAAGTATTACAGAAAATTCACGTCAATTGTATAGATTTACTTGATTTTGATGCCCGGATCAAGTCAGATTAAGGGTTTTAATTTTCTAATTGATTTCCTTTCGATACCTGCGAAGCCTAGAAATTCAAGCAATTTAAGCATCATTCGGCAAATAATCCGCGCTTAGTGAATTTCTTTTGGAGGATTTGACTGGAAGCTAAATAAGAAGTGAACGAAGAATAATTGAGAGCTTAAGATCTAAAATTTCCCTCATAGAAAATCTGCGAAGAAATTTATAATTAGTGCATCGAGCGTGACTTGCGATGTCATTGAGTTTTGATGAACTTGTTCTTGAGAAAGTTATTCTTTCCTTATTTCCTCAATTTCAGATCCAATCCTAGAAGTGGTTTGTTTAGAAAGTTTAAATCTCAAGTGATTGACAAAATTCTACAAGAATAATTTCTTAAGTAAACTTGAATATTCTTTTCTTCTTAATTTCTTAAGAAAAACTTTTCCGGAGTCAAATCAGATTTACAATTCTGGAATTTTGTGGGAGGGAGCTTTCAAGGAGAACAATAACAATCTAACAGAACAAATATTTGTGTTTGTAAGATTTATAATGTGATCCCGAAATCATTTCGAAATGCCAGTTCAAGTGAGAAATCTGCGCGACGGTAAAAAAAAATTGCAACTGAAAATTGGAAGAGGAGAAAAAGTTTTTCTGAGAAAAAAAAGGTCAAATTCATTTTCAGTTGAACAACTTTTTCCAAGCATAATCCAATTAGAGATTTGATTTTCATTCAAAAGCTTCGCATATCCTCAAATTCCTTTAGCTTGTATATACTTCTCACTCTCCATTTTCATAGTGATGAAATTGTTTTTCCAACCATGAATTGAATGTTTTGCTCATCGACCTTCTTCGTATGTACTTCATCGTCGCCGCGTTCTCATACATTTGCGCAACAAATCCATTTTGTCAATGATTCTTACTTTTTTTTTCTTACGGTAAAGCGATTTTTTCGTGCTCATTTTAACATTTCATGTGTGTCATGATGCGATCAACATGTTTCGATGATGTGATCACGCTTCAATGATATTAAATCATGAAATCGGTTCCAACATTAAGTACATATTCTGATCTGATGGAATGGCTAATATTTCAGGTCCATTTGCATTATCATTAAATATTGAAGAGGAAAATTTGTTGTGAAAATTCATGAGCATCATTTGAAATGTGTTTTGGTTGGGAGTAAAAAAGTATATTGCTTAAACCTCTTTAGGCATCAAGTATTCAAAATTTTTCCAGATCTTTACGTTCTTTATATAATACCTTTCGTTTACTGTTCACTCGCATTCACTTAATAACAAGATGATGACGATGATGGGCCAACAACATTGTTTTGAAATAATGAATCAGATTTTAGGTTACGCATTCATTCGGTGGTCTGTGAATTATTCACCAGCAACGTAATCAATTTATCACTTGAATTAAATTTCAAGAAATAAAAAAAAGCAGTTACCAAAATATTACTGTCAAATAGCCCCAAACCACAAATTTTATGGAAATTTCATTAAATAATTTTCATTTCGTTTTCCAAGTTTCGCTATTTCCGAAAAGCTTCTTCAAGGCAAAAATGAAATATTGCTGTGCGATATTTATGAGCAGCTTATGATGATTTTTTCATCTGTCCTGGCACATTTAACGCTGAATGTTGAACTTGAAGTTCTTCGAGTGTCAAAAAGACGAATTTCTTTCCATTTGGAGGGTTTCTCGTTTTCTTCCGTTTTTATTGTGCGTCGGTTTTCTTCAGGCCAAACACCTTGGAAAAAGGTTCAATTTTTCGGTTCAAAAGAATGAAATCCTTGAAATTAATTAAGATGATCCTTTAAATACATCCATCCATGGATGATAATTCAGTGAAATTAAAGCAATGAAGGGGCGGATGAAAATCCTTCCTTCACTATTCGTATCAATTTTCGAAGATCTGAAATCTGAAACATTCCTCCTGGTATAGAAAATGAAAAAATAAATTCAACATAAAGCTCTCGATGTAAGCTTCTGTTACAAATGAAAGATGCGTTATTGTATTGCAAGCAAACTAAAAAGCTTATTGTAGCATTAAAGTGAACAATGTATTTACTTAACGTTAAAGAAATGAAATTTACGCTGGATGATTACATTAATTCAAAGTCATTCACATTGTCTCTCTGTGGATTTCTAAATTCTGTTACTGGTGACTTGTAGATGGGACTTTCGAACTTATATTCAGTTTGCTTCATTTGTTCTTCCTCAAACCGGGCATACTCGCGTTTATCAGCGATATAAATGTTGAATTTTACGATCAATAAAACCAGCAGACCCAATAAGAACGTGATAATAATGATACCGATAATTGAATATGCGGCCACATTGACAGCTGGGCAAGATGTGTCCGCAATCCGAATGTTGGTTTCGATTTCATTGAGATCGTAAGTGAATTTGTATTCACAAACGGTATCGTCATTGTATCGTACGCGTGCTATGCACTGAATGTTGGCATCTGTTTGTAAGAGATCATTGGTAAATTGGATAAAATTAAACTTCCGGAGCTTTCATTGCTAAAGCTATGATTTAGTTAGTTCTCAAAATAAAAAATCAAAGCTTCCATAAATGAAAAGTTCTTCAAAGGAATCATAATCTCACCCGAAATATCATCATAAAATTCGGATTTATACAGGACTCCCGTCGCAATTGATGTGCATTTCTCTTTATAATCAGAACATTCTCGACCCAACTTTCGGTTGATGACACACTGTACACATGGCTCATAAAAATTACATAACGAATTGAACGCTTCGTTCCCCGGCGAACTTTCACAGAATTTTCCGAAATATGGATCGTCGCAGAGACATTCATTGCATTTACAAGCTCCATGTCCCGAGCATACTTTATTTGTTCCATTGGTGTCGGGCGACATGCAGTTAGTTTCCATCGTTGAGCATTCACACGTCTCACCGGAAAATCCAGCAGGGCATTCGCATATGCCGCAATTGCATTCACCAATGCCACTACATTCCAGTCCGTTGTTGCTGTAAATTATAGAAGAAAAATAAATTAAAAAAAAAAAAATCTCAACCGCAATTTCTGTCTTTTTTTTTGTGTTTGCCACAATTATGATTTACATCGGGCACGATTCACATTGACAATATTTTCCTTCGTAATTCCAGTTGCATAGGCAGCTACCGCAAAAGCATTCTCCACGATCTGAGCACATTGGACCCAACAGGGTTTCGTTTGAGACTGTGATGTGTTCTCTGCATTGATTGTCCAGCTCTTTGGTGCTCGAATATTCTTTCAGGTTACATTCGCATCTGTATCGAAATAAAAATAAAAATGTTTAACTAAAATTGAGCTATTTTTTTTTACTGTTTTAGCTTTTTACTGTTTTCCTGCGTATCCTGAATTACATACACAAGCGCCACATCGCCATTCTCCATTGCGACCACACAATGCCGATGCTACTTCACCAGGCGATGCAATACACGATGAACAAGGAACATCAATTTCAACATCAATCTCTAGAGCTTCCGAATCGATATTAGTCTCCTCAATGCGAATTTTAACCTCTCTCGTTCCATCTTCCGGATATCTGAGTAACTTAATACCAATCTCAAAGGAATATTCATTGCCAATTTCAATGTTATCGCACTTGCTGGTGTCTTGTGGTGTTGGAAATTTTCCACCACAATCTGTTTTGTATTCAATCTGAATGTAATCGGGAGAATTATCCTCAAATAAAGCTCTCTTGACAACGTCTTTATAGCCCGATTCAACAAGTTGCAAAATATTTGACGAATCCATTGCCAGTTGTCCGACGTTTGTTATTTCTTCCATCACTTCGTGCAGCTGATCATAATGATAAATTACATCAGATGTGACAGCAAAAATAACGCTAACTTTTGTCCTTAAAAGTTCACGATAAATTTCCTCAAGCGACGGATAATCCATTTCCAATGATGCAACATAATCGCCATTTTCATCCAAATGACAGCGCTTATCGTTTTTCTTTACAACACCCGCCAAAAGACCATCGCCAGCAAAATGAATCAATCCATCAGACGCAAATAAGACAATTTTGCGTGTCTTGTCATTCCATCCAATTTCATCACGACACACAAGTATTTGCATGAGAGCGTCGAGACCACCTGATGAATTGTTATGATAGAACGATGTAATTGAGTGTCAATTAAGAATTTGATGTAGATACAAATAAAATTATTATTTACCTTCGGCATTGTCTAAGTTTCCAGTAATTTCACTATTATTCACTTTCCGAATAAACTGTTGAATATCATCAGTTAACTTTAGTTTATGCTTAAAGCCATATGTCGGTACACAATGCTCATGTGCCAAGCTACATGGATTCTCGGCTGACATTGGGTTGATAAAGGGCATTTGTGGCTTGTCGGCAAACGACCCAAAACCCAATCGAAAGTTTTCTGTTAAATTTGACAGTGCTTTCGTTAGACTTCCTCCCATCGAGACCAATGTCTGCTTGTCATCCTTCATTGTCCAAGTCAAATCCATCAAATAATAAAGATCAAGTGGATAATTGCGTGCCGGTTTGTAACTCATTCGTACGCTTTGCATTCGATTTTTTCTCAATTTCATTTTGACACTTTGCGGTTTGATTTGTATCGAATCAAAGTCCTCCTTAAAGTCTCGCAAATCATCGTCCCTCGTTACAATAATCGGATCATATTTATTTATCTGAATGAACTCGCTACGGCAGTTGGCCTCCTTCAAGTCTTTCTCCGTCATGCAACGTGCCCTTCGCATATCGTATTGCTGAATCAGGTCGAAATCATCATAAAATATAAGCAAATATTGATCGGTTTGATTTCTTCTTCTTTTTCTTTCATTTTTTGCGCTCATGTTTGCATGTACAAAAATTGAGCTCAAAATTTATTAATATTCTGAACGGAACAAGAAGAAGCATCATCGTAATATACGCATCAGCTTGCTGATTGAAAGCTTGTGTTATTAATATTAAGCATTCATTGTGCTCTATCGATAGCTTTAGGTTAAATTTAAGGGATGAAACATGTGTAAACAAAATCTCAATTTTAATGAGATGTTAATTTATTAATAATGAATCTGCCATTCATCGTCATGCCAACTTCTTGACACTTTAAGAATTCATAAATTTATTTCTCAAATTACTTTGCGGCATGACGTGAAAAAGAATTTCATAAATACACATAAATTATTATTTCTTTCTTATTATTGTTATTGTAAACACAAACTTTCTTATCAGCAATTTAATGTTTCTCTTATCACACCCAGTAAAGGTGTGTGCAACTACGTTGAAATAATTAAATTTCCCGTAATTTGGGTGGGACAATTATTTTATTTTTACCCTATCGGAACACCAAGCACACGAACTGTGCTGATCCAGACACTTATCACATGTTTCCTGATTCACACAATCTACGAATGAGAATTTTTTATGCACTACAAATAGCAATGACCTTTCAATTTAATTACTCACAACGACTATTGGCATCAATTAATACTAAATTAGCGAGTAATATGAATACTAAAAACTTTTTTGTCATCATCATTTCCGCAGAAAAAAAATTTGTTTGAGCACAATAATTAGTAAAGTCTCAATTATAACATTAATTGCATGACAAATATTTCACTTTACATCACCCACCGGCAAATGAGAACGAACTAATTGGCTGGAGGAGCGCTCTCAGTCGCTCGATTCTTGTTAGTTATGTGATATCAGTAACGTGAGAATGTGTCGCGAACACTCTCAACGCATTTCACTGATAAAGATGAAAAAAAAAAAATATTTAACGCGATGCATTAATATCATAAAACTCAAGGTGTGTGTGTGAATCCTGATAAGGTTTCAATGTCATAAATATAAGTTTATGACGCTTAATCAACCATCGCTTTCACACTATTTCGACTATCTATTAATATTTTCTTTTGAAATCCAAATAATGATGAAGCCGTTATCAGCGTGAAACCATCAAAAAAAGTGGATTTCGGTTTTTGAATAATCAATCAAATAAAAGTGACAAGATTTATTAAACTAATGGCGTCGAGGGCAATCACAAACATACATATCGATGCTAACGTAATTGCGTGCTATTGATACTGATAAAAAAAAGCTTTCAGAAAGATTACAAACTTCCATAATATTTCTTCACTTTTCCTGTTGCCGTCGATTTTTCAGTGGAGTCATCATTGTTGGGGCGGAGAGATTTAATGGGAAATCGTTTGTCAGGAAACATAAATGTGATTGATATTTTCGATTCTGATGTGTTTGAATTGAATTTCCTGCATCATTTTCCAAATAAAAACAAAAACCGAAGAGCTATAAAATACAAACTTACGGTACATAAATCGATCGCTTCCGATATTGCTGCAAGACATTGACATATTGAAAACGAAAATAAAGGCAAAAAAAAGTCTGTTTTGTCTATCTTAATAGCACATCGATACACGATTTTTTGCTGGAAAGACGATGGAATGAACTTTCAAGCCCTGAAAAATATGTAGAAACGTGGAAAAATTCCCAGCACTGGAAGACTTTGTCAGTTCATAATAAAAGCTTAGATCTGAAAGATAACTTACGTTTTAAAAACTAATGATTTGTGACATTAAAAGGCAGCAAATTTAGTACGACACTTGAGACTTCCGGAGGAATGCATTTGCTCGTTAACTTATTGTAATTGATGCAACGTGTTCGTGCATAGAGTACGAGTGCTATAATTTGAGCTACCTGTCTGTTTGCTCATGCATGTGAAATTAACAAGCTGAAGCTTTGAAAATTCAGTGAGCGAATTTTCATGTTTTCTGTTATAGCGGAAATCCAGAAAGTGCTGCAGATTATTTGATAAAGTCATAAGAAACACTTTCAAATGAATTTTTGATGTCAAAGGAAATTTCATTTCCTGCAGTTCCCACAGAATAAAATTCTCCAAAATTGCATCATCTGAAACTCCGAAACTGAAAAAGAAATCACTTGAAAGGGAATCATAAAAGTTACTTTACCCAGGGCGGCAAGTGGAGCAAGTGGCGCACAGCTCTACAAAACTGACGTAATAATAAAATTTCCTCGCCGCACATAAAAAATAACTTTGTAAATATTTGATGGGAAAAGAAACATTTTTGAAATTCCGATGTCGCATCTGATGCCTAACCATTGAAAAAACTTTTCTTTTTTGATGGTTCTGAGCTTATGAGAGTCGTTAAAAGTGGAATTTTGCGAGTGAAGAAATCATTAGAACGTTGACAATTTTTTTTGATTAGATTCCTATTGCGCATTGTTGACTCTTATTCTTATGTTGTTTCGAGCTAGGTTCTTATCGGCCATGTACGCCAACACGTGTAATTTATAATTTCCCAACAATTGCTAAACTAACAAGAATCGATCAAATAATGATAAAGGTGACGTTCACATGCGAAACTTCCCGGGCTCCCTCAGAAAAAAAAGAAAGGTTCGAAACTTTTTATGAAATCAGACACATAAACATTCATGAACTAATAATAAATTAAAAATTTATGCTGATTAAAGCTTGTTGTTTCATTGTTTCGAGGAGAAGTTGGGTGGGTGAAGGAAAAATCCGGAAAATAAACACAGTAGTGAATAGTAGTGGAAATACTAAATATGAAACAAATTATTATTTTTTTTTATATGAAACAATATTTAATACTCTTTCTCTTTTTATATTTTGCAATGGCAAGTGCGGGCGGAAGGTTCCTGGCCACGAAACAGCAAATATATATATAGAGAGAATAATAAAACAAAAAGGGGTTTTTCCATTTTGGACTTGCTGCTTTTTGCGGTAATCTCTTGGGAAATTTATAGTATATATATATAGATATTTTTTTTTGTGTAGTCGGAATTAAATAAAGAACTGAAACACACTGACACGATCTGGATTATTATGTTGGGAATTAAAAAAAAAATAACAAAAAAGGGAATCTAACAATTCCAGTTATAAATTATTTTCCTTTCATTCATACGATTCCGAAGTCTGACGCAGGTCCGTCGGAGCATTCACGACAATGTCCACTAAAATTTTTGGCACTGAGTAGCATAAAAATCAATGGAAAACTTCTTCGTTGAGTCGATGAAATGTTTGACAAGTCAATTAAACATTCCTTACTTTGCCCTTTTTACCCGCATGGCAGTGTCATAATCAGTTTTGAGCTGAAAATATGAAAAGGAGCTGATATTTACTGTGGGACAGGTGGTTCATAAGTATCACCTAAATCCTGATTACGACACTGTCGCATGAAACTTCCGTGAAGTTTTCACCGTTTCGGTCCATATTTCTTCTCCATTGCCGACATATAAAATAATTTGCCGATATCTCAAAGCTCATTTTCTTAGTGAATTACTTTACGTGACTCGCATTTCTTTCCTGTATTAGGCCTTTTTAAGTTTTCCTTTCTCTTTCACATAATGCTGTGCGAATGTCTCACGTTCAACCACTGAAGTCTGAGAATTGAAAACAAACAGACAATTAAAAGGACCAAGAAATGAATTTCGTTAGAATTCTAAATAAAAAAAAAACTTTTAGCTAATCTTGAAATTTAGTTCTTTATTTTTAAATTCACTTCCATTAGTAGCATTTCAGCTTAATTCACATTTTCATCCAAAAAAGATTAATTGACGAGGCGATTTTTATTAATTTCATGTCTTTATCTTTCCATGAACCTTTCTCGCGTCCTTCGCAACGTGTCATTTTGATCCTTCTCATCAACGCTTCGTGCATACTTAAATAATTTTTTTTTTCTCATTTGGGGAAATTCAGTTGAAAAAACGTTTGTAGATCCCGAAAAAGCTCTCAAAGAGAATTCGATATCAGGCCTTAATTGAATTTCATATGAGTTCATTGAAAATTGATATTTCACTTCCGCCTACACAACATGCATACACGAATCCAATGCAAATGGAAGAAAAATTTAATTAACATTTGTTTCCAAATTTTCCGCCCTATTCCGTTCTTCCCATGATACGTCAAAACCCCCGCCTTTTATACGATGAACTCTGAGTTTTAATTTGATAAGTTTTCAATTTCTTTCGATTGTCATTTCATTGCAATTATAATTGAAAGAGAAAAGTTTTCAATTTCTCTTTTCTTTTTTTTTTTGTTAATTATCGGAATGTCACCGAAGATTGCAACAAGTTTATGATTAGAGTTCATCGTCAAAATCTTGGTCGTTATCATCACGGACACTAAAGCACTGAGGCGCGCGAGGATGGGAATGAAAGGTCTGATTCTGTAATCAAATTTTACCATAAAAAAAACTTTTCTTTCTTCTTCTTGTATCGTTCATAATTTTTCGTTGGCGCACTGTGTGAAGACGAACGAATGACAAAAGGACACACACAAAAGCAAGGGACATTTGCGTAATCACGCCAGCAAAGTCATAAAAAAATTATTTCTGATGAAATCTTTACGGCGTCTGTCATCAAATATCATTGGACCGAAAGTGGGGGGGAGGAGAGTAGGAAAAAAGTATACAAAAAAAAGGAAAGCGGAAAAACTGCGGAAAAATATTAATAAAAATTTCCGTGGGACGATTGAGCAACAACAAAACAAATGTATCTCTGTTACACCATCTCGGAGCGTTTTTGATTGTGCGTGGGTGTAGGTCGGTGCTTACCCTCGAACGTCTGCAAATGAAATCAGAAATTGTTCATTTGATTCCGCCGTTTTAGCTGATAAACTCTTAACGCAATTGCCGTCTTTTTCATATCGTCGACAATATTTCCCTCTGCGGAAATTCATAATTCGGCCGCTTGAACACTTGACGATGAAATTCATAGCACTGAATAATTGTTTAAACCTTCTTTTCCTGGAGAAAGAAACCAAAAAAATTACTCACGACAACAAAGTGTCTGATTACTGAGTATTTTGTGTTAATTGCGCAACGACATCAAGCGCCTGGCAACGTTTAAAATGGAAACAAATCTATTGTTGAGTCATAGACGTGGAAGAAAAGTGCAACTGTATAAATTAATGTCGCAATTACATCAAACTACATAACGTGCCATTCATCAACTTACTCAAAATTATAATTTAATTTTCATTTTTTTTTTTGTTGATAATTTTTCTTTTACAGCTTTCGTGCAGTTTTCACGTTAAAAAGTCGACTGGGAAATTTCCATTTAAATTAAAATCCACCAAGGAAAATTTTGCTTCAAGTTTTAACAGCACGCTACATAAAAATGAGTTATGCAATGTAACGATATGGATTGTTCACATTTTCTCTGATGCCATCAGCAAACACAAAAAAAAAAACTAATGCATGCTGACGATGCCTTGTTGCAGCTGTGACTCATCTAAAGTTTTCCATCAAAACACCAATTCAAGACAAGCATAAAACAAAAATAATTTGACTTCGTTATAAATTTTTGCAAAGGAACTAAAACAACAAGTTGAGAAATATTTTGGTGTGTATTTTTGAAATGCGCTCTTTCTTTTCTTTTTTATATTGGCAGCAACTTAAATCTTCCAACATCACCAACTTTAAATTGCTTGCACATTTTGCTGCTCTGCTTATAACTCATAACAATATTGCATGCTACTGGAAGTTCTACTACGAAAATCTCTAAAGCAAAAAAGTGCAATTCGAATCGTGAAAAGAAAAAGTTGAGCAGAAATCATAATTAAAATAATCAGATGAAGCTACACTTCCAAGCAAATCCACGACAAGCAAAAGTGAGAACAACAGCAGCGACGCACATAAAAGTTTTTCGACGATAATTATGTTGTTTTATAACTTCCACACGTTTTGTGCGGGTGATATGTGGCAGCGATGAAATGGAGCGGAGTGGCATTGTTTACAACTGTTCTGACGGCTTTCGAGGTGTGGGAAAAATCATTTGAGGATTGTCGGTTGTGGAGGGCTGGTAAATTAAATCGTAGTTGCGTGAAAAAAAAAAAGGTTAAATTGCCTGAAAACAAACAGCGTGCCATTAATTAATACAAATTTTGATTCTTCTTCTTTTTTTTACAAATTAATTAACTTTTTATTTGACCTTTGTCGAAGTTTGTTTCTTCATCTTTTTTTTTACAAACTGCGAAACATTCATCAAATTCCACTTTTGGAAATAAATTAATAGAAAATTTCTGCAATTCTCGAGAGATTCCATTTTTTTTTTAATTAAAACAGTTTTTTTTATACAATAAAAAAAAAGAAAATTGGAAACTACGACGGGGGGAAATAGATTAAAGCGAAAAGTCAGACACAACTTTCGGGAACTTTCCCATTCATTAAAAGACCATTAAAATTGATCTCAACATCGGTGAGAAAATCGTTATTTTTGTGACGATCACGATTGAGGAATGAAGGATCAGAATTCATTGGTATTAATTCCTCTTGATGGATGTTTGTAATGCGGGGATATGTGCTTGGTATAAGATCAGGATCCTGTTCGTCGTCTATTGTTTCGATTTTTCCACGCGTCTTTATGCTTGTGCCAGTGGTGGGTTTAAATTTTGGACTTGTGAAAGCGTCAGTCTGTGATGAAGAAAAATGAAAATAAAGTTTATTTTTTATTAGACTCTCATTGAGATTTATGAATCTTACGCCAAAATTATCCTGCTTCAACAGCGAGCATCTTGATTCCATATTATATTTGTCTTCACGCACAACTTCCTTCTTAATTTTCCTCGATTTCCAATACAATCGGCCAATGATTGTCATACCCAAAAGAAGCAATGTGAAAAATATGCCTAAAAGCACAGGCGATGGGTGCGATGCTTGTTTAAGCAAATCGCTCGATTGCTTTTTATAATTTCCGAGCTGATATTCGGTAATGAATGTTCCCTGGCTACGACCTTTTTGGTTCTTGGCGAACACATAAATGCGCAAAATATCATTTTCAGTCGAATTCCTAATTTTGCTAAGAATTTTGCGATTCGGATCGAGCCGAAATGTTGGTTCGTTGGAATTTGTTACATTAAATCTGTGGAGAATAATTTGATTATAGCATATCGTCACATTTCATAACAAACTGTGTTGTATCAGACATATCAGCTTACAATTGAATTTTGTGTTTTAATGAGAAAATTTCTAATACGAAAATCTGTGGCAATCCTCCATCATAGCCCGGACTACAATTCACAACCAGTGACGCCGATTCCGACTCATTGCCCCAAGAACAATTTGTCACCAGCGACGGCGGTCCAGCGAGAATTAATTGAAAAATGCACGGCTGAGATTGGATGCCAATCTCATTTTTTGCCCAGCATGAGACACTTCCGTAATCCTGTGAAATTAAATGAGAAAAACATAAAATTAATTAAAAGTTTTCAATTATCTTATCATTGGCGTATTAAAAAAAATATATAAATTGATGGATTGCTGTAGTTACATGATCCGTTGCCGTCGAGAAGCTCAATATGCTGCGCGTGCCATTAATGGTATATTTACGTTGATCCATCTCAACAGACTCTTCAGAATTCTCGAATTTCCAATAAAATCGCTTCGGCAACGGGTACGATCTTATCTCGCAAGTCAATTGAATGCTTTCACCCTTCGTGGCGCCAACAATCAGCATCTTCGATAGTAGGAAAATGTAAAATAAGGTATCAGTTTTTATTTTATTTTTATGTCACTAATTTTAAATTGCACAAATATTTGCCCAAACAAGAACACGACAAACAAGCAAAAAAAACCTCAGCATTCAGCTAATACAAACCTTATCAGTGGCACATAAAGGAATGAATTTGACTTTCAATGAGAACTCATTGCTAACTGTTTCGCCCTCCGAATTGAGTGCGCTGCAGGAATATTTGCCAGCCGAGAAGCGTGTCACTTTCTGTAGTACCAGGCTCTGATTTGATTTGATGATTTTTGTGCTGCTATTTGATTTCAATGGACGTCCCTATGGGGGAGAAATGGTGGGGAGAAAGCACACAAAAAATATGTTTTTTGACTTTTTTTTATTTTCTTTGCTTGCTTCTCATCGTTGTACTTACATTATGCAACCATGTCAAGCGTCTCCACTGAGGATTCGCATCGATTTTACACTCGAAATAGACATCATCGCCTTCTTTTATGTCGCTGGGTTGTAGCTTCGAGCCCAATTGTAGGTTTATTACGGGTGGATCTAATGAATAAATAAATAGCAATCAATTAGCGGGAATTCATGAAAATTATAATTTTGGACACGATTTTGAGCGCGACTTACAGTAAACACTCAAGTTCCAATGCGATTCGACCGCCATGCCGACAACATTTGGGTTCTCTGCGTGACATGTCAAAGTTTTGCTATTATCCTCAATCGACGGTACAAAGTTCAATATCGATGTTGTTTGATTGTTTTTACTATAATCACGTATACGCTTCAGAGACTTTTTACCTTTCCACCACGTTATAATGGCATCAGGTCGCGAGCCCGATGTTAAGCAATGAATTTCATACTTTCTGTCCGCAACAAGTGTTAACGAACTGTTGAGTATGCTCACATAAATTGGTTTTACTGAATATCGTGGGCGGGCAGCGGCAACATTATTTTTTTTTTATATATTATTTTTGTTGTTGTTCGTATATGCATTGAGGGTGGAGAAAAAGAACAATAATGATGTTATTAATGCTGTTCAGGTAGCAATTATATGGAAAGGACGTGAATTAGGTTTTATTATCGTTTCACAAGTTCAGTGTGGTGGATTTAAGAGATTAACATTAGAACCTGCCAACACATCAAGTGCATCACTTTGTGAAATACTTACGGTACATATCTAAAACTAAACGCTTTTCTCTAGGTGCTACAGCTTTTGTGTTAATGGCACGGCAAGTAAACACCGAATAAAGATCTTGTCTTTGTATTGAAGGCCACAATAAACGATTCTCGATAATGTTTCCCGAGTTGTGCTCATATTCCTCGTCAATTAAATTACCATTCATAAACCACGACACTTCTGGTTGCGGTCGTCCTGTTATGTGAATTATAAAAAGAGACTCAAATATAGCATGAGATTGTTATAATATATTAAATTTATGGAGTGATATCCAATATCAAAGGCAATCAAATAACGATGACTGATCTTTGGGATCAAGTTGAAGTTTTTTTTTTATTGTGCGTATGGGCCATAAAGCAAGTTATAGTGCCGTGATCCTTTTAGCCCCAATTTGTAAGTCGATACATTTCCTGCATACGACTTCCTTTTGATGGCATTTGTCCCATAAATATTTCTTTTTTCTTGCCTTCACTTCACCGCACTCTTCATCACGAGGAAAGAAAAAAGAGAAAAGCAAATTTATGTATTGCCGAGTAACCCTGAAATTTCTTCGAATCATTTGCCATGAAAATGAGCTTCGACCAACAACAGCACGGTGGAAAAAAGATATTTATTTACCAAAAAAAAAAGGGTCCCTTTTCCCGCCAACTCTTTAGTATAATATTAAGGACTTTTCTTTCACTTCTTCATACTCTTGTTTATGTTTTTCCATCCTTTCTTATTAATTTCTCAGTAACCGGATGTATTGTATTAAAGTGAATAATTAATCGCATGATAGATTTTTCTCCTTGTTACAATGATGACGATGATAAAAGTGTGCGGAAAATTGAAACAGAGAAAAAAGGATCTTACGCTCCATGAGAATTCAAATTAACACTTTTCCATCCTTTTTTTATGAATTGTCGTTGCTTCAAATATTGGTAGTGGCAAACACAGGAAGAACCCAATTCATTTGACATCACACTTTACATTCAAAACCATGGACCCGGCATATAATAAACAAATTTACTCAAGCGAGCAGACAACAGCAGTAGCAAAAAAAAAGGGGAAACAAGCAACAATATCATGCCTCATGATGATGAAACTAAAAAGCTTTTGATACTTTGTGTAATGTAATAAAAAGTTTAACATGTTTGAAGAGCGAATGGGCGAGGGAAGAAGAAAACGAGACACAAAAAAACATGAAGAGCTTATTGGAAAATGTATGTGATGAACCATTTTTGTGACGTAAAAGAGCTGCGGCAGCAAGTGAAGGCACAAAGGGTTGATTTCATCAGAATACAAAAAAAAGACATAGAGAACTGCATAATCCCCATCGGTTATTAAATATGCAAATGTTTATACTTCCATTATTCAACATTAACATCATCACATCGATGGATGAAGAAAACTCATCGAGGTATATCAGATACTTGCCTCCAACAACACGACACGAAAGTATAACATCATCGCCTTCCTCCATCGGTCCGATTGTTGTTCTATTTATAATTCGTCCCCAGCGATCCAGAATAATCGGATTCTCTGGCAGAACTAGCCAAGTTTTTGTAAGAGTTTGTTAACGGTTCGGTGGACGTCGATTGAGCCGGAAAGGATTTTGTTTTAAAGGGAGAGAGAGAGAGAAAAAGGAAAAAAGAAAAAGAAGAATTTGTTGATACGATAACAATGATTTGGTTCATTATTTTTATAACTTGAGCAATTGAATTTTTCAGCATTTTGCCGTTGTGCGACAAGCCATTTTAATGCCAGAAACCCTTTCGTCCTCTCTCTCTCTCTCTTTCTCTATGATGAAAACGAGTTGAAAACATATTCACTCCATTAAGCTTAATGGAGATCTTTAGCTCGCCTCCACATTTCTTGTTGATTTTGTCATCATCAAGCTCCGACATAGAAGAATCATGAAAAATTATTACGAAAAATTCTTTGACACCATTTAAAGATGTATTTGTAGGAGAGAGTGAGAGAGATGTAGAGGAAGGGGAAGGGCTAAGTGGATAATGTAACTGAGATAATGGAACCATTGGCGTAGTTAAATTCTAGAACATTATCCAAAAAATTAGTTTCAACTCACTTATCACTGTTAAATTAAATCGCAAACTGATCGTTTGGCTCGTTTGAAAATCGACTCGGCATCGATAAATGCCTGCAATGATTAACAAAGAGAAGAAAAAGTTTTATGATGTGAATAGCGATGAAAATTAATGTTGAGAAGAAAACTTGCCTTGATCATGTCGCTTAATGTCCTGTGAATGAGAGAGAGATGCCAAACAGAAATTAAAAGGGACGAAATTAAAGGAAATGAAATTTTTTGTCATAATCAGCAAAAGCGTCTGACATGAAATTTTCTCTTCGGTATTTGAATAGGACGAAAAGTTACTTCTTTTTTTTTTGTAGTAATTAACTTACATCTATCTCTAGAAATGCTGGATCAGACTGTGTAATGAATTTGGCACGAGTTCCGAAAACACTCGGATCGGACCAGGACGTTGCCTCGAACATTGATTTTTCACGAACATCAAAACTAAATGTTTCCAATTTTATGTGAGTGCGGTGCGACCAAGCATGGGACACATCCATGAATGAAAGACAGAAAATAGATTTTCAAATTAACAAAATTGGTCTCAAAAGTGGGACAAAAGGATTTTTTTTGAGGGGTTGTTGCTTTCATATTTCATGAAACGTTCAATTGATGAATTGATAAAATGTTTATATTACCGATAAATGGGCACTCCGACATCATCTCGAAACCATAGAACCATATTGATGCGATCGGAATTGGGTGTTGTCATAGGACAGTACAATTGGCTTTGCTGGCCCTCAATTGCCTCGACATTCGTTATGGGCACTGCAAATATAACAAGAAAACAACAAAGTTAAATAATCATGAACATCACAAGAGTAAATAACAAATGGCCCGACATATGGGTCGCAAAATTCATTTCAAATTTCACCGGAAATTATTCATAAATAAATATTCCCCAAAGCCATAATCACCAAGACAAATGGTGAATTGTTTTAAATTACTCATAAAATCAAATTGCGCTTAGAAAATGTTATGTGTGCGGGGGAGGTGCTAAGGGGATAAAAGCTCTCACTTTATATTTAGGTACTGGAAAAAAAATTACAAATTCACATCATACAAAAAAAAGGAACTGAAAAAAATATTCTTCTTCATCTTTTTCTGTTGCTCCTCTTACAACCCACAGCCGCAATCATTGTGATGTGAGCAAATAAATTAAATCACATGCCATTTGCATTTTAATTGAGTGGAATTTATATTTTATATTTCTGCTATTGTTGTTGCCGTATGTATATGTGACTCGCTTTACAAAAAAGTTTGTTGCGAAGCATATCGCAATGGAATTTATGATTATTTAAATTGAAAGCCATAAAAGAAACATTTACATTAAGCGAATGAATCATCATTGTCCAATTCTCCTCATTCACTCACTCTTTATCTAATGCCAGACTCGAATGAATGCATAATGAAGTGCAATGTGCGCCACTTTGGGAGACAGAGAAAGGAAAAGAATGCGAGAGACCAAGAATGGTTCTATTTAAAAGGATCAAGATTTGCGAGGTTTTAACAGCATGAGGAGATAAAAAATATTATGCAATTGAACATTTCATGATTCCAGACGATTTTCAACGAATAGCGAATATTTTCTATGCATCACTTAAAAACGTTGAAAGCTTCGTTCAAGAAGCGAAAAAAAAAAAATTTCTTTCGTAGAAATTTTGTACATTAAAATGTAAATTTTTTGAGCTGCTTAAAAAAAATCACAGCCTGCAACTAAATTGATAAAGCTGGAAACATTCGTCTGTATTAGAGTTGTCATACAATAAATGCATTCCAGAGTGGCTTTCGCAATTATGTCTGATGAATTTGAGCTGAAATATGTATATGAGAGAATTATTTTGAGAAATTTAATCATAACTGACAACATAACCATCGCAAAGAGAAAAAAAAACCAGCTTGGGTTAGGGTTGAATTCAAAGCTCAAACGAGCTGCTTTCCAATGAAACCAAAATGAAAGGAAAATAATAAAAATTGTATAAAATTTTTTTACTCACTCAATTTCTCTTTCTCGCTTTTCGTGTATCCTTGGGCCAGACTTAAAAACAACACAAGTTTAAATAGCATAAACGTTGGGTGCTTCACGATATCATAAATTTCCAAAATCATTTTTGCCAACGAGCCACGTTGCGTATTTGTGCAAGGAGTCGAGCAAATAATAATAAAAAGGGGCAGGTTTTCTTCTTCTTCCTTGCTTATTGTTGGCGTTGCTCCGTTGTGCCTACATCATTTTAAATGATTTTCTTTTTATGAATTTTTCTCATTTCACTGAATTTCACAGATTCTTTTCATAACATTTTTTATTTTTTTTTGCTGTTAACACATTTGCAGCAGTTTCACAATTCTTTAGCAATTTAAATACTTTGTTCGTCTTCTCAACCCACAACAATGTTTCATGGTTTCACTTGTGGCATTCACTTGAGGTTTCTTTTTCGATTGACGTCTAAAGAATCTTGCGTTTAGTGTTTCATTTGAATTTCAACAATTTGCGGCTGTTGATAAAAATTTGCACCTTTAACATCATGGAAAATGAAATTTGTTTTTTAAAAAGGTGAAAGATTTATGGGAGCCATGATTTGATTAACCTTGAATGGAAGCAAATCTATTGTTTCCTGAGCCGGTAAATCTTAAAGGGAGCGTTCAATAATTACGTGAATGTCACAATTTATATGTGACACAATAAAAATAAGGCATTTACTGTGAAAAGCTTATTACTTAATATTTGAATTCTCCCAAGTTCTAATTTGCATAACATTGATTCGGAATTTTTTTCTCAGGGGTTCGCTCGTTTCAGTGAACAGTGATAAATCCACTACTATACACACACACACACACTTTTTCATTCTTTTCACTTAAGTGAATTTTCTGCCAGATCCCTTTAATGCGCATCGATAAACGCTCCAAAGGGGAGACGACATCAATTCTAATGGATGAAAAAACATTTCCAATTTCCGGCGACAAAGCGGAAATCCATAAATCTTATCACAAACGTAACATTTGTGTCGCTTTAACCTAAATAATGCTTTTCTAATCCAGAAAGAACGAAAAAAAAAACTTCAATAAATTTCTTCCTTTTTGAACTTTCCCGTTTGCGCTTCGATGGCAGTCTTTTCGGCGTAAAATTCCCTTTTTCCTCCTTTTCGCAATACCCCGCAGATATGAACTTTCACTCACAGTAAATAAAGGATTACTGCTTTACGTAATAAAAATTAAAATTTATGTCCTAACACGCTTGTCAGCTGTAAATTTTCACAAAAAAAAAGTTACTTAAAAAAGTTCTTTTTTATTTTAAATTAAAGTCATAAAAATTTTATATCTGCTTTCGATAAGTGGCTCAGCTGAGGGGCACAAAGCGGGGGTGGATGTGGCCCATCCACTTCCCAGTCTCTAAAAAATAAGCAAATTGATGTTTGTCGTAATATCTACCAAAAATTATTTATTATCAAATAACAATGAAAAATTTCCGTTCATAAAACAATCCAATTACCCGATAATTGGACAATCAATGGCAAATCGAAGGAAAATTTTGATAATTATTTTTCAGAGTATAAAGTGGGGAGGCGTGGCAAATTGTAGGGCAACAATATGTATTTTTGTGGTTTTGAAATTAATTTCTCTGTCTCGGGATTTTAATTTGAGTTTTTTTTTCTGTGCTTTTTCCCGATTTTAATCAGCATCAACAAAAAGCTCACGGTAAAATGCCTAAAAACAAGCTTTTTGTCGGTATAGGGTTTTAAATGATTTTTCTCGCTGCCTCGCACAGCACTAGAGTGCCGGTGTTATGGTTCACGAGCAATTTGAAGTAATTTCAACTAATTGTACTAATCGCATTATAAGATTCAATTTAATTCCTAAGGCTTTGCCACTTAATTATTTTATGACTCCCACTAGTGCCACTCTCTCTCTCTCTCTATTTTTTTTTGTGCGATTCGACAGTGCGCTCACTAGGGAAGTATTATATCGTGAAATATATTTCAGGCAGAGCGCAGCTACTGAATGAAACGAAATTAACAATGAAATATCGTTTTAAGCCATTAGTGGCGATGTGAAAAGTCGTTAGCGCGAAGGGCAAAAGACTAATGTCTGGATTATTTTAATAGCAAAACGCGCTCCATCGCTCAATGGTTCTTAATACTATAATGAACATTATGGTCGCTTTTCGACAATGACTCTTCATTTGCCATTCATTCGGTTTTTTTTTTTCTTGGCCACTTACATGACGCACGGAATTTCGCAGATCCAAAGGACAATCAGAAGGGTAAAATGGAGTCCGTGATTTACTTTCCTTGTGTCCATTAAGAATATTTTTAAATAAATTACAGTTGAGAAAGTTTTGAGTTTACTTTCCTTTTTTTTTTTTTAAATTCATCACTGACGATAAGAGCACCACTGATGATTATCGTGCAATTTGTTTCAATTTTGTCTGTAGTGGCAAACAAGAGAGAATGGAAGACATCAACATTAGGAATTATTTTCATTTTCTGACACAATGTGCAGTTTTCTTGAACTAAATGGGCACATCATCAGCATAAATAACAATATAAATTCACTTTTGCTCCATTTTCGCACTTGTTGTTGTGAATATTTATAAGATAGAAGCGAGAATGTCAAAAGAAAGTGAAAGCAAATGAGAAAATTGCAGAGGTAGCAATTAAGTCAAAGATAGGAGGAGGAAGATGAAAACGTCCTTATATTTCTTTTCCTTGTACTGTAACCAAAAGGTTCACCCAAAAGTGTAATTCACCTAACTTTTGATAAAGTGCTGAGTCTTATATGGATTTTCGTCATCGTCGTCTCCTTTTTATCCTGTGCCTTCTTTGCGCGATTCACTTTTAATTATTGAAGGGTCGTGCGACCGAAGTGAATGAAAATTCAGTCATTTATCATTCAGCACTTATTTGTCCTAATGATGTCTTTGCCACGACAAAAAACAATTTTCTTGAGATTTTTTTTTTTTTTGGTTTCTCACTTTTTGACAAATTGAAATTTTCTGCGTAATTTGTCTTCGCTCATAGAATTTCAAATCTCTATTTCCTTTTATTGATTACCGAATTTATCCATAACAAATTAACCAAAGAGCAAATCAAAATCGCAAAAAACGGACAACAGAAGTGTGCGATTCAAGCGTTGTTGAGTGAGGAGGAAAAATTCATAAAGTCATTTATCATTGAGCCGAACGCAAACGAACTCTTAAGTACAGTAGTGAGAGAGGCTCATTGTATGCTCCGTGGCCAGATGATACCCGCATAATATTTTTCTCTCTCTCTCTCTATTTTTATTGTTTTCCTATCAAAAGCTTAATTCAGACAATACAAATCGTCCTCGCCATCCGTGAAACAGTTCAAGTGGAGGCGTGCGACAAATAAAAGAGCTTTCTTTCTTCCTCTTTTATGCTGAAACGAGGAAAGCTCTTCAATGGCTGAAAATAAAGTTTATTATTGATGAATTTTTTACCGTTTTTCTTCGTTAATTTTTTTTTGTGCTCGCCTGAAGCGGAAAAATGGATAAAAACAATGAAAAGATAAATCGGAGGCAAACAGTTTTCTTCCCTCGCTCCCTTACTGTGCAATGAGTTTATTTGTAGCTAAAGATTTATACACAACACAACACGCCGCTCATCATTTGCCTGTTTTCCCTATTTCTTTCTACTCGTCGCTCCTCCGTCGTGAGAATGTTCCCATGCCACTATTCTTTCTTATATCGCCTATCGATAAACGGCAAACGTACTCTATTCGATATTTCTTTCTTCTTTTTTCTTTTGCTTCTCGATACAAAGGAATATAAATGGAATGATTAATATGGCGAGCAACGAGAAAATAAATATTGTCAAATAGAATAATTGAAAGACAACGAAACACGTTTTCCGAAGGCGGACAGAGAAATAAATGATTGCTGTTTGCTTTTTCCTTAAACTTTATATTTTTTTTTATCATCGAAGCCTTGCCTGCGGGGAGTCCTCTTGAAGTGACGTCTCCATTATCTCTGCATCATAACTTTTTTCAAACTTTTTTTTTCCTCGTATTTGTTTCTTATCTTTCATCTGCATCGAGTCGTAACTTTTTTTTTGTGAGTCCTTTTTTTTTCTTTAAAAAAAAAGGAGACAATTTATTGAGGTTTGCAGAGAAGACATTTCCATTTTTCTAAGGAAAGATAACGAATTGTACCCGGTGAAACGGGATATGAATACAAAATTCTTATAAAAAAAAATTGCTTATGATGCCCAGTGTTTCCGGTTCCGCTTTCTGATTGCAGGATTTAGCACGCAAGTTTCATTTGCTAAACTTTAGCAGTGAAACTTTGGCACTTAAACTTGTTTACTGCTTTCCTCATAACACTTTTCAGCACTTTAACTTTGTTTGCTGGGAGGGAGGGGAGGACGTTCTCTCATTCACAAGTGAAACGACACTCAATATTTTAACATTCACTTAGAAATTTTTTTTTTATGACACTCTTAATTGCTTGTTAATTTTCAATTCACTGTGATTTTTTTCTTTTAACTGCAAACGTGATGTTGATGCGGTCTGTGTGTGTAGGATCGGATCTAGAATTATTATATTTATGAAAGGAAACAACTTTATGAGTTGCATGAACTTTTTGAATTAAGAATTTCTATCACGTTCTGTTTTTTTTCCGGAGGAACTTGTAAAAATTCACAAGACTAAAATTGAGAGTTTTGCAATTTTTTTTATTATTCAACATTGTCTGCCCTTCTTTTAAAACTCGAAACTCAAACATTTATTGTATCTCATTTAGCGTTTGCCTTTTCATCGACAGTGTGCTTTTCTCGTTTTATTACAACAAGTTGATAGAAAAATAAAAGTTTTCTCCCGAAAATGGCGCTCGTTGAAATGGGACATTTTCAGTGAAAATAAAGAAATCTTTTGTCGTTGCAAGAAATTCGAATTAATTAATAGATGCTACAATGAAATATTAGATTGGGGACTGGATAGGAAGCGTCGAAGCACTTTCCCTGGATGTGATGGTTCTGTCGATGGAAAAATAAGAAAAACTTTTTCGCTTCGACAATGGCAACAAACAAGAAAAGCTCTTTAATTAAAACTTTTCTCCTGCTGCTACGAAACAACCAACAAATATTGATTTACAGCAAAGAAATGAGAGCTAAATAACAAACAAGCTTCTGTCTTACGGATTGCAAATTAATTCGAGCATTAAACGAGGAAATGGATTACAAACTTCATTGAGATTTGTGTTTCCATCAAAATTGACTTCATTCTTGGAAGAGATTCGTTTTTTTTTATTCGCCTTTCTTCAGCAGCAATAACAAAACCCTCCCGCAAAAAAGTTTAATTTTGCTGTCGTCAATTTTCGTTTTGTGTGAGCCGCAAAGCACACAAAACAGTGGGCTCAAAGAAATTTATTCGGCACGAAACCAATTTTTGGAATAATTTCGGTGCCGAATTGCGCTCTGACATTGGGCGCTGTCGACTTTGACATCAAAACACACTCAATTTAAATCGCGAACAAACAATTTGAATCCTTCAAAAAAGAGAATACGAAATGTGGTAAAACGAGTATTATATGTTTGTTGGCATTACATATTTGTGTGCGAAACACAGCGCGTTTTCATCCATGATGGAATAGAAAAAATGAGCTTTTCTTTGAACTTTTTCCAGGGCCTAATCGGTGACACATGAAATGAGAGAACTCAACTGCTATAGCTCAACTGTTTTGTTTTCATTTTGTTTGTTGCTAGTAGTAAAGCGACAACAATAATTTTAACTCCATGAATAATTCATTATCGAAATGCACATTGGAGCAATTCACAGCCAAAGCACTCGAGAAATTAATTTCCATTCGGCTTATTTTAGTTTGATTATTTAGTAAATTTTTTTTATGCAAAAAAACTCCTTCAAATGGAGCGCAAAACAGTTCGGTTCAATTTTAAGGAAACGTCATAACGAAAAAATTCCAACAATTTCTGGTAGGTTAGTTCCGCGTCAACCCACTTCAGAAACATATTTCCACCAATTCAAAGCGACTTTTCATTAATCATCAAACCCAAAAAAAAAAAAACATAACCAGCAACAAACTTTTCATAATTATGTCGCATGCCATGTTTTCGTTCAAGGACGGCTTTGTAAGGGCGCAGGAGGAACGGCACAAGTGGGAAGCGATTCAAAGCTTTTATGTCGCAATGAATAGCATAAATCCTCATTTCACTGAATGCTTTTTGTGTAATAATTTTTTTTTTTGCTTTCTCCTTTCTTCGTGTGCGCAAATGAAGGAATTAATGAATTCAAAAACACATTCGTTGAGGAAAATTTTCTCATAATTTGCTGTGTGTTAAACATTTTCACAATTTTCTTGTTCCTTTTCTGATTCAATTATAGAGAAATGTTATAAGAATGCGACCCCCTTGTATTTTGTGTTCATGGAAAAAGCTCCAGACAACAACCGGCAAACAAAATTCAGTTCATTGCTTCAATTGCCGAGGGAGCAGCAAATATTTCTAATTTATTTTAAGTTGTTTCTTGTAGTTACATTGAGATAACTAAATGTAGTAAAAACCAAGCAAATTTGAAACAAACAGCCGCCAAAGACTGTGAATTAAGAGACAATTTAATAAAAGCCCCCTCAAAAAACCAAACAAGAAATATCTCGCAAAGTCCATGTCTCGCTTTAATTTATGAACAACTTTTAATATGAAATGATTATGTCGAGAGCATTTTTTTTCTCCCTAATCAACATTAAATATTACATTTTTTTTTACAATATTTCGCTTCGCTTTCCGCTCAAATGGCTCAAAAGAAAATTTGTGCTTTTCACAGCAAATTATGGTCACTGATCAACGTCAGTGTTGTCCATTATTATGTAGTCACAGGGTTTGTGTATGTGTGTATGGTGGGATTTTCGGGGTTTGGTTTCCGAGTTGTTTCATTGAGGTAAAATACCATTTTTATTTTATATTGCTCTATCGTGTGACTGCTGATGATTTCTTTTAATCCATAATATTTTTTTTTCTTCTGCTGCTTTTGTGGGTTTATGGCAACAATTTATTTCACTTTTATTTATTTATTCTTTTTTTTTTGAATTTCAGTTCTGCGCGTTATTTTAACTTATATGCGTCTTTAATCGTCGACCGACACACGCCAACTGACTAAATGTTGTGAAATGAATTTACCTTTCATATCAGTGCCAGCGAAGGATTTTCCTCGATTGGAAATATGAAAAATCCTTTTTTTTTCATCCAGTGGAAAGTTTTCCATTCGGCAATTTGTTGATTATGTTTTCATTTCCACTGGATGAAATGTGTATTGCCGGGTGCCATGTGCTCAGAGGCCAATGCAAAAAAAGCACTTTAATATGTGACATTGAACTTGATTGGAAATCCTTTGGAAGTCACTCGATGCCGATTCCAATGTGTGGGAATAAATGTTTAAACACATTGATGATGAACAGAGTTCTTTATACAATTGTGACATGATGAATTACCCATCAATGATATTTTACGTCACTCGGAAGTTATTGCAAGCTTATCAAATTTTCTTTTAAGCTTCTCCGCATACACATAAATACACACATCACTGCCAGTAGCAACAACATCAGCTGGAGAACATATTTTTTTTTTTTAGGGAGTAATCTGAATTCAGTTGAAACATAAACAGCCCCAAACGCATATTTGCCTTGATGGCTTTTTGAATCAGTCTCCCGGGTGATGGCAACTTTATTTATCTTTGGGATTTCCCACATGGCTCGGGAAAAATGCTATTTGCCCTTTTTTACTTGTTTCGTTTGTCAAAAAGATTTTCTTTTAATATGTATAAAAAAAGTGTGCTAACAAATATAACGCATGTTATGTTTATGTTGCTGTTTCAAGGTAACATGCACACACAACGATGTAAAATAGAATATGTTAAGCGAACGAGGCACCACTCGAATGTCAGCGGGAGATTATGAAATGCTCATTTCATTGACGCTCTGTGGGAAGGAAATGAAGAAAATTTACATATGAATAAAATATCCAGCAGGTTTTTCATTTTCACACCACACTGCAGCAACGGCGTGTCTGGCTTTATCACTCGACTCCGATGTTTTTGCAGACAAATTCTTTAGAAATGTTCGTGTTTGTCCGGAAAGGCGATAACAAGCTACATATCGCCCTCCCTCTCTCACACACGCATATATACTTTCTCCATTATAAATTGGTTTCAATTAAAATGGAAACTTTATTCACATCTGATGACATGCTTAATAAATGAAAATTTATTGATAAAACAATTTTCTCATTAAACTCAAACAGCGAAAATTATTTTTTGCCTTTCCGGGTCGTTGAAATTTTTTCGAATCGATTTTCGCGGGCTCTCGGCACCCCGCAAAATAACTTTATTTTATTTTTTTGCTGCTCCCACCCCCTCTCCATTTTGTTGTCGTTGTGTTTTTTTTTTTTCGATGTCATTGAAAAAGTTTTTAAGTGAAAAAAGGAGAAAAAAAAGTTCTGTAAGAAAATCGTTCTCACTCCTTTTCCCTCAGCCGTCGCTCTGTCGCGATGTTATTAGCAGCAATTTTCCTCCGAGTGCCACTCATTTCCATATTATTCAAATTAGTTCAATTTACGAAAAAAAAAAAAACTTTCAGAGTTTTACAAGAGCAATTCAAACGAAAAAAAAAGAGAGAAAGTTGCTTGATTTCTTTTTATTGTTCTTTTTCGACATAACAGATAACGGGGATTATACGCTAGTAATGTGATCTACAATCGCATTGCACTGGAATGTTGACTGCACCGCTGATTGTCGAATTTATTCAAATTTTCTTAATTTATTTCTCTAATCCCGCGTGCGGCATTAGAAATAAAATTACGATTTGAATTCGGGGTTAGAAAACAGAAAAAAAAAATATTGCAGATAACCAGCACAGTTACAGTAGCAGCACAAATGAAATAATAATTCGCAAATGATAACAATGAACATTCATTAAAATAACTTTTTTATTTTGGTTTCATCTCTCGCTGATTTCGATATGAAAGTGAAATTATGTTCCACTCCTTTGTTCGTTTGCGGAATGTTTTGTGTGATTTTCCAATGTAAGCCACTGAAAAGTGTATTTCATGGTGCTCGTTATCAGTGTAACCTCATGCATACACACACACCGCTAACGAAACATGTTTATGTTTTAACATATATTATGCTTCTATGCTTACAACTTTTTTTCCGGGGGTGAAATGGATAAAAGACACGTATGAAGCTTTGAAATATCGCATTAATGTGCGAGTTGAGCTCGAGCGCGCCGCGATATGATAATACACCAACATCATATAAATTTTCGCACAACAAACGCTGCTCACTTTTTATCTATACGCTGAACTGCCGTCACTGCTATTGCCTGCGCTTGCCTAATTTTGACGGAATATCTGCGCGAATTTATGTTTAATGCGAATAAATTTAAATCGTAATTTAATGCTGTGGATTTCTGTTGGTTGGGTGCATAAAATATGTTGGTGAGTTGAAAGTTTTATCATTTACCAATTCATAAGTATGGCAATGATGTTATTCATTTCATTATGCAATTTTCAACCCTTTAATAAAACAAAGGACAAAAAAATTCAGTCTTCGGCCAATCTTGAAAAGTCATTTATAAGATTTTCCTCTTTTTTCTCTTAATTTTCTTTCAACAAAGCATACATATGTCAATCAATCTGCAGCAAACAATGGGCAACCCTATAAATAAGGAGCTTTAGGTTTCCTTAAATTACTTTGCTTGAGGATGACAAACAGAAAATTTGCCTGCACGTGACATCAACTGTAAACGATTTCAAAACGATTTCGAGTTGAATGAAATTAGATTATAAAAAAATTAAATTTCTACACGAGTAAAATGCGCTTTCGCTGTTCGACGAGCGGTAGAATGATGCCGCATCATCATCGTTATAATGGCACAAAGAGAATTATTTTAAATGGAATTGATTCACTTAACTATGTCAGAATGCGAACAGGCGCATTTGTAACATCACTCACGAAACAATTTCGGAGTAAATCCTCAATGTCAACGAGATGTCGAACGCCCCATAAAGAGAAACACAAACAACAATGATAACAGAGATCTGGACATCTTATGTGATTTATAACTTTTAACGTCACAAAATCTTTAATTAACTTCTCTCATTCCACTCACTCGTCTCACCAAAGGGACTAATCCTATCATCAGTGTCTTCTAATGTAATTTGTCGACTGGTTGAGTGACTGATTCGTCAAAATATGCAAAAATATTTTCATAGTTTACATTCAATTTTTTTATGTGTTTAAAACAAGGGACCTGAGAGAAAAGAGCCATGAAACTTTTAATATTCATAAGAAAATTATTCCTTTCTTTCAACGCAAAACCCAGAAATATTCCAAGGGTTATTTTATGGTTCCATTATGTGGTTGGATTTCTTAAATTGTCTTCAGTATTTCAATGCGTAAAACTTAATTCAACCAAGTAAAGTTTTGTTTTTCTCTAATTTTACCAGACGGACATTTGAAGCTCGCTGCTACTGAATAAAAAAAATCTGATATGGCATCCGTCATATCATTTAAGTTTATTTTATGTTTTCTTTTTTTGTAATGTAGTAAAGTGAATTTTATGTTGCAAATATGACATTTTGAGTGGTCACTAAGTGTTCAAATACTTTTCGAGTGGGTTTTATTTAGAAACTGTTTGAATTGTGACATCATATTTGTGCGCTTCCCTTACAATTTGCTGTTCCTTCCGTTATTTGCTCTTAGATTTGATTGCAGATTTGTCATCGATTTCTTCCAAAGTACTACAAGTATTTTTATTTGTTGTATCTATTCCGGTGAAATTGAAATATATTTTTGTGGAATCAGATATCACAGTGTAAGAAAATCTTACGTTCAGTTTCCATCCCTTGAGCATCATGATGATATTGAATTTTCTTTTGTTCACCCTTCAAAAATTTCGATTCACACTCTTTGCAGGTTTACCATTTTAACGTCTGTTTGCAATCAAAGATTTTGGCAAATCTTGAAGAAAATCTTCAAGAGGCATTTTGATTCTACAACTTTGAATCCTTTTTTAAAGCTTTCGAGAGAAAACTTTTTCTTTTTTGCTTTTTACTCTTTTAAATCATATTCGAGCCGAAATTTTTGTTACGCAACTTTTTCTTTTGATCTTTTCCGAGCGTTGATGGCAGCAAAGAAGAAAAAAATCTTTCAACGCTAACCGAACCGGTGAATAATTAATGATATGGAGCGAGTAAATAATCAATTAAGATAATAAATTAATTTCCATTTACCACAATTATTGCTTTCGAGAGCGGCGTTGAAACCGCATTTTCATTGAATTAATCTACTCGAAGGCTTTGGAAAAGCAAATTAAGGGAATTATTATTGGATTACAGTGAAAAGGAAATTTGTGTCAAAAGAAACTACATGTAACAGTACTGAATATTTAGTTAATTATTTTATTTAATTAATGAGCGACATTATTTGCGCATATGCCATTGGATTCGAATTCAAATATGGATCATACAATTATGCAAAATGTAATCAAATTCTTTTGCTGGTATCATTTTTGTCATCTTAACAAGCCCAAAAAATGTTTTTCAGGCTTTGTGACTGATTGGGCTATGTCGCAACTGTTGTTGAGAAAAATGAGCAGCGCATGTTGATGTTGTAAAGAATCTTTCCATTCTATGATTTTAATGAGCATTTCGGATTTTGTTTTCCATGAAACAGTCACCCTGATTCGGTAGAGGGTGGAAAAATAACAACGCCGTCGGTGGATTCAAATAAATACATCAAAGTTCTACATTTAATGGAGCCGAGGACTCCGGTGGATCATCTAGAAGCGGAGTTATTGCAAATTTACTTGAATTTGCGTTACATCACTCACAATTCCCGCAACGAATGTTCCTTCATTTCATGTCCATTTTATAATCAGTCGAGTAATCATGACTCGAGGGAGCTTTTTACAAGCTTTTTGTAACTTTTTTGCGCAAGCAAAGAACAAAAAATCAACAATAAACAGTTTCAAGTTGAATTTTTTTTTTGTTATCATCGCTATCATCATCCATCGTTTTGGGAACTTTTCACTTTGCAAACTTTTCCACTTGCTCGATGAGCATTCGTTCTTATGCATTTTGCTTTATAAAATATTTGCGCAAAATTTTCATCCTTCAGATTGTTGTTTCTCATGTCTCTCTTTTGCCAACTCACCTGAGGATTATTTGCAATGTATGTTGTTCTGCTACTGCTGACGAAAGCTTATCGTCCATTTCATTTTCTGCTTATTTGCTGCTTTTTTGAGTAAACATTTAAGAAACTTTTTATTTTTCCTTATAGCAAAAGTTTCCGACGGTGAATGAAACATTTGTAGCAAATGAAGATTTCTGCAAATTGCATAAATGTTCCATCGCTTAATGTCATAATATTAGCAAATGACACTTCAACATGTTTAAACTTTACATCAAACTTGAGATTAATTTCCATAAGCTTGCTCGAAAGCTGAGATTCAATTCTACAGCAAGAAAAGCATAATGAGCCACAAGCGACAACAAAAAAGAGTCAACCGAGCTCCTTTTAGCCAAAATAAATTTGATAGCAGAGAGAAAGTTTAAATATGGTTAGCAAAAATAAAAAATAAACTTGGTGCTCGAAAGTAATTAAACTCTAGAGAATTTTACGTTACGGTAGAAAGTCTTTGGGTTCCAGTATTAAAATTATTAGCTCCATTTGAGGGTTTATGGCGGATTGCAGCAAAAGGCAGACTTAAAACTATTAAATAATTAAAATATATATGCAGCTACATACGCAAGTATGCAAAGAACCCTTGTTCAGTATGGTATGATATATTACCATAATTTTCTAAATGATCAATGTAAGAGTGTGTTGACTTTATTATGCCGCAACTACCTACAATATTATGTTCAATTAATAAAATGCAAAACTTGCTTACAGATACAAATTTATAAATTTTTTAAAGCTCATTGATTTTTCACGAGTGCATTTTTATGATGTATATAATGATTAATAGGACTGCAATGCTGCCGATGCAAAATTGAAAAATGATCGGAAATACTTTTTCATGGAACCACTCCACCATTCACCATGCCATTCGCTTAAATAAACACAGTTGATTATTTTACGTTCATTATTCGCGATGATCCATGTTGCAAAAAAAAAAATACTCATTCGGGTTAATGATTTACGACCCATGAACTTTTATCGTTTCACATTTTTTTTATGATGCTGCTGAGCTTTTTTACAAAATAAAAAATCAGCTTTTGATGTCAGTAATCGCTGCAAATGTAAAGCTTTTGTTTATTTTTCGGGTCAAAATTTTGCGTGCGTGAAAATATGGAAATGATTAAAACGAATTCATCATCATTTGGTGGAGCACAAGATCTGTTGCTGGAAATGACATTTCTGCGAAAACAAAATCGGACATTGACGATATTGGTGACTAATCTCAATAACATTATTTTTAATTTTGTAAATCAACAAAATCTTACCAAATCGAAAAGTCGTCGTTGCACGAGATGCAAAAGGCCCGTGCAAAGCCTTTGCAAGAAAGCTGATAAACTTACTAAGCACATCAAACAATCAACCGAGATTTATGATCAGACCGGAAGCTTACCAAACATTGATGGCTTAGTTAGTCAGTGTAAAAATTTGCTGAACCTGATTTTGGAACAAATTGTAGTAAGAAATAGTCAAAACTTGGAACTTGAGGCAGCAATAGATGTATTGACTGAAGCTGCTGTAATAATAATTGACAAATTAATTTAATTTTTCTGTCGTTATTAACCTAATTCTATTTTCAGAATATCAAAAAGAACCTTTTGGAACTTCAAATAAAAGAAAAATTCCTAAAATGCTCGTAGCTGTTGTGTAATGAAAAAAAAAAAAAAAAGAAGATTTTTTCTTACTTGATCAAACTTTCTCATCATTTTATAGCAAGCTTTTCTGAATTTGCGTACAATTAAATTTTTCAAAATTTTCAGTAGGTTACAAAAAATGACCTCAAAAGAAGAAATGACAGAACCTAATCAATTTAATTTGATATCTGATGACACGATGATCAGCTGTTCGTCGGGAGACGATCAGAATAAAAATTGTTGGAGTGAATCTCGAACTTGTGCTGACGTAAAGCAGAATAATTCAAGCTCAATTCCTGCGAAGACGATACATCCACTCCAAGCTAATATGCTTTATTTTGCCGATGCACTCAAAGCTCAGAGTGATTTGATTCAGCAATGCAAGGAGAAAATTATTTTATTAGAGGACAAAAATGTGCGGAACATGAAAATTATTGAACAATATCGAAAAGAAAACAAACAGCGTAAAACAATTTCAACTGTTGACGAATCCACTGATCCTGAAGAGCTTTTTATTAAAGTTCAAATTTTGCAAAATAATGCCATTGAATGGGAAATGAATAAAGACGTCGATGGTCTCAATCGTCAAATTCGCAGCTGCCGGGATTTATTCAACAGCTTTTTGAAGCTTTTAAATGAGTTAAATGCGAAGAATTTGAAAGTTCAGCGACCGCTCGACGCCATGAAAGTGATTGATCAATTGGAGATAAATTTGCATGACTACAAAACTAAAATCAAAGCTGAAATGGGACGCAACGAATCAACATACATCCAGTGATGTTTTTTTTTTAAATTGTAAAAATTTCAAACTTCAGTAAACATTGAAAATTATAAGCCTCAAATTTTGTTTTATCTTTCGAGCGATTTGTCGAAAGCGTTGATTTTTTTTTGTCTATTTTTTAAATTACTTGTTAAATTATGGAGCCATCAGATATTTCCTTGCCAGAACGTGGTGATTATGATGAAAACGATGTCGCGGCAGCATTCGATTGCATTTATGAAAATATTCATTTACATCAACATGCTAGGGATTTAACTGATCAGTTGGAAAAATTAATGAAATCGAGCGACAACGCACAAGAACTTCTTAAGCGTCAGTTGCATCGTAAAGATTTTGAGATCAGAAATCTAAAGCATGCAATTGAAGAACTAAAAGATTTGAATCAGAAGACTCTAATCAAATTTAAAAGTGTAAACAAGAGCGGTGTCAACCCAAAGGAAGTCATCCATAAGGCTCAGAAATTCCAGAACGGCTTTAATGAGACAATTGTATATGAACACAACCAAACACCACATAAAACAATTGATACAGAAAACTTGATTCAACGCAATCGGAATTTATTCCGGATCATGGCAAATCAGTTGAGTGAATTGAGCGAGAAGGAACAAAATGCTACAATGACACTGGAAACACTCGTTCAACTGGATGTAAGTAGGGTTTATTTTTACGAAAAAATTTCTTATTCTAATTGAATGAAATTGTCGTAGCAAACTTTAAAGATGTTGGAACGCGCTCGAACGATTAAATGAACTTTGTTACAATCGCTGCTTCGCCCATTGTGTGGTAATTGCTAGTTTTGGATCTTCTGATGGAACACGAACAATCAGTGTGCTGTAAACAAAATTCAGAGAACATTGCGATTAAATAAAGATCTATTTAGATAATCATTTGTGAAACTCACTTTTTCGGTCCTAAGGTGTTCCATAAAATTCCATTTCCGTCAATTATACAAGCTTCCAATGTCACTTGCCATTGTTGTCCAGCAGTTCCACCAGAATTTAATGACAACAAGAAAGATCCGCTCAAGAAATCACGATGAGGTTTAACAGTTTGCACAAGTGTTATTGTATCATTAGTTGGCTTTACATCAATCGGACGTGGCGTTAGTAATTGTGACATAAGTGTCAACTGAACGGATTCAATTGATCGATACAAACATGGCTTCGCTCCTGAATTCAGAATAACGCCTTCAACCTTAACAACCAAATTGTGTCCTGACTGCACAAGAATCGCTTCACCAGCTACACGTGGGAATGGACTCATCGATAGCTTGATTGAAGTGCTTTGCTGCACTTGGAAGAAGAATCGCGGTAGACAAATTGGCGCTTTGATGGCCATCTCGATTTGTTTCAATAACACATCCATGTGATGACTATTAATTGACTTTCCAACATCAGCGGGAACTTTTTCAAATTCGCGTGCGATCTTGCGGCATGTTGACATCGTAAAAGCCGTTTCTGTGTATTTACCTTCCGTCGGAATATTAAGATTGTCCTGTGATGTTGTGAAACAAATTGATTCAAGTGAATGCCCGATGACAGCACAAAGATGCTGTGATATTTCCAACTGCTCCAATGTGCAAGGATCAGCATCAAATGCAGATTTATAAAGTGCCTGATAATTGTCTTCACACATTTTCAGCAGTTTCACACACTTTCGTAATTGATTTGTGACATGTCCGCATTTCTGAAGTGTGTCACGTGAATTCTGGGCGACAGTTTGAGCGATAGCTGGTGGCGGTGTGATGTATTGTGTATTTCTGGCAACCACAACTGACAGTAAAGCTTCCAGGAGCGATGCTCGCAACCATACAAATTGAGTCTGAAAATTCAGCGAGTGAATGTGAGATGAAGCAGCTTTTAATGTTGCTAAAGCTTTCCAATAGAGCGCCACTGATTTCTCTAAACGTTGAATCAAATTCAATTCTTCCTCAATCGGATTGATCATGTGAGCTTCCAGCACATCGAATTCATGTCCATATAATAAAATACATTCGGCTATTGACATCTGAGAGAGTCCCGATAAGTAAAAGTAGAACTTTTCTTGTGATACATGTTTCGCGAGTCGCTGATAAATTTTTGCAGCTATATAAGGATGACCATAGCGTGACGCTGATCGAGCAATTCGATACTGACTCCAGTTGTTGACAACGCAAAGGACTTTCTGGAATATTTCGTACATCTCCGAGGTAATGTGAAAGCCCATTATGAATTGAAGACAAACAGATGAAAGGATTTCAATAAAATGAGCATCCTTCGGTTCAAATTTCGGATGAACAAGAGACTCCAGTCGCTTCAGGAATAGCGGCAACATTTCGTGAAAGGGATTAGACAACGCAATATCAATATCCATTGCATCAGCAGCTTGTTTCTTAGCAACATTCTGAAATTTATCTTTCATAAATTGACTACAAAGCGCTGCCATAGTTTCACATATCAGCTCCGACTGTTTTTGGCTTAGCGATTGTTCTTCCGTTAGAATTTTTCCTATCAATTTGGTGAAATCCATTGCAAGTGTTTCATTCCTTTCGGCTAGCTGTACGCCGCATTTAAGATATTTGCATAATTCATAAATCAGCGCTTCATCCTTTAAGCACGAGAAGATTAGACGCTCATGATGTGCATTAATTTCACTCAAATACGCCTGTGGTGGAGGAATTTTCTCACTGTAACAGTATGCAATGATGCTTGTAAGAATTGCAATTGATGAGCTACACGCTCTGTGATGATCCAATCTTAAGCATGATGAACACAGCTCAAGAATTCGACTCTCTTCATCCTGTGATCCGGCGATGAGTGGGCATTTTGTGAGCGTTAGAATAACTGAAAGCATTAGACTTTGTTCGTGACCTTCATCACTACAATTTTGTGCAATGGAAATGAGATTATTGACAGAACCAGCTGGCCAAAGATGAGCGCCTTTTTCAGCTAGAGACTGCAGAGATCGCAGCACTTGGAAACGAACCTTTTTTCTGGGATCTTGTAGATAGCTGATGAGAAGATTGACTTGATCGGGGATGTCAACAAGTGTCTTACAGCTCAGCTGAGATAGTGAATCCAATGTAACGCAAATGAAATTCTCCGATGGATATTTTGGCAACAAATTCGTGCAGAGCGTTTTGACGAGGGCTGCTGTATTTGCGTCATGATGCATGTGACGTAGTACCGGAATTAATTGGAGCTTCATGTTGACGGGAGTCTGTAGAGATTCAATCATTGCTGCAACCTTTGAGCACATGCTGATTGCAAATGTCTTTGATTGGGCAGCAAATTGAACACTTGCATAAATAGCTGCTTCCACTTCAACAGTATCATGACTATCCAGCGCTTGTCTAATAGCATGATGAACTTGTTGTTTCTCTTGGATGATGCCGGCAACAGATCCGAGCGTTCTCAATGTTAAGGACCTGGCGACGGGATCATTCGAATGGATTACCACAAAAATTCGTTTCACAAACTCATCAACATTCGTTATTTTCTCCAGATGCTTCTCACTTTGTTGACACACTCGTAACACCCATAATCGAAATAAATTGCTTCCAATACGAAAGAATTCGGCAAGCTTTAGAAAATTTGAATTGATAACTATCGGAAATGGATACTTTTCAAATAGCTTCGGGAACCTGACGATGGCTTCACATTGCTCACCAATATTAGGTGAACGAAGACCTTGAAAATATACAAATTTGTTAGAGAAAAATGTTTTAATGTATTTAGTTGAAATTTACCTTTATCTAGCTCCATTGAAACTGTGCTAGCATCTTGATAAGAGTCGTTGAGAAACGTCTCATTGAATGTGTTCGATCGAGCATTTGCTGAGCTCATGATCCTTTTTTAATTTAACAAAATTATTTCTTCGGCAAAAAGAAAAATGTAAACAAATCTTTTTGAGGCGCTTTATATCGGTTGAATCTTAAAAACTTACACTTTTAGTAAAAAAAAAAATTAAGAAATCCAGAATCGTAAATGTTTCAGTTTATTTATTTGACAATATAAAAGGGATATAGAGCTTTTTTTTATAAAATAATTAAACAAAAAAAAATATGATTCTCTTCCGTGCTTGTCTACTGATGGACAAAGTCAAGATGTATTTGTTGGCGCGAGACAGGGGACGAAAGTGTTATTTCCTCCTGGAAAGAGCAAATGAGATTGGAATCGTTTGTGAAGGAGTCGATTTGATAAAGAGAAACAACTTAAACAAAAACGCACAACGTATCGCGTAATCAAGGATCAGAGGATTTGTGTGGGTGGCAAAAAGGAGAAGAAGAGACTTGATGATAAAGAGGCTGACGCAACGAAAATGCAGCAAATAATTTCGATAGATACGATGATCCTAATTGTGTCTGGTTTTAAGCCATTTGTCCAGATCAAAGGTATGTGGTACACTATTGTTGTCAATCGATTTAAAATATTCGACTTTGTCAGATGAAATCTGCAAAATAACAAAAAGGAAATGTTAGATTTAAGGACAACGACACGAAAAACTTATTCACCTTCTCTTTCCAGGCTGATGACAGCCAGTTAATCAAGTCTGTGTTCCGATTGCCGGTTTGCTGTGGCGGTGGTGGACTGTTGCTGTTACTATTCTGCATTAAATTGTTGTTACTGTTGTAATTATTGTTCTGATACGACGACTGATGATTGGAATAATTGGATTCGCGCGGTGAAATTGGTGCATTTCGTGGCTTATTGACATGATTCATCGGAGGGTTGATTGATCGCCTAAAAAATTCATTGATAGCCGGAAATAAGTTGACATGATTTGCACAGGACTGATATAGATAAAGATGGTGACCAAGAAAAACATGAAAAAAGTAGGTCACTTTGAAAACTCACGTATTCCTGTCCATTTCGTGATGACTTCTGTGTTTTGAAAATGTTCTTCGTTTAATTCTTTCGTTCGCTTCTCGAATGCGCCAATTTTCACTCAGTTTCAGTGACGTTTTCACGTGGAAAATCGGAAAATTACATCCACCAAAAAGTCAACAAAGCTACAAAGAGATTCGGGTTCACTCTGTGTCGGTTTGCTTACAACGATCGGACAAAAAAACGTTTTCATTTAATAGCGGGACACCCTGTGAAACGTACTAAAAACGAAACAAAATAACGCAATAGAATCAATCAATAATCAATATTAAATAACACATTAAGTAATCATGGCACCTGGCAGATCAAAGCTCAGTATGAGCGAAAAGTATAATCGCATTGTAGTTCTCATTGACATGGACTGCTTTTATTGTCAAGTGGAAGAATTATTGGATCCTGTCAATTTAAGCGGGAAACCGATAGGTGAGAGAATTACCGATTTAAGCTGTTCATATATTGAAATCAAAACATTTAAACAGCTGTTGTACAGTACACACCGGATGCACCAAGTATTGCTATCAATTATGCAGCTAGAGCAAAGGGAGTCAAAAGAGGTCAAAGAAGAGCAGACGCAAAAGAACTTTGTCCAGATCTAATTTGTGTTAAGGTTGCTGAGAAAGATGGCAAAGCAGATATATCTAAGTATCGAGCGGCTGGTGTTCGAGTAGCAAAAGTTCTTCAAAAATTTGCCCCCAATCTTGAAAGAGCGTCTGTTGATGAAGGTAAGCTAAACTGTTTGACCTGTTGCAAAAACACTATGTTCATGATCTCTTTTTTTTAATTTATTACAGCATATTTGGATATAACTGATCTCGTTGCTGAAAGAATAAGGAAAATGCATGCGGGCGAGTTTGTCTTGAAGCCAGTACATTTTGTCAATTGCCATGCAATTGGCTATGACAATTTCGGATTATTTGTGCAGGATGTAACATCGTCGGTTGATACGACTTTTACTCATATATCCGAAGCTGATCGCAGTGCTTACGCCAACAGTAAATTGCGTCTTTTGATTGGAGCAACAATCACTAATGAAATAAGACAAGCAGTTAAAGATGAAACTGGCTACGAATGCTCCGCTGGAATTGCTCATAACAAGATTATTGCAAAGCTCATAGCTGGAATGAATAAGCCCAACAAACAATCTGTCATTACAATAGAGGGGGTCACGAAACTTTTTGAGACATTGCCTGTGAAATCTATAAAATCACTCGGTCAAGACTTGGGCAAGGAAGTTTGTGCGAAACTTAACATCACAACCATGTCTGGAATCTTGCAATATGAAGAATCAAAGCTTTGCGAGCTCTTTGGTACTAACAAGGGCTCGTGGCTTTATCACATGGCACGCGGAATTGACTTGGAGAGAGTTGAGGCAAAATTTGAGCCAAAGTCAATTGCATGCTCAAAGAACTTTAGAGGAAGAGATGAACTTTCAACTACTACAACACTGATGAATTGGCTAACCGTGCTGTCAAGAGGAGTCCTAGAGCGGTTAGTTGAAGATGAAAATGAGTATAATCGACACGCAAAGCACCTGATAGTGGGATTCAAGTTGGCAAACAAATCGTTCAGCTCTCGAACTGTTAAATTGAATGGAAATTCATTTAATTCTTACACTGATGAACAGATGGCAAAAGCATGCTTTGAAGTGATTAAGGCAAATGTTCCAAAATTCATACAAATGGAAGGAACCGTTATCTTGACACAGAAAATCATTTATTTAGCAGTAACTGCTGGAAAATTTGAAGATAACGTTGTGACATCATCAAATGGTCAAATTCAAAATTTGTTAAAAAATCACAAGCAAGTTGTCAAAAAATCACCATCAGCAACGATTACGTCTGCATCAGTCGCATCTTCTCCTTCGACAAGCATTGCCGATCTTCAAAAGTATGAAATTTCAATGCCCCAAAAGCTCATGAAAACTGCGCCGAAGACAGAAAAGTCTATTGATGACATTTTCGCGGGACTTGAAAACGAAACGGATGACGATGTTCCTGCATTTCGCGAAAATACAGATGAGATTAAGAAAGAAAGTAGCTTAAAGCTTGAAGCTGAAAATTCAAGTGAGATTTTGACAGAGAATATCGATATGAGTGAAGAAGATTTCTGTCCTGCTTTAGAGAACACGGCACAAAATCATCATGATGTAAGCTCGGTAAAATACCATATTGCCTTTCTGCTCAACAAGTTGTTTGAAAAAATCAAGATGGATTCAATTAAAAACTGTCGTGCACCGAAAGAGATCATTGCCGAATTTTCCTATCAAGATAAAAACAATGAGATGCATAAGATTAGGAAGGCATTTGCTCTAGATAAATTCCTTCAGAAAATTGACACTACACTTTTTGCTGACAAGATTTTCATGGAGACTCCCGAATTAAACCAGAATCTAAAGCAAATCAATGGAGTTATTATGTTGGCTGGAAAACTTATTAAAGGACAAGACTGGAGTTATACAATCACAACAGGATCAGACGAAAATGACCTGTTACAAAACATCGCTGCGACTAATATTAAATTTCCATTATCTCCATCGAGAGAAACTAAAGATGAGACAGATTCAGAAAAACAAAGAAAATGTCTCGATTCAGCATCACCATCAGTGCGACATCTAAAAACTTGGTTTGCTGATTTTCTGATTAAACTATTTGATGAAGTAAATGCTGAATTCGTAAAAACCAATCGTGCCACTAACGAAGTAATTGTAGTTATAACACATCATAACGATGGCACTGAGCAGAAACTTAAGAAGAAAATTCTGTTGAACGGATGTGAGAAGGAGATTAATGCTATACAACTCGCTGACAGGATTTACAACGAAATTCCAGAACTGGAGAAAATTTGGAAATCCATTGATAAGATTATGATTTGGTCGGGAAAACTTTTCGAAAATCTCGAATGGAATTATACAAGCAATCGATTGCAATCCGGAGCCATACGCGAACTCGGTGAGGAAACGAAAGATCTTGTCAAACAAACGCATTCTTTTCATTCAAATTCTGAAGCCACAACATCAATAAATGTTCCGATGAAAGTTTATCAGGAACCTGTAAAAGAGGAGCAACCATCAGCTGGTCCCTCCTACATAGAAACATATGCTGAATTTAATGGCTGCGTTGAGATTGATAAATTGTTGGAAATGGAAGAATGCTTAGAATGCCATAAGATGATTCCAAAATTGAAAATGATTGAACATATGGATGGTCATTTTGCAATGCAGTTATCAACACAACAACGAATTGAATATAGAAATGATCGAAAGCCAAAAAGTCTCAACACATCCATCAAGTCAAAGCCAAAATCCAGCCGAAGTCAGGGCATCCAACAAATAAATTCTATCATGAAATATGCCATTAAGGATGAAAAACCGATAAGCGAAAATACTAACAATATGGTTAAATGTGCACATTGTTCAGCAAGCGTTAAACCCGAGAATCTCATTGAGCATTCCGATTATCATGCCGCCCAAAAGTTGCGTGAGGAACAAATGAAAGAAGCTTTGCACAAGAAACCAGTAACGCCGCCAACATTGAAACATCCATCAAAATCGAAAAGTCGTAAGAGACCAGGAGACGACTTGTCCAGAACTCCAAAGATTAAGGCATTTCTGATGACATCCACACGACATTAATTACTAGCACCGGGAGCAAGTTAAAAAATGCAATCAAATAGAAAATCCTTAATACAACAAAACCATGAAGCCATTATTACAATTAATTGCAGTTGCAGTTTATTGATAGAATTAAATCGATAAAGTTTTTAAATTTAACGGATTTTGCTATTTCAAATTTGTTGTCGATTCCATTAATTTTGTACCAAAAACAAAGTTTAATTAAATACTTTCCTGTTGACAAGCATATATTTGAAGAAACAGACTTTTTGAAACATATTTTTGAAATTTCGTGTGAACTGTGAATTGTGTTCCACCAAAATTGAGCCTCAGTGACATCGAATTCAGCCTTCAGAGTGTAAAAATAAAACAACAAATCCAATTAATTTAATTTCTAAGCTGTTATCCCGTTGATTAATTATTTCTATTGTTGGTGTTGATGTAGCTAAGTGATACAAGAGATGGCGTGTAAAATTGATTTTGCAGATGTTATTGCGGATTCCCCGAATTTCCGGTAAATTGCAATTTCCTCGATTAGAAAAATGAAAGTTTTGCAAAAAAAAAAAATCAATTGATTGCCAAACTACAATTTATCAAAGTGATTGCTAAGAAGTTTATTTGATGCCATGTGTGAAAATGTTCACTTGCAGATATAAGCTCGAAGAGCAGGAGCAAGACATCGAGAATCTGGAACAAAAGCTTGAGAGAATCCTAAAACTTGCAACAGCCAGTTGCGATTCGGGACGTGAATTTGTTAGGAATCAAAGGTGAGTAATGCAAAAAGTTTTAATTAGTATCTGCCCCCTAGCCACTGTTATCAGCTGACGATCCCACAAAAGTTTGTGTTAATGGAAAAAGTCTTACAATGAATAAAAAAAAAAAAAATAAATAAATAATCGTGGTGGGTGATTCATTCAGTGCTTAGTGATATCTTCTTATTGCTTCGCCACAACTACTTACACTCTTTATGTTCCTCACACAAAACCATCTGATGTTATGAGCAAATTGTTGCATACACATCGCGGGAGTCAAGTACATTATTCAAGTTTAATTGCGTGATTTACGGTACTTAATTGTCGACTGTTTCCTTTTAAGCTTTGTCCTTTCATGGGTCAGCGACACAGTTAATAAATAAAATTCCGGTGCATAGCTAGCTTAACAATTCAGGACCTGTTGAATTTTTGATGGTTGCATGTCTCGCTTCTAGATATTTTCGTTTGCTTCGCTAGTAATTCCATTTACAAGGACAACAATCCGTTCAATGCCCCGTTTAATCAATTATTGTAGTTCAAGCGTCAATTTTTTAATGAATTAATTTTTATTGTTATCAAAAGAAGGAAAATACAATTTCTTTTCATAGAATTCTTGTCATTTCTCTGTTATATATCTAAAGCTCAAAATTTGTCTTTCTCACTAAACTCTTATAAAATGCAAACAAAAAGTTATCAATGACATCAAAATTAATTGATTGAAAAAAATGTTACTTAAGATTTAAATAAGAAATGTTTCATTTTCAAATGAAATTTTCTTTTTTCTTAATTTTTATATAAAAAAAATACTAAACTACAAAATCTAATAACTAATGGACGAAATTCTTCTGCACTGATAAGGCGCTTTTATGTTTGTCTGCATTTGCTAATTTCAATATGTGCTTTTGCACATTTCCGGCTCTCTCTCTCTGATTTATAAAAATAGAAGTTTTCCTCTTTATCATTTTGTGTCGCTAAATAAATAAACTTCTTGATTCGTTTTCTTAATATTTGATTGAAGGCAATTTGTGTGTTGTTGACAGGCGGACTAATTCATCAATTAATTTCAAGCTGTATACCGAAAAATATTTTTTTTTTCCAAATGATGACTAAGAAAACCTTGAATCACTTTTTATCAATTCCCTTTCGGTCTCTTTGCATCGTTGACTTTCGCATAAAATTAAATCATTTTGAACAAAAAAAAAAAGTACATGTCTCAAAAGTTATGATGAGGGGGGTCTATGTGTAATTATTTCAAGTAGATGTGGAATGTCGATTGTGGAATGTTGCTGGTGATCAATGTGTTCATCACATTTAAAGCAGATTGCAAGTTTATTTTAGTTTTTTTTTTTCGCCATATCCAATAAACATAAAATTAGATTATTTGAGATTCTGAATGTGAGATTCAATAAAAATCGGTTATTTATACTTAAAACGTTCGTAAAGAGTGGGGGGGGATTCACAACTGAATCTTTAGTTTGAGATTCGACTGACTGTTTCTATATTGTCTCAAGTCATTCATCATGTTACTTACTTGATTCTTATTTCACGGTTTTTTTTGTTACATAAAAAAAGAAGAATGCAAAACTATAACGAAGTAAATTATTGGGAAAGAATGCAAAAAACAAAATCATCAGTACATGGCCATCTTGAACAAATAGACAACTGAGAGTACAGCAACGACAAGCATGGAGTTCAATTTGATACCCTTCGCAGAGTTGTATGGTGTCTGAGTGATGCCTGCGTAAAAAAAATTTTGGAATTGAAAGGAGGGTAAACAAAATGCTTTAAATCCAATTTTTTACTTAAGTCCACAAAAGAAACACCGAAAAAAGATGTGTGAAATGAAATTAAAGCAAATAAGATGTGCAAAATGATAAAAGATCCATAAAGACCAAAAGTGCGATGTTAGTTACATAAATAAGCTTTGTATCCATCATAAATCAAAACCAACGAAATTTTAAAAAATGAGAGAGAACTAGAACTTAAAATTAAAACTAAACAAGTATAAAAAAGTGTTTATTGTGAACACTGCACCCACAAAAAAATGTGTCTATCACCTGTTGTTTACTGTACACGTATGTTTTCATTGAAATAATAATAATAATAATAATAGTAATAATGTGCCAATCCTCCAAATTAGAATAACAGAAATTCGATATAGAATCAATATTGTACACGTAAGAAAGAAAATGCTAACGTCAATAGTGTGTGAAATAGAAGTAGAAAGAAAAGATATTTTAATAACTGTGATCGGGCTTTGTCTTACCCATCTGGAAAGTGTGCGTTGGTGATGACATGCGTCCATCGCCACCATTGCTGTATGCCAAAACTCGAAGTCTGTACATTTTTCCTGAATAGAGAAATTATTAGGTTATTTTGCAATTCCATGAGAATGATTCAAATATTGAATCTCACCTGGTGTCAAATTGTCAACGATATATTCGAGTTTTCTTCCCAATGGCACAACTGTATCGTTTGCTGTTGCCATATCCTGATCGGCTTCCCAAATACGTATTTTATATCCTTCAACGGGTTCTTCTTCTTGTGAAGGCGAAACATAACGCCACACAACCCTAATCGTCGATGGGTTGATTCCAAAGATGTGAACAGATGATGGAGGTTTCTGGGGTGCTTTACGATATGTTCTCTCAAGATATCTTTCACTTTCGGGTCCCTCACCGGCCGCATTATAAACCATAACTTTCACAAAATAATATGTATCGGGCTCAAGACCAACAATGAGAGCCCAATTTCTTGTGGTTCTTGAAAGAAAATAAACCGCATCTTCTTCCTTGTGATCTTTCTTCCAATATTTCAACTGAAACGTAAATAATTTAGTAAATTAGTTTTGGCTGAAAACCCGCAACGCTCATGTGCTAGACTTACACGATGTCCAATCAATTTTCCGCGAATCATTTCACGACTCTGATCAACTGCATTCCATGTGACATTGATAGCCGTTGAGTTGAAACCTATGGCATACGTTTGTTGTGGTGCAACTTGTGGCATATCTTCGGCCGAATAAATAACGCTAACATTACTTTCTGGTCCAATGCCAGCATCATTGATAGGTTGAACTTTGACGTCATATTTTGTGTAATAATTATCGAGCTTTTCAAAATGAATTACGGCTTTTCCAACATTTCCTTCATTTTTCAATACCCTTCCTGCCCATTCTGATGAACCATTTTTGCCATGTAAGCGATAATAAACTTTGTAATGAATTCCTGGAGCATTTTGTTCAATTGGTGGCAATGTTTCCCATGTAATAACCAAATCACCGATTTTTCCTCCGCCACCGCCGATGTTTTGTGGAGCATTGTATGGCTTATCATGAAGTGTGTTGTGTGAAGGTGATGGAAGACTTTGTGGGCCTTGTCCCAAATGATTAACGGCAGCAACAGCAAATTCATACGAGCAATATGGCGAAAGGTTTTCAATTTCGGCACGTTTCCTTCCATTATAACGATCAACATCTTGCGCTTGAATGTTTTCAGCGATGATATCCCAAGTTTTATTCCAATTTGTACGTGCATAAACATTGTAATACATTATTGGTCTTCCATTTGTCGCTCCATCAATCCACTCTAGAACGGCTTCTGTCTTTTTAATGTCAATAACTTTAACACCTCCTGGCATTCCAGGTGGACCCGATACGATGACTTGTGATTGCGATGAGATTTGATTAACAGCTGATTTTGCAATACATTCATAGAATCCTGTGTCAAGTAGAGATGTGTTGGCTATGGTCAGTTCATTGTAATTCACTTCGACTCTGGGATTTATTTGATCTTCATCGTATTGATTGATAATTTCACCATTAAATGTCCATATAAATGCAACGTCCAAAATTAAATCACGATAAATGTCGCATCTTAGAAACAAGAACTGACCGGTTTCTGTTAAAATAATTGGCATTAGTGGTTGCGAGAATCGAATTTCCTGTAGCACAATCAAGCGTGATCTTGACTCATCAGTTCCATAAGCATTTGTAGCGACACAAGTGTAAATTCCCTCGTCATCACGAGATGTTGGCGATATAACGAGTGTTCCTTCGGGTCTAATCTTACGGTGTCCACCAGCACTAATAATGTTGCCATCTTTTTTCCATTGAAACTTTGGTCTTGGAGCAGCTTCTGGATTACAAACGATTGTCGTATTACCATTTTGAATAGCATAAATTTCCGGCTCTAGTGGTCTCTTCTTGAATGACGGTTTCATTGAAAGAACACGTAATTCCGATGAAGAGTATGATCCTTTTAATTGATTTGCTGCCTTACACTGATACATTCCATTATCCTTCTCAGGATCCAAATATTTTATAGTCAACAAGTTGTCCTGTATAATATATTTGTCCTTATCGAGCTTCTCACGATCTAAAAGCTCCGCATTTTTATACCAAGTGTAATTTGAATCGGGAATAGCATAAGCTTCGCACACAAAGTTCACTTCTGAATTGTAATCCTTGATTTGATCAGTCAGTGGAATAGTGAAATTTGGCTTCATTTGAATGTTGACATTCACGGATTTTGGTATTGCCTTTTTATCATTCTTAGCTGTACAAATATATTCGCCATTGTCATTGACTGTTGCATTCGGAATAATAAGAACACGATTATAATTTAATGCATACGCTTGCTTTGGAAGATCGGCATTCTTTCGTGTCCAATTATATGAAGGCACTGGATATCCAAAAGCAACGCATTCTAATCGAATTTCCTCTCCAGCTACTGGAGCGTCAGGAAAAATTTTCGGGAATGAATTAGCAAAAATTAATGCTTGAAAATTTGGATGTGGTCGTACATTAAGCGGGAAAAATGGTCCATTTCGTCCTGTGTCACTCACAATGCTTTGCACATTACATGAGTAATTTCCGCGATCGATTGATTCGAGAGCTGAGAAATATAAGGCACCATCGTAACTGACAAAAGTTCTCGTATCTTCCTCAACAAAGTTTGGAAAGTAATCTCGCGACCAATAATATTTTACAATTGGATAATGTGTCGGTGGATCACAAAACAGTGTTTTTCCCCAATTAACATCACCATCTTCGGGTGCTCGCTTTAAGTTGAATTCAAGAATGTAACCAAAATTTAATTGCACACTTTCGGAAATAACTTTTCCAAACTTATTTGCAGCAACACAATGATACGTTCCTTGGTCCTTTGCTTGATCTGGACTGTAGATAATCAAATTTCCACCACTGATGATATAACGTGGATCGAGAAGGGGATCAATTTTGGTGTAATTGAGAACATCATGAACATACATTTCTTTATACCAGCTGTATGTTGGCGTTGGATAACCACCTGCAAGGCACTGAATCGACACATCATTTGTAACTCTACGTTTTCCCGTATCATAAGTTGTGTCGCGCGGTTGTTTGATAAAGTATGGTCCTCTCGGTAGCTTCTCAGGATCTATAACTTCAACGCCATAATCAATTTTGCGTTGACTGTCTGCATGTACATTTATATTGTCAATTGTGTACAATGAATGCGACTCACAAATGAACAAATTATTCTCAAAATCATATGTCGGCATATACAACCATCGACTTTTTTCGCGCGAATATCCATAAACAATGCGATCCTTTTGCAATTGTCGATTGTCGTAAATATTGTAAGTGTTTGGACTTAGATTGCCTCGAATGTTTGTTACAGGATTGTAAGGATTGAATGGCTGCTGATTTCTATTGGCTACATAAATTTGATTGTTATTCAAGTATTCGATATTCTGTTCGCGATCAATTTCGGTCTCTTCATAAGAAAATGAATCTTCTGTTGCGAATAGCTGCGTACTATCGTCATTAACCCAATTGCTTGGAGTCGTTTGACGTGCAGAAATGTAATATCGATTTTCTTTATGATTCTGCAAATACAATTCTCTTGTGATAAAATTATGTTTATCAACTGTGTCGACATTCACAAGATCACCTTTAGCAGCCTGACAAATCTTTTTTGCTTCATACCACGAACGCTTTGGGGATTGAATAAAGCGAAAACACGTTTGCTGTCGGTATGCAATCCAATGTTCTGGACATAAATGATTGGGATCAATATCATCCAAAGTACCAAAAGTGCCAAAATTTGTGTTTGAATATGCTGGATTTCGATTGTAGCTATAGCGATTGCTATTATCATAAAATGTCGAAGGATCATTTGCAACGCCGCTCCTGTTCTGACTTTCATATCGTTGAAAAGGCTGCTGCTGTTGCTGATTTAGCTGTTGACTATATCTGCCGCGCCCAAATTGTCCCAACTGATTTTGTTGATTTGAATCGTTACCATCAATTCTGTTGCGTTCATAATTGCTTGTAACTTGTGCATAAATTCCACTTTGAGGTAGTAATGTCAGATAGCATACAGCTATAAAGGCGAACACAAAAGTGTATTCTCCCATAATTTTTCACCAGTTGATCCAGTTAAATGATCTTAATAAGTATTTCCAGGACACTTAAAAGCATAAAACTAAAATGAGACAAGAATTGAAAGAAACTTTTGATAAGAAATCTCAATAACAATTTAAAGAAACAACAACAGCAAAATGAATCATCAGATTTATGTTTTGTGTTGTTGCAAAAAGGTCAAAAAAGCGATCGATAAGAAAGAAGCTTTTGACTAGCTCATTTGGAGTGAAATGTCAAGAGTTTTCGTTGTAAATTATAAAGAACTATAGAATCATTTCCTTTTAATGCACAAATTTCTTGAACTTAATAATTCTTTAACCGATATAAAAATATTGTATCAAAAAGGTGTGGTCGCATAAATATTTAACAAGTTTTCGACACAAGGCCTGCAATATTTTAACTTACACCGAATAAAATTGTCAACTTAAAAGTTAAAGCTACAAGAATATTGACGAAATGCTTTCACATGAAGACAATTTCCATCAAAATTAGTAACTTTAACAATTCGCGTTTCACTTGAAGTCTTATAAGAATATGTTTGAAAGCTTTACAAAAGTACCGCTAGAGGTGTTGGCAACCGTTTCGGCACATCTTGAAATAAACGTTAATTTTTTTTCTTCTCTTTCTCTGTCTCTTCGCAGCACATTCGCAACAAGTCTTTGGGAGCTTCAAAAGCATTTTCCGGATGATAAAAATGCATTGACAAAAATCATTCACTGCTTGCAGGAAATGAATAAATTTCATAACATTCTTCTCGAGCAATGTTCCAAGACGGTTTTGAAGAACATTTCGAATTTCCTTAAGAAAGACATCCGTGAAGTCAAAGACTATAAACAGATCTTTACAAAAGTCTCAGAAAATTATGACGGCGCATTGTATAAGAATTCACAAGTGAACAAAAATCGCATGCCGGAAATTATCGAAGCCGAAAATTATGTATTCTCAACAAAATCTCAATTCCAGCATTCGGCTTTGGATTACGTAAATTATATAACGATGTTGCAATGCAAAAAGCGACCTGAAATATTATCAACATTATTGAGCTACGTATCTGCATGTTCAACGTATTTTCATCAAGGCAGTGACTTGTGTCAAGATTATGACACATTTTTATTCAAAGAACTCGACGAGGAAGTGAATGTTATGCGTACTGAGTACGTTCATTTAGAGAAAGCAATGCAGAAGCGTCACAATTATGTAAATGGTTATGAAGAATCCAAAGAAGCATCAAGGGATGCTGCAGCTCTTGAACAGAAAAGTCCAGCAACTAAAACGATGGAAGGCTATTTATTTAAACGAACATCAAACGCTTTCAAAACATGGAATCGCCGATGGTTCTTTATGAAGGACAATAAATTGTTTTATCGCAAACGATCCGGTGAAGAATTGCCAACAATTATGGAAGATGATCTCAAGTTGTGCACCGTGAGACCGGTTACTGATAGTGATCGAAGATTTTGTTTTGAAGTTATTTCACCAACAAAATCTCACATTTTGCAAGCCGATTCTGAGACACACTATCAAGCATGGGTTCAGGCACTTCAATCAGGCATTGGTCACGCGATTCAGAACAATAGTCGCTATTCAACAAATATGTGTGCAACTTCATCAAGTAACAATCATCAGCAATCATCGGCACCATCACAAGCAGATAAAGCGAAAGAAAAGAAAATCAATTGGAAACAAATGCTACTAATTCCGGGCAATATGAAATGTGCCGATTGTGGGAATCCCGATCCAAAATGGGCATCAATTAATTTGGGTATTACACTTTGCATTGCATGTTCGGGTGTACATCGCTCATTGGGCGTTCATTATTCAAAAGTCCGCTCGCTAACATTGGATGTATGGGAGCCGGAAATTCTTCGCGTTATGACAGAACTTGGTAATGAAGTTGTCAATAAGATCTATGAAGGAACTTATGATGAGCTAATGAGTGATGTTGAGCGTGCAATGGAAAATTCAGATGCTGAAATTCGTAAAAAATGGATAATTGCAAAATACATTGATCGTAAATTTGTGCTTCCATTAAATGATGGAAAGCGAACCGAGCTACTGCCACCGAACCTATTGCCTTCGCCAAGTAAGTGGAGTGTCAAGAAGCATCGACGTCGTGCTGCTCGAAGACATAATAACAATCATATTAATACCAAAATAACGACTAAGGAACATGACAATAGTGGCGATGAGAAGGAAGTTAATGAAAGTATTTTAATGTTGGGTGATCGTTTTATGGATAGCGGCTACAATCTCTTACCCGAATCATGCAATTTATTCTCAAATTCTGACCAGGAATCGACAAGTGGCGAGGAGGACATTCTTGGTGAGCTCTTGTTTTTACACCTGCTGCATCCTGTAGGATTTCACTAAATTTTAATTTTCTTTTCGCAGACGAAGAAGAAATTGAGAAATTGAATCCGAATTATGTTCTGTTCAAGGCAACAATGGCTCATAATTTGCCAGTTATGTTGCAAGCTATCAGCTTAGGTGCTGACAAAAATTGGCAACATTCGGAGCAACTGGACCGATCTCCATTGCACCAAGCTGTTTTGGCGGTAAATTTGTTTCAAATTTCCTTCATTGCACTGTCATTTATTTTATATTTTTCTTGCAGAATTCATTGATGACCTGTGAATTTTTGATACTCAACGGTGCAAATATTAATTGTCTCGATCGCAACGGCTACACGCCACTTCATTTATCCATTGAGACTGGAAATACAGCTTTAGCTTATTTGTTGCTTAAACACAAAGCCAAATATGACATTACCACCAATGATGGAAAATTGCCCATCGATTTTGCAGTTCAAACGGCGGTAAGAAATAGAAACCTAATTATTTATTATGAAATCAATCGTAACGTAATTATTTGTTCCTTTTAAGAATGCTGATGTCGTGACACTTCTCAGATTGCATCAACTTAACGATGAAATCGGATCAGCCGATGATGGGGAACCGGGCGGCGATTCAACCTACAATGATGTTATGCGTGACTTTTCTCATTTGGCCAATAATCAACGTCTCCGAACGGGACGAAAGAATGATGGCGCATCATCGTCATCATCATCAATTGCAAATTCGAATACCGACAATATTTCTGTTGACGGCTGAAGTTAACCGACTCTTATTCATCACGGAATCTCAATTCCCTAATTTCTCTGTCTAGTGTTATTTGCGACATCCATTCGATGATCATCAATTAATCACACATTGCACCAATGTTCTAATTTTACTGTAACGTTATACCACGTATTTGTTAAGTGAAGATTAATCAATCGAAGAATTAAGTATGAATAATTTTTTTTCTAGATCATCGTGATATTTTCTCCCATTCCAGTTATTTGCATGTTATGCTGCATGACTATTGCTGGCACTCAGAATATGTAAATGACAAATCAGAACACTGGAAATTGTTAATTTTTTCTTTCACAATTAATTTATTTTCATTTTCTGTTTTTTTGTGGTGAGGAGCAAGCTCCACTGAGGACAAAAAAAAACGTTACACATCTCGAAAAATGGCTTAATTTACATGCGCATATCAATTACTATACCTTAATTAATTAATCATTCAATTATCGCTATAAGTTTAATTTTATATTTCTCTTTTTTTATATATATTTTTTGCACACAGTGACCGCAATCGAAACCAATAAAATTAATTTAATTATTTTTTCTTCAATTTCACATTTTTTTTCTCTGATGTCTTTTAGAAATACTTTTAATAGGGTGTGTAGCTATGTGTGGGCAACTTTTGAGCCGAGGAGTTTGTTCTCTGAACTGCTGTTACTTAGTTGAACCTTAACTTGCACTTTTAGAAATACTTTTGTTTCAGTTTCTTTTATGCCGAGGGTGAAATTCTTAGAAGTTGATGCGGTTAAGGAAGTTTGAAAATGTGCAAAAATCAGACATCGAAAAACAACCGTTTTCACACAAAAAAAAGGTTCATCAGCGATAACTTTTGTCGCTTATTTTAATGATATTAAAAAAAATTGTTTTCTTTTTTTTTTCACTTAATAATTCTAGAGCAATTTGACTAAGTTATTAAGGTTTCAATGAATCTTAATTTACAATTATTACAAGTTCTAAAAGAGAGACGTTGAACCAGGAGGAATAACTTATTTCATAAATGATGTTATTCTCATCCGGAACGAAGTCGCCCACTGTTGTATATGGTGATGGCAAGTTGAAAATAAATTAGAAGAAAAATGTTTTGTTTCTTGTTGATGTTGCACACATTGTCTTAAGATTTGAAGAGGGTTCTTATTTCCATTTAATTAATTTCTAGTAATGTCAAGAGAATCGTTTGTATTTAGAAACGTGATTTGAAATCACGCAACACGCACGAGATGAGCGTGCGCAAAAAGAGATTTCTTTTTTAAAATGTTATTTCTTGTACTTTTTTTCCTTCACAAAATGGCTCGCCAACGATCTGTTGCCAACGATGATCGATGTGGGATAATTTTACAATACTTTTTCGAGATAAATAACCTTTGCTGTCGTTTGTTCGCTTGGTTGTGATGTTGTGGTGCTGGTCGTTGTAGTCGATGCTGTTGGTTGAGTCTGCTGTGGTTGCTCGTCACTGTCACCGTCACCTTTTGAAGCATTTTTGCTTTCGTGCGAAATTCTCACATGCTCACGTAAACTATATTTATTCTTAAATGTCTTTTTGCAATATTCACATTTCCGTGGCGGTTGAGATGTGTGCTGAGTACGAACGTGACGCCACAGATTGACCGAAGTGATGACTAGTTTACAGTATTGACATTGCGTCCATTTGCTGTTTGCCTCTTCGCCCGATTTTTCTTCAGTTTCTAAAAATATTGAATCTTTGCGAGAACTTTTGGATGAGTCTTCTGATAATAAACGATACTCACTTCCTGCATCTTGTCCATCGTTCGATGTTTGCATTTGTTCTGCTTGCTCTTCGCCCGCTGTTTCATTGCCAACGTCGTCCACCATTTGTTGTTTGCCTTCTTCAATAATCTCAAATGTTTCCTGCATCAGCGTCATTTCTTCCATATTGTCTTGACTCTGTTCGGCATTTTCTATTGCACTGACCACATATTCCGGCATTCCTGACTTCATTGTTAGATATTCAACTTCCTCAAAAACCGATTCCTTTCCGTTTTCATCAACAATCACTGTTTCTTGTTTTCCAAAGCTATTGTCAACTGCTTCGGCAATAAACTGCTGAGCTGTAGTGGCATTTGTATTGCTGTTGTTGGCAGCTATTTTTGCAGGACGAGTTTCCTTGATAGTAAACCGTTTACGTTTACCGCCAATGCCTGATTGATCCAGGAAAGTTGTCTTGATGTGCTGAACTTGCTGTGGTTCAATTTTGATCGGTGATTTTAAAATGCTAGAAGTTTGTTGTTGCTGATTGCTGCTGATGTTTTGTGGTGTTGCTAGCAATATCTTATTGCCTTCTGGTACGGAAATGAATAGTGACTCGGGTTGACTTACGGGTTGAATGAGAGATTTTTCAGGAATAATTTCTTGATTCTCTGATAGTCCACGGACCTGTAGCATCTCAGCGACATGCAGGAACGATGATAATGAATCCTGACTAATGGACACTTCGCCCTTATACATGAACTCAACGATGCTTGTGAGATCATCAAACTTGACGTTCTTGAAAATCACTACTGGATGTTTGCAGGGATTCTCCATAAATGTTTCACGAAAATAAGTACTGCACACGCTCAGGATAATTTTGTGAGCTTTCAAGCGCTTTCCCTCACAGCACAGCGTCACGTCTGTCAGAAATTCATCTTCAGACCGCAGTATATTGAAGGAGTTCGCTAGATGCTGGCAATGAGAATGCCATTTCAATGAAAATTGTTGTGAAGCCATTATGCTGAAAGAAAAAAGGGGAAAATTGTATAAAAACTGTACACATCGCGATAAGACGCCCACCAAGCCATTTCACCCACAAACAGAACGCTCTTGTCGGAAAATTAAAAAGGGGGTGAGGGGCGAAAAAAAATTTTCATTTGAAAACAAACCTTAATTCATAGTTTTCATTTGCTTCCCGCGAATTTCCTTAAACAAATTAATCTTGTATCGATTAAACGGACTTTTTAGCGCGCTCTTTCACTAATTTCGAGTTTTAATTGTAGCTTTTTGTTGCCTAGATTTGCGTGAAAACTTATGTCTCCGATTGAAACTTTTATTTTTTTTTCTTTGCCGAGGGGAAAACTACCGTTGAGAATATTTGAAGGAAAATTCGCTATGCACTTCACTATGTGCAGAGTCAATCTGTATTTATTGAGTTATATATTATAATAATTCAATATCAAAAAAGTTTAGTTCTTTCCTAAGCTAATTACTTTCATAACGAGTTTTATACTTAACTGAATAAATAAATTATAAACAATAAGTCCAATTAAACTTATCAAATGTTAAATATTTAACGGTTTAGTTCAAATTGTTTAACACACTTTCATGCATATTGATGATATGATTGTGTAAGTAGTTAGTGCGGATCAAATCTCATCTTGCTAACATCCCGCAATTTTAATTAAATTAAACAGGGTTTCAGGCTTGATTCAGCGTCACATTACTGTGTAACTTGTGCACAATTGTCCGTGGTCTACAAATAATGTGAATGTCAAGTGAACAGATTGTGAAAATTAAGTGAAAATCGCAAAATAAATTGATAAAAAAATAAAAGTAAAATTTGACAAAAAAAAAATAGCAACAAATAACAAACAAGAACCACCTATCAAAGTATCATCATCATGTCCACCAGCAGTCCAGGAAAGAGTCACCAAAACGGTAAGTCAAATGTCTTGTCAACTTTAACAGTAAAAAAATATAGATGAGAAATCGTAAATTGAACAACATAAAATCTAAGAAGTCAACAACTCAACATGAATCATCTCTCTCAACTGCTATCCAAATTTGAAGCTACCTTAACATTCTGAAGTTTATTCCCACCTGACTCGTTGACTTCTAGCGAGCATAATGGAAATTGTCGAACAATTGATTTTAAGGATTATTTTTAGAATTTCTTTACGAAGCTTTTTGCGCCTTCCAAGCTTTTCTATTATGTAGTTTCTTTTTTTCGTCTATATAATACATAATGTGGACTACATACATACCGTGAAGCGCGCGGGAGGAAAAGAAAGAGAGCTTGTTGTGTATGTTTACCGAGGTTCTTTTATTCCCAAGGTCTCTCGTTTTTCTTCTGTAATTTTTTTTTATATTTATTTTGTGCATAGTCGCGGCAAAGGAAACTACAGCGTGCCCAATTTCATATCATGATTCATGATATCGTACCATATTTACCGTAACTAAATGAGTCTCCGACGGATACACAATTGAGCAAGGAAGCTTTTTTTTCTCTCCCGTTTTTCCTTTGACTCTCATCTCCATAATTCTAAGAAATGCGATCACCAACAATGTGGGAGGCAAATATTTAATTTTTGCTCATTCTCTTTGACGAGGGGATACATGTTTTTTTTTTCCTTTTTTCCATGTCCATCACCATAACCATGAAAATGTCCTTCAAAATCACGGTTGGACAACTGATGCTAAGTAGGCATGATATTGTTGTATACACAAAAGCTTCATTTCGTGTTCAGCATCATATATATATTTTTTTTGCTTTTGTCCTTCGGAGCCGGTATAATAATTGATGCTGTTGATCACATATTGCAATAAATCTAGAACCGAACGATATTAATCACTCTTTATTTTTTGATGTATTATAATAAAGGCTTTTGCAGAATGGTCGATTTCAAACAAAACAATTCATCTATTAATAAAATTCACGGAGTGAAAAGTGAATGAAAGAGAATTATTGTTTGTGAGTTATACTCACTTTAAGCAATGCTATTAGCACCGAAATGATTTAATCGCGGGAAATTTATTATGATTCAGAATTTTCCAAATTTGTTATTTTTTTTCTTCTGCTGATGATTTGAGTAAATGAAATCAAGCATGTGGATGTCACAGCATTTGCGACGGTTGCCAGGGCAAGTCCTACTTTCTCGCTTAACACTATGGTGATGCTTAAAGCTCAATCTCATGTTTTTCAAAACTCAATTGGCAACTATCGAGGCAAAATGACGAATAGGAAACAGTAGATGAGAAAGACACAGAAGAGTCTCATTGTCTATAATGAACACAAAAAAAAAATTGTTTCTATTTTACTTTTGCATGAGCTCATTCGTTGTTGTGTTGCTGGTATGTCGATCATTTATCTTATAGCAAGAAAAAAAAAATGCGACTCCACAAAATGTTTCCTTCAAACGATTCAAAAAATATGCTCTCAGATTTCTTTGTCTCTATCGGGAGATTCATTACATTCAATAATTGCCCAGTTTACACTGTTCGCATAAGCGCGTTTTTTCCGTGAAGAACGAAATATCCACGAGTTGCATTTTGTAGTCACGAAAATAGAACACATCACACACAACCTTTATAGACAAATAATGCAATTTAAAAAAAAATACATCCAAAAATAAAAGAAGCACAGCGCGCGCCTTGAGGCGGAAAAATGTTTAGAGTATACAAATAAAATCAAAAATCACGAAGAAAACTTGTAAGAAAGTTTTTTTTTTTTTTTGAAAATAAAGATGTGTTTTCTGGTTTATTTTTAGAATCACTTTAGTGCTATTTTTGATGCAAAGCGCTTTATTTAAAATTAAAATCATTTGCCAGCAAGAGCAGAAGCGACGCCGCACATTGTCGATAGAAATAAAGGAAATTAAACTGAAAAATTGTGTATTTAATTACATTTTCTTTGTAAACTAAACTAAACATATCGACAATCATTTGTCATTATGGCTTAAGGGGAAGCCAAATGGAAATCGTTGTAATTGATTAGTTTAGATATATTCAGCCAAGTCTATCTTTAATGAATAGCATCAGATCACTAATTGCTAATTAATTAAGGCAACCTCCAAAAAGGAATTGTGGCAAGTCTTAAAATAGAACGAAAAATTGCTCGTCACTTACTACGACTTTGAAATATCTTCCTAAATAGCTTTGATTGGGTTTCATCTGCTTCTCTTCTTTATGCATCTCAAGGATCTTTTTTGGCATTAATTTGTTTGAATTTGATTGGTGGGAAAAATGTGAAATCATAAAAAAAAGCTATTTAAAAAAGTTTCTTTTGGATAAATTTACATTTCAAACGTAATTACGGGGCTCTCGATAAGCTGTAAACATAAAACGGCTCTAAAAATAAACGCATTGAGTCGTGCTAAAGCTTTTTCTCTTTCCATTTGACCTCGAAAGAGGCTTTTTTACATTCTACCTTTGTTTCCTTAATACCCTCAATCCTTAAAACCCAGCCCGCTTTTGCTCCATCCTCAATTTGTAAATAAATGCGACATAATAAAATAATGGAAAATTACTGTTGATGCGCTACTCTGGAGTTTATAACAAAAAATAAATGTAAGCACAAAAATAGAAAATTATTGTGAGCTTCGCGTTTCAATAAAATAAAAATGTTTTAGGACGCAAAAATACTGCGTTCGTATAAAATCCAAGCTGAAAGCCTCTGAAAATAAATTAACATTGATGGTATAAGCAATGTACCTGACTCTGACACACAGCTCTATCCATTTATTTCTGTTACATCGAAGCCACAGCGACGGCAAAGCGCAAAAATAGAATATTTATATTCCATTTTTAATGTCTTCTCGGTGCCTCTCTACCCAAAAATACTCATCCGTGTAAAAGAAAGAAAAAACAAAATTGTTGTACTCTTGTTTCAGCTTTTGATGGGCGGTTTCAGGCTATAAATAGCAACAACAAAACAAAAAAAGAGAGAGAAAAGGAAAAGCTGGCAAAAGGGAACTTGTATAATTTCGGCTATTTTCGGAATCCAAATGCAAAAAGGAAATCTTTCCGTCAAATTTATTTCTCTTTGAATCGTCATCGCTTATGCAGAACATGATCCGATTGTGGACATGATCAACATTTTTAGTGTCTCCACAAAAAAAAAGAATGAAAGAGAAAAAAAAATGCTAGATATAATTTATTTATTTCTTGCTTTGATTCGTGGAAAATGTTTCCACTAAGAGCTTCGAGCTCGTGCTTGTGGCAAGGTCTCATACCGTTCATACCATTCTATAACATGACAGGCTGTTTGTTCTATTTTTAGAGCCAGGCGCAAAATTCTTGCTTGGAAAAATTATTTTTGTATGTGATTGGGTGTTTGATGATGTGAAAAGATGAATAGAAGCCCTAACGAACCTAAAAATAATTTCTAAGCTCCATCTGCAACATGTTGCCTTCGAGATGGAATCGCCTTTCACTTAATGCTCTTCAACCTTATCTGTGAAAATATATATAAAAAGCTACATTTCAGTATATATTTATTTATATTATCGTATACGTAAATGATAAGCAGTGGGTGAAAAAGCTTTCGTTTTCAAAATGTATAAAAATAAATTTTCAAAGATTTATCCTTAAAATCGGTGACATCTGTAGGTGTTGTAGAAATAGATTTCTTTCTGTGATGTTGGAATGTTTTCATTGATTGTGAATTATGATCTATGAGATTGCCTAGCAGCGGGCGCCGTTTGTTCAAATTTTTGTCCAGCTTCATGGTTTTGCCTTTCCATGACAATCATCCTTCAATCATCACGCACGAGCCAAAACCAAAAAAATTATTGAATAAAACTAAAATTCCTACGACGAAAGAGTTCATAAATATTGACTAGAAGAAAAAAAAAACTAGCAACACACTAGCCAGCATATACTTATTTTATTCGTCATATAATATTCACACTATTAATAGCGCACCACATTATTGGAAATTCTATATATAAAATAACGCGTTTTTTTCATCTCGGGTTGAATATCTTCTCATTTCGCGCTAGAAGACAACAAATTTTGTTTCCTATAAATAAATACTTTTTTTATTATCAGCAAAAATATAAAATTCCTTTTCGTTTTATTTTCACAAACGAAAAATATTCAATTAATAAAAAAAAGAGAGAAATTTTTGTAAGGAATTCTGAGAAAAATTGCGCGCTACGAAAAAAATATTTGCGCTAAAAATATCAACACTGAAAGCAACTTTGGAAATAGAGACGAATTCGCAAGGACTTCTCATAATGCTTCGCATTGTCAATTGCGACTTGCGAAAATGACGCATATACTTCCTAACCGTAACTGAAGAATACTCAATTTCAGCGGATGTTTCATGCTTTTATTAAATTTGTTTATTTAGGTTCAGCAGCGAATGGAATCAATTTTCTCATCAACTGTCTTCAGATTCAATCGACGTCATTCGTATGTGTATGCCACAAAGCAAAACAATAAATTAAATGATGCGTACACTGCAGCTAGAGCGCAAAATGCCGCTCGATAACAGTTGCAGCAATATTAATAAAATGTAGATTTGTTTGCCTGTCAATATTGAGACTCAGGTGTCCCACGCAATGTTCTTGTTTCATCTTCATTATTATTATTATTTGAACAATTTGCGTGCGGGTGGTTTCGTCAGCGAAAAATTATTTTATTCATTTTGCACAATAAACGAAAAATTCACTCTCTGCCTCGATTGTATATTTTAAGTATGTTTATTACACTTTTATTTGCTTGCTCAACTTAAGATAGAAAGAAGAAAATAACTTTTCTCTATTGTTATTCTTGCAGCAACAAAAAAAAAGTATGAAACTGAAGTCGAACGAATGTTTTTGAGCTCAAAATGGAAGTTTCTACAATTCCAAATGACGTCAGTAATAAAATTACAAATATTACTTCTACTTTGCAAGTATGAAATAATTGTTTTATCGGAGAAAATACTTTTCGAAATGCTTGAAATTAGTTATGTTGTCTCGCCGCCATGAACTCAAATCTCAACTTCATTCCAGTTGTGTAAATTTATAGTCTTCGCCAGAAAATAGCACGTGTATAATATTTTTTTTTTTATTAAACACTTTTTTTCTTCTTCTGTTGGCTGTGTGACGTTAATTTCCTTGGCAATGAATATTCATCGGCTTCACTAAAAAAAAAAAATAATAAATTTGGAATGTTTTTTTTTCTTCATTTTCTTGAATGAATGAAAACCGAAAAGTGTGCGGTTGTGTATGTGACCAGTGAGCAGAAGTCCAAGTCAATGAAAACTATATATTTAAGAACTACATAGATAGAATGAGTGTCCGTCCTTGGGATGGAATTATTGAATTTTGTTTTTATTATTATTTTAAATATTTTACTCTAGTCAAAGTTGCAGTTTATGTGACAAACTGCACAACACTATTGGGCACATTCGAAGTCTATGGAAATTGTTTCGTTTTGAAATATTAAATTGCGCATATCGTTTGCGGCAAATCGAGGAAACTATAATAATAATCATTCCTGGGAAAAGTGAATAATAAATAAAAATGTTAATGCTTGTAGACTATATGCTGAATACTGCTTACTGTCTTTGGGCTTAATTATGTAGGTGACATTTCAAACAGCACAGCGGGTGGCATTAATTTATTCTGCAAATGTCTATCATGAGATGTGTGTCTGTTCAAGACATTTATTGTTCATATATGGGCTCCAGAAAAGCTTTCTTATCCTGCATCCTGTTCAACATTCTAAATATATTATTTTTATTTTTTTTTATGCCAATCGTAGATTCTACACATGTGTTATACAAACAACAAGTATTAATAGAAACATCTGAATGAATTGATTTGCGTCAGTAGAAGCGACGCTTTGATTTCTATAAATTGATGTAGAGACGACAAATTTCGTCACCAAGACGAGAGTTAATAAAGAAGAAATCGTGTATATTTATATTAAATAGACTTTCGCATAATCTTTCGATTTATTGGTGATTGAAATTCAGTTCATACAAATGCTACACATGTTATGAATGACGCTTTGTTTGCTAACGTAGATTGCGTTCGAGCTGCAATTAAAAATAAAGTATCATTTAAATTTGAAATCGCCTCAAAGTCTAGAAATGATTTGCATCAATGCCTTGGATTCATTTCAACGCCAATTCTACGATGTAATCGCTACGGCAACTAATGAGCTTATTTATTATCACCAAGTGGATTTCTCTCGATTCTGGTTGACTTGAGCAAAAAAATCATTTTCACATTGCAAAATTTTATAAAACAGCATAAAAGTCACAGAAATTCTGCTTGATAAATTAATGTCTGCTTCAGTATTTCATGTTCTAACGAGAAATTTGCAAGAAAATATTATGGTACCCGTAACAAGTACTACTTTAAGGAATTGACGTCATTGCGATATCATAGAAATACATTTGTGACTTATTTATGGATTTCCGTTTCGAGAGCAAACCTCAAATCAGCAATCATTCAAAAGATAATTTCCTAATAATTGTCACGGTTCTAATAATAGAAAAGCTTTTAGCGTCGTCGATAGCACACATTTGATATGATTTAAAAACAACCTTCCCTTTGTGGTGCATACATCTTTATGAATTATTTTTCTATCCCGAGATTATATAAAATCAACATGATACTTGTCGCACGTAATAAAGCAATTTGCCTTTTTATTTGATGGTATGAAATATAAGAAAAACAATTGTGAAGATTTGCGTAAAATCTCTTGATACAACGTGACACATGATGATGACTCACTCATATTATCTGAGTGATGAAATGTAGACAAACATGTAAAGTTATTTGTAGAACAATTTTTTTTTTTTTTTTTCGGGTGCAATTTTGTGCGACCTCTCGTACTTTTTTCTTATCAGTCCCTCTCGCGCTCACTCTTTGCCTGAAATTTATTTTCGTCTGAGACTAGTCTCTTTAATTATAGAACACTTGGCAAAAAAAAACCCTAAAAAAATAGCGTAGCTCAGTAAATGTAATCTTATCAATGTCGGCTTTATAGCCCCTCGTGTTACTGATAACGATTCATTATAATCATTGTATACGTGATATATTTTCGCAAAATCCTTCATTCATATTGAACTTGATATCTATCGTTAGGTCAATTTCAATGAAAAAGTTACGATCCTGTTTTTTTCCTCTCTCTCTCCTCTGTCGATATTCAAATGGTCTTCAAAAAACTATCATCAGTTGTCTGGCCCCTTTGATTGTTATTAACTACGCAGCACACGACGCATTGTCAGGAAAAAACACTTTCAAATTCGGCACAATCGCGAGCTCCGTGGCGCTCGGGAAAATTTACAAAATTATGTCACATAGGAAAATTCCATTCTACAGCGCCGCCATCGCCACTGGAGCAATTTCGCCCAGTCGCAAAGCAAGCTCACAATCAACGATAAACAATGTAAACATTGCGTACCCGTCGATGTGTCGTTTCCATTTTTTCTTCTTGCGCCTGGGCTACGCAATTTTCCTCTTCCACCCATCTATCGCAACAAAAATAAACCTTCCTCAACACGAAAAATTTCGAGCGCAGGCGGTGGAAAAATGCGCTTTGAGAAAACGAAAATTTGGTTATTTGATGAGAGAGAAAAAAAGAAAACGAGAGAATTTACCATCTCATCCCTTCATTACACAAATATTTAATACCCAACCAACCCCACTTTTGTGAAGTCTCCCCATTCCTCGAAATGAAAGCAGAATCTAAAAATAGAAAATAATTCACCAGTGCCAGAATGTAATGAACCATTCGCATGTCACATGAAAATGTCGAAAGCTCGACAACATTCAGTTGCCTTTTTCCTTGCTTGCTCTCTTGTGCTTTGACATTTTCCACCCCCGCTGGCATATGGAGCGGTTTCACATGTATAAATGTATTTAGAGGCAAATATCTCTGAAAATTACCTCTAAAGCACAATATTGTCCACCAAGAACTAAATAAACATATTCTCTCTCTCTCTATATCTCTCTCCATTTACCCTGACCTCTGACATTCTCAATCTAGCTGCATGATATGTTTTTCCTCCCATTTTCTCCATAGTCTTTATGACCTTTTCCACATCAATCCATCGTTCTCATTCTCCACATTGCCGTGTTCTAAGTAAATATTCCTTTTTTCCTTCAACAAACTGAATTCAGGGTCGACATGAGAAGAAGAAATTTATGGAATATTTGTTAAAGTAAAATAAAGCTTTATTATTGTGCGTGATGGGTCATGATGATGGTGACTGTTTCTTGTTGTACCCGAAAAGCCTTTCACATGTCTCACGAAATACGATGTGGCGCATAATTGATTGCTCTACATTCTTCTGCGATCGCTGCCAAGTTCATGGATCGAAATCACGGTCATTAATCAGTGGTCAAATATTGAGATCGTTGGCAACGTGTTTCGCGCTGGCATTATTCAAAGTCATCAGCGCTATAAGTCAACTACACATGTTTTCATCATGCTCTTACAGTCGCCTGCCGTTGCCTGCCGAAAAGAGAATTCTTAAGTGTTGATGAATATTTATTTGCTTTGCATATAAATATGACGAAGAATGGAAATCAGCAACGGCGGCAACAGTAAGATATGCGAAGGAGAGAGAGAGAACACAAAACGAGATATGGCTGAGATAAATAAACAAACGAGAAATTTAAGTGAGATGGAGAGATATATAATATTGTATATAAATTTTTATATATATACATGATATATTCAGATCGCCGAAGCAAGTGCGCAACTTGAACAGCGCAATTCTAAAAATAGAACGACAAGCCATCGCTTTGAAGCAGTATTGTATGTATCTGTAGGCATGTGGGCATGTTATACTGCCTCCTCAGTATATATATTTTTTGTATACACATATTCACTGTGTGCTTTTTTTTGCCACCACCACCATCATCACCATACCTTGCAGGCAATACAAAAAAATAACAACAAATAACAACAACAACATGCTCATTTTTCTGGTTCCACATAATATGAAGCAAGTTATTTTTTGTGTAGTTTCAAGTTCTTTTTTTTCCTTCCATCAGAATTGGAAAACTTTTGCGGATTCTTTATACGTTTTGAGTTCAATTTTGCTTGTGGGATAACTTAAAAAAAATGTCCAACGATGATGCCTGGCGTGTCGTCTTCCGACGATCATCCGTTTCAGATATGGATCATTTGTTAGACGCCACCGAAACTAAAGAGTGAAAAAGAAAACTTTGTGTGACAGAATAAGAAAACTGGTTAAATTCCTGTCGCGATATGCTAAATAAATGTTTTCTATCGCGATGGCAAAGTGATAAATTGATCAGATTATAATGATACATAAAAATAAATAAAATGTTCCATTTTTCGGCTTTGAAATCTAATAAAATTGTGCCATGTAAAACAAGTGACGAACAAAATATAAAGAAAGAAAGAGAATTAATTAACCCAGATGATCATCACATTGTCTGGTGATGGAATTATTGCCTATCTCGAAATGTTTTCATATTTTCCCGCTCACTTTGAAGCATTTTCCTATTCAACCATACACAAATATCTTCTTCCCATGAAAATTTCAACTCTTAAACCCACTCAAACACATCACACCCCGCATAATTTTTCATTCCAGTGCAATGTGCGATGACATACACAGATATTGCTTCATAAACTGCTATTAATAACTCTAGTATTATGATAAAGTCGCAATACGACGAGTTGTGTTTTATGACGAAACACATTCAATTTAGAACTTTTTTTTATAAACTGATATTGAAAATCTCATTTTTTTATTTTATTCGTTTTCAAGAATCTTTTCTTGTTATATTTTTAGCACGTTTTCGTGTTTATTTTCAGGAATCTCGCATTCAAATATCATTTCTCAGTACTTCTCGCGTGTAGTTTGTACGTATATATAGTAAATTCTATAATAAAAAAAAAAAAAATATTTTTAAAACTCTCCCGCTTCGTATATATTTAAAAAGAAATCAGATTTTTTTTTCTTCTTAATATTCACATTTATTTATAGTTTTAGAATTTAAATTCTCTTCGTTTCGCTTCCTTGATGGTGTCTGTTCGCCATTATTTCCAGCTAAAATATTGCTTCATCGCGGATGGAACGATTGTTTTATCACTCGAGAGTTGCGCTTTAGTTATTTATAGAATTTTAGTATATTTCATGGAGAATTTGTTTGTCAGTTTGTGTATCTATAGAGTTAATTATGTTCATGTCATGAAAAAATCGTCTCCATCCCTCTCTCCAACTCGACCACTTCGGCTCACAATCGTAATTTTTTCCGAGCAAAACGAGAGAAATGCTTCAATTTGCTTCGCGAGAGCACTGAATACTGTTTGTGTATATTTCTCATACACTGGATGATTGTTGCCTTCAGTCGCTATATTGAATCGGAAAGTGATACAATAAGTCATAATTTTGTCTCGTCGCGAAATTAAGAAAGAAAAAAAAATTAACAGAAAGAAAAAAAAAAAAATATTATCGCTTATAATCAACAAAAAAAGAAAAAAAAACGAAACAAAAAAAAAATCTTCAAGACAAAAATTTCGCAATTACGCAAAGTGAATAAACTTTGCATATATGAAAAATAAATAATCTTTGTCTCCATCGCAAAAAAAAAGAATGAAAATTGACGAACACAATTGAATTAAATACACATTTTAATAAAATATTTCGTCTCTGGCCGTGAGTGTATTACATGAAAATAAAAATATGTATAAATAATGAATAAAAAAAAAATATAAAGATGTTACTAAAAAGATCTTCAATGTTATATGTGTGACAATCGAGAATATCGAGACACAGTGTATATTTGTGTCGTCTCCGGGATTGTTGAATAAATAATAAACTTAATGAATTGATAACACTTTTTTTTCCGTGAATGTCAGTTCTCGTTTTGTTACTGGCTGACTGATGATGACGATTCAAAATATGAAACATTTTGAGCAGATACGCAAATGTTAATATGAGAAAAATAATTAGTTTTTATTTTCCAGTCTAATTTGTTTGTCTAATTTGTGTGTCTTGATATGTTAAAAGTATCTGGAATTTAATTGTATACGAAAATTATGCGTTTCTAAAATGAATAGAAAAAGAAGACATGAAAGAAAAAAATTGTATCAATCGCTTTTTTTTACAGTTTCAAGAAATCTCATCTAATACATCTTAAGACATGTATCAATACACGCGTTGACCGAGGACATAATGTGGAATTTCAAGACAAATATTTGCGCAAAAAAAAAATATATTTTCTTCCCTTTTGTTGAGCAAATTATCTATTTTTTATCTTTCCATTTTCATACATTCTTAAAGCCATTCTGAGATTTTTGTTTATGAGCCACGGAATCGAAAACATCCAAAAAAGAAACAAAACACAACACGACGATGCCAATGAGCTGGTTCAAGATTACACAAAAATTTTAGCAAACTCCGGTGCTCCAACAATTTTTTTTTCTTTCCTTATTGTTGTTGCCTGCTCGGCTTTTCGAATCTCCAAAAATAATATCTGAGCTAAAAACCTGTTTTCTTGCTGGCTTAGTCGAAATGCTTGCTGTTGTTTCTCTTTCATGTCTTGAAATATATTTTCGCTAATGAAAATCAGCAAAAGATTCATCTCAAATAGTCAACGGTGAGCCTAACAAGCCTCCGGTGTTTACATGTAAATGGCACTTGTCCCTCAGAAAAACAAAATTCAGACATTCCTGAAACTGTTTCTTAAACGTGAAGTGTATTTTGTGAAAGTTTCTACGAAATTTTGGCACCTGAAGAATTCGTTCGATTTTATTTTTCTTTCGATTCCAAGCGGTGGGTCGCTTTTATTAGGGTCAATTTAAATAATTTTTTTTTTATTTTATTATCGAAAAAAAAAAAAAAAAACCGGAAATTTCGACGCAAAAATATTTGTAAATATTTCTACCCACACATTCGATGGTCGAGAAAAAAAAAATGGATCGCGATTTATGGGGAAATTAAGCATTTTATTTTTGTTGATATGCCATCAAGACACACAACAGGTAGAATAACAAAATCCTGAGTGCTAAAGTTTTTTTGATTTATGTGCAATTTCAGATTAAAATCGAATTAGAAAAAAAAAATCCGGAAATTTGTAATAAACACTCGAGTGATTTTTGCGATTTTTTCTTATAAATATGGTGAAGATTTGTTAAGTGACCAATCACAAATATCAAAAAGACGTCAAATTCTGTCGAAACAATTAATTCTGTCTGCCCAAAAAAAAAAAAAAACTTGCTCTTCAAACGGAACAAGAAAACGTGCTAAAAACAGCTCTTTGTGGAAAAAAAATTATTTAGTAAAAAAAAAAACTGATAACAAAAATACAAAAATAAAAAATAAAAATTGAATAAATATTGACTTGAGAACCGCGTATTAGTATTCATTTTTTATGTACTAGTGTTGGAGCGCGTGTGCGAAGTTTACAATCGACAACAATCCACCACGTTATAGCAGCTCCTTCCAATGTTATGGCTGATATGCATGTTTTGAAAATCGGTAAGCGCACAAAGGTTTTTTTTCCGCTTTTTACATTTTCTTTTTGCGCACTGTCCCACGCTTGGACAACATGCTGAGTGTTCATAAACATTCTAATGTTGTAATTATGCAAACTACAATCACTGAGTCAATTTATGCGACACCACCGTGCGATGAGAAACTGTGGTTCCTCCACTCGTTCGAGTGTATGTTCTGTTGCTCACACGATAATAAAAAAAAAAATTAATTAAAATCTTTATTTGCTATCTTTGCGCCACTTCTGTTTTGTTGTTGTACATTCGATATCAACGTTGCGATATCATATTACGAAGCGAAAAAGAAAAATATTGAAAAATTCTCTGTTACTAATTTAAGGCGACAGGTTGTTGTCCAATCGTCGCTTCAGTTCTTTTTTTTTTTTGTTTATCGGTGTTGCCTTCTCTCAATAAAAATACCAACAACTGCCACATGCCGACCGATAAATCACTCGATTTGTGATAAAAATAATGCGAGACGGTTTTCCAATAATAAACTTTTGATTATATTTCAGCCGTGCAGTGTTTGGATGTAATTTGCCATCTAATGTTTTTCTCCTTCTTTTTTTTTTTCATTACTGAAGCGCGCCGCAAAATCTTCAGCAATTCTCTAGAAATTTTAAATTAAACCGCAAAATACTTGGAAATCTGCTTAGTCAGATGGGAAGTGCAACTCGGGTTGTCGCGCCGGGCGATAAGCCTCAAAGGCCCATCAAATGCATATCGTTGTCCAGATTGTAAGAGGATGTGCCCATTCAAAGTGCGCTCTCTTTTTATTTCGTTATCACTTTCCCATTCACAACAAACAGAAAACCCGACCGACGAAACGTTTTTTTTTCCGCGTATTTTTTTTCTACTGTTTGTTTATGCTAGTCTTCGTTAAACTTCCAGACGTTCATTTCTTCCTGCTAATTAATCATAATTTTTTTTTGCTTATTTCATTTTAAGCATTCTTATAGATGATGTTTAACGTTGGCGGACAATGTGTCGCTAACAGATTTTTTCACTTTTCGGTGAATGATTTCTGAGAATTTGATAAATTAACATACAATGGGAACATTATGCGGACTAATGGATTGAAAGCGTTTGATCATTTTATGAATGAATATTATCAAATCCTTTATTCTTTGCTTTTTTTTATTATCATCAACACATGCCCTCCCACGCTAAACGCCAATCCAGTCGGCGAGCACTCACATGGAAGACATTAATTTAATATTCAACAAGTTCAAAAACTTGCATAATCGCTTCTAATCGACATGAAAACATTCCTTTGCGCTGCTAATCGATTTGTGATGATTGGGAGTGGAGAAGAAGGGTTGCTTGCCTTGAGGGATGGATCGCTTATTAAAATACTTTCGAAGAATAGAATCTTCTACTTTAGTGAAAAATAATACTTGTTACGCTTAATGAAACATCATCAGCTGATCACAAACATCTTATTTAACGAGAAAGAAAACTTGTCAAGAAACCAATCAAGAAAATTCCTGCAATCGAGGCCAAAATGTTCGTTCGTCGCACTCTATTAGCATCAGATAGTCAGAAAAACAACAAGCACGTGACAATGACTAAGTCACGTTCGTGATTTAAATTGGAATTTGATGGACATAGAAAAAAAAAATGTTTTATTAGTTAGAAATATGTGTAGAAGTATTAAAAACATTCGAGAAATAGCTGGTCAATTAGCGGAAGATTATTCACGATAACACTGGCTACGTGCGAGTCCTACTCAATAATAAATGTTACCGACAAGATTACACAATTTTTTTCATTTTTTATTTATTTATTTCGTGAATTTCATTTTTCGTAATAAATATTTCAATCTCTGTGATAAGAGTTGTGAGATTTCTATTTTGCATAACAGAAAACAGAATTTTTTGCGGTTCCGATTTGTGGTCAAGGGAAAAATTTCTAATAAACTCAGCTGTTTCGCATGAATTTTATAGAAAATAATTTCGACCGAACGTGAAAAATAAATTTTCTTTTTGTGCCAAGCGCGAGAGCAGCACTGTGCTAAAAAAAAATTGATGATCGAATTTTATTCCTAAGCTGAGGCGCCACTTAATGACCATCACCTGCGTTTTTAATTTAATAGCACTTAATTCCTCATAATTATTTATAGTAACATCGATGACCCTGAATTTCTTATCAATTTTTAAACATAACTCTTATGTGACATATTTTTCTACTTTAATTTAAAAAAAAAAAAAAACTTTTGTCACATCACGCTATGGAAAGAGAAAATCAACGAGGTAGCACTGAATCAACTGTTCAAAATCATAAATAATTTCATTGCTCCAGCGCTACGTTGGATTCTTTTAGTACATTATTCTTCCATTCCGGCGATTAAAACGCTTTTATTTCTCGTGTTATTCAAAGCTTTGGATAGAAAAAAATGGCATTGGACATTTTTATCGATTTTGATGGCGTCTAAAAATAGAACAAAGCTGAGTATTATATATATGTATGTTCTCCTATATTAGCCTTATGTCGCTCTCTGGCCGAGACACAAACAAACGGACGCGTGAGTGAATTGATTTCATGTTTTTTTTTTTCTTTTTGTTACTCGCTTGGCTACTAAAGCTTGTGAGCTGGCGGGTGTTTTCTCTGTATTTTTGTCGGTTTATGGTTCGACGAATGTTATTTTCATTTTTTTTAAAAGCTTTTGTTTTCCATTTAAATATTTCTTTCGTTTTAATTAAGCTTTTTTAGTTTTTTTTTTTCCCATTGGTGAAGGATTTTCTTCCGGAAACCTTCAGTGCTCAATTATCGATTGTTATGCGATTGAAGTACAAAATGAAAATTCGATGGTTCCCGTAAAAAATTAAATATCTAATTTCACTGCTATTGAATTACTAATGAACTCTATAAAGCAAGAACGCAGGGAAGTAAGATCAATTGCTGATTTTTATTCATCATTAATGTCTTAAAATAGTAATGAAATTAAAAAACTGAAATCTAAAAATAAAATCACAGCAAAAGATGTAAATGGCAATAAAACTCGCTTTTTACAATGATTGAGGATGCGATTTTTCTTCGTTGTATTTGCGGTGCTAAATAGAAATAGATTAAATGTTCTATATTTGAATACATACGAGGATGTTCAATGGCAGCAGCACAGCGGCAGCTAGCAGATGAATAAGAATATCATTTTTTCCTTCTGACTACCTAATACCATTTCGAGCGAAAAAGTTGTTTGCTCATCGATTCCGAAAATAGCATTAATGACTATTACTGTTGCATAGCTGATTAAGCGTCGCCTTCCTTATGTCTTCCTTTCTTCCAATGCGTTCTCATTATTCAATGCTAGAGATGTCGTAATATGGACTTTAAAGAAGAAGGATGTATATTATTGCTGGGGCGATATCGCAATTCTGCACAGCTATCTAAAGTTTAGTTTGATGCAATCGCGATGACTGAAAATAGATTTTCGCAACCTCCTCTTCTTTCTATTCTCGAAAGGCAATAAATGATTGCGAATTTTCGCGCAATTGCAAATTTATTTTCGTTAAAATTTATTACTTTTTTATTGCGTCTGATATTGCGGTAAAAGTCAAAAATAGCAAATTAGTTTTGTTGTCACGTCTCTACGCTTTTCACATATGAGTATGTTTTTTTTTTATCTTTTTATTGACTCGAATCAAGTCTGAGACAATCAACTAGCGCCAGACAATATGATCTATCCAGACGCATCACTTTTCTCTTCTATAAATGGAGATGGTGGAAAATTTTAATCGCTTTATTGGTTGCTTTTTTGCTTACCTATTAACTTTTTTTTTATCCCGAAACGTCTGCACACGCTTAATGTCTGACCTTACAGATGCATAGAGTGAATTTTCATTTTTCTCGGTTAAATTATCGTGAGTCATGCATGAGAGACTCGTTTGTTTGTTTAAATGAAAAAAGCTCAGACAGCAAACTTGCGAACTGATTTCCTTTTATGGAATAAATTCAGACTTTTTTATAAGCTCCTAATATTAATGATTATAAGAAGGTTTCTTAATTAGATTATAATCAAATTTCATGCATTTTATTGTCTGAGGCTATGTTTGTCATCTGGCCAAAATGTGTTTTCTGTCCCAATGGCCCGAAAAAGAAAAAAAATTATCAAGGTGATACGACACTGCCAATATATTTGCTTCTATTCTTTTTTTTCCTCTGATTTACTCCTTTGCGGAAATTGGGTAGACGCTTTATTATGGATCCCCTTTCAGCTTAAAGTTCGCATCTCGAGAGCCGAAAATCTAATTTAAGAGCGAAATAAACACAGGAATAAACGGGTTGAATGTATGTGAATATGGGAAAGTTCGTTTTTTTCTGATGGTCGATAAAAATAGCATCGCACTGCAGATGGCGTGGTCGTGACTTATTTATAGCTTCGCGTTTTTCCTAATTTTCAATCTTAATTTTTTTTTTCCTTGAAGAAAAAGATAAATATATGAATTTATATTTAACTTGATGCCGTGGCAGTGTATACATCGTACAGAAGAGCATTTCCTATACAAATGAATTGTAAAATTAGTAGTAGCTTGTTATATTATCTATATCACGAGCGTCGGACGGATATATCACAAATCGATCTCGCGTCGTTTTATTAATAGAAGTTAGAAGGAGGAAAAACTTTATTTGAATGCAAGTTTGTTGTAGGAGTGTTTTTATAAATAGATTTTAAAATGTTCATCTGATATTTTAATTAGTTTTGAATTATTTTTTACGATCCATTTTCAATTGTTTTCAAAAGATCTGCGAAAAAAAAAAATTTAAATCTAAAAATAACAAACGAACAAATGAGATGAGCAAAATTTAACGTTTCATCATAAAAGCTACCACTGTTGGCTATTAGTTTTATGATCATTTCGCGCTCTACAAACAAATTGCAGGCTGGGTGGTGGGCAAAAAACGTCTGTCATTCAATCACAAATATTCCGACTTTGACTGTCGAAATAAACGAAAATTTCTTCCCGCGAAACGCAAGAAAATGCGAGAAATCTATTATTATTTGTATATCTGTTCTTCAAGTCAAATCAATGAATAGGAGTAAAAAAAAAGGCGACGGAATTTGTTTTAACCCATCGACCTAACTATGTGAATAATAAAATAACCTCAAAATTCTATTTTCGTTCTATTTGAGAAAATTGATTTGAGAAAAACATTTTAATGAAATGAAAAATAAAAATCGAAGAAAAACATTCATAAAAAAATGTTGTTTTTGTCCATTAATAAAACATTCTATTTTCGGCACGGATGCGAAAAGAAGAAAATTTAAAGGACGACATTTTTCCAATTTTTGCTAAAAAAAAGTTCAATAACAAGAATAAAAATGGAACATTTCTAATATGCCGAGCGCATTTTTGTGCCGCATTGAAGTGTTCAAGTTGAGCAACAAATAGAAAAATGCGCTTAAAAGTGGTGCATCAGTTGCATATATGCAACAATGAACATTTTGTTGTTAAAAATAAAATTCAAACACACAACACTTCAACCATACGCCGCGTCGCGACATTGAGCTCGTTAAAATCGAGAGAGAAAAGTGTTCTATAAATAAAAACTTCAAATGTTTTCATGAGAACTGTTTTCCCTTCTGTCACTGGGTGTGTAAAATGTTGACTATATGTCGTGAGTTAATAGTGCATTAGCTGATGATGTATCGACAACAACAATAACAGAACTATAATAGCATATATAGCAAGTGTTAAAAAAAATCTGTTTTCATGTCATCGCCGTCACTTTGAGATATTTCGTGATTTTTCAATATTTTCCTTCTCTCATTTTTTAATGTCATCTCATAACTGACTGCACATGACTCAACTATTTAAATTCCATAGCTAGGGAAAAAAATTCAACGTGCCTGTGCGACTTAAAACTTTCACATGCTTTGTGTCTCCGCTATGAATCATGTTGTATTTAAATGATGCATAAAATTGGCCTCCTACTGATCTGCAAAATTACACAGAATGTCAACAGAACCTGATATACGAAACAAATCTCAAAACTGAGAAAAATAAGTCGATGATTTGCGTCATTGCATTGCTTTTTTTTTCTTTGCTGATGCAATGAAAAGATATTAAAAAGATAATTTTAAATTTATTTTCGTTGGTGTCAAATAACAAAATAAATGATGCCAATTTCTGGATTCACCTCATTGGCCATTTCCACACGACTGATTTCATTTGCGAAAGCACTCTTGCGACATTTCTTGAGATATCTTTTTGAAAGATGCCGAATATTGAGATTAATATTAATTCTCGTTTCTGTTTTTTTTTTCTTTGCACTCTTTGCAGAAATGGCTCGCGGCTCAATAGGACGTGAACGTATGATATCAGGAGTTGTTGGTGGTATAACGACATCACATCAATCGCCTGCCCACCAAGAAGACCTCAACAATGAACTGTTGGCGGTAAGTCTTGAAAGTTCTATCATTCACAATGCCTTGAAACGTTTCAATCACTTCGATATCTAATTATGAATTCTCATCATGCCGATTGTCGGTGATTGGTGATTTTGAACACCTGTTAAATTCTTCTTATATGATTTTGAGGAATTTTGACCCTTTTTTTAAATGATTTATTATTTTGCGATTGATCCATAAATGGATTTCGTTGAATGACCGCAAATAGTCATCAGTTAATTAAAAAAAAATTCAATTAATATTCGAAAAGCAATTGCACAGTATTAATGCGCTTCAATTTTAGCTTGTGTGGGAGTGTCACTTGTGCAATTTTGTGGCAAACAACACTCGAGACAGTGTGTTAACCCAATAAATTGTCGATTGAACATTTTTTTTTTCTTTATTGAAAATTGCTTTTTGATTGGTCAATAAAAAATGCTTTACGGTTTTGTAATTTCTTTATGCTGAAATGAAAATAAATCGCCAGAACGTGATGGCGATTGGAAATGGAAATGTTGTGACACTTATTTGGGTGCCTTTGATTTTAAGTTATTCTAAGGATATTTCTTCTTTTTTTGGGTTGCGCAATGATTTTGGACTGTTGACAGTTTTATTGGCAACATTGAATAGGATAATTTGTAGCCGAGGCATGATTTGAAATGGACTTAAAATTGCACCTTTGCGTGAACTTGATTCATTGCTCTCGCATCCAAATATTACTTAAACTGTTGACATCTTTTCGAAATATTATGAAGAACAAATTTGTTGTTTTTATTATTTAAAGCGGGAGAGATTAAAATCGGATGATCAAGTCATTATAAAGTCATGTTACACATTTTTCCCACAGTAATAACAATAATAATAATCTACTGACATTAATTCATGGCTTGCTACTTATTGCCTTCCCCACTTTGCTCTAAATGTCAGCTCGCGATATGAATGAATGAAAAGCAGACTCTCGATTTTTCTTCAATGGCAAGTGAAAAGTTGTGTGGGAAAATTTCATTTATTTATTTTTTTTATTAATTTCGTTGAATCTGGTCTTTTTTTTTTGAAAAATGTATTTTCTTTCAACAAGTGACTCCATGCGCGGGAGGAGAAAGCAAAAAAAAATTGTTATGGGCTGTCGCGATGCTAATGGTTTGTTTCGCTATTTTATTTGAATCATAAATTTTGAGAAAATTAATTTTTTTTTTGTTGATGTTTTGATTTTACTCGTTTTGCGACATCTTCTAAGAATGTTTTAATTAATAAAAATGAATTAGTTGACAAAATTTTGCAACAAAGCGAAAAAATTATTGGCGCAATGGCGTCGAGAAAAAATAAAGAAAAAAGAAAATCTATTTTTATTTGTAAATTTTCTTCTGAATCATAAAATTGTTTTTCATGGGAAAATCCAAAATAAAATTTTCTTCTTTGGTAATTTTTCTTCTTTCAGCTTCGGAGAGAACAAGAACTACAACAACAAAAACTTTGGCGCGAATTTCAAGAGCAGAAAAAGGAACTTGAACTTCAGCACAAGATGCAAATCGAAACGAAGCTTCATGTAAGAAGACATCATTTTTTGTTAGTTTTTCTTCTCGCATTGCTTTGTCTCTCTTCGCTATTTCTTCATTTTTATTTTCCTGTCTTTCTCTCTATAATTATTTTTTTTTTGCGACATTCATCTTGAGTATTTTCTTATGTTGAGATAAGTTGCAAATCTTCGGGAAAAAATTTTCATTAAAATTTAGCTGACTTTGAATTTTTGGTCACAAAATTCTGAGCAGGATCAGAGCACAGCGAAAATATTAAAATTGAAAGGATTGAAGCGTTTAGAGCTGAAAATCAATTTCAATCCAATGAGCATTGATCGAATTCCTTACTATGCGATCCAATAGCACACGCTCCAAGTTTCGTTATTAAATGCTTGGTCTATCTGGAATAATGAGAGTAAATGGACCAAATCCAAAGCTCTGATAAAAAAGACATCTCCAATATTTCCCGGAATTTTCTCCGTTTTATGTTGTTACCTTTTTTTTTTTTGGTTTTTCGTTTTTCTGTCCTTAAAAATCATTCCTTTGTACCACCAATCATCACTATCTATAGTTTGCGGCAAATGGCGTATTCCAGGAATTGCAATTACAACGAATTGCAGCCGAGCAGCGAAACTTGGAAGAGCAACAGAGACGAGATCGCGAAGCTCAAGCTGCAGCACAAGCAGCGGCAGCAGCAGCCGCCGCAGTTAGACGAAATAATGAACGACACGAGTGCAATGCGAACGCTAGTCAGGATGTCAAACAGACATTAAAGGTAAATTGCATTAATTTTAATTATTCACGCGTTAAATATTTTTTATGGTCTCTCAAATGTGTCAATCATTTTATTGCTTCTTTTTCTGTTTATGCTACTTCGCAGTCATTTCTGATACAGAAGAAAATTGAGAAGGAGAAAGGTCAGAATGCCACATGGAATAGAAATTTGTAAGTACCTCGTGCAAAAGTTCAGAATTAACCTTTAAGTGTCCAATTTGAGATCTAATTGATTGCATAATTCAAACTGTCATTCCTTCTCTTTTGCAGAGGTGTCGTGAAAAGTTCATCGGGCGAATCATTGCCAGCTGGAGCAAGTGCTGCCACAGCTAGTTCACATCCATACAAAATTCCACCGCCACCGTCAGCGATATCAAAATACGATTCCGATTTTCCACTGCGGAAAACAGGTAAAATTAATTATTTTATATTGTTCGTCGAAATGTGATTTTCTGGCGCCCTCTTTATATTTACCTGTATATTGTTTGTCGCTTTTTTTTCCCCCATAAACGAATATTTTGTTTTTTTTTTTTTTTTTATATCAACAAATTTAACTTTTCAATGTGTGATTTGTTTTTGATTAATTAACAATTATTAAGGAGGTTGACTTTTTAGTAAAACAAGTGTGTCGCATGCTGAAAAATAACTTTTGGATGGACAGTAAAAAAAAAAATTGTTTATCCAGAGCTTTCATTGTGAAACAACCTGAGAGAAATCATCAGATTCTGATTCAATTATTATTATTTTTCCAACGAGCAAAAAAAAAAAACAACCAAAAATTTTCATTTTCCTGTTTTTATTTTCTTTTCGTGCGCCATCAAATCAATATTGAAAAAAAATAAAAAATCACAAAAAAATTATTCCAAAATATAAAATTCATTAAATTAAACTTCCCTCATAAAAACCAAACACAAATTCCAAAAACACGCACACACACACATACACAATAAATTATCAATCGCAGCATCGGAACCAAATTTGCTGAAGATTCGATTGAAGCAAAATATTGAGCGAAAAGCACGCGCAGGACCATTGGCAGCGCGCCGTCAAGAACGTCTATTGCTCGCCCATCAGCGACGTTTGCAGAAACAGGCATTAGCACATGTTACAAGTATGTAGATGTTATTAAGAACCAAACAAAAAAAAAAATAAGATCTATAATTAAGGCCATCGCATTCCATCATCTGAGGAGAATTAAATTGATTCATTGGATGAACGGAATGTGAATGGAAAATTTTCTTTCTCTCCTCCTGTCTCTGCCGGAATCTGATTAAAAAAAAAATCATATCTCAAAATGTCTTCAATTTTTATCTTTAGCATGGTTTTTACAATTATTTTACACGATGATAAGAAGCAATAGTTCCATTGTTTATAGATGATTTAGTCTCCTTAATTTAGTTTCTTTTCTTTTTTTTTTTTAATTGTGTGCTAATTAATTTTTTTTTGTATCGATTTTTCCAAATGATGGAAAAAGAAGTCTTAAGAGATTGGCACTTGGATGGAACTAATTAAACTAACAGAATTTGATGAGATGAACCCTGATATTACTGTTTCTGTTGCCGGCGGCGCGATTAATTCAAATAAGAAATAGTATAAATTTGAATTAATTGCTCTCTGACTTCATGACTTCATAAATATTTATTTCCTTTTACTTTAATGCATTTGATGAACTAACTAATTATTGTCTTTTTCGATTTTATTCCATTTCTTCTTGCAGATTGTAATAGCAACACACCCGATTCGGGACCAAATTCACCGCCAACAATGGGTAGTCGCGGTTCGCCAACGAGCGCACCAATACAGGAAGAGAATGAAGATCCTCATTATAATGGTGCCGCACGCGCTAATATTAATGATTTGCAACTATTCAGCTCACCATCAATGCCCAATATCTCACTCGGTCGTCCACATTTGTCCAATCTACATGCCGCCAATTTCGTGAGTCCGACATCCATCGAGAGCTTGCATGATTACTACAATTTTGTATGTTCATCACAGGTTCTCATGTCACAATTGCGTGCACCATCACAGACAATGCTAGGCCATCAGACTTCTATTCCAGCGCCATATCTGATACCACAATTGGAATTAACGGAAGCACAAGCCCAAGCAGCAACAGCTCATCTTAATCACATGCAAGCCGTCGCAAATTCCGTGGCGGCAGCTGCGGCGTATGGACAACAGCCTCAACAGCAACAACAACAACCGATCACTGATGCACAAGTTGCACAAGCGAGATTACACAAACCAGGTCATCGACCTTTGGGTCGTACACAATCAGCTCCATTGCCACTCGGACATCCAATGTTGACAGGAACAGCAACAATCAATATTGGTCAGACGCACTATGAAAATTCTGAAGCCGAGCGACAAGCTTATGAGCAGCAAATGATTCTGAAGCAGAAAATTCGTCAAACGGCATTATCGCGATCAAATACACGCGAACAATTGAAAGAAGAAGAACCTGGTGAAGTAATTGATTTGACAGATAAGAAGCAACCACCGCGAACAGTAATAACGAACAGTGTCATAACATCAACCTCACAATCGATCCCACACACGGTTGACGATCGAGTTCGTAGCGAGTACCTGCAGAAACAGCGTGAAATACTTTTGCGTCAAACAATGCAAATGCCCGGCGCTATTGAGGATCCTTATACGCGTCAACCATTACTCCGTCCATTGTCGAGAACACTTTCGAGTCCATTGGTGCATGTTGGCCATCCGGGTTTATCAGCTGGCATAGTAACAAGTGGATCAGCAAGCTCCTTGCATTCATCTGATAACGGACATATGATGCTCAACTCTGAACCTCTTCCGCCCCCCGTGAATCTCTCAATAAATCACCGAATTTATGAAAATGGCTCGCCGAACGTCATCAAAACGGGCTTGGCATTTGATAGTGTGATGCTGAAGCATGCATGTGTATGTGGTGATAATTCATCACATCCGGAACATAGCGGACGTTTACAAAGCATTTGGGCACGTCTCGTTGAGACACATTTAGCAAATCGCTGCGATCGTTTGCGATCGCGAAAGGCAACACAGGAAGAACTTCAAGTTGTTCACACCGAAGCTCATTCGATGTTATTCGGAACCAATCAGATTAATCGACAAAAATTAGAAGCATCGCGTGCTAGCTTTGTGCGACTTGCGTGCGGTGGTGTTGGCGTTGATTTGGATACGACATGGAATGAAAATCATACGGCAGCCGCTGCTCGTATGGCAACTGGATGTGTTATTGATTTGGCATTTAAGACAGCAAAAGGTGATAATAAAAATGGATTTGCCGTCGTACGGCCACCAGGACATCATGCCGAATCGGGACTTGCAATGGGATTCTGTTTCTTTAATTCTGTTGCAATTGCTGCGCGCTTATTGCGCTTGAAAATGCCAGAAATTCGACGCGTTTTAATCGTTGATTGGGTGAGTTGTGATAAATTTTTCATCATTAAATAATCCAGTTCCTAAATCGATTTTCCTATTTCTCAAGGATGTTCATCATGGCAATGGCACACAACAAATTTTCTACGATGATCCCAGTGTCCTTTACCTATCCATACATCGACACGATGATGGAAATTTCTTCCCAGGCACTGGAGCTTCTACGGAATGTGGTAGTGGAGCTGGTGTTGGATATAACGTCAATATTGCGTGGTCTGGTGGGTTAAATCCGCCACTTAGTGATGCAGAATATTTGGCAGCATTTCGTACTATTGTAATGCCAATCGCACGAGAATTTGCACCAGACATTGTTCTCGTGTCAGCTGGATTTGATGCAGCTTGTGGACATCCAGCGCCACTTGGTGGTTACGCTGTATCACCAGCGTGCTTTGGACATCTTACCAGAGAGCTAATGCAATTGGCTGATGGAAAGGTATTACATAAATTTATAATTCTCGTGATGTTTAAAGATACTTATTATTATTCTTGTGCAACAGGTGGTTTTGGCACTTGAAGGTGGTTATGATCTTCCAGCAATCTGTGATTCAGTTCAGGAATGTGTAAGGGCATTGCTTGGCGACAAACCAGCACCAATTATTGATGATGAATTGAGTCGTCCACCATGTCCATCAGCAATTGAAACGCTTCAGAAGACGATTGCAATACAAATGGGACATTGGCCATGCGTTAAACAGCTTGCTCATACCGTTGGATTCTCAGCCGTTCGGGCACTGAATAGCGAACATGAAGAATCTGAAACAGTAACAGCTATGGCTGGATTGTCCATGCAACCACCAAATAGGTTTGTTATTTGATAAACCAAATGAATCCTAATTGCTAAAGTTGTAATTTATTTATTTTTAAGACTCTCCGATATATCCCGCGATGATTCAATCGATGAACCAATGGACCAGGATCAGGACGATAAATAAATGAATCAAACAGATAAGATTAAAAAGGGTACAAAACACATACACACACACACACTTTTAGAACAGACAAAAGCTGAGCTTGATAGTAAAATTACGACTGAGCCATGCGATGAAAAATGGTTCTAAATTGCTTAACTAAAACAAATTAACATTTGAAATCAGGGAATACAAATTTTAAAGAAAAAAGAAAACACAAAAAATGTAATCTTTTTTTTTTGTTAATTTTAATGATGAATTTAAAAGAAAAAAAAAAGTTGAAAACTTTTATGAAACGTTCAAATTTAATGGGACGAAAAAGAAAAATATTTTTCGGGTTCCATTGCCCGATTTTGGTGCCAGGTCTTTGGTGGATCGAAAATTTCAAATGGAAGGAATTTCATTTTATCATTCTGAAAATGAATTATAAAGGCTGCACTCTGGGGCCAGCGATGGCCTTCTTTGACCGTGATTCTGTTGATTGTGAAGCAAAAATAATGTTGAAACATTTTGTTTTCCTTCTAAAAATATATTTTTTTCAGAATTCGGAATCCATTGATGGACATTGGAAAAAAAATTATTTGTTTGTTGTCGGAATCGTCTCGTTTTCGGAGATAATTCACCTTTTTTATGGATTCAAAATAGTCATAAGTAAAAGAAATTGGCTACTTTGTAGTCCATCAATGAGATTCCAAGAATAACAATATCTAAATAACAATTCTCTGTTTTTATCTGATAACTGAGCTTTTATGTTTCCATCTCACAAATTTACACGCGTTGAACAATTTTTTTTTTTGCACCACATACCCAATTATGTCAATTTGCTCAATCTCATATTGTCGCTTATTCTGTAACATCAATTTTAGATCTTTCTATGCGAAGCATAATTTGAATTGGCTTAACATTAATTTTCCTCCAAACTAAGTATAAATCCGAAAGCCCATCGAATGGGGGAAGAGATTTATGAATTTTAAATGTTTGAGCCTTAATGTTAAAACCAACGAAGAATAAACTACAAAAGATAAGAAAAAAAAAATCGTTTACATTTTTTATGTGATTAAAAGTGAATCATATACATGGACCTAAACAAAAAAGAAGAAGTTACAACACAATTTTAATCAACAATTTTCACGGGAAAAAAAAGAATCGCTTTAGATAAAAAACAAATTATTCTATGACGCTTGGAAGTTGTCATGTGATAACACCAGATGTGCATATTATCTCTTGTAATACCCCATATGCCCACATGCAGTCCCACTCGCGCGACTATCGAAACGTCGCAATAACCAGAAATAAATCATGATTTTTAGACACAAAATAAAGTAAATTAAAATATTTATAATGGATAAAGAATATTTATATAGATGTTCATTGTTTAAAATTTAAACACAGAATAACTGGAAAACAAAACTATAATATTTGAAAATCCTAGAAATGAAATTGTAGGTACAATACAATGTTCAACGGAAATTTCTATTTATAATGGACAGTAAAATATGAATATGTTATGAAAAACATTTTTAATAATGGATGAAAAGTTTCTATGTTTGTTGTAAAATTTACACATGAACACAATCACATAAACATATGCATACTTTTTACGATCGTTGAATAGAAATTTATGATTTGAAGTCAATGAAGATATGCAAGTTAAGAATTCAACCAATAAGATAATCTTGTTTATGGAATTTGATCGAACATTTTTGAATCAATTCGAATGTTAACTTTTTATGAGTTCTTGAAGCGCTTCTTGGGAATGTTGAATATTTTCAATTAAAAAAAAAGAATTGTTCCATCCTCGGCTTGCACTGAAGCTATACCGCTTTATATCCAAACTATTAATAATTTTCCTGACGAAAAGTAAATTTTAAGTCGAGCTATACTAATCACTCTGCTAAGAACTGAATTAATTATTTTGTGAATCTAACCCAAATAAGTAAAATAAATAATCCCGCCATCCACCCACAATGAAACTATTAAATGTTTATAAAAAAAAACTCAATAACGAACTAAACGAATTCTGGTAATTTGCTGTTTAAGTGTTTAAGTCAAGAAAATCAAACAGTGTATGATTATTATAGTTTAAAACAAATATATTTGAGGAGAAATCTTCTTTGTAAAGGATTTTGAAAATCATGTGCTGGTCACTAATTAAGCTTTTTAATTTTCACAAAAATTAATAACGTTTAAGTTGTATACCGAATTAAGTCAATTAAGTTTTCTAAAAAAACAAAAATTATATTTCTATCTTCATTCGCCAAAACTTGTTTCTCTCATCGACTTTCTTAGAAATTTACGTTTTTATTTTCTATATTATATATAAATATATATTTGCAATCAAATGTATGATGTTACTTAATGATGATGTTTCTAGTGATTCAGTTGTTGAATATACACACAAACAAACAAAAAAATGATTGCGAAATGACAAAAAAAAAAAAAGTTGACCTTTTTTTGGTGCATAAAAAAGTTTTCTGATTTATTTCTAGTTCCATCCTTCAGTCATTTAAATTTTAAAAATGCTTTCCTGAACGTTTTCGTCCCCAAATATAAAAAAAAACACAATGTTTGTATCACTGGATGAAGCTGTTGAATGTTATTGACTGTTTTACCTATACACAAAAAAAAACTGCGGAAAACTTGTAATTTTCCGCCCAAAGATCCAATTTTATTATGAAGGCTGGACTTGCCACAATACAATGTCCTGGCGACGATTTTTAATGCAAGATAAAAAAAAAAAACACTTTTTGATGATACAAAACGCATTTAACTTGAGAAGAAGAAAAAGAAAACAGAAATACTTTTATTCGCTTTAATTGAATCTCAATACACTTACACACACACACACAAAACAACAAGAAACAAACACAACAAATTTTAAGGACTATAGATTTTAACGACTTCAAGAAGAAGAAATTTAAGTAATGAAAGCAAGCAAAAGACATTCCTTAGAACGATTTACCTAACGACAAGAGGAATAATTCTTTAATTATGTCTGTAATAAAGAGATTTTCACAAATGATGCCAGTTGATTTTTGGGTTTTTTGACATCCCTTTCTTCACCATGTCCGAAAAAAACAAATTTTTTTTAAGGATGTCAAAATTTTTGGAGACATCCCATTGTTAATAGAAGCTCCCTTAATTTGCAAGATGTTGTTAAAGAATGATTCCTAAAAATCCCATCTCTTTATAAACACACAGATAAAAATTACCAACGATTAGAGAACAATTAATCGAAAAAAAAAAAAAAAAAATTATTAATTAATTGTAGCTTTATTTGTACAACCGATGAGAAAAAAAAGCTGTTGAAAATTGTGCAACAAACAAAAAAAATTCTTCTTTTCAAAAGTCCGTTTGTAAAATGTTTCATTTCTCTCTGATGGAAATGGAAAATGTTTAAATAATTATTATTTTTTTGATTGATGAAGTCAGATTGAATTATATTTACATGCAAAAATCGATGTAATAAAAACTGATAAAAAAAACTTTAGACGATGAAAAAAAAAATAAAAAAAAAATGCGAAAGTGAAATTTCAGGTAATTTTATTGTAAAATTCTTAGAGAATATTTCTGCAAAGATAATTTTTTCTAGAAGTTCCTTGTGATTGGATGTTCAAGGAAGTATCCTTTTGACTCAATGAGCTTTTCACCGAGTTTCTTGAAATTGTGTTCGTTCGTTGCATATTCTCCATCATCAATTTCCGTTGCGATTCTCAAAACTGTTTCCATTCCATAAAGAGCAAAGCAACCGGCTGTCATTACTTCTTGATCAGCGTTTCGCAAACCAATACAATATGATCGAGATGCTCTAGCAATTGACGCTAACATTGCATAACAAAGCGTTGCAGCATCAGAGAGTTTCTCAATTTCAACTGGATGCTCAACGACTTCAGGTCCGTGACGTCCAAGAACTATTTCGGTTGCAGCCTTCAATCGCAATATCGACTTTTCTAAACAGTAAGCTGCCGGATCGAGCGATGGATGAAGATGGAACTTCAGATTTAAAGTCATTTTCGGTCGCTGGATGCTTTGCTTAAATATTCTATTAAAGATAAAGGCAGGATGATCGAAAGGATTTCTGACTTGTTTGATGGTATCATTGCACGCAATTCCAGCGTGATTCAGTCCCATTAGACCAATAAATAATTTAACAGAATTTAGTGTTTCGCCGGTTGCTGCCAGCTGAAGTCCATCACGCAGCAGCCTCTCAAATGGTTCACTTTTCGACACAGCTTCCCCAGCAATCATGTGCAGCGGCGTGTTAGTGAATGAAGTTAACATTTCTAATGCGAATGCCTTGATCATCGCCGCTTCAACGTTCGAATCTTGATCTTCGTAAATATCCAGCAGACCAGATGTCATGAACAGCATGCTCTCCAAAACATAATAATTGCATGTCAACATGCCTAATCGTTCTCGTACATTTTCCATTTCTTTGAAATTTGATGGCTGGGTTTTTGTGTTTATGGTGTAATCCGTGAGACTTTGTAGAATAGGTTTCATAATGCCGGTTAGAATTTGAGCACCGCAGCTCATTCGCTGTTTGCGCAATAAAGACAATCCCGATTTAAGGTTGTCTTGAAATTCGAAACCAAATGAATTTACTGAAATAAATTGAAAAATAACATTATTGATTCCAGTGACGCAAGGCAAGGAAGATAACTTACTTTTAGGAAGCTCAACATCATTGAATGACACTGTGACCTGCTGGAAAAGATTCTCGCCATATCCAATTGTTTGATTGACGTTCACGATTGATACGCCTGGAGTGTTTCCTTCAACAAGAAACACATTTATAGTGTCTTGAAGGTTACCGATATGGTCAACAGTTTCAGACGATGCCAGAACCACAAAAAGTGTTGTGTCCTTATCACGAATATTCACAAATGTTTTTGTTCCATTTAAGATCCATTTACCGGTATCATCTTTAAATGTTGCTTGGGTAACAAATATCTTCTTAGGATTTGTACTAGCACATGGCTCATGATTGCATGTTACTCCAACTAGCCCACCAGCTTCCAGTTTTGGTAGGAAATAATGTTTCTGGTCTTCATTGCCATGTTCATGAATAAGTTGAATCACTTCCTGATGGCTATTTAGAAAATTATTATAACTGGGAACTTTTGATTCGGGTCCACTGTAACCATAGAGAAGCTCCGTTAGAGTTGATGTGTTGTCGCGGAAGCTCCCAAATGTTTTGAGTTTCTGAAAATTGGCTGGATCATCGGGATTTTCGAAAACTTCACTTTTAAGAAATCGTTCATAATCGTCCTTCCGTTGATAAACTGTTTGAAGCACTTCGAGATCTACTATCACTTCAGGAAATGCTAAAAGTTCCGTGTCCACCTTGCCAATAAACAAATTTTTCACTAATGGCTCTCTTTTTGGTCTTTTATTATGGATCTTGATTGCGTCATACTTTGCCTGTGATTGTACCATCTCTGCATTTGTTTGACCGCTTGGCGATGATGTTATGCATCTGTAGACATTGTTTATTCGTGCACGAGGGATGATTTTTATTAATCGCAACATTTTATGTATTATTTATTTTAGTTGCTCAGTATTCATGCACTAACACATTCAAAATGTTGAGCGTTTTCAGAATAAAGTAATTTTTTTTGACACAAGCAAACAAAAAATTATCAAAATAAAAATCGATTTTCATAAATCGGAAAATCAACAAGTGAAAATGGAAAATCAGCAAAACTCATGGACTGATGAACTGCTGACCTGTTCACTAACAAGTTGTGGATATTCGTTGAATCAATTGTATCTTCCAGATGGAAGAATAAAGGAAAGCCATCCAAGTTTTGATAAGAAATGTTACTGTCAAGATTCAGACAAGTGAGAAATTAAAAACAGAATCTAGCTAATGAAAACCTCCATAATCAAGCTGACAAAATCTAATTTCCAGCTCTCTTTATTTGATCTGCTCCGGTCATAATGGATCGTCAGTATCAGATTTTGCATTATCGCGGATGTCTGCTGATATCCTTCTCGGTGGACAATTGAATCAGCCAAGCAAATCGGATGAAGAAATCCGAGAACTATTAAAACAAACATACATATCAGCTGAGAAAGGCTACAATACCAGCATTGATAATTTGCTTGCGACGAAGCAACAACTTCAGTTTCAAATTCTCGATTTGTCTCAATATGAGATTTCCCAAAAGTACCAAGATGTCTTGAATCGCTTGAATACAATCAATCGCGACCTCAGCGTTGGGGCATCGGTTCTTATCGGATTGATAACTAATAAAAAATTGTATATCGCTAATGTTGGAATTTGCCGGGCATTGTTGGTGAAGAACGATGTAAAAAATGATGTTTTACGTGTTATTCAATTGACAATCGATCATGGATTGTGGACAGAAGAAGAAGCGCTGCGATTATGTGGTTTGGGTCTGGACACGAATGCTCTTCAATCGGAAATTTTGACAACGCGATGCATCGGAAATTACTTAGGCAAAGGCGGTTATAAAGATTCTGAATCATTGTCACAATCATTTGACGAGCCGATTTTAAGTGAACCGGAAGTTGTTGGACCAATTGTGCTAGATGACTCGTGCCGTTTCTTGTTGCTGTTGTCGGGCGGATTGTGTAAAGCATTATCGGAGCTTTTCTCGCATGATCTTAACATTGTCAACAAAGAATTAGTTCAAATTTGTATTGCACAATTTAACAAGCAATCGACACTTGTTGGTGTTACACAATCTGTTGTCAATCACATTAGTCAGTTGCATCACGATTTATATATGAAAACAAAGTCTAGTGGTGGTACTTGTTTCAATTCGCGCGATGACATGACATTGCTAATAAGAAACTTTTCATTTCCGATGCCAAATTCAATTGAGCAGCGTGACAACAAATATTCAACATCGTCGTCGACTTTATCGGGTGGCATCGGACAAATTGAGACAAATACTTCCTATTCATCAACAAATTCTAGTGGACGTGTTAATTATAGCTCTGTCTTTACAGAGCGCAAAACTAAGCCATATGTTTCTTTTGAAGAATATTTTGAGAATGTTGATAAAGCTCGTGAACGTAATGAACTTCCAACTAATATCGATTTCGATTGAAAATTGAACAATAAACTTTTATTATGTTTTACAATTTTAAAATTACAACTGATAATAAGAAAAACAATTTAAAGAATGTTACTGATGCAGCTCCTCCGGGTGTGGTTGTCTCTGGTATTTGCGTGGTTATAGATTCATAATTACTAAAACATTTTTCGAATAAAATTGAACTATTCGCTATGTCAATAGGCTCAAAGTTGTGACTAATGCATTGATTAAATTGCAATTGAAGATAACGCAAATTTGGCAGCACTTCGAAAATATTTCTTGGAATTTTATTAATTTTATTTTGCATCAAAAGTAAAATTTCCAATTGCGGTATTTGCCCAAAGACTTCAGCATTTATAGACTGCAATAAATTTCGATTTGCACTGAGCCCGGTGAGATTCCGATTGAATGTAAAAGTGTTAGCTGCAAATTCTTGAATGATGTTATCGTCCAAATTAAGTTCCTTTAAATTGGTTAAAGACGCAAATGTTCGCTCGTGAATTTGATCAATTTGATTGTTTCGCAACAACATTAATGCCAATTGTGTATTTTGATTGAAAGCATCCTCACTAACTGTCGAGATTTCGTTGACGGAAAAATCAATAATCAAAAGATCTTTCATTGCATTGAATAAGTTTGAATCAATCGTCTTCAGCTTATTGCCAGCTAAACTTATTTGTTTCATGCTTGTTAAATGCTGAAAGACTCCCTCCGTCAATGTTTCAATTTTATTGAAATCCAATCGGAAGTGCCAAAGCTTTGTCATCGATACAAATGTTGATGCATTGATGGATGAAATGTAGTTATCCTGAAATTCCAGCATTTCCAAATTTATCAATGGCAGCAAAATTTGTGTATCAATTTCTGTGAATTGATTATTGGCAAGGAAAAGTCCCAAAAGCTTTGATTGCGATTGAAAAATTCGTGACGGCAAAGTTACAAAATTATTTTTTTGCAGCGTTAACAACTCTAAATTCACAAGCGGCGTAAACACGTCTTCCGGCAAAGTTGTCAAATTATTCTGATCCAAAACTAAATTCTTTAAAGAACTCATTGGAACGAAAATTTCCTTTCGAATGTTTCTTAGTTGATTATTGCCAATGGAAAATGTTTGAAGCACTGAAAGATCAGCAAAAGCTTCATTGTCGATTGAACTAATTGAATTTGATGACAGTGTTATAAATGTCAGTTTTCGACATGCACTGAATGTTCGAGCTGGAATATGTTTAATAATATTCTCATCTAATAGCAAATTGGTCAAATGACTGCAATTGAAAAAAGATGTTTCCGAAATTTCATTCAAAGAAACATTTCTCAAATCTAAGAGAATTAAATTTTGGAATTTTTCAAAAATCAACTTTGGTGGCGCGTAAATTGATGACATAATTATATGTAACTTTTTTACATCTGCATCGTCTTTGCCTTGCAAATGATTCCCATCGATAACGAGCGTATCATTCACGTTAAGAGCCGTCGCGTTTGACAGTTCACAGGTGTAAATAAATGTTTCGTCAATATAGTAACGACATGTTGCAGCATTAATCATACTAAAAGCTGCTGCGAAGCATGTTATGAAAACTAAACTAAAATTCAATTAAAAATCATTAATTTATTAACAAATTTCCTGACAAATAAAACAAAGTTTAACTAACGATTTAATGAACATTTTTAACGGAACACAAAACACAAGTTTACAATTGCGCAAATGAATTATCACTAAACCATGAGTGAAATAAGCATGTTACTTTATTTACAAAATTGAGAAGAGACCTAATCGCGCAATAGTAAACATGATAAGAGCGATATTACTAAAGACAAAATTTTGATTGACTTATCATCGAAGTTCAGGTAATCATCATGAATCATCAATGGTCGAAATAACTTTATCTTAGAAGCTAGGCATCGTAAAGCTCAGAATTCACCGGAAAATTGCGACACATTGCAATTTACGTCTGTCCTGATAAGTAATAATAAAAAAAAACTAAGCATTTTGTATTTGCCATGGTCATTAAGTGCGTCAATTTTCTTATCAGACTTTAATTATCCGATAAACTCCTGATAATGAAATAAAACCAAATTTTCCAAACAATTCATCGAGTTTCATTACAATTTTCAATTAGTCAGCACGTTAAAATCAACAGAAAATATGCAAAAATCCTCAATTATTTTATTAATTTTCGTTACATTTCAAGTTTCTTAAATTAAATGCGCCACATGCGCATTCACTGTAACATGAAATGGTGGATACCCATGCACATTGACAGGCGTAAATGTGACATCAGCAGCGGATGGCATCACAATTAGCGGAGCACATCTTGGTGGACGAACACACGATAACGTCACAATGTTGTCATCAGTATTTCAACAAATGAATTTCATTCCAAGTGCAATTTTTGTGAAATTTCCATATTTGCGAGAACTGACATTGGGATCAGTTCAGTTAACTCAGTTCACTAATAGCACATTTCAACGCTGCAGTCAACTCACTTACATGCTAATTCAGCATAATTTAATAACAACAATTACAGCTCGATCATTTCAAGGATGCGGCACAACATTGTTTTGCAACATCAATTTTGCTTCCTGAAACTTTCACTTTCAATATTGATCTTCGATCGTTGGAGCTTTCAACAAATCAATTGACAAAATTAAACATTCAATTTATTAAGAAATCAGTGCATATCTAAGTCAATAATTTCACAAGTCAACATGAATTTAGTTCAAAATGCTTTGAGAACTATGAGGTGAGCGGCATCTCTACAAACGCTCCAACAACACTCGCTGCGTCGTCAATCGACTTGAAAACTTAAATTTTCTTATCAGTTCTGATAATTGCGATTGCAAAAAATGTTTGAAAATTGATCATAATCGCTTTAGAAAGTGCCGAATGCTTAAAAATTCTCCAAATTAGGACTCAATAACAAAAAATGATATTCAATAAATGAATTTCAAGTACAGTGACACGATTGACATTTAATTAGTGCAATTTCCTGATTTTTTTTATGATTCTGACTCTGATTTACTTAAATACAATTCGACAATCATCAAATGTTCAGTTTTGTGCTTGCGCTGATGAATTGAAGTTCACGATCTTGAAACAAAAAAAAAAATGAATCAAAAGTTTTATTTCTGTTTAATATTTTTGGCATATTTTGAGTGCATTTTAAGTGCAACATGTCGCTTCAATCTTGGTTCATCGGGTTATTTTTGTGAGATAACTAATGCTGTCTACATATCACAGGATTCTGAATTTGTCATCGATGGCACTCACTCACAAGGTAGTTCAAATGATGACGTTACTTATCTGAACGCAACGGCGGAAGTTATTCTCAATTTTATCCCGGAAGTGATTTGTGACACATTTCAAAATATAAAAATCGTTGAGTTAAGACAAGTTCAGCTGAAAGAAATATCTACGGGATTCGCAAAATGTCACAATCTTAAAGTTCTTCGTCTTAGCGAGAACTTGATTGAGGAATTAACAGCAAACACATTTGAAGAGTGCAGAGAACTGAGAGAGATTGACATCAGCTCAAATAATCTCAATCGTATTGATGTTGGAGCTTTTAATGGATTGCAAAAGCTTGAAATTTTGACACTGAATGGAAACAATTTGACAAAAATCGACGAAGGAATTTTTGATTCTATCGTCAATTTGCAGGCTTTAGGTTTGTCACTCAACAACATTGAAAAATTACCAGAGAAATTGTTTCATGCAAACATCGAATTGAAGACGTTGGTACTGCGCAATAACAAAATTTCACAATTACCATTAAAATTATTTGAAAAATCTACCAAATTGTCGACAATTGCGTTGAGCGATAATTCACTGACATCAATCGGCAAATTCATTTTTGCCAATTTGAGTGATTTGCAATCTTTGGAGCTGCACAAAAATTTAATTGAAAATATTAATTCGGAAGCTTTTAACGGACTTACGAAGCTTGAAATTCTTCAGTTGTCTTCGAATAAACTCAGTTCGCTTGCTTCAGCAACATTTAAAGATTTATCAGAACTTTCTGCACTTTATTTGTCTTCGAATGATATTATCGATCTACATCCGGATTTATTCAAATCCCTTAAGAAGCTAAGAGATCTTCATTTGACATCAAATAAAATAAAAGATTTAGATGGAAATATCTTTAGCGAAAATAGATTAATGATATCTTTACAGTTGGGCAATAATGAACTTTCAAGTCCTGATCAGAAATTATTTCGAGAGCTTTCAGTGATAAGATCAATTTCATTAGATAATAATAACATAACAAAGCTTCCAGATGACATCTTCAAATCCAATTCAATTCTTAATAATTTGAATCTTGAAGAAAATATAATTGAAAGTTTGAGCTCAAACATTTTTGCGCCAGTTGCTGAACTGAAAGTACTGTATTTGAGCAGAAATAGAATTAAACAAATTGAGCGAAATTTCTTAGAAATATTGTCTAAGCTAACAACTCTACAATTGAAAGTTAATCTGTGCATTGATAAGGACTTTGGGAAAAACGATATTGATTCTGCTGAATACTTTCTTCAAGATTGCTTCAAAAGTTTTGACGAATTGAAATCCACAACTGAGTTTCCAATAACGACGACACTGAATACAACAACAGTGCCTTCAACAACGACAGAAATCCTAACAACGACAGAAACTCTAACAACGACATTAACAACAACAACATTACCTCAAACGACAAAGATCATAGACACCACGACACAGGGAGCTTCCACAATTTTCTCATCTTTCCTTGTCAATATGTTGTTTGTCTTAAATATTTTCATTACATATTCTTCCGATCTGAACTTGGCCTGCATGTAGGAGTATGGCTATTAAAGCTCCTGGGAATAGCATCGAAGAAGAAATTAGAATCAATAAAAAAAGGATCCTGATCCTGAATATACATGAAAACTTATCCGAGGCCCTTTCTCGGATGCCTTTTCTCAGAATTGATATGATTACGAGCTGTAAATAATGAATAAATAAAACTGAAATATGTTAAAGTAAGCTTTTGAGTTTCAACTTTTCTTTTTTAAATTTAAGCTAAATTTATCGTGTAACAACAATTAACGTAAAAAAATTAAAACAAAAAAGATGTCAAAATTCAGAGCCAATGACGATCCATTTGAAGTAAATCCAAAGCAACCGAGCTGCAGATGTAAACGACCAACAATGTGCAATCCTTGTGGTGACAAATGTATGCCAATTTGTGGCATGAAAAATCCAAATTTAACATGTCGTCCAGGTGGCCGTCCATGGGGAAGAGCAACAGGTCCTGTGTGCTTTAAAGATGGACGATGGATTGCGGCAACAAAGAAGATCTCGTTATGCGCTCCAATTCGTATTAAAGGACGCAAAAAGGAAGGTTTACCATACGGCTTTGGAATTTACGCTCGTCACATTTATCCTTATGGACTTCCATGTAAAGGAAATTTTTGTTTACCTAAACCAAGTTGTAACAAATGCTTCTATCCCATGTTGCCAACAAAGCCAGGAAAAGTTTATAGTTTCTATACATTCAACAATCGTGGACCACCCTACACTTGCCCGCGTCCTTGTATTTGTTAAAGAAAAATTGAAGAAAAACAAAATTAAAAAAAAAATTCGTAAAAATTATCCAAGAAGTTATTTTTGTATTTCAACCATCATTTCCGCAAAATGTCGCTAAATGCAATAATTGTAAAGTTCCCAAATTGATTATTTTAGTGGTCATAAAATTCGATCGATCAATAATTGATTGCTCTATATCTGATAAGAAAACGCGACAATCGATTATCTGAAAAAAAAAAAATCCCGAACTTAATTGTCTTCACAATAAATCAATAATAGCATTAATATACTTTTTTATTGCTTTATTGATAGCTGGAAACATCTTATAAGCGAATGACAATTATTAAATGTCAGTTCTGTTCCTGCGCTTACCTGAAAGAGTCGAAAACATTAAAGAAGGCAAAATGGTACAAAAATTATTTTTTATTTTGCTAATTGTCGTGACGATAAGTGAAGTTTTGAGTGCAACATGTAAATACAATAACGGACCATCAGGGTATTCATGTGAATTATTGAATGCACAAGTTATAAACAATGTCGACGATATAACCATCGATGGAAGTCACCTAGAAGCTCACACGGATAATGATGTCGTTTATTTGACAACTTCGCAATCCACAATGAATTACATCCCAAAACAAATTTTCAATAAATTTAAAAACTTGGAAATTTTGGAGCTGCAGCAAGTTCAGTTGAAGGAGATTACAAAAGATTCATTTTTTAATTGTGATAAATTGAAGATTTTAAATCTTAGTGGAAATTTATTGGAAAAAATTGGTCCACAAAATTTCATGTCGTGTAAAGCATTGCTGAAAATGAATCTGGATACGAACAATATAAAAACGATGGAACCAAATTCATTTTTTGGATTGCCTGTGCTTCAAACTTTGTTGATTAGTAATAATAACTTGACGACTTTTGATGATACAACCTTCGATCCTCTTAATAGTTTGGCAACTTTGAATTTATCGTTTAATAAAATTGCAATTGTGCCCGATATGCTTCAATGGATGTTCCATTTGGAAGATTTAGACTTGTCCAGCAATCAGTTCGCTGAATTTCCAGATTATTTTTTGGACTATGCTGGGGGATTGCGCATTTTGAACGTTGGTAATAATTTGATTACATCAATCGATGGGAACATGTTTGGGGACATTTTATCAGAACTAGAAACTTTGAAGTTTCATACAAATCAGATAGCTGTTATTCATCCTGATGCTTTTATTCATCTTAAAAAGCTTAACACATTGCAACTTAGCAGCAACAAGATCCGATCTCTTGACTCAAAGATATTCAATAAAAATTCGATGATTTCTTTATTGCATTTAGATTCCAATGCATTCACTGAATTGTCTGTGGATTTATTGAAACCACTAACGAAGTTGAGCTTTCTTAATTTGGAATCAAATGCTCTGGAAGGACTCGATGCTAAAACTTTCGATACAAATGAATTGCTCGAGACAATTAATTTGAATAAAAACAAAATTTCCTCGATCGATGCAAAACTTTTCCAGTCGACGACAAATATCAAAGAAATTTCAATTGCCTACAATAATATTGAAAAGCTTGACGATGCAACATTCATGACGAATAAGAAACTTTTGCAACTCAATTTGGGCAACAATAATATTACAACATTGATGACAAATCTTTTCACGCCGATTACGCAACTCACAGAACTGTATTTGAGTGCAAGTAATATTAAAAATATTCAGCGAAATCTCCTGGAAAGTTTGCCAAATTTGGTAGTCCTCGATCTGAATGATAATGTTTGCATAAGTAGAAAATTCAATTCGGACGACATCAAAAATGCTCAAGAATATCTTGAAAGTTGTTTCACAAATTTTGATGAAACATTTACAACACAAACTTCTACTGTAACATCGCCGACTGCCCCACAAACTACCAGCGGTATAACTACTGCTACTGAGGCACAAACAACAAACGCTGCTTCTACTTCTACGCAGGCACAAACAACAAGTGCTGTAGCCAGCACTTCTCAAACGACACAAACCAACACAGCTTCAGAAACATCGACTGCACCTGAAACTACAGTCCCAGGAAGTAGTACAACATCAGGACAGTTAAGCACTTTATTTCTTCCTACCGATACAACGATTAATGATAGAACAACTGCACAGCCTCCAAACACAACACAAGGAGCTGCTTCGATAGTGTTTTCTAGAATAACTATTGCTTTACTATTGTGTTCTTTATTTTTTTCTCTTTAATTTTATTTAAAAATACATTATTTCAATTTCAAGCAAATATTTTCATAATGGAATAAGTAAAGTGCACAAGATGCCTGTTTTTTTTATTGTCTATGAATTGTTTATGCAATCGTACGATAGCAAAATTAGAAGTCATGGCGATAATTTTTATTTCAGCTCAATTGTCCTCATGTTCGTCAGTACATAAATTCATTACATTCCTGAGTGCTGTTATCAATAAATTTACTTTACTAAATTTTTATTTTGTTTTGCACACAATGGTGCTGACAGCTGATAGCGCACATGGTTCACTCACACAATCAAACATGCACACATGGGTTTCAAATTTGACACAATTGACTATTGCGCAAGTCCTTAAACGGTGAATTTCACGGAGGGAAAATTTAATTTTCGCTTCCATTCGGAAAAAGGGCCTTATAACTTTTGTAAATAAGAAAATTTTCTATCAGTTTGCGATTATTTTTTATTTAATTGCATTTGACATTGTGCCCATTTTACATTAAAACTAGTGTAGCTTGTCAGTTTAGCGCATAGTTCAGTGATGTGATAAGAAATTTATGCGATACAATCAAAATCTAAGCTTAAATATGGAATTGTGAGAAATTTCAGGAAGAAGTCATATATATTTTATACAATTCTCACCGACATCACGCCACCAATGATGAAATTACAATTCAATTATTACCATCTTATTTGTGCAATTAGTGCCATTCTTATTGCCCTCATGTACATTTTTCCAATTATCCTCTATATTTTTCTATTTGCGCTCTATTCCATTATCTTAATCATTTGCGGTGAGTCATCGAAAGATTTTTGTTTGTTTGCGTCATTTGACCTTTAACTTCTATCTTCTTAAAATTTGCAGTCCTTTTTGTGCAATACAACAAATCAAAGTCTACCAATGTCACAAAACCTGTCCAGTCGTCAAATATTCTTTACAATGCTACTAGGTGAGTCATTAAAATTCCACTGATTCTTCATGTTCTAATGAAATGTTGTTATCTGTTATTACGAATTCAGGTCCCGTATGTTTGATGTTCCCAAACGAAACAAGACAAATTTGCCGGTAATTTTTGGAAGAACAGTAGATAGCTTGATTCAACAAATTTTGGATAATGCTTTGAATGATTTTGTAACATGCTGGTTGAGGTAAAAGTAAACTTTATAGTCTCATTGATTTGATAAAACAGTTTTCCTTAAAAATTAATTTAATCATTGCAGTAAAGTTGTATATGATGGCAAAGATTTAATTGACACGTTGCGTGAAGATTTGTGGATTGCGATACAAAAGCTGGTCGATCGAATGCGTAAAATGGATACGCCAAAAGTGCTTGCCGTAGATGTTGTGTCTAAAATTAATAATCATCTTGAAAAGATTCGCCTGATGAAAGAGAACAATGAATTGATGTTCAAAACATCATCATACTTGTCAACTGATGAGAAAGAAATTGAATTTCTAAAGAAAATAAGTGAGATCGTAATTATTCTATTGCTGCCGCGTGGATATTCAATTGCGCCACTGAAGAATCTTTTATGCGAAATTCTGGCATTTAAATTATTTTATTCAACAATCAAAACGATTACGAATCCAGATTATATCAATCAGCAGATTATCGAAGGGATTGAAATGAAATTGTCATCGATAGCATTGAGCCGTAGAAGTTATGAGTACGCGACAAGTTTTCAAGATTTTCTGAAAATCATAAATAATTCCACAAGCATCGATGAGCTCTTGCAAATGAGAGCTTCAATTATCAATGATTTGATGCAAGCGACAACAACACAAAATCTTCAACGAGCCAAGGGAATTGACCTTGAATCCGGATCAACGGCTGGCATGAAGCGGTCAGATATCAATATTGCATTGAAGTTGAAAAAATATATTCAACAGCTGTCATTTGCCAAGAGCCAATGCGAGAAAATTTTGACCAAGTTAGGCTGGGTTGGCAACAATTCAAATGATTTAAATTTGTCACTACAGGACATCTTATCAACGATAGTTGGACGAAAGCACTTTATCATATATCTGGAATCATTGAATGCAGGAAATCTCATTGGATTTTATACAACTGTTGAAGAGCTTAAATTAGCTCCAAAAACTCAAATTCATCAGCTGGGCGCTGAGATTTATTATGCATTCATTCGGCCTAATTTTGAGATAAAATTAGATAAGCATGAACTGAAGAAAATTGAAGGCTTCCTGCTGGGTGATGATGCCAGTCATGAAGTATTTTTTGATATACAAAGAAATGTTTTGAATCTACTTGAGAACAAATATTATCAGCCATTTATTTTGAGCGATGAATATCAAAAGCTAAAGAATTCAATTACAAATGAAGACATAACAAACATTTCGATGAGTAATTTGCGGACGAATTTCGATGGAAATTCACCAGAAGATGATCCCGATGAATATGATACTGGTATGGATCTCACTAATCATTCAACATATGCCAAAAATAAACTCGAACAACTCTCAGAGAAATTGCGCAACAAGAAGAATGCTTACGAAGCATTAAAATCATCGCTTAAACCTGAAGCTCAGGTATTAAATATTCTCGAGAAGGAGATTGAGAATTTGAAGAATGAAAAACGACAACTTGAAGCACATTTATTACGTACTGAGACATGGACGGAGAATTTAGGCAAATGGCGTGCAAATGTCGAAAGCGTCGAAATCCCCGAAGACAAAGATACGCCAGAATTTCTCATTGTGGTGCAAGTGGATGAGATGCCAAAGGAAGCCAAAGAGGATGAAATTTATGAGCCAGATGAAAACATTTCCACCGGATGGGTTGTGTTGCGAACGTTAGATGATTTTCATGAATTGCACAAGAAAATTAGACCTCTGTGCACTCAACTAAAGAGCTTAGATTTGCCATCGAATAATACTTTCATCTTGTTCTTCGGCAAAAGCGATAAGGGATCTTTGGATAAGGCCAAATCACAAATTCAACGCTACCTGAACGTAAGTTGGAAAAAAAAAAAAAATTTATTTTTCAATCATGATAAGAATTTCATCAATTTTTCTCTCTCCCACATTCTCTCTTTCTCACTCGTGCTTTTTTTTATTCCACTCACATCTCCAATATCTTCATAGTTCATCATGGAAAATCCAAAATTGATTGAGTCTGAATTTCTATTTGCATTTTTGAGTCCATCATGTGAGAAATTGAAAACCATCACGCCGTCGCCGAAGAAAGCACGCTTTTTCTCAATTTCGACATTATTCAAAAGCAACTCGAGCACTGATGGAAGAAATGAGTTTTGGGGTGCTCGAGACAACGATGATGAGGACGATTTGTTGCTGGTGTCGGATGGCAGTGAGAACAATAATGATGCAGCAAAAGACACCAAGTCGTCGTCATCGTCATCGTCGAATCTTGAAGACATGAAAGATTCGATTGCTGAGCCAATCTATCATTTATTGAGTGAAATCTTTGACATGACTGGACCGTTTAAGTTTTTGCGAAAGTCTTTAATCTCTTTTGTGCAACTGACGTATGGTGGTACAATCAATCGTCAGCTACGTGATTTGATTTTGGGCTGCTTTGACGAGAATAATTTACATCATTATGCATCGAGCTTGCTGAAGACTTTATGGCCAGCAGACGAAATGGCTACCAAACCCATACCCGAACGAACGGATGATATGAAAGAAATGACTGCACATGCTGCAAAATCAATGGTCATCGATAATATACCCGATATTTTATGTAACTTAGTTGGAGCACAAAATGCAAAAGACGGATCGATGAAAATATTTGAAATCCTTCAGAATGAGATGTACAATAAGCAGCTAATTTATGACCTTCTCGAAGTGTTGTTAGTTGAAATATTCCCAGAAATTAAGAACATTCCGCAGCCAAAGTAGATGTCTCCACCCTCACCTTATTCTAACCCTTAGTATCACATAACTAATTAATCACAGAATTATATTTGTCGTCCCCTTTTTTTCCAAAATAAGTAATCGGCCACAAAGATATGACCCGCAAAATTATGGAATCTATTTTATTATGTATGAACTTAAGGCAAACATATCTAGTCGCAGGATGAGATTATTTAACCGGAAAATTATTGCATGATATGTCTCCGTGTTCCCAATGAAAATGTGGGATTAAAACCAAAAATTGTGAATGTCAAGCATGAATGTGAATAAAGAAATTGTGAAAAAAAAAATCAATCACTCGCAAGCACGTGCACTTTGGTAAAATTTTACTTCATCACTTCGAAGGATCACTTTTGCTGTGTCATATCAACTTGCTCTTAAGTCAGGCAGCGGTCAGGCAAACTTTAATTAAATTCAATTGCCTAATGGTGCCTACTTAATTTGCAAATTAATTGCTTTTTGCGCTTCAATGCGTTCGATGAGTAATGAAATTTCAACCACCGAAAAAAAGAAACTTTTCCAATTCTTGATGCTGATGTTTCGAAAACTAACTTTCGAATGATGGAAATACATTAACTGCATAGTGCATTTATAGTTGCAGAAGTTCGAGTGATAAGACAAAAATCTTACAAAACATACAAAATCTTTTAAGTCAACTTAAAGATGATTCATTTTTTTTCTCATATATTTTCTCCTAATCTCACACTTATTAGGTTTCCATGATGTTTATGATGAGCCATCTTTTACGGTTGACTCACTTTTCAAATTTTTTTTTCTTATGAACCTTCGAGCTAAATTTGTAGCTATTTTCCTAAGAAAAAAAAAATGAAAGTGATAATACTTGAGCACATATTTATAGATTGCTTTTTGTGGCATATTGATTTTCCTTTCTACGGTTGTCGGTTGTTTGCGTCTTATCGACAGAAGGCTTCGGCTATGATATACTTTATCTTTCTCCTTCCCCATCGACAAAAGCAAGCAATTTTGTTGGATTTTGGCAAGCAATTCGAAGAGACCGAATCAAAAGTCAGACTTGAGACTTTAAAGCATCGAAAAAAAAATACTTTCCAAAGTTCAAGCCATAATCTTTAATTAATGATTCATAAAACTGTTCCATACACAAAATGAATTTTTATGGTGGCGTCTTGTGAATACATTTTTTTTTTATATATTTTTTTGTGCAAAGATATCCATCGATTTGCTGTTGCTTCGTTGCTGGCTCATTGAATGCAATAAGAAGCCACGATAATTTGAAACCAATGGACGATGATGATCATTGCGCCCAATTCCCAAACAAAATGAAATTAAAGAAACCCATTAAAGCTCCGACAAATAAAACTCTCAATTCAATTGAATTATTTACTTTTATTTATTCCCGGAGACGAACTGGAGCGTGCGTGGAAAGAGGAATTATAGCGATTATTGGCTCACAAATCTAATAATGAAGAAATGGAAAGAAGAGAAGTGAATTAAATAGCATTTTTAACCTTTAAGTTTAATTAGTCTGCACTTAAACTTCAAGTGAATGATACGGACGAAAGTTTAATTACATTCTCATAAACGCATTAAAAAAAAGAAGAAAGTATATCGAGGGGAGTTTTCATGACCGAAGCTCTCGCTTCATGAGATAACAAGAGGATATTTCAACTAAATGAATTCAATTTTTTTTTTATTATTTTCTTTCACGATGTTACAAAGTTTTTTTTTTTTTTCTTTTTACGATTCCACGAAATGAAAATTAAAAACCAACAGCGAGGAACTTTTCAGGAACGCAAGAGTGTGGGAGATGACGCGATGGGTCGGCAGTTGTGATGGTAAATGTTGGGCAATAAAATTAAACACGGAATGGAGATTTATTATAATTCTGAAGATTGTTGGAAAATCTTGGAGACATTCTTAACCAACTAACCACATGCACACATATAAAAAAAGACTCCTTGATGCATAATCGGATGCTGTTGGAGCGTTTCGACTGTGGTGACATCAAGATGGATTCTGAAAAATGAGATTAAAATGCAATCAATCAGAAATTCTTTTGGCGAACCAATGGAACCGGAAAAGTGGCATCAGCAGAGGAATGTGTGTTAGAGCAAAGGGTACTGGAAGAGGGAAAAAGGAACCACAAAAACCACGATCAAACATGAATTTCCATCATGTGGCGGTTTGTTTCGGTTCAACAAACTTCATTTTAGAGCAAAAATGACATTCGTCCTGCATCCTTCCATGTAATTTCCTGTTTCCCACTCATTCTGTTTTCTCCAACTCCCATTTTGAAAACCAAACTTCACTCCCCCGTTTGGTGGAACAAGCACAAAATGTTGTAACAAATTCAAATTCGATTTGAAATTTCTTATCTTCTTCCTTTCTTTTTCATGCATACATTCAACAGAAGAGCAAAGAAAAGATTCATTTTCTTGATGGATTTTTATTTTCCATCTAAAGATATTTGCATGATAAATAAAAAAAAAAATATCGAAAGAAAAATCAACAGAAGCAAAATTGAAAATCATCAACAAAAAAAAAATGAAATTTTCAGTTCCCTGATATGATGTAATAGTAGACAAATATGTTATTATTAACCGGATATTGCCATTTATTTCCTGTCATCCTGCAGGAAAACTTTTTTCTTTCCCACTCTTTCAATCTCTACCTGCTGCAGCACGTTTTCACTTCTGCAAAATGTGTTCGCACATAAAAAAAAACTCCATAAATTTGTTCCATTTTCAACAAAATAAAATTTGTCAGTTTTTCCCGATGAATTCACCTGAATAGATCATTGAGGTCATTTATGTCGGAAGGAATAAAACTATGAGTTTCACAGGAATCACGTGATGACAGGAAAGATGAAAATCATATTGTTTTATGGAAAATTTACTTTCCACGAAATTTAAATTTTTACGACATAATCGCCATCACATACATTCACAATAAGCCAATAGATAATATTTTCCACAAAAACTTTTTCACTTTTCTCAAAAAGTATTTTCTTCATCTTTTTCCTTCCCGTTCGTTGTCGAAATTCGTTGTAGAAAAGATTCATCTATTCAATGCACCCATAAAAATGATGCTTCGGGAATGATATGGAAGTTGATGCCAGAAAAGAGTTTTTCATTTTTCCATCAAATAAATTTCTCAATGATGTTCTATAAAGAGACAGGATATCAATTTTCCTATTATCCACCGATGCAGGGATTTCTTTCGATTGTTACGAGAGAATCTACTTATTCTGCAAGCATATATATCTAACGTAATGGTCTCTATAAGATGCGTATACATATATTTGATATCCCTGGTTGTATTGTTGTACATGGATGCCTTTCAGCTTCGCTTTCATTATATCATGTTATCTCTATGAGGTGTATTTTGTGCTTTGTAGAGCAGTAACATTGTTTGATAATCATATTGGTATTGTACTATTTTTGTATTTAGAATTTATCCCTACAAATCCCGATTATGTTACTCTCCCCCCCTAGCTCTTAGTTCCTTTCATTTTAATCAGAGTGAAACCTTCATTACCAAACAAAACTCCAAGAAAACGGAAGAAACTTCTCGAATTTCATGTGTCAAATTTACTCATTTGAAATTCATAAAACTTTTTGCCATTTATTTTGCTATCATTTAATGTTATTGATGCTCGATGAAGCAGAGTGTTTAAGATGAAGGCATGGATGTAAGTTACATGTGAATGAAGATGGAATAAATGAAAATGTAAAAGTTTATCATTCAACTGTCATTGCTTGGATCCAGTTTGTCCCTTCAACCTTCATCTGCATGGCATCGATATAATGTCGCATCATTTCCATTATCAAATTAGAGATATCGCAAATTGAAAAGACGAAAAAATAAAATTGTGGGGAAATTCTTCGATGCTTACGCCATTTTTTTTTGTATGTTTGTGCGTGTGTAATAATTGCGATGAGTAAATGAGGAAAGTCATTATTGAATCGAGGCGGGTGGGTGGATGGAGAAATTAAGATGCGTAAAATTCACGACATTTATTTTATTGCAACATTCTCATGAATAGATTGCACTGCAAATAGCTTCAAAACAGTTGGTAAAAAAAAAGTTTTCCGATTTCAATTTTTACAACTAGATAGGTAGAGAAGAGTCTGCAAATGTGGTGAGGGGATAAGGAGGAGATGAATGCAGTGGAATGAGTCGAAACAAATTTAAAAAAGCAATTGAGAAAAAATTTCAACATTCGCAGGTTTCCCGGTTTGAATTTCATTGATTGGACATCTCTTGTATCAACAATTGTTCGTCGATGGCCGATGGCAATGACATGAATGTGTTCTCATAGTTCTATAACTTGATGATGAACATCAACAAACTCATTTAAACTCACAGTTTTAAGTTCTCTATTGTAAACAATTCTCTTCTGTCAAAATTGCAAGCAACTGCTGAACTTGTTTGCAATTTTCAGTTTTTTCCTTCTGATGCTTTTCGCTCATTCAATTCGAGTCATATACACACACTTTTGATGGCCATCGGTCAATAATATTGTCGTGTACAGAACCAAAAATATTTTTTTATGGTGATGCTTTTGTGAGGTTTTTTTTTTGGGGGGTTTGAATATAATTTTTTTTCTGCAAACCATGATGCCTCATCTGATGTTTCCCTTTTTCGTTCCGGACTCGTCATTGGATCAAAAAAAATAAATAAACAGTAAACTTGCAAAACGCATTGGTGAAAAACCCTTATCAATCCCTATAGTGATCCTTCATCAAATTTCTGATGGATTAAAAAAAATTGGAGTAGAATATTAATGGATATTTTTGGATTCCCGATTTTCTCTCTCAATCCTCGGGAATGGACTATGGATTGTTAAGGTGAACATACATACAATTTTTTTTTTTTGCTGCAGCATTGAACTAACAAATAAATTATGGAATATATTGGATTCGGCTGCGCTCAATATTGCTGTACAGACATTTTTTATGCATGCACATGAAATAAATTACATGATTTTTTTCCCCATTCCGTTACTACTAGTCTGATCACGCAAATCCCAGAGCGACCAAAAAAAAAAAAAATGGACGCAATTCGATGTCATAAAAGTTTCATGCAAATCAGAAATAAAAAGTAAATTTATGTTTCAAAAAGTCGACAGTGTCACGAATATATCGGCGTTTCGATACGAATGATGAACAAATTTACAGTTCTCTGTCTGGCACTGCCAATGCACTTTGAGCCGTTACGAGTTTGTTGGTTTTCGTGATAACAGAATTTACTTTTTGTTATTGCCTTTTTTTTCTGGTCAGAGATAATGTTAATGCTGATAAATTATGAATTCAATTAAAAAATTTGCCAGGCATTCGTTTGCTGTTGTATAAGACTGATAAATTACATTCAATTCCGAGGCCTATCATTGATCCCGAGCGCTTTGGAATCATTTTGCCAGCGGCGATACGAATGAAACATAAATATTTCATGTGCAAAAAAAAAAAATCAAACATTAATAAGCATTGTGTGGATGTTAGAGAAATGAGACTTTGGCATGATACTATGTTGAGTGGAGTTGGGGTAGAAAAGGGGCATTTTCATGACATTCCCACATGACATCAGTGAAATATTTTACATTCCGCTAATAACTCAATGTGCCAAAAATTTAAATTTCAATTTAAACGCCCACAATCGCGCTTGCTATGCGTTACTGTTATTTCGGGGATGAATTCGCTCTGAGGGCTTTATCGCAAATTCTGTAATCGTTTGAACTGCATATATATTTATATGCAAGCAATTACACATATTTCCATGATACATTCAGCAATTGTACTACACAAACTATGCAAAATTGTGTGCGGAGAAATTTTAATTAAATTTATTTACATAAATACTGCAACTTTTCGGTATTATATGTTTGTTTGCTAGCGAAGGGTGGTATGAAGTGGTGCGAATGGTCAATACTGTAAGAATGGGTATATGAATCAACATGCAACGAACGATATGTATCGAATGATACATTCTGGAATTCTCAAATGTATAAAATTCCAATATCAATAAGTCCGGCAACATTTTTCAATTCAAATTAAATTTTATTGCCAGAAATTATTGTCGAAAAATAAATGTTTAACGAGCCAATGCGGGTCAGTTATATTTGCTATAACAAATGTTTAAAATCTATTATGAAGAAAATTTTCTGGGAATTTTCCAAAAATAAATAAATGAAAATCATTCGAACGTTCGACGATTTGTTGAAAATTTTAATTCTGTGAAATGATTTTTCAATATTTAATTAGCTTAATCGTATGGAAAATTATTATTTGCATAATATATTAATCGCTAATTAATAACGCATTCCATAATTAAAATATATCCTGCGGTTGTGATGAAATTTATTCCATGGAATTTTTCATTATGCAAAATGCACAAATCGACACGATACAAGCAAAGAAAATTATATCGTTGACTTTCCTTTAACCTTTTAACAGCTTTACCCTCTCCAGATCCCATATACTGGATTGCTACGTGAGTGACGTCAATAAAATGCTAATGACATACGGCCGGAAATCCTTTTCTATCCTTCAACCCAAAGCAAAGCAAATTTTCTATTTCATTTATTTCAATTTTAATTATTCAATTTACCCATCAAATCACGAATGAACTCACAAACAACGCACCATGAAAAAAATATTCACAGTTCTAGTTATTACCATTACGTATAGTGATAACACATAAGCAGGCGAACTGTTAACGTAGCACAGCAACAGCAAAAAAGAGCAAAAACAATGATGATCGAATAAATAATCTATGAACTGAAACGGAACGTTCATAAAATATTAATGAGGCAAAAAGATTTATCAGCTAAAGTGAATTTTGTGTGTGTGTGTGGGTGGGTGTGGATGGATGGACGGGTTTGAGTGTGTTTTCGTTGTTGCGTTATCTGGCTAGCTCGACTACATTAAATTCCAAAATCCTCAACCTCCGGTTCAGCTTTCGAGGTGTGCATGCGATGTACAAAAGTTTTATTTTATTTTTTCGGGTTGCGGGGGTGGTTGATGATTATTTTGGATTTTGTGCTCGCTGTTTTGTTTTCTAGTTTTCTGTTTTCTGTTTTTTTTTTTAAAAAAGCTTTTCCATTTAGCCATTTCACTTTAGTTTTCCCCTTTTTCCACCCTTTTCGAAGCAAGGGAATTCACAACAATTTACACAAAACACCTTAAATCCCTCTCAGGGTCACTCATCCCCTTCTCATTCACCCACCCACTGGGTCTCTTGATGAAAAAGGGATTTTCAGCGCGGAGGATTTTGAGTTTTCTTTTTCTTTTTTTTTTTTTCGTTTTCCGTTTTTTGATTCATTAAACATTTTTTTTTTCTGTTGTTTCCCTCATTTCATCAGATTTCATCATTACATTTCTCGTTTCGAGTTTGAGTTCTTTAATCCTTTTCAAACAGTCAAAAAAACGTTAGTCTCGATGAGCTTCCGTAGCATTCAGGGCCGGATAGAAAAGCTCAATGTGGGGGACTTGCCAATGGGGGATTTCGTTTTCCGATGAAAATTGTGAAATTTCCACAGCTCAAAAATAAATCTTCGTTTCTCGTGGATTTAATTAATGATAGACAGCGAGGAAAGAATTTCTTTTTTTTTTTTTTTGCGTGCATCATTTTTGCGATCATTGAAAAGTAATTTCTGCCATAATGCTGGAAATGGCGATGATGAAAACTTATCACACCACATTTGATTTGTATCAACAAATTATTTCACAACTCTCTCACTCATCTCTTCGCGTGTGAGCATCCTCATCAATCATTCACTAACAGCACTCATAATCATCATCATTTCTTCTTTGGAATTCCTCTTTTTAGCAGCAAAACCATGTTGAAGTGAGTGAATCAACAAACTGAAAGAAGAAGCATAAACACCAGTAAAACTTTCGACATCGAGATTCTTTCAAATGGCGTATAAATGTGATATCATTTCGATTGATTGATGGCTTTCTTTTCTCTCCTTCTTTTGCGAGTTATTAAAACTTTTATTTATTTTTTTGTTTCTCCATCGAGCATACATCATAAACATTATTGCGGGAATGGAGAAAATGGATTGGTAGCAAAAAAAAAAAAATGGAAAAGAAAGTAAATCTTTTATTCATTCTGGCACCAAAATTTTTCGAGCAACATTTGCGAAGGATTTTTATTATGCAGCACATTGAAATACAAACAGCATGTTCGAAGTTTTATGATCGTCACTGTCCGATGGGGCGATAATAAACTGTGGGAATTGTCTGGACGATCGGAAATTTTATAAATTCTCCTTCCTTTTATTGCATTGCACAACAGCACAACAGTCATTCTAAATGACATTTCATGATGTTGGTTTGGCTTTATGGGTTGAATGGAAACGAGCGTTGAGAGTAAATTTTTTTTTATTCTTGCCAAATACATCAAAAAAATATTTCGAATCATTAATTTACTACAAAAGACATTTATTTCCAGGTTCCATTTACCTGGACTCAGATATATTTATTTGACCTCTTCCCCGCATTCTCTTCTCACCTGAATGTCTCCATTACATATTACCTTGCATATTACATTGCTTTCAATCTCTTTCTCTCTCTCTCCCTTCCTCCCACACAAAACACAGAATTGTTGGTTGGGGCAAAACTATAAAAGGGAAGTATGAAATATTTCCAGCACAATAAACAGAATGCCATAAATCTAAAATATCACGAGTCAGTTTGAGAAATTGCTGTTTGCTTGTTTGCTTGCTTACCGTATTTTACATCAAACTCATGAGCACCCTTAAAACGGCATCATCATGAGAGACGAGAAATGAAATGCATTTACTAGTTTATCATTCATTTCTGTCTCTCTCTCTTTTGGCTGGTGATTATATTCAGTGTGCAGTGTATATGTCTGTACATTAAAAGGATGCTTGCAATAAATATATTCCCAAAAAATGTTTGCTGTTCTGACGGTAAAATTTCCTTCTTCCAGATGAATTATGTCGAAGCTGGAATTACAATTTTGCGGGTTTTAAAATGAGGTGAGGTGGGGGGGGAGGACAAAAGGAAAATTGCATTGCAATCATGATCCAACAAACGAACCGTCGTTGGTAAATGCATCATCATCAATGTGCCTTGTTCACCATAGTGAAAATCGAATGAATATTCATTAGTTATAGAGGAAATGTACTTTTAATTGAATTTTCAGATTACATGTCATTTACCATTAAATATGATTCGATATCATTTTGTGAATTTATATTTTAAATTAATTTTTTTTGTTATTATTGTTGTCTGTACTGTCAGATCTGTCTGCTGGTTTGTCAGCATTCACTTTTGATGTATTATCCGATTGTGCAATAATAAAAATAATAATAAACTCTGGGAAATTGAATTGCAATGCGTTGTTGAAATGCTATTATCGATGGATATTATTGAGGAGTTTGTGAAAATATTAATTCATTTTTAACTACAACAATGGGAACTCGAGAACTTGATGTAGTGAACGGCTGGAGAGACACCATTCATAGGTATATAACAAGTGAATGACAACTATTTAATGGAGACATTTAATCGATATGTGTTGTGTGTGTGAGCGTTGTGTATGATTGTGCGTGCAAGAATGTGGAACGGGATAATGAGTAAAGTACATTACACCGAAAATATATTTCATTATTATTCCGCCATTTATTATGCATATAAATTAACATAATCAAAACCTCTCACTCCTTTAATTTCTCCCTGTCTCTCTTTCTTTCTTGCTATTGTCGATACACTCGAGTGAATTGAAAAGTTTGTTGTTATTATGTCACTTTACTGTGTTCCTGTCTTTACTTATTCGTTCGTTCGCTCTATCGCCAAATCACTCATGCTGATCTACAATAATAATCGTGATTTGGAAATTAAATTGTTGAAACTTGCTTTCCTTACGCTGCTGTTCCTTCTTTTTTGGGGGGAAAGTGCCTTGCAATGCAATGAGAAGAAAAATCCAATCAATAGCTTTCCGAATGGAACAGAAAAAAGTGCCGAATCAGGAAAAAAAAAATAGAAAACTTTCCTTTTTTTGTCTTGTTGAGCTTCAAAGATTTTCGAATCATTCAGCAGAAAAAATCCTTCAACGCTTTTACAGGAAATTCTTGAAGAAAACATGAAACGATAATGAATTTTTGAAGAAACTTTCCAGGATCGGCAACTTAAAAATCTGAATGCATTGATTTCTATTTTCAATTCATGTTCAGTTGAAATCTCCATCAAAAATTAAGAATTTTCATGTACGGTTAGTTTCACAAAAGAGTTGCCAACAAAAGTTATATCATGACCCCTTTGCAAAGGTTCAAAAATGAAAATAAATTCAACTTTCTTTTTAATATTTTTTTTTTGCAAGCTCATGAAGGCTTAAAATCGTTTATGAATATTCATGCAAGTGAAAGAATAAATAATAATTCCATTAAAAATGCATAAAAGGAATTTTCCAGGGAGAAATAATTTTCTCAAAACGAAGGTAAAAATGTTGTTAAAGACGCTGAACAAGCAGAAAAAAAGAACTCGATGGAAACTAAATTTGCCAAGAAGAATCTTTGAAGTATTTTCGTCTTTATGAATTTCCATGTAAATCTTGAGCTTCACTCTTTCTTATGATAAAGCCCTTTGAATGTTGATTCACAGTGTGTGCGAATAAATTGTGGAAAAATGAGAGAAAATTTACTTTAGGTAAAGATTACTTATCAATCAGCAGCAATAAACAAGAATTAAAAAGGATTAGAAGCTCTGAGGATGTGTATAGCAAGCACCGAAAATGGATTTTGGGCAAAAAAAGATGAGAACTTTCTTTCCTTGTAAAAGCATTCACATCCTTACCATTGAGGAGAGTGATATGGGAGGAAGAAGAAAATTGAAGCATAAGGAAAATCGCTTCGTTCTAATGCTCACTTTGCGCTCCATAGAATGTTTGCAGGCATTAAAATGTAAATTAAATTACCATCAGACTAAGTCGTTCGAAGTAATCCCTTTAGATATATTGAATCGCATAAACTCCTTCAATGTGCAAGGATGAAAGTTTTCCTTCAAAAGCATTTCAAAAACTGAGATTTTCATGGAATGAACGAGTTTTTTTTTTATTCTTCTTCTTCTTCTTCCATAAATGGTTTCGCTATAATTGAGTAGAGAAATTTCTTATATATTTTTTGGGGAAATTTTATGAAGTCATTTAATGTTAAGTATGGAAAAAGGTAAATGTACATGAAAACGAGCACTGCTTGTATATAGAAGAGCATGATAAGGCATCAATCTTTGAGTACATATTTAATTCCATTAAAAATGAAATAATCCCTAAACCTCAGAGAAAGATATAAAAAATAAATATTTTTGCATAACATAACAATCCCAAGGATAATACACCTGAATGAAACTCATAAAAAACATGGATCCGCAGAAAAAGAAAATATCAAAATTCTTTTCCAAATTCAATTAAGACAGACCCATGTCAAAGAGATTGAGTTAATGAATAATTTGTTAGAGCGTCTGTGATGTAATAAACACTCGCCAGCGGGACAACCAAAGACTGAAAATTTCCGCTATTGCCTCAAAAAATTAGGGACTTAATTAATATGCATTTTCATAAACAAATTAAAAATTAAATTTGATAAAAAGGGAGGAGCGTGTTATGGTTGATGGGACAAATCCATCATTGTCCGACGATGTTGAATTGCAAAGGGAGCAGAAAAATTGTTTTGATGCCTCCGGGGGTCACTCACTCATACACCCTTATGATGGATTTAAGTGAGTACCATAACTTTTAAAACGATTCACTCGAATCGCCTTAATAAATTTCCGTTTTTTATCCATTTCTTGCTTTTTTTGCGTTCGTTCTCGATGCGAACTTTCTCGTCGTAACTTTCTTTGCCTTTTTTTTTCTTCAATGTTATTTAACTTTCGTGCTGGAAATAAAAATTAAAAACCAACAGAGCGCTAGCAATTTTTACAATGCAAGAAGAAGAAAAAAAAAATGCGGAACGAAGCGCACAGGACGTCGTTGTGATGTAATAAAATTAAAGCGCGAAGGAATGGAGATTTATGATGATTCCTTTGCGCGAGGAAGTTGAAACATTTTTCGTTCCCTTTTTTCTTGCCACTGCGTTCGTTGCTTCATTTGAATGTTACCATTTTTTTTTATATAACACTGAAGTATGTGACATCAGATGGTCGGAATATTTTAAGATTAAAATGTAATCAATCAAGAGCAAAAAGTATGGCGAGCTATGTGCTGTAAAGAACAGAGCTAAGAACAAAAACATTATCATAGAACACTCATTGAAGTTCAGCAGACAATTTCTGGTTAATTAATGCAAGGAGTATTTTTTTTCTTACATCTTGCAATATGTCTTAAGTTTCGATTTCGTTGTCTGCTAATTTCATACTTTCACCATTCACAAAAGGCATGAAATTTGATTGCAAGATTCATAAGTTCCATCATGGACGAGTAATTCTAGATGTTATAAAATATCATTCATATTTAATTGTGTACCTGTCATACAAGAGTGGAGGAGAAAATTGATCATTCACAACATGCCAATATATGACGACGATGTTGACTGAAGGATAAAGTGAATGGAGATGGCAATGTGAGAGGAAATGAAAACTTTTATTCATTCAAGTAAAAAAAAAAAATTTGTGAACATTTTACAATGTTGTCGGAACAGATATGGAAGTTGAGATGAGTGCGGGAAGAGGGGATGAAGATGGGAAAATTTTGTACATGGCAAAAGCGAATGTGAATTGTGCACAGACAGAAGCTGACGGTTCCCAGTTTTTCTCTTTTTTTGTGTTCTGGTGAAAATATGATGGCAGATATGGATCTCGGGTTTTTCTGAGATATGAAATGTGTCGTCTGTTCTGCTATAGTGAAGCTGCTCACTAATATAAAATGCCATTGGATTCATGGCCATACAACAGACGCAGGCAGGCAAAAGAAAATGAGGGAAATTATTGACAGAGACCAAAACTTTTCTCGTTCTCGACTCGTTCGATTTTCCATTGAATAAATTTTTCACAATTTTTTTTTTATCTAAATGACAGGATATCAATTTTTGTGTGTGTGTGTGCGTGTATAAATATGTGTGTGTGTATGTCGGTAAGTCGGCTCGTGTTTATGTATAGCATACATCGGCACAAACGGTACCTCAGGGATTTCGGTAGTGAAGCTTAAGCTAAAAAGTTGAGCTCTATATTTGTTCTGACTTCTGAGGAACAAGAACATTACGATGAGAAAACTTTTACTCATTTTTATGCTTCAAGTTTCCATCCAAAAAGTGTACTTTTCTGTGATTGTTTGTATTTTGGATGAAAAGTGGATGAAATGAAAAATAAATAAATAAAAAACCTACAGGTTGAAAACATATCTCGTTGCTATTATTCTTTATCTTACGTTTATGTATACATGGGGATGACGTCCCTGATGGCACGTTTCAACAAAATTATTCCCATTATACTTTATCTAGTTCGTAGTTTAGTATTTTGACTCCGCAATAAGTTTCGAATGCTGTTTGATAATCATGGCTCACAACATCCTTATTATGTTTACAACATATCCCAATTTTCATCCGTGTGTCGTATCTCTATGTTCTAAATGCCTCATAACTTCACTTTCCACCTCGCACCCATGTTGTCGGTTGCCGTACAAATATTTTACAATTTCAGCTTTTCTGTTTCTGCTCCTTCTGCTGCTTGTCAAACGCTCATTTCAAATTCATAAAAGTTTTGCCATTTTTCTGCTTTTGTATCGTTGCTTCCTCTCGTCGTCTATCTAAACATGCTAGCGTTGGTTTCTAGATAATACTTTTAGACACAACTTTGGAAGCTTGATACGAAGCATCAGCATGAAGCATAGCAATTTTACAATTTTCATCAAATTACGCAGAAATTGAAAAAAAAAAGTCATTTGCTGTTGCTGGGAAGAGAAAAACGTGTTTCGCAAAGTGAGAAAAATCAATGGAAAGCTATTAACGTGATTGCGACGGCAAAATAAAATTTACGAGAAAACATTTGTCGCGTTAGTTTTTGAAGAGTTTTTTTTTTTATTCATCTCCACCTTTCTCCTCATCGTGATATAAACAGCACCCGGGTACGAAACGAGAAACGACTTCATGAACAGATTTTATTAATTCATGACTAAATGTGAATAATTTTCATATCCGCCGGCAAAACATGGAAGATTTTCTTGTAAAATTTTCACAATCGATGTATTTGATTTACAGCCGCAATCGTCGTCAGAAGAAAGAAAAAGAAGATTTTCGCGATTCTAATCAAGCAAATTCATTCCGATTTGTGCGGATGGCAATTGAGCTTGTGGATTTAATTTGAGCAATTATAAAACATTTTCAACTCCAACTCAAGTATCTCAGGCTCTCGAATGTGATATTCATCATGTCATTGCCGAATGAAGAATGTGTTGTGTTTTTTTTTTATTGTGTGCGGGTGTTGGATTGAGGCGAAATAAAATATATGATGTGTGACATTAATTTTGCACCATCACGACAAAACAACCAAGCAAAACAAAACAAAAAAAATATGCTCGTCTATGATTTAATTACCATCCGCCGCAATGATTTATTCTTGATTTGCCAGCCAAGACTTGACTTTTATGAGAATCTCTATTTTTTCTTCTTTGTTTTTCTAGGAGTGTTTGGGGGTTTTTGGTTGCCGAAGACATTCACAGCCGCCAGCACATGGTTTGCTTTTCATTCTGAGAGCGCAAAATGTGAAAAGCCACGAGCAATTTTTGCATGGAAAATATTTCACACAACAAAGGTGAATGAGGCAAAAACCGCGTGCGAATGAAATGGAAAGTTTTAGCACAAAGTACTTTTCACTCGGTGAGAAAGGCATTAAATTTGCTTTTGCTGCATACCACAGGTTGTTTTAATATTTTCAACTTACGCTTCTCGTCTCCTAACATCGCCTCCATCATCCCCTTTTCTTGCGATCTAAAATAATTATCAAAAAGCGTTTCAAATTTCCTAATAGAATTACATTTAACCAAACTAACAAAAGTTTCTCATTTCCTCATGCTCCAACACTCTTTCACTAGTTTTTCCGATGTGGTTCCCTGTGCTGTTGCCAAACGGTAGGAGAAAGGGCTGAAGTAGATTTTAAAAAAGGGGTATAAAACATTAGCAAAAGGGAAAAGTTTCTGTCGAGTATTTTCAAAGTTATTAGTAAAACTAAAACAACTATAAGTAATTAAGTTCACGTGCATTATCTCTTCGTTCACATGAAGCGAAAAAAAAAATAAATAAATAAATTCCCATCCTGGAAAAATAAACGTTTTTCATTTAAAATTCCATACAACATTGGAAGATTTTGTTCATGTTTCACATTAAAATGGATTGCACAATTTCTGAAATTTGAAAAATAATATTCAAGTGGAAAAGTTTTTTTTTTTTTTTTTGACTTAAGCTGAGAAGACTTTTGGGGAAATTTTAATATCATTTGCATATTATCGGCGCAGTGAGATGAGCGTTTTAGCTTAAAGGATTCAAAAAATTCAGTCGAGTGTGAAAATTATTGGCAACGATACATTTTGCATAACACATTAAGCTCTCAGTATCATCATCAGCGATGAGTGTGTATCTTTTCTATGGTGCTATTTTCATGTCGAGGATCCATTAGTCGCTCATTAACACGTACGATTCATAATGCATTTCATTTCAATTCAATGATTTTGTTCCATTACACAACAATGATGATCAACTTTTCAACCAGCCAGTCGACTCCGCTCGTCTGTGCCCGTCCTTAGCTTCAATGGTTGATGAAAAATGTGCTTTTGAGTTTTTTTCTTTCTTGCTTCCCGGGGGAAAAAAAAAGTTTCAAACTTTAAAACATCGTCATTTTTCAAAAATTTCTAACGCTTCATTGAACATGAACAAAATAGCGTTTTATTTCGAGCAGCATTGGTAATTGTAAGGGAGTGAAAATTGCACAACTTTTTCCTATGTTAGTTTTACTAATTCACTGAAAATAAATGTTCATTCATCGTATAGTATTTTTAACAATCTATAATTTTTTTACAGTGTAAGAAAATCTTTTCCTACAAACTATTTCCTTAATACACATGTTTAATGAAACTCAAATGGTTGCACAAATTCTTTAATTCACTTAATGGTGGCGGAGAAATTTGCCAAAAAGTTGAGTGAATGAGAAACTGAACTTACATTGTAATTAAGAAAATTGTAAGCAAATTAAAATGCATATCAGAAGAAATGTGGTTTCAAACAAATCTCTACATTCATGTGCACCCTTGTGTAACAACTATAGCTCACAGTTTTGGTATTTTTGTATGAGGGTTTATACGGATGAAGTTTACTTTTGTGCGACATAATCTTTTACATGCAAAGACATTACGAGTTGAGAATTATTGCAAGTATGACCATTACTAAGATTTCAATTCTTTGGCACAATAAAAGTTCATGATAATGCAAGTCCGCATCCAATTTAAGTTTAGAAAATAAAACCTATAAACATTCTTTAAAATAAATCAAATATATCCAATGTGTCCCTTCGAAGGAAGATAACATTTCTGAATTTTTTTTTTAGTAAAAGTTTTTAATCTGTTCGTGGTTAGGTTGTGCATATGATACACATTCAAGTACATCAGACTAGATGTGAACACAACTTCTTAATATGTAACAAAATGAAAAAGTTCCATCCTGCCGATGTAAAACATTTTTATTTTTGCTGTTTATCCACATTTCTGCTTCGCTTTTGTTTCGGAGTGGTTTTGGAAGTTATGTTGTTTGGGACAAGATGCAATGCTGCTATTTCTTGTTGGTTGCTGTTGTCCGCAATACACGTAAACACAATAAATTAACTTCAAAACGTGATTTTGCTTGTGGACTGTAGAGCACCTTTTAATTGATATACATAAAACGATAATGCTCTTAACGTGATTCCAATTTTCAGAGCATAATTTTTCGTTTCCCTTTCACTCCGCCTTACTTCGCCTCGTCCCGGACAAATTATAAATACTTTTTCTTTTCTGATTGTGCATGTTTCTCACACAATACACAAAAGTCATCTCGCACAGCTGTACACCACACCGGTGTTGTGCTTTTAATTTAAATGCAATTACAGAAACGTTTAATTGCACACAGAGCATGGAACGAAAAATAAACCTTTCTATTCTCATGAGGCAAAAAAACATAGTAGAGAATATTTTATTGATTCATTCATCCCCTGTAATAGAATCGCAGGCGAAAAAAAAAACACACATCGAGTCATGCCCCGAAAAAGTATGCAAAGTAACGGAAAACTTCGTGACGTTTTCCGCGAGATGGCCTGTGTTGCTTATATTTTGCAAAACATCTGACGTCGACACAGTGATTCGCCGCAACGGCTTGTTGTGTAAAAGAAAAAAAAATATTTAATTTGCACACCTCAGCCATTCAATTCACCTTTGAAGCAAATTAAAAGTCACAAACATTTTGACTGTTTGCTTACAAACTGCCATTGAATTAATGCTGATGACAAACTATTAAGATAATAAATTTAAAAACTGATGAATTGACAATATTAAGCATGAAAATATTCCATGCTGGAAGCGCATGATACGATTCATATTATTACAAATACATTGAAAGAATATTTGAGCAACATTGATGTTGTTTACGTGTATGAGAAATTTAAAGGAATGAATCATTTTGCTGATAAAAACATTATTCTTAAGAAACAATCGTTAGCACTTCAAAAGGAGTGTGAAGTTTAAATTGTCTCAAGAAATAATTAAAATACTATTATTCAAAGCATCTTCCAAAATAAAATCATAGTAAAATCTCAAATCGAAATCATCGCGCCTTCGAGCTTCCACGACACAATCCATTTCGCCCTCTGACGTTTCATTTGCGCAATCACCGTTCGTAGCTTCATCACTACAACAGCAACAAAAAAAATTGTTTTTTCTTTACAGTTGCTCACTCGCTCAATTTTGTTGACTTACTTCGTGGATATTTTTCCTTGTACACAGTTTCAGTTTTCTATTCTATTGGATTACACACGCAAAATTGTTTTCAAAGTAGTCGCAGGCCAAGTAATATTAAAAAGAAAATAAAAAAATATCAAATTCAGAAATTAAGAATTAAATAATAACAAATTGAAAAGTCCCAGCCATCAAGTCAACGAGCAGAAAAGAAGTGTTTCAATTGTGCAACAATTCAAAGTGCATAATAAAAAAGCCCAGCAATTGAATTCGAGTCGCATCGATAGAAATAAAGTGTTTAAATTGTTCCAAATATTTTCACGTCAAGCAAAAAAAAAAAATAATATTCACGAAAATTGCAATTTTCTGCTGTAAATTAAGGCGCAGAGTGATATTTGTATAAAAAAAAAAATTCATTTAATTAACGGCATTCAAATATTTTGTAACATAATAAAATAATAAGCAGCAGCCAATTTCATTTCTCATCCCACAGAAAAAATAATAATTTATAATATCGAAAGTATATTTTGCAAAATAAATATTTATTACATAAAAAAAAATAAGCAAAAAAAATAATTCTTGGCAAAAGCGAAACAAATAAAATTTCAGCACAGAAGTGAAAAAAAAAAAAGAAAGAAAGAAATTTTTTTTTATCGAGCAAGCAAAAGCAACAAAATAAAATAAAATATAAATAGAAATTTCATCAAAGTGTAAATACGAGAAAAAGGGCGAGATATAATAAAAAATAAAATCAACTGTGTAAAAATGAATATTGCAGTTCTACTTGAAGCCGCAGAATTTTTGGAAAGGCGTGAAAGAGGTAATAAAAAAAATTCACTGATTTTCGGTGAATAACTTCTACAACCCCATTGAGATTACCCCAAATAAATTAATGATATTGTGCAATAATATATAAAAAGTATCGACAGCGAAAAAAAAAAAACAAATATGGCGCTTTTTCGCCATACAAAATATACACAACACGAGAGAAGGCAAATACAACACATCAGCTGTTCTACAAAAGTGTTTGAAAACGCGAAGTATATTGCTCAATTTTCAATGTGTGTCCCCGGTTCGATTTAATTAATTCCATTCGTTTTGGTGGCATATTAGCGGGGGCTGGGATGGGAAGTGTTTTTGTTCCCTTCGGCTAGCGAAGCCAATTAATAATCTGCTGAGTGTCCCACGGATTCCAAAATAAAATGATAATTGTTTGAGACCAGGCCTAGCCCCAAAAAAAAAAAACACTCAATTCTATAATTTCTTTTCCACGCCACACACATCGACAGTAATCAAACGATGAGCTCAGTTCCATGTGATGTGAATGCCGTGTGGATATTGTCGTGTCGCATTTGTATTTGTGCCCCGATGTTTGTTGTTTGGAATGAGTTGGATAATACTCGCGTCATTCATTGTTTACGTTTTAATTTTTTTTTTTTGTTCGATAATTTTATTTTTTTTTTTTCAGAGAAAAAAGAACTGAAATAATTTTTTTTTATCGCGAAAAACGCCAACAAACAACATTTCAATATTTTAGTTTTTTTTTTCCTTTTATTTTGCGAAGCAACAAAAATAGACGAAAGCGCACCATCGCAAGTCGGAGCATGATGTGCACGATTTTTTGAAATATTTTTTTTTTTTGTACCGCTGATGCGATGTTTTTGTTGTTGATCCATGTCAAATATTTATGAAATGTCCGATTTGGGGAAACAAACTGACAAATTCATAAAATGCTTCTCGTGCCCTCATCAAATGTTTTTCTACTGCCGTCCACAACAAAGTGCTCAGAGGCATCCGCTCTTCGAAATATTTGCAGAAATTCCTTTATTTTATTTTTTTAATCAATAAGAAATAATATCCGATTAGCGATCTGTGTTCACTTGCCCAGCGGTCCATCTTCCCTGCCTTTTTAATCCTACACACACCGGATCCACAAAACGTGCCACGATTTTAATTTTTAAATGAATTTTTTTTACTTTATTTTCGGCTGATGATCCACACGAGTGTATGATGATTCTTCTGATAAAAATACACAGAAAATAATTTTTTTTTTCTTTCTTTATTGCGCGCCACAAACAACAACAACCGAGCAAATCTTACGCACAGCATAGTCAATAACATTCATTGCCAGTGAGGCCCGCCAAAGGGGAAAAAAAATGCGCGCGTCCCGAATACAGCCGTTGAAAGTTAAACTACGAATCAAATATAATTTTTAATTCCTTAACACTCGAAATTGTTTCATATAAATTTTGTAAACAACCTGAAAAAAAAAAAAAAATGCGATATGACGCTGCTGCTGATTCAATCTACCCTCTAAATAACAGTTCTAAATAACAGACGCACACATTGCCATTGCAGAAGTTTACAATACAACACGACGTATGTTTCCACCTAATCGCGCGCTCACACACAATCGAAACACAAAATTCATATGATGTTCTATGTATGTCGATGGATTTTCTTAAACACAACACAATGTGACCTTTGAAAGTAGAAAAAAAAAGAAGAAATTTTTGTTTTTTGTTTGACTAAAAGAAGTTTACAATGTGAAGGATTCGCGCGCGCGAGATCGCGGCACATCTGTTGGATGTGTTCTATTTTTATGTTGTTGTTTTGATGCCGCTTTTTATACCTCAAACTTCTTTCTGTCGAATTTCGGGGTACATCAAAACAGTCCCAACAATGATAAAAAAAAAATGTTTCGCATTTTCGATAGCAGAGAAAACAAAAAATTTAAATAATTTTCGAATTAAAACCTAAAAAAACGCGTAAAGTTTTTGAAAACAAATTTTCACTTGACCTAAACCTCACGCTGAGCATTCCTGGAAAGGTGTTTTTTTTTTCTTCTGTTAACGATTCATATTGGATGAGTGAACGAATGGAGCTTTTACGCAATTTTCAGTCGTGCCGCGTGCGGCAACAATACACATCAACCAACCAAAGTACAGTTAATTTTGTTGCTTCAAAACAGCACCAAAAATTAATTAAACTCGCGAAAAAAAAAAGATTTTCTCGAGCGCGCCCATAAAAAAAAGTGTAAAGTGGAATATTTGCTTTTTGGATGATGGTTGACTTTGCATTGGAGCGGCATTGGTGTCATCATTGTCGATGTATGAACGAAACTCATCAACAACTAATATGCCGTTCTCACGTAGGCGTCACTTGTTTAAATTGGATATTTTCACTCTTCTTTCACTCATGTTGCTTGCCACGAGTGAGAGATTTGTCGCGATGGGCTCAATTTGATTCAAAAAAAAAAAAAAGAACACAACAAAAACTTGATTTTCAATTAGGCAATTTCCATTATTCACCCTGCGTCGATCTAACAGTGGATGTTGTTGTTTTACGGGGTCGAGTCGTCGCGCTTTATTGAAAATGGTAATAATCATCACTGTTTTGCTGTTGTTTTATTTGAATTTGAAAAATTACTTCCTTTGAATTGTATTTTCGAGTCAAATAACAAAAAGTTCCTCATCACTGCATCTCGCGTTTTTAGTATAGTTGCAAGAGCATATCAATTGAATTTAGTGATTGGGGCGGAAGGGCACAGAAGGGCGCACAATTGAAGAGTTTTGAGGAGGGGCTCATGACAGAAGAAAACAAAACGAAACTGAACTGAACAGCAAAGTGACGTTGTAAATGAGCATTTAAGACACCATTTAGTTGAACAATTTGTCTTAGGCCTCAAATTGATTGATACATTCTTCACTTCGATGGGTTTTTGTTCAGAAAGAAAATGGACAATAATAAAAAAATGTATGTGTGTGTGTGTGTTTTTATGTGCTGGAAGTTGGAACCCTTATGAAGGGAAATTACCATAAATTATTTGCATTGTTGTTGGATTCAATAAAAATATTTTTAATGAAAGAGATCAGTCAAGCAACGGAATGAGAAAATTCCTTAATGGCAATCCCAGTGAGCGTTAAGTGCTTTTCAGCTTTAAAATATCACTATAACGGACAAATTTTGTGACCGTTTGTGTGCAGCGTGAATATGCAAAGGGTCTAATGTCTTGAGCTTCGTAACATCAACAAATGAAACATAAATAAATTCATAAACCACTAAACTCGTTACTTACTCAAACTGATGATTGGATAGAAAAGGCATGTGATTGACGGGTCTCAGAAACCAGTTCTCTGGGACGTGCGTCGTCATCGTCATACACAAGTCAAGTTCTCAATTTCTCAATCATTATTATCCCGGGGGCTATTAAGTCAGTCCTCACCTTTATTTTGCTCTCTCTCCCTCTCAATGTTTCCCTTTTCAAATCACATCCAACCCGATACATATTTATAAGCATCGATAAAGGAAATTCTCCATATGACTGATGTTTATTTGTTGAGTATTTTTTTTGGGGTGACTTTTGATATTGCAACATTACTATCTATTGAATGAAGAAATCCAAATAATGAAAAGAAACTTTGAAATATTATTTGGTAAATTGCTCCTCAACATTATGCCAGGCACCATCACGATCATCATTTATCGTTCATATAAACAAATTTTGGTTTTTTTTTATCTCTTCATTCCATTGAAAAATGTTATGTCGAATAAGAAAAATATGTTGATGCTGTTTTGTGTCAGTTCTTGTAGTTTTCTTTATTTCGAGTCGCTTATAGTTGCACCATCAGGCCTTTGAAATGAAATTATTATTATTACTTTTTTTTTGTGTATATGAAGAGCACATGAAGAGTGCATTTGTGTGTTGTTTATACAATTTTTTAAGAGGCGAGTGCGATGTGAAGAATAAATATAAGAAATGAATAATAAAATAATTTCGAATGACAAGATGTGTCACATTGCCGTTATTGCTATCGTCTGTCTCCACGTATGATTTATGCCCAGCCAAACACGTAAAGAGCAATGAATGTAAATCGGCAATATCGCTGCAAATTACCGAAACGTCAACCGGGACACCGAAAAAAATATTAATAATACAACAAAAGAACTGAAAAAATTTCATCAGATATCGCATTAATTGTGCTCGCTTTTGTACATTTACGAATATAATTTGCATTTAATTACGTTTTAAAATTATTTATTTCATGCTTTTTCTTTCTTGAAACATTTTTACACATCATCATCATGACGATGATCATCATATGACTTTGCTTTTCACGAGCGCAATTCCATTTCATTGTGCTGTGTGGATGTGTCGAGGGATTTGTAGCATAATGTGTTCCATAGAAACCATCGTCCTGTACCTTGATGTGACATGTCCTACTTTCTTGCTATCTCATGCATAATTCAAATGCCAAGAAATGCCATTCCCCTCGGTGTAGAATGTATGTGTGTGCGTATAAATGTGCTCACGAACATCCTGTGCATGGATGATAATGGATAAAACAAAAGTCGTAAATAATTAGAAAATAATTGAACGTGTTTGTTATTAAGCGTGAAAGATATAATTAAAAGGGAACTGGTTATTTGAGAATTAGAGTCACAATGCCGTAAACATACATGGGGCAAAAAAAAAGTAATAAGTTTAATTTTTTTTAGGTTAATTTTTATGTTTCTTCTGACAAGTGCGTCATGTCATCATAAGTCGTGTTGAGGGCTTGTTGCTTTATCGCACACACATGGACAATGATATGAAATTCAAATTTTAATTCGGTTCTGATTTTTTTTTTCTCTCGTTTTGGGGATAATTAAAATCTACTTCCACAACACTGAGCACAATACAAATACTGAACATAAAAAAAATAGGCAACAAAAGTTAGACACATCCAATTATTTGTTAATTAGAATAATAAATGGTTACAAATTCACATACACTCGCAGCGGCATCGTAAAAGTGATATTCCATTGTTATTATTTTCCGTTCGCTCGGAATGGAGAAATTAAAAATGTATTTTGGAAGTCAAATGGGCGAACATATATAGCCGAAGTGACTTTCATGATGACTTCAGCCTAATCTTATCTGCGATATGCCTGAATTTATTTTAATGGCTTTTTCCACTCATTTATAATGGAAAAAAAATTGACTCTAACGTTTTTGTGATTGTTTACACTATTTTACAGAACAGGAGCATGGATATGCGACTAGCTTACCGGTTCCGCTTGAAACAACGAAACTCCGTGCGACATCGGTGACAAATAGGAAAGCTTCAAGGGGTGGCAATAAGAAAACACAGGGGAATAGGTGAGTTAAATTGTGTAGTCATTATTAAAGAGGAAAGAGCTTCAAAATTCGAAACGACAATGAAATGAAAATTGTTCTGATAATTTATTCAATATGACGAGGGAATACAACAAAAATGAGGATTATGACAAAGTCAGAACATATCTAGTTATAGTGACACAAATTGTTGAAGTGCAAATCGCTGTTGCCGAGCTCGTCGATAAAGAAAACTAAACGTGTCACATGATTGTAAAAGTTCATTAACTGCATGATTGCAATTTTTTTTTATTTATCTATACTTCGAATGCCATTTTTGAAGCGTTATCTCTTCCTTCAGTTTATATGCAAGTAATTTTTTATTGCGTTCTAATTGACTCGGGTTTTGCTGTCAATTGAGTCTACTAAAACGATAAAGTAAACGAGACAGAACAAAAAGTGCACCTTGTTCTATTTATTTATCATTAAAATTCTTCCACTTTCATTCGGTGTCTGTACAAATTGATTGATTTTCATTTATGTAGGGGAAGATACAAGGCATGAGTAGACGAATACACAACACCATTAACAAACAAATATCGGCCTGAAAATGAAATATTGAAAACAATTAAGTGTCTATTTTTAAGCGCCTTGTGAGCTTCGGTGTCGTCAGCAAAAAAAAAATGTTTGAATAAATATGATAAAGAGAGCCAATTTCCATTTATTTTTCTTCCCCCATCAATGTCTTTGTCGTATGGTCATCGTCAGGCCACTTGTCAGGTATATTCACATAAATTCCTTCTTTTTGGGTCGAAAAAAATTATCATTTCTCTACTTAATTTATCATTTCTTTCCCATCGTAGTTTTATTTCTTATAAGAAACTCATGGATGTCTCTCACATTTCACTATGTCTATGAATGATTTGCTAACGTTTACGTGTCCACTTGTTCATAGTAATATTAATACACACTCTCGCAAGGTGGCCGTGCGCAGAAATAGTCATAAAGCCATAATCGCGCCACAGATGGATATGTGAAAAATAAATATATAGAAACAAACACAAAAACCTGCTCGCGTCCACGTCAACTCGACAACGTAATGAAATGGAATCGATATCAGCAGTAGTGATTCATGAAATTGAATGATGCATCGTTTTCGATGTATGTTTATGACGAGACTCAGCGCACGCTGTCGAAACGAGTCTGATGTCGCATGAACTGTTAGAAATTCTATTAAATTATGAAATTCGTTTACTGACTTCCATTTATCGACCGCGATTTTCTCGCCAGTTTCCTCTCGCCGCCCTCGTTCCCCAAAGCAAACCCCATGCAAGAAGAAGAAAAAAAAAACATTTCGGAGGGATTTTGAACGGCATTATAACATGTATAAACCACGTCGAAGCATGAATTGCGGCATGCAATTCTTTCTGTGAGTGAGCGAGCTGAGCAACTTAATTTAATATGGATTTGTGCATCATGTGATGGCGTGTATTCGAAGAACATGATGCAATATAATCGAGTTCGTGTGCAAATATGATGCGAAAAGTCACGCGGTGCCATTAATCGAACCGGTTCCAAAGTCCTGACAAGAAAAAAAAAAGTTTGCACACAAATAAATCTTTGAATTGGAAAAATAAAAATAAAAAAATTTCGCCATTTAATGCTATTGACCCATCATGAAAGGCCTTTTTTGTGTTTTATCTCTCTCTCTCTCCTCTCTTTCTCACTCTCCCTATCTTTTCGGTCCAAATATAACCCTCGAGAAAAGAAAAAGTGTGCTGGAGACGATTAGAAGTCATTGATCCGGGCCAACGGGTCAGATTAAAAGCAATTCGCATGCTTCTCTGCACGCCTTGCCAATTTTTAACATTGAAAATTTGTTATTTTTTATTTTTTTCTTTAAGAATTTTTCAGTAACATGCGCGCGCCTATTTCTATTGAAGGAAAACCCCTTTCACTTGATATATTTATTATATTATATTTGTCCTCAGTCCCCGGGAATTAGGATCACCCCGCACTTTTGTTGGCGTACTCAACCATGTGACAATGGCAGAACACAAAAGTGGGAAAAATAATATCATGGAAATTTATTATTATATAATATTTTAGGGGAGTTATCTAGATTACATAACTAAATAAATGGATTTAAAGAAGATGTTTTTGCCATTGCTACGAAACGACATTTTTACGAAATATATAACACAACAGCACGAAATAAGATATTAAATTTCCACAACCAGCAGCGTGGAGATGGAGAGAGAGAGAGCAGATTCATCTTGTGGCACATATGAAATCTGTTTTCGAAGCAAAGAGCGACAACAATGTCGAGATAAATAAATCTACTGAACAATTTGACAAAACTAATTTGCATTTATTTTTTGCTTTAGTCGCATGCCTTTTGCTGTTTCTATTTTGATATTTTATTTTTTTTTCAACAAGTTTCTCTCCATATCTGCTATGCTGATCAAAATGATTCTTATTCGGGGCTGTTTTAAAGATAGATTGGGCTCGTGGGGCAAATTGTTGTCGGGCAACTGCTGCTGCTACTGCTCTAAATTGTCGTAGATATGTCTTTTTTCTTTTCATTCCTTTTTTTTTTGGTGGAAACATATACAAATTTTTTAATCAATTTCCGACTGTTTTGCTGATGATACTCCGTAGGGCGTTGAACTTTTGTTGTTTTTTTTTTCTTTCTTTTATTTATGGTGGAGAAAAAGAGAGAGAGAGAAAAATTCACAAATTTATACAAAAACTGATGATTATTAAAACTCGCCACGTGTCTCAATGACGTCACAATTTTCATCACCCCGAAAAGGGTTCAACCTGTTTGTATGCCGTGCGGCCGTTTGCCTATCAACAAGTGTCGCTTGAATCGAAGTCAATCTCGTGCTTTGGTCAGCAGCACGCAAACATCATTAATGAACCGTTCCCCTCCCTCAATCTATGCGCAACACAATCGCCTTCTAAAAAGTTGTTTACATAACTCTCCGCAAAGCCGCCCGAACAATTATGGACACATAAAAAATAATAAATGAAGTAAACTTGAATGAAAAAAAAAAAAAATCGATGCAATAAAATGAGAATTTTCCCATCATCGGCATCGCTATTTTCTAACGGTTCTCGCTCGAACGAGCGGCAGCAATCGCGAGTATGAACACGTGTCGCTTGCCTGGTAGAGAAGTTTCATTTGCCATATATACGATTTATACATAGCGCGACTCTACGATTTGTGCCATCTCTCTCCCTTCGCCCCCCCCCCCTAACCCAATAAATGGAAGAAGCGAAAAAAAAAAACGTTATAAAAGCGAACTTTGAGAGATAACGAAATCGACAATGGCTTTTGAAGTAGAAACGAAAGAAAAAAAAAAAACCTTTTTCCAACATTTTATTTATTTTCTTTTATTGTTTTATATGTTTCAGGTCAACTCACAACGAATTGGAGAAAAATAGGTAAGGCCTGGTTGCGATGTAGCTTGGTGCGTCAAATCGTCTTTATTTTTTCGTGTTGTGTAAAACACTTAATTTCTCCAAATTAGAGGCAAAGCAAACATTTTTATTGCGAGAATTTTACGTCAAATGAAATGAAATAAAATGGAAATGAAAAAAAAAAAAAATCGAAAAAGTTTCATTGAACTTTATTGTTGTAAATTAACTTTTTGGCTTATTGCTGCTACTCGTGAAAGTGCTCAAGGGAAGCAAACGTACATTGGACGATTGGGATCGATTTAAGCCAATTTTGTTAGGACAATTGTGAAAATGAAACCTTTCTAGCACCATGAAATGCGATGGAATATGGGAATGAGCAATCAAAAACTAACAAAGAAGAAGAAGATCATTAAACAAAAATTGCATGTCAGAGACCGAAAGCATAAAAAGCTGACTTCAGTAGTTAACCAAACTCAAGAGATTAATATCGAAAAAAGCTTTAAAAGGAAACTTTTGCATCGAATGAGGATTTAAAAAAAAAAAAGTTATTTTTAGCCAAAGCTTTATTGTATTTTTTTTTTTCATATGGAAATGTGAACTGAAATGGCAACTTTAAGTACCATGACATGTTATCGCCGGAGCACAGAACGGTTTTAAAAACTGCAATGGTTAGGCAAAAATAAAAAGAATGAATTTTCCATTGTCGGACAGCAGTTGGGAAATAAATAAAAAATTAACAACTGAAAAAGTGGATTTGGTTATCGTTTTATTTTTTGTGAGTGTGTGAGTTTATGTGTGTGTGCCATGCTCACGGAAATTTATTTACCAACTTCAAAGTGAACCGGCTTATTTACGATGGGACTTTTTTTTTAATTTAAAATATCCACTGGCTTTGCAGTGCTCTGGAAAGAAGAAAAAAAAAACAGGGAGGATAAAAGGACTAAAGTAGAAGCATAGAAGTAACCGATGTGACCAGCCAACTCTCCCTTACATTGACGGCACGAAAAAAAAAAGTAATCTATAAAGTGCGGAATTCCATTATAAATGTTTTACGTACAACCAGAGCCCACTTTTCTTTTACTGTAATAAAAAAAGTTAGATTGTTGGATGACAAAATAAATAAAATGCCACGATATCGGAGCATCAGTGGCGTGGCTGGTGTCTGTCGTGCGTCATTTGATGTGAAATTAATCACATTCGAAAGAAAATGGAATCCGAATCCTACCTCTGTGTTGCAAGCCGCGAAAAACTTCTTTTTCTTCAATTTCTTTAATAAAATTGCGAAATTTCCATGGCAAAAATAATTTTCTTGCGCGCACCGACAGAGTTTTGCAGCTGAAAGAATTTGTTTATTTCTTTTTTTTCTGAATGGGCTTCACATTACGATTAAATTTCAGATGCTTTCAGAGATATTCATTACGCTCCTGCAGAGGAATAAATAAACGCTCTAGTGGTACAAAAGGTGGTCGGGGAAGATTTTCTCTTTGCTTGAGATGCGAGGAAATTTTTATACTTTTTCCTTGTTGTTCCGTTCAAAGATTGAAAAAAAAGGAGGAAAGGAAGAAAAAAGTTATTAAAATTAAAAATTCGATATGCTAACTTTCTGCCTCGGTGCGAGACTTTCTTGCATGCATATCGCAGATTTTTTTTTTTCCTTTTGGTGGGTGTCTGAAAATTTTTATTCTGTCGGTGGTGTTGGCAAAATGATTGAAGTGTGCAAAGCTCACTTTACTAAAGCGATATGGAAGTAGATGGAGAAACATTTTCTTACGGTTAATAAATTTTTATTGGATTGCTGTGAAAAACTTTTCCTGCTGAATGGGCCTCTTCTTTTTTTGCACTTTTCAAATGCCAACGACAACGAGATGTCGACATATAAAATGCAAATTATAGAAAATTCTTCTTCCATCATGCATCCATGTTGAAGTACATTAAAAGGTATATTGAGTGAACATTTGCCGGAATGCAAATTTGCATTTGAACGACATGCATATATAGATATCAGGCACCAAATGGAATGATGTTTGCGAAAGCACTCAAAGATGTTTTCATTGAATTTTCAAAAATTCTATGAAGCAAGAGTCTAAAGTGCAATTTCGTCTATTCTTACGCCACTTCACCAGAGCTATTGCTTATCACGCAAAACACATAAAACCTTATAGATGTGATACTTTCAAGTCTTGCGAACTGGGATTGAAAACTGTTATGCAGATCTCCCCAAAGCCACATAACATGACAGACAAATATATATTGTACACAGGATGCAATTCAATTATCGATAAATAATTCAATCTAAAGCAACAACAGCAAAAAAAATATCATTCTTGCATCCTTTTAACTTTGCACAAAAATAGCTCGCAACGAAATCTCTCTCTAGGCACATATAGAGAGTGCTGGCAAAAATGAGATGTTTGTGCCATTCATCATGATAAAAATGTTTGTTTTGTGCTTCAGCATAAATTGCAATTTTGCAAAAATTTCACAACATAATAATATCATAAACGTGAATGTGTATTAATTCTTGTATCTCTCTCTCTCTCTTTCCCTTTCTGAAATTTCATTCACAGGAGAGCTCATTTACGAAGCTGTTTAGAAAGACTGAAAGAAATCGTCCCTCTGGGCTCCGATACGAGCCGGCACACAACGCTAGGTTTGCTCACAAAAGCGAAAAGATTCATTAAGGTAAGCCCGGCAGTGCCGTTATAGCACTGACAGCACGGCAACAACAACATTCTTTTTTAATTATGATTTTTTATGACACCAAGCATTCATTTTTGGTGCGCGAGGGGAAGCACGAAAGGGGATGCGCGGATGGTATATACAAGTTAGAGATGAGAGATTTTCATTGCACAGCGAGACATAAATTTCTTGTTGACTTCAACAATTTTTGGTGATTTGATACAAAAATGAGTTTGCAAAAAAAAAGGGAAGAAGAACTAAGAGCAGCGCAAAACAATAACAACCAAAAAATATTGTTGAAGATTTTTATTTTCATCATAAATTTATCGAGGGGCAGTTAAGTGTGAGACTGAAAGAACCTCGCACATATACACACACACACACATTGTGCGACTATTGTGACAATGTTGTTGATGACGGTACACAATGAACTTGGTGAGCTTTCATTAAAAACTGTGCACAATTGCAGAAAATTCCTGCAAAAATAAACTCCGAAAATCTCTCTCTCTCTCACTCACTTACTCTTTCTCTCTCTCTCGCATACTCGGGTTGTGTGAAATGAAAAAGGCAAAGGCTTTGGAAAAGGACTCGAACAAAAATATATACAATTTTGCGACAAATGGTGAATGTGCGGTCTGTTTTGAATTGGAATCAACCGGAAATATGAAATGGCAAAAGCATCAGAAACTGCCATTCAGAATGTCCATTCCATCCTTGCACCCTCGTTTTGTTGTTCGCTCATTCGCTTGCTGTTGCTACATTTTTGCTTTTTATTTCCACTCTTCACCATAAAAATAAAAGATTTCATTTTCTTTTTTTTTGCCTTGTGCCTCGACGACAACAATTAGTAGCAACTAGATAGACAAGCAAGTTAAGAATAATTATACAACACAACATGCGATTGCTGCAATTGTGGTCAGTCAGCCAAATACTGAAATTGGTATCGTTGACACTCTGTCGCATTCACCAGAACCGAAACACAGCGCGATACTGTCACCATTTTCATGAACAATACATTTAACAAATTAAAAATAGCACTCTTTATTCCGTCGCTTCATCCCGCACACCGCCCGTCCCGCAATTGCACGAAAAAGCAAAGCGGAATTTTATGAATTTTTTTTTGCAATTTTATTTCTCTGCTCGATGTTTAACATTTTTTTGTGATTTTTTTTTTCCATTCTCGGGTTTTTTTGTCATCGCTCTTTGATGTCGCTTGCTCGCCGATGCAACACAAAATGCTTGCTCATTTGCCCGCCCGTCGCTTGTTGACGCTGGAAATCATCATAATTGTTATCAAATGGCAGAATTTGGAGCGCAAGGAGAAACATCAGGCGCAGCAATTAGAACAATTGACTAAAAAACAAATATTTCTGAAATGGCGTTGTGAACAACTGATTTCATACAATGAAGCACTGTGCAAGAGACGATCTGTGTCGGAATGTTCTACCTCTACCATATCGAGTACAAATTCATATGAACTTACGAGATCATCGTCGTCTATCTGTGAATCAGGTATGTTTGCTGTTTGCATATATTTAAACTTTTAGGTTTTTTTTTTTGTTTCTTGTTATGCCGCCAACGACGCATTTCACTATAATTATTCGGCGCATTTGGTGCGAGAACTTTTATTTCGGATGGAAAATATTTACATTTTTTTTTATAAAGAAGAACTCTACCGACTGGTTTCATTCTTTGCTCCATCAAACAACGGCAACGGCCGAGTGATGAAGATTAATTTTGTTTGATAAAAATAAAAAAAATAACTAAAAAATAATAAAAATAAGAATTATAATATTTTAGCGCTGCTGCTGCAGTGCGTATGTACGTACAAAATATTTTGTGTAAAGAAAACATAGATTATCTAGAGAATGTTAAACTTCAATTTTCTCCCCTTCCCTCTTGAAAGAAAAATATTCAGAATATTCAATTGGTTATGTTGAAAAAATGTTAATTGCCGTAATGCATATTAAACGAAACACGACAGCAACAAAAAAAGAACATGTTTCGAGTCACGCAATGACCAAAAATAAAGCCCAAGAAAAATTTTATGAAAAATATTAAAGAATCCTACATCTGGAACACTCTGAAGTTACTTCAACAAAACTCATCAAGCTAAAATATGCAGTAAGCAGTAAGCACATTCCGAGCAACATATTTACATCACAATCATTAGCAAAATAATAAAAAAAAAACGCCTCGCAGCATAATGTCTCAACAATGACCACTCTATATCCGCTCTATGGTGCAGAGTTTTAATAGAAACCCCATTAAATGTTTGTTTAATAGAGGCACATGCCGCAGGAGAGATACAGAGCGAAATTTTTCCTCAGTGGTTTTTTTTTTTTTAATTCTTTATCTAAACGAATTCATTATGTTTTAAATATTTTTTCTACTTTCTGTTCACGTGCTCCAACAACAGAATGCAGCAACACCGAGCTGAACACTTCATTTTTCCGGACTTTCAGAAGCCATTCATTTGAATACATAATTTCTTATTTTTCTGGAAATTTTCAAAAATTAAATGTTGTATTATTAACCATTTTACTCTCGAGCATTTGGAAGCAAAACAGCCAGAAGTACCAAACCATGAGAATGATAGTCATCACCCCGAAAAGGGTTACTCAACTGAAGAATTTATGATGATGAATAAATTACTTCTTGAACTCATTTTCATCTCTCTTCTGATATGGCATGTACGGCTTGTGGCTTTCGAGGGCGGTAGTGAAGGCAACACTAGGCACAGAAAATGGTCGAAAAAAGGGGAACGAGCGGACTTTTTTCTGCACCATACAAATTCTTTACTTTATAAACTTTTCCCGATTCTTTTCGAATCGCTCGCTCGGATATGAACTGTACGGAATGGGAACAAAAAAAAGAAAAAAGTTCCATTCGAGGCCCATAATTTAAATCCGTTAATCTGTGTACACATTTTCTGTGTAAACTTTTATCAATGCTCGAAGAACAACAAAGAGAGATGAGGAGAAAGAAAAAAAAATGAATATTTTGGCCCTCTTCACAATCCCTCAACCCACTTAATCTCTTGAGGACGAGCGAAGGACAGAAAATATTTTCCTTTCCTCATCAAAACTTCATATTTCATAAAAGCCAAACACTAGATGGTTGGAAATTGTCTATTTTACTTTCTCGTTTGTTGCTTAACAAACAAACATTTTAACCTGAGAATTATCTCGAGGTTCTGCCATGTTTTTTTGTGTTTGAGGTTAGGGTTGATGTTGCCTGCCAAAATTGGATTTGTCCACAAAAAAAAAATTAAGGAAAGAAAGGAAAACATACATAAAAGTAAGATAAAAGCATTTCCAATTTTATCAATAACACCGGAATTTAATCAGATAGAAACCGAAGCCATTGACTCATCAACGGCAATCAGTGAGCTTTAAGTCGACACAAATTGAATCGGCAGGCTTAAGGAAAGACATAGGGAAATGGAAGAATAAAAATGCCAACATTCGGCAAACTAACCTCCAATTATTTTTATTCGTCAATGTGGAATCGGGTGTGCGTGGGTGGGAAAATTGGCATAGCGGCAGCAATAGAAATGCTGTAGAGCATTGTTATAATGTATAAATTTGAATCCATTTCATGCAGAATTAATAGACGTGTTTCCTCAATTTCTCTACCATTCGTAATATGCATACTAACAACACTACACATACGTAAAGCGAAGCCAAGAGGAAAAACTTCAAATGTTCCTAGGAAAATGGTTATAACATTTTTCCTGAGTCATTTGTGCGCGCGAGGGGTTAGAATGAAATGCTGGAGAAATGATACAACTGTAACAAATTGTTTTTGCTTCTCTTAACCGCCTTTATTATGTTTGCTAAAAAGGCAGAAATAAAATAGAAGTCAATTTTGTGTCAGGCGAATGGAAATAAATGGAAATTTTCTTTTCTTTCTTATTTTTTTTTTTATATTTCGCGCTCATGAGTGAAAATTCATATTTTCGCCTTCCACACCCGACACATATTCGCTTCAACAAAACCGCCGAAGCATATATCACAGGCATAAAGAAGGATGCCGCTCTTTGCACGGAAAGGCATCATCAAGAGAGAGTGCCCCCGAAAGAAATATAACAGCAATAGAAGTGGAATGTATAATATACATCAAGCGAGGAGCCAAAATATGAATTTAGCATTTGGAAAAAAGAAATCTCATAATATTTTCACATTTCAACAATTCAAATTCACATTCTGGAGTCCCCTTTACTTCCCCGCAAATTTCTCATCGCTACACACTCACAATATACACAGTATTTTTCTGCTTTGTCGACTGCTGTCGTGCAAAAAAAAAAAACGGCACATAACGAAAAATAAACAATCTTGATATTTATGCTACGACTTACGTACAGATGTAGTAGAAGCTATAAAAACATCACATTCTAATTTTCATACATTTTATACTTGAAAATATATTTTTATTCCTTTTTTTTTTCGCATAAATAAATTCATACATCATACTTGGCACACAGCTATTTTGTCACACATACTCTATTGCATGTGAGCCACGCGCGGGGTTTGAGAGAAAGTGCTGCTGAAGATTGAAAGCTTCCGCTTTTTTGATTCCATGATTCCATGAAAAACTACACCACTGAACTGTTTTTGACAATTTCATAAAAGAAACCACTATAGAGTACGCATGTAATAGATCAGCATCGTGACATTGTTGGCCGTGTAAGTAAATGACGGTATAGAATGTACAAAAAAAAATTATTTGCACATTATGCAAAAAACAAAAATATTTAAATTTAAATTTCCCTAATCTAGATAATCTATGACACTAGAAAGAAAATGTGACATTCAAGTGACTTTATGTTTGAACAATTTCCATTCGTCTCAGAAAAATAAAATGACACTGAATGGAACTGAGCATGTATGTATGTATTTGCTGCTGGTGGCTGTAAAAAGCTAAAAAATTGTTTTCTTCTTATTTTTTTTTTTTTTGGAAAGGAAAATTTATGCGACGAGTAATATTTTCCTATTTATATGCAAAAAAAATTAAATCAAAGATATAAAGCACAGCAGTTGAGCTCACAGAAAACAAACTCAAAGTTCTGTTATCCGAGATACTCTAGATAAGCACGAATGATGGTTGAGAAGGAAACAGAATAGATCGCATAGCGAACCCCCGAGAAATGCCAAACATTTGCAAAAGTGAAAGAGAAATGAATTCAGGCAGCAAAACAGCGACGGTTTATCTGAAGAGATGCCCAAAGAAAACGAAATTAAAATTGTTATCACGTCGAAACTTAAAATGATTTCATGTATATCAATTAAAAGGCAGCTTGGGAAGCCAAAATCACGTATTCGATGTAATTTATATAGAATATTTATTGCTACGCATGGAAAGGGATTAAGTTTATGTTATGTGTGATTACTTACACTGTGCGAGAGATGAACGCACAACGATTTTGGGGGGTAAATGTTTATAAATCATGAAATTCTTAAATATGAAAGTTTGTAACGCAAGCGTTACATGATTTATTAATGCTCCCTCTACAGCGATTGAGGAAAGGCAATTCATGCCTTCATTACAGCTACTCTAGACTCTTTATCCGCACCATCAATGCACTCGAAAACAAAAAAGTTCCTTTATGACAAAACTCCTATGATTATGTTCCTGTTGTTACGTTAACTCTTGATATTGATATTCCACAAAGCATGCAGCATTACAAAATATTTTTAGAGCCAAGCTTTAGCTCAAATTTCCCGGCGAATGAATGAAGCAAAAAAAAAAGAAGAAAACTTTAAAACAAACTTTTCGCCCCGAGGAAACAACCTGCATGTTTCCATGTGAGTTAAGACGAGCGAACAAAGACGGGCTTTCAAAAAGGATTATTTTAAGTTTCCTCTGATGTCTCGTTCTATCCAGATTCTCAAAAAAAAACCGCCCAACAGCGACATTTACCGGCAAGCCATCAGCCAAAAGTTTTATATTACAAATGTTTATATTTTCCTATGCCATGACATAAGCTTTTTACGTTAAGCTTTTTTGTGAGTAAGAAAAAAAAAACGAGAAGCTCTTGTGTATTCAAATGAGAAAGTTTTTTTTTCTGTTATTATTCTTTCTTCACATTGGTGCTATAGAACTGCTTGATACATTTTTTCCGCTACGAGTTTCATTTGAGTGAAAAAAAAAAAAATTCAATAAACAAACACACACGAAGAAGTTCCATAAGACCGAGGAGTCGGAAGAGGCGTCTTCTCCATTAAAATAATATTGTTATACCATGGAACATTAAGCAATCGCAAAAGACAAACTCTTTTTTTTCTTGCTTTTCTTTTGTGTGTGCACCCAAGTAACCACCCGATAAAAGTTCTCGCCGCTTATTTTGCTGTTTACTCTGCTGCTGAAATGTATTTCTATTATAATAACTTAAATTTATTTTCTTTCATTACTTAATAGATGAGATTGATGTTATTGGGTTCACCAGCAGCAACCAGTCAGATTCGGACGATCATTTGTCGGTGCAGTCACTGAAATCGGGCGGATCTGTTGACAGCGGAGTGGTTTTGAAATCAACATCGCGCTTGACATTGAGCTCAGTTGGCAAAACTATTGTTGCATAGGTAAATTTGGTAATAATTTTAATGTACAATATTCAAGTATCCTTAAATCCATTCCTCCCTTTTAAAACGACATTTGTGTCAATGAATTAACTTTTACATCCGGCCCCGCGTTACCATCATCCATTCATCAGCGTTCTTCTTGCCTTATGCGGTGATGATTAATTATTGGAACAGACACATGTCTGACTGATTTGTCCCCCCCCCCATCTCTCTCTATCTCTCTCTGTGCGCTTTTCTCACACTCACATTATTTTCAAAGACGAACCCTACCTTTCTTTCTCACCCAAACCAAGCCCATCCATCAAACCAACTGAATCAATGTTAATTATTCAAGTGAAACGCTGCTCTACAGATAAATAGAATGGAAATTTTGCACGTTTCACTGGAGCCTTCATAATTGATGTTTTTTTCTTTTTTTTCTTACTCATCAATGAGATAAGAAATCGAGGCGAATTTTGTTCCTTGTTTGTAAAAGTTAGTTTCTTTGACGATAAGAAAACTGCAAAATGTCAACAAAGAATTTCACAATTCCCTAAACTGACATTTTACATTTTTTTCCTTTTTAACATTCCCCAACTACGAGGTATCTAAACCTAAAAAAAAAAATGTTTAACAGGGTATGGAAAAGACATGAACATTTTATTTTCACACATGTAAAATTTTATTATAAATCTCAAAATGAGCACGTGTTATGTGCATATTCTGAAAAATTTATGCATGTTTTAATCTAAAATGGAGTTGATCCGTCAGAATTCATGTATAATTTATCAATAAATTTACTTTTTTTTCCATCCCCTACGAAAGACTGGCAAACATAAATTTAATAAATTCTTTTTTATTATCTCTTTCTTCCCAATCTGCACACCTGATACAGGATAACGATAATCTTTACAAAAAAATGCACATCCAATAAAATTAAACGTGCCTCTTTAAGAAAAACAAGGAAAATTGATAAATTTAAAAACATAAAAAAAGGTTTCTTTCGGAGATGAAAAGTGAAGAAAAAAAAAAAATGTGGAAAGCTGTCGCTCAAAAAGGCATCAACAAACAAGCAAACAAAACGAAGGAAAAAATAAAGAAAAGATGAATGCTAAAATGTTTAAGGCGAGAGCTATCAAAAGCAAGTCACACATAGAGAAACACACATACACACACATTTGTTGGATGTACCATATAAAACATTAATGAGATATGAGAAAATGTTGTTGTAAAAAAAGAGGAAAAAAAAACAGTCACAAAGTGAAAATGGCGAAAATGATTTTGATTCGATGGAAAAATGGTTCCTTCTTCAAACGACGGGAAAAAAGCTTTCAACTCCGATAAGACAGAACATACACATTTGTAGAACAGAGAACGACTGAACATTTAATGGTTTTACGCAATTGATAAACTAACATTTGATTATCCTTATGATGATAACACTCACAAAGCACAAAACTATGATAGAAATATCTTCAAAAAATTTCTACACTTTTTTCCGACGGAGAAAAAATGACGAGAAATAAAAAAAAAATGTAAAACTTGAAGACTTCAAACTGATAACACAGAAAGATAAAACTTTATTTTGATAACAATTCACCGATGAAAAAAAAAATAAATAAAACATTTCGCGACAACATTATTTGGGTTCGAAAGCCATGAGCTCTTCCCAGATCCACCAACAAACTTTAAGCAAATTACAAAGAAAAAAAAATATATTCATTAAACTAAATGTGTAGATTGATAATCGTCTCTCGACATTTCTTTTTAATTTCCATCTTTTTTTTCTTCCTCAGCAGAAAAAAAAGAATTTCAAACTTTGCTTATGAAAAAAATAAAGCCCGCAAACTTTTCATTATAGAAACTTCATAATTTTCATGGAAAAAAATCAACAAAAAAAAAAAAAAACTATAAATATTAGTAAAGGAAAAAAAAAAACTTTTAATAAAAGTGGTAGAGTGACAAACAATAAACAAACAAACAAGAAAAAAAAAGTTAAAGCTTTCAAATTGTAATGTAAATTTTGCCAGTCTCTTTTTATGCAAACAAATGAAAATTGTATGTTATTTATTTTTGCAAAAATATAACCGTAAAAGTTATTTTCTACACAATTTCTCTCTCTCTCACACGTCCAAAACCCTCCGATCAAAAGTCGCGCAAACCCTCCGGTTAATTGAAGCAAATTAAAAAAAGAAAAGTTAAACATAAATTTTGCAAAACCAAATGAAAGACCACAAATGTTACACTTATTTTCATTTCATTTCATTCTTTACACCGGCAATTTTGGTGTACGACAAATATTTCAGGACAATTCGTGACAAATTACCCGCGGAAAAAAGAAAAGAAAGAATATTGCTATTATTTTTTTTTTTTGGTGGGTGTAAAAATAAATGTGTTGTGTACTCACGAAACGAAAACGTGATCTCCTGGCAAATTGCAAGAAAAAAGAGAGAACAATCATTGTGAATCCACCGTACTTCTTCTTTTTATTTGTATTTCTAACATGCCGTGTGTTCTTGTGCTCCATCAAGTGCATTCTCGAAAAGTTTGGTTCTTCGTCCAATTAATATCAAGCGTATTATTTTTGGATGTAACAAAACAATTCTTGAGGCATTTTTCTTTATTTTTTTTTTTGTGACGCAACAACCACTAATTGGGCATTAAATAGTTCACCAATCAAAGTTCATATAGAGAACCAAAGTTTTGTTATGTAAACAAGCAAAAAAAAATTGTTAATTTTGAAAGTATAAAAAGTAATTTTTGTCCGTACCATCAGCTTTAAGCTGCGTAACTAAGAAAATGGGGAAATTCTGTTAAATTTACAATAATTTACAAGCGACTCGTAAACAGAATATAAAACAAGGAACAATGAAAAGTAGTTTCTCCCTCCTTAATGTTAATCGTTTCATTAAACAAATAAAAAAAGGAAATCTTCACCCATCCCAATCGCCTACAACCACCCAACTCGGAAAGCAACAACGACGATAACAATGTCGGCAGAAAAAAAAAGTGTTGAAAAAGTTTTTCAAATAAAATTAAATAAACTAGAAAACAGTAAATTCGAATGAAATTCTTCATAGAAATGAACATCCCTCAACGGAGCAAGGAGCAAATCTAGCGAGTGAGAAATGAAACTTAATGATAGGTTAGCAATGCGAAAAGTTTTTCTCGCTCACGCTCTTTCTACTTTAATTTTTTGCCATTTGCTTTGGGTGGCGCGGCGACTGAAGGCGAAGACTTTTTTTTTTTTTTGTTAATAAAACTGAAACGTGGTTTAATTGTTCTACGGGCGAGCAAATGAACGAAAAATGATGGAAATAATTATTCTTAATTGTAATCAACGAAAAGGAAACTGAATGAAAAGTAAGCTCCTTGAATGGCTCCATGTTTTTCCTGCTCTATAATTTCCTTCTCTTTGCATAAACGCAAATGAATTGAATTGCTGAAATAATTTCTTTCAAGGTACTTTTGCTGTTGTGTGCTAAGCTTCAATAAAACATTTGCTTGGTTAGCGCTACAACAGCGAAACGAAACAAAATTGAAAGCTCATCGGGAAAAATCGAGAATAAAATTATTTCAAAAATTCAATAAAAAAAAGGCCAAAAAATGTTCATTTTCATCCTCTCTACGATGTTTCAACGCACTCCAATTATCCCTCTTCACTCCCACATCGTGCAAATGGCCACCGCTTGAATATACAAATTTTTTTTTAACACATTGAAAAATCTGTTGATGAAGTTGTGCAAAAAAAACCTATAAAAAACAATGAAAAAAATGATAAAAAATTTTTTGAAACCCTAGTAGATGAAAAACAAAAAAAAAAACATTAATAAAGCATAAAAAAAAATTGATATAATTTTGAAGTACAAACAATTTATTTAAAAAATAAAATTAAACAAAAAAAAAAAAAAAACATCGTGAAAAAATTACTTGTAGAGCACTGATGTGTAATAAATATTAACAAACAAAAAAAAAATAATAATAAATAAAATGAAAAACATTACAAAGTGTAATTTGAAATAAAGTTGTAAAGTAATCATGCAAAAAAAATTCTTCATATGTTATTTTTATTTACTGAAGTCGTTGCCGGGGTACTTGGAAAGTAGGAGTAAGGAAATTGTATACTTATCATGGAGTGGAATGTTTAGGAAGTCATATGAAACAGTTACATGCTCCCACGGCGCCTACAAATGATAATTTGTTGACGATATAAGAAAACATTTTGCATTACAAGGAAATGTTATCCCTATTGCCTCTTTCTCACACCGCCCTGCTCTGCCTTCCGCACATTAACACACACGCCCGCTTAGTCCCTCCAAAAATGGAATACAATGCCTAATCACTTTCTTATTCAATTAGGCAATGGAAATATTCGAAACAACCAAAAAATAAAGAAATTGAATTTCACAAGAAATTACATTTCGCCTCCATCGTGTTTCGCTCTTCTTTGTCTTCCGGACATTATTTGGCATCCGATTAGGCGAAAGGTTCTTTAAATATTCATATTGAAAAGTGAATTTGTGTATAGAAGAAAAATCATAATCAAAAAAGGGCTTATTTATCGGAGCCTGAAATGCGGCACCAAAAGAAAATGATTGCGATGAAAATTGTTCTCGCGCGGCACTGTTGAGGAGGGTATCAGGCGAAAAAGGAAGTATAAGAGTTTTACAAAAAAAAAAATAATAATAATAAGTATCACCAGATCCAGATACACGAATTTTCCGTAGAAAAAAAGAAAGAATAAATTTCCACCGATACGCATGAGCAGGGCATAAGCGGCGTTTTGTGTTTATGGCATGACAGAACGGCACAAAACTTGAATTTTTCCTCAATACAACTTGTTTGCCGTCCCTCATTTATAATTTAGCTCCGATATTAATTCATTTCTCGCATCGGACTGAAATTTAATGGAAAATCGTTTTTTTTTTGCTTCGCTTTCAGTTTTCTTTTTTTGTTTTGTTGCTGTCAACTTTGGAAGCAACAGTGGGAAAAAGAATTATTTTTAGAGTCGAAAGAATAAAACAAAATAACAAGAAAGAAAAAACTTTCATCGCTCGCTTTTCACGAGAAAATTTTTCCACTGACAATTTTCACCGTTAAGCTCATCATTCCTTTTTCACTCTCCTGCTCTTCTTCGGAGCTTTTGTCAAATTGATTTTGCTGTCCAAAAATTGCGGTGCGAACGAAGAGAGGTGAAATGAAAATGGATTTTCCATTTCCCCATTAATATATATTTTTTTCCTGTCCCTCTCGCAATTTGGCGTTCATTTGTCGTTCGTTCGCCATCGTCGTCGTGGGGAAATAAAAACAAAATCGCAATCATTAATATCCTGATCTGGAAAACTGTTTTATATCTACTTTTACCGTTTTGGGTTAAAAAGCATGGCGGCATGCAGGAGAAGGAGAACACAACAGAATGAGCGTTTTAATTCATCAAGCTCATTCATTTTGATGAGGTTTCATTCGGAATCAATGGAATGAGATCGAAATAAATGGAAATGCCGATGAAGCTCAAAGAACGCAACTCAAAGCTCACATTTTCTGAACTGTTTATAGCGTAAGGACAGCAAATTTATTATTCAATTTATTTAGATTTTGTTTCATTTCGCAATTTCTCTAAATCTCTTTCTCGTTTTCCCTCTTCGCCCAGTTTCAAAAAACATCGAAACGTTGTGACATTAGTGAACAGAGGAATAAGAGAATCCATCTCGATTGTCAATTTGCGGAAGCTGATGCTGATTAATTTTTGATGTGTCCTGTGCTTGCAAATTTTATATCATATGACAGTCATCAACACCATTTCTCATTCATTTCCCCCCCCCCCCATCGAATAAGTCTCAAAAGTGGCATCATAACAACTCTCTGATTTCTTACAGTTCATTTCATATCACTTTTTATCCATCTTTTACTCCATCTCTCTCCCGCATTTGTTCTCGTTGAAACAACAACATTGCATTTGAATTTTTGAAACAAACCCTTACTACAAAAGTACCTCCCAGTCAGCTTTTCTCCCTCTCAGTTCCTGTCAAACTGTGCACTACACAATAACAAATCTCCGATTCAAACAAATGGATTCAATTATTCATTTCGCAGAACGAGCTTCGTCGTTGATTCCTCTTTTACGTTCGCTATTTTTTTTTTTCTTTTTTGTTTGCTGTTGTTTTGTCCATTTTTCATAAAGCCAATAGAGCGGCGGTTCCAGTCAGAGGTTCAGTTTGATGGAAACAAATGTGAAACTTCATTGTCGTCATGTCTTCATATAATACCGGAGTTTTTCGGAAGGAGCGGGAGCAATCATCGAGCGGAAAAAGATGCTTTGGAAAATTCATTTTCCATCTCAAATTCTCGTCGTCATTTATTTTTATTTATTTTTTGTGTGTGTTCTATAAAAAAAAATATAAAAATTATTGCGAGTATAAATCAATAAATTTATTTCGATACACAGCAACAATCCGGAGTGAGCAAAAAGCGCCAAAGACGAGCCAATGTATATAGATTTATTTATCAGCTCGAGCTCACTTATTATGATTTATGATTATGATTTCGCATTATTAATACTAAAAATATATAATTTTCCGATGTTTCTCAATTCGGGCTTGGCCCGATCTGACCGAAAACAAAAAGCATGTGACGATAACAATTTAGTTTAATAATTGTACGCTGGCGTAAGCGAAAAAAATGCGAAATTGGGGGAAAAAAAGGAAAATTGCTGCATGGAAAACTACAGTGGAAAATGGACGTAATTCACTTTTAGTAATATAAAGATAAGATATATTATGTTTAATGTGGCAATATGACACACACCCATACATACAAATATACACAAGACAAATTTAGTTTACGCAGTGACACAATCAGTAAATGAGACATGCCTTGAATCCTTTTTGATCCATCAATAATTAAAAGCAAATGGGTCCATTTTAATAATCAGTAAACACCAATTTAATTCCCTTCCCTTAAAGGCATAAATGTAAAAGACACACAGGCACATAGATATACATAAACAGACAGAAAATAAACTTTTGCTTGTAAATTAATTTACATTATATTCGTTGCGCAACCGAGAAAGAAGAAAAATTTAGAAGCAATGAAATGGAAATTTTTGAGTTTTATTGCAAAAAAAAAGAAACAATAAAAGGCGAGGAATTTTCTTCTTCGTCCTAAAGTTGGAAATTTTTCTACAAAAAAAAAAAAAGAATAAACAACATTAATTACTACGTAATAAAAATGATGAAAAATTCATTAAAATGTTTAATTAAATAAGATGAAGGAAAACAACAAAAGCAACAACAAACTTGATGTGTATTTGTAAAGTTTGGTCTTCATTGATAATAAAATTACATTAAACAAAAACAAATTTAAAAATACAAATCACTGACTTTTCAATTAACAAATCATAATTTAATTTTGATCGATGAAGTCACAAGAAAAGGCGCGATGAGGGGAAAGCGTCTCCCCTCTCAATTTGCAGATGAGCAAACCAGTGTAAAGGACAACACAATTATTAGGGGATTAAAATGTGTTCAATTGACAAACAACTTAAAAGTCCATAAGAGAAAGGCGATAAAGAATGTTGAAGGATGCCTGAAGGATGGGTCGTAATGGATGGAGAAAATATTCCTGTGAAAATTAGTATGTATCGAAATATTTGGCAGTCATCATGTACTCAAAATTCTACATGAACATGAATCGGCACAAAAGGGATGCATGGAGAAAAAGGTTTTTAATAGTCTCTCTCTCATAAGAATAGATAGGGTGGCGGAAGGGAAGAGAAGTGGATGGGTGGTGGCAGATAAATAGGATCATTCAGCAAAATGTATACAAATGCCGGGGTATAAATAGGATGGATATAGAATAGGTCGAGCCCAAAAGTAGACGAGGAGAACGTATCCAAAAATTTGAACATTAGAATGTCAAAACACCCAACAAATTTGAAGGAAAATCTTTCTTTTTATACATATTTTTTTGTGAAAATAACGGAGAAAGGTTTTTGCCATCCTTCTTCTTCTTCTTCATCTTTGGCTCCCGTTCTATTATCATCGAAGGCTTTGTGCCGAAGCTCGTAAAATGTCAGGGTACATACACACGTGGCAAGAGGGGAGAGGGCAGATAACAGAGAGTGCGGCAGGCAAGTATCGAAAACGATACAATGCAATGGACAAGGTTAAGCTCTCGCTCTGTCGACCCGTTATTTGATTTTGCCTTCAATCGACAGAATGGAGCAAAAAAAAAAGAAGAGAAACGGGGATCAGGCAGGATGGGATGTAAGAAATTGAAAAGCTGGCATAATTCATTTTTATTCATGAAAATTTTTCAATACAAATAACTTTTGCTTTCGACAACAAGCGATGATTGCGATGCGATAAATTCGGTTCTTAACCTTAAAATCATTTCCATGTCAGCGTCAGGCATTTCATCACATGCAGAACCAACATTCATATCCGAAATGGGCGAACTAAGGAACTTGTCTCATCATTTGGTGAAGAAGGAAGGTAATCATTCTAAATAGATAAGAAGCTTTGATAATAAAGAAAAAGTGCTTACATCTACTCTAGTACGAACTTTAAGCTCAGCATAAAAACTAGTTCTCATGTTAGTTATTTTCATCTCATAAATATTGCCTCCTGATAACATGATTTTCCTCCCCATTTTTTCCCTCCTCAGAAAGTATAAAGCGCATGAGAAATAACACACCAATACACAAACGGGCTCCATAAATGGTTCTTTCGGGGAAAAGAAAAACTTGAGCTGAAAATAAGGAAAAAAAGAGTGAAAAGAAAACCTTTAGCCGGAAAGTAAAAAAAGAAGTTTATTGAACAATTTCGCAAACAGCAAAAAAAATCAACTTCAGAAATCTGTAAACATTGCTTTTTTTTAATAACAAACAAAAATGCAAATTTAATGATGATGTATTCAAATGAATGAGAGCGAGTTATGGAGTGAGAATAGAGCATGGAATGAGAATGATAAAATGCTTGGGTTAGATATTGTGGGTGGAAGTAGATAGGTATTAAAACTTATGAAACGCTCTGTTGATTGTCAGTGGCTGGTGGAATTGAATGAATAATGCAGGTAAGTAATTTATGGGAGCTTTAAAAGCTTTTTTATTCCACTCTTTACAAAAGAAAAACTCGATACCTATCACAAAAGCTTCAACAGTTGCAGAATTAAATAAAAACTCTCATCGTTGCAGCACGTAAACCAAATTGCTTCGTATTGAGTTAAAAAATTTAACTTTGCTACCTAATATTTTACTTTTCGTCATTTTTGACGGGTTACATAAAGTTTTGAAATATTTTCACGAAAATTGTTTCACATTTGCATTATCAGTTACCAGGAAGCCATTATTCCGTTATTCGAAAATGCAACAAATCATTTCAAAACTAGCGTACAATTAATTTTTTTTTCTTTTTCAATTAAAAGCTTTTATTTGAAGAAAACTTTTAATTGAGCGTCATGGCAACTATCGCACAGCAAATAAAAAAAAAAGTCGGGTTTATGTTGATGCTAATGGCGGTCCTTGGCAATCGTGGTGGGAGGAAAAGCGGTGCGAGAAAGTTTTCAATGGGAATTATAACTCAAATGAAAATATCCGTATAATAATAAAATTGCTGTGCAGGCGTATTACCTACCGCACATTGCGAACGAAAAGAAAAAAATCAAACGAAAATCAGGACGAACAGACCACACACACACATACACATTATCACATGAAACTTTGATGTTTGAGTCTCGCTTTTTTCCTCATTTTGATTACTCCAAAAGCTTTGTGGCATTCGCTCATAATATTACATTTGTCATTAACACTTCTGTGTGCTTTGATGTGAGGCACGACTAGGCGAATCATTCGATTTCATTACTCGCTTATGCCATAATATGCTTTCCATGTTCATTAACGATTTTTCACGTGTGTCAGGAGAGAGAGAGAGAAAGTTTCCCCCAGGAACTGCGGAGGAAAATTGAAATCGAAATGTGATACGATAATCGTTTCGCGAGCGATCCGTGAGCTCTATAATGAAAATGTCAAGAAATAAAACAAAAATAAAAAATATTAAGTGTTCACATTGAAAAAGAAAGAAAAAAACTGCACACAAACTACATAAAGCACACGTAAAACTTGTTGAGTCAACAGAAATATATGTACATGACCAACAGGAGCGGCAATATTCGGATGGAAGGGGAATGAGGACGAAATGAATCAAATAGGTTGAAAAATTATAATTTAGCCCTCGACTGTTCGTGTCTCGTTCAAATTATTTATAATGCAAAAACCATTCAAACGTTTTTTTATGTGTGTTCAGGACGAAAAAAAAAAAACTAAAGCAAGTATATCGCAAAACATGCGATAGAAATGTTACAGCTGATTATTGAAAGAATTTTGCCAAAATGAATGCAGAAAAAAAATCACTGATGGACAATTCCAAATCCCTTTAAAAAAAAATCATTCCAAGTTTCAAAGTGTACACCTACAAAATAGTGAGATGGAGCTAAAGCACAGCGATCAAAAAAAAAAAAAAACGAAGTTTATTCGAAAGGTACAAATTCATGCAATTTTCTCTGCTTGCCTTTCAAACGTGGAATTTTTTTTTTAAGTGAAAAAAGCGAGTCCCGAACTTTATGAATTTGTTTGTACACATTTTTTTTTCCTGCCATGCGAAACGTAGCAAGAGAATGCAAACACACTGGAAACACTACACATGAATAATATACGAACCTGGCGAATATAACAACTTATGAATTGCTTTTTGTCACTCAGTGGCGTGCATTAGACAGACTTATATATAATGCAACAAAATACTCTGACTCCAACGACGCTGTCTTCAGATTTTTGTGGGTTGAAAAAAAAAAAACTTGAAACAGCAGAGCAAAATTACGAGATAAAGCAAAACTACATCTGAGTATGAAAATTTTGGTTACAGAACGGCGAGGAAGAATCATGTTCACTTCTTCTTCTTTTATCATTAATTTAATACTTGCTGTGTACATTTTTTTGAACATTTTTAAGCTACAACCGCAATGAGAGAATGTAAATTTACATGCAATTCTGAAAAAGTCGAGCAAGTAAATTAAAAATCATCGTAGTTTCTCTTTGCTTTTCGGTAGCTCGCTATTTTTGCAGCGTATTGTAAACATACTTAAAAAAAAGTAATGCGAAATGGCGAAAAACGAATCGAAATCGCTTAAAGAGATTTAATTTTACAGATTGTGAAATTGGTCGATTGCGGTGAGCGGGACATTTTGTAGTCCGAACAAGGTTTTTGCTGTTTATTCTCATGAATGAGCAATTGTTGTGCAAAGCTCCGTCCGAATCATTATGCAAAAGCGCATTAGCACGCTACACAATAAATAATATTGCATGATGTTGTTTTTGGAAAATTGTCTTTTATGCAATGGAAAAAACTTCGCCATTAATACTCAACCAGAGTTGCGTTTTTTTTTTTTTTTTCACGGCATCGTGTATATCGAATGAGTGTGCAAAGCATAGGGCAAAAGCAATTAACGATTATGCATTTGCACGTAAAAGTACAATTATGCAATGGCGTAACTGAAATTATAATTCTATTAAATGCTTATCGTATGGAAACTTCAAAAAGACTCGAAACTCGAGCTATAAATACGTCCCGAACCCTTCCCAGTCGCCGGTTGTGGATTGAATTTAAATTACACTTTTGCTAAGTGCTCGCACTGGTTCAATTGTGGTTGATAATGAACGGACTCGACTCACTTCATTACTATGCTTTCACATCACAACTGATGAAGTCATAAAGCGCCTCTACCGTTGAGCGATCAGATTTATTCGACCGTAGAGCTGATGAAGCATTTCAACGAAAGGGACATTTCGCAAATTGCACTTTTTCAAATTGGGTTTTCACTCACACTCTTTCATGTCTTTCCATTATCTCTGGTGACCGCTATTTATAAGTCCGATCAAACATACCAAGCGATGAACGAAAATGGCAATTTAGTACATGAAAGCGAAACCTTTTCATCCTTTTTTTCTCGTATCCCTCACACGCGCCCCGGTCTCTGTTTCATGTGTACATGGCTTTTTCAAATCTATATCAATCCATCATGTTTTGTTTAGTTTTAGCGCAACACTTTTTTTTCCTTGCTTAATTTTCCCGCTTTCATTCTTCAATGATTGATGATATGCTGCTTACTATAACTCCAAGTAAATGTTTGCAGTGGCCGATGAATTTAATTTGTGATTAGAGTGCATGATTATTGATAATTATAGTTTTCCAATCTGCTCGCTTGGAAATTGTATGAAATCATAGAGCTCGTTTGATGGACGTCAATTGAATGTTTTGAGATATTCGGTAATGCGAATAATGCAGGCTGCGAGATACATGTTACGTGATTTATGAACGTAACTCATCAAAGCTTCACCAACAGCAACAAAAAAAAAATAAGCTTCGACAATGAAAATCAATAAACTCAATTTCAGCTTCACATAGAAACCAAAGGCGAAAAAAAAATGTAGAGCTTTTGATGTGCGATATGAGACTCGCAAATTCGACGCTTTGTGTAATAAAAATTGAATTTCGAATCGTGAAGGGATTTTGCCGTCATCAATATATTTCAAATACATGCAATTCGCTCCCTTTTTCCGCTTCACTTTAGTGCTTGCTTGGAAAGTGTGTTGTATATGAGCGAGTGCTGGTGCGGCAAAAAGCTCCTGATTTATAGTTTTTATCAGCTCAAAAGCGATTTTTTTTTCTGTGTCTCATTCGCCATTCACGCCAAAATTATTACACTCTTTTTTTACCCGTAACGGTAATTCTTGAATCTATGACTGTCGTTATTTTTCTATATAGGATGAATATTCCATTGCCTCATCCTTCTATAGGAATTTACATTGTGTAACGATTGTTCCTGCTTCACACAAGCGGCACAGGAAAAAAAAGAAGACTAAAATCGATGACTAAAATCGACGATAATATACCGCGAGTTATGTGCGACCTTAAATTATGATTCAGCAAAACACATCGAACACAAAATAAAAAAAGGTTGTCGAAATATTGCAATTTTTTCCTAGTCGACTAAAATGATGGCAGTCGGAGGAGAAAACACGCCAAAAAAAAAATATTCCACAATCGATGGGCAACAAAATATTATTCATATGGCACGAAATAAATTTAGGAATGTCATTAAATCCCATAAATTCTGAAACATTCCCAATAGTTTCATATTATTTTCTTCTTCTTTTTTTTTTTTATTCGGATCACCAAGTCTGGGAAGAGGCGGAGGTAGTGAAGGGCTGTGCCCGAGTGATTCGAGGGCAAACGCGAAAGTATATTTCATTCCCATTTGCAACGACAATATTTTTTCTGTTCGATTTAGTTTTCGAATATATTTTATAACTTTTATTTATTATCTCTCTATCTCTCTCTCTAACTCTGCCGACCGCTCGACAACTCCATGGATATTAATTCGCATGTAGCCTTGCAGCCATACAATGGAAAACTTTTCTGTTGACTAATAGTCCCTCGCGCCGAAGACTTTTTGCTGTTCCTACTGCACCACCGGTGCTTTTTATGCTGTTTTCTAGCCGGAAAGTCGTTGGAAATTCTGGAAATCGGCCCAATAACGTTTTTCCTGCTGCTGCATCTTCTTATTACAGCAATTATTTATGCTTTATTGTTAAACGATATAAAACTTCACTCGGGGGTCGATTTTTAAATCGACATGTGGAAGGAAAAAATTATTTGTTTTGCCGAAAATTTAAGGAAAAAGGAATGTCTGGAACAACTTCTGAAAATGTGTTTTTTTAACTTCATTTCATTTCTTTCCGAGTTCGGAAAATTAATGCTTGCAATATTTTCATTTATGTATCATCATGAAGATTTTCATTTTGTGATATTTATATTTTTCCCATTCAACAAAAGCTGAGAAAATTTCACTACAGCATGAAATATTCATTAATTAGATCGTTTTCTTTGCTGTTTATTCCTTTTTTTATGTGTGTGTATGGGTGTTTGTACAACTGTGTATCATTTTGTTTCGTTTCCAGCATAACAGAAAATTTTCTTCAAAATACGACCAGAGAGGGTTTTAGCGGTCGATGACAATATAGTGATATGGCATTAGGGATGCAATTATCTGGCATGAAAGGAAATTTAATTATCATAAATTATGGCTCCGAGAACTTTTTTTTTATCTTTAAACATTTTTTTTTTTGGCTCACAACTTTTCCGAAGCTCGGCCTCGGGTGGTAAAATTCCAAATTACGCTACGAAAAATGGCTCTTCTGAGTGCAAATGAACGCCAAACAATTTTCGCCAAATGATATTTATGCACATTGTTTAGTGGTTGTTCCATTGGAAAATTTATACGTATATGATGGCAATTGCCGTTGCCCCTCTCCCTTTCTCTCTCATTGAACTCGTGATGGTTCTCATTGAAAGCCGCATTATATCTCTATAAGGCAAGCAGCACTTAATTCTATTTGCTGAGGCTTTTAATTTAAAATCAAGAGCAGCAAATGAAATTAAAAGCACTTTGGAAAATGTAATTTAATTAGTTTGGAATTATATTAAACTTGCGGAGCTGGAGCGAGAAATGGATGGATTACTGGAATCAACCGTAAAAAATGTGTATACGATAAGCATTCGAGTTGAAATTTTATCAATTTCATCGTATTTTGTTGAGACGTAACGAATGGTAAAGGTGCAGGGAGAAAATCACTTAAAATCCTACATACACAGAGTGGAGTTAAATCCTATATCACACGGGTACCATGGATGATGATGATGATGATGTGTGTAATGAAAGGAAATAAATCTAAATTTCCATCGTCATTTCATGATGGGAAAAAAAATATTATGCCAAATTGATGTTTCGACAATCGGTTTAAAAAGAGAAAATTTTTGTCATGTATCATACCTAAATTTGATGAAATTCCATTCTCGTCGCATCACTTAAGCCGCCCCACAGTTTTGGGAATTACTTAAGTATTTCATGGGTACGGCGACATGCGGCAGCGAAGTATTTCATTACTTTTCGCCCCATACCCCCATAACAACAAAATGCAGCGCTGTAAAAATCTCGGATGTTATTTTTTTTAAAGCCTTCGACATGTCGTTTTATGATTGTAAGCGTAATGGCTTATCGAGCCATTTTATATCATTCGAACCCAGAAAATCTGCAAATATATTGCTAATGAGACTGAAAGCAGCAAATCAGTTGTCGAGTGTATGTTTATACGGAATTATTACTTCTTTTTTTTTAGTTTACTAGTTAGCATTACTCGTATTGCTGGTGATCCATTCATCAGCTTTCTCCAAGTGCTGGTGAGATCATTCGTGATGGAAACTTTATCGAAATTCTATTAGAAACTTTGTGCTATAACATCGGAGAAATTCCGCTTTTGTAGATTGGATAACGATAAAAGTCCACCACTGAACTGGGCAAACGATAAACTTCATTTCACTCCAATAAACTTTAAATGGCTCGAGCGTTGCATGTGATGATGTCAGAGCTCCGATATTCATAATCAAATAATCCTCCCTCCAACTTTCAATCATAATTTCATTTATTTTTCTTCTTCATTTTATGCTTCTTTCATACATTATGTTGCTGATGTTTATGTCCATGCATATCTGTGATTTCTCGTTCATTGTTCTATACTGTTATTATGGTGCACCATTGCCAATGTTGTCGATGTCTCGACCTACCCTCCGGCCACATCGAGTTATCGCAGGCTCTTCCGCTCGTAAAGGAATATATTCCTTCTTCCGTTTTTATGTTTTTGGTTCTCAACAAAAGGCAACCAGAACAACTGAAAACTGCAACCATAAAATTTAATCTTTTATCCATAACCAACAGCAGCAGTAACGTTTGCAGAATAGAAAGAGAATGAGAGAAGAAGCAAAAATATCTTTGATCATCACACAGCAATAGTTTTTATTTCTTTTAAGCCTAATATTACTTAGCATACAGCTAATAATTTATTGAAATTGGTTTTTTACTATCCAGAGAAGCGTTGCCATGATAATATGTATATTTTATAGTATATCACAGCCATCCCCATGCACCATCCTCCTAGGCACTAAAATAAATTTTCACATGTAAATTCTGCCCACTCACTCCCCTCTTCCGCAATTCGTATTTGAATTCTCAATAGTGGCAGAACAAGACTCCTATCTGTAGTTTATCAGCACTTTTTGTGTATTTAAATGAATGCTACATATGCTACTGCTGCTGCCGTTTTGCTTTTGTCGAAATGCCACATGGCATGAGAGTAAAAAAAAAAAACAGAATGGAATTTATAGATATTTTCATGCTGAAAACATAAAAGGAATGTATATTTTATCACCCGCCATAATAGATGCAACAATAACTATAATACACAGCACACTCGCTGCTGCTGTGAGGCAAGTTGAGGTGGAAATTTGCGAGAATACGCTTGATTTGTTATGAAGGGGAAGAAGTTTGGAGGGGGGTAGAAAAACGCAAAGAAAAACACAGAAATTGGAAACAAGCACGAGGTGAAAATTATCAAAGTTCTTTTGCGGTTAAACGAAGTGAAAGTTTTGCACAATATCAAAAGGATCAAAATTTTCCATTTTCGCACCGATATTTTATTATTTTTTATTGATGTGACTGACAGACGGACAATTTTACAGCAAGCGATGAAAATATTTTCCTTACTTTACGTTTATAAAGAGATTGCGATAGTCCTCATATTGATAGCATCCGAACTTATGTATTCATACAAACACCCACGAATAATAGTTTCGGCATTTTCAACATATATATTTTGCCCTCTCACTTTTTCTCATATTTTTTTTTTTAATAACATCATTTTTACTGCGGGTTTCTCATTCCCTTCGACCATGGAACACACACAATGTGGCAGCCGAAATGTATTGAAAGAAATAGGAAACCGAGAGAAAAAAAAATGTTTATGAGCCAAGATCCATTATCCCTTTTTTTTGTGCGCTGTGTGCATGTTTTTCTTCCTTTAGGACGCGATGAAAACGCGCCAACAAAACGTAAAATTATGGAGCTAAAGCAGCGCTGGAGCGAAAAGAAAATGCTTCAAACTGGAGGAGGCAACCATTGGCTCATTATTTTTATTACTTTTCTCTGTCTCTATCCCTCCCTCTCTCTCTCTCGCCCGTAATGTACGATTACTATATGTTGCTTGCTTATGCTTAGCACTACAATCGTGAGGAGAAACGGGAAAAAGAACATTAAAAAACAACTTGATAATTATTCAATTTTCCAAAATTAAACGATTTGACCCGTCATAAATTTTCGCCAGCTTTCTTTCCCCATCGTCGCTTTTGAGCTTCCATTTTTTTTTTTTTTTTGTAAATGCAAACATATTTTTATTTCTACCATTTCGCTAACGATTCATTTCCATCATCATTCAGGAAAAAGCATTTTATCCATGCATTGAGTTATATTAAAAGAATGAATATAACAAACAACGGAAGAATAAGGCAACTGTTTCCTCTAGGTAGCTGCAAGTTGAGAATAATTACCATTGTAGTGTAATAATTTTTATTGAAGTCCTCAAGACATCAAAATCGCGATAGAGTGAAATATTTTTATTAAATAAATTCCTCGTTTAAAAAAAAATCAAATAAGTAAAGGAAGAAATTGCAGAATTTTTTTTATACTCTCTACACAGTTAGTAGATGACGCAAATAAATTTTACATCAGAATTGAAGCCATTAAACGTTTTTTCTTGCGTCTTTTCGTTTATTTTTATAAATATATATTTATTTTTTTTTGCTGCTTTTGTGCTTTTCGCTTGTTATTCCCAATTATATTCTTGTATTCCTTAATGAATGAAGAGAAAAACAAGGAATTTCGAACGATGTCGTTATGCTTTGCTACTGTTGTGAGTGAAGTTTTTTTTTGCCATTTGCTCTCTTGTCGGAATTGAAAATTGGCATCATCAATCGATGACAACCGTGGTACGAATACCGTTTCTATGTGTTAATGGTGTCGAATTATCATTTGTGAAGGGAACCATTGTCGGAGTGAACGGGGGAGAATTGAAAAAAGAAAAAAAAAAAACACTGAGCTCTGATACCGAAAAAAAAAAAAATTATTCCAGAGCACACTGGCTGTCGATTCAATATCTGCTGTATATGCTTCCTCTGGATGTAATAAAATTTTAGTACCATCGCATTTTCCATTAAAATTCTTTTTAATTTTCCACAACCCCCACCGGCGTTCAGTTCATGTGTTTTTGCTCCCTTCGCGAGCGCAACCTAACAACGTCACCAGAAAACACCCCAAATAGAACATGTATGATTGAAATCATCATTTTTTGAACATTGAATTTCAATTTTGGGAAATATATGTATTTGAATTTTATTGCAATCATTTGGAATCAGCATAATAGTCAACTTATACAACGCTTTCTATTCAAACGACCTTATTGGAAAAGAAAATCCTTTTGCCGACCCACCTCACACTCTCCTTACTGACCGCATGAACTCGCCTTTAGTCGTTTGTAGATTATTGATTTGCCGTAATGTTGAAAGTTTTTTTATTTCATAACCGCCCCCCACCTCCCATTCCAAAATCTCATCGCCGATTCACAAAATCCCATCAAATTTCCGTCCCACAACTGACCACAAAACTTCCTCGTTCTCTGCTCGTTCTTCATCAACCCTCAGAACACATGATACGAAATTTTCAAATTACATTTTACACAGCAAATGTTCAAAACTAGAGAAAAACTCAAAGCTCCTCGCTTCATTCACTGAAACTTTCCGAAAATAAAGAATTTCGGAGCTCTCAATTATGTTTAAGTGAATAAATGTGTCATTACACAATTTCATAAAACTCATTAAAGAATAAAAAATATATAATTTTCATACAAATTAAAGCTTTTGAAATAAACTTTTTTTTTATTGACATTCTTATTACTCCGTTTTCGAAAGGCCTTTACAAGCATGCTAGCGCACAATCGTACACATGCACACACCCAACATACAAACAATAAAATGAGATAATTTATAGCAATAATTAAATTTATATATTTGGCCAAAATAATAATAATAATATTCATTGGAAATGGAAACAAATGCAACAGAATAAACAAAAAAAGAAAAAGTCTCAGTCAGAGTTCTACGAAATACCACCAGAGGCAGAAAATGCAATGGGAAAATGCATTCGTATGAAAATGAATTATGAGTTTGAGTGAGGGCGAGTCGGGAATTATTTATTCATAAATGACAGTTTATATGTTTATATGCCAGAGAAGTCGTTTGTGCCTTTCCTAATGAGTTCACTTTGCAACTTCGCCGTCACTGAGCAAAGAATGTTTTGCTGGTTAATTTAGTGAATCTGAAACATTTGTTTGTGCACAATCTGAATTATTGACGATGCCAATGAATGGAGCTAGTGAGTAAGGTCGGAGGTGGTGTGATTGGTGGGGGGGGGGTTGTAGAATAAGAAAGACGCTTTTAAAGTGTCTCTCTCTATATCATTTTGCCCGAAGTCAGCAAATGTGTAACATTGTTGATGTTCATCGGGGGCTTTTTTTCAGTATATACAGCAAATAACAGAAAACATACTTAAGTCGACTTCTCTTTTCGATTCATTAAATATTTATTTGGATTTGTTTCAGCTCATTGATTTTTTATCAATCTCGATTCATTTCTCTTTTTTTTTTTCGTTTTTTGCTTTTTGCCAATATTGTTGAACATACAAACAAACATCATCCCCGTCTACGTGTTTTGCAATGCAATTTGCCCATTGCTGCTTTGCAAAGTAGCAGAAATAGTCGAGTCGAAAAGATTTATTGCAGTTTCTTTGACTGTTCTTCCTTTATTTTCTCTCACTGTGGCTTGTTACTTTTCTAATCGACCAACATTTTCCAAGATGTTTTTTTCTTCATTTTTTGCTACTTTTCGATTTTGTGGAGAAAACAGAAAAAAAAGCTTCGCTGCAATATCTTTTACACTCTATCACTTTCTTACCTCCTTTCTGCTTTCGTTTTTCATCCCACAATTAAGATTTCCATCGATGTTTTCTTCACACTCCTATAGAAGCAACGACAGCGCCACATGTGAAATTTTCACGTGGTCTCTTTACTTTCTAACGGTTTTCTTGAATATTTCCAAAATTAGAAAGAAATGTTAGCTTTTTTTATTTCTTCTTTTTATTTAATTGTTTTCGAAATCAATTGATTGCCTTTAAAATGCTACTTAATTTAATTATCGAAATAAATTTATACAATGCGAAGCGAAGGTTTGCGCGCAAAGAAGCAAACATATTTTCATTCCCCTGCTACACAAACACAAACAAATTTTGACATTCTGCACACTCGTTTAATTGAATAGGTTAAAATATTATTTTCACAATGAAACAACTGATACTTGTGCTGAAGTTTTGGTTCATCAGCTGCATCCAATTCGCATTCAGTTTTATAATTTTCATTTGAGAAAATGATTTTTTTAGCCACATTCGAACACTGATTCCACTTAAAACCTGCCGCAATAAGCCTGGCGTAGTCAGTTACGTTCGAGCTTGCTCAAAATCTGGTGCTATCGCTCAATCACAACCAAGCATATCGTAAGTCATACTCTTAATTTTGTTTACTACATGCAATCGTGCACTGCATTAACAACGTTAGCAGCAGTCTGCTGCCACTGGCGAGCATTGAGTAATTTAGCTTTAAGACTGTGTCGAATCCTTTTCGAGTCAAGTCCACTTAACAACCTTCTGTTATTTCATTTTTCGCGACAACCTTTGCATATCTACCTACCTAGTTGGAACAAATTTTTTTTATATCGATTTTGCTTGACCCCCAAAATGCAAATTAATATTTCACAAAGAGTTCTAAAATTTACATCACAAAGCAATTTGCGCCGATAGAAACTGGAACAAAAAGAAATTGTTAATCAATGTGATTCGTCGGAATTTTTTAACATTTCCTAATCGTTCACAGGGAAAATATTCACAATTAACAAACTGTAAGTCTAATAAGTAGTCAGACATTGAAAAAGCTTAAAATTCAAAGGTCTCGTATTCATTAATTATTTATTTTGCCGGGAATTTGAACGCGTGGCGTATTGTTAAGTGAATCTATAATTTAAAAAAAATTATTCAATCTGGAACAAATTTTTATTGATTTATGGCTTTTATATATACAAACAAATTGGTGATAAAAAAAAACGTGAGATATAAAAGAAAAATACTCGAGATAAGATAATGTTCGTGTGCCCGGCTCAGTTATGTCTCTCTAATAAATGACTACATAATGTTTGAATTAATAAATAAATAAAGCTTCATCCATGCCCACGCGCGCATGCATTAAGATGAATTTCCTTGTGTAAGGTCAGTGTTGTAACAGCAACAGAATGAAATGAATAGAGAAGAATTTCAAAACACGCAACGAGCATCGATCGAAGCCAGTTTGGAATTTTTTTGCTGTTACTGCACCAAAAATAAAAAAAAAATTCTGGATAATCGTTTTCGTTTGAATGAAATTCCATCAGATCATAACAAAATCCATTGCGTGGCACCTTCAGAAACAAAAAAAACAGCTATTCATTATAATTCGTCATCAACTGATAAGTTTCGTAATGTGACTCGCAACATTTTTCTCAGTCCCAAAATGTTATTCCAAGTCAGTCGCATATTGGAGCCTGTCGTTGCCTCATCTTCTCCGTTGCTCTTTCTAATCGTCTATAGTACAGTGTCGCAAGAGTTTTCGCGTTCGATGGTTATTTTCATTTAATTTAGATCGTCAATTCACACTTCATTGATTCCAATCACTTTAAATTAGAACGCAGAACGAACCAACGATTTTTGTTATTGATTTAACACATCTGCAAAGTGAATCATCGAGCAATCATGGACGTTGAATTTAAAAAGCGACATGATGGAGATGGTGAGTTGAAGCATCACATTTTATGGTTATCAGCTATTTGCTCACGCCCAAAGAATTTTGTCGTAGACGCCTTTTTTGTCGCCTCATCTGGAACTTACACATATCTTATGCAATGATTACAAATGTAATATTAGTCGCAAATGACGAAGCTCATTACTACAAACCGCGTCTACTTATCACAATATTTTCTATATTTATTTTCTTTGTTATCACAATCGTAGTGATTGAGCATGACTATGTCGCGTATGATTTGAAGTAATTCTCGAAGGTCAAAATATTAATCTGTGCAATATTGAAACGCGAAATGTTTATAAAGCACTTTGATGGGGGGAAAATAATTGTACGATTGCATCATTAAAATTAGTATTTATATTTCACTTTCAATTAGTCATCGCATTTTTTTGCATTATTATTTAACAACGATTTTTAACTAATTGTGCAATTTTTTTCTTTTGTCATTTGCAGGATTCAGTTCGTATAATTATGATGTATCAGCATTGAAACATGGTGCTGTTGTTGAAATAATTAACGATCATCAACAAAAATCAAAAATTTCACAACGAACATCCAAAGCCGAATCCAAAGCGATGAAAATGTCCTGCTGTCGAGGCGTTCCAGCGCGTCTCGTTCTTTATTTTCTGTCATGGTCCGGCTTTTTGGTTTCGTTTATGATGCGAAACGATATAAACTTTGCGCTAGTTGTTATGGTGAAGACTACCAATAGTGCAACAAACCAGATGACAACAAATGGTAATTCGTCGCTCAGTAACGGAACAGCGACACAATCGACAGACGTAAATGAACAAACAACTGTGTTGACATGAGCAACATGTTTTTGCTTAAAATGCAGAAAAAACTGACAAAGTCTGTTTTTTTTTTATTATTTCAGATTCTGGTAACGACAGGTGATGAGCTGGCAGAGTTTGATTGGGATTCAACAATCACATCAATAGTGATTAGCAGCTTCTATTGCATGTATGTTTTAAGTCAAGTCGTTGGTGGAGTAGCAACGCAATATTTCGGTACAAAAGTAGTTTTCGGATGGTCTCAGCTGGCGACGGCACTTGGCAGCTTATGCATTCCTATTGCGGCATCAACTCATTGGGGGTTCCTAATATTGGTGCGATCGATTCAAGGCTTTGCTTCTGGTCTTACATGGCCCGCAATGTATGCCATTGTTGGTCCTTGGATACCACCGAATGAACGTTCACGTTTCATGTCTAGCTTTCAAGGATTTTCAATTGGCATTGGATTGACGTATCCACTATGCGGATTCATTATTGCACATTTTGGCTGGCGTCCTGTGTTTTATACAACCGGAACGATTGGCGTGCTCTGGTGCATTATGTGGCATTTCTTAGCTTTTGATACACCATCAGAACATCCAAGAATATCACCGCATGAACTGGATTATATTGAACGCAATGTATCCAGTGAAATTAAGGAGCATCAAGGCATGAAGGTGCCATGGAAAAAGATATTTACCAGTTTACCAGCATGGTCTATTGGTATCACAACATTCGGACGCATTTGGGTGCATTATACATTCATTATGCAAGGACCAGTTTACATGAAAAACATTCTCAACTTTGACATTCAAAGCAATGGCGTCTTATCAGGTGAGATCAAACTCATTTCTGTTCATTACCTAGCTTGAACCAAGGAAATTGATTTCGATTTGCTTTAAGGATTGCCATTCCTGTGTAGCTATCTATCATCCGTTGTCTTCTGTTACATCGCCGATGTTCTACTGAAACATAACATTCTCAGTTTGACAAATGTGCGTAAGCTAATGACGGCATCATCACAGATTATACCGGGAGTTCTTGTGGTGCTGGTCGGCTATTTAGGAACAGAAGTCATCATGGTACTTGTAATATGGTCGATTGCTGTGACAATGATAACAGCAAGTTATGCAGGAGCGATGGCAAATATTGTTGATCTCGCTCCAAATCTCGCGGGACCTGTTTTGGCTTTCTGTCAGACGATTCATATGAGTGCAAGCTTCCTATCACCTCTGATAAATGGAATCATTTTACGTGATGTCACGAATCAGTCGCAATGGCAAAACTGTTTCTTGCTCTCATCTGTTGTCGCTATTACGACTTATATAAGTTTTCAAATTTACGGCACAGCTGAAGTTCAATCCTGGAATTACCCAGAACCACCGAAAACAGGAGCAGAATCGGAGCGGCTTCAAGAGAACTCAAAAGATGATACGGAATAGTGTGGAAATTCTTGTTATTCTTATTACCTATAATTAATATTTTTTTACTGCTCATCACAGCCGATGAATTCCAGTTTATTCCCATCACTTAAAAATTATTTGATAATATTGCGTGAGCCTAATTGTTGAAATTATTAATTTATATATTTAATTATTTACTAAATTCGCCAATGCCCTTGTCAGAGCTTTTTTTTGTTAACTCAGATCTCTCAATAATTATGCTCCATAGCAAAATGTGACTCACGAATAATTTGAAACCCGCTTAAAAGTTCTCTCGCGCAATTATTCTCTTAATTAAATATAATATTCATAATGACAATCTCGAAATATCGTGACGTCACTTCCGCATGACAGCAGTCTATACGAGGGAAATGTATACAAAATAATTTCCTGTAAAAATAGACTAATTGGCGAGAAACGTAAAATTGTGATTTAATTGATTCCACCTTCTGGAAAACATCTAGAAGCTAACTAATTGATTGAAATTTAATATGAATGACTAGCTAAGATCAGCCATAATTAGCTAGGTAGATGAATTAGTGTCCTACATAAAGAATGTATCGAAAAGGAAAATATAATTTATGAATGTTAATGATATCTTGTATCGTTAAGAGGCCTTCAATGCACTTTTGATGTTACTTAATTGTAAAAAAATGTAATTAATGAAATCTAAAAAAAAAACTTTAAATTTTCATAAAAAAAAACTTCTTTTTTTTTAAATTTAGTGAATAATTTTTGCACAATTTTTGTCATTTTCCTGGGGGTTTGTTAACATTTATTTAGAAACACGAAATAAATAGGAAAATTATTCAAGAGATGAAGAAACACCTTATGAACCTGAAATAAAAGAAAAAAACAAATTTCTCAATCATTGCTTGTTTTGCATATTTATATGGTCCTCCTTAAATCCTGTCAAGATATTTTTCATTTCTCACAGATTTGGCAGTTTATAAGAAAACGTTCATTGCAGTACTCATTAATTTTCGTATTGCGTCATACTAAGATTATAATTTTATGTTATATTTAAGTTGTTATAGTATGTATCTACAACAATCTATTTTTGCTAATACGTTGACTTAAGTAATAATAAAACAAAACTATATGCAACGACAAAGAGATGGAATTTCCATAACAATGAAATCTGCAGCGCTGAAACAGTGGAAATGAATAAACATAAATATGTATATTATGTATTCATATATTTTTGATTCCATAAATAGGCGACTGTCTTATAAATTCATCTAATTTTGCCTTAAATAAATCTGATGAGATCGGCGTTCCTGGCACCCACAAAGGATTTCGAATTACATATTCGACAAAGACCTATAGAAATTATGAATGTCACTCAACATGTATCGACAGAATTATGTATTTTTCTTGCAGTACCTTTGCATATAGCTGCTGAAGAAGCTCCTTGACGCCCGTTGAAGATGTGTCCGTGTTCAGGACAAACTTCAGCCCCGATGGTGTTTCATAGAAGTGTAAAGCATATTTGTTTGTCTTATAGAAAAGGAAACCTTCACGAGGATCTATTGGGGATATCTTGCCAACAAAGGATTTGATCGAATATAGAGCGCCGAACATCAATTTATCTTCCTTTAATTTTAAGGTATATTAAAAATGCAATGTTGTTAAAAGACAAAACAAGAAAATCTTTATTGCTTACTTCCTCTCTAGTTATTCCTGATTGCTTAATCCGATTCCATTCAGCATAATACAGACTAAGTCCGCATCGGTCGAAAATATACAAATTGTAGATCGTCATTGCATCAAGTAAATTTATTAGAATTTTTTCCTCTTCTGGAATGTAAACAAATAAAGATGTTCAGCTCGCAGTTTCGATTGATTTCAGTTCTTTGAAATTTCATGACATCTGTTATTTTTGTTTTGCAATTAAGATATTCGACATTTGGAGATTTATACTGACAATGCATTTTCATATAAACGATTAAGGGATTATTTAAATAAATTAATGAGATCGGAATTGTTCATTTGTTGCGCTTTGACACTCGGCCGCCCTTAGTCGGTGTTTCTTTCTTTGAAGCTCGCGCTGGAGTCTTTTTTCCTTTCTTCATTTTTTTGCCAAGATTTTCCAGTGTAACTTCATCGTCATCATCGTCTTGGGCATTGGCATATTTGTTCATAAAGCTGTCCATCCATGAATCAAAATTTCGACCTCGTTCTTGACCACGTTTCATTATTTGTTTGGCAAGATCATTTTCATCACTGGCTTGTTGGTTTTTTTCTTTTAATTTTTTCTTCAATTCTTCTGCTTCTTTTGATTCACGAGCATACTTTTTATGACGACGATTCTTTTTAGCCTTCGACTCGTTTGTAAACTGTTCAAATTCTGGAACTTCACCACTCTTCACCCATGCAGAAATTATTTCATGGAATCGCTCCTCATCCTCAACACCCATAAATGGAACATGTTCCATCATGTAATTGATGCAGCCACCACCGTTCATGTAAGCTTTCTTCAAATCCGAGCGTTCCAGCTCAGATCCGACATACTCCTTACGATAATTATCAATATCAGACTCTGTGATGGGCTTAAAAAGATTCTTAAACGCCTCCAACCAAGTGGATCCGAACTTCTCGTCATCATCATCATCAACAATACCTATAATAATTGATCAATGATTGAGCAATTTTCTTCAAATCATATCTTAATCATTTCATTACCTTGCTCGTCATACAGTCCACGTCTATTATCATCCGAAAGAACTTCATTAATTTTTGCAAGAATTTTAAATTTTTCTGTTGCTTCTTCTTTCTCTGTTTCTGAAACTCGATCAGGATGAACCAGCAGGGCCTTTTTGTAGTAAGCTTTTTTAACTAAGGAATTGAAAGTTAAGTTAATTTGAGAAGCTCTAAGCAAGATCGCGAATTTACCTTCAGCCACAGTTGCTTTTTTCTCAATTCCGAGGATCTCGTACAGATCTTTGGTACCGAAGAAGGTTTCACATGATTCTAATGTTGTAGGCATGCTTATTTCCACTTATTTTATGCCTTTTCGATTTATAAATTCAGAAATTTTAAATTTTTGGCGGCAGCGGCAGCAAAACTAAAATGAAACGAACTAGGAACTTCTGAACTCAAACTGATTTAAATTCGAAAATTTATTTTGTTTACTTGTTTACCGTTCTGTTCTGTGAGATTTACACGAGAATTAAGGTATATTTAGGACTTTGATTTTCCAAAGCTGAAGGAAGCAATAGTGCGGGAAATTGGGAATACACCAATTGCCTCCTCATCTACAATATGTCCGTCAAAATTATTCTAAATTACGTATCGTTTGTTATCTTTTTAGAAACTGATAAGGAACGCCGGCTGATGCCCTTTGACTTGTGAAAGTATCATCATGCCCGAAACAGATACAAACCCGAGCGGTTTGCTCAAACCAACCATGTTTAACTTCAGATTTCTCAATATTTTCTTGAATATCATTGATCCCTTCAAGATATTGCGCAATTTTTTCCTGAAGCCTATTGTCACTGTTATGATGAATGTGTTCGAAGACTACAAATCAAAGACGAGTGAAAAATTTGCTAATACACAGCATTTGGTCCTTAAGATGATCGTTATCAGCATCATTATCTTTCTTCTAATTTGTGGGGCCGTTTTGATGTATGCCCTCTTCTATCTATCGTACATGCCAGCAGTGACACACATTAAACCAGTATACATGCAATACAATAAGATTTGCGATGACAATACTTGCAGCAGCAATGAAATCTCACCTTATCATTCATTTCCATCATCTCATGTGCAGCTTACAAGAAGACAACAGCTGATGATTAATCAGCCGTACATGATAACAGTGCAGCTTGACCTTCCAGAGACGCCACGAAATCAAGATTTGGGAATGTTTCTCATTTGCATGGACATGAAAGATGCACAAGGAGCTCTAAAGTCTCACGCTTGTCGATCAACAATGTTGCGTTATCGTTCACCGCTACTGCATAAAGTCAAGACCCTTCTTTTTATGCCGCTCTACATACTTGGAATATACGAGCAAAAACAATTACTGGATGTGGAAATATACAATGACTTCGTAGACACAACGAATTCAGTGACAGACATTTATGTGGAAATTCACTCGAAAGCTGTTGAATTCTATTCTGTAAAATTGCATATTACTGCCCACTTCACTGGGCTCCGGTATATCATGTTCCACTTTCCTGTCTCATCTGCAATGGTGGGTATCGCAGGAAATCTAATGCTTTTGATGTTTTTAACCATTTTATGCTGGTATCATTGGGATACGGATCTTGAGTGGGTTGAAGAAGCACGCCAAAAGTATGTTGGCGGTGATATAGGAAGTCGAAGTCAGGATTCATCGTCAATCGCAACAACGGAAGAGAATTTCAGTGTCATTGAAAGTGAATCACATGCCCTTGAAGATGATGATTTCATATTTAATCAAGATGATGAAAATCAAAACGAAAAATTCAGCGGTACAAAGCAAGTCGAAGAATAATTGAAAGCCAAATTTGAATTGTGATAAGAAATTTGAAAGACTATTGTTGGACGCGTCCTGAGTTCGACTACTTAGATTTACATTAATTTATTTGTGCAAACAAATTCCATACAGACACAATATTCACCACTCAAATACCCAATAAATAAATATTTTTGTATACGATATCTCCCATACAAAGATCATGTACATCCTGTACAAAAACAATTTCCCCTATTAAAAAGCTGGAGAAATGCGAAGTAATTAAGAGAGTAAAAGAACATAAGGCGGGGTTTGTACTTTTTGGTACAACAAAATGAATAAGGGAAAATAGAAAATATATATTTTATTATTGCCCCTTTGTCTCCATACAAAAAAAAGAAGTCTTAATTTTGCGCAGAAAATGGTCTCAAATGCTCCCAAATAACTTGTAATCGATAAAGCATTTTTTTCTGATCGATTTCTATCTCACTTATTCAAAAGCGCTCAAGATTTCCTAGAGTTTTTTTTATATTAAAATGAATTCATCAATTTCTACAAAAACGTGAACAAACCGCTCACATGGCTTTGTTTTTTTACAAAATCGGTTTTATACTTAATTTCCTTTTTTATTTTAATCTTTTAATTTAGCCAGTTATTTGGCTGAGGAAAGTAGAAATGGTACCAAATATCATACTAATAATTGATTGAAGTAGCGTTATCAGCATAAATATCGTCACAAAAAGTTTTTTACATAATTAGTTTGGAACCCTTTGTAAAATAGCAGAACCCTAAAAAAATCAAAAACGTAACAGCATTTAATGGCCTAAGCCGACTATATCATTTCTATATGGGTTGAACGCTAAGTTGAAAGCAAGGTTAATTGCAAATTAACAAAGAAGAAGACATCGAGCGGGAATAAAGGTTCCTTCATTAATGAAATCAGGTTTTAAGTAAAAGATTTCGCAACAAATTTTTTTAAATCGAGATTTAAAAGAGTTGAAGGTTGTCTCTCATCTCATTTTTACCGAAAGAACCATCGCCAGCAAATCCATTGCAAGCAAAGTCACACGCAAAGTTTAAATATTTAACTGAGCCAATTCCAAAGTATTTTTTATTTTTATCGAGGTCACGTTTCACATAAAAATTTGCATCGAAAATTGCACGAAAAAGATAACCTGCAGTTGTATGCTGCGGCTCGAAACGAAAAAATCATTTCATTCTCGGTTCGGAGTAATTACAAGCATTTAATTATTTGATCAGACAGACCAGATAAATGCAAGAGTGATAGTTGTCAAAAAATAATAAAGCGCTGTGCCTGTGATTGAATGGAACAGGATCGTGTCAATACTTTACTACCAGACGCTAGCCTGGTCAAGTGCCAGTTGCCAATGAAAAAATAATAACACTTTTTTTTTTTCAAATCACAAGACTTTAATCTAATGAATTTTTTTTGTCATTTATGGATTACAAAGTGCTCAGACTTATCAATCAGACTTATCAGTTAATTGCTTAATTTTGTCTTTTTATCCAATTCAGTCAATTGATTCAGTCGCAAATTTTAATTGTAGCAATGAAAATATTCGTTGCGTTAATTCTTGTTCATTTAAATTTTTCGCTTGCAATCGAGCCGATTCTAATTGTTCATGGAGGTGCAGGATCGGTATCTAATGAACGCATTCCTGGGAAATATCGAGGAACAAAATTATCTGCAAGAATTGGTTATAAAGTTTTAATAGAAACTGGAAATGTTTTAGACGCAGTTGAGGCTGCCATTCGTAGCATGGAAGTTGATGAAAACTTTAATGCTGGTTATGGATCAGCACTTACACGTGATGGAACTGTTGAAATGGATGCCTGCATTATGGATGGCAAATCAATGAAGGTTGGTGCAGTAACTGGCGTTCAGAATATTTATCATCCAATAACGCTTGCGCGAAGTGTAATGGATAATACTATTTATAATTTCCTTGGCTCAAGTGGCGCAATGAATCTTGCCAAATCTGAAGGTTTCCAATTTCTGAAGCCGGGTATGTTGGTAAGCGAAAATGCAAAGAGATCATTGGAAAACTGGAAGCGGCGTCAAGAAAATTCTACAATGAAAGAGGAGGGAAATACAGTTGGCGCTGTAGCGATTGATGCAAATGGAAATATTGCAGCTGCAACATCGACTGGTGGACTCACAGGGAAATTAACCGGCAGAATTGGCGACAGTCCAATAGTTGGAATTGGAACATATGCAAATGAAATTGCAGGATTATCAGCGACCGGCGAAGGAGAAGTCATTATGAAAGCTGTTTTAAATCACGACATTGTCAAACGAATGGAATATTTACGTCAAGATATTCAAACTGCTTCTCAAGAAGCGTGTGACGAAATGTTGGCAAAATATAATGGCGATGGTGGCGTTATTGGATTGGATCGTGACGGAAATGTTGCCGTTGCATTTTCATCGGATCAAATGTCTTGGGCTTATCAGAAAGGCAACAGTATTTTTTATGGCATAAATCGAGATGAAATTTTTAGCGAGGATGCATAGAATGAAATAAAACTTAAAACTTGTAAATAAATATTTTTGTTATTTATTAAGGTAGTTTGAAAATCTGTTTTTGTTCCTTATCTTTCAGTATATAGTTTTGAAGTTGAGGAGAGCATCGTTTCAGTGTACAGACTTTATTCTGACTCGCACTTAGCTCAAACCGTCAGTTTATTAAAGTTTTATAGTAATCATTCATGATAGATAAATAGGTATATTAATAGCATTCATCTGAATTTTATTTTAATAACTCGTTTCTGCATAAAACATTCATCTATAATTTTAAATTTTCCTGAACATGTATACATAAATAAAGCCACAGACAATAAATACTTATATAGTCTGTGTCAGAGCTTTTCTAAATCAGAGATGAACAACCAAAAATCCAAATCTTCAGAAGAGCAGAGGTGCTGTTCTTTTGGATTTTGCATGACTCGTTTAAGTCACATCTAGCTGATCATCTCTGCTTTGAACATTGAAGAACACACATGAGATGATGAAATTGAGGCATGAAACATCATTAATTAATTCATTATCAAATTTTCATTGGAGCAAATATATTTTTTTTATCCTTCTTGTGTCGTTATTAAGTAGGTTTCGCAGCATACATAATTATCTTATCGACCCATCAAACGCCCAACAACGAACCGATAAGAAATAATTCAACAGTTATTTTTTCTTTGGCTTCACCAACTGATGAGAAAATCACGCGGGATTTGATTGTTTATTTGAGCGCAAGCGTGCTACACTGCGTTCTTCCTCTTCATCAGATGTGTAGCTGATACCACTGACGCCTGATCGTGTTGTAGTTGATGTAGCTTGCATAAGTTCCATGTCAGGATTATTTCTATTTTCATAAAGAAGTGTGTGAAGTGTTTCTTCATAAATTCGAGCTTCTGGGAACTCGACTTTTGTATGCTTCTTATCAGTAGTGTAGACGATACTTGTACAACAGACTTCAGCCACCTTCTTGCCATTTCCATAAAATGACCAACAACAGATTTCACTCGATCCAATTACGTCTTTGATAAATAGAATTCGGCCGCTGAAGCGTAAACTTAGTTTGTCGAAAAGCTCGATATTCTTTAATAAATTGTCATCGCTGGTGTTTGTGTAGCTGTATTTATTGTTATGTCGATTTATCAACAGCTTTACCACTGGCTTTGTGCTTTGACTTATCAAGTAATTTTCTTCAGATGTTGAAGTTATCAATGGCACACGGCAAATGGGAGACAATTCCTTTTCTTTTCTCTTGAATTCGATTGCTTTTTCACATGATTCTGCCAGTTCTTCGATGCAGTAGTATTTTGCTTCTGCAAGCAATTCAGCTAATCCTTTCATTGTTTCTGGAAGTGGTACGGTTCCATCACGCAGAAAATTCAGAATTATTCCAAAATGCAAACCGCATCTATCAATTAATATCCATCCTTCGGAGTCGGTCAGTACTTCCAGTTTTCCTGAAAACATTGCTCGAAGCATGCAATCATATTTTGTTAGCGTCCTGATTGTAGTAAAATAGAGAAATCCTAGAAATGAATTAAAAGGGCGAGTCCAAGCAATGTAGTTTTCGTTCGTTTCTGCACATATATCGATCGTGATTTACCTCCAATGTTAAGCTTGACATACTGACTGGGGCTACCTTTTATAAGCTGATTCCGTTGGTCACCCATTTCGTCTCCGACTTGGATATTTAATTAATTTTAAATTTTCAGTTCGGATTAATGGCGTTCGAATTAGATGTTGTTCATAAAAATATTAATTTCAATTCAGTTTATTTTTGCACACGACACTACATTCCGGAAATAACAGATAACACACGAAAGCACTTGTTGAACGCTATGACCGAAGGCAAAGTAATAACATGTCGCGCTGCTGTTGCATGGGCTGCAAAGGAACCACTATCAATTGAAGAAATTCAAGTAGAACCACCAAAAAAAGGAGAAGTCCGAATAAGGATTCTGGCCACCGGAGTCGTAAGATCTAAGAGATATCAACAAATAGTTATACGAGTAATTAATTACCTTAATTCTAATTTCAGTGTCATACGGATGCTTATACTTTATCGGGAATTGATCCAGAAGGACTATTTCCATGCATTCTGGGGCATGAAGGCGCTGGCATTGTAGAGTCCGTTGGCGAAGATGTCACAAAGTTCGTAGCCGGCGATCATGTTATTCCATTGTATACGCCGCAATGCAAGGAATGTAAATTCTGCCTGAATAGGAAGACTAACTTGTGTCAAAAGATTCGTCTGACACAAGGACGTGGTGTGATGCCTGATGGAACTTCGCGATTGAGTTGCAAAGGCCAGTCACTTTATCACTTTATGGGCTGCTCAACATTCAGTGAATATACAGTTGTTGCTGATATTTCTTTGTGCAAAATTGACGAAAAGGCGCCGCTGGATAAAGTTTGTTTGCTAGGCTGTGGAATTCCAACCGGTTACGGCGCTGCTATTAACACTGCTGGTGTTGAGCCGGGTAGCATTTGTGCGATCTGGGGACTAGGAGCTGTGGGATTAGCTGTTATTATGGGCTGCAAGAAAGCTGGTGCTAGCCGCATCATTGGAATTGACATTAATCCTGATAAATTTACTGTCGCAAAAGAATTTGGTGCTACAGAATTTGTAAATCCAAAAGAAATCACCAAAACAATTCAAGAGCACATGATTGATATGACTGATGGTGGGCCGGATTATACTTTCGAATGCATTGGAAATGTTAATACAATGCGACAAGCGCTTGAATCGGCTCACAAAGGTTGGGGTGTCTCTGTCATTATTGGTGTGGCTGGTGCTGGTCAGGAAATCAGCACACGTCCATTTCAATTGGTAACAGGTAGGGTTTGGAAGGGTACAGCATTTGGTGGCTATAAGAGTGTTGAAAGCGTTCCCAAGCTTGTCGATGAATACCTGAATGGTACATTTAAAATAAATGAGTTTGTTACGCATAACATGTCATTGGAAAAAATCAATGAAGCTTTCGATTTAATGCATGAAGGAAAAAGCATTCGAAGCATCATTCACTTAAAGTAAAATTTTTCTACATTTCAAAAATTCAACAGCTTTTTTTTAATTAAGTTTGGGTTCGAAACTCTCACGTGCGCTATTTTTATGGGAATTCTACAGATCAACATTTATTTATATATATGTATATAGTATACATATCTTCCACGTTCTTTCATTGCACACATTTTTTCTCTCCCTTCAACATTCATATAGGCTCAAATGCGCTTAATGCAAAAGAGAAGGACATTTAGCGGTCAAAATCATGGGTGTAACGACCGTTATAAGGCCCAATAAATTGTTTGTCCCAGACAAAAATAATCTTTCGATAAAAAAAAAGAATTAAAAGATATATATACTCAAAAATTAGCGGAAAAAAATTCTCTCTCGATTTCGATTGCAAAAATTTCCGTATCGCGTTGTTTAAGCAAAATCGCTTGTAAAAATGTTGTTGCTTGATTTTTTATATACCGGCACGTGGAGTAATAAATAAAAGAAAACGTTAAAGGGCTTCTCCAGAAACGATATCACGCTTCGTGTTTTTAATGCGCCATTTCTCTCATATGCGTTGTTTTGTTCTACATAGATAGTTTTCTCTTACTCACTCCTAATGTTTACTCGGAACTCCATGCCTTACCCAATAGTACTGACGTGTTATTCAAATTCCCCGCCAAGGGCATATGAAAGTCATTGCACAAGACCGGTACAAGACATGCGTGATATATTCCACGATAACCGAAGGTGATATTAAAATTATTTTCATTACAATATTTCACTTTAAATAGCAAGTGAAATTCGTAAAGTTATTGAGATGATTTAAACTATTTTGGTAATGTTTTCCAATGAATAAAAATATTTGTCATAAATTCTCTCAAACATCAACAAAATGTGACTCATGTTATGACGCGAAACGATAACACAATCCACGCTTATATCGAATTTTTCCGAAAAGGGTCATCCAAACAAAAGTGAACATTCAAAACATTTCAAAATTTTGACCTAAATATACTTAGTAGATGCAATTGCTTAAATTTTTTACGTAAAATTTTATAAAATAAATAAATTACATCCAGCAAATCGGATGAAATTATCCAATTTATGGCACTTACATTCACAATATAATATGTGAAACACCCTTCAATTTCCCCGATTCATACACAAAAAACTATATATTTTGCCGTCATTTTGGTTTGATTCATTTACGCGTGCAGCACTAAAGCGTTAAGAGGTTTCTCTCCCGAAAAGAAAAAATAAAATTTTTGCGCTCATCACAACCATTCTGTAAAAAGAGTCGGCGTTTCAATCGCACAGTGTCTGTAAAGAACTTAAGTTTATTTCATTTGAATAATCGAACGGAGCAAGATGACTGAAGGAAACGTTATTACTTGTCGTGCTGCTGTCAGCTGGGCCGCTGATGAGCCCTTGGCAATTGAAGAAATTCAAGTCGATCCACCGCAGAAAGGTGAAGTTCGCGTTAAAATTATTGCCACTGGCTTGGTAAGTAAATTTGCAATCTAATTTCTAAATGCAGTTAAGAGAATTGTGAGTGAAAAGTTGAATGAAAAAATAAAATGTTTCTTTCTCTTCACTGTATAGTGTCATTCGGATGTTTCCGGAAGCACAGGAAAATTCTTCCTTGAACCATTCCCAATGGTTTTGGGGCATGAGGGCGCTGGCATTGTTGAGTCTGTCGGTGAAGGTGTTGAAGACCTGAAAGCTGGAGATCATGTGATTCCAATTTTCTTGCCCCAATGTCGTGAGTGTAAAGTGTGCCAACATCCAACGGCTAACTTCTGTTTGAAGTTCATCGAACAGGGCAGTGGTTTGATGCCTGATGGCACGGCACGTATGCATTGCAAAGGAAAGGATTTGCATCGTTTCTTGGGCGTTTCATCATTCTCCGAATATACCGTTTTGCCAGCATACAATGTCGCCAAGGTCGATCCAAAGGCACCGTTGGAAAAAGTTTGTTTATTGAGTTGTGGCGTCGCAACTGGATACGGTGCTGCCGTCAACACTGCTAAAGTCACTCCCGGTTCAACATGTGCCGTTTGGGGTCTTGGTGGTATTGGTTATGCAGCAATTTTGGGATGTCGCAACGCCGGTGCAAGTCGCATTATTGGCATTGACGTCGTTCCAGAAAAGTATGAATTCGCAAAGCTTTTCGGATGCAATGAATTCGTTAATCCACGTGATCTCGATAAACCATTGGTGGAACATTTGAAGGACATCACTGGTGGATTGGGTGTTGATTATACTTTTGAATGTGTCGGCAGTATTCCAACAATGACACAAGCACTTGAATCAGCCGCTCTTGGATTTGGAATTTGCGTCTTGGTTGGCGTCTCACCAGCTGGAAAGAAAATGGAAGTCTTACCATGGGACATGCAAATGGGACGCACATTGCGCGGAACATTCTTCGGATGCTACAAGAGCGTTGATGGCATTCCCAAGCTGGTTGGCGAATACATGGATGGAAAAATTGATGAAATTTTGCACCTTATTACACACGAAATGAAACTTGAGGACATCAACAAAGCATTTGAACTGATGAGAGCTGGAAAGAGCATCAGAAGTATTATCACGTATGATTAAATTGAAAACCATTTTGCATTCTTTTAGTAGAGACCCATTTGCATTTACTACTTACATGAAACCCGCTCACGTTCATTTATTTCCTCTTGTCACAATTTCAACAATTAACTTCTTTTTTTTTTGCATTTTCATATTTTTTAATGGACATAAGTCCAAAAAATCATTATTTAATATTATATAATAATGCACATCCAGGAAAATATTCAATCAAGAACAAATTTTCTAGTACATAGAAGAAAATGAAATGTCTTAAGACACTTTGTCTCAAGTAGATAATAGAAAAAAAAAAAAAAAACATAGCGCATAAAATCAGTTCGGGTTTCCAGCGTATGCTGGAGCTAGATCGCATTGGAATGATACAAATAATGAAAGTTTAATGAACGCCGGCACACGATTTAAAAAGTTATTTGAAACAATTGATTTGTAGAGCGTCATTTTCAAAACATTCAATGTCAATGAATGTTAAATCTATTAAGGAGCAGGAGAACTGAATAGAAGACGACGGCTTTTAATTGTGTGTAGACACATTGATAAAAACTTAAACAAAATATTCAAGAAAAGAAATACGAACAAGCTCATAATGCAACAAAAAAAAAAAAAAGACGGAAATAAATTACGTAACATCTGAGAAAGATATTTTTAGCTTGTAAACATTGCTATGGGGAAATATTTCTCAAGATTTTTTTTTTTTTTCATATGCATTTGATGATCAAACTCTACTTAATATTTTTACATCTATGTTTTAGACAACTACTTAGGTGTGGCTATTTGAAAGCCCATATTATTATCGCAAAAGTACTTGCAGTGTAATTAATAATCATTAAAAGATTGAGAACAAAAAAAGGAGCAACGCTCAGGGGCCTAAGAAATATTTTTTTACCAGCATTTTGATAATTGATAACAAAATTAATTGCTGGTAAACTTAAATTCCGGCACTCATTGAATAATTTTCACAAAAATCTACGATTTACTATCGTAAAATCATTGTCCATGTTTTGTAATCTCATTTTTCTAATTGTTGCCACTAATAACTTGAGACAATTCTTCACAAGTAACTGAAATAAAGATATTTGACCTGCATATTTGCACGCAACCCCAGAACGTATGTTTCATTTTTCGTAAGAATTGATGAAATCATTTTTCGTCATCACACATAATATCATTCTAATGACGTGTGTAATCAAAAAATCAGCAACAACATCTGAGAGACTGAAATTCGATGCAGTTATTATTATACAAGTTATAAAACTTTTTATCAGTCAACGTTTTATTAATTGCACAGATTAGCTACTAGTACTATGTGCTAATTTATTTGGAGCTGTCACTTAAAACGATTATCTGGATTGATAAATATGACGCTTGCGTGCTTGTCTACTATGTTAATTGAAAGGTACATTTTTTTTTTTTTCAAAACAAGCATTAAATAATTTTTTTTTTTTTTTGAAAGGTGTAGAAAACCGCCGAAAATTTCCAACGAAATGTTTTGTCGAGTATTCCCGAGTAAACAATATTGTCTGCCGATTGTTTGCTATATGTAGCTCTATTATCTACCTAGGGATGTCATACGTCCTACATTCCGCAGGACTGCCTTACTTTTTGGACTAAATTAGGATTTTTCGTGGAACGTTCTGCTCTCGAGCTCGATGCTCCTGGCAGCCCTACCTAGATAATATTATCTTTTCATTCAGATGATACTGCGTAACCTTTTTTTTTAAACATTTGTAACAATTTCAGTTCCTGTGCTCAGTTGAGTTGTAAAAGTCGTTGATGAAAGATGTCGAGTGAGGCTGAAGTGCTAACATGTCGCGCTGCTGTGTGCTGGGGAGTTGGCGAGCGCATGAAACTTGAAGAAATTCAAGTCGATCCACCGAGGAAAGGTGAAGTGCGAATTAAAATTATTGCCACAAGTTTGGTGAGTGAATAACCTAAATAAGTAAATAAAAGTGATGATAATCATAAAATAATCTTATCCTCACTTAAGTGTCAGTCAGATATTTCGGCACAAACTGGAAAAATGGAAGTTTTATTTCCATGTATTTTGGGACATGAAGGCGCCGGAATTGTTGAATCTGTCGGCGAGGCTGTCACCGAATTCCAAGTTGGCGATCATGTGCTAACGATATTCTTGCCACAATGTAAAGAATGTCAAGTTTGTAAGAATCCAACTGCAAATTACTGTCTGAAATTTATGGACCATCAAGCGAGAGGTGTGATGGCTGATGGAACTTCGAGACTCCATTGCAGGGGAAAACCGGTTTTCACATTTGTCGGTTGTTCAACTTTCTCCGAGTATTCTGTGCTCGCAGCATACAATGTCGCCAAGGTCAATCCAAAGGCACCGTTGGAAAAAGTTTGTCTATTGAGTTGTGGCGTGGCAACTGGATACGGTGCTGCCGTCAACACTGCTAAGGTTCAATTTGGAGGCACTTGTGCTATTTGGGGTTTGGGAGCCCTCGGCCTTGCAGCAATTATGGGATGTAAAAATTCAGGCGCAAGTCGCATCATCGCCATTGACATCAATCCAGAAAAATTTAAAATTGCGCAACAATTTGGTGCCACTGAGTGCATTAATCCGAAGGACATTGAGAAACCACTTCAAGAACATTTGAAGGACATCACTGGTGGATTGGGTGTTGATTATACTTTTGAATGTGTCGGCAGCATTCCAACAATGGCACAAGCACTTGAATCAGCCGCTCTTGGATTTGGAATTTGCGTCTTGGTTGGCGTCTCACAAGCTGGAAAGAAAATGGAAGTCTTACCATGGGACATGCAAATGGGGCGCACATTAAAAGGAACTTTATTCGGATGCTACAAGAGCGTTGATGCTATTCCCAAGCTTGTTGATGAATATTTAGATGGTAAATTGCAAATAAATGAGTTTATAACTCACACGATGCCATTGGAGAGAATCAATGAAGCTTGCGATTTGCTTAAGGAAGGAAAAAGCATCAGAACTGTTTTTCATTTTAACTTTTGATCTTTTTATTATGCAACAATTTATTTTTCTAAAAACCAGAATATTCTTTGTAGTTTGTAATCGCAAACAGGAAATAATGAAGTTAATAAAACAAGAATTGAACTACTAATATTTATCAGTTTCCAGACTGGTAATGTTGATGTTTATTGGCTTCTCAAGATCCAAAAGCTCTTTAGTGTCATCATTCAGTGTGAAATGATGAAAATCAGAATTTCGATTTTCAGACGACATTAATCCAGTGGAGGAATCACCAACAACTGAGCTCAAAAGACTATGATCAAGATTTAAGATGCATTCATTCTTAAAGCTATCCATGTTGAAATGATCAATGTTAAGAAATTCATAAGTTGGTGAATGTGATGTAAAAGGTGTTTGATGTTTGCTCATCATCGGCACCGATGACATTATCGACGGCACTGCTGTGGAAACCATATTTGGATTGAAACTGCTCCATTCAAATTTCAGCGAATTTGCCGATGGATCGAGAGTATTTGCATCGAAATTCAGATTTAGAAAGAGATTCGGTGAAATACGCTCATCACCAATATTCATTAACTTATTATGATCGTTATCAGAGGAGGATGATTGAGGCACTGATTGATTTTGATCACAAACCATTGTATTTATTTGATTATCATGCCGCTGATGCATAACATCTGATGGTAGCTCAAAACTCGTCGATTGGCTTTCTTTGTCGTCGATTTTTTCGCTTTTTCTCCATTTGGCGCCTTGAAGAAAATATTTTTTTTCAGAGATTTCATCACAAATGCATTACCATTGCTTTTCTTACGTCTATTTTGGAACCAAACTTGAACTCTTGCCTCTGTCAAATCGATACGCATCGCAAGTTCTTCCTGTGAATGGAAATTTGCATAATTTGAAAACTATTTATGTAGGTATGTTTCTTTTTTTTTTTTTTTTCAGAAATAAATTCTTACTCGAAAGAAACAATCCGGATAATGAGTTTGGAGAAAAGCTTGTTCGAGCTCTTGCAGCTGATAATTGTTAAATGTCGTTCTGTGAAGATTTGAACATGTAATAAATTGTTTGATCAACATTTGAAAATTGTGAAAAATTCACCGATATCTTCTTTGTTTCCGTTTCATACTTTTGGACGCAATTGTTGCTATTTATAAAAAAAAAGTAGATAAACGAAAAGAAAATTGTGTTGTCCTTATTGTGGGGCTTCAGTCGGATCGCATTCCTTTGCTATCACCAGAATGACATATGATTGGTGTCGATCAATAAATTTCTCCACAACTTCTTTTAAATTCCAAAAATGTTGGTGAATGAGAAGCTCTTTAAAGATTTCTTCTGAATGATTTCTTAACGAATTTCATGCCAACGGACGGAAAATATTTGAAAACTTATTTACTTTAAGGAAATTTAGTGGCTTCTTATTTGCACTGAGACTTTGGATCACATATATATGATGTACATATAAAATTGTTTCAGATTGCTTCAGTAACTCCAGTGTGGATTAAACAAGAATTTTATAACAAAACAAATTTTAAACTTTTAAAAGGAAAACTTTAAGAAAATTCTTTTAAAATAAGTAAATCGGTCGATGGTGAAAGAAAAACTAACGAAACCTGAATGAAGTGTATTCATTCAACTCACTGGACTTTAGTTGAAGCTTCTGCGCAATTGTACTCAAGTCCAAAAATTCCTCAAAGCAACAATATGCAGAAAAAAAAAGTTCAAAACTTGAAAGGCACAAAAGCAACAAAAACATAAAGAATGAAATCACAAAAGTGCAGAATAGCTGATTGACTTCCACATTGTGATTCCTGTAATCGCACAAATCCCTTAAAAACGTTGATTCAGTTCGCGGTGTAAATTGTGTCGCTCGACAGCATAATTTCAGGTTGAAAAAAATTTTATTTTGACTTCCATTCAATCAATTTCCCTCGATTTTCCATTTCAGGCTTTTTTTTGTCCATGTAATTATTTCCATTTAAAGATATTTAGGTTGTATGAACCTTACCTGTGCTAATCACATCATTCAATTTATACTAATGTTAAAATCTTACAGGGTAAAATTGATAAGAAGACTCATTTACTTTTGGAAATATGTACCACGAAAGATTGATAAAAGAAAATTGATTATAGGCATAAAAATAACTGTTTCTTTCTTCCATGTATGTAGGTTGAAAATGTTAGCCTGAAACCATCAGAGAAAATGTTTCCATCCAGACTTTAAGGTGACAAATAACCTTATTGTTAATATTCCTAACAATTGTTTATGCGTGTGTCTATATTTAGTGTCGTCATCTGATCATTGCTAGGAAACGAGCTTAAAAAAAATAGGAAAAAATCGATAAAGTGTAACTAAATATCTGAAATTGTTTTCCAATCAGCTGATTGAGAGATTTTTTTTGTCAAGCTTTCACCGGAATACTAAAGAAATGTAACAAACAAAAAGCAATAAGAATATGCACAGAATTGGACAACAATAGACAATTTTAGTATAAAATCATGAGTTCAAGCATTAAAAATTATTAGTCGTTGATAAGATGTTAAGGACGTTGGTGAGTTGAAGGCAAAAGTGAAAGAAGAAACCTAAGAAAAAATATTGTTCAAATCAAAATTCCATTCCAACAGATAATCAGTTTATGGACGATTATCGTCGTAAGTCAGTCAAATGGTTCACTACACTTCACGACTGCTGAGCTACCTGATATTAATCCAGCGGGCAATGATTGGTCGGTATATGATGGAAGTGATGATGATGGATCCCATGGAGTTGCAGACATTGCAACATCGGAAGATGGATTTAGTAATATTGCTGATAAGCGTCACAATGAAAATCTGAAATTTCCTTGTTCATGTCCAACGTTAGAAAAGTTAAAACATTATAGCAGTGACACATATCCGCGAAATCTCACAATTAAAATTTGTAACCCCCTTCTTACGAGCAAGAGTCAAAATATTTGTAAACATAGAGCAACGTGCAAAGAAATTTATCATTCAATTCATTTGTTGAAGTTAAAGAATGGCAATGAACCACAACAACAAGACGACCACCATTTGCCACTCGAGATGAAAAGTAAATTTTATTGGGCAACTGACACAATTCCAATTGATTGTCGGTGTCGTTTTTAAGGAAAAATCTATGTCGTGAAAAAGCAAACTTGCATAAAAGTGCAACAAAAAATCAGACAAAATATACACGGAAAACTTTTTCTTGCACTGGAGACATTTTCAGAGGTAAAAGAAGAAACTTTTTTCTTCGGCATGGCAAAAAAAGAGAAAACTGTTAAAGAAAATCTTTTATTTGTGAAAATTTCAAAGAAATTTTTTCATGTCTGAAACCAAAAAAAAAAAATGAATTTAAGAAAATTTTCAATCAAATAAAAATGTTTAAATAAATAAATTTTTAAGCAAACCAATCGTGTTTCTACTTCCTCTTCAGTGGACAGGTATTTAAGATGATAAGCTCGCTGTTTCAATATTTTAACATTTTCGATTTTTCTTTTATTAGGTATGTAATATTATATTTAATTATGAAGGAAAATGTCTTAACAATAATTACGCAAATTGCTAACAACTCCAATTCCATATAAAAGTTTCGATTCAAGTCTCGCCCAGCTTTCATTTTGAGCTCTTTCGACAGCGTCCAACATGACCACTAGTTTTTCACTACTGCTGATAATTTCCTCATGGACTTTGAGAAAAAGTGCCAAATATGATTGTGCAAGTTCAAAGTTACGACGACTGTCGAGCATACTGACAATCATTTCCATAAAATTTGCCATCAGTTCAATTGTACCACCAGCAATTGGTGCCAGCGATCTTATTTCATAGTCAATCATCGATGGATTCAATTTTATTATGTGATTGATTGCATTCTGAAAATCGCCGGATTCAGATTTCTTTAAAACAGCTCCAAATGATGTTAAATTTTCAAATGTTGTTGTTGTTTTGACACGTGATTCTCCGTCAGCATCAATTGCATCCCCATTCAAATCAAAATGAATATCAAGACCAGCTACAGTAGGCAGAAAGAAAGGTGCTTGTTTGGGCTTCTTCAGAGGTTCTTTTGGCTTGTTTCGCTTCTTAATCACATCCAAATTTAACAAATTCTTCCAACTTGCTTCAGCGAGTGTAGACATTGTTATAAGATTATCATCAATTTGCAATGGGGTCTCATAATTTGTTGTAATGCATTCACCGTCTTCATCGTCATTTTCTAGCTTTACATTGTCTATCATGTCAGTAATATTTTCGAAGTGAGACATGTTCGGTAATTCCATTGACGGTGCTTCCGTTTCAGGATCAATGGAACGCAATGAAACATGCTCATAAAGCGTCTTATTCGACCACAAATAAACGCCAAGAAAATCAACATGCGCTGTTGCTAGGAAGTCTCCGGTTGGTGATACACACAGCGAAATACACGGCTGACTCATTTTGAACTGATCTATAAGATACGACGATGGAATGTCCCAAGTACGAATTGTACAATCCATACTTGATGTGATGAGCCATCGACCGTCAGGCGTGAAATCAGCATCAGTGATGGGTGCTGTGTGTCCAACAAACTTTCTTACAATATTCTTAGTGTCATAATCAATTACAAGAATTGTGAAATCTTCCAGGACCACACAAAGCATTGAGCTCTCACGATGTCCACGGAACATCAGAATGCTGTCGGACAATTTTATAACACCAATTGTTGTGTTTGTAGTCGATTTGAAATTCCAAAACTTCACATATCCATCAACACCGCCAGTTATAACCATTTGATTTAAATTGTCCATCCAGATACCGCGTACATCAGATGTATGTGCTGGCGATCCATATGTTGCACGATGAACTCCTGATTGCATATTGAAACGCTCAACATCACCAGATGAATATCCGATTGTAACAAAATTTCCACAATGACTCATATTGATGCACGACGCAACTGCCTTGAAATCAGTTCTTTTGCCATCCTTGAATTTCTCCGGCACCAGCTTCAATTCACCCATTTTGCGCTTGTCAAATGACCATGTTGTTGCCATCACCAAGCCGCTATGGATTGCCACGATGCTGTCCCAGTGTTTATCACGGGTTGTCTCTGATGTAAACTGGACAATTGGTGGCATCAGCATTGGATCATCATCTATTTTTTCTAAAAAAAAAAAAAATATTTGATTTGAGAATCAAATTTCAAGGCAAATCTGAACTTACTCAATTTCCTTGAAGCCTTTCGATTGTAGCTCGCACGACCTAAGCTCACATTTAGAGTTTCGGAGACGGTACTAAAGATTCTCAATGTCGAATCATCGCCAGATGACAGAATTGAATCTCCATTAGCACCATGATAGCGAATACAGAGCGGCGGTGCTGAATGTCCTTCCCGATAACGTAAGAGTCTCGGGCTACCATCGAGCTTATCAAAAATCCAAAGCTTGAGAGAATTGTCAGTTGATGCTGTTAATAGTAGCGGTTCATTGGGTAGAAAATGAAGAGTATTAATAGCATCGTTGTGTGCAAGGAGCGTTCCTGATACCTATAAATGAAGAGTATGTAGATAATATCATGATTAACTTCAAGTTGTTAATTTACTTTTCTTTCATCCAAATCCCAAAATGCAATCTGGCCATTGATACTGGATGTTGCCATGGTTGTCGGTCCATCAGTTCTGAACGAAATCCCTGTCACAGTTCCCCATTCTTGTGAGAATTCCATCAGAACGACATCAACTTTCAGATTCAGCAAAATAATTTTTCCATTCGCTAAGCCTATAGCAACGGTATCTACTGCTGGCGCCTGCTGAAGGACGGTTATCCTACTTTCGAATCCTTTGAATGCGTGAATGAGTTTTCCATGCCTTACATTCCACAACTGAAGACCGCCTTGAGAACTACCCAGGAGGATTTTATTGACATAAGTATTTGGATGGATCATTGTAGTGATTTTAAATGACTCGTTTAGAAACGGAATTTCCAAGTAGACGGTTGCGCTTCTATTATCCCATACCTTCAACATGCTGTTTTCGTCACAAGATATAAGGTGTTCGCCAAATGGCAATAAAAGATGAATTTTTGCATCATGGCCAATGTAACGTTGTTTGATTTCGTTTCCTTTCCGCCAGCCGTAAATTGTTGTTCCACTTGCTGAATATATAAGATATTTATCGGATGCAAGGCATTGAATATCTTCAGGATGTAGACCCGATACTGTCAGCAGGCGAAAATGGGAACACGAAAATGTTTGAAATGCTTTTCCAACACAGCAAACCACAAGATTCTCATTTCTCGTCGTAACGTAACGAATCGCAGCCGGAATTTGATTTGATACATATCCCAGAGCACGATTCTGTTGAAATATTCGACTTCCTTTGCGCATTATATATTGTTTAGATAGATTTCTGCTGAATAAATGGAATTCACTAACCACACGTGTGTTTTTGTTTTGATTTCCTAGGGAACAAAATAATTTTTAAATCTTCGTTTAGTTTCGTTATATGTTTAGTTAAGGATGCATATTGAAGATGGCGCAAGTGGTTCTTCAAAAGTAAGAAAAATACAGCAAGTAATACAGCAACAGATAAGGATTAAGATAGATCCAAGACTAAAATGATAAGAATTAAAAATATAAGCAAAATATTTTACTTTTTGTTCGCTTATATTTTTAGTCTATGACAAATTACCCCCCTCCCCCAGCTGAAATGGTCCATTTTGAAAACAAATTATTCTAAATTGCTAAATAGATAGTAGTTAAATAATATAAATAGCTATTAAGTAATCAGAAATATCCTCACTTGTTCAGTTGTTCTAGACCCGGTTGTATAGGAAATAACCACAAATGTATATTGTATTTAAATTAAATGAGGTTTATCCAGTTTTTTTTTTTTTTTTTCCATTTATTCCCAGACATTTTGATTAATTGCATTTTGAAACGTAAGTAATTTGCAAGAACTTCTTATTCACGCTTAGTAGCATGCAGAGCATATTGAAGTATTGCAGATGAGGTGAATACAGATTTCCTGACAAGAAATTATAATTAAGCCCCTGCACCTTGATTGTGTCGCAATTGAAATGTTCCAAAATAATGGAAATCTCTTCAGGACTTATAAATTGATTCCAGTCGTGGGTGCCTTTAGGTATAATAGAAAGAATGTATTCTGCAGCAATCTTAACACAAAGCCACGATAGTGTATTTTTATTAAAGGTGGTTACAAAAATGGAACCACCGGGCTTAAGAGCATCAGTGCAAGCCTTAAGAAACGGCTCTTTTTCTTTGACATGGTCCACGACCTCTGAAGCCACCACGCAGTCGTATTTCTCAAAGAACTTCGACGAATGATCCTCGATTGTTTCACAAATATAAGTAACTTTTAAATCATTTAACAAACGTCCTTTTGCCAGAGCAATCAGTTCCTCAGCAGGATCAATACCAACAACTTCAGCTCCCAATTTTGCTAATGGCTCTGTTAAAATTCCAGCACCGCATCCCACTTCCAGAATTTTAAATCCATCCAAAATATGTGATTGATTGTCTAAGTTGACCTTGACTTTTTTAGAGGAAATAAGACAGTCTCTAAAAAAAGGAACTCGAACTTCATTCAATGCATGAAGGCCCTTAACTGGTCCTTTTGGATCCCACCAATCCTCTGCAAGATTTGCATGACGCTGCACATCCTCCAAATCCACATTTGCCATTTAAAACGTAAACCAAATCTCAGAACTCTAAGTAGCAACAAGATTATTAAGGTGCACGTATTCTTGACGCGATTTATTATTGATAACGGGTATTAAATTGTGTTGCCATATTGGCTGAAGTTATTCAATTCTGAAAAAAAGTAAGTAAACTTTCCTAAATTTTTATTTATTCATAATATTTTTAACTTCTAAAAATGTAAGTCTCAATTTCCACAGAGATTGGTTAAAACTATTTTATTTATTTATTTATAAGCCTATAATCATCTCAGGATTGAGAAAAAGGCAACTCGCCCATAACGATGATCAGATACAAAGCCTCTGGGGACGGGGGAAAAAATTGTCATTTTTCTTATGGCTTCCGGTCCTGTCCAGGGTGCTTTTTTGCTTTTTCCTGTTTGATTTCTTCTTCCTTTGATGAAAAAATTTGAGAAGCAAAATTAAAAAAATTGACATAAAAACCCTTGCAATTTTGATTAAATTTTGATGTTCCTTGGAGTTTCTTATGGCCATACTCCTCCACGCGGGCCAAGTGCAGATTGGAAGAGCCGGAAATTGCAGCAAAATTTCCGGAATAAAAAATTTTCATTTTAACTATCTCAAAGCAAAGCCTACTGTTTCAAAACATGATGCTTCTGAGTTCTGCAATCTTCCATTGCTCATTCGAACTGATAACTAAATCCGGGCTGAATTTGAATAATATCATCTGAAAATAAATGAGTCTTTCATCACTATATAGACTAAGGACGAGTGAAGACATAAAAACAGTTTTTAATATTTAATAAAAATAATATTATATTAATAATTATTATTATTATAATTATAAGTTTGGTTATTCTGAATTTATATCCCTTTTACAAAAGCTAAAGAGCTTTATAAACATTTTTTGAAAAATATCAAGCATAATTAACTATTCTACGAAAACCAGTTTTAGTGCCAACATTAAATTTTTCAGGGCCCAAAAAACCGCACCCTATAATAAATTAGTTCTAATTTTTTGCCTGTAGGATACATATGCAAACCTTGGAGAACAAGTCAACATGATAATTAATTTTTTTCTGATTGCAATTGTGGGGCAGCAGTCTTTTTGCTTTAATATCTTCCCACAACCAGCGCACGAATTCATTAAAGAATCTTCCAGAACATCTACAAATCGATCAGAATTTGGATATTCAGTGATACTAAAGCAGAATCAAATTATAATATCTGCACCGAAGGATGTCGATAATAGAGGAGAAAGTACTGGAAAAATTTATCGATGTCGCATCAATGGAAGCAAAAATTATTGCTTCGCATATGACATGAAAAGATCCTTTGAGGAAACATCCGAAATGACAGAGTATGTACATTATAATGACGGACAAATGCTTGGCGCAGCAATGGATGAAGTGAACAGTAATCAAATCATTGCTTGCGCTTCACGTCATGCCGATCGAATTATGAATAAAAAATTATGTTGCAGTGATGGAAACAGGATGATTGGGAAATGCTTTTTAATAGATGTTGATGGATCAAAAGTTAAAGGTTTTTATCCTTTTCAAAATTGGGCAATGCGATTTTATCAATTTGATCAAGCCGGATTTAGTGTTCACGTTCCCAAAGGTAGCACCGAAATCATTTATGGTGCTCCTGGCTATATTCTGTGGGCTGGAAACATTGTGAGGCAAAATTTAAAGCAACAGAACATAGAACTGATGATATATAAACCAAGCAATGATCATCTTTTCGCTTATTTCGGTTATGACGTTAAATCTGGTTATTTCGATGGTGCAGATAAAAGTATTTACTACGTAGCATCAATGCCAAGGATAAACTACATTGGAAGTGTTCATTTGTTTAAAACGGGAAAAAGCATGCAACAAGAAGGTCTCAAAATTTTTAATGGCGAGCAGTATGGCGAATTTTTTGGCTATTCATTGTTGGTTGATGACTTCAACAATGACACATTTCCTGACTTGCTAATATCAGCGCCTTTTCATAGCAAAAATAACTATAATGAATCAGGAGTGGTTTATATGTTCATGAATAAAAAAGGCAATGTAGTAAGTACTAAAGCATTTAAAAATGAATTATTTTTTAAATCGAAATTCTAAACTAGGGAAGTCTGATTCGAACGGAAATTATTAAGCCAAATTCACTGAATGGACGTTTCGGAACGTCAATGTCCAGCATTGGTGACATCAATAAAGATGGATACAATGATGTAGCAATTTCCGCTCCTTTCGAAGGAAATGGTGTAGTCTACATTTACATGGGAAGTCTACGAGGCCTTGCTGAAAGGCCAAGTCAGAAAATCGAAGCCCCATCAAGTGTAACAATGTTTGGCTTCTCAATATCGAAAGGAGTAGATGTAGATGGTAATCTGTATAATGATATTGCAGTGGGGGCCCCTGGATCGGACATTGTTTTTATCTTTAAGTCTCAACCAATAATTCGAGTTGTAGCCTCAGTAAATTTCGCAGAGAAAGACATTATGACGAATACTACCGAATTTGGTATCAATATTTGTTTTCACTATGAATCGAGAACAAATATCAAACGCGACATTGGTGAGCTATATATAATCCAAACAAAAAAATGTAATAACCATCAAAAAAATAATTTTTTAATTGACAGATTTGCTTGCAACGCTGCAAATTGATATGAACTTTCGACGTCTCTCATTTGTCAGAAACTCCATCAAAAACTTAATTGATTTAAATGATTTGAAGATCAATGAAAAAGATGACTGTAGAGAAATTAAAGTGTTTGTGGTTCCTAAGGATATCAAATTTATGAACATATTTAAACCAATGGAAGTGAAACTGTCATTTAAACCTGAAGTAGCGCAAAATCCGCGTGAATTTTGTGAGACATGTGTTGTGGTTGATCCGAAAGATTCGTCTTCAATTACAAAACAAATTGCCTTCAACAGTGGTTGTTCTGAAAAGGAATGCAGGACAGATCTTAAGATAACTGGAAAATATCTCGATATTGATGATCCTTTTATCCTTGGAAGTTCAAATAACATAACAGTATCATTTTCCATCACAAACGCTCATGAAAATGCTTATATTACCAAACTGTTTGTTGAGGTTCCATCGCAAGTTCACTTTTTCAAAATTCCTCAACATTGTGCATTTGAAGAGGCAATAATGATTTGTGATGTAAACGATGGAAGAAACATCAAAACCGGAGAGACTTTTAATGAAACATTCAATATCGACACTACACAATTCCAAGGCAAAGCAATCACAATTCTAGCAAAAGTTACGAGTGAAGGAATAGAGGAATTTCCGGATGACAATAAATTTAAACTGGTTTTGAATCTCACAGAATTCAGTAATATTGAGCAATCGGTGACGTTATCCAATCGTACAATGTTTGTGTATACGAACTCTCTGAATGACACTTTGTATTATGAATATCGAATTTTCAACGCTGGTCCAAGCTCTGTTAATTTGGTCATAACAATGGATTTTCCAATAATGTTTAAAACTACCAAGATGCGTTTATTTGAATGCCTTATTGGAAAACTAAAGATGTCTGTGTCATATAATTATGAAGATTTCCCAGTAAACTGGGAAGAGAATGACAGCGAAAACCTATTGAACATGTGTCTAACAAAGAACAGAAATGGATCAATTACTTATACGGGGGTAAATGATGAAGGCGAAGCAAAAAGAAATCGAAGGTCCACTGAAACCTTCGAGCCTATTGTCATGGATAATGATGTTAAAAATAATTTGATGAAAAATATTACAACTTTCATTGAATGTGGAAATCTTGATGAGAATGATTCAGAAGGCATCACCAAATGCATTCGAGTTCATTTTAACGTACAGGATTTCAAAGCAAGAGCTGAACCGATCACGATAAATTTAAAATTCACAATGATTATCAACGACATGGACAATGCATTTGGTAATGACAAAATTATCTACGTGGCGCCGAATCTTATGCTTCATCGTAAAGGAGATGAAGGACACGAAAACTTGAATATAACGATCCAACAAATTGCTCACACGGTGATTTATCGTTTAGTTAAAAATGAAATTCCAATTTGGATTTACATTATCTCATGCTTCATTGCAATTCTGTTGTTCATACTGATTACTTATTGCCTTTACAAGAGGGGATTTTTCCGAAGGAAGAAGAAGGAAGAATTGAAACAGCTCATTCGCGAAAGTCGTCGCATAAGCAAGCGTCAAATTGATGATATGCTCAAGAAACTTGAAGCGAAACCTGAAGCCAAATTGGATTAAAATTAACATACTCATGCCTTCTTCAATTATTATTCTTATTATCTTTCAATTCAATACTGAATATTCTTTATAACAAAGTAATCTTTATTAGCCTATCTTAAGCTCCAATGGATCACAATATTGATCATCGATTTCTTGAAATCTCTTCTAGTGATTTATAAAGTAACTTTGTGCTTGTGCCAGATGAATCATGTTATGGCGAACAAGTATTTAGCAAACAAGAAAATAAAACTAAATTAACTGATAACATTTTATTATTTACTCACATTCTCAAATGCCAACCATCCTAATACAATGTTACTGAACAATTTCACGAAAAACAGATAAAACCTAGATAAAACAGGCATCCTTGCAGCTCCCTAGAAATCGTAATATCTAATACTTACAAAGTAGTTTATGCATGCAGCTACATAAATGAGTTTCTTCTCTTGGTACATTATATACTAAATACTTAGATTACATCTGCATATGGTTCATAAATGATTCACAAATATTTGTGTTTTTTGTTTTCGCTTTCTTTTATTTATTTAGCTGTGAAATTTGATGACAATTGTATAAAGCGCTGATTAAAAAAATAATGTAAATTCCATGTCGAAAAAATTTAGTTAAATCAATTTGTTAATGATCTCTAGTTTCAAGTTGCGGTAGAAATAAACTGACAAAAACATCTTTTGGTAGCTGGTTCATTTTTTCAGCCTTGGTTTAAGCAAAAAAAAAACTGGCTTCCAAAACAAATAAGTTTTATTGTTGTTTTTTTTTTTTTTTGTTATCAGAGACCAACAAAAATAATTAAATGAAGCTAAATAAATATTTCACAGCTGATACCGCCATAAAAATTCCGCTTTTAGAGTCTACATCATTATGTTATTCCCGTTATTGTATGTTCAGTTTTCCACAATTGTCGTGGAAAGATAAAATGTTATAATGATTTTACATGTATATGCTGCAAGGGTATTAGTTTAGCTTTTAGATTAAGGTGAACTCCTTGAAAGATTGGAATTTATTTTTTCGAAAATGCAACAATGTGCACACACACCACTAATCCAGCCACTATTTGTTAACTTTTGTTTTCCATCAGTTTTGCAAATATTACTCAGCAATAATAAAATCAGAAAAAATCTGAAAATGTGACCGAAGATTTCATTTTATTTTAACTAAAATTGAAAATATTTGCATGAAAACTCAAAATTACTATTGATTTTAAATTAGAATAGGAAGTAAAAAGCAGCAGCTAATTCATTTTTTGGTTTCAGTTTTCTAATTTAAATTTGTCATTTTTGTGCAAAATTTTGTCGATTTCAATTGACCTCCACGGATTTTCGTGTAATCGAAGATTTCACTTTTTGTTTAAGTTTAATAGAAAAATAAACTACTTCCAATAATTGAATCATGTTGTAATTTTTTTAATAGAAAAGTCCATCAATTAATTTATTTATGAATTAATTAGTTATGAATTTATTCTAAAATAATTGAAACATTGTCAAAATTCGGTTTTCTCTTGGGAGCAATTTAAATATTTTTGAACAGAAAAATCGATCTGTGAAGTTCACCTTAAAAGCTCTAATGTTAGTATAAAGAAAAAAAAATATACTAATCTTAATAATCGATTATGTAGGTAGGCTGAAATGCTGACCTACCTAGCAGAGAATCTTCTCAGAGTTATTTGGAAAAATTAAAAAAAAAAGAAACAGTTAAAAATATTTGTTCAATTTCATAAATATTCATTTTTTGCTAATTTTATTCGACGACGATTTGGATTTGGGCCCGGTTTAGCGGCCCGAATGCACTACCTCTGAAGGGCCTGGGCAGAATATGCGTCTGCTGTGATATGTTTTTCTACTTTAAATAAATCATTGTTCGTTTGACTTTATTATTGTAAAAAATCTCTTGTCTATTGACTTGATCATATTGTAAATAACACCATAATCCGTGATTGATCTTGAACATTACTGCATTAGTGCATAGATAAACATACTGTTAAAAAATCAGCATAACTAACATATCAAGTGCGTTTTCATACATATCACTCTCCCTTTTCAATCCTAGGAAGCACACACCAAATGACTGCTCATAGCTCTATTCCTCTATCTATCTCTCAATATCCTACTCAGCAATCTACCACCAAGATCTTAACTACTTGGAATTTTACATTCCCGAGTTTTGAATACTAATGTATCACGTCCTATTCCTCACCTCATTCTCAGTTATTGATTTATATTTTCCTTTTTTTTAATCAATGCAAAAAAAAACTATAAAAAAAATACTTTCAAAAATAACACGAGATGTCATATTGTGTTTTCGTATATATGAAAACGCACTAAGAAGGGATCAATCAATAATAATTTCATCCATTTGTGCACTTATCAGAAACGTTTTTTTTTATTATAATTAAATATTGTTCGTAATGAAAGACTGTTATTGGTGTTTAGATCCGCACATATAATATCATTCTATAGCCTATATTGATCGTTCCATTAAAATAAAGTTCATTAATGGCATTTTGAACTAAATAATCTTTTCTTGTTGTTGATTGAGAATTTTTATAGTTTTACGCGTATAAAAAGGGCATGCGTTTTTTTTCTGAAACCAGTCCTCATGTTTCGACTAAGTAAGTATTGTTAGATGTGATTTATTTAAAATTGCTTCTTTAAACTATCTATTATGAAATCTTAATGATTAATTTATTACCTATAAGTACGAAATGAAGCCAGTATCTTTCTTATTTTTCTTCGAAAACTCTCATCATTAATTTCTAAATTTAAAAAAAAATCGCGTCAGTTTTTTCAGCAAAAGCGGCTCAGCATACATATTTTTAATTTGCTTTTTTGAGACCAATCACAGAACTTTTTTTTTACTTTCTCTTCAACTTTACGGTTTGCTTTTTTCAGGCATTTTTTTATGCGTCGCTCGAGGGCCATTCGTGAGTTGTGTGAAAAGTTAATGAGTGTTCGATTATTTTCGGGGCAGCTTTAGGCGCGATGCCATCACACATTGATCGAATCACCCCAAACAACAACTCTATTCTCTAATACTTTCGATTTGACGATTTTATCGCGCATTTTTGATTTGATCAATGTGTCTTGTGCAAATTTAAAACCGCTGCGGACAAACTTAGGATAGGTGTTTTACATTAGTGAGATTTTTATAATAAATATGAAAGGAACATAAAAAGAGGAATTAAACAAAGTTAGGAAGATGTAGAAGAGGGTTAAAATTGCTCATTAGTTCACTAGCATTGCTGGCTTCCTTGTAACCCCAAAGTCTTAGTGCTTCTACACAACTATCTTGAATGTATTTTACTTCATTAAATGATAACTCCTTTGCCCAATGAAATGGGGCTGATTTACTATCTCGAAACGTAGAAGATACGCCACCTACATTCATTTTCGTATGAGTATCAAGAAATTCGGTAACTTTATCATCGAATGCAAGCCCATAAAATTGAAGTATATCCTGGGTTACATCGTAAGGCGACAATGACAAGTCTTCGTAACGAACAGCTCTGTAAAATGGTAATTAATAAATACACACGTCACAAAATAGAAATAAATATTTGATAAGTCATTAAAAAAAAGTCTGAATGTTAACTCACTTGAACGTCATCGGATACTTTTTCGACAGTTTTACGGCTGATCTATAATCAGAAACCATGTCTTTACAGACAATATTTGGATTATCACAATCAGGATTTCCTGGACACCAAACGCGATGCTTTCGCGATTGTAGGAAGCCTCGAGGATCGCGAATCAAAAGTACTATTCGTACATTTAGGCTGAAAAATAAGCGATTGATGAAAATAAAGGAATTCCGTATTATAATAAAAACAGGTGAATGCTTGCATAAGTTTAGCGAAAATCGATTTTTGCGTCTCGATTAAATAATCAATTTTAATTTATTTGGGTGCAAACTGGCTGACACAGGGCGTGAAGAGAAATTTAATTTTGCACCTGAACGTGCATTTATGTTATCGATTATGCGAAAAAATAAATTAATATATAAAATAAATCGAGGCATACAAATTTATTCCATTTCACCTAAATTTGCAAATATGCTACTTACCTTGCATCATCGAGCAATTTTGCTGCAATTCTCATCCTCAGTCTAACAACTTTCATACTTTGTAGAGGAAAAAGTTTACAAAAAGGCTCCAAGAAATTTGGTTGATAGCAAAAGTTTGGGAACAGATGACACTGATTCCATAAGCGCGTATTATGAGTGAATAAATAACTGTGACTCTGACCAAACTCAAGATATTCATCCATGTTTGTATAATTGCATTTAAGTAGTTTCTTTAGGCTCCTAATTGCTGGTTTATCATGCGGGGGTCCTCTTATTTGCATAATGTCATACGTTAACAAAGGCTCATAGTGATAATAATTCCCTGGCAATGCATTCAGAATATCCCCCAAGAACGTTGAACCTGATCGCCAGGTTGTTATAATGATTGATCTCATAGGCTGGCCACCCGTTTCCATTGTGAGTTCTTGTAGATTTTTAGCATCGACATTAAATTTGCCCGCTGGATATTCATAGTATTCCATCTCTTCTGCAATTTGTTGCCGCTGGTAATTAAGAATATCATCAATAGTAACCGACAGGTTTTGTGTAACTTGCTGCTGTTGTTGTTGATCAGATGCATAATAATAATTCCTATACTTTCTTAGTGAGTTACTCTCTTTTCTATTTTGCACCTCATCAAGTAGATTGGAATTTCTAGTTGCGAAGAATAGTAGGATGGAGAATGAAAGAGCAATTGTTAAGATTCCAAATATATTCACACGACGTGACATCTTTGACATCGTTTCCTAGCTTTAGTTACACAACGGCAACAACAACATATAAACAGAGACACACGCAATATATAGGACAATGCATTTAAAACAAATTGCTTCTCTATCGATATTTTTTCCTTTTTATAAGAGAAATTCCAAATTTTATTCTACTTAGTTCACATCGTTTGCTATATGCTGACTACTTATTATCACTTTATTTCCAGGAATGGCAAACACTATGTATGATAAGAAGCAAACGATATTATTTTTTTTTTATAATGTTCTCGACAGAACATTTAATAAAAATAATAGCTAAGTAGCTGTAAATATCGAAAAGCACTGAATGAGTGAGAGGAACCTACGAAATCTTCGGTCAGTTTAAATTTAACGAAATTCACTGAATGCACTGACGAAAGGGGGTCATCTACGCAAGCTTACGAAGGTAAACCAATCGTCTCTATATATTATATCTTATAATTAAGTTGATTTTATTCGTTATTAATTGTGAATGTCATAGTGAGTAGCTTATTCACATTAATAAGATTATATGTGAGAAGCAGAATTAAACGCTAAAACATAAATTAGCCTCTTAATCAAAAATTGATTTCTTGAGTGACATTGAAAAAATAGCGACATTTGCAACTTTTCGAGCATTTAGCGATGTTAAAGCGTTTGTAGCTCATATATGAATAATTAGCGCATAGTATAGTGAATGGATTTATTAGAATTATTGTAGAAATTGCACTTTTCATCTTGTGATCGTAGCGAAAACGCATCCCACTTATTACATAATTTACTTAAACCTCGCTCATGCGTTCTGTAGTAGAACCTCTCACAACTTCTTGTGAATCCTTATACAAGTCTTGATCCAAGTTTCTCCAAGAGGCAGCCACTCGCATTTGGTCAATAAATTGCTGACCGCTGACTTATTCTAATTTTAGATCGCTATAGAGAAATAAGAGCAGTCACACAACATTCACAAAAATGGCAAGTCGAATGATGGCTATCGCTGTCCGCAACACTACCAAGGCACAAATTTCCCTGGTTGCAGCCCGTGCTTCAAGTTCTAGCGCCCAAGCTGAGCAACTGGCAAGGATCGGCAACCGTGAAGTCGTCGGATTCGGATGGAATGGTGAACCCATATATCAGGATCGTGTCGATTATCCAATGCCAGCTATCCGCTTCAAGGAGAGCACTCCTGATGTCTTGGTGAGCTCTTAAAATTTGTAATTTTACAACCAATTTTATTTGTGAGCATTCCATTTGCAGGCTTTGAGAGAAAAAGAGAAAGGCGAATGGAAAAAACTGTCAGTTCAGGAAAAAAAGGCACTGTACCGCGCCTCATTCTGTCAGACATTTTCCGAAATGAAGTACCCAACCGGCGAATGGAAAATGCATATTGGCATTGGTTTGATTGCCGTCTCTTTAGCCATCTATGTTTCATTGTTGATGTCCATTTTCGGTGAGATTTTTTTTTTCTTAAGCCCTTACGACTGATTTCTTACACAAATGGCTTGTAATCGATTTTTAGTTTATGATGCCGATCCTATTACCTTCGATGAAGAGCACCAGAAGGCTCAATTGAAACGTATGCTCGACTTAGAAGTCAATCCGATTCATGGTCTTTCCTCAAAATGGGACTATGAAAACAAGAAATGGAAATAACTTCAGAATCGATAATTTAGTTGATGCTGGCTGGACGAGAGGCATCCAAATTTTCCAAAACTTTCAAAACACATAAAATAATTTAAAAGTCAAATAAATGTGAAATTTGAGGAATTCGAAATTGAGAACAGTAAAAATAAAGCATTAAAAATTTATAAAAATTGTATTCAAAAATTGCGTAGAAATGAAGCTATTTTTTCAGGAATCAGTTAATCATAAAGAAGGTGTCGCGATCCCTCAAGGAGCTGAGAAACACTGATTTTGATCCGTCGACATCCTTCTGGTAGAACTTTTTGATTAAATCAGACCAAACTTCAACCGCTTTTTGTAAATTACTTAATGTAATTGCAATGCATATAACTTTGCTCTTGTGGAAAAAAAACTGCAATTCCGACACCAAACATTAAATCGTTAAAATTTTAATGAAATCCTTTTTCGACAAATTTGAAAAATTATGCTAATTACGAAAGAAATAGGGCTACAAATGTTTACAGTCGTCAATTTCCCGCATCTGTGGCATCACGTTCAATAATCGTAAATGTTTATCTTCTTATGATCCGATTAAATCAATCACGAAACCATAAAATGTATTTTCGGCTAACTGGTTTCGGCAAATAGAAGTCACTATTTCCGTGTTATATGATCGCATGCAAGTAAGAAAAATTATGTTCCAGCCAATATTTAACACTGATAATTGTTGAATGCTTTTAATTTTCCAGCCGTATTTTATGCTACTGTTGCTTCATTATTTCTGCCTTTGATGAAATTATTGTGCTTCCGAAATTCACATGTGCTCCTAAAAAAATCACCAGTCCCTTGTCATAACTGTATCGATGGAAAAATTAAAGAGCAGAATGTTTCAATTTGCATGAGACTTTTGATAATAATAACAATGGAATAATGGTCTTACAACTTGCGATTTTCGCAATTTGTTTGTTACTTATACGAGTCATAAAATTTTAAATTACAGTCCATTTGTTATAGGAGTAATAACAAAAATATTGTTGACATGATGCCACACAGCTTCCGGCAATTAAACATTATTTTCCCTAAAAAACCTGGGACATCTACAGTGCATCATTTTTTTCCTAAATCTAACACTCTTTTAAATTTAAAGAGTAATGCGAGCCAAGCAATGACAGCAATAAATCTGCGAGTATTGCTTCCAGTCACGAGATGTTATACATTTTCAGCAAACAGGTTTGTTGAGAGCACAATTCGTGCTGTGAACTGCGCAAGTGCCATTGTTTCCTAATGGGCCCTCGTCCGCAAGTTCTCAATATTTCTCCTTATTCGTGTTCAACTTGTGTCCGTGCATGCATTAAAGCTCAGCGTTGAACTCGAATTTAATTTAAAATTGATGTTTAAATTAGTTGAGTCTTTAGAAGTTTGAGAAAAAAAAAACATTTAAGATATAAATAAAAGCAATTAAAGTGAAAATTTAATCGGAAAATTAAGAAAAGCAAATTTCTGGAAAGAAATTTTTCGTGTTAAACAAAAGCTTTTCTGCATTGAGATTAATGATCTCAATTTTTACATTCCACGGGAATTTGCGGGAAAAGTATTAAAATTTTATTTTGTGAAGTTCGTTTTTTTTACAGTTGAGATGTTCATTTGGGAACATTAATAATGACAGCAATCAAAGCTCATCAGCATCTCAAATAGTTTTGTGGCGTTTCATAACAATACGAAAAAGCATCACGTGCCTAAACGTCTTAAAGAAAATATTTTTTCTTCCACGGAGCGCGCCGAGAAATTTGCGAATTGGGCGAAAATTCTCAGTTTTCATTGCGGAAAATATTTGATTCTTTCAGTCCGTGAATATCCTTTCGACTGTCTGGTTCCATCGTAAGTCAGTCTGTGCGGCGAAAGAAAATAAAGATTTTATGAGTGGGAAAAATAAATCGATAAAAAAAAGAAATATTTTGTGAGAAAATTGTGCAAAATTTGATCGAAAAAAAATAATTGAATAAATTTATCAAAAGAATGTTAATTGAAATGGAAATGACTTGAAGGAATTCAGTTCCGTCGGAAGTGATTTATTTCAAGGTTTATAAATAGATATACGAAACGAATCACGAATGAAATTTTTCATGATAAATTATGTACAACAGGAAGAGCACTATATTTTATATTTTAGCGTGACAATGCCAAGACTAACATTCTCTTTTAAATGCGAATTATATCGAAAAAACATTGTTGCGGAAAACTGACACCTCGGCAACGGTGAAAATAACAACAGTCATAAAGGCAGGCAATATATGATTGGTGGACAATAGCTAGATATATATTAGTAGAAAATATCTTTGTAGCCGACGAGGATTACTGTTACTAATGTATAGATTTCGACAGATACTTAAAGGCACTCTGTCACTTTTTTCCCGAACATAAGTTTAAAGCGAGTAGAAAAGGGAAACAAAAATCCCGAAAAATCGTTTTTCCGCGACATCGTTTTCAAGAAAAATAAATATATATTGATATGTATAAGTGGAAGAATCATTGAAGAATCATAAAATTTAATGATAAAACATATTTTGGATGTGCGAGATTGCAAAGATTTTGTTTGTTGTTTAGCGACACACATAAGGAACTCTTATTTTATTATTAACTAAACCAAAATTTTAATTTTTCGAATGTTGTTGTAACCTTTTATGTATGTAAAACGGATCATGAAATATACTGCAGACTTAACAACTTTAGAAGGTTTATCAGAATACTTTATGTTTTGAGGTTCTGTGGGAAAGAGTACAAAGCCAATATAAAATTCTGTTTACCTTTTGGCCCACTAACAATATTTACAAAAGAAGAATTTTCCGGTTTTATTTTATAGAAAAAACATGCTAAAGTTACTTAATCTCATATGCTACAATTAACAAAAAAAAATCGTGTTTTATTGTTGGCAGCATGGCAAAAATATCCTCCGGATTATTCTGTCATGATATAATTTTTATTTCTGACTGCCCCAGGTATTAAACATTTGCTTTGCTGTAGTCGTAAAAAAATGAGTTAAATAAAATATTATTTGAATGTTTTATGTTTCGCGCTTTTTTCTTTTCAATAAAATAAATAATTGAAACTGGTGTCTTAACTTCAAATGCGCACGAGTTATTACGTATGCCTCCTAAATATGTAATATGCGCATTGTAATGTTTGTGGGCTTACATTTATATATTTATGTATCGTGTATGAAACATTCGTTGCAAAGTATTAATAAGAAAAACTTTCCTATTTCATAATTTAGATTAATAGAAAAAGTTTAGGCTTCACCATAAAAGTGAAAAGTAAAAAATATTCCTAGGAATTCACTCTGAAAAGTCATTCGCAAAAGGAACTTTGTGCAGCAAAATAAGAAGAGAAAGAAAAAAATTCTGAATTTGAATTGCATGAATTGAATATAAAAGTTTCTACGTGTTGTCGTGCAAATATTCCGTTGTGCTGTTTTCATATTCTCGAAATTTGGTGATAAATTTTTGTGTTTTTGTTGGCAACTGTAAATTGAATTGTTCTTGCCGTGGTGTTGTCAAAATTTAAAAACTAAGGATTATCAAAAGCAATAGCTATGGGAGACGACAACTATGATGATGAGGTAGGTTGTTTTTGTTCATAACTTTGATCATTAGAGAATATAATAAATGATGCAGAATAAACATAAATTAAAAATTTCAAAAAACGGCGAATATCTTGAAGTTACTCATCATTAAAAAAAACTTTTTCTTGACAACTTTTTTCCAACATAATACTTTTGTAAATTTACAAGCATAAAATGCAAAACGGCACAACTTACTGTCAAACTGGCGGTTTGCTTCGATTTTCTGTTCAATTTTCAAACAACTGCGACGAGAGCTGGATGTAACGTACAAATAAAAACTTTCTAACGAGAAATTTCAATGTTCGAAGGCGGAATTTAAGTACTTTTTTCTGCGAATGACAAGAATGACTTTTTAATAATTGCATGAAGTATGTAATTTCATAAAATAATGTTTATCAAGGTATTATATTGCGCCAAAATTATGAGCCTTTTTTCACTTTTTGATGAGTGATGTCAGGATGACGTCATTTCAAAAAGTTTTACAAGCTTGTATCTTATGTGATGCTCAAATGATTCCCAGTGCTCTGGAAAATATTTCATGTAAACACAAAATTCGATCTAATTAAGCTCCGCTCATGCCATGTTAATGATTAATGAAGTCCTAATTCTCTTTCGGTGAAGATTGAATATTAAGACTTAATTTCGAGACTGCATATTTTATGCTTTGTCGAGTTTCACTTTCGAGCACACTTAAAGGCGTTTTATAGCTTTTATTATGTCTTGAATAATGCTCTGTTGGTGGAGACGACTTTGAATAAGAAACAAGAAATAAAATGGTTTATGGACAAGAAACAAAATAAATATTTTATGTGATATACAAAAGTGAGAGGGATCACTTTCTTCTGATACGAATGCTGCGGCATTTACAATGTTACAATACATAAAAATTTCTTTATTTCCTTCCGAATCGTTTGGAAATGTTTCTTTCTAAGAGTATATTGTTAATATTAATGAGATGCAAATACCATATTCTTTTTTATGCCAACAATGTTTAACCGGTCCCGAAAGGAAAAAAAAAATTCGTCAACCGTTAACGACAACAGGGAGGTAGGGAGGAATTTCACCTACCTAGCCATAAAATTGAGCCATAAAACTAATGAAATATGCGGAAAATAGAACACATTCATCCTTCCTAAGGCTACTTATTTTGGCCATTCCCTGGAACAAACCTGACAACGCCACTGTATCAACGATAATCAGCGTAAATGATATATATGTATAATGTTTTTATTCATTTATTACAGCTGGTATCAGCAAGTCCAAATCAGCGCAACTGGAGGGGAATATTGATTGCTTTACTCGTGATAATCGTTGTTCTGGCGCTCATTGTAACATCAGTGGTGAGTAGACAATATATTGAATAGCCATTATTGAAATGGCATTATTATCAAAAAATGTATCTTTTGAGCTTTTCGACTCTCTGAACTGTGAATTTATTTCAGATCATTCGATGACAAAATTCGTGTAATCAATGCACAGTTTGCTCAAATATTTGCACAATTTTATTCGAAAAAATATTTTGATGAGACTAATAAAGAGCAACATTATTATTTAATCATACAAACTGTGTGAATGGATATCCAATATTGCTATTTAGTTACACTTTGTATTTATGGCAATCGTTGCAAGCAACAATAATAATTCTATTACAGAAATAAAATAAATAAATACTTAAATTGATAAGGTTAATTCATTGCGCTGTTTATTTACATGGCTTCTCTGCTTTAAATTAAATTTCCTAGAGATGATAATCGGATGATCGACGCAGGAAGAGAATATAGAGGGGAGAAAATATATATTAGGATAACCGAAAATGGGAACGATAATAAATTCAGAATAGAGAAAATATTTACATTTTATTAAAAAAAATTGTGAGAAAATTTTCTTGGTTCATTTCAATTAGGTAAAATAATATATTATAAAAGCCCTACATGATTATATGCTTCTGTAGCACTCTTCTAAGACTCTTAGAATTTAAAGTTGATGGTTTATTCAGTTGTTTCCTTTCTGTACTTCCGAGTTTCATGTCCCTGAATGATTCTGTCGTAAGAAAGCACTTCAAAAGTTTCCATGCTTTTCCACTTGTCATTTCTAACTTTCAACGACATGCTCCAAATGTGACATTAAAAGTGATTTAAGAAAAGTAAACCGAAACAAGAATTTATACCGATTATGAATCGCATTCTTACTAAGCACTGCTTAATGAACATCAACGTAAAATGGAAGACTGAAATATTTAAAATTCGGAAGAAATCTTAAATTAAATATTCTAATGCGGTGCGATCTGACGCGGTCTATTCATAAATCAGTCCAAAATTCCGAAGAATCCTTCTCAGAATATCTTACCTGAATAAATTTTCAGTTATATTTAGTTCAGATTGGCATCATAAACTGATGCTTCTAACAATTTGTTATTTCCACAAACCTCATTCCATAGGATTTGCTGATATGGATACAAACTCGCAAGCTTTTGGTTTCAGTCGTAAATGGTTTCAGCAAACTGGTAAACACATCAGCTTTTTGCCCTTCAAACTGAACATTGAGCAACTGATGAAACCTTTGTTTATATATAAGGATTCAAGAAGAATATAAAAATGTATTTTCCATTTTGCCTCTAAACATAATCTGCCATGTCATCGTGAATGATGTGGTGCGTTCGTGTTTCTGTCCAAATCGGGTTAAACATAACAAAAAATATTCAATTTCATGAAATTTTCAATTTTTAATTAAAAAACTAAAAAATAAATGAAATAAAGAAATTCGTGAAAATGGAGCTGCTTTAAGGCTTAATCGGATAAACGAGGAATGAAAATTACCGCAAAACTTTCTGTTTTCTCAAGCACCTATAAGTATTCATTGTGTTTTAGTCAATAAAAAGTTTTGCGCATATGCACTGCTATGTCTGCTATAGCAATAAAAATGTGGAATCATTAAAATCTTTAATTTAACCTTGCTCGTGAAGCAAACTTACTTTTTTTTCCACAAACATAAACCCCTAATTAAGTATACGACATTCATGGAAAAGTTTACATAAATTTCTTCGTTTATGAAAATTCTTTGCATCTGAATATATAAATGTTTCTAACTGCTACATTATCGGAAATCATATTATTAAGTCTCATCCAAAGAGAGAATAAATGATTAATGTGAACTGTAAATGTAAACAACATTCACAGTATGAGGATAAAGCAATGAGAATGTTGTCCGATACCACTTTATGATGTAATGATAAATGATATGGAAATACATAGATAAGGTGAAAACATGAAAGCTTTATTGCCTTTTATGTGCAAAAAAAAGAGGAAAAACTGAAAAAAGCAGACCCCAAAAGCTTTTTCAGCTTTCAATTTTCATTTTTCTCGTGTCTTCTTTTGATATGGCATTCGCACGCTTTTACTGTGTACTCGAACAATTTTTGAATTTCGACCACAATTTTACTCTTCAATCAATTGTTGCTCGAAGTGCTAAAAATACGCCGTTTCATGAGCATCTTTTACAAGTTTTGCTTTCTGAAAAATATTTCCGTAAGCGATCCTTCAAAACACAATTTTATGAACCGACAATTTTTTTCTATAAAACTTTATGGTTGAATCATTTAAGCCACTGGGCTGGGCTGTTTAGCATAATGGAGATTTAAAAAAAAAAAAGGTTCATCGTAATCTGTGTGATTTATTGGCAAAATTTCCATTCATGGTTGTCGCCGTTTTTTTAAGCAATCATTAAATTTAATAGATTATAATTCGCAAGTAGTATACATTTTCTGACTTTTCCGTTAATATAATTATAATTTTTATTCTTCAGTTCCTTCTGACGCCACCCGAAGAAGGTCCTCGGATTAAAGGTCAACGAATAAAGCTTCAAGATATTATCGAGGGAATGTATAATCCATTAAGCATCAATAATGGCTGCTGGATTAGTTGTAAGTATGCGACAGCTTTAGAAAATATCATGAGGCCAAATAATGATATCACCATTTGACTGTTTCTCTAATTATATTTTTTGCAGCTGACGAGTTTCTATATCAAAACCGATGGGGTGAAATAGCATTGCTCAATACTGGAAATTTATCAGAGAAGATATTGATGTCAAACTCGACTTATGTGAGTACAACTCGACGGCACTCATCGTTCACCTCTCGGCAATAATGAAATTCATTTTAATTGTTCAAATCCAAATGTGATATACATATACTTGGAGTCAAATGGGCTATAAAAGAAAAGGGCGACACAAGTTTATGCGCAATCTTTTCATTAACATAAAGCTTTACATAAAGTAATCCAAGCGACCGATATAAATCGGTCACTAAATTCTTTATGGAAAATTTTTGTTGTTCCTCATCCTAAATGACTGTTTTTGAAGCAAATCTTTCGTGTACGCTTCATCAAAAAAAAAAAAATATTACCCAAGAAATTTTCTTTATTTAGTTTTCGTCGTCCTTTTTGCCGGAACTTCATTTATAATGGCTACAAATTGTAACAGATGTGTCCGCAAATGGACCAAGAAGTTAATAAAATTAGGACCCGCAAAATTTACTTAGAACCCATATAAGGGAATTATTTAAGTTTATATTTTGATAAATATAAATATTTAAATTGCAATTTTGGAGAGCGATTGTGGCGCCGAGAATTTTAAAATATTTTCCAATTGGGCAAACACGAAATGGATAAAAAAACAAAATTTTCTCCTCGTTTTGCAGAAAACTTTAGCGCCTGCCAAATTTTCAATATCAGTCGACAAGAAATATCTTTTACTAGCACAAAATGTTCAAAAACTTTTTCGTCATTCGTTTTTAGCTCAATATACAGTTTTTGACATTCAAACTAGGTGAGTCATCTATTTAGCTACGGTCTTTCGTGCTAGAGCAACTTTAAAAGAAAATTCTTCTTTCATTTTCCAGTGAATTGACTCTGTTAACTCCAAAGAGCGAGGAAGAATGGCCATTTTTATTGCACGCTCAATTTACGCCAAGAGGTCATTCTCTTGTTATGGTATACAATTTCGACATTTATTATAAGACGGGACCAAAGTCAGCTCAATCGTATAGGATAACAAAAACGGCCGTTCCTGGGCTTATTTACAATGGCGTACCAGATTGGCTCTATGAAGGTTTGTGTAGTTTTTGATACAAGGTTAATTTTATATCTGATATTTACATGCTACGCACCACATTTTATTAAAAAAATAATGGTTTTTTCTAACGCAACGCTGAGGACAAAGTTCAATCATAAATATATTAAAGGCATATGAATATCTGATAAAATTTAATTTAATGCGTGAGCTTTATTTAAATTCCATTTGACCCTTTTTTGAATGAACATATATTTGCATATATAAATGAACATAAATCTATACTTGTGATATTTCACAGAGGAAATTTTGGGTTCTAACACAGCAATTTGGATGTCGAATGATGGCCATTTGATGCTTTATGCAGTATTCAACGACACAAATGTCATGGAACAGAAATTTCCCTGGTACGGCTCAACAAACGAAAACGGAAACATGAATTTATACCCGGAGATCAGATCGCTAAGGTATTTAAATTTATGAGAAAAAAACTTTATTTGCACTGTAGGATTCATAAATTCTTAAAAAATATGTTTCAAAAGCTTATTCATCCTAATTCAGGGGGGGTTTGAAACAAGAACAGTAAAACTGAAATATTATTGTACTTGAAACTTGAATGAAATTAATTTGCAGCAAATACTGATTGCCGATCATTAGTTATTCGCGCTTGGATACAAGAAATTTAAAACTTTGGGAATTTTCAAAATTGCGCATCACGATCTCGTTAGAAACTTCTTAAAACAAAGCCCGTTAATATGACTTTTTTTTTCTTTCCATTAAGATTAAACGCATATCATTATTTTAACTCATATTCTCTTTCCCAAAGGAACATCTGTTACACCTAAGGACTTTTTTTTTTGAATAAATTAGAAAACAAAAGCAAAAAAATCCTCACAAAAACATTTTTTTTTCAAGCCTGATTTTGATGACATAACTTATTCACTGTTGATTTCGTCCTTAAACAGGAGAAAAAGGCAAAATAATATTCCTAAATTTTCAATGTCAAACGAATCAGAACATTTTAACATTTTTCCGAACATTAGAAACCACATCAAACAAATGGATCACATTGTCAAGGGTCATTTAGTGATTACCAAAATTTATGTGGTAAATTAGGTTTAAAGTGGATGATGCCAGAAACCACATTCATAGGATGCTTTCCGGTTTTAGTGTGATTTTCAAAAGTTTGTTTTGAAATTGATTTATACCCGTTTCAATGCTATTTTCATTTTGAAATTTTATCAGATGGAAAATTTTAATATCCATTAGAATATAACAATTTCCCTATCAACAAATTCAACGCCTTATCAATTTATGTTACCTAAGCTTTTCTTTCAATTTATTTCAACAGATATCCAAAACCAGGAACAATTAACAATCCCACAATAACTTTACGTGTGGCTGATTTGGCTGATCCAAAAAGCATACGAACGCGAGATTTAACGCCGCCCCCGATCTTGGTAAACAGGTAAACAAACAGAACGAATAAATTTTTCTGAAAAATTTGTAAAATAATGATCTTTTTGATTGATCCAATTTATCATAATAATCAACTGTCAATCGCAATAGAATTTATGATATCAGAGATGAATATTGATCTGGCTTTGCTTCACCAGAACATCATTTTTATCGTTTTATTTTTCTTACTCCATCTCAAAAGGGAGCATTACTTTGCGAGTGCTGCGTGGGTATCACAAACCGAAGTCAGTGTTGTATGGATGAATAGAGCCCAGAATTTATCGATAGTCACACTTTGCAAAAGCCCCATGTGGTATTGTCAAGAGGTGAGTGCTGTTGATGCAATTTATTTTGTGATAGTCACAAAAGCTCGATTGTGTTAGGTGCAGCAACTGTATGAACACTTTGTTTGAATTTCTATTTGTAGACTCACAAAACCTCAGGCGATGGCCGTGGATGGGTTGATGAACTATCAATTCCGTACTTCTCAGCTAATGTGAGCACTTACATTGCTATATCGCCAATACGTGATGGTGGAACAGGTAACATTTCTCACATCTTTGCATGATCTCACATTTTCTGTCGAAAATCGAATTTATGAATGCCATTACTCGTCTAGATGGAATATCTTTTAAATAACTTATAAAAATAAAACAATTTACCAATTCAGGTCACTATCGACACCTTATACATGTTCAAATTTCGAAAAAGAGAATAATACCATTGACACATGGACGTTACGAAGTCAATAAAATTGTCAATTGGGACCAATCCAACAACTTAATGTGAGAATATAAAATGCCATTTATTCAGTGCACATATTTAAATATGAAACTTTTTATCTTCAGATATTTCCTTGCAACCCCAGAACATTTTCCTGGCCATCAGCATTTGTATCGCGTTCCAGCTAGTCCCCCTATAATGGGCTCCGCTCTACCATCTCCAATTTGCCTCACATGTTCACGTTTAATTGCAGATTATCCACGTATGACGGCTAAGGCTGCGAAAGCTCATGTATCTTGGGAGATGGAGAGTAGTGAAGAAGATGATGCTTCACTACCATCAGTGCAATCAACTGCTGATGATGATGAAGATACCGAAGATGATGAAACTGATGCAAGTAGCCTTCCTAAATGTCAATACTATACAGCATTGTTTGCACCAAATAATAATGAATATGCCTTAGTGGAATGTTTGGGTCCTGTGATACCAACCAGTTGGATCTACAAGATTTCTGTTGATCATAAAAGTGATCATTTTACTCCAATTTACCTACTGCAAAATAATACAGAGCTCAAAGAGCGTGTTGCAAAAATTGCACTGCCGCAAGCACGAACATTTCCTGTAATGATTTCCGGCGGATATCATGCACAAGTTCGACTATTTTTGCCACCGGGGCTTCGAGAAGATGAAATTACAAAATATCCAATGGTTGTTCATGTGTATTCTGGTCCTGGATCACAATTAGTCACCGACAAATGGAAAATTGATTGGAATACTTATTTAGCTGGCACTAAAGATTATATTGTGACGCAAATTGATGGACGTGGTTCAAGCGGGCAGGGCTATCAACTTCTTCATGAAGTTTACAGACGTCTTGGGACAATTGAAGTATCCGACCAGTTGGAAGTGACTGAATATTTAAGAGACACTTTACATTTTGTTGACAAGCGGCGACTGGGAATTTGGGGTAAGTTGAGTTAATGTAAATCAAATAGGATGAATATTTCAACATCATTTTATATTATATTAAAAGGCTGGAGCTATGGTGGATATGTAGCAGCCCTTTCACTTTCAACATCGGAGCTCTTTCAGTGTGGGATAAGTGTTGCGCCCGTCACAAACTGGAAGCTTTATGGTGAGCTTTTATTCGTCAAATATCTATTCGGCATCGTTGTCAAGTTTTATTATATAAAAATTTCAACAGACTCAACTTACACTGAACGCTATATGGGAATGCCGAATCTTACAGACAATTATAAAGGATACGAAGAGGCAGATTTGTCAAAGCATGCTGCAGAATTAAAAGACAAACAATTTTTATTGGTAAGCAGAAGGCCAAAACCAATTGAAATGGAATTAATGGAATGAATTGAATAACTCTAAATTTCAGATTAGCGGAACAAGCGATGATAATGTGCACTTCATGCAGAACATGGTGCTCTCAAAAGCATTGACCAATAGCGGTGCATTATTCAAGCAACAAATATACCCAGATGAAGGGCATAATCTTGCAGGAGTTAGGAAACATCTTTATCGATCGATGACATTGTTTTTCGAAGATTGTTTCAGAAAGCAGGTATAAAGGCATGGCAATAACAATAATTAATAATAGTACAAAATCGATTTTTCCTTTTCTATTCGCTGTTTAATTCTTTAAATTCTACAGGTGCCACTTGAGGTGAAGGCCGGACTAGGAAACGGTGGATCTGCCGAGTAATGAAGCGAATCGAGCAACGTTATACTAGATAATGTTTTTTTCCGCTCTCACGGCATAAATTCGATGAAATTTAATCCATTCGCTTTTTTGGGGTTGTGAAAAACTAGTAAAAAATTTCGCCAAGTCGATTTTACGTTTAGCATCTCCGAAGCTCTAAAACTTATCAGACATATTTTCTTCCCAAAGCACGTGAATAATAAAGCTCATATTTAAGAGAATGTAAAAAAAATAATAGTCGCTGGCAAAGTCGCGTATCATGAATTCACTTCTTTATTTTAAAATGATAATCAATAATGACAATATATCATGTAATTACAAATGTAGAAAACTTATTTAAGAGAATAATCATTCAGATTGTTCAGATGAAGCCACTGTTTCATTGATTAATTTATTTTATTGTATAATGAATGAGCTTTTAGATCATGAAACCTCAAACTCTTTTACCCCATTTCTTCCTTTAGAGTAGAAATATGTAGAATATAATTTCATGTAAAGTTATTTAAAATTCAAATTGCTATATTTAAAAGCTCTATCAGATTGTGATTATTATAAAAGAAGCTCTCTACACTGAAACACAAAAAAATTGAAATGCATTTTCCATGGAAACAACATTCGCGTATTTGATTGCTTAAACGTGATCTAAAGTGCCAAATTAAAAACAAAAGAAGATCAAGAAACACTTAATACTAAATGAACTTAATTCCAATGCAAATGCTGTAAATTAAAGCCTCTAGCGAGTCGCGTATTAGAAAGTTCAAAATGAGATTAGTGTAACCATTTTGTCGCCGATATTTTATAAAACATAAATTTATTCATGAGCAAAGCTCCTAAAATCTATTTGAATCTCAATGAAAGCAATTTTATTTAATACATTATGCCAGAAGCATACAAAATATCTTTTTAATCCCATTCATTATGTTGCAAAAATTTGAAGGTAATGAATGTATATGAAACTTTTCGGATTACATTCTTATTACTTTTATGAGATTCGCGATAGAGAAATATTATTTAAGTATTTAAATAATTATCAAAATGAAATTATTAGAGTTTCAAAGTTTAACGGAAAACAATGATTTCTTGCAAGCGAAACTAAAATAACTCTCATTTTCTCGTTCATTTTACCTGTTTGATTACATTTTTGCAACATTCCTCCAGAAACATATAAAAGAAAAAATTATGTAGTAATTTTATTGAAGCTCTTGTACAAATTGATAAATGACTAATGAGCACGAACATGTCAAAACGCGACTTTCAAATTTATCCAGAGAGTAGAATAGAAATTATTTAATTTCTTGCACAAATCTTTGAGGAATAAGAATAAAATTCAAGTTTTTTTCCTTTAACAAAAATTTATTTTACTTTGAAATTTTTTTCAGCTATGTATGACGTCACGAATATAATTAAGGATATAATAAAAAACTGCAAAACTTTGCCACCAAAGAATTCCGGCCGGGAAACTTCCGTTATTTTTGTTACTCATGTCATGTCAATAAATTTAGAATTCAAGTAAACAACACTTTTCATTCATTTAGTTAGATAAAAGTGTAGATAAAAATTAAAAAAAAGTTTAAAATTAATTTTCAGTGCTGGTTTTATTTTGTGTGGTTGTGTTATCTACTTAGGTACTTGATATCGAGTTGCTAGATATGGAGGAGAGATAAATCATTTTTCCTATTTTTAGCACCATTTTAACTACGTAAGTATCATTATTTAAAGAGTAAGAAAAAGATGCTCCATTTATATTTAGTAGACTCTATTTATTCCCAGAGCTATCTAAAATAATGATGATTTTGCGTTCTAATAAAGCTTCAATTGGTCATTCATTGGTCAATGTGTATAGTTTACATGATTACTGTATATAATATTAGATAATTCAAAATAATTTCATCGAAAAATATTTAAATGAGTCTTTCATCAATAGACTCTAGACGAGTGAAGACATAAAAACAGTTTTTAATTTATAATAAAATATACAGTAAAGGATGTAAAATAAATTTTCGGGCACTAAAATAATTATTATTTTGCTTATTCTGCATTCATATCCCTTTTACAAAAGCTGAATAAAGAACTTTATAAAATTTTGTAAAATAAATCCCTAATGAGAGATAATCTAAAATAGTGCCAATAATAATTATTTCAGTGCCCCAAAAACCAGTTTTAGTGCCAACATTAAATTTTTCAGGGCCTTAAAAACCGCACACTATAATATTTTTTTGCCTGTAGGATACATATGCAAACCTTGGAGAACAAGTCAACATGATAATTAATTTTTTTCTGATTGCACTTGTGTGGCACCAGTCTTTTTGCTTTAATATCTTCCCACAACCAGCGCACGAATTCATTAAAGATTCTTCCAGAACATCTGCAAATCGATCAGAATTTGGATATTCAGTGATACTAAAGCAGAATCTAATTATAATATCTGCACCGAAGGATGTCGATAATAGAGGAGAAAGTACTGGAAACATTTATCGATGTCGCATCAATGGAAGCAAAAATTATTGCTTCGCATATGACATGAAAAGATCCTTTGAGGAAACATCCGAAATGACAGAGTATGTACATTATAATGACGGACAAATGCTTGGCGCAGCAATGGATGAAGTGAACAGTAATCAAATCATTGCTTGCGCTTCACGTCATGCCGATCGAATTATGAATAAAAAATGTTGCAGTGATGGAAACAGGATGATTGGGAAATGCTTTTTAATAGATGTTGATGGATCAAAAGTTAAAGGTTTTTATCCTTTTAAAAATTGGGCAATGCGATATTATCAATTTGATCAAGCCGGTTTTAGTGTTCACGTTCCCAAAGGCAGCACCGAAATCATTTATGGTGCTCCTGGTTATACTCTGTGGTCTGGAAACATTGTGAGGCAAAATTTAAAGCAACAGAACATAGAACTGATGAGATATAAACGAAGCAACGGCCATCTTTTTGCTTATTTCGGCTATGACGTTAAATCTGGTTATTTCGATGGTGCAGATAAAAGTATTTACTACGTAGCATCAATGCCAAGGATAAACTACATTGGAAGTGTTCATTTGTTTAAAACGGGAAAAAGCATGCAACAAGAAGGTCTCAAAATTTTTAATGGCGAGCAGTATGGCGAATTTTTTGGCTATTCATTGTTGGTTGATGACTTCAACAATGACACATTTCCTGACTTGCTAATATCAGCGCCTTTTCATAGCAAAAATAACTATGATGAATCAGGAGTGGTTTATATTTTCATGAATAAAAAAGGCAATGTAGTAAGTACTAAAGTATTTAAAAATGAATTATTTTTTTTTAATCCAAATTCTAAACTAGGGAAGTCTGATTCGAACGGAAATTGTTAAGCCAAATTCGCTGAATGGACGTTTCGGAACGTCAATGTCCAGCATTGGTGACATCAATAAAGATGGATACAATGATGTAGCAATTTCCGCTCCTTTCGAAGGAAATGGTGTAGTCTACATTTACATGGGAAGTCTACGAGGCCTTGCTGAAAGGCCAAGTCAGAAAATCGAAGCCCCATCAAGTGTAACAATGTTTGGCTTCTCAATATCGAAAGGAGTAGATGTAGATGGTAATCTGTATAATGATATTGCAGTGGGGGCCCCTGGATCGGACATTGTTTTTATCTTTAAGTCTCAACCAATAATTCGAGTTGTAGCCTCAGTAAATTTCGCAGAGAAAGACATTATGACGAATACTACCGAATTTGGTATCAATATTTGTTTTCACTATGAATCGAGAACAAATATCAAACGCGACATTGGTGAGCTATACATAATCCAAACAAAAAATGTAATAACCATCAAAAAAATAATTTTTTTATTGACAGATTTGCTTGCAACGTTGCAAGTTGATATGAACTTTCGACGTCTCTCATTTGTCAGAAACTCCATCAAAAACTTAATTGATTTAAATGATTTGAAGATCAATGAAAAAGATGACTGTAGAGAAATTAAAGTGTTTGTGGTTCCTAAGGATATCAAATTTATGAACATATTTAAACCAATGGAAGTGAAACTGTCATTTAAACCTGAAGTAGCGCAAAATCCGCGTGAATTTTGTGAGACATGTGTTGTGGTTGATCCGAAAGATTCGTCTTCAATTACAAAACAAATTGCCTTCAACAGTGGTTGTTCTGAAAAGGAATGCAGGACAGATCTTAAGATAACTGGAAAATATCTCGATATTGATGATCCTTTTATCCTTGGAAGTTCAAATAACATAACAGTATCATTTTCCATCACAAACGCTCATGAAAATGCTTATATTACCAAACTGTTTGTTGAGGTTCCATCGCAAGTTCACTTTTTCAAAATTCCTCAACATTGTGCATTTGAAGAGGCAATAATGATTTGTGATGTAAACGATGGAAGAAACATCAAAACCGGAGAGACTTTTAATGAAACATTCAATATCGACACTACACAATTCCAAGGCAAAGCAATCACAATTCTAGCAAAAGTTACGAGTGAAGGAATAGAGAAATTTCCGGATGACAATAAATTTAAACTGGTTTTGAATCTCACAGAATTCAGTAATATTGAGCAATCGGTGACGTTATCCAATAGTACAATGTTTGTGTATACGAACTCTCTGAATGACACTTTGTCTTATGAATATCGAATTTTCAATGCTGGTCCAAGCTCTGTTAATTTGGTCATAACAATGGATTTTCCAATAATGTTTAAAACGACCAAGATGCGTTTATTTGAATGCCTTATTGGAAAACTAAAGATGTCTGTGTCATATAATTATGAAGATTTCCCAGTAAACTGGGAAGAGAATGACAGCGAAAACCTATTGAACATGTGTCTAACAAAGAACAGAAATGGATCAATTACTTATACGGGGGTAAATGATGAAGGCGAAGCAAAAAGAAATCGAAGGTCCACTGAAACCTTCGAGCCTATTGTCATGGATAATGATGCTAAAAATAATTTGATGAAAAATATTACAACTTTCATTGAATGTGGAAATCTTGATGAGAATAATTCAGAAGGCATCACCAAATGCATTCGAGTTCATTTTAACGTACAGGATTTCAAAGCAAGAGCTGAACCGATCACGATAAATTTAAAATTCACAATGATTATCAACGACATGGACAATGCATTTGGTAATGACAAAATTATCTACGTGGCGCCGAATCTTATGCTTCATCGTAAAGGAGATGAAGGACACGAAAACTTGAATATAATGATCCAACAAATTGCTCACACGGTGATTTATCGTTTAGTTAAAAATGAAATTCCAATTTGGATTTACATTATCTCATGCTTCATTGCAATTCTGTTGTTCATACTGATTACTTATTGCCTTTACAAGAGGGGATTTTTCCGAAGGAAGAAGAAGGAAGAATTGAAACAGCTCATTCGCGAAAGTCGTCGCATAAGCAAGCGTCAAATTGATGATATGCTCAAGAAACTTGAAGCTAAACCTGAAGCCAAATTGGATTAAAATTAACATACTCATGCCTTCTTCAATTATTTATTATATGTTTTTAATTTCACTCAGAATATTCTTTATAACAAAGTAATCTTTATTAGCCTATCTTAAGCTCCAATGGATCACAATATTGATCATCGTGTACTTGAAATCTGTTATGCAGTGATTTAAAAAAAAGTAACTTTTCGCTTTTGCTGGACGAATTAAAATCATGTTCAGAAAGACAAGCATGTAGTAAACATAAATAAACATAGAATTATATTTTAATCTGCTTAATTCCAAATATATACATATAAAATTTCATTTTTACTCATACGTTTTCAAATGCCATACTAACAAAACACGTCTCGCGATATGTAGTTTAAAGAAGCTTGCTATTCACGCAGGTTTTGCGAAGGGCAAGTTCTGTTAATTAAACAGTGCCTACGGAAAATGAATGCTTGGCAGTTAATTTAATTAATTAGCTTTAATAATATTATAAAAAGAAGTTTGCATACAGGTACATAAATACCGGTTTTAAAATTTTTTTTAGCTATTTGTACATTTGAACAAAGCCGGTATCAATTGTGACTTTGGCTACATAGTGCATATATTCTTAAGCAATCATTGTTCGAATTCCTGAGAGATTCTGCTACAGGAAATGTCGATATTCCAACTGCAACAACTTGCTTTCAGGCTCTGTTATCTGCTTCAAATATGAAAAAGTTTAACCAAGCAAAAATTATGCCTACTTCTCATCTTACCTACATACAAACACTGACATATTTTTTTTACTAAACCACTCTCAACTGACTTCAACTTAACCGACACGGTGCGTGCTACCGAACAGCACTTTTCACATTTTTTTTTTTCAAGCTACTTAATCTTGATAAAAGACGTATCTAAACAGCTCATTTGTTACTGATTTAGTACGCACGACCATCAACAAATTTGTTCTGCTCATTGAATACTGTGGGAAATTCTCGAGACCATTCAAATCTCCATTACTTGTCATCATTAAAAATGGATTCTCGTTCAAATCTCTTTAAAAATAAAGGCAAGGATCAGGATGTAAGTATCTGAAAAATACATAAAAACTTTCTTCGAAAGCCGCTTTAACTAATGTTCACCTCTATTTGTTACTCAGGAAATGCGAAGACGAAGAACAGAAGTTAATATCGAACTTCGCAAAAACAAACGTGAGGAAAGCATTCTGAAACGCAGAAACATCTTTCCATCCGGCACATCTGACGAGGACGACCTGCTTTCGGTGCCGAATCTAAAGAAATTGGTAGGTTGCTCATACATGTTCGATGGCCTTCTGGATCCACTTATAGCCTCTGATATGCGTCATTTCTTTATATTTGCACTTTTATTTTTTGAATGTCTGCCCCTAGAAAAAAAAAACAACAACAACAAAACTGATAATTTCTTTCATATGTTTTCGTTTCAAGGTTCAGTCGGCTGGCAACGATGGTGATCCCGAGGATCAATTGCAAGCCGTCCAAACAGCTCGTCGTCTGCTTTCATCTGATCGTAATCCACCAATTGATGAGCTCATTAAAAGTGGTATATTACCAATTCTGGTACGTTGTCTGGAACGTGACGAAAATCAAATGCTCCAATTTGAGGCCGCTTGGGCATTGACTAACATTGCATCGGGCACATCACAGCAAACAAATCTGGTAGGAATTCCGTTTGCTCTATAATATGATTTCATTTAAGAAATTCCTTTATGTAATTTCCTTCAGGTTGTTAATGCCGGCGCCGTTCCTCTCTTCATTCGTCTTCTATTGTCGCCAGCTGCTAATGTATGCGAACAAGCCGTATGGGCATTGGGAAATATTATAGGCGATGGACCACTGCTTCGCGATTATGTTATCAAAATGGGCGTCGTTACACCGTTGTTATCGTTCGTGAAACCTGATATACCCATTAGCTTCCTGCGTAACGTTACGTGGGTCATTGTGAATTTGTGCCGCAACAAAGATCCGCCGCCACCTATTCAGACCATTAATCAGATCCTTCCGGCGCTCAGTCATCTTATTCATAATCCCGATGTCAATATTTTGGTCGATACTGTGTGGGCATTGAGCTACTTGACAGACGGTGGCAATGAGCAAATTCAATTGGTTATTGATAGTGGTGTTGTACCTCACCTGATTCCGTTATTGTCTCATGTTGAGGTCAAAGTGCAAACGGCTGCATTGCGAGCCGTCGGCAATATTGTAACGGGTTCGGATGAGCAAACACAAGTCGTGCTCAACTACAATGCGCTGGCACATTTTCCAGCCTTGCTGAGCCATCCAAAGGAAAAAATTCGAAAGGAAGCTGTTTGGTTCTTGTCAAATATTACAGCCGGTGTACAATCGCAGGTGCAAGCCGTAATCGATGCCGGTCTTTTGCCGAAAATAATTGAAAATTTGGCACGAGGCGAATTTCAAACGCAGAAAGAGGCAGCTTGGGCCATTAGTAATTTGACGATTAGCGGTCATAAGGAACAAGTTGCACAGCTCATTCAGGCCGGTGCCATTCCACCATTCTGTGACCTACTCAAATGCCATGATACCCAAGTTATAAATGTAAGTTGACAAATAAGTTTCTTCCCGTTTTTCTCGCTAATTGTTTTATCACCACAAAACCTATTTTCAGGTAATTCTTGACGGTATCAATAACATTCTGAAAATGGCTGGTCCGCATGTTGACCAAATTGCGAACATTATTGAAGAATGTGATGGCCTGGCGAAGATTGAAGAGCTGCAAAATCACGAGAATGTCGAAATCTATAAGCTCGCATATGACATCATTGAACAATATTTCAGCGATGATGTTGCCGAAGATGAGGGACTACAACCGCAAGTTGATGATGCCGGCTTCCAGTTTAATCCCAATCAAAATAATGAATTTAATTTCTAAATTATTTAACAATTTTTCCCCGCTCACATGCAAACACATGCAAGCCGTCTGCTCTAAATCTTTGCAGCTCACGCGATACATCCTTCACGTTCTTAAGGATTTTTTTTTCGTGGAATATTTCGAAACTAATTCTTCTGGCTGAAGAATTTTTTTTTTTTGATTTTTAGATTCAACTCATATTGCAAATTCAAAAATGGAAATGTTTCTCAAAAAAAAAATAATAACTTCGATGAACTCGTGTGAGCGTCAAGAACTTTATTTTAACTCCCGTCTCCCCCTTATCGTTAAACTCGTAATTTTGATAAAAATTATGGCAATGAAATTTTCTATATATATTTTTCTTTTAAATGTTCAAGATTCGGAAAATCTTAAACGCGATTTTGCATTCAATTTTTTGACTTCTCCTTGCAAAACAACATTCAAATGATAATGAAAAGAAACAAAATTTAACCGCGACACACAAACATGCTACACGAAGTATGATGTTTCATCTTTTTTTTTTTTTCTTTATTGAAGTAAAACCACAACAATTTATACTACTCACACAAAAAAAAAGTGTAATCAAAGAAATTGCATAAAAAGGTGAAAGAAAAGGAAGAAAGATATGTTTATTATTGTATGCCTCTTTTTCTCATGAAAATGTGACGATTAAAAAAAATCATGAATTCAATAAAACAAAAACAAAATTTAGAAATAAACGAATCTTTATTAATGTTCAAAATCTTATTTTTCAAAGATTTTCTTTTAATTTTTTTAGTTTCTTATTTTTTCTCGAATCCCACCCACGCGAGAAACAATCAGCTGCAATGAATCAACAAAATAACAAACATATTTCAGATAAAACAATGGTTCAAACAATATAAATTTAATATTCTTGCGATAACGGTGAAATTTTGCTAACAATTGAGCAATTTTGCATCTATTATGATGCATCATGCTGCAATCGATTACGTTATTTTTAAAATGCCTTGCAAAAGTAATATAATTAACTACAGAGCACTACTTAGAATGAACACAAGTTGGAATTGATTAGCAGTTGTGTATTAGACGTTCATCGATCAACATCGAATAGAATTCTATTTTACAGCTATGAAATTAAAGTAAGTTCGAAGAGATGGTGCAACAAATGAAATATCTAATAACTATTAAATTCTACAGATTCATTTTGACAATATTCGTGGCACTGTGCGCTGTTACAGAATGCAATCAAAATCATCGAAAAATTGTTTGTATTCGTGATCATTTGAAGAAGGTTCAACTAATTCAAGAATCAAGTAAAGTACAAAGGCCACGTTACAATTCGAAAGCTTTTTGCGATGCGTACATTAAGAAGGAAATTCAAAATTTTTATGACTACTGGCAATTTTACTTCAAGAATCACGATCCAAAGCCGCAATCAAATGAGAGTATAAGATGTTTTGTAAACTTGACAAAGTCTTGGGAACTTCACGATCGCTACCTTTATGATACAATTCTGTATGGAAAGAAAAGTGAAGAAAGTCGAAAGCTTTTTCGAAGGAATAACTATCTTTATGAACGATTAATAAACGAAGCTATCGAACAGTGTAACCTTGGATGAGTTAACAGCTTGCGCCATCGTAAGGTCATGCGCGTCATGCAATTTAAAATGTGACAATTTCAATTATAATTTTTCTGTGTTAATAAACAAATAATCAACAATTGCAATCGAAAATTGGGTCAAATTTTATTGATTGTCGCGCATTTGCATCATATTGAGTGCACGCATATGACGATTATCCGTTGAATCGCGTTCACGAGACAAGGTCGATCAAAATAAAAATATGAAAACATTTATGCGCGACAAATTAATTAAATTTTAATAGATTTAATCATAATTTCACCGATTTATTAAGCATTAAATAAATAAACAGAAGTTTATTTGTCATACCGAATATCTTGCGATATTGAGAACATGTGGTGCACAACTATTGCAAATATTTTTGAGATCGTCTCGTAACTCGGCTTATTATAAACTTTTTAGTTAAAGCGCGTTGCGAGGAAAGGTCGCTCATATGTTGGACAATGGAATTCTTCAAAAAGTCCTTTCCATGTGACAGATTTTCGTCCTTCGGGCTCAAGCATATTGTTCCATAGACCATTTGCAGCTAGTGCGTGACCTTTTTGTGACAGATGAAAGCAATCATTGGACATGTAAGTAAAGTCTGTGTCGCCGTTTGGTTTTCTTGGAAATATTACTTGGCTCACAGTTGGTTGAACATTTACTGTGAAATCCTGAAACAGGGAAGTGTTCAATTCGAATTAGAATTACATTAAACCTAAAATTCAGTCACCGTTTTCTGATGAAATTCTGAGCGATTTGCAACTTCAACGACTTTCCGATTCCAATTTTCGATTATTTTATAATATCGCTGACGATTATGTTCGAATTTCAGGCCAAAGAAACAAGGACATTCAAAATTGTGTATGGGTTCACATATTGATGGTTTTCCTTTGAATTCAACAAGAACTCGAAGTGCTATATGTAAATATTAATTAATTTTCAATTAAAAAAAATTCCGTGTTAGATTTAAAATGAGACTTACGCGGCATAAGCATAATATTGAACATTGTTCGTGGCAAATTGTCTCGAATGCTTCGCAAAACTTTTAATAAATCTTTTTCATGGTTCGCAACGATTTCTTCTGGATTTTGATGATAGCATATGTCGATGCAGATATCATTTGACCCAATGAGCATCGATATCAATTTCCAATGATTTTTGATGTCAACATTAGGATCAGCATACATCCGTTGAATGAGAACTTTTGACATATGCGGCATATCTCGTGACATTGCTCCGAGCTCAGCGACATTAAACTTTGACGATTTGAATGTTGAAACACCATCAGAATGCGAATATCCATAAAGATTTGGATTAAATTCCTTCAGAATGTTTGGAATTGTCAAATATTGTCGCCAAGTTTTGTCACCACCTATACTGAATGTTAAACCTCTGTTTTCAATTGCAATTTGCAAAGTATTTACAGACATTCCACCATTGCCAGCTGTTAACGAATCGCCGATGCCACCAATAATATCAATGTCACCCGGTCTCAATCGATGCACTGAATCTGGAATTGTTGAGCTTCGCGCTCCAGGACCTTTGACGTCACAAAAGAATGTTTCATTATCGCAAAATTGACGCTGAACTTTCTAAAATAGTTTTTAAAGGAATTAAAAGTAATTAACAATAAATCATTTTTGCTCTAACAGAATTTACATTTATTTTCAAATTGTGTTTCAGCGCATCATCGGGTGACTGATTGCGGCCAATTGCAAAAAATGCCGTTCGAAGAACACGAAATGAGGGACGAAGTAGCAAACTGTCAAGGAAAGTTCGTTGAGCATGAATGCCAATATGATGAGGCGATAAAAACAGGATGATGAGAAATGTGAACAATGCGGCATCGGTATCTGTGGAAGGTCACACAAAATGAGATCAGTAATCGGATTGGAAGATTGAAAATGTAAATTGAGCAATAAATTTTAATTTTTCGCTCAAGGACTATTCTTTGAAATCACGGTTTTTCTAATCAAGTTCAAGGATTTTATATTGCATTGAGCGTTGCATGTAATAAGAGATATTGAACTGAATTGATTCACTCACGTCACGATACTTTTATTTGTTCTTTCGAAGATCTTTAAGATTTTTTTTTTTTTTTGATAATTAACTCATAACTCACTTTTCATTTCAAAGGTTTTGCGTTGTTATTCGTATTTCTCGATATCGTGCTTAATCGACGGATGGCTGATAAATACTTATGCCTTTTCCAGTCAGTGTGAATCAAGAAATAATTATCTCCAATAATGTTGGCGGCAATGATCTTGAAGCGGGAAAACTCGTTTTTTGAACGTCATTGATCGGTAATGATTTCATTCTCTAGACCCGATTTGCTATCTGAATCTTCCCTCAATAATTTCGTGACATCTGAATTTCGGAATTACAGATCTGAATAAGTTTTTGGCAAAAAAAGAAGCTTTTGTAACTATTAAGTAAGAACGAAATTTCTGTTGAGCTTTTTTGAAAAAAAAAAATAAAATTAATTACTTACCATCTAATTACCTACCAACTTATTACTACAGTACTATCTCCAGTATAGAAAAAAATTTAAAAGCACATGCACATGTAACCTAACTGTCAACATTTTTTTTACTAACTGAAGCGAACTGATTTTGAAAATGCATCACACTCAGTTTTAATTCACAATTCACGACACTATTTAATTTGGGTATTGTGAAATAGCAAAAACAGCTGTATGCATTTACAATTTTATGTGTTTAAATATGAAATCACAAAATATGCTTGACGGATGTTCTGGATAGACCCCAGTAAAATAATTTTTCCTGCTTGCAAAACTTCAATAATATTGGAAAATTCGGGGAAAACCGCACCTAACTTATTATTTGTTCGTCCATCATAATCATTCAGGTGTTGTTCTGCAGACATTCATCATCAGTGAATCCATATCAGTGCATGAATTGTTTGGAAAAAGTGGAAAAGTCAAATCAGCCAAAGAAATTTTCATCATTTTTCTTCATTGCGCGACTCATTTTTGAGTATGTCGTCTCGTCATGAGAGTAAGTGCTTCGTACGCTATTTCACAATGTCATGATCATGACGTCATGGTTGTGGGTTTAGTGAGAAGTCTCACAATAAAATGAACATTGGCACTTCATCATATAGTCCAAATTTGCACAAATATTAACATCAGCTATTTTTCATTCGACTGGATGATTGTTGTTGTTGTTGTTTCCAACACACTTTTCGTTTCTTTCATTCAAGAAATATTTTATTTCTCTTTTTGGCAGGCGTTAGCTGTGACTATTGCATGAAGAGCAATTTCCGTGGACGACGTTACAAGTGTCTCATCTGTTACGATTACGATCTCTGTGCTGAATGTTATGAAAGTAATGCAACATCAACACGCCACACAACCGATCATGCTGTCCAATGTATTCTTACACGCTCGATGCTTGAAGTGGCTTATGGCAGTGGATCATCGTTGCGTCAGTTTCAAAGCTTCACATGTCCGTACTGTAGTAAGAAAGGATTCAGTGACACAACACTACTGGAACATGTTACGGCCGAACACTCAGAATCATCAGAGCATACAGATGGAACAGTTGAGGTCATTTGTCCAGTATGTGCAGCATCGCCCGGTGGTGATCCTAATCTTAAAACTGATGATTTAGCTGAACATTTGACATTGGAGCATCATCGTGGTGGTGGATCAACATTTGAATTCATTAATGAACCATCAGCAATTCGACATGGTGGCGTACGACGAATTTCACGAGCTGCTGTAGGCGGCCCTGGAGGGGTACGCTCAGCACGACGCTCGAATCCACATTTCAGTCCGTCAAGTCAGGAAACAAGCAATGATCGCGAATCGGTCGATTTGTTTGCAGAACTTCAACAGACTCTCACTGGTGGATCAAGGCGACAATTGCAACAGCTTCAAATGCAAATACAAATGGAGCGACAGGCAATTGAAAATCGAATTACGAGTGTGAATAGACGTCCAGGTGGAACGGGAGCTGCTGGTGGTGCTGGTACAGGCTCAAGCAGTGCAAATCCAGCATCAATTAGCATTCAACGAATCCTGTCGGCAATGTCAAATAGTGGAACCTCACGATCTGATACATTTATGACATCATCGCCAGCTGTACCATCAGCACGTGGCCAGCAATTACTGGCTGGAACAGTTGGATCAGCATCTTCAGCAGGATCACACCAAACGTCTTCCACAAGCTCATCACAGCTAAGCTTTATGCCAGCAAATGCAGGCATTCAGTTGGGAATGCAAAATGCACAGACGAATGGTATCGATGGCACAACAATTCAAGTGCCAACGGGAGCTTCACAGTTTTTAATGCCACGTTTCATGACACCCGCAATGGGCGAAGATGAGAGGGAACAATTGGAAAGGGATCGTGCTGATAGGTGAGCGTTGTGTAAACATTTTTGACCTCTCATCGATGATCTTAAACGATTTTTTTTGTAGATCCCAATTCATTCAAGAGCTTCTCTTGGCAACAACAGATGAAATTAGTCAAATTGTGATCGACCCATCCGTGACGAACGTTATGCAAGTCACTGAAACTGTAAAAGTGGATCAAATATCTGAACATGGTGCTGGTGGAGGCGTCTTTGTCGATGACGATGTGCCGATGAATGTTGTTCAGGGTACGGGCGCTATGAAGAAACCATTTATGAGGAAAAAGGAATTACCAGCGGATGATGGAAAGAAACAAAAGTCCAAAGTTGCCAGCGTGAAAAAGTGAATTCGTTTGATGTCGACTCGATTGGTCTCTTGCCCATCATCCAACCTCCGTGGAAAGCGTGATTAATTATACATATTTTTTTCTGTTGTTGTTTAGGTTTGTTTTCCTTCACTCAGTTTTTATTTTTTTTTTTGATTGTGATGACAGAGGTGTCGGCGGGTGGATTATGTGCATGAGGCGGTCTGAATTTTATCTGTTTTAGAATACAAGAGATTTTGTTTTAAATTCGTTTCATCGTTGCAAAACTCTCTCCAGTGATCCTCCCACGCACATTCACACACACACACACCCATGCGATGTTAGAAAAGTATATTGAAATAAATTATAATTAAAGCAGTGGAAAAAAAAACTACCTAGTTTTAGAGAGAGAAAAACGTTCTTTTTTCATACTGCAAACTTCTTTAAGAATCCTTTTTCTGGTCAAAAAGAATCCTTACACACCCCTCTTCCTTCACTCTTAAAAAAATAAAAAAGCTTCACACCCCAAAATGGACTACTGTACTATAACAAAGTATAAAAGAAAAAATATTAAATTAATTAATAATGAAAAGATTTATTTAAGAAATAAAAAAAAAATGAAGAAAATAATTCACATTTTTCGCGATCGAGTACAACATCGCGGAGCTTTCTGAACAAATGAGAACTTATTTAATTATATATTGTGAAACATCTGAAAGTTTAAATCTAAAAAAAAAACCTAAATGAAAATTGTAATTGTCAAGAAATGTGAATAAAGGCTGTTGAAAACATCAACTTGGAAAATTTAAACGAAATTTATTGATTTTGTCGCACGAATTTTGTCAATGCGGCATTTAAAAGGAACAACGAAAAAAAAAAATATGAAGTTAATTGTGAGCTGCTTCCGTTATTTACCAAAAATTGACTCAACTTAATATTTTAATTTGGCTAATCATGAAATAAATGTTATAAAACTGCAAACTTAAAATATTTTGTTTATTTAATTTTATGTAAACTACTTAGTTTTATACTTGCCTTTGAAGCTAGTTAGAAATGAATTTTCTATTGCTCCTAGTTTTGAGTTTTGTCATACATGACAGCGTAAGAAAAATTGCATATCTTCAAAAAGACTTTTAAATATTGCAATCAAATTTCCAACTACAGGAATGTTTTCTTCATATCGACAAAGTTGATCGATTGCAAAATCTTCAAGTTTCAAATTTCACATTAAAATATGAAAATCGACCTGACGGAAGCTTCGTCACAAATGTTTCATTCGACTCAATCTACGAGTTCACGAAGGAAATTGTAAAATGCAATTTAGAAATTAAAATTTGTTAACATAAAATAAAAATATATATTTTCAGCAAAAAGTTCGTTTTTCAGTGCCGGAGAACGAACATGATCGCGAGTATTCAAAAGTGCTAATGGATACAACTTTCAATGCTTGTCGAATTAGGCAAGGAGTTTTTCCTAATTACGTTATCAAAACGGTTTTTGATTCGCTTAAATCTGCTGCTGATTTTGAGCTTAAATGTCCTTACAAGCCCGGAGTTTATAATATAAGTAATTTAACGATAACTGATAAATTTATTGCACCATTGCAAATTTTATTCGTCGGCAATCGAATTGACTTCCTTTTGAAATATCATGTTTATGGTATTTTGAAAATCAACAAGAAACTCGAATTTCGATTTGGAATGAATATTTATGCATATTTCCTAAAAAATTAATTAATTGGTCAATTCCATAATCACCTATCACCTCTCTAATATTCCATGTTTCACCCTAATTATTTAACTTTCTTTTAAACACATTCGATTACTTTTTCACAATGTTTTAGCGATATTCTCTTTTTATTATATTTTTTCATCGAAAATAAATTGTTACAATAATTGAAAAGATAAAATGACTAAGATTAATTGATTATCAACGAAAGATTGCTCAATTGATTTTTTTTTTTTTGAGATTCTTTTCAAAAGAAAAATTTCTTAAGAATTGTTTGAGGAAACACGCAATTGAATTTTAAATTTGGAATATAAAGTTTTAATATTTATGACGGAGCTGATGAGCATTTAAACGACATCCAGTCATCCAGTCTCCGTCGATTTTCCATCCCGTAAGGATTTCATTTTGAGGTTATGTTTATTTTGCAATTATTTTATTATATATTTTCAATAAATTACTTTCTCACGTAGAAAAAAATTTTCAGAGTATCAAAAAAATTGTTGATTAATCCAAAACGTGCAAATCTTGTTGGACGTGTGATGATTGTGAGGGATGATTGCACAATATTTTGGATCGTGATGAATTGTATTTTGGCAGCGGTTGATGATGCTGAATATGTGTATCAATTAATAACCTACAAACTATTGGTTTTTTCTCTCTCTTTTTTTTATCAGTGAATAAAATGAAGCTTCTATGAAATATATTATTTATGGACGTACTGGCAACATCAATGTCTCCGGATCATTGATTGATTTGCATACGTTCAACTATCCAAAAAAGACACAAAAGAAATCTCCACAACTAACTTTAATCACAATCTTTTTTTTTTTTAATCAAAATGAAATTAACATTAAATATTTTTTTTTATGATGAATTTTCATTTTCCATCAAAATTTGATAAGTATGATTCTGAGAGGAAAGAAAATTGTCCTTAAGATTAAGATAAGAGCATTAAAAAGCGAGTAATTTGGAAGGTTTCAGCTCTTGAATGTGTCAAATGAATAATGGTGAAAAGTTAAATGCTTCGTAGTTTTTTGAAATGATATAAAAACTTTAATTAAAACGATTATAGATGAATGAAAAATTTATAATTTTTATTATCAGCAGAAATGAAGTCGAGTGTTTGTGCAGAGATCTTGATAAGACGATTTAATATTCCCATTGCGTTGCTGTATCGGAACTTCCATCGATGAGCTTGAATGCACCATTTTTGGTGGCACCTAAGTACGATCCGTTTTGTGATCTGCGAAGAAAAAGAAAATTTTCGGAATAAAATTCATTCTTAGCACTAAAAAACAATTCTAATTTTCTCACCTTATTGAAATGCGTGTTGGTTCACGCAATTCGAGGTAGAATCCATCAACAGGTTCATCGGCATCAACAGCAATTCCTTCAGCATCAATGCGCCAATATTTTCCATTGTGTCCTTTAAAATGAACCAGTCCCTTTTCACCGCGTTCCACTAGAATCGTTTCATACATGGCCTTATTGCATTCCAGCTTCGTATTACCCGGTGCGCGATAACCGACAAAGCCTTGTTCACATTTGAGCACAAGAATCGGACGATTAATGAGATAGAAGAAGAACTTAGTTATATCCTCAACGGCATCGGATGTAGCAAAGAGATGTCCCGAACGCTTTGTAGCCAGCAATTTGCCATTATTAGCGCGGAATGAAACAGATCCATCACCATGCCAAACGAGTTCAAACAAAGCATCAGCACAGCGACGATTTCCTGTTGCTTGAATTCCACCGCCAGTCGACAAGCACCAATAACGATCCTGTGTTGTTCGCAAACCCCAACGATGTGCCGACCAATCATACTCCAATTGAAATGTTTCATTGTCCCCAATTTCATCTTGATTAGCGGTCACATCAACACCCTGCTTAACAGACACATATTTATTGTTGAGGGCAGCAATAAATGATGCTTGTGGCAATGAATCTTCAAGCGAAAACAATTCATCGCGGGTAACTGTTGATGAGCGTGACTTGAGAACCGCTTTGGAGCCAATGGGCGATAAGTAAGTTCCAGTGCGATCGCGCAATGCCAAATGTCCACTATGATATTCGGCACTGAACAAGCAATCGGGCGTGCACTTTGTGTCCAATTTGCCGCTGAATGTTAAGTACCTGCGAAAATAACGTTTCAAAATAATAATTTAAAGTTATCTATATGAAATCGTTGTGATAACGCACTTGTTATTGCATGTGTGCAGCGCATATTTTCCATCCTCATCAGCACGGAATTCTAGTGTAAAGAGCGTATCTTCGCCCCATGGAATATTGGCATCGACATGAATTTCATCTTGCGATTCTGATAAATGAGCGAAGCGCTTGCGTCCAACGGAGCGCAAATTCACTTGAGGTCGTGCCGCTAAATGCACGGACCAATATTCAGTTGAGCCAGGAACTTTGGCAGCGCACGTGAGTTTCTCTGGATTTCCACCCAAAAAGTATCCGCGTGATTCATTGCGCAACGCCCATTTCCCATCGTCACTGATGCTAATCTGGAATCGACTGCCAGCATCACGTTCGTCCGATTCGCAAAGAACATTTCCAAATTGATCGACCGATAAATATTTGCTCAAATGCGATCGCAAGTAGATGACGCCTAGAAATAAACAATTTAGAGGTTAGAGTTGGGGAGATTTATGCAACAAAGCAGTATATAAATTTATCGATTTCGATGCCTCCAGAATGGAAGTTCGTGCGGAAGAAATTTTTTTATTATTTGCAAACTTAACCTTTACTAGAAATGGTAGAGAAATGGCATAGATGAAGCTACTTGAAGCCAAATGATATTAACTACCTATGCAACTATCGCAAGACCCAATAAAAAAAATTACAAACATTATTCATCCGCGTAGCTGCTACGCCGTTGCAGTAGCAGCAGCAGGTTATTAACGAAATGAAAATGGCAAATTTCTGGTTTGTTATGGCATTAATTAAGCATACCAAAGATTGAAACACGATTAAAGAGCATTCAGGAAATTAAATTTCTACAATGGTTTCGTCTCTAAATGCCGCAAAATCTTTTCAAATTGTGCAAATTCGTTAAATGGCACATCGATCCATTATCGTCATGGAGATTGAATTAATTTGACATCGCGAGTCGCGTGACCAGAATCATTTAAATTGAGTTCAATTATGGCAATTTGCTAGTAGTCTACTATTTTCTCATCGCCGCTGATGGACACATTCAGAACAATTTTAAAGCGTTCAATCAACCGTGAAAATGAGTTTACACAAATTACGCAATTTCAAACTAGAAGAATAGACTGACATATGATGGCAAAAAATAATTTGTGGGAACAATTGATAAGCCACTTCCGGTTTTGAAATCCAGGGCCACAACGTAACTTGATACAAACAGTTGACAGCAAATATAACATTAGATATAAATCAATAGAAATAACATTTGCGCAATTTATAACAAAGATTTTACTTCATTGCACAATCATCGAGAGAAATTTTTATTTTTCATTGATTAACAATTATCTTACGCACATATTCAATTAACCGCAAAACAAACAGAATCATTAATATCTCATTATGATTCGATTCATTCAAATATGCTGAACAAATAACATCAAAAGAATTCGAATGGAAAGTGAATCTTCATTGATTTCATCGTCATTGGCATCGGCAAAAGGATTGTGAACATTGAGAAATTGCGTTTTGCAATCAGTACAATTTCACTACCATGGAAATTGTATCATAAAATTTTTTGCGATGCCATTTCGAACGTTTTCCTTTCCATGGAGTGTGTTTTCGATTAGATTCATACGAACACACGCAAGTAAGACACTGCATAATAAACAAAAGCTTTAAATTATTCTATTCACATGTCGGATTTCGCATGATTGAGTTTTATATTTTGTGGCTGCCTGATGGTGTTAATTTGTGTACAATTGTTTGGCAGTGGCGCTGGGATTTTGTAATTTTATGTGGGTGTGCTCACATTATATCAAGACATTGCTCTGGTTTTATTAAATTTGCAGGGAACTTTTCAATATTAAAGTTGAAGTTTGTGAATCATTCAATTCCTTTTGTGATGCTTTCAAGATGTATCTGTGTGGATGAAATTTCTCTTTTCTTTCAGAGCATCCGGAGCAAGAAAAATAAATTTATGTTTATGATGCATGGAGGGCGCCGACCTCATAAAATATAATGCTAATGAAATTCCTCCCCTTGATTAAATATCTCTCATCATCCCCTTCTCAATCAGCCTATTTTCCATCTGAATACATCCTGAGTGCTTCTTTTTTAAACGAATTTTTAAGACGTTCCATCGTCGACATCTCTTTAATTAATTTTTTTTGCCCAAATTCAATATAATGCCAGAAGTTTGGAAGCGAGAAAAAAGAATTGTCATAAGAATGATTCACCGGGATTTTGATAAATACTTTAATCATCCAACAACAACTGAAGATATTTCAAGACCTTAGCAATAACTTATCGATGTTTGCAGTCTGAGTAGCGCATAGCGATTAAGACACTATAGTTGCAGAGCATTGTGGAAACATTTTAACCATAAAAAAACCCCAAAATCATAAAAAAAACCGCGAGCAAGAAAAAGAGCTAAATCAATTAACTTTGCAATGCGGTAAAGACAGACAGACAAATCTGACAATGGTTAAGAATAAAGAATGAGAAAGATCAATGTCTTAATGGTGGTCGCGCTCGAGTGCCGATGAGCTCTCTGTACGAGAATCACGATGAGCTTCTTCAAGCGAGCCAATTTTGTAGCTATTGTTAAGGCTTGTTATGATGATTTACCGTAAATTGGTTAAAGAAAATATTTTCATTTTGAGATTGGTTTGAGTTTTTGTAATGGAAAAAAAGAAATTTGAGGAAGAAAAAAAGTTGTGAACTCTTGAAAATTGATTATGAATTCTTTTCAGTGACCATGTTGTACGTGTGATGACGTCATCGGATTGTACAACCATTTCAGTATCCGTTCATTGTATATTTTGAGAGATTTAAATTTTATATTTAATTTAATTTGTAGCATAATGGAAAGTGCAATTTATTGTCTCTCACTAATCAATTTAATTGTTAATTGAGTTAATTAAGCGAATGATACATTTTAATATCCATTTAATTAATTAGCTTTTAAATTAGGACTTCCACATTGTCGACGCATATCAATTAACACATAACATTTAAACTTGATCACGTGCGTTTATTGCACAATTGAGTGAGCACCATATCAATTAAAGTTGAGTAAGTCTCTATCAATTGAAATCCAGAGCACAATCAGCACATTCACGCAATTGTAAAAAAACGAGTTAATTAAATTAAATTTGTTTCAGGATTTTGATTTCAAACAATTGTTCGCGAATAATTTAAAGAATCATGCAAACAATGAAAGAATAATATACGAAAGTGATTTTCATTCATGACCTATCAATTTACTCGCTTAATTATAATGCGGCATGAAATTTGAGAACTTTATTCATATGTGTCCATCGCTTTGAGCGAACAATGAGCATCGACTCTAACTGTTCGCCTCCATTTGACTCGAAATCTCTCACATTGCAATGATGATTTTTGCTTTTATTTTATTAACTTCCAGTTCAACATTGATGATGATGATTCATAAAAATATGTAATTAAGTGAAATTCAGTACATTGAGATTTCCATAAATCACCAATGCGTATGATGGAATTTCATTCTCTTTTCTTTTTTTACTTATTTTGGTGGAAAAAACAAAATTCTTTGTTCACCGTTTTGTGTAGCTGTACAATGGATGTCCATTGGGAGCATTAAGAGAGTGTATTAAGAGCAATCATGATGGTAAGCAAACGTACATCAATTGACAATGAGCTGAAATTATTGAACTTTCTACAACATTAATCGACGCTTTAAGTGTCGACTCTCACACTGCGTGAAACAACATTCTGTGATGTTGATGATTCAATTAACAATAATAGCAATCACACTGGCTGCCACAACATGAAATCGCTCAGCAAGAGTTCACGCAGCTGATATGGAAAGTCTATTTCTAAGTTATTTAATTTCTTCATCACCATTTTACGAGAGCGCATTAAATCTCCAGTGACCTTGTTTCAGGTTTTAATTTATTTTATTTTTCCAATTTTACCTTTCACACTTTGCACAGCTGACGAATGCTTTTCTGCACTATACCGCTGCGGTCAAAGTCATCGGCCTTAATTGAACAAGTCACGGCCAATGAATCGAAACGGCAATATTTCAACAACATTTAATTGGCTTAAGAGCAGGTTCGTCAAAATAACAATAAAGCCCAAAGAAAAGAAAAAGATTAATGATCGAACAAGCTCATAGCGGTTAAACCAAATGCAGGTGATTTTTTTTTTCTTAATGAAGGCTCTCTCACTCTCTCTTCATTCTTGTGCAACGAATCAGCAGAACTAAACTGAGAGTGCTATATCGAGAAGATGATCACACTGAAAATTGAGTAAACAAATTTCATATGAACAAGTCCCAAAAAATAAGAACAACATCAAGTTTATCATCGTTCAGAGGTCAGCACGACCTTAAACTCGAAATTTCGAGGCATCCAGTAAATAATGGTGATTAGCATTAGCCAGTGACGTCGATGACATTTCCCAATAAATATATTTTTTTCCGATCGTTTCATTGCATTCAGTTGTTATCGATGTTCAGCACCATTGCCGCTGCAAATATGGAATTACACTATACTACACCAATATTGAGCTGTTGTTATTTAACATATTCGAAGGAACTTTTTGAGCGCTTCGAGACAGGTTTTTGTGTTGTTTTTGCTAAGCGTTTCTTTGCACGATCCCTCAAAAAAAAAACTTCATTCTCTCTTTGATGCTCCTCAGTTGCGTCTTAAAATTGGTTGTGAATAGATCATTCTGCGGTCGATCTGCGCGACATAATAAACTACTAATTAGGAAAACAAAAAATAAATTTGAAATTCTATTCTCTTTTATTGGTGAAACTGCATAATCGCGTTAAGAAGAGTGAGAGAGAGAGATAGAGAGACATGAAGTTTTTGATAGTTTTTGCCATGATTTGCATACGATTCTATGAATCAGGTTGAGTAAAATATTGAATGTTCATTATTGCAGCTAATTGGAAATTCCCACACCAAAAAAACTTATATTTTCAGCACCAATCGATTCAGACTTTATATCGCCTGACCAATTAGAAGCGATACGAAATCAAGGACAGAAATTGGATCAAAAATTCGATAAACCAAAAAATTCCCCTGTGATTCCAGTGAAAGCACCAGTTGTGCCACAAAAACAAGCCGTCTTAAGTCCTTTCGCGAGAGATGAAGACGCTCCTCCAGTGTGGGGTGTTTCGAGCAGTTCAGCGAATGCTCAATCGCAGGCAACGAATGTCGCTCATGGAAAGGAACAAACGGCTGGTGCAAATGCCTACGATAATGTTGTACAAAATGCCCAGGGTCAGTTCTTGAATTCCGGTGCATCTGGAATTAGCAGTAATCTTGCACAAGATGGATTATCCGGACAATTGGCGGCATCAAATACTCAAAAAAATACTGCAATAACAGCTGAAGGCTTCAAAAATCAAGAGACATCACAGGCACAATCAGCAAACTTCGATAAGAGAAAGGGAACGTTACAAACATCTGACGCCAAAACAGAGATGGAGCATACCATTGACAAAACTGGTGAACGCAAGAAGGTTGGCGCTGGATCAACATCGCATAGTGAAAATGAACTTGGCTCAGGTCAAAGTCAGGCAAATGCAAACACAATCGAATACAATGAGAATGGTATGAAAGGCACGAAAACTGAAGCTGTTGGACAATCAACACAAATTAATAAAGATGGTTCATTGTCAACTGCACACACAATTTCGGGCACAAACACTTATGAGACTGCAGCTGGACAAAAAGTTACTGAATCGAAAGCGGGCGCAAGTAGCTCAAATGTTGGTAAAGGGGGTGCTAGTGGATCCGGTGCAAATTGTGGATCATCTGGAACTTCCGGAAGTCAAGGACATGCGGGCGGATTTAGTTCATCATTTTCGTCATCATCATCATCATCATTTGCGAATGCCGATGGTCAAACAATCAGCAATTCTGGATGCAATACAGAATCAAAAACTGGCGCTGGCGGTGCACCATTGCCATTTGTTGGCTTAGCACCATTTCAACCATTTCCTTTCCATGGTTTTCCTTTTGCGGGCTAAAGCCTTCTGATGCTGAAGAAATAAACTATTCAGATATTTTACAAGTAACGCACAACTTTTTTATTGCTGTTGGTTGAGGGATGGTATAACATGTTCTGGATCTGGATGAATAGGAAAAAGATATTTATTCCAGTTTGAGTGGATACGTTAATTTGAATGCTTAAAAAGCAACGTGTGAATATATTTAAATTAGGGGTGCAAACATGAATTTGTTTATTTATTTTCGAGTTTGTGCTCAGTGTTGCTTTAGTCGTGCGATTAAGCAGGTCGCATTAATTAAGTGAGAGTGTTTAAGTTTGTTTTGCGATAGATATGAAATTTTTGTTTGCCATTATCTTTGCAATTATCATAATCGTCAATGGACGCATGAGTACGAAAGCCGGTAAATTATGCAAAACAAATATTTAATAAATGACAGCAAATATTTCCTCGATCATCAGCGACACCATACAGAGTAACTTATGGGCCAGTTAGCACGAAAACTAACAACAGAAACTGGTTTGGGAATTCCAAGTTGATGTCAGCAATGAATAATAAGTCAACTAACAATCACGCACCGATGTTAACGCGCGATGACGACACAATTCATTTTGAAACTCCAGTTATGGGGGAAAAACGTTCAGATGAAATTTATTTTCCCAATGATGATGCTCCAATAATCATTGAAATGCAAATAACACAAAATTCGAATAGCGATGAAATTGATTTGAGCGGTTCATTTGTTCCATCGTCATACATAAATAAACAACAAAAGCCATTAGAAACGGCCGGCAGCGTATCGATGGGTAGTGCAAACGCTACTGGACCAGCTGGATTTGTTTCATCACTTTGCAATGCTCAAGCTCTTAGTGGAACCACATCAACAGTTCACGCAACTGCTCAAACGACAATTCTACCCAACGGAACTATTGAGATCACGAGTCAATGTCAAAGTGTTATATTGGCATTACTTGGGTGAAATTAAATAAATTTGAATCAAATAAAGAATGTTTTCATTAGAACCATTTTGATTTTATGCGAACTTATTGTTCTTTATTATTGTGCAAGCTTTTTTTTTTGCCAAGCAGTTCTACTTAATTTTGTTTATTTTTTTTTTCGAGCTGATTATTTCATCGTCGAGTTTTTATATACGAGCATCTTTGAACTTTTATGACCTCGCCTATAGATTGGTGATGCGAACATTTTTCGCTGAGGGCAATTAATAATTTGCAATAAAATTATTGATTACTAAGCTAAAGTGGGAAAATTACTTAAATTGACGATGCACTGATGCATTTCGTTTCATTCGTTTATTGGCAGTTCTAAGAGCACAAGTGAACAATTAAAATGAAGTTTATAATCATTATTGGGGCCGTTCTAGGCTTTGTGCAAATGTCTTCTCAACTTCCTTACGGAGCTCAGGGTGGCTCTACATTACAACAGCAACCGAGTAGTGGCAGTGGAAGCTATGGCAATAGTGGAACAAAAAATGGTGGTCAAATTCATTTTCCATCAGGCAACGATGGAGCTGATAGATCGACATATAAAGGGAAGCATTTTAATCACGAATCATTAGGCTCTGGATCATCTACTAGCGACTTTGAACAGCGTAGAACTTCAAATTCAGCCTTCGGAAGCAGTCAAGGATCGTCCAACAGTTTCGGTTCGCAAGGAGGAAACTTCCCAACAAGTTCAGGACATGGTTCCAATTTCCCATCAAGTTCAGGGCATAATTCCAATTTCCCAACAAGTTCAGGACATGGTTCCAATTTCCCATCAAGTTCAGGACATGGTTCAAATTTCCCATCAAGTTCAGGACATGGTTCAAATTTCCCATCAGGTTCAGGACATGGTTCAAATTTTCCATCAAATTCGGGACATGGTTCAAATTTCCCATCAGGTTCAGGACATGGTTCAAATTTCCCATCAAATTCGGGACATGGTTCCAATTTCCCTTCAAGTTCAGGACATGGTTCAAATTTCCCATCAAATTCAGGACATGGTTCCAATTTCCCATCAGGTTCAGGACATGGTTCAAATTTCCCATCAAATTCGGGACATGGTTCAAATTTCCCTTCAAGTTCAGGACATGGTTCAAATTTCCCGTCTGGCTCAACTACATCGAGTGGTAGCTTCGCATCCGCTGGCTCAGGAAGTCACGGAGGAGCTCAAAAAGGCTCCAATAGCTTTGCTAATGCTGGCTCAGGTTCATACGGTTCAAGCGTAAAACCATCTTACGGTTATTAGAAAAACAAATCACGAAGGTGAAACAAAAAAAAATTCACAAATATTCTTTGAATGTGTTAATTATTTAAATTTTCCTTAAAGCAATAAAAACTTGTGAAAAAAATCATGTTTCAATTTCAATTCATCATTCTTTCATGCATTTCGCGCTCTAATCGTAATGGTCAGTGATTTTTGGCATTTGAATGATGTTTAAAAATACAAAAAAGACTTCATGAATCTTGATCGTATTAATTTAATTAAAGATAGAAAAACAATTAAAATAAAATTAAAACAATTCATCGCATGTAAAAGCTCCATTCGTCTGATTCCATCAATCAACTTTGTTGTGCATTCTTTGCGGCTGTTAATTTACTAATTCAATCCGTGATCGTAGAAGAGAAAAGAAAAATTGCGATTTTCATGGAAATTAAATTAAAATAATTTATATACATTTCATTCACGCCTTTGCGGTCATTCGCAGACCGTTGAGCACGAGGCGTTTTGCTTCAAAATTTTTGCTCTCTCTCGTTAATGAAATGAGCGACATGCAACTATCGTCCATCAACATTATAAGATCTCGTGAATCGTGCCACTAATCATTTTCACTCGAGTTGCAATAGTCTTTTTAAGTGTCAAACAGCCTTGGAGGCGATTATCAGCCGCGACGAAGCAAGTGTTAGTTTATGCAATTTTATTTCGTACATTGGATTTCCAGCGAAAGATTTCACTATTGCTGGGAGTTTTTCTGAACTCGACCATATAAATCAAGAACCGGTTTGATGGTCACGGTTGAGTGATTTAAAAAACTTGAACCACAGTCGCCGCACGTCGCATAATCGATAATAAATACATGCAAATTTCCGCGTTTTAAATAATTATGTCTTGTCTACTCACTTTCTCCAGTGTTGGACGGTTCCAGTGTCCACAGTTGTTTCTTCTTGAGACTTGCGCCATTTGCATTCAATTTGAAGCCAAAAGTTTCAGCTGTCATATACTTGTGCTGGGCATTGATGAGGCCAATTGTCCACCAGCCTTTCTGCTGATTTTGTGACAAGATATCACCATTCGAATGATTGTTGTCATATGATCCATTCATCATGATCTTTGTTCTCTGGATGTGTTTCTGGGGTGATTGGATTTTTATTTTATAATCTGAAAAAAATCCAAATATAAAGAAACAAAAAAAAATTAATTGATAAACATCACATATGCGAATACATAGTTGGAATGGAACTCCCGCTGAGCCTCAAGTTTTTAATTAATTCAGTAGCGCCGCAAAGTCAGAAACAGACTCTAATTGAAACTTATTATGTAACTGAAAGCGATCGCAAAACATTAAATATGTATAAAGTATAGGATTGCGTGCGCTAATTTCATGTAATCATTGCTTTGATGTCCATCGCTTTACATCAAAAAACGAGGAAAAGAAAACTTTATTATATATTAAGTTTACAATTTCAATGTCCATCGCTTGAAGTGTTGAGTCAAAAAAAAAAACCAGAAAACCATCTTTTTTTAATGCTCAAACGACACGGATAGAGCAGTAATTAATTTTTAGTTGCTTGCTTTGAATGTTGAATTTATCTTTATAGGCAAAATCAAGTGAATTGCAAATTATAATGAAGCAAACGATTGATATTTAACATGAATAAAACTAACATTTTGCGACAATTTGCTGCTATTAATGATTCCAGTTCGGAATTCAATTGTCATCGTCACTGTGATGTTCGAACGAAAATTGCTCTGATTAACCTCCTTTGCTTTTTGATTCGATGATCTTGACCGTAATTGTCTTTCTCGTTATCTTGTGAGATGAGATTTCATGCAAAATATAAATTTAGTGATTTTGCAATCCAGGACATATCAAATGAGAGTCGTCACATCGCACCAGCTTCCTGTTTTTCAGCTCTAGTTTCACATGCAATGTTTTACGCAATTAAAATTCAAAGAGAAACGGCATTTGAATGAATAAATCTTAAACTGTTATTATTATTTTTTTTTTTTTTTGATAAGCGCCATAAATTTCCAGCACGAGCATTCTTCTTATGCCGAAAACAACGAGAAGCTGGTGCTATAAATTAGTAGAATTCCATTCGTATGGAATTTTTTTTTGCTTTCCAATTAGCGCGTTTGCATAAATTACGTTTGGACTTGTTTTGTTTCAGAAAGTGTTTGCACAACATTCTGAGAGTCCAAACATCCGGAAACATTTGAGTGAATTCACAAAGAATGACAACTACACGTGACGACAGAAAACATCTTGTTAAAGGTCTTTTTAATGCTGATTTATGCTAAAAATAATTAACATAAAGATCTAAAGAATTCAAACTTTTGAACTTCACGTTATTCGTTAAACGAATTTAATTTTTTGAAGCAATTAACAAGAGCCTTATAAGCAATAAGGCAAATCTCAAAGAACGCCAATTAAATTTAAGCAGTTACAAGCTGTTACATACCGTGACATTAAGAAAATGATTAATCATACTAAATTTTCTTAGGCATGCAATTTCTTCGAGTATGAGTTTACTACATTAACTATCACCTTATGTTTATTTTTCAATGCTACTTGCAGCATAAAGAGCATGCTTTTTTTCATCGCTTATGTCTCACTTCAAATTGCTTTATGCTTCTTCACGCCCGAATCATTAAGTTTAATCGCATGTGTGATGCTTCAAGCTGAAGCTATTTAACCGTAAATTGGATTTTTCTTTATTCACAGTCCAAGAGTTTGTTGTTAACAGTCGAGAGAGATTAAGAGTCATTTAAGTTAAAAGTTCCATTGTTGTGTGATCACCATTTGAATTCATTTAATAAATTTCTGTCCATTAAAATTATAAACTGCAAACATCTTAAAGAAATTGCTACGTTTTTTTTCTCTTAAATTGCAGTTTTATGTTGATCAGTTGTTGAATCAATTTTTATTATTAATTGCACATTTGACTATTTACTGCCGCAATATTCCACTAACGGATCTTTTCAAAGCCAGCGAGCGGCCACTGATAGCTTTTTTTTTTGCTCTACTCGCGTTCTCGCGTTGCGGATGAATTAATGTCGAGCAATTTGCAAATATTTATCTCGAACAGTTCATTTTAACCACGTCTGATGTTTACACTCGGATGAAACTCTTTTTTTTCCTTCTTCGAAATAAAAATATCCATGCATTGCTTTAAAAAAATGATCCAGTTGCCTTGTGCTCTGTCAATAGCGGGCTGGAAAGCGAATACATATATTTGGTAATGACAAACATTTGTGTAACGTTATTGGCCTCGAATGAATGACGATGAGCACTGGAGAGTCTTTTAATTATGAAAATTTATTCTTAACGAGACTATCCAGGCAATCATTATCCATCTTCACCTCATATAAATATTTCGCGTCTGAGTGACTTTTCAAACATTTTTATGTGCAAAGTGGACTGTGACTGATCGCTATGTTTATTTTGAGTATTTTCATCCTTTTTTTTATTCGATGCCAGATGCATAATCCGCCGTCTGGCGCTCATAAATCCAATGGCAGTAGCACACTTTATAACTTCCAGACGAATACAATATTTCTTTCACATAAATATCCAGTGCGAGAACTGCGCAATTCATGCGGCAGTACACAAATTTTACGAAAGTGAATTTCATGTCGCGGATGTGAATGACATTTTAAACCCTCTCTCGAGAGTCTCGACGACATTCAACAATCATCATACGACTCTGGGTTGTAGTATGCGACATTTCCCCGAACATGAATTTCACATTTTTTTCAAGTTCTCAGTGAACCGTGAAGCAGAATCGAGAACTGAATGAGAAATATCAGTCAGCTGAATATAATTCTATTTGCGGGTCGTTAAAATTCCGAGCAATGCTTCAGTTCAGCCATTTTTAGACATCCTCTTTCATTTTCGTCTTGCATTGGATGGAAGGAACGTGATTAGCATGCAAAATTTTCACTTTTTTCGTTGATGTGTCAACTTCCCAATTGGCTAATGAATGATTCATTTGAAGGTGAACAAATTGTTAACACACCACTGGAGTCTTCATCTGAATAAAAAATGCATCACTGCCATACTTATGATTCATAAAAAATTCTCGAATTGTGTTATTAAATTGCGGTATGCTATGACAGATCATCGGCAACTGAAACGTTGCCAACTTGTTTCTCTCTATACAGCTGGAGTGCATGATATTTATAAAAAAAAGAAACGTTTGATACGCAATCGTTGTCGGTGCCGAGATGATAAAATAGCCGATAACAATAATACTTGTGACATTGAAACTTGCAAAACGAGTTATAGACTACATCACATAAAGAAGTTAAGAAGTACAAATGACATGATTGAGATGCGACGGAAGTTCAATCGAATTTTTGAACCGATGGAATTTTAAACTGTTGCACCAAAACGATAAGAATACATTTAAGAAATTTATCTTATTCCATTTAAGGTTCTCTACAGCAATTTGATTTTTTTTTTGTTTTAAAATTTCTAGAGAATGCAAGACAAATAGTTTCCATTAGATGAATGCGATGAATGGAAAGTGAAAAGAAGAACTCAATGATAGCTTAACAGAGGTTCGGAATCGATCTTGCCATGCAACTGATGACATTTTGATTAATCTTAGACTTATCATCATAAACATGTCATTACTGGAACCCTGTAGTTTGCGGTCGAGTTCAGTTGGATTGCAGAATTCTTGGATGGGATGAACCAGATGTTGCACTGCAGCAACGGATCATACAATGTAACAGTTACCTGCTCCCGATCATTGGCTTCCAGCATATACCGAACATAATTGCAGATCTTCGTGTATTTTTTCCCGCAAGAGAATTTAATTCAAAATGCATTAGTGTGTGCTTCAGAATTGGTTAATTGCATTAACAAATCTTTAGCAAGTTGGCCTGATCATAAAATGATGATTGAGAAAAACTGCGATTATAAACTCCGATTTTATAAAAGTAGAAAGAATTTATACAACTTGTAATCAGAGCACATTAATTTTCTCAAATCTTAATTGAAAAAGTGCACTGTTATAAAAAAGAGGATAATCGTTTTTATAAAGTGATTTTGGCAATATTTTGTGCAAGATTCTTTGTCTTTTCTGCTAAGTTTGCTTTCTTAAGATGATCCACATTTTTTTGGATGCTTCTAGCGCCGTAATATTAAAATAGTTATCAAAAATCTGCTAAAAATTCAAAACAAAACCTAAAGTTTTACTGTTATCAGGCATTCATTGCGTGAGAATGCGAAGGCTCTGCCACTATCATTATCTATCGCAGCACGTAATTATCATTCTGATGGAACCAAGCCGAAACATCTTTCCGAAAGCGCACCCATCATCCACATTATTTTCGGTAAACATGAGTAAACTTGAAGCACACATACATAATGTGTGTGTGTTGATGTTTATGATGAGTGTGTATATATTTCATCAAATGGAACAGCACGTTATGTTATGATGAAGGTGAATTTCTTTTATCACGATATAAAAAAAAAGAAATAAACGCGAAATATTCCACGGGGTGTTTTAATTAACTGGAAATGAGCTTTGAATTAGCATTTGGAAATTTAATTAATCGAAAATTTCTGTTGTTTTCACCCGGCATGCGCTGGAAAGTATTTGATGCACTGTTTGGATAAAAACGTCCATCTGGCTTGAGATTAGGTGAAATTTCTGTTAGAAAACCGATCGAGTGTTTTGCACATTGATTTGTAGGTTAATTAGAATTTCACAGCGGGCAATGATATGTTATGGATTTAAGTTTTAAGCCAATTAAGAAGTACTTTGAATGCATCAATGAGATTTTTCCCATCACGTTTCAATCAATGCGAATGAACGTCCGTCATGAAATTAATCGATGAGAAAACTTTTTTTATGCGAATCACTAACTGTTAATTGCCCAAACGAAGAAGATTTGAGAAAAACCACTTTAAAATGAGCATCCGACTTCGGAATGAAATTGATGCTTCACTTGTTGAGTTGTTAAGGTTTTTTTTTCGAAGAAATAAAAAAAAAATTCTAATTAGCAATTTTTTTAATGTTTTGTTTTAATTGCCTTCAGTTTTATTTTCGTATCGTTGGCTTTGCGGGCTTCGCTTCATGCGAGATTTTGAGCTTATTGGTTGATGATCTCAAAATGGAAATCGCCTGTCTAATTCTCTGGGAATTCCATTTGTTCCTGTGCATATACACACTGGATGTATGTTTATTTTAACATAAATTAAAAATTTTTTTCAATGCCAGCACATGGCGACAGAAACTCCGGAAAGACACACACATATGTTGTGTGTAAGTATTTTTTTTTCTCGTCCTTTTCTTTCGCCCTCCTACAACTTTGTTTCGGATTATGGAAATTGTGACAGAAGCGATAAACATCAACATAACAAAACCAGACATGATGGAAATTGAATATTTTGATTGTTTCTCTTGATTATAAATCACGTGGCTTCGCTCTAGTCTGAAAACCTTTTTGCGTTATGTCTGCCACCAACACACCCAGAAATATTCGAAATTTATTTCCCGAAACATTTGTTTGACCTTCAAGCATAAAAATTGCACTCGTTCGTCCACACACATGTGTATACCCGGCGGAGGGTTCATGATCAATAGCAACATAAAATTTTCACGTTCGTCGCCGAGATCGTAAAATATGTTTTCTTTTTCGGGGGTGAATGAAACATAACACGACACGACACATGCCCAATGTTGATGGTGAATAAAAATAGAGTTTTTTCCATTTAAAGTTCTAATTGGTCTCATACGAAGAAACATAAAGCATTAGTACATTAAAAATGAATGGGAAAAAGCATGAAAACAATAATAATATCACTCAATGCGTTATTGGAACTTCGATTATTCGTCCACAAAATGGTTTCCAGACATGCACTCGACATCCACTGATAACATCGTAAAATCGCGTGGGAAGATGTTTTATTTAAATTTCACTTGTCGGCAATTAATCGTATTTGCGTTGTGCTTTAATTGGAATTTCATTTGCACAGTTTTTACTTTTTGTCGCATGCCGTCAATGAATTAAAAGGAATTAAATATTTTGATTGTACAACGAGGGATTGTCGAGGGTTTGAACATAACAATGAAAATTCCCCTTTTGCAATTTTTTTTTTACCTTCTCGAGAGTTTTTCAGTTCGTTTCAACCCTTAACGGGATGTATGTTACACTTGATATTTGTTATTTTACTCCAGGGAGGAAAAAAATGTGAATTTCAAGCACTTTAATTGCGTTTTTCACGGACAAATAATGGCACAAAAAACACGCGACTTTTGTGCAATGACTTCGGTAGTGAAAATTTTTTCGGGAATAAAACCCCCCTCCCCAACAACAGACACTGATTTGACGCATGTGCTCTAGATAGTTGCCCTTAAAAATTTCTGAATCATTTCAGCAACATTTTTCTTATAAGAATTTTTAATAAGCATTCTTGCTTGATTCCTTTTCGGCGTTTGTGTTTTCATGAATGAAATTTAATCCAACGACCGACTTACCTTTTATGATGATTCAGACGAAAATGAATTTATAATTCTTTGCTTATATCCCGAAAAATTGGTTTGCAGCGAAGACAGCGAACTTGGTTGGTATAGTACAACAAAAACAAACACAAACACGCAAAGTTGATATTTGCGAAATGGCAAAAGTGTGGATTTTCTTTTTCGCAAAAGGACAAATTTCAAATAATAAACTGTGTTTAAAATTCGATACAATTTACACTGCACAAACTGAGGATTTTTGGCTGTTGATACTGTGAATTTTATGTAAATTAGTTTTATTTATTTGCCTACTTCGATCCGACCGTATCGATTCAAGGTTGCGATGAAACTGAGTGCATGGCTGAAAGAAAATAATCGCATACACTGGATGATGGCCTATGGTGAAGAAGAATAAGAGAGAATTCGGAAAACCGAAAATAAGTAAAGAAATACAGAGGAAATGAAAATTAAAAACGCTTTTTAAACAATTCATTGCATAGCGTCCATTAATTTATTGCGAAATAGTTCCCTGAATGACTGACAAGGTGGATTCGGTTGCACGTATCTTCTTTTTGCGGAGGTCAGACAGACAAACATAAATGATTAAAAATGAAAATTTGGCTGTAACGAGAGATTTGAGACGATGTGGTGAGAGACCGACAGCACACTCTGACTAAAAAAATTCCAGACGATGATGTGAAATTCGTTTCAACATTTCAAAGACAAAATTTCACAATTTATTTAAGCGAACAGTTTTGTTTTAGGTAATAATTATTAAATCTATTTTTTTTTTAAATTAAATTAATGTGTGAGAAAAAATATTAAAGCTTTTTTTTTATATTGAATAAAGTCTACATAGGTATGAATAGTATGAACTCAATTGAACTTGGTGGAAAACTGCATCACTCATATAAATACATCAGGAGTTGGAAATCATTTTTGCAAATTCCAACTGTTCAAACAACCAAAACGTGCTCACAAACTCGCAAACAAAACAAGTTTGCAAATAGAAGTTGATGCCTGTGATGTGCCTGCTATATTTAGTTCAATAGGACTTAATAATTCTACTCTGATTACAAATGTGTTAAATTTATTAAAATTCTATGTTACCCATACTAACTTTGTTGAATCTACTTGCATAAAAACCTTAATCGGATGTTTTTATTCTAAAAAATCATTTAATTTGCAAATCAAAATAGTAAAATTTGAATGCAAATCGGAAATGTTCAATAACAAAAATAATTGTGCAACTACAAATTTTTATTTGTATTTGATTTTTGTTATTTGCTGTTTTTCATTAAATTTCTATTATTCTGATATCGTAATGTTTCTACCATGATAAGACATTGTTAGAAGTCCTCCAATGGAACGCCCTCGACCACATTTCTAATGAACCAACTTAATGCAGGATTATCGTCAGATTCACACAGAAATTTAAACACATTCAATTTAACGCTCATCAGAGTACGGTGAGTGTGGTAGCATGCCACTTCTTAGTTCCACATTTTATGATGTTTACGTGATTTCTGTGATAATTTTCAGCACGAAATTTTGTTGAAATATTTGAAGATATTGATATAAAATTACATATTATACATATTTGATTATATATTCATTGGACTGTTTTAATTATCGTGGTTGAAGAGCCACAAGTGGTTGTCTATCGGAATCTAATATATCATGCATATTCAATCATTGCCGTTTGCCAAATATTGTAGATCAAATCAATTAACATTTTAATGATCATAGAGCATTTATTTTATTCGGGCGTCTTCATTTAAATTAAATTGATTGTTGTTTATTTTGCTTATTCAATTAAACATCGTCTAATTTTAATCTGTTTCGATAATTTCAAAGATTTTGTTAGGCATTTATTTTCAGCTTAAATGATGATTTATTTTTGGTTGCATTTCAAAAATATACTTGAGAGAATTGACCAAGAATGCCTATCTGGAAATCATTCAGTTTTGATATGAAACTCAATAAAAAGTCAATATAATTGCTGCATAAAATTTTAACTAGAAAACTTGTCAGTAGCAGGCTCTAATGGTTATAACTTTTCGATGAACTAAGGGAGCAAATGTCCATAATATGAAAATAACGTAATTCATTCATTGTCAGCAGTTTCTGGTGATGGCTTACAAAAGTTGTTGGTGCAATTCTGTTGAAAGATAAAAAGCATCTATAAACACGAGTTATTCATAAACACTACAACAAACGACTATGACATGAGCTTTTAAATATGGCAAATCTGTTAATCATCCAGTTTAACAAACGCAAACATAAATTATAACGTTTATACTGAAAATAGCACTTTAAGGTTGTGCAATATTAAGATAAGATTTTATTTATAGATAAAATAAAATTGTTCAATTCGCAGAAAAACTTCTTTTTTTATAGCACTGTAGATAAACATGTTTTATACATGCTGTAAATATTTGATAAGAGATTGTATTTCCGAAATTCCATTTCTGCATTTGTTAGAATGATATTCAATTAAATTGAAAGCTTTCACAGTTTGCTTTTTTGGTAAAATAAACATTATATTTTTTTTAATTTTTATTTATTTTTTCAGTCTTACAAAAATATTACGAAATCAAAAACACTCAGCATAATGTAGGCGCTTTCCGCAACTATGATATAGCATAACAGTTAAGTTGTCTCGCCACCACAAGACCCAGCATGAACAAAAGCTTCCAAATTTTCGCTTGAGCTCCAGCAGCGGCATGCATAGCTTCGGGGTGTTCGCCTGTGAAAGACAAAAATAGAAGAAAAATGCTCGTAAAACTCAAATGTAAATTTTATTTTTAAAAACTTTTTTTTTTGTCAGAGCAAATTGAAAAGCAAAACTCAGTTGGGATTGAAATCAATTGAATGTCAGATCACTGGCATCAGAATAGTAAACTTTTGCCAATATTCCGCAAGCATAAATTCAATTTTATTTTACATCTAGAGTGAGTGAGTGAGAGAAAGAAAGCGTGAAATTGCATCACGAACCTGCCAGAATGTGAACATTTACGGTTTTGCTATTTGCATTTGATGGACTGCATGTATATTGACCCGAATCACTGGACCGTGCACGCTGTATAAGCAAGTAGCTCGTTGTGATGTCGCCCTTCTCCGTTATCACTGAAACGCCACCACGTGGACTGTCATAATTTATTTCCTTTGAGAGATGAGAAGGATGGAAGTTGGAAGGGAAAAAAAATGTGAAAGATGAAATTCAATTTTTTTTTTTTTTGTTGAAGCTTCGCGCAAGCTGAAATTCAAATTATCATAATTTTTTATGTCGTTTTTTAAAGCGTTTTGCTCGAATATTTGCTACAAATTATGTAATTTCAGCGTAATTGAAAAATGAGTTTTATTTTCTGCCACAGCGAGCCAGAACGTTTCGAAGCTCAAGAGCGCTTCGGGGGAAATTTCAAAAAGAGATTAATTTAATGATGATTTTAAAAAATCTATTTCACTTCTTGCTTTGTACGACCCCGCGTTCACACCATTTTCTACTGGATGAATGATGTATTTGACACGACTCTATGTTAAAGCGAACTCACAGTGGTGCTAGATTTGAGAGCAAATTTCATTAATTAAAAGTGCTTTAATTAATTTTTTTTTTTTCTTTTGAAGTATTTTTTTTTTAGCTTTACAAATCTTTGCTACAAATTTATAACAAATTATTCTGATAATTAAAAAGTTTCTTTCATTTCATCGCGAGCTCATGGCGCTCGATTATATCTTTCATTGTCTTCTCCTCCGATCGGCGTCGACATATTTTTGATGGATTCCTTAAATTGAACAATTTTCTTTGTTGATTTCCTTAATTCGTTTTGTTATAAATGTAATGACTCTTAAAAATAGACGTTTCAGAGCATCAATTGCGTAATGGAAAATCTCGAGAGGAAAAGCTACTATTTGAACTTTTTAATGGTGAAAAATTAAATCGTAAATACATCATTTATGTGAATGATTTATAAGGGCGGCTCATGCAAATTTATCAGCTAAAATGATGGAAAACATTTCCAATATAGCTTCATTCATTGAGGCTTTTATATTCATAGCACTTGGTTTGTAAAAATCTATTAGCTATCAAAATTGTTAATGGGGGAAAAACACAATAGATATAAATAGCAACTGATAAGTTGCGTAAAGTTATTGTTGTTTTGTTGAGAAGCAATTATTGCAAAGTATGCATCTAGATAACGCTGATATGTGACGAGTATGCAGCGACAATATTTACTTTTTTATTTTAGGTTCTTATCAGTCATAATAAAAAGGATGTTAGATTAATTAAATTTAGTCAGTACGATTGGGAACTCGAAGAAATAAAGACGTAATAAAATGAAATATTTAATTGCTATAATTTTCATTGCTTTTGCTGTTCAAGTATTGGCACAAGAAGTCGTTGAAAAGGAGAACAATAAGTTTGTTTACTACAGTTACACAATTTGGATTGGAGACAATGTGACAAAGAAGTACACAACTTTCTTAAGGTCTCCTAAAGGAATAACATTTTATGACGCAATGGTACAAGCCGCCGAGAAAGACTCAAGATTTGCTTTTGAATATAAAGAATATTCATTTGGAAGATTTATCACAAAAATCGGAGGTCATGAACAAGATCCAGAAAAGTAAGATTTTAATTGAAATGAATTGAAAATATTTCCTAAAATTTATTTAATTTTCAGCAATCAATATTGGATGCTTTACAACATGACTCTGCCACCATTTGTGGGCTATAAGCCAAGCTCCAAATATTTGTCTCCTGTTGGAGTTGATGAGTTGGAAGTTAAAAATTTAAAATTTTATTTGTTTTGGCTGCAAACTCCAAAGTTCGAGTAATTTCGTGAACCAGAAATTTTCATTTGATAAACTTTTGTTTAGTTACAAATAAATAAATGAAGACCAAGACTTGCTGCGAGATCAATACGAAAGTATATAACAAACATTTCCGAACATTTTATTTACGAGAAATATCGCGACATAAAATTCAATGAACTAAATTTCACTTTGCATAAAAAATTCATGTTCTATAAAATTATTTTATTGCTGCAAACTTTGCATCATGACTCTAAATTCAGTCATAGAACAAAAAACCGAGGTCAAAGTTTATTATCTCCAGAGTCCAGTTGACGATAACACGATGAGAGCTTTTAACAAAAGTTTCTTCTTTCTTTTTTGTTCTGGTTTTAAATTACTTCGGGGGTTTTCAAATAAAAATGAAACTCATATAAATTACCCGTCAAAAATCATTGATCGTATCATTTAATGAATGAACTTAAAGCTAACTTCATTCGCTTCCACACAGAATCATCATTTTATCAATACCATTCACAGATTCCATTAAGCCATTTCCATTATTCATAAGAAATTGAAGTGTCAAACTGAGCGAAAGAAATTGATGTCGCAACATCAACTTACTTCATTATTGTGCGTCCAATACATGGCGAATGGCGACTCGGGTGAATTTCTTACTATACAAGTCAAATTTATTGTGGAGCCGGTGTTGATAAAAATATCCGGTTCGTTGATGATGCTCGTCAATGGTTCTGAGAAATAAATAACAAAATTTTTCATCATAATGTCAAGCGGTGGTGAAGGTTCTTCGTGTTCATGGTAAATGAGACTTACCAACAACTGTCAAATAAACAGAGTAGCCGCGTGGTGGAGTCGATGAAATTTGGCACTCATAAACACCGCTGTCTTTAATTTGCGGATAACGAAGCTTTAACCATAAACGATAAATAAAAGAACCAAAAAAAAAAATGTCATTTACAAATTACGTAGAGAATCGAGCACATTATTCGTCGACGGGGGGTTTTTATGAAGCTTTTAATTAAAAAAATTCTCATCTTTCTCTGTGTGTCTTGTGGCCAAAACTGAGGCAACATTGTTCGCATGATCCATACAAAAGTCTCTTAATCATCGTTTCGGTTTATGGAGAGAGTTTTTTTTTTTTTTTAATTAAAAGTCAATTTGATACCTTCAATATCCATTCCTCGTGATCGGGATCGTGAATACATTGAAAGCGATTATCGGATGTATACGAAAATTTGCCAACGGTCAGCAAATGAATGTCACGATGGCGGACCCAACTGACCGTTTTATTGCCAATATTGCGAACACGACATTTGAGATATGCTGTGTTACCGGCAAGTGTTGTGACATTCCTAAAGCTCGTGTAATCAAAGTGCGGGCCAATGATGACGGGCGGTTGTACGCTTGTCGTTTCATCCACTTCATTGTGATGACTGTTATTATCATTCTCGTCCTCAATCTCGTAACCCATCAACTCGTCATGGTATGGATCAAATGTTGATGTGAAACCTGCAAGAAAGAAACAAATAGAGGATGAGTGAGAGAGTGACAAAGTGAAGAGGTGAGCGATTGGAATGAGTTGAATGGTTTTAGTAGGAAAGCTCCCAATAAAATTAAATTATTTTTCCTCATGTTGAGAGGTTTTCATGGAAGCATCGCATGATTTTCAGCGCCTCGTTTCCTCTATATCGGTTAATGGTGTGTGAGGCAATATTCACGAATGAAGTCAAGTGAGCCTTTCACATGAAAGCATTTTCAATTGCAGACGGGGCAACAAGCTCAACACATTATTTCTGAACATAATTTCTGTGAGAATCTGGTGTGAGTTTGGCATGCGAAAGATTGTGCTGAGTTGCTCACAAATGAACGGATTATCGTTATCAGAGACTGAAAGTTTCCTTTCATTGTATCCCATGGGTGAAGAAAAGGGGAAGGTGGCAAAGTGCCATTTCGTTATCATTCGCTTACTTAACTTTATTTTTCGATTCAATTTATGCAAACTCAAACAGATTCGAAGGTGCCATTTGGGAGTAAGCGAGCGAGGCCTTTGCTTGTGATAACACGTTAAGAACATGGCACTATGGAAGAAGCACATTGATGTTTTTTTTTGTGTGTATGTGTCGTTTTTATTTTGCTACTACCCAGGCACTAGGCTACACCATAAATCTCTTAAGAAATTTATGCGCTCAAAGCTATTTTGCAGCTCTTGGCAAATATTTCGACTTTTAGATATGGCAAAAGGCGGGAAATGCTAAAGGAACGTGTCAAAAGCATTTCATTTGCTGGAAGCTTTCAGTGTGTGTCTCTGAAGCAATGAAAAGGAATTCTCCCGAGATAAAATAAATTTCAAAGCTTTCATTGTTGCGCAAGCTCTAAAAGGAGGAAAAAAGTTTCAAATGAATATAAATTTTAAACAAGCCAAGACAATTTATTTGATTAACGTGAGAGCACGCGGCTGTGCGTGTGAGAAATGGTGTCGAGACTCCCATTAAGAATTTTGTAGCTCTGAAACGAGGGCACACCAAAAAAAAAGGATGCGAAGCTTCATCATCATTATCAACCATTTGAATGGGAAATTGTTTCACAGTCTGCTCCGCAGTTCTCTCTTAAATTTACTTTCATGTATTGTTGCCATTACGCCGGAAAAATTGTTATTTGCCTTTAAATAAATTTGAATAACATTTTGCCTGCTTTTCGACTGAACTTATTTGTTCCGTTTGCTTGCAAATGTTTGTTTTTGGTAAATTATTCAATTCCCCGTTTCCCACGCACATCTCTCCTCGCGGAGCACTGAGCACCGAGCGCCGTCGCACCCGAAAAAAAATTATTCAAAGTAAACCGAAATGAAAGTGGGATGCGAATTACGTTTTCATACTTTACAATTGCCTTTGCCTTCTTTTTTTATGAAGCGTCCAAGCTGCTCATTTCCCGACAGAAATGGAAAAGCTTAAATTGTACATTTTTTTTCTTCTTTTAACATTGTGCGATTTGCTTTCATTTCATTTCATTTCAATTTTTTTTTTTTTGGTTTAAACCTTCGCCACTCAAGAATCATTTGCGCCCAATGTATAAACATTCCAAAACCATGGAGATTGGGCCTTTCTTATATTTCCGATCTCGACGAAAGAAGCACGATTGAAATTGATATCAAATTTTTGTACATGCCATTGCAGAACATGAGAACTTTTAAAAGGAAAAGCACTAACAGTAGCAGCAGAAAAAATGAATAAAAATAAATTCCAAAAACATGTGAATTGAACAAGCAAACAAATGAAGGAAATAAAAAAAAATATAGTTTCATGCTCTTTTGGAGGCGTGTACGTAATGTATGTTACATCACCGATTGCTGTTGCCAGCTTGTGCAGCACACATTTTACTGAAAGGAATTTAAAGGCAATAAAGTTTAAAAAAAAATCTTCAGAAATAACTTTCGGATACAACCCAAAACCTAGTTTGGTTTTATTTATCTGATCTGATCGAATACTGTTCCGATAATCGATGCAAACAAAAGAGTTTTAAATTTAATTTATCGAAATCAAATGTTGTGAATATGAGAAAAGTTTATACAATAAATTTTTTTTTTGGAATCGAGCTTTTTTTTCAGATCGGTTTCAATCTCTCCGAGGGTTTGAAGCAGATCTTTGCAAAAGATAAAAATAGATCTAACAAACACAATAAAATTAATTTATTTTCTTTCGTATTTTTTCTGAGGTTGAGAAAAATTTGTGCCAAAAGAAATTGATTGGATTTCATTCGAGTCATGCTTGCCTAATTTAAACTTAACCTTGAGGGTGAAAATCATGAGCGAAAAAGCTTTTCTTGCCAATTAATTTCGTTTTGAAATTAATTCAAATTATATTCAGCAAATACGCAACAAGTTTAAGTTTTTCGGGCATTAAGAACTGGCTCCCCATGACGAAAATTAGGCCATTTAAAAGATAAGGTTGCCATGTGTCCCGCAACTGGATCATACCCAGCAGTGACACGAATGAACGTCAAAAATAAGCCGCAAAATGGTCAACTGAAAATTTCATGATAAATTATCGTGTGGCCGATTGAACTAATCGCTCTTTCGCAACACGACCGAAGCTCGCCCCACGTTCAAGGCCATGACAAAACAAGTTTGTAAGACTTACAATGTAAGTAACTAAAAAATTTTGTACGAAAAAAGGACGATGGAGAGAAAATAAAAATAACAAAAGTATGAGGAAAAGATTTTCTTCCGGCTTTGAATGAAAGAAAATTAAGAAATGATGAAAAATGCTTTTCACTAACATCAACAATTTCTGCTTCATCACAAGAATATCGTGCAGCAATGACGATGGAGGGCAATGAAAATTATTTTCGTACATTTTTTTTCCCCCTCGGTTTTGTTTGTTGATGGAATCGCGTTTGGAGGATGAGGAGAGTCATTTTGTTATGGGCGCTGAAATGATAAGGAGTTACGGAGGCATTCATTACCAGCAGCATGCCCATAAGAGAACAATAGCAGAGCAAAAAAAGTATTTTAAGCTCGTTTACTATCGAAATCATCGGCATCAATTAGGATTATTAGCTCGTTCTTATTCGCTTTTATTATACTTGTCGGTTGCTGCCAGTTAAATTTTATCCTTGTTTCACGAGTTTCATTCTCACAAAGAAACTTTCCGGCTATACAACCATTAAAAGTATTTCGAAAGCAAAGTGATGGGAGGCGAAATGGCAATAAATCTTTGAAAAATCTTTTTCTTTTTGTGATCGATCTTTACAAGCGAAAATGATGATTTTATGTCATTCCTCGAATGTCCTTTCTCCATTGGAAAGTTTTCTCATTTTCCTTTCCAGCTAGGGAAAAATAAAGTATTAAGTGACGGTCTCCGCGGTGAGAGAAGTATTGATGTTTGCCACTTTATAAATACTGAGCTTTTTTGTGCAAAGAACTGGTGAAAGTGAGAAGAGAGTGTCCAGAAGATGAGCCTGTGTCGTTACGTGAATTGTAAATGTTCCCACTATAAGAAAGAACCCTTTTCTGAAAAAGTTTAATGTGATGTCGGAAAAATAAATTTTCAGTTGGGGGAATTGAGACATCTTTTTAACAAGCTTTTCAGTTTCCTGTGAGAGTAACTTAAGCTGTCGCAGAGCCGCCGCCCGCACAAAAAAAGGCGTGAAGTCGAAGGAAGTCATTCATTTTGACATCATCTACTGGATTATAAAATTAAATCATTTGCAAAACGTGTTGCGAGAGATAAAAGTTTCGTTTTTTTTTTGCTTGTATGGAAGAGCTTTACTTGCGTCCTTTTTCAAAGACCCACAGCAAGAAATAATAAACTTTACGGTCGCATTTCTGAAGGAAGAAGCTTTTTTGAGTCATCCATCAACTCGTTAATCCCCCAAGCGGGGCGTTTCGCAACGAGAACTATAAATGAGGGTTAAGTCATAAAAGCTCAAAGTGTTTTTTATTGTTTTCTATCATGATCAAGTCAACTCGCTTTTTATCGGTTCCGTTCTCGAGGGAGGACGTCGAAGGCGTAATAAGGTCGAGTGTCGAAGTTTCATTTCCGAATTATTTATGATTTATTGAGACATTCTTCATTGAGTTCCTGATTAATTGCATCTTATTAAGTGGCGATAATTTTCAGTCGTCTTCTCCTTCGAAAAAAGGGAAAGCTTTAAAAGCGTTCAGTGTTGCTTCATTAAATAACAAACCTTCCTATTTCTACCCATCAGCAAATTGGATATTTAAATAATTTATATCGTGCGCGCAACACAAAGCAAGGATAATTTATTTAATTAGAGAAATAGCGGCAGAATGAGGGCGAATGCCAGAATAAGAGAGAAAGAGTTTTACAAGTCTATTAACGATTGTTGTTTTAGTTTTTTTTTTCTTTGTTTTCCAAACACAAAAATGGGTTTCAGAGGAATTCACTCGATGAGAAAAGTTTCGATGAAAAGAGAAGAAATAAAAAAAACATGCTCAGCAATCGCAAAAGTTGCGTATAGTTTTTTTGTCGCTATTTTCACGGGAATTTTTTTTTATGACTGGCAGCACGGAAAAAGCGAATTAAATGAAGGGAAACGAATGGTAAAAATGTGTATGACTGCCAAGGGGAAACTTTGAGGGATGGGGAAAGTTTTTGGAAGATGGAGCAATTAATTTGAAATGATAATTAATTGCATGGAACAAAAGACTCCCTGGCGGGCATGTTACATACCAATGAAACTGAACAACAATCGATGGGCGCACTGACAAGTCTTCCTTACGCCCCCTCGCTTTTATTCTAATAAAAATAACTTAAAATGATCTCAAGATAAAATTCCTTAAGCTAACAAATTGGATTTCAGTTTCATAAGAAGAAACGCAAATTGAGCAATCAAAGCCAAAAAATGGCGATAAATTTCAAACGCTTGAATAAAGTGACTTCACTCCTCTCTATTAGAAGATGGGCTCTCGTTTAAAGCGACGTCGGTGGAAATCAAAACCGGAAGAGAAATACAGAAAATTCGATAGGAAATTTGTTGAGCTGAAGATAATTTTCGTTATACATAAGCAAGCAAGTTTCTTCCTTTTAGCATTCTTCTTTCGCCTCGTAATTTGTATAAATTGTGTGTGTGCTCTCGAGCGGCCAATTTAGAAGTGGTACAAAGGAGAATTCTATAGGAAACGGAGTGAATTTAAGGGGTGGGAGGAAAGAAAAATGTCGGCAAACAACAAATTAATTAAAGCCTGTTCTGAATTTACTCGTTGAGTCCAAACCAAATTCAGCAAATACGAAACAGAGAATGTGGCCGAATTAGAGCAATGCTTTCGAAATATATTCTGCCACAAAGCCAAGGATCATTAAATCTCCCGAGAGCTTAAATGGCATCCCTGAGCCAAATATATGCAGGAAAAAGTTTCTAAGGAAAAAGTTTTAATAAACATTTGCTTTGCTTGCCTCTGAATGAGAATTAACCTCAATTGAAGGTAAGGCACGAAAAAGAAGAATAACAAGAAAGTGAAAGTTTTTCTCTGTGTAGCCACTGAATTTGAAAATTAAAAGATCAAAAAGTTTCAAGAGTCCAAGAAAGAGCCTCAAAGCTCGTAAACTTTCCTTGACACTTTTGATTAAAATTTATTACATAACATAAAAATAAAAATAAAACTTCCATACAACCAATTATCCAAATGTCTCACCTTAAAAGTCACAAACAACTGTAAAACAATCAACGCCAAAGCCAATGGCTTCAAATGACAAAGGCATTCTTTTCCACTTGACATCATTTGTTGTGATCCCTTACGGAGAAGAAATTAGGAAATTGATTAGGTCAAGCGTGTTGTGTACAATATAATCATAAAATGTGGGATTTTGCTGAGCGGATTCATCTTTAAAACTTCCGAACGCCTTCAGTGAAAGTTTCCTTTTATTAACGAATGATAATAAACACACAATTGCTTTCTCACACTACTAAATAAAACCCTCTGTGGATAAACTCCTTAATGCTATATCGAATCCGTTCGGAATAAATCATTCAATTGAATGGCTCACATGAGAGTTTTTTTTTTGCTTCGAGTGCTTGAAGCAAACTACAGTTTTCACATTATTCCATCGAAATGGCAAAAACTATTATTTTATGTACGTGTCTGTTTATAAAATATTATAGCATTCCCATTTTTGATCTCTTGCCATCATTCATTTTGCCCTCCGTTTTTTCTAACCACCACAGCTGATGAGCTTTTTATGCGCTGCATATATCGCTCGCATCTCGTCTGGTTGCTTCGAGAGTTTGAATGAAAAAACAATAAAAAAAAAAACGTAAATGGATTCACATTCATCATATGTTCCAGTGCCCAACCCAATGAAATATATTATTTTGAAGCTTTATAAGCAGAGAACTTTTTTGGCTTTTTTTTTTGCTAGCGAAAAAGTATTTGTGATGTGTGCGTTAGTGAAGAATAAGTGTTCTTGGAAAATCCGATGATATATGATAGTTTTTTTTTTATCAGGAAACCACATTTCAGATTCTCGTCAGAGATCCATCTAACAATATGCTTCATTTTGTGCTGATTCCGAAGAAAGAAAGAAAAAAAAAAGAGAAAAATTGTTTCTCAAGTCTCGTTTGCTTTTTGGCCTTTTAAGGAGAAGACACCAGAGAAGTGAGATTTTCACTTGATGTATTTTGAACTGTCGGAAATATATCTTCTGTGTGGGGTTGGAAAAATTGTGGGCGGCTTCTAAAGGGCTTCGTTCACTTACCTAAACTAACAAAAACAAGTAGCAAAAAAGCTGATTCCCACATTCTATATGTCTTCAAATTCATTTCAATGAATGTGGCTGCCTGCTCGTGCGTCCTTATGTCCTGGAGCTGTAAATATAAGAGAGTAAAAATTGCCTTATGAGAATGATGGAACATAATCGATGGGGCCCATGCGATATATTTCCTTTTTTGATGGGATCAACATTTACTTTATCTGCTGTCCATCTTCGTACAAATGTACCGTTTCCTCTTTCCCTTCCTCTGAAGAACACAACATCACATTCCATTTGGACAGTTTGAAAATTGCCATAATAATGTCAAGTATTTTTCATGTTCATTTGTGCTTACTCGTTTTTTTTTGCGTTTGTTTACCATCGACCGACATCGAGATACGACAAAAACCATCAGTAAAACTGCCGGCTTGATGGCACATACGGCCAAAATGAAAATCTCTCTCCCAGATGGCTTGTGATTGTTAGTCGAAACGTGACCACTTTTCTCTATGATTTTGAGCTTTTTTCAATATTTTTTTATATTTTCCTTCCGTTTCACTTTCACGAGATTTTCTTTCTTCTCTCAACTTTACAAGAATCTCATGATGAGGAAAGGGCAAAATTGAATTACGTAAGAGACGACTTACGAACATGAAATTGAGAGATGAGAAATTGCCTTAATAGATTTTTCCTCATTTCCTTCAATTTTCCCATAAATTTTCCACATTTTTCCTTTCAATTTATTACTTTAGGTTTGCGCAAATCTTCTCCTTGCATGAATTAATTTTTTTCTTTCGGTGCCTTTCCATGTTTATCAAAAGCGTATATTTTATTTATAGCATCTACCAATTCAGCGCTCTACAAGCTGAAACAAAAAATAAAGAAATAAGAAGAGTCCTCGGAGTTGCTATTAGTAAAGGAAGAGTCATGCATAAAATTGCTTTTTATAGAATTAAATGAGAAACGATATAATGCAAAACTTGCTCATAAACTTTGAATAAATTCCTTCGCAACTCTGTATAGCTCTTAAAAACAACAGGAACGAACTGTAGTAGCATTGAATCTTGTGCGAAAAAAAGCTATTGCGATAGTGCGGAAATTTTATGCAAGCAGAAAATCTATTGAAAAACTTTCCACAGTGGAATGAATGAGGAACAGTTTTCTTAGTTCTCAAATCGAGAAACAAGAATAAATTAAATTAATCATAGATAGGAAATTTACTTTTCATGCTTACAGTGTTGCTCTATTTTTGTTTAGTCTACAATAGAGAGCCTTAAAACAAAAGGATTCGACTTGAATATTTTAAAATAATTAATGACTTTCTCTCATAGTTTTCAGTACTTTTTTGCATTAAAAATTGTGTTTTATGATAAAAAGTTGGAGGAAAAATTTTTGTTTTCAAACTTGAAATGATATTTACGAAATTTTCAACACTTAAGTTGTTTGCTGATATGAACTTTTGATTTGTTGCACAAATGTTTTTTTTTTGTTCACTTTTTTTTATTTCATTGCATTCCTTAGGTAGTTTCTTGTGAAAATTCTTTTGGTAGAAACATTTCAATAAATTTTAATTAAATTTCAAGGAAAATTTAATCTTAACTCCACAGTTGCACTGCACGAATGTGCAATGAATGCGAGTAATTTCTACGCCTCGGTTTATTGAACATTTATTTTAAATTAATCTTTCAGTTGAATGAGTTTCTCCGATCCTTGTCAATGCCAAAGTATTTTTCATTATAGTTTAAAATTGAAGGAAAGGAGAGGAAATTTACATTTTTCCTAAGTGCAATGAATGACGCTTTTTTTACATAACGTTTGCTTTCTGCTAAAGCATTCTTTATGAATGAAAATGACACTTCTTGTTCTACTTGTAAGAAACTTTCTCAAAGTTTTTACATTTCTTCTTCTGCATGAAGGTAATTCACAATTCACATCAAGCATTCAACGGCGCGCAACTTTCTCATCAGTTAAAGTGAAGTGAAATTAAAAACAAACATTAAAAGTCATAAGACGTTAAGTCGCTTAGAAGGAAATTTTTTAAGACGAAGAAGTATTTAGAAAGATGAAGCATCCCATAACTTAATGCTATTGCCATTGTTTTAAAAACCATTTAATCTTATAATGACTATGTTTTTACGGTTGAAAAGCTTCTTAATGCCATACTTCAATGCAGAACAGCAACACATTTTTGATAACAGCGAATCTTAAATGTAATTGGCAAATAATTTTAAAAGCATCGTGTTTGGTTCTTTATTACATTCGTTGTAGGAAAAGATTTATGGCGGATTTTGTTTGTGCGTATGTAAGTTAGATTTATCTCTCGTATCAGTCAGTGATGTAGACGATTAACCCGAGTTTGTCTCAAACAAGTGGCAGTTTACTGTGTCGCGAACAATATAAATTTTGTTATGCTGCATGAGCCAATACATTATTACTATCTAAAGTCATTACGCAACTGTTACACATTAGGCTGGGCTATATATGTATGTAGCGATTGGCAGCAACATGATGCTGAATCTACTCTAGGAAATAGATCTATTTTTCACAACAAAGCATTTTCATGTCATTATTCGCATTTGATGTTATTTTATTATCCTTTCTCTATGTGACTATGATATTGATGGCAAAATAAAGACCCATCTGAGTTGTGTCACTGGCGGAAGCCTACGATAACGATAACAAAATAAAGGAAATGGTGTATTAAAAATAAATTAGGAACAGTGTAAGATATGGGTGAGGGCTGTGTTGGGGAAACAAAGGGGGCAGAGTTAACTCTCGCATTCACCAAGGGTATAAACATTTCAGTCCACGCACCATTTATATCACATTTCTCAATCTTACATTTCGCTTTTCTCCCACCCATAGACGGAGAGTTTGTTTTTTCGGTAAAAGCAGCCAATTCTATAATCTAGTGTAAGCACATAAAAATCCATAAAATTATCTCGTGAGCCAAATTGCTTTTGCCTCGTCCGTTGAGGATCTATTACCAGATGAAATCTACGAACAAATGAACCGAAACTGGGGACGATGACAAAAATGACTTTACTGAAAAATTCCTTATGCATTATTTCATATCGTGCCAGAGAATTTATTTTTTTTTTTGGGGCAATTATTTGTTGAGTCTGGCAAAGTGTATTTATTTTCCTTTTTTTGTGCGCTTCTATACAAAGCTATTTTGCTGAATGTTATAAACAAGCAAGCATTATATTTTAATGGCTTTAGGACTGTAATTTTTATCTTGAGCTCTGTCTTGTTTCATTCATGAGAGGAAGATTGCGAATTGCGATAAAAAATCATATACTTCAAGCATCATTTTGTACTTCTACTTGCTGTTGTTTTTTTTATGGCGTATGAATTGTGCTTGTAGGGTGTTTCGAGATAAAGATAACTTGTTAGATTACATTACAAGTCTTGCCGGAGGGCACGATGCATCATTGGGCATTTGGGTCCACTTTCATTCACTCTCCTCCACATAACAAATGATGGTCTGTCTATTTCGAAATCTGCTATGTAGTATACTTTAAATGTAATCCAACAATAAACTCCGAGGCTCATTTTTTGCGATTAACGATCCGGCCAAAGCGAAAGAAAACAGAAATATAACTCAACAGGGATTATAACTTGGGTAAAGAAAAAGAATCTTCCTCGCTTGCACTTTAAACTAACTTTCGACGAAAATGGAAAATTCAATTTTTGATTAGATTACGTTTCATGGCAGTCTTCGGGATGATGAACGTTTCCTCTGACAGCAAAAGCAATACGAACTTAAACAAATAGATGGTACTCTGAAATAAAGGAGAGAGGGCTTTTCCTTTTTAAAGCAAAAAAATTTAAAGAATTTCTAAAGGATTTTTTCTCCCTCAATGGAATCAAGGCAATGCAACTTTGTTGCTTTAATATTTATTTCAAGAAACCCCAACAGCACTTTATCCTCGTCTCTCATAAGGGATTTCACGAGATTATCCAGTTTATTGGAATTTCCAGCTTACTATGCCTTTGCCAACGATCTAGCAAGTACATAAATAATGTCTTTGGAAGATTTATTTCAGATTTCTTCAAATCTTTAAAATGCGAAACGTATTTTCTGTAAGCTCCCACTCCGGAAACTTTTTTTTTCTCTTTTACTTTTATATGGAAAAAAAAAGTTTATTTGCATTCATTTTTCTAGCTCATGGTTCATTTTAATGGCTTTTTTAACTTTGTCGAAGCATCATGCATGTTTAATAATTCATTTTCAACATTATAGCTTAAATCCATGGCAAAAAATAGAGTCCTGTAAATGGCCGGGGCTATTGGAATTTATGCTTGGTCTTATATTTACACCGGCACTATGTGCTTCCGGCAAGGTTGTTAAAAAAAAAATACATTGAAAAGTTTGTCATTTCTATTTTTCTTTTTTTTTGTTATCGAGATGATTTGTTTTCCCTCCAGAAAGGAAATCTTGTCTCGAGAGCTGTTCGAATTCAATGGTTTTGTTTGTTTATCAGAGTAACATTTCGAAAAATCATCCATCATTTCTGCATGAATAAATGAATATATCAGTGTTTGAGTTATTTTTATAACATACATTATGGAAATTCATTCAATGACATGCAGAACTTTCATTTATGAGGCAAATGGCGCTGTACTGTTTTTTAAAGCTCGTGGTGATGTGATGTTTATTAAAAGTTCATTTTGACAGTATTTATCATTTTTCATGCATCTCCTGTCAGTTTTCTTCTGGATTGTTATTGTTTTTACTGTCATCTCGTTCAAAAACAACCAGCTTTCGTCTTAATGATGCCAATAAAATGACATACAGATGCTAAAATATCGATGGCACAGAAATTACAATTCAAACACTCTAAATGCACGAAACCATTTCCATATAAAGTATCCAATAAATCGCTACATCATCATATATGCTTTGGATATCATATTATGTATATTGAAGCGTTTCTTTTATATGTGTGTATATGTGTGTACCTTGAAGATTTATTAAACGTTCCTCGATCCAATAAGGAAGATTTTGTTATCCATTTAACCGAAAGCCGTTCAATGACAGCAAGCAAGCAAAATAATAAAAAGAAGATAGACACCACACCAGAATAGCATTTGCACAAACAAAGTGAAGCCTTTTTACCCCGTCCCTCTCCTCTCCCTTGAGACATAGCCGACAAAGGGATCGTGAACAAATATGATAACGAAATTATTTTTACAGGCTTTATGCAAATTGTTTATTTTATATTATATTCTGCGTGTGCCTTTAATGTATAAAGCTCGCTATGCCTGCCATGAGTCAGTTGTTGTTGCTATTACATGCTCGATATGTGTGCGAGAGGAATGTAAGGCAGCAAAAATAAACATTTATGGTGGCATGATAGGAATCGTTTCCGATAAAAAAAAAAAAATAGAAATAAAAATTTCCATCGGAATTGATATTCAATGCTTTCTTGTTTATTCTCTAACTAGGAAATGTCAATCAGTAACGTAGAATTATGAGACTAAAAATTTCTTGATCTGACGCTACGTAATTCATCCACAAATCCTATTTGAATAAATGAATATTGTTAGATATATTTGCACTCGAAAGAGCTTCATCTTTCCCCAGAAGGCGTTATGGCACAAGTGATAACAATGAATGTGGCAGCGTACATAATAAACAATAAACCTTTTGGTGCATGTACGATGAGCATGATATTTATAGATTTTCAACGCTTTTTTTTTGGATTTAAAATGTGTGAAATTATGCTGAAAGGCATGCAACCATTGAATTCGCTCTCACACATATCTCTCGCATAAGCTCGCAATGTGCTTGGCAATGCTCCGTTTTTCCCCCATACTTCGCTAATCGCCACCCTTTAAACATTTTAATAATTTATCGCCTTTCGAGTATAGCAAACACAAATAGTTTTGAGAGCATTAAATATTAAAAAATAATTAGTTTTAAATATCATCCGACAGCATTACAGCCCCAGTTTGTCGCTTGGCTCATTCCATTTCTCCCCATTGCCCATTTAAGCTATTTTAAATTATTTCGATCCATCTCCTCTCGTTCCACCATCATCACCCATAAAGCCATTTGGACGCTTCCATTGATTATAAATATATATTTTTCGGAACATATTATGTGCACTTCACGCAAATTATGTTCATATAATTTTATGAGCCTAAGATAAATTTGCGTGAATTGCTCACAGGTAACAAACAACCTTCTTAAAAAAATTATTGCCAATGTGGGCAAAGGAATTTAACAGAATCGAGCTTTTATTAGGATCGTTTTTTTATATTTTGTGCCTCGGCAAATCCGCTTTAATGGCCTTTGATTTTCAATTTCATTCCAATGCAACCACCCACGAAAATGAGCCAATCTCTGGGTCGGAATTTCGTTTTCAATTGCGAATGCAAAAAAAAACGATTCTGTAAGCTCACAAATGGACCGACCATTAACTAAACTGATCCTCGATTAAGTCGTTCAATGTAATTTTCGGTTTTCAATAATTCTTTCTCGTTATTGCCACATGAAAGGAAGGGAGTTCAATTAATTTTGTTCCTTGGGTCCCACACTTCATTTTCTTACACACATTTTTTTTTCTTCTCTGTAATCTTAATTTCTGTTAATTACATTTTCAACCCAATCTTACCCAACTCTTCGTTTGCTCGTTGTTGCTAGTGGTTTCTTGTGCTGGGTCGAAAACACCGAAAACAAAAATAATGATTCCTCAAAATTATGTAATAATCCCAAGAAAATCGTTACGGTTATCCGGCTTCACACTTCTCTATTTTATGTTGCTACTACAAAACCCCCGAAAATAAAACATAAAATTTCAATTTTCCTTTCTTTTTTTTAATACTTTTTGTTAATCACTTTTTTTTAACTCCCACTCAAAGCTGAATGTTATTAATGCTTTACATCCGGTTCTCTGTTTATGATGGAAAATCGTGTAACGATGGCACATGAAAAAAAAACGACACTTTTAATCAGTTTTTTACGAATGTTCCATTATATATTTTATTCGTAAATCACACGATAAGTGAATTTTTTTGTGGTTCTGGGAATGGTTTGACTCATAAATCCTTCTTTATTAGATCTGTCACACAAAACTTCGAAAATGTCAGAATATAAAATTCCTAATTATTTATCATGACATCAGCTCGCTCACTCTTACTCTGAGTTAATCCTTTGAGATTTCAATCGGGCTTTCACACTTGTTCTGATGAAACACTGATTTGTCAGTGAAGATTATAGCAAGTAAATTTTTCATGCATATGACTTCTTGCTAAAACACAATGTATAACAACTAAACTTTTGAATATACTTTTAAGAAACTTTTAAAATATTAACTCCCGAAAGAGATTCAATTTTCAACGCATTTTCCGAGATTTTTCAATTCACTTCTTGTTTGGTAAACAGTCGAAGTAAAACTGATGAAATTCGAATCAATTTTAACGTTTCAGCTCAATTTGTCACAACCGTTTTCTCTTGCAATTCGATTGTGTTGGCTTTTTTCCTCTCTTTGTGTATTTACGCAATTTTTATGTTTTTACATGCAGCACGTGTTAAAGAAAATTCTCTTGGAAAATTTTTCCATTGTATTGGTGGAATGTTCCCTTGCTATAAAATATTTTGGGTGATATCAGCGAGGATACATTTGAAATTGTCCTTAATATTATTGTTATAGCAACATTCATTTTTATTTTTAACGTTCATAATTTTTAAGTTCTCCACCCTCGCAATTCTCCTATCATGACATCTATAAATGTAAGATTTAAAATAAATCCGTTGAATGGCTACTTGAAGAAACTGATCTTTTTGCCGGAAGATGTTTCCACAAGTTATGTACGTTCAAATGACAACTTAGTAACATTAATCACAAATGCGTTTCAATTGTATAAATTATTAAATGGTTCACATTTCACATAAAGCTCGAATAATATCAAACTAATTCCGTAAGATTGATTGCTTTCAATTTGGGCTTAAATGCTTTAAAACATTTCTCGTGCGAGTAAAGGATTGAATAATGATTGCCCATTAAGCTCGGGCTGCGTTAGAGTAAGAAGAAGTAATTTAACATTTGCATAAAAATGTCCATCTTGTGTCTCCAGCCGAGCATATAACTCAACCCAGTAATCATCTTAAAATGACCAAACAAACATTTTTGTGTAACCCATGGCGAAGGACATACACAGACAATGAATGTGCACCCCTGCGTCTCCTCCTCACTCGCAAGGCAAGAGGCTTATCCTCAATTATTATTTTCTCAAACAAAACAGAAATTATTTTCTTCGAGAAATGGAAGCAGAAAAAAAAGCTGAGAGTTTTATGGTACAACATTTATGAGGCCAAAACCGACACACACACAGAAATCGTATATGTTGGGTGGGCTGGGACAGTGAGAAGGGTTCTTGTCGAGCCAAAAATTTTATTTGTGTTCATTGTGGAAAATTACATGTTTTATGTTAGAAAATGTAAATTCTGCTTACTCCTTAGAAACATTTAATGTTGCTCTGTTCTCATTTCGAAATGCTAGTGAATTAAGCATTTAGTTTTACGAGCGATAGTTCTACATGCATACAACAGTCCAGTGTGTCTACTGAAAAAACAAACATCGAAATTCTTGCTCCTTATTTGAGATGACTGGTGATGAAACGCAAATATTCATCATGACTTTTTCTGGTTCATAACTTTTTTATGGATTTTCATTTTTGGTCTTTTATTTAATTTTGATGTAAAATTGTCATTCAAAGCTTCAGCACTAAGCTGAAATCCTAAGAGTCGTATGACATTTGACACTTTTGGGATGACAATCACAATTTGTGCTGAAGTTTAACTCATCACCATCGTCACTTTCGCTTAGCCTTAGAGAAACGCATAACAGCATAATAAACATACATTTTGATTCTTATTTATTTATTTATTTTTTTTTTGAAAAGAGCTAAAAGTTTTGCCATTCCGAAGACCAAAAGATAGAATCATGATGATGATGAGATTAAGGTTTTTATAGTCACCACCACGCTTTATAGCTGGCAACCAACTCAATTTATGTTGACCCATTTCTCCGGCGCGCAAATAATATCTGGCAAGTTGATATTTATATTCTTTACACAGCAAATCTTTTTTTTTTTTCAGAGAATGTTGTCCAACTGCGATTTCTGGAATGGCTTTTGTTTCAATGTTGAAGAGTGAAAAATGAGGAAAAGAAGCAAAAAAATGCAGCAGAAAAATTTAATGAACGTGTTCCTTAACGATAACAATTTCTCTTCTGTTAGCTTACAGCAATAGAGCACAACATGAAAATGCACGAAAACAGGAAATTAATGTAATTAAGAAGTAAAGCATAAAATTATATGGGAAAATGATGAGACAAGGACGAAAACAACATTTATATCCAACGACTGTTTGTAAATAGAAATTTCTTTTTACGTTGGAAACGGGTGAAGTTGGATAAATGAAAGTAAATGAACGTAATCTTGAAACTTTTAATGATCTCGTCGAGCTCATAGCTGAACTAACTGGCGAGCTTTCAAGCTTATATAAAAGTCACAAAAGGAAATCTCTGCAATCAATTTTTTTTTGCTTTCATTTTTTTTTCTTTTGGTTACGTTGCCAGTTTTGAAATTTCTCTACATATTAAATGTCACTTCCAATGAACTGGAAACGAAAAGTATTCTGACTCTGAGATTTATCGATAGCTGAAGATTTTTTTTCTTTTTTAAATAGTTCAATGTTTCATGCACCGCAGCTGTAGTCACAAAACTTTTTAAAAATCTGGGAGAAATGTGTATACACATGTAGATAGATATAGATATATTCTTGCAATCATATTTCATATCTGCTCCCGTTTTTCGCAATAACTCGACAATGGCTTTTGCCAACAAGAGCGCATTCGATGAAAGTATTTCGAAAGTCACTGGCATAAGCGTTATGCTTTCCATGAAAATTTAATATCTAAAACTCGTTTGCACCAGATGAAGATCTCTTTGCATTGCACAGCCCTTGCTTCCTTGCTTGTGTTCTTCCTTCTCCTCCGCATCGGTGTGTTTAATATTTCATCTTTTTTTTCCGAGGAAGGCAAAAGCTTCTAAAACCAAATAAATTGTGCTTGCGACGTAGCTTTTTCGTATTATTACAAGCCATGACTATGTGTTTGCCTTTACGAAAAACAGCAAAAAAATATATATACATTGCCACCGTTCTTCACAGAAATGCACAAGAGTGGATTTACAGCAAAAGATCCATATTTTATTATACCATCGGAAATACAAGATGAAAATTTCATCTGGCTTTATTCCCTTCTTGAGCAGGCAGTAAGAGTAGTAGCAACGATAAGAAGCTCACATATTTTTTCCCCTTAATACTGGTACAAACGGGATGAGCGATATTGTGATAACGGATAAAATAGAAATAATTCATTTCAACTTATATTCTCATGCTGAATAATGATCCTTAGAAAATGTTATTCGCATCTCAAATTCACCTGGAGTTCACCAAAATGTGGAAAAATTTGCAATTTCAACAACGGCATAAATACAATGCAATCGGATTTAAATATATATTTTCAGCGATATAACAATGAAGCTTTCACAAAAATAAATATATAGTTAAAGCTTCCGAAAGCTTTTCATTTTATTCCCGTTCCGATAACATGCGAAACTCAAATGGTGCTCATAATTTTAAATGCTCAACCATTGATATGAAATCCATTATATCACTCGACGCTCAGCATTGTGTAAAGGAAATTGATGCAGAATTGGCAATAAATCAGGTGCGTGTAAGGCAGCCGGTGGCAGTTACACATACACACACACACACTCAATCACGAAATAAAAATCGGCTCCAATCAGACAGAAACAAAATTTAAAAGGTTTTTTTCATACGGTTCGAGATTAAATGAATTTTCACATGAATGAATCGCTTTCATATCTGAATGGTTTTGCGTTTAAGCAAATTTCATTTTTTTGCTGTAATTTTCCGTCACCATATTTTACTTGTCAGCGCTTTCCCTTTCTATTACAGATGCTATGATTATGTGTGCTTGGTCACGACACATGTTGATTTTCCTATAGCATTTTTTTTTGGGGAGCTTTCAAATATATTCCACAAAACTATGAACATGTATTAGGTTGAGTAGGCTTTGGCTGTAAGAAGAGAACTCTTCTGTGGATACTTTCTCCCCAAAAACCAAAAATAAATTCTAGAAATGTATTTGTCAAAACTTTTACACTCCGAAAATGTTTAATTACAAATCACGTCATGCCTCAAAAATTTTTATTTTTGTAGCAGCATTAACGCCGCAAAATAAACCTAATTACACACACTCACTCTTGCGGTACCGTTACTTGAAAAAGGGGGAAGAAAGAAAAAAAAAGGGTTGAGAAGGAAATGATGTAAATTACACTAAAGTCCCAAGTTGGGAAATGAATGAAATTAAATGTTCCTCTTTGAAGTTTATTTTTTCCGCTTACGGCATGGCGCGTTTCACTTGAACAAACTACTTAGAACTGGGCGATTGAATTCCCTTTCTTTTTTTAACAACCTTAAAAAGCAAAGCAAAAAATAACACTTTGAAATTGAGAACATTTTTCACTGCTTGTGGACCGCGAAAGGAAAACTTTTGTTGTAAAAAACCCAAAATTATTTAATTTAAGTAAGAAAAAATCAATAAAAATCAGATGTGAAAAGCTAATAAAAAGTTTTTAAAAAAATATAAGATTTATTAAGTTGTGGGCGCTTGAAGCTAGCACTAAAATTACCCATCTTAATCTTGGGCAAAAGTGAAAACTTTTTTTTCCTCCTGCTCTCGTTTGAATGTTTGTTACGCAACGAGAAAGTTTCACTTTTACAAGAAAAAATATTGAAACAATAACAATTTTCCTCTCGGGATTCATTATTTTTGAGAATGAAGAAAAGAAAGCAATTTGAGGCAAACTTTCGTTGGCAACGAGCCTGTAAACCCGAAATACACACTTATCAGAATCAATTTTGATTATTTTAGCTATGTATTTTCTTTTTCTTGGGTATGTTTGAAGCAAGGGTTGGCAACTTAAATAAATTCAAATTCCGTATACGACTCGTATACTTATTTCTTATATAAAGGACGACCTTGTAAATCCCATGAATAGAAATCGTCATAAGAAGTCAAACAATATTAAAAAAAAAATTTTTTATCGAACTTTGATAATGAAATGAGGAGGAGCACTGCGTGTACATATATATGGAAGATCTAATCTAGCAAATGAGGAAAAAGCGAGGAAAAGTTATTCGTGACCCACATAAACTTTTCCTGTTTAATAGTTCCGCTCGGTTCACTCTGAACTGTCGGTTATCTGGCTGAGGCATCAAAGGAAAAAAGTAAACTTTGTTCATTCGCTATCTGCGCTTCAATGATTTTTCCTCCCACACTCATACTTTTAGTCACTAAACTTAAAAACCGGGATGCTAAATTACCCAATTTCAATGGCGAAACAATAAAAGCGCTTTCAACAATTCTTCCGTCTGATGTCGAGTTTAAATTGAGAATTACATTCAACCGATAAAACAATAGCACATGAAAATTTCCCTTCGCTTTTCAGTTTTCCTCCATCCTCACAAATTTGCGCATTAACTTTCACACAGACATCACATTCACGACTAATGAATGACGACAACTGTTTTTTCTGCGGTTTTTCAAAATGCCTTTTTTTCTTCTTCTTGTCTCTTCTAAAAAGCTCCGTCGAAAAGCACAATGAGGGAACTGGAAAAAAATCCTTTGAAATTGACTTTTCTTTGTTGTTTTTTTTTTTTTTTTTCATTTTAACAATGGGGACTGTTTTGTAGGTCTTTGTGCGTTGTGGAAACCCAAACGAGTGAAAACTCGAATTGAATTTTAATTTTCTGCTCGTCGAGCTTTTTTCTCGTGGGTCGGAACATGATCAAATTGTGAAGTTTTCTGTCCTCAAATTGGGTTTGCTACAAAATGCTCGAAGGCTGTGCGGAGAAGTAAGGACAGCCACATGTTTTTTTTTTTGAAATGTTGTTGCCGCTTGTGTCCAAACACCTTTCTGTGTCATTCGCAAAATTTCACAACGCTTAGAGCTATCGAAATAATTATCTACGTTTCAAGATAATCGAAAAAAAAAACTTAATCCTTGGCGAAAAACCTTCAATTAATTAAAATTCTAATTCCTTTAAAAAAAAAAAATATTTTCACTCTCAATGAAAATTTACAATATTGTGCTTTCACTTGGGATTTCGAAAGCAGTTTTCCCATTTCCATTGTGATGTTGTGTAAATGATATTGCTAAGAGGATTTAATTACATTAAGGAAAAAAAGAGATGTGCTGCTTATAATTACAAATATTCGTATTGCTTTAGGAGACGCACCAATTTTTGCCGTCATTAAATGTTATTACACTTTTGCCGTCGGGTGGGGCAAGCTTTTTAGATATGTATTAAAAGTTGATAACAGAAAACAGTGTGCGAGTGAGAAATTCTCATCGTGCCGGTTTTGCCGTTTTCATTTTAAATTAATTTAAATGTGAATTAATAATTTAGTTTTATAGTTCATTGTGTTGATGGGAACAAGAGCACGCGATGCCAAAAACAATTTTCGAAAGGGTCTTGAAAGCGCTCAAATTTCCCACAGTGCATTAATGAAAAAGCTCTCAGCTGTAATAGAGTTGAGTGGTAAGGAAAATTTGTTCTGATGTCGTCATGGCAACGAAACGAACATTCTTTTATCTTTGAATCTTTCAAAACAAATGAAAAAAGTAAAAAAAAAGAGAGAATTTCAAAAGTCGGCCATTAAAATGACTCTCCAGTAAGGAATTGTATTTGCGTTGAATTTTTTACGAGCTTCGGTGGAGGGCATGAAAAAATAAAACATAATATAGGCGACTTTGAGATCAAAGCTCAGCTAAATGTATATGCATTTAATCTAAATATTCAAATTTTTCATTCTGTAATGTAAATAGAGTGAGAAAGTCATAGACAAAATCCGCCTCCGGATGGCAAGCTGGCGTTATATTCGCATATAGAGTGTGATATGAAAATTGTCGGTTACACCATTGCCACACTATAAATTGCTGTTGAACTTACACGATATCACACATGTAGTCATATAATGATGTTGTTTTACAAAATTGTATACATTGCTATAGGAGAGATGGGGCGCCAGAGATGGTTCATGACAACACGAATTGCGTATAATATGTGGAAATACTTCTGCTCCGTTCGACACTACATACATTTTATTCTATTTTCGGGGTTTATTATGAAAACTTTCAGGTTGTTGCACAATCAGTCGACGACTAAAACTTTAGCAGACGAGAAACTTTAATATCGAGTCCGACATAGAAAATGGAAAACTTTTGTGTGCAATATAAATTTGTAGTTTGCTAGTGGAATCATCAGCAGCAAAAATCGTTTTCATAGAGAGCGGAAAAAAGTTTTTACATTTAAGTGCATAAAGCTTTTAAGGACAAAATAGTGTGGGGTCGAATTTTTTCACAATATTTGCACACTAACATCAGTCGTTACCATCGGGCATCAAATTAAATTTTCGTCAACGAAACATTTTCAATTAAGTGCTTGCGAGAAATGGACGGGGAAAGCGTAGATAGGATACTCTTACACAACATTGCTACACATTTCTTTCAATTACAAACTTCTTTCAAGTGCTGCTGGCATTGGACAAGAGGAAAGAGAGAAGACAGGGGAAATAAAGATTCACCAAAAGTTTTAATGAGACCTTTGTCTTCTGGTGATGTTAAGATTTCTTTAGCCTCTTCTTCTTCCTCTCTAAGTCGTATAGAGGAAATTTATGTTCATCCTTACTCCATTAAAACAGAAGGCACTCGGCATTTGATTAAAGATAAGGCATGACAATTATGGTAGGCATAACAAAAAAAAAAAAAGAAAGAATTGTGCAAGTTCAATAAACTGTGTCGGCGCTAATTTGAGTATTTCATGCGTTATCTTCATAGAGATTTATGTTTGAACTCAATGAGTTCTCAACCCGAAAGATAATCGACAACCACTGGAGCGCATCATCTGCCAAACAAAAGGCGATTGAAAGATAACAAATCTGACATCAATTAGTTGCCTCCTGAACCCTTTTTAAAAAAATTCCCGGAATCGCTATAATCAGATTTAAAAGTTTTTTTTTTTATTGTTTTCAGCGAGTTTCAATCAACACGAAAATAAATTTTCGTCGATGAATAATTTCAAATCATAATTAAATTGTTCTGAATTTAATTCATCAAAATTCATCATGAAAAATTTCCACGCGACAAAGCTTTTTGGCAAGATAAATTAATTATGCTGAAAATTTTGTGAAAATCCCCAAAAGGGCGGAAGTTTCTCGTTTAAAGTTCACTCAGAATTAAAAGTTCCGCTAAATCTCCAAATCAAACAGCTGAGAATAAAAATATGTCATCAAAATATGCTCGATTTTGTCATTTCGTGAACAGTTTACGGGGCAAAATTGAAAAGTTAATTTTGTCTCGAAGGCACGCTCGTAGAGATTTCCTGACAAATCAAACGCATCCATTGATCTGGAAGCTTACGAATGGAAGTAAAGAAAAAGAAGATAAATTTATTTGAGTTCCTTTTTTAGCTAAAAAGTTGACACAATTTTTTTTTATTTCGATGTCTTTGACATCACAACATTAAAATGCGATGATATAAATCATCAATTCAAATGTTGCTTCCTCGAGATTCGCATAGCAATCATTCTACAATCACGTATCGTCTGTCGAATCGTGTCTTTCTATTTGTCAAATTTCTTAACATCATAACGTTTTAATTTATCAAATTTTCAAATATTTCTATCAGCCATCACTGACAAATAAGTCCATTTTGTGGCCCTTTCGATGTTCTCGATCTAGAAAGGAAGAAAAAAAAATGTTTCTATTGTCAATTTTAGCCATTTTCGTAGTTCAAATCTATCCCTTAAGTTACGTCTCATCAATCAAAATAAAATTCTTGCCGCTGTCTTTCCATCCATCCACATATGGAATCATCCTTCGTCGTATGATTTATGATGAATTCTTCACTCCTACCACCAAAAATTTGTTTTCTTCTTGTGTGCTGTTGCCCGACAGCCTTTTTTTTATACATTGCCTGCCTGAGTTCATATCGTAAAGCGGATCATTATATCCAAGAAAAAGGATAATTCTTTCATTGTGTATCGTTGTGCTTCACATTTTGGCAAAGATGATGAGGCAAAGAGGAAGGAGCAAAAAAAACGAACATTCTCGAATACATGTATGAGCTTTATAATTGTGGGAGGGTGGAATATATGCAGAAAATGAAAACACGGGGTTTCTGTTGGTGGTGGAAGGTTCATAAATAATGCCCAAAATGAGGCTTTCGTGAAAGATCTGTCAAACATACCATGAATAATATAAAAATGGAATGTTTTGAAATTCCTTTCAAAAAAGCGCAATTTTCTTTTTTTGCTTTCGTTTGGATGGCGAAGAGCTCAAAAAAAAGGGCATACGAGTGCTTCATTATTATTTGTATTATAATATTATACAAAATGTTGTTGTACATATTGAATGCCAACAGCAGCTATCAAGTCATGACCTTTTTCTTTTGAGCGTGTTGCCTGCTAATAGACTTTTGATTGATACGAAACAAGAATGGCAAACATAGAATTGATCAGGATACATTTGGGGTTGAATTATTGCGTGCTATGAGTATCGAAGTTCAGTACTCATTACATAAAGTCAATTAAGTGGAGGCGATAGCTTAAATTACGCGCCGTGTGTACCAAGTTTTGTTTTGTGTAATTAGAAAATAAATTTTCATTTAGCATCATCAGTGGTGTGGCATGTAATTACAAATGGATTTCATGTTTAATTACATTAAAAATGAATGAAGAATTTGATTGAATTACTTTCGTTTGGAGCCTTTTCGCGCGGCATCGCAACTCGTGTAGACGATGGAGAAAAAATATTGACTGTTTGTTTAGACGAGAGATGTATAAATTCATGGGGAAATCTCTTTCAATTATTTGGCTTAAATTGAATTGAAAATTTCCTTCGACGCCGCTTCGCTTTTGATAGCCTTCGTCTGGAGTGCTCTAAAGTGCCATAAAATATTAAAAGCTCCCGACTTTCGTTTTCACCTGCAACTCTCACAACAATGGGAAAATCCTCTCCACACTATCTACAGAAACGTGAAAATCAAAACTAATAAAGAAAATTGCGGAAAAAATCAGCAGCAGCGAAATGAAGTTTCCCACACCATTTAAGGATATTTTGCCATTTTCATGAGCACTAACTTTATTTTTATTTTATTTTTTTTGTTGCTACGTTATTACTGGAAAAAAAAGGTTTCTGCTGAACGCGCACGGTATGTGTATGGCATAAGCCACTGCCAGTGATATAAATACATTTTACTCGATGCCAAAGGAAAATAGCGAGTGCTTGTATGTTTATGGGAAATAATACACGTTTTTACGAGCCAAATAACATTTTTTTATGAGCTGGAATTGCGAGCATTCGCGCAAAAAATTATTGGAATTAAAGCATTTTTTTTATTTTTCACATGATGAATCACGGTCACAACTCAATTAAAAATTCTTGTCCACATTCGGCAGTTTGCAAATTGAACCTGTCATCACTAGATTGGAAGTTGTTTTAATATTTATTTGCATATCAGCGTCAGGGAAAGAGGCGGCGAGTAGGTGAACGCATGCATACACATAACAGTTGTATCTCGATATTGAGGGAAGAAAAAAATATCAGCGAAATTCCCTTTGGCACAATGAGCAGAGATATAAATAAACAAATATACATTTTAGGTTAATGAAATTTTCCTTCCGAAAAATATTTCTCGTCGATTTACATAACGACCTTCTCGTCGCATGAACCAAGATAACAGTTCCCTTTTTGCCATGCCTGGTGAAATGCCATTTATGCCGCTTCTGTATGGAAGGCAAACAAAGAAAGCGTCTGAAATATTGACTTTGCTTGGCAATGCCATATGCATCATATATCACACAAAATATCGAAGGAATATGGTTCCGCCAGCAGACGATAGTAGCTATTTTTTCTGTGGAATGTAAATGATGGTCATAAATTGATTGGAGATATTGTGTAATATTCACATAAATATCTAGAGTTATGCTTTGTTTGGTTCAATGCCATATTAAAACCATGGAAGGAATCGTAAACGTAGCTTCATTTGAGATTCGCTTTCGACATAGATGTTTCTCCAAAAAAAAAAATGATAATTTTGTATTAATTAACATTAAAAGCAAGTTACTATTATAATGACCACTGACAAAGATGTCCGCAATGATGTCAGTTCGTGTAAGTTTTCTTGAACAATACGAGAAAAAGAAAAGAATTAAATTAGTTATAAGTGGACATTTATTGTTATTGTAATTTTATTGATTAACATATAAAAGCACAGTTAAAGCCTCCGATGGAACGTTTCAGCATCATTTCCATTCAACATTCTGTCAATCTCTCCGAAAGTGAAAAGAAAAATAAAAAGCAATTCCAAATGCATGGTGGTGGGGGCAACAAAAACCTCGTGTCTCTTATCGAAAAACACTTTGCTCTTGGAAATTCATTCCTTGCGCAGTGCGGTCGAAATTTCGTATTTTCCAAACAAGCATTTTTCCTCGTTCCAATCACTTTTTGTATCTTATTGCAACACAACAAATTCCCACATTAGCAGAACATACAAAACATGCAAATTTCGACAACAAGCAAATATTCCTGCAAATTCACAGGAGACCGATGCACAATGTTTGTGCTTGGGAATTTGTTACATGAGCACAGTCATTAGCTTATTTATCGAACCCACGAGACCTTCGTGCATACTTCCCGGGTTGCAGAGAAAGAGCAAGCAACTGCAATTGCTGCCAATGCCATTCGTATTAAATGCTTTTAAATATTCACCGCACTGACCTCCATAACATTTTGTAAACAATGAATACAAAATTTTTTGGGAACTGAAAATATAAAATTGTTTTTGTTGGCAAAGTGTTCGATACGGTTCAAGAGATTCATTTTATTCATTTTATGAACTCCATCGGGACAAAATTGCTCGCATTGGGTGCAATACAAACATCGATGTCAGCGAAACAGCAACCAGAGCTCATAATTCAAAATGAATTAATTTTTCATGTGGTTTTTTTTTATTGCATGTTTGTTATAATAAGGTACATGCAATTTTTTCGCGCATTATTCCCGTTATTGCACTCTGTTAGTTTGATGCTGTTGACGGTGGGGTGAAAAAGCACCAAGTATGTTTATAAAATACACCACCTACCTAGTCAGATGAGCAAACATAAAAACGATATTGCAGATAATTTTATTAATTTATGGAGCAGTATTTAATTGATATGCATTAATTATCTAGCTGCTGAATCCTCGTGAATTATAGGAAAATATTTTTATAATTAAACATAGCACAAATTGTGCAGAGCTAAAAAATAAACATAAATTTATTGGAACTTTTTTATTATTTTCCTCTTAGTTCACTGTAAAAAATTATTGTTCATGATTCGTGACTATTTTGATGGAAATGGAGTGAATTAACTCTTTTTTTTTTAAGACTGTTACTCTTTCAAGTGAATCATTAATTATTATGTTATACAATCGTTTCTTCACAGTGTGTCGATAACATATTGCAGTCATCTTCTTATTGACATCGCGTTGAAACTTTTTAAACTTTTCAGCACTGAATATAAATTCCAACGCCTCTTTATGCGAAATGTATAATTAATGGAATTGTTCTACTCTTGAATGAACAAAAGATTTTTTTTTTCAGTGGGTTGAATTTCTGTAAAGCTTCCAGTAAATGGCTGCTAATTTTAAGCTCAGTGGCGTTTTACTCATTGTAATTTTGGTTTCGTCTAGTTAGAAAACCTCCATCAAAGGGCCAGTAACAAACCCAGCTCATTGGTCGGTCTGAACTTTTATGACGGTAATAAAACATCTCTTAATGCATTTCTCGTGAGAAATAAATGTTAACCAAATATTCAGAACGAAGCCAACAAAGCAGACGGATGGACAAAGCAGGAAACTAACTGCAAGCTTATGAGTTTCGAGTTTTGCAATTTTACGAGTGGATGATTCGGGTTTAAACTGAAAATTTTACTTCCACCATAAAACCCATGCTAGAACGGAAGATAATTAAAAAAAAAGACCATAAAGTGTACAACTTGAAAACGAAACTACTAGAAAAAGCAGAAAAATAGGAAAAAGTTGTTTTGATTAATTAATTCTCCTCTTCATTTGTCAGATGTGAATAATTTGTGTGCCGCATTTTGTGTGTTTCTGCCACACTACTCATCAGAACAGATAATTCATCAACTGTGCATCTATTGTGGGAGGACTGTAAAATGTCATTCTTCAACAATAACATAAAGTTATTTCTTTTTTCCCACATAACCATTCCATGAAAATCATCGGATCCATATTGCACTCAATAAAATTTTAGAATCATAACATTTTTTGCCCAATGCTCCATTCGGACGCCCTAGCAATTGCCAGTTAGTGTTAAATATTGAACAGCAACAAACAATTGCTGGAGCGTTCAATATTGGCCAGACGGGTGCAGTTAAAAAAAAAACGCTCCAAATCGCCCGAAATACATTTAAAAAAGGCAAATTCCAAAGCATCCAAAAAGCAACCGAAACAAAAAAAACCATTCCAATGAAATAAAAAAAATTGTTTTATTAATGCCCCAATGCCAATGGGAATATGGACAGAATGCGAGGCCTCGGCAAATATTTGAACTCGGATAGATAATTTCAGCACATGGTTGCATGCTCCTGGTAACTTCATCAAAAAATCCAATCACGTTTTTCCGTGCGCCAAATACATTTGCCGTTAATATTCACACATCCATTCACATACACACACAAACAGTTTGCATGACGGAAAATAAATAGAGCGCTATCAAAGCTGATAATCGATTTTAATGCAATTTCTTTTATTTTTTTTTTTTATTTTTCGGCACTTTTGCGCTCGTCCAATGTTGCTGTAGTTATCATCGTTTACAGTTAAAACGCGCACGAATGGATGTTGTTAAATGGCACTGATTTGATGATCGTGGAACGGTTTCGCATGAAAGATGTTTGACTGTAGAAAGTGAATGAAAATAGAAATGATGTGAAAATTGTGTTATTGTTGGCATTCGATACGAATCTTATTTAAATTGATCAAAGAAAAAAAAATCTGTTTTGGAAGCATTAAAGCCGAACGGTTCCGTTTCATCATGTCTCGGTTGTGTTTGCGGAATGTTTGGTTCTTCGGCTGTATATATGTAAATAATACAGCATCGTGTCTGCTTTCATTATATTGCAGAAAGCAAAGTCCTTTACAAATAATGCAAATACGTGTAGATTAGAGTTAATAAAAGACACACACACGTATGATAAGGAAGAAATGACAGGCAACAGCAAAGTCACAAATACGTGGCTGATGATAAAGTGACAAAAATTATATGTTCAGCTTGTGGTTGTACTGACATAATAAGAGTGCGAGCATTTTTATTACTATACCCCGAGACCGATACTAAGCACATCTTTTATTACAATTTTATACGATTGAAGCACGCAACAATGCCATTTTTAGTCATCACCTAAATCCTTAAATGAGATTGAAGCAGTTGAAAGAGGAGTAGTATGGGCGGGCATCATCACCCGAGCTTGAGAATGAAGGCATCAAATCATAAATGTTTCAAACAACGAAAAAGCTTTATGCCTTTTTGTGCGCTTCACTTGCTGCTGTTGCTGTTAGTGTACTTTTCATTAATAGCCAACCTTTGCATGTTTCGTTGCTTCCAGTGTTTATGCTGTTAGTTGCTCTTTTGTATGCTATCCCTCGGACCATTAAAATCAGCCATCATCGTGCTAATGATGTGTAAATTTTGTAATTAATCTCATGTTCTTAGTTGAATACATTTCATTTGTACTTCCGATACAGTAAATTTGATCGTTTGTGACACCTAATCGGTAAACAAAACTGAAGGATTTTTTCGACAGGTAATCGTATGATTTATTGTTGAGCAAAAAATAAAGAAAACACGATCGTTACAAGCACAATGCACGTAAAAAACGTAAACACACAAGCTTCGATAGTTTCGTTGGAAGCTTAAGATGTTTCCTTCATTGAATAAATTTTCCATCAACAATGAAGCTCCTTACGAAAGCTCCAGATTTCCTCGGTGTACATACATTAAATCATGTTATGATAAATCATGAATTCTTCAAAAAAAAAAAAAAAACGCCAACATCATTATTCAGCTCTGTTGCTTACTCATAGTATTGGTTTCCTCACATGATTGCAAAATAGAATTTTATCAAGAAAAAAAGAAACGTAGGCGAAGAAAGAACCCCTGAAATGGATTATGCAAAGTGTACAGAAACAAAGATATAAATTTCAACTCAATAAAGCTTTATTACAACTCACTGGAATTTGCACTTTAACTATATATTTTAATATACATTATGCGGAGATGAATGGCAAAAACATGATTCCTAACCCACTTTGTGCTCGCTACACATGTGGAAGAATGTTGGCAAAAGCTAAATTAAATATCTAGGAAAACGTTTATATGTCAGTTGGGAATGTGTCACGGGAGCTTGCGAAAATTTGTCGCATAGAGCAAGTTAGAAGTTTACTTTTCATTTTTTTGCTTCCAGCATGAAAATTTAAGTTCATGTTTTTTTAATGCATCGTGCATCTGAATTCGAAATTTAATTATAAAAATGGACGGGATTTTAAATTTAAAATTTTTAAGTCAATTTCGACGAGAATTTTTATTAACTGTCCCAAGCCGAAGCAGTTTCATCTATTTGCTATATTTACAAAAGAATATAATAAATTTCCAAAGAAAATTTATGTATTTAATTTTGTCGTCTCGCATTCAGTTTCCATGCAACCCTTTTCATCGTTTTTCTATTTCATTGAAAGGAAGCTTTCAGACAGTCGCCTTCATTGAGTGTGCAAGTCTGTTGAGCTTCAGGTTACACTTGCAATGAATTATTGCACTTTGCAGCATATGTACGATGTGGATATAAAGTAAATATGTTCAGGTAAAATTGTATGATTGGTGACCATGACGCGCAATAGTATTTCGTGCGGAAATATTTTATGACAAAATTGGAAGAAATAAAAGAAATAATAAAACTTTTAATTTTCTCATCCAACTCAAATCGCAATGGAAACTTTATTGCATTTCTTTATCTCAGCAAACTTATGGCATTTTTATTGGAAAATTGCATTGATCGAGTTGAAATCGCTTCATGCTCCAGTTAACACGAAAAGAAGCCAGTTTTACCTTCTCTATATACATATATATATATATTGTGTCGTGATGAGACAATTCAATTGAATGTGAAAGTTTTTATCACTTTTCTTTCTCGGGAGAGGTAAAACTTCCTCAACGTGAAATTTATGAGGAGCAAACGCCTTGCACAGGTGTTGAATGAGGCAACTTTTTCTTTTTTGTGTGTGCACAGTCAACAATGCCAACGTTTAAGTTTTCCCTCCATTCCACTGATATGGAGAAAGTTTCCTCGGAAGCTATTTTCTTTGTTGAAATTTTTCCAGCACTTCTTTTTATGTGAAATTCACGAAGAAACTTTCACAAACCTCCTTCTTGAGATCATCCTAATTAATCACGACAAGAGCTTCTTGGTGTGAAAACCTCATTCTTGGGGGCCTTCATGCGGATGCGGAAAATTTCTTATACAAACATTCCCTGCCGCTTAAAACTCCAACAATTTCTCACTCGCTGTTGTGCGGCAAGGCTTCGACAGAAATTTTTGATGTTGATGAAATTTTTTGTTGTTTCGCTTTACATGCTTAATTTTTTAAAGAATAAAACAAAATCAAAAAAATTATTTTTTTTTGTGCAAATTTGCATTTTGCTGTTCCACAGATTGAGATTTTCTCATCCAGCATAAATATAAATAAAAATTTACACATCCAGTGGGATTTTTTCTTCTTGATTTACATATTCATAACTTTTATTCTGCTAAAGCATTTCTTTTTCTTCATCCCATGCAAAACTCGATTTGTGAAACTTTTTAATTAACCATTTTTTTCCTTTTGCTTTCGCCACGAAATCAACAGCAAAAAGTTTCTTTTTTTTATGCTCAAAAACACTCACAAAGTTGCCTAATTTGACTTATTTTATGTTCTTCGGAATTTTTTTTTTTTTTTGTAATTTTTCTGATGTCTTCATATATATACTTTCCTTTTTTTAAATTCCCTCAAGTAGTAATTAATTAAATAATAAAGATTTAATTGAGATATTTGCAAATGAATTTTGAACTTTGCTAGGTCAGTGTAGTCAATGAGCATAAAAGCCTGCAAATTTTGTAATATTTTACTTAACATTCATTTCTTTTTCTTACTGCTACGAATATTTATTTCTGCTTCCCCTCCCCTCCCATCAAACATTAATATTTTAACCACATTACATTGCTTTCATGTTGCTTTAATCACTTATGGAGTTTTCTTTACGATTTGAATATTATATTTCATGAGTCTTTTGTATTATAGAATGCAATGTTCTTTTCATAAATATATCTTGTATTAATGATGTTAGAGATCGTATGATGTAGCTATTCCTTTTCTTTTAAAATTCTCTTCAATAAAAGGAAATATGCACAGGATAGCACTAAAAAAGTGAAATTTTAATGACAACACAACTCTGAATGAAGAAAACTTTTCAGGGAAAAATATTTTATTTAGGTAAATTTCTTCTTGATTTTTTGGAAAACTTTGCTCATGACAACAAAATAAAGTTTTTAATTGTTCACATTTGTCTAAAAGCACTTCAATGCTACTCAACTCCAGTTCTATTTCTCTGTGTTTTTTTTTTCTGCATAAATTTCCGTGCAAAACTTTTTTTTTTCTTTCTTTATCAAGTGATTTTTCTTTTCAAGGTGCGAACGATGCCGACGAATGTGACGGAGGAGCAATGTGGGGGAAAACTCGAGGCAATGATTCTTCTCCGTCGTGATTTTCTCATTTGCGTTCATTATCACTACATTAATAAAATTTGGTGGAGAATTTATCTCATTTCTTTTGCAAGGCAAAAACAAGGAACGAAGTTTTCTTTCATTCCATCTAAATTATTTCGCAATTTTGTAGCATTAATTTCCATTTTTTCCGGTGGAGTGAATAGGACTTTCCATGAATAAACAAACAACCGCCCACGCAAAAGTGATTCAACAGTGTAAATGCAGTTGAATTACACTCAACTTACGGGAAGCGCCTTTTAAGGACTTCGACTTGAGGCTCGTATGCCGTTTGTCTGTTGATTGCAACAAAGTCAAGTACATAAACGTTGAAAAGTCATTTGCATAATTGATAAAACGCTCGAGAATTTATTCCTTCAGGATGAGCACTCATAACAAAAATCTGTGAATCTTCTTCACAAAGTGAAGTTTTTATAAAATTAGATTGCACAATTCTTCGGGCGAGTTCATGCAATAAAAAATGTATAGGTATATGAGTATATAACTATCGAATTCCACGGAACTTCCAGATCTACCATCAATGATTGTTTCACCCCTCAAAATATTTAAATTTTTCGAAAATTCCATTGCGACTGCGTCACGTTCCATTGAAGAAATATTTTCCATACAACAACATCCATATGGAATATATGTCTGGGGCGCCACGGCAGGATCACAAAAAATTCCACAAACCATTAAAATTGGTATCAGTTGAAAAAAGTTTCCCAAAACCCGTAGGTGTGTGTGGCAACGCGTTGTCATTAAAAGCATAATAATAAAAAAAAAAGTAAAAATCACATGAAATTTTGCTCAAACTTTGTATGAATCTTTTATCATTTCGTTGGGAATTTATGGTGCGCTTTCGCTTCCAAAAGCTCTCGGTCGCCAACAGATAACAAGCAGTGAAAATTTTTTAATGTGCAAACTTTTGACTGCATAAGACAAGAAATTTGTTTCGAAACTTATATAAAGATTATATGAAATTCGTTGTTGTTGCTGCTGTCGATTTAATTAGAAAAATAAATCTAACGACGAACGATTCGCAGCCACATGGTCGTCAACGTGGATTTAATACGCAAAAGAACAAGAAAATGTGTTTATGAAAGCATAAAAAAAGTGACGTCCCTTGTTATAAAAATGTGTATGGAGAATTCATATAAATTGTGATACATAAATCAGTCATGATTGACTTGAAGCACAGGCGATAAAAAAAACTCGCTTCATATGGTGGAATGTGTTTGTAAAAAAAAAAAAATAATAATAATAATAATACATATATCCCTGACACCCAGCCAAATTCGGCAGCCTATAAATTTTAACACGACTCCGGCCACCGGCCTCGACTCACATACGGATTGGTCTGGCTCAAAACAAATTTGTTACGAAACATATAATCCTGTATGTGACACATAAAAAACATCGAATTTTTTTTTCTGCTGCTTGCTATTGTTACATTTCGTGCACGTTTTTTTTTGCTTTGAGGGAGTAAACGAAACAAGATTGAGAGTAAAAGGATTTTTATGTTCCGGTAACAAAGTGTGACACTCGTGTGAACCCTTTTTTTATTAAGGATGGCAACTTTTTACCTTCTACGTTTATGCGATGAGCGCTATTGGCCTTTTTTGAATTTGAAATAATTATATTTCACTCGTATTTTACTAATTCTCCATTAAAATATCGTTTCCTTGGCAAGAATTATATTTAATGAGATCCCTGCTGTAAGTTCTCTTACAAAAAAATGCTCCATTCATTAAATTAGCGACAAAGGCTTTCTTTTAATGATAAGACAGAATCAAAGTATAATTAGAGCGAACGGCTTAATTGGATTAGTGCCATAAAGTGCCATGACAATGGAATAATTTTTTCTTTGATTGAGCTAATGATGGTGGTAGTGTGATCCACTTTTGAGTTCCAAATCTATTCTTGAATGTTTTTGGCAAAAGCATTATATGGCGTTGCATCATTTTCCCATTAACATACAAGCACACAGACTCACATGTACACTTCCACTGCAGTAGAATTTCATTTATGCCAATTAAGTGATTGATTTTTATTTAAATAAAATTAAATTTCCGAATGGATTAAAAAAAGTGTCTCTCGATCGCAAGCACCAATGAAATGTGAAAATGAAAATGCCTGAACAAATTACAATTGCTGGATTGCCGGTGCCACTCATGTATAAAAATCAATTATTTCCAAAAGCCAGGCTCTCGGGGGAAAAAAAAAGATTTTTTTTTTTCATATTTGCGTATTGTATATGTACTTTACAATACATTCATATATAGATATATATGTACAACAATGCAAATAACAGTATCGAAATTAAGCTTCATCATTGTGAATTTAATCAAAAATGATCCCACCACTTTTCAGTTGAGTGCTTCTCGTCGCGGGCGCATTGCGGGTGGCTTGGTGATGTCAGTTGTGTAATTTAACCAACATAGAACGAATTCGACAAACGAGTTTGTAACAATTTCGCACGAAATATTTTTTTTATAAAACAATTGACAGATGTATGCAAAACTCACTTAATTGGGTTTAATTAAAAACATACTGTTAAACTGAAAAGTTCATTTACAATTTCGCGCTCCAGAGGAGAGAAACAAAGAGATAGTACTTTCAGTGGTGTGTAAATTAAAAGTGAATTAACAGTTTAAGCGAGGAAAAAAGTGAAACGAAGCGGAAAAATATCAAATAAAAAAGAATGAAGTATTTGACGGTTGTTGCGATGGTCCTCAGCATAAATTACGGTAAGTTAAGTTTCCTTTTTCTTCGAATCGGTATGCTGAGAAGATGCTCCATTACTTTTCGCATACATTAAGGCGACTGATAACAATCTCGAAGGGAAAAATCGATAAGAATGATGAAAAATAACAAAAGCGTCAGCGACATGATGCTCTTTGACAAGTATTCAAGAGATTTTTTCATTACTCTTAGATTCACAGTTGCAAGCCCTGGAAAGAAAGCTCTTTGCATACCCAATGTATCGCTTTCTTTTCTTTATATATTGGCGACAGATAAATTTCCCTCGCCCAAGAAAAGTTTTCTGACGCTCCCCCCCGAGGGCAGCCATCGTCCCACTATGCCGCCTCTCATATCAAATACATTTCTCACTCAATATCCTTTTGTCTGTTTGTTTGTCCGTTCGTCCCACTGGATGTTTTATTTGAAATTGCTATCCATTCATTTCCATTTATTTAATTCATAAATTTTCCTTTAAAGGCTTTTTCACTTTAAATTTTCTCAAATAAATATAAATTTTTCTTCAATTGCCAACAAAACATTTCCGTTTATATCACAGTCGTCGCTTTCAAGCATATAAATTCAATCCGCCCACCCATGCCATTGACTATGTGCCACCCATTATCTACTTAGCCCGCACGGATCGGCTGGAACAGTTAAAAAAATCGTTTGGAAAAACCGGGGAATATTTAATGTCATAAATCTCCCTCGTCGACGTCGTTGTCGTTGTCGCTTCTTGTCGTTTTTTTTTTTTTCGCGCGCGGTGTGTGCAGAAATGTAATCATCATTATAGCAAAACACAGTAAAAATAACAAATCGATAATGGCAATAAAGCATATAAATGACTTACTAGAGGGGTTAAAGTATTCGTAACGTTGTTATCGTAAACCGTATTAGATGATGGATATTGACTACATTTGGCGGAAAATGTCGCCAGGGGCGTCGATTAGTGTAAAAAGGACTATATACATTATATACCAATGATTTGTGTTGGAGGGGATTAAGTCAATAAACTTCACCATCTAGCTCTATTTTCATTTTCGGTGGTTATTGGAACCCAAAAAAGGGACATCATTGGAATGTCTAGTCACGAGGCTATCGATAAAGAATGGGTGAATGAAATGCATGTCGCAAACTCGCAAAGCCGAAACGAGATAATGTAATCCCTCAATATTTTATTTATTGTGTTTAGATTAAGGGTCCAGGTCAGGAAGGTCATTATGCGAAATGGTCTACCAGCGTTGGGAGCCAAAAAATCTCTCAGAATGATAATCACGTCTTGTGTCCGTCGATATGATGTCCTTTTCTCGCACTATCCGGCATCTAGTAAATCAGATAGAGCACATTTCTCCGCAGTAAAAGAAGGAAACAAAAAATTAATTCGGTTTGAAGCAAACCCACAAGTATTGGATTTATTGCGATGGGAATTTCATCAACGTTTCCTTATAGTCATCACTTTAGAAGTGGTTCTAGGATGTGCAGCTGAGAAAAATGTTCATGTCTTTAGACTCATCAATGATTTCTTCTGTGTTGTAATCCATAGAAACCACTTCCAGACAACAAAAATAAAAAAAAAAATCCAAACGAGGCTTGACTGTTCAAACATATTTTTATTTATTGAAATTTATGTGTTTGAACGTTTGAGCGGCGGAAGAAAAGATCAACTTTTATGTAAATCCTGAGAGTTTTTTTTCCGTATTTTTGCCATCAGTCTCGTTGTTGTCATCTTTTCAATCTGCATTTTAATTTTATTCTCGCCTGCGATTCTCGTACGTGTGCCTCGGCATTTGATTTGGGTGCCATCAATCGATGATAAAGCAAAGTTCTGTTAACATATTTCCACTTAATGGGCTGCAAATCTTCTCTTTTTTTTTCGTTTTATATTTTCATCGCACGCCTTCATGTAGAGATAACAACATCATCAGATGCGAAAAATCAATTTAATGCTGTCAGATACACCTCAACGACTGTACATGATCGATATCAACCGCAAAATGACTTTGAAGTGGATGGTGATGGCGAGGATATTGTGCAGAATCCATTAGACCGGGGACCGTTCTTTGATGTTGAAGCGTCTCAAAATGTTACGGCTCTTGTTGGCAGTACGGCTTACCTCAACTGTCGCGTCCGTAATCTAGGAAATAAAACGGTAAGTGTCAAAACCTTTCGCTAAATATTTGGAAAATGCCATTTGAGTGTCATAATTATTATAATTATACAAAAAAAGGAATTTTCATGTTACACGTAACCGTTGACAACTGCCGATTCCAATAGAAATCTAAATTTTACACGCGTATGCGTTATTTTGTCCACAATTTATAGGTTAGTTGGATACGGCATAGAGATTTACATTTGCTGACGGTCGGCAAAGCAACCTACACATCGGATAATAGATTTCAGAGCGTTCACAATCCGCACACTGATGAATGGTCATTAAAGGTAATTAAGCTCAATCAATGGATGAGAGCTTTTGATATTAAATTTCAATGAGCCCCTTTCGTCCATCGCCATTTGGATGCTATTGAAAGCTTTTTTATGTAATTAACCATGATCGATGCTATGGCAGCTCAAACTCAACCCACACTTGTACAAATCATCTTATTTAATTTATTGTTATTATTGTTTTATCAATTCACTTGAGCCATCACAATTCACTGATTGTACATCGCTTACGCAATGATTCCGACATTCCGACATTATGGATAATAAATTGTTTTGAAATTAAATTTTAATTAAGTTTTCGTCCAGCGTTGAACGTAAATTTTTTAATTGAAAATATTTGACGGGCAAATTTATGGATGGGAAAATTTATAAATTTCATCGACATTTTTATTTTCTTGTTTCGCCAAATACACGCGCAAAAACTAGGTTCTGTACTCGCAGAAGCGTGATTCTGATGTGTATGAGTGCCAAATCGGAATAGTGCCTCCTGTTGGCATTCCAATGACACTTTCGGTTGTTGGTAAGCATCATTTAATCACTGTTTGAGCATGTCTCTCGAATTCTTCTTACTCTTCTACATACGACAAGAGTCCTTAATTAATTTTTCTCTTCTCATACCGTAAAATTATGCAACCAGAACCTGTAACGACGATAATGGGAATGCCGGAGATGTTTATAGACACGGGGTCAACGATAAATCTAACATGTATAGTAAAGCAGAGCCCGGAGCCCCCGACAAATATCGTATGGACGCATAATGGAGAAGTAATTTAATTAAAGGCACTCACATGCTTCCCATATTTATTCACTGATTCTATTTTCTATGCCTTTAACTCTGACTTCTCATCATTTAACCTCATTCCACAATCCAACGCCACAACACCAACTGACTGGCAAACACACAAAAACCAGGAAATAAATTATGATAGTCCAAGAGGCGGAGTGAGTGTAATCACCGAGAAGGGCGACATAACCACTTCATATCTTTTAATTCAACGTGCCAAGTCGAGAGACAGTGGCAAGTACATATGCAGTCCAACTAATGCCTCACCAGTCAGCATAAATGTTCACATTTTGAACGGTAAGTGGTCATTTATAACCCTTCTCTTTCTCTCTTTTTCCTTCTCACACACGGATTATTATCTCAACATTAATCAAAATGACAGTTGCAATTTCTTCTTGTGGAAGTGAACAACAGCAGCAGACTGAAAACCGAAAAAAAAGTAGCAAACAATTTGCCATGGTCTGAAATTTCATTACAATTCAATCAAATCGACAAACTCTTGATTGAATGACTGCAAATTGAAAGTTTATCTCTCACTCTCTCGATTTTCAATTTCAAGCGTGTTCCTTAACAAATTTTCAGTCAATTCTCTCGATCTAGCACCTTGTCGTCGTTTGTTATATTCCAACTCCTCAAAACTATCTCAATTTTATTTTTCTGAAATCAATTTTAAAATAGAATGATGGAAAAAAGTTGCAGATTTATAGGTAGTGATGGTGAAATGTTGACAAATTGAATTTCGTGATGTGCAAACAGAAGTGATGAGATGAAATGTCCGTTTCGTCCATTGTATGAAATGAAATTTAAATTTATTAAAACTGTTTCAACTTTTTTCTTTTATTTTTCTTCCTTTTGCAACCGTTTTCCTTTCGTATACATCTTCTATCGCATCGGATCTCAGGTGAACATCCTGCAGCCATTCAGAGTGGAAATAAAACACAAATTAGATTATACTTTTTAATATCAGCTCTTTTAACAATTTTAACTTCTCGACTTTATCTTCAAACTCATTTTATAGTTCATGAGCGATGAGAAAGTTTTTTTTTTCTTCTTTCTTGAAGATAATTTTTTTGTGTTTTTTTCTTCTTTTTTTTATCAAATTGCAATATTAATAATTTTTATATAACAAACGAAGCTGCTTCAAGGAGCTTCATAAGAATGAAGTTTGAATAAAATGAACATCATGTTTGATGAAAATTTGAACTTAAAAACTCGTTTTGTTATCATCACTTTAGAGATACTTGAAAATTGGTTTTCATTTAAAATTTGTTTCATGCTTTCTTTTTCAGAATGTGCTCCCAATTTTTCTGTACAAATTGTTAAATTTTCTGAGAATTATTAACAGAAGAAAACTTTGATCGAGGTAAAAATAAATAGCAAGAAGAGATAAGAACACCGTGAAAAATTAATTTCTCAAGACGTTAAGCAAATATTTAAAATTGAAAATGAGCAATCAAATTTTGAAAACCTTTTTGTTACTTCCACAATTTTGTAGACATTTCAACGGGTTTTGTTTTAGTAGACTTCATATTTTCTCACAGTGATCTTACTCTATTTTTAACTCGTTTGCCTTGTTGAAACTTTATGATAATGGAACAAACATTGACTGACGACTATTCACCGACATTATTTCGCCCCGATTTACCCAGCTTAAACATCATTTCCTTTCGGGATCCGATCCATCATATTCAGCTCTATCAAAGATTCCACTTTAAGAACCAAACAATCCCGCTACTTAGAATGAAGCTTAAAGTGTATATTCTTTTCTCCTTTCCACTTCATTTCGATTGCGTTTGCCTTCATGGAAATTTGATGCATTGATATTGACAGATGGCTTGCTTAACCCAAGCATGAGCAATGAAACCCAATTCGCATCGCATCAAGGTAAAGTGAACTTTATTGTTGAAATTTGTTGTATAACAAATTGCCATTGATCGATGATGCTCAATTTGAATAAATTTTCCGCCAGCGCCAATAGCAAACAATACTGGAAAAAAGAAGGAGAGAAAATGTGTACAGCAATTCACCAAACAAAACAAATTCAATTAAGTCGTACCAAAGTGGTTGTACAAGGCATTAACAGAAAATTTCCATTAATTGCTAATTAAATTTCTGTTTACAACTCACGCGACCATTGTCAGCCCGTCATTGGACATGGACAAAATTATCATAAAACATTTTGGTGTGAAATTAACATTATTTTTTTTTTGCTTTCCGTGGAATGCGAACAACAATTTGCGAAATAATTAAAAATTACATACATCATTAACGCGCACATTAAGCGCACTAATTTTGTAAGCAGAGAGCATGTCGAGGGTGGTTTATAATTTTTTATGTACGGAACGTGCCTTCCATCTACAACTTGGAGCTCTTTTTTTATTGCTGTTAATCCGTGTTGATAAAGCATTTTGAATTAATAATTGCCGGGCGATTTGCCTACACCCCACCCACCCTCGCTTTCTCTATAAGAACCTTTCGCACAATTTTCTATTTCATTTTTATGCTAAATACATGTTTGCTGTGGGTAAGAAACATTCCACCCGCTCGAATGATAAGAAATACAAACAATTTAAATCTCAAGTACATTTCCTTGAGGATTATTCTTGTCGAGAACAAAGAAGTGCCTCGGCATCATTTAACTCCCCATGTGTATCCGTTTTCCTCTTGAAAAGTGTAACAATTTTTATTTCACTCTTGTTGCTTGGGCCCCAACAGAATAGCAACTAACAAATTAACATTCCACAGTCAATTTCTGAAACTAAATTCCTTTGACTCGCGGCTTTAATTATTTCAGTAAAATTGTCTTCGCATCGAAGTTCTAAATTTAACGTAAACGAAATGTCATGTGACAAATTTTCACTTAAATTATGTTGTTTACTCGCTTTAATTTATTGCCATTGAATGATGTCGTTTATTGAGGGGCCCATAAAAAAAAGATTGCCTTCAATTTGACATCGGCAGCGGCGACGCGAAATGAAAGATAACAGAAAAGAAGAAATCAAACTCCCAAATGGATTTGACACTTCAATCTCACAAAAAGACCCGAATCTTAATTCCTCGACAGATTTCTTTCGAATGAGTGAAATATAATTAATGCGTGCGATGTAGCAATTAATATAATTTACGATTTCATACTAACAAGCTGCTGAACATGTGGCTGAACCTCAAATTATTAATCAGCGTTAAAATAATTATCCAAAACCATTCGTTTGGGTATTTTTGGCTTGGCTTCATTCACCCGATATCTCTGCATCTCTCTCTCTCTTTCTCCATCATTTACTCTTTCACAGTCTACGCCAGTGATTGTGTACCACAATTTTGAGTTTTTTTTTTTATTCAGAAATTTCGACAGTCTCATAAAGCAAGCAAAAGAAAAATATTGTATTGTAAATGGGTTTATAATACATTTAAAGGCATTTACTAAGGATTAAAGCATCACGATGTGAAATTTATGTGTTTTTAAAACGTGAAAATGTTAAAAGAAAGAGAAATAAATTTTTATATAAATATATTTTCTGGTCTGGAAAATTTATTACATGGCACAGCTTCGTCGTGTCACTTTTGCCTTTAACAACTTTCGGTTGTTTTTCTTTTGCTCCAAAGAACTTGGGATGAGTTCATTGGTTGTGTCTAATTGAATCTAATTGCAGTTTCTTCTCATGCCGTAGACGACTTTTATACGGAGCTGTTGAGTTTACTTTTGTGTAATTGTTGTGTTACCCAATTGACAGATGCTCCTCTAAAATACTTTTTGTATGTCGCTTAATCTTCTTAATATTTTAGCACATGCACAATTTTCTCAATGGTGAAAATTTATGTCGCATGAAGATGAACAAAATGGTGACAGCAGCAACAGCAGCATCAGTGAAAATATCGGAAAATAATCTGGAAGTTTTTTTTGCTGTTGTTTGCAAAGCTAAAAAACATTTCTATGGTGATAAATTAAGTCGACGAAGTCAACGAAGTGTAAAGTTCGATGGAATGTAAGTAGCTCTACTAAGGTTTATGTGTAATTAGAAGCATGTTTTCTTTTGCAAAAAGGAACAAAACTCTTTAATTGTAAGGATTACTCAGATACCAGGAATGCTCCTAAGTGCAAACAAAACTATCGTCAAATTGTTATTCTAAAATAATCCATTTAATTAAGTTTCTTTATCCCTCGACGCTCACATCGCCAAAAGCATAATGCATCAATCATACAAGAGACTCTGATGCTAATTAAATTAAATTGTTGTTTTGACACTTTCACTATGCTGCTGCAGTTTAATGTTCAACATGATTCACACAGAAAATTAAAGAGCGAGAAATTATTTTGTATATAAATATCTCTAATAAGACTACAGATGGAGAGACTGTGTGTGAGAATGTGGGAAGCGGAATCCCGAATCTGAAATCACGCGTGGTTTAAAAATATTCACTAGAGATATTCGTTTTTTTTTTCTATTTTGAACTTTAGTTTTTGTTTAGACAGCCATCGGCAATGAAGCGAAATTTAATAACGATGCGTCGTTGCGGTTGATTTTAATGTGTCGATAAAGCGCATCAAAATAGATGAAAATTATTGCGCAATTTTCATACATCAAAAATTATTATTAACAAAACAGTGTTTCACACTTCATTTATCACCGATAAATTGGCTGATGCTTTTGCAAAGTGTCCGAAGTTGAATGAACTGAATATGAGTGCTGAACTGTGGATTTTTTCAATCTTATTAAGTGAGTTTTTATTAAAATTCATAGAGCGTAGAAATCCATACACCTTAAAAGACAATGAATCTCTGATAAACCTAGCCATGGCTTAATTATAATTCTCACCTAATTCCATATCTAACAAGCATTTAAAAGGAGATGTGGAAGAAAGAGAATATAAATTATTTTAATGATTAAAAATGAACCAAAACAGACAGCAAGCGGAAGATGGAAGGGAACTTCACGTAGAGATAAGGATCCTTCACATCCCCCGAGACATACGAAGGCCAAAAAAATAACAGGCCAAAGAAATAAATTACAAATTAAGGAAGAATGTCAAAGTGAAATTTTAAGCGTGGCGACCGAAAGCGCTCGAAAGATTAGAAAAAAAGAAAAATTTCGCCATCAGATCTCGTTTTGGCTTTTTTTTCTCTCTCTATTTGGAAAAGAAAGATATTTAAGGGAAGCTAAAGCTTTGGCAAAAGGCACAAAAAAGGATAAGATATATAAATTATGGACTTAAGGACGGATCTAACAATCTAACAAACAGCAAAACAAACAAAACAATACAATGAAACCTCCTTATAATATCGTTGCAGGACTTCTTTTGCTGGGTGTGGCATCAATTACCAGCATTCAATATAATGAGCATCAAACAGACAATAACCATGCATTATATGAGCTTAATGTCTTCAATAACACTTCAATGATGACATCAATCCCACATTTCGATTACAAAGCATCGCCAAAAAATATAACTGTGGCGCTGGGCGCGACCGCCTATTTGGTGTGTTGTATACGCAATTTGGGAAAAAATACTGTCTCATGGATCCGGCATCGAGACATCAATCTTCTGAGTGTCGGAAAATTAAAATACACACAAGATCAACGTTATCAGATTTTTCATAATAACATAAATGACACATGGACGTTGAAGGTTTGTTCATTAATGAGCATTTCTCATTTTCTCCGCCACACCGACATGTGCATGCCAACTGTGGCAAGTCGTTAATCAATTTTTTTCTCCTTTGCGAATTCTCGTTCATTTTTACGGCAGATTAAGCAAGTCACCATGCAGGACGAAGGTATATTTGAATGTCAAATATCGACGGACAAGCCTGTTGGACATGCAATATATTTGACAATTGTTGGTGAGCAATATTGCTTTTGCATATCATCAATCTCTTAAATTAAAGTCTCTTTAAATCTTTTCCATGACGACGCCACATCACTAATTAAAAATCCTTTTTTTTCTCTCTTTTTTTACTCGCATTTTTCTACCCCGCAAAACAAAAAAGAACCGGAATCGACAATTCTCGGCGAGAGCGAACGCTTCGCAAATGTTGGATCCAATTTGAATTTGACATGCTACATTAAGCAAAAGCAGACGCCCACGGAACGCCGCCGCGTTTTAATGTGGACGCTCAATGATCAGGTTGCAGAATGAAAGCTTTGTGAAAAGCTTTTTTTTGCTCCTTAATATTTGAATATGATATTTATTGAATTTGCGCAAAGCTTTCAACAACTAAAGCTATGAACATTTAAAATGTTTATTTTCCCGACATAATATCTTGAATTTTGATGTCTTAATTTAATTTGTCATCGAATGCTTTGTGGACGGTCATTTCAGAAGCAAACATTAGACATGAAGAAAGCTTCAATTAGGGATACAAAATTTTCCTTACAAAAGCGCGACTCTGATATTAAATAAATAAACAGATTTGTATTTCATTAATTAATTCCAATTTCTTCTATAATATATTCGCAGGAAATTAATCACCATTCACCTAGAGGCGGCATTTCAATAATTACCGAACATAATGTCGCTACCGTTTCACATTTAGTGATTAAAAATCTGACAACAACAGATTCTGGCGAGTATTCTTGCATGACATCAGCAAAAAGTCGCTCGAATGTTTTGCTACATGTTTTGCATGGTAAGCTGATATTAATTAGAACCAGAAAGTTCATTTTTACCAATGCTGGAGGAAATTTTATTGAATTTTATGTTTCATTCATTCTACGTCTGTTGATGGGTTTGATGGCCAGCAGTGAGAGAAAATGTGTCGCCAAAATCATTGAACCCATCACACACAGCATCATCTTTTTTCCCTTTTCTCGATGCTGTATATTTCGCCACATGCCATTTAATGTCACAGCGTTTGGGAACGCGAGGGCGAAATGCCCCAATAAAATATGAAAGCCCCTTTGTTGCTAAAATTATTGATGGGGCATGATGGTATAAAATTGTGCACATTTATTGTGTGTAGGACGAACGTTCCCATAAAGCTCAAATGATTGAGTCATCTGCTGCTAATTCGAGGTCGACATCACCGGCATCATCATAATCGGACGGATGAATGATGAATAGGCGCAAATTAATTATTATTTTACTGTTTACTTCCAGGTGACACAGCATCAACGGAGGCTGTAATGCATAATAAAACACCAACACCAACAACGTGCATATCGTGGAAATGGCACATAACATTTACGTTATCAATAATAATAAACTCAATGTCAAACGTGCACTGACAATATCAATTCTATTTTGCGCCGAAGAGGTGACGTTAAGTAGCGAAAATTTATTTTTGGATAGCAAAAGGCGAGTGGGTGTCGTGTCAGCAATTGAGAGCTGCATTAAACAGTCTCAACTCGTATTATGCCCTTAATGAGCTTTCGGCATGTTTGACGAAAACGCCTTTTCAGCAGCTGTAAGCACAATCATCGGATAAAAATGAGAGATTTCAAATGTTTCAAACACCAACAAAAAAATCTTCTTTTTATAATTCAAATAAAATGTTTCAGTTCATTCTTTTTATGAAAAAAAAAAAAAAATCTCCTAAGCAAATGATTCGGTTAACCATGCAATAAAGAGGGTGAGAGTCAGACACTTAATAATCACCAGCCACATTGCCAGCAAATCCATTGGATTTTCATATTGATTCAATGTTTAGGAAAACATTGCCAGCTGGCCCATGAAATAAATTGACATTATCAATTTTGATGGGATTATCTGTCGTGTTGCAGACGTTAAAGCGAAATTTCGTAAGCATCATACCCAGACTGGAGCTTCGTTTGGATCAGACCGAATCTTGTGGATGGATTGATAAAAGAGAAAAAAAAAAGAATAAAACTAAATTGAGAAACAGAAATGGGCAGACGAATCCATGAAATATTTTCGGGTTTTTTTCAATTTCTGAGTGGATCAAAAATTCACCTCATTCCGATGCATTGTCGATTGCCTTCGCCGAAATGGCATAGAGCTGTATGAATGACGGCTATCCTTGGCCTCAGCACTAAATCGTTTCGGATCAAATCGCAATGGATCAGGACATAAATCCGGATCACAGGAGAATGCTAAGTCAGGTATGATTATGGCAATTTCCTTTGGTAAAATTTTTACCGTTTGGCAGATGATAATCTTTCGATACCTAGCGATGTGAATCGGCGACGGGCGGATAAATTCTTATAAGGTTTCTAATAATAATGATTCGATATTCTATCGAAGGCTAAAGCGATGGAATGCACAACTTTAATTAATTTCTTCCATTCAATGGATGCCAGCGAAAATTACCTTCAATTATTTGCTCAATGAAACTCATTTCCATAACAGCATCCATAGCACCATGATCCATTATATTTAACGAGAATTCTTTTTATCGATTCGCGCGCTTCGTCCTGAATTTATTTTGATGATGAGCAAGCAAATGCAGAGCAAATACCAATGTCGTTGTGCTCGTCTCTAAACCTTATAAAAAAGAATAAGATAATAGAGAAAGGGAAAGAGTGAGTGAGAGGGATGGAAAATTAATGATTTTTTTTTTGTTGAGATGTGAATAAAATTAAATTATGAACAAACATTTCGTTTTATGAGCTTTTGGATGTAAAATTTTGGTTTTTGTATTTATAATACCCAGAGGATCACAAAACCGTTCTACTGTGTGTGAGTGTGGATGAAATTATCCGGTTGATGAAATAAACGTAAGCTCACCAGCAACAAATTCCCTCAAATGTAATGTAAGATGGACATCATGTCTGTCTCTACTAAGCTTACTAAAATATCATCATCGTCATCATTTTTCATCATATCAATCAAAGGCTGTATAATGTTATTTCGTCGCCATCCCGTTTGCAGCCGATAACAAACAGTCGTCTCTCGGAAGACATTAATGAAAATTTCTCAAGTCCTCATCATTCCATCGGATGCTCAACTGTTGTGCTTTCCGCTGAAGCGTTGATGCCAAAATCGCTTTTAGAGCTTCAGATTTTAGGAAGTTTATCATCTTTCGTCCCATTTCGCGGAACTGTGATTGTAGATTTCCGAGACAATCCGACTCAAAGCCGAAAGCAAATTCTTCAATGACGTCTGTCATAAAACGCGCCAAGACATTGTGAATTTCAACATCCGCATGGTATCTTGCTAGCGGCTCCAAACGGTCTTGAAGACGTCTTACGACAACGTACAGATTTAGTGAAACATTTGCTTCAGTTTCCCCGAACTGTGTGTAGGCGTTAATTTCTCTCGTAATTTTTTCCATTCTGAACCACGAAGACTCACCAGCCAGAAACAGGATTACGAAAGAAGTAAATTCCAGCAAAAAATCACCATGACATTTCTATTTCTTGTGAAGCTTCTCAATGACATCACGAAAATGATTTGATGTTTTGTTATGAGAAAATCTGATATGTATGCTGCCAGTCGGAGGAAATGTTTGTTTCAAATGTGGCACACCTAGATCCTTCCAAAACCGATACTTCACCAACTTCATGTGCGCATAGTGTGCAACGATGATAATAAATAAGATTAGTGCCAGTCAAGTAAAAGAACATTTCCGGATTGAAACAAACGAGTGTCACTTGATACTGACTGACTAAATAAATGCGAAATGTTAATTGAATTATGAAAATGTGTGATGAAAACATCACCACAAACATGCATTGCAATCAAACCCACATCATCAGTAGCGTCAGGATCATCTATATTGTATTATATGAACAAACAAGTGATTATTATTCATCGGTATATAGTTTGTCTATGTCGTTTTGTTTGTGTATTGATAACAAACAATCTCTCATGAATATATATAAATTTTTTTGTTGTCTCACTTCTTCTTGTTGTTCTTGTTTTCAAGAATGTTTTGGGTTGAATGAAATTTTCTGTGCACATGCATGAGATAAAGTCAACTGTGATGAAAGCTCTGTTTGTTATCTATCTATCTATTTGTGCATACAGAAGAAGAAAAAGAAGCTTTCAACTCAATAAACGATACAAACAATTTTCTTAAAAGAAATTTCCCATTAGAAGGAAAATGTGTTTTTATTTCCTTTCATGCCCGCAGATTTAAAATATTCACAACATGTCACAAAGCTGACTCAATTACGCGCACTCTCTCTCTCTCTTTCTTTCACTCTCTATCTCTCTTTACAGTCAACAGCAGCTCAACATATTTCCAAAGCAAAGAAATAAAAACACGTAAAGTAACTTAGTAAGATGCGAAGACATTTTTTTTTGCTTTTGGTTACATCAAAGCTAAATAAGAGAAGAAAAAAGAAATTGGTGAACTCGATTACGCCTAAATCATGGAGCGGTGAATTCACTTGACTGTAATTATTGATTATGTATTATGTAAACAGCAATAGAAAAAAAGATGGGAAAAGGTGCTTCAAATCGAAAGCATCTTACGCGACGTAGAAGTTTGTAAATGTAATTTACCGTAATTCAGATACAACATACAAAGCGATCCAAATCCTATTCTATCAAATCAGCTTATGGCATATAAAGGCATTACTCCATTTATATTTAAAATATTTTTATGCGACTGTATCTGGTTTCGTATAAAAGTCAAACAGCTTGGGAGCGAGCTTTCAGATGTAGCATAAATTCATGTTCACATTTCAGCTAACGCAGAGTAATTCACATTTATTCCTCCTCATGCATTCGTTCCACTAATTTCCTATCAAATTATTTACGTTCAATCGATTTTCGGCTTTGGAAATCATAAATCAAATGAGAATTTTGCGCGGGAGGAGAGGGGTGGGAAGAAAACACTTCACGAAATCTGACACGCAAATAAAATTTGTCATTTTATCTGCTGCTGGTGGCGGGGGAAACATAATACTTTGCAATTTTTTGGATCCGGGTACTGGATACAAGGCGAAGGGGAAAAGTGCGCTGCGATGGGAAAATATCAATTTTGCTTCGATTCGGAAAAAAATGCTTCCCCAAAAACTGGAAAATTTAGTTTTTTTTCCCAGTAAATTTTACATAAAATGCTCGTTTGATTTTGCAAATGAAAATATTGCTTAAGCAATATGCTTTATTAAATTTTCCTCCTCCCTCTGTTGTTCATTTTCTTCCAACACACCAACCCCCGCTTTCACATAATCCCGATTCGTCGGTTTTTATTAATAAAAAAAAGCATAGCAATAGCAGCATAATATAGAAAACAAACAAAAAAAAAACGAGAGAAGTTACTGAAACAAGATATTGATATCTACTGTCGTTTGATATTGAAACTGAATATTTTTCTTCTCTAACTCACCTGGCATGATATGAATGCGTAATGCGTGCACACAAGAAGTTTTTTTTTTTCAATCTTAATAAATATTTTGCTGTACAGGAATGTTCCATGTGTTTTGTGTTTGCAAAATCTTGGTTTTATGGATATTTCACTTAAATTGTTGGTTTTATTGCGTTATTCAGTTGCTTATTCACATGCTGGAAGGAGATGCCGGTGGCTGGAGCGAAAAAGAGAATGACAATAATGTTTTGAAATTTTATGACATTTTTTTCGAAACAGAAAATTTATTGAGCCGTTACGCAGGAAAGGAAAATTCATGAAAATTATTGTGGTTTGTTGAACGTCAAAGGTTGGCAACGTGGAAATAATTTCATTTAGTAAATATATTGGAGGGTTCTAAAGCTGTCAACCCCAGAATCACGTTTTCTACTTCGAAGGAATTCTAATTTATGATAATTTTTTTTTTCTTAAAAGTGTACAAAAAATTTTGAGCTAGGAAAAAAAATCATAATAGAAAAGCGAAAGTTTGATTCAAACTCCTTCCACCTTTTATACGATTCTACGACCAGCAACAGAGTTTTCTGCTGACGTATAATCCTTTCTAACGAGATTCTCTTATTTTATGGTTCAATCTGCATAAATTACAATGTCGAGCGAGTAGATTCTTTTCTTCATTCTTTCACCAGTCTTTACCCTGAAATTAAAACATCAAACAGCCATTTAAAATTTATGATTAATTGAATTTTCCCCGTAGCTATAGCGCATATTGAGGATACATAAAAAAAAACCAGAAATCATAGCGCGAATGCCTTTTTTTTGCCTAACTCACTTTTCAACGCCGCGCGTCGTAAATGAGTAAACAAAAGTTAAGCCACAAAAAAGCCCATCACTAGAGTTGTTCTCGATTTTTTTTTTGTTCCTAGCTAGAGGGAAGCTTTTATCCTTAACTTTCCATAAAAATCAACTGTTGTTTGTTTATTCATAATGCGAAATCTTTTTTCCCATCCATTTTTCTTTGCTAGCTTCCTTCGTTTGCTTTCCTATTTTGCTACCCATCAAAAATTGCCTTTTACTGAGTGTTCTCGCATCGGCACTTTGGCGATAAATCAAACAAATCTTTTTTTGTGTTATGCAGCAAAATAAACCTCGGCGGTCCATTTGTGATCCCAAAAGTTAGTGCCACTCCCACGGTCTCCCGCTTGGAAAATGAATTTTGACCATTTATTGATAAAATGAAACATCACCATGAACGAATGGCTTTTTTTTCTGTTTTGTTTTTCGGCAGCATCCCACAAATCATGGATTTTAATGTGCGGCTTATGTTTTATGAATGCCATTCATCATCCGATGTGTGATTTTTGCACGGTTTAATAAAGCTCTGGCATGCTTTAAATTTATGTATGTATAACAGAAAAAAGAAATTAATGGTTCAATATTTTGTCTGGGAAAATTTGTGAATGTGAATTTTCCACTTGAAATTTCATGTTATTTTTTTAAACATTTGCGAACGAATATTTCGTGCGTTTTTTTTTTTCATTTTGCAGGAAATTAAAAAGGAAACAATTTCGAAATTTCACATTTTAATCTTTCAGTCAGACAACGAACTGAATAATGTTTGTTTCTGTGCATTTTAAGCTTTGTTTCCGTGTGTTAAGCTTTTTATTTGTCAGTGCATTAAAAGTGAGCGAGTGCAGCTTTTGCTATATTTGCTTTCATGGGGCTTTAACTAAATTATTAAAGTTCATAAATTTCTCTTTTTTTTTGGTTTCCTTTGTTTTATCTCCGCCATCGCCCTCCTTCAAAAAACAATTACGTAAATCCCCAAAATATAACACAAAAATTGCTTCACAGAGAACATGAAAATTTTTTTATTTTATTTTTCGAAACAATTTAATGCAAAAACCACATAGAAACATTTTTCCGACACAATAAAAGTTTTTTTTTCTGTTTGGTTTGTTTTTATTCGACAACATTTTATGGCAATTTCATGAACCGTTTGCAATGATATGAAATATATTTCATTCTCTATAGCTTCACTCTGCTTGTATTTCTGTGTTTTTTTCCTGGATGTGTGTTTTTCATCATAATTTTTCCTCGTCGAAAGCTTCAACACAATGATATATATATAAAAAATGAAATATCTCCCGGCAAACATTTTTTTGTAATCAATCAAAATGAGTAAAACATAAATCTGCGAATTTTATTTTTTTTTTGAAGGCGTAACAAGACGTCGAAGTGGAAAAGTGATGTCCTTGCAAGAATGATTTTTTTATTTTTGATATTTCTCAGCTTTGACGATAATTGACGTCATTAGAAATTCCGCCAAGGGCTTTTATAAGTTACAAGTATTGTATTTATGTGCGAAAACATGAAAGTGAATCTGATGCTTCATTCGAAATTCCTGAATCCATAAAAGATGAAGCGTTTTCAGTTTGGCTCTGCAAACTACTTTCATCTTTATATGTAGCAGCATTGAGGAAGTTGAAGTTTCTTTTCACAGAAAATATTTTATTTCATAAAAGTTCAAACCCCGTTATCGCTTTTTTACAACTTTATGAACTTACTTGTTGATTTGAGATTGGATTCTTAAAATGATATGAAAACCTATTATTTTAAAGAATGCAAATGGACGCAAATCAAAATTTTATTTCAAAAGCATAAAATTTTATAAGATCTTTTGAGATTTTGAGTATGCATTTGCTGAAACTCTGCAATCTTATTAAGGCAGTTTCCGGCTCTTACATAACTTATAAAAATTTTACTTAAACTCGAACAAAAAACAACATGAAAGATGTCAGCATTGAAAGAGCTTTAATTCAAAGATAGAATTGATGCCAACATCTCAATCATAATAATTACAAATCTGTTTTATTCACTTCCACAAAAAGAAAAAAAGAAATAAATAAATTGAAGATATAAAGATGGAAAAGAATTGCTTTCATTGTTCTGGTGGAAGCCAATTTCATCTCCGGAAATTACACCAGAAGCAATATCTTTATGGCTCACTCACTGTGTGTATTTTGTTTCAATTCCAAGGAGACCGATAGCACCAGAAGAAGCAGAAACAACAAAACGAATTGTTCGTTGCTCTCATTCCTGATTCATTGCCAATAAAATGTCTCGTCTTTTGCCAATAATAATTTTTCCTCTTTGATTTCCTAAATGTGTTCCACTCAAATTATTATTATTTGCTTCTATCGTGGTGGCTTCATACACTTTGCAAATTAATCAACCGAATGGTCACATAAATTTTGCGCTCCCAAAACATTGCATAGAATCTAAAAGCGTAATAAAACAACAACCAATTATTTTAATTGTGAGTGTGACCAGGAAAGTTTTTTACGTAATCAAATCACGAAATCTTATCGAAAATATAATTTTCAATTAACAGCAATTTGTCGTTAATTATATCCAGTCATTCGTTATTAATGCGATAATAATGACACGTTTAAGCAAATAGAAACAAGTTGTCGTTCGGAAGGCGAGCACGAAAGGAAATTTTCGCAGCTGTAGTACACAAACCGATCATTTAATTCTCACGCTGTTTTGGGTACGACTAAAGCAAAGCAGAAAAAGGGCTTGTGTAGACGTCGGCGTTACCCCTAGAAATAGAACAAGCAAAACTATACCAACCACAAATTTATGTCTCGGCCTAATTTATGCTGGAAACCCTTTTCTGGCATAGGAAAAACATAAGTGATATCATAAAATCAACTCATGTTTATCCATTTCACGTTCATTTCAGATTAAATTAAACAATTTATTTTAATGTTTGTTCATAGAAGGAAAAAAAAATATTTTATTCACTTTTTTTTGCCATAAAGCTTTTCCCACATATTGTATAAAAAATATAAATTGTAAAAACCAACCCCACATAATCTTTATTTGTGTATGTATGGAAAAATAAAGAGAAAATTTGCGAATAATTGCATAATATTTCAGCATTCACTGTTTAACAATTAATTAAATCACCCATAATGTGTAATTAAGGAAGAAAAAAATCCTATTGCGCGATTGTCGACCGTTGGCGTTGTTTGGCCAGCAAACGCCTCAGGGTGCCACTTCATTCCGGTTGGGCCTTCTACAATTTATGTTTGAGTCTCAGCTCCCCAATGCGATTTTTGTTCGTTAGTGCTAATTGCGACAACTTCAGTGCCATGCCCATGTTTCCTGAAATCTTAACTTTTCCCTGGAAAAAAGCTTTCTGTGGGTTTAGGTCGCCCATTAGCAATTCAGTAACATCTTTGTCGTTGATTATTAACGTAACATCCGGTTTATCGCTTCCATTGTAAGTAATCTTTCCTTTGCCTTCTTTTGCATTAATCACCCAATATCCTTCTGCGCCACCTGGCCCATTTGTCACTTTAAACCCGTAAATTCCGCGAACTTTTTCGATTAAATTTTCCTTATCTTCCTGCATTTCCCTCTCGAAAAGTTCCATAATGGGCGTTACAAGGAAGCCATCAGGTGTCGGTTTAAGTTTATCGTTGCCGCGAGAAGCTTTTGCCCCTCCTTTCGGTGGCGAAGCAATGCTGAGATTTAATGGTTTTCGACTCTCGGGAAAACCTAAACGATACAAGGCAACGACAACAGCTCCTCCGAGACCAAGGTTGTGTTGTAAAGCTAATTTCGCATCTTTCACCTGACGCTTGTCAGCTTCACCTCTGAGTTGCCAGCAAAGTTCAGAGCACTGCGCCAGACCAGTTGCTCCCAAGGGATGTCCCTTTGAAATCAAGCCACCACTTGGATTGATGACATATTTGCCACCTTGATAAAAAGTAAAGTTATTTCTGTACATCGTAATCTAATCATTTTGAATACTCACCATAAGTGTTATCATTACGGTCAATCAGTTCATGAGCTTTACCTTCGGGGCACAGTCCCAAAGCTTCGTATGTGACTAATTCGTTTGCTGAAAAGCAATCGTGCAATTCAACCACATCAACATCTTGGGGTTTATAATTTGTCTGCTCGAATAATCGTTTGGCTGCAAGCTTTGTCATATCGGATCCAATCAGTTTAATGCTACTCTTATCATTAAAAGTCGATGGTAAATCAGTAGCCATTTCCATACCAACAATTTCAACAGCTTGTTGTTCGAGTTTATGTTTGCGAACAAAATCTTCACTGGCAACAACACAGCAAGCTGAACCATCGCTCGTTGGACAACATTGCAATTTAGTGAGAACGCGATGAACATTTGGAGAATTCTTAATTTGTTCCAATGTATATTCATCCTGGAACTGGGAATAAGGATTGTTGACGGAATGTTTATGATTTTTATATGCAATTTTAGCGAAATGCTCTGGCTTTGAGCCATATTTTCTCATATGCTCCTCGCCAGCATTACCAAATAATTGAGCCGAAGGTGGAGCCGCAGTAAAGCCATCTATTTCAGCCATAACACCGAAATGTTTATCCAATGGATTTGTACGGTCCATAAATTTAGCACCCAATGAACCACGTTCCATCTTTTCAAAGCCTAATGCCAAAATGCAATCATTTTGCCCATTCTCAATCAATTGCTTGGCAAGCATCAATGCCGAAGCTCCTGTCGAACAATTATTATTAACATTATAAATTGGAATGCCAGTTAAACCGACTTCATATAAAGCCCGTTGTCCGGAAGTTGAATCACCTAAAATGAAAACAATTCGTTATCAGTATGATTTGTGATGTAAATTTAGAAAATAAAAACAAACCATAAACATAACCGACGACTGCTTGCTTCACTTCATTATAGTTAATTTTGGCATCATTCAAGGCTTTCGTCACTGCTTCTTTCGCCATATCAGGATAATCAAAATTCTCCCGGCGACCCGGCTTCTCAAACTGTTATCATAAATGAAGCAACAATAAAAACAGTGATTAGATTCACTTAAACTCGAGTGGCCGTGACTTTTTTTTTCTCTTAATTTCGATGTGTGTGTATATTTGCGTTATTTTGAAAAAAAAAAGTACAAAAAGCTTATAAAGTGCAAAGTTCAAAATTACTTAGAGATAGCGGGGAATTATACATATAGATTCAAGGATACAAAATCTTTGTTAAGTCACTTGTACTCAAGTTATCAAGGATAATAAAAAAGTAAGAGTTTACATAAATCAATTAAGCGAAAATAGGAAATTTTTCGAAAGTACCCAATTACATACAAATAGGTATAAAAAAAGTTGAGATTTCACTTTAATTGAATTTTAGAAAAGCAATTTTACCTTGGTCATTCCACACCCAATAACAAAAACTCTTGGTTTGCCCATTGTCAACAATTAATTGCACAAAAGAAATATCACAAAAAGTAAACTGGAAACGTTAAAATTCTAAAATTTAATGGTTTTGTGCAAACTGGTGCAAACAACTGTTTACTACTCTCTCGTTTCGACTGCGTCGATGCGGGGCATCGCATCATTCAACATCTGCTTCTATTTCTTTCGCTGCTTCAAATTTTGGCTTCTCAAAATGTGAAGTCTTTGACCCCTCGATTCTACCAACAAAAAATATAAATTATTGTCGCGATTTTTTGATTATTTACCTGTATTTTCGCGATTTTAAGTGCTAAAAACTACGTAAAATGGACCTTAAACTGATTCTAATAAAAGATCTCATATCAGGATTATGCGAGAGCGAGAAATAATTGCATAAAATACTAGTGAAAATTGAAAATAAAATTCCCTAAAAAATCGATAAAAGATAAATAAAAATCTCAATAAAACGTGCTAAATATTTGTAAAGTAGCCTGTAAATTCAATAAATCACTACCTAATGATCAAGGATGCGCAAAAATGGGCAGTACAGATGGATATAAAGTGACAGAAAAGTGAATTACAAGAAAAATAATTAAAAATTTCAAGATTTCCACATAGCTACAACAGAGTGCGCTGAATTCGACGAAACATACAGCAAGTTCGATATTTTAGCGAAACGAAATAATTAAAATTGAATTTGAGGATTCTAATGAAATACATGATTGTAGTGATGTTGAGCATAGACTTGTTGAAAGAACAATTGTTGAGACTATAAGAAACTTGTAAAACCATTGTAGTTACATGAACGAAAGTTCATAAATTTAACATCAAAAACATTGTTCCATCTCATGAAACAACACTTCTGAATACAGTCAAAAAGTGATTTATTTAGTTTTCTTTTTCGTTGCTGCTCTTTCTTGAGTTATTTTATTTATTTTACCACGAAATTCGACACTGAATTTATGGAATCAAATGTCATGAAAGTCAAGTGAACTTGTTGACCAATTGAAATTTATACATTAGTTTTGTATTTAATCTGCATTCGACCATCGAAAAGTTGATTAAAATCTTCAGTGGATGGAGAAAATGTATGGAAGCCATTGATTTCCTTTCCTTTCAACATCATCATTTTTTTTCGGTTTGAACAACAACAAAAACAACCAGATTAAAACGGTTTTCTGTTTATTTTGGAAAAGTTTATTGAGAGTGCCATAAAACATATTAAAAAGAAATTTAATTAATTGAAAAAAAAAAAAAATGAGAAAAAAGTTTAGCTCGCAAAAGAAAAAGAATAACGACGACGTCGTGAGTGAGTGAAATGTTATTAGAAATCAATTAAATCATGTTGAATTGATGAAGCGAAGGAAAAATCGTATATACATCAGTGATAAAAACATACAAGAATAATTAATTTTTCTTTAAACGAGGTGATTTGTGTGCTGCTGTCGATAGTGAATTTATTGTTTAGCGCGCCTCCCGCAACAACTTTAACATCGCCCCTGTGAACAGCAATATCACTCATTTTCACACGAAAAACCTCTAAACATATATTCAACAATTCTCCAATCTATACACATTATTATTATTATTCACATTTCTGAAACGCCATCTCGCCCAACATACCCCCCATCGTAAAGTGGTTGTAAAAATGTGCTCTTGGATTGCCACTGTCGACAAGGAGGGGGACAAATCATCATGGAAATTGATGTGAAGCACAGTAAACAACGAAACAAGAGACGGGAGAGAGCCCAACGTATGCAAGCTGAGCGAGATAAGGATGCGGATGGGGTTGGTGTCATTGTCGATGGTGATAGTGCTGATGAAGATTCAAAGAAACCCATCCAGAGACCACCCCAGAGACGCAAAAAAGCGAACATTTTTAAAGAACCATCGCCAATTCTCGAGGAGGATGTTGTAGATGGTTTCGCAATTTTATCATTTAAAACTTACGAGGATTTAGAGGTAAGAAACCGAAAGAATGTTGTGTCGTTGAATGTCTCCATTCAATCATGTAATACAACCACGTACATACACACAAACATTTACCGGAATGATGTGAAAAATGGAAAAACTTTCAAATGCTTTGTCACCCCGCAAAGGACTGACATTCCTAGAACAACCGAATGCTATGGCAGTCGCCGATGTGGGGGAGCTTCTTTCTTTTTGTAAATCTTTATCAGATTTAGCAATTTGAATGAGAAGAAAAGAAAATTACCCCACATCTTTGTTTTCTACTGCGACATCTTCTTCGTTTTCCTCATTTTATCCCTGTCGTGTTCAATGCCCTTTTCATGTGAAAATATATAAGAAACTACTTTATGGATATTGCAACAAATCCGTTCCTACGGGAGAAACAAAAAGTATTCTTTGGCCATGAGGCAAATAATAAGTTTTTTTTTGTTAAGTTTGCATAATATTTTATTTTGGTTCTGGTCCGAGTCCGAGTCAAAGCAATGAAATCTTAACTGTAAATATATCTCTGCTGTCCATTCAAACATAAAAATAAAAATAATCTCTCTCTTTGCCTTTTTTTGTTGTACTGCTTTTTTAACTGTCGAGCTGAAGAAGAGATATAATTGCACATCAAATGAATGAATGTTGATGAAAAATAATAAATAAATATGGAAAAACAATAGACAGAAAGACCACATTGGGAATAGAGTGATAGATGTATGCAGCAGCTCACTGTTACTGCTACATGTGAGGTTCGATGAACCTGATTGTTGCACATAAAGTGTCTTCACATTTTAATTATCAAATCAATTAACTCGACCATTGTTTATGTGTCAACTGAAATCTCTCTCAACATATCCAATATCCATAAACTGAGATTCCGTTTAAAAATAACCATCCAAGTCAATAAGGGAATTATTAGTCGAAATCCTTGTGTAAATTTACTTCATGGCTTCTCAGCCCTCGTTTCGTTTAAAAATAAATTCCTCCTTTATCTTTTGCCTTCTTTTTCTTCCCTTTTCTCACAGCCAGTGAGAGCAAGGAGCTTTACACATTGGAAAATATTCTCGATATTGATATTATCTCTAAAAAAACCTAAATCTTCATATCCGATAATACATTTTCCTTGACTTTACCGCTCTTTTTATTTTATTACGCTTTTGGAGGGTTGGAAAAGTTTCTTCTTATTACTTCTTACCCAAAAACGATACGTGATGTTCATGTAAAAAGGCGAATGTATATTTTTAGTTTTCCTTTTTTCATACTGCCAAACATTCATAATGTATATTTCGTCTATCATAATATTAAAGGAACATAAAAAATACATAAAACATCACATCGCATATAACGCACACACATTTTATAGCATTTTATATCTAATAACAATATTTTCTTTTTTGTGTTCTCTTTTTTTATACGCAAATGTAAATATTTACAGTATGCAATTAAATTAGCTAATAAACGTAACGAAAAGCGATTATCGGCAATAACCGAATTGACGACTATAATGTTGGAGGAGAAACTACCAAAAATCGATACCGGTCAGATAAAGCAAGAGGCAACAGATAATGGCGATAGCCGAGACCGCGAACGCGAATGGAATTACAAGAATAATAATCATCATATAACACATTCTACAAATGTAAGTTGTTTATTAATACGATTAGCGTACACCTTCGTTTTCCTTTAATCGCCGTTACGCCCATCTAATTCCCAATGCTTACGTAACGGGCTTTCATTCAATTGAAATTCAATTCCATTATTTTAGACTTCCTTTGTGGAAGGTATTAACTTGTAAATATTAGGCTTAAGACAGTTGTCTTCAGTCGCTCTATTACTTACTTATATTTAGTCTGTTCTATTCCCCTTTCCCCCTCTCATTCAATTGCCTATTAGTGTGCATTTTTTAAATAGGCCTCCCATTAGACTAAGCAAGCGACAATGAGCAAAGTCTTTAAAAGTACTTAGTATAATGCCACATTGAATATATCTATCTAGATCTGTCAATATTAAGCTGTTCAATGTTATTCATGACCGGCGTAACAACAAATAAACATTTGTTTGCTCAAATGTTTTTTCATTTGTTTGCTCCACGTTTATATTTGACTCATTTTCATTTTTTTTTTCTTTTTCCCTCATCGCCAAAAAACGAACAAGCAGAACATAACATTTAACCATGATCCTGGAACATCCGATGACAGTGGACGTGCTTCTGAGCGTTTAACAACGTCATCGGTGGCACAACGTGATCAAGATAGTTCAAGAGATCGATTAAGTGATGTAAGTGTGACCCACAAAAATTCATGCATGCCATTTTCTACAGCATACAATTTATCATACATTCATGTAATCATTTATCACAACATAAAAGAAAAAGAAACAAAATCATCATGTTTCATTCATAATCTTTTTTTTTTCTCTTCTTATTTCACTTGTGCTTCCTTCCATCAAAATGATGACAAAAATAAAAATGTATAAATATCGACAACAGGCGAGTAGTAGATGTAGTTCAGGAAAGGGATATATCGTAAGTATCATCATCATATATTTATTTTCATTGACGATAGACATCAGTACTAACATATTTCTTTCTTTTTTTTGCTCATTCTAGTGTGATAGCGAGGGAGATGATGATAAGGTAAGCAATAAAAATTTATCCCTTCTTATTCATTCAACATTCTCCCTCCATTATTTTCTGCGCCGCTCGGTGCTGACAAAAAAAAGAAAGGCTTTACGATTTTTATTCTGCAAATTAGATTTTTTTTTATTATTCTTGCTGCTTTTTTTTTGTTACTGGCATCCCATAATGTGCTGTAAAGTTGCTTAAGGAACCTTAAAGAAAGACGGCAAAAGATTATTATCATAAAATCCGATCGACAAAATCCTTATGTTATTTCCAATTGTGGTTTCATTCTTTTTTTTTTCATCGTTGTGTGTTGGTATGTGCATGCTGTTGTTCGCATTTATCTTCATCTGCCAATTCGGACAAAAATAAATGGCTAATAGAAAATGAATACATTTCTCTCGAATTTCCTTTTTGCCCGACGATTGAAACTCGATGAGATGTTGATCAATGGCTGGCAGCTCCTGCTCATGCTATTCATCAGTATGTTTGATTTTAGGCTTCCTCTGAAACTAGATATGATATTAAGCTCAGTGCGTATACAGTAGAAAAAAAAAACATTGAAAACAAATTGACAAACAGACATACAAACAACTTATCCACTTTAACCATAGACGCACAAGAAAAAAAAAATAATAAGAAAATAAAACATTCTCAAGATATCTTGAAAGTGCTTTCATTTCGAGAGGGAAAAAATTATTCATTCGTGACACAATACAAGACTAATTGTAATATAATATAAATCCAATATAATTCACTGTCAAAATCTTGGCAACGAAGCCAATAATGCACAAACAACCAAATACAAACAAGACCCGAGGGATCGAAAGATAAACTCTCCATTTAGTTGGAATCTCTGCAAATGATTCCAATTGCAGAGTGCTTGCCAAAAAATAAAAACGCAAAAGACAGCTCAAAATCAAATTCATAATTAATGCCATTAATTGCGAAAATGCCATTTCGGTAAACAAATTTAATCAGTTTAATGCTCATCTTCAATGGAAATGAGTTGCACCAAACGCATTGAGCATACATACATCATGAAAATGGTTTCATATAAAATCAAGTTATAGCACATCAACTCTCTGCAAATAAAGCAAACAAATTAAATTTAATTAATAAAATATTCAGAAAATGATAAATTTCAGCGTCAATTAAATTTCCTTTAATTGTTTAATGGCCTCAACAAATTTTAATGACTGGGTTTTGCGCGGCCAATGTGTGTTGTTGTGAACAAAATTGTCCATAAATTTAGTTAACATCTATTTTTTCTGCCGTCTCATGAATTTAATTGTATGTTACATATATGGCAGTCTCGTTTTACAGTAGCATGACTCCAACACACGATTAATATCATCATGATACACCGATTGAAGAGCAATTTGTCGGTGACGAGGGAGCTTTCGAAAAACACGAAACAAAAGTATTATTTAAAGTGGTCAACACTGTGCAGCCGTCTCTTGTCGAGTGTGTTTCTGTGTGTTCATAGCATTTTACATTATAATTATCACAAATAGTTTCGATTAACATCGGTAGCAATTACCTTCCGGATTGAATGTTGTGTCGAAATTAAATCGATTAATATGCCGGAATGTGATTTCAGTCCATTTATTATACGTATTCTCTCTTTTTTTGTTGGGGCAGACGAGAGGGCGTACAATTGCTGTCCAATAAAATGATAAATATTGACTTCGATTACCTTTGAAAAAAAAAAAATTGCTTAAAGCCCTCAAGACATGTCTTTCTCTCTCTCTCACTCACAAGCGCACTGCAAATTAATTTCCATTTTCTTGTGCTGTTTTGTTTTTTGTGAAATTTTAATTACACCTACCATGGGCAGGAGGGTAAAGGGAAGGGGGGGGAGTTTCATGGGCCCCGTAGGGAAAGCCGCACAAAACGAGAGTAAAGAGCCAAATAAATATATTTTACACGAGTGGAAACAACGATAATGATTATAATTGATTTTTACTGCTTCGGCATTAATATGGCCACGGCTTTAACGAGTAAAACAACCTCATTTAATATTATTATTCATTTTTAATTATTGCGCTAAATTTTCATTCTCGTCTCGTACTCGGGCAAAATTCATGTTTGTTTAAAATGGAGACAAAACTGCTTCGGCTGTTAATATAACGATGCTAAATGATGATAAAAATGTTAATTTTTTTATTTTTTTTAAAACTTTTTTTTTTCTCTTTTTCAATGGATTTTCTAAAGATGGTCAATGGATCGTCAATTGTTTGCCATTGTCGTTGGCGAGATGGTCAATTGGAAGCGGTTTCACTTTAATTGGTGCAAAAATGTTGTTTTTCTTTTGTGTCCCCATCGACACCAAAGCTATATTCAGACACTGTGCGCTGCCCCATCTCATGTTGATGTTAATTTTGTTTCTTTTTTTTATGATTCGGTTGTAAATTTGCCTTTTTTTTATAAACTCTCTGTTTGGTCTCCTCCCGAGATATGCTGACTGCTTGCCTTAAGTGCTCGGTCGTATTTTTTGCGCCCAATTCGACTTGAATGTTATTAGCAATTCAGTATTGTCGAAGAGCTTATATGGTGAGACAGGCGGCGAGCAAGATGACGAAGAACAAGAAGAAGTAGAAAAAGGCATATAAAAATTAATTTTCACATGTTTATAGTCATATAACCATACATTTAAAGACAAATCGATGTACAAGGCAACACTTGTAAAACAACTGCCATGTTTCCTCTCTAGACGTGGATATAAACATACATACAAACAAACAGACTGACGCACGTACACCACAAAAAGACAGAAAACCACTCTCAGCATGTGTATAAATATATTTTTCCTCTACGATGTTGCAGAAAAGGCAGTCAAAAGAAGCAGAAAAAGCGTGCATAAAAGTACATGGCTCGTCACCGACACGACACGGGGGAATATAAATGCTTGTGAGGGTAACAATTTTCCAAAGAGCGAATATAACGATTTGTGGAGAGGTTGTTTTTGTTGAGTCAAGGGTGGGAGAAAAATGGCATAATATCAAAATGGGATTTCATGAAAATGTTCCGCGCTGCTGTTGTACATTCGCAGCATATCCTATGAATTTTAAATTTTGCGCTCGCAGTTATATTGGCACAAAGGAAAAAAAAGTACATCAGCTTTCGGATAACGAAGCGCACGAAAAAAAAAAAAAACAAAATGGGAAAAATTCCTTTTTTCTACCGTTCTGTGTACGTACATGGCAAAAAAAAAACTTTGCTCCTCGTAGTTGTTGTCTTAACAGCGAAAAGAGGAAAAAAAAATGTTAAGAGTCTCTCACTGGTGAGAGAAGTATTGTAAGTGGAGGTTGCGCACAACAGGGAAGAAAAACTCGTTTTCCTCCGTGCTAGACAGTTGTAACGTAGTCAAGTCCGGAGAAAGTTTCCTCGCTTATTTTGAATCCTTGCCAGTTGCTGACAGTAGAAAATTATATAAATAAGTGAATAATATAATTTAAACTAGAAATTAGTTTCTCAAAAACGATCACGAAAAATATAAGAATGTGCTCGCACGTAAGCTCACGAGGAATTGCATAATACATCGATGTGTGTGTAATACATGTGTTAGTTGTGTTGATTCGTTCTTCACAGCAAGACAGTTTCTCTCTCAATCGGAGTCGATCTTTTGTACTGTGCGGTCGCTTTCGCAAAACAGTTTTTTGACAAGTTAAAAGAAAATTACTCTAGAAAAAGTTTATACAGAGACTTTTTTTTTTATTATGTGTATACTCATAAAAAAAAGTGATTCCTGTCGGGGGTGATGAAATATCCAAAGTGATTTCATACGGAAATCTCTGATTAAGTGACGATTTTGACTTCTCAATCACTCGCACAAATTTTCCCCCTCGAAAGATATTTATGGATTACTCGCAACGGGCCATATTTCTGTGTGCCATTATATAAGTCTCACACAACAACTCTCGGCTGCTGGATAACAATGAAATTTTAATATTATTGGATTAATAGTGAAATCAATTGTGGAGTGTATTTGCGCAATCGCTTCGCCAGCGGAGAAGAAACAACACAGAAAAAAAATTTATACGAAAATTAAGGAGCTTTTTTTTCGTGTTTTATAATATAAAAAATTTAAATTGAATTTTTATTCATACAAAAAAAAAATCGAGAGCGAGGCAAAAAAGTTTTTTCTTTTTTAACGACTGTTGGTGTATTTTTGCTGTGCATGTAAAAAAAAATTATACGACGCGCGAGATATATATATATATATAATATACATGTCCACATAATAAAAAAAGCGATTTTTATTGTTATTCAAGGTGCATTTTGTGAATGTGAAGTTTTTATACAAAAAAAAAGAAGATATTGAAATGAAATTATGAAAATTCCTTATCGGATGGAAGAGAAAAAAGTATCAGAGATCAAAAAGCAGAAAGGAGGAGAAAAAAAAAAGTTTTAAACAATTTTTTTTTAATAATAAATTGTGAATGCAAGCATTAAAACCGTACATAGCGAGATCCTGGTGAACAACCAGTGTAATGGGATTAAAATCTTCAGTGGAAACATATTCAAGCAGAAGATTCTCGTATACAAACGACGAGTGATATATACACATAAAACCCAAGGATTGCTGTTTAAAAAGTCGGCAGCCGTTCAACCTTTTTTTTTTTGCTGCTACTGCTGCTTCTGTTGCTCTTGCGTCAAATTAAAAGAGATTAAAAAGTATAATAGGAATAACAGAAGCTTTATAATAATACCACCATCTCTATGACATAGCATCAAGTTAGCAAAAGTCGTAAAAAGCATGCAATGCCGTGAAAATTTGCTCAACGAAGAGAACAGTGCGCTTTATCTAGATCGCAGCTAAATTGTGTATGAGAACAATACTGTCTGTCTGCAAAGTCAGTGAAAACAGGACGGAAAGCATATAGTGCATTAAAGTTTTGCACATCCCTCTTGTTAGTGATTTGTTTAATTTGCTTGCAAATACCCCTGCAAGCAGTTGTCCTTACATTTATTCCATTGGGATTATTTAGTGCCCTTCTTACGAAGGGTGCGATTAACACAATATCAAAATAGCTATTATAGTACGTGTGGAACCTTCCGAGCCCCCGAAGGACCAAGAATCGCAAGGTTCGGGGGGTCCACAGAGTCCGAAAAAACAAACGGACTCAACAACATCAACATCACAAGCGTCGTCGACTGCTGCTGCTGCCACTGCATCAAAGCAGGTAACATGACTCAACCATAAAGTATTTCATCCATAAATATGATGAGATCAAATTTCGTTATGCGAACACCACGAGCATTCTTCAGAATGTTTAATGGTTTAATTGATAGAGTCATGGCAACGGAGATTTATATTTGAACCCTATTAATATATAGATCTAAACTAAATGCAAAGAATCAAAAGGGGTTAATTTGAACAAGCACTTTAGCCCCTCACATAAAGTCGACAACTCGCATGGCACATTATTCAAATACATTTCACAGCCCCTCGAACTTTTCAATGGGAAAAAAATGAATTTGTTCGACAGTAATAATTTTCGTTCCCGAAATGCATTTCAATAACTCGACGCCCGGAGGGACTCTAAAACACATTCATTGTGCGAGTTTACATACTTTAAAAACCAGTAGCACATAACAGAATAATAAAAAAAAGTGAATGAATTAGTAACATTGGTTAAGAGCTGCGTGCTTCTTAAAAATGCTGCTTAGGGTTCTCGGAAATACGCATTCACTCTCTGCGCTTCTATTATGCCGCGCTTAATGTGTGTAATTCAAATATAAATAAACAACAACTGATCGGTATAAATTGTGTATGCAATGCCGAAGGGTAACTCGACTCTTGTGTTATAGCATTCTTTTTCTTCTCATCTTGCAATATCATCGTCGTGGTGTTTATAGTTTTGTCGAGCTCATTGCGGCAATAAGAGCTGTTTGTTGTTGGGTTCATCACAAAGCGCGACTCTCGTATAGATGTTTGTTATCTGATACACATACAATGTACATTAGATGTCTTAACATAAAGGCACTGACACTATAAAGTTGAACGATTTTGTCTTATTTTCAAATGCAAAGCATTTCATTATAATAAAATTGTTAAGAGCAGCTCAAACATGAAAGAACGACTTCACTCTCTACAACTACATAAATAATTTGCAAAGTGAATGAAGTGGCAAAGCAAGAAGAAAAAAAATTGTGAAAACGTAAAGAGATTTGTAATGGCATGAAAAAGAGGAAAAAAAGGAATTCCAATTACTACTTATATGCATTTGGCATTATATTGCAAGAATATGCGGCAAAGAATATGCGCTCGAGCAGAATAAGAAAATCAAAGAATAAGCAAAGCCATCGTTTATTATAACCAAAGGGAGAAAAAAGCACAGTCAAGAAGAAAGAAAGAAAAAAAAAACAATTTAATATTGCAATTCTTGTCTGTTATATTAAATGATTTTTTAAAATACGCGAAAAGAAAACAGAGCGACCATTAAACCGAGAAGAACATGCAAAAAAAAATATATCGCGAATTTATCGTTGCCATATAATACATTTTTGTTCATATATATATTTCAACTTTCATTGTTCAACTCATAATGAATACAAAATATGTGCGGTTGATGTAGCTATTGCAGCTTAGCATAGCCAGATCAAACCTCCTGGTGAGGACTTTGGTGAACAAAAAAGCCCCAACTGCCAACTTACAAATTCACAATTGGTTTTAACGAAATGGCATTCAAGGGGGAAAAAAAAGATTTCGTGTGTATATCTGTTGTAGCGCCTGAAAACATTGACTTGAAGCATCACACTCGATTCATGCACGTTAATATTGAATAAGCAATTCCAAAGAACCACCAAACGGAACAAAACAGCACAAAAATAAAACCGAATCAGAAGAGATTTCATTCGCCAACCTATTGATTATTCCACTCATGTAGCAATATATTACAGCCATTACCATAAAGAGTGTACGTTGTTCTCTTGCCTGTATTTTGAGCTGCTCGATTATAATTTAATAACATTCAAATCACGCAACTATAGTTTTTAAGTATTCGGTGGCAATCATAGAATGCAAATGGGTTTAAATTAATTATAATGTTTTTGGCATTGCAAATTGCTATGCGGCTATTCGCTCTATATGAAAAGTTGCAACATTTTTAACCTCTCTCACTATCTCTGTCTATATGTGCACTCGGCAATTCTACAAATATGCAATTTGCATTGTTCTCAAATAGCTCTAAATGACCATTTAATTCCACATTTTTAATTTAATTGCAAAGATATTGTGAAAATTTGCTAGCTATAGATATAAGAATGGTCATTGCAATGTTTGATATTCCTGCACGAACCCCGCAATTGGCAGAAGCTACAACATTCTTTTTGAACGAATGGAATTTCTGGCCATAATATTCAAGGGCAGTTATTCATTTAATTTAGTCTTCCTTATTGGTCTACTGCTGATGTTTATGCTGCCAAGAGATGGTTGGTCAGTATAGTCTATAAACGGCATGCAAGATGCATCGTCATCGTTTTTTTTTTGTCTGAACACATTGCTCTCTTAAGCATCTCACATAAATAATCATCTTCTGGTTAAAATGGCAAAAAATGCAAAACTTATAAAAAAAAAAAAAACAATTTTCAGTTTTAAAAAAGGCAAACACGTACATAAATGGTATAATTAAAATGATTCGCTTGATACATTTATTTAATGGCGAAGGCAAAAAAAAAGAGGAAAATGACACGAATCGCTGGGACTTGGGGAGAGCTGAATGAGAGCAGTCAAAAGCGCATTTTACGGCGGGCGATGGTGACCGTTTTGTACATTCTGATCATGTCCCGCAATCATCATCAACAATGAATGCCTTTTTTAACAACAAGAAAAAAAAAATAACACACAGTGCGGAATGGACAGAGCTGGAAAGAAATGAATTTTTTATTCAATCCGAGAAACATTTTCGAGCCAAACCAACAGTCAACCCAATAAAAATTTATATTAATTCGATTCGACGAGGTTGCAATAATTTTTTTTTTCATGTCGTTTGTTTAACTCGTTTGGTATTTTTTTTTAGTCGTCGATTGTTTCAGATTCAATTTATTTTTGAGATTTCTTTAACGCTTTGCCATCGTCCAAAGAGTGGTTTCTTTTAAAATTCCGAATGCATCTTAATACTCGGTGCGCGAAATGATATTGTTGTGCGGGATTTTCTTTTCTGTTTTTTGGTTTTTTTTTTTTTCTTTTTTTTGGGTCGCTGTTGAATGGCACAGCACAAATGAAACGCAGGCAACAACGTGAAAAAAGCAGTAAAAATTGAAATCACTTTTTGTGGTGTGTATAATTCTTTTTGGGGGGAAAGGAAAAAAAAAAGAAATATTTATTATTTGTTCAAATAACTCTTGAAACATGCCATATAATAATCTTGGCAGTTCGAGAGTAATAAATTCAATTTGTGTGCGTGACATACAGGCGATGGCATATTTTATCGTCTTTTGATGGCAGCAAAAATGTGTACACAAGAAAATAAAATAAAAAAAATAATAAAATAAAAATTAATGAAATAAACACTGAGAAAATTGCCTCGCGCAGATTGAAACATTTTTATTATTCAATTCTTCATTCGACAAGAAAAAAAAAATTAGTTAAACGAAAATTAATTTTCTCACACCGCAAACAAAAAATGCTGTTGTGCGGTTTTTTCTTGTGTTGATGACTTTTTTATGACACAAGCTCAACTTCAAAACTAGCTAATGAGACCCGTTAATAATGTGTTTTATGTGCAACGACATCGAATGATTTAATTGTTATGCTGTTAAAATTGCATCACTTCCGAATCAATTAAATGCAATGATTAATTTACGATTTGACAAACGGAATCCATGGAGAGAATGTTTACATTGTATGGAATAATAAAAATATAAAAAAAAGACGTCTCCAATGAACGCACACAGCAAATGCAACATTTAATGTCAAAAGATATAAAAGCATCAGAGTTCCTATAAATAACAGACATGAAAAACTTTTTTTTTATTACACAAGTCAAGAATGAAAAATATCTATTTAAACTCTGTTTGAAAAGCTAAATGTGTAAAAAAAAAAAAAAAAATACTAAAAATATTTTCATCTCAAGATTGTTTTTCTTCTTTCCTTTGCTCTCGCTGTCAATTGGCCAAATAACTTATTTTAGTATATATTCATTTTTATTGTTTTTGTCTTTATTGGCCTCGTTGCGTTGGCTCATTGCTGCTCCGGTTTTGACGTGAATGATCTGAGAAGTTTTTTTTTTTTCCTGAAATTTCAACGCAAAATATTTTTCTTTCTTTCTATAAATTTTAATTTTTTTTCTTGCTGTCGTTGAGCGAATATATCTTTTCACAATTCGACAGATAAGCTTTCATCGAGTATATAAAAAATCACTATGCACTGTGAAGAATTTTCAGGCAATAAATCAAGCGTTGAATTGCTAATTTTTCACTTGTCATTTCTCACTGTGAATAGCTCTGAAGAAAAAAAAATTCAAGTTAAAACAAATATCAAAGCGTTTCAGAGGAAATTATAAAAAGATCAGCCAAAAGAAAACACAAATACACTGACACACATCACTTTGTCGTTTCTCTCGAGTTTGAAAATCATTTCAGCGAAACGAAAACGGAAAAAGAGGAAAATGGAATTTGAAGATAAATTTTTCAAATATTTTAATTTAATTCCAATTTTGTTTTTTCTTTCTTGTGGGATTTCAATTTTTTTTTGTCTCTCATTCGCTTTTATTCTGAATGTCGAATGCGCCTTTTTTTCTGTTCATTTAATTTAATTCCCCCTCGGGTCTGTGGCAAATTAAATGACTCTGCTTAAGTAATTTGACTTTGTTAGTAACGATCATTAATTTTCTATAATCTCTTTTCTCACTTTTTTTTCTCATTCCTCTTACTTATTTACTTACTCACTGACTCACTTCTACGTGTGATTGTTTTGGCGTTCATCATCAGGCATCTGATGGAGGATCTACTGCATCGACAGCGGTGGTACCGAGAAAATCAGTTGAAAATTTCCCGACCACTGGATTGCCTCTCAGCAATGGGCCGATGGGCTTGGGAGGCAGTTTAAGTTTGAGTCCTGTACCATCGAACAGCAGTGGCTCAGCCCTTCTTCCTGCACCGAGTCCCGCAGCAGCCGCATTACCCCCGCCTAGCTTACCACCACCTTATACGACCGCAGCGCCTCTGCAGGTAAGATTGCAATTTGAATTCTGTACGCTGCGTGCCGGCTGAATTCAATTTCTCTCCTCGATAACATTCTTTGCTCGATTGCTTTCATTTAACGGGGTCCTATCTGAAATTAATGTCCCAGATGTGTTAAGTGTGGTGCGTGTGTGTGTGAGAGTTTCAATTTGTTATCCAAGTCAAACGTCGCCACGCATTTAATATTACTTCCACTCAATTAATCCGGCAACGTCATCACATTTTACGCATTCATGCATGACATAATTAATGGATTGCGCCTGAAAAAATGTGTATACCATACAATTTAGTTTTCCTCCTTTCCCATTCCTCTTATTCAACATTCTTTTCTTTTACTGCGCTGCCATACTCTGCGGCCATCATAATCAATGTGTAGTAATAATCATATTAAATAAACATTTACAACTGGCGAGTCCATTAAATGAAATAATAACAATAATGCCGCACAATTATAAATAATAAAAAAAAATAAATTTAGCTGAAATAATAATATATCCTTGAATATTTTATTATTATTTTAATAACATCTCTCTTTCGTATCGTATAATATATATACATATATATATTTTTTTTATGGCACAACAACAATAGCATCAACAACAACAGTGCACACACAATAACCAATTTTTTTATTGTTATTATTTTGATACAAAATATAAAAGTTTCAGAGTTGTAAATTAAACCAAAAAAAAAAAAAAAAAAAACATATAAATACACACTCACTTCGCCAACCATTTCTCTTTCATTTTTTTTTTATTATCATGATATTGTGTCAATAAATCTTTTTATTGCTTGCTAACGCTTAACGACATACACTTGAGCCAGAAGAGAGTTAAAGAAATGGTTATAAATGCGTTTGGTTATGCACGATAGGGCGACCGAACTTTATAAGATATAGCAAATGGATGCGAGGGAGAAAATATCCTTTATGACATCTAATAACAGCATATGAATCCCTCCGATATAGAAATTATTGAGCATCAAATGTGCGCGCGTACTCTTCATGATCTTTCCGATTTTCATTGTTAGTAAAAAGCCATAATAAAATGCCGTAAAATGCGTACATATATAAAGTTATCCCCGCCATTAACTGCTTCTGGGCTAATGACAAAGTAAATGATGTCGTAAAAATAAAAATAAAATAAATATAAAAGCGCTCGAGAGATATAAAGATTTTTTTTTCTTGTTTTCAAACGACTGCTCTCAGTTTATTATTTTTTTTTTCTTTCTTCTGTTGTTATTTTTTTTTATTATATAGATCGGATATTTTAGTCTCTGCTCTGTCTTAACTGCCTGTTTTATAATTCATTTTATTTTAATAACCGACACCATAATCATCTGAAACAAACTAGAAAATCTCTTTTTATTCGTTTCTCGCCTCTGCTATTCGACACATTTGCAGCAACAGCCGCCTTCCTGCCCCCCATTTGATGAACAGAAATATCAATTAACACGATGCGCAGCTCGTTTGCATTTTGTGCGCTCGACTTGATGTTCTACGAGGCAAACAAGCAGGGCGCACGGTGTGGAAGTGGGAAATGGCGCAAAATATATAAATTTGCCATAAAATTTTAATTAAATTCCATTAAAAATGTAAATCTATTTTCTACCAAAGCTAACCATCCGAGTTGAGATGCTCGAGAGAACCGAAACACTTGACGAGCTTATTCTTCTCCATCACTGGCATTTTTTTTTCTCTCTGGCTTCATCGTTTCCCATCTTCAATTTGCAATAGACACCGAAAGTAGCGGCGTTTCACTGCTATCGCACAAGTAGGAGTTTGCCATTTTTAAGTGAATTATACACACTGCGGATGAAGAAGTTGTTGAGTTGTGAAAAAAAAAAAACTCCGATGGCAAATTTACGCTTTTTTTGTACTGCTAAAGAGATTTTTTTGCCTTCTTCTTTGCCACCATCGAATGAAGTGCGAGTGCTCGTTGCCAGCAAATGAATTTTTCAATCTGCGAAGTAATTAACAAGTTCCCTAATGGTTGCCTTATTTATGTGCTACAAAATGCTCTTAAGTTATTCACTTTTTATTCATTTTTTTTTTGTCTCCCCACCACTCCTTCACTCGCTTCACTCTCATCGTTCCGCGCTTCAACTCATCATGTCATCTTGAATTTCAGTACAGACAAATTCCCCCCCGAAATGAATGAGAGTTGTTTAAAAAGTTGAAAGGAAAAAAAAAGTCATTAGCTTTAAACAAACAATATATTAAGCGAAGGAAAATTAATTTATTAACTATTTAATTAGTCAAAAAATTAGTTTTTCTTCGCCTCCCATCTTGCTTGTACGCTCGCGTTTTCTGTCATCCTCCTTCCCTCCTCACGCTTTGCTAAAGTCGGAACTGTGCTGTCGGTGTTGCCGTCAAAAGATTTAAAATGATGGCATATTTATTTATTTTATCTCCATCCATTCGTTCACTCGCTGGGATGCTCGAGATGTGCTGTGTAAATTGCTGGCAAAGTGCCATGAATAATACAGAAGAGACATAATATTATTTAAAACGAGTAGTTGAGTTGAGAGATGAGATAAAACGATACTTTTTGGCTTATTTCATTTTCTGCTTTTCAGCGCGATCGTCATCGCTGCGCTTTTTTTTATTATCTCTTGCTGCTATTAAAAAGAACGAGAAAATCGTGTAAAATAATCATTATTATTTATATTTCGAGTTAATTTAATATTATTATGTTGTTTCGACTGATTAATATCTCATCAGCAACACAACACAGCCGGAATGACTCTTAATAATAATAATAGCCATCACACAATAACCAGCGAACGAGTAAAACAGCAGACGGCATATATCAGATACTTAAGATTTTCATATGCGAACGTTTAGTCGTGTGCGCTCGGAGAAGGGGGATCATTCAATTAATTTGTCATGTCAGCGACTTTGCTTTGCAAACATTGAGTTGTTAATTTGAAAACAACTGTCAATTAGGATGACTAAATACATGATACTTGATTTGTCGCCGACGTTTGTAGCATATGCATTGGCAATTTGTAAATTGCGTCACACAATCGTCAAATGCATCCCACGGCATTCATGAGAACAAAATAATACGCTTTGTTTTGTTTTTTTAGCTTGGGTTTTGCTTTTTCAACTCGTTGAATGTCTATTTTGTGTTCACAAGCGATTATATACTTTATTAGCCAATAATGAAATTTAACAACTTAATGATGATGATGGCACGATGGTCATCAAAAGGCACCAAAAAAAAAAAATATATATATATAAGGCTTTGGATGGAAATTAAAGTGTTTGGTTTTATGGTTATACTGCCTCAAGTGCTTACACTCCCATCATATATATTCGCATTAAACTTAAGCCTCTATGATAGTATGTCACAGAGTCATTTCGTTCACTTCACTCTTGAGTCGTTGGATTGAACAGGTTTTGATGACTTACCTTGGAAGTGTATACGCTCTTATGCGTCTTTTTTCTCTCTATCTCTCTTTCACACTCTCTATCTCTCTTGCTCACTTTACAAACATTTCTTGTCTACATACCTCACTCATTCGCCGAAACATTTCTCGAGTGTTTACCGAGTGGGAATAAAAAATAAATATTTCTTGAGTGCAAACATATGATGAAAATAAAAAATCTATATAAACAGTCGACAGAGTTTACAAAGAGCCCCCCAAGTATAATATATGTTAAATAATAATAGAAAAAAATACTCGAATGGAAGGCAAAAAAAATCAACTAGAGAGAAAGAAAGAGAGAGAGAGAGAAGTTTGTTAATAGTCTCACCCCATTGAAAATGAGTAGCTCAAACAAAATGTTATTTATGTTCATTATTAGTATGTTGGTGTCTTGTTAACGAAGAGAATTGTTTGTTCATTGATAATTGATTCAATTCATATTAAAATTTTTTTTTTTTTCGACACCTTCGCGCTAGAAACGAATGTGTGGTTTCTCCATTTATTATAATTTGTCGAGACGTTTTCTTCTTACCTACTACAAAATCGTTATGATCAATCGTTGGTGATAATCAAATCGAATTGCCAGCCAATTTACCAAAATTCCTGATGCCACAGCAAGCTACCATTGTTGGCGATGTTGTCTGATTATTGGCAAAAAAAATTCTTATTTATACTTAAATAACAAAAAAAAAAACCTAACAAGATGATCAAAACCACCGTGAGTTAATTTATTCCAATCGGGACACACCAGACCCGAATAAAGACTTTAACGATTTGCTGATCTTGATAAATTTATAATTCTTTCTCTCTCGCTCATGCAGTGTGGTGTCATAAATTTTTTGAAAAATGCGAAATAAAAATTATGTAAAAAATGGACATAATCAATTTACGCGCGTATAAATTAACTTTTTATTACTCAAACACAGAACTGTTGAAGTAAATTGTGAATATAATAATACACAATATATCGTTTTACAACTCTATATGGCGATTGAAAACACTCCATCTCGCGGGCATAGTCTGTGTTTTTATATTGCCTGGGCATCCATTTAAAAAAAAATCAAGTTTCTTTTATCGACAATGCTATTAGCATAAATTTAAATTACAATTTATTTTTATTACGATTTTTAAGTCGCTTCTCGCCGTTTTGAGAGATAGAGAGTTGGCTCATGCTACGACCGCAGTAACATAATCGTTAAACCACAATTTATCAAATTCATGAACAAGCAAACATTTTACTTGTCAAGTGTTTCTTTCCTTCCTATATTTTTATTTATTACCAAATTATTAAAAGCCCTCCGAAAAAAATAAATAAAAACCAATTCACTATACACGAACAACATACACAAGAGACACGAGGCGGCTGTCGCTTAAGCACCCAGTATTTTATAGCTCAATCAGGCAATTCAAATAACAAACTTGTAAAATCGTAATAAAATTTTCCAAATTTTTTTTTTCCTTCCTTCACAAAGTCACTCTTTCTTTGTTGACTTTCCTTTTTGTATGCTGTTAGCGCTTTTCGGCATTCAATACCACAAAAGTCGAAACATTTTTTTTTTCTTTCGTCATGAAACAGCAACAAAACACTGCCTTCGCCAAAAGTACCGAGTTGGATAATATAATGTTTGTAAATTAATAAATAAAAAGCCAGATAAAGAAAAGTCGTAAAGTGAAAAAAATTAAGATATGCGTGACTTGTAGCCTTCTTGGAAGTTTTGCATTCGTTTCTTTCTTTTTCCTTGCTTCGCTCTATTCTTTTTATTCGCGATCAATTTTGTATATTTTTTTTTTTTCACCATTAATTCAAAATAAGGGAAAACACGAGATAAAATTTATTTTCTGCAAATCGAAGCATTTATAAAGCAGAATTGGCATGCAATAGTCTTTAAGCAGACAATTGGATCGATTTATAATTGTATACATGTTGACTGGTTTTATGTTGGAGTGCTGCGCGAATGCAGAGATAACATGTGACATGAAACGAGCACCAGAGTTCGAATGAATTATTTATGCTTCAATTGCTGTTTATTTAAGTCTCTTAACTTAAACTTTTTTTTCCTTCTTCTTATTTCAGGTCACAAATGAACCGCTCAATACACTCTTGACATCATTACCGAATCATGTAGGTTCAGTGCAAAATAACGGCCAACAACCGAGCACAACAGCTACCATTCCAAATGGTAAATCGTCAGCAGCACAAACAGCTGCTAACAAAATTCCTTCAACATGTACCAGTACGTCGACCAGTGTGTCGTCACCAAACTCCAAGCAATCGATGGTCTCATCGCCAGCCGCCCAGTCACCAGGATCAGTTGCAAACAGTAGCAAAAAGCATTCGCCAACGATATCGAATTTATTAGCCCCAACCACAAGCACAATAACAACATCATCGGCTTCATCCAGCAACAATGGCCTTCCTGCCCCAATTTCAATATCAAATGTTACCGCAGTACCATCGCCGGTTTCATCGACGTCATCATTATCATCGATATCAATGCCATCACGATTGGGATCATCAACTCCACCAGTTTTGCCAGTATCAACGTCATCGAGTTCAAGTCATTCGAATACTCAAATAACAACAACATCTGCATCAATAAATCCATCGGTGCCTGTTGTGAATACATCAATTGCACAGTCATTGCCGCACTCTGGAATTGACACTAATAGTCAGTCAATTCCAGTAACAAGTAATGCTCCAACACCAATTCTTGCGTCACCGGCATCATTAGCTCTGCAACAACCGTCGCTCAACGGACCATCTGGTATGCCGCCATTAATGGGCCTAGGTGGTTTAGGTCCATTAGGTCATCCATTGGCTCCACCATATCGCTCAATGTATCCTGGATACTCGCCATTATATTCACCATATGGACTTCATCCCTACGGATTACCGCCATCAGCAATCCCATCACCAGCATTATCACCACGTACTGCAGATTCTCGACGTGATTCACCTCTAGTATTATCAAAACCTGTTCGACCAGTAACTCCAAATTCTAGTAATAATGTTCCACTAACACCACAGTCATCAAGCAACACTACAACGACCGGACCAAACTCATTCATTTCATCGGTTCCTGGAGGATCAAATAACTCGCCACGAAGCTACAGCCCATCGACAAGAGAAAGAGATAATTTTAGGTATGTGCAATCAACACTATATTGAAAACTATTTAATTCATTAATATTCTTCTTACGATTTCAGTGTAAGTAGTTTATCAGCAAAGTCATCGGCATCAACGCCTGGTTCTTCTGTGATACCATTTAACAATGCTGGGCCACAACCGCCATCACTAACGGGTCAATCGCCAACGTCTGGTAACACATCGTCTCTTTTAACACCTTACAATACGGCTCTAGGAGCTTCTATGGTTTCGTCGGCAAACACGTATCCAATCTCTAGTCTAGCATATCCAAAAACCACAAGCTTAGTGCCGCCACCATCGGCATGGCCTCCAATTTCAAGTGCATCTTCATTACCTGCGTCAAGCATACAAGGTTCATCATTAAATCGGCCAACGCCGCCAGCACAAACAGCCCCAGGGGTCCCATATGGATCATCGCCTTTGTTTACTGCCCCATTACCACCTCCAGCTGTGCCAACCACTGTTTCATCTGCTCCGCACCCATTTTCAGCCGAGTCATTACTAACCAATAAACGTAAGTTATCATTTGTTTGGAAATAACAGGCGTCAAATAATCTCATTGCTTACATTTTTATTTATTATAGCCGACCAAACAGACCTTCTACGAAGAGAATTGGATAATAGATTTTTGGATAGGAGTGGGTTGAACCCACCACAAATATCTATATCGACGGCTGGTCCACAGTCAAGTCCAGCTCAGGGACTGGTGACGAGTTCAGCAACAACACCTGGTGGGCAGACACAAACACAATCGACGCCACCTGGAAGCTCAGCTTCAGGGCAGTCACCGAATGTTCCGTTCTTGAGACAGGAACTTCATCATCACCAGCATCAGCATACACATTTGCATCAACATCAACACCAGCATCAATCTTTAATACCAGCAGCACCAAGTGCTTCTCTCTTCCCACCGCCACTATTTAAGGATATTCCGAAAATTGGTGCAGTCGATTCACCATTTTACAGAACGGGTCCAGCACTTGTTGGAATGCCACCGTATCCTTATCCAAATGGATATCCTGGTTTAAGTGGGCCAACGCAATTTGTGCCTCCTAGTCATTTGCCATCATTCGTACCCAAGGTAAATTACAAAATGTTAATCTTGATTGAACATTAACATCATAATCGGAATTGCTTGTTTATATAATTCATTTTCGATAGTCATCCATTAACTCAAATCATATACATTTTCTCTATTGACCAATATACATAAAATATACTTCACCATAATATAATATATCAGAATTGTTTACAAGTTAATGAATATTTATATTTATTTGATGTTGTTTCTTTTTTTTTCGTATTTACTTTCATGTAATAATCCATAATTTACACAAAATCATCATCGCACAAACATTTCCAAAAACACGCACACTCGAAATCTCACTATTAAAACCCATTTAATAATTCAGCAGCAAGGTCCACCAGCCGTAGTTGATCCCACAAAACCCAAACAAGTGGTAGGTTTATGTTGTTTGTTATTATTATTTTTTAATTATATTTACATACATGTTATGGAAATTGCTGCTGGGGAATGAAAAAAAAAATACATTTTCAATCATTTTATTATCATAAATAATTTTTTTTTTCGGGAAACCACGCACAGATGGTTAAGCAACACGATTTAATTTTAATATTTATTCTCTATTTACTAGAAAACGGGTCGATGGAATGCAATGCATGTGAGAATAGCGTGGGAAATTTACCACCATCAGGCGAAACAAAATCCTGAAAAGGCAAGTTCAGCGGGCGGTGTAAAGCCCGAAAGTATGCTTAGACCAAACATGTATCCGCCACCACCATCGCCGAGTGTGAGGCCGCATGATTTGCCGCCAACTCCTCAAGGATTTCCCAATGTTGGACCGGGAATGCCTGGACGACCGTTCGATCCAATGTCAGCAAATTTCTTAACCTCACAAGCGAATCATTTAGGTACGCAATCAGCAACTCAATCGGTTTTCGAAATGTATTTTAATATTTAATTTACAGGAGTTTCTCCTTTCGGCCGATATGCTTCACCGTTTGCATCCCCATTTGGTGGTTTATCACCGTACGCACGTGAGCTTCAGCTCGGAGGACCATTACATGATCCTTGGAGAAAGTAGGTTCTATTTTGATGTTTGAATTCTTCAAAACTAATCTGCGATTAAATGCATTTCAGTAGCCTTAGCAGAGTAGGAGCTTATCCACCGCCGCCTTCACCAATGAGTGGGTGGTCACTGAAACCTGACCCCGAGGTAGCTCGCCGTGAAGCTGAAGAACGCGAAAGACAATTGCGGGAGCGTGATGAGCGTGAAAGACAACGACGTGAGCGCGAGGAAAAATTGAAAAGGGAGCAACAAGAAAGAGAAGAAAAACTTCGAAAGGAGCAGCAAGAAAGGGAGCAACGAGAACGCGAAAGGGAGCGTAAAGAAAAAGAAAGAAGGGAAATGGAGAGACGCGAAATGGAACGAGAACGAATGCTACAACAACAGAGACTTAATGAAAGTTCCAAAGCTATCAGAGATCGTTCACCTCTTCGTAATGGCGACAGTGATATAAGAATAAAAGAGGAACCAAGAAAAGAAGAGGCGGAGATGATGATGAGGGCAGCTGATCAAAGATATCATCAATCGATAGCTTGGCAAATGGCAGGAAGGCATCCGGCACATATGTTACCACCGCACTTATCACGTGCTGGAATGCTTCCACAAGGAATGGTTGGTATACCTCATTATGCGCCAACAGGACCACCTGGATGGCCTTCACCACTTGACCATTATCGTGATTATCGATTCGATCCAATGCTACGCTCATATCCAATGACAAATCCGATGCTTGATGCAATGAGAGTCGAAGAAGCGAAAGCTTATGCGGCAGCATCGGCTCATTATCGAAATAAAGATCCAAGTCCAATTCCACAACAAGGACATCCGCCACCAGTGCCATCACCTCATCATCGAATGCCTCCAGGACAATTGAAACCACCCTCGGGAGGACCTCAACCTGGACAACCCTCATCAGTGGGTATGCTTCCAAATGATATGCACAAAAAAGAAGACGGATCACGATGATAAAAGCTTTAATTTTACAAAATGATACATAAATATCCTTCAGACGTCTTTGACATGACTCATTTGAATCTCAAAATTTTGAAATTCATTTGATTGAATTTCGACAAACAAAAAGCAAAGCGAAATACACAAATACTGGTGATACATTTAAATGATGATTTTTAAATGAAATCTAATGCAAGGTGACACACACACACAAAACGCGATTCATAACAAATCAAAGTATTTTTTCTAAGGGACATTTTTTTCTTGGAAAATTAATGATTTCCCAATTAAAGTCCCAAATGTTAATTAAATATTTGTACATTACTGACAATGTTCAGATGTCGCCGAGATTCTCAATGGCTTTTTTCATTGATCCAACACAAACTCATTGACTTTAGCATTGTCGTATAGAACTCTTTCAATAACTAAATGAATTGTATTAAAGAAAAAAAAATTAGTGATACACATTAAATAAATTATTTAGCAATTTCATTAGAGACTCATTTTTAAGTTAAAAAAAAATCTAAACATAAATTTATAACTGTAAATAGAGAGAAAAGAAAAAAAAAAACATTGTAAAGTAATTCTTAGCAAATGGCCAATAATTGTGTTTTACACAATGAAAAAAGAAGTAAAAAAAAATCCAAGTAAAGAAATTTGATTTAGCTTCAAATCATTTGAGTAAGTAGAAAATCGATTTTCCTTCTGGACACTAATAAATGTCCGGCGCGCTTCACAACGTTTTTTGTCAATTTTTATTTGCATTAATTGTGAAAACAATGAAAAAGGAATGTGTAAAATTTTAATTTTTGATTTTATGATGAATGAAACATAACACAAACGTCAGTCATTCAAATAAAAAAGAAAAAGTGAATTGGAAAAGCAATTTTTATGAAAATTTTTATACAGCTAATCATTACAACAGCAACTCTCTGTTCAACTCACGGTTTTCCAGACAAATACGACAAGTCGTTGCTAGGATCTTATACTAATTTTTCCTTTTTTGAGCACAAAAACAAGGGATTAAAAAAAAAGAAATGAAATGAAACCATTTAGGTATAATAAAGTGTAAAAAGTTTACCATTTAAATAACAAACAAACCGAAAGAGCAAACAGAGAAATCCATTTTATATTTGATATTTTGAAGAAATGAAATACAAAAAAAAAAACTTTTAATGCAAATTAAAAACTTTGAAAACTTATAAGAGGAAGAAAAATACTTATAGCTACTTAAGAAACTTATTCTTTATGTAATTTTGAAGCAAGACGTCTAGTGGCAAATAAGAAATTAAAGTGAAATGATGAGAGAAACATGTTCCCATTCAGTTTACAAATTCATTTCGAATCCTTCACTTTTTATTTGTAAAGCAATCTAAATAAATTAATTTTTCAAATTTGTACAGAGCTCTGGAGTAGTTGTAAAATGATGTTATTTGCGTTATACTCTCCGCGCCAACAATACCATCTACACCCTTAAATTATGACATAAAGGGTGCCCTCCCCCAACCTTTTATTATCTATCAGCTGGTTAAAAAGAAAACTTAGTTTCCACTTTAGTTACAAAACAATTTGAAAAGAAAATTTCTCTCAATAACAGTGGAAGGAAAATCTACTTAGATGTAAGAACTTAAAAAAAGGAAACATCCTTTGAAAAAAATAAATTTGTAATTTATTATTTTTTCTAAACACAAAAGTGGACGCAACAACAATTGTGCGAAAGAAACTGAAAATATAAAATTAAATGAAAATGAAATCAATCGAAATTGTATTTTAACGACTAAAACGGTTTTTTTTTAGACACGTGGGAAACATCAACATCGAGGAAGGAACACTAAAGTTTTACATTTTTATTTTTTAGGAAACTTTGATGGAGTCAACAGTCACAGAGATAATAAAAAAAAATGTTTACTTTTATTTCGGGAAACTTTCTTTTACAACTTTTCTTAAAGTTTATAAATATTCTGAGAACATAGAACTTCTTTATTACTACATATTAAGTAGTCTATGTTTGAGAATGTTCAAAATATAGTTGCATGATTAATAATCTTCATAGCCAGGCATTGGGAAGCTCACACTGAAGCTTTCAACATCATCGCGCAATGTCTTAATTTGGTCTGCAAATTTATTATGACAAGCATCTTTGAAATCAATCAGTTTTGGTCCTGAAATCTTGGCAATTTCCTTTGAAAGCTCTAAACCGCGATGAATAAATGCGACTACCTGATCGATGTCCTTTTCAACTAAGCCTCTCGTAGTTAGAGCTGGTGTTCCCAAACGAATGCCTGATGGATTGAGGGCTGATTTATCGCCTGGAACTGTGTTCTTGTTACAAGCAATTGAAATTTCCTCCAAAATGTATTCAGCTCTTGCACCGGTGATACTATTTGGACGCAAATCAACGAGTACCAAATGAATATCAGTTCCACCAGCAGCAATTGTATAGCCTTTATCCATTAGTCCTTTGCACAAACGTTGTGCATTCTTCACTACTTGCTCTTGATAATCCTTAAATTCAGGTAACTGAGCTTGTTTCATTGCCGTTGCAATGCCAGCAATTGCATGATTATGTGGGCCACCCTGAAGTGCTGGAAACACGGCTTGATTAATTCGCGTTTCCAAATCGTACAACACCTTATCGCCATTCGCCTTAACCTGACGAACACCTTTACGGTAAAAGATAATTCCTGCGCGTGGTCCTCTCAACGTTTTGTGCGTTGTTGTGCTAACAACATCAGCATATTCAAATGGACTCGGAATAATTTTGGCAGCAACAAGACCCGAAATGTGTGCCATATCAGCAAATAGATAAGCGCTATTTTTATCAGCAATTTCGCGGAATCGTTTGTAGTCCAAGCATCGGCTGTAGCACGAAACACCAGCAATGATGACCTTTGGCTTAAACAAACGTGCGGTCTCATCAAGCTTATCATAATCAATGATGCCTGTTATTGGATTGACTTTGTATGGCATTGACTCGAAGAAAATGGAAGTAGCTGAGATGCGTTTTGTTGGTGTCATAAAACCGTGCGTCAAATGTCCACCGTCAGGTAAATCGAGACCCATTATACGATCGTGCGGTTGACAAAGGGCTGTGTAGACGGCAAAGTTTGCCGGTGATCCTGAATAAGGCTGAACATTGACGCCCCACAACTCTGGATCTAAGTTGTATGTCTCTAGGGCACGTTGTTGTGCTAGAACCTCAATTTCGTCAATGAATTGATTGCCGCCATAATATCTGCAAGAATAATAAGTTAATTGAATAACAATGGAGCACTTAAATTTACCTCTGGCCGGGCATGCCTTCAGAATATTTATTGTGTAAACAAGAGCTGAGACATTGCAGTACCGATAGGCTGGTAAAGTTCTCGCTAGCAATCATCTCAAGTCCGCGCAACTGTCGTTGCTTTTCCTTACGAATCATTCCCATGAGTTCAGGATCTGAATCCCAGAGATTCTGATGTAAAATCTTAGCGCTTCCTGACATTGTCTGCGAATTGTTAATTAAAGGTTAAACACTGGAATGTGTCTGCCAATGGCAACGAATAATATGCAACTGATCATGTTGGACAAGCGATGAGAGCAGAATAATTCTCTCTGTCTTCGTTAGTGTTGTTGTTTTATTCTCTCTCGACACAATTTTTGAACCTTGTTTTGAACAAAAGCAAATGATTATTATTTTTGTGATAACCCCCGCAATGTATGATGTCCGATTCTTTGCATGAGTTCTACGTTATCAGCTGTCAGTCGACTTGTTTTGCCAAATAATTAAAAACATGCGAAATAGACTCACTCGAATTGATAACGTTTGTTTTGATGAAAATGCTCTAAAAATCCTCGTTGCGGTCAATTGGATGTGCCTTGACATTATCAAATGTTCTTTCACGTCTGGCAATATCTTTAAGCACCAGCAGACAATTAATCACAACCGTGCCGAATGAAACCCAGTCTATGAATGAAATGAGTGAGCTAAAATATTTTGATGAGGCAGCATCGATAACCTTCCTGAACTTCTGAAACATAAAAATATTTCTTGTGGAGGATGATATGAAGGAATCAATAAGATGAAAATCATAACTTTTTATGTGTTGTTTGACGAATCATTTATTTACTCATTTTTTGACAATTTCTAAATCGCGCGAGAAAAGTATTTTTCATAATTTTAAATTGGGATATCCAACCACTTGACGGCTTGGCGGGCTCGAGATGGTTCAATCGGCATGATAGATTTGAATTTACTCAGCAGCCTTCACAAGGGCTTCTGCAACTTCAACAGCAATAGAAGCTTCAGCAATTGCCTAAAAAAAAATAAGGTGAATTGAACTCAATTTTATAAAAATGCTGCTTGTAACGCAAAATACCTTATCGGTGGAAGCTGATCCTAATTCGCTTTTGGACTGTGCTAAGACTTCACGAGCTGCTGACAAATCGATGTTCTCTACGGGATGAGCTTCTTCAGCCAGCACTTGCACTGATGAATCTTCATTGACTGTAATGGTTCCACTAGACACGAAAACCTTTGTTTGTGTACCATCACTCTCGTAAACTGTCACAACTCCGGGCTTCAGTACCGCGAGCGTTGGAACGTGCTTCGGAAGAATACCGAATGCGCCGCTGAATGATGGAACATCAACTTGTCTCACATTGGCGCTGTCGTAGAACACTTTATTGGCGGCTGCCAAGGTAAAGCTCATTTCGTCAGCGTATCCCCGCGACTGGATGGCACGAAGGCTACGAGCTGACAGCATACGAGCACCACGCAATGCAAATGACATGTTGATTGGCAATCTAAAATTGAAATGAATTCATTAAAATTGTGAAAAAATGATTGTGTAACATTTGATGAGCCGAATAAATGAAAATGGGCATTTTTCACGAGAAGTTCCATTCAGTGAAGCACAATTTGTTGTTGCCGATGTGACTTAGGTGCTGTCATTTTCAATGATTGACTTAAAAGTATTAACAAGTTGTTTTCATACCTAGAAACTTCAATTTAATTCGCAAAACTTATATAGGATCGCAACCAGTGTTTTGGAACAAAACTGCTTTCGATAAACTGAGAGGGGCTTGAAACTTTGTATATTTTGAGTACTATGCCAACTCTCATATTCTTATTTTTGAAAGCTAACGAAGCTGACGAAATATTTCTTTCAATCATGATCAGTTTAGTTATCAGTTATTGAGAATCGAATCGTTCCAAAATTGGAGTTCTACTAATTACAAATTGAATTATGTCATTTAGAAAAAGAAAATTTTTCAAAGAAAATTTCTGTTTTTGCTTGGCAGGGTTTAAAAGGAAAACATTTTAAATTTTGAAAGTATTGGAAAGAGAAAAGAAACCACCAACTGCAAATATAATTGACACATGTTTTAAAGATATAAATATTAATTTTCAATGAAATTACCGTCAGTTACTATCGAGAGCTAAAAATAAAATTATCTTTCCTTACAAGATGTTGCAGCTTAAGTAAGTTTCACAGAAATGTTGGCGAGTAGAATGCATTATCTGAGACCTTTTTCCACAGATTATTATTAGTTGCTTGCGCAACTATAGTTATGCCAATTACAAGCGGGGCACGCATACATTGCATCTTCGAAACGCTAAATGGTGCTTATGGTTGTTCTGCAGAAACAATTGATAACGTTACTAGCCAAAATGAGGAAGTAACAATAGAAGGATTACATTTGGTTGGTTTTGGAGATATTGACGTAAATTTCATCACATTTTATCAAAGCGTCGTCAATTATATTCCCACTCGGATGTTCAATATCTTTCCGAGTACCTCATTGTTCAAACTTCAAGATTCCGCCCTTCACACATTAACAACTGATGCCTTCATCGGGTGCTCAAGTATGCATGCAATTACTATATCGCAAAACTCATTCCCAAATGTCGCAGCTGGATTCGCTCAATCATGTATCACCACAAAAATTATTGATTTCTCTTTCAACGAAATTCAAACCGTTGACAAAGATGCTTTCACAGGATTGACAAAGCTTACTTCTATCGATCTCTCTAACAATAGAATTGCTTATGTTCATCCAGAAACATTCGAAAAAACACCATCAATGAGAACAATTTTATTACAAACAAACCAAATTTCAACCCTACATCCCGCCACATTTTCTGGTATGAAAAAATTGTCGGACATTGATTTGTCTTATAATAAGCTGATACACTTTCCCAAACTGAACCTAAGTGGAAGTGAAGGACTGACCAATTTAAACTTGCAATGGAATCTTATTTCATCAATTGACCCAGAATTTACTTTTCCACCATCATCAGCACAACCCAAGTGGAATTTAAAATTGATCGATAATACTTGTGTGAATCAAAATTTTGATAAAAACAACAACTTTGCTCCGAGTAAGGTTCCATTATGCTACATTCTCACAACCACGACACTCACCGCAACAACAACGACATTCGCCTCAACAACAACGACAGACGCAATAACAACAACGGCAGACGCCGCAACAACAACGACGGACGCAGCAATAACCACGACAAATGATGCAACAACAACAACAGACGCTATAACAACAACGACAGACGCCGCAACAACAACAATAACGGACGCAGCAACAACCACGACAAATGATGCAACAACAACAGACGCCATAACAACAACGACAGACGCCGCAACAACCACGACAGTAACGTCAGCAACTATAACAGACGCTGCAGCAACAACGACAGACGCTGCAACAGACGCCGCAACAACGACATTCGTTCCTGCAACAACCACGACATGGGCCGAAACGACCACGAAAATCACAAAAGATTATGGAATTTGTCGTTCGGATGCGCTTTGCCACTATCTTTTCGATTACAGGGAAACATACACATGCGTATTAAAGAATGTTGCATATGTCTTATCTTCGATTGCTGGTGTTCATGAGGATGGTTATGGGGATTTGGATGTCGTCAGTTTATATTTTGTAAGCTCGCAATTGGTTAGAATTCCACGGATAATTTTTGATAAATTCCCCAACTTGGATTTCTTATCCGCATCTGAAACTGGATTAACTGTTCTTAATGATGACATTTTTGAAGATTGTGGCATTCTGAAAGAGCTGGATGTGAGCAACAATCAAATCAGACGCATAAATTATTCATCCTTGCTGAAATGTAAATCGCTGCAATGGCTGAATGTGACTGGTAACAATCTAAAGATGATCACGAATAATTAATCAAATTGATCACTTCTTCAAAGTACATCCAAATTTGCATCATATCACATTGACATTCCGAACATTTCTAAATCTCCCGTAAGAAACAGCTGCGGCAAACGAACCAAAACATAAGCCGCAAGCAACCTGCAATTCGCCGGGAACCTGTAAAATTATTTTTTAAATTAAAATAATTTTTAAAAGCAAATATGGAAAGTGTGTTTAATACCTTCAGAAAAGTAAATATTTTTTGCATTCATTTCAGTTCACATCAGCTAGCTGCAGAATTTTCAATTCGACTTTATTGACAATGAAGATAAAGTCATAAACAAAGAAACTGAAAATATTTTGGCAATGTTGTTCACGTGTCATATCAAGTTGGAAACAGAAAAATAATTTTTATCGTACATTTTAATATATTTATCTAATTAAAAAAAATCTAATTTACATCATCTTAAGTAAATTTCGAGAGAAATCGGCGATGTAGGAAAAAATTATTTCCCTCGGAATCAGATCGTTTAATACTGTTTAGTAATATTTAATAGAAAGTATTGGAAATAAATAAATGCACTGCTGATATATTTTACCATTTGCAACTCAGCCACATGTTATTACGTATCCCGTTAAAACGATATAAATATCAATTTTCATTGAAATTAACATCAGTTTCTATTGAGAATTTAAAATAAAAGTATCTTTCTTTTCAAGATGTTGCCCATTAAGTAAGTTCCTCAGAAGTATTGGCAAGTAGAATACATTATCTTAGACTTCTTTTCCACAGACTGTTAGTTGCTTGTGCAATATTCACTGCAATACCAATTGCAAGCGGGGCGATCATACATTGCGATTATGCAAAGGAAATTACTGGTTACGTATGTGCTGCACAAACAATTGATAACGTTACTATGCAAAATGAGATAATAACAATTGAAGGAACGCATGTAGATGGTTTTGGAAACACTGACGTAAAAGTAATCAGGTTCCTCGTAAGCGTCCTCAATTATGTTCCCACTCAGATGCTCACAATTTTTCCTAGTGTAACAGAGTTCCAAGTTAGACGTTCTTCCCTTCACACTTTAACAACTGATGCTTTCATCGATTGCTTAAATTTAAATATAATTAGTTTAGTGGAAAACTCATTCCCAAATGTCGCAGCTGGATTCGCTCAGTCATGTATCAACACAGAATATGTTGATTTCCTTTCAAATGAAATTCAAACTGTTGACAAAAATGCTTTCACAGGATTGACCAAGCTTGCTTCTATCGGTTTACATAACAATAATATTACTTATATTGACCCAGATACATTCAAGAAGACACCAGCAATAGCAGGTATTATATTGGGAAGGAATCAAATCACAACTCTACATCCCGACACATTTTCTGGTCTGAGCAAATTGATTTCAGTCAACATGGAAGAAAATAAGCTGACGTACCTTCCCAAACTTAACTTGAGTGGAACCGAAAACCTGAGCAACCTAAATTTACAAATGAACCTTATTGCATCAATTGATCCAGACTTTACTTTCCAACCACCAGCAACAGCGCCCAAGTGGATTTTAAACCTGTTGGATAACATTTGTGTAAATGAAAATTTTAATTCTGGAAACGAATTTACTCTGAGTAAAATTTCATCGTGCATCTCTATTACAACCACGACAGAAGCTGTAACGACCACGACAGCCGCTGTAACAACCACGACAGTTGCCACAACAATAAAAGCAGAAGGATCTGGAACTTGTCCATCAGATGGAGCTTGCCGCTACATGTTAGATTACAAGAAAAAATACACTTGTGTTTTAGAAAATGTTGCATATATATTATCTTCGATTGCTGGCGTTCACGAGGATGGTTTCAGTGATTTGGATGTCGCCAAATTATATTTTGTAAACTCCCAATTGGTTAAAGTTCCTCGCATAATTTTTGATAAATTTCCAAACTTGGAATTCTTATCTGTGACTGAAACTGGCTTAACGGTAATTAATGATGACACGTTTGAAGTTTGCGGTATTTTGAAGGAGTTGGATGCAAGCAACAATCAAATAGCTCGGATCAATTATTCATCCTTGCTAAAGTGTCAATCGTTGCAATGGTTGGATCTGACTGGAAACAATGCAACAATAATGATTATGCATAATTAACTCTTGTCTTCTCGAAAATTCATTGAAATTTGCAGCATTTCGTATTGAAGTGAATAACCATCCAGCTCTCCCACAAAAAATAAATTTTTAATGTCGCAGTTTTCTGACTACAGTGAATACGAACGACATCGAAGAAGGAAAGCTGTTTGCAGATTTTCAGATTTTATTTTCTTAAATAAAAACTTTCTTCATTCGTGAAGTTCACTCCTTAAAACCGATTTTTCGATAAAAATTCTAAACCAAATATAAAGACTAACTAAATCGAAATACTATCACAATTCAAAACATTAAGTAAATGAAAATTTTCTTGTATAATACCAATCAGATTCAAATTGTATATATTTGCTCTTATTTATGATGGACGACAACAAAATCATTTTATAATTGGAATAGTTAGCGTTATTAACGAGAAAGAGAAAATTATCAATAATTAATGAAGATGTGTAATTTCAGACAGACAGGTGCTTTTCCAATAGCTCGTTTTCAAATTCAAATAATTTTTAAAAGCAAATATAGAAAATGTGTTTTATACCTTAAGAAAAGTAAATATTTTTTGCAATTTTTCATTTGACCAAATTCATCTCTGCTCGAAATTTTTGACAGTTTGCACATAAAATAAGCAAAATTGTTGAGGTTTCGTTTGCCGTGGATAACAACAGTAACCGTTTTATTGTTTTTGATTGCCTCTTCCGATATGTTTGTTAAGGATTCTTCCAGATTTTTTTAAATTTCTAACGTTTTCATTTAAACGTTTTCAAATAACGTCACGTGGACATAGTGTTCATTTGGGATTTTTAAAGTTTTTCTCTCTGGCGCTCTCTCAAAACACTCTCAAAATATGTTCTTTCTTTTCCTCTTCAATTATTGAAAGGTATGTAATTCGGTCCCGTAATTTGCGCTTTAATTAAAGTAAACCCGAATTAAATTAAACGGAAAACTATCACAACTTGTGAGCAACATGTTCTCACACAAAACCAAAGAGAAATATCATCTCTAAAGTCAGATTTACGACAAGAATTTAATAAAAATTATTTGGTGTGTGGTTCAGTGTTTTTCTAGGTTATCTTTTTGTATGGAGTCCGCTAAAATGTTCCTTAGAATCGACCAAAATTAATTAATATAATAACTAATAGAATTTTTTTTCGTTTGTTTCGTTTTAGGTGAATAATAATTTGTCAGAATGGTAAGTGTGGAACCGAAAATTGCTAGAGAATTAGCGAAGCTCACGATGTTTATGTTGTTTTTCACTTCCAGACAAAGGGTACTTCAAGCTTTGGAAAGCGCCGCAATAAGACCCATACATTGTGTCGCCGTTGCGGTCGCTCATCGTATCACATCCAGAAGTCGACATGTTCGCAGTGTGGTTATCCAGCTGCTAAGACCCGTTCATGTAAGTTTGTAGTTTCATTGAGTTCCCCAGTATCTGCATTAAAATCATCCTCATTCATTTTAGATAACTGGTCGGTCAAGGCCAAGAGAAGGAAGACCACTGGAACTGGTCGATGCCGTTATTTGAAAGTGGTTCGTCGTCGCTTCCGCAATGGATTCCGTGAAGGCACCCAAGCTAAGCCACGCAAGGCCAAGGCATAAAACATTCTGGCACCAAAATAAAGCTATTCATCTCGGATCACCAGAAATGAACGTCGCAACAACAAACATTTGTGTTTTTGATTTAAAGAATCAATAAAATCAACATTCTTATCAAGATAAAAAAAAACATTGGAAATAGTTCTCATTGCGTGAAATGTAAGCAATTTCAATGACAGTTTCAGATTGCTCTTAATATGCTGGTGAGAATTTTGCAAAGTGATGACTAAGATGATGATTCTCTCGTGGAAATGTTACTGATATTAAACATTCTCAGTATTGTGATACTGCATCCTGACACGATCCAGTGGAAAAATCGCTTTTCCAAATTTGTTGGAAAGTTGTGCAAATCTCACTTGCCCTCATTCCATTATTCAGCGCGCTAAACCGGCACCAGCAATAATAATAATTTTATTCCCACTTTTTTTCTTGCTGTACTCCTGCTTCACGTTTATGGACTTTCATGTCCCGCTTTTTTTATGTAATTTCTTCTGCCGGATAATCTTTTATTACCATTTATGAGGATTATTCTTTTCCTACGGAACCTCCCTCTCGTACTCATCGCAAGCTCAATGCCTGAAAGAATGGTGGTGGATTTATTGTTTATGCTCCCTCGGCGGCCAAAGCTTCATTAAAATGATGATGAATGAACTTTAAGCATGAAATGGAATAAAGTTTGAAAATAAAACAGACGATAGCGGTATAGTTTCAAGACCATTAAGATGTGGATGACGGGCGTAAAAGTAATTTAAATAAAAGCCCCCGCAGACATCATAAATTTAATACAAAATCGAGCATCGAATCGCTCTTCGCCATAATGCACCATTGTGCGCTTTGCACCATTTTATGTCCGCTTCATTGTGCAAACAGGTGCTGCACTGGAGTAACATTAAAATTACATTTTTGCATTTTAAAGCGTGCAACATTCTACACTTTCCCGTATCAAGCTGTAACCTTGTAGCAAGCATGCTAAATATAATCTTTGTTTAATCCTCCAATTCCTATTTGAATGTTCCATCATATTTCCATAACAATTGTTTGAATGTATGCAGTTCAAAAGGGGTCGCTGATCATCAAGTTCTTTGCCATTTGTTTCGAATAGTAAATTTAGCAGAAGGTTGATTGTATTAGAATAAAAATAAATTTATGCTACAAAAATATTATTTCTCATTACGAGTTTTTTTTCGTCTTCGCCTTATGAATGTGCATCGTCAGGTCAGACGTCTTGCATTAATGCTTCATGCTATGTTATTCTTTCTAATATTTTTTTTTGCTCGTCCCAAATGTTGTCCTTTTACTATGAATGATGTCACCACATAATAATTGAACTGATTAAGTTGCAAACGTGTGTGACGCCATTGCACAATTTCGTCTAATGCTCATGAGCATCATAAAAGAAGCATGAAAAAATTTTATTCATGACATGGGCAACATATCGTTTACACATGTTACCATTTATCCCATCGGAAAAATATTCCTTCGGAAAATATGTTAGAAACTGTGAAAAATTAAAGAAATAAAAAATATTGGAAAGGATTTTTTTTCTTCTTTCTCTTTGTTGATGTTTTTGTTTTACTTCAAAGACTTTCGCGGAATTAATTATGTTGTACCTCGTAAGTAGTTAATAATTAAAGCAAATAACACAAAAGAAAATGTTTTTGCGGGTTTTCCAACTAAAAGCTTTTATAACAAATGCCTAACAAATGCAACATTTATCGAAAGCACACTTCAAAGGCGCCCTACACAAATAAACTCTCCGCTTTTTGACTCTCTACTTACTCAACTAGAGCTTTGTGTACACTGTTTACTAATTGAGGGGACGCTTTTATCGCTGCATACCGTCAATTTTAAACAGCATCAAAATGAATAAGGAAATAAAAACGTCATCAAAATTTCCACACATAATTTTCACTTTGTATATTCACTTCCATTAATAATAAACACAAGAAAAGTGTTTTTCCATCTCCTTATTTATTGCAATCTTGTTCACTTATTTAAGGCATTACTGCCATGATTCACTTACATGTGCTATTGACTCGAATCTTATGTAAGTGTTCTTTTCTGTCCATTGTTGTTTGCCAAAATGAAAAATGAAATTTCTTACTCGACAATTCAGCAAAGTAATAAAAAAAAGAGAAAATTGTGTGGGCACGCATTAAAAAGGCAAACAACATTCAGAGCGGTATAAACATATAGAAAGACAAACATTGTGTTACAGAAATCATGTTAAGAAATAAACAACAAAAGCTCAGTTTTGATGGAAGGACGATTTTCCCCGTTGTTGATGTTGTTGTTGGACAAACAGAATTTACAATTTTCCATCTTACGCAATGTGTCAAGTGGGTCTAAAGAAGCAACATTGAGAAAATACCAAAAGTAACATAAAAAAAAGGTTCATCGAAAGAATGCTTTTCAATAAGTCCGATGACAAAGAACTGTGAAAAGGTCATTCGTTCAGCAACTTGACATTTCTTTCGAATACTTTTTCAATATTCAACAGAAGCTCATTGCGCGATTCGCGTTGAGAAATCTCTGAAGTGTACGTATCAACTCGAAGGAGTGCTTAGCGCTCGAAGTCAATTTATTCATTGAACTTAATATTACACAACAATATGCGCATTGAATAACTTCCCGATGGTGTTATTGTGGGTGTTTTATATTGCTTTTGCGGATCGGCTTCTGACATTCGTTGCGACATCGTCACGAACCATTTAATTTGCACTCTTTCTAGAGAATTAAGAGCATTCAATTGGAGTTCAAAATCAATTGTTGTGCAAATCAACTCTCAAGAGTGGGTGACATTTTCAATGCCATAACAACGGAATTCATTGTATATTCATGTTGTACAACCATTTAAAGTTAATTATTATTATTTCATTGTAAGTTGCGATAACAGTTTTCAGACCGATAATCTGCTGGACCGATACAAAAAGCACAATGCACATTCAGTAGAAGCATCCCAAACATATAACAAAAAAAGCTCCCACATGAATATTTAAAATGCTATTTAAATTGTTCACATTTACCACCCACGCGCACGCACGATAACCTGCAATCTCCGAATTTCTCATTCGACCAAACATCCGAACAAGATCCGCTTCGACCATCGGAAGCAAAGAGATATATGTAAATACATTGTGCAAAGCATAAAGAATCTTTTATGTGAAGTTTGATCGCAAACATTAATCATTCTGCACCCAGCATAGAATTTGCCACCATCAACGCTCGAGTGCCATGCAAAGCACGTGGAATTATAACTAAAATAAATCCCATATCAGAGTGAAGGGAAAATTGTAAAGTGTGATTTAATTTCTTTGAGTGCGCGAAAGGAGGAGTGGAAGAGATGAAGGGCAAGATTCCTTAACCAAAAGTAGCTTCGAGGGAAAACCTTTCTTCGAAATGTTTTATCTCATCGTTTGATATTAAATCATTCGGGTTTGCATCATCACCGCACCAAGAGGATTTTCTTCTGGCATTCTTTCACTCTGGAGACGGAAAGACGGATTTTGTTGATAAGAAATCAGAGATTCGCAATCTTTTTTTTGTGCTGAAGAAAAGGCACACAATCAAAATGAACAATTTTTTTTTGCATTTTTCCAATATCAATGACATGAGAAATAAAAAAAAGGGAAGAAAAATCGAAAAATTGAGTTTCAATGAACCCTGATTTTTGTTTCTTTGTATGTCTGTTTATTTGTTTGCTTCAGAAAGAAAACTTTTTTTTTTCAATTCCCATTCAGATGAACATTAATCCAATTTTATGGTTTCGTAGCATAAAATGTAAAGCTTTTATGCTTTTTGTGTCTCAGTTTTAATTACTCAAAGAGCGTTATGCATTCAGCACATACATATATAGCCGCCACACCACACACATACCGACCTGATAAACTAAAAAGGAACAAGAAGTGAATGAAAATTGAAATCAATGTTTGTTTGGATGTCAAACATGGAAAATAATTGAGCACCATACATCATATCTGGGAAAAGGAAATGTGGAGCAATCGGGATCAATTTGTATCCAATAAAAAAACGTACACAGAAACGAATCGTGCAATTTATTTCTCTTTTTTCTAAGAATCATTGAGCTGAAATGTGCTGGTCTGGTGATGCTTCTCTCGTTGTCCCTGAAGTGGGACATTGAAATTCGTTCATTACCAAGACCGAGTATCATAGCAAAAGTTCATTGCACAATTTGGCGCACACACAGGAGAAATTGAGCTTTTGTGTTTTACAATTTGCAATCCAAAACGCTGTGAGCAGCTGGCGTCATAAAGAGAACCTTGCTGCTACAGCAACTGCCGCAGTTTTATCGAAACTCTGAACAAGTAAAGCGAAATCAACATTTTTTTTTTGTCTTTCCAGTTCCATGAATTCGGAAATATTTTTGTGCATCCTCATGTGAATGCTTTTGCGTAATGGATTTTTATTGTTTGCAACAAAAAAAGAAGCTTTTGTCGGAGGACGAAATAAAATTATTTAATTATTTTTTTTTAAAAAAAACCACCATAACCATAAACTTTTTGTTCATGTCGATATTGAAAAGAGCATTGAATTTGCCTTTTAAAGGGAATTGAAAACAAAAGCTCTCATACCTTTCGGAAAGTTTTTCACCTTCAACAAAGCTTAAAACATTTTATTAATAAATTTTCCTTCAGTTTTCCCAATATCGTTATTAAAAAAGATTTGAAGTGTATTTTTTATTGATCTCTTACTCATTTCAAAAGCACTTGAGGTGGAAAATAAATTCCTGTGTGAAAAGCGCAAGGGAAAATTCTTTGTGAAAGTGATTGCGTGAGTGCTCTTTACAGGCCTGTAATATAAGCTAGAATGAATTATTTTCCAGTTTTTTTTTATTGTTACGCTTGCATCCATTGATATCGAGTTTCATATAATCGCAACAAGGGGGAAAAATGTTATCAAGAAACTTCTAAAATTATCCGGAAAACCATAAGGATAATAAATAATTATTTTTCCTGATTTTCCTTCTCCTTTTTCTTTACTTTTAAAAAAAAAAAAAAAAGAGTAAATATCATAATCGGGCACAATGAAAAATTTCCATCGATTTTTTATCCCGTGAAAAATATATTTTGTAGGAGAAAATTCTTATGCTCGTTAAGTAAAAAATCAGTCCATTCTTCCCCGTGGGACAGCTCATTAGTCCATTCATTTGAGAAAAAAATCATTGTCACACATCACTTCTTATCAGTTGCCTTACTTATGATGTCGTTTTCCGTGTCGCTACTTATCTCCATTCGTTGATAGGGTGGCAAAGTAAAATATTCTCCACGGAATGCTTCAGAAAAAGTGGCATCGACTCGACACCATCAACAATGAAAGAATGATTTTCCTTTTGAACGATAAGTGGAACAAAAACATTTTTTTTTTTACTTTCTTTATTTTATGCTATGCGGGAGAATGGAAAAATAAGAAGAAGAAAACTTGGAGCCTTCTATTTATCATTTGCCAGCATTTAAATATACACGGAAAATAAAAATTTGACCTACTTTTTTTTAACTTTTCTTTTGATGTTTGCTTGCAGCTTTCATCAGAAGTTTTATCCATAGATAAATCTTTATAGGAAAATCTATTTTGATGTGAAAACAATAAGAAAAGAAGCATGCTTTAAAGCACCTTTTTTGGAGCTTATATTACATTTATTGCTGTGAATATGCGTGCGGTTGCCATTTAACGTTTAATTATTTTTACTCTTCGAACATTGTTTGAAGATAAATCAATCAGTTTAGAAGTGTCTTGTTTTTCCAGCTGCCACAGGAATAATGGAAACTGCCACACTTTAAAGTGCCCTAAATTTTCTCATTCACATCTCTATCAGAGATTGCATAGCAAAAGGAACAAAAGGTGGATAATCATGGGGATGGCCGACCTTTAATCACACGTTAAGGACTATTAAAGGCAAAATGAACCTCTCTCTCTTCGTCTCTACAGATCAGATCAAAAGTTAGAAAAAGGGAAACTTTTTCCCAGTGGATACTTTAATGAAATTTTCGTGACAACTATGGCAAACAACTTTGCTTCACAGTGAGATGATATGACGCTTTTTGAAAGTATAATGCTATCGAAGGGTTTTGTTTTCTGTGGTTGCAGTTAAATAAAATTATTCTCAATGATGAAACTTTCTCATTGCTCTCAAATGGTAATGCATTGAATTTTCTTCGTGCTTTCAAAGATCCTGCAACGAGTTATTTATCCACACAACATGCACATCTAAGTAGATCAAGAAATGTTGTCATTGCGAAACTTTTCTTCTTATTTATTTATTTATTATTCTCGAAGAGTACAAGAAACGGAAAAATAAAGTTTCTTGCTGTTTTCCGTTAGAAAGTTCGCTAGTGTTAACTTCTTAAGTATCTAATACAGATATCGTGATAAAAATTGTCATTTATTTTAATCAGTGCTTGATATTTATCAATCAGTGTTTGAGTACTAATAATTGTATTGTCTCATATCAACTATTTATAACTGGTTTCGGCAAATCATTCATTAAGAAATTGTCCTAATTTACAGAATATTATCTTGATTATGATTACAAAAATTGCATTTATTGAATGCTGGTCATGTAGCGATATGTCGATATGCAAGTTCTGTGCATCAATGTATTGTTTTTTGCTTGTGCATAGACTTCATGTGATCGATCAGTAATTTTTGATTTTCTTGGACTGTTTCGCAAACTAAACACCGCAGTGTCCCCTTTTTTGTCAGATGGATATCATTGATATGCTTCAGAAAAGCTGTTTTCTTCTTAAAACCTGATCCACATATATCACATTGGATATTATTTCTGTCGTGTGACGTCTCCATGTGAAATTCTAAGGATAATTTATTTGAAAACACTTTTGAACATACTTGGCATTTCTCTATTTTCTCTTTGTTAATCGAAAGACGATGTCGGCATAGACTGCTTCTTCTGGTGTATGATAACGAGCACGAATCGCATTTGCGTTGTGGAATGATTGTTGCTAATTGTAAATTTTAAAAAAAATCAGAACAAACTCAGTACTTAATACCATTAAATTTCCAAACCTGAGTGAGTTTTTTCATGTTGTTCCAAAGTAATTAATTTTTTAAAACTCTTCTTGCATTCCTTACATTCAAAACTATTTTGACTTTTTCTTCGTGATAACGTTTTCACCGGACTGGGCGGTTTAAAAACCTCTATCTCCTCCTGTTTTTCGGGATTATCAGGAAAAAGTACAAAATTATCATTAATGATGTCTTCTTGATCATAATCCCACTGCAAGCTTTGATTATAAGTTTCGTCTGCTTTGTAGCTGACTGAGCCTAGCAAAAGGAATGTTTTTTCAGCAGCTGATTCTTCTGTTTCATACTTGTTTGTTTTGAAACTGAAATCTGGCAAGGTTTCGTTGCTCAATATATGGATTTTCGGAGGTAAATTTGCCTTGCTATTTGATGTGCTTACGACAGAAGATTGTGTTGCAGACAATCTGTACGCTTCCTTGTCGGCATCAAAGCTTTCTTCTGCCCAAGACATGTTATCAACTTTTAACCATTCATCGTTTGGCTTCTTTGATGTCCCTGCCAATCGTTGGGGTATCTTGAAAGGTCCATCTTGTTTAAGCGTTTCGGTAATTTTTGATCTTTTGTCCAAATTATAACTTTCGACGATTTTCATAAGGCTCCTAATAGTTTCTTCAAGCTTCCCAATTCTGCCTTCATGCTCATTAATTGTTTGTTCCATACGATTTGAATTCATCGCCATATTTACCATTTAATATGCTCTTGTTTGTCCTTACACGAAATTTATTTTATCCACAACTGATGGTTAGCAACAAAAAAAAAACTCTCTGTGCCTTTCTCTCTCTATATTCATTAAACTCAAAACTACATTCACAAATGTAATAAAATTCTTATTACGTCATTTTATTGTTAAAATTGTGACACGATTCTGTCTGGATCATTTTTAGAGCCTCTATGCCGTAAAGAACCCTCGGCATGTTTAAAATTTAAAACGATTTCAGAAAATTGTCTACCGGCGCAAAGAAACATTCGAGGTTTAAAATTACTTTGGCTATTAGCAACATCATAAAAACTTTTAATTAATAATCGAGAAATAATGAAACAACCCCAAGACAACCCGCTAGTTGTTTAGATATTTTAATTTGTTTCATGAAATAATATTTTCATTATCACTTGCGTTTAATTGCGTTCATCTGTTGTGGGTGGTGCTGAAAATCGAAATAAACCGCTACGTAGGCAATTGAGCAATTTAATTAAACAATTTTTTTTAATGTTTTACGAAATTGGTTTGACTTATTTATTGCTTCAACTGTCAGCTGAATGAAAGATGAAAGTCTTTGAGACTTAAAGCAGTGAGCAGGAAAAGCCAGAAGGAAAATAACATAAATTTAATGACGCCTTTCATTTGGCCAATAAATAATTTCGTGCTGTTAATTAATTTCCAACATTAGACAGCGAACACAAAAAAGAAGCCTCGTTCTCTGCTTTTACTTCCTTTATGTGGTGTTTGGCCATTAAATGCCAACAATGAAAGGTGATTTCGTTAATTAATATAAAACTCTATTGCTCTATTATAGTTCCTTTAATATTCTGCTGTTGGTTGTTGTCGGAGCACGAACTTTAATAAAAGGTCGGGAGGTTCAAATGGAGGGAATGACTTTCTACTATGTAGATACATGTTATAATTAAATGAAATGAGTTTATTCGTCGAAGGAGGAGACAAAAACCTGTGAGATAAATTTCTTAATAAAATTGCTTGTAAAAATTGATTTTTCTGAATACTCCTTGCGAAAAAAAACTTCAATCACAAACTTTAGTGATATTGCTTAGAATCGCATTTTTGTAACAGGATCACAGAATAAAATTTCTCTTCACAGTTTATGATTGCAAAAGTTTTCCTCACACATAATTTTCCTTTCGACAACACTAAACAAACAATTTTCTCGGAAGCATTAGTTTCTCTGGAAGGAAAGGAAAACTTTAAAATTTGGAAATGTTTTAAACTTGAGGAAAATCGAACAGTTAATTGTTTTTCCACATTTTCAAGGGAATAACATGAAAATCATAAATTTTGTGTGAAAATTCAATGTAAGAATATTGCGCCAATATTTTTCTTTAGAAATATTTTCACATCCATACTCGTACGTTATTAAAGGAAGCACATTTTACTCGAATCTTTGCCTCAAATGCACTTCCTGAGCTGCATCATCATCATGACGATGGGAAAAGGAAAATTTCCTTGGTATCATAAGCATTTGGAAAGCGCATTAAGTTTCATGTTTAATTTCCTGACTGCGAGCATAATTTCTTACAGCATAATTTCTTATAAAGTAAAAATAAGAAGAAAAAAACATTTTTCATAGTCATCTTAATGAAGGAAAACATTTTGATACCTGTTAGCACTGACATGTCTTACAAAACATTATTAAAGTTAGATAGTAAAGAAAATTAACTGTTATAGTTGAAACAATAACATCATTTCATCTCATTTAATATTTAAGCTATTAAAGCTTATTAAACACGAACTGCTTTCATTATATTCCCTCAGCAGAAGAGAATAAAGCAGTCGGAATTATTATTTTAAGTCATCACTTTATGGATGCCAGTGTGGGCTTGTTCTTTAGCATGTTATGTGTGTTCGAGTACTTTGTTGGAGCAAAAAAGTAATCAGATCCTGTGTTTTAAGGATTTCGAATAATAACTTTTAAGCTCCCTTCGAACTTTTTTGACACAAAATTTATGTGAGTTAAAAAATTTTAATGAAATTTTACGTCTCATATGACATTAATGGCATGAAATTGTGATATTTGAGACTCATTCTCGTGTCTAGAAATTTAATCAGATTCCATTACAATTTTTATCAATTCTTGTTTTTTACTCAAGCAGCCAAGGAACGTTCAATAAACTTTGATATAATCTGCGCTCAAATGACAAAATCATCAGTACAGGATGACAATCCATCAAATCGCGTGAAGCACGGTTTTGAAGATTTATTACACGCGCTCTTCTAAGCTTCTGATGAGATGCAAAAAAAAAAAACAACTGAACTTTGAAGGGTCCTCAAAAGATAATCAGCATTTTAATTGAGGACCTATGGGTCATATTTTAGGGAAAATTCTCACGACTCTCCAGCAAGGAAAATCGTGATTAATTAAAGTTTTTCCTAATGTTTTCGACTTTATAAATTCTTATTTAGTCGAATGTTGTTTAATGTTATGAGCACAGCTTTTAACACGCTCTGTATCGACGGAGGGGCAAACATGAGAATTTATAAACATCGGAAAAAGGAAGTACTCGTGAAAATTTGTAAGTAAAACCTCCAATGTTATGTTCTGTTCTAAGCATCTTCATGAGGCGCCAAAAACCTAAAGGAAGCAAATAAGGATTACTTTACCCACGAAAAGTTTTCCCTTCTTGTTGAAACTGAAGCTGAAAAAAGCCACACTTTTTCAAGGCCTTGAGGCAATTTGTTAAATATTTGTGCCTTCTACTCTTGACTTCCACTGCTAAACTAGAGATTTATTTCAAAATAAAAATTGTTTCGTAATTTCTCAAAAACTTAAGCTTGAAATTATTTTGTAGGTCTTTCCAGTTCTTTGTGGAATGAATGGAAGTTTTTCAATTATAAATATTTCATTGAACATTAAACTTATGTGAAGGAACTCTCATCATGTTCACATTTAATTTTGTTGATTAAAATGTATTTATTTGAAAGAAGCTTTTCAGTTAAGTGGATTTCAGGGAATTTGCGGTCGGCGCCAATTTGTATTAAAGCGAGAAGTTTGCTAGTCATTTCCCACGACAGACAATCATTCATTGGCTCAGAACGAAATGCTGTGATGTAATTCAATTTATCATCAACCACAAGCAAAACAACCGTCGAGGTGTAGACATGCAAAAAAAAAAGAAAAGAAGAGAAAAAAGATGTGAAACACATTTCATTTCGGTATCTCTCAGGTACGTGCAAGATTTTGTTCTTTTCCATGAAATTAATTTTCTGCGAATGATTCATCATCATTCTTATGGAGGAAAAGGAATCATAAACTTCCAACATGAAAAAAAACGAAAGTTTTTATTTATATTTACGATAAAAAACTTAACGTTATGTATGAAATCACTAAAAAAAATTCCCTCATGTTTCATGCTTTCAGCAATTTCGGAATCAACAGAACTTCTTTTTTTTTAATTATATACATTTACTGTTACTTCAATCATCAGAAAAGCAATAAAACATTATTTAGTAATTAACCCCAAAGCTTAATTGCAAAGAGAAACTTTTGTGTAGAACTTTTATCAAAAGAAAAACTTGTAATTAAGATATGAGAACCACACACGCATTATCCAAAATATCGACAGGTTTTCCTTATGGAAACCTCATAGGCAAGCTGATGTTGCTTTCGATGTTGTTTTTTTCGATTAAGTAGGAACTTGAGATATATATTTTTTAAAGATGCTTTTTATGCGAGCTTTACACATATGGCAGAAAAGACCCATGACATCACTTATTTGTATATCCCATTAATAAATAATCAGCCTTTCGCTAGTTTCAATCATGATAAAAACTATCTTGGCGTAAACAAAAAAAAAACTCATTTAGCTTCGCAAAAGCAAAAGCTTTCGCCAAAAATAAGAAGAAACAAAAAAAAAATCGGCTTTGAACAAAAAGAAAAACTTTTTTAATTCGACAGAACGAGAATTTTGCTCCTTTCATAATTCAACGATAAAAAAAATAATAAAATGAAAAGTTTTCCAGGAAAACTGTATTGAAACAATGTTGCCGGGAAAGTTAAGCTTTCATATATTTTCAAAAAAAAAAAAAAAATGCGCGATTCGAGTTCATATTAAGATTAAGCTTTGTTGATGGACTTAAATTTTTAAATTTATGTGAAATTATCAACAGGAGTTGGTAAGTTGAATTTAAAATTTATCCGACAAGAAGTGGCTCAGATGAATTCAAAGATTCATTTTTCATTAGAAGAGCTGTGAAATCATTTTTATACAAGCGAAAAAAAAGCTTTTTTTCCTCATGTTTCGTGCTGATTTGTTTAATTTCACGGCTCGTGTCAGCTTTTATTAAATTCATGACGGGTCCTGAACACCTTTGACACCGGTTCACTTAATTCGTATTCACCTGACAGGGCCTTCTTGGCGTCACGATTCGATGTGCTGCCAAAAAAAGCAGCATGATCTCGCGTCTTATCCAAACACATCATGCAGCAATACAAGCATTAATTTCATAAACTTTTTTTTTTATCTTTCTCACTCAAGTGAAAAACTCTTCATTGTATAACTTAAAGCTCATTCTAAATTAAACTTTAATGAGTTTAAATTTCCTGCAACAACATAATTTTGAATAATTTATTTCGTCTCCATTGAGAGTCTTGAGAAACATAAACAACAGCAGCAGTTTTTTGCATGCTCAGAATTTTTAATTACTCTCGGCACTTTCTTCCACGAATAATAAAATTTAGGATTCCCCCATCGGTATTTCTTCTTAAGACCCCCCTCGCATTCCCCCTTAATTTGAAAGGGTGAAGATAAAGGAATTAAGCCCGTTGCAAGCACAAACAAAAAAAAGGGATGCGGATTTCTGGAGGATTCGTAAAAACAGCAGAAAGGCCATAAAAAGGACGATTTTATGTTGTGGCTTTGCTTTCTCATTTATCAGCCCCTTCACGACCCGAATGACTTGTGTCATTAAAGATTGAAAAAAATCGTCGACGGTTGATGGACAAAGAGTCAAAGAAAGTAATGACGGGCAATGTTTCAAATTGCTGTGAATCTTTTCGCATTAACCATAAAATTAGAGAAGGAGGCAATTGTTGGTCTGTAGGCGGTTTCACCACGAGTTAATGGACCTTTTATTAAAATGCCTAATGAAAAAAAAAAAAAATCAAATCTATTTAACCATAAATTTTAATTTCATGTCCAACCGACAAAAAAAAAACAGTCGCGCTGTGCCATAAGTAAAATACTTATAATTAATTAATTGAATTACATTTTTAAATCGCCCATGATAATTGTCATTTAATTGGTGCTGTGCACGAGTTTAAAATTGTTTCTCTCGATGTTTTTTTTTTGCCTACTGGTGAATTATAAAAAAAAAAGGAATAATTTACAACCCCAAAGGGGTTCTGCGGCTTCTCGAGTCCCTCACCGCCTTAACCTCGATAAAGTTTTTCATGAATGTGTTTACAAGCAAAAGTTTTGTTTTATTGCCGCACATCTTTCAAAGGCAATCGATTGAAGCACATCGCAGAGTTGTCAGAGAACTTTTGTGGCATTCCGTTGAATGTCAAATCGCTTTCGGGGACATTCGGTTCCTTGTTTCTCTCGGCTGCTTCAAAATAAATACCATTAAAAATCATCGCTTTTGCCACCAACTCGACAAAAATAAAATAAGAAATAATAAGAAGTCCTATTCAAAACTTATGAATTCAAAAGACGTTTCCATTGGAGGCATTGAAAAATCGCTTTTTTATATTTATAAATTTGTGTAACATATATACAGAGTACAATATCTGGTGTGTGGCATCGAGGGTGAGAAATATGTATTTTTTTTTATTCTTTATAAAAATTCTCTTCTCTATCGACATCCAACTCACTCTCGGGTCTACACTTCCTGTTTCCTCTTGCACAACCAACAAATTCATAGATTGATCTTGACAGACCATTTTTCTCCATCGCAATTCAATTTTTATATGGATCGAAAAATTTTTCCCCTGGGGTCCTTTGTTTGTTTCCCGAATGTTATTCCGGAGGAATTTCGGATGTGGAACTTTGAAAGAAAGCGAAAAAAAAACCCACGCGAGGATTTCTATAAAATAATTGATGGAAAATCGATTGACACTTTTGCAGTCATCAATTTACTGCCAGATAATCTTATTTGTATTTAAATTCATCAGTCCATTCATTGTCATTCTTATAGAATTCTTTGATCTGTCGGCTTCATGGTGACTGAGTGTTTCGGATACTTTTGTTAGATCTTCTTCTTATTGCTGATGATCTCAATCCTTCGAATAGTTTTACATAAATTGAATTAAAGATTATTTTTTTTAGTTAAAATATATTTTTAAATATTTTTGCAAAAGTTCGACCGAAAAAGTTTCTCTTTTCCTCCATTGAGTTTTAAAAGATATGTCCAAAAAAAATGGTTTTTCAAGTCGTAAATCAATCATTGATTGAATTGAAAGATTTTCCTTCTTTTTATGCGTCAGTCCGACAGTCGTCGATGCCAACGAACTCAAATTTAAAGCTGATACGACTGAGAGCTGCACAAATGAGAATTATTTCTTAATGTCGCTCTTAGTGAGATCGTTACTTTATCTTTTTTTAACAGCATCAGATGAAAAACTGGATGCGCTATGGTCATGGAAGAAAATCTCAATTAACAAATACATCAGAAATGAATGTTTCAGTTTCCATAAGTTTCAATTAATTAATTCTACAAACGTAATAAAAATGCCGATTACAGTAAAAATATGTGCGCAAAGCTGGAAAGAAAGAAATCTATAAAATTATTAGCAATAAATATCATTCTAAGCTCCGTTTGCTCATAAAATGTTCATTTTCCGGCGATAGACCTTTGAGACAACCCAATTAAATTGCAAAGGAAAAAGAATTTAATGTTCATTTTGTCTCCATTTAATTATAAGGTCATCGCATAAAAGATATAAAAAAAAAAAAAACATTTCAACATTATTTTGTTGATTGTGCAATTTATTAAAAGTTGCGATCTTTCTCTCTTTCATGATTTTTCCACATCATCATGAATCATTTCCCAGCCATTTCCAAAAGACAAATTTTCCAGAGAGAAGGAAAATAAAATTTCCAATCATCGAAATGAGAATTTTGAGTCACTTGGGAGAATCCTTGAGAGAATCATTAATTTTCATGTGCTTTTTTTTAGAACATTTTTATTCTAACAAGCAAAGAGAATAACTTAAAGGAACCACCAGTTGTCAGCTTAACTATCAACAGAAGAAATTGCACCATCTTATTAGAGAGTTCGAAATGAACACAAGTTACAAAAATCGAAAAGTTGCATCAATCAACAATAAAATTTTTATTTATGCATTTATTTAAGCATACATTTGCACAACATTCATTGAGTTACATAGTTTATTAATTATTATGAGGTAATTTCTTCAAACGGTTAAACATTTGTCTTTATTTTCGCAATAAATAAGTTAGGTAAATAAATTAAAAATTTCACATTTAGATTTGAATAAAACTTCAAGATAAATAAGAGCATTAAAAATTTGGCAGCAGTGGGATTTGATGAGGTAATTGTCATTTTTGGCTTGCTTATAATCCCAAATGGTTTGTTATTGTTGTTGCCTTACTTATGGGAAACGCGGCGAAACATTTCCGAAACATGAATTCTTACTGTGATTAACTTTTCTCACAAGGAAGTAATAAAGCACTGGACAACATAAAATGAAAAAGAAGAAACTCATAAAAGCAAATGTCCACCAGTGAGCCTTAAGACAGTGAAGCTCTGCTGATGGTACATACAGCTTTATTGCTTCCTTCAATTTCTCTTTCGAGAAAAGTAAATCATTATTGTAGAAATATTTTGCGAGCTTGTTGTGCTCGAAATAATCCTTAATGCATTTTGCCAATTTTGGTCTTTCCAAATGTGTTTCATTAATGATGACGCCGATGTGCTGATAGATTACGTTATTCACTTCAATTTCTGTTGAGACTGAAAACGGCGCAAAACAACATGCAACTGTTATAATGATAATAAATATTTTGTACCTGAAGAAAAAAAAAATGTAAATTTAATATTTTTTTTTAGGAACTTCCAGGTCACTTTTTGAACTTACTCCATTCTTGGTGCCTTGAAATTCGACAAATTGTATTAAATTTTTCTGAAAACTTGATTTTTCTTCTAATTTTAATTGAATAAAATGTTAGGACGCAGTTGCGACTTTTTATTCGCAATTTTTTTTTGTTTCTGCAAACAAACAGCTGTCAATAATATTTCATGATTTCGGCACCACTTCAAAAGAATAACAACTGAAAAGCAGCGGCACGTGTTGCAGAGCGACACCAAACATTTTTTGAGATTAAAAATAAGCGTGTACCTATATAATTTTTTGCCAAAATGACATACTGATAATTAGAATTAATTTCAGCATTTTTAATGACCAAAACTAAAAGGAGGCCACTGTAAAAAAGCTTTATTACCTTCCTAAAAGTAAATTAAATAATTTTGTGAATCTTATGGCGATGCCGTTCAAGTGCTACTGATGTTTTAAATGATTTGTTGCACAATTTGCATCCGTATATGATTGCATTTTTTACTCCGTGAACGGAATTCAAATGATAACTGCGCGCAGAATTTGAAGCAAACGTCATTGGACAATCTGGCGTGGGCATCGAATGTCTTTTTCAGCGTTATGCTTCGATTTCATATGCTGAGAAAGTGTGGAGCTGTTGACGAATGATTTGTTACACTCGACACATGATGGTATATTGTTTGAGTGCTTTTGTCGGTTGTGCTTGAATAGTGAAGCATTTTGTTTGAAGCTGAGATTGCACTTTGAACAGTCATATGTTTTAAAGTTGATATGCGAATTCAGATGTTGAATTAAGGTAATTTTCTGTGAAAATGATGAATTACAATAGTCACAATTAAATCTCTTTTCTTGATGAGAATAGACATGGCGAGTGTATGAACGATACTTTTTCACATAATTATTGCAAAAGTAACATTTATATCGAATCTCCTGGTCGGAATGTTGGCTTCGAAAGTGCTGAACAAACTGAAGGTTTCCAGGAAATTGCGTGCCGCATAAATAACAGTCGAATCTATCAAATTTGCGTTTCTTTTTTCCCTTTTTTGACTCTTCTGATTGCTTCTTCACATTTGGAGTATGAAATTCCTTTTTAAGGATTGCTGGTGGTTGAATTTCAGTTTCATAAATCACTTCCGCACCATTGTCATTATCTGATGTTTCATTGTTCTCAAAAACGACTTCACGCAATTCTTCACGTTCCCAATGAATCTCTTGGATAACACTATCAATCTGATCGCTCTGCTGTAATTTTAATGGATCTGGCTCTTTAGAAATTGTTTCAGATTCTACAATATCAGCTTTTTCATTAAATATGATTTCTAGAATAACTTGATTCTCTTGTGACGTCGTAAAGAACTCATTAAACTGGTTCAGCTTTGTCAGGCATTCCAGGCATACAGATTTAGGCAGCTTACTCGAAGCGTTTACCTGTGAAATAGAGATGCAGCATTATTTTAATTTAAATCGAAAACTGCAACTGATGCTCCTCACAATGATTCTTAACAACTTCTCAAGTTTTTCTTTAATGTTGAGTGAGCTGTTTATGAGAATAGGTACAAGCGGCTTCTTCGTTGTTGAGGTACAAAGGCGACAGTATTCCATTTTAATCAGAAGGAAACGAGGAAGCTAAAGTTAATTGATCAGTTTTATTTGCAACAAGTTCATGTTTTTCACATAAACTTCAACACCACAAAATTATTGCGATTCGCAAATCCTTAACATTTTTTTGCTACTTAACCGCATTACAGTCAGTTTCGCTGGATACATTTGGATATGTAGTGTGTTCTCCTAAATATGTTAACGAACTTAATATCTCAGAAATGACGGAAAAATCACAGAAGATTAGTAAACTTATAGTGGCAGCTGCTGGAGTCTCAATCGGGATTTTCCTTATAGCAAAATACCATAAAAATATAATTCAAAAATTTTCAGTAGCCAAAAATCATTTTTGCTATTTCGCCAGAATCCCCAGAACAAGATTCCATGTGAAAATCATCAATGATCAAAATGAATGTCGCAAAATTATTGCTGATCTGAAAAAGTAAGTCTGATTGTAGCTCTCAGAAAGCGATTTCCTAACATTTCTTCACTTCTAGGCACTGCGAAAAATTTAACGTTCTGGGCTTCGATTGTGAATGGGTTACTGTAAACAATGAGCGCCGTAAGGTGGCTCTAATTCAATTGTGCTCTGCTGAGGGATTGTGTGCCCTTATACGGTGTTCTAAATTAGCAAAAATTCCAACTGAACTCAGAGACATTCTCGAAGATCCAGAGATTATCAAAATGGGTGTAACACCATCGACCGACGCAAAATATTTACTTCAAGACTATGCTATCAAGATGAATGGAACGTTTGATTTGAGATTTCTTGCTTTGGCTGCCAATCGCCCAGTAGAAGGTCTAGGAAAGATGTCAAAGTCGATATTAGATATTGAAATTGATAAAGATTGGCGCGTAAGGTGTTCTGATTGGGATGCTACAAAACTGAGTGATAAACAGATTGATTATGCAGCAAAAGACGCTTTTGTAGCCGTTGAAATTTTTAAAAAACTTTATCGTGAATTCATGCCAAGTTCAGCGAAGACGGACAAAGATTCTATTCTGCGTTTCTGTGACAATTTTTCCGATAGAGTTTTCAAAACCAAAATGGTTAATATGGAAGTGACGTCAGAATCCCCGGCTGCGAACAGTCAAAACGGAATGATCAATCACAACAAGAGCAAGAACATTGAAAAAATTCTTAAGAGAGCTTATTCAACACGTGCAAAGCCACTTTATGATAATTGTTTACTGCAGGCGCCTGATGGTGTTCTGCTATGTACATGTGATCGGAAGAAAGCAGAATGGTATGTTGAGAAGGGGCTCGGTATTGAAATCAGTAACGAGACAGCTTTCACAGTTCGACTAAATTTTGAACCCGCGGGAAGAGCAGTTGGCGAAGTTGGCGCTTACTATCAGAGCGTTAAGTTAAATCGTTGCGTTGTTTGCGGGAAGGAAAGCGACTTAGTTCGTAGAAATGTTGTGCCCCGAGAATATCGTAAGCATTTTCCCAATGTCATGAAGGACAAGACTTCACACGATGTTTTACTGATGTGTTTACATTGCCATCAGTTGTCAAATATCAGCGATATAAATTTGCGAAAATCATTGGGAATTATTTGTAATGCACCAATATATGAAGTGCCTGAAGATCACAATGAAGTGCAGAATTTCAAAAATATTCAAAAACAGGCGCGAGCTTTAGTGTGTCAGGCTGAAAAGATTCCTGAAGAACGAAAGATTGAACTACGCAAAAATATTCAAAAACAATTTCCGAATGAAGATTTATCGCAAGAATTTCTCGAGGAGCTATTGTCGTCAAAATTTGCAGGGAGGCAGAACAGTGAAAAGCCATCGCATGGTGAACTGGTGGTGGATCATTTTAGACAAAATGAAGGAATTGTCAATCTTGAAAAAATGTGGAGACAACACTTCCTGGATTTCATGAGACCTCGCTTTTTACCAAATTTATGGAATGTTAATCATAATGCTAATCGATTGGAAATACGAGCAACGGAAGGCCGTGTCGATCCAGCCGACTTGAAGATTGCGGGCGTTGATGCAATTGTGATTCCGAAAATTGAAATTCATGAACCGGAACCTGTTAATGAGATAACAACAGTACAAGAAAGCAACATCAAAGATGATGACATTGATTCGTCATATGATTTTCATTCAGCTGCTGGAAGCCGAATGGACAGCGATCGCACATTGACAGAAGATGAGTATTCATCTGATTTGAATATTGTTGGTGCGGGTGTGTTTCCGAAAACCGAAATTCATGAATCGGAAATAGTTAGGGAGGCGATAACGCTACAAGAGGGCAACATCAGAGATGATGACATTGATTCGTCATCTGATTTTGATTTTCGTTCGGCTGCTGGAAGTCGAATGGACAACGATCGCACATTGACAGAAGATGAACATTATTATTCGGACGCAACTGTTGGCAGTTATTATGAAACAATCAGAAGCGATGGCTCACAGGTGGATTTGAGCGACTTCCAATCTTTTGAATCATCCCTCACGCAACGCGCTGACAATGACTCAGATGATTCATCACTAGGCACTCCAAATTTCTCTATGGATTCTGATACTGAAGTTGAGGAAGATGTCAATGAGTTAAAAAATTAAATGAACTTTATGATACAATAAATATGACTCAATTGCGATGAATCATTTAGGAGTTTATTGATCCATCATCAACTTATTTTACAGGTTTCATGTTCCACAGACCATCATTGAGATAATGACAGTTCTCGACTCCAATTCCTTTATTGATTTTTGCACTAAAACATTAAAGAAAAGAAATTTATGAAATGTCTGGATTGCAGATAAAGAGATAAGGAGTTCTTACATATCCTCAGTAGACATAGTAGTTAAACCAATAGCAAGACAGTTCTCCTTTCCCTCTGCCATAATAGCGACAACAGTTGCCTTGTCGACCGGATTCATAAAAGCTCCTGGAGACGTCAGACCTGGACACATAATATTGGCTCCACTGAGAACAAACCTAATTGCGCCTTTATCGACTTGTTGTTTGGGAAGAAAGACTGGAAACTTGTGATATAATCGCAAAGTTGGCATCCATTGTCCTTCGCGAGTTCTAAAAAACAATTGTTCGCCGGCTCCATTGACAAGCAATTCAATATGGTCGTGGCTAAGAAAAGGAAAAAATAACATTATAAAATCAAGTCAAAGCTGCTACACTTACCATTTAACAATTCTGAATGTTGATGTAGATATGAGCGATGAACACATGGAATAAATAACATTAAGAATATGTCAATTAAGCAGATGTTTCCTTTATGAAAATATAATATAAACCTGAATGCATCCTTCTTCGGTAGAATCTGATCTAAGTATGACTCGATTTGTGGGTAAGTTTCCATTAATTTTGTTCTAATTCCTTTCTGAACTGAACTTTTTAACTGGGTAGTGCCCGATACATTTTCTTTCTCGTCAAACTTCTTAAACATCTTCAGCGATTTATTTAATTCACAAAAAACTGAAAATTGTACAATGTTAAATGTTTTTATTGGAAGATTCTGTTCAGTTTTATTTTGTCACAAGTGCACATGCTATGTTGAGGCTAATGCAAGTAGATAAATTAATCTCAGATTAAAATTATACCAATCTGAGATTTTTAAACTAATCCGGGCAAGCAGAAATTTAAATGAATTTAATTATTAAAATTAAATAATTTAAATTAATTTTAAATAAATTAAAAAAAAAAACTCTTTTGTATGTATGTCAATTGACACACTGATCGATAGTAAAAACTAACTTCCATTTTTCATGAGATTTCAGCCTGGAAAATGACTCGAATACTCAAATCTCGCGAGGGATCGAAAAATCATCAAAAAAACCTCATTAAATAAGCCATAATTAAAGTATTTGCAAACATTTAAATTAACCAATTTTATTCTCGTCAATTTTGAACATTTTCATCGGCAACAATTTCTTTTACCTTTTCCTCGTCCTCGAATATTTTAAGATTCTTTGAATAGCACCAAACACCAAAATCGAAGAGAGATCCAATTGCAATAAATCCAGCAATTAAATAATTAAATCGATATCGCAATGCTTCACCATCATAAAGCCAACAATTTCCTTTTCGTGAGCAAGTTCTGCCCCAAACGAGGCACGTCGAATCGAGAATTGATCCGAAGAATATTGGACTTGGAACTGATGCAAAAAGACGAACTAAAGCCATTCCATAGCCAACAGCAACAACTTTATCGCGCTTTTCAACGCATCTTATTCCAACCAAGAAATTGGAAGCACGCCCTGTTGCACCAATAAATTTCAGAATGCACAACACGGTTATAAACATTGCAAGTTTCGTTTTGCAGTCTACTGAACATGGACCGGATGTTGCTGTGTTATCAATTGTATCATGATTATATCCCACGCAACTGCATTCGTGGAATGTTTTTGTTGTATTCTGCATTAATACTGTTGTGCAACCAGCATGACATCCTGAAATGTATGTTCGACCGTCGATACCACAAACTGGTGAATATCGAACGAATTCACATTGACAATCAGCATTGCACGTTGGAAATACATCAATTCCTTTCTTTAGTGATGGTGCATTAATCACAACAGAATTTTCACTCTCCGAGCATCCCATAAAATTGTATGAGATAATTGCAAAAACAGAAATTACTCCAATCACAACATTCCAAAGTGCCAAATATCGTGCACGTGGTCGATATTTCGTTATCACAAGTCCAGCTATAAGTATTCCTAATGCTGATGATACTAATGCAAATGTTCCTGTATATAAGCTCGATGCCGATGCCGACTGACGATAAAGTGTTTCAATCAACTTCGGTGTGAAAATCCAAAATGGAATGTAACCGAACACATAAAAAATCGACGCCAAATTATTGAGCATGAAAATTTTGTTGAATGTTAAGCGTTTAAATGTTTGAATCATGTCTTTAAGTGATGCCGGTGGATCGTCACTCTCTTGAATCTCAAACTTTAAACTATTTATACGTTTCTGTTTTTCAATAGCAATTCTTCGTCTCACCGCTGCACGAGGGAGCTCTTTTGGAAAGATAAACATTAAGAAAGAAGATGCCGACAATATCATTGCCAACACAATCCATCCGAGCCAATATGAGCCAAGCCAGCGTGGATCTTTGTTTGTTATTGTTGGCGTCAAGTCGGGCGCAATGTAAATTTTAAGACTAAATGATGCCAATGCGTAACCTAAAGCAGGACCGAGCAAACGTAAGAAATATGAAAGACCTGAAAGTAGCACAAAAAATTATTATCTTTTTAGTTTTTCGCGAATAAATTTAAATTAATTAGCTGATTAATGCCGGAGTTTTTGATTGCCTAATATTATCATCCAAATACGAAATTCCCAAAGTATGCCCTAAGCTTTGTCCGATGCCAGCAATAAGTTGTGCACCAAATAGAAATACTTGAGCCATAAAACTGCCTTCGTCGCCATTATCACGTTGACATGATTCGCCGATATCAGTTGCTTAGAGATTAATTTTAAATTAATACTTGAAAATGACGTAAAAGTCAGCTGAAGCTCTTACCATTTCTCTTACACAGTAGCTTTTTGTTCTCGATATCTTGAAGCATTTTAGTCTGTATTGGATCCCTAACAGCTCCATGTTCCATAGCAAGCGAAATTGCTTCCTCACCAGGTCCATAAAGAAAATGTGGCGTTGCATTAAGTAAGCAATAAATAACGATTGTGATGATTCCAATTCCAATCCAGCGCGGTCGATGACCTTTCCCACCATAATATGCAATAAATGGTGATAACATTAAGCCTGTAATATCATTGCCCGTCGCTATGAAGCCAACATTTTTTGATGGCACTTTAAAACGCTTCTCGATGGTCGTGATTGTGCCATTGTAATATGCATGAGTTGATGCAAAAAACAGCCCGACAATCCCAAAAACGCTCACAAAACTTTTTTTATTTGCAAACCTGAAATTATATTTTTGATGTAAACGACGCAACTCAAAAATTTATTGCTTCTACTTCTGCAATATTCTTCCTCGAAAAGCACCGTATCCACAAGTTGTATCTTCCGTAATGGGTGCACGCTTATAAATTTCTTCAAAATCGCCATTAAGTATGTCATCGGGCAACGTCGAAATGAATCCATCGAGCGTTTCAATATTTTTCTCATTAATTAAATTTTCCATTCTATATCTCGCACGACGTGAACGCGTCTCTATCGCCTAAAAGTTGTTCGAATACTAAAAAAATTTGTATTCTCTAAAGCCGAAATGTTTTTAAAATGAGAATATATTCAAGTTGAGACGAATTACAAGAGATATAAGAAGTTGATATGCATTTAGCTCTTCAAGTCTGATCATATTTCACAAACCGGAAATGCGCGTTGATTATCAATTTAATTTTCTTTTGTACTTCGGAAAAATTTTCCTGTCACAGTTTAATTTAATCTGACCACGTCTTAGTGAACGATATCATCTATAAAATCCGTAACGTATTTCTAGAATGTGATAAGATGATAACATATCACAATTTCAAGTGCTTTGAACTATCACAGAGATGCCTTGTCATGGGGTGTCTGGAGAATATAGTTACACATTCGTATTTGCTTTTGTTATCTTTATTGAGAGAAAACTTTTTCTTTTGTATCTTGCCTTGACAGAAAGATCTAGATCAAAAACTCCACACTGCACTACTTAGTAGTATCACGTCTCAGCATTAACGCTCTTATTTATTTGCTTCTCAGTTATCGTGTCGTCTTCGTCAAATAATTTCAAATCTTTCACATAATACCAAACGCCAAAATCGAAGATCGTTCCAACAGCAACGAAAAATGCAGCAACGAAATTTAAAAGATATCGAAGAGTTTGTCCATCGTACAACCAACAATTTCCTGTTCCAGTGCAAGTTTTTCCCCAAACGAGACACGATCTAGAAGAACAAGAGTTTCAGGTTTATTATTTGTCGACGATAGTCGTAAGAAACTTACTGATCCAAAATGTAACCAAATAAAATTGGACTCGGTACGAATGCAAACATATGAACGAGCATTGATCCAAGTCCAATTGCAACAGTTTTATCTTTCTGATCGATGCATCGAATTGAAACAAGGAAATTACTTGTCCTTCCCGTTGCACCGATGAATTTTAAGAAGCACATGACAGCCAAAAATATGAAAAGCTCTTGCTGACAATTTGCCTTGCACGCGTCAGTTTTTGCCTTTTGATGCATTCCCGATGAGAAAACTGAGAATTTTTGACTTTCGTTGACATCAACACATGAACAATCGTCAAATGTCTTTGTAGCATTTTTTGTTATTGCCTTCGTGCAACCAGCATGGCATGCAGAAATGTAAGTTTTACCATCAGATCCACAAACGGGCGAATATTTAACGAAATCACAATGACAATTGTCAATGCATGAAGACGCTTCAGTATGCTTTAATGAATCTTCACTCTCCGAGCATCCCATGAAAGCATAAGAAATCATTCCAATAACACAACAGATGCCACAAATGATGTGCCACATTGTTAAAAATCTCGCAGAAGGTTTGAATTTCGAGATAAATAAACCACCAACGAGAACTCCAATGCCAGAAAATACAATCGCTAGTGTTCCAGTGTAAAAACTCGATGCTGATGCCGATTGCCGATAAAGTGTCTCAATAATTTTCGGCGTATAAATCCAGTATGGCATGAAACCGAAGAGATGCAAAATTCCAGCAATGTTCATCAGCATAAAGATTTTATTTTTAAACAATCGTATGAATGTGATCTTCATGTCACTCAATGACGCTTTTGCATCTTCGACATTACTTTCAGATACTTTCAATCCTCTCTTTATCTTTTCCAAATCTATTCGGCGACGTACAGCAGCTCTCGGTAATTCACGTGGAAACATCATGACAGTGATTGAAAACATGAACATGATCATTGCAAATAAAATATAACCAAGCCACCAAGCGCCCAACCATCTACTATCCTTGTTATCAATAACTGGATTAAGCTCGGGAGAAATATATATTTTAAGACACAGTGACGCAAGACCATAGCCGAGTGCAGGACCAAGAAGTCGCATGAAGAATGAAACACTCAACAGTGCGGGCGTTTTAGATTTCTTGATGTTATCATCCATGTAACTTATTCCTAATGTTCCGCATAATGTTTGCCCAACACCAGCAATTAATTGCGCAATAAACAAAATCACTTGCGGCATTAAAGAGCCATCGTCAATTTCACATTCAGCAATTCCATCAGCAACTGTGAAACATGGACTTTGAAATGTTTTGAATTATAAAATTTTAATTAAATTTTACCATTTTTACGACAAAGAATTTTCTGATTCTCAGCATCTTGAAGTTCTTGCGATTGTTCATCATTCCTTACAGCGCCATGTTCGAGTGTAAGCGAAAGCGCCTCATTACCCGAGCCATAAATAAAATGAGGCACTGCCGTCATGATGCAATAAGCAACAGTTGCAATCAATCCAATTCCAATAAGTCTAGGACGATGACCTTTGCCGCCATAATATGCAATAAATGCTGAAAGGAACAATGAACTTACATCATTGCCGACAGATATAATTCCCATGTTCTTTGATGGTATTTTATAACGCTTTTCGAGTGTCGTTATTGTGCCATTGAAGTATGAACCAGCTGATGCAAATACCAAACCTACAACACCATAAAGCAACACAAGAACTTTCTTGTTCGCAAATCTAACACACATATCGTTTTATCAGGGGGAGAGAGAGAGAGACAGAGTATTAGAAAGAAACAAGTTAATGAAGAAGAACTCAATTAACACATTGATTGACAATGAAATAAATAACAAGCCACTGATATATCTATCACACATTACTTTTGAAGCATTGGACCGCGTAAAAAGCTAAATCCACATGTCGTTTCCTTCGTTATTGGCATCGTTTTATATATGTCATCAAAATCTCCCATCAATTGCTCATCGCTACATTTTGCAAGAACTTCTTCGATCGTCTGTTGTGGCCTTGTATCATCGGATAACGACTTAAGAACGTGTACGACCATTATGAATCGCGTTCATCAACTTTATGATATTATTGAGAATAAATTCAACCGTTCTTCGATTCCAGCAATCTCAGCGCAAAGATCGTAACAGACTGAATGCTAACAGAACAAAATTACATATTTGTTGGCAATTTCACGTGACGCTAACAATTCATTCAACGATGAATCGACGAGTTTTGTGATGAGGAATTTTTTTAATTGCCGGATATGTGCCCGGCTCTGGTGAACGTCAACAAATATTCAATCTGAAAATTTTGATAAACCTCAACAGTTGCTTTTTTTTTGTAGTATCAAGCCACAAGGTCACTGATGGAGCTCGATGATTCTTCTTTTTATTTTGTCGCCTTCAAGCACATCATGGCATCAATAAGTGAATATTAATTTCCAGTAGCATTGCCATCGACAACAAACAGTTCAGTCTTTATTTGCGCACCCACAAGAGCCACAAGAGTTTTTGTGGTGTAATCAACTCCAACTGGTTTTCGTCGCTGCCACAATTCACTGAGAGTACTTCTCTTTCTTTCTCTCTTTTCTACAGCTGTTGACTCGACTTTATGGTTTACAAATATTGTTATTTCTTTTTCCATCAGTCAGTCCGATCAACTCAAACGGTGCAGACGTTTCATATTCTTTTTACCGAGTCTGCAATATTAACAACACGCACCAACGATGGCTCAGCGTTGATTGGGTCGTTTTTTGTCACGGCAATTTTAAATTTCCTTTGATAGATATGTTTAATAGCTGATAACGTTTTGAAGAAAAATAATTAATTGAGGAAATTGACAAACGAATTTAAGGAAAGAAAGAAGTGTAAGCTAGTATAGGTATATTAAGCGCATAAATGCAAGTTAATTTCTCATGACCTTTACCAATGTTGGTTGTAAATGGTACCATATCGTGATCGAGTGTTGGTTTTTTATTTTTTATGTAATCAAATTTCGATTCAGAGCATTAGATTCGAAATTGCACCATAGACATATAGTCAAACACCACATGATGTGATTCAGTTGTGAAGTGAATTTTCTTTACGGATTTTGTTCAATGTTGAGTTTAGTTTTGGAATTTTATTGATGAACAAAATTATTGTGCGTGAAAATGGTTAAAAGGAATTAAATATGATTTGACAACCGAAGCATTAAAATGACTCTAACACGAAATTAATGTTTGAATCACTCGCGCGCCGCTGGGCAAAAAAACTTTTGTCTTTCCACGCATTCATCTTCGTATATATCTATTTGATTGACTCGTGGGCTCATCATCATTGCACAATTCTGTTTTTTTATGAATCTCAAATATTTCTTTTATTATTGTTATCCACACTTTTGTTTGGACGAATGATCATTAATGAATTAAATTACATAAATTATGCGATGTTTGATAATCGTTGTTTTCTTCTTCTTCTCTTTACTTTTTTTTCGGGTCATAGATAATCGGCTAAGATTTATTATATAAAGACTTTTGTTTTTTTCATGACGAATTTAGTGAGATAAAGACGAAATGTAAACATTTGTGATAAAAAAGTTTTGCATTTTATAAATATTTAAGTTGTGAGATAAATTCCAAAAAAACGAGATACAGTTTTGAGAGAGGAAATAAAAAAAGCTTTCGATGAATAGAAATTTTCCTAAGCCCTTCATTAGAAAAACTGCCGGCATAAGAAAAAAATGCAGTTGAATATAAAAATTGAATTTTTAAGTTTTTTTTTTTATGGGAAATTAGGTTTTGAATTTTGATTATGAAGAAACTGTGATATAAAGTTCCATCAGAAGAAGCGACTACTTAGTGAGTCTCGTTCACAAAAACATAAATAAATAAATGTTCCTACATATGTTATTGCACACTTTCTAGGGACTCACTTTTAAGTGAATTGTGTGCTATTGTGTAATGGTCTTAAACGTGTTATGCTGCTTACATAATTGAGGCCATAAATCATTTTTATTGTGACCTTCGATTGGCAATAATTTTTTTTTCCTTCTTTTGCATTTTGCCTTGTGCCAAATTGCCGGGTCGAGTTGAAAGAGCGAAGAAGTATAAAAAAAAAAACGAAGACAAAGAAGAAGAAAACAAAAAATGACACAGTTTCGTTGTTGTCTCAAATCGTTCATAGATGAATTGTTGAAAAAAAAATTAAATATTTGCATTTTGAATATTTTTTTTTTCTTCAATTATTTTATTGAAATATCTTTAGAAATCTTTTCTTTCCATTCCGCATGTATGGGTGCGTGTCACAATTGTGTCTTTTCACCGAAAAAAAGGTGTTCATTCATTCGTAATCATCAATTAAGTTAAACTGCGATCGTGTCGAGCGTGAGAGATTTAACCAACTATATAGAGAAATATTTTCAATTTCATTTCGATTACATCGTTCGCGCGTTTCTTGTTTACGCGCGGCAACCTCCAACTTGAGTTTCCGAGACTCGAGATTGGATCATGGATGTAGTAAGAAGAAAAATGTGGGTCATTAATGCGATCGCGCTTGGATCATTACCTTGGTTAATGTTTTTCCATTGAAGCTTGTATTGTGATGGGAAAACACATTTAATGACGTCATCGGTGAATGGTACACATTTATTGAAAACCTTCAGAAATGCAATTGTTTCCATTAATTCACGCCATCATGTTTATTTTTGTGACTTTTGCAGATCTGTGATGTGGAATGTCTGCTTGATAATAATAATTGCTGTTTACCAAAACTGTGTCGATGCATTTGCCGTGGCGCCGCCATCGTGGTCGGATCCAAAAGTGAATCCATGTGCTAATATGCCGAATGGTGGTTGGCAACATTTATATTTTGCACCATTGAAAGAATGTTTTAAAATATTCACACTCGGCTATCCATGTCCCGATACAATGGAACTAAGTCCAATATTAAACGGCATGACGGGACATGGTGAATGTAAATGTCCACCGGGAACAGCACAAATCAATGCAACAGCAATGTGCTATAAGATTTTTGATCGTGGTCCATGTAGTGAAGGACATTATTTAAGTCCATTGGATACGGGAAAAGGAATAAAGTGAGTCATAAAAATAACCGATATTCATCAAATTTATGAAGTTGTTTTCAGACAAAGCTTGCGATTGGGTGAATGCAGAAAGCTCAAGAATTGCGGAACTGGAAAAGTTCATTGGCCTGAAAAAGATGAATGCCATGAGCTACTAACACGTGGTCCCTGCGTAATGGGAAAGTTAATTTCCCTCGATGAAAATTCTATTCCAAAGTGTCAAGTGAGTTAATGACATTGATCACTGAATTTTGATATTTATTGATTTCAATTTCAGTGCTCATCAACAGGAGTTTTAGAAAGATTTTATCATCGTGAATCAAAAACGTGCCATCGCCACTTTACACGTGGCGCATGTTCATCAGGACAATTATTCCTGCCTTCACAGTCATGTGGTTGTGATTCATCGTTACCTCATTATGACAACATGACCAATCAATGCTATGAGATTGGTACTTCCGGTCCATGTCCAAATTATGGATATGAATACAAAATAATTGCTGATGATCAACATGCATCATGCAAGTGCAAAAAGAATTATGTGATGATGGATGATGGACTATGTTACCGTCTTTATACCAAAGGTCCATGTGAAAGTGGACAAATTGTGTCCGACACAAATTCATGCATTGTTAATCCATGCAAGAAGAATTTCCTGTACTTTCCACTTGAACAAACTTGCTATCGAATCGGTTCGCAAGGACCCTGCAATACCGAACAAGTTGTAGTTTTTGATTTAACTGTCAAAGTGGGTCTCGATGGCATTTCATATAATGGAATGTGCGGATGTTCTGGAATAATTAAGAATTTAGATCAAACATGCTCAACGGAAGATGATGCGCCTAAAACTTTGTGTGAATCACCTTTAGTGGAATTCAAAGGTGGCTGCTTTCAACTTTACTCACGAGGTCCATGTGGAATTGGTCAATGGCTAGAGCCTAGTAAGCTTCATACAAGCGCAAAAACAGTCAAGTGCCAATGCAAACCTGGGCACAAACCATATGACAATGTCGAAACCGAATATGGCGTCAGTGGATGTCATTCACCGTCAGTGCTTCTTGCAAGGTTTCTAAACGGAAATAAAACGTACAAATTTGGATTCCAGCGATGGAATCATGTAGATGTTGGTGCATGAACATGTTTAGACGAAACTGATGCATGTAAAAAAAAGAAAAAAAAAAATTAATTAACAAAAATTTCTGACGAATGAAAATTCTTTTTATTTTTTCAGACTTTATTATCTAGCGGTTGAGTACCTGAAACCAATAATATGTTGAAGGCGAAATTCAGATTCTTATTGTTATTTTTAAGTCATCATCCTTCGGTATTTCTTTGTCGCCTCTAAAAGAAAGAAAAATAAAATATGAGATCGAAACATAAATCAATTTATTAAAAATTCATATTGTCAAATTCAAGGTACCAAATGCAAGATATTATACTCATACGACCAACCGAGTCACGCAAAGCTTTTTATCAATCTTAGTCGAAGTTATTTTAACTCTGATTAGCACTTTAATCTTAGCTTAGCTGATTCCAAATTTAATAACATAAACACTGAAAAATGTATACAAACTTTTTTTTTGTGCAAATAGTATTATTGTTGTTCTGCTTGAAAAGAAAAAGATAAAATTAAAAGATTACGCAGAAATAATTACTGTATGAGTCAGGAATCTTCAAGTTATACCTAAAACACTTTTCTTGTTCTGATTTGATTTTAAAGTGTTAGAAAGTTTGAAAAATGTCCATTGAAATCAGCAGTTTGTCTATGAAAAAGAAGGAATTTCCGATTTTGCGAAACCATTTGACTTTGTTGGAATATGATAAAGAGATTGACGATGAGGAGTACTACAAGCAATTAGGAACGAACTGGGACAAATTCTCAAGCAAGTTTTATCATCAATCGCTTGTTCAAAACCGGAAGTTTAATGTCTTTAAATATATTCCTGAGCAATTTTGCTCAACAAGTGCTCTTACTGCAATGGCAAAATCGACGAGACCATTCTTAGCAAAGGAGCTTTATGAACGGTTGGGTTCTTTTATGACGTTCATGAAAGGATTGCCAGGCATCGAAGGCCAGAAATACCAATCAATATATGATAGCATGACACCGGAAATGTTTATTAAGCGATTACTCGTGAAGAGACCAATTGTCTTCCTTACATCTGACGATATTTACGTACTTCGAGATGATATGAATATTTCAAGTGGAAGGCATGACTACAAATGGAAATCATTAACTGTCACTGCAGATCCAGATCCAAGGTTCAATCTGAAAGAATATATTTCCTATGACGAAATGCTCGTCTCAGCGCTTATTAATGTTTCAACACCCACTCTGTTTCTGAACGGAATAGAAAAGAAAATATCACCAAATGCGCAACTATTTGGCAATCACGAACCGTTTGGCATTTTTTGTGGACTCGTTGGCGCTAGACTTGAGAAAGGTGGTTACATGGAGCATCGGCTTCTTTATCCGAAAGATCGCTTTGAGCACCATTGTCACAAATCGGATGAGTTCTGGATCAAGTCCATCTATTCTGATGCATTTCCGGAAGGAAAAATTCCAACGTCCGATGAAATTAAAAACAATTCGATTTATGGAACAATCTATTGTGATAACATCAATGTCATCTTCCTTCGTAAACGACTATTGCTTTCGGCAATTCCATTTTTAATTGAATCCAATAATCGAGGTGTTGAGGGAAATGTTAATGTGGCATCATGGGTTGCGCCGATCGGAATGGGTAAGAGAGAAACTAAAAAGTTGTTTTTCTTGATTTGAGTATTATAAGAAAAATATTTCGATTAAATTCAGGAGTCTGGGCGGGTGATATAGACAACGAAACGTATCGCAAAACATTTGCTGCTGCTATTTTAAACCATTTAGATGAGACATATGTTTGGGAAAACTACAGTCACATTAAGGTCATTTTTATGCCTCAAATCAGTAGTAACTCGGTTTACAAGAACTTCATAGCCAAAGGACGAATTGGGAGAGTTTCTGTTATCAAACATGATCGCATCGAAATTGAATTTCGAAATCCACCATACCAGAAGATTGTCATTATAAACAGGGATCATCATCTGCCCCTGAAGCTCGATTCAGAGTTTGAGGCATGCCTGTTTGTCGCATCATATGCATGGGATTCTAATTCCTATCCAGGTAATGAATATTGGATTGGTGGTCACGGTAGTTTTGATCCAATCGCTGTCCTTCAGTCTTTACTGGGGCAATTTCAAAACCCGGAAGTCAATGTTAACTTCACAAAAGCTGAAAGAATCAGAACATATTAATAAACATACCTAACTATTTCACGTCTATTTTACCGAAAATCCTCTGTACAATAAAAGCCTTATTGGTGTTAATTTTGAAAAATTTAACTTCTTTTATTAGTCTGCATTTTTTGGCAACGAACTTCAATCATCAAATTTCATTCCTTTTGATTTGAGGAAGGCTTTCGCTTCCTTTATTTCCTCTTGCAGCTCCTCTGCAGCCTTTTTACATTCGTTAAATGTTAGCGTTCGATACAGAACAGTTGTAACTGCATAAACCTAAATGATGTAGAAGGAATCAATCAGAGATTCATCTTTAATGTTCGTCAGCTACTTACGCCAAGCAGTGCAATCAAAACAAGAGGCAAAATCTGAATTTTGAAGAAATGCTCATCTATAACGGAATGTTTCACTTTTCCTGTCAATACTGCCATGTAAATTCCGAAGAATATCGTCAAGCCGAAGATCCATTCACCAAGTTTTGTCATTTTTGAAACGTTTTATGCAGGTTCTACTAAGTACCTGCTTTATTCTATGGAAAGAAGAAAAAAAAAACAATATTCTGATTTGGTGACAACAACAAATGACAGTCAGACAAATTTAAACCCGTAAAAAAGTTGCTAATAAGATCGACCAACCTAACCAAACATCTAAGCAGATATAGATTTCATTTTTTTTTTGACATTTTAAACACCTTTGTAAAATTCAATAAAACTTACTTAGAATGATGTTGCGAATCTCACAAGCTGCTTATAAACTCAGGTAAATTGAAGAATGGTTGCCGTATAATAGCACAATAAATATTTTCGCCATCTCATTTTAAGGACGAATTGTAAAATTGTTTCGCCATTTGGAACTGCTGCAAGTCTGAGTTCGCCTGATTTCCAAAACAAGTACGATGAGAAAGAAGTTGCAACAATATTGAAGGCTATCAATTCGCAGTCCGAAACAAAATTACAATTATTCAATATTTCAAAACAGCGATTGCTGAAGATCGCTACAAGAAAACAAAAGATTGGTCCATTTCAGTCGATTGAAGAAGTTCTTGAACTCGATGGTTTCGGCATTAAAGTGATGGAAAGATTTTGTGATAGTATTTTACAGTGCCAAGCCGCTGAAATGACACCAGATAAAAATAAACCGTTGGCTGAATCAACTCCGGTTATTGCACCAAGGAAGAAAGTTCCATTTGTACAACCGTTACTGCAAGATCATTCTCGTAAATCTATAAAAACATGTGTCTCATTACAAATCGACCTAAATTGCATTGCTTGGACGAAATTCAGAATTGATTCCGAAGTCCTAGAAGTCCCAAATCGTATAACAGTAGAAGAATGGAACTTTCATGAATTTTTGAATAACGATAAGAAACTGAGTTTGTCTGATCTTATTCAGATTCTCATCTATCTGAGTTCAAGGATACCCGTAGCTGATGTTTACGTCGTCGAAGCGCAACAAACGGCACAGCCCGCAAAACAGCCGGGAAATCCCGTTCAGATGAATATAAACGTACAAAAAGCTCAGCTACTTTCCATGATCAGTATTCTGATGGCATGTCGCAATGAAACCTTTGCGTCACAGTCCGATGGTGACGGAGAGGATGGTAAAAATGCAACAAATGAGATAAAAAACCAACAGCAAACGCTATTTTTCCTGAAAAACTTTCTTGCATCACGCCTCTATCGAACCACCGTCGGTGCTGAACGCGTCTCCAGTGAATATGTTATCGAAAATGTTCTGAATAGCTGCAATCAACCATTGACAGGTATTTACAATTTCATCGAAGTGATGCCAGATTGCCGGGACAATTATGAAAAATCGCTTAAAAAGGATCGCGAATATTTAGGGCAATCCATGCTGATTGGATTGACATTCCTCAAATTATGCGTCGTCAAATGTAGTGAAAGTCTGTTACAGCTCAATAAAGTCTATCGATGATTTTAGTCATGAGCTCTAATACAAACATGCATAATAAGAGATAACATTTTGTAAAAAAACATCGTTAATTTATAAATTAGAAATAAAATGATTAATTTAAAATGTATCGCTGAATAAATGTTTTTCAGGGCAAATTATTGAAATTAGGAAATTATAATTAAGGTATGTAGAGCCATGCATGCTGAGTAGAGGAGCTCAATAAGTTTGAATGGAAAAATTACTGTGAAACTTGAATCGCCAACTGACTTGTCTTTCTATCTTATGTTGATTTTCTTACCACTGCGAGTCTCCATTGTCTTTACTGATTCCACTGATGGTGAAACGTGTGTTTTATCTTCAGACGGTGTAGTTACTCCTGAAGTTATAACCTTCAGAATTCCACTGCGAGTCTCCTCCATTGGCTTTACTGATTCTACTGATGGTGAAACGTGTGTTTTATCTTCAGACGGTGTAGTTACTCCTGAAGCTATAACCTTCGGAATTCCACTACGAGTCTCCTCCATTGGCTTCGGTGATTCCACTGATGGTGAATCGTGTTTTTTGTCTTCAAGCGGTGCAACTACTCCTAAAGCTGTAGCCTTCGTTTTTTCTTCTTGTCGTCGACGAATTGATGAAGGATCAAAGAAGTTATCTGAGCTATCGCTTTCCGAATCTATGATTGTAGGCAAATTATTAGGTATGCTAGCTGCTAACGACACAGTTTTATTCGCTTCAGGCAATAAAGTGTTAAGCATTGAAACCGATGGTGAATTACAGGCTTGAAGTGATAGATTTTGCATTCGGCTTTTTCTGTTCTCACTCAACTGGTCATATTTGTTCTTGAACGAGCAGCTTAGCGACAAACTGCACTTTTCTGGTTTTTTATGAGCCCTTGGTTGTGATGGCTCTGAATCGGACTCTGATGATGGTGTTGGGTAATTTGTAGCGCGCTTTCTCAACTTTTTGGACTTTATTTTATGTACCTTCAATGGTGATTGCCGTTTCAATTCAGTCTTAGAAATTCCGTTCGTGGCATTTGGTAATACGAGCAGCTCAACGTCAGAGCTGCTGGAAATTACAATAGTATCGAGACAATTTTCCTGCGTTTTGCTGAATGGAACTGCCATTTCTCTGCAAGCACCGAGATTGATGTCGTAATGCATCTCACGAATTCTCATAGTAAAGTTTACATTTTTCTTCTGCAACAGCTGCTGTAAATCTGGTGGTAATTGAACGGATTTCGGCAACTGCATGCTGCTGTTAATTGAGAGTTTATTATCTGGTGAAATGTTGTTGCTCACCGGAAGATGCCCCGAAACGCAATTATTTCGTAGCGATTCACATGATCGTGTATAGCTTCGGGAGCCAGAAGAAAATTCCGGTGTTGTAATAAAATTTTCATGAAATGTCTCATGGGATCGACTTATTTCTGAAGTTTTCCAAAATGGGAGATTTTCTTTATCCAATTCTTTGGCGCGGTTTTGAAAAGCTAGCTTCAGATTCTCTATGACCTGTGGTGAAAAGTAATAGGTCAATCTTTCATAATTTTGATTATGGTCCTGTTGGACATTTGCTGGAACCAGTTGAAGATTTTCCCTTTCTTTAAGCATCTCCAGTTCTTTTTTAGTTGGTGGCTCTTCGAAAAAATCTTCATCCGAATCATTGTTATCGCTATCTCTTTCTTCATCCTCTCCAGGTTCGAATGTATCCATAGCGGTCCATTCCATTCCCTTTTCGTCATTATCATTGCATGTTGAATATTTTGCAAATATATTTTCCCAGGCATTCCATCTTTGTGAAACGATATCTTGATTTGGGGGAACATCATTACTAAGGAATACGAAAAAAAAGGAATTAAGTTGTCAAACGTTTACCTTAAAACTTACAAATCTATCGCTGAATCCATATTTCACAATATTTTGATTATCAATTGCGCTTTTTTGTCAATTTCGATTTCTTTTAAAAGGAGATAATAAAGTACTCCAATTTGAAAATTCTACAATAAAGTTGCTTGAATGTTGCGAAAACGGAATACCGCATCCAAATGAAAACAACTTTTTTGCGATTCGCAGTTTATATTTTCAGATTCATACATATATTTATTTTTTCAATTGTTCTGTGATTTGGTAGTACCTACATATCTGCGAAATGTGGTCTCGAATAAATCTATACGAATGTCTAGAGTACATGCAACAATTGAAGCTCAGTCTGGGAACTCGTAAATTCAATGAAAATGCAAATCTATTGCTCTGCTTTTGTTTTTTGCATTTGTTTATATTTTTCTTGTTCTATCAGTTTTCTCAGGTAGGGCTCGATCGAGATCATCTTCCTTACTTTATTATGACATTACTATATTTTCATTCTAGAAATACCTTAAAAGTTCTCAAATCAAGCAGCTGAAACATCGTCAAACGGTCAACTTTTGCTGGAATTTCATCTTTTATTTATGCTCAACCAGCTTCCTGATTTTATACCATTCGTATTTCATTCAAGATCATTTGCTGCAGCATGAAATGGGAAAGTGGTATCCGAAACGAAGGAGTTTTCTCTTTTTCCGCCCCTGTGATTTGGTTAAATTTAAAATTGTTACATTTATCTTGAGTAGCTTTAACATTGTTGGATCTTTTCTGGACTTTCATGGCCGTGACGTTTCTGAAGCAACCTCAAAGATCCTGTTTACTGTCCTTCTGATAATGTGCTATTTTTATGGATATGAGAACTATTCTATTATTCTCAATATCAATCTCGGCTTATTCTACATGTTCACTGAACTTTTATCGCTTTTGTCATTGCACTCTGATAAAGAACAAATCGCTATGTTTCGAGTATTTGTTGCCTTCAAATTTGTATCATGGATTTATATTTTCCTTAATTTATTGCCATTTCAATATATGATGCCGACATTGCATGCAAAAGATTTCAAATTTGGCTTATGCATCACCTTTATTTTGTGGTACATCTCAAAAATCTGGACATCGCCATTGCTGCACGTCTTCTATCATCAACTCTATCATCTAAATGCATCCGATTGTCCTGGTGAAAATTCATTAGCAAGATGCCTATTACTAAAAGATTCACCAGAATTGCATCACATGAAAAATTTGCGTCGAGCATATTTGGAAGTAAAACTTCACAATGAGCGACATCAGCTTAATAAATTAAATCTCAGCGAATCGGCAGTATCAGCAACAACCTTTCAAACTATCAAATGTGTTATGACTCTGAAGCGCAAATTAAAAAGAATTCGTGAAAATCGTGATCAGCAGCATAAGAATTAAAAAATCTATTTAATAATTTTTAATTCAATAGTTCTATAAGAAGCTTTATTATTTATAGGTTTTAAACATTGTATTTCTCTGCATCTCCCTTTGTTCGATAAAATAAAAATGTTCTAAAACCAAAGCACATGAAAATAAATGATTCTCTCAAAGGATTCTCTCAAGTGACTCAAAATTCTCATTTGGAAATTAAAAGTTTCAAGAAAGTTTCTTCTCTCCGGAAAATTTGTCTTTTGGAAATCGCATGGGAAAGGCAAGGAGAAATGGTTCATGATGATGGGGAAAATTCAAAAACGAGAGAAAGATCACAACATAGAATAAATTGTACAATCTGTCAACTCTGGATGTTGAATTTTTTCATATTTCATGCGATATATAAGGTCATCTGTGGACGATATGAACATTAAATATTTTCTTTTTCCTTTGCAATTTAATTTTAAAAGGACCATCAGTGGACATTTTATGAGCGAACTGAGCTTAAAATGATATTTATTGCTACCGACTGAATTATTTCCTTCCTGTTTTGCGCACATTTAGATATTGTATTATTGAGGCATAGACATAGATTAATAATTTTTGATTTAGTATATGACCGAGGTCAAAATTATTCGAAAATGATTTCTTGGCAGACTGTCACCGACAATTGTTGTTATATAGGTGACGATTCCGTTTGTTATTGTTGCATTTAAGTGGCAAGACATTTCTCTTAAGCGACAAGAAATTAACCAAGGAAATTTTTTGTTTCGATTGCTGATGCGAACTCATGATACACACACATAAATCATCATAATCATCAATGAATCAAAATAATCGTTTCATATATAAAAAAAATGCAATGAAAGCGATGAAAGCGATTGATGGATCACATTCTGTGTGTGAGATTATCATCATCTTTTGTCCTTTGTGTCTCATTTCCTGCGTCTCATGAAAGTTTAAAAGATACGACGCCTATTGTTCATTATCAACATGATTGATTCTATTGGCACGAGGCTCATTCATTGCCACTCATACCAAGCTTTCTTCACACATCAATTTATTTATTGTGGAATCACCCAGAAACTCTCATGGGGACGGTTTAGGAGTAGGCAGTGGTAAGATAAAATGAAAATTTATCATTTGAAGCATAAAGAAAAATAATCAACTATGAAAATTCGTAACATTCGACATTGAAAATGAAATGTGGGGAAAATCAATAAAATTCTTTTGAAATCCGCGATCTAAAAATTGACAATTGTCAATAAATATTTATGTGAAACATATCATGAGAATCCTTGAGCTTTCTCTTGATGAATTTTGAAATTCAATATTTGCTTCTTCCGCTTTCGTGAGACATGAAGGAAAATACTTTCTTATTTTGTTTTCAGATTTTATGGCGCCAATGCGATGTCAGGTGAATAATTTTTTATTTTATTTTTTTTTATTTTTTCCGAGCGGATGCTTGGGCCAATAAATTTCGGAGCTTATCTTACGCCGAATATGTTCATTTATTGTGAATCTGTCATTTTCTTGTGACACAAATATTGTTTGGCATTTCAAGCTTACCAGTGAGCTAAACTACACAATTTGAAAATTAATATTTTTATATCAAGAAAATAAACTTTTAAATTCTCAACAAAATCTTATTAAATTAAAGCCATTCAAAGCCATTTTCCTTCCCACACTGACAATAACATTGTTTTTAATTTTTCTTTTTTTTATAAAATGAAGTTCCCACGAGTGTAGCTAGCTAGAAAGCTTTATAAATATTCTCCGACAACAATGCAATTTTTATCTGGTTCAGACTTTCCTATGGACGATAAGAAGAAAGAAAGAATGAACGGAATACAATGCAGCCAAATAAATGGAATTCACACTGACAAGGATGAGATAAAATTACAGGAAATTGAACACAATTTCCATTATTTTTAAGCAAGCGCGAGAAAACAGTTTTTCGCCCACACTTGCCAGCAACTTTCCCTCAATGTGGCAAGGAAAGAAAATTAATTTTAGTATATAACTTTGAAAAATTATAAAAAAAAAATCTTTTTCGCAAATTTTAAACTTCCAAATGCAATTTTTCCTTCAATTCATTCGCAAGAAAAGTCGAAAAATTTTTTTTAAAAACTCTGGCAAGGTGGAAAAATATTCAGTGATTGTGCGATAAAACTTCTTCGCTCCAGGAAGTCCCGAAAACAATAAATTAAACATTTTTTGCCTCCAAAAAAACATCACAAAGTTTCCATTATCAGATGCTTTCATGAATAACATTTTTCTTGCAATTTTATTTGCCGGCAAAGCACATGAACAATTTCGCACGCAAAGTAAAAGTTTTAAAAGAAAAATATTTCGAGTACAAAAAAAAACATCTTGAAGAGCTTTAAAAAGCTTTCGATTTTTTATTTATTTATTTTTATTTTCTTTTTTTACAAATCACTGAACTGCACGAAACTTCCATTAATCAATTGACAGCAGCGACAATAAGCAGCAAATTGAATGATTTATTATTTCTTATCGCCAATCAAATGACTCGCAATTAATTGTGTAATGTGAATTTTCGATCCGATCAATGATTTTGTCGCCCACGCTTAACGTGTTGATGATTTATAAATTTTTATTTTGGGTTCATCTACAGGTCAATGTCAGTGGCATCGGAATTCCATTAGTAACAAATATTTGTTGATTGTTGATTTTGTGCTTTACGAACTTAATTACCGCTTTCAAAGTGTGAAGGAGAAAATTTAACGTCTGCCTTCATTTAGATTTGATCAAATTAATTAGAAAATCTCATCACTGTCCATTTGATGAATTGGCTTATGCTTTCTAAAAAGCTTTGAAAAGCTTTTGGTTTCTGATTGACTGAAAACTTGCGGCAAAGTTAATTTCTTCCTGTTCAACACATCGCAACGGAATACATTGAAGCATTCATGACGTAATAGCGTCTGTTAAAGTATACAAGTGATTTTCATTCGATTCTCTCTGAAAAGGTTTAGTAAATTTTAGAAGGAAAAATTTAAGTAATTCATTTCTAAATCTTGTAAGAAATTCAGGTTCGCCAGTTGAGAGCGCATGAAAAAGGAACAAAGTCTTACAGCTCGCAACAGATGCCTGAAATCAGATGCCATCCTGTATGAGGAGCACATAAGTTGAGATCAATCGGGGTGCCTTAATAGTAACATGCCTTAAAGGCCAATAATAGGTACTTAATTAAGTCTTTGTTTGTTGGTTAGTTTTTGTTGTAATTGTTGTCTGTGTCTGTTTAAATTTAAAGAAACATATCAAGTAAATAGATGAATCATTATCAAAATAAAGTGTTATTTTTTATCAACAATTGCAAATACTAATGGAGAATTTAAAAAAAAAATTTTAACAGATTAATTAGAAAATCTCATCACTGTCCATTAGATGAACTTGCTCATGCTTTTTGAAGAGCTTGGAAAAGCTTTCAGTATCTGATTGATTTAGAATTTGCGACAAATTTAATTTATTTGGAAGAACTTCATCAGCCGCTGGTTCCAAACCAAATGGATGAAAATTATAAATTAAATCTTCATGAAAGTACAGTGAAGCATTTTGGACATAATGACGGCCAATGAAGTATTTTGAGCAACAATTTAAGTTTCCCTGTGAATGATTGAAATATTGAAAGTCTGTGTACCAGAAATTTTCTGGCATCTTTTTCTCAAAGTGGTAATTCAGCCTATCAGCAAAAAATTGTTTCTCCATAAGATCATCATGCATGTCCACAAATATTGCATGCTTCTGTAAACATCTTCCAATTGCTCTATCCTCGACATGGTCGTCATTATTGCATATTGTTGAATTGTTGAATAACTCTTCAACTAATTTCACAACTGCCTTCTTAGAAAGCACATAGCCGCCACCTTAAAGTCAATTAAACATTAGAAAATAAAAAGTGTTCAATGAAATAGAGTTTTACACCTTGCATGTATCCTTCATCAAGATGAGCAGACAAGCGCGTTCCCATAAGATATGAAGTCTGCGAACGATATCGATAAAGGAAATGTCGCAAATTTTCCATTATAAAGTAACTGAAATGAACGAAAATTGTCAATTTGACGGTTTTTAAATGATTGGCGCCATAATCAAATCTTTCTTACGAATCATCATCAGCTTTGAGGAACCAATCAGCGTCATTGAGATGATGTTTGTAAATGTATTCGACAGCTTTTCTTGTTTTCTCCCCCAATCGTTTTCGACCTTCCTTCTGTATATCAAGTGCAATTGTATCAAGTTCACTATCGTTAGTTGAGCTAATAAACAGAAGTTTATTGCACCTACGTCCCCAAGTGTTCTTTATGTGAATTGCTCGTGTTTTATAATTTTCCGGATGTGTCATGACAAAGCACAATACTTTTACTTCTTTAAATAGAAAATCGGCTAATGAACTGTTGTAATCATTGGGCTCGTGTTTCCCGAAATGAAACTTTTTATCAATATCACAGATTCCAAATAATTGCAAATGGAAAAAAATTCCAATGATAAAACCGCACAATAAGGAAAACATATTTTCATTCCTCATCTCACTTGCCAGTCTCGAGGCAAACTAACTCTGAAAATGGGGCAAATTTCTGTGTCATTCATTTTTAAGCAGCTGCTTGGCAGGCTTTTTAAAAACACCTGTATAATTATTCCGATGTAGATTTCAATAGTTTCGATAGATAGACTCAAACAGTTGTAATTAAAGAAAAAAAAAAAAAAAAAAGAAGAAAAAAGTCGCTCGAATAAAAAAAAAAAAAAATATTTTTATTCTGCAGCTTATAATTCCGGTTTATTGACGTAATTCATTTTCAAGCACTTGTTTATGCAGAGATAGACGTATGAGATACACATGTGAAAATTTCAATAAATTTATGGATGTTAAGCAGTCTGCACTTTTGGCAATTGGTGGAAATTAACACCAATTAATAAAATATTTTAAAAAATTAACTAGAGAATCTCATCATTGTCCATTAGATGAACTGGCTGATGCTTTTTAAAGAGCTTTGAAAAGCTTTCAGTATCTGATTGATTTATAATTTGCGACAAATTTAATTTATTTGGAAGAACTTCATCAGCTGCTGTTTCCAAACCAAATGGATGAAAATTATAAATTAAATCTTCATGAAAGTAAAGTGAAGCACTTTTGACATAATGACGACCGATGAAGTATTTTGAGCAACAATTTAAGTTTCCCTGTGAATGATTGAAATATTGAAAGTCTGTATACCAGAAATTTTCTGGCATCTTTTTCTCAAAGTGGTAATTCAGCCTATCAGCAAAAAATTGTTTCTCCATAAGATCATCATGCATGTCCACAAATATTGCATGCTTCTGTAAACATTTACCCATTGCACTATCCTCAATATAATCATTATTATTGCATATTGTTGAATTGTTGAACAACTCTTCAACTAATTTCACAACTGCCTTCTTAGAAAGCACATAGCCGCCACCTTGAAGTGATTTAAACATAAGAAAAATTTTAAAAGGTTGAGACAAAAGCGTTTTTCACCTGACATGAATCCTTCATTATGATGTGCAGCAAATCGTGTTCCCATAAGATATGAAGTCTGCGAACGATATCGATAAAGGAAATATCGTAAATTTTCCATTATAAAGTAACTGAAAAAAAAGAAGAAATTGTTAATTTGATGATTTTTAAATGATTGACGTCATCATAAAATTTGGCTTACGAATCATCATCAGCTTTGAGGAACCAATCAGCGTCATTGAGATGATGTTTGTAAATGTATTCGACAGCTTTTCTGGTTTTCACCCACAACTGGCCTCGACCTTCCTGCTGCATATCAAGTGCAACTGTGTCAAGTTCACTATCGTTAGTTGAACTCATAAACAGAAGTTTGTTGCACCTACGTCCCCAAGTTTTCTTTACGTGAACTGCTCGTGTTTTATGATTTGGCGGATGTGTCATGACAAAGCACAATACTTTTACTTCTTTAAATAGATAATCGGACAATGAACTATTATCACCAGTATGCTGGATTTCCCTTGAAATTAGATCTTCATTGGAACTTTGATTGATTCCGAAGAATTGCAAAGTAAAAAAAACTGCAATTACAAAACCGCACAAAAAGTTAAATTTATCTTTGTTCGACATCACACGGCAGAGATACAATATCAACTGCTGGTTCTGATCGACTACGAAATCGATTATAAACTTGAACATTCAGGTTTAAACAGCTGTTTGAGATTGCAAAAAGGAAAAGCTGGAGTAAAGTTGTTAACTGAAGAATTAATTTTGTATTTTTTTTTTCGAGCATGTCAGGAATTTGATGAAAAGTATGGATATTTCAGAATTTACCTTCTTCATTCTTGTAAATTTTTAAAAGTAAATACTTAATTTTTCAACATCTTGTAACGTTATATAAATATTATAAAAAGCAAATCCAAACAATCAACAAAAAACGAATGAAATTTATTCTTTGGCGCGGTTTATAAAAAAATTTTCATCATTCATCGCCATGTTCGCATTAACCTAAATTTTTTTTAGCTTGTACACCATCTCATGTGCCGCATGCTACACAAAATTTCTCCAGAATAAACAATTTTCTGTCAATTCATGGAAAACAGATAAACTTTTTTTTTTTTTTTCGGAATTTAATTTTCGTTGTACGAAAGTAAAAGAGTAAGAAGTGAGTCGGTTAGCTTGGTGCGTGCTATCTACTTTTGTCGACATCATCTGAGATTTTATCGTGATTACTGAAAATACATATATTTCTCTGTATCGACTTTATTGCTTGATTTTCAGATTTTTACTGGCACGTTACGTTCGTATCTTTCATCTCGGGCGTTTCCAACAAGAGCTTCCATTGCGACGCCAATTTTTATGTTGTTGCTGCCGGTGAAAGACGTGAAAACATTCTCAATTTTATTTTTCTTTTACGGTGTATAACTTTCAATATGTTGACTGTGGCAATGTTAGCGAGTTTTGATTTTATTTACAGAATGTGTGGAAGCGAAATCTCAATGAAATTTTCTTTCATTTACTCTGAAGCCATCAAAAGCTTTTCAACAAAGGCAACTTTTAACCTTAAATTCAATTATAGCGATGATCCCTAATCAAATTTTTTTGCCTTCTTCGAGTGTGTTAAATCAAACTTTTAGCTATAAAGCCCTGCTGTTTTCCACGAAATTTAGCGCTTACAAGGTAAAAAAATAAAGAAAAAGTTTGCAGCTATGTTTAAATGGCAATTGGAGCATAATAAACCTGATAAATGTTATTAGCGATGTGAAAAATTTTCAATCTGTAAATATGTTTGTATACATCGACAAACGCACAGACAATCAGCACGTGATCCGACAGATATAGATTTGGAAGTTTAGCGAATATTCTTGGTGGTGGCATGCATGGTAACTTTTTCATCGTCTCGTATTTATTTGATTAATAACGCATGAAATATGAAATATGGGATTCAAGGAACTCAGTTCAACGCCATTATTTGGAATAAAAACTTTTTCCTTTCTATCTTCGATAATTCTTTTATATTTCGTGTGCGCTTTACGAAATATTCTTTTTTTTTGTTGGTTGCTCCTACTTCCTTTTTCGTTATTTATGCTCACTGCCATTCGAACAGATCAACATGAAAATAATCATAAATAAGAATATTCTCATTCATGAATCATAAAAATGTAACAATAAATTGTAGAATGGATTTCATTGTTGATAAAGGCTTTCATCTCATTCCCATTTTCAATTGAAATCGTCAATTCCATTCCAGAATTTATTTTTTTTTTTTTTCGAATTAATTTCTTAAGTGAAATCTTTACAAAAAAAAGTTTGCAATTTATATCATTGGATGAGAAAATATTTTTAAAAAATATTTGTGCGAAAGTTTTCTTCTTTGAAAAAAAGCTTTCGAAAGCTCACAGAACTTTTCAAAACTTTTCCATTTAGCTCGCATTTAGCAAATAATGTTCGTGTCATAATACGATTAATATTAATGCAACATTCACATGCCATTGCTGCGTTATTAGTGTTGCGTCAACAATGCCACTCCAGTGTGTTCTATTCAATTTCTGGTTATGGTTTGATGGAATCGTTTGCTCTTTTTGACATCGCAAATGTCGTACATCGCAACGATTGAAGTGTTTACACATTAAAAAGTATATTTACTTGCTGTTGAATTTGTTTGGCATTCTCGGTGAATCCTTCGAGTCAACAGAGCATTTTACATTAATGAAAAATTGCATCATGTGATCGATGTCGATTCACAAAGCACATTCGAGCAGAAATCCAGCTTGAAGCAAGTTTAAAAGGTTTTTTAGCAATCATTGCAATGAAAAAGGCGAGAAAAGAAGAGCAAGCATCAAGTGCTTGTGAAAATTTCCAGCAATATCTTTTAAGTTCAACGCTGCATGGCTGCCGTTATATTGGCACTGCAACTCTGTCAGTATTTGAGCGTTTCTTCTTTGGCATCTCATTTGTCGTGGTGGTGACTCTTGCTGCCTATTTCATCTCCAACGTTTGGCAAAAGTGGAAGGAAACGCCAGTAATAATTGGAAAGTTTCTCTTCTTTACTCAATTGACATAAATAAATTTGAAATTTTCCTCCGAGCCAGAAAAGTTTTTTTTTTTTTTTTTTCGTTTTCAAACATTTTATTTACAAAAATATTTCTTGTTTTCTTTTCTCCCAAAAGGCCTCGACCCAGTTTTCACCAATATAAAGGACATCCCATTTCCTGCAGTTACGATTTGCAATATGAATCAAGTGAAGAAAAGTTTTGCCGAAAGTTTGCGTTCCGGGCGTGACACATCGATATTGAACAGTATCTGTACACAAGGCGACGAGTTGAATGCTAATGACACTATTGTGGAAGGCAAGTGGTCTTATATTCGTCAGTTCTTATTAAACGCTTCGCATCCATGTGAAGAAATGATTAAAGAGTGTAAATTCGGCATGGAAACTATCAATTGTGAGAAAAGCTTTCAAAGCGTTTTGACCGATGAAGGACTTTGTTGCACATTTAATGGAATCCATCCAAAGTTGATGTTTAAAAATTTTGAAAATCAAGATCATGTTGACGAAGATTTACAGGATGACGTTCAATACATGACTTGGTCACCAGAGGAAGGATATCAAAGGACATCGGAGAAACCATATCCATTACCAGTCGCTGGTGCAGGTTCTCACATGGGTTTAGTGCTTATTCTTAACGCTGACTATGAGAACTATTATTGCAGCTCGACAAGCTCTTCGGGCTTTAAAGTCCTGCTTCATTCACCAATTGAAACTCCAAAAATGGCAAATTTTGGATTTTTCGTGGCCACTGGACTGGAAACGAAAGTCGTCATTACACCAAAAATTTCCGATGCATCGGAATTAATTCGACATATTCCAATCCAACAACGGCAATGTATGTTCGAGGACGAAGCGAATTTGTCATACTACAATATTTATTCGAAGAAAAATTGTGAAATGGAATGCAGTTCACTTTTAACGGAGAAGGAATGCGGCTGCACATTGTACTATATGCCGCGAAAATTCAACAATGGCAGCGTGATTTGCAATCGAAAAATGGCACAGTGCTATGAGAATGTACTGTACTCCATTGCTCAGACAAACAATGAGATATATTCATGCAATTCCTGTTTGCCAGCATGCTATGAAATAAATTTCGGACGCGAAATATCGAGCGCCAAATTGGGCACGGGAGATTTCAAAACGGTCGAAAATATTTTCGGTAATCGCGATGTGAATTTTGTGGACAACAATCTGGCAATAATTCATCTGTTTTTCGTTGATAGTGCTTATGGTGGTTTCACAAAGAGCGAACTGATTGGTTTGACGGAATTTCTGTCTGGCTGTGGTGGTTTGTTGGGACTGTTTATGGGATTTTCGGTCATTTCACTAATTGAAGTTGTTTATTTTCTAACATTGCGACCGTATTGCGTTCAAAAACGCAAAGAATCTAAACGAATTCAACGGGAAAATGTTGATGAGCGGTTTGCAAACAAAAACAGCTTACGAGGAACAAATAAGACCATATTCGTTGGTCAATCTCCACTCGATGAGTACAACAAGCTGAATGAAATGTTTGAGCGCAAGAGTATTTGCCAACAAATCCACACAAACTCAATTGCCAGCATCCATTACATCAAGCGCAAAGCGACGAATCATTTAATGGCACTCAAAGGGATTTTTACGAGTGAAAAGGATGAAGGTCAAGCGCCTTATCCATACTTGAACTGAACACGATTGACAAATAAATATTTGAAGGATTTAATCTCGAAGAGATTTGATATGAAGTAGCTTTCGGTTAAAGTGTTCCCATGAATTTGATAACTAGATATTTGAGAAGTTTGGTTGAAAAGCTTTCAAAATCGAAATTGTTATTTGCAAGGTTTCCCGAGAAGTCAGTAAAAACGCTAAGTTTTTTTTTTGCTTAAAATTTCTATAGGCAGTTATTATGAGGTGTTGAATTGGTTCCAAGCCCGAAATTTATGATGAAAATATCACAATATGAAACAATTTATTATTTTCTTCCGTCTGTTTTTCACTCAACCGGCAAAGCAAATATTTGTCAACTTCAACCCAATCCCTTCGATGCTGATGCCATCAAAATCAATACAAATCCATAGTTGGTGCTTTGAGCGCAAGCACACAACAAATTTTGATTTTATTTTACTTTTATTTTTTTTATGATTATTGTGAAAGCATTTCGAGATTTCATGAATTTTTATCATTTTCATACAACATTTTTTTTTATTGAAAAAATCGCCGATAAAAAAATGGAATTTGCGAGAAAATATAAAAAAAGAAGAATTGTTTCAATATTTGCCCGGCGTGCCAGATTTTATTTGTCGTTTGTCACGAGTCCGATTGCAATTTATGTTTGTCTCATATGCATATTAATCAATTGTTGATGCATTGCTTTCCGTTTGGAGCCATATTGTACACTTTGAAATGTTTACGCAATTTATCATTCCCTTCAAGTTTACATTGAGTGAGGAGAAACTTTTCCATTTCCCGACGCTTTTCTGTGTCTTCTCGCTCGACAATTTAATCAGAAATTGATTGCCATTCATTAAATTATTGCCTCCAATCGGCTTAAATTGCCTTTTCATTTTCCATTTTCCCTTGTGAATGGAATCGATTGCGATTAATGAAATTTTCAGGATCTTTTTATCGTGTAAAACTCAATTTGAAAAAGGATCCACATTTCGCACTTCATGTAAGAAATTTCTTATACAATAAAATCAAATATTTGCACATTAATATATGTAACACATTTTGATTGAGCGATTTCAATTGCATCAAGTTTTCATTTACCAAGTGATATCATTGCCGAATTGGCCCATACATGGAATTTGAGATGGAACAAAAAAAAAATTCATTTGAATACGAATTACATTATGCTGTTGTTGTGTAACGCACTTCTTCTTTTTCTTAAGAAAATAAGCACCGATGGTGGTCGTTGGGAATCTTTATAACTTGGCATAGCAAATTTGCGATTTTAAAGTTGTTCATTACTTCAAATCTGAACATTTTAAAAATTTATCTAAAACAGAAATTTAAAGATAAAATAAATATACTCTACTTAGTATGACGGAACAATAGAATTAATCCCTAAATGTAAAACGCAGAAAGGCAAACACAGAATAAGATATTTGAATAAATTTTTTTTGTTGCTTCCTAAACAGTTTTACGAATTATTATCTCTGGCAGTTCGCCCCCCCCCCCCCCGCCTCTCGATAGACAAACAAACATTCCTTCTCATTCAGCAGTTAAATTCTGATTGAATTGCTAAATGAAAGTGTGAAGCAGATGTTTTTATGCAATTTTGGGAATGTGAACACACGAGTGAATTGACTCTATTTTTTTAAAGAGAATTGTATTTATTTGAAATAACAGTGAAAGCAGATTTTTGGAAATCGATATGAAATTTCTAACGCGGTTATGCTAACGCATTTTACAGCTGTTTAAGCGGTTTGCGACTGTGCATATCTATACATCTTTTCATCCAATTTGGCGCGCTTAAATAAGTTTTGCGGAATTAATTGCTAATTTATTTTGAAACACGATTTATGCTCATTAAATTATGAATATTTTAAAATCGCCAGTGAATAATTTAGCATTTATTTTTGCACTCAATAAAGCATTTTCACGACTTTGGTGGGAAACAAATTTGCTCTGTTTGACAGTTTTCGAAGATGGAACGAGAATGCTCTGCTCGAGATTAAATTTAATCATTTCAGAAATTCCATTGCAACACAATTACTTAAGTATTTCTAAATAAATAAAATAGGTTCGGATTCATATTAAATATTTCCAGCATTATGCTTGGCAATTATCATCAAATTATGCGTGCTGGAATTTTTTTTTTCTTCACAACTAATACCGATAAAAACAGGGAAATGCATCATTTGTCGGATAAATGGTTAATTGCGCAAGTTGCACCACAATAGTATGTTTTCTATGCAAACCATTGACAAACACTTGCAAATGATCTTCCCAATTGGTTTTCGTATCAAGGATTCACGAATCAGGGACCAAGCAATACTGAAATGACGTTGTATTTGATAACGCTCATGGTTATTGATATGAAGTGACGGTTAAGTGAAAATAGGGAAAGTTTTATGAAATTTGAAGATTCTTTGACCGAAGATCTTTTGAGCACATAAGAAACTGGAAAAGAAGAATCTAAATATTTGTTACTTTCAAAACCCTGCAAAAAAAAAACATTTCACAGAATTAATATCAGCACATGATGAAAAATTCAATAAGAAAAATTTAATTTCACGAAATTGAAAAACTGTTTCAGCAAAGATTCCAACAAGAGGGGAATGAAAATAGTTTTCAATTAAATTAGAAATGTGCTGCATATCGCAATTTTTTATACATTTTTTTTTTGCTATGGTGTATCAAAATTCACATAATTTGTGCGAGGGAAATGGATTGCATCAAATAAATTTCAATTTAAAATAATATGTTTTGCAATATAATTTCTCTGATGCAAGGAGTCAAATGTAGTGTAACGATGAAATTGATGAGTTTTTTCTTCTTGGTAGTCATCTTCAACTCGGGCACGATTGCGAGGACTCATAATTCATTCAATCTTCGCTGGACCGAGAAGCTTTCATTGTTCAGATTGTAAAAGCTCGTAGAGAAAAATTATGGTTCCCGAACGACATCGATATAATTTTTTCTCTTTTTTTTCTTATGAAGACGAACGAAAGCAATTAATTTTTCATTAACTTGACGTCTCTTTTAGTGCTGCGCGCTGAAAATGATTCGACAGCAAAATACTCTTCTTCACCACGACATTGGGAATTGTTGTTTCATTTGAATTAATATTCAGATCATGATATTGAAATTAACTTCCATCGCTGCCGCAGCTTTGCTTCGTGGATTCTGACTTTTTTTTTTGTTGTTGTTGTGTGTCAAAAAATTGTCGGATGAAAATTAATGATCGGTTGTAATTTTTTTTGCGGGTTTCCTCCGGAAAAATGGATTCCATCGCTTTTGAATGAGTATTTATGATCAATCAGCATTTAAGTGACACGACAATGAAATATTTCTTTACAATATAAAACATGTCAGCAGATGTAATGAATAAATACCGCCCTCGTACACAACATCACTGAATTAAATATTTTGAATGCTGAACAAGCCACTGAACATGCAAAAGGGTGCAAAAGAAAAATGTTTAAATATTTTCTTTCATTATTTTGATGGATTTTGCAGCTGAACCACCCTTGCTATGTTTGCGGTTAACATGTTTGAAATGCTTTTAATAATTTCTGAGAAGAATTTTCTTTTTTCAGTAAATGGAATTTTTAGACTTCATGTAAATTTGCGTGTTTTTTTTTTAAAGTATAATTCAATTTTAAACGACTTTTTTTTTACTTCCTAAATCTAATGAGCTATGAAAATGAACGGAAAGCTTTAAGAGAATTTTACGCAAGACTCAAATGAAGAAAAATTTATCATCAATGATTGTCACGAAGAGAGAAAGTAAATTTTCCATGAGAGATTTTCCACTGGAAAACGATTTCGTTTGCTTGCTTTCCAAATGCAGACTAGAAAAGCAGACAATCGACGACCGAGCAAAATAGAACAATCGAACGAGGATGATTCAGTTTATTGCGAATTTCGATAGCGTTCGGTTGAATGGAGAAAAATGTCGATCAAAATTTTCCCATCCTTGAACTAGGAATAGAAAGAAAATAATTTTTTTTTATATAATTTTGCCAATGGGGGTTGATGCCCCCTCTACCCCCTTAGGGCCCAAATATTAAAGTGTGTTTTGTAAAACGGGGAGAAAACATCTCAAGTGCGATGGAAAAATTTTAGATAAAGATAAAGAATTCCAATAGTGAAATAATATTTTCTTTTCTGCGAAAGTGTAAACGAAGGAAAATGTACGAGGAGCAATAAAAAAAGGAATATCACAAATAAGAGCTTTGGCGAGGATGAAAAAGCTTCCATGGCAGAAATGATTACATCATACTTCAACAAAGCATCACAAAGTGCTCTCGTCTATGTGAAATTAGTGAATTTATATCGTCGAACGATGACTTTAAATTATCAACTGTACTAAATCTGCATTCTTGCAGAAAAAAAGGATTAAAAGAAATATTCTTAAAAGCACTTAATCAGTGAAAATAAAATAAATTTTTAAATTTAATCACGAAAATAATAAAAAAAAATCTACAAATTTAATAGACCAGAATAAAGCAATGAAGGTACAAGGAGAAATAAATTCAAGCACTTTAAAAGTTCTTTCAGGAAAAGCATGTCACGAAGCTTTTCTCATAAATCACCTCTGGCAGGCGGCTGCTATTGCACACGATAAGCACCCACAGATGGATTTTACGCAAAAAAAACTTGCAGATACACACGCGCCTAGTAAAATTCATTTTTTTTTTAACATAAGAAATTCCATATATGGGAGTGAATGACAACGGAATGTAATGTTTGTTGTTGAAGAACTTTGTGCTGATGATAGCAATAGCATTGAGATAAGCCATAAGGATTACTTTATTTTCATTACAATCCATTATGTTTCATTTTAGTGATTGTTTTTTTTTTTGTCTTTACTATCTGATGGTGATATTGGAGCTGAATGTGTCGAAAAGTGGGAAACGAAAAATGACTTGAACGTGACTTCGGGTTTACTTTATAGTTTATGTACTCACTGAAATTCGAGTAGGAAAAATTCAGGGAGGCGGCTGATGAATATCTGTTTTGAAAGTCATCAATTATGTTGCTTGCGCGTTCTATTCCCTATATTGATGCTACTGATGTGATTCTCGGGGATTGAACAAATATATATTTTATGTGTCCCCTATTATGCTATTGACAGGGCCTCGCCATGAAATCAATATTTGCCCAATTCAAGAAATACTATGGAGGATGGCTTAGATTTGGTGATCGCATATATTGTTCTAGAGGCCATCGACGATGATGGTTTTGACGACATAAGGAAGAAGAAAAAAAAAGGCAATGTCGATGATAATTTTTGTGTATGGCACTAAAGACGATTCATAAATTACATAACAGCATCGACAAGATTTATATGACATGTCATGACACTTTTTCACCATACAAGTTTATCGTTGAAAGTTTTGCTGTCTTTTGTTTTTGTTTGACGTTGAACAACGGGCTAAAAGTTTCATGTCTCCTCTCGCCTGTGAGAGACAATTAAGTTTGCAAACTCCGAGACTCGTTTGTCAAATTAAATTACACTTCGAGTGCTTCTGTGAATGAGGGAGGGAAAAGCTATGAGCGATAAATGATGATCTATGCAGTAATTATATGTGAAAGATTATGTGTTGCTTAACATAGTGATAATTATTTTGAAAGGATTTTTTGTCGACAATTAAGAAACTTGAAGAATTTCTACGATGTCAAATATTAAAAAAAATGGGGAGCAAATCTGAAATAAACTGTATTAATAAATTGTGAAATTAAAAGCATTATCGTGTGTCACTTGCACTTGCCTTCTATTTTGTTGTCGTTTTTTTTTTTATAAAAGCCATTAACTACAATTTTAATTTAAACGCTCATAATAAATTACCTGGAACCGTCTTACCAGCGCCATAATAATATTTTATGATCCTCCACCAACATTTCGAAGCTGGCGTGGCGAGCATAAGTGTGCAATTACTAACATTGCTTCCTTCTTCGTAAATGGCTTTTTAGAATTTTTTCGCGTACATATATTTAAAAAGAAAAAAATTTCACAATAAATCATGGAATGGAAAGATCACGATGTGAAATATTTGCGCTGTTAAATTCCCATTACTGTGCCATTCGCCAATTTGGTAGCAATCAGGCAGCATCTGCGTGAGATAAATATTGCTAATGGCATAGTGGTGTGCTCGCCTGCCGTGTCTATCATTGCACAAATAACCCCGCGGTGTTTTGGCAAATGGAAGAAAGGTCGAAAATGTTTGTGTTCATGTTTCTACCCAAGTCACACCCATACGTCAATAAACCATGTCAATGACTGGAAAATTTTCCGCTTTTCAAGGGTGTTGTGGCGTTTAAAATTAATTAATTTTTTTTGATATATATGTATAAATAAATCGCAGAGCTGCGCAAAGGGAAATGATTAATCGAAACCATCGAGTATAAATTTGATGTTTCATCTTGTGGAAATACTAAATGAGTAGAAAGTGTATTTGCCATAAAAACATTATAATTATCCCTGGGAGCTATGATTAAACCACAACGCAGACCTGTTATTAGCGGTGTGTCTTTCTCATCTCTTCTCAATTGAACTTAAAAAAAAATATGACTGGGTTATGAATTATTTATGCAAACATCATAACCTCAATCTTTTCAATAATTTTAAATAAGGTGCCTTGCCACGTTATAATTCCTCTGCAGTTATCTCGGTCGCATGGATGAAAGCTAAATTATGATTCAAAGAGATATAATCATCTGTATGTCTCTGGTGCCCCAGAAAGAACGGAAAATTTTTCTCGTCTTGTGAATTAAAAAAAAATCTTTAAAGCTCTGCTAAAGATGGAAAAAAACTTTATCATGCATGGCATAAGAATTCTGTGCTTCTAATACTCTAGTAAATGTTGTAGAATTAGATTTTGGGACTAATTAGCATATGAATTAAAAGTGGAAACACATTTTATTTCTCAAATTTCTTTCTCCTCCTACGAAGAAAAATATTTAGCCGAACAAGAAAAAAAGAAAACAAAATCAATTACACCAATTTATGGGAGCGATTCTGGGTTCTTGGTCCGGGCTTAAAAGCGATACTTTATCATGGACCATTTCTTTTTTCTCTCTCTCTTTTTCCCTTCGATTCTTGCAGTGTTGAATGAAGGACAAACTTTTTTGGAACCTTTTTCTCACAAAATGGTTCAAAGATCTTTGCATTTGGTTTCTTTTCCAACATAGATAACAAGAAATTTTCTTTCTCAGTGCTTATAGTGAGCACCTCATAAAACTATTTACAATAAACTTGTCTTGTTGCAAGCCCATTGCATGTGTGTATGTGTTCAGGCCACGACCTTAACGGCATTGTTCATAAAGCATCGCAGATATTTCGTAACATGGGTAAAAAGGAAAGAAATTTAAAGACGAGGAAAAAAACATTTAAGGGCAATTTTCCCAAAGATAAAAGAAGAATTGTAGGCGGAAATATTACTCGAAATTACTCTACGGGATAACAATTTACTAAACGCATAAACGGCGACCCCTTGGTGTTTATCGGCATGTGTGTACATTATATATGTTTGCTGTGAAATTGTTTTTGACATTGTTGATGGAGCATTTTCATGATCCAATGCGACAGTAGACAAATTGCCACTCGCATTTATCTAATTTTTTGGATCAACATTCGCTTGGCTTATGACATTCCTGTTTATTCTTTCTTCTGCTGGGATTTTGTCGTTTGCATTGTTGTCTCATTTGTGCGAAGTGAAGATCAAAAGTTTCCCTATGGATTGAGATTTATACATTTCCGATTATAATTCAGAATATCTGAACACAAAATGAACAGCCAATAAACACGAAAACAAAGACGGAAGCAAACAGACATTGTTATTTACACACCAAATAACAGACATACCCCAAAAACCAAATTTAATTTCGTTTCCATATTGTGGCTTGCCTTGCTGCAGATATCAGGAACACATAAAACATATTTTCGTTCTTGGTGCGGTTGTTTGTTTATGAGAAAAGTTTTTGCTGACCGACAATGAGCTTGTTGTTGCCGCTTTTGGGATAAAATAAGCTTGATATGAGCAAGAAATTATTTAATTGTAATGCAATAATCGAGTCTGTTTTGTTCTGTGATTTGATCGATTTGTTGTTCTTCATTTTGCATCACATATCAATTTTAGGCTCCAATGACCAAAGACACTATAAATTATATCAAAAAGGCCATCGCACCATGCTGAAAACGCAATTAAATTGTTATTCATAATGAACGTTTGTGTGCACGTACGATGATGATGATGATGGAGGAGATCCATCGGTGAGCAGCAGAAGTTTGTGTGTTATTAGTGAAATTACATAATAGAAAAGTATTATAAGCAAAATATAATAAAAATATTCGTGATACAAAAGTGTTTCATCAGAATATAATTATAATAAAATATAAATAAAATAATTAAAAAATGTTAAAAGTATCCAAATTAAAAAAAGAAGTAAATAAGTAAAGAAGAAATCTAAAATATATGTATTTGTTAATTAAATCACAATCAATTTGCGTAAATTTTGTGAAGATTCTTGCGTCTGAGGAATACTGCACACTAAACAACAATAACAGAAATGAAATGAAGTTGCTTCAGGGTGGAATGTTCGTCATCATATTTGCAATAGTTTCAGGTGAGTTTTTCATATTAAGAAACATTTGTTACCATTTCCACTTAACAATTTTTTGGTAGCACTAAATATAATTACACACACAAAGATTGTGGTTTAAAGTCTCGAAGGATATTTTTGTTCCATTATCGAAAAGTTTCATAAAGTTTATTGAGGGGAAAAATTTCTCAAAAAGTTTTGAGGTTATGAAATTTTGCGGTTTAATTGCTATAGGTTTTGTTTGTTGAAGCTTTTTTGTTTTTCTAAAATCACTGAGTTTTATTTTATCGCTCATCATCACTTTACCGAACTACATTTTCTTTCGTTTCCTTTCTAAATAGTCTGTGCAGGAAACCCTGATGCAAAACGATTGTATGACGACCTCCTTAGTAATTATAACAAATTGGTACGTCCTGTTGTCAATGTAACGGACGCATTGACAGTGAGGATAAAACTGAAATTGTCCCAACTTATAGACGTGGTACGTGCTGTTGCTGGGTTGTGTAATCTCCTCCGGATGATGACTAATAAAAATTAATTTCATTTTTCTCTCCCTTTGGCAATAATAAAATGAAGAACTTAAAAAACCAGATAATGACATCAAATCTCTGGGTGGAACAGTCATGGTATGACTATAAATTGAAATGGGATCCAAGAGAATATGGTGGTGTTGAGGTAAATTGTTGTAATCATGTTTCGTGTATACCAGACATCAAATTTGTTCGTACAATATAATTGTCACCTTTTTATTTGTACAATATGTGTCAGATGCTTCATGTGCCCAGTGACCATATATGGCGGCCTGATATTGTGCTCTATAATAAGTAAGTCATTTGTATGAGTCTCGTAAAATGAGAATCAGATAGGAGAACGCCAATTTCCTTTATCTATAAAACAGTCTTTGAAAAAAAAAAAAACTGATCAAATTAATCGCGAATAAAGGCCCAAACATTAATTATCATCAAATAACTTTACAGTGCCGACGGTAATTTCGAAGTAACATTGGCAACAAAGGCAACGCTCAATTATACTGGCAGGATAGATTGGCATCCGCCAGCTATCTATAAAAGTTCCTGTGAAATAGATGTTGGTACGGATAATCATCATGTTACCATTATTATTTTGATGGTGCACAATGGCTTTCTTATCCACTCCATCCATTTTACAGAATATTTTCCATTCGACGAACAAACTTGCGTTATGAAATTCGGTTCATGGACTTATGATGGGTTTCAGGTGAGTTTACAGACACAGAAAAAAAGAAGAATGCAGAGATATGTTGTTGTGAATGAAGTTCATAACTCCATAATGGCAACGAAAATGCCTCCGGGAAATTTTAGGGCGGCGTGGAAAAGTTTCTTCTTTTTTTCACTCACGAAATCACTTTTACGCGCATAAAAAGAAAACTTTCACACCCTACGAGCTTTTTATATCATATAAAAAATATTGCTGTGCTTTTTTTTCTATACTAACGAAGCAGAAACGTCTTTTGCCGCTATTCTGATATAACAAAAAAAAAAATGAAATGAATTCAATTTAACAAACCAAAAAAGAGAAAGAAAAAAAAAATGTTTCATGATAATGCGCTATCAGCAACAACATTTCGCTCTCATTCATCTAAACATTTTTCGTTATTTATTTTTTCCTCTTTATTCAATTTAGGTTGATTTAAGGCATATCGATGAATTAAACGGTACAAATATTGTTGAAGTTGGAGTTGATTTATCAGAGTTTTATACATCAGTTGAATGGGATATACTGGAAGTTCCTGCAGTTAGGTAAGGATTCGCCTATTACGGAATTTGGTTGAGTCACGTTTAACTAATAAGATTGTGTCTGACATTTTGCTCCGAATTCATTTATCATTTTTGTTTGTTACGTTTTTTTTTTCGTCGTTTCGTTTCTGAGAGCTCTTTTGTTTGACTTGGCAGAGCTGACTTCTTGATGTTTTTTCTTGAGATTGAGTGGCTTAATCATCAAGGGAAATTGAAGTCACGTTACATCTAAAAATGAGACAAGTGGATATAGATTAAGGAAATAGAAGATTTTTTCATGCGTTCATGTTGTCGTTCATGGCTCTTCAAGTCGATGCTTTTTTTCTTTAGTCTCCATTTAAAGTGAGAAAATCAATATCAGATACATTAAAACTTTCGTCATTCTTCATTAAGCGGCAAATAACTTCCACAATTCGTGCATGCGTATGTAGACATGGAAGTGGTTCATTGACTTGATAATTTTTCCCATGCGATTCATTTCTCTCTATTTACCCGCATACATTTCACACATTAAAGCTATTTACATAATAAATTGCGCCTCAAAAGCTTTTTACGATACTTCTTGTCGGGTTTCACATTTCCTCCTTCTCAATGCTGTCCCGTTTATTATTTTGAAAAATATGTGCTCATTTATCTTCACAGCCCTCTGAAATTTGAACGCACGAAGGAAATTTTTTGCTTACTTTTTTTTTCATTTTGGCAACCAGCAGAACTCCAGAACAAGAAATGTTAAAAAGAAAAACACACAAAAACCAAAAGGAAAATTATCACATCAAATGGAGAAAAAAGTTCTCATGGGAGAAAATTTCTCACACTTTTCCAGCATCACTTCACCGCCCAATGTCGCGTTCAAATATAATAAAAACATAGGCACTGAGTTACAGCTACCAACAAAGAGGAGCGAAATGAAATTTATTATAATCATGTTTTATATGAGCAGTCAAATGGGAGAGTAGGAACAGCAGCAGCAAAATGAAACTTATTGAGACATGGAATAAATTTTTTATTTACAACGAACGACAGACAGGAGGAAACTTTGAGTCAGCATAAATTTCACCATCGACTTTTCTCATCAATTTCGTTTGTTTTTTTTTTTTTCTCTTGTCCTCAAGCTGAAGTTTGTGATATTTTGAATTGGTAATTTTTTGAACCTGGGCGTGGTGAATTTAATAAAACTTTCACGTGGATCTGATGAAGACATTCATATCATTTCAAGAGCAATATGTCATTAAAATGTAATTTTCATTGAGAACTTTCATCTGTTACAATTTTCAGAAACGAAAAATTTTACACATGTTGTGATGAGCCGTATTTGGATATAAGTAAGTATAAGTTTAGAGCACGCAAATTGCCCTCTCGCTTACAAACATTTCATTAATTTTTTCCTATTTACAGCATTTAACATAACAATGCGTCGAAAAACACTGTTTTATACTGTAAATCTAATTATACCCTGCATGGGTATCAGTTTTCTAACGATCCTTGTATTTTATCTGCCATCGGATAGCGGAGAAAAAGTGAGTAGTGACGTAACTGATTCAATTTACTTAGAGCAGTAGAACTTCTTTTTTTTTTTTGATTGAAAACAATCGAAAATTTAACAAAGAGCTCAGAGCTATTCAGATCAAATAAAGAGCAAAGCTAAGTGAAGCCAACTTCCTTTGAAAAAAATCATCTGTATCTAATTGGATAGTAAGCTTTTATTTCAATTTTACAAGGAAAAAAGAGAGAACTTTTCAAGAACTTTTCTTGGGAGTTTAAAGATTAATTTTGTTTTGCACATGAAATAAGATTTGAGCGAAAAAAAATTCTTTGAGCAAACAACGAGGGAAAGGAAGAAAGAAAGTATAATTTTCAAGTGTTTGATTCGCTCTGCAAAAAGACGTATGAAAACTCTAGGCGAGATCAAAGCTTTCGGAATATTTACAATCTCCTCCCAACTCATAGAGGCACAGTGTCGTTGAAATACTAGAAAAAGCATCTCCTGAAAGTCTACATTTTAAGATTGTTATTTTCCTGTCAAAGGAAAAAAAAATTTTCACATTTGTTGAAGCCTCCAAGCTTTTATTTGCACTAGCTTGATAAAGAAGAAGTTTACGGGTCTATTGAAATATTTCATCCTTGAGAGACAGCATTGTAGAGCTCTCCAACCCAACACTTTACTCCAGCATCAAGATTTTTCCCACAATTTAATTTAATGACTGCATTTTCATCAGACTTTATTCCACTGAAATTTAACGAATACAAATGAGGGAGCGTTCTTTCTTTACAACTCGAGAATGATTTAACAGAGTATATATTTTTGGTAGATGCTGACGTTGAATTTGGGAGTGAAGAAATGAATTTATTTAATTATTCATCTTCCCTCCAAGTCAGCGATGAGGGATCTTTAAGTGCTTCGTTCACAACGTAAAGAAAGACGGCAAGTAATCTACAATGTCATTGTTTGTTTAATTATATCATTAGACTTTTTTCATGAATAAGATTCTGTTTTAATTGTCGCAACTTTTTCATCGCATTCAACGTCGCAATGTCTGCCGCTTACTGTCTCGCTATGAATGCTTTTGCTTTCATTCTACAAAAGAAAAGTAAATTGTTCATTAATATTTTTATTGACTTGGTAGTTGGAAAAATGGCACCAAAAATTTCATCTCCAAATGATTTTCTTCATTAGCTTTCTTTTTCTATATGAAAAATTTTGTAACATTTATGACTAAAATGATTCTGGGTATATGTGTAATGTTGTCTTTGATCTTTTAACCTTTTCAAGAAAGGGTTATTGGCTGAGGCAATATTATTGATGTTTAAATTTTCGTGAGAAATTTTTGGGGACACATAATTTGAAAAAATAAATAAATAAATAAAGCATAAAAGAATTAAAGAATATTTCCAATAAGATGAAAAACTGGCGAACCCATGTTGAATTTTTGGATCTTATATCAACAAATCAATCAATTGCTTATAAAGAGAAAATGTCAAAATAATCATTCGACACGTGTTTGTTTATTTTCTTTGCTTGTTTTTTTTTCTTTCATTTCAGGTATCGTTGAGCATATCCATTTTACTGTCGTTGACTGTGTTCTTCCTTTTGTTAGCCGAAATTATTCCACCAACATCACTTGTCGTACCGTTACTAGGGAAATTTGTGCTGTTCACAATGATATTAGATACGTTTAGGTAAGCTATTCAAGTGTCGCATTTAATGGGTTTCGCAGAAACATTACATGTTTACCGACTGAAATTCCTTTAGAAACATTTAATGAATATCGTCTTGTTAATCCGACGATAGAGTGACCAGAAGGATTTCCAGAAATGGTGTTTTCGAACTCGCTTCATATCTCTATTTTGTGTTACGCAACTCATGAGCTTTTCCAAATCTAATCGCATGAAAACCATTTCTCCCGACGCAATTTTCGTGCACAGATTTTTGTTTTTCTTGCCTTCGTACTTTTTTTTTTATCTAAAGCCGATTTATGAAGAACAACAGTCGGGCAAAGCCCTCAAGTGTTTAATGCGTTGTTTATCGACATACGCATTGGGATAGTGGGAATGAAAGCCAACAGACACGCCGACGAGTCGTAAACAAGATAAATTTTGCCGAATCTGTGTTATTTAGGGAAAAAAGGGGAAAATTGATAACGTCTTGAACTCAATTGCGTGTATGGTGTTCATTGAAAGAAATTGATAAGGATATGAAATTAGAAAGTTGATTGAAATTAGGATTGATGGAGGCAAAACAAATTGTTTATAAATTTGTAATGTGATTTAAATTGCGAGAGATGTAACGAAAATTGCATTGATTTATTTTAGGGTATCGTCCATTAATCATATCCCAAATGAGTTCAAAGAAAACTTGAGAACATTTTTCAAGTCTATTAAAACGGGGTCGAGGGTTGCAACTAATTTCATCTAGAACATATCTACATAGCATAATTTATATCTAAACTTTTTCTTCAATTGAGTTACTATATTTGAAGAAAAGTCTCGTTTTATCGTTGTCACAGTCATACACTCATTCATCGTTCCTAAAAGTCATTTCACAAAAGGTCCTTGAAGTAATATATTTTCTCAACAATGGTGAAGAAAAATCCTGAAAACAAATACCGAGGCTTTGTCCCATATAACCAAGATGGATCAAAGGATCTCTTGTCGTCGTTGTCTTTATACAGCCAGCCGAAAACTTCCGTTTCGACAAAATTTCCTTTACGAGGATTTTCATTTTTATATTCATAAAATCTTCATTTTGTTTTTCAGGGGGATTTAAAATGAAAATTGTTTGTCTATTTACTCCTCGGGTCTATAAATGTGATACGCTCAGCACAAAACGACATTTGAGAAATGATATACAAATTGTTGAATAAATCCTTTTTTTTGCTACCCAACAAAGCTTTTATCAGATAATTCCACAAGCATATATTCAGATTTGTCAAGCTTCTGTGCATAAATGTTATGATTTCGTGAAGTTGGACCATTTCGGGTTTACCAGTAGCAACCACCGCAAAAAATGAAGGCGAGAGAGATAAATACTTTATCTAAATAAAACTTTTTTTTTCTCGTATCTATTTTCACAGCATATGCGTCACTGTAATTGTTTTAAATATCCATTTTCGTTCGCCACAAACCCACACGATGTCGCCATGGGTTCGCACCATATTTATTAACCATTTGCCTAAATTGCTCGTTATGAAGCGTCCAATGTATGGGGGTTTGGATCAATATAGGTGAGCAAAATTATTGCTTCAATTTACGAGCTATTTCATATCAATTAATTTTTATAACACATTTATTACCTCCCATTCTCAATTGCTATATCATCAGTGCCGCATCACGTAGATTTATGCTAAGATCAGGAACAGGATTGGAAATATGTCGACACTCTGATATTCCACCACTACCACCGCCCGTGTCTCTATCGAGCTTCGATCCGAGCTTACTCTTGGATCATCACATCCTTGATCCGAATGACAGGTTTGTTATATTTCTCTATTTCTAACATGCATATTTGCGATTTCAATATTCCTATAACATCTATTAAGCTTCTTTTTCCATGTTATGGTTGAAAATAAATATCAAGCACGTTCGCTCAGTTTCTGAAAGTGTCCAGTTTAATCGCATCAAAATCGATGAGTGAAAGAAAATAATCCGAAGCAATTGCGAAGCAATCGAGTGAAAAAGCAGAAATGAAAGATTTTTTTTTTGTAAAGAAAGTTAATTAAAAAGTTTCCGGCCTTAATCAGAGCAATGTCAGAATGGATAGAATGCTTTTATTGTGTCTCTTCTTCATCTAAAAGACGTATTGTGACCTTAATCTTAAGCGAGGGAAAAATATGATCAATAATTTTGCTTTCAGCTTCATTAATTCATTTTTTTTTTCTCTTTTCTTTCGCTTTCTGCTTCGATTGAGCCCAAATTAGGATAATGAAAATGTGCCCGAAAGTGATTTTGCGGTTTGTCATGCCATCCAACCATCAATTCGTCATTCAGAGACCAAATGAAAAGAATGGAAAAAATTAATGTTTTCCGGGCATTCAATGTAAAATGATAACAAACATCAAAAATCTCTTAGATGCCATCAAGCATCAAGAGCGTTTAGCTTAATTCACACAAATTTGCTGCTAAAGCGAGTGAATTTAAATAATTTAGGCTCGATGAATTAATTATGCTTTAAACCAGTTTTGATGTTGGCATTTTCCCAGCAATTACTAATTCATTTGCTTAATACATAGTTTCTCTATTTCCTCCATTAAGACACATCATAACACAATGTTGATGTCGTTGATTGTTTTCGTTGCAAAATTTTAATATGATGATCCATATAGTTTAATGATGTACGCTTGAAATAAATTGTACAATGTTGTGAGCTCTGAACAGTGATTATGACTGAAGCAAATTGTGGGAATAAATATAAATTTTTCCTCGCATTATCATGCAGCTTGAGTAGTCAAGAGCGAAGCTATAATGAGATTCCATCTTGCATTCAATCCCCATTGAACATGACTTTCACATAATCAGTGCTGAATTTAGGATTTTCAGTTCACTCACTGCTTCAGACCTAGAATATAAATTGCACAATTATAAATTTATTGTACTTTCTGAATGCTGAAACTTTATCTGCTACTGCTTTTGCTATAAGAAAAAGAAAGCTCAGAAACTATCACACGAGACGACGATGGTTCGTTATTATTGTGATTCTACACATAACAAAGAGGTTCCTTATTGGAGCCCATTAGATGAACATTTGTTCGGGGTGAACTTACACACATTCATTCGTCACTAACAAATTTCTCTCAATTCTTTTTATATTTTGTTAATATTAGAAATTTGGAGACAATTAGTATAGGAACGTGTCGACTACATGGTAGCCCGAAGATGGGAGCATCAACGAACGCCTCGCCCCATCATCGACTTCACCATCATCATCATATGCATTTACATCATTCGCATAGTAGAGTACAAATGGATTTAATGGATGACATTCCGTTGCCCTTTCAAACGGACTCTCATCATTTGAGTATTCTGACACAGGATTCGCCGCAGCTTTCGCCAAATCCACCGCCATCGGTCATTGATAGTAATGGTCAGAATTTACCACCGCCACCATTTAATTCATCGATTACAGCAAATCAACTAGCCAGTGGCCAGACGGTTACACATTCGACTCATAACAGTCAACAAAATCAAACGAATAATCTTTTAACGAATGCTAGTAATTATAACAATACGTCAAGCACTACGACAAATGTGATAATCAATAATATTAAAACAAATACCACAACCATCGGTACGACCAATTTAGAGAGTGGCATTGTTCAGCCATCGTCAACGCAAGCTGATGTTGAAAAGAAACAAAAGTTAGAAAACAATTGTCTAAGGAATCGCTGGCACACGTGTCCCGAGCTTCATAAAGCCATGGATGGTGTCACTTACATAGCCGATCACACGAAAAAGGAAGAAGAAAGTACGAGGGTGAGTAGAGAACGATGAAAAAAAAGAAGACATTTCAATATCTCCTAGCTCTGTGAGCCCTGAAATTTTATATCAATGAATAATTTAATTTCTAATTTAATGAAAGTCATATTTTTATATTCATTTGCGTCGTAAAGGTGAAAGAAGATTGGAAATTTGTTGCGATGGTACTCGATCGTTTATTTTTATGGATATTTACGATAGCAGTTGTCGTTGGCACCGCAGGCATAATCCTACAAGCGCCCACATTATACGATAGTCGAATGCCAATTGACATTAAATTAAGCGAAATCGCTCAGACCACGCAGATGACTAGATTTGCGCGACCCGTTTTATAATTAAATTTAATTCAACACGACAACGATCACGTAACGACATTGGCCCGTATATTGCCCGAAATTTTCCAAACAAAACAAAAATCTTACACTTTTATTCATTCAACTGTGAAATGTTATATGCAAATCTTTTTGAAAAGCTATGTCATCGTCACTCACACATTGGTATCTTCATTCCTGAGGGGAATCCTTAATATTCCAAAAGTATTGCACAATTTAAATTCTGTGTGTATGCATGAAAAAAAATCATTAATATGACTTACTCGTAGCAATTTTGCCGTATGTGAAATTTAAAGGAAATTGTAACTGTAAAAAAAAAAACATTTAAACATAAAATGAAAAGAAATTGTAGATAAAAATATTTGAAAATTTAAACACAAATCTAAAACTAAAAACAAAAGAAAAAAGGGGAAAACAAATGCGGAAAACAACAAAACACTAAAACATAAACATAAACAGCTATAAACACTAAAAAGAAGGAAAACTTGCATAAAATTTTAATATTTAGTCAATATTTTTTCTTTCGCATTTTTCCTCCAATTTTCCGATGCAACGCAACTTTATGGATAATTTTTCATTTATTTCCTTCACTGTAACATTGCCCATAATAAGCAGCCACAATTTTTAGTTCTGTCACCTTTTTGATATAACAATCCACACACAACTAATGTATTTTTAAATCAATTGTGATAGTTGCCGGAAAAGTGGAGGAGAACTTTTGCGATTCATTTTAATCGAATCAACGAGATTCGCTGTTTTTGATGATGATTAAAAATTATGAAAAATAAAAAACGGATGAAATTTTTGAAGTTAACATTAAACAATTAAAAAGCAACTAAAAATAATTAATTTAGATGAAAACACATTTAAATTTTGATGTAGTACATCAGATGTACGTTGTACAGGTTTTGAATAACATAAATTAAATTAGTTAATAATATTAAGAGACATCAACATAGAATTCACTGAGTTGCCATCTCTTGACTTAAACTAGATTTGGAAATGGGACAAAGATTAAATATATAGAAGGAAAATAGAATTCTTTAGCAAATAACAAAAAAAAAATGGGTAAACATCCGAAAAGTGTTCAAGAAATAATAATAAAAAAAAAGTTCTATAAGAAAATGTATTCATAAATGACGCATGAAATTTCTAAGAAATCTTCGGGTAAACACAGTTAAAGAAATCTCAAGATTGTAAAATAAGTTTTATAACTTTCCTTTTATGCATTCCTGGAGGGCAATAACTTAATTTTGACATTTCTCTCTCATCGTGCATCACCGGCAACGCAACCTTTACATGAAGTTTATGAAAAGAAAGGCCATCAAATCTTTTTTTTTTATTTATCGCCCATGAAGCGGTTCCGAAATGATAACATTTTTAAATTTTCTTTTTTTCTTTTATCATCGATAGGATTCCCAATAAAAGTCAATATCATAACGATAGGTAGCTTTTTGTGTTTCAAATATCTTTTAAATTTCTTTCAATTGGAAACCAAAGAAAGGATGAAGAACTTTTTTATTGAATTAAATTCGTTTTATCACCAAATGACCCGTTCCATTTAGTCCGATTATTTTTATTCGAATTCCATTCAATTGCCACCCTCACAATATGATGAGAAAATTGCGCACAATAACAATGAAAATTCTCTTGATTCACTTCGAATTTCTAAACAGCTAAAAGTTTGCTCATTCAACTTATATCTGTAAAATGAGCTCTTGGAAATATGATTTTTACGTTGTCAGTACTTTCAATCAATACTTTTTAATTTTAAACTTTTACCAAAAACTTTCTTCATCTCAACATGAAAGCTCTTATGAAAGTTGTTCTAATACATTCTTTCGGTTTCATGGTCGATTCGAATAAATTGACGATAATAAAGAAAGAACAATTTTTTTTTTATTATTAAAGATCAAACTCAAGTGTTAAGGATTTTTTTAAGGAAACATGTCACGAAGAGAATCCTTTATAAGCGCCTTATGACTTTGGTTTCAGTTTAATGAATCGTTGCGTTCAACAGTTTCATTTTGACACAATAAGAAAGAAAGTTGTTTGAAGAATTATGAAATGAAAAGAAAATGCATCTTGAAAGTTTTCTTAGGATACTCAAAGAATTTTCAAGCTGTATTGCCTTGAAGAGAAAAGAAATCGTTAATAAAAAAAAATATGAATATATCATTGTAAAAATAAATCTGTCGTCTTGAAGAAAGAGTCTTGAGAATTATTTCTGTCACATTTCAGTCGTCACTTTCACTTTACAGTTCTGCAAAAGTCATTAGGGACATTTTCGTTTATTATGCAGGAAACTATCACACGATGTGATATATTTTTCATCTGAAATCTACGTTAATGACATCTCTAATTTCCTGCGTCATTGCAAGGTAGAAAAAGCGGTTAATGACAATTTCTCTGTAGAATCGTATTTAACAGGAAATCGATATCTTCTCACACTTATCTGATTCCGAAGCTGAAGCTGTCACTTTGCTGACTTTTTTTTACCATTTGCAGTTGAATATCCATTAGTGATTTTCAAGAGGCTTCGATGCGAATAAACGATGATGGAACTGGGAATGGGTCCCAAAATACATAACAGTAAGAGTAAGTAGACCGTAAAAGGCGAATAATCTCACTAACCATGAACTGATAAAAACACACAAATTAATTTATTGCTTAGAGCCGTGTGGAATGAAGTGCTTTTACTTTGTTTCTTGCGGTTTGGTGACGTGAACGCGAAAGGGACGAAAATAATATTCACATAAAAAAGATATTTGTGCTCATTGAGGCATTTTTAATGGAATTAACGCACTCATACACACATCTAAAGTAACAAAATTTGCGACGTAAAACTGAAAGTTTGAAATTGAAATTTATTGCTTGGTCGCTGGGCGAGAGACACTTTTTTACATTCTTACATTATGTAGGCCAGTTTTAGATGTTCTTGGGTTCTTGGTGTCAGAGTTTATCAGTATTTATACACGCATCAAAATGAGTCAATTGGAGAAAAAATAATAATAATAATGTTGGATTGTTAATGATGTATGGTTTATTGAGTGGAATTAATGACTGCCCGGCAATAATTTTTGAGCATTCGGTTTCGTCATGTGCACGCTATGAATATTAAAATACCTAAAAGGAGCCTTCACCGTTATGGCGAATCGGTATATGAAAATATATTTATATCGTTTGCCAATGCTTTCATGTTTATGATATGAAAAACTAATTAGACCTAAGCCAGATGCTTCCATTCATATTTTTCAGAAGAATTTCGGTCATGAAAAAAAAAGAAAACTATATTTCATTGAGGAACTTTTGTATGCTCATCCGACATCTGAACTCATGTGATGGACACTGTGTCTCGTAGCTTACCCGAATTCGAAAACAACAATAACATGATGAAAAAGCAATAAAACATAATTAGCAAAACGGACCATGACGAATTTGAATTTCATAAATGGTGGTCTCGACTCGGGATGAAAAGCTTAAGTGGATCAACCGCAAATGGAATTGTTTTTATTTTTCCGTTTCTTTTTTTCCTTTTTATGGGGTATAAAACAATTAGGACTAAAAAAATCTATATTCATTAGTCATCTTGTTTGTTTGTTTGATTTTGCATCACAATCTCGGACTCATCATCAGCATACAGGGCGAGCAGCAGCAACAATCATATCGTGTTTGCATACACAAATTGTTTATGGTCATGCTTTACAGATTCTCTCATTCTGCTTGTTTTTGCTGATATCATTCGCTCACCCCGAATTGTATTACATGAAGCATTAGCACTGCGATTAAATTGCTTCATTTAATATTTTGGGAGGGATGGAGTTAATGACGCTGCTTCTCCATTACTGTTAATTTGGGGGAATATCATTGTTGGGTCAGAAATTCAAAGTGTAGATATTTACAATATGTGCATCGACCTTTGTAATTCCGAAAATTGCTTTTACAATTCATTTCACTGAATGAGATTTCTCCAAATCGTTCACATAACAAACACATGAACCATCTCAATCGAGGTCAAAAGTATTGATAATATTGAAATTTATGATTTTGCTTTCTGCTGCTTTTTTAATAGATATTTCGGAGCTTTACGACTATTGATACGCAATAAACATTTATCAGGATTCTTTATGCTCGATTTCTAGGAAAATATACTGCAAAATAATTTTTGAATTTGCCAAATAAACCGCGAAATGGAAAAGGATTTTTGAAATCCAGTCCTGCTCGGGGGGAAAACAAACATTTTATTCATTTTTTAGGCTTCAATTCGAAGCCACATCGAGTAGTCAAATAAGCGAAATAATATTTTTGATTTATGTACGCTAGCCAAACAATCGCTTGATACTTTCATGAATAGAAAATGAGTTGCTGACTGTTTTCAAAAACCGAATTGCTATATAAAATATTCATAAAGAAAAACAGCAACGAGCATGTATACTTATCTGAATAAATATGATGGGAAATCGCTCACACACAAATTCGCTTGGGAGAAAATCCATCAGTCTAATCAGCGATGAAAAGCTTCTTTTTTTTGTTTCTCTCATTTTTATTGTATTGCTAAGGGTGAAAGCTTCTGAGTGCTTTTGATTCGTTCTCCTTTTTTCCATCCGTTGACTCAACATTCAATGATATTCTAGGAATTTCTTTTATAAGTATTTGTAGAACTTTCAAATCCAATTAAGTAACGTTTCAGTTTACAAAACAATGAGGCTCGAGAGGATCCTCTTGAGATTTTTTTCGAGACAGAACCAAACTGGATACTTTGAGCAATCATCATTTAATTACATATAATCATAAAGTAATTTCAATTCAAAAGAAAAGTTCCAAAAGTTTTGATTAAACAAATTCTGTTCCATTTCAAATTTAAATAAAGCTTCATCAATAAATTCTAATGAGTAAATATGCATATCAAAAGCTCTACGAAAAAAATGGAATTTTCACACACAATGAAACTTTCCAAAATGCAATCAAAAAAAGTTTTAATGAACGGAATTTAGAAAAGTTAATTAAAAATTTTATCACCAATCGTCAAAAGAAAATCTCATCATAAATAACTTTTTCCTAAGGTTTTAAAGAAGAAGGAAAAAAATGGCCATCATACTCTCCGATCGATCGATTTTGATACAAGTAAATTTATTGTTTTTATAACAAAGTGGCAAAAAATGTTTAAAAAATAATTCGAAAAAAACAAACCGAGGCTGAATAAAGAAAAATTTTACGCAGAGGTTTCCATTTTTAAAGGGATTGTGTAGAACTGTATAAAGGTTTCTGCCCTCATCGATGGGTTGTGTCTCATGAGGCACCAGTACAACCTTCGTCCTAAATAAATATTTAACAAAAATATCAAGCCAAAAAGATAAGGGACTGACAAAACAAATAAAAATTCATTGCTCAATTTTTTTTTTGTTGTTTCGTTTTTTATTGGTTTATTTTTATTTTTTGTTATTTGTATCGAGCTTTTTTGCTTGATCATGTTACAGAAAAATTTGTAAATTAATTTTTGATAGACCTGAAGAGCTAAATATTGCCACTTTTGCCCTACGGTAAATTGAGATATCTGTTGCCATAATGAATAATTCCATTACCACATTTATTGCACAGATATTTATGGGGCGCGCCGTCGATTGATCGAAAATGGGAGGAGGAATGAGAGAGAGAGGTAAAAAAAACAAACCAGCAAAGTGGCTATCGAATGAATGTTTAATGTTTGCTCATAATCACCGATATTCAATCATTTATGCTTTTATGAATTTCACATCATTTGACGAGGTGAAATTATCGAAGGGCGACGATTGTTGTTACCCGACTTAATGGCTGTGACTGTGAATAAATTTCACCTTAACCTGCTACTTTGTCACATATATCGCATGTAAGCAGCACATAAAATGTGCTCGTAAAGTAACTTTGAAACTGATATGTATGGTGCCATGGTAATGATTTGCTTTCTCTGCTAGGTAGTTTATATGATTTTCAAAGTGGTTGATGTTTATGCTTATCTTTTTGACTTAATTTACATATTATTATGCTCTCGTACGCTACACGTATCCGTAAAGTTATTTGTAATTATACTATCAACCCGTCTATGTGTGTTACATAGAAAAATTGTTCACTTAGAAGTTTTTAATAACTTTCGCCTTGTTTAGGATTAAAAAAAATCTCTTATAAAAAAAGCCAATAGCAAAACCAATTTGCATTTTTCATCAGAGAAAACCCGAATTAAAAATTACCAATAAAATACTCTCAAAACCATCGAAACCATCATTGAAATCATACAAATAAATAAGGGGCCATGATATTATTACGTAACGGTCTATGAGTGGGGTCTTATGAAGCGTTTTGCTTTAATGGCTGAAAAGGTTAAAGGGGACGGATGCAGAAAGTGTTACGTTATTAAGAAAAGGTGCCCAAACAAATTTCGATGAGAAAGAATTGTGAATAGTTTTTCACTCTATACAAAAGAAACCCGAAAGGAATTTCGAGCGTTAACGGTGTGGGAGAGAGCTTTGGTTTGACAATTTATTATGCACCAACATTTTGCTTTTTTTTAGTCGGATTATGTTTTTGTGCGCTTTATTTTTGCTGTTCGCTCGGTTGCGCTTTGAAAAATGACCAAAGTTATTTATTTTCTGTCTTGTTATAATTTTTTTCCCCGTCGCTGGCTGATGGCAGTGGAAACAAAAAATAAAAAATAAAAATAATATAAATTTTAATCGGATTACATGAGAGATTTATGCAAACCACATGACGCGCAGACAAAGTGAGTAAACGAGTGAGACAAACAAACCATTTACAAGTGTTAATAAGCCAGATGCTGTATTTTGTCGATCAGCATTAGATAGATAGTATTGCGCTCTGTTCAAACAGAATATTGTTTATCGTTTCACTCTTCAAAGGAACGTTCAAATGGAAATTCAATTAACTTGGAGCCAACTCAGGCTTCTCGAAATCGATTGAAACGTACAGATCGAAGAGAAAGTTTATCAATAAAAAGGCTCAATGAGACATCAAAAGCGTTCGCCGATGGTAGTAATATTGGTTAGAGGCCGAAGCAATGAAAACTTTTCTTGCTTTTTATTCGTCGAAAACATTTGGCAAGCCATTAATTGAGATTGATTTTCCGTTCGTGATTTTGCAGTCTTTTTTTTTCTGGTAGAAAAGCTTCTGTTTATTGACTAATCAAATCATTCGCTCATGAATATTTAGCGAAGTCTAAGTTGATATCGAAGCAAACGAAAAATGCGAATGACATTTGTGAGAGTTGAAAGCTCTCGCGCTGTTCGATTTATTGATGTCGTCAATAAAATATCCAATGAACATGGCGACAATCATCATTTATGGTTAATAGCATTCAATTTGTGCTCGGAAGAAACATATAATTCACGTTTCTTTTATTGCCCGCATCGATTGCTCGTGAAAATTATAAGCAAACAAGCTTTTCTTACTCATTTGTTTGTATCATTAAAAATGTTTTCATTTTATTATGAAACAGATTCCATCGTAATCAGTCATGGAATTTCAAGAAAGTCAAAATTTACAATCAGATCATTGTGCTCCAGATTTACTCCATTCACACGCTCATAATATCATCGCGTAACGCATTCGCATTACGACCTGCATAAAAAAGGTTTGAAGCAGCACATTTCTGACATTAGAATTGAGATGAAAAAAGCCATAAATTTCTTCGTTGAGCGCTTTTTTTCTGCGCTCTGCATTTTATTATCGTGATTTACATAAATCATTAATACTTTATCCTTCCCCTCCGATTCTCGCTAAACCATATCCACTGAACAGTCTAAGACGACATTCTTTGATACATATTTTTTAGCATTCACTTTGCGACTACTTACAGCAGCATATGATTTGAATAAAAATACATAAATAAGAAGTGTGAAAGTTTTACAATAAGCTGTCAGTGGCTTTTATCATTTCATCTATTTTGATACTTTTTGATAGTTGGGTGCGACAATGATATGTCACTTATTTGATATGATCTTTTACACATACACTCATTTTGTAAGGGTTATAAAATAAAGTCGCATAAATAATAAAATTTCTCCTACAACTGACATCAATTCCCAAAGTGGATTCAATTCATAATTGATTGCTATCATTTCTTTATTCTTTCGCTTTATCATTGGCACAAAAGTAAAACCATCATAATCCCATTTGATTAACTCACTTACCATTTAATGCGATAATGTTGTGTGCGTATATGATATAATTAAGTGGAAATGTCTCCCTAATCCAACTCGGAGGAATTGAAACAATTGAGTGGAAGTACGTGCAATAATTTTTTTGTCTGTTCTCCTACTACTGCTACAAGCTTTCATCATCCTCCGGATATTCTCAACTGACAAATGATGAACGTTTGTTAAATGGAAAAAAAAAGTTCGTCAGTACTTTTTCTATATGTGTGAAGCCCCAATAGTTCCTTTTTATATATTTTTTTTTATCATATGCACATCAGTTGTGAAAAATTATCATTTGAACTGTGTAGAATTTAAATGGAGATAAAAAAAAATATTTCCGCTGCATAAAATTTTCATGATAATTTGAAGGAAGGAAAAGTGTTATTTAAAAATGATTCATCCAATTTCAGGGATGAACCTTTCTGGAAAAAGGGTTTCTTTTTTTTTTCAAATTAGCCATGGAATCCATTTGAATATTGCTGATCAATCATTATGGTGAATTGAACTAAAATGGAATTGCAAAAAAATAATTTTGATGGTTCAGTGAGAATCAATTTTTGGAAGTCATTCCACTGTCAAAAGCTTCTAAGAAAATGCAAATAAGAAGAAAAAAATAAAGCACAAAAATAGTCTCAATATGACCCCCCCTCCCATGATTAAGAGCATAAATTGATGGAGATATTCGACGGGGGAAAACAATATGCAGACAAATAAACAACATTTATTTTGTTGTTGTCGCCTTCTTGCTCTTCGGCTCTTTGACATTCATTCTTCTTCTTTTTACTGTAGCTCATAGAACGCCCACAGTCCCACAGTACGCTCGCTCGGTTTTTTGTTTGTTGTTGTCGTTGATGATGGTCCATGGGATTTCATTTACAGAGCACGTCGATAAATTTCTTCACCCAAGGAGAAAAAATTCAAAATTTCGCTAAAGTCGCGTCGCAGAAAAAAAGGAATCAAAATATTTGATATTCCAATAACCGACGCAAATTGACTTTCAGTAAAAGCGTCAACAACGCTAATTTTATTCTGTTTACATTTTCACTTTGGAAGAAAATTTTCAGTAATTTTTTGAAGCTTTGAATATTATGGTTCTCTTAAATTTAGACTCATTTTGTACTTTGTCGACGGCATTTCAGGTTTTTTGCTCAAGGAAAGTGAGTAAATTCGGCTCAGTGTCAACGATTCTGTTATTCTGTTTCTGAGTTATGGGAATTCAAATGTTTCCATTGAAAAAGCTTCCACCAAAGGTGTCCGCAACATAAAACAATCGATTTTCTCTCGAAAAATCCAATGAATGACGCTACGCACTTAACAAATGCTCCCTTTAGTAGCCCCCATTTAAAAGTGTCAGAAATTAAAGCCAAAATCAACATATTTTTCCATTCATTTAATTATTTGCATAAAAATTATGATAAAATGGATGGAGTGAAGCTGATACAATTTATTATTTTTATTTAATTTTGCAGAAGCCATTCCGAACGTGCATGTGAATGGCACAAAAAGATAATGAATTTCAATGAATATGAAAGTGAGCTTGATTGTTTTTAATTAGGCTCAATGAATAAAAAACGAAGCCACATTTTTCTTTAATTAAATGTAAGAATGAAATTTGCTGAAGGGAGGAAAACTGTGGACATTGGATTTTATTGATTTGCGTTGAGAATGCGAATTGACAGGAAATTTCATACAAGATCGACTCGGAACATAAGAACGAAACCATAATTTCATATTGTTGAAATCTTAAGCACAAAAACCTTTCTCCTATTTCTTATTTCGTAAGAAAGAAAAGTTTTTGATTATTTCCAAAGTCCACCTAATTGATTTGTTATTGCTCTATTTTGGTAGATTCAATTAAAAAGGGGTTTATAATATTGCTATTATGCTAAATTTTTTTATCTGTTTTTAATGAATTTATTGATAGTGAAATTGAACGGAGCCGAGGAAGAATTAACCGAAATTTGGGCTTTAATTTGGTTTGAAACCGGAACTTGATTTATTCACAACACTGATTTATTGACATTCGTGATTCGTTGCAAGTTAAGATTCTTTAATCAATGATAAAATGGATATGAAGAATAATTAGCTGAAGAAATGAACAACGTAAAATTAGAAGTGATTTATTTCTGTTAAATAAATTATTGTTGGAGACAAATTTCTGTTGCCGCTGGCAAAATTAACGAAACCAAAATTCGTCTAAAAAATATCTGCAGCATATAAGCAATGTTCTATAGATGCAGAATGTATCACTACAGTAATTATCACAAAGCAATTAGTTAGATTATATAATCACAAATCAATTAGATTAAATAAGATACTTTTTCAGGTGACATTTTGTTCGATTGATAAGAACTTTTTTTTTTTTGAACACGTCCTTCGTTATGCCTATCTGTACATTTTGTTGGAGAGATTCACGCCTAATTCCTAATCCTAATTTTCTCAAAATTAATCCCTAAAGGCAAAATTTATTCATAGCTACCTTCATAAGACAACAAAGAAGGTGAGATCATAACGAAAGCAATTTATGCAGTAGAATCCCTTGAAATAAAACACGAAGCAGAGGTTTTTGTTTTGAGAATCGTGAATAAAGCAATCAAAATTAGGAAAAAAAATAATTTAAAACACGTAACCAAAAATCTGATTAGTCACAGTGGGGTGAGCAATGTAACGATGTTAATTACATTTATTTTTATTTCGTTGCTCCCTCGCAATTTAGTTGCTCTAATATTTATCATCACATCATAACATTTATTTAAATTGTTAATTAGGGCACAAAAAAAAAAGAAATACACGAGACCACTGCCATAAAGATGTGTGTCAAAGCTTAATGCAATGAGCCGAAAGGAATGAAAATTATATCATAAAAATGTTCCGTTAAACATGGCACTGTGAAGTGATGTTGAACATTTGATAAGGTTGTTAAGGGCACACACAAAATTGAGTACGGCAAGCGGCTCATTGTCATTCGAAAATTGTTTACAGATAGTAGATATTCCTTGTAAGTAAACAGAGTTAAATGTAATTAAAGTAATTTACATACGTGTTGCAAACATCTCAAACAACAGTCACTCATGTAAAATAGTAATTAAAAGCATTCCCGACTACTTTCAGAATTTTTGCTATAGAATCAGTGATGTGAATGACACAACTATGTTAATAACATGTGAAAAACTAAAATTTAATTCAGATTTCTATGTGAAAAACTAGACCACGGTTGCATATCTTAAAGTGGTAAACTATTTCGCTCATTGAACCACGGGTGCTTATGTACCTAACTGTTTTATTGTATAAAATTGACTCGACATTCAAGGGTAAAATTCAATAAAATATTAAAAAATAGTTCATTAATGCGTCATTTACAATGTGTAAGGTTCACACCACGTTGGTTTTGAACATGTTAATAACATGCTACAATCACATCACTCACTATGTAATAAAGTAATTTTTGGACAAGAAAGGGAGCATCTATAAAATGCGTATTGCTTCACGACTTGGATCCCATTTTTCCCATTTTTGTTGAATGCTCGTTGAACAGGAAAGGTCAGGAAAATTAGCTTTCACTTTAGTTGAAAGAAAAAAAAATCCCGAAAAGTTCTCAGCGAAAATTCATTGTGTTTGTTCTTAATGAAAAATTCCTAGTTGCTCGCTTCAACGAACATACGAAATTCATAATTAAAACTATATAGTTGAAAGCCAGAAAGTTTTTTTTTTAATTCGACTAGTGGGCAATTGGGGCGTTCATTGCTCATGCTAGTTTCTCAATGCTGGTGAGTCATTGCAAAAAAAAAGTTTTCATTTCATGTTTTGCACAATATAACCGCATTCGACAATTTATTTTTTTTTCTCATGTGACGTGAAACATAAATTGCAGATTTAATTAACCATATCCTTGTCGCTCTTGTCAAATGTTCCGCTTTTCTGTTATTTCTCGCTGCGAACAAACATTGATTACTAAACCAGAGAAATGATAATTGATGAAATAATAATTAATTTACATTTATTTATTTTTCCAAATTTGATTATATTTTTTTAATAACACGCAACAGACATAAATATTTCCTTAAGGAAACGTTTGTCAATGTTATTTTTAAATTTGCTCTAAAAGCCCGAGACTTTTCAAAGGTTTTGTCCATAGCAGCTGGTGAATATGTTGCTGTACAGTTTTTCCTTAATTAATTAGTAGTTTTACTCTCGATGGCATTTTTGTATACAACTACAAAAACAAAGAAGACCCGTTGCTAGTCTTGCTGTTGGCATGTTTGTTAGGCTGCTCATGTTTTTCATTTCCATAAACATAAAATGACAGAAAATCGGTTGAAAGCTATTATTATGCAACATTGTTATGTTCTACACATTGAACCAATTATTTAGAATTAAATGTTGAGTCAAAGGATCATGGAGACATTTGCTATCGTGTGCAGATCTGTACGTAACATAGCAAACTTAGGGTAATTACAAAAGCTTGTTTCCATGTTGTAACGCACATTTGTGAGAATTAAGCTTAATTCATGAATTTAATAAATTGAAAAGTTCACTTTTGTGTTTTTCTAAATATGATGGTCGATCACATGAAACCACACCAGATTATAATCATCTTGTTATTCGATATGCATTTCCTATGAAAGAGCTTTTCAAGAAAAAAAAGTTTACCTTCAACCACTGGCAAAGTTATGATGAAGAAATAACTGAAAAAAGAGCCGTCGAGTCGAAAGATTATTTCTTATAATCAAACCATTAACAGCATAGTCTAGCATCTCAATTTGGTTAATTCAGCAAGCAATAAAACAACGAAACAAACTTTTCTCGCTGGTGTTTCAGGAAAGTTTCCGACAGGAGATTTTCTGCAAGTTTTCTTTTTGACTTTATACATGAAACTTTTTCAACCGACAATGAGCATGAACGTGAAATGTTTATTTAATTTGGAAGTAAATAGCTCTTGATGTTTAAGTTTCACGACGCTGCTTCACCTCACTCTAATAACCCTCGAGCATCTTGTTGTTTATTGCTACAGCCTGCGATGAACTTTTCACCTTAATTTTGTAGCAAACAACAAGTTTTTTTTTATTCCAATGTGTTTACTGCTTTTCGAACTGGCATTGCTCTTGGTGTACAATCAAACTTTATTGCAGAACAACAAGCCAATGGAATAGAGTGGATCTTTGAATTATTTACCAAGAAAAACATGTTCTCATATGCCAAAGAAACTTCTTCTGCTTTTCATGGCGCTTCCACGACTACTCAATGTTCATGATATGGTAATGATATCAGCAATTTAATTTTTAATATTGAATTGGCTTCATAACATAAATTTTCATGACCCTCGTGTAGTATGTTTCTCTTTTTAGGGCCGACATTTAATTTGCAAAAGATTATTTCCTTCATACACGAAGCTCCACAAAGTTTGTTGGGTGGTACTCGGGATAAGTTGCAGTTTATTTATTTATCAAGTTTGCTCACAGGAAATTCCAACAGGAAAACTTCCATTAAGATGCAATAAAGATCTTGCTACAGCATCAATTTCATAAACATCATTTCAAAAATTTCTTTTTATTTTGTTAGCAGAAATGCAAATGAAAATACTTATTTTACATCAACAAAAGGATGTTGTTTGCTACATAAACTATTTTTAATGTATCAAGTAAATGCTAAATGTATTCCCCTGGTGCTTTTTTTGTTTGTAGGTCAAATGTAAATTTTGCTTTGTAATTTAGAACTCTCCGAGAAGCCAAAACAATGGAAAACTTTTTTTCTCTTTATTCCCTTTTTCCTTTATTCCTTCGAGCATTCACTTTCATGCTTAAACTTCAAATTTTCTTTGTTATCTGTAAAGTGGTACATTGTCTGGTATCAGTTTGATTTTCGTTGTATCATGTTTTTCTTTTGCTGTTCCTTCGGAAAATAGCTTTTCATGTTTCATTTGTGTTAAAGTCAGGGTAGGGAAATGTTGAGTTTATATTTGAGAAATGAATTAAATTTCTCAATACTTTGCCTTTCATACTCTGTCTGATTCCGTTATAAGCTGAAGAGAAATAAGGAAGCGAGTTCAAAAATTACTTATCACTTCAGCAACGTAAGATGAAGACATGACAACTTTACCGTCGACGTCGACATTTGTAAAAATAAATTAATTTTAATTCGCATGACAAAAATGTTTATCTGTAAGTTTTTGTACAAAAGCATTGCAAATAACAGAATCCTTTGAGCCGAAATGAAGAAATTCGAATGATCCTCGAAAACAATTTAATCATGCTTAGTTCAATATTTGCCGTTTCCTTATGGAAACTTGACAATCGGAATTGAAAACTCTAGATCTACCTAAGGATTCAATTGGATTTTGATAACTTTCTGCGATAATTATTTTTTCCATTCTGAAATTAAATTCAATATTCGAATTATGTACTCAAGGAAGCAAATCCCAGAAATTTATTGTTTAATTTTAAATTCATAATTAGTTCACCAACACTTGAATGCTACTTGAATGAAATTAATTGAGAATTTCAATTATTTCATGCTGACTATTCGAGAATATCATTAATTCACTGAACGACTCATCGCATCCAATTAAAACATTGCCACGCATATCGCACCATTCATTAACCATCATCAGAATTTCAGTTGAACATTCCAGAAATAATTCTAATTGCGATTATTTTTTTTCTCGCTTTAAACCGCTTCAAATTCTAATTTCGCACCGAAATTGCATATTTGCAATCATTTTCAATTTAAATTTGCATTTATGATTGAGGACGCGCATTCGCATTAATGAAATTAAATTGAACGCAATTTTTTTTTTGTCATCATCATCATGATGCATTAAATGTGAACCGAGATGGATTTAGGCAGACGAACTTGAACAATCAAATACATCGTTCGGTTTCGAGTGTAGTTTAGGAAATCATTAGCAAACAAAAGCATCGGGCGTCGGATAAACACACACATTGTTCCTATTGATTTCAGAGTTTTCCGGAACATTGTTCATTGACCGATATTTTCCTGCAGCAGTCTTCATACACATATAATTTTGAAACCAGCAATAAAATATGAACAAAACTCAATTGCAAGAGGTTTTCGAAGAAATGTGTAAACTGAATAATTCACATCCAATATTCGTCTGTACTGTACTCGACCTCAATTTTTTCCGAAAGGGCATCGAACATTTTGCTTCCATTTAAGCGACTGCCTATTTCTCATTCATTTTTCGCACAACAGAAGCCTCGAATGTGCATACATTCAATAAGAGTCGATTGATGGGAGTGTAAGCTCCTTTTCCATTTAATAGCTTCAATCTGCTCTCTTTTCTTTATGACGTCGCGTCCCCCATCACCAGTAATTCCATGTTGAGGCGCCCAAATCGATTGAGAAGCAGCATCGAAGACCATTAATAAAGCATGATGAATACAAATTGATGATTAACAAAGCATTTCTTTCTTCTGTAGATATTTCTGCCCCAGATGGCAACCAAAAATACTTAAACGATGTAAAACGTGATGGATCAAGAGCTGAAGAAAAATGTTGAAGCAGTGAAAGGACATTTAGGCATTTTCAAATAATATTTAGTCAGATAGGAAATCCTTGAGGCATCAAAATCGACAACAGAAAGAAAAAAAGGTTTAAGAGATAACGGAAATATTTTTTCAATATCCTGAAAAATTTCATTTCACCAGGATTTTACCTCCGAAGAAGAAGCAAGACATTTATTTCTTTATTTTTTTTTTGCTTATCAGCTTGAATCTCAGCTTTAATATTGGATATTGGAATATTTAGGTACAGCTTGAATTACGTGTCAGGATTTTAGTATCATCAGTGATGGACGAGACACGCTCAAAAGTTTAAGGAAATTCAATCATTTGCATCTCAATCAAATATCATCCGGAAAGGCGTTTCCTTAAACCTTAAATCTACCTTTTTTTCCTTCTTATTTCTTTTTTTTTTACCTTTATATAAAAAGAATCCTGAATGGAATGACATAAAATGAAAAATGTTTGCGATGAATAATTTAAACTATAATGTGCTTGTCCAATTTATCTCTATCTAGTGCCATGCATGTAGTTACCAGTAACTGAGCAACTTGTATAATGGTATGTCCGGATTTCTTTTTATGATCATTGCTCATGGGCAGCCTGTTGAGGGACATTACGGACACGAGAGAGTGAAAAAAAGGTAGCTTTAAATATTCAGCAAGTGAAATGTCGACGGTTTTCGCCACATAGAACACTATGAAGCACTATGCTTCCAGTACAGCGTAGGGTGAGGCTATAAAATTAAAATTTATTATCCATCGCAATTCACTGTGATTTGCTCCAACCTGTAAATCTTTCTCAGCCACCGGGTGCACATCTAGAAAGAGGAACAAATACTAAAATTCTCCTTGCATATATAAGTAACGAATATAAATGTCCATCTATCAAATTCAATTTGTTAAGAATCATGCGACTCTCGTCTCTGTTTCTCTCTCGTATACAATAAACAAATAGTTACTGCAATTCAGTGGAGCATTGCAATCATTGTTGACTACTTCAACATAGAATTACAATTGCTTGCAATAAAATATTAATATTTTTTGTTCCCATGCAAGGTACGGAAATGTTTTCTTTTTTGCCTTTACGTGTATCTTGAAATACCCGGACACTGCTGATAGCGAATAAAATAGTCTATCAACTTACGGTCGTGAACAAAAAGGGAATGAAAGCAAGTGAACATTTTTATTTTGTTCTCTTCTACCATTTCAATTCTAGTAAATGGACATGATGACATTTATTTTTTTTATACTTTCACATACCAAAAAAAATGTGGTACACACGCATGAGTGGATGCTGTAGCTCTTTATCCCCATTTGAAATCAATTTACTGAAAGCTTTTTTTTTTTAGTGAACCAAAATGAAATTTTATTTAACAGCAAAAGCTTTTTTTTGCGAATACGATTTTCAATATCCTGCGTTTTTATGTGAGATACACCAAACAGGACAATGACAATTCAGAATGCAGTTGTTTATTGTGAATTCTTGCCAATGAATAATTGAGCTATTATTTTTGACCGCAGTTACAATCGCGATAAAAAAAAGTTTAAAATAACTAAATTTAAACAGGTTTATAAAGATTTGACCCCCCAAAAAGCAATAAAATATTTCAATGTCGAATTTCAATTCGAAAGCTCTCGATATAAAATTGCTGAAAGTATTTTCAACTTGACGACATCCCTGAGATTATATCAGAAGGAAGCAATTAAAATATCCTTACACGTCAAGCCGAATCAGCAAAAGGAAATAAATAGAAATTGAAGCCGCAAGCGAAATTTGCGAATGAAATTAATTCAATTCCTGAATGGTGAGGAAGACAAAAAAAAAAGTGAACCTTATCGTGTCGTGCATTGTAGCAGTCGATTCTTGTTGAAAGAGAAAACCATAAAAATCAATTAAAAGTTTGCTTTCTCTCCGAATGTGAAAGGCGAGAAGTGAAATAGAAATAAAAAATGCGAAATTCAAAACAATCAAAACAAAAAAAAAATTTAGAAAATTGAAATTGACTTTTGGTGTGTTTTTATTTTCCTCTTCTATTTTTATCCTTTATCGGGTGTTTCGTTTTGCGGTCGACTAGATGAATTTATCAAAAAAAAAAAGAAAAGAACAGAAAAATCCTATTAAGTCCAAGAAACACAATAAAAGAAAAAAGTTTGTCCAATCAAATAAAACTCGAAAGAAAACCAATGAGAATATAAATAAACAATTCGCATGAAGATCGTAGACGTGCCTAAATGATGGGAGCCTTATAAATAAATATTACATTCGGTTACATTTTTTCTCACTTGTGTCAAAAGGTGAAAGAAGTGTAAAGAAAAATCTGTAAAAACAACCTAAAAAAAATTCCCGTCAGGATTGAAAAAGTGAAAATCAAATTCGTTGGGGAGAAAAAAATAAATATATTTTACGACCCTGAGGCTGCACCGAGACTGTTCATAAAAAAAAATCCTAAAAGGAAATATAACAAACAAACATGCGGCTCAATAAGAAATTTCATTTTCACAATCGTTGTATTTGTAACAAACTCATTCCTCCATCATAAACTTACATAACCACACATCTCAATCATGACCTTCATTATCTTTAGTGTATTTTAAAATGGCTCTGATAAAGATATCAGAAAACATGAAAATGTCACCAAAAGCTTGGTACAGAAAAAAAAACTGTTTGCTGCAAAATGAAAAGCTTTTCATTGTAAGCTCCATAAAATGCGCATGGTGCCATCGTGCCATCATACTGAATAACAAAGATTCCCATTGTTCAGTGCTGGCAATATGATGTGTAACATTTTTATTATGCATCAGCTGGCTTCAAAAATATTTTCTCTCAAATCGTTTTGTTCAACTCGGTGAAACATAATTTGCTTTTCCATCATTTTTTTTATGCGACATCATTTGTGAAGAGATCCAAAAAAATATATGTTTTTTTTGAAATTTACCACCCTTCTCCACAATCCAAGAAACATAAAATGTAATGCATGCAAGTCAAGGTTCATCTCGTTGTTATGCTGCAGTGCATGTGACAACAATGAAATGCAATTACTTAGTATATCTTGTGATGCAGAACTGACAAAATGATTTGCTCTTCGTCTCGGATTTGAGGTATTCTTATGGGCAATAGAATTGAATTTACATCATGCATTGCCAGTTACACGAGTTCATGCTTGTTTGGTTTCCCTTGCATTCTCATCCTCCTCTATCAATAACGTTGCTTTACTTTTCTTCTTTTTTTCCAAATTGCATGGAAAAAGCATTTCGCGCGATGGCGTGTCATGGCGCTAAAGGCAATTCCATGCACCTGTTTCTGATTCATCGACATGCACAACAAAAAAAAACTAATTGATTGGCATTAAAAGCAATTTATTATGTTGCAATAGTTAGGGATTATTATTTTATACATTTTTTTTCTGCATTTTGACATTTTACAATTTTGCAAGGATTTTTTTTTGCCCTGCAATTTACCTTAACAATTAAAATCATTATTTTCCATCCCGTCTGTGTAGAAGCATCAGTTGCCAATCGATATAAATGCAATAATTTTTCAAAATGTCGGAGCACATTGAAACGCTATAAAAATGTGCAACATCGGCTAGAAATTTATTTGTCTGCTGCTAAACATGATACCACATATACTGGATGTGTGCATGAGAGCAGGAGTGTGGGAGTGAGAATCGTGATTTGCATAATGCATTGCAGTCAATAAAGTAAGAACGGAACGTGCCATGAATGGTCGATGAATGGAATTAAAGCACGCGGAAGGAAATTTAGTTGGTGTATAATGATCCAAAACACATACACACTCAGACGAGCAAACGATGAAACTCACATGATGATAATGGTAGAGAATGATTTAAAATTCCAGCAACGAAATTTGTTTGATGGGAAATTGCCCATCTCTTGATATTGGAGGCAGTGCGCACGAGGACTCATAAAAATAATCAACATCAAATTCTCCATACGCCCATCCAGAGATTTTTCATTTTTCTGCATTATCTTTGTATCGGCACACTGGAAGTGCTTTAAGAAAAGCATTTCATTCATCAATGGAAGTTTTTTGCTCTTGGAAAATCAGGAAATAATATAAAGAATGGAATTTTTATAAGAGAAAATCATCGATTCACAATCATCATGATGGTAAGTGAGAGATTCATTAGATCTGCAGACTGATTCAGTATTAACTCATTCCAAAACATCACGCATATGATCTAAATTCTAATCTGCATTATTTATTAAAACTGATGAATTAACAATATTTTGATAACATCAAAATTATTACAATTCCAATTCCTCTCCTAATTCTGCTTTGCGAGCAGTGTCTGCAATTTCAAGCGTTATCTTGGAAAATTCTCTCATTTCTTTAGCAGTAACAGCTATTGATGCCACAACATTCAGAGCTAACAAAACGCTTCCAGCTGGTCCAATTGATCTCGTAAATTTCCACCAGAGTCTAAGAATTTCCTTTGGTTTTTCTGTGATGGATGGCAATCGATAAGTGAAGTGACGAGTAGCAAACATAAATGCAGACAACGGTGCAAGTGCAAAAGGATAAAGGAATCCAAAACCAGTCTGGTATAGTGATGATCGTGTCTCAAGACAAACAGGACAGTCGTAATTTTCCAGCAGGATGTCGGACTGAACAAACTTAAACAAAAGTGTAATTTCAAGATTATTAAAGATTTCATAATTTGTTTGTAATTTCGATTGAACCTACAGCTTTGTGAAATATTATAGTGATCATAGAAGGAAGAGCGACAATAGGCAAATAACTTGCAAATCTGCCGTAGTTGCCCAATTTCAATTTACGTCTGAAGTGATTATTTATTACGAATGCTGATACAGCACTTAGTGAACCCAAGAGGCTTGTGCCATAGCGCAAAGCTAAGCTAAAATAGGAAACAAATAAATACATTTGCACAGTTAGGGAGCAAATGAATTATTCTTTTATTTTGATCTTACACATCAGAAGTCTTATCCCATTTGTCGATGACGGCAATCTGATAGCGCAGCGCCTGTTCCTTTGTTAGCTTTATTGCGCCTTCTAGTGTGGCATCTTTTGAATTACTTTTTTTTAAAACTAATGCCATTTTAATTGGTTTTTAATGAACTAAGCAGATGTAGCTCGTTCATCAGGTTTTTAGTAAACAGGCGAATTCAATGGTTTGAAAATGCCGGAGCGAATTGAGAAGAAACATTTATCACATTTTTAAACTCTGATTTAAATAAACATCAAAATGTGTGCAACCCAAAAAAATTATAATCTAATTCTTGTAATAAAATCCATAAATATAGAAACTGCATAAAAATGACAACCTTGTAGAGATTGCTTGTTTTCCGTATAGAGTTATGTTTCCAAAAATTTAACCTTTTTCGTTGCTATGTCCGTCAGAGATTGAGATAAGCTTCGGTTATTGTTCGATTTGTAATCTTATGTATCCCGACAGGAAATGGACATTGTTTTTGTTCAACTACAGCATTACCAAGGTTCTGAGCAAGCGCTCGGAATGCAAATTTCGCTGAAGTTCTATTGGCATGCTTGCATAAATCAACTCTTGTATTAAAAACAGTTCGGGTATAGTTTCTGTCAGTAACATCGCTGCCGATCGAGTATTTTATGGGCATCTATTATAGATAGTGAAAAATTTACTACAAATTACCTTAAGCCATAATCGACAATCACTTACAATTTTATTAAGAAAATCTGTAAAATTCGCAGCCCAAAAACCAATAACAAACATTAACTGCCATTGTCAGCATTTATGTAGCTAATGGAAGCATTCGATAGTTTCATGTTGCTGATAACCTTGGTTTTTTCAAATGAAATATTTGCATTCAGCGAAAATTTCATGTGTTATTAAGTAACTTATGATCAAAGAAAAGTGAAAATGTCCTACTGCAGGAGACACTGACAAAACTTCATCAATAACTGTTCAGCCCAAACCATAAATTGCATCCTAAATATTTAAAATTGCCCCATTTCCATTAAAAGTAAAATTATTTTAATACATTTTTAAGTATTAAAATTGCTTTGGCGCATTTTTCTGATGGCGCATTTAGTTCCATCATCAATTTGTTTTGTAATATCCGTAAACATTCAATCCAAATCGAAATATAGTTTTCTTATCAACCACGTTGAACAAATGATATTTCAAAAAGAAGTCAACATGTTTTGTTAAAACAAAAGCTGGTATGGCAGGAAGAAACTTGTCAGTAATTTTGAAATTCTCAACCACGTAAATTCCTTTCTTAAAAGGACATTTGTAATCAAACTTTGCTGATTTAACAAAGTTATCAAAGATTGTTTTCACAATATAATTTGGCATGACACCATCTTTAACACGGCATGCATTGAGTGATGATTGAAATAATTTCGTCTCATAATGCTGATCGTTTTTCCCCTTTGTCATGACCGTTATTTTATGCTGAAATTTATAATTAATTAACCAGCTGCGATTAAAAAGTGTATGTATCTCTTACCAAATCCTTCGTCACATCTTTTAAGAAATTAGCCCACAAATTTAACTCGACGCCTCCATCTTCCGTGTTTAAATATGTCACTGAGAAATTGTTGTATTCGGGATTAACCAGTCGATCGATTTTATTTACAAAAATCAAAGATTTCTGCAATATTAAAATTTGAAATTTTAGTTTTTTTTTTTTATTATTTTATGTCAAAAATCAAATATAGAAAATAAATTTACACATGAATTTGAAATCGCTGCAAAGATTATGAAGTTAAAAACGTTCATTGTTTACACGTTGAACTCTACTGACCTGTCAGTTTGAAATTTCCATCTAAATATGTAGCTTCTATCAAAACAATACTTAAGTATTTAGCAGTTTGTGTTTAGCAAGTATTATGCAATTTTCGTTTGAATTGTTTGATTGATGATAATAACCATAAACCGGAACTGAACACTTAAAAGCGGTTTTTTTTGTGATGAAGTAATTTTCCATTATAAAGAAAAATTTGCGAGGAATTTTATTCGATTAATCGGCGCATCGACAGTAGAATCGATTAGTATTCTATCATGTTTGCGATCAGCGTAATTACTGGAAATTACAAGTTTTAATTTTATCAGGGAAATATAAAGAGTATATAAAGTATTATATAGAAAGCCATCATATTGCATATAAAATTAAAAACGACTTCGCATTTATTAGTATTTTGATAGGAATTTTAATTAAATAAAATATAAATCGATTTAAAGCTTTTGTTCGGCTTTTGTAAAGCTTTTTCTTCTTACCACAATTAAAAGATAAAAATAAAATTTACACAAAAATTGAATGTCTCATTACAACAATAAATTATTTCAAACGTTGCTATCAAAAGAAACTTTAAATATTTGATTAACTAAATAGGAATAAAGAACTTGTTAACTAAACAGACAGCTGTCATTATTGTATTAAATATTCACCGATTGTTTATGAATCAAACCTATACGTGCTGTAAAAGAAATCAAAATACAAACAGGGGAAGATAATTTAACTTATATTACACAAAAATTATTAGCAGAAGTTAAACTTTTGAATAATTAATGGCAATTATTTATTTCCAATTAAAAAAATTACCCAAATATCAAATCAAATTTTTGAAAAAAGAACAATTTGATATTCAGTTTAAGACAAACTTTACAAGTGATGACAATTGATTTTGATACTCTTCTGCCATTTCGGATTCCAGTGAGAATCTTGAAGACATTTGGACTTTGGCTTACCAAAGAAGCAAATTGGATTTATTGGTTGTTTTCAATCATTAATCAGCTCGTTATGATTGAACTTTTTACATTTCTTCAATTTGTTTATCTGTTCACATTTCAAACCTTTGAGGATTTTGCAAATTTAATGAGTTTGCTGCCGACATTCTGCTCTATAGTTGTGAAATCATTGAATTTATGCTACAATGTCAATGAGATTCAAACTTTAATGAGTTCGTTGCACGATCTTTTTGAATTCTGTACAACAACAGAAAATCTCAAGCTGCGCATCATTGAAATTGATCGAATTTTCAAAATATTCTGGTCATCAGCATTGCTGACATGCTTTTTGGGAGCTTTAGTTCCATTCACTGTTCATGAGTTGCCTTATAAAATGTGGTTTCCTTATGATACAAGCAATTTTTACCTGTTTTGGTTGTCAGCGAGTTATCAAATAATTGTCACATTCTGCATTTCTGCCGTCGATATTGTAATGGATTCATTGCCAGTGATGTTCATGAGTTATGCTGTTGGTGCACTTGAAGAACTGAAACATCGACTGGCGAGCTTAGAGAAGCATAAGCAGCTTAATGTTGATGGGTCGATAAATCGAAATAAAGTTGACAATCTAAAGCAATTTTTGAAGATAATTGAAATGCAACGAACTATCAACAATTTCATAAAACGAATTGAAAGAATTTTCTCAACTGTTCTGTTGGCGCAAGGATTGATGTCGACATTGATATTTTGCACAACAGCATTCTCGCTAAGCATTGTTCAAGATCTTGCGTTCTTTGGAAAACTCTTTTCTTATCTTATTCCGATGTTGTTCAAGAGCTTCTTGCCATGCTATTATGGAACGCTGGTAGTGAGCATCTCATTGGATTTATCTCAGAGTCTTTTCTCATCAGATTGGATTTATGAGGATCGTCACTTCAAGAAAGCAATGCTGATTTTCATTGAAAACGGGAAGAAACCTATGCAAATTTCAGCAATTGGAATATTTAAAGTGAATTTAGCAACTTTTACAAGAATTTGTAATTCAGCGTATTCATTGTTTGCCGTCTTGAAACGCGTTAATCAGTATTAAAGTAAGAATTTTTAAATTGAAATAACAATTGTGGAATGTTAAAGAATCTTTGATGTGAATTAGAAATTAAAATATTTATTTGTTCATAAATAGCGACAAGCCACTCAAAAGTTTCAACCGAAAGAAAGATAGTAGCATCACCAAACAACACTCATAATAATCGTATAAGTCTTATGAAAGAATTACGAGCATGTATCTATGGTTGGAACATATGGAACTTGTTGTATAACATTAAGTAACGCTTCCAAGGGAATCACGATTTTCATTATTTTAATTTCCTGTGAATGATGCGTTAATTTTGCATTAATTGAGGGTTCTAAAATAAAAAAGAATTGCGTTACGTAATGTTTGCATGCTCCCTTATCAGTTGTATATCATACGAAAAAACACAAATTCCAAATGTAAATGTTGAAGTGGAACGAAAAAAAAAAATTGGTGACAAGTTTTTTGTAATTTTTTGATTATTTTATTAAACACGAACTTTATTGTCATTTATCGACTTATCAAGCCATGTAGCGCATGGAAAAAATGATTGCGAATATGAGTAGTCACCCCAGAAAACACTAACCACACCACACATAAATAATCGTCAGCTGTGTATTTCTCAAAATCATTTTGATCATTTCAGTTCTCTCACTATAAGTACTTTAAGTAAGTGAAGCTTAATAAAAATTACAATATTCCCGTATACATGAGAATGATTATTTTATGGAGCATCTCTGTTATCAGCGCACAATATTTGTAATCTAAAAATAACTCATTTATCAATCTTTGTGTCGCACAAAAAATCGTATTCAGTTGAATCTCAGTCGCTACAATTGCTGGTTGTGTTTCTCTCTTAATTATTCAATTGGACGATATCAATTTGTAATGATTGGCGCAGTCTTTCGCGGTGTGATTAAAGTTAGAAATATTAAGGGAACCTTGTGCAATTTCAGAGCGATGTCGAGCGCCGGTAAATATCTTATCGATGATGCAAATTTCGCGTTCTTAAAAGACCTTGGACTGGAGCGAGTCAATAAAGGTGTTTTCAATGGACAATGGACGGGAAATGGTGAACTTGTAAAGTCATTGGATCCAGCAACTAACGAAATTATTGCGGAAGTTCAAACTGGAAGTGTTGATGACTTGGAAAATTGTCTCAAGGTCAGCGATGAAGCGTTCAAGCAATGGCGCAATTTGCCAGCACCATTTAGAGGCGACATTATAAGACAAATTGGCGATGAATTGCGAAAGTACAGAGAACCTTTAGGGAAATTGGTATCGTTGGAAATGGGAAAAATTCAGGCTGAGGGTATTGGTGAAGTTCAAGAGTTTATCGATATCTGTGATTATGCTGTTGGACTATCGCGAATGTTTGCCGGTCAGATTTTGCCCTCAGAACGAAACCAGCATGTTATTATTGAGAAATGGAATCCGCTGGGTGTTGTTGGTGTCATATCAGCATTCAATTTCCCAAATGCCGTCTTTGGATGGAATGCTGCAATAGCATTAGCTGTCGGCAATACTGTACTCTGGAAAGGCGCTCCATCAACTCCACTTATTTCCATTGCAACAACGAAAATTGTAACGGAAGTGCTTAAAAGAAATAATTTGCCAGTTGCGATTACACTTTGTCAAGGTGGAACTGATGTTGGCAAGAAACTTGTAGCTGATGATCGCGTTAAACTTCTGTCATTTACTGGAAGCACCGAAGTTGGACGGCAAGTTGGTGTCGAAGTGCAACGGCGCTTTGGAAAACATTTGCTAGAACTCGGTGGAAACAATGCGCTACTTATCAATGATGATGCACAATTTGATATGGCATTGGATGCGGCATTCTTTGGATGCATTGGCACTGCCGGTCAAAGATGCACTTCAACTCGTCGTCTTATAATTCATGAGAAACTTTATGATGCATTCCTGAAGAAACTTGTTCATCGTTATGAAGGAGTAAGGACGAAATCTGTAAAATATTCTTAGAAACATAATTAGGGACTTTTTATTTTTAGCTTCTTAAGCGTGTTGGTCATCCACTGGATTCTACAACTCTTTACGGGCCATTGCATAGTCAACAAGCCGTTGAGAATTATAAAAATACAATTGAAGAAGCTCTAAAATTGGGTGGGAAAGTGGAAGTCGGTGGAAATGTTATTGAACGACCGGGAAACTTTGTTGAACCGACAATAATTTCCAATTTGCCTCACGATTCTGCTGTCATCAAAAGAGAAACTTTCGCACCAATCGTTTATGTTTTGAAATCAAAGAACTTGGAACAGGCAATTGAATGGAATAATGATGTCGATCAAGGATTGTCATCAGCACTATTCACAAACAATATTGGATCGACATTTAAATGGATCAGCGAAAATGGTTCTGACTGTGGAATTGTAAATATAAATACGAGTCCCTCGGGTGCTGAAATCGGCGGTGCTTTTGGTGGCGAAAAACACACAGGTGGCGGCCGCGAAAGTGGATCTGATTCATGGAAACAATATTGTCGACGATCGACAATTACATTGAATTATTCACAGCAACTGCCATTAGCACAAGGAATCATTTTTGAATAAAGGAAATCATTTTTTAACCTCAATTTATTTTTCATCATAAACTTTTCTCAATAAAAAATTTAATTGATTCTGATTATGTTACTAGCTTTGAAACCATTAAAGTTGGTAGAGACGGCCGTTGTATAAGCTCCGAAATTTTGAAAAATCAACCAATCGCCGATATCGAGTTCAGGAATCATTCGATTGCTGATAATTTTGTCCTTTGAATTGCATGTTGCGCCCCAAACCGTTGATTGATGATCTTCCGAATTTACATTATCAGATTTTCTAATGATGGAAAACTGAAGATTTTCCTCGTAAATATAGCTGATAAGGAATGATTGATAAATGCCATCATTAATGTAATAATTCATGTGTCGTCGATCCGATGAAACTTTTTTGAGCATCACTTGAACTGCCAATGTGAAAGCTGATTCCGCAAAATAACGACCAGGTTCTGCAATTATTGTTACCGATTGATCTGGAAAATATTTATCAATGCCACGATTGATGTAAGTTGCGTAATTATCGAGCAAACGAAAGTCATTTCCACAAAAGCCTCCACCAATATCAACGAAGTTCAGCATAAATCCAAAATCAGTTGCGACATTGAACAATTTGTGAACAGATTGAAGGGCACGCTCATAAATTGGGTATTCACTAGTTCCAGATCCAACGTGAAAACTTATTCCAATCAAATTCATATTTAAAACTCTGCACATTTTTATCAATTCCGGTGCTTCACTTATCGGATCACAACCGAATTTAATTCCCAAACAAATAATTGAAGTTGTTGCATCAAATCTGATTCTAAGCACAACTTTAGCATTTGGATGAAATTTCTTTATCTTTTCCAACTCAGCCGGACTGTCGAATGTGACCTTTTCGATTTTCTTCTCTTCCGAGTACTTGAGATGTGATATCTGCTTGACCGTGTTGGCGTAAATAATTCGTTCAGGATCGACGCCTAATTTAAGAATTTGCGAAAGTTCTTTCTTCGATGCACAATCAAATCCTGATCCAAGATTTGCCAAAGTCTCTAGAACTTTCTCATCATCATTGCACTTGACCGCATAAAATGTTTTAACTCGTGGAATTGTCTCAATCCATTTCCGATATTTTTGTCGAACATCTTCAAGATCAAGAATATAGAAAGCGTCATCATTGCCCACTGACAAACGCTCATCGATTTTATTCCTAACAATTTCAATTATGTCCATCACAACCAAACGATAAAACTGTAACAAGTCATAGGACTTCAAAAAACTCTTATATGCGTTAATCTTATCATAAATTATCATCAATAACAATATCAAAATGTATTGTATGATTCACTGATAAGGCTCAGTGGAAACCGTGCCAATCCATTCCTCAGTAAATAGCTTAATTCCGTTGTTGAAAATTGAAATTAAAATTGAGATTGGTATAAGATTAATTTATTTTACATTAAATATTTGCTCGAAGATAATAACAATTCGTTATTCACATCTTTACTTACATATCGAGACCTTTTTGCTATTTATGACCATAATATATGAAAAAATAAGTGATGTTAGAGAGTCCATTATGCAAGCAAAGGCAAGGATTCAGTTCGTGAATGAAACATTTGTAATAATTGAACCACCACTCCCTTTTTTAAGTGAATGCCATTCATATCGTGAGTGAGCCACAATCAATTTAATTAGCAAATTGTGCAAATAATCAAATTGTCAACGGCGTTGAAAAGCTCAGTTAAAAATTTAGTTTTCAATTTGCGTTCTCAACGTCGAGAAGTTGTAAGAAAATGTCGAGGAGCAAATCGAAATGTTTGAAGGAATTTGGAAAAGGATTTTCGGAATATTCTGAGGAATCAACAATTCATTCGATGGGTTACATTGGTAAAATGCATTTACATTGGTTCGAAAGGACATTTTGGATTCTTGTGTTTCTTGCATCATTTGCATCTTGTGCAATTCTGATACGTAAAACATTCAACAAATGGCAAACGGATCCAATTATTGTTTCATTCAATGAACGTTCAACGCCAACATGGGAGGTGAGTTTGAAAAATGATATAAACGCTTATAGCTTTAATTAATGATTTCTTTGCTTTTCAAAAAGATTCCATTTCCTGCTGTCACCATTTGTCCCGAATCAAAAATTAACTCGAAAATTCTAAACGTTGCTGATTTACTTGAGCGAATCAATGCCAATGGAACTATAACTGATGAAGAAAAGCTTTACATTGAACCTCTCAGTCAATTGTGCAATTTTGATATTAATTTGAATCACAGTCATCTATCCGATGAAGCTTTTATCAAAGCGCTCCGAAATATTTCCCAAAATTACAATGCTCGTAGTTCCGTTGAATGGAAAGGAAAATTTACAAATTTTTCTAATCATTTCAATGAAGTTTTAACTGAAGATGGAATTTGTCAGACATTCAATATGCTCGACCAGAAAGATCTATATCGAAAAGTTATGGCGCCAAGTTTAAAGCTTCCTTATCATCATAAACGATCAAACTGGACAATGTTTGGTTACGATACCCTTAAGGTAGAAACTTATCCGCATCGTATTCTCGGCGCTGGATATAAAGCGGGACTTTTAATGTTAATTGCAACAAGGAAATCGGACATCAATTATTCATGCAAAAGTCCAATTGATGGTTATCGAATGTCACTTCATACCCCTGGAGATTTCCCTAGGCCATCAACCCAATTCTATAGTATTCCATTAAATGCATTAACTTTAGTTTCAGTGAAGCTTCGAGTCATGTCAACAGCAAACGCTTTAGAGAGTTATCCACCAAAGGATCGCCAATGTTTTTTTCCCGGTGAAAAGAGATTACAATTCTTTAAACTCTATACACAATCAAACTGCGAGCTTGAATGTCTTGCAAGATATGTCAGCGAAAAATGCGGATGCGTCAAGTTTTCAATGCCACGTGATAACATCACAAAAGTTTGTAGTCATAGTGACAAACAGTGCATTGAAGATTCCGAATTAAATTGGATCATAAATGTGAGTTGCTCCGTAAACTAAAATCAGTTTTCATACAGATTTTCCTAAATCATCAGGAACTTGAAGTTGCAGTCCATGAAGAAGCTCATGCAGTTTACATCAGAAATTCTGAAGACTCCGATGATGATGAAATTGAAAATTATGAATTAGAAAGACTATACGAAGATCGGGAAGATAACTTTTTTAAATCATGTGAATGTTTGCCATCATGTCAATCGATTCATTATGATGCCGAGATATCACTTAACAATATGAATATAGAAGAATATATGAAAGCTAAAGGAACATTCGATTCAATGGACAATGAGTGAGTTAACAATTAAAATTTTAGTTTCCTTAAAGTGGCTGAATTTTCCGATTCCACAGCTACACATTTGCTGCAGCAAAAATCTATTTCAGAGACAGTCAATTCATAAAATCAAAGAGATCAGAATTGTATGGCTTGACACAATTTCTCGCCAGTTGCGGAGGGTTTTTGGGATTATTGATGGGTGGCTCTGTTTTATCAATTGTTGAAATTTTTTATCATTTGACACTGAAGAGTTTTTTTAAGAAGGCGAAAAGGAATCAAAGTAAGAACAAAATTCGTGATTTGAAGGACAGTGGCGAAAAAATTAGTGAAAATAAAATCGCACACTAAACGCTTTCATCGTCCTTGTGTTAATTGTTCAGTCAAGTGGTAACTAAATCCTTCCTATCCCCACCTTTGACAAACAAACCAAAATTTCAGTTTAAATGTTTGCATTGGCTGAGTCAAGCAATCAATTACAGTGCTTCACAACCTTTTTAATTTCTCAAACGATTTGATGTCGCCAATAAGAAATTTGTTGTGCAAGGTTCAAGTTCAGGCGTTAAGAGCGAAGCAAGGTGTAGCTTATGTAAGCTTGTAAGCAAAAGATAAACTCAACCAATTTCTTAATGACCTCTGACGCGCTCGTCAGTGATGATGACCAAATATTTCCGTATCAAATTCAGTTCGAGTTGAAAGTTCGAAGGTGCAAGATGTTTTTAGTTAATAAACGAAAGTGTTTAAAAAATAAAATGAGCTGTATGAAAAGTTTGAAAAAGTCATTTGCTGAATATTCAGAGCAAAGCTCAATCCACTCACTCGGTTACATCGGAAAAATGGACATTCATTGGAGTGAAAGATTCTTCTGGATTGTCGCTTTCTTTATTTCTTTGATTGCGTGTATTTACTTAATGAGTAGCACTTATGCAAAATGGCAAAGTGCACCTATTCTCGTTTCATTTAATGAACGTGCCACTCCAGCCTGGCAGGTTCCTTTCCCAGCTATTACTATTTGTCCCGAATCAAAGACATCTGCCGATGTTCTTGATATTGATAGCCTCATAAAATCGACAATGAATAATCAAAGAATTTCTGATGAAGAGCAAATGTCTCTCGAGGCATTATATCAAGTGTGCGACTTTAAATGGAAACTTGATAAGAAACGGAACTTATCGAACATCGATTATATAAATGTCCTTAAAAAAATAATACCAAATTATCCTTCGACGAGTTTTATTGAATGGAAAGGAAAGCAGCAGAATTATAGTGATTATTTTTATGAAACAACAACAGAAGAAGGCATTTGCACAACATTCAATATGCTGGATCAGAAGGATTTGTATCGTAAAGGTATTCATTCGTCGCTGAAGAATCCATATCATGGTACGCGCTCTAATTGGACATTGTTTGGTTACGATACTCTCAAGGGTGAAACATATCCTCATCGGATACTCGGAGCTGGGAAAAAAGCTGGGTTGACACTGCAACTTGCTATGAAAAAAACGGACATCAACTATGCATGTAAAACTGCAATTAACGGATATCGAATGACACTCCACACACCTGGGGATTTTCCGAGACCATCAACACAATTTTACAGCATTCCATTTGATGCATCAAGCTTGGTTTCTGTAAAACTTCGTGTCATATCAACTGCTAGAACATTGAGAAACTATTCCCCAAAAGTTCGGCAATGTTACTTTCATGGCGAGAAGAAACTTAAATTCTTTAAAATTTATACGCAATCAAATTGTGAGCTCGAATGTATGGCGGAATTTGTTTATAATGAATGTGGATGTGTTCGATTTTCAATGCCACGTGACAACGTAACAAAAGTTTGCGATGATGCTCAAGAGAAATGCGTTGACAGAACTGAATTCAAGTGGATTATGAATGTAATTAGATTTTCACGAGCTTTTCATCAATAAAGCTTTTAGTCTTGCAATCTAAGTAATGAGTATTTTTCCCAGGAACTTGAAATGGGTGTTGATGAGGTAGCAGATAGTGGATACGATGACGATCCTGATGATGACGACCATATATATGATGAAATTAATGAATTAAATGATATCGACTCAAAATCATGCGAGTGCCTTCCAGCATGTCAATCGATAAGCTATGACGCAGAAATTTCACAAACTGATATGAATGTTATAAGACATTATAATGCTAACAATCTACTCGATGCTGACGATAAAGAGTAAATATGTGATGGTTTACTTTACGCTTAGGCATAAGTTTTTTTATTTCATTTACTTTTAGCTACATCTATGCATTTGTTAGCATTTATTTTAAGGAAGCAAATTTCATCAAAGCGAAGAGATCGGAATTATATGGATTATCGCAATTTTTAGCTAGCATCGGCGGCTTTCTGGGACTATTAATGGGAGGTTCAGTTCTGTCAATAATTGAGATCTTCTACCATGTCGTTTTGAAGGACATTTTTAAAGGAAGAAACGAACAAGTCCGGCCAATCAGAAATGAAGTTTTTATCATGAATATCGATGATAATATTGAATTTGATAAGAGAATTTAAATTTATCAACAAGTCCTACAATGCAGAATCTCAAAATACATGTCCTACAAAAACTACATAGTTAAAAACTTTTTGTTCTTTTTTTTAAGCATTCGTTAGCAAATTTTTAAACGATTTCGCCTCATTTTCGGTACTTAGTTGCGCTCCCTCTTTATTTTGATAACGTTTTACACTTTGTTTTGCTTAATTTCATTATTTCACTCTGAAAAATGGATTTCGAAAACGATCCAGCAGCTGATTTCTTAAACCGAGAAAGAGAATTTCTTGGCGAAATTATAAATGAAGGTGAAGGTAAGTAGGTGGAATAAACCAATTGTTTATTAAAATATTTCTTATCTCATATTTTGAATGATTCATCAAAAACAGAATTAGCAGCAACTATCCCAGTCGATATCATGTCGAGCGACGATTTTGAGCTTATAAACAGTGACATTCAGCAAGCCGATTCAAACAATGCGGATGGCTTAGTTGATGACTTGGCTGGTATGAGTTTCAATTGGAATGAGACCATTAAAACGGAAGAAGTTCCCGATAAAATCAGAAAGTGGCGTGAGGAACAAATTGCTAGACTTGAGCAAAAAGATCAGCAAGAGCAGGAGGCTAAAGAGGCTTTACGTCTAAGCGCTGAAAAGGAAATGGCTGATTGGTCTCTGAAGTATAAGGAGACGATGGAAAAGACAAAGGCGTTAAATAGGTCAGTAAGATAACAAAATTCAGTGAAAAATATCTAATATTTAAATTTTAGAAATGCTGAAATCGAATTTGACAACGCTGATGTTGCCAGTGGTGTAGAAGCCAAGAATATGTGGGAATCAATCACAAATCTGTGCGACTTTAGCTCAAAAGGTCCAAAGAACGCTAAAGATCAGTCGCGCATGCGAAGTATTTTTCTCCAAATGAAATCATCACCAATCGCCTCAAATGCCAACTGATTCAGTTCCATATTCGCAAAACATGTATTTCAAGTGAACTTATAAATCAATATTTAAAGGCTTTTTCCAGACTACAAGATTTTTTTCTTATATTTTTCCATTCCTGAAGTTTAAAATGAATAAAAAAAATCTTGAACTTAAATTGGTTTCATCCTTTTGAAGATTTCCTTGAACTGGCGTTCTTTTTCCATGTTTGCGTGGGGCTTTAATAAATGAATCACACAACTAGGTCAGCCCTCACAGATTCAAGAAAAAGCAGCTGCAGAGCAGGTGCAACTATATGAATATTGCGATGGATTTAAGGATCAACCAATTAAAAGTCCAGCTGTGAATAACTTGGAACTTACCGAAATCAATATAAAAGAAGTGCCATATGATACATCAACATAAACATGAGCCCATCGAAAGCATAATCGAAAAGGAAGAATCCGAAGAAATTCAGGATGAAATGTTTTCAGACCATAATGAGACACAAAAAGAACCGAAGGCTTATCAGGATGATCTACATTAGAAACAGATGTTTGACGAATATTCAGATTTTTGTTCAATTTCTTCACTCGAATTAGGTCAGAAAATTTGTTTTCGATTACTTTTGTGATTTTATGATATTTTCCAACTTTCCCGAGCTGTTTGAAACAGCACCAACAGCATTTATTTTTATGGTCTCGATTGATTTTTTTTTTTTTTCATGTATTTTTATTTCGAGCGAATTCAAATTTGTATATTTTATGTTCAGCTTCTGAACAAATTTTTTTCTGATAGCTCTGTTTAACTTAATAATTGATTGATATTTCACGCAATAAAATGAATCAATCGTTAACATCAACAATACCTTATTTTTAAATAAAATATAACAAATCGATATTGAGCGAATTATATTTATTTTTTTTTTTTTTCACGAGCAAGTTGGAGAGCAAAATCGTCTGACGTCTGGTTATTATCTCTCTTGTCGGAAACTTGACCTTCCTTTTTGCGTTATCGTGTTTTTTTCATAAATAAGCTTTTGAAAATAATATAACGCTGTAGCTTTCATACGTAGCATATAATTGTATTTCTGACAACATGTCGAAAGTGAAAATTTGCATTATTGGTGGCACGGGGCTTGACAACCCTGATATTATTGAACATCGAAAGGAAATAGTCATTTCAACTCCTTATGGATCTTCGAATATTGTTGAAGGTACCATAAATGGCGTTGACTGCGTAAGCATCTTACTTATTTGTGATTATAAGCGTGTTCTAATTACGTACTTGAAAATTTATAGGTTCTCATTTCGCGTCATGGTAAAAGTCATTCACTTATGCCGTCAAATGTAAATTATCGAGCAAACATTAATGCAGCAAAGGTGCTTGAATGTACCCACATTATTGCTACAACAGCTACTGGCTCATTGAAGGAAGAAATCAAACCGGGCGATTTAGTTATTTTAGATAGTTTCATCGATCGAACAAAAAGTCGCGTATCAACATTCTACGATGGTTCTGAAGTCAGTGGGGTTGGCGTATGTCACATTCCAATGAGTCCAGCATTCGATGAACGTACACGTCAAGTAATTATTGAAACAGCAAAGGAACTTTGCATTGATGTTCATCCTACTGGCGTCGCAGTTTCAATTGAAGGTGATTTTTTTCCCTAACTAGGATAATCTAGGATCCCTAACTAACAATTCCAAACAACTCAAAATTTTATTCCTCAAGGTCCAAGATTCTCGAGTAAAGCCGAATCTAATATGTACCGTTCATGGAACGCTGATTTGGTTAATATGACTCTGTGTCCTGAAGTAGTTCTGGCAAAAGAAGCAGGAATACTTTATGCCTCCATTGCGATGGCAACCGATTACGATTGTTGGCGTGACTCCGTCGTAAATGTTGAAGCGGTCATGCAAACTTTCAAGAACAATGTCGAAAAAGTTACCAGATTGGTAGTTGCGAGTGTAAAAGCTGTTTCCAAACTCGATTGGACCGAGACAATTGAAGATCTAAAGCAGGTTGTTAACTCATCTATTATGCTGCCAAATCAGTACAGCAAATAAATTTAACAACATAAACGCGTATGTATGTACCAACAACTTTCGCTACTTAGCCACCTTCTTTCATTGCATTTCCTTTTTGTCCACAAATTTATTTTTGAGTGTGAAATAAAATAGTTTTGTGATGGGCAACAAACGACATCGACAACACTATGCTTTTCGAATAACAGTTGCACAACTTTCTTTAAATTAGTTTTTATTCAGTTATTAAAGCACCACACGAACATTATTGCGAAACAAAAAATTAATTTTAAATTTCCTTCGCTGATTTTTCAGTTTTGTTAAATTTCTTTTTATCTAAAAAAAAATAAGAAAATGTTCAAGATTTTTTCAGATTCAAAGAATTCTTCAAGAAAATTCACCTGTCATTAAAGTGTCGGGCTTATCAAGTTTTGAAGTGAATTTCTTTTTAAACAGACTGTAATAAGCTTTCTTATACTGCACGTCCATCTGTGCTTCAGTGTCAGCTTTATTAGGCATTTCCAATTCGGGCATCCAAGTTGATGACACAGGCACCAAATCTGTTTGTAATAACGCAAATATGATGATCTCATTTTTCATTTTTAACGGTTTTAAAGTGTAGGCGGAATACAGTATGACCATTCTTTATATGGACAGCTCATCTAAGTGCCACTATTTAAAAGTCGAAGCAGTAATAACAACTCACCTGGTTCATATAAATTTTGCTCATTTTTTCTGTACATTGTTGGATCACTGACAACTATTGTTATCAACAATACAAAAACAACAATTGGAAGAAGTGTCATTGTTTGTAAACAAAACAAACACAAAATGTTGAATCAATTAAAAGAAAACGTTTCGTAGCCTCCACGAAAAGAGAAAATGATCCGCTTTTATGAAGCTTTTGTGAGAAACTAAAAACATCTTGAAGATATTTTTTATTCGCTCAGCACCTGTTGAGAGTCACTTCACTTAAAGTCCCACTAGAGTGAGAAGCATCGAAAGACTCCCACCACATGTTTATGTTTTTTTTTTTCGCGCGCAAAATCTCTCACTGGCTTGTGTGAACTGGAAATTGAAAGTTAATATTTTTCGAATACTTAAAAAAAAAACTCAAAATCTTGGCTTCAATGAAACAATAGCAAAGGTCACCAGCAGAGCGCATTAAAACTAAAAGCAGGTTGTACTGTAAGTTGAAAGATAAATTGAAAGGGAATCGAATCAATCTTCAAAGAAAAAAAAATCCACTAAAAGCTATTAGTTTAAATATATTTGATTAAAAACTTTAATTACTGATTTCTATTTTTAACTTTTTATTAAAAAATATTTTAAGGCTTAAACTCTGATTTTGCATTGTTAAGCTCATCATTCCATTTAATTTTTGTTTTCGATTTCCGCAACACTGACTTTCAATTGTGACTATTTAAAGCTCTTAGGCAAAGTTTTTATAGGTAATTTAAACGCTACTTTTGGTTGTCAATTTATTATCACAATGAATTAAAGCAACATCACGAACAACATCTTATATTTGCATAGGTATATGTAGATATCATTTCTACTTTTGTTAAAATTTTGACCACATCTACAAAAGACGTTGCAAAACATCTCATGAAACATCTTTTGATCGATGGCGAGTTTGCATTTGCTAATAAATATTTTTCATCACGTGTGTGAATATGGAAAACTTTCACTTTCATAATTATGTGACTTTTCGTGCAAACTGATGTAGCTCAATGAAGAGGTTTTTTTGCATTTAAATCTGTTTCTCGCTCCCACTGCCATGTCACAATCACAAATCATTATTCATCGCCTACCCAAAGGAAGCCATTAGGATTTCGTACAGAGGTTTCCATTTCTATCATTTTGTTGTCAAATTTATATTCAATTCCTTTTGTAATTTTCACTTGTCGCTCTGTTATCTTTACTTTATTCGGAAAGCTATCATTCGATTACTTCATTTTTAAGGAAGATATTATTTAAAAGGTCTCACTGGGAGAAAATTAAATTTGAATTTATTTTCAAAACCGTTAAATAAATATATGTACATTTTTGATAATTTCGATTTCTTCTGAGAGGTTTAGAGGAATTTGTTAAATTGGAGCCATATCTCTAATTCTCTTCATCATTATTTCTAGTTCAACTTCACCCAGATTTGCATGATGCTTCTTTACATGTGTTTTATAATATTCTTTTCGCGTATAGTTTTGATTGCATCCAGGTATTTCGCAATAGATCCTCATTCCTTGATGAACTGTTTTCATGTGATTTGTTAATGATAGTTGATGCATATAGCGATTTCCACATTCGCTGCATGAATAGTCTCTTGCACCAGTGTGTCTTTTATAATGTCTGTTGAGCAGAGAAGGTGTTCGGAAAATTGCGGGACATTTATCACATTGATATTTTCCTTGAGCATGTGCGCCTCTCTTATGACATCTTAATTGATCTAGAGGAAGGAAACAGAAGCTATTAGTTATGAATCACGGAAATAAATTTTGATTAAATATACATTCCGTAACATATTTTTTATCACATTGATCACAAGCAACATTGCAAACGTTCTTTTTGATGTGATGTATCAATTCGTGTTCTCTCAACGAGGCCTTATTGGGAAAATATCGCGGACAAAATTTACAGTAGTGTTTGTATATTCTTTCGTGAACCATTTTTTGATGCTGTGAAAGTTTAAATTTGTTAAGAAATATTTTTCCACAGTGGCATGGATGACTTTCAGTGCTGATATGCATCTCTTCATGAATTCTCAAAACGCCTTTGTCAATGGTTTCGAATTTGCACGCTTTACATTTGAAACGTTCACGCAATTCCTTTGGCGAATGCCGATTACGCATATGCATTAAGAAGCGGTAGCGCATGACTGCACCAAAGCCGCAAAGATCACAGATGTAAGACATTTCCTAAAATGTAAAATGATAACATATGGAAAATTTTTTTTTTTTATGTTTTACCTTGATGTGGGTAATTTTTAGATGGTGTTTAAGATTCCAAACCAATTTTCCGCATTCGGGACAGACTTTATTCTTTAGATATCTATTTTTCCCTTTTGATTTGGGTTTCTTTTGCTTCGGCTTCATTTTCACTTTTGTTTCCTCTGTGCCTATGACTTCATCAAAGGGATTTTCTCCTCGCCAGTAGAAATCATCGTCACTATATTCATCCTTTTTCAGTTCACTGTCATTCTCTGATGAATTGAAATTCATTTGTTCGGCCGCCAGTAATGCTTCAATTGACTCATCGAGATGCTCTTCCACAATGTCATTCTGCTGTTCTTCTCTAATTGATTCCGGAGTGCACCAATGTCCAATACTTTCAGAATCTTTTTGAATGTTAACTTTACTATTTTCAATGTTTGTGTCGCTATCATCGTTAGTAACATAAGATTTGTAAAGTTCTAACTGTTTGTCTGCTACGTTTTTCTTAAATCGGTGAAAATGGTTTAGCTCACCGTTACAATTAGAACATATGTGTGTAGAATAATGCTCCGATTTTTTTAATTCTACTTGAATTAAATCTAGAAATTTGTTTTCGATTCCCGCTGTTATTTTTACCCGCTGCTCCCCTTTCTTGAATTGCTGGAAACAACACCGACACTTGTCTTTATGATTCATTAAAAAAATATTCCTTTCTCTTGCCATTTCCCATTTAAGCATAAAAATTATGAGAATCACATTCACAATTCCACACAGTTGATTTGTTTACATTTTTATTTGTTTTCAGGGTTTGGAAAACTACCCAGAGCAGAGCGAATTCGATTGGTACAATTGGTACTCAATTAAATATGTACGTTGCAGAGTACGTTGGTTCAGTTGCATTTGGAACACGTGAGCACGTCATTATCACATGGAACTTCATAGCAAAGTCCTCGATTTCTACATTTCTTTGAAGATTCTGTTCAATTTGGATTTTTCTCCTGCAATTGCTACTTATCTTTATCAGACCACCCAATACATTGAATGCAATTAATAATGAAAAATAATGAACGTTTGTTTAATTGATATTTCTTATCAGCAATTTGATAACGAGCTTTTGAATACCTACATACATAATACCCTATACTTCTTAATTTCGTGAATTTTCTGCTCGCAATTATTGCCCGACACATGATGTATAATGCTTTTTCACGCTTCATAGAAATGGATTCTGAACTAATCGAAGCATCTCTTTGTGGAATCCAAGGCTTGATCATAAGTTTTCCAGCAAATTTCCAAAAACCTTGAGAATTGACGAACTGACTTTGAACATGCATATCAGCTCATATAATCCGTACAAACACCACTGCACCACAATAATATCTCGCATGCACTTTTAAAATCAGCTCTATACTTCGGCGCTAAAAAAAATTTACCAAATATCTAAATATACAATTTGAATGCCTATACAATCACGAGCTACTGAAAAACTCACTCGAAATCCGGTTATGACCAATGGATAGCTGGTTGCTCAGGAGTATATCCTTCCTTTCTAGAACTTAATTCACTGGGTTTCAATGTTCAAAAAATTTAAAGACGCTTGTAACGATTGTTCTTGAAATTATCAAAGAATAAATTAAATCGGACTCGACAATAGGAAAAAAAGATTTGTAGGAGTGGTAGCGGGTGTTGCGAAAGGAGGTGTTGTCGCTTATGATTCAGTTGGCAAGCATTTAAATGAACTTTTAATAAAACAACAAAAAACAGAATTAAAAGAGCACATTGAAAGCCTGGCAGGTGATTTCCAAGCGTTACTGGAGGAACTGCAACCACGATACCAAAATGTAGCCAACATTCGACCGGTCAACGAACTCTTGGCCTATATGAAAGATCCAAAAAACTCAGTCTTAAGAAAGTTTGCGCTACAACCTACAATAAACCTGAGGAATTGTTTACATTTTCTCCTGCAATTAAAACACTAAATACAGACTATTTACTTTCACAGTTGTTGGCTTTGATGAGCATTTTGCTTTTCCGAAACTTTTTAAGGCAATGAATTACCTAAAAAATCCTTCAACATTATTCATTGCAACAAACATCGATCAGAATATTAAATTTCCTGATTTTATTTTTCCTGATGCCGGTCCTTTGGTGCCTGCAATCGAGAACGGAAGTGGAAGAAAAGCAACAATTATTGGGAAGCCAAGTAAATTCCTGTATGACATGATCAGCAAAGACTTTGCACTTGTTAGTAGATCAAAGATTATTATGATTGGCGATCGTCTTGATGTTGATGTTTTATTTGGCAAAAGAAACGATTTAAAAACTATTTTCGTTGAAAGTGGAGTGCATAAGATCAGCGATGTTGAAGAAATTCAACTGAAAATTGCGTCAAGCAATCGCACAAAGCTTTTTCAATATATTCCTGATTATTTTGTTCCAAAACTTTCTGACTTGTTAAATAAATTTGAGTGAAAATGAATTTGATTAATCGATAATGTGAAAATAATTACAAAATTCTTAATTGCTTTATAATTTCAAATATTTTTGCAAAATCTATTTAAATAAACGTTTAGCATTATTTCTTGTTTACTTACATTTAGTGATATTTAGCAGCTTTGTCATGAAATATTTTGCGATTGTTGTTTTTATCCTTATTTTGGTTGCATCAGGCGTAAGGAAATATTTCCACATAGTACATTATTTTCTCTAACTAACTTTCAATCTCAGGAATGTTTAATTTATGTAGAGAAACTTGTTCGATTAAGAAATCTCAACAACACAAATTTTACAGTAACATTTGATAACAAAGAAGACGGAACTGTTGTTTTTAATTTATGGGTCGATTCAATGCAGGAAGTCATCAAGGATTTGGTTTGAAATTTTCAATTTGAGATTAGGGTTTTGAAAAATAACTTGTTGGTTCTTTATTCTAGAGGAAAATTGCGCTGTCAGTCAATAAGGACGAAAATGATCAACACTATGAGAAAATAGTTTTCCAAACAACTTTCAATGCTTGTAGAATCGCTGATGGAGTTCTACCAAATTACGTAGTGAAAGCGATTTTTGAGAATTTCAATAACTCGACACAATATGCACATAAATGTCCTTACAATAAAGGAATATACGAGATCAATAACCTCACGATCACTGATAAATTTCTGCCTTCACTACCATCGTTTCTATTGCGAAGGAAAATCAAGTTTCTGATGAAATACCACATCTATGGCTCGTCTAGAAACGATACGAGAACTATTTTTCGTTATGGGATGAATGTTTATGGATTTTATTCAGCAATTTGATGACAATTAAATAAAATTGCTCAAGCAATTAGAACTTTGATTGAAACATTTTTTTTTAGCTCTACAAAGCTATTTAAGTCTAATCATAAAAAAAAACTGAATATTCAGTGGAAATCATTCAGTAAAAATGAGAATCTCTGCAAATATTTCAATTTTGATTTATGTCGGATTTACTGTAAATGCCTCACAGGAACTTTATCAAGGATATTTTATTGACATTATCTAAAATATTTGCAGGAATGTATTGTTTATATTGACAAAATTGAACGCTTGAGTAACCTTGATAATACAAATTTCACGGTCGAATTTGAAAATACCAAAGGTGGGGATGTCATTTTAAACCTGTGGATTGTGCTAAATAAAATTGTCGTATCAGTTCTAAAGGATGAAAACGATATCCAGTATTAGAAGATTATGTTTCAAACGACAATTAATAAACGAAATAAAAAACCTTCTGATCACCGATAATTTTTATCCACTTAAATATCATTTCTATGGAACATTCAAAAATGATAAGAAAATGATACTCCGATATGGAATGAATGTTTATGGTCATTATCTTAAGTCATAAAAAAGTCGCAAACTAACACAATGAATAAATTGTATAACTTTGTGTTTTCCACTGTAAAATCGAAGATAAATAATCAAATCTTAAGATTAATTCGAATTTGATAAAGAAATTGGATTTGTTAAATAGTTAAATAGAATCGTTGCTTGAATACAGAAGTGCCCAATTTTCGCAATTATGTTTGTTCAATTAATACTGTTCGGAATTCTAATAATTTTGATTTTTTTGTGGTACGAGGATTATTACAAATATTGGAAAAAGCGCGGTTTCATATCAGACGGTCACAATTTCCCACTAGACTCGTTGACGGGCACCGGTACAAAGTACCATTTTGCCGAACAATTTGATAAGATTTATAATCGTTTCAAAGGTCATCCGACTGTTGGAGTTTTCCTTGCTTCTGAACCTGGTTTATTCGTTCATGATCCCGCACTGATACAAACAATTCTAGTGCAAGACTTTAAATCGTTTCATGACCATCATCTTTATTACAACGCTGAAACAGATCCAATATCTGCACATTTATTTTCCAGCCAATTTTTACTTCCGGTAAAATGAAAATGATGTTTGGTATCGTTCACGAAATTGGCGATAAATTTGTTGATGCCATTAATGGCGAATTGAAGATGTCAACTAACGTCGAGATGCATGAGTGGCTTGCTCGTTTTACAACAGATGTTATTGGGAGCATTGCATTTGGAATAGATTGTAATTGCTTGGAAAATCCTAATACAGATTTCAGAAAATATGGAAAACAAATTTTCAAAAATGAAACTTATTGGAAAACGTTAAAGTTCGTTTTCGTAAATTCATTTCAGAAGTTTTCTCGCAAAATGGGCTTCATGTTAAATGACAGAAGTGTTGCCGAGTTCTTCCTGAAAATTTTCACTGAAACTATTGAATATCGTGAGAAAAGTGAAATCAAACGGAATGATTATGTGCACTTGTTGCTACAACTGAAACGCAAGGGAATGTTGAGCTTACGAGAGATGTCAGCTGAAGCTTTCATTTTCTATATCGGTGGATTCGATACATCATCATCTTTAATGGATTTCATATTGTATGAATTGGCACTTAATCAAGACATTCAAAACAAGTTAAGAGATGAAATTGAAGATGGCCTCAAGGAAAATGATGGAAAATTGACATATGAATTAATTTCCCAGTTCAAGTATCTTAACATGGTCCTCAATGAAGGTTTACGAAAATATCCACCCATTAGTACTATCACTAGAAAATGTACAAAAGAGTTTAAAATACCCGGATCCGAACTTGTCATTCCGAAGGGCATACTAGTCCTAATTCCATCATATTCAATTCATCGCGATCCTCAATATTATTCAAATCCCGATTCATTTGATCCTGAAAGATTTTCCGAAGAAAACATCAGAAATCGGAAGCCGTTCACGTTTCTGCCGTTTGGTAAAATTGTCAAGACTTTGGTTTAATGTCAGTTTTTAGTAAAATTTTAATTTCAGGAGAAGGTCCTCGCATATGCATTGGCGAAAGATTCGCAAAAATGATGTCAAAAATTGCCATCATCAAACTTTTGACAAACTTCAAATTTGATGTTTGTACTGAAACTGTAATTCCATTAAAATATTCACACACAAACCTTATGTTGTGTCCAATTGGCGACGTCATGTGGTTGAAGGTGGAAAAATTGTAAAATAATCATTTAATGGATGATAAATAATTATTTTTGTGAAATTCGTTTTGAAGATAAGAAAACAATGAGATAAACATTGTACATTGATTTACATTTTGATCATAATTTTGTCCAGATTTTAGAAAGAGGAAATTTAGGAAACAAATAATTTAAAATATTTATGAATTGAACTAAAAACAGCAAACTCCTTCTGGTGGACATTGAGCATAAACTGGATTGTAATTGGTGGTAAAGCGATAATCATCATCAACACATGGATCGACCGTTTCCTTACAAAAATTACAAATTTGATTCCGGAGGACTTTAACAACTTGCTGCTTTCTAGCACTGAAAATAATATTTTAGAATTAAGAGTGAAAGGATTAATTTAACTTACGGCTTCCGAATAAGGATGTCATCATTTTTCTTCTCTTTCTTTTTTGTATTGCACAATTTTTTATCGCAATCGCCACTCTTATCAATATCAGCAAAGTCATATTGTGTTTCACTTATCGAAACGTTTGCTTGCCTGCATTTCCAATAAGGACTTGTTGTCTTCATTCCAAAGCATGGCGAAAACTCACAATCAAATTCGTTGTCACTCGAGTCGCATAAATCTTGAAGATCCATTACAGGTTCCAGTTTCAGTTCTTTGGAAATCTTTTTTAATTGACATTCCATCAAGCTTTTATCAAATTCATTTAAACATTTGCACTCGCTGATTTTTAAGCAATCACATTTCTTCTCAACGCCACGCTTCTTCAGTAATTCTCTGGCTTTTGAACGATTTTTAGCATCATGAGACTTGGTGACTTTGAATATAATTGGCCTTAGTGTCAAAGCTTTTCCTGACTTTGCATCATGCAAAGGATTCATTATAATCACATATTCGCCGTTTTCTTTCTTTACACGGAGTGTGGGCGTAACTTTTTTGATGGACTTTGGCTCTTGCAAAGGTAGTTGCGGATTTAGATGAAGCTTCATTATTTTGGCAACTGAATTCATAACTGCACCAGGACGCCAGCCGCGACGAACTTTTGAGATACCAGGTATTTCAACATTCCACAACCAGCCCATGTCTTTGGGAACTAAATCGTGATTATAACGACAAATCGCATGCCCACGAACAATGCCAGGATGCTTATTGCGAAGTTCATAATTTGCTTTTTTCCCCTTCAATTGTCGAAATTTTTGCTGCGTCTTTAAAACTTTCGTACATCTAAAATTTAGAATAATTTCTAGCAAAATATTAAATTTTCAATCAGGCAATTAACACTCGCCTTGGATTCTTGTTGCACACTACCTTGCCACATTCTTTTGTGGCAAACTTTTGGCAAGTTTTGGACATTGGAGCTTTTACCTTTTTGCATTTCAGTCGTCTCCAATTTTTCACTAGCTTCTCCTTTTCTACTTCAAATATTTCTTGGACGGCAGACCGAACCAGGTCACGCGTTAATTGTTCTTCTTTTGCTTGCTCCGATTTACTTCGGAATGAAACCAATTTTCGTGGCAACTGAGCGTTGCATGCACATTTCGGGCATTTGGCGTTTTTTGGCAGAACAGATAAATCTTCAAAGCACTCTGAACATATTCTAGTTAATTCTGAAGGCTGACATATTTCTTCAGAAAATACTGTCATATCAGATGTCCGTGATGGAATTTGTGTCAAAGATGGACATAGCGATTTCTTCTGATGTGACATCTGAGGATTAAGAAATTGTATCTTGTTCTCGCATGTTACTCCCGAAACGGAAAAACGACCACAGCCATGACAAAATATCTTTTGACTATCAGGAAATTGATTTGATTTCAATGACTCCACAATGTCACTGAGACAATTGAGTGATTGATTAGATGGTCGACATAATGGATTTGAGTAATTATCTTTCCCGATATCTTTGAATTCTTTATCCATCTGGCACAAATTCATTAAATTTGAGTCGCATGTGATACTTATATCACTGTTGGTCAAACATGATGAAATGTTGTCGCAATCTTCTGTTCTACCAAATGCATCTGCTTTCTTCATGTCGACTGCTTTTACTTTCTCTTTTGTGTAGTTATTGTAAAGGTTTTTCATTTGCTCAACTTTTTCTCCTTGGGCTCGTGAAACTTGCAAGAACAATGTCATTTGAGCATTTTCAGTTTCACCGTTCATGAACTTTTCTTCGAGAAAAACTGTTTGCGATGAAAATTCATCGCATTTGATGCTGTCAATAAAGCATGATGTCAAATCTATTTTAATATCACCAAGCTCAATGCACCCGCGTGATAAATTGAGCATGATCGGCGATGTGCGAAGCTTTTCCGCAAATTTTTCCGGTGTTATTTGAAAAATAATTTCACGGCCAATTTGAATCGTTCCATCCTCTCCTGGTTCTTCAATGTTTTCAATCTTTATGACATTTCCATCAAATGTAATGTTAACCAAAATATCAGTGAATCCTGTACTCTTGTCTTTATCGATTAATGACAGTGAGGTAATGACAAATTTTAATGAAAATTCTGCGTCCTCAGTGCAGTACGTGTTGAATTTTTCAGTCAATATCGATGTTGCCATCTCTTGACTTTTCCTTTACTAAATTAAACGAAAATGCAGCAGAGATCACTGAGATCTTTTTCCCAATATTTGCATCTAACTAGAAGAGAAATATATTTTACAGGAAATATGTTTTAGAACTCTAGATTGGGATTTATTAAGGCTCCAATGTTGTCCCTTGATTTTAATATTGATGCATTTAGATGTTAAAAAAATGTTAAAAAAAAAAATAATTATATTGTGAGAAATTTAATTGTGAGCAACTTCCGTCATTTATCAAAAATTGACTCGACGTTTTATATTCGGATAATAACCATATAAATGCTATAAAACTTAATATATGTAAGCCTAAAAATATTTTGTTTATTTAATTTTATGTAGCTATTTAGTTTTAGACTGGCCTCTTTACTACCTAGGTAGTTAGAAATGGATTTTCTGTTGCTCCTAGTTTTGAGTTTTATTATACATGGCAGCGTAAGAAAAATGCAAATCCTTAAAAAAAAGTTTATTGCTTCAATTCTGTTATAAAATTTCTTACTACAGGAATGTTTACTTCATATCGACAAAATGGATCGATTGCAAAATCTTCAAGTTTCAAATTTTACATTAAAATACGAAAATCGACCTGACGGAAGCCTCGTCGCAAATTTTACATTCGACTCAATCTACGAGTTCACGAAGGAAATTGTAAAATGCAATTTAGAAATTAAATTTTTATGACCTTAAAAATTAATTTTTCAGCAAAAAGTTCGTTTTTCAGTGCCGGAGAACGAACATGATCGCGAGTATTCGAAAGTGTTAATAGAAACAACTTTCAATTCTTGTCGAATTAGGCAAGGAGTTCTTCCTAATTACATTATCAAAACGGTTTTTGATTCGCTTACATCTGCTGCTGATTTTGAGCTTAAATGTCCTTACAAGCCCGGATTGTACAAGGTAAATAATTTAACGATAAGTGATAAATTTGTTACACCAATGCAAATGTTATTCGTCAGCAATCGAATTGACTTCCTTTTGAAATATCATTTCTATGGTGTTATTAAAAACAGCAAGAAACTCGAATTTCGATTTGGATTGAATGTTCATGGATATGTCCTAAAGAAATAATTAAACAAAATAAAATCTTTTAAATTTCACTTTATTTTAGTCAAAATTTTGATGTTACAAATTTTTTTTTTTGTGTTATGCAAATACAATTTTGTGTAATTAACTTTTTTTTTCATCAATAAAACATTCTAAAATAAATAATTAAGCAGATTTCGTGATTGTTTCAATTTGTTCATTAGAAAAAAGTTATTTTATATCAACAAAAAAAAAAAAACTTCCGTTAATTCTAAATTTTTATTTTCTGCTGTAAATTTTACAAAATTCTTTTTTTTTGTTTCAAAATGAAATAATGCAATTATTTTTTGGACTTTGGCACATTAGTACGATTTAAACGAATTCTAATCCAGATTAATTTCATCAAATTGTTCGATTCTTTCAACCCTAGAAAAAATATACAAAATTATTTGATTGAACATCGTTTTTTGTTTTATTGCACAACAAATTTTGCGGGTCAAAACAAAAACTTGTAAGCTGTTAAACTTTAACTCCTTAACTTAAACTTTGTGCCGTTTTTTTTTTATTCAATTTTATTTGAATGTTTTCTCGCTTAATTTATTGTTATTATTGCCTAAGTAGAAAATTGTTTTATAAAGACGTCTAAAGCTATTTTTTTTTTTGAAAGCGGACAGTAAAAATTCATTAAGCACTAATTATAATTTGCTATCATAAAACACATTTGTAAATAAAACTTTTATCTATATAACTTTTGCGTTAAAGCATCAGAATTGAAAATATTGCTAGGTAGGTGTTTCGGAAGAAGGAGGAAATTAATTAAGGTCTTAGTTTAATTATTGGAGGCTAAGGAGGCACTTCAATCACTTAACTATTCGTTCACATTTCGTTACTTTTAGTTATATACGAGAACATCATATTACTCCATCACTCTCTAAGGATCAACAATAATTATTCATTAAAACCTAAAAAATATTAAATTATTTATTTTTTTTTAGTTCATAGAGAAAAATTTCACTTTTTTTTTTTTTGACAACATTCAGCTATTAATTATAAGTTTTAAAAACTCTCAAATGGCATGAAAAAGTTAGTAGTTTTTTTTTTTATCCCCAATGGGAAAAGTAAAAACACTCAACTCGTTCCCGAAATAAATCAACACACAACGGGTTTGCAGTTTCAATTCTTAAGCATATTGGTACCAGGGCTGTTTGCGGATCCATCTCAAGCGATGATTGGTCTGGTCTGAACGAATCTTAATACTAGCACCTTCAGCAGCACGAACAGTTTCCTTGACCTGCGTTAGATCAGAAAGCAAAGAAAAAATAATAATAATCAAATAATTTCAAATTGATTTTTAAAACTTACACTCTGCATAAGATTTTGTGCATTTCCGACCAACATTTCAGTTGCTTCGCGATCTTCATCAGAGCCTTGAGCTCCCAACATTGTAGCTTTAACTGTTGACAAGATTTTCAATTGTGTTCCAATTGTTGGAATTCTTTCACACACTTGCAGCAGATTTGTTCTTATTCTCTTGTCTGTACATTCACGCGCCAGAGCTTTGGCTAGACGTGTTACATCTTCGGATGCTTCGGCAATTAATTTGGCAGTGGCAATAAGTTCACGCTTGCTACCCTTTGAATCTTGATGGACAAGCTCCGAGAGACGAGCCATCAAAACAGCCATTCGCTTCGCGGCTGCAATAATTTCGTTATCCTTTGACGACCACTGACGAACTTCTTGATGAAGTCCATGTGCAGCTAATAAGATTGGTTGATTTGATGTTGGCATTGCTTTAAAGACGCCCTCATCTTCATCATCAGTTTCCGGTGGTGGTGGTCTAACCGGTGGAATATCTTCGCGTGGCAATGGCGGACGTGGTGGAGCACGTTCCAAATTGAGAGTTGAAAGATCAGGTGGAGCTGGAATCTCAGGCGATTGTGTTATTGCATTGCGCACATTTCGAACATTTTTAAGAAGCTGAAAAATTAAAAAATTTGCGTCATGAAAAGTTTTGTTAAAAAGAAAGTTGAAAGAAATTTCTTACATTTTTATTTGCATCCCTCCATGTTGATCCAGCAGTTGGACTTCCAATATCTGTAGCAACTGCTTTAGCATTTTGAACCATGGATGGAACAGAGTTTTGAAGTTTATCGGATGCATCCAAGAGCTCAGAGATGAATTGAGGATCTTCCGAATTGTCAGCTTCTTGTTTAGCAACCAGAAGTACACGATTTGCTAAGCGAGCAATGCTGCTAGTATTGTCGACCATCTTTTGTGGCAATTTAGTTCGAATGCCATCTTCACACAACAATGTATGCTTCTGCATTTGCTCTTCACTGGCTTTAATAAAGTCAGCTGGATCTGTAGCCTGATCACATAATGTTCTCATTCTTAGAATGGTGTCAGCATATTGTTGTTTTAAATTATTCAAATGCTCTTCAGCTGCTTTAGATCCAGGATAATTCATGCGAATTCTTCCAGCATTAATGAGCTGCGGAGTCAAGCTTTCAATTTGAGCAGCTGATGCCAAAAGAACTTCAGCGAGCTTTTTATTTCCACCTGATCCTCCAGCAGCAACCATACGACTTGTCTTGGAAGCGCGATCGCTAAATGCTTGCAAATTAGCAGCTTTTTGATTAAAGTTCTGATCACGTCCCGGAGTTCCTTCAGGAACATTGACAGCTTCAGTAAATTGTTTTAATGGTGTTGAAATATCAATGAAATCTTCAACAACACGTCCAACAACAGCTGATTGAATCATATTCTTCAATTCATGCAATTTTGCATTCAATTTGCGAGCAATTTCTTGAGCTTCCGGTGAATGAGCCAAACCAGCTGCACGAAGCTTCGAGTATTGATTAGCGAAACCTTCAACTTCATCACACAGACGAAGAATGTCAGATTTCTGATGTGCTGGTAAACCATCAGCAACCTTTTTGCCTTCTTCAATAATAAGAGCAATGGCACGCTGTCCCAAGCCTTTATCGTCACCACCAGGATTAGTCAACCACCGAATGGCTTGTTCTAATCGTCCTTGTACCTGTAATTATGAGAATTAAATTTTAATTATATTAAAATGACAAAACTCAAAGTCATTCTTACCGTATGAGCAGCTTGCTGCAATCCAGCTTTGTCAACATTGATGACAGCTTGTAAGATATTTTGTTCCAAGTCATCAAGCTTATCAATCATTTCTCGTGCTAATGACTCAGCTTGTGGCGACGTTCCCTTACTATTTTGACGTAATTCACATAAAGCATTCGCCATGGTTGATAAATCATCAGCATTTTTACGAATACGATAAGAGTCACCGGGTAAACAACGATCGGAGACTTTGTGAGCATTTTCGATGATTTGACGGAGAGCTTTCTCACCGATGCCACCTTTGAGAGCGTAAGGATTCTTAAGCCAGTCTTTAGCTGCTTCCGTTTTATTGTGAATTGCATTATTGATCTTCTTCAAAACAGTCAAATTATCCAATTCACTTGTATCTTCATCATAAGTTGTGAGTTGAAGGACGCGAATAATTTCTTGAATTTCATCGGTCATTCGCGCTGCCAAATAATTTCGATTCTCAGCCGCCTCATCGGAGCCTTTGCCGCCTTGTTCGATAATGTGAATGTACACTTTCATGCTGCAAATCAATATTGGAGCAAGAATTTTAACTTGTTCCAGACAACGAACGAGAATTTCGCTATGCACTTGATGCGTGAGTTCCTTTTCACGATTGCTGACTTCACGTGAAACTTTGCTTAGACAAGGACTCAAATCTTTCAAAAATTGAACCAAATCTTCCATTGCATCGATAACTTCACTGACTGCCAAATAATCGAGAACTCTCTTGCATTCTCTGACAATTTTTCTCACTTCCGACTCGTCAAAACAAAGCAAAAGTTGAGATGTTCCTTGAAGAATTCCCCGTGAACCTTCAATCAACTTTCGACGTGCAGGTCCTGAAAATGGATCAGCTCTCAATAATGAGGAAGCTTCTTCCAGAAGTTGTGATGCTGTTTCGACACGCATCAATGACGATGGCATATCTTGCTTTAGAATAGCATCGTCTGAGCTGTTAATCGTTTCACGGCCAACTTTAACCAGATTTGTCACTGCTATGGAAACGCCCTGAACAGGTCGCGACAGATCAGGCATTGCATTGCCATCTTCAGCTTCTTCGTGGAGAATGACCAAACGTGACACCTAAACAGAAAAATTGAATGAAAATCAATCAGCATTTAATGAATTCAACAGGAAATTTACAAATTTATGACACAATCTGCATCTTGCTTGAAAAAAACAAAATGAATTGTAAACATCTTTCAATAAAAAAAATTGTTGCGATACATTTGCCCGAAGCGTATGGTCCGCAAGAGTCTGTCAAATATCTTGATTTTCGCCAAATAAGGGAAAAGTTTAGTTAGCGGATTCGACCAATTTAGATAAACATTGTGAGGGCGGCATCGAATTGTCGACAGTCGCGCGGTTTCTGGTTTCGCATTTAAGTGGCGTTAAGCCAAATTTGGGCCACAAAAGGAGCCCAATTAAGTGAGAGATAAATCACTCAAAAAAAAAGTTTTCAACATTTCGCATTTCATTGAACTTGACATTAAATTGCGTTCAGACACACTTTTGCCACAAGGCATCATCATGTCGCCGACATATATTTCTCGCTTTTTATGTCTAACTACTTAATGATATCAGGCGCTTCGTTGATTGTTTAAGAAGTCAATTATTTACGAAGTTATTCTTCTTTACGCTGATGACAAAGATGTGCGTGGGCGATTTTTTCAAGTGGCTTTTTTTTGAGACTTGTCTTCTTGATGTTTATTTTTTTGCTTGTTTCGGTTGTTGAGTTAAACAATAATTCTCATGCCCTCGTAATCAGCAAATGCGATTTGTTTACAATAAACAATTTATCAATATTCCATAAAAAAATAATTTTTTTATTGAATGCATTTTCATCGCATTCGTTTTGTGATCAACATGTGGGCGATCAAAATGATGAAATTTTCATGACGATACTTTATTGGAGTATGCAACGAATACAAAGTCAATGCAAACAAGTGCCTTACAAGTAGCTTTTTTTTGCTCTCGCTGGCAGAACGGCCAAACACAAGCTGACAGTGATTGATGGAAGCAGTGTATTCAGAGTGGAATGAACCAGAGTTGGAACTACCTGTGAAATTTTGTGATTATATATGTGGGTGTCATGTGTGTACATTTATCGTTTGTGTAACATGATGAGGCACCGAAATGACATTTCACACAGCATTTTTGAATCATAAATTATTCGTCTAGCGCACGATTTCGTTATTCTCCCTTTCTCCTTCTCTCTCTCACTCTCACTCACGTTTTCTCATGTCGTAAGAAATAGATTTGTTACTTCACCCAAAAAACATATGGTCGAAACACCGACTCGCATAAAGTCCGCGATTACTTCACGAGGTATACAAAAGCGAGCGATTTTCATTATTACAAAGATTTCTTTTTCCTTCTGTTTTATTTGAAGAAAAGAAAAGAAAAAAGAAATACACAAAAAAAAATCGCCTCGAGTCGAACGAAAGAAATTTAATAAACTAAAAATTAAAAAAAATCAGAATTCTATTTTTACCGATATGTTTTCATCATTAATTTTTGAAAGATATATTGGAGGGCGCGTATGGGATATCTCTGCTGGCACTACGCCCTCGCTACCACCGATTGTGATCGTGCCAAAAAAATATCGTTTTGAAAATCGGTGAGTCGAGATTGATTTGAAATTCATTCAGAAAAAAATGCGACAAATTGTTCTCATTGTAAACTATCGAGATTGAAGCCAATTTTTAAAATGTAATTGAGCATATATTCCGCAAAACAACAACAATGATTATGCTCTGAAATCGACATTGGCTTCATTTATTATTAAATATTATTTTAGAAGCAGAGAAGCGCGATATCAGTTTGAATCAATTGAAATTTATGAGCAAATAAACGTTGAGAGTCTCTCGCTCAATCGATTCGATTGCCATATATTGGCATACTGAAAAATATATTTATTCTACTCTGCTAATTCAGTCAATCGATTCATTTAATTTATTCAATTACACACAAACAGTTGATGCGGGCGGTTGAATGTGAAATATTCTCTTCATTCATTTAAATATTTTTTTTTTTTTTTGCAAGATGGGAAAACAAAAAAAAAAAAGTTGAGTTAATTCATCAAATTCCTGAAAAAGCAAGAATTTAGAGCAAGAGCAAGAAGAATTCGAATTCGGCGTGAAATGCCATTATGCGGCAATTAAATTCCAGAAGGCCCATGCGAAGCACGAGCCATTTTAAAATGACGAATCATTTTTGCCATCGGCACTTTTGGCTCTCTTTTTATGATTCACAAGAAATAAATTTTGCCATGCGATGGACAATCATAGAATTTTGATGGAAATTGTGTGAGGTCAGGTACGATGTCTAATGTTCATCGAGGCCTTTAAAAATTGTCTTTGTTTGTTGGATAATAAATGAATAAACAATTCATTTTGTTTCTGTCGCTCTAATGATGTGTTGTGTCAATAAAATAGCAACATGCGCCTCATTAGACGGCAAACAATTGCTTTCCGCAAGTCATAATTGATTGGACACGCAACTGAATCGGACTAATTTGAAGCTTATTTGTCTTAATTAATTCACCGGGAACTAGAATGAACCGTCAATCAATAAATGACAATAATCATAAATGTATCAAATTGTTCAACAACAAACAGCGAACATGGAACTGAATGGAATTTTTCAATCGTGTTCGCTTTTGTTTTTTTTTTTTTTATCTAAAAATAAAAAAAATATCAATAAATACGACATAAAACACTGAACTTTATTGCTTTTGTGTTGCGGTTTGTTGAAGTTTAGCTCAAAATGTATGTGATGACGTCGCCAACAGCTCAATTTCGCGGTCTAATTTGTGTGCTTGCGGCTATAATTCGTTTTATTTGTGGGGTGGTTATTCTTTGAAAAGAATCATTCATCAGTAGCGTCAATTTATGAATTAAAAAAAAAAGAACAAAAATTAAAACTATGCTAATCCCACACAAACACAAACATTCCTCCCACACACATTATACACACGCGTAGGAAAATTATCTACGCTTTTATTGCACAAATATTTACTTTTTTCCGCTGATTAATGATAAACGAAGTTTCTTTTTATTTCGATACTAATTCGCGTTGCGTTTAAGTTCCAATACTAACGAAAAGGAATTTGCCGGCTGCAAATATATTTTTATGTTTCAAATTTGGTCGACATCGAAATGCAAACTGAATGGAAAATTTTGTTCCGAGATCAATATTAGCTCGTTGGTGCAATGAGGATTCCTACATATGCACATCGTGCAAAGCGAGACCTGCGCTTTTATGACAACAACATTTCATGTTTGCTTCGGCATTTTAACGTTTAGGAAAATAAAAATTTCAATTTAGAGCGAATAATAAATCCATAATGGCCCACGGCGGTCCTAATTAACCTAATTACGTCACATCCAAGTCGAAGCGAAAAAAGGTTTTCTAAATCAACTCCCACTCAAGCACTCCAATGCTCGCTCATTCCACATGTGTGTTTATGTATTGAAACTTCACCTGAGCCTGAGGGACGTTTAGCTTTAATGCTTAAATTCGCCGTCGGGACCGACAAAAAAAAAATCAAAACTCACTTAATCAGCGAAGCAAAAATTAAAGAAAAAAAAAATGATTGAATTATTTATGAGGATTTTCAGTTGCGGTTTGATGAACTTCAATGTGTCATCATCATGATATCGCCATGAGGTTTATTATTAAATGCTTAATCATTATGTGAAAAATGTTGTGCAAATATGGGGCGCCGCAAGAAAAATTAAAAAAAAAAAGACTTTATATGGAAATCATTTAAAAAGCATCCGAACTGAGTGACGACAAAACGGTGAAACTGCTGGCGGCATGCTGTTGGGCGAGTGCTTTATTATATTACTTAGTAATTGAATTCATTTAAAAGAATGTTGTTTCACTTGATTTATGGAAATAGACTTTAAAGTTAAAGGTCTCACTCATTCTTTCTTTGAAGGTTGCTGGAATGTCGTTTTTGCTGTTTGTTGTGATAACACTTGAATTCTTTAATAAGTAAATTCTCCAACAACTTTGAAGTAATTTTTTTATTTCGCTGCTTTTTTTTTTGTTTGATGAGCACAAGAAATGTGCAATCGTGAGTGTGTTTGTTTCGCATACAAAGAAATATTTTAAGAAAACGATGAAACGAAAGAAACACTGCGAAAAAAAAATGTTGTTGAGTTTTATCTTCTTTCAGTAAATGTATTTCATGCTACTAAAATGTCTTCTTCTTGTGTCCGTATAAAAGAAAAAAAAACTTGACTCTGTGTAAAGTTGTATGAGTCATTTACTTTATTTTTTCTCTCAAGAAAGTTATTTTTGGAATATTGGGCATTTTTTTTCTTATAAGAACGAATGTAATGCTGACAGACTTTTGATGGGAAGACGAGTTTCGGGAAGAAGATTGTGTCTGAAGGATGTTTAGATGACTCACCTGATTGGCGACAGGCTCCAAGATTGACTCGATTGTTTTCGTGTGAAAAACTGGCATTTTGATTTCCTTCTTTGTGATTTCTCAAGTAAAAAAAAAAACACTTTTGGCACTAAGAAAAAGAAAAACTTTTCTTTACGTAAAAAATCTCAATTTCTTGTGACTTTTTAATAATTTCTATGCAAATTAAAGCACCAATGCGACTACGCGATAACACCAAAAGGATTTTTCCTATTTAAATTTTGATCATTGAACAAATAAAATAAAATAATAATTATGAACACATAACGCGCGAGACAAGTCTGACAGGTTTCAGTTTAGCTCAGCAACTGAAATGAAAACGCGAAAAAAATCTTATTGGAGAAAATATTTTTTTTTCTTACTTTGAGAGAAAATTGAAGAGAAAATAATTTTGAGAGAATATTTTGAGAGTCGTTTTAAGCAAAATTGCCGATGTCCAATGTGTCTATAGCATAAATTTCATTTGACAAAACGGTGATTAAAAATTGATAAATAAACAGCAATTCGTCAAACTTATAAAAAAACTGAAAATATTATTTAAAAAAAAAAAGTTTAAGATTTTACCAGAAATTGTTCCATTATCTATTTATTGCGCTGCGCTCATCATCAAAACGGTTAGAAAAGTTCTGAAAAAATTTCTCTCAATCTAGTACCGTTTAATTTCCAAATAATTTTCCGACGTTTGTGTTTGAAGTTTGAAAAGGAAAAAATTGAAAACTTAATTCAAGAACATCAAACTCATCAAACATTAAAATCCACGTCTATAAATTGGTCGATGCATTTGAATCAGTTTTATGGATTTCTGTTTGTTTTTTTTTTTTTTTTCATGAAAGCTCCGACACATTTTACAACAACATTATGGGCTGCAATTGAAATAACATTTAAATTTTCCATGTTTACAAAGAACACCAGCAACATAAAAAAGAAAAACAGCAAATAAAAGTTCGAGGAAAAACTTTTTGTTTTTTTTTTTTTTTTGCATTTTCATTGTAATGAATCGTTGGAAGGTATCGTCGAAGGTTTTAGAGAATGGTAGGAAAGTAGCGAATAAATTAAGCAATTTTCCACATAAATTTTTACGCAAAACAGCAATTAACGGAAAACATAAATTAAGGGTGAAGAAAGATGCGAGGAAAGCGGGGAAATGCCTACAAAATTCCTCTATAATAATAACCGAATTTCTTCCAAATTAATTTTCATTTCTTTTTCTATCAACTTTTTATTTTACTTCTCAAGAATTTTTTTTCCTTATCGCGCTAATTTATAATTAGATTTTTTTTTCTTTTTTTCGTTCTATTTTACTTTTACAATTTTTTATTTATTTTATTCTGGGAGCTGAAAATACAAATATTTTTCTTTTGAGCTTTTTTCCGAGAGCTTTTTTTTCTCAGTGGGAAAATTAAGTTAATAACGAAATTTGTCTTTTTCGGGTGTTTTGTGTTGTGGGGAAAATTAAAAAGTTTTTTTATTATTTTTTTTTTTTAAGAATTCAAAAAGTGTTTTTTGTGTGAAGAAAAATTTTATGTGCGAAAAGAAAAACTAAGAAATATTTAAGTATTTTATATCAATTTAAATAATTTTGTGTGTTTGTGTGTGAGCTTTGCGGGAATTTGTGTGGTTGTGTTTTGTGTGTTTAAAGGAATTTATTGTGATATGAACCTTATTTTTTATACAACAAACTTTTGTTTTCTTGAACTATAAATCTTAATGCATATAGATGTCTGCAATATAAACTTATGCTATATTTTAAAATGGAGAAGGGAATTACAGAGAGGGAAGAGAGATAGAGATATAACTGGAGATTTATCTTAATAATAATAATTTATTCTCGATTCTTATTAAATTAGGTGGCACGCGCTGAGTGTGCTCGAAGAGTTGATAGCTTGCTGGTGGTTGATGCAGTTGGTTTTTGTGTGGTTGTGTGATGCAAAGTTACGGCAATAGTTTCATCAAGTGGCCATTTCGATAAGCATCAGCGGCATTTCTTTTTTTTTTCTTTGTTTTATTTCACAGTGATAGTCTCGTGGCTTCTTTAATGAAGCTCATTTTCCCCGCTGAACCCCCCGACGAAATTGCAATCGTTCGTTCACGGCATTGACTCGCGTATATTGAGAAAAATATCTAGCAGTGGTCGTATGTGAAAAAGCATATCTCATAGTTCTTCTCATGATTTTGAATGCATTCCTTTGGAATTTTCCAAAGGAATTTGTGAGAAATTTGCGGACTTTTCATCGAGAAATTTCCAAATGTTTTTTTTTGCACCATCAATGGAATTGCTCGTTCAGTGATCGAATGTCGATAACGTCGAGCGGCGAGTGATGATATGAAAACACATTCAATTGCATAACGATAGATGAACCAACGCAACATTTGAATGCCGCCACTCGAGCCGCAAATTATTCTGACGGCATTTTCCCTTGAATGAACTTTTTGAGCAAATTAATCCGCAACATCTCACAATTTATTTTTGACCAAAGTCGTCAAATTGCTCTTTGATTTTACTTCTTTAAGACCTAGAAAAAGTTTTATGCTTTTTTGTAGTGAAGATAATTTTGTGCAATTCTTTTTTTTTTAGTTTTTGGTTAATAATTTTCTGTTAATTAAACTTACAAACTAGGAGAAAACTGTTCTTTTAAGTATTAAACTTTAAGTGGGCTTTAGATAAAAGATTAAAATTATTATTAATTGAATTTTTAGTAAAAGTTATTTTTCTTCTGTTTCATTTCATTATTTTGATAAGATTTTGTCTTTAAATGAATCGAAAAATGAGAGAATGTTAGTAAAAGCACTAATTTTGCTAGTATATTGACGAATTTGAGTCTGTTAAATTTCATGCAACTCTACATACAAACTTCTAAAATAGAAGGAGAGATGCATTTTCAATGTGCTTCTATTGTCAAATTATATTCAATATTCTGTTCTTGTAACTTTTGTTTCGGTTTTCTCTGTGTGCAGTTAAAACTTTACTTATAGAAGAATTTTTTTTTTATGAGCATTATGCGATACATTAAACATATGTGTGGGTGGAAAATGTCAAATATAATCTCTAAGCAGCGTTCTGCAACATTCCCTATTGGGATTTGTCACAAGCGCTTTGCAAAATGATTCAGTCAGACATTTAACCTTCCTTAAATTTCACACAGTCAACATTTAATCATCATCATGAATGTTTTTTTTTATTGATATAATGTGAAATAACACAACAACTTGAATGAGAAACATCAATTGTCGCGCTGCCATTTATTGTACATCGAATACTTATTTTGCAATATTAAATCCGACATTGAGCCAAGAACAGATAGCAAAAATATAAAGTAAAAGACATTAAAAATAATCAAAATTTATGCTTTATGAAAGGTGCAAATCGTGAAATGAAAAACATTCTCCTGACAAAATTAAAGCATATAATTAAAAATAAATAAGCAAGATCACCTAGCACATGCAACAAGTCATTGATTGCAATATCTACAAAAAATCGCATCATATTTCCAGATAAAATAATTCTCATGCAATTCGATATTTCTAGAGGAAATTTCATTAATTAATCAGGTTCATTTGACTGAGCCCGAGAGAGAGAGAGCGGGAGGGAGAGAGATAAATATAAAATTAAAAGCGTTCTCTAAGAGAACTTGAAACGAAAAATTAAACTAGAAAAATTTAGTTTTTTTGCAAAATGAACTTTATTTTTTTTTTGGTGAAAAATCTAAGTTTATGGCAATAAATAAAATTATTTTCATCACACTTTTTTCCTTACTCTTTCGGAGGCACATCCAAAAATGACATTCTTCAAATATAATCCTTAAAACTTTCCACACAACATCATTGATGGACGACTCCATATAAATTTTTATAAAATTTATGTCATTTTTATACTTTTCTGATGGCTTCAATCAAAATTTTTCTTTGATTTTTCGTTATCATCAAAAGTGACTTTCTAACTAAGAAACTTTTTTCAAATTGGCGTTTTTCGATTATTGGATTTTCTTTTTCTCTTTAACATCAACAAAGTTTTTCGTTGGAAATTGATTTGAATGACACATCTGACAACTGACATTGATTCCATTAAATGTCTTAATAAGTTTAACATTCAGCTTTAAAATTTTGTTTGAATTATCGAGTAACACTGATTTTGGAGAGGATCTCATTTGAGCGGAGATTTTGTGGTGGTGGTGTGTGGGATTAGTGCTGATGGGAGACATAATAACGACAAGAACAAGTCTCCATTTTAGTAATAAGAAACATGAATTTGAAGGAATGAATGTTGGGACGGAATCTCGTAAAATGCTCTCGGAATTGCAATATTTCTTTCTTTTTTCTTTCTTTCTCGACATGATGAATAACATTTTCCTTAAAAATTGAATATCCTTTCGAGGGAAAATATTCATCAAATTACATTGCAATCCTTTGAGCGATGTGAAAGGATTGCTTTCGTCAAACGATACGAGGAGCAAAAATTATGAAGAATTTTTTTTTCTCAGGGTATGGAAAATGCATAATTACAAGTTATTATGATGCACATGTAGAAATATCATTTTTTTTTGCGTAAACACGTCACATGTAATTAAACATGTATGAAATTGAAATAGGCCATCTCTTTTCCATACCCTGTTTCTTAGCTAAGTAAATGTAAAGAATTTTCTTGTTGTGCTCTTTTGCGTGCGTACAAGAGCTGGAAAGAGCTTTGTTCTATATAATGCTCTACGGTCCATAAACAGAATCATCAATTATTAATCTCACAACAGACTTGATAAATATCGCAGAGCGAATTTCATCGTTGTCTAGATGCACAATTAAATAGATGCAAATTAATTCTTCGTCAGCAGCAATTTTTTGTTATCTCGAGCTTCTTTAAAAGCGACGTTTTACTGACACTCGAAGGATTTATTTTGCAGCTTTTCAATGAAATTTGTGCCGCAAAATTAAATTTACTTTGCAAGCGGAAAAAGGGAAACTATTTTTTCCCTCACCACAAACTAAATTCATGCTCGAGTGGAAATTTCTTGAATATTTCTTTCATCCTATTTCATGCAACGAAAGGTATGAACAATGAAAAATGGTTAATTGGAATGGATATGAAAGATGGGAGCGATAATCAAATGATGGTAAAAGCTGCTTAAAGAAAAATGTGTTATGATAAAAAAAAGTTCCTTCTTCGCTAATCTAATTTCTTGATTTCTTTATGCAATTAACAAAACTCTCTCAACTATATTTTTCATGCTTTGCATTCAAAAGTTTCATTATCTTAGTTCTCAGAGAAAAACAAGTTAATTAAAATTTTTTTGTAATTAAATATTTTTAAAATATGAAAGATTGTTCAAGGTGTGGTAAGGCTGGAAACCTTGTGATAATGGCTTTGAAGATTTCCAAAATCATCACACATTGAAGTTCACTCTCAAGTTTGGCTATAGCTCTTAATTTCATGTTTAGCATGCATTCTTTTGCAAAATTAGTTTGAGATCAAACATTTCTTTTTTGTGTAATTTTCGGTTGCCAATTTGCAGGCAAATTATTTATGTTTTGTTTTGTCAATTAATTTGATTAAAAAAGGATGTTCCTAAAGCCATTTTATCTATTTCTCATAAGAATTGATACGAATAAAGTTGTTAGACAACTAAATATCGCTATAACAGTTTTAGAAAATGATTTTAAACTCGTGGATTCATTGCATAGGTCATCCTCACAAAAACACATATGACCATTTCCAGAACTTTCCTGCATACACACGTGCTGGAAAATGGAGAAAATTTATTGTTACATAACACCAAATTTTGTCATCATAATAATTAATTGTATTGATTATTTATGCAATTCAGTTCTACTAGAGATAACATATTAAAGTTACATTCTTCGTGATTTTTTAATTCGTTCATGCAAATGAAACGCGCTATGAAATTCCAGGTAAGATAACAAGTACCAGTTGTTTGAAGAAAAATGATTCACTATTGGACTAATATGTTGTCCCTATGTAGGACTTTGCAGCAGAGTGGCAAATGAGAATAAAATCGCTTTTAATTTCATTCAGAAATCTTGATAAAGAACAAATCTTAGATTTGCCACTCTGGATTGTACGATTTCAATTAGATGCTTACATCAACCATGAACAAATTTATCTGCAATTGTGATGTACATAACCTATTAAAATCCATAAACAGCCGATGAACGATGTAGAATAATTGCGTTGGCGGAGAGAAAGAATAATTTCATTTATTAGTTTCGTAAAAGCTTTTAGAAGGCTTCATAGATTAAAAACCATATAGAGAGCACTTTATCAGCTTTAGTGATTTGCATTGTTTTACGCTTTGGAATTCCATTTACTTTTAATCTATGAACCCAATTCATGTCTATAATAATGCCTTTTATGTTGATTTTATATATGTATGAAATCGCATGAATAAAAGCCATTCAATGGCCAACAATTTATTTACCTTCGAACAACCTCATAAGCTGCAATCAGAGTTGAACACAATTGGCATATTAGAGCAAGATGTGTATAGAAATTAGTACTCAGAGCTTACATTATTGGAGAAGAGAATTTAATTAAAACTTACGCGATTTAGCATGCCGTACCATTTTTACACAACAGCCGTTGCATGTCATCAACGGTGGCTGATCCCTTGGCAAAGCCGTGTAATTAAACGGATCCTTACAGCGTGCATCTGTCCATGAGTCGCACTCGTAGCAATAAATTGAACGAGCTGATGCGAAAAAAGGGGAATTTATGAATCGTTTTCATTTATATTTTTCTCTTTTTTTTTGCATAAATCGGTTAGAGGTCAATTGCGAAACTTTCTATTGAACAAAACAAAATAAAATATAAATTTATCGATTCTCTGATTGCATGAGCTTTCAAAGCCTTGAAATAACCAAAACAATTCTTTTTTTGAACCGTGCACACGCACATCGTCTCTGCTTAGATCCATTCAGTCTGTCTCGATGGCGACGGGGGCGCAGCGAAATTTTCAAATGCCAATTTTTTTTAAGGAGTGAAATCTCATGCAAGCGAGCGAGCACATCGAATTGTGTGCTTTACATATATTATGCTGGATGGAAAAAGCTTCCAATGATGAACATTTTACAATTATTTTTTTCTCCTAAATTGATAACTAAATAAAAAAATATATAAAACAGCTCGAGCTTCAAGTTTAGAATAATAAAAAATTGCCTCGAAGCCAATTTACAATTTAAATTTTTTTTTTTTCCAATCAAAATGTTTCAAATTCATCGTCAATTAATTAAGAAAAGTCCAAAAATATCTTTGTTGGCGCGCACAACTTGAAGCGTCGATTGAATTCAACTGATGCTTTAGGGCAAAAATTTATTTTAATTAATGATCGATCAACAACTATTGGCGAAACATAAAAACTCAATTCAATGACAACAAGCAGTGACACAAAGCAGCTGCGTACTTTATAAAATTGAATTTTAATTGACTTTCTTTCTTTGTAGAGACTCATCTATCTGACAGTGATTACAAATGAGAGCAATAAAGGGATATTTCATAAATTCTATAACGCATAAAATTTCTAAGTACGTAGTAACATTTTTAAAATTACGTTATTTATGAAAACTCCCACAAAGGAACTTAATTGGTAATGTTTCAAATGACACATTTCAAAAGCACATCAACAAACACCCACAATCACAATGAAAATTGATGGGGAAAATTTTCCTTACTTTGACACTCGGCAGCCACTTGTGGAATCCAAATGAGCAAACAGCCACAAATTGCTAAGGTTTTTAATATGCGAATTCGTTGATGTTGTTTGGTGTGTTGTGTGTTAATTCAAGCGCAAACAATTAATTTCGACAGCAGGAAATGAGAAATAAAGCAATAATATTTTTTTTTTTTTTTTTTTTGTGGTTAGTTATTAATATCGTCACACAATTTCGTCCTTTTGCCGCTCATAATTCGGCCGTTAGGAGTCAAGGAAGGGAATTCGGTGTTATGGGTTATAAAATGCTTCAGACATTCCATAAATTATTCGAAGTGCCATTAAGTGGGCAAAGGAAATTGAAATATTCATTTAATGTTCCGTTTAATTTTCATTCTCACCCCGTCAATCAAAAAGTTCAGAGCGAGATCTACGTTTAATGATGTAAATCGATCTAATTTTGATTTCGAAAATATCGCACGGAAAATCCATAAACAGAAGAACAAATTGACGCTAGCGTGGAAAATATTTTGATTTATTGTAGCGAATGAAAAATGTTTGCCAAGAGGAAAATTAGTTTTTTTTTTTACATTCAGAGGGCGGCTGATCGTGACACAAGAAATTTCCGTTTGTTGAACATTTAACATTCAGTTTTAAAATATTAAGAAAAAATCACTGACGAATAGTCCCAGAAAATCTTATAAAAGTCCAGTGACGCGAGAAAAGTATCTTCATTAAATCAAACAGCATGCTCTCGGGATTTTAGGCAGTGTTGATTTTTTCCATATGCGAAGATTCTAAAAAATAATTAATGCCTTACCATGAGAGTTTTCCAAACAAAATTTTCATTCCGGAAAATTTGCTATTTGATGGAATTTTCTTGCTCGCAAAAAAAAGCAGTTTTTGATCACGCCAACAAATTGCATTATTGGCAAATAAATTCAATTAAGACAGCAAAACAAACAAACCGACAGTGAAGGAAAAATAACTCAATCACTTGCGAACTGTAATAAGTCTCTTAAAAAAAATTATTTGTTTATAATTTTTTTTTGCGAAAACAAAAATTTTCCAGCTGCATGAATATATTTTCTTTCAACCGTATTTACAACCGCAAGCCAGAAGTTCTCAACGAGAAATTTTTCACAAATAATTTCGTTATGAAAATAAAAGTATTGAGAGAAGTTCATGGACGTGAAAACAGTTCACTCTGCCTCGATTCGACGGAAGCTGTAAATTTTCCTCCTTGACACGATCAGTGTATTTTCCCTATGTGAACTTCAACAAACTCGTCGTATAAATAAACTAACTATATACATCGAGCTTATTTTACTTGAAATCTGTTCGCTACTCGAGTTTACATTTTGAATCGTGTGGCTATGCAATCATCATCAGGTTCTTCTGGGGCGTTATGATTTAAAATTGTTTACAACTTTCTTTACAACTCATCTCGATCATAATTTTTATGAGCTCGCTTTTAAGTGGTTTGAAATTTTTAAAAGAGCGCAAAAGTTGAAATCACTTTTCGATCGTCATTAAACTCTCGCTCGAGTGTTGTTCCGTGGCGGATTTAGATTTCAGATTTTTTTTAAGGGTAAATTCTATAAATAAAAATATTTTCAAATTCTTTCATTAGGTAGCAAGCAATTCATGGATGAGGTTCAATCAACTTGAATGACATTTCATAATTGAGCACTCAACCCTATCATTCACAGGCCCATGAAGAAAAAAATCTGTCGCATCTATTTTAAGTTAAAATTTTGTTTTTCTGATTATTTTTAGCCGTCAACGAAGTTGAATTTCATGATTTTTTTTTCATCTCGATTCTGACTGAGTTCACACTTTTTTGTAAGAAATCTCGATTGTGAAGTGTCCGCAGAACAGCCCGGCATTGTCTTGTGAGTTTTGTTCGGGTTCATTTGCGAAAAGACAACCAATGAAGTCCACGTCTGAAGGATTTCGGGTCACATAATAGAATGTAGAACGTGATTAATAATTCACAAAGCAATGACAACAATTTTGTTAGTCTACGCGCGACTCAATAAGAATAAAAAAAGAAGAAAATTTCACTTCTATCACGAAGTCTCACTCCAGTGAATTGTGAACTTACATGGAAAACAATTGTCGGATGATGCAAAATCGAATAGAAAGCAAATGACTTGAAAATAAAGAAGATAAGAAAAGAAAGAGTTCAGAATTTTCCGATAAGAGTGAAAGGAATTGTCAATCAAAACGCTATCTCGGCGCTTTTTCAAGTATTGGATACGTCAAAATAATTTTCAGTTATTGATTTGCGGATGGTATGGCCCTGTCATTTTAATCCAATTATTCATAATATTTATTATTTTCACGATTCACTTGAGTGGATTATTGAAATGACAGCGAGAAAAAAGTATTTATCTTCAAAATTCCTTACGGGCCGTCGACTTAAAGATACTTCCTTCCGGATTAACACCGTCGGCAAGAAATTTTGCATTTTAATCGATTATGGAATGGCTTGTGGTCGGGGAAAAAGACAATTTGTGTTGAGTAAATTTATCATCCCGTCCTTAAGATACTCGTTTTGCATAGTAAAATGTTTCTTTACATACCTATTGATATTAAAATCCAATTTTGTGGTATCACATTGTATTTATCCATCATCATATTTGCTGCTGTAAATCCTTCTTTATGCTAAAAATTTTCCTTTTTTTTAATTTTCTTGTTCTCGAACTTCTCTTTTAAAGCATTTTAATTTGAAGCTCTTCAATTTATATCTCACGTTATGCTTCTTTTTATTTATTATCAAATCACTTATCAGAGATGGTCAATAATAATTGGACCATTAAATTATTTTCCTTCTGTTTCATATTGCACAGTTGCACTCTGCGATATTTTCATCTAGAAAAATATATGAACTTTTCCCGCGAACAGGAAGAAGAAATAAAAAAGTAGAAAAAGAACGGAGAAAGACACAGAGAAATGAATGTTTACACTCCGACGGATCAACAATAAATAAGCAAGCATGTTTGAGAAGAAAAACGGAAAAGCTCAAAATGCATTTTCATAACAACAAAACTTTTTCTCTTTTCTTAATTATGCGAGAGCGGCGTGAGTGGAAAAATATTTTCTGAGAAAAAGAGAAAAACTGAAAAGAAGCAAAAAAAGAAGAAAAATCATTTAAAAATGACCCAGAAAATTGGCATGAAAATTTATCAATATTTTTGCTTAAAATTAATTGCATAATTTGGCAAATGAATCATCATCGATAAATTTTCTTTTTAATTATGCTAAAAATATTCATTTGGCGGCGCTTTTTGACACTGCTTGTTCAGCCCAAAACTCAAACAAAAAAAAGAAAAAACTTTTTTTTTTATCTGCATTGCGACATTTGCTTTTAAAAGGACAATTAAATTTTTAATTCACTATTTCCACTGTTTTCACACAATCGCTAAAGATTTCTTCAAGTTTTTCATGTTGCTCCTATCGTTTTGCACACATTTTAGATGGCTGAAACTCAACCAAAATTGAACTTTCAAGCTTCTTTCTTCAAAAGCACAGGGAATTTTTCAATGTTTTCCCATCGACATTCGATCCTTAATGAAGGAACATATATTATTTTCCTTTCACAGAGCTTTCAGAGAGTAAAAATCCCTTGTAAAGAGAGTAAAGCCGGTTAGTACAGAGACTTAACTGCAAGAGAATGATGCGAAAATTACTCAATGTTTGCTTTCGCATCTGTTTACATCATAAAGAATAAAGAAATCTTTGAAAATTTCACAGAACTATGCAATTGCAAAATTCCTTTTACATCTTAAATCAAATAGAAAGTAAAACAAAATGGTTCTAAATTTATTTGAAGCATAAGTTGCATTTCTAAACACGTGCCATAAACGCACATTTTTTGCCTCAAGATGCTTCGCATCATATTTTTGTTTTGATTTTGGAAAAATTTATTCCCTTTCCCCAAATTTTTTATAATTTTGAAGCAATAAACATGAACGAGGATGTCCTGAAATCATTTGAGTGCAAGGAGATCAATTGTGGCTTGACGTTTTTCAGCGAAGATCTCCTTAATGTACATCAGCAATCAAATCATACAAAATTAAATTTAGAAATCCCCGACAGCTCAAGTATTCAGATATTTTGTAAGTAAAAGGTCGAATGATGATGAATGTTGTCTGAAAATTATTTTACATTATTTTAGCTGATCAAACTCCGACACCCACTCAATTATTGAATAACTGTGAGGAATTAAGAGTTTTTGATGACCTGCAAAACATAAATCCGTTTGATGAAGGCTTTCGACGAGCTGTAGAAGATGGAAGCAATGGAATTGCACGAGATCTTTGCTCATTAGATACCCCTTCAAATCAAGACACACTTCATACACCTCAAATCTTAACACACTTTGAATCCCGACTGACAAAGCATGACAAATCAGAAGAGAATAAAACTGAAATTCCCATACAGGATGAACCCGAGAATCTTTCACTACCAACATCAATTGAGGACATTCCAACGGTGGAGGATGTTAAACCACTGATAATCTATAAAACAATTACAAATCCAATTCCTCTTCTGCCCAAACCCAACATCATTTATGCAGCTCCTCTCATACAAAACACAATGCATTTACCACCAGCCATATCAGCAGATGTAATGAAGACCAGTGCAAGTGTCAAAGACAAGCTTAAATCGAAGCTCAATAGTAATGGATCGCAGGCCGATAAAAAACGTATGAAACTCAGTGAACCAGTAACAAACTTGAATCTACCAACAATTTTGATTGGAAGTGTTCCCCTAATAGCAACTGCACCAGCAAAAATAGTAATCAGTAACAACGATAAATTTGAAATAACATCGTATGACGCGATTACTAACCAACAAGTCGTTATAAAGCCCAGTGATAACGAACATAGTTCTAAGAAAAGAACGCGAAGTGACAAATCAGAAACAACCAGTTTAAAGGTCGAAAGAAATCGTGCCGCTGCAAGGCGGTATCGGTAAGTTATTTCGAAAATAGAATAAACTAATGCATAGTTAACACGTCCTTTAAAAATCTATTTTTTTTTTTTTCTATTTAGAAATAAAATGAAGATTCAAAGTCAAGCGCTACAAGAAAAATATGAAAAATCCCAACGTGAACTTTCCTCATTGAAGAAAGAGCTACTAGAGCTTAAAAAGCTTTTACTACTGCACAAGGATTGCCCAGTTACAAGGACTCTCGCTTCTTCAAAGTCACAGCAGCAGCAAAATGATGTATGATAAATAATCTGAAAAGTGTCATTGGAACAGCCTTGTTGTTTTTATAGTTTAACAGAATTGTATAATAAAAAAACTATTTGAATGCAATTGAATTTGATATTTACAATAAATCCAGTTATACTCAAAAAGTCCAACTAATACATCCGGTACTTTCAAAGATGCATTCCCAACAAAGATTTCAGGATATGATGTACTTCAAAATGCGGAAGTACAAGTCACAAAACTTATAAACAACAATAAATAAACGGCACTAATATAAACATTTTCTTAAAACGAATTTTTAATCCATGTCTTGAACTTATCTACTTAGAAACAAAATTAATTAATTTTCTGACAATGTTTTAATTCGAATTTAAAATATCGATTCCATGAAATCAATAAAATTGCTTTCAAAATCATCGATTTCTTTTACTTTTCTCGGTTTAATTCCTGTCACTTTATAAATCCATTTGAGATAGAATGCAACACGTGTGAATAATTCTGGTTCTCCATAAATACATTTCGACATTGGCGTTTTTAGTTTTGGATGGTGAATGTTTCCTGCGACGATACCAATCAATGTTGGACCTCCTTTATCGAAATAGATCAACGGTCCACCACTGTCAGCATAACAAGGATTATAATGTCTATTTGGATAGCCAACAGCACATAAAAGATTGTCATCAATTCGAGGATCAAAATCTTCGCAGTCGACACCTTTAAGAGCAGTATATTGCAACAGTTCTGCAGTTCTATCTCTTAATGTCCAACCAAAGCCAGAAACTGCTAGAATTTCATCTTCAAAGTCTTCCGAAACTTGCGATAAGTTCGGAAGGCGTATTGCTTTCAGATTTAAGGTGAAATTAACTGCTTCCTTAAGTCTAACGAGTGCTATATCATTGGCTATAATTGAGTAAGCATAATTTGGATGCATAAAAATCTCGGCTGCAAATCTCTCAATCATCGAAGCATCTTTACGATCAGCTGATCCAAAAAGAATTCGAACTGATACATGATTCACAAAACAATGTGCAGCGCTTAATACAAATGTGGAACTAAAATGTTAATTAAATATTTGTTGAAGAAATTAAATATCTAACTTCATCTTTGTTTATTTACCTTATTAGAGCGCCACCACACTCAGAAATGCTTCCGTTTTGTTTTGGAATGTAAATTAAAGCTTGGTGTGGAAAGTCAGCATCTTTTGCGTCTTTTCCACCAAGAATTCTTCCTTCAAACTTAAGATCGGAAGAAGTTTGAGCTTTCACTCCAATCGTAACGATTGCGAGCAAAAGTTCAATTTTCATTCCGGATGCTACTTAATTTACAAACAACTTGTTTCAACCTTCCTACCGCAGTGTTCGATATATGACTGAAATTATTTTCACAAACACATCGATTCCATTTGCGTGTTTTAAAATGATGAAGTCACAAAACGAATCGAAAAGGAAAGTTGTGAAGCAGCCTAACACAAACAACATGAATTATGTTATCACCTCATCGCTTTAACAGTGGAGAAATTTCGATTTAAATTTTAATTCAAGTAGAAATACCTTAAAAACTCGTTAAAAACCGTTATAATGTTCTGATATATGAATATACGCGTAGGTACACCATCGGCCTGATTCCGATCTAAATATTTTGAATGTAATATGTGTCCCAAATTAAAACGTCTTGATGTTCTGAGAATATTTTTCAAGTATGACGCAAACAACAAAGAATTAGAATGCAAATAATGTAAAATATGATTTTATTTGCTTTTCATGACATAAAAATCTTCAAAAAGCCATCATAATTTAATCAATTGCTGGCGATGGTGAGCATTCTCTCTTCATTCGTGCCTCGATATCATTAGCTCTGATCTTACTTTTGAGGTCTTCAACTTCAATCACCAATTTCTGCATGTTTTCAAGACATTCAGCATTTTTTAGAATTTCTTCCTCCAATAAACGTCGAACGAAATCATTAACATTCGTTGAATCAGTTGTTGTTGCAGTTGTTGTTGACGATGACAATGTTTGCTCCCTTATAAATCCTGATCTTGTTTGACACTTGAATCGAATGATACGAAGGAGTTCCTGAATTTCGTTTTTCGACATTGCATTCTTTTGCGTACAAGAATTTCCAAGGAAAGCAATAGCATCAAGATTGTGTAAGTTTTCCAGAATGTTCCCTCCGATATAAGTGATGCTGTTGTTTTCGAAATTTATGTGTCGTATTCCAATGTTGGATTGAAACAAATCGGACTCGAGTGATATCAGGTCGTTGTTGTGAAGCAAAAGAACACGCAAATGAGGAAACGGTTCAAGATTTGTTCGATTGATTTCTTTCAGATGGCAATGAGTAATTTGAAGTCCTTCAACATTTAGAAAATAATTCTCAAATCCTGATGGCAAGTAATGGACGATTTGGTGATCAACATTTATTACTTTAACATCATTGTCGTTTTTTTCTGGATTGTGCAATCCCAAAATATTTGCTATTATTGTTGATCGAGTTGTGATAACCAATGACGGAACTTCACATTGATAAACATTTCCAATGATATTAAAGTCATTCATACCATAGTTACACATCACATCGATTCCATCGCAATGTGAGAATATCGACGGTAGAATAAAAACAATTAAAAGAAACAATCTAAGGAAAAAATGCGTGAGATCAAAATGATTTCAGCAATCTTAAAAACTTGTACTCACTTCATTTGCTTAGCAGCTTAATTTATGTCCGCTTCTGACAATGTTTCGTAAACTAATGGAAGCAAACAAATTTTCATTTGGGCGTCCTAAAATGAGTAATTGAATTGAATGCGAAACGCAACAAATTTATGGTGGCAATTTTTCAATTACAAATCGTCGGCATCGTGTGTAAACACTTATATGATATAGATCGAGTAGAGAGACTTATGTACTTCATACAGCTGCAAAGTGCTGGAAAAAGAAAGAAGAAATTGCGCAATAACAAATCTCCAGACAAATCTAAAATAGAAAATTTGATTCATTTATTTTATTTACGAGTTTAAAATTTCTACATTTTAATTAATTTAATGTTACTAAAGAAAAGGAAACATCAACATGAGATTTAAATTAATTAATGATTTACGTGCCATTTTACAAGTGAAGGGAATTTTTTTGCATTTCAAAATAATTTATGGAACTTTATTTTGATGAGATGATAACAGAGAGCGAAGGATATTTTCATTTAATGGCACAACTGACGATGATCCTGAAGCTGTTTTGGTCCAAGGAAGAACAGCTGACAATCGCTACATTTTGAGCTCGATGGTTTCTGGTGGTTCGACATACATTCAATAGCTTTATTGCCGTCAAGATATGGAGCGTTGCATACACGACATCGATGAATTTGGACTTGAACTTTTGGAATTGGCGCGAAATGCTTTTGTGGTGCTGGAATTTGTTCAGCTGATGTCATGCTGTTGCCTGATGTGCTTTCGCTGGAATTTGAATTTTCATCATCTTCATCATCAGCAACATGAATTGGCTGCTCGTAATCGACTTGAGCTTCCTCTATTTCAATGTCATCTAGTTCCTGCTCCAAATCATCATCAATTTCTTCTTGTGCGTCTTCACTCTCATCATCGGTAGGTTCTTTGGAATCTACTTCGGGACGTGCGGACATTGCTGTTATTCCGCCATTCAAAAAATGTTCGGCAACATGCGATCGCAAATCTTGCGACGATGCAAAGTCAACACGACAAAGCTCACAGCTAAATGTTCGTTCCTGCTTTATTTCAATCTCATCGCTACCTTCAATTTCTTCATCATCTTCATCGTTACTTGCTGACGAATCATCATCAGTGTGTGACTCATCGTATTTCCCATTCTCGTGCGGTTCATCAGACTTTTGACTTTTATTGATTGCAATAATTTCTTCATCCATATCGCGATCATTCAAATGGCTGAGCATGTGTTGCATAAGACGTTCTTTGCGAGTAAACAATTTCATACAGATGTCACAAGACCATTCATATCCTTGGCCAGCAACATTAACAGTTGTTTTGCGATTACGTGCATCATTTATCTTGTGATCGACCCATTCGGCGACAGTTTTGAATGTTATTTGACACTTTGTACATTCACCAACTCGATCCAATTTCTGACCACCTTCTGAATGGGCTTCATCGCGCGTTTTATGAACTTCAATTATGTGACGTCGCAAATTGTTGTGACTCGCAAACTTCGAATTGCAATGCGGACAAACGGGACATGATGATGACTGTGCTGGCGTTGGTGGGACAGATCGACGTACTTTACTTGGCGGTACTTGATCGGGATGCCACATTTGTGATGGATCTTTTACTTTACGTCCATCTGGCGACCGGAAATGCCAACCACGATGAACCTGAAGTGCATTTGCATTCGAGAAACATTTCGGACACATGTCACAGGCATATTGCCCGTCAGCTGTTTCTGATGGGGCAGCGCGTTTACGCTTTCTTGATAGTGAATTGTTCATGCCATCCAATGGCGGCTTCATTGATTGTTCTGTCGATGAATCCAAAAGCCAATGACCTTCAGAGATAAATGATTCGACCATCGATTCCGATGCCGCTTCGGCTGGTTTGCTTTGATTATGAACTTGCAAGAGGTGAGTTGCGAGCTCAGATGCATCGAAAAATACTTTCTGGCATACATCACATGGCGATGGATCCGGATGACGCGGATGCTTTTTATGACGATGAACCCACAATGATTTCTTGCTTTTGTAAATAATGTTGCACTCCTTACATGGATAACCATTGCTCTGGTCAGGTTGTCCACCCTCTTGATGACTGTTCATGTGAATTGTAAGCTTCTTTGATGAGTTAAATGATCTCTGACATAATCGACATTGGAACCAATACTCATTGTCTGGTTCGGGTTCTGTCATTGGCTCATCACCGGCTCCAGTCACATGATCAACGGATTTAATGTCAATCATTTCACTGTCTCCTTCATCTGGTATATAATCTTCGGGTTCCATTATTTCGGGATCGTCGATTGCATGAACTGATTTCTGATGATCCACTAGCTCATCTCTGGAGTGATAAACGATATGGCAGAATGGACATTCATAAACTTTCTTCGCCACAGATTTCGAGCCAGATTCATTTGCCATAAGAATTGATTTTTGTTCTTCTTCTTGCTTCAGTTTACGTTGTTGCTGAGTGTAAGGATCGAGAAGATCTGGCGGTAGGACATTTTCGTAATCAGCTTCACGGATTTCATGACAACGCCAAAGATGAACTTTGAGTCCTTTATCATTTGCAAAATCAGCAGGACACAAAGTACATTTAACCAGCTCACCACCAACACCATGTTCCTTGATCATGTGCTTCTGGAGACCAGTTTTTGTTGCAATACGTTTGTTGCACATTCGACATTTGAAGGATTTCGGTTCATCCGAAATAGCTTTCGTTTTATCATCGTCATCGGACTCTGCTGCCACATGCTGTCCATTTTGATGGACATTTTCTAAATGACTTTCAAATTCTTCACGATGAACATCGTGATGGTCACAGAACATGCACCAAAACTCGCCGCTATGATGTTCCGTTTGATGATCCAACCATTTCGCCTTTTCGCGAAATTCCGCTCCACATTCTGGTGCTTTGCAAACATACGCCGGCAATTTCTGAATACTTCCGACGGGCTGAATTTGATGTTGCACAAGCTGCTTTGGTGACAAATCCACTTTCCCATGAACTTTCATTAGATGGTCACGAAGATATGTTTGCTTGCTGAATGTTTGTTCTTCAGGGCAATCAGGGCATTTGTAAACTTGAGGAACTTGATCAGGATGCTTAGCTTCCATGTGTCGAAGAACATTATAATAATTGTTATACTGTTTCTGACATACGGGACATTTCTGAGCGCTCGTCACTCGTGTTGTTCCACTCACAGGTACTGGTGTCACATCCAATACTTCCGGCGGTTCCTCGAACAAAATGTCATCACCAGCATCTGTGATCTTTGAATTTAGATGCGTCTGATAGACATGCTCGAGATAATTCGCTTGAGATGGGAATTGTTCGCCGCAAGTATTACAAACAATGTAGACAATGCAATCGAGATTATTGAAGTGACGTCGACGAACCGCTGAATCAGTAAAGGCTTCATTACAATTAATGCAACTCGCATTTGGTGTCTCTCGATTCTTTGTCACCTCAGTGTGGACCCGATACACATGCTCGCGAAAATCTGATTTCAACCGGAACGTGTCGTCACATATTGCGCAAGCATACACACGATTCGCGAGTATGTCCTTGGCTGGAGTTCGCAAATTTGTATCAGTCGTAATCAAATTCTTTGGAATGGTTTCGTCGGCCATCACGAGACGATAGAGATTCGGACATGTACCGCCAGGTCGCTTAAGATGCCCAATGAATTGTCCTTTACTGTCGAACTGCTTCAAGCATTTAAAGCAAACATTTCGCGGTAGTCCTTGATACTTTTTGCGCATGTGGCCCATGAAGAATTTATAGGATGGAAATTGTTTGTTGCAGCACTTGCAACGCATATCTTGTGCCTGCTCCAGGAAGTTCATATTGCTCAGAATAAATGTTAATTTTGATGGTGTCAGGAGATGTCTATACATTTCAGGTTTTGTATAATCAATATTTAACGTTTGAACTTTTGATTTCTTTGCTGCTGGTGGTTTTGGTGTAGTCGAAGGCGTCGATGCAATAGATGGTGCCAGCTGTATACCATGAATGTTCTTTTCGTGCCGGCGAGCATTTGCTCGATTCGAAAACTGCAGATTACAAACGTTACAATTGGCGGGTACTTGAGCCTTACCGCCATTACTTGAGATCTCGCTTGCTCTATCATCGTTCGTTGAGTCATCGGAATTCTAAAAGTGGTAGGTAAATAAAGTTTATCAATTCCGAACTTAAGGAACAGAGAAATATGCTTAGAACGACACTTACCATGTAGCTGGAAAACGGATGATGGACGCTTGTCAAACCGAGTGATGTAAGTATTGGTGGTCCAGTGCCATTATGATGACCATTTAATGCCCGTGTCTCATCGTCCGTTTCATCACCGGAGCTGTATTGTGCCAAAAATTGCGATGGATCCAAATCCATTTCAACATTTTCAGCATCCTCCTGTGGGCGAGTTAAAACCGAATTGCATAAAACTAATATTTGGATAACGTCCAACGACGATGATGCTTACCTCTTCATCTGACGCTGGCTCGGATTTAATGAAGCTTGTATCGACGCCAGCTTTTGTTTGACGACGTTGCTGTTGTTCGACAAGCTCTTTAAGTTTCTGCTGTTGCAGCTCCGCTTGTTTTTGATGAAATTTTTGCTGTGCATTTTCAATTGCTGGTTTCAACTGATTGTTGTCATGATGCCCATTTAAATGCGTTTTTAGCAGCGATTGTCCGGTCGATTGCGACAACGACTTTCCATCATTTGATGCCGAAAGCCAGATTTTCTGTTTGCGTTGTGCTGCATCGCATCGATTCTTGAAGCTCTGCCAACTGTTCAGGTAGCTAATGCAAGCGTGACATATATTAACGGATAATTTGTCCGTATCAGTGACCTGCAAAAAGGGATTGAGGGAGAGAGAGAGAGATAGAAGAAGTATTTAGTGAAAGTTCCAGAGAGAGCGACTAAAATAATAATAAAAATCGATTCCAATTAGCGTCTTGTGGTATCGCCATACCTGTGGCATCAATGACTTTTGATGTGTGACGGTCAAAAAATAGTCATTGTGGCCATCACAATGTCGCACAATCAATATACGAAAAAAAAAGTCAACTTGCGAAACAGCGCAAATGTGTGTTCCACCAAAATAAAAATTCAGCTCATCGGATGGAATTGAAGGCGCGATAAGATAACCAAGTAGTAGTTCAGACTATGTATGCGTCACCAGCTCTTCGTCAAAACCAATACCAACACAACTGAGCCCATCACGAGCTGGATTTTTGTCCAATTTTTTTTTCTTCCATCTTCACATTTTCGGGACAATTCGGAAAGTGTTTTGCCCCGTATAGAGAATTTCTGTTAAGTTTCTTAAGAAAGGTTTCGCGATGTGCAACGAGAATGAAGAGACGGATGTAGAGAATGAAGGAACCGACAAAAATTTGGGTTTTCAGTGTTCAGCAACGGTCCAGGGATTGAAGCATGCATTGCTTATTTTCCGATTCCCCCTGTTTTTTTTTTGTTTGCAGGCATCATCCCATGTTACGGCAACTATTGTTCCATTCTGTTAAACATTTTGCAAAGGCTTCATCAACATCATCTTCATCCGTCCATCGCTCAAGCGATGACCCGCAAATCGCATTTTCTGTTGAAAAGTATATTGACGACTCAAAAAAAAAAAAAAAAACCAGCCTGATGAAATGGAATGAAATCTAAATGTGGGGCCTTGTTCAAAAACCAATACAATCACTGATGTTCAACCAGCGACCGCACACATTGCTGAATTGTGAACAGACTACGGATGTTTCATCATCATCGTCAGGCCGCCTGCCTGCCATATCTTCTGCATGTGACCAACACCGACACTTTATAATGTATCGATTTTTTTCCACTTTTCATCATGTTCCCACACACATTTGCACTGGTGCTGGTAGCGAACTGAATCATCATCCGTGACATTATTATTTTTTTCTTTCTTGTGATGAATTTCTTGGAATTATATTTTTTGTCTTAGTTAAATAATAATTAATAAACTCACCTGAATCTGTAGGCAGGAGGTGATTTTTGTATGGATTGGCTGCTTGTCAGCAGCTTGTGTTTTGAAGATCTCAACGCATTCACTTTCCGATGCCAAGCATAACCGACAACATGTCCGCCCAGGACTCTGGTTCTGCATCGTACTCATCCGTGCTCCTTCCGCTTCTGGTTGCTTCTCAAAGCACAATTTCTTCCGTTTCAGCGAGTTGAGCTGCAGAATAATAAATTAAAACTTGTTAATCACTTGAATGTCACACGTTTTCTGATGAAATTCAGTGATTCAGTGTGCTCGTCTTCTCCTGCTTATTGTATTTTTTCTGAGCGACTCAACGACTCTCCGAATAAAACATGCAAACTTCGACTGGACGAAAACACCCTTGTGGGAAAAGAGTACCAGTACGACAAATATATTGCATTTCTCACTTTTATTTGTGAAACTGAAACTGAATAAATAAAATGCAATGGCTACTATAAACAGATGAAAATAAATGTTCTTCTATTCGCGAAAAGACCGGTTTGAAGAGTGGTCAATTTAACGTTTGTCCTCCTGCAAGGCTGCAAGGGGACAGAAGAAAAAAAAAATTAAAGGTGGTGCCTTACATTTGTGATTTTTTTTTTTTCGTTTGAATAAGCTTTGCTAGCTAATTAGCGGTTTCCGGTTGCGAAAAGCAATGTCCGCAATCGATAAACGATTAAATAGGTAATTTTCAGAAAGAAAAATAATATTTTGCTGGTAATGACTCAATATCCCAGAAACACTTCCACTTCTCTGAAGAGAAAAAACTGAACTGCGAAATGCGAGCTCGTTCTCGTTTTCTGGTGTTTCGGGTTTTTTTGATTATGTGATGATGATGCATGAAACGAAGCGATTGTATAGAGAGCTCGCTAGAGCTGCCTTCTTCTTTCGGTTGTGTGTTGCCCAAAAAAATTATCAGTAGCCAAAAATATATAGATCACATGTGTCCAACAGTGAACTTATTAAGTAGCTGGATGTGCGACTGATTTTGACTTTGATTATTAAACATATGTCACTCAAAATCCAAACTCACACATTCACCTATGCAAGTTACACCATCCCTACATAGCTAAACTCTCAAGCAGGCAAACGGATGAAATGGAAAAGGTAAACTAAAGAGTCGGACATGAAGCAGGGAACAAAAAGAGGCAATAACAATAAACATTGGAGAATGGAGCAGATGGCATTTTTGTAATGCTTTTTATTGAGCAATTCGTTGGATGGGTAAGGCCAGAGAGAGCTGGTTGTCGTCGATGAAGATGCGGGGCTGTGTATTATATTACTGCCATGACGATGTTGATAGTATTGGTATTGATTATATTACTGGAGGTTCTCGAATTTTCGAAACGCTGACGTGACTGATTTCCATCATTTCGGTATGCACACGCCAGCAGTTGGGCTTATTTTTCATGTATCACCAGAATCATTGTCGCGCAGTTTCAATTCTCGTGAAGTTGATAATTTTTAATCCATGCGATCCAACTCACTCTACAACACACGTAGACACATATATAAAAAAGCTTGTACTATAATGGTTGGGTGACACCATAAAGATTGTAGATATCTCAACAAACGATGAAAATGTGTCATTGGGAATGTGTGAATTATCAGAGCTGTGAAGCTATAACTGTTGCAAGTCTTATGCTTAGATGACCTTCACAAAAACTCTCACGATATGAGCTCTCAGCTACTGCTTCGGAAAATGAAGAACCACACATGAGGTCATTAGCAAAATTTTCTAGAGAATTATTCTACCTCTAAACTATGTGGAGGTCATTTCATGCGGATGAGCATGGAACCTTGTGTAAATAATTCTCTTCTTTCGCATTCACACATGAAAAATTCAGATCATCAAAGAATGATAAATATATTGATCGACACGTCATAAGCAGCTCCGGCTAAGTTCATTGATTAATTTATCGTTTCCATCGGATGAACATTTCGCAATCGTCGTTTCTGTGGCTGGTTTTTGTTGTGAAGTGGCGGCATACGATGGTGAGGCATTCATGTGTGTGTGTGTTGGTGCTGCGTTCGAGATTGAAAAACTTCTGATGAGCACCCAATTTGGCTTTGTCGCTGTTTCGCTGCTGTTGATGTTGTTGTTCGTTTTTAGTTGCTCCGTATGGCATTTTTCGGGTTTCTTTTTTGGTCTGCTCATTTCATACAGCTTGGATGGATGTTTGTCTCACTTTTTTTTCTCAGGTTCTGCTGATGTCTGCTGAATCGTTGCAAATGCATTTGAGCGTACTGTACTTTCATCGCCTCTCTTAAACCATCAGTTTCCTTCTTCTTCCATCACCTCACATTCCCTTTCTGCCTACCAAAACCAATGCTCTGCAGGTCTTCACTCACTCGCCTGGCTGTATAATGAATTGCCTCGGCTTCAATACATGCACATCATCATCATCATCACGCACAGTGTATTTATTTTTCTCCATCTGCCCCTTTGCCTCATCCCAGCGCCCAAATTGTGCATGGATACGAACGGACATAGCGCAAAGAAGATGAGTTGATGATGTACGCGCTGAGGGGACTCTGATCTCTGATTGCCATTCTTTTGACCTGGAGGTTTCATCATATTTGATCGACATCGCAATTGGAGAAACAAATTCAATTAATGTACTGGTATCATCCTCTCCCCTCCCAATATGTTCTTTCCCCTGACTCCCCAACCATCTTAAAGCATCATCTCATTCAATTGAATGCTGAACGATTGAACATCATCGAGTCGCTTTAGTATTTTTAATCTTACCGAAGGCAATGAAGATGTTTCTTTCTATTTTTATTCGGATTATTCTGGCTGTGTGCTCTAATCGAGATGAAGAGCATCTGGCTCGAGCTTTGCGCAAAAAGTGGGCCACACATTAAATGTGTTCGTCTCTACCCAAATGCATACCTGTGCACTTTCAACATCCTGGCCAGGTGTCGATTGATGTGAAAACATTTTTCTTCTTTTTTTTTCGATTCCGTTTATTGTTTACTCAACTGATTGGAATATAATCAGGAATACTTCACGAGCACTTTATCGAAATTGTCCAGCCAAAACTATATTATCATATAAAGCACTAAAGCGTATCGCATGAAATGATAACATGATACGTACATTAATGTGTTGAATTAAATAGTCAACGATGTCGATTAAAAAAGTTTACAGTCTCATTTTTGAGTCGCCAAGTGAAGTGAATATTCAGTAAGAAAGTGAGTGTTTGTTGTGACTTCCGATTTTATTTTTAATCTCATAACTAACCTTCAAAATATTATCAGCGGATTTAGATGGATGGATTCACTTCTATTTTTTTAAGAATTGCAAAAAAAAAACCAAACATGTTCAAAAGAGATGAATTATTGTTAAGCTCTCATTCTCGCGCTCTCACCGAGCAAGCCAATAAGCAGCAAAAAGGAAATTTCACAATATCTTGATATGCTCAATGTTGCGCTTGACTCACTCTCGAGTGCACATGCCCGAAATAGGGGCGACAAAATTGTGTCTTACATGCATGCTATAAGATTCACCCAATTACAGATCTGTTCATATTTTTTTTTTTTGCACAAGCACCGAAAGGACAATACAGGAGAGTGGGTGTTTCTGAGAGAGAAAGAGCAACGAGGAAGAAAATTTTCAATGAATAAAATATTTTTAACGCGATAAATATCTTTTTTCTGTTTACATTTTGCTTCTTTTTTTACTACACAACATTTTTCTTTTTTTACTTTTTTTTTACTCTCTCCCGGCATAATAATACATGTGGTTTTTGTTTTGATTTCGTTTTTCCAACTGTTTTTTCTCTCTCTTTCACATGTCTCACGATTTTATTTATTCTTTCTTGTTTTGAATGAATTTAGAAAAACGAAATTCAAAACACGAGCAAAACGTGGTCACATATTTATAGAGATAAAATCGTGTAACGGGTTTTGGAAGTGCAATTAGAGATGTTGGTCATCAAATATTTTGCTATTTTTACTTCAATTAATCTTAAGCTCTTTATCATTTCACCAAATCAATCATTGACAATGTCAGCTAATCTAATCAACAGTAAAAACAACCTTCCCGATCCAACTCATTCCAATTAGAAAATGTAACAAGGAAATCATCTAATCTCTCCCTCAATCCGATTCCATTGAGCCAACCAAACATCATCGATTTTACTCGAACATGTCACTCACACCAGCACAAGGATTTTGTTTCCTGCGCTGTATTTGATGAAAAAGCATTTAAACCCCAGGAAATGCCTAGTAGCTCAATTTTTGGCATATTGTTTCGCTTTCATCGAAATGACTCCACAAATGGATGTTGCAAAATGGAAATGCTGCTGATGTTCATATCATAAAGTTTGTGACTTTTATTTTCTCTCTTGAGCTCTAATCATAATCAATTTGTCACAAATGGTCACCCTCGTGGAAGAGTGATTTCACAAGGCCTCCATAAGAAGTATCTTAAAATACATCTGTTGTAAATGTGTTGGTGACTAAAGTCCTTATCGTCATCCTGAATCAATATTCCTATTTGGTTTGGCTGGCATCACTTCATGGCAATGCTATATATCTAAGACAACAGAAAATCCCAAAATAAAAATTTCCGTATCTCTACAATCGCCTAGAGTTGATTATCAAATGAGAATCATGAAAATGGCAAATTTCATGTAATTTCAACAGCTCTTGAAGTAGACATCTCTTCAACGAAATGAAGCCAGATTGCTCGTGCTGGATAGGGTAATGCTAAGGAGGCAAAGCGCAGAAGCATAACCAGCATCAGCTCACCCAAAATTCTAAGAAAAAGAACCTCTCAGGCTATGCTATTTCACTCCCTCCCATGGCAGCCACTCTCAAAATGAATGAATACATTCCCGACCTGAAAAGACATCATCCTTAGCCCCATAAAATTCGTTTTACAGCACACAGCTAAGGCAGAATGAATCATAAACTTTTTTTTCTTATGCCTTTGCCAACCGAATTTGATTTTCTCTCCACAAAACTTTGATGCGGAATACATGGCTATGGTTGTGTTCATATTGTTTCCTTACATCATCTTCTGCCTCCTGCTTGCCATCACATCCGTACAATTTTGTTCGAGTTGTGTTTTCTTATCGTATCTGGGCTCGATATATATACAATATTATATTTCTTTTTTATATCACCGAATAGAATGATGACTGTGCACAGATGAGAGTGAAGCATACAAGAAAAGAAAAAAAAATATGGAAGAAATCATGCCTGCTCGCTCGACCTTATTTGATGCGAATGGAGAGCTCATGTTAATCGGACTATTGGAGTATGTTGTATGGATGTGAGCCGAATTGAATGAAAGCCATTTATCATCTCGTTGAGGCTTATTGAAACTAGCCAAATGCCCTTATTGACGATTGTGAAACATGATGATGTCCGATTGCCTTAGTAATTGGAATTTGATATTTTCTGCTGTCCATTCGCCCACGGGTTCCATCCAGAATCAAATGGCATCATATTCATAAAGCGTAACTAAGATAACTTCATGGGAAGTATCCTCATTATATCGATTTTCCTTTTATCTTTTATATATTATCATCTCACCACTGGTGCCCAAAAGTTCTTTCCTCCGAACCATAAAAACAGCAAAAATAAAACTTTCTTCGGCTCGTGTCCTTTTATTTGCATCATCATAACGACAGCACCAACAAAAAAGTATCGAGCGGGAAAAATTATGATGCTCAAATAGCTTTCAAGTTTTATGCGTGTGTTTGTTTTCTCACAGGAGAAAGATCCAGTCAATTATCGATGTAATGGACTGAACCCTCGATAACAATTTCGGTAACAACAACAAATATCCCTTCAAATTATTATCAAACAGATATCATGCAAGTAGCGACATTGATAGATTGAACTGTAAAGATTTTTCTCGTCGCTTTTTCTCATCTTAAAGCAATCGTTATTTTCATCTACAGCGCTCTGATATTGCAATAGCGACGATTGTCTTTTCTTTCCTCATTGAATGTCTCGTTCCAGTGATAGTTACATTGACGTTCTGGGCTGATGTGGCCTGTCGCATTAGATATAAAATAAAAGCTGGCACAATCTTGTAAGAAGCCCGTTCTAACTCGCCCCCTCTCTCTCACACTGCATGACATTACAATGACAAAAAAAGGACACAATTTCGGTGATAACGGAAAAAGCAGATCCCCACGTGAATATTTTACTGATGATGTTCTAGCCCAAAATGTAGCTAAACAGCACACAATGAACCAATTTGGAAGGAAGCGAAAGGGAAAAGTAATGCAAAAATCGATAATGGAAACTCTTCCTCCTTTATCAAGCGTTTAGCTGGAGAAAAGGAATTCCATGTTAGCGTGTCGATTATACGAAGTGTGCGTTTCTCACAGCGCTTCTAAACTCTACCAATGGCGCTCTTTCCCCCAAAATTGTCCTACGTTATGATGGATTTGGGTTGATTTTGTTAGAGATTTAATTATAGTCTTACTTCATTTCGTTTTCCTTTTGCATCGTTTCTCTATCCCAAGACCATCCTTCTCCCAACCAATGATGCCTGACAGTTTTCTATTCCTCATCTTATACAACGGTAGTGGTTGCGATGGAGATGTACATGGGGAATGGGATGCTTTTCTTATGTTGTTTACGAACTGAGAAATGAAACGATTTTACCAATCGATGGTTGGGTGTGAGGACGGCCGCAGGGATGAAAGGTTTTGCTTTCGACTTTTTGGATTGCGAGAAACTGAACTCTGCTAAACCGTTGTCATTTGCAGAAAATCGATTTTGAAAATCCATTTCTCTTTGGTTTCTTTTAACATAAAAATTACAGTCAACAGGTGGCAAAAATGCATTCTTCAAAATGACTTTCACTGCCTATATGTGAAACATTTTTTTTTTGCTCCTTAATTTGTTATAAAAATATTAAATCTGGACGAATATTGTGACACAAAAAATGAGCGAGATAGATTGAAGCACCAAGCGCAATAAAAAATATTTTGCTGATTCAAAATGCCCAAAAAAAAAAAATAATAAACGATAAACAACGCGCTACACTTCCAGCCGTTTCTCATTTCTACATCGCAATTTCCCTTTGTTGCATTGGTAATGGTGGTGCGATGGTAACAGCTGGAACACGCTGCTACGTGTGTTCGCTTACGGAAGCGTCGTATGAAAGAAGAGAATAAAAACGCCATAACCAGACCCTGATGAAGCGTCGTCATTTCTCATATCAGAAAAACGCACACAATCAGGCAGGTTTGAAATTGTATAATCACTACCACCATCATCCTCATCAACGACATCCACAAAACCAGCCCAGAATCAGATAAAAATTTCTGATCCAATTGGCACGACGAAATTTTTCACGTTATGCCAATTTTTAGTGTATAAATGTAGAGAGAGCTCAGTGTGCTCATCGGATGGCACATCAAATAAACAACAAAAACATCAACAATGGCAGCATAAAAAGTGTCATCATCAACTGGAAATTTCGGGGTGCTAGCTGTAGAGCCGTTTGTTCGGTGGGACATGACGGATGGAAATTGATGTAGTGAAGGGTGTTTCGGAAAATTATGGCATTGTTTGTAGTGTGAGTCATCCACCATGGTGGGGTTGCCAGCTGAACATGGTAGGGCGGATGGAAAATCAATAAACCCGAATAGCATTTGATGATGACTGTCCGGGAAATTGGACAATAAATTAGCGCTGGGAAATTTATTTCATCTGCGTATTCACCATTTTTGGTTCTCTTTTTATGTTTGTTCAGTAGATTTTTATTCTTTTAAGAGTAGGTGAACATTATTTGCGTTCAAACGCATAACAATGAAAACAAAATTTATTTTTGAGGCTTTAAATTTCACAAGTAAGAAAAAAGGGCAAAGCATGAAATTTCCTTCACCTCACACTTTGTTACCGGATATCAATTGCATTTGGCGCATTGCATGTCATAATGCGAAAATTATCATAAATCATTGTCAAATTACACAGCATTTGGCGCCCTGTTTGTACCACCCACAAATGACCAGTGGAAGTTCAACAACCAAAATCAATTTCAGCCCATAATTACCCTCCTATCGCCCACCCATCTGAGAGATATGTCCCAATTTAATTATCATAAATTTCGCAACAACGAAAGACCTCATTGTGCTCTCCTCTCATACATAAATTTAGTGCTCATCGACATGATCATGATAATGATAATGCCAATGAACCAATTCGTAACTTCTTTAAATTCAATTCTCGATGAATCCATTCATCTTCAGATGGACACTACAAACACACACACAAATCTGTGTAAACAAACGAAAGCGAGCAGCTTGCAAAAAAAAAATTGCGTTCTGCGAAATTTAATCTTTAACGTGCCGTCATGATGATGCATCCAGTGCGATGGATTTTGAAACCGCAATTGAGAGAACGAAATGGAAAAAAAAGCGGCGAATGATAGTGCAAAACGGATGGTCGGGTGAAACAAGACTCAGACTCACTTCACTTGCCATTATTCCCGAATTCATCGCATCTGCCATCAGAATGGTTCGATTTCATCATTTGCCTTTTGCATTTCACTTTAGACGTATCTTCAAGCACACACTGGATCATTCGTTGTTTTCTACCTGCCACTCAGAATGGAGTCTGCAAAACAACACTCAAATGATTCAACTTACCAACGCAGGTTTCTTGAAATTGTTCGATGCCATCAGCAATGACCTCAAATAATGATGATGGGACTTGTTGTTAATTGACAATGTCAAAACTTTCTGATAATTTGCGCAATTTGTGTTTTAATTCCTTTCAATTTTCTCCAGATAAAATAATTTCGCAATCACAAGTTTCACTTCTCTTTCACTAAATTTTCTGATCCTTAGAATTATTTTTTTTTTCTATAGAATTGTCTCATTAAGGACTTCAAAGTCCTTTTTTCCTTCCTTAAATACAATTCTCTCTTCCTTCCTCTCGCAGTCGTTCTCTCTGTGATTTTGCCTTTCTCCCCTGCCAATCGCACATGAACTGAAAACCAAAATCACATCTTCACTGTTGAACGGATGAACTGAAAATGAATCACCAGCACAAACGAAGCGAACGAGAGGATTCGGTTTGGATGGGAATTGGATGTAAGGGAAAACAAATATATATATATATATATTTACTCGCAAATGTTCTGAGTATCTCATCCGTGTAGCGTCATCGTCGCTATAAATGTAGCAGGCTCGATAGGAAATTTTTGTTTTTTAGTTTGCGCGCTCTGGATATGTAACGGATGGGACAGAAAATATTTTTTTTTGTGTGCTTGTCGTGTGTTTCGACCGATTGATTCCACTGCCATGGATGGTCATTGTTGAATGATGTTGTTGTTTCGCTCTGATATTCGAGTGGGACCGTATGGAAAAAAAAAACAACAAACTGGTAGTGTCGCGAAGAAGAGCGCCGCTCAAGCCGTTGCATGTGTATTGCGTAGAGATCAATTTAACCACACGCGGACGCAGCTTGATGGACAATTCAAATGGGTTACAATTTACCCTATTTTTTTTTTATTATTAGTTGAATGGTATTGGTGACTGCATGTGAATAATACGAATGATGATGAATATTTTTCGGGATTTTGGTGGACAAAATCAATTATAATATAGTGCAAGTTGCATCACAATCTGTGATGGATGTTGATGAAATATGACAAATGCAATTTTTTATTTATTTTGTAGGTGACATTGTAAAATGTTTCTATTTCACAGTGATTAGTGCAATTAATTTGGAAAATTTTGCATTCGATACGCTCATAAATTACTGTGTGATAAAAAACATTATTAAAATAAATAATAAATTAAATGTTTTAAAGTAGCGATGTCATAAAGAATGAGGCAGCAAAAAAAAGTCTGTGGCAAAATGCGAACTTTGCTTGACTAAATATCAGATTTTTTTTTTATTTTCATTTGCACAATTTTCTATTTATCAATAATCGGTAAAGATCATTTGCCATCAATGACCACGAAAATTATTCACTTTTAAATGTCTCGTGATTTTTATGACATCTCTCATTTATACTGTTTCGTAAACTTGTCGGCATGCTCTAGAGAAACGTCTTAAAAAAAACTATAAAAAGCACAGCACGCGACACATGCTAACTTATTCGCTTGCTGTTACCGCTTTGTTCCACAAATATGAAGTTCAGTTGGCTTGTTTTAGCTATAGTTGCGAAATTTGCTGTAAGTTCCCAATCAACCGTGAAGGTCACGTGGTTATTTTCGCAAAATCATTTCCAATGAATGAAAAGTTAATTGCAAGTTTCCATTAATAACTTTTGAATCCTAATCCTGTCTTACACTTCCTATTCGTTTGTTTCTTTCAGATGTCGAGTGATCCAATTGTGGTAGAAATAACCGTTGAAGGACAACGTTGCGAGCTGGGTGAAGGACCGCACTGGGATATTGAGCGTCAGTCTTTGTACTACATTGACATTGTTGAGCCATCGATTCAGCGCTATGATTCACAGACAGGCGAAATTTTCAAGGCTTTCGTTGATGGCGATAATAAGCCAATTGGATTTGCGATTCCGGTTGATGGCACAACTGATGAATTTATAATCGGTGCTGGTCGTCGACTATTGCTCATCAAATGGGACGGAAAAAGTAAGCTGTCTTCGATTGTTCAAGTGCTTGGTGAAGTGGATTCATCACATCCTGGTAATCGCATCAATGACGCCAAAGTCGATCCATCCGGTCGATTTCTTTATTTGGGCTCAATGGGTGATGAATCCAATGACCTTAGTGACCCTCAATATCAAACTGGTGTCTTTTATCGTTATGCAAAATCCTCCGGATTCGTTGCGCTCAAAAATGACGTTGGAATTTCTAATGGACTTTGCTGGAATGAAAAATTGCACAAATTCTATTACATTGATTCCGTTACAAAAGACATTAAGGAATTCAATTATAATCCAGAAACTGGTGATCTTTGTAAGTATCGCTTTCCATACTGACTTAACCTAATTAAACAATTTTCTCAAAACATATTTTAGCCAACGAGAAAATTCTTATCACGCGCGATGAAAAGTTCACGAATGCAACATTTGCATTCGACGGTATGACAATCGATGCTGATGGAAATTTATATGTTGCAACGTGGGGCGGCTCGAAAGTATTTGTTGTCAATCCACAAACAAAGGAAATCACGCGAGTAATTGAAATGCCGACAAAGCAAGTCACATCGTTGGCATTCGGTGGACCAAAATTGGATGTTCTTTATGTGACAACAGCTGGAAAACCGAAACCACAAGAACCACCAGCTGGAGGACTTTTTAAGATTACTGGATTAGGCGCCAAAGGATTGCCAATGACCAGCTTCAAACTCAATTGATACACTTGTTGAATAAATTTTCATAAAATTTGATTTTGTATTTTTTTTTGTGTAATAAATTCTTCACAACTGATAACAAAGACAAAGCTTATGCTTAATAGGATCCTTTGTGGTCCATAAAAAATTGTTAGGTAAATTCATTGCTCCATTTGTATCCATTATTTATGTGGATCATGGTTTTTTTTTTGTTTGGAATAGCTCAGAAAATATAATACTAGAAAGATAAATAGAAAATTGCGTAACTTCAGATTTTTTTGTGGAAATTTCAGATTTCTATGAAACGGAAACAGAGGATAATATAAAAGGAATGCGTTTGTACCAAAAGAGTAAGGTACATTATTAATTGGAATTTATGATCTTAGACACTTTCGTTTGGATTGGATCCGCTTGTTTCTTGAGCATTTACGGATGCGTCTGAAGCCTGTTCAGGTTCTTCGATGTGTTGGGTCTTTGTAGGAGATGTGCCCTGATTTTGTTGAATTGGTACTGCATGAATATATTGCTGATTTTGCTGAATCGGAACTGAAGTGTGGAATGTTGGAGCCGTTGCATTCGCGTATTGCGGTGTTTGTGGAACCGGTGTAGTTGGATAATAGAATGGCAAGGCTTGCGGCTGATAAGATTGGAAATAGATAGGTTGAGTATATGGATGTTGATAAGAACCATGTGTATCGACGACTCCCGAGATAGCTGAATCATTGCTGTTGTCCATTGTTCCATTCATTATTTGAGGTATTTGTGGCTGATAATAAATGGGCGTTTGTGGAGGAGCGGAAGTAGCTTGCGGATATTGATAATCTGTTATATAACATCAAAGAAAATTTTAGGAATGAAAAAAATTCAATTGTATAAACTTACAGATCTGTTGACCATATGGGACACTCTGTGGCATAATAAAACTTTCTGTACTACCATCAGCAGCAACCTGGTACATAACGGGAACACCAGCAGCTGGAATGTATGTCTGTTGCGGATATGATTGGAACGTCTGGTATGTCTGCATGGGTTGTTGAAGTGGTTGAGACTGCTGTTCAGCGACTGGTGCTGGAGCTTCATTCGAAAGAGGAGAAATCGGCGAGTACTGTGGCTTCTCAACAGCGTTAATGTTGCTGTTTGATACTGCAACATTTTGATGTCCATTTCCATTCGGCTTCATAAAACCGGACTCAGCTTTGTGCAGATTCTTAACGTTAGAATTGAATTGAATCTCTTTCCGTTGACCATGATTATTCTGGCTGAATCCGCCGCGTTGATTTTTTCCGGTTTCGCCGCGATTGTCGCGTCCTTCACGATTATGACTTGAGCTGAATGGACGACGATAACTATTCCCGTAGGAATTATTGTGGAAGCGATGTCCTCCTGGTGGCCCATAATTCAATCCAACGGCCTTTGATGTAACTGGCGTGTTTGTCGGAACTGGTGGTGGTTCGCTCTTCAGAGAGTTGCTATCATTAACTTTTTCAACATCAACGACTTGCATAGTTTCAAGTTGATTGACAACAGATTCCAAGCGACGCTGAACACCAGAGCCGTTGTAATAACGAACGCCCAAATTGAAAAAGAATTGAAGTGTTGGAATATCGTTGTGTGGCAAATCGGAACCGTTTTGATCCAGGCTTTCTTTTGGCATCCAATTAATGATTGTCGATGCTAAATCTGACTCACGAATTAAATTCATAGCGTCAGTGTTTGATGTTTGTAAGGCTGCTACTTGCGGTTGTGGCATAACAGAACTTACTTGCGGTGGTGGAACTGAAAAATTTGCCATCGGCAATGGGATTAACTGATTTCCATAGATGGGCTGCTGAATCGAAACGGAAGGGGCGACAGGAGCCGCGTAGGGTTGCGGGTGATAAATAGTCGTTTGCGGATTCCATTGTTGTTGAGGGAAATGCTGGTAGACTTGACCCTGTTGCGGAGCTTGCATTTGTGGATGCTGCTCATAAACATATGATGATGCTGTTCGAGTGGTTGATAATTGTACTCCGGTTGTTCCTGATATTGATATGTAGCTTCACGTTCGATGTCACCAACATAGTTCATTTGTTGTGGCGTCGGATGATGATGTTGCTGATTATTATTGTTATTATGCCACTGACGTCCGCCACCGCGCTTGTTTTTAAATCCGCCTCGTTGATGATTAACATTGGCTGGCATAACAATTGTTTCGAACGGTCCTTTGGGCTGAAAATGTTCTAAGGATGCGAGATTATGCAGTTTGTACGGTTCAACAGGATCGAGAATTACGTATTTCTTCTTTGCATCATCGTCTAGTGCCAAATATTGAGATTCGTTCAGCAATTCGGGAACAATTTTGAAGTCATTGAATTTCTCATAGCTGCGATGTCCTTTCTGCTTGTATTCATCGAGATACATCCAATTTTTATCATCCGTAACCGCTTTCAGTGACATTTCAGCTGAATCGAGCCACTTCAATCGCTGTTCTTTACGATTTTCACTCCACAGCTCAAATTCGGTATTGCGATAGATGCTTGGATCTAAAGCTTTGGCGACTTTGTACGGAAATGGCGTGATTTTTTCATCCAGCAGCTGACGAACGCAAGATTTTAAATCATCATGAAGGAATCCATCAATCGGTTTGTAGATTTTCAGACGTCCTGGTTCATCAGCTCGATTGATAACAGTGATGGCGTCTTTATTATTCTGCACGACCTCCTCAAAATCTACCTGATTATGAAAGTGACACGTCTTCGGATCCTTTAAGACACAATGCGTGTTTTCCGGCTTATCAAATTCCATGATATCCCCAGCGGCTGTCTGATACTTTGCAGGATCATCTGGAAGTGGCAAAGTCGTTTTCTCATCTTGATCATGAAGCATTCTTTCAACGGCATAAACAACATCAGGCAATTGGAATACGTTCGAATAGAGACACTCATAAACAATAGCTGTGAACAAGCAATAGCTGATAATGAAAAAAGAAAAAAAAAAAGTAAGAAAAGTTTCTTACATTGTGTCTCTGCAAGACGTTCAACTTCTTCTATTGTAAAGATGGTGTCGAAGTGTTTGTCTTTATGCGAATAAAAGACTCTTAATGGCTTCTTGCTGTCATATTCGTCATTCTGCACATAAATTCGCTCAGAAGTTTGCTGGTTCTGCGTAGGCTCGAATAAGATGACGTTTTTCCTTTGAGATGAGGACAGTTTAAGATTCATGAGACATAAACATTGCATAATTAGCTTACTTGTACATTCGTGCCAGTACACGAAGTTCCAACAAAGATCCATAAGTGCGAGCTCGACGCAAGTTGCTAATGTAATTGTAAAAGTTCTTGTCTATCTCATTTGAATATTCCTTCACATGCTGCTCCATAAATGAGGCACAATCCTGACGGAGATTTTCGTAGTAGTTTTGAATGTCGAGAACTTGTTCAGAAACTACTCGAAATAGCGAAGAAGCATCTCTAGCGACGTGTTTTCGGTAGTAACCCTGTTCTTCCAAATAATGGTCCACAGCATCTGGTCCTGGCTTACTTCCTGTTGCAAAAGGACGACGTTGATTCGGTTCTTCAGGCATGTTGGGCTGTAATTCGTTAAATTCACTGGATTGCACTTCTGGATGATGGATACAAGAAAAAATACAGTAAATAACCTCAACTACGAAAAATCGCTCAAAATTAGCAGAAATGCATAGAATTAAAAGAATAATGCACGGGAAGAAACCAACGTACAATTTTTATTAGGTACGTTCCTTCTTTAAAAGTTGTGAAATAGTCAAAATGGCGAGAGCTTGGGTTGCAAAATTTCGCGTCTTTTTTATGCTTCACATTATATCTGCATGTAATTTTCCATGCTTGTCGGATACATTACCTGGTAATCACTAATTTTATGCCTATTTCGTTTAGTAAACTCAATTAAAATCCAATAATTCAAATTTTTTAAGACGAGGCTAATGGAATTCAAGTCGAAGGGGAAAGGACGGAGCTCGCAAATGGTCCCTTACTTAATTTAAATTTAAACGTTAAATTGTTGGTAGAATTTGTTATTGATTAATTGTTTCAGTGGCGCACCTGATGGACACTTCTTTTTGTTCTTATTCGAAATTAAGCAGTGTTAACAATTTCAAGATCTTTTGCTTTTACCTAAGAATTTAGAAGATTAAGACGAGAAAAAACAAGGATTTTATCAAATGTCTTTAAATTTTATTACAAAATTTATTTTATTTTAATTTTTTTTTATGTTAAACATTTTTCTGGGTTTTTATGTTTCTTATGAACTATGCCTCTGAAGTCTGAACTTAAACATTTAAAATGGTCACACATGATGCGATGCTCATGTCACTCGTTTTTTTTCTTGGGGGCGATGAGAGTAACACGTCTTGATAAAGTCTTAATATAAAATAAGACAAAATAAATTCTAAACTTTAAAAATGTAAATCAATTTTTTTAATTGTTTTGGAATATATGAAAATGGTGAAATAATAAATTTATACAAATTCAGTTAAAGAAATTCTTCAGGTAAATTTCAGAAAAGCATCCTAAATACATCTATTGCGGGGAAGTAAGAAAAGCGTCATTAAATACTAAAGAATCTGAGTTTTGCACATTATTTTTGCCATTAATGTATTAAACTTTGTGTGGGTGTATCTGGCTTTTTTGTACAAATCATTTCTGTCGTGATGCATTATTCTAAATTCAAATGATTCTTGGGTAACTTAATAACTTCGCTCGAATGCTTTCTTTAGAAATAAATTTCAAAATTTTTCTGTTTCCTAAAATGATCTCAAAATCAATCTCATCTCAGCGAAAAATTTCTTATAACTAAACGAAATTCTCAAAATATAGCACAAATAAAAATGGTTTAACTTAAAGCTAGCAGTGGATCAGTGTAGTCGGGCGATGAGTCAACTTTTGGGCCCAATTTTTTTTTGTATTTCTTTACGACTTTTGTCTTTGCAAGTTTCGTTTTAAATTTGCTCAGTTTCATGAGCTTTTTGCTGTAAAGATCTTTTTCTTTCTGATCTTCATCTTCCATCTCAAGATCTTGATTTTTCTCTTTTTCCTTTTCGAGATCGAGCAGCTGAAGTTGCTCAAAAATATTCTTCGGACTTGGATGTGATGGATGTGGTTTTGTGGAATTTTTATTTGCATATACGACAATGAAATGTGAGAAAGCTGGATCACTGCCAGCATTTATTTCAGCAAAATCTTTAAAATTTTCAAATGGATCTTCGGGATAGTAAGGTTTCTTTTGTTGTGTTAATGGCTGAGCATTCGGTCGTCCATGTCCGTTGTTATAAAAATTATAATCGTCATTTCCACCCTTCAGTCTAAATGATCGTTCACCTTCTGGATAGAAAGTTCCACCACGAATCACTGAAAAGTCTCCTGATCCGAGAATCGATTGATCAAATTGTTGGGAACGTCCAGTGGCACTGTAACGGCCTGCGATGGATGCGGCAGAATTTCCCTGGTACGGCCTTGAATGACCACTCAATGGTGGATTTCTAAAAAATGATGGAAAGAAATTCTGTTCAGCTGCTACTGGGTTAATATCTCTCGGCTCTGCATGTTCAATGCGTGAAATTGATGAGTAGCTTGGTGGAGGTTGCATCGGCCGGAAACCACTATTATGCTGCACTTCGGGTGGCGACAAATATCCACGAACTACTCGCGATTCTGATCGAACGACGCTATATTCGGGAGGTGGCAGTTCATCGGGTTCCATCCACATATCGGAATCGTCATGATCGGCTTGAATAGAAATGAAAGTTTTGATTTATTGAATTAAACAATTTTATGCGAGTCATTCAATCGCAGCGGTTTTATTCGTGATTAGCGAATAAATAGTGATAAATTCCAATAAAGATTTCATCAAATTATCTAATGGACAGACAACGGTTCCCCGTAAAAAAAAATCCGTGGTCGATGATCAAACGAGAGAAATTTCTTCTTCAAACGAGTTTTAAGCGATTAATTTTTTTTTATTAGATACATACTTAAAATGTTTTATTTGTGAAGATTTTTGTTTTGCTAATTCTTGTATCTCCTTAAATTTGACTCTCGATATGCATTCAGGTTAATATTAATATTAAAAAATGTAAATTTGATAATAGTTGCACATTCATTCATTCGTGACCTGATGACTGCGCTTCAATAAAAAAAAATATTTTGATTCGAAAAATAAAATTAAACAATTTTAAAATTCACGTAAAAAAAAAGTTCAAAGCAGAAAATCGGTCACAACACAAATTTTTATCCAAAGCAATGGCTAGACATAAAGATGTAAATTAAGCGCGATCGAAAATTGCCACTTATGCTTATTCAATGCGTAAATGCTGTTGCATAACCCAATTTGTGTTTCCAGTGCGTGTTTCATGATAATTTTTATTTTCCTGCTTCGAAATTTTGTGTAATAAATGCAGAAAAAAATATTTTTCCATAAATTTCGATCGAATTTCCGCTGTTTGTGTGCAAGAAACTTAAAAAAATAATAATAATTATTTAATGAAGGCAAACTTCGAAATTTACGCACAGCAGCATAGTTTTTATTGTTGGTTGGTCGTGATCTTAATTTTATATTAAACAGTGCAATTTTCGTTATCACTTTTATGCGAATAAAGCCTTACCAGAGACCCGGTGGAAAACATATTGTTACATAATAAATGCCCTTATCACTTTTATCAATTATATCCTTTACTCTCGATCGAGACGTGCAAAATATACATCACAAGATCGCAAGTTATTAAATTTATTTCATAACGCAATTTAATTCAATTGCAAATTGTTGCGAGAACAAAGAAATTAAAATTGATTGTAACTGGACATTTTGAAACAAATTGCCAGCAATCATTATTATTGAATTGTTCAGATTCAATCAAGACTTAAGCTTCCTTTTTTTACGACTTTGATTGTATCTCAAGTCTATTGTCTCAAATGATCGCGTTATGGGTTTATTGCCATAAAATAAAAGTTTCGTAATGAAAAATGTAATTTTGTGAATCGATTGAATGAATAGAAAAATTACTATTTAAGCTCTATTTATTAAATCACACAAAAAAGCTATTGAGTAAACAGTGTTTAGGCAATTTTCCAAACCGCTGCTGCCAAATGAGCTGCCAAAACCATGATCAAGCATTTGAAGAATCACTTGGAACAATGAACAGAAAAATAATGAAAAAAATTTATGTAATTGAGAGCATTTTTAACGTGATCGCTTCTTTTTTATTAGAAACGGTACTGAACCAAATTAATTTGCGCAACTAAGCTTGCCTTTAAAACCGAATTTATAAATTTGTTCGTTAATCGAATTTGATTTTCATTGAACAATTTGCATTTTGTGAACGCATTTTGACTTCTTTTTTTGCATTAAAAATGTTTGCAATCAAATTCAATGAATGATTTTATCGAAAGTCAAACAACAACAAACATTTATTGGATATAACCTAATTACTACTTAGATGTAAACTGTCTCTAAAATGGCATTAAGAGAATTGACGTCAAATAGCCGGCAAATTTATGTTCATTTTATGTAAGTTACTCAACTGCAATTGCCGCAGTAAACAATTTTATTTTCCTACATCCGCAGTTGGAGTCTGTGAATCGATTTTGCACTTGAAAAATTCCAAATTGCGTGAAGAAAAAAAAAATTTAATTTCATGTGAGAGAAGAAATTGATCTCGATCGAGCGACGAAAGAAAGTGAAAGTAACTCTGCAATTTTATTTATGCGCAAAAAATCTTGTTTCGATGATAAAGAAATAAAAAAAAAACGCAACGCAATTTTGTGAAAAATAATTTTTATATGAAAGTTTCCGCTTTAAGGCATGAAAATTAATTTATGAAATTAGTTTAAAAGGTCAATAAGAGATGAAAACAAAAAATCATTTGCAAAATTCACTTCAAAGTGTTTTTTAATTTCAATTCGACAAAAACGGAAATTACATAAAATAAAATTAATTAAAGACTCAAATTGAAATCAAAGAAGAATTTGAACAAATGAAAAACATTAAATTAAATTGAAATGACTAGATTTGGGAAGTGTTTGACTTATCACTTTTTATGTTATGTCTCGCTGTATTCAATGGATTTCATTAAAGTGTCTCTGGTTTGATGTTTCGTTTTTTAATGAATAAAATTAACAAACCACAGCTCTGGAGTGAAAAGGAAAGAAAGAGATGTTGCATAATGAACCGTCTGTGAGTGTTTGGTTTGTTGGTGAGCATGAATGTGTGCCAATCATCGAGCTAATAACATGCATTTAGTTGCTTGTTTTATTGAAATAACTTGCGACGAAGAAAGAAAGTTCACATCAACACCAAAATGTTGATTATAAAAATTTGCGACTTTCATTAAATGTGTGAAATATTTCAAAACTTTATTCTTCAGTCACGTAGTTAAAGACAATTTTTAAATTAAAGGAACTAAAAACTGATGATTTTAAGTAATAATTCTAATGATTTTGCATATAACTGAAGGTTTTTTTCTATTGATGAGACAAAATAATTTACAAAAATTGCCATTTAACGTCAATCATGAATTTTATGGAAAAACTTCGAAGGTTCAAACATGAAAATCGTGACTTTGATTTTGGAATTAAAAACAATTGAAAGGTTGAAACGATTCCACCTACAGCATACTAGCATCAATAATTGAGGATGATTTTAGATGATCGTGCTGATGTTGCATTCAATTTAGTGATTTTCTTATTAATTGAATTAATTTTGAAGTGCAATTTTTTGAAATTTTGTGTCAAGTTCAAAATAATTAAATAAACTTCCAAAACAATTGATCCACACGCAGCTTGAGTCATTTTAATGAACAAGTTGGAGAAAGAAGTTAAAGGAGTGATGTCGCTGAATGCCATCACAAAGATTCGAACATGATTTAAATACTTCATTGAACGATGGAATTTCAGTTTAAACTCTGAAACTTAAGTTACAATTTGAGGCGTGTTTAAACTCGCTTGCTGCTGAATCCAATTGTAAAGCGGAATTTTCAATATGAGTAATTTTTTTTTGCACCATCCAGTGATCTCTTGAATATTTACTTGTGATCTGGGAGTTCCCTTTAATTCATTTCTTAACCTTCAAAACTCTTCAAAGGAATTTTTTCGACTCGTATTTAGAAGAAAAATTAATTAAAGTTCACAAATTGTATAACAAAATGTTAAAGAACTTCAATTTTCTGCTGATTTAATTATGTTTTGTAAAGAGAATTTGATTGATTGATTTATGAAACCTTTGTCATCGAAACGATTCCAATAAATTTTGTGCAACTGATCATAAAATATTATTTATGACTTGAAATGTGTAAAAAAAAAGGTTTAAACTAAAAACATTTCATTGCACAATTTCTGAACAACTTCATCTTGACTCGTTGAAATTATCAACGGCTTCTTTAAGCTCAAATAAAATTGTTGATTTATTTCCAAGAGCTAATTAAATGCATTTTGATATAACAAAACAATCGATCACAACATTTGCAAATATTTCAATTTTCGATCGAATGCGATCTGAATATTATGAATCACTTTGCGCAGGAATGCGAAGGAGACGTCATTGAAATGTTTATTATAGTTCAGCTTAGAATCCTTCTAATGTCATCAATTCAGTTGCCACACCAAACAAAAGCAAATGAATAATAAAAACTGCAATTATTCACTAAAGCAGCAGCAACCACAACAGAAGATCGCGATATTTTGTTCTTTATTGAGCTTATTTGACATTGCTCTAATGTTCTGTTTTTGCGTCATTCATTCAAAGTAGATTTTAATTAAGTTCATTACAGGCAATATTTTACTATGCCACTCGAATTGCCGCTGGCGATGAAGTATTGACACAATTTATGTTTGTCGTGCGATCCACTTTTTCACATCATTATAGATATTACTACACTTCGTTGTTAGATGGATCATCATAGTTTGTTTACATAACACAGCTGATGGTGCTACCAATGATGGGGGTACCAATGTGGTCATCTTTATTTATTTACCATCAAACGTAACATCTTCTTCAATTCTTCAATCATTCACCGATCACGATCGTCGTTCATTGCTTTTGTAAACAATTTTTTTCTATCGATCATCGTAAGCCGCAAATCAACTTTCCGCATCATCAAAAGCTCATTAATATTTTTTTTATACTGCGATTTAGCGGCAAATTCCTTGACTGCTGTTTCAAGCAATTTCAAGTCCAAGGAATTTTTAGTCAATCGCTCGATCGCGTTTGTGACCAATCGGTTGTATTTTGTTTTGTTTGTTTTAATAAAAGCGATGAAGAATTTTATAATCAAAACATCAAAAGTTTAAATAATTTATTCCGTGTGCTTTCGTTATTTTTGAGTCGTCTTTGAACTTTCACTTTCCTTCTACCACAAAAGGTCAAACGAGATTCACATTTCGAAAAAAGAATTTTAAATTTCTTATGATGAGCTTAGTTACAAAATTCCTGAAAATTTTCCATCCAACGCTGCCGGATTCCGAAATTCGAATAAAATGCTGCGAAAAATTCGTGATTCAGATTTTTTATGTTTTAAAAATTAACAAATAATAAATCGAAGACTTATTGAGCGCTCACATATCCACAATTGACTTACAAGAGATCCATGCTCTTTTTTGAGCTTTATTACTTTGCTATAAAGAGAGAAATATTTTAGTTTGAGCTTAAAATTAATTGAACGAAATAACATAACCCAAGAACTGAATCAGAACTAAAATTTAATTTATTTAATTGTCGTCCTTTAAATTAGTGATCTAAAATAAATTAAATTGTCGCTAATTTTTATTTGTGTGGAATAAAATGTTCATGATCGTTTGATTTCATGGCTTAGTTGGGTTCATAATTATCGTCATCATTGCTGACAGCAGAATCAACAAGTTACAAAAAATTAAGTTTCGGTTGACAAATTGTTATTAATTTTGTTTTGCTCGCTAAACAATCTGCCAAGGTTACCCAGAAGATCTATTTCGCGATATTTTGTTAGAGAAACCTAGAACGGAAGTTCACATGGTAATTTAATAGCGAATGAAATAAGCGAGCGCGGATCCTTAAGTTAATTAACTTATTAAAAAAATGATTGAGATCACATGAAGGTAATTAAAGCTTGTAAAATAAAATAGAATTAATTGATATCATCTGGAATTAAATTTGAGCTTCTAAAACCATGATTCATCAACAAAGCTTTTGATCGGCATCAAATGAAATTTTATTTAAAAGTCATTTGAAGGTTTGTTCACATCCGGATCGACGGCGAAAATTTTGTTGCGTGAAGTTTGTTATTTATTAAAAACTTCATTCTTGAAATCCAATTAGTTTGAAGACCAAATGATGGAATTGGATCGGAGTATTTGACGATTGATTGATCTTCAATGATCAAATTTGAAGTTTCCAAATTTATGAGTGACGCATTCAATTAACGCCTTTTGAGATCATGAATAAGAAACAACAAAATTATGCGATCAAAAGAACAATTCATTGAAAAATTTCCTGGACTGCAACCGAATATTTTGGAAATCAGATTTTAAATGTTTTCATTGTTCAATTTTATAGAAAAAACTTTTAAAAAACCATAATTCGAGCGCAAACCATAATTGAACTTAATTTTTTCGGTACTAAACTTAAGTTCGGTCCAGTCAAAAATAATTATGATTAATGATGATTGGGTTGCTTGCTGTTATTCGATAGTGAATGAGTTGCTTGTGAGTTTTTTTTTTGTTATGTAAAATTATCATCAGAATTGAATCAAAAGTCAAAGAATTTTTACAGATGTGATTTTTGAATTTGGAAGTAAAAGAGAAACTCCACTGGAATTACATAAAGATCATAAAAGATGAAAAAAGAAATGTTAAAATTGCATAATTGAACTTTTATCACGATGCATGTTTTCGATGATGAAGAGCAAGCAAAACATAAATTAAAATATCGTGAAATTTTTCGTTGATGTTGCCCTGATGCCATTTAAATATTTCACAAGCCGGCTAAAGAATAATAATCTAAAAAATGTGATTGTAAAATGAGCACTGGAGTGAAATAAATTGCAAAATTATGCGACAATCGAGCATGAAATGAAGAAATTTGCAAATCATATAACGAGCAATCGACGAATGTCGAGTTGATTAACAGTAGCGACAGTATGCGAGAGAAATGTTGTTAAAAATTAATTGCTTCAATCGACGACCACAATTAATTAATAATTAAAGCGCTAAAAGAAGTTCATTGTGCAATATTAGAAAATAATATTTTTGTTGTCAAGATTAAAGTTTCGATTATGATGACATAAAACTTTAATTGATTTAATAATTTCTCAATATAAGAAACAAATCGCACGCTTAAGTTGTGATGAGGAATTGATGGCGGAAAAATAATTGAAAATGGATACAAATGTTTAATTAGAAAAAGGCGTTGCTATCAATTAAATTGCAGGATTCCACAACAGCAGGTTTAATTAACAAATTAATTAAAATAAGAAACTTCCTCGCATTTTGTAACTTTCTAAATATTAATGTTAATTCTATTTATATATTAGAACAATTAAAGCGTATTTTGTTGCTGAATCTTTTTTTTTTTGCTGAACTGAGTCAAATAAACTATGAAGAAATCTGATTATTTTAACCTCTAAGCATCACTTAATCCAGTTTTTAATTCATGCTCTTTCTGTTGCAGAAAATTCTCATGAATTAAATTTTAATTTATGTAAGTTTCAAAGTCATTTCAAGCACCATCTGCAATTGATGAAATTAAATATTTCCAGCTACAAAATACAAGAAACTCAACTATTTTCATGCTCTTGAATCATAAGCGTAATTGTCATTAAACATAAATCTAATGCTCGAAACATAAATCAAATGAATATTGAAGTAAATTCATTTATTGAACTGTTATCGACCTAACTAACAGCATTTAATTTCTTTCAACGCCTATAGAGCATTTAAAGCTCATAATTTCATGGTCAAATCTTACAAGAAACTCTAAACTTGTAGGTAAGTCACACACACGTCGCAATTGAATTCAGATTTATTAAGTTGTTTTCATGAATTTTTGTTTTTTTTTTTTTGGTCAAATTGATTTTCATTAATTAAATTCAATTTTTTTCTTTTAATTGTTTCAAATCGAATAAAACATTCGCAATTGCAATTCAATTTTTGCAACGTTCGTGTGACAAGCATGAAATTGTGTTGCGTATTTTTTTTAGGTTTGCCAAGTTTTATCGATTCAATGAATAATTATCAAAAAAAAAAAAAAATTGTTCATTTGTTGCACTTTCAGTTCAAGCCTCAAATCATAAATTTCAAATTTTATTTCACACAAAGCGAACACAAACAGTCGATCAATGTCCAATTAAAGCACAAATTTACACAATTTATTTAATTTTATTAGTTCACAAAAAAAAATTAAAATGAAAATGTGACGTCGATAAATTTTAAAATCTGCTGCAATTGTTGGTGACTAAGAAAAGTTCAATTTCGTTTACTTGGCGTAGCTCGGTAACAAAGAACAATTAATTAATATCTTAAGGAAATATCGAGCAGAACAAATTCAGATCGCTTAAAAGTGACTTTATGATCTCTTCGTCATGTTTTATTGTTGAACCAAATATTTTGTTACTGTTCGAGTTTGTTCCGATCGCGAGGTGCCGGGCCCAAAAATAATTCCGATCGAGTTCATGGCTCGACCATGAAAAATGTGTGTTAACAAATTGAAATTCACATTTTTTTTGCACCTCAAACATTTAATTGGTTTAAAAGCATAAAGTGTGATAAAAACCAGAATCAGTAATTTGTGATATCGATTAATTAATTAATGAATTGCAGTGCGTGGGAAATGTTTTATTGGGGCTTGAAAAATAAAAAATATTTTAACATTAACGTAGTAATTAAATTTTTTTTAAGAAACGCACCAAATCCAGTGAAATTGTGCAATATTTTAATTAAATTATATAACACTAAATTGTAACGATTGAGTTTTTATTTTGTGTAAGTCGATAAATTAGTGCCTATTGTAATTGTATTGGGCTTGCTCATTAATCATTTTATCCATAAAGCGAATGAGAAAATTGCAATCAAAATACGCCTCTCCAGCTCTCGCTCTCTCTAATCAGCGGTTTTCTTTAAGCAAACAGCAAAATATGTTTCAAATCGACCATCAAATCTGATCAATTGAGTGATCGTTTTTTTACATAATTTTGTGTATTTTTGGCGTTTTTTTTTATTGCGATTGCGTAATGACATGAAATTGAGATTAATAACAACCAATATTTGTGGTGCGGCTTTTGATGATCATCAAAGGCTGCGGTCTCTGAATGATATCGATTTATTTTGTGATTTAAAGTCAATTTGCAATTTATGATGAAAATGGTTTTGTCAAATGAAAGTGTTTAATTTGCATGGTGGTCGATTAGCAACGCGCTGCTGGTGCTGGTGTAGTGATTAATGTCGTTTTATAGCACTGGATCACTAAAATGTATGTAAGTATGATTATTATCTTTTATTTGCTTTTATAGGGGACTTGAAGCTTTAATGAAGTCCGCAAAAACCACAAGAGATCGCTTTTTATCGCTTTTCACTTTTCATTTCTTTTTCTTTTTTTTTGCACAAATTGATTTGCTACCACTGTCTTGTTTCTCTTTTCCATTGATTATCATCCGAATGCGAAATATTGCAGAGAGCAACAAAGATTAATGACACAGCTGGAATTCTGCGAGCTATCGTTACATAAAATTCATCGGGAAGCGAATCGTGTACAAACCGTGATGTTGATGCAACGACAATAACTAAAACAACATTGCGATATTGCATAATATACATGAAGAGCTCTTTATCAGTGCAAGTGAAAAATATCAAAGAATCTCGTAATGTTAATGTCATTTTATGCAAATCTTCTTATTCATTTACAAGCTTGAGATTTATTGCGACTCTTCTTACTTCTTCTTATGTGCAACATTTTTTTTTATGTTTCTCTTTCGCTTTAATGCAAATTTCGATGTCATTCATAAGAAATTCGGTCAATTTAAAACATTTTTTTACAGTTAAAATAAAATTAAAATAAATATGAAAGGCAGCACGACGGGCTGCAAAAGATGTCAGTTGAAGTTCAGGTGAATTGTGATTCTTGTGGCAAATTAATTCAAAGTCAAGTTTGTTTATATTTGCGAAAATCATTTTTTTTGCATTATTGAAATTTAATGATCGTTTCTGTCTTTATTATGAGCACACAGAGTAGCTCATTTGCCATTTTGCGGTATGTCGGCTGAAGTTTCAAGTTCAATTTACCGCTGACAAGTGGAGCAGCTTAGAAGTCAAATTCAGTTTACTTACAAGTTTTATGAGCTTTTAATGAGCATGTTGAATTGAAATTCAATTACAAACTAACTTTAAACATCTAGATGTTGATGACTGCTTCGAGCAGATATTTGAGAATACCATTTTTCCGTTAATTTATTCACAAAATTTTCATTCGTCTTTGTTGTCAGTCTGATGAATTATGCTATTATGAACTGAAATATTCTTTGGAATAATGAAATGAAAAATTGTTTGTCCATCAAACTTCATTCATATATTTGAGTGATTGCCTTGCTTTGCATACATTTAAGTCGTCATTATAGAAAAAAAAAACTCAATTTTAAAACGATATCTAATCGAATTTTACTACATAATTAAGCATTAGGATCTAATGAAAAGCAACCAAATGATTTAATGATGATAAAACCAATACATACAATAGATTTTTATTACTATCTACTTATTGCCAGCTTAAAAAACACAATTCTCAACATTCAATTCTAATTTTATGTTGCAATTTTTTTTTGTTAAAAATAATCGTACAAAGCTAATTCCCCTTCACGAAACGTCACAATTGATTAAGATGTAAGTTATAATAAGAATACAAACTCAATCAAGTGACATTTTAATTGGCATGTAATTTGAAAAAAATTACATGTCAATCACTAAATCGCGAAAAATATTTTCAATTATGAATCAGCTTTAATCCGGTAATGATCAAAAGTAAACATTTGCCGACGTGATTATGAGCTTTACCGTGAAATTCTTTCATTGAACTTCAAAATAATTCCATTTGTTGGTCGCAACACAAGTTCAAAAGCAAGATTAAGTTTTTCGTTCTCTTTCGATATTGTCAGTTCGAAGTTTCTAATTATCTTAGCAATAGATGACTTCATAGAAAGTATAGCAAACTTTTGGCCTGCACATATACGAGGTCCGGCACTGAATGCAACAAGAGAAAACGGATTAAAATTATCGTTTTTGCTTTCAAACCGCAATGGATTGAAGACATCAGGATCCTGATAATTGTTGGAATCGCGTCCCATTAGATATGCATGAACGTAAACATCGGTATGTTTAGGAATGTGATAATTTCCATATATCAAATCTTCTTTAAGCTTTCGTCCATACACGGAAACTGGAGGAAACATTCTTAGTGTCTCTTTAATAACCATATCCAAGTAACTCAATTTATTAAGCTCCTGCATGGTGGCTCTTTTTGTCGGATCATCACCTATTATGGAAATAACTTCATTGTAGACTTGTTGCTGAATTTCCGGATGCATAGCAAGATTATAAAGTACAAATGAGGTCGCAGCACTTGTTGCGTCATGTCCAGCTGCCATTAAAGCATTGATTTCATCGCGAATTTCTTTATCTGTTAATGAATCCCCTTTGGATGTTGATTTTAATAATAGATCAATTGGTGCATTTTCCTCATTCGTCTGAACTATTTCATTATTATTTTGAAGTGCATTTCGTCGAGCTTGAATGGCATTATCAGCAAATTCATTCAGTATTTTAATTGCCTCGCATTCTTGCTTATAGTATTTTGTAAATTTAAATATGAAATCGAAGCGGTACAGCATGCTTAAAGCACGGAGTACAATAATTTCCCTTAATCTTTAAATAAAAAAAGAATGTTTTAAATTTAATTACTTATTTGTGAATGCTAAGTTCAAGTATAAACAAATAATTAACTTACTTCCGAACACTATTCACGTAAGATGAGTTTTTTGCATTTAGAGCATTAATCTTGCAATTCATTGTTGATTCTCCAATCACGTCTAAAGCAGAAAGACTTAAAAAATATGTTACTTCGACTTCCGTGCCAATAAGTTTCCTTAAATTTTCCACGATATTTTCTCCATTTTGCTCCATAATATCGATATATGATTCCAACATTCGATAATGAAATAATGGCATAACAATTTTCCGATGTTGTTGCCATTCAGATCCAGTTGACAAAAATAATCCATTGCCAATCCAAGGTTTCAATAATCTATAATCATTGGGTTTGTCAATGTTAACAGAACTTGACAGAAGCACTTCAACAAGTTTCGGATCAGAGATGAAAACTTTTCCATAATCAAATGCATGCAATTTCAATTGAAATACTGAACCAAGTTCACGCTTACTGTCTATAAATTTCTGAAATATTTCTTCTGGCGATTTTCCAATGAGTTCAAAATAACTCTGCATTATCGTTAAACCTCCTAGCGATGGTATTTTCGGCAGCAACTGACTATGCCTTTTATACTTCCTATGATAACGTTCCAAAAATATTAAACTAAATAAAATTAGAATTAAAAAAAACATTCTTAAAAGTCTTCTCTGTTGCAAGTTTAACTCGAGACTGCAAATAAATTTTACTTAAATTTGTTAGAAAAACTATTTCGAGTGAAAATCAAGAGAGCTCAATTCTTATCTAGTTATTTATACTTACTTTTCTCAAACAATCAACTTAAAAACAATTCTCCTCCGATTTGAATCGCACGATAATGATTATACAAGATTTATGATTGTTTTACAATTAAGGCTACAACATTCACATCGAATTGTCTTCTAATTTAATTGATTAAGGTGTAATTTAAAAAAAAAACACTTGTATGAATGACTTTTAAATTAGCATGCAATTTAAAACGTGATTAAGTGAGTCATGTGGTGCACTCTACTGTGTTAAGCAGCACAATTATTCACTTGAACATCATGCTACGGTACATATGATTGAGACTCAAACATACTTTTCTGGATCAGAAATTGGAAAATCTCATTAAAATTTCCTAGATGTCGAATTTTGATCACTTACTTATGCACTCATGTTTAATCACTCATGTTTAATTGAAACTTTTTGTGTGTTTTTTATTTTAATGTGCTGCGAGCACGAACATACGATAAAGATTAAGCATCGCAAGCTTTAAAAGTTATCTTATTGTTAATTTATGTTTATTTTAACACCTCATGTTTTCGTCTCAACAAGTGAACTTTTGATGTGAAGTGTTGAGATTAAGATGCAACATGTCGTGCTGTGCTGATGGCGCGGAAAATATGTGCAATGTCAAGTTAGCAGAAAGAATTGCAAAATTCATGAGATTTATAAAAAGAAAAAAAGAATGAAACATAAAATTGTATTTGCAAGCTCAAGTCCGCGCGACTTAAAGTCTCATAATGTTGGGTTTGACTTTAGGCAACGAAGGCGAAAGATTTGAGATTAAATTCAAATTAAAATGTTTCGAAAAATCGCATCCATTGTTTTGTATGAGCTTGAAGTGCTTTGAAGTTATTCGCGTGATTTGCTGTTTCTTTTTTAAAGCGCGTTGGCAGGTTCAGTTTCATTCTCAGGCTTTATGCAAAAAAATAAACTTAAATTGCGAACTTCATTCAAGTGTTGAGCGCGAAGAAAAATTTTATTATTCACAAAAGATAAACATAAAAGGCGTTGTTTTACGATGATGGCAAAGTCATTGCAATTAACACAGAATGTTTTAACAATGCGACACACTTTTGTAGAATGCATTGCATAATTGTGATGCTTTAAGTTGACTCAATGTCCTATGGGTGAAGATTTAACATGCTTCATCGACTCCAATCACAATTGAAATTACATATTTCATGTGACACTTTGACAGAATGAATCGAAACTAGTTTCAAAAAACTATTTTTTTTTTTTGTAAAAAGCTCAAATATAACAAAAAAAAGCTCTAATTGAAACGTAATTAACCATTAACCAGAGTTTCACCATATTGCCCATGTTGCGTTGATTGATGAATTAAACTTGACTTTGAAATGCCTTCTGGACAAAAGTTTGAAAATTTTTGATTAATGAAACTTTTCCGCAATGACATAAAAGAGGCAGAAAAAGAAGGGTTCGTTGGAGGTCGATTGAATTGTATCATAAAAAAAAAAACTTGTTGCAATTTGTCTCGATTTTAACTTTGCGCGCAAGAAAAAAAAATTCCGCGAAAAGTAAATTAACTGTTCCATTGTTTGTTATTTGTAGTTTGCATCAATTCAGCGCAAGATGAAATTTATAGCTATCGCAATGAAAGTGAGATATAATGTAAGTTGTAGGGAAAGAAACTTTTTTCTTTTTATTTCTTTTAAATTTATGCAAGAAAGAATCTCAATTTAAATTTATAACGAAAATATCCAAAAATGTTGTGCAATCGTGCGATGCAATATTATACAAATAACCAGCAATGTCGTTCAAGTTTATGTCGGTGAATTGTGATCGACTTTATGCAATAAAAAGCAATGACAATAAAATTTGTTTCAATTGAAATTCGATTTTTTTTTGTTGGTTTCGTTAAAAATTTCAATCAATTTCTTGTTGAACTTTAATATTCGTGTCATTCCTATGCGAGATTGACAACAAAAGGGCATCGTTAACATATTTTTGGATCCAGAAAAATTTAAATATTTTGAAAACATTAATCACAATCTGAAATTTTCTGGGATTGCGTAATTAAAATTGTTTTAATTGAATTTGCGGATTTCAAGAAAAAATGAAAAATTTCTTTCAAAAATCTTAAGTAAAAGTACTGAATTTATTTTAACAAAGTTCAGGAAATGAACGTTGAACAATCTTTATAGTTGTTTAATGTTATTTTATGTTGAAATTTTTTCTTGAATGGCGCCAAGCAATAAATTGCGTCATTAAAACGCATTTAATCGCGATCGCCGATAAAACTTTATTTCTTAAGCTTTTTTTTCTCTTCAAGCTTAAATCTACAAAGAAAAAGATTGGTTTTGTAAGATTAAGAAAACAGAAAACAAAATTATTAATTTCAATTTCAGCTCTCGGCCACTAATGGATCAATGTAATCTGTCGACGGCGTTGTTGATGATGGATTGATCGCCTTTGGATGTTGTTGCTTCTTCTTTTTCTGTTCTTTGCTCAATTTTTTTGTACTGAATAATTTCGTTTTAAACTTGCTCAACTTAAGACCATCTGGAGTCTTTATTGAAATCACATCATTCATCACTTGTTTGCTATTGCCGACATCATCATCATCTTTCTCCTGCTGTTCCAGCAATTCGAGAATATTTTTTGGTTCATGATGGACGTTTGTTTCGTTACGGTTCGCATAGACAACAACAAAATGCGAGAAATCTGTATCGACTCCGGCATTAATGTCGGCAAAATCTTTAAAATTAGCAAACGGATCATCCGAGTAGTGAGGTTGTTGAGGACGTTCGAGTGGAAGGGCAAAAGGTCGTCCAGTATTTGAGTCGTAGTATGTTGTGGTGCCGCTGCCATAATAGTCATTCGATGGCGCATCATCAATATCTGGATAAAATGTTCCGCCACGAATTACAGTGAAATCTCCCGAACCGAGAATTGATTGATCGAATGGTGATTTTGTGCTCGATGGTGCATAACGACTCGCAGTGGCTTTAGCTGCATTTCGACTTGTAAATGGTCGTGCTGTTGAGAGATGATTCGGTCCACCGCGATAGAATGTTGAATAATAATTTTGTTCTGCGAAAATTGGATTCATGTGTGGATCGCCATTCAATGTGATCACTGGATGTAAATCAAGTTGTGATGGAATAATCGGCACGAAGCCCGAATTTATTTGTCTCGATTCGTCGGCCAATGTGGCGTCTGTAATTAAGGCAAATAAAATTATTTAATCTCCGCTTTTTATTGCACGACATCGATTCCTGCTGTCCATCCAACCATAGATTCAGATGAATCATGTCACATGTCGAATGCGTCAAGAGACTTCAAATGACAGCTCGCAGACGATAATTTTTTCTTTTTTTTTGCGCACCATTTGAAGCTCGCAATTCACAATCTCTTTTTCCACCTAAAACTGGACAGTGAAAGCCACCACATTGACAAATGACAACATTGCATTAAACACATTAAATGCATCATGCAAAAGCTCACAAGACAGGAAGCAAAAAACAACTTGGTAGCAATCAGGTTCGATAAAGGATGAACATATTTTTGTTTACAATTTTATTTCGAAATATCAATTTACCGTGTGAATTTCTCGCTGGTAACGCGCGAGATCCACTCGAAACGGCCAACAGCGCTATCAGTTGCATGACGAGCCTCTTCATGATGATTCGATTATGCAACATCTTCAACTTCCAATTCGAAATTATTCACTAACGACAACAAGAAAATCGTCTTCACGTTTATTGTTGTGTCACTAAACGATCCACGAAGTGTTTTTATAATGAGTTGCACAAAAAAAAAATAGCAAGAAATGAAGAATAACAGAAAATTCACTTTCACAGATTACAAAACATCCGATAACTTCAAGTAGAAGAGCAAGTCTGATTCAATGATCATTTATTGCTTTATCGGCCGCCCGCCCGTTCGTTTGACGTTAAAAGCTCGTTTTTTCTGTGCTGCAACTGGCTTTTCATGCTCACTCGATTCTCTTCTCAAACATGTAGTCGCTTCCCATATAGTTTGTTGAGGAAACTCCAGTACGATTGAGAAATAAATATTACCATGAGAGAGACAACGCGAGATTTATAATGATGATTATAATTTTGTCCGTCTGATGATCGTCATCATCTAACTTTAATGACGCGAATCATTTTATAAGAAACTCTAATTTACATCATTACGGAACTTCAAATGATTACAGCAATTTACATCAGTTTGGATTTCTGATGTCAACATTCGACCCCGTCGCCATATGTGAACAACAATTTTTTTTTTCTGCACAATCGATAATCGCATAAAAGTGATGCAATTCATTTTTACTGCAATTTAGTTCAAAAGTGATTGTAAAGTGGCAAATTGCACAAAAATTGATGAGTTTTGTTGGAATTGGAAAAGTTATTTGTTTTGCAATTAAAATGCAACATTTGTTGCTTTTTTTTCTCAGCGTAACAATCTCTGTCAACGATCAAACGCGACATGAACTGAAAAATCCCATAAGAAATGTTTAACCCAAAAAGTGAGCCTGAATTAACATGTTTTGCCGGTGCTTGCCTGCAAACTATCTTTACAGTCAGAGCGCATGTACACTCGAAAAACATAAATTGATATTATTGGAAAATTCCGATTATTTTTCTGTATCCGATTTTTAATAAAAGGTGAATTTTAACAAACAATTTTCATGGTCATGCCGTGAACTCGATCGGAATTTTTTTTATTGGGCCCGGCCAAGAGATTGTTCGAAACACTCAAAGAGATCATAACCCACTTTTGTTTTCGCGGTTCCATTCTATGTGTTTAAGATATTATAAATATTTAGCTTCATTTCGAGAGCTCGAGATTGGCTCGTTCCAATTCATTGAGTCTGTGCGATATATTTGTTTCTTAAGTCGGTGTCTTTAATGGTTCTTTGTTGGTACATATTTTTGCATGGTAATCTAATTTTTTCTTAAGTATAAAAGCGTTCATGCAGCGTCATGACACTAATGGACATTATTTATTAAATTTTCGACTGCAAGACATATTATTATGAGTAACCAAACACCAATTTGTGCAATGATCGGTTTTGCTGTATTTTAAGTTCTTTGTTTTGCACAAATATCGGTGTCGAATTAAAATTACTGGATCGAAACTTGATTATTTTTTTATTATTATTTTGCGATAAAATAAAATGCCTTTGGGCGCAATTCTCAAGCACTATTTTAACTGCGTACAATTCCACGCTGTCAGTCAAAAGTAATTTCATTAAATATTCTTTGCGCACGTTCCACAATTACATGCTAATTGAATCATAATGATTTCTAACGGCTTATTACAATACATCGTGACTATTGTATAAATGTCATCATTTTGTAGCTCTCAAGCAGCTCTCAACAATGCAATTTATGCGCAAACTCACGGGAAAAACGTGATGATAAAATTCATTGCAAAATAAATACAGTGAAAAATTAAATATCACGAGACTTTGTGACTTTTTAGAAACAAAACAAAAGTATTTAAGATTGATTCTGGTAAAAGTTTAGGGACAATTCAAAATAATGTCTTTAAGAACTTTCCTCAAGTATTGTCATCTGTTTAAAATATATTTAGGTTTAGGTATTAATGAAAGTGATTCTGCAATCACATCATTTACGCATGGTCCGAACATTTAAGCAACAATTCTATCATTCAAAGTCAGATCGAAAATAAAAGTGAAATTATTTCGATTAAGCAACTTTTTCACGGCATTGAAAATTCCATTTTTTTGAAGTTTCACAAAATAATTTTCGAATTCAATTAGACAAAAAAAAAAATATTGCAAAACATTTCTAACACTGAACCAGAAAAATTAAGCAAACAAAATAATTGGTTTCCATTGACCACTTTGAAAATAAAAAAATTACGCTAATTTGGCAATTTTGTAATTAACTAATTTCATTAAAATTAGTTGAGTTCAAACATTTTCGAGATAAAAATCGATTGTAAAATTTTATTTCGCGGATTTCGAGATTGCTCTGACATAAAGTCAAACAAAAGTTCAATAAACGTGTAGCGAAAGGAGGCAAAAAAAAATGTAAACAAAAATATTGGTCAAATAACCTTGAAAATTTCAACTGTTTTGTTATTTTAAAACCTTTTTTTATGGAATTTGTTTCTTTGGCATCTGAGCGAAGAACGTGCAGAAAATTTAAAAATATATTTGTGTAAAAATAAATTGTGTCAAATGCATTTTTGTTTTGGTGGGAAAAGTTTATTTCCACGCATTGCATTTCATTAATTAATTAATCGATATCACAAATTACTGATTCTGGTTTTTATCACACTTTATGCTTTTAAACCAATTAAATGTTTGAGGTGCAAAAAAAAATGTGAATTTCAATTTGTTAACACACATTTTTCATGGTCGAGCCATGAACTCGATCGGAATTATTTTTGGGCCCGGCACCTCGCGATCGGAACAAACTCGAACAGTAACAAAATATTTGGTTCAACAATAAAACATGACGAAGAGATCATAAAGTCACTTTTAAGCGATCTGAATTTGTTCTGCTCGATATTTCCTTAAGATATTAATTAATTGTTCTTTGTTACCGAGCTACGCCAAGTAAACGAAATTGAACTTTTCTTAGTCACCAACAATTGCAGCAGATTTTAAAATTTATCGACGTCACATTTTCATTTTAATTTTTTTTCGTGAACTAATAAAATTAAATAAATTGTGTAAATTTGTGCTTTAATTGGACATTGATCGACTGTTTGTGTTCGCTTTGTGTGAAATAAAATTTGAAATTTATGATTTGAGGCTTGAACTGAAAGTGCAACAAATGAACAATTTTTTTTTTTTTTTGATAATTATTCATTGAATCGATAAAACTTGGCAAACCTAAAAAAAATACGCAACACAATTTCATGCTTGTCACACGAACGTTGCAAAAATTGAATTGCAATTGCGAATGTTTTATTCGATTTGAAACAATTAAAAGAAAAAAATTGAATTTAATTAATGAAAATCAATTTGACCAAAAATAAAAAAAATAAAAAACAAAAATTCATGAAAACAACTTAATAAATCTGAATTCAATTGCGACGTGTGTGTGACTTACCTACAAGTTTAGAGTTTCTTGTAAGATTTGACCATGAAATTATGAGCTTTAAATGCTCTATAGGCGTTGAAAGAAATTAAATGCTGTTAGTTAGGTCGATAACAGTTCAATAAATGAATTTACTTCAATATTCATTTGATTTATGTTTCGAGCATTAGATTTATGTTTAATGACAATTACGCTTATGATTCAAGAGCATGAAAATAGTTGAGTTTCTTGTATTTTGTAGCTGGAAATATTTAATTTCATCAATTGCAGATGGTGCTTGAAATGACTTTGAAACTTACATAAATTAAAATTTAATTCATGAGAATTTTCTGCAACAGAAAGAGCATGAATTAAAAACTGGATTAAGTGATGCTTAGAGGTTAAAATAATCAGATTTCTTCATAGTTTATTTGACTCAGTTCAGCAAAAAAAAAAAGATTCAGCAACAAAATACGCTTTAATTGTTCTAATATATAAATAGAATTAACATTAATATTTAGAAAGTTACAAAATGCGAGGAAGTTTCTTATTTTAATTAATTTGTTAATTAAACCTGCTGTTGTGGAATCCTGCAATTTAATTGATAGCAACGCCTTTTTCTAATTAAACATTTGTATCCATTTTCAATTATTTTTCCGCCATCAATTCCTCATCACAACTTAAGCGTGCGATTTGTTTCTTATATTGAGAAATTATTAAATCAATTAAAGTTTTATGTCATCATAATCGAAACTTTAATCTTGACAACAAAAATATTATTTTCTAATATTGCACAATGAACTTCTTTTAGCGCTTTAATTATTAATTAATTGTGGTCGTCGATTGAAGCAATTAATTTTTAACAACATTTCTCTCGCATACTGTCGCTACTGTTAATCAACTCGACATTCGTCGATTGCTCGTTATATGATTTGCAAATTTCTTCATTTCATGCTCGATTGTCGCATAATTTTGCAATTTATTTCACTCCAGTGCTCATTTTACAATCACATTTTTTAGATTATTATTCTTTAGCCGGCTTGTGAAATATTTAAATGGCATCAGGGCAACATCAACGAAAAATTTCACGATATTTTAATTTATGTTTTGCTTGCTCTTCATCATCGAAAACATGCATCGTGATAAAAGTTCAATTATGCAATTTTAACATTTCTTTTTTCATCTTTTATGATCTTTATGTAATTCCAGTGGAGTTTCTCTTTTACTTCCAAATTCAAAAATCACATCTGTAAAAATTCTTTGACTTTTGATTCAATTCTGATGATAATTTTACATAACAAAAAAAAACTCACAAGCAACTCATTCACTATCGAATAACAGCAAGCAACCCAATCATCATTAATCATAATTATTTTTGACTGGACCGAACTTAAGTTTAGTACCGAAAAAATTAAGTTCAATTATGGTTTGCGCTCGAATTATGGTTTTTTAAAAGTTTTTTCCATAAAATTGAACAATGAAAACATTTAAAATCTGATTTCCAAAATATTCGGTTGCAGTCCAGGAAATTTTTCAATGAATTGTTCTTTTGATCGCATAATTTTGTTGTTTCTTATTCATGATCTCAAAAGGCGTTAATTGAATGCGTCACTCATAAATTTGGAAACTTCAAATTTGATCATTGAAGATCAATCAATCGTCAAATACTCCGATCCAATTCCATCATTTGGTCTTCAAACTAATTGGATTTCAAGAATGAAGTTTTTAATAAATAACAAACTTCACGCAACAAAATTTTCGCCGTCGATCCGGATGTGAACAAACCTTCAAATGACTTTTAAATAAAATTTCATTTGATGCCGATCAAAAGCTTTGTTGATGAATCATGGTTTTAGAAGCTCAAATTTAATTCCAGATGATATCAATTAATTCTATTTTATTTTACAAGCTTTAATTACCTTCATGTGATCTCAATCATTTTTTTAATAAGTTAATTAACTTAAGGATCCGCGCTCGCTTATTTCATTCGCTATTAAATTACCATGTGAACTTCCGTTCTAGGTTTCTCTAACAAAATATCGCGAAATAGATCTTCTGGGTAACCTTGGCAGATTGTTTAGCGAGCAAAACAAAATTAATAACAATTTGTCAACCGAAACTTAATTTTTTGTAACTTGTTGATTCTGCTGTCAGCAATGATGACGATAATTATGAACCCAACTAAGCCATGAAATCAAACGATCATGAACATTTTATTCCACACAAATAAAAATTAGCGACAATTTAATTTATTTTAGATCACTAATTTAAAGGACGACAATTAAATAAATTAAATTTTAGTTCTGATTCAGTTCTTGGGTTATGTTATTTCGTTCAATTAATTTTAAGCTCAAACTAAAATATTTCTCTCTTTATAGCAAAGTAATAAAGCTCAAAAAAGAGCATGGATCTCTTGTAAGTCAATTGTGGATATGTGAGCGCTCAATAAGTCTTCGATTTATTATTTGTTAATTTTTAAAACATAAAAAATCTGAATCACGAATTTTTCGCAGCATTTTATTCGAATTTCGGAATCCGGCAGCGTTGGATGGAAAATTTTCAGGAATTTTGTAACTAAGCTCATCATAAGAAATTTAAAATTCTTTTTTCGAAATGTGAATCTCGTTTGACCTTTTGTGGGAGAAGGAAAGTGAAAGTTCAAAGACGACTCAAAAATAACGAAAGCACACGGAATAAATTATTTAAACTTTTGATGTTTTGATTATAAAATTCTTCATCGCTTTTATTAAAACAAACAAAACAAAATACAACCGATTGGTCACAAACGCGATCGAGCGATTGACTTAAAATTCCTTGGACTTGAAATTGCTTGAAACAGCAGTCAAGGAATTTGCGGCTAAATCGCAGTATAAAATAAAATTATTTATGATCTTTTGATGATGCGGAAAGTTGATTTGCGGCTTACGATGATCGATAGAAAAAAATTGTTTACGAAAGCAATGAACGACGATCGCGATCGGTGAATGATTGAAGAATTGAAGAAGATGTTACGTTTGATGGTAAATAAATAAAGATGACCACATTGGTACCCCTATGATGAGCACCATCAGCTGTGTTATGTAAACAAACTATGATGATCCATCTAACAACGAAGTGTAGTAATATCTATAATGATGTGAAAAAGTGGATCGCACGACAAACATAAATTGTGTCAATACTTCATCGCCAGCGGCAATTCGAGTGGCATAGTAAAATATTGCCTGTAATGAACTTAATTAAAATCTACTTTGAATGAATGACGCAAAAACAGAACATTAGAGCAATGTCAAATAAGCTCAATAAAGAACAAAATATCGCGATCTTCTGTTGTGGTTGCTGCTGCTTTAGTGAATAATTGCAGTTTTTATTATTCATTTGCTTTTGTTTGGTGTGGCAACTGAATTGATGACATTAGAAGGATTCTAAGCTGAACTATAATAAACATTTCAATGACGTCTCCTTCGCATTCCTGCGCAAAGTGATTCATAATATTCAGATCGCATTCGATCGAAAATTGAAATATTTGCAAATGTTGTGATCGATTGTTTTGTTATATCAAAATGCATTTAATTAGCTCTTGGAAATAAATCAACAATTTTATTTGCGCTTAAAGAAGCCGTTGATAATTTCAACGAGTCAAGATGAAGTTGTTCAGAAATTGTGCAATGAAATGCTTTTTTTAAAACCTTTTTTTTTACACATTTCAAGTCATAAATAATATTTTATGATCAGTTGCACAAAATTTATTGGAATCGTTTCGATGACAAAGGTTTCATAAATCAATCAATCAAATTCTCTTTACAAAACATAATTAAATCAGCAGAAAATTGAAGTTCTTTAACATTTTGTTATACAATTTGTGAACTTTAATTAATTTTTCTTCTAAATACGAGTCGAAAAAATTCCTTTGAAGAGTTTTGAAGGTTAAGAAATGAATTAAAGGGAACTCCCAGATCACAAGTAAATATTCAAGAGATCACTGGATGGTGCAAAAAAAAATTACTCATATTGAAAATTCCGCTTTACAATTGGATTCAGCAGCAAGCGAGTTTAAACACGCCTCAAATTGTAACTTAAGTTTCAGAGTTTAAACTGAAATTCCATCGTTCAATGAAGTATTTAAATCATGTTCGAATCTTTGTGATGGCATTCAGCGACATCACTCCTTTAACTTCTTTCTCCAACTTGTTCATTAAAATGACTCAAGCTGCGTGTGGATCAATTGTTTTGGAAGTTTATTTAATTATTTTGAACTTGACACAAAATTTCAAAAAATTGCACTTCAAAATTAATTCAATTAATAAGAAAATCACTAAATTGAATGCAACATCAGCACGATCATCTAAAATCATCCTCAATTATTGATGCTAGTATGCTGTAGGTGGAATCGTTTCAACCTTTCAATTGTTTTTAATTCCAAAATCAAAGTCACGATTTTCATGTTTGAACCTTCGAAGTTTTTCCATAAAATTCATGATTGACGTTAAATGGCAATTTTTGTAAATTATTTTGTCTCATCAATAGAAAAAAACCTTCAGTTATATGCAAAATCATTAGAATTATTACTTAAAATCATCAGTTTTTAGTTCCTTTAATTTAAAAATTGTCTTTAACTACGTGACTGAAGAATAAAGTTTTGAAATATTTCACACATTTAATGAAAGTCGCAAATTTTTATAATCAACATTTTGGTGTTGATGTGAACTTTCTTTCTTCGTCGCAAGTTATTTCAATAAAACAAGCAACTAAATGCATGTTATTAGCTCGATGATTGGCACACATTCATGCTCACCAACAAACCAAACACTCACAGACGGTTCATTATGCAACATCTCTTTCTTTCCTTTTCACTCCAGAGCTGTGGTTTGTTAATTTTATTCATTAAAAAACGAAACATCAAACCAGAGACACTTTAATGAAATCCATTGAATACAGCGAGACATAACATAAAAAGTGATAAGTCAAACACTTCCCAAATCTAGTCATTTCAATTTAATTTAATGTTTTTCATTTGTTCAAATTCTTCTTTGATTTCAATTTGAGTCTTTAATTAATTTTATTTTATGTAATTTCCGTTTTTGTCGAATTGAAATTAAAAAACACTTTGAAGTGAATTTTGCAAATGATTTTTTGTTTTCATCTCTTATTGACCTTTTAAACTAATTTCATAAATTAATTTTCATGCCTTAAAGCGGAAACTTTCATATAAAAATTATTTTTCACAAAATTGCGTTGCGTTTTTTTTTTATTTCTTTATCATCGAAACAAGATTTTTTGCGCATAAATAAAATTGCAGAGTTACTTTCACTTTCTTTCGTCGCTCGATCGAGATCAATTTCTTCTCTCACATGAAATTAAATTTTTTTTTCTTCACGCAATTTGGAATTTTTCAAGTGCAAAATCGATTCACAAACTCCAACTGCGGATGTAGGAAAATAAAATTGTTTACTGCGGCAATTGCAGTTGAGTAACTTACATAAAATGAACATAAATTTGCCGGCTATTTGACGTCAAATCTCTTAATGACATTTTAGAGACAGTTTACAACTAGCAATCAGGTTATATCCAATAAATGTTTGTTGTTGTTTGACTTTCGATAAAATCATTCATTGAATTTGATTGCAAACATTTTTAATGCAAAAAAAGAAGTCAAAATGCGTTCACAAAATGCAAATTGTTCAATGAAAATCAAATTCGATTAACGAACAATTTAATAAATTCGGTTTTAAAAGCAAGTTTAGTTACACAAATTAAATTGGTTCAATGCAGTCAATCGGAAAAATTATGCTCCGCACCGTCGACGCAGATATTGGCTTTTGAAACTTGTGAAAGAGAAGCGATCGCGTAAAAATCTATCAATTACAACAATTTCATTAATTTTTTTTGTAACTTTTTGTTCAATGTTTGGAAAATTGCCTCAACATTGTTTACTCAATTACTTTTGTGTGTGAATTAATAAATCGACCCTAATAAGTTTTCTATTCATTCAATCGATTTACAAAAATTACGTTTTTTCATTATGAAATTTTAATTTTATGGCAGTAAACTTATGACTATAGACCGACAGACTTGGACAATAGACTTTTATGAAACGCATAAGTTTTCTTTCAGACAGGAAAAAGAAATAGGAAGTACAAAGTCGTGATTCCATCTGACTGATTAGTGATCGTGATTTCCTGTAATTTGCTTCAAGTTGTCCAGTTGCGATCAATTTCAGTTCCACTCTTTTTTAGAAATCAATTAAATTGCATATATTTACGAATCTTGTGATGTATATTTTACGCGTCTCGAATGATCGGTGGAGATAATTGATAAAACTGATAAGGGCACGTCTCGATCAAGTGGAGGAGATAATTGATAAAAGTGATGGACATTTATTGAGTAACAATCCATTTTTCACAAGATCTCACTTAGACTTTATTCGCATGTGATAGCGACGAATTTTAACTGAGCAAAATTAAGATCGCGATCGACCAACAACGAAAATTTTGCTGCGGTACATAAATTTCGATGTTTGGCTTTAGCTTTAGTAAAAATAATTTTTCTTTTTGTAAGTTTCTTGCTCGGAAACAGCGGAAATTCGATCGAAATTTATGGAAAATATTTTTTCTGAATTCATTTTAAAATTTCGAAGCAGCAAAATAAAAATTATCATGAAACACGCACTGGAAACAGAAATTGGGTTATGCAACACCATTTACGCATTGAATAAGCATAATTGGCAATTTTTGATCGCGCTTAATTTGCATCTTTAATTTTGTCCAGCCATCGCTTTTGACACAAATTTATGTTTTGACCGATTTTCTGCTTTGAACTTTTGTTTCGTAAAAACTTTAAAAATTTTAATTTTAGTTTTTCGAATCAAAATATTTCATTTCATTTTTTTTTTTTTTTTTCAATAAAGCGCAGTCATCAGGTCACATATGAATTAGTCTACAATTATTATCAGATTAACATTTTTTAATATTAATATTAACCTGAATGCATATCGAGCGGCAAATTGAAAGAAAGACACAAATCTGCAAATTGAAAATTAAAAAAAAATTAATCGTTTGAAGCCAGTTTGGAGGAGAAATTTCTCTCGTTTGGTCATCTATTACGAAATCTCAATTTTATTATTATTATTTTTTTTCTTTTTTGGTAAACTGTCGACCAGTTGTATAACTCGATGTGAACTCTATTTAAATTTTTCACTCGTTAATCGCTAATCACGAACCAAACAGCTGCGCTAGAATGACGGTTGACATTTCCACTTAATTAGTCAAAACATGAGCAAAATTTCCTCATCGGTTCTCATGTCCATTCAAAGCAATTTTCTAATTAGCAAAAAATCGCACAGCATGAAATAAAGTCAATTGGCAAAATATTGTCATAAATTTTCACAGTTTTTTTTTATTCGCGTGGAAAGAAAAATAAAATTTTTACACGTTTCGCTGGGAAAACAAATTGATCTGCTTCCAAAAGCAAAAAGTTTGTTGAAATGTATTAACGGCATTTATAGCTCGTAGCGTTAGATATTTTTATTTCTTATTTCAAGGCTATCATCTTTCGACTATGCGCTCGAACTGGATGTTAAGTGTGAGTCATTGTCGGAGCATTGCAATCGAAGTATTTTGAGGAAATTGAAATTGAATACATGAAGCGTGACTTAAGCCACCGAAGTTGTACAATACCGAAAATGGCTTTTGTTCGATTTATATGCCGGCAATAATTCTGTGAATGCGTAATGTTGATCATAACTGCTTTGACATCTCAATGCCGGAAACAAAAGGAAACTTCATTTACTAAAAAAAGGCGTGAGAAATTTTTACATTTTATGCCATTTTATAGCTCAAATTTTCAAACATATATTGCAACAATGGGCTTTAAGTGCTCTAAATTGGCTACTTAGAGAGAAGCGAAACATTAATTGGGTTAGCGAGTGAGAGATAGTAACAAAAATGAATGTAAATAACATATTAATCATTGGTTCCATCCAATGAATGAGAGAACCTTGAAACGAAACTGCCGGCATCGTGTTCTAAGGTGTGCTAATGTTGATCTCATTCAAATTCTTTCTCGCACCTAGCGCTTCGATATTTGTGGCAACCGTAAAATATTGCGCTTTAATGACATTTTAGAAATGAGGAAGTCAGAAATCGATCGAGTTTGATATTTGAAATTCTAGGCGAGTTCGATCAGCGGCAAGTATTGCACGCGATTGAATGTGAACAACTCGAGGATTGTTCTTAATCTTATAATGCAATCTGACATTCAAGGTCTTACAAACTGCACTACTCGGAGACAAGATTTTATAAGCTGCTTTCTAAGGAAATTTCTGAGACACTAACTAATCATTAAGCGACGTCTGATGCGAAAATTGCATGTACATTTTCTTTTTATAAAACTTGTTTACACAAAATTTATTCTTATTAATTGTCCAATTACTATCGATATTTAATTAGCCGGAATTGTTTAGCAATACAACTACAGCAACTTGACAAGAACGTCAAAATGATAATTAATATGTTCTTTTGTGTTATTTAATGCGAAATGCTAATAATTGGCAAGCTTAATTTGTGAGCTTACAAGCTTCAATCATCTCGATAAAGTCAATAAATATTTTTTTGTGCTACTTTGCTGACTAATAATTTTCTGCACCAATAAAGAATTCATTGCACAAGATTTTATTTTTGTTTGCTCGAGCACAGCTCGCAACAATTCATAAAATGTTCAATTCATTATTATTATTTTTGCCGCGAAAGATATATTTTACTATCGCGGGACCAACTTGATTGTGATATTTATGAAGTGGGATTTGTGCTGCAAGTTCGAAGTCAGCAAACAATTATTTCGATATTTCAAATAAAAATTTTGCAACAAAATTTTTTCTAGAAATTATAATTAATGGAGTGCAGTCTACACGAATGGCATAATAATAATGGCAATTGAAGCCTCCGTGAGGCAATTGGAGTGTTGTTGATATTTCATTCGAATGGCGATGAACTTTTATACATATGAAATTTATGTGTTTCGGCATCGTTAAGTGGGATGATTTCAACAACAATTGCCAATCGATGGCAAAGCATAAATCATGCACCGAACTTGAATAGCGTGAAATGCCTCATCGGCAATCGGTGGTTGCACATAAATCTATTCTGCAACATTTCCTTCATGAGCTTTCATTGGTTCAATATTTGAAAATGATCGCTTAATTGCTCTATTAGAGAGAATTGCCAATAAGTTGAAAATTGCATTTTAGTGACTGCATAATGACTTGCAGGCTGATCGATCGAAATGATTGTTACCGACATAAGTGGATTTAAACAACATGTAAAAATCTTATGATTATATTTAAGAATAATTGTAAGACGTTGATAAAGTCCGAGCAACTTTTCTTGTATTGGTATGCTTTACATGAAACATGCACTGATCGCATAAATAGATTCGTTAACTTCAGACCAAAATGTTCAATGTCGGCTAATTGCAAAACACTATAAAGCAATAAAAGCATAACAAAGCCGAACATTTGTTTGTTCATTTGTTCAACATTCGGTCTCGATGATTGTGCTCAGAATTTCAATTTTCTTCAATTGCATTAAATTTTATCATTCCGTAAAGGCGCTGAAGCCGAAAAAAAAAACACGAAATAGTTTCAGAAAGCAATCAATGTCGCGAACGATTGCGACACTTTTCAATTGATATACTCGGAATGGCAAATGGAGGTTGTGCAATCGATGACAATTCAATGGATGACACTGTGGAGCTTCAATAATGTCCCGAGCAAAAAGTAATCAAAAAAATTGGTTACTTATGTCACGAAATTTCAATTTAAAGACGTTGTTGCTGCTGCTGTGCTTACTGATGCTGCTGATGGAAGATGAACAACAATTTTGTCATCAGCTCATTAGCAAACAATTCATTTTATTTTGTTTCATTGCATAACGAAAACAGCTCAAAATCACACGATTTCATTTAAACAATGAGCAATGAGAGAGTTGCAAACTCACAAAATAAACAAAACTATGCAGTGATTACGATATCTGATTATTTTTGACCCCCCCCCCAAATATGTGTGTCGTTTAGATCTTAAAATGTCACTTGACCATTTAAACAATTTTTTTACGAATTAATTTCAAAATGTTTGACAAAAGAATTTCCAAATTTCTTCGAAACCTAAAAAAATGCAAATTTCAAATTATTTTTGTTTGTAATTTGTTGAATATTTTCACTCTCAATTGAATTGTCAACAAACATCAAGTTTCTAAGTTTCACGCAAATTCAGCAAGTGATTGATGCTTCATTAATTTCTTTATGAAAAAAATTCACGACTTACAAATTTTCCTAAACAAACAACAAAAAAAAAAGATGTAAAAAGTTGTGAAATTTAACAAATTTGCGAAACATACTTTGAAGGTTTCAATTGTGAATTTTTGAATGGAACAAGCGAAAATGGGCGAAGTCGAATGATATATTTTAGAAGGCAAAATAAAAAAAAAATGTTTGGTTGAGAAATTGGAATCGGAATCGATGATTGTTTGTTGTTGTTTGCAGTTTCTAATACTTTTGAAGGCAAAATGATGAAATTTTCATCGCGCCTTTCAGTCAGTCATTTTTGTGCATGTTTAAGCTGGTGAATAAATTTCATTTAATTAATTTTTTCTTAAATGTTTTCTGAGAATTTCGAGAGAAATAAAATTGCAAAAAATTCATGTTTCATGTCAATCTTAAATTTTTGATATGGAAAATTTTTGCAAGTTTCTTTGGTTTGTAAGATTTATAAAATGGAAATGTCTTCAAACTGCGGTAAGGCGAAGTGAAATAAACCAACCGCTTAGAACGCGATTAAAAGAGCGTTTAAAGGCGATTAAATATTCTTGTGATATTTCATAATTCGTCACTTAACAGCTTTAAGTAAAAGCAAACAAGCTTTTAAGTTGCAACAGCGATGTTGACCTTGTAGGTTGAACCAGAAAACATGAAAAAAGCGGAAAAAACATTGGCGATTTCTTAAGCAAACTTAAAGTAAAGCGTACAAGTCCATGAGATAAGTCGTCGAAGTTTATTTTGCATATCGATTCAACTTGACAATTTTATGCACTGCTTTTGTGGACTCGGAAGTTGATTTCGATCTTAAATTACAAAAATATTTTGCAATCACAATTTTTTTATTGAAAACTAATGCAAAACCGCAATCGGATAAAAATGCTCGAAACAATTCAAAATCGCTGATTGGGTTCATAAAACTTAAAAAGAACAAGCCTTTAATTCCGCAGCCTTTAATTAAACAAAAACCAATTGTGCAAAATTCATTCAAAGGAAATTTTCTTGATCGCAATACAAAAAACTTTATAATGATTTTTAATTGTATTAATTTTTCTTTCGCATTTCAAATCAATTTAAAATATATATAAGAAAAAATCAATAAAAAATTTCTAACATTTTTATTGTTTCAAAAATCTTCGATCCAGAAAACTTCAATGAATATTTGAATCAGCTTCAGATGCGAAACTTATTAAAAGAATGACTGCTTTAGTAGTTTACTTAGACAAGTAAAGTATACAAACACACAACGAGACAGACAAACAATTAACAAATTTCTTCTTCACGACTTTCTCATGTTGCTTTAAGCAAACAATTTGTGAACTAGTGACAATATTAAACGTGTTTAAAATTACACAAATATTTGAGTTGCCGTTTTATTTTTTATTTGCAGCATTAACCTTGGCATTGAATTCTCTTAAATGGAGTAATTCTTTTAGTTCTATTTTCAATATTTGCATTATTTGATTTACCGTAAAAATCAATTCATCAATTTTCATATTTTGAAAAGAAAGTCTTCAATTAGCTTAAGAAACGAGATTATGCAATCTAAAGATGATAATATAAAAGGAAATTATATAAGAAATTGCTTCAAATTCACTTCACAAAACAGTTTACAAATATAGCAGTGCAAAAAAGAAAGAAATCAATGGGAGGCATTTCAATCAGACCTCATTTTATGTTGAGCCATAAAATTTGCATTTAATTACCATTCAATTATTCCATTCAATTCAATTGCTTTTTTCTTCTCTTCCTCAGCATGAGGTGTCTTATTGCAAATTCATTTACTTAAAGCATGTTAAAGATTGCGACTCTTTTGAACTTTCTCTCTCTCTCTCTGGCTTTGATTGCCACAAAATAATTTTGAGAATTTGAGATGAATCGAATAGGGTTTCTGACCACGATACGCACCGTCTTAGTGCCTCAGTTGCCAGTTCTATAAACTTCAAGTTAAAATTTCTAACCTCCAAATGAGCCTTATAATAATGATTTTTGATATCTTGTTCCGAGTTTTTTTGGATCATCAATTAGAAAACATCTCAAATTAATTATTATAACTTCCTTTCGAATTCAATTGATTGGTTTTTCAGAAAATTAATCACATTGAGAATATAATAATAATATATATATAATAATTGACAAAACAAATATCCAACAACATTTTTGGCAATTATTAGTTTTATATCATTAAATTTCGAAGTTATCAATTCATAAATATTTGAGCTTTTTTCTTTATAAAGTGAAAAAAATTAATAAAATAATAATCCCAGGACACGTTAGAGATCGCTTTATAGAATTCTTTTGACTTCTTTATTTTTTGAAATTTTTCGGTTATCAGTGCATCATTTATAAAAGATCTGACAACCTTAGATGTTCTATTCAGAATTTTGAAGAATGCGTAACCAGATAATTTAAAGTTTCTTGTGAATTTAAGCTCTTGAGAATTTCAGTTAAAATTAATTCAGCAATAGGGAATTCCGCTAAACTTCTTTATAATAAGTTCTTTCAGGTTTCTGAAGAATTCCAAATTGGACAATCAAATGTTCTATCAGTAATTTCGGCACAACTTTAGGCGAATCGTAAACAAAATATTCTTATTCATGATACATTTCGGTAATTGCTTTCTTTCTGTGAAACTCAATGAGTTTTCATTCCTTTCATTTTGATTTACGTTTTCCGCAAATTCAATTGGATATTTATGTTCAAGTTGGATATTAATTTTCTTGATTAATTCTTCTGCGATTTTATCTCATTTGCCTCATGTTCTTCAGAGAAAAATTTAATTTTTGTTCAAAATCTTATAAAATTTTTTGGAAATGTCTTTTATCTTCATCCGATACTGAATTTGTAGTGGCTTAATATTAATTGCATGCTTCAAAAGTTCACAGACTCAAATTATTTTATTTTAATTTATTTTTATTTCGTTTCATTGAGCATTTGTGTCATGCAACTTATTAAGAATTAGCGTGAAATCGTGTCTCTGTCAAAGTTGTAAATTTGTCCTTCATCTAAATTGTTCATCTTGCACTTAATTTATGCTAAATCTATGTTGACACTTTTTTATATTGTATTTAGTTTCGCATAAAGTTAAAATTATATTTGGTTAATTTTTGCATTTGTCATAAGCAATCTCTCAGCACAAGTCTCTTTTTTTATTAAAATTTCAATGCTGTTAACTATTGAGCATGAATTTATGTCAACGTGACTGCTAATGTGACAAACTCAATGTTTTTAAATTTTCCACATTTAGACGCTTCATTAGCATCATAAGTTGCAGATCGTGACTAATTGAAATGAAGAACATTAAAATAAAATATTCGTGCTATGCTATGCTAGAGCGGTTATTTGCGAAATAAATTCTGCTGTAATTTCCATCATGGAGCATTGTTATCAGCGGTAAAATATCCCAGTGTATTATATCATTAAGTGGTTTTGCAAAAATTTGTGAATCGGTTTTGGAAGGAAGGATACGACTAAGGATGCGACTGTCAATCAATCGATGGAATCAAATTAACACGCACAATTCTTCATGATCAAACTAAAAGCCGTAAGGTTCAATAAACGCTTCGCTAAGAAATTCATTGCATTTCGCACAAAGGTCTCCGACCGTGAAAATTACTCAATTTTTTCTAAAAATTGCCTCAAGTTACTCATAAACTTCAATTTTACAAGTGCGCGCTGCTATTTATGGCTATTTGCTACTGCAGGAAAAAGAATATGTTGTGTCTCGTGGCTGGTGTATTGACCTAATAATTTGCACAATTTAAAAGAAATAATACATTTATGACTTATGATTAATCACATTGCAATATAAAAAATGGTTAAAATTAAAATTTTCAACATGAGAAAAATAAAAGTTCGCAGATCGCGTTACAGTAATTTGCAGCATTAACATATATCGATAGTTAAGGCACAACACTTGCATGTTTTCCTATATTTTGTTGAGATCATGAATCATAAACCTACATGAATTTCTGTCATAAATTTCAGCCGCCATCATCAGTTTAAATCAGTTAACATTCATCGAATTTCCTCGGTGATGACGAAACAGCGGCATGATGTCTTCTTTCAATTTATTGCGCAATTCTGCACAAGTCATGTAGGCACTATTAATCATGCTCATTGATTACAATTACCGGCTTTTAAAAACCAATTTATATTTAAGTCTTCATTACAGAAGCTGCCTCTTGATACGATCTACTAATGCGAAACAAAAATCCTTTCTCAATCTCAAGTCAAAGCAAAGCTTGGCATAGTGATTCGGCTCAGCGATTAAATAATCACAATTGATTTAAATCTTTATCTTACTTTACTGACACCATAAAAGTTATAACTTTGCATAATTTTCTTTCTTGAGAGAAATTGAAATATCAAAAATGGCCATAAATTGACGTTCAAACTGAAGCAATTAAAAGAAAGTTAACATGCAAATAAAATTGCTTAATAAGTAGCAATAAACGGTAGCTTTATCTGTTTAGATATTTATCGCGTTACATAGGTTTGAATTGGTCTAAGTTTTTCCATAGCTGTGCCACGCAATAGCAGCGGCATTTGTATCAATTGAAATTGTATTATGATTAATTTTTACCCGCGCTTCGACTTTGAGTCAATTCACTAAATCGATAACTCATTGAGAGGTTCAACATAAAGAAATAACTAACAATTGTCGGCTATTGAGTTTCGCAGCGCTGACTAAGAATTATGACAAGCTGAGGTTATGTTCTCAAGAGTTAATTGATACATTAATTGCTAATGATTTCAATTTGTTTTGATTTGCAATAATTCAAACTACAAATTACTTTGACAGATTCGATTGGTGTAACGAAGGCGAGCGATATTCAATTCCCAACGCAAGATTGTAGAACACAAAAAGCGAGCCAAGCAATAATTTATTCTGACATGCGTGCTTTAGCCAACTGGAAGTGACAATTTGTAATGCAAGAAGAATATCACACAATATTTCAGCCGCTAAAAGAGCGCTTTATATTTATTAACATATACTTTATAAAATAATTTTGCAAATCCCAATAATAATCAAACTGAGGACATTCACGAACGTGTATTATCAATAACTACTATCAATAAAATGAAATTTCATTCTGAAATTTGAGACTCGCATAAATATTTAAAGCATTCAAATATTTTAAGAAGTTTTGTAATTTTTTTTCGTCATTGAATTAATTTTTTTTTATTGCGATCAAGAAAATTTCCTTTGAATGAATTTTGCACAATTGGTTTTTGTTTAATTAAAGGCTGCGGAATTAAAGGCTTGTTCTTTTTAAGTTTTATGAACCCAATCAGCGATTTTGAATTGTTTCGAGCATTTTTATCCGATTGCGGTTTTGCATTAGTTTTCAATAAAAAAATTGTGATTGCAAAATATTTTTGTAATTTAAGATCGAAATCAACTTCCGAGTCCACAAAAGCAGTGCATAAAATTGTCAAGTTGAATCGATATGCAAAATAAACTTCGACGACTTATCTCATGGACTTGTACGCTTTACTTTAAGTTTGCTTAAGAAATCGCCAATGTTTTTTCCGCTTTTTTCATGTTTTCTGGTTCAACCTACAAGGTCAACATCGCTGCTGCAATTTAAAAGCTTGTTTGCTTTTACTTAAAGCTGTTAAGTGACGAATTATGAAATATCACAAGAATATTTAATCGCCTTTAAACGCTCTTTTAATCGCGTTCTAAGCGGTTGGTTTATTTCACTTCGCCTTACCGCAGTTTGAAGACATTTCCATTTTATAAATCTTACAAACCAAAGAAACTTGCAATAATTTTCCATATCAAAAATTTAAGATTGACATGAAACATGAATTTTTTGCAATTTTATTTCTCTCGAAATTCTCAGAAAACATTTAAGAAAAAATTAATTAAATGAAATTTATTCACCAGCTTAAACATGCACAAAAATGACTGACTGAAAGGCGCGATGAAAATTTCATCATTTTGCCTTCAAAAGTATTAGAAACTGCAAACAACAACAAACAATCATCGATTCCGATTCCAATTTCTCAACCAAACATTTTTTTTTTTATTTTGCCTTCTAAAATATATCATTCGACTTCGCCCATTTTCGCTTGTTCCATTCAAAAATTCACAATTGAAACCTTCAAAGTATGTTTCGCAAATTTGTTAAATTTCACAACTTTTTACATCTTTTTTTTTTGTTGTTTGTTTAGGAAAATTTGTAAGTCGTGAATTTTTTTCATAAAGAAATTAATGAAGCATCAATCACTTGCTGAATTTGCGTGAAACTTAGAAACTTGATGTTTGTTGACAATTCAATTGAGAGTGAAAATATTCAAATATTTAAAAATAAATTGCAAACAAAATTTTTGTTTATTTTGCGAGTTTGAAATTGCACAATTTTGAATTATTTCCCAACTTTGTACCAGCAGCTCAGAAGACTTATTCTTTCAAATCAAGTTGCAGAACAGCAATTGGTTCACTAGATTTTGGATTATTTTTATATAATGACCAAGTTTTCTTTTTAAAATCAAAAATTCCAACACAAATTGTTTTCGGACCTATGTCCGTGCATCTGAATATCCAATGCTCGTCATGGCTTGTGTCACCCAACATCTTAAGAACATCTTCCTTGCATTTCGGAACTGGAAAATTCTGAAGCGTCTTATAACGCTCTTTGGTTGCAATCATATAAGAATGTTGATCTTCGGTGATTTTTAATCTTAGAAAATTATTGCAGTGAATGAATGTTTCATTCGCTTTAACATCTTTAATGTCCAAATTTGATTCATCCTTCAATCCCGGACCCATTTCGATATTGTAAAATTTCGTTCGGTTATTTTCATTAATAAAAGCAAAGTTAATCGAACAAGCATCGGCAGCTCCAACACCGGAATCCTTAACAATCTGAATAACTTCTTCATAATTTCCTGCCGCCATTAAAGCTCTGGCTATAAAATGACGTGCTGTAAGAATATCATCAAATTATTATTCGGATTTTTAAATCATTAATTTTAACTTCTTACGTGTCTTGCCAGTCAAAAGCTTTTCGGCAACTAATGTATTAATTGTGACTCTGAAATAGGAATTTGATGAACTAAATCTATCAGTAAATTCTTCTTACATTAATCCATGATGATTGTAACTCATTGTGTAGCCACCTAAATGTCCCGGATAGCATAGAGATGAAAATTTCTCTTCTTTCACTTTATAAATGCCTTGAGGTGTTTCTGTAATAATATGAGCAGACACAATATAAAATGTATTTAAACATTCTGCCGCTGCATCTTCTGTATGTCCGAGAATATTGTCGTCAATTCCATCAATATAAATAGTCGAACATCCAGTTGGCTCAAAATCAGTTTTCGTTTGTTTTACAACATTCGCTAAAATATCATCGAAATGGAATAACAGCAATTTGTGAAAGTCAACATTTGCGCCATCGGCAATTCCTTCAATCTCTTTTATGTATTGCGGAAATCGTTCATTCACAACTTTCAAAGTCTCATCGTAAACCTTTTTTCCTTCTTGAGTGTTATAAACAGGAAGGAAATGTTTGTTCAACAGTGATGATGATGCAATGAACTCCTGAATTGATGATGCAAATGTGTGACCCTAAATTCATCAAAATCATGAATTAACTGTTATAAGTATCAAAATGATAAGTAATTTAATATTTTCTTACAACGCTAAAACCACATTCATAGTGTGTGCCACGAACATAAACAATCGGAATCACTTGTAGGCGTTTGCCGCTATCAGTTAACTGTTCACTTGAAGTCATATCAGTCAAAATAATTTACAAACCTCTCGTCACAAACGTCTGTCGCGAATGAGAAACGAAAAGTGAATGACGAAAATTAAACAAAATTGAATTTTTAAATATAATAAATCTCACAAATGGTGAATTTCATTCATTTAAAACTCATTTTAATATCAATTAATAAACATTGAATTATGTATGTACAGTAAAGTTTAATTTATTTTTGCTCTTCTAACATTTGATGCAGATAAGAATTTTCATCTTTCGCCAATTGATTGAAGTTACCAACTTCAACCAAATTTCCATCCTTTATCATTAGAATTCGGTCGGTATTTTGCAATCCATAAAGGCGATGTGCAATAATAAAAACTGTTGATGTCTTAAAGGCATGCCGGAGGACAATTTGAATTGCTAGCTCCGATTCATTGTCCAGGTTTGCTGTTCCTTCATCTATTAAAATTATCTATTGGATGAAATCGATTAATCTTCAATTTAACAAAAGCAAAGCTTCGATAATTACCTTGGCACTTTTTAAAAGGCATCGAGTCAAGCATAGCAATTGCTTCTGGCCTGCTGACAGGTTGGATCCACCCGATTCAATTCTCCCATACAATCCTCCTAAACTTTGCACAAGTGGACTTGATAAGCAATGAGTGATTGCATTCCATATCTCACTATCCAAGTACAATGATCGTGGATCCAAATTATCTCGAACAGTTCCTGACCATAGAAATGGTTCCTGCGCTACGCTCGCAACACGATTTCGAAGAACATTTAAAGGCAATGCTTTGATATTCACATTATCAATAATAATGTCACCTTTTGTTATCTCAGAAACTCGCAATAAAGCATTAACTATGGATGTCTTTCCAGCTCCTGTTCTGCCGCAAATTCCAATTCTCTCGTATGATGTGCTTTCAAATGAAATTCCATTCAATGCTGGAGCAAGATGCTGTCGATAGCACATATAGACATTTTTGAATCTCACGACACCTTGAAATGGCCATCCAAATGGTGGATCAATTGTTCCATCCGCATTTGGTTCCGGCGGCAAATCTAAATATTCTCCGACACGCTCAACTGCAATCATTTCTTGTTCAGTCTCTGAGAAGGCATTCAACACACCACCAAGTAATCCACTAACTGACAAAGCATACGAAATCGCTAATCCAACCATTCCTGGTGCAGAAGAGTGAGCTGACGTTATGGCTGTACAGATTCCAGCTCCGCCTACAAGAATAGCGCCAAGCAGTTGTAGTCTTAATGCAAGCCAACAAGAAGCAGCTGATGCTGATATTTGTGAACGAATACTTTGCTCTAATTTATGACTAAATTCTTCTTTAAATCTCATCGCAGCACGCATTGCACGAATGGTCGTTAAACCTTGCAGTGTCTCAGTAAAATGTGCATATAGTGGAGAAAGTGCATTGCTGGCTAATCTCTTTATGTCTCTGGAAGCGTTTCTATATTTTGATTGAAGATTTAAATAAATTGGACACATTGGCAGGATAACAATCGCTAACCACGGCAATGCATACAAGCTAATGCCAATCGAACCGAGAAGCCCAAAAAGTTGTGCAAGCAAAATGTTGAGAATGAATGGAAGAGAATCATCGATTGTGTAGGTGTCGGATGAGAATCGATTTAAAATTCTTCCCAGTGGAGTGACGTCAAAGAATTGCAATTTAGTTGAAAAAACGCTATTGAGTAGTTTCTCATGAACGATTTTAGCGGCTTTTAATCCGGCATATGCAAATATAAACGATCTAATAAACGTTATTATTGAATTTACAAAAGCTAGCGCTGCATATGCTTCCATATAGAAATTTGTATCCAATGTCTCGTTAGTGATTTTTGTTAAATTTTCTGGTGCAATTGTTTGAGCACTAACCCAATTAGCGAGCCATCCATCAGTTAAATTCCTCGAGGCTTGCATGAGAATAACGGATAACAAAACAAAGAATCCAAGCGGTCCTCCCATTGCCTTCAGGTAACATGCAATGACGGATATTTTCACATTTCCTGATTCTTTCGTTTCTTCCATCAAGCAGCTGTCGATTGAAATTCGATCATCGCTATTCGGTGGTGTCGGCGTTCGTCGTGGCAATGACGGGAAATCGATTTCATCATCACTAAAATCAGATTCATCATAACGATAGCCTTCAATGCATGAAACATTGCCATTTTCAATATTTATTATTTGATTTGCATGATCCAGAAGAGTTTTGTTTTGTGTTACAATAATTCTTGTCTTTTTTGATAGAAATCCCAAGATACAATTTTTGATGATGTATGATGCTACATGAGCGTCTAATGCTGATAAAATATCATCTAATATATAGAATGATTTGTTTTGATATAGCGCACGTGCCAATGAAACTCTTACACGTTGGCCACCTGATAAAGTTCTTCCGTTCTCACCAATACCAACACTATGACCACCAAGCTTATCAATATCTTCGCGTAATGCACAACAATCAATAACATTTTGATAACGCGTTTCATCATAAACTGCTCCCCAAATAATATTTTCACGGATTGTGCCTCTTTGCAGCCATGTCGTTTGCGACACGTATCCAAAACCAGTATTTAAATCATTCACTGCAATTTCTCCTTTTAGCTTTTTCATATTTCCCAATATAGCATTTATCAGTGCCGATTTTCCTGAGCCAGTTGAACTATCGATGCATATTAGCTCACCATTTGAGATTTCTATATTCACATTCTCAAGTATAAAATCCTTAACTTCATCAATATTAAGACGTTCACCACTTTTATCACGTTCATGCTCATAGGAAAATTTACCACCTTTGATCCTTAGAACCACTGAATGTTCATGTTCACCCGAAATTGTATTCACATTTCGTACAACCGGTGAATAGTATTTCGAAAAATCAACGTTTCCCAAATCAATCAGTTCTTGAACTCTTTTTAATGAAACCCATGCTTCTGCTAAACCATTCAGTACCCATGGAAAAGCATTGAGTGGTCCAATCAGTAGATTCAGCAACGCAACAGATGTAAACACAACTGAAGCTGTGAGTGGTTGTCCAAGTAAGTACATTCCACCAAATGTAAGAAGACACATCATTGGTGATGTTGTTGCCCAAAAATAAACGCACCTGAATGGAAATTGTTGCAATTAATAAAGGTATCAAATTAAGAAATGAAAATTATTTGTTTTACCATGCATCCAAATACTTTCGCTTCGTCAGATAAACTAATTCTTCCTTTCTCAGCTCCTCAATTCGAGTGGTGAAAATATCTTCTAGCGCTTGAAGTTTCACTTGCTTCGCACCCGAAAGTGCTTCAGTTGTTAGTTGAACTCTTTTATCTTTTGCTGACATCAAAAACTCAGATAAAGTTCCAATTTTCTTGCAAATGTATCGATTAATAGGAATTAAAAGAACCGCGAAAATAACGCCAGATATGAAAGCCACTCCTAGTTGTGTGTACAGCAAATATAGAGTTGTGAATAGTTGGAATGGAATCGACCAGAAACTATGAAATGAGATGCATGAATTGACGATTCGATCTGTATCCGTTGACATTAAATTCAAAATTTCTGGCTTCGAATCTTGTAGTTGTTTGGCATCCAGTCCTTTCTTGTAAATAGCTGACACTAGACTGGTTCGCATTTTCATTGAAATTATAGAAATCTTCCAGTTGAAATGAACACCAGCAACGGCTGATATTAATGTTGATGCAAATAATCCCGCAGCATACCAGTAAGCGGTATTTGATTTTTCCTTCTCATCCATACCAGTTCGTAAAAGTCCCCCAAGAAGTAAAGGACCAGCAAAGCTTGATAAATCAGAAAATAATCTCAAAAATCCAATGGCGTAAAATTGAAACCCAAATGATTTATGTAAAGCTTTAAAAAGAGATCGAGTATTGCAGATGTTTGTGTGAAAACTATCAGATAATCTTTTAATATTGAGAAATTCTGGCAAATCAAACAGATCATCATTTTTCCGCAACATTCCAAGAACACCCTTTTCAATCAGTGGAGTGACCCAGTGAAAGAACATTCTACTAAAAATATTATGTCCATCTTGAGCTGCGCCCAAAATATAGACATCTTCCGCATTCTCGTTATCTGAGAGTCGATAGTAGCTGTTGATTAATGCATCGCGTTCACGATTTCTTTCTCTTAGAACTATCTGTGATTTTCCACTAGGCAATAATGTTAAACCGTATGTGATATTAAGGAGCATGTGTGTCAGTGCCCAAGGCCAATTATTGTGTTTAAAACTCGTCTCGAACCATACTATGGATAACGAGAGAGCAGCTGACCAGATGACTAATAGTAGCAGAGGACCTCGATGACTTAATTTACCGGCTTTACGATAAGAAACTACGATTCCTAAATACCAAACACATAGAGATTAGCTCTATATCGGCAAATTTTATTTAAATGACTCACCAAAATGAACACTCCATCCCAGAAATTCGACGCAAGTCGCGAGCACATCAGCCGGCCACACTTTCACGACGTCTTGATGAATGGTATCGTATAATTTGGCAGGAGATATGATCGCTAACAAGAACACAGTCACGGCTCTTACATTAAGACATATTAATTGGGTTCGATTTCTAACAATACAATTTGTTATTTGGCCACAATAATATGCCGAAAATATGGCAATCAGCGAAAAAACAGGAACTTGAAGACAAATCTTTTGAAAACAAAGAGCCAATGTGGAATTGCTTGTTGAAATTTTTAATCCCGTCTCACAGAACTCATCCCATTTCCAATTGAACCCATCATTTGCCATTTTTTCAATCAGGCGTCAGGAGATAAAAAAGAAATATTCTTATCAAGCTTAATTCGACTGGTGATTCACATACGGAAAAAGCTCATCACATTGTCACATTGATTGCGTTTTTAATTTCACTTTTAATTGTTTATCTAATGTTTTTTTATCACTTTGGTTCCTCTTCTTAGTTTTCTTTTTAACTGATAGCTGTTTTCTTTGAACTTTCTTTATACAGCAATCAGAAATTTTTTGGCAAGCAAAATAAAAAACGTAAACAAAGCGAAGTTTCAAGCCCCGCTAGAATTCGAAAATTTAAGCGAAGGGAATAACAGTGGCTTTATTCAAAAGTCTTCTGGGACTGCAACAGAACTGGTGGATTATGATATTTATGATATTTATGATATTACTGAAATAAGAGTAATGCATGTCTTCCATCCTAAATGCAAAAAAAATGCAGTTCTAAATAAAATAAATCTTGTCGGTTTTATACGAAAACTTGTTGCCGTTATTTCGAATGATTTAATCCAGGTTCAATTTAAACATGGCTTTCTCACTAAGGAAGTAAACATTTATATATTGCTCTGCTGAAATTAAATTTTCTCGTGGACCGATCTAAGGAAGAAACTTTTTAGCGGGAGACTTTTTTAATCCCAACATTGATAATGAGAAATGAGATGATCAATGATAAAAATATCTAAATAAAAGAAATTTATATTATTGATTAACATTTTCCTTTGCATTCACTTTATTATAATTTCTTTATCTTTTTTTTATACACTTAAAAAGGAAGCAAAAACAACTCAATTGAAGTTTCTAATATAATTTTTTTTCTGTGACTAATTTGAATTATTTTAATTATATTAATTATCTTCGCCAATTATGGTTGCGCAATGAAAACATTTCTTTTTATATTCACTCGGTTAATTTTTATTTACAAACTTTTTTTTCTGAATCGTTCTGATGGCAAAATAATTTAAAAAAAAATTTATAGTTGAACATCAGCTAGAATCAACAAAGGTCTTTCTTGATCGGTAGTTTTTTAAGGTAGGATAATGCCTGGAATGCGATGTCGTATGTTTTAAACAAATTGGAAAGACATAAATAAAGTTGTGTGGTTTAGGGCCATCACAAAACGGATGAATGAAATAGGAAGAAAAAAAATTAATATTTTTGGGTGGATGCGATTAAATATTAATTTGCTGATTAACTTTCAACGATTAACAGCGACAATTTCGAAACATACTTTTTTATACTTTAATTAGCGTTTCTTTAATGATGAATGAATAGAGCCACCATGATGGATGTCATAGCCCGAAATTTGCTTTGTTTTGTGCCATCTCAAAAAAATGGATTATTTAAAATAAGTAAACAACTTTAGATTTTCGCTTCCACCATGTCAACATTGAGTTTGTAAAACACATATGGAAAGTATTCTGATTGACCAAATCCAAGACCGGGAATGTCCACATTCTGCAAATAAATTACAAAATAATTATTATCAATGATTAAACAAGTGCTAATTAAGCTTACATCGGCATTAACCGTTGAAGACGATGCTGAGCCATCAAGATGCCCATAAAGTTGATTAAGAACATCACGTAAACGCTTCTGGTTCTTTTTGTTCGGATGGATCAGAATAGCTTGGAAATTGACCGGCAGACCGTATCTGGACATAATAAATGTCGATAAGCAATGAATTAAATACCAAGACCGTAAAAACTTACCTAAGCACCGACTCGACGAAAACTCGAAGGGCCTTCACATGAACCCACGCACAGAAACATTCACTAAAATTCACTTTCAGCCATCGAACGAGTGGACCCTAAAAAAATGTTAAACCAACTTATCTCCACTTCACTAAAAAAATTCACTCAGTGACTTACGAATTGCTTCTTCTTATCCGTCACCAATTTGGTGATTTCGTTTTTTCCGGCTGCCAATTCTTCCTCATTGTAGGTGAATTCACGAACGACAAATTTCTTCTCACGTGCATGCAGCTTAAATTCATCAGCGACCTTCTTGAACAAAGTGACATTATAAAGACCAAAGTCCTGATCTTCTGTGATCAATTGCGATGAGCGTGGAACAATCATGTCGGTAAGCTTCTCATATCCAGCGGTCCAATCACGGAACATGACTCTAGAAAAAAAAAGATAATGATTTGACATGTTGCTATTACCTCACCATCGTGATTTAAGATAACTCACTTTGGAACGATGACCAGCAAAGTTGTCAAATATTCAGAGTCCAAAATGAAATGTTCTTTCTTTACCAAATCGGCAAGATTACGCGTCAACAAACTGCCACTAGAAATTGCACAACGATTAAATAAAAAGCTTCGATTTTCAAACATTTATCAACTAACGTTTGTTTCTTTTCCAAGTTTTGCAAATTGCCCTTCAAGCTGTTGTAGGCTTGCGATTTTGTTTTCAAATCAGCATCAATTTGTCCGACCTGCTTCGAGATGATATCGGCAATATTGCGAAGCGATTGCTTGATAGGATATTTAGCCATGTCCCATTGGAAACGGGTAATGTACTGCGACAAATCGGCTAAAAAAGTTATAATGATTTATGTAAGTAAGCTTAAGCGATTGGGACGGACTTTAAGAAATCAACTCACTGTTGTTCGCCAGCAAATTTTCAATCAACTTGTCGCGTTGATCTTCCAATACATCACCGAGATATACTGCGACTTTACGGGTAATTGATTCAACATAAGCATCTAGCTTTCCCAAATCATCCGACAATCCAACCAGCTGATCTAATGTACCGACTTTCAAGTCAGGAATATGAAACTTGAAGTTCTCGCACAAATTATTTTGCTTGCTTGTGACATTGTTCATTGTTTCCCATGTTTGCTGGCAGGTCTTGTCGCCTGGTGCTGATATCAACCAATACTCGGACATGATGGACAGTGATGTGAAACTTAATGGATCTAAAATTAGAGAGTTGAAAGAATTGATTGGTATTGCTGGGTCACATGATGACAATAGATTCTAATGCACAGTGATGATTCCTTCCGTTTATATTCACTGATAAATGCTATGAACTTTAGATGTTTATGAATAGAAAAACATCTTGAAATAGTCATCCTTATGTAAATTCGTCATCCTGTGTCCTTTTGCGCAATGATAACAAAAAAAGGAAAAAGTGTCTACAGACATCCAGAGATATTTTATCTATGTTCCAATTGCCTAGACCTGTCAGTAGGCACCATTGTCATTACAAGACAGAGAGGCTGGAGTCTTTTAATCAGATAATGGATGGCAATCCATTAAAATTATGTTTTCAATTTTTCCAAATCATATTTTATCGATTTTCTGTCTTGTTTGTGGCAAACTTACGCGATTAGCTGATGGATGAGATATTGGCGGAGCACGAGAATTTGGGATTACGTCCAAATGTATTAATTTTCCCCGGATATTCGCTGAAAATCCAAAGAAAAGTTATTTGCACTCGAAGAAATATTTTTCTATCCTCGTGACCCGATTTGTCTAAAAATGATGTCTCATTTGAAATTTAGGGGACGGAGTGTAGCCCAATAAACTCTATTTTGCATGACGGAATTTATAAAATTGTTCTCCTATCAAAGTATTGCCAGAGAAAAATATAGCACGAATATATTTTGCAATAGTATGCTAAGACCCCGTTGATTTTATACCTATTTAATATATAATTGCAAAACACAATTTTTTTTAAAAAGAAGTAAAATTCGAGTAAAACAACAAATAAAAAAAAAAAAAAAACAAAGAATTATTCTGGTTCGGATATTTATTTCATAATTCCATGATACCTGCTAAGTCCTTAAACCCGGTTCGTTTATCAAGACAACGTACCAAGGCAGTATATTTAGTAAAATTGCAATTTACATATTGCCCGTTTGCTTACATTGTGTAAAAATATATTCTCAGCAAATTTAAGTAAACAAATGAGCTCTTCTAATATGAGTAGCAATGACAATTGGCGAGGAACCTCGCTGGAAGATATGTTCGGCGAACTTGCACCATTTGACAAGAACGTTCGTAAAATTGCAGAATTGTGATATTTCATGATTTTAACTAAGTACTTCTGATTTCTGTTTCAGCAGGGACCACCCATAATGGCTGACGATAATTCCCATACAATATTGTTTGAACTACCATTGCCTGAAGATGAACATATCTACCCAGTGCCAAGAGCTGGCTGTAATGATGAAAGTGCAACATTCGTCCGGTTACCGACTACTGGAACCTACGAGGAAATTGATGAAGATGGTGGCAAACATACTAAACAGAGATGGAACCTAATAGTAGAGTCCTTGAATAAACCAATCAAAAGCAGCAAAGAGCTTGAAAATGCTATAAAATCATACAACAATAAATTTGCGTCTAGCTGGAAGTTTAATGCACTACATGAGCTCTTTCAGGATAACTTTTTGGAGGAAGATACAGAATTTTTCTTTGATAACGTTATGCCAAAGATTATCAGTTTGGCACTCAGCTTGCCAGCGCTTATCAAGGCCCCAATACCGTTCCTTAAATCAAAGACGAATCATTCAATATCTCTATCACAACAACAAGCTGCATGTATCTTAGCGAATGCTTTCCTCTGTACATTCCCAGGTAGAAATGGCAATCGAGATGGATCAAATTCAAATTTATCGGAAATCAACTTCAGTCGACTATTCAATTCGGATGGAAATCAAATTGTAGAAAAAATCAAATGTATCTGTAATTATTTTAAACGTGTTTGTCATATCAAAATGCCATCTGGAGTTCTTACTTTCAAAAGACGTTATATTGAGGAAACGGATATGATCAATTGGTCTGAATCAGAGCTCAAGTTGTCATCAATTAAACTGCATGTCTCATCAGTCGGAACAATTGAAAGTCACGGTGATGGAATGCTACAAGTTGATTTTGCTAATAAGCGTCTCGGCGGTGGAGTCCTAGGATGGGGCTGCGTGCAAGAAGAAATTCGCTTTGTCATAAATCCCGAACTTATTGTTGGAATGCTCTTCTGTGAGTCGATGGGGGCTGAGGAAGCCATTTTGATGATTGGTTGTGAACAGTTCAACAATTATCAAGGTTACTCAAGGAGCTTTGTCTGGAGTGGAAACTTCAATGATACAACACCACGTGATGACTTCCGCCGCAAGATGATTTATGTTTCAGCGATAGACGCACTAAGTTTTCGTAGTCCACGTTTGCAATTTGAGGAACCAGCAATTAAACGTGAATTGAATAAAGCTTATGCTGGATTCTTCAGCGATGCCGATCAGCAACCAACACCAGTAGCAACAGGAAATTGGGGCTGTGGAGTTTATCGTGGAAACAAATGCCTTAAGAGTTTGATACAGATGATGGCATGTTGTGCAACAAAACGAAATTTAGTTTATTTTACATTTGGCGAACGCGAATTAATGGATTTGATTGAGAGAATGTTTAATTTCCTTTCCACAAATGACATCACAGTTGGACAACTCTGGAGCTATTTGCTAAAATTTAAGCAAGAAGGGCAAACAAACAAGTCCAACGAACTGTATCAATTTATTTATGATCAATATGAAGCTTCACACGATGTTGGATTGATTGCTGGTTTTGACGCAACTGATGAAATTGAAAGCAATGAAAAGCGAAAATGCCGAAATCTTGATAGCGAACATAAAGATGATGATTGTAATGTCACAACGACTGCATATGATGAAATGAATGATGAAAAAACACCCGAGGATGCAAAATGCTCAACAGATGCTCAAGCTCCAAAGAAATTAAGAATCGACCAGCAGTCAGCGTCCAATACGATGTCTGGATTGGAATTAACAAGTTTAGAAGAATGCAAATCAGAAAAGCCAAGGAAGACACTAATCAGCGATTATTTTAAGCATTCTTGAAAATGTCTTGTGAAATCTAATGAATTAGATATGCAAATTAATTAACTTTTTGTTTTTATTGAATATAAATCATTTCACTGTTATCACAATAAATCCCGTTATCAGAAAAAAAAACACTTCACAATTACAAAACTACATTCAACTAATCAACCAACTCTTCACATGATCCTATGACTCGATTTTCCAGTGATATCCCGGAAATGAACACGTGAGATAAGGAAAGTTCAAATAATATTTTAAAGAAAATGCTGATAAGTAGTAGTGGTGATAAGGAACTTTTCTTTTCCAAATCTAAAGAAATTAAATTTAATATATTTTTTTAAAAAATAAACCATGCATGTTAAGTCCATCAAACGCACTTTAAAAGTTTCCCGGTCCCTGCCTTTTATTCACTATCAATTTTCTTTAAGATTTCGTGATAGTGTTCACCATAAACAGCATAATTATAATATGTGACTCGCTTAAAGGCATTGCCCAAAGCTTCCAGTTCATCGACAAACATTTCGAATCCTGGTGGTGGTGGAATGCCAGAATTTGTTCTGAGCACTAAATTAATGTAAGTCGTTAGTCGCTTCCACATGAGCGCTCTAACTGGAGAAGTTTCAAGGCTAGAAATTTTTGTGATGTGGCTTTTGAGTCCCGCTTCGGCTTCATCATCCATTGGCTTTTGATGGAGTTCCGTTAGACGTTTTGTAAGAACATTTTTAATCTGCACCCAAACATTCTCGAGAGCATCTTCAAGTTCCTTATCAGTATTCACATTCTGAAGAAGAATTTCAATTTCTTTTGCGAGATTCTTCTTAACATCAGCGGCTTGTGAAATGGCAGGCAATCCCTGGACAATTGCAAGTGATGATGCACATGCACAAACGCGTAGAGCGCGTCCTTGCAATGCCACAATACGATCGTGATCCATTGCGAAGAATTCTGGAAATTTATTTTCTGGCTTCCAGAAAAGTAATTCCATGTAAGCTGTAAAAATAATTTCCTTGGCTTTATGATCAGGACTGATTGATGCTGCTGTTGAGGATTCTGCGGCATCAGTTGATTGTGGCAAGCTCCTTTTAAGCCACGATTCTGTTGCTGGAAATCCTTCCTTGTAATATTCGAGATATTCTTTGAATTTTTGTTTCTCGTAGGTCACAGAATTAGCGATGACTTCATTTCGTGCAGCATTCAGAAGACAATTTGCCATATCCAGCTTCATCAATGACAATGTTTCCAAAATTCCACGAAATAGATCAACGATATCTTCAGTTTCACGCAATTTTGCCACAGCATCATCTCTTATTGGTGCACACGCAAGACTCATCACGTGAATGATGAAGTTACTGTAAGCTTTAAAGTCGAGTACATTCTGTTCGGCTTGTTGACGAATTAAATCAGCGTCCAGCATCTCATTGATTTTGTCCATCACTTTCTTATTATTCTCAAGCAGTATGGATGTAAAACATTCCTTAACGTCATTCAATAGCACGAGCGCATGATCATAAACTGGCGGTGTGCTTTCCAATTGTTTCCTTAAAATGTCCCAAAATGCCTTGTGCATAGTTTCTTTAATGACTTTCTCAATTGAATTCTCTGGTGGCTCATAAGGTTCCAGCTTAAAATCAGAGTTGACAGCAATTTCATGTGCAAGTGCCATATTTTTAATGTTTTTTACAACATCCTGCACTTCATCTAGTGTAAGAATCTTCGGTGGTGAGTTCGGTGTGCCAGGTAAAATAAATCGTGGGCCAGACCTAAAAAAAATTTACGATCAGATTGAGTAATTCGATCACAACGAAGTTTTAATTGCATCATACTTATCAGAACTTTCACTTTCCGTTCGACCGCGTAATGCTTCTGAAGATGAGCTGCCAGCCGACATACTACTTCCTGGTATGTCTTTGGCTTCCGAGCTAAAAATAAATGTAAACATAAACATGTGAGCTGAACATTGGGAAAGAAAAAATGGGTCACGAGAGTTATTTACCTTGAAAGTGAATCACTCGGCATTTTTTTTTTTTACAAAAAGACTCGATAATTGGATTTCACAACGTTTCTTTGTACTTCTTCGTTCGTGTTTGCAACATAAAAAGCAAACGGCCTAAGCTTGATTTTTGGCTGCAATTCAAATAAAAAAAAAAAAAATAAAAGATTATTTAATGTTACTCAACTATGCGCTCGCGATTTATATATTTTTGCAATTGAAAGTGTGTAAAATTAAGCGGGTCAGTTGGATGAAAAGTGTGAGTGGAACAGCGAAAAATTGTATTGTACAATGGACTGAAGGTCATGCCTGGCTGCCACTATAATACTTTGAGTATGGCACGAGTGACTTAACGCTATCAACAATGCGAATTAGAGTTATGAGAGACACAGCTTGTTTCACACTTTCACGAGTTTTAAATGGAAATTTAATTTGTCACATAACAATGCAATGAATAAAATTAAAAGTAAGATCATCGTGGCAAATCATTTTCATCACTGACATAATATTCATCGGAATAATTAATATATTGATGAGAAGAAAAAGTGCTGCTGATCAAGTTCAGAATTTACTTACATGAGCTTTTATTGCGTCGAACAAAGAAAAAGATATTTGCAACGCAATAGACAAAAAACCACTGGAATTGGATTAGGATTTTTCTTTTAACTTAAAATTCGGAATTTTCACTTTGAATTTTAGAATTTCAAAATGTTTTAATGTTTTGAAATTTTCACAGACTGATGTGATTTATGTTAAAATGTTGAAATTAATTTTTTTTTCTTTCTTAAGACCTCAGAAAACTACGAGATTCTTCTCGAACGTAGCAAAATTGAATGAAATATTTTTCTAGAAGCGATTTATGAAAACGTTTACAATGAATTGGTGATTTCAATGTTTAATGTTTTGTTTAGGTTGAAAAATATTCATTGCAAATGTTTTATTTCATCCGACTGACATTTCTGTACATGAGAAAACGTTGCTATAATTCAGCACTGTTTGAACATGGCAATGTTTTATGAAATGTTTTGGAATCAAACTTCATAAACAAAGAAAAAAAACAACTTCAAACAGATGATTTTTATTTACATTCATAAAACAAAACATTGAAATTATTTTCCTGTTTCTCGCTTCGCAGCCATATTTCGCAGGATCAGACGAAATTAATCAAAATTCAAAATCGGATATACCCTGACAAAAAGCAGAATCATTTTAAATAAGAAAATGAGAAAAAAAAAGTTGAACAAAGAACCGTTGGCCCAAGTAATGCAACCACATCTGATCTTTATGACTTTTCAATGACATTGAATTTTCCTTATAAGGGATGTTCATGTCTCAATTTCCGCATTAACGTTTCAGTTGGATTCACAAAGAAAGTTCACTAAACCTTGCAACGACAATTGGTTGCGAACAAAATCCGGGACATTTCTTCGCAGGCGACTGTTACAATTTTTGTTTGGGGAACTTAAGTTTTATTCGAATAAAACTTTCAAAATTTAGTTAAATAGAACTGGAAGAATCGTTTGAATTGAGCAAACTCGAAACTTGAATTACCTGAAGAAAAGCTAATGTAACCTGCCGGATGTGTGTTTACTTCCATGTCTAAATTAAAATCGTTGTAGGTGCTTATTTATTAACGTAATAACGTCGTGAAATGTTTATCGTCAATTATAGCTTTTATTTTTCATTTGCATTGTTAGCAGTTCAACATGCATAGGACAAAGAAAACTTTAATCTCTCAAGATTTGGGGAGCTTCATATGGAATTGAAAAGCGTATAATGCATTCTGTATACATCTGACAAAAGTTGACATTTTAAACAATCCTATTTGGAATGAGAGGCCAAGATGAATCACATTTATTGCAAATACGTAAAAACGTATAATGTCATCGATAAAGGCAACAAATGGACTTTAATTTTGCCGATTATTATTAATAATGTCAACGGCTGTCTTTGTTTTGAGTCTAAATAACGCTCACCTTGCTTCACACTACTTAGTCAGTGTAGCTGCCATTCGAAAATTACTGTTCAATGCATTGGAGCTTTAAGCTATTGTAAAGTTTTAAATGTTGCGAAGAAAGTTGCGAAACATTCTCGAACACATGCATAGGAAAGTCAATACATAGTATTTCTTGTTCTTACGCAAAGCGCACGTGCTTCTGTTGTGTTTGTTTACATTTATTTTACACATTAAAGCACTGGCACTCGAGTGAAAATTGATAGTGAATCGACGATGATTTTGAGCTTACGGACAGTAACAGTATATAGATACTGGAATGTTTTGAAGTTGCAACTGATAGTTTTATTAAAACTCCACAGAAAATAAGAAAAATTAATGAAAAACTCAGGAAAACATTTTGACAAAAATTTTCACTCGAGGAGACAAAATTGCGCATGTCAAAATTTTACAATTCTTGGAAACGTGGAAACATTTTAGGAAGGTTAATCAGTTTTCATAAAACCTTTAAAATGACAAGACGTGTTTTAACTTGTTCTTGAAAGTTTTCTCAGGAACCTTTCACTTATGGAAATTTTCAAAGTGACAAAAAAAACGCTAAATTTGTGAAATTTTCCGAGAAAAATGTTTCCAAAGTATTTGAATGTGTGAAAGTTCGATGTTATAAGTATTCATCTATTAATCTGCCTTCATTTTTAACGGGTAGAAAAAAAAAGTTTGCAAAACTTGAACTTTTCCGTAAGCGCCATTTTTATTTTTATTTTATAATATTTTTTTACATGAAAAGCTTTTAGGTGGAAAGTCTTAAAAGTTCTTTAATTTTATTGAATGAAATCAAGTTTGCTTCCAATTAAACATAAATTTATCAAATTTGAGGAATCGAATAATAACATATTTTGTAATTTTCATAAAAATCGATAAGAGTACTTATGCAGTCAAATTTGAATAATTTGCTAAATGAATCAGACAAGTTCTTTGAAGCTTGTAGTGAGTCCGAAATTTCAATTTCTCTCATGACAACGAATGTCAAAACTCATTCTGAAGTACCTAACGGATTCAATAAATAAAAGCTCGTAAACTATCTCGATGACTGACTGACGTAGCTCTTGACATTGATAAGGGTGAACAAAAACAAGAAAATTTTGTCCTGAAATAATTTCTAAGCTCGCCATTGAGTTTAACACGTATGACCTAATTTAATTCACATATTATCGATTTTTCCATAAAAAAAAGCATTGAACATAATCTCACACGCGTCATAGATATGCAGATATTTATGTAGTTGTTTTCCTTTTCAAAGAAGAAGCTCGCACAATGGAAAACAATAAAGAAAATCCATGTCAGTGCTAACATTCTATATTTTCAATGTCACTGTCGTCAGTGAAGCGATATTTCGCTAATTTGTGCGCAACAAGTTTCTCCATTTTTCATTATGCCTTCCAATGATAGGCAATTTGAATGAAATTTGATAAATGAACTGGAAAGAAGTAGCTTTCCAAAATCTCCTTGTACTGGAATATTATGACTTATGTTTCTGGTTTAAACCACATGTTGAATATCGAAATGTACAGCAATTTCTTTTATGTATATCTTTCAGACTTCCAATAAGAAATGCTATTTTGGAAAACAACAAGTGGCGAATGAATTAACGAGTAATACAAATTCTTATCAGCAATAATGTGTGTTTAAACAGCTTTAATTGTTAATTTCGGTATGAACAAAACACTTGATTTGCATAAAACTATTTAGCGAAATCATGCAACATAACTTTTTCTAGTCGGTGTCTAGCGAAACAAAGAATATCAGAAATATCTTTAAGGGAAATTATTTAATAAGTTTTAAGAAAAATGGCCGAATCACTGCAGAAATCATTGTGCCCACGATTAATTGATTATTTGGCAATTGTTGGAGCGAGAAGTTCTTCAACACGAAAAGGTGCTGGCAGCAATCAATCACCAGTCCAGGTAAGTTTAATATTTCATCTCATTTTTGATATTTCTGGAACCAATTTAATTCTAAATAGATCCCCGAACTTTTGAGACGTTATCCGCCATCTGATCATGCTGACTTTCCATTTCCAATTGATATGGTTTATTTCTGTCAGCCAGAAGGTTGTGTTAGTGGCTCACGACGTTCGGGAACAGCTGTTCGTGATGCAACATCGTTCGTTTTTACGTTGACTGATAAGGATTCGGGTAAAACTCGCTACGGAATTTGCGTAAATTTCTATCGTCCAGTGGAAAAAGCTGCGTCGGTACCGAGTGCTTTAACCAGCAGCCGGAAGGCAAAAACATCATCATTTCGACGTGAATCGTGGCGTAAGAGTATGGAGAAAAGTTCCGATTCGGCATTTTCAAGTGATCATCGAAATGTCGCCGATTCAGATCGTGAACTGGAACATCATGCAGCACCACATTTCAATACGCCACGACTTGGTGTAATTGCACCCGATTCGGAATCAGAACGCGGTAGTTGCTCACCGTCACCACGTGCATCTCGCAAGCCAAAAGCTCGAAATCACTCATTGACCTCACTCTGTATCTTGTCGCATCATCCATTTTTGTCAACATTTCGAGAGTGTCTATTTATATTGAAGAAACTTATTGATGCTTGCAATGAGTCATCATCACCAAAACGCTCAAAACATACAGGACGTGACTCAGTATGGACAGTATTAACGGGATCAGCAACCGAGCATACATCATCGATTGTTATTCATGATGTTAAAGAGATTGAAACATGGATTTTACGGCTATTGTCTGCTCCCGTTCCCATACCGAATTCAACACGAGTCGAGGTAAATCAAGCACTTTAATTAAAACAGCATACAAAAATTATCATATTCGATTTTACAATTATAGGTCGAAGTTCTCAGTCCAACGGTTCATGAACCTTTAATGTTCGCATTACCGGATCAAACACGATTTTCACTTGTTGATTTTCCACTTCATTTGCCTTTAGAGTTACTAGGTAAATGAGATTGAAACATCAACTACGTTGATTGCAAAACATTACGACATAATGTGATTCCAATGACTTTCTTCTTATCGCAGGTGTCGAGACATGCCTGAAAGTATTAACATTAATTTTATTGGAAAATAAGATTTTGTTCCAAAGTCGCGACTACAATGCGTTATCGATGAGCGTTATGGCATTCGTGACAATGATCTACCCACTCGAATATATGTTTCCCGTAATTCCATTACTGCCGACGTGCATGAGGTGAGTAATAACTAAATATTCGTCGTGAAATATTTTTGTTTTACTTTTACAGATAAGTAATGAATGTCAATTTTTTTCAGTTGCGCTGAGCAGTTACTTTTGGCACCAACGCCGTAAGAAAATTTTATTTCATCCATTATTTATTATTCATCTCACAAACGGATTAATTTTGATTAAATTTGAAGGTTCGTTATTGGAGTTCCGGCAACATTTCTTATGTATAAAAAGAACTTTAGATTACCGGATGATATTTGGATGGTCGATTTGGATTCAAATAAATTGACGCATGCAAAAATTGACCCGGAAATTCCGGCTTTACCTGAACCCGAAGGAACAATTCTCAAAAATCATTTAAAGCAGGTGAGCCTTATCCTTATGGCAAATGTTGCTCCTTTTGATTACCAAAGTTTTATATTGCGCACAAAATTTATGATATTGAAACAATTTTTTTATCACAAAAAAATTCGAAAATTCTTAAAATATTTAAGTAATAACAAAAATATTGTTAATTAAATATTCTCAAATCAAGCAAGAGCCATTGTCGTCATTAATTTAATTTATTTATCAAAAATCTCTGTTCTTTCTTTCTATCCATCTTTCATTACTTTATTTCTTGATATTTCTCTCTCTCTCCTTTCTCTAAATTAAAAATCCATGTGCAAAAAAAAATCATTTATTTAAATCGTTATGAAGGCTATGCAACTCATGGATTCAGCTGGAGCTGGTGTAAATATTTTATTAATTTCACTACAGTTTTTTTTTTAAGTTTCTTTTGTTTGTTTTTAATAATTTTTCCAAAAAAAAAACTTTTGCATGAATTTTATTAGAATTTTTCAAGTTACTTTCATGCTTTGTTCAATTTAACTCTTTTAAAGTCTCTTAATTTTATTAAACATTCCGAATTGATTGACTTAAAATGGTTTTTTTAGAAGTTTCTAGGAGATTTAGCTCACTTTTTGGAATGCTGAATTCACTTCTAGATTTGACATTAGAATTTTTTTTTTAATCGCTAGTTTGTGATTTGAATTCATATTTATATTTTAAATCTTCTTATGTAAAGGCATTGAGCTCAATGACTGCAAGCACGCAAGCGGCAGCAAGTCAACAGCTTCAACCGTCGGCAAGAGACAACATTGGAAATATTACAGTTCAAAAGTAAATTTATAAAAGCTTCCATCTTGGGTAATGAAGCTAATTTATTATGCTACTTTTAGTATTCCGTATCAACCTGGATCAGGGCACTCGAGTCAAAGAAATTCATTTTCCAATGCATCGGGAGTATCATCAAAAGCATTGAGTCCAACTAATCAACCCACTCTACAGCAACCAAATATTATAATATTCGGGCATGATGTGGATTCAGTTGATGTCGCGACTCGCGTTGCAATGGTTCGATTTTTTAATTCACAAAATGTTTTGGCAAATTTCACCGAACACACTCGTACATTGCGATTGTATCCACGACCAGTTGTTGCATTTCAAATCAACAGCTTTTTGAGATCTCGTCCACGAGCATCGCTTTTCCTTAATCGTTTTGCAAGAACGCAAGCTGTCGAGTTCTTGGCTGAATGGTCATTAACGCCAACAAATCTTGCATTTTTACGTGTGCAGACGGGAATGTTGGATCCTACACAAATTGGTGACAAAAGCAAATGGTTTGCACACACTTTAACGCCAATGCGATTTTCAGTATGGGATGATGGATCATCATTAAATGGAGCTTTGCGTAGTTTGAAACAACATGAGAATCAGGCAACTGATGAAAGTGGTTCTGATTCAGAGGGTGCTGAGAGTACTTCATCATCTTACTCATCATTGTCTGACTTTGTCTCTGAAATGGTTTCTTCTGATTTGTCACCAAGTCTTCAAGAGATCTACGGTGGAACTGCCTATCATCATCATGTTATCAATCAAGCGATATCATTAGTCGATCCAAAACTTGTCTATAGGCCACCATGCAAGCTCCAATATCCAGAGGGTCATCATGAAGCCAAGATTGATGAGGATGAAGAGAAACCAGATTCAGTTCACTCGACATCATCAAGTCGTTCCGATTTGAGCTCACCATCTTTCAATCGCGATTCGGAGTTTGAATTTAATCCGAAAACCAAAAATGAAACACAAAATCCAAAGAGTGAAAAAGAAGACATTGGAAGTTTCGAGTCGGAAAATTCAAACTCAACGACAACCACAAAGACTGTCATTCACAAAGACGTTGAAGTCAAGAAAAGAGTAAGAAATTGTTTATAAACTAAAATGACGACATTCATGAGAAATTCTTATTTTTCAGGTTCCACCTCCAATCAGTCCAAATCTGTCTAAGCAACCAAGTGTCGGAAATGTATTGGCACGTACATCAAGCTCAGGCTCAACTGGATCGAGTAGCCATCCTTCCTTGGGCTCCGCAAATTCACAGCGTCAAAGTTCTCAGTCGTCTTTGTTCGAGCATTTTGCAATCCATGCCAAAGAGCTCGTAAAAGAAACCACTCGACAAAGCAGCCAAGATGGACTTTTGGCACATGTGGATAAGGTACGAAATATGCAATATAAAGAAAATACTTAAATAAGATCTACATAAAAATTTCTGTGTCAGATCAAAGAACATGCAAAGGAAAAAATTGCAGAAGAAGAGGCAAAAATTTTGGCCCCTCTCGAGCAGGTTCGTTAGAGATTTCTAATGGTCGATAAACAAAAAAATATTTTTGCTACACATCACCTCTTAATTCATTTAGTCATCCGCAATAGCTACCAAAAAAGTTTCAATTACATTCAAGGAGCGCCAATTTCAAATTCATCCTCAATACGTGCTTAGTCAGTTAGAAAATTCTTCTTTTTTTTGAGCAATTCACGTATTTTTAGAATAACAGCATCTTAAAATGCATCTTGAGCTAGTTTGCGATCAGAAATTCTACTTAAACTTGTGAAACTTTTATCTAAACAATGTTAAAAATTTCTGTCTCATACAGCTCACATTGCAAGCGAAGAAACAAGCTGAAGAGGCTTCGAAGAAAGCTTTTGAAGCTTCAAAACAGGCGGCTGGCGTTAGTAAAAATACACTCGAGGATTTGACTTATGTGGGCAAGTCAGCGTTTGGAGATTTTTCAAAAAGTGCAAAGGAAGCTGCTTCAAAGAAGGGATTAGTGAAGAATGATTCCAGTGGGATGCAATCATCTCCACCACAATCGGCTTTAATAACAACTGGACAAGGAAAAGATTTCTTTTCATCAATAAGTAGTGATATGAATTCAATTGCTCAATCAACAACATCAATGTTTTCGGGCATTTCGGGATTGTTTGGTGATAAAGGCAAACAGAAGACACAGCAACAACATCATATACCGCAACAAAGTCAACAGCAAAAGCCCAAGGAGCCGGGAAAAACAATATCATTTGATCCTTTCCCAGGCCGTAAAGGGTTAGCGCCGTCATTAATAAAGCACTCGGGACCGAAGCAAACGCAAGAAGAACTTCAACGAATGCAAAATGCAGAAAGGTCCTCAAGCAATTCAGAAAACCAAGCATTTTTGAAAGATGTTGTGCAACAAGTGCTTTCTGGTGAAGGTGTCGGTTGGCTGAAATTCAATAGACTTAAAAAGTTAATGGAAGATGAAGCATATCGCATTCTTGTATTAGGAAAATTGAATAAAACTTTGGATAGAAAAATTGCGCCAGATGATCACATTGACGATGTCGTAAGTTTAATGAAATATTTAAATTTGATATCAATTTCTTATCAAATATCTGTTTCTAGTGTGTGCCGAAGCATGTATGGAAAGGAATTTTGAAAAGCTTACAAGCTGTAACATTCGGATTGGAGCAGTCTTATTCAAACTTTGGTCTCGGCGGAATGGCGAGTGTTTTTTCAATGATGGAAATAGCACACACTCATTATTGGACTAAAGAATTGCATGACGGCAATGATATGTCCAATAGTCTACTGTCAAGCCAATCAGTCAGTCCATTGGGAAGTCGCGAAAATCTGAGATCGACACCACAAAGTCCTGTAGATCCAAGTTCAAGAAAGAATTCATTTAATGAACAGCAAAGTTCTCGGCGCGCATCTGATCAAGATTCTGGCGAGTCGCACGCACAACAACAGTCAACAAGTGAAATGTTCAAAGACATGTTAAGTCAAAAACGAAATGTTTTAATGAGCAAGTTAACGTCATTTGAATCCGATGCACTCTCAACAGCAAGTGATGTCCTTCCACTTCAATCGGGTTCGTCAATACAAATTCCATCAATCTCATGCCGTTCAACTGTTTCTGATACTGAATATGAAAATGTGCCAAAGCAATCGATTCAGAAGTCTGATGGCAAAAATCGCTCGGGCAGTATTTTCTCGGGCAAATCATCGCTAAGTGCTGGCTTCCGATATACTGGAGGTCATTTGATCACAACATCAACTTCACCATCGCCAGATACACCAAGAGTTTATATATTTGAGGGTCTTTTGGGTAAAGATCGCTCGTCATTATGGGACCAAATGCAGTTTTGGGAAGATGCGTTTCTAGATGCTGTTAGTCAGGAACGTGATATGATTGGAATGGATCAAGGACCAGGAGAAATGATGGAACGCTACAAGACATTAAGCGATTCCGAAAAGAAACGTCTTGAGCATGATGAAGACAGACTTTTAAGTACAATGTTGTACAATCTCATTGCTGAACTTGTCATGCTAAATGTTAAGAAAGAGGAAATCCGAAGAAAGTGTCGACGACTTCTTGGTAAAAGCCACATTGGTTTGGTTTATGCACAAGAAGTCAACCTACTCCTGGATCAAATCAATAATTTGGTAGGCACTTAAAGTGTTTTATGTTTTATAAAATTTAATTTATTTTTAATAATTCTCAAACAGAATGGTAATGACATTGATTTGAAGCCGCTACAGAGTAGATTACTGCATCGTCATAGCTTCACAGTTCATCAGGGCGTCGATATTTCAGGACCTCTAAGATTCTTAGAGGTCCGTGACGATGGCTTAGTTTTACGATCCGTAAATGGTGCCATTGTTGAAAGATGGTGGTTTGAGCGATTGGTATGTTAAACACATACATAAATAACTAATTATAGAATCATTTTAATGTAATTTCATTACTCTTAATTAGGTTAACATGACATATTCACCGAAAACGAAAGTTTTATGTCTGTGGCGTCGCAATAATGAACAAACTCAACTTCACAAATATTATACAAGGAAATGTAAAGAGCTTTATAATTGCATCAAAGAGGCGATGGAGCGTGGTGGAAGCAATGCGGGCACTGCACCAGAATTGGGTAAGTTGCAGTTAATTGCAATCATCAGAATATTAAAGTTTGTCAAATTTATCATTGATCACACTACAAGGTGGAGAATTTCCTGTACAAGACTGTATGACTGGTGAGGGTGGCCTATTGCAAGTATGTTTAGAAGGTGTTGGATTGTTGTTTGCGACCAGCAAGGTAAAGTTTGTCAATTTCATTTTCTTTCTCTACATTTGATGTGTTATTATTAAGCTATATACACTTTACAACAATTAACAGAACTTTTTTCCTTCCAAAAAAAAAAAAATGCGTTTTGTTAATTTGAATTTTACAAGGAAACTTCTCTGAAAGCAAATGAAAATTGCGTTCATCAGGAAAGTTTACTTTAAAAAATAAATGCAGAATATATTTTAGTTCCGTCACTTCTATATAATGCTGCAACATATTTTCTTAGTAAAAAAAACCAGCAGCTCGTTATGGCTACGTTTAAATATATTTTAATAATGAAATATACTGAAATATTTTACTATAGATACTGTTAATTTTTGAGAAATGTACAAGGACTATCTCAATGCAATTTTTAAATAAATCGATGGGTTGAAATTTCTCAAATTTGATTTCATGATGTGTTATCAATTGACGACGACATCAATACGTGGCCATATAATCAATATATATTTTTCTAAATATATGAAACATATCAAACAGACATATCAAATATGTGTTAATTTTAAGATTATATCTATTCTATGCATGTTTTATTTGAAATATATTCTATCAAATTTTATAAAACTCATTTTTAAAAAAAGTTTCTTATTATATTTTATTTCCTTTGGTTTTCCTTTCATTATCATTCGAGAGTATATTGATTAAAATTCAAGAGCATTTCAAAACCAAAAAGTTTTCAAAAGTTCATCTCGTGACATTGAATCGAATTACACATTCAGCGAATAATGATTTTCATGTGCAGAAATAATATTATTGATGAACTTTTTAATTATTGTATTTATATCATCACCAATAAAATGAATATTTTTAAAATTCATTTCCTATAATTAAAAATTATGTGATTCCGCATGAATTTGTGAATGATATATAAGAACTTTACAACAATTGTTTTTTCCATTACTTTAACGATCAGAAGTATACATATAAGTTTATTATTTCATCTATGATCGTTTACTTTGAACGATATATATCTTTCTAAATGGTATCTATTACATATTTAATCAAAAAATTCGTGAGATGGTCCTTGTGTTTAATTTTTTGATTAGTTAACATAACAAATATGTTATGTAATGAAACGTGTTTAGATTAAATTGAAAAAAAAAAAAAAAAATCTAAAATTAAATTTTTATTCTTTTCCCATTTCGCGTTGGCACGCTGCGGCAACTGTAACGAATTCTGTTGTTAAACAAAACAAAAAATCGTTTGTGAACGAACCGAAAAAAAAAAAAAACTAAACTATACTAAATGTGTGTCTGGAATGGAACTAAATTAAACCCGAAAAAAAAAAAAAATAATTGTAATCGAAAAATAATTGACCGAAAAAAAATTTCAGGATTTCGAGGTATAGACAATTTTCTACTCTATTATAGTTTATCAAAAAAAAAAAAAATATGTTTACACAAAAATACTCTTTAGATTAAATCACACGACAAAAAATATTTTTTTTTTTTTAATATATTTTTCGTTTACTTTTTAAAATACATTTCTGCATATCACAAAAATTAAATAGTTTTACGTTTATGATTTTTATTACTTTCTTTCTGGAAATATTATCTAGATGAAATATTTTGTGTTGTATGATTTTCATTGATTGTACAAAAGAATATATAGATAAACAAACAACCAAAAAAAAAAAAACCAATATCTAGAAGTTATTAGCTATAAAACAATTAGTCAATTTGCTTTATTTCTTTCGTTTCTGTTGAACAAATTAGTGAATTTTAGTAATTTGTAGTGATAAAACAATGTTTAGATCTTCTGCAATATATATATATCTATATATAGACCAATCAAAGTACCAAAAACTAAGCAAAATTTTTATGCAAACACAGAAAAAAGCATATGTTCAAGCTATATATCAATGAGTTCCTTTGTTAGACGACATTTATTTTTTATTTGTAGATGGGTTCTCTCTTTTTTTTTAATCAAAATTTTTTGGCATGTTCGAATCAAACAAAGCAACAACAAAAAAAAAGTTATAAAAATTTATTGGCAATGAATTAAGCAAAAACTCCAAAAAGCATTAAGCTCGTTTGCACTCGAGCAGGAAAAATGATGATTTAGTTCTTTTTTTACCATCTCACGAGTTATCAGTAAAATGAATGAGCCGTTGAGTTCATTTCAGTTTTTAATTCGGTTTTTTTTTTATTCCTTGTTTCTTTGTACATTTTTCCTCCTTCCAATCACCACCCACGCTGTCTCGCCTTGCCCATTGCCTTCTCACATTTTTTTTTTTTGGCACTGATGATGATGCATGATGATGCTCTGACTAAATTTAATATTTTTTTCAACCACCGCGCTTTATTTCATTTTTGCTTTTGTTCCTCTTGTGGATGGTTTAAATTGATTTTTTCAAACACTTACAATGCACCTAAATATTTTCACGGGTTCTAAAATTTCACTTGCCTAAGTTTGTCGATTGAGCTTTGTGTCGTAAATTTGTCGCTTGTTCATTTTAATTTTTAATGCAATTTGAAGAATATTTTTCAATTGTAAATAATTTCGTCACAACATTTTACACACCAAACTTAGTGGAAAAAATTGGCTGTTTTGCACTAGGGAAGACGTGTGCAATTTTAATCTTAAATATTTGATTTCTTCCCATTTCCGAATAGTTTTTTGTGCGTTTGGATCACATCCGAAAGTGCTTCACTAAAAATGATGTTTTCATTCTGGAGGAGTTTAGTAAGTTATTTTTTTGTGAAATTATTGCAGATAAATTGGAAAATTTACTGTCAAATAATTTCAGATCCAAAGACTCGCCAGATTTTGCAGAGAAAGTTCAAGTCAACAATGGTAATTCGAATCGATTCATGTTGTCGTTATTAGAATTTCAAAGTTGTTTTTTGATATCATTTGTTTTTTCTTTCATAATTTGTAGATTTTCAAATTGTTCAATAACTTTTCTCTAAAATAGTACAAATGAGCAAGTCCAAATATCAAATTGAAACTAAAGACAAATATTTTCCAATGAGAACGTATCTTAGATTTTCTGCAGTTATTTTTCCGATAGAAATTTTCACTTTAGGCATAGCGGAAAATAGTTTTATGAGAATTTACTAAAATTTCAAATGTTCCATAAAATTTTTTTAGGGACCCGATGTTGTTCTATGCCTGCACAGACTGTTTAGCATTCGCTTTGCTCTTTTGGTCAATCAACGTTGAAAGATGTTTTAAAAGCTTTGTTCGAGCGCAGTAAAATTTGACGACAAAATTAGTTTAAAAGAAAATTATTTTACAAACTTGATGTCGTTGCAATGTACTTAATTAGTTTATGCATGCATCAGTGTATTTAAGTGCTTTTATGTGTCAATTGTGTAAGTTTTATTTCATTATGATTTGTAATTTTAGTGGATATATATTTTTAATGAAACTTTATCTAAATAACTTTAAATTGTTTCTTTTAAAAAAATTCCCAGGCCGATCAGATTTGTTATTCAGTTTTATGCGTTTTTTCGTACATTGCCGCTGGTTCCGACAGCAAAAAATCGCCACATTTGCATCGTAGAGCTGTTGCGCCAGCTCATTCTCAACTACAACAACCGCAGAAAGTTCCACAAACCCATCTGCCTCAACAGCCAATCGCCAAATTGCAATCAGTCATAAGCAAACCAAGTCAACCCATTATCAAGCCTGTGCAATCTCCATTAAAACAATCTGGACATCCTATTTCTGTAAAAGCTGAGCCCGTTCAGCCTCAAACTAAGGTCCCAAGTATTCCAGCAAGAAATCCATCCACACAATCTACGTCTCCGCCCTCATCTGAGCCCCCTAAAGTTAAACCGCCACAATTGGCAGAAGCCACAAAACGTGCTCAGTCAGTTGTAACATCATCTACTCGCGGTCCGCCACCACCAATTCCAGCAAGATCTGGCTCAGTGCAATATTCTGGTAATGAAACACGTCCAGTTCGACGTCAAAGTACAATAACATCAGCAATGCCCAATTGTATGCCGCAACCACCACCGGAATTCTACATTCCACAGCGGCGAGGTTCAATAACACGTCAGACAAGTTCCTCATCAACACAATCATCAACATCATCGAAATTTACAAAATAGTTAGCGAAACATTAATAAGCTTTAACAATATCTTATTTAGCGCCCCTCAATCAGTTTATGCTATTAAAGCCTTAAAGCTTAATAAGTTCAATTCCACAAAAATCAATAACATTCGCATAATATTTGAAAGCTATAAGCGAAAACTTATATTAGTTTGTAGAAAAATTACAAAGGCAAATCACTGTATATCTTTATCCTTATCCTGGGATTGAGGAATTATTTTCGAGGCATTGAAAAGCGCAAAAAGAAAAAGAAACAAAGATTATTAATGAAATTCAAATTGACAAATAAAGAAAAGAAAGAAAAAAAAAGTTTAAAGTCAAACTTTAATTCTGTCCTTTTTAATGTTACAGAGGATAATGGAAAAAGGATAATTCATGTGAGACTAGGTAGCCAGCGCCAGTCACTGAAGGATTATTTAAATTCAAACTTGATTGACACATTTTATGTCACTAAAAAATTAAATTTAACAACTGTCCTGAAAAGCTTTCAACAATGGCCCATCTCTATTTCGTACAATTAAGTGTTTTCCCATGCGATTTTCCGTGAAAAGTATTATGCTGAAACGATTCTCAATTCGATACTGAACCCTAAAAAAAAGTTTAGCATCAAGAAATTTTCTGATTTTTCATGGTAGAATTTCTTCTTTCCGTGGCAGCTCTGGAGACATCAATCAGCAATTCAATAAAATCATTAGCAACTTGCAACGATTTGACTTCCGAAAAAATTTAACAACTGAATTAGTTTCCATATCAATTTATTTTACTCCCTGAAGAAAAGAACTAAAAAAAATCGAAAGCCCCACAAACGAAATTACTTATCTCGTTATAAAATTTTACATGTTTTGATGGTTTTTCATTGCGAAATGATGAAATTATTTCAGCCCCTCTTACCACAAAACTCGAAAAATTGTAACAACAACGAGTTCTTTTTTTATTATTAAATTAGAAATTTTTATATACAATTTTCCACAATACTCAAATCTAGAAAACAACAAAAAAAAATATATATTTCATTTGTTGCTAAAACACATTTTCTGTTGTGCAAATTTAATTTCTCATGGTTTTCTACCCATTCGAAGATGGGAGAAAAATTTTCTGATGTACTTGAACATGGGAAATTTGCAGAGCGTGATTATAAAACTGGAAGTAATAGTTTTATGATTAGTTTTAAGGAAGCACTTGGCATTCATCCATCCCTTCATGCATTGATATCTCTCCAGTGGCCGCTCAACTGGAAAACATTTTTTTTTTCCTTCAAACGAACCTCGATATTTTCTACTTAGGAGAGAAATAGAAAGAGAGAAAGACAGACATTTATCTCGAGGGTGAAATCACTTTCTATTTTGATGGCATAATCGAGCGGAAAAAAAATTTCGAGTAGGCTTCAATTGCATTTGACATTCGAGTGTCGTCTGCCATGTGCCTGCCATGTCTTATTGCCAATCTCGGTAGTGATGCTCACTTTTTCGCTCAACGTGGACATATGTGAATTGAGCGTAGGACACATTTTAAATTGAAATCTTCTGATTTCGATTTTTATTTCGAAAAAATAAAATTATTCGGGATATCTGAAATATCCTGAGACATGAAAATTCATATTTTGCATTTTTCAAAAATAAATTAAAATATCATATGAAGCTCCACTGGCTGTTGCTCCCCCAACCCTTCAAACAATAATTCTCAGTTCCGGAATCATTCGAATGCATTTTAATCACGTACAAAATTCGATGAATAAATAAAATACAAAGAAAAATGTGCCAAAGATTTTCAATTCGAATTGAGGCAATTTTTTTCTATCTCAATTCTCATAACGAAAACTGACGAAACAATTTAAGTGTGACTTGCTTAAATGTCGAAAAGCCGGAAATTGTCATCATAAATCAATGGAATTACAGCTGTCTTCAAGCGACATTCGTTCAATGTCTTCAAAATGCGTTTTGTCAAATATTTTATCCTTGCCAGGTGCGAGGGTAGAAAGTAAAACAAAAGGAAAATATTTATTCCAGTCACATCGCACAACACTTCATTGTGTCAATTTTTTTTTTTTGGTGTTGTAATTTTCATGTCATCCCCATTTTAATCCTTTTGTCAACTATTTATTTTCTGGAAATCCTTTTTCCCCGTAGTGAAAATCAATGATTTACAAAGGTCGAAATTTTTGCTTGCTTTTGTTTTGTGAAAACATTTTAAAGCTCAAAAATATTTCACAGTGAAAAAATGCCGCACGCCAGTTTCACAAATGAATGGAATTTTTATTAATAAATTGAACTGAATTTCTTTTGATGTTAAATTAAATAATGTACTTTATTAAATTTGCATCACGCTGTGAACTATTTATTCATTCTTGTAATCTCTCTTCCAAAACATTTCACAAAAAAAAAGTGACCAGAAATCTCATTAAGAGCAAAAGGACAAAAGAGCTCAATTCATCGTCGAAATTATTCTTCTTCTTTTTTCTTCTCTCGATTTGTTCATTTGTTGATGGTTGCAACGTGATGTGGATTTGCAGGGAGTAAAAAGTGTTGAGACCAGCATAATAAAGCTTTACATCGATAAGAACGGGCCTTGTTAACAACACATTACTAATTCATTGTCAGCATCGTCTCACTTGATTCATTCGTATTAATCATTTAATCAGCACGTTGAGTGGATGTAATGTTTGTATTCCGGACGGTCAAAAGCTTTATCTTTATTACACACTTCCGTAAGCTTTTGCAGACATTTCAATAGTTTTTGTTTCTGGTAATTTTGAATTGAGTTGGAATGAAATCAAGTTCTGAAATGACTAATTATAATTCACAAAATGCAGTGTGCATTCATTTCCATCAGCTTCATTTACAAACGGATATTGCAAAATGCATGAAACCTGAAAAGTCATCAGAAAATATTGGAAATGTTGTCCATCGAGAAATAACTTCAATGTTTTTTTTTCCGATTCATTAAAAAAAAAGAAAATAGTTTCACTCTCGTGTGAATTTTGTGAAAATAAGGAATTTGATTGCAAATTTTCCTAGTTGTCAATATAACAGAATTTATTTGCATTTCTCATGCTGCTCGCTGCTGCCTTAAAATTCAAGCAAAACTGCTTGAAAGATCATCAATAAAAAAAACCTATCAAAGCTATTAAAAAGATAAACAGAACGAGTTTACAGCCAATTCCATAAGCATTAAAATCGCATTTCTGCTCACCCGACATAGGGAAATATAGACAACACTAAAATTTATTCAAATTTCTTGCACAAACATTCAAAAATGAATTTGCTGAAAACGAGCAGTAAAATTTAATTGAAACTTTTTCCATCAAAAATTTCAACTGCAGATTCTTTTCCGATCGCTTGTAAAATAGATTTAATGAAAATCGAAAAATCGTTCAACTATTAAAATAATTTAGATTCTCATGAAGTCCCCTCAAATGGGAAATTTTTGAATGATCCAGCCAGACAGAACATTTCACCGTTTCACTGCCACTAAAACCCAAAACGAATTTTCCGCGAAAAATTTGCATTGTAACGCAAAATTGAAATATCGGCCAGAGAGCGAAGTGTTTTTTTTTTTTGTTTAATTGCATTAAAACTGGTTTCATTCATAAAGTTTGTCAAAATCTGAAATATGTTAACGAATCATTGATAATCGCATTGCCAAAATTGCTCAACATTCCCCACCGCACGTGGTGATGATTGTGAACATTGTAGCAACATAGAGTTTAACAACATAACCCAACAACATAATTATATTGATTTTAAATTTTCATTCTTTATGCAGCATAATTTATGAATGGGTTAATATTATTTATAGTGCGGACCGGCCTGCAGCTTCAATTTGAATGATTTTTCTCATACATTTTTCATTTTTCCCATGAAAAATCTAAACTTTAACATTCATCTGACATGCTGCATGCTGCTTCGAAACGTATCAATTTTTCTATTCCTCTGATTTCCTCTGGATAAGCATTCAGCCCCATTTTATACGAAATCAAAGTTTTGCAAACTTTTCACTCCCTCTTCTACATAGTCAAACTTGCAGCGGATTTCAATTTTGATGGACTTTATCGGCGCTCTCTTTCTCTCTCTCTGCGGCTCCCAACTGATCTAATGTTGGAATAAAAACTTAAAGTTTGAAACAAGTTTTGTGAATAGAAGGAAAAAAAAAATTCGGGAAGCTTATAAGAGATTTATTGGATGCATTGACTGAAGAACAATTGAGTGTAAATCGGTTTCCGGAGGAATTTCTTTCTTTTGCAACAAAAATTAAACGAGAATTGATAAAAACGAAAACTTAAAAAAAAAATCCTCAAAACGATCCCAGAGCAATCATCTTTTCCCAGGCGGCAAAGCCTGTCCAATATCAACTGGATTTTGATGAAGGAGAAAAAGACAATTCGCTTTTTATAGTACTATTGAGAATTTCCTTCCAAGAAAAGAAAGTAGTTGATTGAAAATCTGACTCGATAACAAAAATATAGTCACACAATGTTTTTACGTAATAAAATTTAATTTGCTTCATATTTTTCCAATATCAACAAAAGAATTTTTTTTTATTTCCTTTTTTTCGCGCCATGCAAACCGACAATTAAGCCGCGAAGCTACAAAGTTTAAGTACACAAGTAAGAAAACAAAAAACTTTCACGCTTTTCCTTCGATGCTTCGTTTATTTGCTGATATTAGTTTTAATATGAAAATAATTGAGCAATTTTTTTTTCTCGATTGTGGAACTGAGGAATTAAGTGGTTTAAATTACTTTGTTTTTGTGATTTTTTTTTGCCGTACACCGTTCGTTACAATCATAATTAGCCTTTGGGTCTGGATGGTTACAAGCGATGAACACTTTTTTGCTCATTCCCTCCCTCACACGATCTAACTTACAAAAAAAGAGCTAAAATCAATACTAATCAAGCGGACAACGTTCCGCGGGAATAAAAATAAACAGAAATGACCTTTCCACTTCCACTCAACGTCGGGGCAAAACAAAAATATGTATTCAAAATATATTTATTTATAAAAACAGAAAGAATTTTCCTGTTTGCAATTTAAAACAATTTTCCACAAAATTCGAATGACTTTTTTTATCAAACGCATTTTTTACTAATAAAAATAATACTGAAACACCTGATATTATATCCGGAAGGCTTTGATGGTGCATAATAAAATAAAAAATTGGGAGCATCATAAAACTGAATGGAGGTTTTAGATACAATTGTGACCCGGCACTTTGATTGAGAATTTTTTTTTCTCATCCTTCGACTAAGAGTTTATCGATGCACGGAAAAGACATTAAACGATCATAAAACAATGATGATACTCATCTCGATTGATGTTGTAAATCACATTTCCTTCCACTTCCAGTTTCCACTAGCATAGCATCATAAAATCTTTGCTGTTAATTACAAAACAAACCAATAATTGAAAAACTTTCACCATCTCCCATAGCGCTACATCATGCAGATGATGCAACTCCTTCAACCACTAAACAAGATCATAAATTTTAATCGACCTGGTAAAAGAAAAAAAAAATACTCAAGACTTTGCTTTCTAGCGAAGTTTGTTGCAACATAAAAATTTATGATTCAAAAAGTTTTGCGCCGAATGCGAAAATTTTGATTTATTGTCGATGCCATTTTGCGATGGTCTGTGGACCAATAAATAACATCAATAATGGACGAGGCATAACTGCTTCGAGTCTCTTAACCAGAAATAAAAACGAAGAAAATTCCCGTAAGAAACTTTAACGCAAATCGCAGAAAAAGTTGAACACGAATTGTGAAAGCTTTGAGACGATGAGCTTTTCATATACCAGATGTACTGGGAAATATGTTCAATAGTGCACATTGGCAAGCTATTAATTCCATGGTAAATGGAATTTATTTCAATTAAGTAAATATTTAAACAATTACGAGCCAATTAATGATTTACATCGATAGCTGCGGCCCCCGAAATACCAAAATTTTGCAAACAATTTTATTTTACTCGTACTGGGCGCAAATTGAAATCGCTTTATAAAATTGGAATTTAATTTATTTTATTTTACAAATCGCAGTCGGAGGTGATGAAAGCATGAAATATGTATTTGCAAATGTACGCATCTCAATGAACAACAACAGCAAAAATCAACAAAACATTCCACGCAATTTTGCGCAACATTTTGCTATAAAAAAAATTGTTTAATTGCTTTCTTTGCACATTTTAAATGAAAAATTCTCAAAAAGATTTTTTTTTATCATTCCACATCTGCAGCGTTTATTGCATATTTTGCACAAATTCTATTTGCCATTTTCAACTCTGGATTGTATCTATTTGAGGTGAAATCCTTGAGTGATATCAATCAGCGATTTTTTTTTTTTGTTATAAATTTCATGAACTCCATCAAGTAAATTAAATTTAAAACACCGAACATCATTGTCAAATGACCCCGCAAAATAAATGTGAATCTAATTCACCAAATTTCAACCAAAAATTTTCGTTTCATTTTGAAAATTATAGTTTTGCTCTAGAAAAATGATGCGAACAATCAAAAAAGGCACAGAAATGTGTGTTTAGCGAGTTAGCAAAGCGAGCAGTTTTGAAGTGATAATCAACCACAATTTTCACATTTCACAACGCTGTGAATTTTTTCTGCCCCCAAATTTTTTTTTTACTCGTGTTACCATCCACATGTCCACATGGGTTTCGAGGGACGAAACTTTTGTGCGGTTTTTGAATGTCGAAATATTTTTTTATTTTTGACCAAAATTCAATTTTTTTTTGTGCGGCGACAAAAAACGTGTTGAATTAAATTGCCTCTCCTTGCAACGAAGTTCAACGTCCATTCCAACAATCAATGTGATGAAAGTCCTTATAAATGGCAACTTCCTGTTTCCTTTTCTTACGAAAGATTATTCAAACAGAAAAGACAGAATAAAAAAAAACCTCATCTTGACTTTTAATTCCTCTAAAAGCTTTCCGAGCTTTGTAGCAGCTGAACAATGGATGGACTTTGTGACCAGATCTTGATGCATTTTCTTAAATTAAATGTTTGTATCAACCGAGTAGATTTTTTTAATGTTGGTACACATATGAAAATAGAGTAAATTCCATTAAAAAATCAATATAAAATTTGTAATTTTCAAACGTAGCTTTTTCCATCGCCATCAACTGCATTAAATTTTAATTTAATTGACGAAATCCAGTCGATTGCAAATTGAAGACTGATAAAAAAAATTCTGGAAACCATCTGTTGCCATTTATTTCCTGGACCATACGAACGACATTCATGTGGCTTCCGAACCGGTGAGCTTTCGATTGTTGTCCGAAAATTACAAACCGTTTCAAACATTGCACGAACATTCGAAAGGAGCATAAATAAAATTGTACTGACAAAAAATAGGCGCTCAGCCACCAATGTGGTGCAGAGCTTTACTATTCGGGGATTGAAACCAATAAAAAAAAATGAAATAAAAATACTAAAATAAATAATTGAAACCGCAGCACTTAATAAAGAGTTAAAGCCCTTTTCTGTTTGCCCAGCCACCCGGAGCGAATCAAATGAAAAAAATTCCTCAACACCTTCTCTACTGTCACTGGTGGGCAACAGAAGGAGCAAAAAACGACCTCCTCTGCAACAAGCTCAATGACCAAGCTTTTGCATGTAAAAAATCTATTTGAACAAAACCGCACGAAAGTTTGCAGCGAGCAAATATTTGAATTGTTTTCGTCTTTAATTATTCGTTTCATTGTTTTCATTGCAAAGTTATATTGGCATTCTTTCGGGCACGTGGTACGAGAAAAACAGCATCATGTAAATGAGATATCCACTATATCGTTATTGTAATAACACAAATAATAAATGAGACATTAGTTTTCATTAGAAATTCTTTCTAGCTTTTTTTGCCTTTGAATTGTGCCATAATGGAAAGGAACATGTGAATGGACAAAACTAATGTGACTCTTTATACGAAAGCTCATTTTGTGGTAGATGATACTCTGATACTCCATCAGGATTGGAAGCAACACAAAACAATCATAAATTGTTATTAAAAACAATGAAATGAAGGTAAAAAAGAGAGATTTTTCCTTTGACCGGATGTGGATAAAAAGTGAAAACTGATGCAAAATTAGTGTGTTGGCTAATTAAAATGAAATGCTATTCATGTATGCTCGAGATGGTCTCCAAAGAATTAATGTTTAATAATTTTTTACCACTCGCTTATGATGGAGCCTGGCAGGTAACAATTAGCATCATCAAGCAAACCTTTTTTTTATATTTCTGTTTCTGATCACGACTTCCGAGGTAATTTTCTGGGCTTTATTTTATTATTCGGTGGCTGAGCGCCGGCAAAGACCGGATATCCTGCCATATAGTACTATAATATTTTTTTCCGCAAAAACACTCTCACGTGTAAAGAAAAAATCGTCTGAGAAATGAAATAATTTGTATTTAATGCTTTTTTAATGAATCTTAATGGAGGATTAAAACGTAGAAAGGCAAATCAATGCTAAAGAAAGCTCAGAAAGGATTCATTGCGAAAAGCATTTGAACTTTCATTGTTGGCATCGAAACGAATCGGCATGAATTTGGATAAATTGTGTATAAAATTTATTGAATTATCCGCATGATACGCACAATAGTTTTGCAATTTATATATCTCGAATATTTCTTATATTGCACAATTTTTGGTGAAATTTTAATTGGATGAACTCACCGAATCCCGATTCTGAAATCATTGTGGAAAAAGAAAATCTGAACAAAGAATTTATTAATTTCTTATTATCATTCATTTCGCCACAAAGTAGCATTCATAGTGAGAGGTGCTAAATGAAAACAATTGAAAAAAAGGTGAAAAGCATAAAAAGAAAATTGTTAAACACGTGAATTTCCATTGTTTTTTTTTTTTCAATTTTCCCATTTTTATCTCGCGAGTAATTTCCATGTGCTAATTTTGCCCACGTTCAAAATCATTTGTTATTTAGACGTTTTACATTAGCGAATAATAACTTGAAGATTGGAAACAAAAGAAAAATGGAAACCTCGTGAAAGACAAAAATAGAAATTACCAGAAAGATATCGTAGGACGATACTTTCATCGTACTTGTGTGAAAATGGCCAATAATTAAGTCCGTTAAATCAAAATTAAATTGAAAGTCTCCGTTTTCTTTTTTATTGCTATCCTTTAATGGATTGTCATGACATATATAGATCCTTTAGATTTTACGACATGGACAATAGTTGAAAAGCATCCTGCAGAAAAAAAGGACGACGACAGATAGTAAAAGGGAAATTCGATTGTGCATCGATGGAAATATTCCATCATAGCTATGTAGTTTTCCATCTTTTGCTTTCCAGTCACGTTGTCACGATTTCAAACGCATTTTCCGTGTACGGCAAACTCATCATTTCTGTCCAGTATTTTTTTTATAGTTCTTGATTTGATATCAACACACATTTTCACAGTCCTGGGAATCAAAAATGTTCATCACGCAGCACCATTTCCATTGATCTAATAGATCCATTTCTCACTCAATTTGTCCAGCCAAATGAAGCCCATCCAAATGGATTAAATCATGCATCGAAATCGGTCACTTTTTGACAAACTTTATTTACAAATCTTTTGTTTTACGAGCTTAGCTTTTTCTACTACATTTTGACGATTAATGATAGATAACATTTTCATTAATAAAATTAACAGCGAAATCCTTTCAGTTGGCGAGAAAAATGATGATTAATGATATTCCAAAGAGAATCATAAGTTGAGAATTTGATGAGATCGCTCGATAAGCAATTGATGATTCTTCACAATGACGCATGTTCGGTTCATCACAGTGCAACTATTTTTTAAGAGGATTAGAAAAATAAAATTTGATTTTATGATTTCAATAATGAAGTATAATAACTTACTCTCATAAGTGACGATAACATTTTATCGAGAAAGTTTCTAGTGAACTGAGCAGTTTCAAGACCGCATGAGCTTTCGACAGCTGACTCGCTGCATTTTATGTATTCATGAAAGGCACTAAATAATTGTTATTCAATTAATCAAGTGTTTATTTATCATTTAAATAGGTTAATTAACAAAGTTCGATTCGAACTCACCAACAGACAGTTTTAATTTGAGCTTCTTCTTGATCTATTGTTTCAGTGGAAGAATTTTTGATCGTCATCGCTGTAGTCGTTTCAAGTGACACATAAATAGAATTTAATTGCTGTCGTTTCATCAAGTTCACTTTCTTCAAACGAGACGATACGGTCGTTGTCGTTGTCGGTGCTGATGTTGTTGAGGTTGTTAACGGTGAATGTCGCTGAACATTCATTCTCGCCATTGTTTGTTGATAGGTTGTTGAACAAACATCGTACTCTCGTTTCACTTTTCGCATACAAGGCGCGTAACGCAGAAAATCTATTTTGAAATTCAAAACTTCAGAGAACTTTTTCGAAAAATTTTCGGAAAAAAATTTATTTCTTTTGAAAAAAAAAAAAAAATGAAAAACTTTACAATCGAAAGCTAACATAAAATTACGTACGTGCCTTCCTGATAAGTCCCTTCCGAGCAAAGATCCTTGATCATTTCATTTGTTCCGAAATAAAGTTTATTGAAATGTGTCCTTTGTTGTTGACTCATACATCGTCTTGTGTAACTTTTAATACATTCCAATCCAGTGTGTAAATCTCTAAACAGCGACAAATGAAGACATGAAAATTTAATTTCTTAAATTATCACCGACGGCGCGCGCGAAGAATTAAAAGTTTTGTGAACCAGAAAAAAAGAGAGAGAAGAATTGTTTTCCTCGCAAGTGGAATTTTAGCATTCTGACATTCCAGTGTTGATATGAAAACCAGAATATTCTAATAAAATAATTAATTTGATAACAAAAATCACTAATTAATTTGCCCATAAAAAAAAAAAAAATAAGAAAAAAGAATCGCACGAAAGAATTTTAACTTTGTTCGCTCGAATTGGGAAAATTCAGAGGGGAACACTCCAAGAAATCGGAGCCGAGTTGAGGAAACATAAAATTGAAATTGAAAAATCGTTGAAGGAAAAACAGTGAAAAAACTTTCTCTCACTTTTTTCTTGGAACAATTTCCCCAAAAAAAAAAAAGAACAACATCGCGCGCTTCGGCAAAAATTAAATTTAAAAACTTTTTCTACATTAGTTCATTCCACAATAGCAAAATGCATTGTGAGAAAAAGGAAAAAATTTCGAAGTTTGTGGAATGAAATTTTCCGGAAAATTTCATCGGAGAAATATTTTTCCAAAGAGACGTCGGAAGTTGCACTTAAATGTAATTGGCATAGCAACAAAGCTTTGCAAAGTTGGTTTTTTATGACACTTACTAGCAAATGCGTCCATCTAAATAAATGTGGTTAAAACTTACGGACAAATCCTGTCAAGATCTTCTTTATTGTCGACAAAATTAAACTCGGATGTTGCTGCCAAAGCTTTGATTTGTTTTGAGCATTGCATCAATTCCTCCTGACCGCACGGCACTCCTCCACTCTCGTCACCATGCACATAATTAAAAAGAAAGTACGCTAATAAAAATGGAATGAAATAAAAACTTTTGAGCTAATCAAATTCTTTGCGAAAATCTGATATTGCAAATTGAGTTCTACCTGCGACAAATAATTGCTTAAGTTCCATTACAATTTTCATAAAATGTTCACTTAAATCACTCAAAAATTCATAATACAAAATTATTCATTGCTCGAAATAAAAACACTTAAGACACCAATTAAAATATATGTTTCTAAAAATACACTTGAAGCACTTGCAATCCAATGAAATCAATTAAATAATTACAGGTCGAGCATAAATTTTAAATGATTTGCTATTTTTAAATCACCAACAATTGTAATGCACGTGATTTGTTGTTGGAACGAATGTTATTTTAAGCTTCCAGTGCTGTTGAATGTCGATTAACAACTGAACGGACCAACGAAAAAGCATGAAAGACTTTTTTTTTTTTGAAAATTATTTTACACCAGAAAAAGCTCTCTGGCATTCGACAAATAGAGAGAGAGAGAGAGCGAAAAGTTGCATTTCTTTTGTGGCTGGTTGTAAAATTTGTTGTTGTTGCTATTCGGGCGCAACGCGAGAGTGACTCTCTCAAACATATTTTCAGGCTTGGTACATATTTGTTTCTATTCATATTGCAAATTCATATATTTTACAATCAAATTCATAGAAAAAAAAAAAACGGAAATTATTAGTTGATCTCTTTGTGACCCCGAACGGCAGAAGCAGCGGCAAATAATAATTTGCAGCGCTTAGAGAATAATGAATGGAATTGCTCTCTTGATTAGATTAAATTGAATTTTGCAGTTTTATGCCGGTATGTTGGGCGTATAAATAAGACTTTCACTGATTCACACGACAGCTAATTGATATCAATAATTGAACACGAAATGGCATCGACAAATTGAAACCTTCACTCTTTGATATTACTCTAAACATTTTCCACTGAAAATGTTTGCCAAAAGAGGAGATTGAGAAGCCTTTGTGGAAACTTTTCAAATGTATCATTAACAACAAAAGGAAAATTTATGTGACTTTGAAAGCTCATTTACGGTTGTCGAGCTCAATCAAATGCTTGTTGTATGGCAGACTAAAAACTATTTTGGGGTTACTTCATTAAGATATTTTGAGCGTGTGTTGAGACACCTCGAGGGGAGATGAATTGAATTTGTATGATCAAAAGTGTAAAATGTTACACAATGAAAATAAGGAAATTCCGGAAAAACTATCTGCTCTCAATTTGCAATTAAATTTGGGCTGATATCCCTTTTTAAGATGCCTCAAATTGCAATGGATTCAGTTTGCACACTTGCAAACCCTTGAAATATGCAGCATGTGAAATTTAAAACAATTTTTTATACATATATTTTTTTTTTCAATATTTAACAAAAAAAAATCTTGTCGATTTAACTGTTGCTGTTACTCAAATGTTGCATTTCTCCTTGAGCAGACAATGTCCGATGGGTGCGTAATCGCAATGGCACTTCAAGCAATCGTTTTCAGTTTTGATTACTTCACCGATTTTATAAAAGCGTCCGCTAAATGTGCAACCTTTTTCCGTTGGCAATGAGTGCTTGTTATATTGTGGGATTAAATCGGCATCATAAACTGAACGCTTTTCAATTGAATGTCCTTCATGTTTTTCATCATTTTGACTGATTGATACTGTGAAGTTGACGAATTCAGTGCTCTCTTCAATTCTTATTATGTCAGCTTGCGTTGTTATTGGTGTAAATGTTGTAACTGGCAAGCTTGTGGTTGCTTCTTCTATTCTTTCATCAGCTTGTAACGATCTCAGATCTATTTCTGTTTCCAGAGATTCTGTAGAACTCGACAATGATTCCGATATCAGGTCTATTTCTGTTTCCAGAGATTCTGTAGAACTCGACAATGATTCAAGACTTGTTTCCTCTATTTTTGAAGCTTCTGTTGAGCTTGAAGCTTTAATAATCTCCGTAGTGATGTCTGAAGTGGCAGATGATGTACTTGTAGTTTCGCTGAAGGCGTCAGTTGAAAAAGTTTGAATTTCACTAAGTGTTGTTAATTCTGGTTCAAAAGTTGTTAGTTCTTCGTTTTCTAGTTTCAAATTTTCTTTAACAATTTCTTGTGTTGTTGTGTAGGTTGGCGTTGTAGTTGTTACCTTACTTAAGCTTGCTGTTGTTTCCTTTGATTCTCCGTATATTTCTTCATTTGATTCTTTAGGTTTAGACGATTTTTCAGATGATTCTGAAAATTGATAAACATATTAAAATATACTTAAAAAAATTAAATTCTTAATACCTTGATAAGCAACAGTAGAAACTGAATCAGAGGTTGTTGATGCAGGTATTGTCGTAATGAAATTTTCGTTTAGGTCTTCGCCAATTGTGTTCTAAACAAAGAATTTCAAAATTAATTTAAGACCTTTAAGAAAAGCATGCAACAGTCATCACCTCTTCTTTATGTGACACTTGTAAATCTTCAGAAATGTTATGTTTTGAGATGTTTGTTGTGCTCTGATATGTTGAAATTTCGACGGCATTGCTTGTTGACGTTTCAGACGCTATTGAACTTTCTGTAACAGCCACAGGTGGTGAACTTGAAATTACGTCTTCGACTATTTTAGTTTCAATTTTAAATGGCAAAGTCGTTTCTTCCGTTGGAATTATCTGCGTGGTGGCATCAATTGATGACTTTGAAGTATATTCAGAATCAATTGGTGGAACTAATGGATTGGTATTTAATTCAGCAAATTCTGCCAAACTTGTACCATCATCGCAAATGACATCAACTTTAATTTGATCTGCAATAGATTCCGTTAGCTTTTGTGGTGTTACCACAAACAATTTTTCGCTTTCATCAGCCGCACGTTTGATGACTTTTTTCAATGTTTTTGCTATTTGATTTATGATAAAAGTACATGAAATTAAAGCTCACAACAAACTCTAAAGCGACAAATGAAATTTATAACTCACGGCACTCCCAATCGACTGGACAGCATTTGTTGACAGCAAATACCGGCAAGCAGCCACGCTGAACGAATGATTTATATCGAAGATCAATTTCGCAATTAATTTGACGACAATGGGGATTATTAACGATGGTCGTGTTATCAAAATCTTTGTGGCAAAGACATTCATAGCATGGATTCGTTTCCGGAATGAACTTTTCACCGTCACGATATTCTTTGCTCAGCCAGCATGACGCCAAAGTTTCCTTTTCATCTTCATCTGTTGAAAGAAATCATTAGTAAACAACCTGTTGTGCATAATAAAAAAAAAAACTTTTTTGCTAGTAATAAAAAAAAGAACTCACCACAAATAATTGAAGTGGAACAGCACTCATTCAAGTCACCGTAGACATTAATGCATCCCGAAACTTTAATACCAGCTACGCCACATTCACTATTTGAGCATGAAAATTTGGCGGGCTCGTTTTCATATCTGCATAAAAATATTAAAATAAAATTTGATATTATCAAATTAAAATTTCGTTTGTTGTGTAATCGATATTGATATGACTGACCGTGAGCAGAAACAAGTCTCGACACATTTCGAATCGTCAGTGAAGTTTCTCGGTAATATTTCACCAATCGAATATTCGATTCCATCAAAATGACATTTATTTTCATCAAGTTTCTTGAAATCATCACATTCGAAGCGCTTCGGACAGCATGAATTCGTTCCAAAAATAGCTTTACAGCCCAACTCATTATACACTTTTAGCGGCTTTGCACATTGATCAGTGTCACATTTGATCGAAACTAGGAAATCAAAAATGATCGTTTGCATAAAATATTGAGGAAACTTGTTTATTTAGAATTTATCATAATGTCCTTGAGGGAACCATCAAATGTCATTCAACGACACATATAAAACTTCTTAAAATTACTCACCCGAATGCACGCCGCAAATGAAAAGTCCAACGATGAAAAGCTTCGCAATCATTTTGAATGTACTCAACTGACGATGATTTGCAACTGACGGATAAAATTTGCACCACCGATCAGTTCAGCAGTCGAAGCAGAAGTGATTAAAGTCATTCGAAAGATGAACAATTTTTTTCGAGTCCGACCATAAAATAAAAGCTTAAGCTACAGCTACAGCTACCTAGACATTAACATAACAACAAAAAAAAATTGGACATTTGGTTTGCTTGAACCAGTTTGAAGGTCGCAAATTTTTTTTTGTTGTCTTACTTTTGTTATTATTGGTGCTTCGGGTCCAGTTTCACAATTTTCACATTTTGATGATGTCACTTTCGCTTTCATGCGGCGCTACACATTATTGAAGTGCATGAATGTGTTTGCATTTTTCAACGGCAGTTCATTGTTTGTTCATCCGACATACACAAATAAAAATAAAAAAAAAAACAGGCACAATTTGAATGCATCATCGAAGAAATAATTATGAATCGATATAAAAACGCAAGGTTCCATCGTTCTCCATCTCTCTTTCTCTCATGATGGTATTTGGCATTTTTTTAAAACGGTCAACGAGCGCTTTATTGTGCTAAAAAAAAAAAAAAGTTTAATTCGATTCATTGCAAATTTCTGGTTTTTGCTGTTTTTTTTATGTTTGGCTGCACATTCCACCTGACACCATAACGATTCATCATCATGTGAAACGGCAAATGCACGTTGTGTGTCTGAGGTTATGTTACTGGAGAAAAAAAAAGTTTAAACTTGAAGTGATGAAGAAAAAAAAAATTATTTTTAATATTTAGGTAATTTAAAATCTTTTCTTTTTTCGAATTTAATTCGTCGACGTGCCGTATGAGTGTCGTCGAATGTATCCAAGTGCGAGCATTAAATTTTTTTTTGTAAAAATAAATAATTTCTCGAGAGCACATATAATTAGTCAAATCATCATTCAACGTTAGTGACGAGCCGCTCAAATAAATTACCTTTCATTTCGTCATTCAGCACTCGAAATATCGCTCGAGGCAACGAGTAGAGCATTAAACAGAATGAAAAAAATAAATTAATCTCACACCCAATGAACCTAATGGCAGGAACAAAACAACAAAAAAAAAAAACGAAGAAAGTTGTAAACCACTTTGGTAATTAGTTAAAACATCTCAACATCATCTTGATTCATTCTGAAAATGGCACATTTTCATTGTCTCAAAGATGTGTTTTAATCTTTTTGTTTGCGAAACATATTAAAATGTTTTAACCCGTTATTTTTACGACCGAAGTGAAGGCGGTCGGGGAACAGAGAACCATGGGAATGAAAACGAAGAGATGGAGAGAGAGAGAGAGAGAGATTCAGTATCCTTCACACCCACCTACCCATTCGCTGTAACAAAAAGAGACATTTTTAATCTCATGTGTGATTTTCGCCAGTTAATCCAGTTGGCTGTTATTCATTTGTTCATTTTGCAGCCATGTCAAGTTCACCAGATCGTGATGTGAGAAAAACGTTTTTGTTGTTTCCTTTTTTTTTCTACTCCATTTAAATTGTGGCAAGACCATAAAACAAGCGAAATTCCGATGGAAGCGTGCAACGGAATTAAAAAATTTACGTTTTTGGCACTTGCAAGAAAAAAAAAAATAATGAAAAACTTTTCACGAGGCATCAACATCAATAGAGCTCAACAGTTTCAGGCTCGTAGGCAAATAACGGGGATAAAGAGTGGCATGGAGGGTATGGTGTGAACAAACGATATGTCGTAACCCTTTAACAAAAATTAATTACAACATCAAGAATGGAAGATTGTTCAGGGCTTATGGACAAGAGTATTTTGCATGACTGCGAAAAGTGCCCGAGATAATGAAGTCCTGTAAAATTGTTTAATGGCATCCCATTTAAAACTACAAAACATGCCCGATGACTTTCATTGCGCTGGAGCCTTTTCTCCCCTCCCATACATGCAGAAATTTGCTTAACTGACTTTTGCTCGGTGGCTTTTGCGGTTAAAATTATTATGCTAATAATAAAAAAAAAAACTTCCTGTGTGTATGTGTGTGTGCGAGAGAGTATATGATTCACATAATTAGAGATATCTGTTAACAGCATGGAAAGTTATGAGTCTCTTGGGCAAATGCCATTGTATGATGTTGTGAATCTTATTATTTTATGTTTCATAAAAAAATTATTTTTTTGTGGGCTTTTCCACGTTGTGGGTGGTAAAAAGAGGGTTAAAAAAGCTTGAAATGATGTATGGCCTCATGGTATGTGTATGTAGTGTTAATGGGTGATAGCACCCCACAGAAACGAGGGAAAGTAGCTTTGATGACATGTATATGCCGCACTGGGTGAGATGAAGGATTTATGGGCTAAAAGTGTAAAGTTATTTTACTTCTCACTTTCTCTCTTTCTCTCCCCAAGCATTGTCACACTTTTGTTTTTTTGTTGCCGGCAAAACAAAACCAAACAAAATAAAAAAATAAATTTTAAATAGCAATGGAGCGATGCGAAGCATGTGTCGCAATTTTTATTACTGCTAATGAATGAATATTTACGATAACAATGGCAACGACGGAGTGTGGCACTTATGTTTTTTTTTTTTGTTGGGAATGAAATCCTTTTCTCGGACAATTGCTTGAAAGCTTTGCCCTTGGATGCAGCAAATTTTCGTCTCGTCTCGCTGTCGATTGAATTTTAAAGGTTTTCAAATGGAAAATTCTCCGTTTTTAGTTTTCAATTCATGAGATGTTTCGCATCTCGCCAGAAATCACTAGACTAAACATGCCATTTTCATAAACACATTTTATTTCATGTCGCAATTTTCTATTATTGCTTTTGAATTTCTTTTTTTCCCTCTTCTAAATCGTTTGTGCAAAAAAAAAAAAGTGTATGCATGAGGTGATGGAATCTATTGCGTAACAGTATTCAATATTGAAAGCTTAAAAATGGAAATATTTATCAATGGTGGGGCATCAACCCTAAATGTATCTATCGCAATGCTTACAGATGAGCGTCGACTGAATATGACAAGCATGCAGCAACCGTTTTGATGATATGAGATTAGATTTCTTTTTATCTCTTCTGCCAGCATTTTATAATAATTTTTTATCATTTTTTTTATATAATAATAATAACAAACTATAAAAGCTCGCGAATTGCGCTATCGTGGGCACATGAACTCCTGAAATCCAAATAGAATGTTCCAAAGCCAGCAACGCTGATGCAATTTTTCAATATAATCTGTCGAAAAATGAATTTTTTTTTAAATTTATCTGAAGATATTTTTATTTAGCTTTCTATCGTTGGCATAAAGTGATAAATAAGCGTGAAATATTAAAGGCGAATAAAAATCGAAACTTGCTTCAAATTCCATAAAAAAAAAAACTTCAATAAATTTTCCTTCCAAAACTTTTCTTGTTGCACACAACAAATAACTTTTTTTTTGCCAAACAATTGCCTTTCAACCTACGTAGTGATTTCTACCTTATTCACCTACACTTTTATCACATGCTCTCCTCCTCCCACACTCACACTGTCTATAAACGATACATTTTTGCCGAATATTAAATATTTAATTGAAAATACATAAAAAAGAGTAAAATAATGAAATTTATTGTCGAAGCGAGAGAAAATTATAAAATATGCATTACGACTGAACTGATGATATCCAGTAGAGTTATGTGCGGCTTTTGTGTGCATGTTGCGGTAGGTCATGTGTGCATTTCAAAATTGACTCATAATTGTTCGTATTGTTTCATCATTATCAAATCGAGCCCAATATTTCATTTCGAAATCGAAAACTTGGGAGGGAAACTTAATCGATTGTTAAATGATCAGAAAATGCAGGAAATTAAAAATATTTTAATCGACATCCACACAAATGTATTCTGACTCACACCCACATCACGAATAATGACGATGATGCCATATGACGATATGGAAATATGAAATCACAAATAAATGCATTTATGCTAAAAGTAGACAAAATTTCCCGTGTGCGGCTGTTTTGGATGGTATTGGATATGAAAAAACTATTTTATTTTTTTTTTAATTAAATCACATTTGTACACAAATTTTTTTATTTTCTTTCCGTCTTTAACGAAGTTGGTCAAATTAGTTTAAAATCATCATCTATTGAACAATATTCTTTACAATAAAAATTTTTTTTTGTTTCACGAAGTCGATAAAGTAACAAAAATAAAAGCAAATTAAAATCGATGACAGCTCTTGTGACATGATTTTGTTTGATGACGCTGATTCTGATTCCCTTTTTGCTTCCTTCCTTCAGGATCTGATTCTGGATTTGTGTGGTCATCTTCCGTTTGGATGTGGCAATTTGCTTCCTATTTCTCTTTGTAGGCAATTTTTTTGTGAGCGTCGATTTCTCTGTTTCTTTTTTTTATTTTCTTTTTGGTTTTTATTATCAGATAACGGTTTTTGCGACGCTACTTTTTTTGTGTGTCTGATAATTGCTTTGTGCTTATCAAAAAAATTATATTTAAACCTGAATCGAGATCGACGAGAAAGAGAAATCAATTGTTGTAGATTATTAGAAATCCTGAGTTTTTGGTTGTGTTGGGCTGGCCCATCATCTTAAAAGTGATTAAAGGCGACTAAACTTATGAACTAATCAATTCCTTAACTAAAATACTTATCAACTAAAATCGCTAATTCAACAATTCAAACTTTTGTTTTGTTTTTTTTTTTTTTTGTTTGTTGCTTTATAATTGTCTTATTATATAATAGAAATTTACATCACATGCTTTCTTATCACAGCTTTGGTTTAAGAAAAAAAAATCAGTTCTATTTTTTGATACAAATTCAATATGAAAGTGTTACATCATCAAATCTTCGAAATTTGCAAAAAAAAATAAAATAAATTATCAATCAGTGTTGCTTTTATTATTTTGGTCTATTACATCATTTTATAAAATGACATTAAACTTACTAACGAGATCACAATGCATAGCAGTGATGGACGCATTAAAAAAAAAAACTTTAAAATACATGAAACTTCCATCACTGACTGCAACATTTAGAGACGTAACAGGCTTCTGGGGTCCAATCACACTAACAAATGTATTTATATATCACAGAATAAATTATTTTTCCACAACAAATTACTATTTTGCGTTCGGTTTATGAATTTACAGTCTTAATTGTGACCAAAAAAAAATCTCTTTTTCACAATTATTCATTGAATAGGTTTTTGGAAGCATAAAAAGTGTTACAAAACATAAAGTATCCTGATTTTGTGGAGAACAGTGCTTAAGAAATAGGAAGTCAACGAGCACATAAGGCAACAATAGCAAAAATAAAGAAACTAATTAATGTTTCTTGGCGTAAATTCCATCGCTTGAAAATCCAATCGCCATTTGAGGTTGAGAAAACAAGAAGCGCGGAAATTACGTGAAACCATATAAAAGTTCAAAAGGCTTTTATGTCATTAATTGAAAATGTATGAAACAAGGTTGAAACATTTTAAATGTCGCTCAAATAATTAATATTTGTGAATTCAATGAAATAATATAAAGATGAATGAAATTAATTCATTTGTTAACAATTTCTTTGTAATAACCCATCTCATGGTTCAAACATGTTGCCATCACATCTCATATATGTGTTCCTTTACGCCGATTATCTCGATCTTCCACAATCGAGCAGAAGATTTCCGACGAGAATTTGTTTAATCTAATTAATTTGCAATTAAAAAGTGATCTCGGTAAGATTAAAAGTGCAACTTATCAGATAAATATCTATTACAAAGGCGACAGAAATATGTTTTGTTTGTTTGATAAGGAACTAATCAAGCTCTGTCTTTCACTAGCACAGAATGCCGTAAGATATTTGACGATGGGAATAAGAAAGTGTTTCGGGGAAAAAATTATTCAACAAATCTATGATTGATACCTGTTTCTTAAGCCAAGACTCTTGCTTGTCTTTATCGGTTGTCACCTTTCCGCCTACAAATCCTCCAAGACGATTCAAAACACTGCTCTTCGATTGCTTCAATGGAAGCGGTGGCGAATGATCCTTTGCTTTGATGATTGTAGATTTGACAATTGGTGGCGTCGATGCCTTTGATGATGATCGTTCCTCTGTATAGCGTTTAATCGTTATTAGTATTTTTCAGTAGAATGTTTAAATATTGTTACCTTTCTTGGATGTATTCAATTTCGAACGGTTCAGTGAAACCCGATCAGACTTTTGCATGGATGCTGTTTGAAGGAAGAAAGAATAACTTGTAAGGATTGATGATAAATTAACTGTTGTATGATTTAACTTACAATTCTTTTTGCCTTCAGCAGTTGCTTCAACGGCTTTAAATGTCGACTTGAACTTTGGTGGATCTGTTTCAATTTTCTTGTGCACAACTGGCTTTGGACTTGATTTCCTCGATCTAACCACTTCTGGTGGCGATGGCGACTTTTTAGGCACAGCCTTTTTAGATGGCTCCGGCTTTTCGGTTTCGCGTGGTGGTGCAGTTCGCTTGTAATCTTTGCTGAAATCCGACTTTAACGAACGATAATTATCCTTGCGCAAGTTTCGTTCACGATGATTATCATCACGATGCTTGTAATGGCGTTCCTTTGACAATGATCTTAGCGGAAGTGCTTTCGTAGTGAAATCAGATTTCTTGCCGTATTTGACATCATTGTTTGTCGTGGGCTTGCTTTTGAAGCGTCCCTCATTTTCCGATTCACTTTCCTCATCTTCAAATAGCAACAAATCATTTTCGTTCACCAAAAGATCAACAACTGATCCATCGACAATAATGTTATCCCCTGCAGCTCTTGCTTCAACTTCTTCATCAGAAGATGCCAAAAGATCATTTTCAATTTCCTCTTGTGTCTTAGGACGCTGCTGTGGATGTTCTGCAATAATTTTTGGTGCTTCAACTATTGTTTTATTCTCGCTTTGCATCGCATTATTTTCTTTCTTTTCATCTCTTGTGGCATCAACTTTCTGGATATCTTTCTTGCTTGTGTTACTGCCGTTGCTCTTAACATCATCATCATTGCGACGATTGTAATTCTTGTTATTGCTGCTATATCGCTGTTGTGATGGCTGAGAACGTTCATATTTGAAACGGTTTCCGTTATTATTGTAACTCTGATATGGCGAATCGCGTCTACGCGGGCTGCGACTTCTGGGACTGCGACGTAGATTCTTTGGTGATTTATTTGAACTGCGGTCATATTTGTTGACATATCGATCTTTTGGTGACTTCGATCGCTTAAGGGAATTATAGGTGCCCTGTCCAGGTGAACGACGTCTGTAATGTGGTGAACGACTGCGACTACGACTTGGACTTCGTAATGGACTTGGACTGTAGGAACGCGGCCTTGAAAGAGGACGTTCTCTGCGCCCTTCGAGCACATTCATGTTTTCACTGACAAAGCTACAATATTGAAGGGAAATTAGGAAAATCTGGCAATCGCTTAAAAATTTTAAACTAACCTTTCGCTTCGTGGCGAAAGTCTCAAGGTATTATTTTCCACAGGCTTGACACTGTCATCAAAAATGGCTTGGACTGGTGCAAGTACCGGAGTCGGTACTTGGTGTGGCATGAATACTGGATTCAAATGTGGTGCAGCAATGGGTTGGTTGAAATAGGGATTTCCACTATGATGCATAGGCTGCATTGGACCTGGACCTTGATAGAATGGACCTGGCATTCCGTTGTACTGATTAGATGTGTTAAATCGTGGTATTTGAATGGGATTCTGATACTGTCCCATGTATCTTGGTCGGGGTGGTTGTGAATGATATGGGCGATTTATATGATAGGGACGAGCTATCGGTAATATGGCGTTGTTACTGTGAATGAGCGGCATGTAGTGATTGACCATCGGGCTGTCAACATTTTGCTGTGGAATATTTGAGATTGCTTTCCGAGAGTTCAATGCTTCAAGTCTCAACTGTTCGATTTCATCCTCTTCTGTTTGTTCTGTGAGCTGTTTTTTTTTTTTTGTTGTATTGGTGAATACGATGCAAAAATTAGAAAACGGAAATATTTAGCTATAAAATTGACGTGCACGGTTTTCACAAACCACACTCATTTTTAAAGAAACTTACGTGATTTTGGCGAGCGTTTGCCATAGTTTTTATTAATTTATTTTCGTGTTTAAATGGGAAGTAAATTTCTTTTGTAAATCTTTTTCTTCAGAGCTTTATATGATTTTTTTTCTAGGAAGCGTTTACATAATTCTGCTCCTGCCCTAATAATCTACTACTACTTTGATCAACTTTAATCTGCTACTACTCGTTGTTTATAGTTAGGTAGCATTCTCATCGCATTAAAAGGCACCATGAGTAATTCGGACAATAGTTCTGACTCTGAATATGTTGTTGAATATCACGTGAAGCCGGATACTGTGAGAATCACGCAGGTCCTGGATGACTTGATATCTGGCAGTGACGATGAGGATAAATCAGAAAAAAGTGCAAGCGACAGCGAGGAGAAACCTGTAAATGAGCAATGTGTTCTTAATCAGAACCACGAAAATGAGGAGGAAGAAGATAACTCAAGACCTGACAGAAGAGAAGGACCAGCAAGAACGAATTCGCGCTATATTCTTTATGTTACAAATCTTTCTGCTACATCTACAAAGACGATGTTGCTGGACTTTTTTGGCGATGCTGGTGAAGTCAAGTCTGTCCGAATGCCTAGAGTTAGATTGGGCAATTTTGCATTTGTTGAAATGAAGGAACTCGAAGGTTATAGGGTAAGCATAACTTATGAGATCAAATACAGTTTTAAGAAACGGCTAATCCCATTTAAGGCTGGCCTCAAGTTCAACAACAAGCTTTTGGACGATAGAAAAATTCAAGTATATCCAGGTTCAAAAAATAAGAAACACACATCCGATACAGCCAAGAACCTGAAAAGGAAGAATCAACAGAAACATCTTAATAACATAAAAATGAGAAAAACAACTAAAGAAATAAATAATTAGTGTACACACTGAATAATCTGACTTTAGTAGTAAAATTTAAGCACTAATTAATGATTAAAATTCAGGATATTGCATACAACAGTATCGGAGTCAAAAGCGCAACAGGATCCGCAATATAAGCCGGAAATTTATAATTTATTGAATTCAAAATTATTAACGAGTTTTCAAATAGTTTTGAAATAATCCAGTACGTCAGGATGTCTCATCAAATAGGGTCACAATGTTCAAGGAATGGTTAAAAAAAGAATTAATTCAATTGCGACTGGATGTTGGAGTTTATCATTCGTACCTGTTGGGAATTCTGGAAGATAACATCGATGAGGATGAGCAGCGCGAGATGATAACAGATATACTATCTTCGTTGATAGTAAATTTTTTTATTCCTCATCCTGTAGAAATTCTATACTAAATTTATATTTCCCCTTTGCAGGAATCAAACCCTGAGCAGCTAGTCAATACCATTTTTGAAAAATGGAAACTGGAGCAAAACATGCCAGCGACACCTGCCGAACAGAAGCCTGCTAATAAGGATTTGGACATTGCTGAATTGCTTCAAAAGCAAGCAGCAATATCTCAAGCAGCCGCAGGAAAACAGAGAAAGCTTACGGAAGAAGAGCGGCGCATTAAGCAACAAATTTTGGCCAGCTACTCACAATGTTCGGACAAGGAAGATAACGATGAGGATGATGCAGTTGGTTCAGGCGCTGAAGAAGATCCTGACATGGAGAAGAATACAAACAAGTCTGACGTTCAGAAGTTGGCTCGTGAGAAACGCGAACAAGCTAAGCTAGAATCGGAACAAAAGAAATTGAAGGACAAGGTAAGTTGAAATTGATACTAACTGTTGAATTTATAAGCTGATTTTGAAATTTATACGATCATCAGGAAGATCGAGCGAAACAAAAAGCGATTCGCGAAGAGAAAAAGAGTAAGAGACAGAATGCTGCTGCTAAAGGAGAACGCAAGCGGTAACAGGGCTACGATCTGCCATCACCATTGCTCGTGTTTGTTAAAAAAATTGCTAATAAATAAAAAGCATGATGAAGAATTTACTCAGATAATTTTTTTTTCTTTAATTAAATGTCGCGAAATTTGCATAACTGAACATCAATCATAGTTTAACTTTAGTTCTCTAGACAGGTTTTCTAAGCATAGGACGTTAAGTAATTATTCAACACTGCTTCACACTTTCGGTTTCTTCAGATTGGACAACCATAAATAATCACACGACAGCCCATATCTCTTAAATGTCCAGAATTGCGTGAAGCAATTGGAAGCAGCAGCGGTTAAACGCATCCATGATTTAATACTTCAATTTTCTCATAAGTAATAATTGTCTGGAACAGCCGCACAAAAGTATGTATCTTCTTATTTAGTTGGTGCAATTCACTGATGCCGTATGAATATTTCTCAGCCATTCTGCTTTACAGGTTTTGGCAAACAGTTAGTAATAGCGAAGAATCGCGGGTGATTTACTCATTTAATTGATTCTTATTTCACAAAATCCATCAAAAATTGTGCTCCAGTTCCAATTACTTTTTAACCACAATATGCGAACAATATGAAATAAATCATCGGCTTCCATCAATTATTCCATCCAGCGATTACGCAAATTATTTTAATGTGTATTTGAGTATTATAAGTATACTTTTTTTTCTTCCTCTCTTAATCAATTGACTGACTGACATATTTCTTATAGATGATTGGAGAGCAACAAACAAGAAAGTTTATTTACAGCCTTTTTCTTTTATTGCAATCTGATGAAACATCGAACAAACAAATCGATTAAAAGTTGTAAAAGATCAACCCACCAGCTGGGAACACTGCCATCAAATAATGACATAAATGGATAGAAGTGATTAGTAGACCGCCAGAAGCCGGCAACACATTGCGCTAATGAATAATTCATCATTTCATCACATTTTTAACAGCCAGCTACAAGATCAATCAATCATTTCGCGCTCTTTGCGATGTATGGCGTGCGCCGTGTGAGTAAATAACGGTAAAGAAGAAACTGACACTGTGTCAATTAAGAGATGAGATCTATCAATTGGCGAGCTAATTTTTCGGGACACACAAATCCATTCATATGGAAATTTGATATAATCCAATGACGTGTCTCGGCTGGCTCTGGGTCAATGGGATGATTCAAGAAACAAATGAATCTGAATATAAAGAATTTCGAGTCCAATCATAAATTTTTCTTTGCGAAATATAACGCGATGGAACTTGACCTTCTTTTAATTAATCTATCAATTACACGATGTGAAGAATCGGTTCGTTTGCGATGGAGCTGTATAAAAGGAAATCATCACACGCGTGTTAAACATGAATGGAAAACACAATGAATGGAGTAAAGAAAGTCATAATTCATTGGCCCATAATTATAATAAGGTGCTGCCAACTGATGGCATTAATTCGATATTGATGTCACAATTTTTTTTTTCTTCTTTGTTAATTTCTCGTGATTCATGAGCCATTAATTGGCGAAACCTTTTTTTAAACATAATCACATGTGAACATCACTTATAAATCTTTCCATCAAGATATTTCGGTATTACGGTAAGTTCTGAGGATAACTTACTTACTTTGAACTGGATGTAAAAAAAAATGACGGAACATTTCACATGTGAAATTAATTTTCAATTGCACGGCGTGCGGCTTTATATATGGAAAAGTCAGAGCCGCCAAGAATGAACGAAATGTCTGTATGGGATTTTTTTTCTCAATAATATTGGATAAGAAACCATCAACAGCACAGCAGAGCATGATTTAATACCGTTAAGAAATTATTTATTGTTCAAATTCATTTTATTTGTTATTATTCCAACTGCTGACATTGAGAAATTGTCTTGAAATGCGCCGTGGGCCTGCAAAATGTTAACGCAATTGGGCGTTCCAAGGTACTTTGACTGATGATTCAAAATGACTGGATGCATTTGTTTCCATTAACAGAGATTCCGGGTCCGCCGACGGAAATCAAGTTGGAATTAAATTAAAGCAATTGTAAAAATCAACAAATTCTTGAGATATTTGCTACTAAAAACTTTGCGCATGATAAGAAAGAGCAGGAAAAAAGAGTTTCTCTAGTGCAAAAAACAGAACTAGAGTTAAAAATAGTGAACAACAATGCAACAAAAAAGAAAGAAATAAACAGAATCCAGTGGTAGAAGAGAGTGGTAATACGAGTTCACTTGATGTGTATAGATTGGCGCGCGCTACTCACGGTGTCTCAATTCAAAAAAATAATTGTACAACACACATTTCTTCGCCTTGCCTCTCGCGGCAAAGACACACGGTGGTTTGTATAAATGTTGGAATTGTAAAAAAAAAAAAAACAAGTAAGCGAGCAGCACCACGACCAAAGAAAAAGCCATGTTAAGGCCGAAGAGAACTTGGAGCTGATCAGTCTTACCGCGGATCTTAACTTGACCAGACGTGGCTTTCTGAAAGAACTATTTTCAAAACTAATCGCGAACGAATAAAACAAAAGAAAAAAAAATTGTGCTACAAAAATACTTTGAAGAAATTGATAAGTTCTTAAGATGTTGAAGAAATTTTTCTCAAGAAATTAATAACAAATTAAACTCGCAGTGAAAACATTAATTTTTTTGTAGATCATAAAAGTGAGTTAAATTATACAGCGATATTTTTTTTTAAGTGCAAATAAAAACCGATCGATTAACAGTTAAGAAACTTTTCTTACAAGATTGATGGACAAAAAATTCCTCCGCAGCTTTTTTTTGTTAATTTATCTAAGATCGGAAATTGCATTTCATAATCGAATAATTTTATGATTTCTGCATAATTTTATAAGATTCTGCATAAGATTTTATGATTTCTTGTGAATTTCATTAATGCCATAATTCGATTTTGTTGTTGTTGCTATTACTGCATGCATGCTGAAGGTCAATTGCATGCCAATGCACTTCACAACTATCCGTTACCTAAACAGCTCGGCAAAATATATTTTGTCAACACGTTTACGATGATTCACAAAATTTCCAATCGATAATATTTTTAGCCTACAAATAAATAAAATATTGAGCTCAAGAATCGGAAAGACGATGATGCTTGAAGCCCATTGAGGTTAATGATCTCATCAATGGAGCGCACAGGCGAAAAGAATCATCTTCATCGAATTTATACAAAAAAAAAAAAAATCTAAAAATTTGGCTCATTAGCTTCTGTTGAGCATCACATCAAATGCGGGATTAAGATCAATGATCTTCGACCAAAAAGATCGCGGAATTGAAAATTCTTCTTCACGTTTCTTTGACTTATTATTTTTACTTTTTTTTTTTTTTTTGCTTTTTTGAACTTGGCTTGAATCGCAATTCTAATGTTTCAATTAAACTAAAAATTTTTTTTTTAAAGAAAAGGAAACAACTTTCAATTGTCCATCTTTAAGAATATTTTCTTAACCACTGGGAGTGGACAGCAAAAAAATAACATTGTGGGAAAAAAAAGTAATCGAATGAATAGAAAAAAAAGAGTTGGAGAGTGAACCTGTTGAGGATAATTATTATGTAGAATTTTTATCTTTCATAATAGGCGAAGACGCTCAAAAACACGAATCCTAATCAAGCTCCGGTCGTGTGTGTACAGTTCTGTATCAATGAGATAATTCTTTCACGGCCAGTAATTTGACCAGATTGATTTGGAACTTTTTTTTAGTAAATAATGATTCGAATTGCGATCAGTGTGATGCACCCGATGCACCGCATCTTTTTTATAAGGAAAATTAGTGCAAAATAATTCTCATCTTTTGTTTTCATCTCCCGTTGAAAGTGGAACGCGCAAGATTGGTTGTTTTCGAAATTGGATAATTGTGCCTCCGTCGCGCTGACTCGCTGACTCCGTTTAGCGACAGAAGATATCAAAACATTCAAAAAAAAAACAACAGTGTCACGCAATTTTAGTTCTCGAGTACTTTGCGGCACGAGACCAAGACAAAAAAAAACGTGATTGAGATCAAAGAAATGACTTTTTTTTTTTTTGGAAAATTCCAAAGCAATTTGATGCAACAGGTACAACGGCAATTTGCATTGCGATCGACGCGATCTCTGGAAACAAAAAAATAAAATAAGAAGTAAATGAAAGAAAAGAAATAAAAGTAACAAACAAAGTCATGGAAATAAAGTCAAATTCCGTTATGTTTGCTAAATAAACAGCTGAAAAAAAAATTATTTGTTTGTGAATGAATTTTTTTTTTTCTTTATTTTTACTTCATCTTCTTGTCAGTGATGCCACTTTATGCACCGATCATTCAATAATTATCATTTACTGCTATCTCATTACCGGTGTGACATCACTGTCGCTCATCATGTAGCAAGTGCCGCATCATTATTATGGACTTTTGTCATGTTTTTTTTTACATTTTTTCTTTGAAGATTTCTGAAGTAATTTTTCTTATTTTTTAAACTCCTCGCATGCAACGTATTTAAGAAAGCGCCAAAGTGGAGCACTCGAGTGCGATTTTTTTTTTTTTTTGGAAAATTGATGCAATTGTCCTGAATATTTTCTGGCTTAATAGTTTTGTAAGATTTAAGCGTAAACATTTTATGGAACCCTGAAAAAGTCAAATACTTTTAATTTAACGTCCTTGTCGGAGACTCGAGACAAAAAAAAAAAAAACATTATTAATGGCAAATCACAAATGGCAATTAAATTAACACGCTGAAGAAACATAAAACAATTTTACATTTCATGTGCCATCAAGCGCATCATCATCATCATCATCATGAGCGGCGATCATGTTATGCTAATTTCATCTCTTTTTAACAACTGATTTCACGCGCCATACAATAAACCACAAGAATATTTTATAGCATCTAATCTAACGGCAAAGTCTCATGTGAATGACGATTGGTGTAATAATATTACTGCTTCTTATTTTAATCTCGTGTCATCATCATCAATTTCTCATTCGTTCGTTCGTTTTTTTTTTTTTTATTATGATACATGTATGAGATGGAAGCTGATTTGCATTTTTCACACGCACAAGTGGCGGCACAATTCTTAAAGGCCCAACTCCAACTTGATGTGGGGCTTTGTGTATTAAATTGGATCAACAATAACAATGAACACAACAATCGAAATGACTTGGGAATTTCGTTTTAATGATGAATGGGAATTATGGCTCATAAAGTTTGATGGACAACTTCATGCAGAGAATGCTTGTTCCATCGCAAAAAAAGATACAACAAAGAATCGCTAATTTGTTTACATTTTAATCCAATTAACTAAAAAATGTTCTTGTATTTTCTATGATACAGAACGATAGAACGAAAGCATCAACAACAACGATGATATTAAAAATGAGAATCATCAGTTTACTGATGATATCATTGCAATTAACATTCGCATATCCAGCACATGAGCATGAGGTCGATAGCGAAGCATCGAGAAAAATCATTGGACAAAGGTGGGTTGGAAGAGCTGAATCTGAAGTCAAGACATTTAATTATTATATTATTCCAGTGTTGTCACTTCCGTCAGTGTGATAATGAATGGCGATAACGATGAACCACATTTTACCGATGCCGTGGGCAAAACCGTTCCACGTCCACTCATTCCACCGCATGTCGCGAGTCCAATAAATCTGTTAAATCCCGATCGTTACGAGTTTTATACATTCGATGATAATGGCGAGCTCGTAAAGCGCTTGATGACATTAAAAGAAATCCAGAGCATTGTGGCGAATGGCAACGGTGCAATGATAAGTGATGGCGATGAGAATCAGTCAATCATTCTCAACACCATACCTGCTTCGGCAAATCAGGAATCTGATACAAAAGTTCAAGATATCGTTGACAATGTGCAGAATGTGCTTAGCCGTGAAATGGAGAATAATAAAAATTTATCGCACATTCCTCAACAAATGCTCGACACACCCGACGTTTCATCGTCATGGAGTATGATCCTTCCAGCCATTTTTGGTAATACTGGCGATGAAATTATGCCCCACAAACCTATCAACATGACACCCGAAACAGAAATAATTGATACAACAACAACACCAAAATTGTCAACAACGCGAAGGACGGCGACTCGTGCACCGGTCAAAATTGCATCATCCTCTGCAAGGCCACCAGCTGTTCAGACGACCACAAAAAAGAAGCAAACTGTGAGACCAAAACCGACGAGCAGCCCATCTGTCAGAAGCACAACAACTCGCCCCGTAGAAGTTACGCAAAAGATTATCAGCGAATTGTCATCAATTCATCCAGAAGAGACCACAAAAACAGTTTTAATCACGAGTCGTCCATCAACATCAACGACGACCACCGCAAAGCCTTCAACTGTCAAGAACATCATCAAGAAACCAACAATTACATCGCAAAAACGAAATGCTACCTCTACAGTGCCAAAACCTCCTCAGGTGCATGAACCAGTTCTTAAAGATTCACACATTACAGTCATTGAAATGAAGCCAATTGCTGTTGAATCAAAAACAAATCAAATTGAAATTGAAAGCAAAACAAAACCATTGACGACAACGACAGCAACAAGAACAACAACACCGACTACAACAACAACACCGACTACAACAACAACACCAGCTACAACAAAAAAGCATGTGAGCAGCGCAACGACTACCGAAAAACTAACCAGCCGACCATCAACTTCGACAGAAAAACCAAAATCAACGTCAACAACGACTCAGGAACCACAAACGAGCGCAACAAAAAAAGTCATTCAAGAAACAACGCAAATGTCAATTGAGATTTTCGAATCGACAACACTTTCGTCATCGGAGGAGGATCGTCAGGATACAGCAATTAATCAGATTATTGGATCGCTTCAAAACGACAATTTACATTTATATAACAATTACGAAGTTCCTGATGTTGCTACAACAGATATATCCATCGACGAAACCACAATAATGGAAGATGAACAAATCTCAAAAGTTGGAAATATTGATTTAGTTCCTGATAAAACCGTTTTAAATGACCAGCTTTTTATTGAGGAAAAAGAACCAATCGTTAAAGACTTGCCGAGCACCACAAAAATGCCAAACACAATTTCATCAACTGATAAGCCATCATTTGAGAAGCTAGAAGCAACGACTCTGGAATCAAAAGATGGTTTGTTGTCGTTGGAAAACAGTGAAGTGATGGAAACGATTGAAAAGCTGATTAAGGAACAAATCAACACGAAGAAAACTCAGGCAGAAAAGCAAGACATTTTGGGCTTTGATGATGATGATGAAACAGAAATTAAATTTAACGACACATTGAACGTAAAGAAGAATCTAACGCAATCGGAATTTGTCACCAAAGCAGCGACCGTTGCTTCGATTTTAAGCTCAAAACTACCAGAGTCTACAACAACAGAGAGCCCACCTCATACGCCAGAAACTGACAACGATGCTGAAGTTCCAACAATCTTAAGCGAAGCATTGTCGAATGTTATCAGTCAAATGATACGTGAACGAGATGAAGTAAAGACGACAACAACAGAAAAACCACTGGAACCAACTGAGCTTGATTTGAATCAACTGTTGCATCATTATGAAGATCTTAATTTGCACGATGATCAGAAATACGATCAAATGGAAGCGCTGTCAATGATTCATGAGAAATATGAAACAACCACCGCACAATTAGAAGATAAAGAGGAAACGACTATTGTACCGGAAATGGAAAAAGTATCATATGAAACTTCCGTTATTAAAGAAACATCTTCAGTGTCAATTGAAAGCGGATTAAAAAAATCACCAGAAATCACAACAATAGCATCTGAAGAAGAGGAAGGAGATCAGGATAGTGATTTCATAACAACAACAGAAATGCCAGAAAATAATGAATTTTCGACATTCTTTTATGTTGATGGCGAGCGTGAAGAAGTAACAACGGATGAACTTCCAGATTTTACCACGGAGCAATATGTTGTAACGGAGAAACGTGTCAGTGACCGTAAGGAAGAATTATTTTCTACTGTGAACCCAGTAGCCGATTCCGATGAAGAGTCTGGTGATATTATGTCGGGAATTCTTGATGTTATTGGAATTGCATCTGATGCTGAAGATGATTATATCAGTACAGAACATTTGAAGCTTTCGGATAGTCAAGAAAGTGATGAAGTTGAAAATGCAATTTCTAGTTTATCATCAATAACTTCAGAAATTGATAACACACTGAGCACTGATATTACAACAGATTTTAAGCTGACATCGGAAATTGCATCGAGTTTAATTAATGTTGCTGAAACAATCTCGGAAACGTTGAGTGGTGAAGATGAAAGCGATGAACAAACAACGATAACACCAACGATTGCAAAACAGGAAACGACGACATTGGAAGTCATCACTGAAGTGATTCCTGATGTGACAGAAAAATCGGCAGAACTAAAAATTAACACTGAAACAACTTCGGAAGAAATCAAATTTTCAGAAGAACAAGAAGTTACTGAAAGCTCAGAACCGGAAACGACTGAAATTTTTGAGCCAGAAGTCACTGAACCATCCGATGAAATCACAATTGAAACAATGACGGAAATGGAACAAGAAACCAACACATTTTCAGATTCAACGACCATCAAACAGAATCCGGATCGTGACAGCCTAAGCCCAATGGTTCAGCTGAATATTATTCCTGGACGAAGAGAAGATTCATTAGAAGAAATTGACTTAATTTCTCCAGCGTCACAAACGACCACACAACTTCCAATTACCGAAGGAAATTTCGTTAAAATTGAGAATATCGAAACGACTTCAATTCCCAAATTGAGTGGCTTCAAAAATAAAGTTCAAGACATTAACGACGATATTAAACCAATTTATATTGCATTGCGTAGCACAACAACAGCAAAGTCTCATTCCCTACCGGAAGTGCTTCCAACAATTCAATCAATCGTGGCTGCTTCCGATTCAACAATGAAAAATGAAGAAACATCTGAGACGACAATTGCCACTGAGCGCGTTCCATTAATTGAGAAAACAACGGACATTCCAGCTACATCGAGTACTGAAGAAAATTTTGTTGAAATTAAAGTTCAAACGAAGCCAACAGTTTCAGTTTCGTCATCGGCAACAGAAGATCATCATCCAACGATGTCATCATCAAATGCACAAACAATAAAAAATTCAATTAAAAACCAACAACCACATTTGCATCATCACATACGTCCACCGATGCCGATTGAATTGACTGCAGCGCCAAAAGAAGCGTTAGGTCTTGCTGCCAGCACCGTCAATCTGAATACGGACCTGAGTGATTTTTCAAAACTTTGCAACGAATTGGCATTTTCATTTTGGAAGTCCATTACAGCTGATGGTATCAGCCAATCTCGTAGTGTCATCATTTCACCATTCGCCTTGACATCAATGCTATCAATGATTTTCCTAGGCGCACGCGGTCAAACATCGGGTGAAATGAATGATTTATTGCGCCTCGATGACATGGTGACATTTAATCCGCACGTTGTCTTCCGCAACATCTCCGAGTCCGTTGAGCAATCGAGAAAATCGGGAATTGCAGCAGCTGCATTTGTGCGTGAGCTTTATAGTGATCGATCAAAAGGCAAATTGTTGCCATACTTTAAAGAAAAAGCTCAACAATTTTATGGCGCTCACGTTGAGGAAGTGAACTTTAATGTTATCAATGATATTCTTCGGCGACGCACGAATCTGCTAGTCAAACGACATACATACAGTAAAATCAATGAATATCTAAAGACAAATAACATCTGGATTAATGATCCACTTGCTGCTGTATCGGCTAATGTTTTTATGGTAAGTTTAAGCAAAGCCATTTTACTCTTATAATGTCTGCATGATCACCCGAATTGGGGGTTTTCTTTTTAATTACAGACCGATTGCACTGGAGCGACAACTCAGGATCGCGATGGTGAAATGTTCTTCCAAGTATCGCCAGCAATTCGTCAACGTCGTTTGATTCCAATTCCGGCGGCTGTTTACCGTTCGGGCTTTACAGCTGGTTATGATCCAATGTTGGATGCGACGGCAGTTGCTTTTGGTGATGATTTACAATCAACAATTCTCGTGATGCCTGGTCAACAAGGAAGCTCAATTCCTGGTGATAATCTTGAGAGATTGGAAAAAGCTTTTATGGATTCATCGATTGATATTTGGGGACGTTTACTGACGACATTTATGGAACGTCCAGGACTTGAGGTGCAAATTCCACGCTTCTCACATCGCTCACTCATCAATACAACTTATGCCCTCCAACAAATGGGACTGAAGGACATTTTCGATGGTAATCGTGCTGATTTGCGCGGCCTAACGGGCTCAACATCTAATGATCTTTATTTCTCTGACATGATGCAAATAAATCAATTCAGTACATGCGGCGAGGACAAAATTGGTGATCAGCATCATATTGAAATTTATCCATCGCCGGCACTCAAACGTGATATTGATGGCATTTATGAAGATGATGATGAACCGGAAATGTTAGCATCAGACAATATGCAATATAAATCTCTTTATTTCGATCCGATTTATGATTCGCGTTTCATGCATGTTCCACTACCATTGCGACCACGTCAAGCGCGCTTGCCAGAGAATCCGCGCTTAAGATTCGATCGTCCGTTCCTGTATTTCGTGCGACACAATCCTACAGGAATGATTCTGTTTATGGGTCGCTTCAATCCTCGACTTTTGCCTTAAAAACGGAAGCAAATTTTCGTCGTTTTTTTTTATTAACTAAATTTTAATTCCACAGAATTTTTTTTCCTTAATCTGAAATCATTGATGATGCCAAAACAAACGAACGATGCATCACGATGATTTCAGATTGACGACATTTTAATCAATAAGTTCTCCCTCCACTCGATAGATTCGTTCCGTCCAAAAGAAAAATGCACAAAAAATTGTGAAGTATTAATTAAAAGAAAGAGAGAATAAAAAAACTTCTTTTGTATTCAATTAATTGATAAGAATTTAATTAGAAGTCAAATAAGAAATACAATTTATAACTTTTAATTCACGAGAAATAAAAGGAAAAATCAAAAAAAAAAAATGATAATTAGAAAAATTAAGTCGATTTAGAAGGTCAAGAAACTAATTAACAGCTTCGTCTCAGCGATGGTAAAAAAAAATAGAATTAATTTAATTCTACAAAATTTCCATTTCTCGTTCAATTCCAACGAATTTCAATTGTTCCGTCGGTCCATAACGATAGTCAAAGAAGAGTTCTTCGCCGGGCTGAATGATGCGCTTCGCAAATATTCCAATTCTGTGATCGCCATTTACCATAATAACTTTTGCATAACAATTCGGATTAATCGAATGATTTGCAAAACGAATTTTGTTTCCTTTTCTGGTAGCATCGACAACGAAATCATTATTCAAATTGAATAAGAAACTGCAGGCATATTTATCGTAAACTTTGCCTCGACGATCAGCCTCGTCCTGTGAAATTATTTCTCCACAATATTCCTGTGAAAATATTTTATTCTAAATATAAATTGTGTCTCAATGAAATATCGTGCAACTTACACTTATGAATTCATTTTTTTGAGCGCCATCCTTTAGGAAAATTCCCCATCCAGCGACATCAGACGGTGCCATTAGTAAATGTTTACGTAATCCACGTTGAACGCTGACATTCTTGCATGTCATTTTTGCTAAATGGAACTGATGAGCGCCACATTGACAGAGATCAGGATCGCATTCGCGTACAGCCAAATAACAAGAGCACTGCTTGGTGTTACATTGCGCACGACAACGACATCCGGGAAAGCGATTTGCGCAATCGCTTGAGCAATTGCAATATTTTTCACAATAATTGGAGCTCTCAAAACATGGACATCCATTGCCACATGGTCCCATATGATCGCATGGCGTGTAATTGTAAACATTATTCTGGTTCGCTTCTTTGCGGGCATTTTTACGGATATGCATTGTCCAAAGTTTTGTGTTGATTTTCTTTTTCTGCTGTTTGCGTGGTGGCGAAGCGTTCTTGCCCAGCTCCAATGGTTCAATATGTTTCAATTCTTCTTGAGCAAAGTCAAAAATTTGTTGACATGTTTTCGTCTGCATGCCGCGAGCAATTGCGCAGTAATTGTTCAGAAAACAGCGATGAAGAACACGAAAGAATGATTGGTCTGAGCCAGTCCAGATGCCGTCAGGCTCAATGGAAAGTCCAGATACTGAAAGTCCTTCAGGCTCGCTTTTTATGTTTTTACTGTCGTCACATGATAAAGCTTTCGATTTCTTATTTTCAATATCAATGTCTTTCAAATAAAAGTGCAAATAGCATTTGGGTCCACAAGGCTCATCAGTCGATTCGAGTTCAGGACCTTTACGCTTATGCAAGTTAGGACCAGGATTGCTGGACAAGCGATGCAAGAAACAATCGTATTTGAAACATCGTCTACAGAACAACGTGTGAAATGAATGAAGCGTCTGATCATGGGAAACAGAATCAGCATTTGGCCCGTCAATATTTGGTGTACAATATTCCGGCGGACGATTTGGATCTATTGTCTTTGTCAATTCTATATAGCTCTGTCGCAATTCATCTGGCGTTCCACGATTCGGGAACATTTCACTGATGGCTTGAAACAGCATTTGATTAGGAAATGGAATTCCATCTCCATCATTCGAGTTATCCATATCTTTTGATGGACCCGATCCTGAATTCGAGTCGGAATCTCCTTCTTTTATGATCTTTGATTGATGTGGAACCATAGCTTTGACCAGATCGACGAATAACTTATCGTCAATGAATTCAGCATCATTATCACCATGCACCTTTCCATCATAATTTTTGATAAGCTCGTCGATAAATTCTGAATCCTTGTCCAATACTTCGTCGCCCATATATGGAATATTGTAAAGTACCTGAAGAAAAAATAGAAGTTAGTGAACTGTCAGCTTCTGGATATTATTAACAAGCTTACAGTTTCGTCTTCAACCATAAAATTCTGTTGAACTGGTGCCCAGGCACACATGTTAGGAATTGGAATGACATTTGAAAGAACGTAAGTCGGCACCGACTGTTTGATTCCGTTATTGCTGGTAACTGTTGCCTTCTTTAGAAAGTCCTTATGCTCGGGATTATAGACATCATCAAGAAAGATGCAGTTGACATTGTTCATACGTTCCAATACCTCACTGGCATTAGCTTTGCATACTTTTCTTCAGATTCCCAGCATTCAGTGTGACAGTTCAGAAGGTCATAGAAAAGTGAAAGTTTAGCAGATGGTATTTTTTAAAGGAGGAACGTCAATAAATAATGTAATTATTGCAGTCAGTTGAAAAGATCATGATATGTATTTGCACTTATTCTTAGACAAGTGACCTCTTTTGACTCCAGCATTATTTCGGAGCATTTACATTATTTACTAACTATCCCAGGCGGCAAAAAATTTAACGGCCTTACCTATTTTCTGCCCAGAATGCGTCAATATTGGCTTTCTCCTTTGATTCTTGAAGCTTCTTGAGTTGCTCGTACTCCAGTCTTAATTTTTTCCTAAATTCTGGGCTTACTTTAGTTTTCTGCATATTGGTAAGCGGACAATGAACTTAATACTACGGCTACGTGCCTCGTTTGTTTATAAACGGTTATTGATCCTTCGCTACCAACCCTTGAAATGAAATACCAGATTGTTTTACTAAACAGAGTGTATCCCCTTGAAAAATAAGGGCATCGCCATAATTTTATTCTTTTTTGGTAATACTTCAGAGACTGTATTCAATTTAAAGTGTTGCTGATAACTATTAGTTCTGTTGATACAAAATTTTGCAAATTGGTTTTCAGATTGGGGCATAACGCAAAATAGAATAATTGTTTACTAACTTTCACCCTAAAATGAAAATATAAAGAATTTTTATTATCAGTTCGATCATTCCACACAAGAAAATAAATATAAACAAAAAAAACAGCGATGTCAAATATAGATGTAGCTCGCGATAATGCAAGCTCCAACGTTCCAGACACTTTGATCACTATAAATTTGAATGAGCCATCATCAACAACAACAACAAATGATGGCCAGTCAGAACAGCAACCAGCTGCCGCTGCTACTGTTGCTCCTCCAGAAGAGCTGAATCCAAGTACTGGAAGCCAGCGTTCACTGAATAGTCGAATGTTTCCGTTTCGCCTGTCTCGCGATATAATCCTACAAAATGTAAGCTATCTAATTGCCATTGTGATGACGCATTGCATTCACGTCATGTTTACATTAACGAATTTCACAATAAACCAAAATTCATACCGTTTCAGGTTTTTCAGGAAATTCGACCGCTAGTTCAACATACAAACTGGATGCGAAGTGTTCATAGTGCTCCGACCACAACGGATGAAACCTCACAAACTGACCACAACACTAGAAGCAATGCTGATATTCCCGGGAATGCAAATTCCGATAGTGTGGTCATTAATTTTGGCTCATCGCCCTCAACGTCAACATACGCGCGACAACATTCAGCTCCAGCTCGAAGTAGCATCGAGAATGAAAATGATGGGATGGGCACAGCTAGTGCCAATGAATCAAGGACCTCGCTACAGCATCAGAATGCAAGCGCTGATTCAAATGGCTCCAATGTCACAAATAGTGGCGCTGAAAATGATCCAAATTCCGCTGAAAACGGTGGAAACAATCCGGATTCATTATCACAAATTCCCGAGGCGAGAGCTCTTATTAACACTATCTCAAGATACTTTCCATACGTTTGCATTCTCTTTGCGAAGACAGCTTATGACCATCTTGATGGAATTTTGGATATCTTTGCACTGTTTGTCGTTTTTGCGCATTCAAATTTTACGCTGAAACAGGAAATTACTAAACAAGGTCAGCGTCGTTTTTTGTACCTGATTCGAGAATTGATTTATATTGTTCTGGTCGTCACCATTATCGGTTTCATATTGGAGAAAAAAGATACATTTATTAGCCTTTTCTTTGCACCAATCAATTTACCAACCGACGACAAACCGATGGCTTTAAAAGATATGTTATTTTCCGTTTGCATAACTGACCTCATCCTGAAGCTGTTTACTGTTGCAATTAAAATCCTCTTCACGATGTTGCCTAGAAACGCAATCGAATTCAAGAATCGAGTAAGTTCCAAAGTTTATAATTATTGCGACGTTAAGTGAGTGAAGGACGACTTTTTAATTTCAGGGTCGCGTTTATTTGTTGATGGAAGCAATATCACAGCTTTATCGCGCTTTAGTTCCCATACAGTTGTGGTTGATGTACCTTCTGGAAAGTTACAAAGGCACTGAAAAGATCATGGGTGTGATTTTGGGAGCAGCATACATTGTCGCCAAGGGCTCAGATATTTTGCAGCGTGTCAAATTCCTGAAACGTGCATTCGTCAAATTCCTGCAAAAAACCGTTAGTTGGAAAAGTTTATTATTTTTGTAAGAATTTTATTGATCGTTTGTTTTTCTTCCATGTTTTTAGAGCTTTGGCACGACTCCAACGAAGGAACAGATACAAGCTTCAGGTGGCATATGTCCAATATGCCACGACAACTTTAGCGATGCTGTGATTTTGAATGAATGTTCACATATATTCTGTGAAACCTGCTTGCTGGGATGGCTCGATCGCGAGAACAACACATGTCCAATGTGTCGTGCTCAAGTCGTTGATGATCCCTCTTCAAATTTTTATCGCGACGGAAGTACGACTTTCTTCATACAGTTCTATTAGGACCCCTCCAGCTTCTTCGCATTTTAGCACTCTTCTGCAATAAAGTTTAAAGTTATTCAAAATATCTTCTCTACTGCCCCAGTCCAGCCACTATCCGTTTTGGTGATGTCTCCGGTGATGTTCATTCGCTCTGAAAGACATCGTAGTTGCACAACAATTTTTAAACAGAGTTTGTAATAACAGCTGATGATGAAAAGAAAGCAAAAAATATTTATATAAAATTAATCACAGAATCTAATAATTGAATTGATTTTATAATTGTTGTAAATAAAGAAAATAAAAATTTAATTAAATTTTGTTGTAGCGGCGTTTCCACGCGTGCGGCTTATGATGGACGAGATTTTTTCTTTAAGTTTTTGAAGCTCTTGAACACGCTCACTGTTGTTTACGTTCGCGCGATTTTCATCAATTTCTAATTAAATCAGTGTTTTTACAAAAATAATGGCATCATTCAGTTTAGCTACAGTTAGTGAAGCCTTACAGGATGTCAGTAATGAAACAAGCGGCGTTTCATTTACAGGAAAAGCTGCTAAATGGGAAAAGCAAGAAGATGGTGAGTGGTTTTTATAAACACCGCATGGAATTGCGAAATTACTCCAGCATTACTAAGTAATAAGTTATATTCCTTTTTGTGATGTTACATCATTGCAGTCAAAGAGCTAATAAAGGCAATCAATGATTGTAAACATCTCAATTTTCTGGATCTGGAAGGAAATACACTTGGCTGTGACCCGGCAAAATGCATCGGTGAAGCTCTGCGATCCCATCCTGAGTTTAAACGAGCTTTATGGAAAGATCTCTTTACTGGTCGCATGAAAGAAGAAATCCCAGTTGCTCTAAAGGATCTTTCCAGTGGCATTATGCTTGCCAACGCTCATCTTACTGTTCTCGATTGTTCCGACAATGCTCTTGGGCCAAATGGCATGAAAGGCCTCGTAGATCTCATTAGAAGTCCATCATGTTACTCCCTGCAAGAGTTGAGATTCATGAACTGTGGTTTGGGGATCACAGGCGCCAAAATGCTCGCCGAGTCGCTTACTATTTGCTTTGATAACAGCCTTGAAGCTGGAACGCCACTTGAATTGCGTGTTTTTGCCGCTGGACGAAATCGCTTGGAGAATGAAGGAACAAAAGCATTATCAGCAATCTTCGCTCGCATTCAAACATTACAAGAAATCACAATTCCTCAAAATGGAATTTATTATCCAGGTATGGAAGCGCTAGCAGGCGCTATCAAAGAGAATCCACAAATGCAGATCCTCAACTTTAATGATAATACAATGGGTGCAAAAGGTGCCATTGCCATTTCGGAAGCTCTTTATGCCATTGAAGGACTTCGTGAAATCAATTTCAGTGACTGTTTATTGAAAACAAAAGGAGCTCTATCGTTGAGCGATGTTCTGTCTGATTGTCATCCTGACTTGGAAGTTCTCAATTTGAGTGGCAATGAAATTGGACCCGAAGCTGGCGAAGTACTGGCTACTTCAGTAACGCATAAGGATAATTTACGTGAATTTATTCTCGATTGCAATCAGTTTGGTGCAGAAGGTGTCGACATCATTCGCGACATTCTCGATTCGAATGGTAAAATTGATATTTTGAGCATTGAGGATGATGAAGGATTAAATAGCGACGAGGAAGATGAACAAGGCTCAGATTATGATGATGGCGAAGAAGAAGAAGAGGAAGAAGGCGACTATGATACTGATAATGCTGTAAGATAATTTATTTTCATTTTAACTCTTGTTGTAATCGATTTTGTTTCAGGATGAATACGAAGGCGAGCTTATCATTGGTGATACATCGACCAGCAGTCATCAGAACTTTGAAACATCACTCGATAACAGCATTCTACTCAACAGCTCATTAACTGCTGAACCAGATTCGGTTGCTGCATTTTGTCAGCTAAAAGCTCCAACAATTAATTCCTTCAATCAGATTAAAGACGATGACAAAACTAAAGCTTTCAGAGACTACTTGTCCAATGCATCCGATGAAGATTATCTGACACATCTCGTTTTCACCATTTTAAAATTATCATCTATCGCTGACCAGTCCACAGAAGCTCTAACATCAGCACAAGAGCTGTTTAGGGATGCATTTAACTATGCAAAAGATAAAGATCGTGTCAAGAGCGTCAGAAACTTTTTCCTCGTTCAGCTTGGATTGTTAAAGACAGAAGTGAAAGAGTTTAAACCCACTTACAACATCAAATCATGTCGCACAGCACTGGAGCACGCCATTAAAGAAAATTCCCTTCCGGATGATGAGAAATCCATTTTTGAGTTGTTTTTAAATACAGCAAGATGGGGGCCGACTGCTTAGAAGGACATATTCCAAAAAACAAGAAAAACTTTTTCACTTATCTGTTAATTTATTGCATAACTTTCTTATTTCAAACTGAAGCCCAACTTTTTTTTTTGATAAGAAAATTCTCAGAATAAAAATCTTAAACGCCATAAAGAATTTTTTTTATCATGAATTTTTTTTTTTTTCAAACATTTATTTCATTGTTCAAGGATTTCACAAGGATCTCTCTGGATGCATGTTCTTTTAATGAAAAAATATATTTCTCTCCAATCATAAATTATTATTTTTTTTTTTACTATCTTTATTGTCAGCAATTGATCATCATTGTTTAGAGGATTAGCTGAGACACAAATTCTTCTAAACATGTATTTTAGGCTAATTCCATCGTCCATCGTTATCGCATCTTTTTTTTCTAATTATAATTAGTCTTACACTTTTACAGCTCAGCCACTTTGACAAAAAAGAGAGTTCAATATGAAGAATTAATTAACTTTTCAATTTTTATTTCATTTCTGCAATTAAATACAAAAAAAAAAAAAGTTTGAGGATCATTGATCTGCTGATAAAAATTCACTGGATGCATTTGAGGGATGAAAAATTCGAAATTAAATTCGTAATGATTGTACAATTAATTAAATTTTAATATCAATTAATGGAACTTTGGCCTTCAAATTAATTTACGCTAATTCACTTGAAGCAATTCAAGATTATAAGCTTCACGATGAGCGGAAAAAAAATATTTCACAATTTGATTTTCTATGAGTTTTGTTAACTTTTCATTTCATTCGTTAAAGTTGATTAATTTTCTTTCTTTTTTTTCAGTTTTCCTTCTCTTAAGGACACGCGACACATCAATCCATAACGGAAGAAGAAATACCTGCCTGCAAATTGGACTTTAGGCCCAATAAGCCTATTCAATTTAAGTGTATTTAGCTAACCCAAAACAAAAATGTGGAAAATTGATTTTCATTGAAAATTAAAGTAAAAAAAAAAAAAATTAAAGTTCTTTTGAGGTTAAGGCAAGTTGAGCGAAGGTGAGGAAGAAAATTAATGAATTCCAAAAGCATCCATGAGTAGCGTACCCGCTGATGTCGGATCGATGTCAGATGAAGCCGAAGGTGCTGGTCGCGACTCATATTCGTGACCAATTTCACGCAAGAACACAAATGCAAGCAACAATAAGCTCGAGCCGAGCAAGTCGCCCAGTGCCGTCAGATATGGAATCGATGAACTGTCTGGATCAATTTTAAAGCTCCACATTGCGTGGATCATCACGTGGGCAATAAATAAGAGTAGTACAACCTAAATGGAATAAAAATGAGATTTTTAAAAGCCTATTAGTGCTGGAGCTCATGACATTGCACAATTCTCACCTGAATAAAGCTAACAGTCAAATAAGAAAGGACAAAGGGAGCACCAATTGTTGATCTGGTCATATGAATGTAATCAGCGGCAAATACAAAAGCCACCTGGCCAGGAATTGACATTAGAATTAGTATACGAGCAGATTTAGCGTATGGCGTCCCGAAGATAAGAGCTCGCCATGGCAATTCGAAGATCTTTCCATGTGGTGGTATAATGCCGGGCAATGAGCTCTGATGAAGCATTGTTGATATTTTACTCGCTTGCACTGATACCAAATTGCCACCGATACCATTAATGATCGGCTGAAATACAACGAAACCAGAGAAATGCTCAACAGCACGTTCCAATACGAGGCCGCCCATTCTATTGGATTACAAAGAATTTATAACAAATGCCATTGTACGCATTGCTTTTCAACATTACCCGCTTATGAATAACGCCGACAGCACCGGAATCCATCCGTTCTTTAATACTGGTCGCGTATAACGATTTTGTAATACTATTAATATCCAGAACGGCAAGAGAATGCAATAACCTGCGATGACGACATAAGTGACCCACAGATGAGTTGCTGTTGAGAAAATATGTTGTTAATTTAAATTATCTTAATTGATTTCATCACATCACACTCACCCAAATTACTAAACAACACTGATGTTATGAAACTGAGCATTGCGATTGATACAACATCGCCAATCGATGCTGCGAGTGGAGTTGCAACATTATCAGGATTCTGTCCGTACTTGTTGGATAATAAAATAACTGCCACCAAAACGAAATCTGATCCAAAATAAAATAAGTCGAAAATTATTCAGTCTGAATTAAATCTGATAATTAATTGCAGCTTGTGTACTCATTAAGTGGATAATAAAAATGTCGAAATACGAAGAAAAACAACAAACACACTGCCAATGAGCAGTCAAAAGTTCCTTTTCTGAAATTCGATACCGCTCAAAAGAAAAAGATAAGAAAATGTTTCAAGACAGACACGCGACGCTAAAGTGTCGGAGAGATTTTCTGAAATATGTCATTGAATAGAAGTCAACTGGCGATATCGCAATCAATCAAATTTAATTTGTAAATCCTTTTCCATAAATTATAATTAAGTCCAAATACACAGAAATTTTTCTTATCGAATTGCTGATTAATTGTGCGATGAACTTGCTGCTTATTTGCAAGTTTGTGACTCACCTAATACAAAGCATGATGATGTTGCGGTGAACATTGAAGATGCCGTCACCAGGAAAGCATGATCGAAATCCATAAAACGCCCATTGACAGCAGCACCCACGCACATTGAGAAAATTGAAACGATAAATGCTGCGACTGTCGCTTGTACTTGAACCAACGCAATATTTCCAACCACCATGTGTCCAATTTCCTTTGCCGATGACATATTGCCGAGATTCGCCTGAGTTGAGAGACGTGACGCGAGCGTCATATCAAGATTGCCCTTCAAGCCCAACAGTGCCGGCACCAGGATGAAAAGCTCCGGGATGTGTTGGAAAACTTCCCAGTGCTGAAAAGTATAACGGCAAAAAAAGAGATTTTATTAATTGATAATTATAACATTGGCTTAATTTAGCACACACAGCAGTGTTTGTTATCGGTCATTTATTTGTCGGCGCGAGAAAGTTGATAAACAGGAATGAAAAAAAAAATATCACACAAACACTCGGGGCGGTGCCTTTTGAGGAAACTTTGGCTGATGGCATTTGAAGTTAGAAATGATAAGCATATGTTAATATATATGAATTGAAAAAGAAAACGACACACTTGAAGATGTTCTTACCCCATCAAAAAATTTCAAGTATTCAAAATTGAACTTTGATTTTGCTTCAGAATTTCCCTGCAGTTTTGATACGAGTGTAAGAAGATTTTTTATGCGGAAAAAGAAGCAAAGGACGATGGAAATAATAAACAAAAATTTGATAGGGAACATAGAAAAGAAAATTAAAGTTGTATGAAAAGCCTGAGGAAAATTGTTTCTTTGTTTGGTATTTAATTGCAATTTTTTCTTTTCTTTCTTTTGTTATCAGTGAAATCCCATTTTCTCAAGTGGAAAATTCAAGTGCTCTGGGATTCCATCGTTCAAGGCTGGGCGTGGTTGTCATCGTAAACATTGAAATTGAATTATTAAGACCGGAAATGCAATATGAATATAAATAAAGAGCCGACGACGAAAATATGTCCAGTACTAAAATTGCATAGTTACCAAGTGATTTATTGCACAGATCAAGTTCAAGTTAGCTTTGCATTAGATCATTTTTTTAAGTTAGCTTTGCATTAGATAATTTTTATTTACTTTTTCCGGTCAAAAATTTATTTTATTACTATATAAAAATTATATAAAAAAATTATCTGGAAATTGCAGCGCGGCACCGAAAAAAAAGTGCTAATGATTTTAACGATAATTCGGTTTTTCCGAATTATCAATCAACACTTAATATAATAATAATTGCCCAATTATTAGATGGATATTGAACAGAAAATTTAATTGCGTTAAGTCATCATTGTGACATCAGACTCACCTCAACTCGTCCCAATATGATTCCTGCACCGATCGTTCCAATGCCGGCAATAAAAAATGGAATTGCAACTTGAATTGTCGTGTGCCACCATTTTTCATGCTTAATTCCTGTCAATTGCCTTTCGCCCTTATCATCGCTACTGCCTTGATCACTGCCCGCACCATCGCCACCAGGTTCTGAAGCTAGGGAAGTCGTCGTAATTGAGCTTAATGAGCCCGTTGTTGATGCTGGCAGAACGGACAACTTATCGTTGTCATCACCTGTTAATTATGAAGAAGCAAACAAATAAAAAATGAATTAATATGTTGCAAATTGCATGCAATACATGAACAAATTTATTGTAACTCAAGACACCAAAAGAGCCATGCAATGAACGTGTGAGGAAGATTAAATTGAAGCGTGCCGACAATTTGCTGACTTGCAACCAGACGTGCAATCAGCAGCAATTTATATGACACTCAAGCATCAAAGTGATCGAAATTATTGTTAGTGGGAATTTGTTAAATTTGAAGTTCATACAGAGCATTATTAGCAGAACATTATTAAAATAGCTTACAAAATTAATAATATGCTTTGGTTATTGAAATGAAATGAATTCCAAAATAGTGTTAAATTGCAAATATAATTTATTAAATTTAATTAATTGCCAATTGCAAAATGCAGTACGGTAACTAATGCCGAGTTATGAAGCTATGAAATTTTTAATACTTTATTAGTTTATTTTGTTTGAAAATTAAGAATTGGCAACACCCTTATCAGGAGCATTTCCTTCAGCTGGTTTCACAAGTGATGGCCTTTAATTTAATATTCATCACTATCAAGCACAATTATTACAAATATCCATAATTTTATATCTTTTTTTTTTAATGTCATGAGAAAATTAATGGACATTGTTCCGTGTTCACGCATTAATTGTGCAAATAAATTTTCCCATTAAAAGATGTTCCGCAAAGTTTTTTTTTTTTAATTTGACCGCGAAAATTGTTTGCGATTTCCGGCAGTTTCCTGTTTGTAAAACATGCATCGTCAATTAAGAAAGCGGACTCATAAAAAATGCAATTAAAGACAACGAAGAAATAACAAGACAACGAAATATTTTGTTGATAAAGACCGAAATTCCCAGTGTGACATGTCGTGTGGACAAACTTTATTACGTCAATTGATGGGCAAATAAAAATTCCCTTATCAATATTATTCGATTTGAACATTAGATCTACAAAGGAATCATTCCAGAGCCCTTTTGCGTAATATTAAACCTAAAAAATTATCTTTCATTATGAAATACTATAAAAAGAAATCACTTGATGAAATCCTATGGAACCGGCTTTATGTTTATGTGACAAATTTATCATAAAGCACTTTCATGAAGCAACACTAACCGGCTTTGTAGCTTCGTATAAATCGCTGTGCGACCTTCATTAATATTTTTCAAGCCCATCACCGAATGCTTATTATGCAATGTAATTTTTTTCTTTACTTGAAATAATAAAAAATAATTTTATAATCGAGACAGAATGGCACCACAGATTAGCATAAATTAAATGCAGGAACGCGTGTTTGTAATTTCGATTTCTTTTTAACGAAAGAGCAAACGGAAGGGAATAGAAAAATAATTTTTGCAATAATTCTTTATGTTGCGGCATAATCATAAAATCAGATTTAAACATAACCTCAACCTTTAGCAACACCATAAATGAATTTCAAGCCATCATGCCAATTTGAAATCAAGTAAAGGTGAAGTCCCGTGATGTGGTAATATGAAAATCGATTGTGAAAAACTTACCGGAATTTCCATAAATCGTGTACGGTCTGTAATTGTCGTCGGTGCGATAAAGACCCGAAATTCTTCCGATATCAGTTTTCGTATCAATGATGGAATCCGGCAAGCAGTTCTTCTGATACTTGCCATTGATAGGAAATATTGAATTGTTATTAAGCTCATTGATCATATGGATGTTTGTCATTTTTGTTGATCTTTGTTACTTTTCTTTTCTTATTCAAATAAGATTTTGGTTAATTCAATTTTTTTTTTTTTTTGAAATGGAATCGATGCTTGTTTTCTTGGAGGATGTTTGTTGATGTGATTAGCTAAATAAATTAGTTCACTATTGTTCACTTTGTAAAATTGCTCAACTCAATTTTGTTAGTGTGTGCTTGTGTGTCTGTGTGTCAATTTTCTCGGGTCTTTCTAACCCTCGAAGAACTTTTAGCAACTTTCAAAACGCGATTGAGTTACATTTCTTATGCTCTTTTCACTTTGTATTATTTTTCCTTTTCCAGAAAAGAAAACTGAACTTCTGTCAACTCTTTTGCTTTTAAAATCAGCTGCTCTGCACTGTAGATTTTTTTTTGTCACGGCTCACTCTCTGCTACCGCTTGGGCTTTTGAAGCTTTCTGGCGATGCGATGGCGCTTAGAACCGTTTTGGTCATTTGATAAACTTGTGACAGATCGACGTGGATTTTCGTCATGTGTGTAAGTTTTTTTTTTTTTTTTTTGATTTATTTGATTAGAAGTTAAAGTTCTTTTGAAAAGAGAAATCTTTCTCTGGTTTTCTAGGTTATGATTTTTTTTTCTAAATTTTTATTGCAAGGAACTCATAACTGTAAACATATCAAAAAGGAAAAAAACACAAAAAAAAATTAGTTTGCATTTAGTTTCAGCGGAAAAAGTTTCAACATAAAAATTGATTTTGAAATTTCCAAAACTATTTATTGAAAGTGAAAGTTAAAACATTGAATTCTTTTGCTTCCGTTTCGATCGTATCGCTTGAGTGGGTTTTTTTTATTATTATCAATTTTAGTTATTTTAAGTTAAATTGTTTAACGTTACAATTTATTTTTACGTCGATTGAGCGGTAAAGCTCCGACAGACTCTTCGAAATATAAAACTTTTTATTCACACTTTGCTCTTGAATTTAAGTTTTTGTTATGAAAGTTTGATGAGAATTTTAGATGTTTAAAATCTTTCGCGCTAACTTAAGACACAACGCGATGTTTCCCGTTTGAATATTGATCAATGAATGTAGAAAATAAAATTATTTCATAATTGTTTTATATTTTTTGTTTGTTGTTGCTGCTAGCAATATTTTAATTGTTTTGCAAACACTTTTTTTTTCCTATGCAAGTAGAAGTGCAATTGCGCGCATTCCAGTTGCTCGTCGAACTTGCCGTGTATTATAAGGTTTGATGATGGAACGTGTTCGCAGCAAAAGTTTTCGAATTATCACCGCGGAAAATTGTGCAAATTAATTGCTTCGGATGGAATTGTTGTCGGTGATTTTTTTCCTTATAAATTTTAACGATACTTTTTTTTATTGTTCATAAATCACAAAAAATCCCCTTTCAGATCTGTCCTTTGTCAAAATTGTAATTATTTTAGCTTCAATAATGGTGCAAGTCTAAACACATACTGAACTAAAATCACTGAAAATGTCAGATATATTTATTAAGACTTCTTATTTTTATCGGTAGCTCGGGTTTTATTGCGATGGAAGTATAATTGATAATAACCATGTGCAAATCATTATAATTGTATCAAAAGCTCTCTGGTTTTATTTGGACGAGGTCATTATCAGCACGAAGCGATAATTCTGGCGAAACGCAAAAAAAAAAATGGAAACAAATCACAGAAACGGTCGTGAAAGATTATCAAATTGCTGATAAAGAGGTTACTGATCGATTGGTTATCAATAAATTTAATTGTTTTATTTGATAAAAAGTTGATAAATGTTTCTTGATATTGCGGCATGGAAAAGATTAACAACACTTGGAACTTTGGTCTTGAGGATTCAAAATGCAGGACAAAACCAGATATAACAGAACTTGCAAAGAAAATAAAGGAATCATAAAAAAGATTTCTTACGTATTCTTCCGGTTCGTTTTCGTTGCATTTCCTTTTAAGGAGCTTCTTTTGTAGTGGAAATTCAAGAAATATCCTTCAGTTTTTACTCCAAAATTGTTGAAATTCCAAAATTCTTCTTCGGTTGTATGTCTGTCTGTCGGTTTGTGTATGTTTTTGTAATATTTGTTTGATGTTTTAATTTTCTGCAATTATTTTTTTTTTTTTTGCAAATTAGCCAACAGCAAATAAAATATTTTTCTAGGTAATTTTCCTTGTTTTCAGTTTGAACGATGATTTCGATATTCAATTTTCTTATTTAGTTTTTTTTAGCATTCTCAAGGTTGAAAAAATTAAGAATTTCGACGCAATTGGTTTTAATATTTCATGCAGCTTTCAATTATCGAACGAAAATAAATTAGAAAATGGGAAATCATCAAGTGGCAAATGAACGATATTTTCTTAATTAACCAAGTAAATTAAGAGCAATTTTTGTCCTCGTGGAGCTCAGAGAAAATTAAAAATAAATAGATTTCAGCTCACAACACCTCGCGTAATTATCGACTGGAGCTTTATTTTAGTTACGAAAGATTCACGTGTTTCTTAATTTCTGAGCTTCCTGAGCTTAAGTTGCTCAAAAGTCAGTGCATCGTCTTGATGAATAAATCACTCATTCGCGTTCATAATGTGCAAGTGGCGACTGCATTCGAGAAATTACGTCGATTTATCGGGCGGCAATTAAATGAGATGGCAATTCTCAAAATAGAAATATATTTCAAAAAGCTTACAAACCAACAAATTCTTTTTGCCATTTTAAGCGAAGTGAATTTAACTCGATTGAGAATATTTTCTTATTTTAAAATTAAAAGCAACAAAACATGATGCAAATTTCTAATCCATAAAAATGCAAATTTATTTGCCATTCTAAATGCAAATTCAAGAGAAAATTCACTGAATAATATTTTGCAAATTGAAAATTTTCCAACTCATCATTGGGAATTTCGTCGACACAAATCGTGGAATTCTCAACTTAAAAAGAAATGAATGTGGAAAATCAAAAATTCCCCCTTCTTTCTCCCAGGCAAGGAATATTGCCAATTATTCACAATTCGAGACATTTCTAGAAATATTTATATAAAAAAAATATTTTAAACAAATCATCTCGAGGTGTTTCAAGCCATCAAATTTTTGGCAAGTGTGTCATCATGACGACAATTAACCTTGAATATTTGTTGCTTTGCGTGATCGAGAGAGTAACCTTTCGATCATGATCTGCGATGGGCTCAATCGTGGTTCTTGAGACTACAATAATTATCTCAACTATCTATTAGCTAATATATTTGTTATGCAAATATATAAAATCTGAGTGAGTTTTATTTAAAACAATGCAGTTTATTTACATCATCTTTTAAGCTTGAGCACGTGCGACGAAATTTACGATTTTTTTTTTTATTTATTGAAAAAATTCACTTTGCACGACATAGAAACTCATTTGTCTTGCCGACTGCCGATAAAAGTTTAATTGCTAACCAAATTTTTGCCAATTTCCGAAAATGCCGGATATGAAATTTGTTCTTCCTGATTTCACGTATTGGCACGATAGCGATGTGAATGAGGGGGCACTAAATGTGTGATTTATATAAATTAACTACAATAAATCAAACAGCTAAAAAATTGTATAAATCATCTCGTTAATGAAAAAAAATGCAATTATCTTTATTTTATGGAAGCTGAGCTTTGCTAAATCAAGTTGCTAACCAAAATAAACCGGCAAAATCTTGGCACACAAATTGCACAATCGACAAAAAGCGTAAGCAATATATTGATTGCTTATCAACGCAATGCTTCCACCTTGCTGTTATCGAATTTTATTTTTAAGGTTAGACTAAAAAGTGTGCCCTAGCTATAAGTGTTTCTAATACATTTGTGCCTCGTGGAACTTGCAATATGTAATTTAATGACAATTAAGAAAATTTTCGCAATTCATATTATTATCTTAAATCTTGATAAGAGAAACAAAGTCATTATAAACTACACAATCAGTCTCTTAAAAAGAGACACAGAACACAGTATCTCTAAAAGCATGCACAATTTATTCACATTATTTGTTTGATGCTGAATTTATTTTATTTCTTTTTTTTCCGACAATTTCGGGTGACTTTCACAGAGAGATGACATCAACGTTGTTTCAATTATAAATAAACACTTAATCGTTGCACAATAAGAAATTAGCTGCAATAATTTCGATCGCGAATTTTCGCAAAAGTCCAAAAGCCTTGAAACAATGAAACACGAAAAATTGAAAAATCAATTTGCAGCAATTCGTACAAAAATTGATGATAAAATTCGTCGATTGGTGTTCGTGTCGTGATTAAGAAAAATTAGCTCGAGAGCTGACGAGACTTAAAATTAATTCAAATGAAGCGCAGCTATTTTTAATTATATTATTTACACAACAACAATAAAACCACCGATCAGCTGCCTCAGAATAGTGAATAATTAAGCTCTCGATTATGTTTCTCACAATTTAATTCACTTTCGCTTGATTGATACTTGAAAGCTTCGATCTCTGAATATTCTCACGACAATTACTTAGTTTGCAACATTCTTAAAATTCATCAATAAATATTCTCACGTTTTTTTTTTCTTGTTGCCGGGATTATGCGGCGATATGAATCACATGAAAATAATCTTCAAGAAGTTGCACGAAAGAAGAAGTGAAAAAAAAAAATATTTCACCACCGAGCGACCCGAAGACAATCCGATTTCAATGAAATTGAAGTAATAACTGAAGGAAATAAATTCGCAAAAAAGCGAAGACGGAAAATATTTACTACTCGCTAAAATACAAAGAAAAAGAATAAGAAATAATAAAAAAATTTCTGCACCACTACAGGCATAGTGTGAAGAGCAATTCGGTCGATTCCTAAAAGAAATCTTAGCGTTGTAAAATTGAAAGACACGAGACAACATGACGATACACGAGATGCTATTGTTGTGCAAAATACACTTTTTGTAATTGTTCAGATTTGCGGATGTTATTAAAAGAAAATCACGCGACGCGACGGGTTCCTCAATTATAAATAGCCGAATTATAAATAATTCAGCATAAAATTTGATAAGTTTCGGTCAACCAACAATCAGTGGAGTCGTGCACACTTCCTTGCTTATTTTAAAGTGCTAAAGTGCTTTATGTCAGTTTGTTATTGTTTTATCTCATCATTTCTAACAGTGAGCAATAAGAATTCGGATTAATATTATTAATCATATTTCACGGAATTCAATAAATATTTATCAAAATTGAACTGCAAATAAAAATCTGTAACGAATCCCGTACATAAACAAAATAAAATGTTTGTTGCGCCGGCAATGAGCAAAAAAACATTGAAACGTTATGTCTACAAACGCTTTTTTCCCTGACCTGAGTTAATGCATCGACTTTCCTTCTCTAACCATATTCTGTCTCTTTCTTTCATGCCGCACTTGGCAACAAAAAAAACCGAAAGCTCAATTTTCGTGCAAATAATTTAAGTTTTGCACAAAAGTTATCACGCATTTTGATTTGTAATGATCATGCAACGTAGTAATGTTAAAATGAGCACAATTTAAATTCGAAGGCTTATAATTATGGAGTTGGGAAATCTTTAGAAGCGAATGAAAAAAATTCTCAAAAACGGAAGCGTCTTAAATTCCAAAGAAAAAATATTGCGGTTTCACACAATAATAATCCATAAAGTGTAAGTGCAATGCAAGCTTATCAACGACGGCGATAAGGTAACACACGGTGATTAAATTAAATTTAACCAGAACATGACAAATTCTTTTCAGCGTAGACTAAAAATCCTGCAGCGTAAATAATTAAAGAAATCATAAAAGATTTATTTTGTGGCAAAAGACTCATCGTGGTATTTTAATGAATTGTATTGCAATAACTTAAGAGCTTCGTATGCCCTTTCGAATATTTTTAAATATCAGCTTGACTGACTCATCTATCCTCGCAAGAACACTTGCGACAATATTGAGCTTAAGTAAGTATTATTTATCTTTACGTCAGAGTGGAATAATTTTAATTATTTGTTATTAAAAGTTTAATGTGTCTTACAATTTCCGTTCCTTTCGTGGCGTCTGAATAGGTTGGCAGTTGTACACTAACTGATTGTCGAGCGATAACGTGCCGCAACGCAAAAACATGTTGTATCAAGACAAAAATTCATTTCGGGGGTTTTCTTTATCGCTCAATGTTGCATAGTCAGAAGTGTAGACACTTCAAGGACGAAAAATATCCATTTGTTTGTTTACTTTTCCTTCGAAAAATTTATTTCTTCTTCAGTTGACATTCCGGCAATTCAATGACGCATATTGCGGGCGTCTTAAGCATGAATGAATTTCGTCACTGCGTCATAGAACATTTTGTTACATTGTCAGTAACGAGGATGTTATTCGTCGGCAGCGAGCTCAAGTTTAATGCCACAAGTCGTTGGCTTGAAAATATCAGTCGGCAGCTGGCACCGCAAATACAACATAAACAGATACAATTGGCACAAGAAAATGAAATAATTAAAATTAAAACCACAAAGCAGAAAAGTTGGGAACTAAATAATATTTTTCCTATCAATGTTGACTTTTCTGGTGCATAAGTTTACCAATGAAAAGCCAGAAGCACAAAACATTCACAAGAATATAGTTTGAAGCACTAAAAGTGCAATTTTCGAATAAATTTATCGAAATACATCCAAAAAAAATTGGGTTTTGAGGTTAGCGCATAACATAAAGCATAACCTCAAGAGAATTTTATCGAAAATGTTTCGTCAGATTTAACCTTCACTGCATGCAATGCATGAAGAAAATTAAAAGAATCGATAAGTTAAGTTGCACGGAATCCTGAAAAAAAAATGTATGAAAATCAAGGTTCAATGGCACGTGACACAGCGTGAAGCTCCACGAGCGACTGGAAAGTTTGACATTTAAATCTTAATCTAAACTTCAGACAATTTTCCATTGAATTTCCTCAAAAAGCATCTGACTGTTTCTATTTTCAATTAGATATTTATTTATTTATACAGTTGGAGCATGCGCCATTCAGCAATGCGGTGAACTAACAGCTATACAGCCCAGTGGTCATCGAATCGAAACATAACAATTCTCAAATATCATTTGACCTCACGAAGTTCGTCGGCTCAGAAAGAAATTTTGTTATTAAAAAAAAAAAAAATTGTGAAATTTAATGCCCTACACCAGCGGCGTCGGAGGTTTTTATTTCCTCTTACTCTTACCATTTCTACTTGAATTTTATGATTTTTATGTTAAAATGAGTTCAAAAATCTCTTGAAAAGTATTTTTATTCTTTTTATGTGAACCATAAAATTTCAGACTCGTCTGATGGATTCCCCGCCACGCAACTCCCGAGAAATTCACCCATGCAAATGCAATTTTTTTTTCGCAACAAAGCTGTTGGTAAGGATTGAAGAGGGTGAAGAAAATAATATCGAGTCTCGGAGACGTGTCGTGGCATTCTTATTCTTCCAATGCGAAAGAAATCAGGTTTCATTGCTCTTTTTATGCTTTTCAACCGTAATGATGTTTAATGCTGTATTTGTGGACCTATCCTGGCAATTCAAAAATAAGATGCCAGACAAGTTCGTTAAACTTTTTATTTTTCTATCGCATTATAATCGTGAATTGATGCATTCAAGGACTTCTCGTGAAGTAAAAGCACGTTATTTTTGTCGCGCGCATCGATGTATCCGGAAATGTAAAAACCAGATAAGAATCTTTACCGTGTTTTTAAAAGCTAATGCAACAGAGATCGATGTCAGTGATAGAAATACAACAAAACAACAATCACACAATACGTGGATTGCACAACATTTTGTGTTTTCATCTACAAATGATTGCTACACAACATTCAATGATTACTAGAATGCGAATTATTCATCATGAATTATGATCATGATGCATCAGATGAATGGTATGACTCATAGATAAGGCGCATGATACATTTAAAGCAGTTTTAATTTGCACACATAAAAATAAGCAGCTTCTGAAATGATGGAATTGAACCAGTTCAAGTTAAATCACCTTTTTCTTAAAGGCTTTGGAATACTCAAAGTAACGTCTAAAAACTATCACAATCAAACTTCTAAATACTCTCAGTCAAACTCACGCAACTTTATACCTAAAAGTTTTGATGTGACGATATTGTTGTTGGCACCGACATGCATTGGCTCCGATATGATGGCCGTATAACTCGGACTCGTTGGTTTTGTTATTTTGATGACAATTTCATGCAATGGTATTGCAATGGATTTTTGCATTTGGGATGAAATTATTTTTTTTTTGCTTATTTTGATGGAATAATTCGAGAGTGAAATTTCCTCAGTCACATTTTAATGGCTTGATGCACTTTTTTTTAATATTTTCTAGCGAATTGCGCAATTTTTATGCAGCCATGAAGATGGAAAAAAAAATTCACTTTAGCTTCACAGGGAAGAAACTAAAAAATGACACGAAGTGGGTGGAAAATGTTTGCAAATTCAATATTTCACTATATGAAAATTGGAAAATTTCATAAATTGATGACGAAAATTAAAGTTCACCTTTTGACCATCAAATAATAAAAAAAAAAACTTTATTTTACACTTAATGCACTTACGCAAATTTTATCGCGATAATTAACCTCAAAAGCAGCTTACTTCTTTTATGTGAACGGCCGTTTTTTTTTAAAGACCTCACGTCTTAGATGTGATGGGAACAGACCTTTGAAACTTAAAAAAACAGCGCGAGCACAAAAAGAACCGTCTGACTTGTTACATTTCTGATTGAATACTCTCGTTAAATGGTTTTTTTAGGAATTTCATGAAATAATATTTTTTGCGAGTGCATTGAAAAAGAGAATTAATACTCTCGCATATCGTATAAAAAGGGCTCGCTGGGGACAATTTAACATTAGGTCCCATGCTGTATATTCCTTGCTTCTATCTATAAGCGAAACCTTCAAGTAAGTAAATTTTCTATCAAGTCTCAGGAACAATGCGGTCGGCTCTCAACTTTTATTTCAAGCTCTCTATTTTAGCTCCAAGCCGGCGCATTGGATTTCTAGGACACTTTCCGACAACAACAACAAAAAAAAATCAAAATAACAACAAAATCTTTATGCAATGCAGAAATAACTATTTGCCAACATTGACGTCCTTCATTGTAGATAAAAACTTTTCAAGATATCTCGGTCGTCTTACTGTGAGAACAAATCTGTAAATAATTACAAGAAGTTCCATGCAATTCAATGAAAATGGAAAATCTAATTTTCGTTTTATGTTTTTCACTTTTTTTTTATTTCTGACAATTCCACTAATTTTTTTTTGTTTTGCATCATAAAACAGAGGGTGGGGGGAGGGGATTACACAATCAATGGGTTCAAATGGGGATTTTTTTTTTACCAATTATTTAAACGCTTAATTTTTTTCAAATCTTATTGTGTATGTGTGTGTGGATTTTTGTGAATTGCTTCTTTTCCGAAATCGGAGACAGAGCCGAGGTGGTGCAAATGTCAATTATTGAAAATTGAAACTATACGCTTTTTGTCGTCCTTAATGATCTTCCCGATAGTTTCTTTCTGAGTGACGTTTTTCATCAATGAAGCCTAGTAACTTTTTTTTTATTTCTTTCATAAACAAAAACTCTTTTCATTGTTTCCCTAATAACCACAAATCTCTTTTAACCTTGAAATAATTTCACAGCTAGAACTTCAGAGGCAGGTTCAACCAGACTCTCAAATGTGTTTATCGCTTAGTTAATCAGTGTTTATTTATTTCAAGATGATTCAGTTGTTTTTTTTTTTTTTTTGCATTTATCAACAAACCATCAACACTATTGTAATTTTCAGATCCGAAAGGAGGAAAAATTAAGGATGCACAAAAGGAGCTTTTTAATTTCTTTTTCTTTCGCATTGAACGCATTTTCTTCCTTACATTTTAGGTACGAGTTGTTTCCTTATCAATTTTTTTGTGATTTGTTTATCAGATTATTAAAGAACAAGACTATTTCTTTTGATTCCAGTCCTGAGTGGAGTATCGAAAGACATTGTCTTCGGGAACCATTTCAGGACACAGAATTAAAATGCACAATTAATTAATTAATTTTTTTTTTTTTTCTGTAATCTTAATTAACGACTTCAAATCTAATGACCATTAATTACATATAAATTTATGTACAAAAAAGTGCTGATCCCCATTTTTTTTTTAGTTTGTGAACTGATTACCGATATATTGATAATGATATTGAAATGAGTTTTCTTGGGCACTGGAAGGTCTTGCTAATATAACTTTGTAGTTTGTGTTGCACATTCAAACACTTAATTTCAAAATGTGAATTTCAAAAATTTTGTTTTGAGGAAACGGTCAGAACTAATTAAAGATGGGGGAAGTGAAAAATGAAAAGTATTTCACGTACGGGATCATTTTGGAGGATATTGTTGTGAGCTTGCTTTTGCTGAATATAGACATAAAGATGTTTGTTTTTTTACAAGCAATTCAATTAAAGAAAAGGCGCAACAAAGAATGAGTTAGATTGCAAAATTGTACACCAATTATAACATTTTTTTTTATAGTTTTTTTTTTTGTATGATATTCTTTATGAAGGAATTGGAGGTGGTTTCTTGTTAGTCGTATTAGATTAAACAACTGATGGAAGGGACAGAAATCGTGTGGTCACTTTGAAATTTTGAGTCCACCTCCAAATTTACAATTTCTTTTATTCTTTCTTTTATTTTGAAAGATTCTTATCAAAACATTTATGGATTCGTAGTTCAACACGCGCTCGCGATTCAATTTACTCATCAATCGCATGAATTTGATTGATGTGAAATTACAAAAATTTTGTTTTGTATTTTTTTTTTTTTTGGTGACGACTTAAATATGCTGGAACAATATTTGTATTTTTCCTGTTGGATTGCTGATGATTGGGTGGATAGAGGTGGTTTATTGATGACGCTTCAATGACCGCGACTGATTTAAGCCACTTTCTGGCGCTTTGACGGCTCAGTATATTCTTCATCATCGGAATAATCGTAGGAATCTTCATACAATTCGGAATCCCGTTCACGTTTGATGTTATTGTTGCTGCTGGCATTTTGAGGACTGACAAATGAGCTGGAAATAATGCAAGGACTCGATCATTCAGAAATTATAAATATCGACAGGAAACTCACGCATATTGACTGTTGAATGACTGATTACGTTCATTGCCGGAGTAGTTGTTCGAGCGCGGTGATCCAGGTGCAGACTGAAGTACAACATCATTCAATTCTTGCGGTGAATTATCTTGAGAATGATCTATTCGAATAATATAATTTTCAGTTAATCACATTATGTTACCCTTTATAAATTTACCCATGAGGCTTGGCGACACAGGTGCTGAACGTGGCATTCCAAATGGCGTTCTGAAGCCTTGACTGCCTCGCTGTCTTCGTTTGCGGTAGCTCTGATCAATCAATTTGTTCTCACTCATTGGATCGATACGCCAAAAACTACCTTTACCCGGCTCATCCTGAGAGCGTGGCACTTTGAGGAAGTAGCGATTCAAGCTGAGATTGTGTCGAATGCTTTTTGTTGAAAACAAAATTTGCTAAATAACTGTGTCGAATGAATCAATGAACTAATGAAACAAACCTATTTTGCCATCCTTTATTGGCGCCGGTACGGTAATATGGATAATTTTTGGAGATGTATGAATAGATGCCCGACAGTGTCAATTGCTTATCAGGTGCTGCTGTGATAGATTGCACAATCAATTGAGCGTAGCTGTATGGAGGCTTTTCAATTTCTGATCCTGTACCAGATGTTGACGGTGCAGTGAATTCCTATAAAAAGTATCAGCATTTCAAATTACTGATATGGAGATGCTTTAATGGGAACTTACTATATCACTATTGAAATGACTGCTGTGACCATTGTTGTTTTGCGGATAAAAATCATGATAGTTATTGTGGCGCGGGCTGGTTGGACATGAGTTAGCGGCTGACATTGTACCAGTTGGTGATGGAAACGGACTTTTGATATTCTTCAAAGCACTCTCTTGTTCCGGAATTGAAATCTTAAGCGGTCGATAAACAGCATTCGTATTCTCAACGGATGTTGATTTGCTGGTTGACGAATCATGCTTTCGATTTTGGTCCACCAAATTTTCAAACTGTATTCGAATATTTGTACTTGGGAAACGCAGCGTGCATCTGAAAATTGAAGTGTAAAATAACTATCTCCGACGCAAATTAAAAAAACATAATACTTACGAGCTTGGCAATGGCGTTGCCTCGTTGCTTTTACGAACAAAGTGATCATCAATGAAGACGCCATTTTTGCTAGCACACACCAAATTAAAATCATGTCCATCGTAGTGTAGAATCAAATGCTTGCGTGAGACAAAACTGTTTTTGCCGACATGAAAGTCAACAGCGGATTTTGATGAATTGCGTCCAATCTCAATGACATTCTGGCTGATTAACAATATGTTATCCTTTGAAACGAGTCGGCCAATAAACGATTGATATTGATTAGTTGAGGTACTGCTCTTATTGATTGTGTTGTTGTTATTATTATATGCAGTGGCAGATGACGAGTTGCTGGATTTTGGTGTTCGCATATTGGAAGATGAGGACGAGATTTCACGTTGAGCACCGCCTGACGATGGTGTCAAGTACTTTTTGTTTGCGGGTTTTTGAATAATTGTTGATGGTGGACCGCCACTGTTGTCCACTTGAATTGTCGTGAGAGTCACTTGTGAACCGTCCGTTTCGATAATTTCACCAATCATATTGCTGTCTTCGATTTCTTCCACGTAATGTGCTTCCTCAACGATGTGATCCTCGACAATCTGATCATCGGCCGATTGATAATGCATTACAATTTGCGGGTTGGGTTGTTCGTTATGATTAGTTTGATCCATATCTTGATCGCCTTTATGCATCATACGAGGAGGCAGGTGAAAGTTATTGTTGTCCGTCATTACCGCTTTGATACTTCCCACGTCGTTTTGTCTTCGTTTTCCTTTCAGTGTTCTTACACAATTTATTTGTTTTCTTTTCTTTTTTTTTTTTGGTTAGCTTTACTTTTTGCTGCTCAAAAGGATCGTGTAATAATGGTAGTGGTGGAGCGAGAAAGAGAAGAAAAAGTAAACAAAACAATTATCATTTTGCGAGAAGAAAAAAAAATAAATAGAAAAAAAAAACATTCAACTTGTCGACAGAGTGATTTTGTGTTGCCATCTTTCTCTGTATGTAAATAGTGTTAAATTTTCCATAATAGTAATCGAGCGGCGCGATGTGTGATGACAATAGCTTTTTGCGTCGAAATATAATAACAAAACCACGTTTTTTATTCGTTTCTAGGTTTGTTATTACGAGAGCGAGCGAGGGAGCTTTTTTTACAAAGGCACCCATCACATATCGCAATTGCACATAAGTAACAGAGAATGAGAAAAACAACATATCATTATTAATGTTGGAAATGAAGGCAAGGAGGAAAATTTTGTTTTTCCTTCTCGGGCAATCTAAAAAAAAAAAAAAAACAAAAACAAAAATATTTTGGAGAAAACAAGATTTTCTTTTCCGAATTATTTTTTTCTTTTTTTTTTTACTTTTTTGTCTGATGGAAGACTTTGCTCAAAGAAGCTTGCCAAAACTTGTTAATTTAAGCCATTCGGACTCCCGAAACTGCTCATATCACATGATTCATTAATAAGCTCAATATCATTTTCTCGATGGTACATCACATTTACAATCACAATAATAACATTCGGTTTACAAACAACAGACGGTATAAACGGGTCAATAAGCCTTTGCATCAGAACTGCACAATTTGCTTCCGCGCAACAAACTTTTAGAATGAACTTTGGCTACTTTTAACATTTGTTTTCTATGCTCTTCGCGGCCTGCTTGCTTTAAGCATACACATCGCTACAGCACCACGCACAAAACAAACTTTGTAGCCCTGATCGAACTGACCAGTGGCGCATCCTGCTCGACACTTGGGGGATGTTGACATTAAATAAATGCTCAAACTTTCTCCCAGCTTCTAAAAAAAATTACATTTTCCGATAAGGAACATCGTGAGCCTCCTGGCTACGTCACTGGCCAGGTGAAAAATAAATAGAATTAAAACGATGAACAACGTGCTCTCACATATATCGTTAAAAAGCCGCTTATTTTGCAATTTCATCGTACCCCAGTGCCTTATTTCTATTGTGCCCTGAGCCTGGCTTTGTATTATGTATTGTAATGACGTTGAGATTAGGTTCTTGCACCCCAAATTGACCCTGGAATGCTTTATTTACACATTTTTCTATCCGTAATGTTTTTTCTTCACTTTTTAGACGTTAATTCAACTTACTGATCACTCGAGTTATGTTGTTTCGCTTTCTTGAAGCTCGATGAATACAATAATGCAAGTTTTATCGATGATAACCAGCGATATGCGGCTGAAAAATAATTAATTCTTAAAGTCGCTTGCTCTGTTTTTATAACTTTATAACCTGGAAAGAACCGAATGAAAGTTCTGAACATTTTACATTCGGTTCAACTCGATTTGAACTGACTCGGCGCACGTTGTGTTTGTTGACATTTTTTAATTTAATTAAACTATCGAGAATGAAGAAAGCAGGAAGCATATTGCGTATCAAGCATTTTAGCGACTCTGAAGATAATGATGATGATGAGGAAATGAAAATGGATGAGTCAGAAAACGACGAAGACCATGAAGAAGAAGCACCAGCTTCCCAGAATCAGAGCGATAAACCAAAACCGAAAATCGGAAAGAAGGGTATTCTCTACATCAGCAACATACCAAGACACATGAATGTGACAATATGTCGTGAGCTTATGGAACAATTCGGCGAAGTTGGTCGAATTTTCTTACAGCCGGATAAGAAAGGAAGTAAGTTTATTTTAATATTGAATAATAACTACCTACTCCATTTCAATAACACTATTACAATGCCCTGATATCATTTTAGTGACCAGCAAAGCGAATAAAAAGCACAAAAATGTCACATTCACTGAAGGATGGGTTGAGTTTGAAAAGAAGAAGGTTGCTAAATGGGTTGTTCAAAATATTAACAATGCACCGATTAGTACTAAGAAAGGTTCAAAGTTCTGCGATATCCTATGGAGCCTAAAATATCTTAGAGGATTTAAATGGATTCACCTTAGCGAGCGTCTCACTTATGAACGAGCTGTTCATCATCAGAAACTGCAGATTGCCACATCCAAGGCTAGAAAGGAAGCCAATTTCTTCCAATCAAATCTTGATAGATCCGAAAAGCTTAAAAAGAAAAAGAAATCAAAAGCAACTGAATAAAGTCAATAAAAAAAACTAAACTGCCTAAATATTTGCTCCCCAAGATTTTTTTTAACGGATTTAATTTAAAATTATCACAATTATCGTGATCGAGTATGTATAAAGACGAGGGGTGAATCGCTGAAGGATATTTGGAAAATTAATTTTTTATTACTTAGGCTCATGGATTTTTCTGAACGGATTTAAAATGCTATAAATGAACTTCATAATTTCTTAATACATGACAAATGATAGAAATCAAAATAAATATATTAATATAAATGAGAAATTTAGTAACGGTCGTCATCTTTGAACATTTTAAATTTTTATGTGGCAACGTTGCATTGGTATCGAGACGGTTTTTTAAGCAGTTGAGTTCTGTTGCTGTCGTTAGTGGACGTATTTATATTTTGTCTTCGGTTCCAAAAGTGTGTGTTTTAAAATCATGTAGCTGGGAAAAAATGCATTGTCTTAAGATGCAATTCTGAACGTTTTAGTAAAGATGCTGACATCGGTAATATCACGCAAAAAATGCATCTTAGTGCATTTTAAAGATATTTGAAAAAATAAAATAAATTCCTTAATGGAGCAGGTGTGAAACGATCAACGGCTAAACAAACGTACATGGAAATAATAATTTTTCATAAGCGCGTTTTCTGTCTGAATCATTTATTGTAATATTAAATGTGTAGCGTTATCAAATTTACATTGCAAAAAAAAAATACGATAAATATAAATCAAATATTGGTTCGAAGCAGTGCAGAAAAAAAGAGTTCAGTGCATTTTTTTAAATTAACAATTTAAAGCTAAGACAACAGATATATGAATTGCTGAAGGAATCCAGCGAGCGCGACTCAGTGTTACAACAACATCAAGTAGATATTTTTATATCCAGCAAAGAAAAAAAAACGCTTTAAAACCTGTTTCTTAAAGTGCCTCAATAAGAAGGTTTCTCTCGCTCACCAAAAAAAAAAAACGTTTTTCTTTTATATATTTCGTCCATCACGATGGACGTCGAATGTGGTGCAGGGAACCTTAAAAGTGTTAGTGGATGAACCTGAGTGGTAGCGCGGTAACTAAGCAGCGCAAAAAAATATCAACAAAACGACCAAAAGAGCCTTCGATACCATAAAAAATAAATAAATAAAATTCGCTTAATGTTGACACAGAAAAATAAAGTTAATAAAATTAAAGTTTTATAGACACATTCGTCTATCAATCTCGATACAGACGCCACCACTTGAAAAGTGAATTTTTCCAAATAAAAGGTGACCATAAAATTATAGAAATTAATTGCCATTAATAAATAAGTTTTTGCTGGTCGCACTTAAAATACAAAAATAATAAAATTTGTACAAACAACAATAGTTAATTTTTTGATAAGCGATAGACAAGCTTTAGAAATAAAGAAGCCTCTAATCGACGGCGCACAAATAAATAAGACACAAATGATGAAAGTAACAGTGTGCTTTGGTGCCGTTCGTGTTGTTGTGCCATGCGGCAATGGTGATTTGCTGGTTCGCGATCTCATCGTTGAGTCCATTAGGCGATATAAGAAGGCAGCCGGGAAGGTGAGTGTTGTTGATTCGCAATTTTTCTTACTTAATTAAGTCTATATCGAGTTCCATCAAACGCAACATTCAAAACAAACAAGCCATCACCAAACTTTTATAAAGTTTTGTGGTTCCATCATGATGAACTTCTCTTTCAGACCGTTTTCAATGCTTCTGGTCTTTGATTTCATTTCGTTTTATGCCGTTTCTTCGTCTCCTCACATTTTATTTATTTTTTATCGCATTCTAACCTTGAAAATTAAAAAAAAAAAATACTACAACAACAACGACTGTGAAATGAGTTGCTTTTTCGTGGCTACAAATTGAAACGATAGAACGACAATGAAACTATCATTAGCGGGTCAAAAGCAGCAATCTTCGGGGATGGTTCGACTCTTAATGGAGTTATGATTTTGGGATAGTCCCCTTTCGTTTCTGAAAACTTTTTGATGCATGACGTTGATGATGAATTACGTTTACCGGCATTTTAAGTTTCACAGTTGAGCTCATAAACAAGCCCAAAAGCGACTCTGTGGCTTCGATGAGTCATTTCCTTAAAAAAAAAAAATACACGCGCTAATAATTAGAAATGTTTACCAACGAAGGTAAAAGTTCTGGTCGGTTTTCATGCCAACATCAAATAAACACCTTCACTTCAAATGCGCGATTGTCAATTTGAGGAATCGAAATGCACCAAATAATATATTTTTTCAACTGAAGGTTTCGACCCCATATCATTGAAACATTATTTTCCATCGAACGACAGCTGACAGTGTAAATCAAACGAGTCATTAAAAAAAAAAACAACACAACTTTATTGACGACTTTTGTGAGTATATAAATAGTGCAATGAGAGCGCAGCGGTTATGCAATATTGATTATGATTGTGCGTTTTGTTTCTTCGTGCTACACGTGAACGTTGGCAATACATTTTTTAATTCGTTCTAATGTTCATTTTGTCCTTCATGAGGTTATTTATAGAACAAGAAAAGAGCAAAAAAAGCGGTTACGCCGCAACTGCACTCAGACATTGACATTGATTTTCTTCATGGCGAGGAATCTTTTTTTTTGCGTTTGTAAATCTTTTTTTTTTTAACTTATTTCTTGATTGCTTGCTCATCATCTGATCGGTGTAGAAAGATTGGGACAATAACATGTTCTTCAATGCAGGAACTCAAAAGCTGTAATTTAATATCTTCTGGGATTTACAATTGCTGCGTTCGATATTTTTTCGTTTGGCTTACAAAGTAAATATCGATCCAAGAACTGGATTCGAAAATGTTTGTTCCTTATTGAATGGAAGCCAGAAAGTAAATTTTTCACATTATTTTATTGCACAAAACTCTGATTGCGACAAATTTATGTCATTGACATTTTGTGTCATTCACTCATTGAATTGACTTTTAATTCTGCCAAGTGGAATAACAAAACAAAACGAAAGAAAGCAATCCGTCAGTTGAAGAACTTTTTTTTTTGAAATCTTAAAGTAAGACTTCAATTTAACGAAACGCGATCAAGTGATTTACCAGCGCGGAAATTTTGTGATTGTCTTAAAGACAAAATAAATTTCTCAAAGAGGCCTCGAAAATTTCTTTATTTAATAACAAATATCCGATTACAATTTTTCCAGCAACTTCCTTCTGCTTTCATCATTAGATAATTGTTTTGTATTTTTTATTGATGTTCAACATCCTCGAATTGGAATTTCTCATCATGACATTTTCAGCATCATCATCTGGAAAAAAAAGACTTCAATGCCCGCATGGCAGTTTCCTTAGAAGATTTTTTTTTGTGTGTGTTTTTTGTTTCATGCTCCACTCAATTCCAAATAATTTCTCGCTGCCACAACAAAACAAAATCTTGTCAAATACGAATCGAAGAGTTCACTGGAGCATTTCGAATCTTCTTTTTATTTAACTTAAAATTTAGTTCCATTTTTTTTTTTTTTCAAGTGAATCGATTTTAAAAAAAAGTTCTCCATTTTTCACTTTTGTGCAGCAACGAACCAATTAATCAGCAAAAATCACGATGCACTGAAGCGGATGTAAATGGTCACGTTTCTGAATTTTTTAAGTTTTCCGCTTAATGCAAACTGATAAAACCACGCGACAGTAAAACTGGATCACTGATTGGCTCCACTGCCTTGGTGACGTTGAGATGGCATTTAAATTGAATTCCAAATCGCATTTAAAATTTGTGTCGATGAAATGGAATTTCCTAAAAAAACCATTTTCTTGGCCATCGTCGGAGATCTTTTATAATGCAAATTAATTTAATGTCACCTGTTTTAATCTTACAGTTTGGATCAGCTTTCGATTTGAATTGATTTCATTTGCTCTCGAAAGCAAATTTTTGTATCTGATATTGCACAATGGAACGTGAGAAGGAAAAAAAAAAGTTGTAAAAATGGAGAACGATGTCGGAGAGCGCATGAAATGCACAGAAAACAGAATAAATACGAGAAACCTGTTAAAGTTGAATCGCAGCGACAGAAACGCTCAAAATCCACCACAAGTTCGCTGGAAAGTGAATCATATTTCGGAGTCGAAGACATTGTCGCGCCGCATGAGTCGAACCATTAAAGATATCTTGACACTTTGTAGCTGGAATTAAATACGAAACCAACAAGTTACTCGTTGACTAGAAATTGAATCATGAATTTCTAACGGATTACTTTAAGACGCCTCTAATTAATATTCACATGGCGACTATTGCGGTTAGCGCTTCTGGATTTTAATTTAAATTACAAATCGTGGCCTGCGCACAATTGATGATGAAATTGTGTCTATTGTCTTAAGTCACCAAGAAATTTTGAATGTTTCTTTAATTAGATTTCATAAGAACGAAAAGTACTTTTTGACGGCGAACTTTATTTGTGTTGATATGCTCGAGTTGGAATTGGAACGATTTTAATTATCAAAAGCGGCGTGACGGCGAACACCTTCAAAGTTGGTTTTTTTCATGAATGAGTCTGGAATGAAAGTAAATGGTCGTCGGCTGGTCGATTGCATGATGAAATTGCGAGTTATTTTTACATGTTCCTTCAATTGTGCACAACGAAAACTTTGATTTACAGTTAAAAGCCACTGATGACGAAATCTCAACTCATTCAAGACACAAAAAGGTTCCAATTGCAAATGCCAAAAATGGACCGATCAAGTTAAATATAAAATCAATTAAAGATCAATGAATTTCATTGAATAGAAACAGAATCAAGTCGCGCTTGTGGGCAGCAGTGCTGAATGTCTGTAATTCGATACCATTTCGAAGCTAATCAAAAACCACATTGCCAGATTGCCCACTTTTGGGTGGAATTGAAATTGACTTCGACTGGTTTTAATCTATTTATGGACACTTGCTTAAGTGGTAAGAAACTTGATGGATTCTCTCAAATACTATTGTTGATCAATTTTGTTTTTTTTGAACAATGTGGCGACGACACTTTTTTTGCCTCATCGAGTTTATGAAATTTAACAATGAACTGATTTTCTTATCAAACCATTTTTTTTAAGTCTTATCAGTCGTTGTTGTCGCTTCAATGTTTACGCAATAATAACAAAGTTGGCACACGCGATTGGTTTTGCAGCTATATAGGTAGCTCTCCTCTGTTATCATTTATATCAGTAAATAAGAAGATAACCTCAAAAATGTCTGGATCAAATTGGAATTTTAGTGAAATATTTTGCCAAAAAATAAGCCTAAAACAGATACATATCCAGAGAATTATCATCACATGTACCAGAATTTCTTCCCCTTCGAGGCTAACGGCATCGAAAAGTGCCGGCAGATGCTCGTTTTACACAACAACAACAAAAAAAACGGCAGTAGAAATGCGTCCGTTAAAAACACCAACATCGAAGTTATTTCGCATGTATTTGTGCGTCAAAAAACATATGCTCAGCACATGAATAATATTCGGCAACATAAATATCAAGTATCACTTCCAAGCCCGAAATAATTTTCGCACCAATTCGAATGATGGATGAAATGGACGGACGGGCAATTTGCGATTATTTGCGTCGCGAGATTTTGTGAAAGTGAAATTAATTGCATAATAGCAACCGCACCATAAAACGATCAGATGCAATTATGTTCTCCTGGCATACAGATAAAATTATACATGTGTCATGATGCTAACAATCGCAATTCACTTTTTTCTTATCGCATCAGAGGCGATCGCTGAATAATTTTTTGTTTGTTTGCGGAAAAATTACCATAAATAAAACTGGGTGAAAGGGTGAGTGAAGTTGCAATAATGTCTTTTACAATCATGCGATACAATAATTGTTATGCAAATGTGAATAGCTCAAATGAGAACCGTTTAAGATTGTGCAGAAATAAAAAAAAGAACAGCACTCCAACGACCATGAACGACGCTTGATGGTGTTGTTAAAAAAACTATTTTCGCGCGAACAATTAAGAATAGTGAATAGCAATTTTATTGTCACACAAATTGTGTGCTTGAATTATGTGTGTCGTTGTGTGCTTCATCTACAATGTCTGGAGGTGGATGATTAGTCAGCGTGCTACATTTCTGTAAATATGCGCTGAGAAACACAGCAAATGGACAAGTTTTCGATTATAATGAAACAAAATTATTTACTTATTCATTTCTTTGCGCGTTTTGTAATCTTAATTTTATGTAAAGTTATGCAAAACATCTTCGAGCGATTTAATTCGAAGGACTTGTTAAGATGAAAATATATTTTTTTAGAGCGATGGCGACATAAAAGCTGGCGAAATTATTGTCGAGGATTTTTTTTTATCTTCAATCGTTGAATAATTTTTCGATTTATCGAAAGTGAAAATTTATGAACTGCAAAATCATGATGATGATGGACATGATTCCAGTGCTGAAACTGGTAAAAATGAAACAGCATTAAAACTAATTGAAAATGAAAGTCCAAGTAGATTTCGGGTGCGCATCTTTTGTTGTGGGCATTTATCGACAATCCAAAAATGGAAAAACATGAAAAAAAAAAATTGAGGAAATTTCGTTAATTTTGATATTTTCATAAGCTTAATTAAAGTAGTTTTCATGATGATCGGTTTTGTGTTGATTTTTTAGAAACTTTTAAAAATCTTGAGACTTATCTTGGATAAAGATACGTTCAATTGACGCTTCGCTTGATCGAATGTAGAAAAATATCTCCCTAATTGAACATTCAAATTGTAATTAATTTTTCCGCTCTGTGCGCAACAATCATTGATTTGTATCTCAACACTGCATCGATCAGCTGCCACCTGTTATGGACATGAAGGATTTCTCTCTCACTGAATTGAACAATTAATTTAACTCGTAAAAATTCCATTGGAACTTAATTGTTTATTACGAGATGTTATATGCTCTCAGCTTGAGGTTCTTTGTCTCAATCTGTGATGTTACGCGATCAACGGCTGTTGCATGCAAGTATTAAAATGATTCAACGTGAGAGAGACGAGTGCACACGGCGTAGGGCGTTTTTATTCATCTGAATGCAATTCAATTAATTTACAGCGTTTTTGTATACAAATCGAGTGTCTGATATTGGAATTTCAATGTCAACCATTACGCTTCAACGTCGTCATTATTGTTGCTTTACGAGCGATGATTGTAAATCGGTTCATGAAAAACTTAAACCGCACAAAACACATAAACGCCTCAAACCTGTTAAGGAATTAAATATTCATTTTATTAGCTTTTTAACGCACATTTGAATAGTCTTCACCTGAGTCACGATCATATCGAGTCGATGTATGTATGCCACTTGAGAAAATTACTTCCTGCCAAAAATGCCCACGAGACTGATTTGTATCTTGGCTTCCCACTTCATGGTAAACAATTCTTGTTTTTTTTTTTTTTTATTATTTTAAAGAAGTTTCATCTCTTATTCCGGAATCTTCAATTGTAACTCGACTTCCATCTTTAATCCTTTTTCTTCCATCGTTCTTAATACAATTTTTCCTTCAATCGCCTCTTTAAAATGTATTTCGGATAACAAAGAAGACACAAATAACAATGAACAACCATCACGGATCGAATTGTTACAGAAAGGAATCAAAAATACACGAAAAGCCCATCAATGTTAATTACTTTACAATTCTGTAAGTTTTTATAGATTTCTCAGAGTTCCATCATTACATGCACGAATGAGATATTTGGGCAACTTTATGTAAAGAACGAGCAAATGGAGAAAAGACAAAATTCCAACAAAATATTACCTGCTCGATGCTTATATTTGAGGCTCGTCCGGACCTGAGCCACTTTACAAATGTATTGGTAATAATTCGGTCAAGATCATCCGACGTCGATTAGACGATTCACTTATATGTCTTAAAGGTCCATCGGAATTTTTATTTCTATCTCGCTCCCTTTCGTCTTCTCCAATAGTCGGCAATCACCTAACACTGAACGACCCATAAACTTCAATTTTAAATGCCATTTACTGGAATGCATTGGAGGAGAAAAGTAAAAACAAAATCACGAAAACTTTTGAATTTAAAGAAAACTCACAGCGCGGCATGAAACTTGCTTTTTTATTTCCCGTCTCTCGATCGTCTTTGATTACTTAAAGTCTCTTTTTTTTATTTCTTCAATTTGAGATTGGAATTTATTTTTTTTTTCTTGATTATTCACGAACAACAATAATGATGATGATGATCGCTCTGAGTGTGTGTACTACCGCATATATTTTTTTAACTCTTCGCCAGACATCCCATGAACTTTAAGACATTAATATTGAACAATAAACATTTGATGGACGCAAATACCTTTGTCTGAATACAGGAATTGTGTTAAACCGCAACAGAGCTCCACATCAGATATGTTTTTTGCACGGTCGATTGTGTGTCACATTAATCTGTGGCAGCAATGAACAAGAAGGAAATTATTTCTTAGAATCATTCTGTTGAGTACGATAAGAAGTGACGGTTTATTTAAGCCTCAAGAAAGAACAAACGTTTTCCATTCAAATGGATCGCATTCCATCGTCTTAGAGCATATCCACAATAATACAATATTTGATATAAACAAACTTTGAGTGTTTACCTTTCATCCATCTCTAAGAAATGAAAACATCCCATCAAGAAATGGATGATAAATATTTTCGCCGCGCTGCTGCTCCATATTATGTGACGTGTTCAACGAAAAAGAGAACTTTACGAAATGCGCCAAATAAGCTTTAACAATTGTTGATGGCGCGCGCTCTTATTTATTGAGGTACATTCGATGATTCATACCGATCGTAATGTTGAATTTCTCATACATTTCTGCGGCATTTATCCATTTATGAGAAAATAAAAAGAGTCAATAATACAACAAATAAGCTCTTAAGATTGTGATTGTAGATGTTTGGCTTTAGCTTGAGAATGCAAAAACAATCTCGAGATGAAATAAAAAAAACTGAGTTTGTGGAATTTCTTTAGAAACAATTTCACTCGCTGCTGTTGCGCGATAATCAAGCATTTGAATAGATCTATGTTTTCCTATTGACTCACTAACGGGTTTCATTGCACAAAATGGAAAAAAGCGCGGGCTGATAAGCTAGTTTGACCTCATGAATGAAAAATGAGCGCGATCTCTCCCGTCCCGAGTGCGAGGAGTTTTCATTTTCTTTATTGTAATATTTTTGCCAACAACCAAACAACACGTGAGGAATAAATTGCATGGCGGAATGCAATGCATTTTAAAATTGCAGTTCTTATGTTGTTGTATTTTTTTTTTTTGTGAAATTTATTGAGCTCGCGAGAATTTACATCACAAAACGAAAAAAAAAGCTGAAATGATTAACATAAATTGCGCAGAAAACTCTGAAACTGAATAATAAACTTCAGTCACGTAAATGTGTGCAAATCTCACAAGTCAAAAATACCAAGCACGCCAATTGTCCACATTCCATTGACTTATGACGACCTCCGAATGACCCACACTGGACGCAGAAAGCAATCGGTAGAGAGAGAAAAAAAAGGGATTAAAACGCATGACATGACTTGAACGAAGGCTCAACGGAGCTAATAAATTACTAAATTCCACCCACGCATTTCTTAAATCTTTTCTTCTTCCTCGTTGTTGCTTCGCGTCTTGCATTTGGGATTTCTTTTCATATAAAATTCGTGAATAAAATTTAACTTTAGCACAAGAATGTTTGAATTAATGTCTTCTGCTGTTGTTGCTTTTATTCCAATCACAATCGAGCGAAGCAAGTCACATCAAGTCCAACGAAGATTGATTCCTGGAAGATATTTATTTTGTTGTTGTATTACCACCACCGCACCTTCTTTATTTATGAGCAGTGCTTTGGCTTTGGTAAAGCCTCGATATCATTTTTTTAGTATTTTGATACTTCAGTGCGTCATTTTACGTCGGCTGTGAAATACGAAGCCACTGAGTCAACAAAATGTGACGATTTCCCTTATCGGCAGTGTCATATTGATGTTTACTTTATTTGTATTGCACAATCAAATCACAATTGCGGTGACTAATACATCTTTTGCACGTTTCACAAAGGAAACGTTTCGCGTCGCAAGCTCATACGATGGCAAAAAGCATTTTTTATATCACTCTCATCACATGCAAATTTCTTTGCAAAAATAAAATAAAAAAATGTCAGCGTAACTTTATTTTATTATTTTCTTCTTCTTAATGTCTTTTGGTGCATACGTTTATTTTATTACACAAGAAAAAAAAAAGTGAACGAGCGAAACGAAATGAAACGAGATGTTTCAAATGATGGAAAAAAAAGTCAACAAGCAACGACGGCGCTCAAACAGCGAAAAATACCCAACAGAGTATGAATCATTTGCTCGATTCCAATGAATATTTCTGAGCTGAAGTAGTTTTGCTGGTATTAAACACTTCTCTTTGCTGGTTTTTCGAGATGGTGTGGCATTTATTTTTATTTTTAAATCGAGTTTACATCGATACAAGTTGTTTTAATTGTACACGTCACTCGCATGCAACACTTGTATGATTGCATGAAAAAGCTTTGAGAGTGAGGGAGACAACAAATTTGACGAGTAAAGAAAGCTTTATGTTGTTGTTCGTAAACAATTGAGATTGAAGCTTTAATTGCGTCACAATGTTGATGGTCATTTTCCGGGCCTTAATTCTTATTAGGCATTAAAAAGAGTTCTTTAACACTTTTATGTTTCTCTTAGAGATTTAATCAAGAATAATTTTTTTCTTAAATTGAAATTAAGTTTTTTTTTGTGTTTATTTCGCGATTGTTTATAAAAAATCACTCGACCATAATCAGATCGCGCAAGGTGAACCTTTGTCTCAGCTCGAATGAATTTGATTCGGAATCATCGCCCGCAATTAAGAGGCGGAGCTGAGAACGATCCGCAGTGCGCTCGTTTTAAGTGTGGAACTCCAATAAAGCAATTAAAACAAGGATAGAAAATTTATTTTTGGGCGAAGGCTTCCCATCAGACAATGTGCGATTGTCTTCATGCCATTATGGCGACAAATTTTTGGTGGGTCGGGCACGTATAGATGACCTTTATTATGGCACTTTATTGTTTACTTAACAAGTGACAACGCGAAAAACGCTAAAACCAGCTGCAGTTTCATGCTTTGCCCGATCGCCTCACGTCGAGCGAATGATTTGTAAATAATTTCACATGTTGATGCATGTCAGAAGCTCGAGTGGAAGCAACATAAAATAAATAAATACAAAAAAAAAAGTTTCCAATCTTGCGGACAGTAGAAAATCTCAATTAACTCTACCGACATTAAATGTCCATCATAAAATGTCAGTTGTAATTTTCATATCAATATTTCCATCAATTCTGAGCGAAATTTTGCAACAGACTTGCAAATAGTCGCATGATCGCATCTTTTGTTTATATTTATACTCAAATTCAACATTTCAACTCATGAGAGACAGAGAGAGAGAGAGTCATTGCCGAAAACTACTGCGACAATGTTGTTCTGAAAAAATATTTAGTTTTCATGATATTTACTCCGAGTGGTACGGAAATCAAACAAAAAATATTATTGATGACTAAACTACAAAAAAAAAAGAAAATTCACCTGAACAACAAGCAAATCAGGTAAACTCAGACACACATTCCATTGTTTTAAGTTGAGCGATAAAGTAATTAGAATTGGTGTGTGAGCTTTATCTCGAAATAAAAAAAAAATCCCAACAACAATAAACAGATTGTACAATTAATAATGGATGGTGTAGTGAATATAAAATCGTCATCTCCCCCGATGGGCATACAATTGAAAGGATCGCACTCAGTGATGGAAATTGTATGTACAAAAATATCATTAATCCAAATAATATTGATCCAGAGAATTTTGTCATTGACAAGCGATCCAATGTTGTAGAGTTTTGATGGTATTTGTGCAACAAGCAGTGTTGAATGTGGCAACAACAAAAACCTAGGCAAAAATGTATTTCATTCATCGACCGAGAGCCACCACTTCACAACACACATTTTTTTGTTTTCTTCTCTTTAAGGCTTTTCAGTTGTATTTGAGGTCGCGAACAGTTACATTGCTTATTTTTCTGACTGCCGCAGCACTTTGGTTCGTTCGTTATCCAACATCTCTTGTTTGCTTTTTTTCGGGAGTTATTTTGTATGCGAAAAATTCGCGAAGAGATTCATTAAGTGTCGCGCAATAAATGGAATCTTGTTGTGTGTAGTTTTGTTCTACTGATAACCAGAGATAAAAGTTAACAGACTTTTTCCTGCGGATAAGTGACTAACGACGAGAAGCTCTCGTATTGTGTGCAACAGCAGTTTGGTGTGCAAAAAATATTTTTATTTTTTTGATTTTATACAAAACGAAACGAAGAATACCAAAAAAAAAATAAAATAAAGTTTTTAAAAGGTGAAAACTTCATAATTCGTTGAACAAATATATCTCGAAGAAGTGCTTAAATTAATTCCGAAATAAAATAAAATAAAAAAAATCCTCTCTGGATGTATAAAGTCATCGAAAAAGTGAATAAAAATTCCTGAATTCCATCTTTGAATTCAATTTTATGAATGTGTATAAAAGAAACGCAATCACCTGTTCCATTGGTCTCCTTTTTGCTGCGCATTGCAATTCCTTCTCGGGCTGCTTCACGATTTAATTAAAATGTAGATCAAACCACAAACGACGTTGATCGGGAACAAATGCGCAACATGCAATCTTAAAACGAAAATGATGGAAGTGGAAAAATAGAACAAAAAGAAAAAAAAAATATTTATTGAAATGTCTCGATAGTTGTTTACCGGGAATTTACATTTTTTTTTATGGTTTCATTTCCCGCGTGTAACCTGCAATTTCATTGTGTTATTTGTTCCTTTCGTTTTGCATGATTAATGTTGTAATGAGCTTACTGCAAAAAAAAAAGAAGTAAATCAATTGGCAAAATGCGAATAAAGTTTGGCAACAATGTTTGAAGCAAAAAAAAAAAAAATATTTTGTGTTTAAATGTGCAGTTGGAATAAGAAACTAGCGCAGCAGTACATAAGAAAAATTTCGATTTATAAATAATAAGTAATTCACATCAAAAAATTAATTGAAATTAAACAAATTTCTCTTGCAGCAATTTAATTGCTTTAAAAAAAAAAAGTTAATTTTCGGTGCGAAGCTCTAAACAGTGAAAGAAAAGTCATTTTCAATGAATTGCACAAAGTTTGTGAGAGTTTTTCCCATCATCAAAGTGAAAATAGCAATGCGTTGTTGTCTGTTTGGGTTTGGCTGGAGAATGCAATTGTCATTTAAGACATTGTTTCATAAGTCATTAAACTTCTTATAATTTTGCAAAGATTTTTGAAGATGCCACAAAATTCCACGAAGAAATTGATGATCACGGAATATTATTGTGCAATCGTGTGTGACAAAACTCTTTCTGCACAAAAAACTTTAATTTGCCGGTTGTTGAAAGAGGGAAAGAAATTTTAACATTTTGATTTAATGATTTGGTCTTATTAAAGCGCCTCTCTCTCTCGAATTCCGCTAAAGACACAAAAACTTGACCATTGCATAAGATCGGAATAAGATGATTGATCTTTTCCTTTCCAATTTTTTTTTTCTTACATTTCAAATATAACAACAACATAAACAATTCTCAGACCCCCGTAGCAGTGTTGCCACTAAAAATGAACATTCTTTACATATTTCTACAACGTTTTAGATTTATTGAAATGACAGAACTGTTCGAAATATTTCTCACATCAAAAAGCCCGTTTTAAATTTCATTTTAGTTTAAGGTTGGGTTGGTTTGAGTTTCCCCATTTACGGTCACTCGACTCATAAAATAATTTCAATCGGTTTTTTTTTTTAGTTTTTGGTTATAGAACCAAAACTAAGAGGGAGAACGAAAATTGATGGACTATCCTCGTTAAGTGCATAACATCCGGTCAATATTTACTGCATGGCTTTATGAAGAAGGGTAAAAAAGAGACAGAAGTCATGAGACGGGATATGTCATTTTGAAAAGTTGGCTTGCACTGATAACCATCGGAAGGTTGTGTTAAGACTGTCGCTGATTCAACTGAACAAGCAAGTTCTAATTGCAATTCACGTTCCATTTTGAATATTTACTGATTGCACTGGATGTTGATTAAATATGCAGCACTCGAACACATGAAAACTAGTTGCAGTGAGATGAATTCAGTGTAGAAAGTCATAAATTTAAATTATCTTTAAATATTTAATTCTTTTTCCTTTTCTTAATTGTCGCACACCGATCGTTCAATGGCTCAATTATTTGTTATTAACTGTGCGTTCAACGGATGGCGCTGCTATGGAATTTCCTTTATTTATCTTGTGTCCCTTAATTGCGTTAAATTGTGCAATTGAGAGAATTCTCTTTATCACTTTGCAGTGGAATTCTTTGGCATCGATGTGCTGTCATTTGCGCTTCAAAGAGAATTTAATCGCCAAACACATCAGAGACTTAATTAGAATTTTTTACAATCACTTTGAAGCTCGTTAAGGAAATCCAATTAAGAGCCTGCGTATAATTTTCCATCGAGCACGAGCGAAATGCTTCGAAACTGTAGAGGGAATTAAACTTTCAAAATTGAAATTAAATATCTCACTATCGGGGGCCTCAGCGCAAAGTTTTTCTTTCACGGCGTCTCAAATATCGACAGCTCATTGATCGGAACATGAAATTATCAAAAAAAGCACGAAACATAAAAAAAGCAAACTCTACAAATTTGTTGTACCGACGGTAGCTAAGCAAAATATTATTTAAGTGCTGATGTTGGACAACATTACAAGACAAAAATCTACCTGATTGTACACATAAATATTCCACGAAAGATAGAAATAAACCTTAGAAATTGGGAATTTTCTTCTTCTTCTTCTTCTTTTGTTAGTCGATGAAAGAAAGAAATTGTTTAGGAAATTAATCTTGTGATCGTGGCAGTGAAGCTCACCGGGGAGAAGGGAAACTTGATAGACCATGAGAATTTGAGAAATTATTTTTATTCTTTTACGTTTCTTTGTACACATTCCAGCGGTGTTCAATTGTGCAATGAATGTTGTGATATTTAAAGCAAAGCATCAAAGGATTGAATGTGACATCATCATAAAGATGCTCCGTAATTCGATCATAACTACATTGAAAGAGCATTTTTAATAATAATTAAAATCTTGTTCATTAGCGAATTCATCGATTGAAATTTGTAGGACAATTGCGAATAATTTTTTTTATTATAATTTCAACAACATTGAATTAAAGAAATCAATTGAATGTGTAAGAAATAAAACTCGCTCAACGATTGCCCAGTCGACAGTCAGCAGCTCAGGAAAACCTGAAAAAAAAAAAAAAACGCGCTGGCTGTGATCATGCAAACATGAAAACGAAAATTGTGCAAGAAATTTCCGCAACTTGAGTGAGAAAGAAAAAGAGATTCGTTAGTTAAAGTTTAGTGAACCACAATAATGAGTGCTGATAAAATATTCGATTTGCCATCGACAAAATGTCCGGGAATGTTGTCAACGAAGCTGACCGGTTTATTTGGATGGCGTCACACATATCGCGTTCATCATCGACAAAAGGGCTTGTCGCAATATAATCAAAATTTACATAAAACTTATTCATTGAATTTGCCACCAAAGAAAAATCATGAAACGTCTGCATCACATCCATCGTTGCCTGAAGCATCAACAACGGTAATAAGCTATAATTGCAATACATAATTCATTGTCCATCGAGAGTCTCTGCTTTTTTTTTTGTCGGACCTTGAAATTCCTCAAAACCTACGTAGCCTTATCACCGTTAAGTGATCTCTTTTTCAAGTAATGACTCATCGCATATGGCCCAGACATGAACAAAAATTGATGAAGTTTCCATCACAACATTTCGTCGGCGCTTGTTGTTTGATATAGTTATGGCAATATTTTTTTTATGCTCTAATTAGCCACCAAGTGGATTACGGTTAATAAGAAATGAAGATCTCTATTAATAATTAAATAAAGAAGTTTTAATGCTGCAGCTGATGGCATTGATCCGAAAAATAAAACCGCATAACTGCATTGTAGTTGTCATTCGAATCCACGATGCAGTTAACGAGAAAACACTTTTTCTACTCGACTAATTTCCTGTTTAATCTTTTTATTTCCAGAATCCAGATTCATGGGTCGTTGTGCATCATTTACAGTCACAATCAGGAATTTTAGATCCGGATGATCATGTGCATGATGTTGCTGATGATAGAGAACAGATTTTAGCGAGTTATGATGATCATCCTGGACCAGATCCATCAGTGCCGCAAGGTGGTGGTGATGGTGCCAGTGGAAGTTCAGTGGGAACTGGGAGTCCTGACATTTTCCGCGTTCAAGATGGAAAATATACAAATCACACTGAAAATATTCCAACGCACATTGATGTCACAGAAACAGATCAGCCGCCAAATGGTTTGACGCTTCAAGTTCGTCGCGGCAGTGAACCATCGCTGATGACATTGGATCAAAATAGCCAACTTTATCCATCGCAGAATTCCCAAGAGCCATCAAAGCGCTGGTCAGCAGCGCCTGTGTGCCGCGAGGATCAGCCTGAGAGATTATTGACTGGTGCCACGACAAATGGAACATTCTTATCACCTAAATGGGCAGTGCCAGAAGAAGATTCACATAATGAATCGATACCATCATTTTCACGTTCCGGGCGACTGTCAATGCAGTTCTTGGGCGACGGTGCAAAGTAAGTCAATTAATTAATTTTTTTTTCTTGATTGATTGATCGCCTTAATTGATTTTTTTTTCTTTCAGTTATCGTTGGATTGAAGCTGCAGAGAAAGCCGCAATCAATCAAAACCCCAGCAACAGTTCGTACAGTTCGAAGTCATTGCCGCGCGATGCTAAGCGAAAGGAGCCATTGGGTCAAGCAAATGCATCGACATATGAATCAATTCGACAGAAGAATGGGTAAGTTTTCGATTGTTTAAAGATGGGCAACTTTGTGTATCAAAAAGTCTTCTCGATTTTAGTGAAATGCTTCTGGTGACGAATGAAAATGGCGGTCCATTGGGACTCACAGCCATTCCCGATCAGGAAAACGGTGGACTTCTAGTTCAGTCAGTTGAACCAGAAAGTCGCGCTGCAAAAGGACGGTTAAGACGCGGTGATCGAATACTTGAGATTAATGGCATCAACCTTATTGAACTATCTGAGAATTCCGTCCAGGAGCAATTGCGTAAGTGCATTGCATCATCGGAACTGAGACTACGTGTTATTAGAGCTAAATCAGAATCAAAAGAACGCAACAAAGTGGCGGAGATGTTTGAAGTTGAAGAGAAATCATCAGCAAATAGTAAAGTTGCAACTGTCTCACCGACACGTAAAGTGCCAGGAACAATGACAACAGCATCATTACAAGCGGCCAACACAAGAAAGCTTGGACGACGTATCGAGATATCATTGAAGAAGGGAACACATGGACTTGGATTTAGTGTCACCACCCGCGACAATCCAGCTGGTGGACATTGTCCAATTTATATCAAAAACATTCTGCCAAAAGGTGCCGCCGTTGAAGATGGACGCTTAAAGCCTGGTGATCGTTTGCTTGAAGTTGATAATGTCACAATGACTGGAAAATCACAATCGGAAGTTGTGAATATTCTCAGATCAACTCAGCCCGGTGCAACAGTTAAAATTGTTGTATCCCGTCAGGAGAGTCATGAAGTCGAAGAACGCGAAATCGGTGCTGAGCCAGAGCAAAAAATTCTAACACCAAAGCAACCACCACCGCCAATATTGCCGAAGAATGTCCTCAAATCGCCATCAGCACCAAATATTCTTGATGTTATTGAGAAAAAACATCCGGGACTTGCACAAAAGACTGACACACAAGACACAGTTAAAATGAGAATTAAAAAATTTACAACGCCATCGCCCAGCAGCTCAATTTCCGATCAGAATCAAAACATTTTTCCATGGCGAAATCGTGAGATTCTAACACTTCACATTCCTGTTCATGATACTGAAAAAGCTGGACTTGGCGTGAGTGTTAAAGGCAAAACTGGTTCAGCAACACCAAATTCATCAATAAATGGATTAGCAAATGGCAACAAGCATGATGGAGATCTGGGAATTTTCATTAAGAGTGTCCTTAATGGTGGCGCTGCAAGTCGCGATGGACGTTTAAAGATGAATGATCAACTCTTGAGCGTAAATGGAATCTCATTGTTGGGTCAATCTAATGCTGACGCCATGGATACACTCAGAAGAGCAATGCTGCAGACTGGCGGAAAATATCCTGGAGTTATTGTCCTTAAAATTGCTCGACGAGCTCCATCGCGTCCATCGAGCACAATTGAAAATGGCGAAAATGCTGTTGACAGTGGAACGAGTGCAAATACCAGCGAACAATCGGGCTCAACTGTCATTTATTTGTCTTCAGAGAAGCCTTCAATCCCACAAAAAAGTGCCAGTCCAGTAACACCACAACAACAAGAAAACGGTAAAAGATGGAGTAATCCTGTTCTTGATCGTTTAACTGGTGGAAATGGAACAAACACTCGTGCATCAACATTGATGCAAATTCCTACTGGCCTAAGAAATGACAGCTATTACATGGCAACACATGAAACGTGGAGTCCACATGCCAATTTAAATGGCAGCAATGCTGTTTTGATTGAAGAGGATCCATTAGAACCAACATCACCGGGCATTATTTCACTTCGATCAGATCATCCGCATCAAACATCGACACCAACAAGTGGTGATAACACGTATGCCAGTCAGTTGTCACTTGAGAATCCAATTGATGCCTTCAGTCGTGATGCAATTGGACGACGATCAATGTCAGAGAAGCATCATGCAGCAATGGATGCACGTGAGACGGGAACTTATCAGCGAAATAAAAGAATTCGTGAAGATCGCGAAAAGAGTCAACCGAGAAATGGCAGTCATGGATCTGTTGAATCGCTAACAAATATGCAAAATAGAATTGGAAGCATGAAGACACATCGTCATAAGTCTGATTTGCGTTCAGAAGCTTTGGATCGTGTTGGTGAATTGGGTCCATCGTTGGGTATGAAAAAGTCATCAAGTCTGGAATCACTTCAGACAATGGTGCAAGAGATTCAAATGTCAGATGAGGCACGCGGTCCCGGTGCATTAAGAGCACCACGCGGCCGAGGAAGAGAAGAAGTATTACGTGCAGCCGTTGAGCGTCCTGAGTCACAACCGCGTAAGCACTGGCTGCTTGAAGATGGCACACATGATAGTGATGGTGGTTTTGGCAATCGTGGGACACTTCTGGCGTCAAATAATGGAAAAGTGAAAGATCAGCGAAGTCAAAAGAAACCAGGCTTGCTAAAAGGAATCGGTCACATGTTTAGATTCGGTAAACATCGAAAGGATGTTTATCCAGCACAAGCAGAAGTCATCACCGATTATAACAGTTGGTCAGCGAATGATAATTCAGGAAAGAGTTCAACGCTTGGTCCATCAACAACAATCTCATCGCCAGCAACTTTATCCAATCAATCGCAACAGTCACAAAATCATCAAGCTCAACAGCAGCATCAGCAGCGTGAGCCGAGTCATGAACGACAACTATCATCAAATGGCCCGCCATCTTATCATCCGCCTCCGCCAATGGCGAATGGACAAGCTGGCAGCAAAATCAGCACGAACGATGCATTTAATCATCGATATTCTCACTACGTTAATTATGATGAGCTTCAAATGCAAATTAGGTAAGTTGCACAAGTTCGACGAATATCTTAAAGTTAAGTAATTGGGGTTCAGTGGCTTTATTTTCATTTAAATTGCTAATTTTCTGGTGAAATGCTTTATATTCTTCCTATTCTAACCGTTTGCACAATTTATGTCTTCTAATGTTATTAAAACAATTCCTTTAATTCACAAATTTCATTAAATCGAAAACTTAAAACCTGATTTCATATAGAAATAATTTGATTGTAACAAAGCACCAAAGTCAACAGCATCAGACAAAAAGTCCGCCATCGCACGACGAGCAACGCTCGAGTGCTCATCAATCGAGCGATGGTAGCGATAATAATGGCAGTGATTTTTTGTCTGATTCAACCATCGAAAGTTTACGACAACAAGTGAGAATGCAAAGGGCAAAGGTCGACGATGAGAGGTAAATTAACTGACAAATTGTAATTATTAATGAATTAAACATTGAAATGATTTATATTGAACATATTTTTTTATACATATTTTTATTTAAAGTCGTTTTTGCATCGATCACAAATTATTTTGTTTTCGTCTTTTGGCATGTTTTGCACCATCAAAATTTTAATTTGTTTGTTGCATGATTTTTTGTAAAGTTTTTTTTTTTTTTGTTTCCTGTTTTGTGTGTTTGATCAAGAATTGGGTGACTGAGTTTACTAATTAATATTTCACTTAATTAATTGGCTTAATTTTATTTTCCTCAGTCGCCGTAATCAGCATTATCATTCACAACGATCCACACGAAATGTCGATCTCGGACATTATCAACAATACAATGGAACATCACCGACAATTCATCTGACAAATGGCCATAACAAGTATCCCCAACAGCCGCAGCAGCAGCAGCAGCAAGCGCACACAATGCACCACATGCGACCAATATCAAGCTTTTATGAATACGAGACGATCAATCCAAATGGAAGCTACAGAAAGATTGGCGATCATTTTATTCCATTGCAAAATAGCAATAGCAGTGGAAAAATTGTGAATGGCACAAGCTCGGTGCGAGTTACAGGAAATGTGGCGCGAGGACAAATTCCAATTGAGATGAAGCAACCCCAGCATCGGGGACCATTCATAACTCAAGTAAGATTAAATGAAAACTTGAAAGATTAAGTAATTTTACTGATAAAAGAATCATTTAATTATTTTAAGGTTCACATTCGTGATCAAAATGGGAAACATCCATCAGCGTCAAAAGTTTGACTGTAAAAGCTGTAAAGACTGGAAGCGATTTACTTACTTCATATTATTGAATATCAATTTAAAATTTTACATTAAAAATTATGTTAATTTGTGAATATTTTTTTTTTCGCTCACAATTTTTTTTTTTCGTCGCTTCTAAACTTGATAAGAAAATTAATGATTTAATTAAACAATAATCTGTGATCTGATAAGAGAAAAAAAGTTTTTTTTTTTTTGATCCATTTTGTCCCATAAAAAGCAAATTCGCGTGATGAATTTTTTCCTCTCCCAAGCTTAATTTAATTAACAATTTAAATTCCAAATTCAAGTAAGATTTTTAAGGGTTACCACTATTTAGAAATTGCAGCTTTTAGCGCATTGAAAATTTATGTAAAAAAAAACAATCGCCTTAAAAAAAGAAAACTAAAAACAATAAATTGCTTAAACAATATCTCACACTGGATGTACTTTGACGATAGAGATTCCAGCTCGCTGGATATAATTTCAGGATTGATAATGACACAATGACAAGAAAATATCGTTCTGCAGATAAAGTTTATTTGTGATTACTAAAGAATTGCATAACACCGTTAGAAGGAAAATAATAACTTTTTTTAAGAAGCTGCTGATTCGGGCAATGGATTTCTTTGTAGATCGGCGACAGTTTTCATCTTCATAAGATCATTGAGGAGCATATAAATGGTTTGTTTCATTTTCGGTTCGTCAACGAGCATTTTTCCATTACATTTGTTTGCGCTGCTTTCTTCAAGAGCTGAAAATAGAAGAAATTAATAATGGCACTATGTCCAGTCATTCGTGTCGAAAACTCACCGGTTATTTCTGCATTGATAGCATCGAGACGCGTTCGCACTGAATGCTGTTGATGTTGAATATGATCGAGCAATGTTTGTTGGCATTTTGCTGGCTCAATGGCAGCTTCCGCTGGTTCAGGCACAACTGGCATCATAATAAGAATTTCACCATCATCAAATTTAATTTCGCTTTTGATATCATCGGTATCGTCATTTGATGAGGCTGTAACGCGAGGTGGACTTTGCTCCCATTTCTTTGACCACAAATACATTTTCGGATGTCCACGCTTTTCAGCGATATTGATTTTAACATTAAGGCTGTGCATGAAATGTTTCATTTCCAAGAGATTTCCGATGAGCGTGTGACATTGTTTCAACGTATCAAAACGTGCTACCTGCTTCGGATTTGGCATGTGGTATGATGCAATTGGCAATTTTCCATCGTGAAGCCAATCTTGATCGTGAATGAACTTTTGTGACGGACGCTGCCGATAAGGATTTAAACAAATGTAACAAACATACTTCTCAGGTACCTGCTGTGATTTTTCAATGCCATTGCAGGCACCATGTTGCCAACACAAACACAATTCGCATTGAATCATAAGTCCATCTTCCTCGTAATAGCCGCAAACACAATTGATGACTTCTTCCTTTTTCATGCGCTCAATTTTGATAACTTCACCATTCTCATCGACATAGCTGCTCGACTGCTGATACTTAAAGTAGGGACCTTCATGATAAGGTATTATTCCATCGATGGATGAATCAATTTCTGGCATCATTTTCTGATATGCTTCCAAACGACGCTTCTTGAGACTCTTTTTATTTGTCTTAGGATTGAATCTGATGCGCATTCGTTTACGACCGGGACCAGAACGCGCTTGATTTGTTTTGCTAACGGCATGAGGTGGAATTAATGTCTCTGGATCGAATTGTGGTAACAAGACTGATTTATGATTTGTGAGAGCATCAAACGATTCTTCCTTGACTGGTATCAATGTAGGAGCTTTTAATGCTTCTTCAAGGATTGGTGAACGTTGTGCTTGAATTATTTTCTTAATATCATGTGGCGATGCAACATCTTGTTTTATTGCTTGTTTCAACACTGTGTCCTTGTGCAAATCACTGTGATCAAGTTTAACGCGCGGCTTTCTTGTTGTCTTTATCAACGGCTTCTCTTCGATCTCATCAGCAGTTGTTCTTAAATAAGCCAAATCTTCCATGTTCGGACATTCTCCCATCATTTTCGCGAGATCTTCATGGTAATGCTTTATGTGAAGTTGAAGATGATTCTCCTTGCGGAACGTCTTGTCACAACCATTTGATGGGCATTGATAAATGTTATCAACAACTGTAACTTTTAATGCTCCAACAGAAATTTCCGTTTGCGCCGGTGGCGGAAATACGAGATTTGGCTGAACATATGGAAGCGCTCCAAGGGATGCGAAGGAATTTGACGTGTTTGGAGTACCGTCAACATTTGTTGGCATTACTTGTTGTTGCTTCAATCTATCCGATAGCACATAAATTCCCAACGCTTTTGATCGCTTCTTTTGCAAGCTAAAATCCCATGCTTCCGGATTATAAGTTTCGCCGATTTCAAGCAAATAAGACTTTAGTTCATTCTTAAAGCGCAATTTGCGATTTGTTGGACTCACAAAAAGCACATCAAACTTACCATTTTGACGTAAATAGATGTGCTTTTGCCAACCTGGTTTTACACGCCAATCAGGAACAATGATACTGGGCACTTTACCATGTGTGCCATCGAATGATGACTCTTTACCAATAGGGATATCATCGACCCATGCACAACACCATTCGCCTTCTGTTGGAGCTTGTGGAACATCCTTCATCTCTTGGATGTATTGAGGAATCAAGCTCGGCGGATTCAATAGCAATGGATTGATAACTGTTGGAATCGGAGCTTCAGCTGTTGGTGTCTTTGGGTAATTCTTTGATGTATACTTGTTGATGTGAATTCCGCGAACAATTTTTGGATAACCATCATCAAACAGAACATCGTAAGTATCTAAAATAAGACACAATTAGAATATAAAATAAAATTCAGTACTATCTCGATGCTCACCATTTTCCAGCACACGTTTTATTGTTGCTGGGAATTTACGACAATCATTCCATCGTGCTAAAACCTTTTCACCAACCTCAAAAGTCACAATCGGTTGAGCTGGCCGCAAGCGTGGACTATCCATTGGTATCCATTCGTCTGTCGTACCCGTTTTTGTTTTGTCTTTCTTTTCGTATGCTCTCACAAGAACTTCACGATCTTCCATGTCAACTTCAATGACCTTGGATAGAATCCATTTTCCATCGAAATTTTGAGCTTCAATCGTTGTTCCAGGAACAAATGTGAACTCTTGGCTCTTTTTCTTCGGTGTGCTCACTGATGATGGTAATGCAACTTCTTGCAATTTACTACTCTTACGATCTGATGTAGACTGTGAAGCTTCTGTTTTCTTTTTAGCCGCAGATTCCTTGGCATCAGCTAGCTTTGCCGATAGACGCTTTGACGTTTTGATAGGCTTGTCAGTTGACGCAGCCATGTCTGTTTTTGTTGTAGATATTGTCTTTTTCGATGGACTTCTTTTCTTTGAAATGGTTTGTTCTTTCTTCTCAGTCGCATCATCTTCTGTCGGATCCTTTTTTACAGGCTCTGATGATGGCTGGGATTTAATTTCATTTGGTTCTTTCACATTTTCAGAATTCGGCGTTTCTTGTGACGTTGTCGCAGGGACTGATGATGTTGTTGCAGCGCTGCTGTTGCTTTTATTCCATGGGAAGATTAGCGGAATTGATCCTGGTTTGAGCATTATACGCCCGCCAGCTTTCGTGAAATTTTTGCTGCTGAAATGCCGAGAGCATACATAGGTGTTCTTCGTCACTTTGATAGCAGCGTCTACTTTACAAACTGAAATTATACAAACACGATAAATTCTGATGTAATTTGAGGAATTTTTTTTTTTTACCTTCACGCCATTTCGTTGTTGTCAATGGATTGATGGGAAAACGATGAAATGTAACTCCTGCGTCCTTCTCGTTATCTTCTTGTGACGTGCAATCGTTTATACAACACTTTCTTACGCCCATTGTTGATAAATATTGAATATTTGTTGAGAATGCGGCAAAAGCAATAACAAAAAATTGTAGCGTCAAAGTGAATGTATCCAGTATAACTTCTTTAATACGTATTTCCGCGATTAAGTAGCATGCAAGACAAAAATTCATTCCCCTTGTTGTCAACATTATAGAATCGTTCGCCTTGCCTGTAAATCATCTGTAAAATAACAAAATAACATGAGTTTTGCAACATCGAAAAGGAAAATAGAGAATGGCGACACTGCTATTCTCTATATTTCTATCAATAATATGCATGCAATTAATGTCAGTCCGTTTATAGTAAACAAACATGGACAAAAGGTATGGTACTCTTGTTAATACTTGACATTTAAACCTCGCTAAATTATTATTTATAGGTTGACTACACACATCAGACAACTTATGGTGCTTTGAAAGTTCAGGATCTCATCGGCAAAGAATATGGTTCAAAAGTTGAACTATCAAGAGGATACGCTTATGTCCTTCAATCAAACCCTGAACTATGGACACATACTTTACCCCATCGCACTCAGATCTTGTATACACCAGACATATCAATGATTCTAATGCAATTAGAGATCAAACCAGGATCCAAAGTCATTGAAGCTGGTAAGTGCAATTGCTAATGCAATCTTTTTAAATTAAATATATTTTTTCGTATTCTAGGCACTGGCTCTGGTTCATTGTCTCATTATTTTCTGCGCGCTGTCAAAGACGATGGACATCTCTATACATTCGATTTTCACGAGAGTCGTGTTGAGCAAGCTAAGGAAGAATTTAAAAGCCATGGACTAGGTAATTTCGTAACAGCTCAGCATCGCGATGTATGTGCTGATGGCTTCACAGATGCATTGGATGGCGTTGCTGATGCAGTATTTCTCGATCTTCCTGCACCACATCTCGCAATCGATCACGCTGTGAAAGCCTTAAAATCGTCAGGAGGACGGTTTTGTTCATTCTCGCCCTGCATTGAGCAAACACAAGCGACTTGTGTTCAATTGGAGAAAAGTGGATTTCTTGAAATTCAAACATTTGAAATTATTCAATCAGAGCTGATTGTCAAAGAAAAGAATATTCCAGTTTTGGATCTTGATTTTGTAAAGATAAAGAAGGAAGATGAATTGTTGGCGAATGCTAAAGATGAAAAGCAAAAGCAAGGATCAGCAAAACGTATTTTGACAACAATCAATCCACAAATGCAACCAGGCCATACTGGATATCTTACGTTTGCTAGCCTTCCAGCTCTTATCTTCAGATGAAAAAAAAAAAAAATAAAAAATGTTAATTTAAATTTGATTATTTCCATGAACTGACCCATCTCAATATAAAATACTGAAAAAACAATTATAAAAGATGTTCGGGCATAGGGGTGACATAAGCGTAACGTAAGGCTTGAACTTTATGGATCTTCTGACATCCTTGCCCTCTCATGTTCGAAAATTCCCATAAACAAAAATTTGGTATGAATGTCAAAAATTGCGGGACCCATCTCCCAACCTTAACCTGACGTTTGGAAGACCGCTTACTTTCTAAACATACCGTCAAAAGGAACATTAAAGTTTAAATATTAAAGTTATTGCAACGATTATAATCTGGTTCGGGCTTTTCAGACTTTGCGGAAACATTAAAAGTCTCCGATTCTGTCTCCAGTTTTGAAAACAGCTCATTAAGGTGCATAACGACTGCATAATGACTTCGCTTAAACTTCCATGAAAAACACATTGTTTTGCTCAAACAACCTTGCAAAGCTTAAACCTTGTTTAAACGAAATTTTCCGGGACGCTTCCATATCCAACTTGTTGCAAACCAATGCGAAAGTAACATCGCTTCTTTCCTACATCAAGATTGTTATTAAAGATCCCAATCGTGAGCAATTAAGAGGAATTAATTCCGTAAATTGTTAAAATTCTTATCACTAATATGTACATTTACTTACCATTCTACTGTGCTATAGAAAAACTTCAAACAAGCTGTTAATTATTTCGAAACTTTGTTTTCGTGTGATGTCGTAATAACGAAGATTGCGGCATTCGTGTTGCGATAGTATGATCATCATACTATGATGGCATTATATCACATGTTCCAAGAAATAAACAAAGTTATTGAAAATATCTGCCACAAAGTGTCTTTGAAACTTAACAATTTTGTCGGCGACAGGAACTTGTTTTGTGAATATATCTGCAGTGACTTCGCTTCCGTAGGGCCAAAAAAATGCAAGTTGATAACTTTAGGTGCGATTGGAACAGTAAAAACATCAATTTTTAAGAATATTTGAAAGATTATTAATTTTATCAAAGATTGTCCGCATGTTTGTCACTAAAGAGGGTATAAAGGTCTAAGTAAAGCATGCAAACAAATAACTTTGGAAACTTGATTTTGGGCAAAAACAACCCGAAGACGAGGAAATTTCTGCAAAACCAGTTTGTAAATGAGTTCATTGATTTTTGTTTCGATTTCAGCTTTATTCTACCAAAATATTTAAGATTCACAAAATTAATTACGTAAAATCCAAATTACTTTCATCCATTATTTTGATAAGCAGCTTGCTCTTCCGGGCTCAAAGTTCCTGATTCAAAAAGATCTTGAGGTGGTCCCAGATTAAGGTTATTATTTATGCCGGGATTGGGAAATTTCACAGTTTTTTTCCCAGAGTCATCTAAATATTATTAACTTGGTTAGTTTCTAGCTTACAACATAAACAATCTACTTACTATCACAATAAATAATGCCAACTGAACACAAAAGTAAAATGATTAAAATAAATTTCATCTTATCACGTCTGAAGTATTGTATAATCTTAGCAAGACTGAAACGCAGAATGAATTGTTTCTTTTCTTGTGCATAAACTTTCTTCTTCTTCTTCTTTATGTTGGCTTATCGCCTAATTGTCTCTGGTATCAATGACCATATATGGACACAGAAATGTATTGCGTAGTTTTATTTCTAGATTTTTCTAGGTTAAGAATAGAAACTTCTCGAGCCTTCGCTAGTAGAGATTGAAAAATGCGTGCACCCAAACGAACTCATTGTTTTCTGATTTTTTGAAGATACATTTGTATGGTTCTTCTCCAAGCATTCGTATGCTTTTTAAATGAAAACTAAATTTTAGTATAATTAAATTTGTGTGCATGTGTGTGAGTGTATACGTGAGTGGTCTAAATTTAATGTTTTTTTTCACTTTTTCACAACGAGTCTATTGACCAAGTTACTCAAACAGAAAGACAGAACGGCGAAGTTAAAATAGAGTTTAATAAAAAAGAAATGGATTGCATAGCCTAATAACTTGCGCAAGACTAATAAGAATAAAATTAAAATAATTGAAATTGAAAATGAACCCTGAAATCAATTACATGTCTTCGATTGGAAGATTAAGTGTCAATTGTCGAGCATTTTCGCCATGTTTCCAGTAGCCAATAAATTCAACTATAATATAAATTGATGACACCAGAACCATTCCAACATTTAGAACGCCAAGTGGACGTGAAAAGTTTCGCGGGTCCTTCATTGAATTTTGTAATGGTAGAACAAGAGCTATTCCTTCAAATGCAAACAAAGCAGTGCCAAAATACAGCGGAAGTGTGTCGACGGTCGCAAAAGATTTTCGTGTTTCAAACGGTGGCAAATCTTGGGCAGCATAACCGACAATTAGACTAATGCCGATGACCATACAGAAATTAGCGACAGCTGAGAAAACTGCTGAGAAAGGAAAAGGGCAGAATGCGATATAAAAATAATGATGAAAGAAGTGAGAACTCACCAATGTATTTTAGCTTACGGATTAACGTTGACAACCAAATTGGAACTAAGATTATTGTCACAAGTACATGCATCTCAAAGAAAATTTCATAATAATCCAAGACGTTCTTTGAATTTCTACCGAAAAAGACGAAGTAAACACAACAAAATCCAAGTTGCGTAATGCAAATGAATACGTTGCAAGTCTTTTTCATTCCTTTCGCCATTCGTTCACATCGCTCGCTGGTTCTATTTGCAAATCTCAATCACTTCAGCAAAGTCTGGGTTTTTTTCGAGCTGGACATATAACTAAGCTACTTGGCACGGTAAATGAAGTCCAACTAAGAGTTTATGTGTGACTTTCCTTTATGAATGAATACAATTTCGTTATGCAATAATAACAAATTGACGTGTTAAATAAGCGTTTTAATCAGAAAGAAAAGTTTACAAAAAAAATATTTTCCAGCAAATAATCGTGTGTGACATGACTTCAATTTTTGATAATTCTTCTGATTTATAATTGTTAGTTATTTGTCTTATCTTACCAATAAGATAAGATTATTATCGAATGAATGGTTGTAACATCCATACATAACATTTTTATATCACACAAACTGCATATTATTTGCATTTATTCAAAGGATTCATTTCTGTTTCAACATCACAATTAAAATCCTTGGAAAACTTCTCATTATTCTGTAATGGTCCGATAACTCTGAAAGGTTCAATTGGAAAATCACTCATTATAGTTTTTCTTACAATTTCCTTATTTCTAATAATATGACACCATTGCTGTGAAATTGTTATCCAGAAAAATTGTTCAGCAGAAAAATTCAAACCAGGAAGACTCGGCTGATAATTTTTCGAGGTTTTCATAAAAGCTTTGTAAGCTCTATAACTGAGAATAAAACTTAAATTATCTGCTTGACTTTGAAGAATTGCTTCGTTTGCTTTAGCAGTAATGTTAAAGTTCTTAAGTATAAATTTACTGTACTGGTTCCGAATGCATTTAAAGTATTTCATATGTTCATGAATCTTGAGAAGTTCCATCTTGTAATTAATTGCCAATGCATAAAACAGTGCTATTCTGGAGCCTAAACCCGCAAAATTTACATAATCTGGTAGATTTTTGTTGTAGTATGGATATTGAAGTTCTGCGGGATGAATGAAAATAAAATTCTTTGAATTCGAATAAATTGATTCGTCAAAGCTTCCATCCATAAATGTTGACCATCTTGTTTCTTTGATTGATTTTAGTATTCTCCGACCATAGTTTACACTTTTAAAGCGTTCCAATTTTAAAACTGTCTCAAAGTATTCACCATCATTTACATCTGCTGTCATGTAAAACTGTTCAAATACAGAATCATTGAAATATTCTGAAGGATATTGAGCAATGATCTCAATTTCGGCAATTTCCTTTGAAAGCTTTGCTTTAATATCATTATCAGCCACTCGTGATTTTTCGATTATTTTTACCGCTTCGTTCCTAACAGACTGAATGATGGTATCAATCTGATCAAAATGATTTATTGGCTCCTTTCTAGCTAGGAGTGCTGCGAGTGCTGGTCCGAGAAAACGTTTCGCTTGTCCGACGCACCTTTGCCATCCTTGTTGTAGCCTTAAAATTCCATAAACCTTCTCATAAAACTTGAGAGCAGGCTGTTTTAGCTCATTTGCTAAATAATGCTTGGAGTAGTCAATTATTCGCCAGAATAGAAAGTTTGCTAAAACTCTTGATAATAAATTTATTAAAATTAATTGTTTAAGTTCTAAGTTCTTCGTCTCCTGATTCTAACCAAGAGTTTTATTATCATTACCTTTTCGGTGTTTTATTGATAAGTCCCGAAATGTTTCCAAAGAACATTTGCCCATAAGTCATCACTCTCGCATTAACATCTGTAAAAGCTTCTTCACCAAAACGGGCAGTAAGAAACCTTCGCCAATTGATGTCTGGATTCTTATCCTGTAAACTTTTTAATGTCTCAATTTCCTCATCGACATCATTTGGAATGTTTGAAATCTAAAATGATACACATCAGTAGGTGTAGTGTAGATATATCAAACTTTAATCTTACACTTGTCAAAGAAGTCTCAAATTCCAATACTTCGAGCATTTCTTTTTGAGCTTTTTCTTTACTTGCACCAAGGAGAGTAGTAAAGTCAACCATATAATCATAATATGCTTTAATTTTCGCATTTTCTCGACCATATTTTAATAGTTGATAATACCCTTTATGATAATGCGCACCAATAACTTGACTTATTTGAGCAATATACATTTGTGGATTCTCGGGATCCGGTGAAAGAAAGAAATCAATAAGAAAATTCTGAACAAATCCAAGTTGATACATTCTATCGATAAAATTTTGCCAATCAAAAGTTTCTTCTTTCCAGTTTTCATCCAGCAATGGCCACCCACCGAGCTCTAATATTTTTGCCATAAGAGGTGCAGCTTTAATTTCATTCAATTTATTGACATCAATGCAGTCCTTGTAGAAAGTTTTAATTTTTCTAAAAGCACTTGACGCAAGTAGTTCATCACTTGTAAGAATATTTCGAAGTTTCTCGTCCATCTTGTTTTTGAAATCGAATCTCACTCCGTTTTCTCCATAGCGATCATGTATGATAGTGTTTTTGATGTAATTACCACAAACATAATCATAAAAGTTATCACAAGGATTCACTTTGTAGTTCATGTAAGTCTAAAAAACGATGAAAAGCTTTCGTTAATTTTTAATACATTCGAAATTGTGAAACTCCTCACGTCCATAGTGGATGCTCGAATTACACACTCAGCATTTTTGCAAGTTTCTTTGTCACCTTCAAATCCATATACTTTAAAGAATATTTGAAAGATTATTAATTTTATCAAAATTGTCCTCATGTTTACCACTAAATAGCGTTAAAATGACTAAAGCTTGTAAGCAACCAACATTGTAAACTTGCTTTTGGACAACAACAACCCGAAGACGAGGAATTCCTGTAAAACCAGTTTGTATATATTTCACTGATAAATAAATATTTATTTATTCAAAATATTTAAGATCGACAAAATTAAATCCATTAATGCCAAATCACTTTCATTCATTTTTTCCCAAAGCCACTGCTTCCGAACTTCCTATTAGGAGGTGGATCAGCAGGTCGTCCTGCAAAACCAGCTTGATATTGTCCCAGACGAAGGTCATTATTTATGCCGGGATTGGGAAATTTCACATTTTTTTTCCCAGAGTCATCTAAATATTATTAACTTGGTTAGTTTCTAGCTTACAACATAAACAATCTACTTACTATCATCACAATAAATAATGCCAACTGAACACAAAAGTAAAATGATTAAAATAAATTTCATCTTAACACGTCTGAAGTGTTGTATAATCTTCGCAAGACTAAAACGCAGAATGAATTCTTTCTGTTCTTAAGCGTAAAGTTTTAAAGTCTTATGCTCTTTGTCATTGTTTTCTGATTTTTGAAGATATATTTGTATGGTTCTTCTCCAAGATATTTGTATACTTTTTAAATGAAAACTAAATTTTAGTATAATTAAGTTTGTGTGTACGTGTGCGAGTGTATACGTGAGTAGTCTAAATTTAATGATTTTTTTCACTTTGTCACAACGAGTCTATTCACCAAGTTACTCAAACAGAAAGACAGAACAGCGAAGTTAAAACAGAGTTTAATAAAAAAAAAGAAGAAACTTTAAAGAATGTGAAATTAATTTTAAGGTTAAAGTTAAAATTATTTTTATTTAACAACTTTTTTTTACTATTGCAATTTTTGTGAGAATCCTTCAACGATTTGTTTCATGCTGATTCCTCCACCAAGCACAAAACCTGCCAACGCAATGAGCAAAATAATTATATCCTTGATCCAATAGAACCACATTCTGGATACTCCTTCAGCTTTTAGAATGATGAGTTCTGCGGTGACCGGAAGTACAAATGCTAGCACAGTACAGCAAACAGAGCCAACGAGACTCAATAAAGCACTTAAATTTGGAACAATCTGAGCGACAGTAAATGTCACAAGTACCATTACAGTCCGAAATAAGATTTCTGCTGTTACTGGATATTTACGAGCAAATTTGACATTGCTATGAATCGATGGAAACATAATTTGAATGGCAACAAAAAATTGAATTGCATAACCTAAAAGCACTCCTATAGCAATCATCAACATAATAACTTGTGCAAGACTAATTAGAATAAAAGAAAATTAATTGAAACTTAAATTGAACTTAAAAAATTTAATCATTTACATGTCTTCGATTGGAAGATTAAGTGTCAATGAGCCTTGAGCATCCTCGCCATATTTCCAGTAGCCAATAAATCCAACTAAAATATAAATTGATGACACCAGAACCATTCCAACATTTAGAACGCCAAGTGGACGTGAAAAGTTTCGCGGATCCTTCATTGAATTTTGTAATGGTAGAACAAGAGCTATTCCTTCAAATGCAAACAAAGCAGTGCCAAAATACAGCGGAAGTGTGTCGAAGGTCGCAAAAGATTTTCGTGTTTCAAACGGTGGCAAATCTTGGGCAGCATAACCGACAATTAGAATAATACCGATGACCATACAGAAATTAGCGATTGCTGAGAAAATTGCTGAGAAAGGAAAAGGTCAGAATGCGATATAAAAATAATGATAAGAGAAGTGAGAACTCACCAATGTATTTTAGCTTACGGATTAACGTTGACAACCAAATTGGAATTAAGATTATTGTCACAAGTACATGCATCTCAAAGACAATTTCATAATAATCCAAGACGTTTTTGAAATTTCTACCGATAAAGACGAAATAAACGCAACAAAATCCAAGTTGCGTAATGCAAATGAATACGTTGCAAGTCTTTTTCATTCCTTTCGCCATTCGTTGACATCGCTCGCTGGTGCTATTTGCAAAACAAATCTCAATCACTTCAGCAAAGTCTGGATTCTTTTGGAGCTGGAGCTTTTTGCGCAAGAAACCTGCACAATGAATCAGAACGTGTTGTGTATGAACACAAATTATTGCGATGATAAGGGTTAGTACTGGGCCGACGATTATTCCAGCATTCTTTACGGCATAAGCCATCGCATAACAGCCCGTTCCGACATTGCCCTTGAATAAATGCATCATCGTTTCAATGTATGACGTCGGCGGATGATCTTCAATTATCGTATCTATAGAACTTTTAGCGTAGGAGACACGCTTGGTCTCCTTCTGCTCATTCGGTTGCGACATTTTTTAATTTATTTAATAAATTTTATCTAAACTTCAATTTTCCCATCAAAGCCAACTGCGATTCAAATGCTTTTAAAGCGGAAGAAATATTGAAATCGTTTATATTTTTGCATTAAATATTGCACTGAAGTATTGTTTTTGCAAATGCACTCGATACCTGTGAGACGTGAGTGGTTTGTTTTTATTATCTTATCAGTGAATATTGTTTAATTCAATATTTACAATCAAAGCATTTTAATGTGATGTTTTTATTTACTGAGATATCGTGGCAAATTTACAAAAACAAATTTATTTGACATCTTAACAAATCCAGAAACCAACAGAAGGTCGCTTAATAGCTGCATCTAATCCATGCGGTATGGAAATCATTATAAAAAGTTCACCATGAGCAATTCGAAAGTATTTAGAAACTTTTGCAGTGCTTTTCAACACAGCATATTGCTAAAAGCTCGATAATTTGCACTTACGAATTAAAATCGTAATCAAATTACGCAGCAAAATTGTAATTTCCAACTAAATTAAAAAAAAAAGTTTGATATAACATTAAACAACATATTTTTGGCTTTTTTTATCTGCAGTTATTTATGTTTATTTTCTTATCAATCTAAGTTTAACAAACAAAAGTAAAGCTAAGTTTCTACGTTATGAATTATGATAAAAAAAAAAAACAGGAACAAACACTTCAGTAAGTGAAACATTAAATTAACTAAAGTAGGTTTCCCAAATAGCTGATAAGCTTTCGAAGCCACCAGTAAAGAAGCCAATTACCGATATCAGAAGGATAATTGAGTTTTTAATGATAACAAACCATCCGATGCCCTCCTCGTCATTTGCAAGAATTATAAATTCCATCAACGGCGGAAGAACAAGTGCAAGAACAGTTGAACAAACGGCACCAATTAAGCTCAACAGTAAACTCAAATTGGGTACAAGTTCAGCAATAGCAAACGTCACAAGAACCATCAAAGTTCTGAAGACTAATTCGCTTAAAAATGGATGAACTCTGGCGAATTTAAATGAATTTTTTATTGATGGAAACATTATTTGAATCGCGACAAAGAACTGAATTGCATAACCCAAAAGTACTCCAAGAGCAATAGCGACCTTGACGCATTGTGCTAATCTAAAATGTAAATATTTGATTTTTAAAATATGAAGCATAAGATCGATATGAAACATAATCTAGAAACGTATGATTAAAACTTACTTTTCTTCGGTCGGTAAGTTCAACGTCAGTGAACCTTGAGTGTCTTCGCCATACTTCCAATATCCGATAGCACCAAATGAAATAAAAATTACCGTCACAAAAACCATTCCAACATTAAGAACGCCGAGATAGCTCGAAAAGTTTTTTGAATTTTTCATTGAGTTCTGCAGTGGAAGAACCAAAGCGATTCCTTCGAAGGCAAATATTGCTGTGCCAAAGAATAATGGAAGACGGTGAAAATTTGACGGCATAAAATGACGCTCCTGGATGCTGGGAAGATCCTGAGCTGAATAGTAATATGAAATTACTAGACCAGTGATCATACAAATATTTGCAACAGCTGAGCATGGAGCTTAAAAATAATTGGAAACATCATTAAAAAGAAAAGCTATTCTCACAATAATATTCTTATTGAAGCAATAAATAAAATATCCCCTAGCTCACCTAAAAATTTTAGATTTGTAATTAAAGCCGAAAGCCAAACAGGCAACAAAATGAGTGTCACTAGAACGTGAATGTCAAGTTGAAATCCATAAAAGTCCAAGATTTGCTTAAGATTTGTTCCGATAAATAAGAAATAAATGCAACAGAATCCAAGTTGAGTTACACAAATAAAAATGTTGCAAATCCTTTTCATGAGCGGTGCAAAACTTTGCCACATTTCGCTGGAGCTACTTGAGAAACAAAGCTCAACAGTTTCTGCATAGTCGGGCTTGAATCGTAAAGTATGTTTCTGCTTCATTTTTGCTGAACATTGGAGTAAAATGTGCTGAGCATGCACGCAAATTATGCCCAAGAATAGAGTCAGGATAGGCGCAAGTAAAAGTCCACCATTTTTAACAGCATCAGCCATTGCATAACAGCCAGGTCCAACATTTCCTTTAAACAAATGCATCAACGTCTCAACATAAGACGTCGGTGGATGTTGAGATTTATCGTAATTTTTCTCGCACAGATTTCCATTTTGGTCAATATCACACTTTTCCGTTGACGCTTTGATTGCAATCAGATCAGGATGAATGAATTTATCACCCGATCCACGGTAATTCTCATTCACAATTACATTTCGTGATTCTTGATTTTCCATTTCGATGAACATTGCACTAGATTGAACTTGTCACGCAACTGTCTTGATTGCTCTTTTTTTTAACACTCTTTTAATGCCGCAATGCGATGCATCATTTCACGTTACATACATCAAAAACGAGAGTCTCGTTTCACGTTTTCATGAAACTATGCAAATCACTTTAATAACAAGATTTTTTTTTTCTTATTTCCTCTGCTGTTTCTGAAATGGAAAAGAATCACTAATGAGAATCCACTTTGATGACGATAAATAAATTCTAAATTTAAACTTGACCCAATTCCCGCATCGGATTTTCATGTTTTTCAATAAATGGCGAAAGGGTGGACAGAAGAACCAGGGTATGGCAAGGTGTCAAATATTCATGAGAAACGATAATTATTGAATTACCATTCCCTGCAGCGTCAAATGTTTATTTTTCTCATATGTTGAAATTCTTCACCGGCTTCAAACCGCCTCGACACGGAAAAAATTGCAATTTAATGCAAAATTGAGTTGTGATTTGAATGCAAAATGGAATTGATTGACGATCAGCGTTTTTATTGCTGTTTGTTGCTTTCATTATCTTCAATGACTTTAATCTATTTTATTTTTTTTATTTGAGCCATTGAAGTGTTGTTATGGTTAGAAATCTATAGTAACGATTTTATTAATGACTTAAGATTATAGCAAATCAATTCGCGATAATTAGAAGGCAATATTTTATCGCTTTCAAAGTTATCCCACCTGATAAGAACATGAAAAGCGTACCTACCTCTATCAAAGTTTTTTGCAAGTGCGGCTTTGCGCAGCTGGTTTGTGTATGAAATTTATTTCTGATAACAAATAAAACTTAAATTGTAGTACCCTAGAACACAATTTTAAGCCGCAAATAAATAAACGAAATTTTTTTTATTCACTCACTGACGCAAATCAATTACTAATGAATCCAAAAATTAAATAATTCGCTTTATATCACTCTCACATTTCACCTGATCGATGTTTTGTTGATTTTCTTATTTAAAGATATTTTCCCTTTTCAATTTGAATTTTTTTTTTTTTTAGTTATTTATTTACTGTGCTGTCTTGCCGTCGACAACGACTTTTACGACTTTTACTTTATCGAGTTAAAAATAAGGCAGAAACAAGAAAACTCCTGTAAACGATCGACGACAATGCCACAACGACGTTTGAAGTGAGACTAATATTCGTCATTGCACTTTATTTTATTAATAGTCCAAAACCTGCTTCTCTTTCTTTCTCTCTCATTCACACACACACATACTTCATCAATATCCAAATGAAAACAATTAAAATGTACAAATGAACGTTAAATTTGTTTGATAGGTTCAGAAGCCCTGGAAGCCAAAGAAGGTGTCGAAGAGAGAAACATGTCATTAAGATAATTTTGGATCTCATCGAAAAGAGTTTTATGAGAAACTCAAACAGATGATGATGGCGCCACGTGCTTCATGTTTTGGTAACTCATGATTAAGTATATCGCTGTCACGTTGCTGGCACATCATGCGTTAAGATGAAATATGTAAATTTCTTAAATAAACTGTGGAAATATAATTTTCCTGACGATTCTAATCAGTAGAACGTGTTCTTTTTCGTAAAGAGGATAGAGGCTCATTCATAAATTGTGTAACATTTTCTCGCGGAACTGATGAATAAATTTCCATCTGCAATATTAAAAATTTTCCTTGCGCAATTTCCGATTTTAATCGTTAAAAATGTAAAAAAGCTTGAAATTTAAATATCAAAAGCTCTTCCATAATTAAAGCTCACTTTCCAATATTGGAAGTTTGACCGACTTTAAATATTTTTTGTTATTTTACTTTTCTTTCGTCTCTGTTTGCTCACGAAACGAACATTTTTCATGATTTTCCTGATAAACTTTTCTCGCTCTCCTGAGAATTTTCCGTCCCATGCGAGTGTGTTGTAAGCATCAGCATGTATGTTCCACGTTTGTACAAGGAAAATTCGATGAGCGAGAGCGTAAAATTGTGAGAATTTCCACAACCACCATCAGAGCTTTAACTACGAAATCACGCAATTTTCCCAAAAAAATTTTATTCAGAGACGAGAAAATAAAAAAAAAAAAAGATAATTTTCTACTAAATTTATTCAGAGTTTTTCATTCTTTTACTCGACTTGCAGCTTAGTTGAATGTCGCAGTGGAAAATCGTCGTCGATACGAAGAAAGAAAAAGAAAGAAAAGAAAATTTTTTGTGAAAAAAAAAAAAAAAGTTTCAAGAACGATTATTTTATTTTCCCGTCTATTTCCACATCTAGTTAAGAGTTTTTTTTTTGTTCAATTTAATTTTCTTGTGTGTTGTAACTTCTAAAATCGTAATGAAAATTTTAAGTGACGAGTAAAGTGCAATTCGCATTAAAGTGAAATAGTTGAGCGTTTTGGGAGCGTGAAAAGTCATTTTTTGTGATGAAATATGGTTGGAAAGTTTTTCTTCTTCTTTTTTTTATTTTGTCATCTTTAATTGTGTATTTTTTTCCACCACCGAACAATTTCGTGGATTTTTAGGCATTTTTTCCTTCTCTCTCCATGCTCGCCGTTAAACCAAAAAAAGACAAAAGTCTCACACATGAACAGCTAAAAAAATCTGGCAAAAAAAAAAATATAGATTTCAAGTTGAAAGGAAATGAAAGAAAATTTTTTTTCGAATAAGAAAAATATCATTTGAACGACGAATTAGTGAAAAAAAAGTGAGTTCGAGAGAACCAGCTGAAAATATAAATAAAATAGAAGTGAAAAAAAAAAAAAACTTTTCCGATGATTTTTCCTTACCTTCTCTCGGCCTTTGCTGGCTCAATATTTGCTCAGTTTTTTCGTTGTGAATAATATTTTTTTTTTTACTGTGTGGAATGACACCATACGGTTGTTACGGTTCTGTAATGCGAAGCTCCGAATGTCGGCAAAAGGAAAAATTAAATTATGCTGTTTTCTTTATTCTCGCAATTGTTTTTAAAGTGGTTTCGTTTGATACTCAATTTTTGCTCACTGCCACGATTGATGGTGACAGATATTTCATTATAAATTTAATTATTTTCTATTATTTTATCAAAGTCCTCATGCTATTAAAGGCACAGGAAAGTGGCTGTAGTGGTGCGATTTCGTGACTTTGACCGTTTCGAAATTGTGTGTGTGTTTGTGCGTGACAAAAAACGGCAAATAGATAACAAATAAAAATAATGAGAATCATGAAAAATTTATAAAACTTTAATTAGTGACTCATGCAAAAGTTGTGCAGCGTAGAATTTTCATTTAAAGTTTTCATGTTGCATTTCCTTATTTCCAAACATTCAACATAAAAAAAAGAAAAAGAAAACGCGCCAATAAGTTATCGACCTAAATCAAGCTTCTGATACATTTCATCGCAATGTATTTAGTCAATGGAATTTAACGATGACTCAAAAATGTTCCGACAGAAATTTTGTCATCAAAATATTTCTGACTTTTAATGCTACAAGGGATTCGCGGATCAAACAAACAAATCGCGTTACACATCTCAAACACCAAAAAGATTATCGGAGCCCGATGATGAAATTTCATTTCATTTTTTTTTTTTTTCTTTAATTTTAGTCCGGCACAGAGACAATAAGAGAAAAGCAAAATATATATTTTTTATATTCAAAGCATCACATTCGCAAGGCAATTATTGTGTGACTGCTATAGTTTCACCCCCACAGGCTTAAACAAATACACACTGACAGAAATGGCACAACAACAAGTACGGGATGCGATGAAAAATATTTCCCTGAACCCGACGAAACATCGCACAATACTTTTGTACCATAGCCAGCACACAGACAATCTTGAAGCGTTTTTTTTTCCCTTGCGCCAACTTGCGACGACTCTTTAGTTATAATCGAAATTAACGACCTAGCGAACGAACAAAACAGTGATTCTCATCATAATATAGTCAAAAAGCAAATTTTAAAATGAAATCTTTTGCAGCATAAAAGTCATATTCGGAAGCATAAATTAATTAATTAGTTTGATGTGTGTCGACATAAAAAGAAAGAAATCGAAAAGTAAGACACGACATCTAGTAAAGTGCGGCGCACCTCACTAGATCATAATATTAAGACGTCAAATATATAATATTAGCGAAAAAAAAAAAAAAAAAAACTCGAAAAGCAGTTCTGGCGATTGGCGAGCGAGATTAACCTTCATTAATTATAATTTGATGGTTGTACCTGGTTTGCGCGCACGGGGTCTGTGACGAGTCATCAATTGCCGATTGCGCTATGCATGGCACATTGAAGAAATAAAATAAAAACCAGATGAGAATTCTTACGGCTTGTGAAAAGAATTGATTTTGCTTGATTCAATTTTATATTTTTTTTTTGTTTTGCCTTCTGATTTTATAATTTGGCGTACAGAAAAGTACCAGAACCCAGTTAAAAGGCGGAAAAAAGGCGAAAAATTTCGTAGATGAAATTAAAAAAGAAAAATCTCGTTTTTTTTTGCAATACAAAGACGTTACCAGAAATAAAATATAAAGATATAACGCGCTCTATCCGTGCCTGATATTTATTTATATAATAATACCTAGTGAATTCACTCGACGAAGTTTGAGCGGTGAAGGCGCGCTCCTCACCAATCTACAAAGAAAATCGAAATGTCTGGTGAAATTGATAACGAAAAATGATAAAAAAAAAATTGCATTTGAAAGCTTCTCAGAAATGTCAAAATCGATTGTGAAGTGTTTCTGATTTTTATGCGAAATTTATTAGTAGGAGGAGGAAGACGCCGCTAACAGCGTTGCCGCATAAATCTCTTTACTATTTGTTGCCCTTATTGCTATTTTAAAGTCATTTTGTGTATTTAAACGCAAAAAAAATTAAAGAAATTAAAAAAAAATGAAAAAAAAAAAAAACTTTTGTGTGAAAACTCAAAACGCAGAGAAATGCGAAAAGTTTTTTTTTTTTGTTTCTTTTCTTTACTAAAGAAAAACTGCGAAAAGTGAACAAAAAATCCTTCAAAAGAAATTTTTTTTTCGCCTGCAGCCAAAAGTGTTGAGCCAATAAAGAACCTGTTAAGCGTACACAGAATTTCAATTATTCATGTGCACTAAATTGTGAATAATTAAGTTTTCTTTTTTCCTTGAACCATCAAAGGGCCAGCAGTTACAAAGTAAAATGCGGAGATGTGATTGTCGCAAACGCTTCTCGTCTTGCCCACCTACACACCAAATGCTAGTGAATTATTAATTAAGCTCGAGGAGCTTTTAGACGCAAAGTTCAAAGCAAAGAAATAAAACAAAAAAAAAAAAGGAACGAAACAAACTCTCAATTTATGCAGCAATGATGAACAATTTAGTCATTTAATTGGAAGCTCATCAGTTGAATTCATAAAAGTTGAAGGCACTCTTAATTTGATGTTTACATTTATGCTTTATAATAATATCTCATCTCGCCAAAAACCACGTAATATGAAGCGACTCTCGAACAATAAACAAAAAAAATAATAAACTATCGAATGGATCTTTGTAGAAAGTGTAAATAAGAAGAAAACTTAACCTCAAAAATACAGAGAAAAAAATTCAATACATTTTGAAGGTTTTTTTCCCTCGTCTATTGTGTAGGAAAAAAAAAACAGCAACAGTTCGTCTATTTTTATCAGAAACGCGAGAAAACTTAAAAAAAAATTGCTATAAACTTTTGCTCTGTGCGAATTTAAAGCGTGTTTAGGTGTAAAATTTTGTCTGTTTCTTTTTTGGTTCCACGTTGAATTAAATTTCTTTCAAACAAAAAAAAAGAATTCATTGAAAAATGTTTTTTTTTTGCAGTTTACTTAATTAATATGTGTGTGCGCGGCATGGAGTTTTACGGAATAGCTTTATAAATTAAGGAAATAAGAAAAAAAAATTATTAATCAGTGAATGTTTAATAGAACACGAAACCAGTTTTTTAATGGGAAAACATTAATTGAACCACAGAGGAGAAAAAGAAAAATCGTCAATTAATGACAATGATGTGACCGAAACAGTGATTAATTGAAATAGAGAAAGAGGCAGAAGAAAAGTGCAAGAAATTATAAATTAATTATTTATTTATTTTTTCGGGTGACATCGAGATCTAGTCTGGAATTAGAAAATAGAAATTATTTGACAAATCGACCGACAAACAAGTAAACCATAAAAACACAACTGACAAATTCGACGACACAATGCAAGACTCAATGTTGTCATCTCAACAAGCCGCCCCTCAACAACGTACCCAAATCAGTGGTGGTCGATTTGATTTTGAGGATGGCGGAACATTCTGTGGCGGCTGGGAAGACAGCAAGGCACACGGTCATGGCGTGTGTACGGGTCCTAAGAATCAAGGTGCATATTCAGGCGCTTGGCATTATGGATTTGAGGTTTCAGGAGCTTACACATGGCCTAGGTGAGTACATCAATGTCAATCAGTGTCTCGTTTTTTTTTTTTTTTGATTTATTCAAATCGTCGAGCACCAAAAAAAAATTTTTTTTTTACATTTTCCACGGAAACTTCATAAAAATTCCATCACGAAAATATTTTTTTGGAACAGAGAAAGGATGAATGTGTTTTTCTTTCTTTTTTTTTACGTTAAAACAAACTGGAAATTCGGTTACGAGCTCATTGTTTAAAACATTCCATCGAATTGATTCATCGTGAGCACGGAACGAAAGAAAAAATAAATAAATAAATTTCTGTAGGAAATTCTGACAATTAAGCGCGCGAGCTGACGTCGGTCGGAACCGCGGACAGCATCAGAAAAAAAAACTTTCTTTTCATTCATTCATTGATTCTTGGAAGATGAAATGAAAATGAGCAAAAAAAATACACATAAAAATATTTTTGCACATGTTTTTCCACGACAAAAAGGCAATTTTCGCTTGTAAAATAACGATCTATAATATTACGTTTGTGGTCAGCATTTGTGTGTATGGGTTTTCGATGTGGTCAAAAAAAAAATAAATACATATAAAGATCATACCTTTGATGATTACCCCAATATTCTCTCAATTTGTCTTTGTCGGGCGTGATATTCAAAATACATTCCGAAAAGAGATCCCACAGCGAATTCTCGCGCGCCATATACACAACAACAGCAGCGAAAAGAAAATTAAAAGTTCCCAAATGTACTATGGCTCTAATATTTGAGCAAAGTAGAAAAGAAAAACCATGACATGATCCTATTTTTAGCTGCAAATGTTTTTTTTTTTATTATAGTAGTTATGTTATGTATGGATCTCTCCGATTATATTTTTCTATTCTGTGCCTCTTCATAATTTCAATCTGAGCTTTTTTTTTTTGATATTTCGAATGTGTTGTTTATTGAAGATGTGTGAGCTGTAATCGTAAAATAAGAAAGAAACAAAAAACTTGTAAGGAAAACATTCTTTTTTTTTGTGAATGATAAAGATTTTCTTTTATTTCATTGATGTTTGCTTGATTCTCAAATTGCGCTAGAGCGGAAAACTGATCCTTGAAAAGTAATAATAAAAAAAAATCATTTTTTAATTTGAACACAAACGAACAACTTGCAAGATCACTAATGAAAAATCTCAATTTGCTGAGTGAATCATTCTGACTTTTATGTCATCGTGTATCATGTGAAGAAAAATACTTTTTAAGAGAAAATTCTTGAAATTGCAATGAAGCAAATCACAAAATTTCTATAATTTTTGTTTCTTGTCATGTTTTTTTTTTCTTTGCAATAAATTTCGTTTACGTTTTTCTTATTTATAGTGGATCATCATTTGAGGGTCAGTGGCAAAATGGAAAACGTCATGGCTTAGGTATTGAAACAAGAGGCCGATGGATTTATCGTGGCGAATGGTCGCAAGGCTTTAAGGGACGTTATGGCGTACGGCAAAGCACGACATTGACAGCAAAATATGAGGGCACATGGGCTAATGGTCTGCAGGATGGATACGGCTCAGAAACATATGCTGATGGAGGTAAAATATGAAAATTGAATTAAAATACATTAAAAAAAGCCTCGTGGCGCTTAAAATCTAATTTTAATTTTGTTTTTTTTTTTTTTTAATATATTTCTTTTATTTTCTCATACTTTGCTCACTCCACTTCAAACTCTCTCTATCTCTCTCTCACTTTTGTTCGTTCTTTTGTGGCCTGTCACTTGTCTAGACATAAATTGTTCAATTGTTTCTTTCACAAATAGTGACACAATTTAATTGAGTTTTTCATTTAATTTCGCTCACTGATGATAAATTTTAATTGTTTTTCATATATAAACGCTAATGTTAGGAACCTATCAAGGGCAATGGCTGCGAGGAATGCGACATGGCTATGGCGTTAGACAATCAGCTCCATTTGGATTGGCATCGAGATTTCGACCCAAATCGATACGAGCATCATTGACATCGTTACGTAGCAATGATGGCAATAATAACAATCAAGCGCCTACACCAGATCCAGCGGAAAAGCGCAATCATCGAATCGATGATTCCCGTGGTGGTTTCGTGTTGAAAGCAAAATCTGATGAGCCACCGCAACGTCGAAATAGTTTAGTTGAAAAGACCAAGAAAGGATTGCTGTCGGGATTAAAAATCCGCAAACAGCGAAGCACAGGAGATCTAGAGAAACGTGGTAATGGATCAGGTAGCATACGCTCAACTGCATCAACCGCTTCATGGATTAGCACAGAATCATCACAATCAGGCATTACGAATAAGTATGTTGATCTTCTGTTTCCACAAAAAAAAGGGTCAAAATTGAATTTTTCCTTTTTTCCATCCCAAATTTTATCATTCCATTCTCCAGGTCAGTTCACACAGATTCAAATGCGAGTTTTATCGTTGAAGATGAGCAGCTGGATGGAAGTGTAACTGAAACATATATGGGCGAGTGGAAGAATGACAAACGTTGTGGATATGGTATATCAGAAAGGAGCGACGGTTTAAAGTAAGTGACTTTTACTAAATTAAAGTTACTTGCATGAAAACGTGACATGAATGAAATTTATTTTGATTTTAGATATGAAGGTGAATGGTTTGCAAACAAAAAGTATGGCTACGGTGTCACCACATTTCGTGATGGCACGAAGGAAGAAGGCAAATACAAGAACAATGTGCTAATTACAAGCCAAAAGAAGAAACATTTATTCCTTATTCGATCGGCCAAATTTCGCGAACGAATTGATGCTGCCGTCGATTCAGCGCAACGTGCCAGTAAATATGCGCTACAAAAAGCTGATATTGCTATATCACGAACAGCCACCGCTCGCGGTAAAGCAGAACTTGCCGATGTTGCTGCTGATCATGCGAGAGTCGATTCTGAGATTGCAATTCAAACGGCCCGAGAATTTGCACCCGACTTTAAGCCATCTCTATTAGAACGCTTCGAGAGAATTCGAGTACGAGAACGATTCCGAAATACGCCAAACGATGAACCGCCAGGCGTTAAAGCGAAACTAACAAACGAACAAAATCAAATATCACCGAATCAAACGGCATTAACAAATAATTTGTTAAGTCCAAATAAGCCATCACAATTAACTAATCAGTCATCAATGCATCAGCAGCAACAGTCTCAACCTGTTCACAATCAAAACCCACCTCAGCAACAACAACAACAACAACAGAATTTACTAAATACACAACAACAATCGATTCGAAGGACATCTGTTAATCCAATGATGCGACAACCATCAATAGATTATTCAACTCAAAACAATACAATGTACGCAACCACAGTGACAACAAATCCAGTAGATTTTAGCAACACATTAGGTCATAATCAACAATTTGGTCAACCGCCAGGGAATTCAGCATTTAATACGCCACAAAAGTTTGCCCATCCGACAACAGCCAACAACATACAACAACAACAACAGAATTTCAATCAACCAACTGTATCTGTACAGCAGTCGCAACATAATCAAGTATATCAGAATAATGCTAGTCAATATCAGTCAATGAATAGTCATCAGCAGCAATCGACACCACATCAGCAAAATGCAGATGTATATAGCAATTATCAACAGCAATCAGGACAAAACTATCAATCAAATTACCCTGAGCAACATCAACAAATGTCAGGCGGTTATGGAAGTCATGAGATGCAAGCAACTTTCCGAAAAAATTCAAGACAAATGTCAGAGAGCGGTAGACCAATGTTGGGATCAATTAATCAAGCGTCAATTGATCATTTCGATCATTATAAGCGACCACCAAGTAGAGATTCATCTGTTGACCGTTATTCAAGGGCTGCGAGTCGGCTTGGTGGTGGCACAACATCACGTCAAACGTCAATTGATCGTACAGGATTAAACAGTCAAGGTCAGACTATTAATCAACAACCAGATATTACAGACAGAAGTGTTCGAGCTGGCTCTCAATTACGAGGCACAACGCCAGCGCCAAATCTAAATGGACCATTGCTTTCAGGTGGCAGTGGTGCTGCGTCACGCCGCAATTCACGCAGTGGAACTCCAGTGTTTCAGCAACAACCATCAATTCAAACCATTCAAGCCCAATATTCAAGCCCCAATCAACCTTTTGAAGACGTCCTGCTACGGCAACGAACGCTTGGTCAAGACATTATTCCGTCACCAGGCCAGCCAAAACGAACCGAGAGTCTCTTTGTTCCTAGTAAGCCAATGCCAGTTGCGTCAAGTGGACCGAAAGGAGCAGCCAGTAAGGTAATGTAAATCATATTTTTGTGCTTTGCATATTCATCAAAATCATCGCAACAAATAATTTTAATTAACCGCAATCAAAAGCCAGCAAAAAAAATGTATAAATTTAAAAATAAGTATCATAAAGTTTACATGTGTTTGACCTGCACTTTCAACATAAGGTATAAACATTTTATTCATAATGTGTGTCTCTGTGTATGCCTCGCACACCCCGCAAACACATCAGAAAAAAAAACTTTCGTTCAAGTTCGTTACTTTTAGCTTCAGTTTAAATTTAGATTTGCCGAAGTGAATTTGTTTGCTAGTAGTGTTTTTAATGGTCGTCACAGTCGTTTATATTATTACACACATATGTCGCTCTTAATGCGAGCTGGTCGTTGCGCGAGAGAAAACTCGTCAGTATCGTTTCGAATATTGAAAGTGAAAATCTTGATAACGCGAAAAACGATCGTTTAGTTCCAACATTTTTTTTTTTATAGAGTCGTTATAAATTCCAACAACAAACGCGAAAAATCGAATTTTTGTGTTTCATTCAACAAAATTCTCACGTGAAAATTGCAAAAAAATTTTGTCAACATAAATTTCTTACAAATTGCGCTGAAATTTATCAAAAAAGAAAGAACGAAAAATTGCCGATTATTTTTGTCTTTTGCCACTCACATTCGGGAGAAAAATTGCCAATACAGTTGTGTATTTCTGTCGCCGTGCCAAGAGTGGCATTTGATGATGTTTCTTGCCTGGGTGTAGGCACGAAATGCGCGAATGTGATGAGCAGCAATGAAAAAAACACAACATTAGTTGAAAACTTAGAAGACAATGATTAAGAGCTGTTCTAATTAAAATTTATTGATCATTTTGAGAGAATAAAGTGATAAAGCATTTGCATAATGATGCATTGGTATCAGGATGAAGAAGAAGAAGAAGCAGACCTAATGTTCTCACCAGCATTGCTGGCACGTAGAGCATCAGAGAGTTGGATTGATACAGCTCCAATTGAGGTTATTTTTTTTTTTTGATTTGTACATCCCTTAAAAACAAACAATCGAAATCGATGAATGTGCTATAACATAATTCCAACCGGAAATTGAAAACGAAAATCTTTTCCTTTTTTTTTTTTAGAACATCCCCATTAACGTAACATTACAGCGGAAAAAATCATTGCCGGATGTCCAACAGCTTCCGGTGAATAATGTTATGAGTCGAGAGGAAGTTTCTGTGTTAGGATCAGCACGTCGCGAAGAAGTCAGACGTCAAAAGGATGAGTCAGAACGATATAAAGCGAATCCGCTGCTTTATCTTGTCAGTCCGCAAGTGAAGGTAAGACGCAAAGAAAATACAACATGAATTAAAAATGCACTTTTGATAACACCAATTTCACTAAATTAGTTTTGTTATAGTTTTCAGACTTTGTACACATTTTAAAGCATACTTTAAGTATACTTTTTTTGTGTATATTTTTGCTCTGAAATGCTTTACAAGCAAAATCAGTTTTTTTTTGTGTTTTTCTTTTTTCAATTCGACATTTTCTTTCAATCGAAAGCATGCAATTTTCATTATCTTTCGGAAATATTTTTTTAGAGATCAACGAAAAAAAGAAATTCCTAAAAGAAATTTTCTAAATTGCATAAATCAATTTATAAAAAAAAATAAATCACAATCACACAACACAGAAAGTTTTTCACTAAATTTCTTCTTTTTCTTTTTTCTTAAATTATATTGAAAATTCCTGCTGAATATTGCATTTCAACTAATTCATTCTAACACTTTTTCAAATTTTCCCTCTTCCCATTTTATTCTCCTTATTTGTTGCGCATAATCAAAAACTTTTTTTTTTTTTGTTATATTTTTAAAAATATTTTTACTTTCTTTTGCATTTTCTGCACTTCCAAAACATTTTTGATTTTATTTCTTTCGCAAAACAAAATCCCTTTCAACCTGCCTAATGCTAACCAATAACAAATTAATAAAGCGAGACATATAGGTACGTTTTGTGTTTCCATAGCCATATAGTTCAAGCATAATTCATGTTCGTAGTCTTTGATGGTTTATTAATTTCATTACTGAACTTTTTATTCAAATGCATTTATCACTCACTGACATTGGTCCAAGCGAATAAAATAAAAAAATTATTTATCACACCGCGGCAGAGCGAAATTTCCAAAAATATAAAAATAATAATTCACACACAAAATTTGTGCAAATTATAAATCAGAAGCTGCATGACTCTGCATGCTTATTTATTGAATTAATATTACTAAAATGAATTTAATTGATATCAAAAGTCTCCATCACAGTTGGATGTTTTATGAGAAAAGGAAAACAGCACTTTAAGACGCTACGCATACTATAAAACCTTCAACTATAACATGGAGTCGTGCAGACAGTTTTCACATTAATTTATTTGTATTCTCTTTCTTTCAAACTCCACAGGACTGGTTTTCACGCCAACAACTCATATTGTTGGTCCTGATAGTGAACATAGCTCTGGCAATTATGTTCTTCAAGATGCTCACATAGCGTCCACTGTTACGGTCCCGATTGTTTCATCATTTTTCATTTGCCATGATAACTGGTTGAGAGATCCACAATTGGCAAAAATTGTACATTTTGTGGTACCCGATCCAGATATTAAAATTACATACATACACATTTTTCACAAAACATGCAAAATTGAGATTTATTGGAAGGCGAAGTTGACAATTTTATTATTTTTGTAAATTGCGGAACACTTTTGTTTTAGTTCTTGAACGATCGACAGAGAGGAAGAAAAAAACATTTGAATAGAAATAAAAAGGAAAAAAAGAAAGAAAGTCGAATTTTCATTGTAAAGAATATAAAAAAAAATAAAAAAAAAAAAAAACAAATTTTGATTGTGAAACATTGAACAATTTAATGGCCTATAAATTAGATTCACAAGAGCAAACCAAAAGAAAAGAAATAATTTTTGAGTCAATTGCATATAAATTCTTTCTCATTGTTCGCACCCCGCAAAATGTCCCAAATAAAAGGATTGCAAATATCAAAATTGATTGATAAAGGAAGACTTTTAAGAGATTTTCTTTGAATGAATTTTACGGCTTCTACGAACTGAATAATGAAAAAAAAAAAAAAAAATCAATAACACGAAATGCGAAAATCTTTGAGAAAGGTTATAAAAACGATTTGTTTGATATTCAGATCGAAAGCCACATATGAGTAACTTTTAAACATAAACCCTGTCGATTATTCTTTGCAATGCCTTATCACCAGGAAAAAAGGAAATTTCTAGTCCGCAAAACGCAAAAAAAGAAGCTTTTTAATATAATGAAAAATTCCTTTTGATAACTTTTCGTCCTTTAACAAAATGGAAAATACCAAAATCACATCATTAAAGCACACTCAATTGTCCTAGGCATCTAATTGATCTGCACGTGCTGTGTTTGGAGGTAAAAATAGAAGGAAAGATTTGAAAAACACAAAATATAAAGAGCAAATATTTGCCAAGTTAATTAAACTATTTTTGCATTTTAAATATTTGAATTTCGATTTCTACTGATTCCTCTCTATTATCGTGACGTGTCTCCTCAGCTTTAGACTCGATGATACATATATTTATATTTGATTAGAGGAGCATGCAATTTTCAGCTTCTTGCTATAATACTTCACTATTATGATGAGTAATCAATCCTACAGTCCATTGTGGATGTGCGCAGCAAAGTCGCAACACCACAAAATTCCTGGATATTTTTCTTAAACAAATTCTTGTTATAAATATTGTTTTTTTTTTTTTTTTTGTATATGAAAGAACTATCACAATTTCAAACAATTATAAATGACCAAAAAAAAATAATAATAATAATTACAAATGATGAAAATATTTCTAGAGTTTAAATGAAGATGAAAAACTTAAAGTTTTGTAATAAGAATGGAGACGCTTTGTCACGAGAATTAAACAAAAAAAAAAGGGAAAACTTAAAATTAAACAAAAGAAAAAAATGGGAGAAAGTTTAGATAGGAAAATTTTCATGAAAAACTATTTATAGTTACTACTAAATATTAAAGGACGATCCCAATGATCTTTTTATTATTCACCAAGACATTTCATTGAACGATTTTTTTTTATATTTTTATTTTTTATTTGTTTTTTGGAAAGTGGAAAAAAAAAAACAAAAATTGTATAATTATTGTAAAGAAAGCTCTCTTTGAAGTGAAAGCACGATATGAGATTTTTTGGAGCTTTTCTATTGTTTATATAAAAATTGGTTAAAGCTCTCTTCATAATCACTTTTGTGGGGCTAAATTCGTTAGTTTGGTAACACTCGAATGCTCAATTAGTATAATTTTGAAAGAGTTAATCTCCCGCGTTACATCACTGACGAACGTCCTTCCACCAGCTTTGTATAGGAAAAAATGTTCATGCGATAGAAATTTGATTTATGTTTCTGTTAAGTTTATATTGCAACGAAGGAAATTCTTTAAAAGAATTTTTTTTTTTTTTTCGAACAAACTTTTATTTTGTGCTCTGATCCAGTTTTCTAATTTACTTCATCTCGTCTCGTGAAAGTTGTTTTAATTACATAATTTCTTTGATATTAATCTTCCGTTGTTGTTCTTAGGCAATTAAAATTATTTTTTAATTCGCTCATACCATGAAACTCATTTTTTTTTTGTTAGAGACATTTTTTAATTCATTTCAATTTAATTGTAAATGTTTACGATAAACACGCAAAAAAAAAAGGAAAAATAATATTTATATAATTAAACGTATATTAATTAAATGATACATTCAGACAGACCCGAAAAAAACAAACATTGAATAAACAGCATAGCAGATTTTCATGTGAAATTCCAAGCCAAGAGATCTAATCTAGATGATGCAATTGATAAAAATTTCACATCTTTTGACTTATGTTGGAAATAAAGAAAAACAAGTTATTTTAATTTATATACAATTTCAGAGTTGACAAATCATATAAATTCCAATTTGGTTTTAAAACTCGATGAAATTCGTTGAATTGTCAACTCTGTAAAACCTAAAAAATTGTGTTAAGTGCCAAAAAAAAAACTGAGAAACTTTTTTGGACTCTGAAGAAGAAAACCATTGTGACGTGATTATCGCACAAATTTAAACAAATTAAAAACCATCCACAAAGCACGTCAGCGCGTGAAAATTTGCCACACACTTTTTCTCTAAATTCAAAAATTTCGCATCGTGTCTTACTATCGAATTTTTCTGATTCTTTATTAAATAAAAACAAAAAAAAAAATTATATAAAACACACAGCAAGAAAAGCTTTATTAATTAGAGAAGAAAAAAATCCCAAATAAAATTGAAGAAAAAAAATAATTTTGATGATGATAAAAGATAAAAAGTAAACACATTTTTTGGGGAATAAGAAAAATTTGACATCACTTTATTGAAGAAGAAAAAAAAAACACAAGAAAACTTATATCTTTTTAAAAACTCAATAAAAGAAATTTTTAATGTTGAAAAATTAGTTTGTTCTTAGAATTTCATTTTAAGATGTTGAAGCATACGTTGATCAGTTCTATTCATTTCTTAAAAGGCGATGTACCATCAATCACGTAACAAATGAACTCTTCACAAGTGGTTTTGAGGTAATTTTTATTTAACGTCCATCAATTAGTCATAACCCCATGGAAAGTAAATGTTACATTGCTCTCAAGCACGCAAATGATGCAACGCAATGGAGCTGAAATCAAAAGTAATTTCGTTTTCATTTTAAAAATTCCCAAACAAGTGATCGTGCGATGCATCGCAAATGCCCCAAAATGAAAACGAAATCGAAAAAAAAAAAATATGAAGCCCACAAAACGAGGCTCATCTTTCATATTTTTGAGGTAAAACGGCGAGCAAACGACTTCAACGACGTTGGAAAGGGAATAAACTGGGAATATTTATGGGCCCATAGCAGTCTTTAGTGTATAATTAATGCTGCAACAAGACTCGACTGAAACTGATGCTTCTTTTAAAATTAAAAGAATTTTCAAACGAAATTCAAGATAAATTCACGCAAAATTTTGTTGCAAAATGAAATGTTGCAAAAGACTTGCACATATGTGTTTGTCTTGTTCTCTCTCTCTCTCTCTCCTTTCCTCCTCCGACACCTTCCTGAGACCCGCGACGCGATTGCATTATAAGCGCGAAGCAAATGCATATTTATAAAAAAGAAGACTGTTAAGACGGTGGAAAAATGAACGAACAATGAGCCCAAACAAACGGACGTCGTGGAATCCCATGGAACATCGCGAGACAATAATAATAAAAATAAAAATCCTAAGAAGAATTTCGCCTCAAACCCTAATGCAGCGCAAACAATTTTTGTGTATAGAATTTTTTTTTGCTGTTCACGTTTCGTTTCAGCGCATTTTTAATGAGAAAGAAAAAAAAACTAAGAAACTGAATCTGGGGTGCTGAGGGCGAACAACAATTTGACCGCCGTCGGGCAACAGCAACAGCATCTCCAGACATTTTATGATTATAATAATTGATATTTTGTTGTTCCCTTTTTTTTTCGCGAAACTGACTTTGCTATAGAAATCCATGCTATTTCTATGCACTCGCTTCGAAGTACAAAACCCGAACGCATATTGCATGCAATAGATTAATCTTCTTAAAAGTCACATACTTCTGTTAAAAGCCCTCACATCATGAGCGAATAGGCGAGATTTATGGTTGAGCTTTAAAAAATAAAAACAGTTCTTTGTACTTTGCAAAGCGTTGTCGTCGTCGCTTGTTGGCCTGTAACAAACCATAAAGCAATGCAGTATATAATTTGCAATCGCCTTTCTGGACTCTCTGTCTGACTGCATTATAACGAGACGCAAAATTTCTGGAATTATAGGAGCTGCACAACAACGAACTTTCCCGAATATCATTTTGAATCCAGATAATAATTATTATTGCCGCTGTTGATGCTGATGATTGAGCATTATTGCTTTCGAGCCGTCAATTATGCACTGTGATAGTTATGTGCGATCTCAAGTAAGAGCATTTCTCATCGGTCATCATCTCAATGATGTATTGCATCGATGGAATGGCGATCTAATTGCATAGAAATTCCATTCATGTTGATAAATTGCCTTTTCAGTTATGATTTATAATTTCGTTCCTCAAACACAAACACACACACGCATACGATTTATTTTTTACATCTCTGATTATGATGCATTGTCTCATCGCGCGCTCCGCATGTCGATATCGTGTTATTACGCAATTAAGGATATACCAAAAACACTCGATTTACTTGGTCTTAGAAACAATGTACCGCGCAAAGAGATCCATGATCAAATTCTTATGTTCTTTACATTTTATTTTTTTTTTTGTTGCCCATCGTCATTCGACTCGTACACTTTTCTCACAACAGCGAGCCATCAACGGCCGTGATCTTGATATTGAAAATATATAAAAAAAAATGTTGTATTGAAGAAAAGAATGAAACACTTTAACCTTCGACTCTCAACGTTGCCTGGTTCATTGTTGTTCGTTTTTCTTTAACATCTTCCCAGCACTTCTTGTTTCGCTATTTATTACCAGCAATTTGCAATCCGTTGCATAGCGGTAACATCTAAAAGTATTCAATTTAAGAAGGTAACTAAAAGAGACACTTTTAAGAATGCTAATTAGCAATATCAAAGCAGATTCGTTCCGGCTGGGTAGAGTAAGGAATACAAGCGATGCCACAGATGTATCCCGAGTCTTTATTCTAGGTTCTATATGATGGTTCTTCTAGCAATCAATCTGTTTGAATAAGAATAAATACAAAAAAAAATCTCATGAAGTCATGTTTTCATGTGCGCGCGCAAAAGGCACCAACCAACCTAATGGTTAATCATGACTCATCTCCGGCCTGTTGGCACGATGTTTGTGCCTTTCAACATTTTTCTTTTTCGTAGTTTTGCCATAAGATTTCTATTTCTAGAGCCCGCTATGCAGATCGATTCAGAAACATTTTTTCTGCACGCAATATTGAACTCTCTGCTGCGGGGAATTCTCTGATCGAGCATTGCAGTTACTCGTCATTTGGGTTCTTACATTTATTTATTGCTTGAAATTTAAATGAGACATCGAAACATTCTTTAATGGCCATTTATTTAATTTAACTTCATTTCATTTTTTGTGCTGTTTTTGAATAAGTTTCTTAAACATTTTTTTCAGGGTTTGGAAGTTGCATAAATAAATGCAAAGCTTTAAATCATTTGGAAGCTAACACAGGTGCATTCAAGCATTTTCTTATCCCTGCTTTATGTTGAAACAATAGTAAAATTTATTTTACAGTCTATCTGCGAGAAGGATGATCAGTGCTGGCGAAGGATTAAAATCTCTCTGAGATTATGTTAAATTTTTCACCACCACTGAAATTTTAGAATCATCAAAAAATCATTCGATTCTAAGCATCCATTCTTCTTGAACATTGCATCAAACTCGCTTATACAATCCCATTTCTGTCTCCTTCTCTCTCTCTCCCTCTCATCGTTTCCATTCGCGGCTTTATGTTTTCTTCGATTTAATATTCCTCATTTCATTGTTTTCTTTGAAACATACACATTTTTTTAGCATTAATTTACCGACTTTATATGTGAAATCACAAGAAAGCGAAGTGCTTCATGTGCCCGCAAGGAGAGAACATCGAGAGACAGAGAGAGAATTGTTTCGTCGTCGGGTTCTTGGTTGTTTTCCCAAGCACCTTAACACCGATCGAATTCTTTTTCCACCGCCAATCGGTTCTCGAGATGCGCACAACAATCGTTCGATGGTGGGGATGAGTGGTATAAAATCATAGCATCGTGAAATTGCCCAAGCATTTGACTTTGACTTTGATTTGCGTTTGGTTTAGAATCAAGTGAACACGGAGCACTCGGCTGGGCGACATATAAAAAAAAGGGAGAAGAACAGAGAAGAATAAATAACAATAAAATAGACCCAATAATAAATAATAATAAAAAGGAATAGCCGTGTGAAAGAACCTTTTAAGACGCAACAAATTTAGGAGAGAATCAAACGAAAAACTTGTTCCTCGACATTAAAAGTCCCGAAATAATAAAAATAAATAATATTAAAATTCATTCCAGTGTTGTTTAGTTAAGTGTTCAATTCACACGCAAAAGTTTCTCTTTCTCTTGATCTCTCTCTCTCTTACTCGCATCCATCTCCGCCGCCAAGGGATACAGTGTCAACATAATAAATTCAAGGATTAAACGAAAGGAAAATAATAGGAAAAGATAACAATCCAACGATGATCAAGTTATTGTTCTCGCTCAGTGTTCTGTGTGTGTTTGCGACAGGTAAGAAATGGAATCATATTACACATAATTCTTAGTGAATTTTCAAAGAAAAAAACTTCAATTTTTTACTGTTTGAATTTTGAAAACTTCCTTCGGATGAAACCGGAAACGATCACCTAGATCGCAATGAAGAGCTCAATTTATGATTTTAACGAACGGGCTTTGTCGCTGTAAAGAGTCATTTGAATTTAACGGAGTCTAATTGATAACGTAAATTAGCATTCATGGAGGCATCGCATTTGAATGGCGGTTAATTAAAATATTATTAAAATTCCGGTCTTCGACTGCCATTCAATAGCAACTTGCTGACGAAAAAGAAAATTGTAATTCGAGTTTGGTTTTTTTTTATTGCCTCGACTACATCATTGATATCAATTAAAGTGCATAGGAGTTGGTAACGGTTTTCTCCGTCTATCACTTCATTTGCTAGCGATCGTCTTATATTTGCCAGCTTCCGATGATGCAATTAAATGTGTATCGCAATGTGTTTGCACAAGAAATTGCAAATTCTTACGATGTTGATGTCCAGAAAATCGCCAACAGAGAAAACTTGCCGCTGCTGTAATGAATAATGAGTATTTTGCGAATAAAGTCCGTAATATCAGAGCACAAGAAGACTTGCGCAATTTATTATAAATATATTTCTTTTTTTTTGTCCTCCTCGTCTTTGGTTGGTGATATCACAACCACAAAAGAAAGCATTTGGCAGATAAATACGAAAAAATTAAAGAAAGAGATGTTTTGCCACGATCTTGAATAATATTCAGGAGGTCAATAACATCTTTAATGGAATTTTACGGCCGACAGCTGAAAAGCAAGAAAAAAAAGAACAAAATCTAGCGGCAAATTTTTTTTGCCAAAAAAATTTGAAATTAAATTTTTTTTCCCTTTATCTTCGAGATTCGTTCGCATAAGACTTTTACCATAAGTCATGATCATTCGATTAGATCACCAGTGCGATCACCTCCAATGAGAACCATGTCGAATCGGCGCCACAGGTGATTTCTAGAATTGACTCTTTTTTTCTGTGTTTGATGAAATGTTCTTGACAGTTCATTGAAGTTTGTACAAACATGAGAAATTTTTTTAAGCAATGTCATGCCACTTTCAAGTGATTCGCTGTTTGTTCTTGCGATTTTTATCTTTCTGCGACTTGAAGAAGAACAAAAAAAAAGCATAAAAATAAATTTCGTTTCATTTTCGATTTCTTTTGTATAATTTTCAAGATCGTTTGCCATGCGATTAAGCGATCGTTGCCATTGTTTTATCAATGCAGAAATTGCTCCATTAGAAGTGATCAACATCGAAGCAAAAAAGGATGTTTGATGTTATCAGTATCTTCAAGAACATCAATTGACTGCCATCTTAAATCGCTTTAATTGATTGCATTTTGCAATAGGCGACTTCAGCACATTCCATGTTATATGCAGTCGCTTTGAACATCCCACACTCACAAATGGAAGATGCTTCAACAAAATAAACATTAATGCAAGCAACATTATTGCAACAAAAGTATTTTGAGCCTCCGCTATATATTGTATGCATCGTCGTGAACCGTTTAGTGTGCTCTAAAGGGAAGAGCTCAAAAGAGAATAACGAAAAAAAAAAAAATAATAATAATTTTTATAAAGTTGAACATAAAATTGACAGGAAATGTTGTTCTTAGTTTCCTTTATTGTTTTGGTATTCGAGAAGTTGAATAAGAAAAAAAAAATAACGCGAAAAGCGAACTGAAAAAATGAAATTCTCGAAGCGTTCTTAAGCTTCGACTACGACTATCATTAAATCAGACGATGGTGTGTTGCTTTTTTTTTGCTCATCATTAAGCACAGATAGTTGTAGGTAGTTTGTATGCTTTGCGAGTACTCTTTAGTAATTTTTTTTAATGCTATTTTCTTATTGAATAAAGCTAGGAATTGAATTGGTGCCTGAAGCTAATCACAAAGTCGCGACTCGCGACCACAAGATGTTTGTACTGTCGTCTGTACGATGTGCTCGCTCTGATATCATTCGCTGCTTCATAGCAAATGACTTCATTGCCCAGTCGAGAATGAATCTTTTTTGTTAACAATTTTTTGTTGTTTTGTGTTCACTAAACTTACCTATGCCAGCAATTGAAAGTCAATTAGAATTTCTTGAACTCTGCTTTTGGCCTCTGCATGTTCAGTCAATTATCTCCTATTGTAAGATTTCGTGAGATGAGCACTTTAAGCAAATGAACATTTCTTACTAGAATAGAATGAAAATTCCATTCGTTTCAGACACGTAATAGGCACTCATTGAGGGTTTTTGTGATCCGCGTTCTAAGCATTACACAATTAAAGGGAAAATTGATTCGAAATGGTCAATTGTTGATGTGTAAGAATGTTTTACATGATTCGTCAGCGACGAATCGAAGGTTAGAAATTGAGCTGATGAAAGGAAGTTGCGTAATGAATTTTAATGATTTACTTATCCACTCCCGTCAAGTTTTTGTCATTTCTATCATACATTTTGTGTTGTGAATTTATAATTTCGAGACATAAAAAAACCAAAAAAATTACGTAATCGCCTGCAAAAATTTTCTTGATTCGACTCATTCGAGGTCGCACGTAGCATGTACATTGGACAATTGGCGACATGGTGAAATGATTGAAGACAATCACGTGAATGAACAGTTTAATAGTGTTGTGCAATTGGAATTTTCTTATTCTCATGGCATGCAATTTATCATTTTTTTTTTATTAGGTCAACGCATCACAACAATTCAACTCGATGGCGTTCAATATTATGTTTCGCGCATGAACCCATATTCACCTGAGCTCAATTACTATCTCGCCTATCAGTATTGTCGCTCACTTGGTCTCCAATTGGCATCATTCGATACGAAAGAGAAATATGAATCGATGCGCAAATATCTTACGAATGCAAAATTCAACAACTTCGATTATTGGACATCGGGTAATCGTATGGGCACTGGAATGTTCTTATGGATGAGCACTGGACTGCCATTCAATTCGACCTTCGATTACTTCGAAGACAATCAAGGAGCATCAATTGATCCATTGGATCATAATGGTAACACAGCACCGCAAAGAACCGCAAGAGACGATAACAGAAAGTAAGGAAGTCAAAAAAGTTAATTGAATTCAATTAAATAATCATTCTCGTAATTTATTTTCCCATCCATTCATTCAGACCATTATCCGAGAACAATTGCGTGCTGATGAAGGCACCACAACTCAAATGGGCTCCCGATGATTGCCTTCAAGTCAAAGATTTCATTTGCGAACAGACACGATGCTATTATTACAATTACGGAAGCATTCCAGTCTCCTCATCACAGGGGTAAATAAAACGATTCCGTAACCACAAAACACACAAAAAATAATAAGAAACAAGAAAAAAAAAATAATAACACACAAAAAGCTCATTCACGTAAATTTCAAAAATTATTCGCAAATATTTAAAAAAATGATAAGAGAAAAAAAAACTGATAATGCAAATAAATGAACTAGGTGAGCTAACTTATTCCATTTCCACCAAACAAAAATTCAAATCAAACCATATTTTCTTTTTGCAAATATTCATCAAAATATATACTAATTAATTAACAAGCCCTAATTAATTTTCCAATTTAGACTAACTCTGGTTTTTTTTTATAACGAAATATTTCTGGTGGTTGTGGACAAAGTTAGTTCATTAAAACAAATTGTAAATTAAAAATGACATGTACACTCACACATAGACATACATAAATTAATGCTTTAAGTAGCTCTGCTATCACTTCTATTATGGGTTGTAACAGTAACTGTTGATCTATCTACCTAGTTGTAATGACCATTAATTGCAAAGCTCAGTAATCATGTTTTATGTTCTTGCGGCGATCTACTTTAGGCGTCCAATTGGCACAACAACAACCACAACTGAAGCGCCGATGACATTAAAGGAAACAACTGCTTTGTATGTTTCGTTAATGGCATCGACTAAGTCGCCACTGAAATCGTCATCTGAGGAAGAAGTGGAACACGAACAGTCACATGAAGATCGTGCAGACGATGAAACAACAACAAATGATTCAGCTCATTATGAAGATTCTGATGAAGATCAAAATACGCACACGGCAAGTTCAGAGGATTTGGAAGGTCACACCGAGCTCACACTTCTTGATGAACGTCTTCAGCAAACGATCAACGAGGAAGAAAATCCAATCGAACAGAAATTGCGCCAATTGACTGATACAATTCAAAATCTCGAAACACTCGACCATATTGCAGCGACTGATGATGAAAATCGTCAATCGTTCCTCTCGTTGTCCGATCTGATTAAGACACTGCGACCGGACGACAAGAAACAGCCATTGCAAATTGACAGTCATTATTCGAGCAGTCGAGTTTTGGGTGAGAATGTTAAACCTGATGTCGTTTACCACCCAAGAAATGTTGCCGCTGATGTCTCCAACCGTTCGTTATTCAAGAAATAAGCGCTGCATACAGTTTTTTTTTCTTTTCCATTATCAAAGCTCATCAGCTCATTTTTTTTATTATTCAATCAGCAAAAAATTTCTCAGATTTAATTCATTTTTAATTTTGCATTTGATAATTTCATTGTGTGCTATTTGAGGACGCTTCACATGAAGAGACTCAATTTCATGCAGAATTTGTGAAAGGAGTAGTCTCAACAACTAAATTTTAAATTTGTCAATAAAATCAATTTAAAAGTTTAGTTTTAAATTGATTTTATTGCATCGAAACTTTCTCAATAGCACAACATTTTTTTTTTTCTGGCACCGAAATCATTTAAGATTGATATTGTAGCATTTAAATCATGTCGACATTTAAAATTAAGAAAATGTCACGAATTTTCGAATTAACTCATTCAATAAAAGTAAAGAAAAAAAAATAGTTTTTTGCGAGTTTTTTTAAAAATTTGTTTCCTTATTTCATAACTCAAATTATGTTTCAAATTTGCTTTTAACCTTTATCAAGTTGATTAATCTACTCCTTATATCGATATTTATTTCATCAACTTTCAGCGATCGAATGATTTTTCGTTACAAATTTTAAAGCACTGTGCAAGTAGGGTGACTATCTATCTATGTAGATATTCCACTCATATTAATTTTAGAATATTTTTCCAGCTTCAACTGCATTTCTATTTTTGTTTATTGAAAATTATTTAGCATTACTTGATTGCGAGATTTCTAAATAAGTATTAAAATGCCACATAAGAAGTTTAATGATTTAAACATTTTTGATACATCAGAAAATAACCGACACAAATTTGAAATGAAATACTATGGAAAGTAGTGTGAGTAACACGAGCAAGCATAAATATTTTTTGTTAGTGTCAGTAAAAATAAAAATAAAATCAGAGAAGAGACACAAAGAAAAAATTACTTTTAAGAATAAATCGTCATTTAACTTGTCAAGAACCTTATTTCTATTAAGGACCTGTTTGATGACCTATCAGTGAACACTAATTTGTTAGAAACAGACTGTGATGCTTGTAAATAAGGCCCAAAAACGTCAAAAGTTTATTTGAAAACAAAGTAAGACAGAGGTGGAAAAAGACCATCGAATAATAAAAAAAAAAAACGTAGATTCAACAACAACCTCCCAAAACAATCGTCATCAGCTGAGCTGCAAGGAATTTTATTTACTTTACTGACTGATTATAGAGCCATTGTCAAAATGCTCTATATATTCGATATGGATTCGGGTCGAATGCTGACATTCGAAATGTCCCTGGCACTGGAAAAGTGAGTGATGACCATCAACATTCCACATGCCTCAATATTACGAGATGATCTAATGAAAATTTATGTTTATATATTTTAGTGTACAAGCATTGAAGCAAGCCATTGAGAGGCAACATGCAATACCAGCGAAATCCCAAGTACTATTGATCAGCGGTGGGGAAACCTTGGAAGCTTCAAATCGTGTGTGCAGTTACTCATCAGGAACGGATACTAATCCAATTTTTATGTTAAGCAAGTCGTCAGAACAAAGAAATCATGACCCATGGCCGAGCATAGAAAATGGTAAGAAGAAGACAATTTTTATCACTTTGAGTCATCGTTATCCTTATCACTAACACATTTTTTCTTGTCCTTCTTTTCTACTATTGTTTCTTGCCAGATTCGGAGTTAAAAGCGGAAGTTGAACGATGTCTCGATTTACCCGCCACTTATCCGACCGTTGTGCGACGCGCCCAATTAGCACAACAGTTTCATGAAATGGGCAAAAACGAATATAAACTATGCGAGGATCTGGTGCATGAACAACATTTACAGCATCAAGGCTGGATGGCTGTGATAGCGAATATGGAAGACATTACGTCCGATTTTCAGGAGCGCTGCAATGAATTTGATAAAGTTTTCAAAGATCACATTGAGCGGCGAACAGAATACAAAGAATATCTTGAAAGGTGATTCAACAATATTGCATCAGAAAAATGTAATTTACAATATATCGGTTGCAATTTTTTCCTATAATTTTAGTTTTGATGTTGATCTTGAGAAATTGTCACACATCCCAATACTTCCACCGCTTATTCAGGGCGCTGAGGAGCAGCCATTTCATGCATTTGATGACGTTTATGCTGACAATGGCGAATCTTTTGCCGAAAATTTGGCAACAGTACTGAACAAAGACATTGAACCTGGTCATCAGTCATCTACATCAGAGTCGACGACATCGAAAGGCAGTGGAGGCAGCGGCCAGCACCAACAAGGAATGAAGGACTCAAATCAGAAGTTCTCTCTGACGCTTCTTCAATGGATTTCGTCATCGGAGAATCAGAAAACCTTAAAGAGAATGGCGGAAAATTGTACGCGAGAGCTTGAAGCTTTTGATAAAAATGTGATGGACAATCTGAAGGACGGAATTGAGAAAACTATTGAAAGTGCGCGCCGTGAAGATATGAAAGAAATCAAAGGTCTCGAGGAGCGCCTGCGTGGGCTGGAAAATCTTATGTACGATGCAAAGAAGATCGTACAAGAACAGAACGATTTGGCTCAAGCGTTTCAACAAAATCAAGCTCGTGCCAGCAATCTTGGCGATGCTTCAATTCTTCCCGATTTATGTGCATCACATCGAAATCAGCTCGTTGTTATGCAAAAGAATCACAAGAAACTACGAGATATTCGTGTGCGTTGTGGAAAAGCAAAAGATGAGCTCGGCAAGAATCTTTATCAGCGCCTCAAATTTGTGATTCACATTGAGAATAGAATGTATGAAATTGATAGTAATCTTCTTTTCTACCATCGGTGCTTGAAGCGCCTTCAGAAACATCTCGGTATCATCGAGCAAATTCATCAAGCACCATGTGTCTATGTTCAAGCAGTGACTGAAGTTGTGCGACGACGAATCTTCTCAACAGCATTTCTGATGGTAACCTGCAATATTTTTGCATCATCATTTTTATTGTGACTCATCGAAAAATAAAATTCTTTTGCGACTATTTTTAGTGGGCTTCAGATCTTGCATGCCATCTTTTAACAATCTATAACGAAGAAGTGATGCGACGTCAGGAATTTAAATATTCCTTTGACGGACACTTTCTAAACACTCTGTTTCCTGGCATCGATGATTTCCCGCCACGATTCGCAACTGAGGCGCCATCAATCTTTGATTCGGGTCTACCGAATCTATCGAAAAGCGGTTCGTTGTCAAGATGATTGCTGATGTCAAAGAACCATTTATTAATTATTTTCCTGTTTCTTTAGACTTGACTGAGCTCTCTAACCATCTTCCAGAGCTTGCACAAAAGATTCAGTTGCCCAATTTGAGTGCAATTATTGATTTCTTTTCTTCAAGGTAAAATTTGAAGTCTTTGATTGATTAGAGATTGATGTTGTTTGTTATTTTAGGAGTACACACAGCAATCAAGGAGCATCATCATCGCAAGAAGAAATTGTTAATCCATCCAACAAGAAGCTGCTTAATGTGTTTGCACAAATTAAGGATTATGAAAAGTATGAATAAACAATTTTCGTGCGTTTTCCTTTGATCTAATTTGATCTAATGAAATATTATTTTTTTAAGGGGTTTCGAATCAGAGACAGACACAGAAGAGTATGAGAAAATTGGCCAGACATCGATTGACAAACAAAAAACGATTCCGATTGAACGTCAAAGTATGTGTGTTGGCACGGACGTTGCATTTTGTGATATGGGAACAAGCATGGAAATTGTTCAATTGCGTGATGCTGAAATGCTGACTGAAGACAACATGGGTACTGGACTTGAAGTGAATCGTTTGAAGCAATTGCTTGTCTTGATGTACCATGCATCACAAGAATCCATTACACTTTTGCGTCAACAAATTGGGTCAATTAAAGCCGATGCAGCTGGTGAAAAACAGTCACTTCAAGCTGAGCTTGACAAATTGATGAAATCATGGGATGAGATGAAAGTTGGTATGAAAGAGCATGAGCGCGAAATGGTTCAGCGATTAACGGTTGATCATGAGCTCGAAATGAATGATCTCAGGAAGAGTTTATTTGTGAAGGATGATGAAATTAATAGTTTGAAAAACGAAAAAACGCAACTAGAAACGATTGCAAATGAACGTGTAAAGAAATATGATGCTGAAAAGTGTCAATGGGAAAAGAGGGTCCAGGTTTTGGAACAGAGGATACAAGAGTTAGAAAAGAAAATCACCCAATCGAGCGCGGAACGTGACGCAGCTGTTAAGGACGTTAAAGAAAGATTGTTGAATGATCATCGTAATGAAATTGAATCACTTCGATGCAAGTTTAAGCTGATGACTTCAATGGAACGGTCGCCATCGGACACAAGTCTGGAGAAAATTGAGCGACCGGATATCATTGACATTGCATCACACGAAGCAATCATTAACCAAATGAAAGAAAACTTTGAAATGGAAAAAGAACAAGCTATCAAAAATGCAATTGAAAAGGAACGTTCTTCAAATAAGTTGGCAGCGTCTGTTAGCGGCAAACTGACAACTCCCAGCTCACCCGGCGGAAGTAAGTCACCAAATAGTCAAGATATCTTTAGAAGAATTCTTGAAGAGAAGGATCGTCAATTAGATCAGATGCGCGAACGCGAGCAATTTCTAATGAAGGAAACGATGCGCTTGAAAGAAACAATTCAATCGCTGACAGACATTGAGCTTAATGAAAGTCAAGTGTCACTTTTCAAGGAAAAACTTGAAACCATTCAAATTGAAAAAAAGAGATTGGAAAAAGATCTTGAGAAAGAAAAGACGAAGCGCGCAAAACTTAGCGCATTAGTTCAAAATGGCGGTGTCACAATCAATTCATGCTCAAAAGATGATGTCGTCCTTATTGTTTGGAATAGCGCACACGAGCAGTATACAATAGTTCAAGACTCATCGATTCTCTACTTCCTGCATGCTGAAAGCTACAGTGACCTTAAATTGGTGTCAGTGCCGCCAAACACATGTCCAAAAGTAAACTTTTGCATCGGAAAGGTCACAGATAAGGAATACTGTCACGCAAAGAAAGATGAAAATCGCTACAAAGTCGGAAAAGGCACAAAGTTCTATCGGGTTAAAGTTCGTTCGCGATCACCGATTTCACGTGACATGGAGCGAAGCATGAATTTGGATAAGAAACGTTCACGGAAATCAACAGGTGATTTTGTTAGAAGTTATTAAAACAACACAATTCTATTTAAAATTCCATCACAATTTTCAGATTCTCAAAGTGAAAGTTCATCAAAATCCTGCAAAATTGAGCGCCAACCAAGCAATTTGATTGATTCATTTGCTCAAACTGAAATTCACAATTTAGTTCTGCTAGAAGCGGCGACTGGTGGTGGCATATCGAGCAGTGACATGGTTGATTCGGGCGTTGATTCACAGCACAAAGGCGATTCACAATTCCTAAAGGAACGAAACATTTCATTGACTGAAGATGACGAAGCGCTGTCTTTTAGTGAATATAAATATCGTGAAGAAGACGAAATCGATGGTCAAAAGGCAGTTGCTGCTGATGACGATAAAAAGGATGATCAGGATGAAGTGAGTTATTGGTGTCGCATAGATAATTCATAATTAAGAAAAATCATACTCCACAAAAATTTGTTTTCTGGTATTTTTGGTGAACTGTGCTTGCAATTTCCTTTTCTAATGTTCCCTCAGTCCTATTGCAAATCTCCCTGTCATACTCACATTTAATAATGAAGCTTTTAAGAATCAATTTGATCAACTCATCACACTTCACCTATACTTAGGCGTCCATCATGAATGAAACAACCACAATTGAAGGCGATATGGCGTCGCTTGATGATTCCGATGAATATCGTTCACTTGAAGGCAAAGACGAAGATACGGAGCTTTAGTTGTTAGAGTAGAAAGATCATTTCGAAAATATTTTATGGATAAACATGGCATGTAGATTCTTCTCTAATGATGGACCATGTCCTTAAAATTGCGTAAATGTTTCTTGTCAGCTAATCATCTATCCTTGATGTTCTACAGTAACCTAACAAAAAAAAAAAGAAAAAAGAAAAATATTTTCCTATAAGAATTACTTTTTTAATGTACCAACACAATCCAAACATTGTTTCTGACAATTTCTACCACAAATTGACAGCCATGCAACTTTTTCTCATCCAAAACGAAAATTTACCTTTTGTCATTTTTATTTTTCACAAATCCTCTGACTGAAGCGAATAAAAAAAAGAAGCAAAATTTTCATTACCGTGATTGAAAAAGTTGCAAATTTTGCAAATTACTTTTACGAATCAATTATCTAAGACGTTATTTTTAAAGAAAAATCTTTAGAATAGATGAAAAAATGCTGTTTTAATAACACACAAAATTGCAGCCTCCCACATTCACACACACATACACATCCGCCAGTTTCCCATTTTAATGTCCTTCTATATTGTGATCAATCATCATTCTTTGCTTAGGTTCACTATGTTCTTTATCTTCTTCTTCTTCTTTGTGTTTAATTAACAAAAAAAAAACATTAATGGGAAAAAACCGCAAAAAATGTGGAGCAAAAGAAGAAAAACAAAAACTTTTTTGTTTTTTGTTTTTTTTTTTTTTTTTTTTTTTTTTTTTGTATAATCACAAATTTCTCTTTTTTTTACATTATTCCACTATCTGTATATTTGCAGCCTAAAAACTTTAGCATTGGGTTGTTCACTCTGATTCAGCCCCTTTTTTCGGCATCGCAATTTTGAAGCGTCGACGTTCTTTCTTTGTTACTGTAAAATAAGTTTCTATTGATTGTTTATTGTTTATGCAAGACACATTACAAAATTTGATGTCTTTTAAAAATGATTGTGGACGAAGAAAAACCAAAATTTCAATTAAATAATTGCATGAAATTTAAAAAAAAAAGAAAACAAAACAAATAAATTTCTAAAAAATATATCATACAATGGCTTTAGAGATTTTTCTTCTTTTAACAATAACTAAGCTTTTCTTGTGTCACTGGCTGTAGAAAGGACACTGATTTTGCAATTTATCAGCATGTGCCTAATGAATGAATTGCGCTTTTTTGAAGCGCCGAGAGAGAAAAATAAATTTTTGTTACGAAACTTTCTAAAGCTTTCCTTTTGCAAAATAAAAAGCTTTTATTTGGACATTATTTTTTGGGAGCTTTTCGAGGTAATAAAAAAAAATTATTGACTTACATTGTTGTAACAAGATTTGTAAATATTTTAAGTAGAAAAACCGTCACAAAATCCTGAAAAAAATAAAGAAAAAATGGTGAAAATAAAATATTAATTCTACGTCGCTGAGCCACCTTTTCCATTGCTGCAAATAATTAGCAATTAAGAAATATAATTGTGCAATAATTGCACCACTCACAATGATTGAAAAAAAAAAAAATTAATTAGTAGATGTGTCAGCTAACTAATTCTAGAGAAGTGGCATCACTGATTAAGTTCCTCCCATAACTAAAATGGGTAATTATGTAAATATACAAATCTCCAGTAATTAATTTACCATACACACACACACAATCCATTTGAGGAGAAAAATCTGTATAATAAATTGCAACAAATGAAAATGGAAAAATAAAAATTAAAAAAAAAAGTCTAAATTTTAATTAACGACACGATTTTTATTTATTTTCTTAATTGCGAAACATTTAAATTCATTAATTGTTGGTAATGTGGAAGTGATACTTTTCCATCGCCCGATTAACATCATTCATTGTCTTGGTGGCAAAATGCACTGGATAAGAAGAATCGGTTGACGAATAATAACTTGATTGCTGGATCGCACAATTTGAGTCACGTTTGCTAAACAGCGAAGCCGCTTGATGATAGCTTTGATGGAACTGCGATTTTAATGATTGATTCTCATCAAATTTATGTTTTTTGTCGTTCTCCGAGATGCAATTGACACGAGACGCTTCCTGATTTAATTGAAATTGAGTATGATCGATGACATTTGTTGATGGCGCTTCTGATGTGAAATTCGAATTGTTATTAATTTCAGATGGTGGAAATTGATTATGAAGCGGTGGATATTTCATGTTTGTTTCTATTTGACCAGAGCTAAGATCGATATAGCTTTGACTGGAAGGTGTCATAATACTGCCAGTATTTGCATAGGGCATTGCTAGCTGATCAATTGAGTTGACGGCATTTGCATAAGTTGATGATTGCGATTCATTTTTGACAATCGGCTGATCGAGTTGAAAAATTTCTTCAGGCAAGAATTCATAGAGGTCATTTGAATGTAGTGCTTGAAAGCTCTCTGGATGCTGACCATCATTTGTTGTTATTGGATAAGGTTCATTTGGATATGGAGGAATAAAATTATAATTTTGCACAACATGTGGATGATGATTATTTTCATCGTAATACTGATGGTGGATCATTTGATCGGTGTGGTAATTTTGATAGTTTAAAAATTGATTTGCGGGCTGTGGATTTACGCAATAAATATCGCTGGGATAGCTGTAAAAATTTCCTGCATTTTCTGATGGAATAGCAGCCGCTGATGATGAATCTGTAACGGAAATATCGATTTGAATATCAAAACTCTACAAAAATTTGACTTCCGAAAATTGATTAAAATTAAGGAATTTTCTATTAGAGACACTGCAGTAAGTATTCATATATTTAAAGCTTGGCCTACCTTTTATCAGTGGTGGTGGTAAAACCTCACAATTCTTTTGTGTTCTCTTCATGTCGCGTTTCGTATCGCCAGCGAGAGTCATTAACTAATTAAAAATGTAAACAAAAATATGTAAGTCCAGTTAAATCGTTTTATTTAGCCATTTATCGTTACCTTGTTACCCACAGCAGCATCGCGAGCCAGTAAAATAGCTAATCCTTTAGACCTTCTACCCAGTCCAAGTGTCCGTCGCGATTCAGAACTTTTTGGTTCAGGTTTGGGATGATCATGGACGCCTTTAGCTTGAAAGAAGATACCGAATTTTGTGTGACGCCAGAAATGCGTAACAGGATATCCACAATGTCCACGGCATGGAAGAACTTCTAGTCGTCCACCAGAACAGCTACGATTAGGACATTGCTTGCCTTGTTGTTTCCTTCTTGCTTTGTCACATATCGCTGGTCTTAAATTAATTGTAGATCCATTTGGTAAAGTACACCCGATGGAGCAAACGAGAACTCCCAAACAACTTTTCTTTAAGATGTTCACATTATGATTATTTGTATTCCTCATTGCCCATCCCGATATGTGTTTCTTTGCGTCCTCATGATTTGGATTATAAATATAGCGGCAATGTCCATCAGCCCACTCTTGAAATTCATCTAGTTCTGATTCACTGACTGCTGGAACATTCGTATCATTAATATCCCAATCGGGCGTGTGAGACTTTTGAATGTGAAAATTTGTCGGTAACATGGACATTGATGGCTTCATTAATATTAATTTGGATGCGAAGCGCTGATTGTGGCTATAAGAAATCAGAGTAAAAATAGCAATTAAATCATTTGAATGGACTGTACAAGATCCACATTTCTAAACGGCCTCAGCAATCTCACGAATTAATCAATTTCAATGTGAAACATTCACCACGTGAGACAAGAAGTGATTGGAGACCGCGACATGTTCATCACTCAATTCATCATCGCGCGTTCCATAAATTGAGACGCATTTCACATCATTAAGTGCGCCAACGCTTAATTGAGTTGATGTGAGAACATAAAAATTGATTTCGTTTTTCAAAAAGTGCCCATAAATCAAAAAAAAAAATGTTCGTTCGTCCAGTCCGCGTCGTCACCCACTGATCCAGAAATAATATTTTTTCTTGTTGATTGAATTCAATTAATTTTGTCTGATGCCTCTTTTAAACGTACAAATTAGTTAGAGCACGATCGCCTTGGCGCCAGCATGTCTGGAATGTTTTTTTTTTCTCCTCTCTGCATCTTCATTCCGATTCATCTTCACCGATGTACCGCTCGCGTTTTAAGTAAATCACCAAAAGATTAATGATTGCACAAACAATCAGCAAAAAAAAATCGTGATGGACACGAGCGTTTGTATTCACGCGGGTTCATTGAAATGTTGGAAATGCGAAATATTTTCATTCCTCGGATGGGTCACAAAAAAATAAGAAATCGAAATTCAATCAATTTGATACATTCGAGAGACAAAGACCACACGCATTCATCAGTCCATCTGTCGCTGAAGAATGATCGTAATAAAAAGGGGGCCAATAAGTTTCACAAAGTTATTATCACACACCAATTTTTATTTTCGAGATTCTCGAGTTTTTTTTTTTGTTCCGCATGTGGCCGCACATTCAATGAGCATTGAAAACAAATAAAAGAGTGAGAAAAAAAAAATATTGATCGCAATAAAATGTTTCATTTTTATTGCTTTGACCCTTTTGATGGTTTTTTTTTTCTTTCTGGTACGAACAACAACAAACGACACTACAGAGAATGCGATTTTCTGATGCCCAGACAATGCGTCGATTCTTGTAAATTCAGTGTTTTTATTCCCTTCGTCAGACAGAAAAAAAAATAAACAGAATTCCACCAGATGGATATCAATGTTCACGACTCATGCGGTTCTTAGTTGCACAATGGCATTTGAGTAGAACAAAAATATGTTTCAATTTAATAGAAAGAAGGGAAAAAAGCAATTTCGAATTATTGAATGCCTTCAGGTAAAGATCGACTTGAAGATGCCCCCGCAACGCGAGAACACCTGATGACTCAATTCAATTGTTGATGTCTTGTTAATTTTTAATAGGGAATCCCTTTTTTTCTATTTTCTTAATTTATTGGGCACTTCTGAGAACTTCCAACTTTGACTTACTAAATGACCATTATCGGATGAAATATTCCTTTTTTTGGTGGTTGGTAATCCTTTTGTTGGTTAATTATTTGTTTCCATTTTTCGTGGGTTTCACTTAATTTTCTATTCACAACTTTTGATTTCTCTTATCAGACTCAGCTATCAAATGTTAAGTACTTTAATTCAGTTTTTGACAAAATTATTATCAATTTCACATTTCACTGCGGGTGGCTGACACTTGCTCGTCTTAAGGGAAGTTTAAAAGGAAACTTGTTTGTCGCGCAACGGTTATGATGGTACTAAATCCATCTTACTACCAGCGAGCCCTGATCCAAACAACCGCAGCAAGCAATAGTGCTCCGAATCCAACCAACATTTCTATCTGCGATATAACAAATTATGCGTGTATTGTTTTAGAGCAGCGACCGGTTTGGTTTTCTTCGTCTCTGGATCTATGTTGACTCCACCCACACTCGATGCGCGCTCTACGATTGGTTGGATAAATTATTTTCGGATTATGCTGGTTTACATTTGAAGCTCGTAAAAGTTTCCCTTTTGATGAACGTTGTTTAATTGCCTTTAATTGGACTGGGAAAATTGTTTTCCGTTTTTTCCCTTCAGAAATTTGAATTCTTGTTTGCATTCATTGCGACGAATTGAACCCTTCAGAAAAACATATTTTAATTAATAGAGATGTGGGTCCTTTTTATGCCACTTTATTTGATATTTCTTTGTTACAATCAATTGAAATTGTAGAATAAGAAAGAAAAACTCTTCTAATGACCTTCAACTTGAAGACACTTAATGATTTATTTATTGAAATTTATTAACAATTTCAAAAAAGAAAAAAGAATACACGTGTGACGTAATTGATGAAAAGAACCCTTCAAAGAAATGTTTGTTCATCAAATGGAATTTTGTTCCACAATTAAGTGTCTCAACAACATTAATTCAGCTCTCAATGGAAATTTAATTTTCACTCTGGTGCTAAAACTGAGCTTGATAAAAAAAATTGTTGCGCAATGCGGGCACAGAGATTCGATTTTATTCAAATTTGATTAAAAGTTATTAATTTCATCAACAAGTTGAATTGATTCATAATCAGGAATAATTAAGATTGAAAGATATCAGCAGATCCTTTTTGTCAATTGCACAACAATAACGACAGAATTGGTCGGTATAATGATCATCTGCATAAAAACGGTTCATTGCTTTGGAACGTGGACAAATGTTGAAGGGATGCGGGTTAATTAAATTCATTTAACAATTCAGATAGAGAACAGACACAACAACCGTAAAGTTCAGGTGAAAATTATTTAAATTACACTGGATGTCGCACCATCATAATTCTGATCATGTTGCTTGAGCTATGTGACTGTGTTTATTCATGGAATTAACTGCTGCCAAATGATAAAAACTCATAAATTGTTTTATTCAATGTTCCATAATGATGAGCATTTACAGCCATTGCCATCGATGGCGGGTGCTTCTTTTGCGGCACGCGCAGCTTGGCCGTTTAACGGTTCTCACTTTTTCTTTATTTTCAGATTGTGTCCCTCGAAAAAAATGTCTTTCCATTCATCACAAACGACACCAACTGGTATCAGTTCTGTGTCGCTTCGATATCTTCAGCGATTGGAGACTATTCAAAATACGGCAATGCCGGAAACTATTTTGGCTGGTCAAACGGTCGACACGAATGCGCCGGAACTATTTCCGGAGTTTACATTTCGCTCAGATACCCACCAAACTAATCGATTTATATCATCAGGTATCGCATATGAAACCACTTCTAGACAATCACAACATAAATCTTCCATTACGAAAGACCAACAAGCAAACGATTCTGATTCAATTGATGAACATCATCCAGGACCATTAACGCGAGCCATCTTCACGACTCCTTCAAGAAAGCGAAGTCATATGGCAGAAAGTATCTTTGATGCACATGGGACTTCATCATCATTTTGTACGTCTTCCAGGCCAAAGGTACCATCAATTGATAGCATCGTTACTGGCGCGTTATTCAATGATGATTCAGTTAAGTCCGATTTCATTTTTAAAGCTCCAAAAGTTCCAGAATCATTGTCTTCAGATAGAGAAGCTAGTCCACTGAAATCGAGATTAATCGAAGAAAATTCTAGCATTAATTTTCCTCAAACATTAGCAGATGATAATTTCACGACTGTCAATGATAATGAAAACATGGAAACGTTGAGAGAAGTTCAACAAGATATGGAAGAAAATGATATGATTGAGCCGGTAGAATCTGCAGAAGATCTTCTGAATTCCATTCTCAATGCTTCAGTAGGGCTAGAACGATGTAGAAATCAACAGCTCGAGAAAACAATAATGAATGAGGGCAAGCTAAATATGAGCACATTGTATTGCAAGCGATATGCTGCTGATGCATATCGCAATGTTCTTAAAGACTATTACACGCCGATCCGATTTGATGATTGGAACAATATTGTTGAAGAAATGATTGAAAATCAACTCATGGAACCGAATTTGGATTATATTCCAATTACTACCGAGGGAGAACCATATAAAACTGTCATGATAGGAGATCCCGACCAAGAAATTGTATGCGAAAATAGATTTGATTGTGGTGACATTCTTGAGAGTGTGGAAGAGATTGAAGAATCATTTGATGGAACGAGAAAATTGATAACGTCAACGCCCAATGAAAATCCAAATAATACTCGCAAAAGCATAAGTTCAAGTCCATTGCGTGCTGTTTCTGGCAGCGATAAAACTGATGAAGTCCGAGGGAGCTACAGAAACTTTATTGAACGACTTGCCAGAGGTGATGATGGAACAAATGATTCACATCCACCATTAATGTTACCAAATGGACATGATCAACAAACATCAAATGTTCAGCTATTGACTGAAGATCAGCGAAATTCTCCTAGCGAATACGATTTTTTATGCTTCAATTTGGATGAAATTGCTACTGGATATCAAATGAGTCCTGAAATGGAAGCAGTTCTAAAATCGCAAGATCCTGTCCATGCTCTTCAAGTGCCATCACAAGCAAATCCAATGTAAGTTCCTGTTAACAATATTTTATAAGCGTTTCCGATATAATTAAGTTTTTGCAGCATCATCGAAGCCCGAAAGAAAGCTTTTATGGACAATATTGAGAAGATTGTTTATGGATTTCTGGAATCATTAGCAAATCAAAAGCCATTGGCTCTGAAGATCAAAACTGTCAAGGGCTGGAATGATTGTAAAGTAAGCAATGGCGTCTTGTCCCAAAAGGAAACTGTTTTGAAAATGAAAACTGTCAGTTTCGTCAATAAGGGAAGTGAAAAATATTTTACAGTTTTGGTTCATTTGCTGTGTGAAATCTATAAATTGCTTGAACGCAATACAACCTGCACTAAACGTGAACTTTACTATCGCAATGTTGAATTGCTTAACAATCAAGAAGTTGTGAACAAAGCTATCGATCAGATTTGTATCATTTTAAATGTTTTGCCATGGGAACTTGGAATTCTTTCATCATCGAAAGGACTGATTGCTGGTAAATTAATGATTGAGATGGATAATGAAACAATCGATTGCTCAACAATTTCTTCTGTTCCGGCAAATCCATCACAAATACAGCAACTCGTTTCGAATGCCGAATATATCCTGATTGTTGAGAAGGATACAGTATTTCAGCGCCTGGTTAATGATCCACTTTTTGCAAAGGTCCTTGAAAAAACTGTTATCATGACTGCGAAAGGATACCCAGACATCAATACACGATTGCTTTTAAAGAAAATTTCTGTTGACCTTCAAATACCAATTTATATTCTCGTCGATGCCGATCCGCATGGCGTGGATATCATGTGCACATACAAATATGGATCATTACACCTGGTTCATCTATCAGAGCAGCTTGCTGTTCCAAAAATTGAATGGATTGGAATACATCCATCAGACATTGATGCGCTGGACGTTACCCATGTGAATCTGACACCTGGTGATCTTAAAATGGTCGACGAAATGTTGGAACGTCCCTATGTTGATGCTATACTGCGCCGCGAATTGAATAACTTTAAAACACGACAATTAAAAGCTGAAATTGAAAGCATTTATCACTTTTCCATCAATTATCTCATTGATGATTATATTCCGAGAAAAATTCGTGCCATTGCTACGCCGATAATGCAATTGTCGCAAGAAAATCACCTTCTTGATGATTAAGCAAATATTGAATTTCATGAAATATTTTGCTTTCTCTTCCTATATCGCAAAATTTCTCAAGATTTTAAAATGAGAATAAAGAATTTTCTCTGAGTTTATGAATTACATAAAGGAACAAAAAAGGATTAAATATTTTCAATATAAAGAAATCTTCTCAGATCACGTAAAGAATAATGAAAAGAACTTGAAATTTTGGACCACCGAAAATCTTGAGACTTCTTTATTGATATTAATTTCATGAACACGTGTTTGTAAAATATTAAATGAAAATTGATGATTTTTGAATAAATATCATGAGGAATAATTATTTTCATCGCTTTGACCTTCGACAGGCGTGAGAGGATCCTTTAAAAAAGTTTGAAGTCCTCGAAAATAATCGGGACGAGGGTGAAAAATGATTCATGGAAGTTGAACATTAGCAGCAATTATTGAATCGTTTTGCAACCCTCGACAATGTTTTGTTTCCGGTTGTTTTCTATGCTGTAGACAGTAGAGCAATAAATCATAATTGTCTGTAGAAATGTAAAATGATTCAAGCGTACTGCATAACCTAAATTTATTTCTGCTCTGCAAAATTTGATAAGAGAATAATGTCAAAACCAGCAAAACATTTGAAATTTAAAACAAAAGCAAATCATTTTCATATTCACATGCGAACACAGAAATGTTCACATGAATGTTCATTATCAGTTGTTAAAATCATCAAATGAAATATTTTGAGGTTATGATTTTTCCATTTAAAATTTCATCCAATTAAGGTTTCTGTTTGGTTTTGAAGTTCTTATCAGTTTTGGTTTAAAAATCTTTAGTCAAATCCACAGGAATCTGTCTCTGACTAGTTTTTGTGTTTGATGCACTTTTTTGTTTTCTATTGTTTGGGAAAATTTCTATACGAATGAATTTCAGAGGGGTCGATTACAACAACAATATAATGGAATTGTTATTTAATTTTTTTTTTGAGGTTCTTGCAATTGCCCACTTCATGAAAAAAAAACTATTTTATTGTTCATCAATGATCGATCTTTAGATTCCGATTGTTGAGAATCATTGGCTAAGTTGAAATTCGATGAGCCGATTCCCGAACTTATGTAACGAATTTTATAAATTTGCAGATAATAAGTAACGGCTCATTGATTCACAATACGTAAAATTCATTTGTTCTTCCGATTTAGATTTGTACGAGTTTAGTAAAATGTTGCTATATTTAAAATATTTTGGATAGAAAGCTTCTCCTATCGATATGTATAAAATTACTGAAATAAAAGCTTATGAAACGTTTAAACATTGTTGAAAGGGAAATAAAAGTTTCAGCTCCACCCACACAAAATGTTGTTGATGAGAATTTTCATGGAAAATTGCTTTCCATTGGTCGGATAAATTTTGAAACTTTTCTATGATTTTTGTTTCATGGTGACGAAAATTTATCAAAAGATATTTTAATTAATCGAGATATGGGTCCCTTTTATGGTTTCGATGCCACTCTTTTTGCTATTTCTTTGTTACAATCAATTGAAATTGTAGAATAAGAAAGATAAACTCTTCTAATGACCTTCAACTTGAAGCCACTTAATGATTTATTTATTGAAATTTATTAACAATTTAAAAAAAAGAAAAAAGAATACACGTGTGACGTAATTGATGAAAAGAACCCTTCAAAGAAATGTTTGTTCATCAAATGGAATTTTGTTCCACAATTAAGTGTCTCAACAACATTAATTCAGCTCTCAATGGAAATTTAATTTTCACTCTGGTGCTAAAACTGAGCTTGATAAAAAAAATTGTTGCGCAATGCGGGCACAGAGATTCGATTTTATTCAAATTTGATTAAAAGTTATTAATTTCATCAACAAGTTGAATTGATTCATAATCAGGAATAATTAAGATTGAAAGATATCAGCAGATCCTTTTTGTCAATTGCACAACAATAACGACAGAATTGGTCGGTATAATGATCATCTGCATAAAAACGGTTCATTGCTTTGGAACGTGGACAAATGTTGAAGGGATGCGGGGTCGTTAATTTTATTCAACAATTCGGATATGCAAGAAAGACACAACAATCGTAAAGTTCAGGTGAAAATTATTTAAATTACATTGGATGTCACCATCATAGTTTGACGAAAGAAATTTCTGAAAAATAAAAATAAATAAAATTTCAATACGAATTTCATCAGAAATATTTCAACAATAAAAGTGAGTGTGAAACACCTTTTTTAAACATTTCAATAATTTATTTGATGTTGGATTATCACGCGATGGACATCGTGAGAATTTGTAAAAAAAAGGATCGTCGTAGACTCATTTAAGTCATTTATTAAATTTATTGGCTCATCAACCAACATCGATAACTAATCGGAACTGGAAGTTAATTTTTTCCCACAATCAAATCGAATGATGCCGTCGGGAGAATTTAATTTCAAAACCCGCATTAATGGATCAAACAACAACAAAAATAATTTTTTGCTCGCTCAGATTCTGACACAAATATTTAGTTCGAATAAGAATTGAAAACGAAAAACAAAAAATTTGTTATCCGCGATTCGCCAGGTGCTAAATTTTTTAACAGTTTATGGTTGTATGAACGGCGACGACGATTCCCGTTGTGTGACTTATCAAGATTCAAGAAATATTTTTCAATAATTTCCAACTGGACTCAATTGATGGACCTACACCAACATTTCTTCCATTGAACTGAAACAATTTGTCGTCTGCCTTTATTGAGTTGTGAGCATCTTATGAATATGCCCAGACATGACCCGATATCTGATGTTGAGAATTCCAGTGAATCGATCCACAGAGAAATTTTTATAGAAAATTTGTTTGAAATTTGAAAAATTTGAACTTTGTGCATCGCTCGATGTGAGCCCGACAATGATTCCAATCAGACTTCCAACATTTGTCTCAACAATGAACTTTGACTTAAGAAAATAAAACAAAAGAAGGAATAAAAGAAATATCTCAATCCAGTATAACAACAATTCAATTATTTTTTTTTATTTAATTCTAAAAATTTGTTGAAGTTTCAGAAAAATATTTTGAAAGAAATTAATTTTTCATTATGTCATTGTTTGAAATTATGTTCAGAATCATAAATTAGGAACTAAACATATTCTGTAAAATTTAGTGTAATCGGCGAAAAATCTTCAAACATTTGAATGGCTTTAGTACTGGTGACAAGAGTCGATAGAAACAGCGAAATTTGTTCAGACTTAAATTGCATGTTTTATCGTCTCACTTGAGACATAAATTCTTAAAAAACGTTGCATTTAACAGTGTAAACAAATGCAAGAATCGAATTAGAACTAAACTGTTTTTGTGGGCACACTTTTGATGTTTAATTAAAGAATTTAAAAGTTCACAAATGCGATTGCGATTGAAATTTGATTACGACAGCAACTGTGAGCCTGAGTATGGATCAAATTTCACTTCAGTTGTTTGCGCAACTCGTGTTTTATGTTTACTAAATTCCTTGTTTGTTCCATCATTACCATCGATTGATGTTCCTTTTGTTAATTCGTTTAACAAACAGAAATTGTCATGGAACATGAATCCGTTGAAAGGGATTGAACAATATGAAAACCAGGCATACAAAACAAAAAATTGCAGACAAACCTAGAATGTTCTTTTGTGATAATGAACCCATCTGATGATGTTTAAATTGAGAATTTTTTTTTGAAATATACGTTCGAAAAATATACGAAACTTGATAGACTGCTAACGAATGACTAAGTAGAAGGACCATGAACTTTCAAATCCTCCGCTAATTTCTACTTTACCGACATTTGTCCTTCAGGATTGAAAACTTTAATAAATGATCAAATCTAGTAACTAGACAAAGATTTGTTCCTTTGCGTAACATCAAATTGACTTCTGGTTTTATTAAATTTACCAATAAAATAATCAAATGAATTCAACATTTCAACCCTACTGAATATTAAATAAGTACATATACATCTGTCGGATCCATTGAATTTCCCGGAAAAAATGCAATAAATAATGAATGAAAAATGCAAATTTGATGTATCATCATCATGTTGATCACGAAATTCTAGTTTTGATGCCAAAAATTTAAATGCCTTCAGTGTAGAGGGCACGAGTCGATGCCATATGGTTGGACGATGGGTGCATTTTAGATCGTCACACTTTGATGATTCAACAATTGTTAGAACATCAACTTGATCGTGTGTAAACCATAAAACAATTAAAGTCTTCAGTATGGAAACGATTGAGTGATCCATTTTGACACAGAAGACATTTAAAGATGCTTTTGGGTGGGCAAATATTTAATGTTCTTCTTTGAAATTTCTTTCTTTGTTCCCATAATCTGTTTGTTTTAATTAAAAGATTTTCGAATTCACAAATTCGTTTTTGATAGAAATTTTATGGGAGCAGCGACAGTGAGCCTTGAAATGGATCAAATTACATTACAATTGTTTGCACAACTCGTGTTTACTGAATTCCTTATTTGTTCCATCATTACCATCAATTGATGTTCTTTTTGTGAGTTCATTTAACAAACAGAAATTGACACAAAACACGAAATTCATAGAGAGGGAAGGAACAATGAAACAAGATATAGACTGACAGACAAACAAACATCGATGATCCTTTTTTGTCTGTGGAACTCATCTGATGATGTTTAAATTGAAGTTAAGAGGATTATTTTGATCATCATCAAACACGCAAAAAATCGGCTTTTTAAACACCTTTTAATTCATAGTTTGCACCCCAATTGCTGAACTTCTTATCAATAAAGAAAAATCTCTTTCATTTCATAACAAACTTGCAATTATTTTAATGGTTTTCTTAAAGATTTTTATCAGGATCCTTTCAAAAAATCACAGTTGGAAGCAAAAATTATGAAAAATTCAAGTGTGAGATTTGCGTGAGAAATTTAAATTGTTTAACGAATTTTCCACAAAAAAAAGCATCAATCAAACGAATGAAATATCAATTTTCATGATTTTTCCCATAAGAATTTTCTGCTGGTAGTCCTGCGAAGCTTAAATGAATCGATTGATTTATTTTTACTGATGCTCAAATGTCAATTAATGATTTTCTGAGGATTACTTTAACAACAATTCTAATTTCATTTTAATCCATACAATCAAATTAAAGGCAATAATTATGTTGCTGAAACGATTTTATTGACCACAATCGATGTTTGATCTGGACATTGAAATAGTTGTACAAACGTCAGCAGGAATTTCGAGATAAAGGAAAATTAATGTTTGATTGTGCAATTTCATTTGATTTTTGTTTATTTTCTTAAAGACGTTTCATTGGAAGAAAAAGAAAAATCTACAAACATGAAGCAGATGTTCCACACAAAAGTGGTTTCAATAAGTGTGAACACAATTTAACGGGACAAATATGCAATTTTGAACATACTGGAAATTAATTTAGTGTCCATCAAGTTGTTTATTTGGTCAGTGGCAAAAGCGGTGAAGTAAGTAAAGAGCAATTTATTCAATTCACGGACATAACATTTCATCCCTCAAATTAAGCTACTACCAGATGGTTCTTAAATTGACTTTTATCAATTTCATTTTAATAAATTTATGAGTCGAGTTTGGTGTTGATAGAGAATTTGTAGTTTTTTTATTGTTTCTATTTCTCTTTATTTTGCATCAACATTGCACAAACGCAGCATGAACATAAAATTTTATGATTTCATCGCAATGTGCATAAATTATGAGTCTATTGTTGGACAACCGATGTGAGTATAAAGCAGATGAACTTCAACAATCCAAATTCGATCGTAAAATAGTTTTGCGGTTAAAGAAAGTTTTATTTCACGGAATTTTCTTTCAGTCCCCTAAAGTTGGTCCCTAACTAACTAATCACTATAAATTCCTTAAATCATAAACTTGTGCTATCAATTTCATCGATTACAAATTCATTTGTTAAATGATCAATTTGCATTTCGACTTTTATCAAATTATGCAAATCAGTTTTGTAATTTATTATCTAAACAAAATTAAAATTGTTTGCTGTCGCTGTCGAGTGTTTGAATACTTTCATTGTAAAATTGCATATAATGGGAATATCAAAAATAATAATGATGAATGAATGGAACATGAAACAGATTGAAAACCTTTTTTTAAAAGCTGTTAATTTTTGTAATAAATTTTAAGAGGGTTTGACAGTTTTTATTTAATTCGAGTGAGAATTGGAAATTGACGTTTCGCTACAATTCACAAACAACAACAATTGACAAATATCGAGAGGGTTCAAGTAATGATGATGAACTCAAATGAAACCTCATGAACCCATTCAAATAACATCATCAAAAAATGTATCCTTGATTTCATTTTGCTCTACAAAAAACCAATAATCTGACATTTGATGATTTGCAAAAATATTATGTTGGTCAAAATAGTTAAATGGATTAAGTTAAACTACTCTATAACAACTTATAAAACAATTTAATGTTCAATCAAGGCAATAAATTATTTAACGGTTTCAAGAATATTTTGTTTGAAGAATTTTATTTCATGTCTTCCAATTATCAGTTCATTAAAGTGAAACTTTACATACTTTTTATCGATCCGTGACATAACCATCAATTATTTTTCATGTCCATCATCATCGTTCGTAAAACAAACAACTTAAGAAGTACAGAATGATAAAGACATTAAAGAAGGTGCAAAAATTCTTTCGGCCATGTGTTGATTTAATGATTTTTATGAATTGCTTTTGCATCACCAGGTGAAACGAAATTCAAAAGTAAAGTAAATATAGGTGAACGGGACTTTTAATGTTGGAGACACAACTGTGCAATTTACATCTGCAATCAACAACATTAAAGAACCAGAAGTTTGTTTTTCGACTTTACATTAATTAATGCAAATTAACTGACAATGAATTTTATGGAAGTGTCAAATGTATGCTGGAAATATATGTCCAATAAATAACTTATCCAATGACCCTTGACCACCTTTCAGATGTTCATCTATTGCAGGACATTTATAATTTACTTCATTAGTGAAACGAAATGACAAAATCGACCATGAAAATATTTTGCATATAACAAAAATCACAACAATTCTTAATCAAATTATTGACAATGGAAGCAATTTAAGGACCCTTGACAAGGATCATCAATTCTTCCTTATTTGATGATTTTCCTTTTATGTTATTTCTTACCTGATGCTTTCTTCAAGTGATTTCAGGCAGGTTGAACAAGTTTTTGGAAGGCACGAGCTGTAAAAGCAGTTTAAGTTACCAATGTGGTGGCAGACCAATTAAAGGGTTCCATGTCAGTGGTTTTGAATTTTTTTCTTGATAAAATTGTTAGCGAAGCTTTTGCGGTTTTTAAAATTTGAAGCTTGAAAATTAACTTGTAATGAAAGTTCAACTTATGTAAAGGTGTTTTGTGGTGACTTCATGTGAAGTACATCTGCTGTATTTTAATTTATATCAAATGAGATTTCAATTGACTTTCCTTTCTTTCAAATGGGATGAGACAGAATGATTTGATTACATGCAAAAAATAGCAAACAAATAAATCTGAAGAGGGTTCGAAAGCAACAACAATCGATTAATATCACCAACAATGAAACCATAATGCAATTTTTTCAGAAAAAAAGGCAAATCGACATCAGATCACATCACTAAACAGATGTTTTTATCTAACGATGTTTAACTTCAGCGACTTGAAAATATGTTTATATTGTAATGTAATTTGATATTTAGATTTGTAATTCGATTAATCATTTTTTGATTATGCAAATTTTGTTTTGACCTTTGTCGGGCGTGAGAAGGTCCTTCAAAGTAGCTTCAAATCCTTGAATTTTTTTTTTTAATTTTTATTGAGGGTGAAAAATGATGCAAAATTGTTCACAGCATTAAGAGCAATTAACGTATCATTTTGCAGCCCTCAACGATATTTTGTTTCCGGATGTTTTGAGTGATAAATCAAAAGTTCTGCATAACAAAGATAGATAGACAGAGAGATAGGGTGTTTTTCAATACGATCGTGCATGCATTTTTGTTTTAATCATGTTGAAAATTACAAAGCATCATGAAGCGAAATATTTTGAGGTTAGGAAATTTGATTTTATGTCTCATCCAATTAAGGTTTCTGTTTGGTTTTCAAGTTCTTATCAGTTCTGTAAAAATGATCTTGAGTCAAATCCACAGGAATTTTGCTATAACTAGTTTTTGTATGTGATGCACTTTTTGAGTTATTTTTTTTTTTTTTGTTTCCTTTTGTTTGGGAAATTTTTCTGTACGAATGAAATTCAGAGGGGTCGATTACAATAAAGCAGCTATTGATAGAATGAAACTGTTATTTCCTTTTTTAAGGTTCTGCAAATGCCCACTTCAGAAAGGAAATTTTTTTTATTGTTCATCAATGATCGATCTTCAGATTCCGATTGTGGTTTCATGCTGAGTTGAAGAATCGTTTAAAGCTGATGAGCATGGAGCCGAATCCGAACTTGTGTGACGAATTTTACGAATTTGCAGCTAATAAGTAACGGCTCATTGATTCACAATTCACCGCAAAAAACATCCCTCCTTGCACATCAAATACATTTCATGCCTCTCGTGCTTTTGTGCAATTAGCAAATAAAAAGATTTATTGCCTTTATCGACTGTTAAAAATAGCAAATTTGAGGCTATAGCATTTAATTTCATGTACATTTCGAGGTTAGAAAATAATAATTTCGGGCATTTTTTATTTTTTGATAATTTTCCTTTTTTTATTTATGACTAGAAAAAATATATTTCAATAACATTTTTTTTTATTATATCGAAGGCAAGACAGACTTAAATTTACACAAAAAAAAAAAGCAAACACAAAAAGCAGTCTCAATTTTGGGAGCGTGAAAAACTCAAAAATAAAATAATAATTTAAAGAGTTTGATTTTAATTTTGTTGGAAGTTTAATTAACATCAAAATGCGCATTGCTCGTATTGTGGAACGAATGGTAAATTATTGTCTTCAACATAAAGTCCATAATTGATTGTGTTATTAGTTTTGTAATCACACTGGAAATTCTGCGACTCCACTGGACTCATAAAGTCCATTTTTGTGTAGTTCATTTGTGTCATTGAAGGATCGGGAACTGAAGATATTTCATAAATTGTTGCATCGTCCGTATAAAATTGTTTTCCCGCATAGCATTGATTATTGTTGAACTCCTGTGTTTGGAAATTGTAACCGTTGTCCATATATTGATAAGCATCATCAAACAAACTAACACTTGAACCACTCGTCAAACTCATTGTTTCGTCACGCTCAAAGCGATCCATGAGATTCACTGGATTGAGTTCATTTTTCACAACATAATTACGATCCAAATCGAGTACGGTTGACGGAGATTTTGAGTACATTTGCTCCATGCTGTTATTGAATTGTTTGATCGGTTGGTCCAACTGGAAGATTTCTTCGGCATTAATGAATTCATTGGAATTGAAATTGGGCGAATACTGTTGCGAGGATTGATAGTCTTGATATACAACTTGTGGTTGATAGTTTGATGAGAAATTTGAATGATTAATGTTTGGTATGTCTTGTTGTTGAACGTTCATTTGATTTTGATTTATATCCACTTTGTTTTGAAGTGTTTTAAGCTGTTTCAATTAAAAATAAATTTATTAATTAATGAAACTAAGAAACTCTTTTTGTAACAAACCTTCTTATTGAGAGCTGCATCTCTTGTCAACATTAAAGCAAGATTTTTCCGCTTTCCTAATCCAAGATATCGTCTCGTCTCACGGCAATTTTTTGCTTCAGGTTTTGGATGATCATGGACGCCTTTCGCTTGAAAGAATATTCCAAATTTTGTATGTCTCCAAAAGTGCGTAACAGGATATCCACAATGTCCACGACAAGGACGAATATCAAGACGGCCCGAACAATTACGATTAGGACATTGCTTGCCTTGTTGCTTTCGTCTTGCTTTGTCACATATCGCTGGTCTTAAATTAATTGTAGATCCATTTGGCAAAGTGCATCCAGCAGAACAAACGAGAACTCCCAAACAACTTTTCTTTAAGATATTCACATTATGATTATTTGTATTCCTCATTGCCCATCCTGACGAATGCTTTTTAGCATCTTCACTATTCGGATGGAAGATATAGCGGCAATGTCCATCAGCCCAATCGTGAAATTTATCCAATTCTGATTCACTAACAGCCGGCACAATGCTGTCATTTATATCCCACTCACGTAACATCTTTATGCTTTTATTTATGTTTATTCCAGTGAAAGAAAGAACGTCTGCACTACACAAGAGCCCGAGCTCGACTGATGAAATGTTTTACACTTTTTTTCCTTGCAATTCAACTGGTAAAACATAACAAAGAATTATTGAACACAAATACATTTACACTTTATGCTCATGCAAACATAACGAAGCAATGAAATTTTCCCTTTTACTTTTACACGTTTTTCGCTTCAGTCACAGCCCATCGAAAAATTACTGCTCGCTCATTGGTCGGATAAAATGTTTGTGACGTCATTAGTTTGTTATTTGCTCAAATCCAGAACTAAAAAAAAATGTTAAAAAATAAAATTTGTCCCAAATCAAAAGACAAAGTGATAACATCTTATTTGACAACAAAAAAAGGACACTTTGGAGGTCTTTGAGGTCAAGATGTTTTTATTTCTCACTTATTTGGCTACATGAGACAAAACCATGCTGAGCATGTCTCGAAGAATGTCTCCTTTTGTTATAAAGTCATTAGGATCTATTTTGACAATTTTCTTAAACGAGTTCCTTTGTGGCATTCAAAACTAAAGTGGCAGAAAGTCTTGAAATTAAATGTGGCAGAAAATTTGTCTGTTTGATGGGTATCCGACCCGCATCCTTATAGCGCTTAATTGTCCTTGTCATAAGAAAATTCTCTTTGATGAAATTTAAAAGAAATAAAAAACTTCCTGAACACCTGAAACATCCGGAAACCTGAGACGCGCTATTCCCACAAGAGTAATAAGAAATTGATTAATTGATTATGTACTTTTCTAAATTAATTCAACTTTTGGTTCCAATTGTTTTCACACGATATTTCAATGCGATAAGAATTTTAACATGAGCGCAACCGAGAGACAAAATTGAAATGTTGCATAACCACAAAAATAACTATTTTTAGATCTATCGCAAAGATCATCTGCTGCACTGAATGTCTAACAATGGGATCATTATTTATGCACATTGCAATGGAATCATAAAATTTTATGTTCATGCTGCGTTTGCAATGGAAAAAAAGTGTGAAGATCGTCAACAATGTTGATGCAAAATAGAAAGAATGAAATCATAAAAGTAGTAAATAAAAATAAATAGAATTTCTGTGGTTTAAGTGAATTTATGATGTTAACAAATTGCCGTCAGCATCAAAAACGACGCATAAATTTAATATTAAAATGAGATTGATAAAAGTCAATTTAAGAACCATATGGCAGTGGCTTCATTTGAGGGATGAAATGTTATGTCCATCAATTGAATAAATTGTCCATCGCCACTCACAACTCGCATATAATTGCAGCAATTTTGAAGAAATAATCCATATATGATGTCGTTTTATTTATCTTATATACATCGGACACTAAAAATATAATTACGTGCTTCAAAACTCAATTAACACTTTTGGTGTGGCAGCTGTTATTGGATAAAGATTTCTCACGCAACTTTCAATAACTTTTACATCCAACTGAGTACTAAACAAATATTTGAAGAAACTTTGATGGGAATCTGAAAGAAATCCATTAAAATAATTGCAAGTTTCTTTCACAATGAATGAGAATTTTATTTGCTTGATAAGAAATTCTTCAATTGGGGGAAAATATGCGACTCTAAAAGGCACAAATTTTATGCATTTCTTTTTGCTGATGATCAGAATAATCCTTTTAGCTTGTCATCTGAAGGGTTAAATCGTCACCACAAAGGGTTTAACTGTGCATCGATTGATTTTATTCTTCTTTCCTGATGGATTCATTTTCTGGGTCAATTTCAGTTTTTTAAACGAATCTGCAAAGAAAAAAAAAACATCAATTGCTGGTAATGATGGAACAAACATCGAATTCAGTGAATAAAAACCACGAGTTGCAGATAATGGAATGAAATTCAATCCAGTATTCTTTAAGCTCTCGAATAATATCGTTGTGAATATTGAAAACAAGCAGATGATTAGAGCAAAAGTAAGGATCTCATAAACTTGCCCACCCGGTTTCAATTAATATATTATTTAGGCTTCTTTAGATTTCTTATTCTTCTCATTTTCAGGATTTTTGTTTGTCAGGAAGAAAATTGTGTTCCACCAATTGGTGAACCATCATAGTGTGACGATCTAAAATGATGCACACATCGTCCAAACATATGGCACCGAAACAAGTTTCAATAAACTCGTGCTGCGTACATGGAAAGCATTTAAACTTTTTGCATCAGAATTTAGGTCGAAAGAAGTTTCATTTACAATTGTCTCAGATGCAACCACTTAGGATGATGGTTTAAATTTATTCCAAAAATATTTTAATCCTTAAGAGCTAATTCATATATTCACGGGATTATATGATTTTGAGCATATTTTGTTATGGCATACATATTCGGCAGCACGGATTTTCAGTGATAATATATTTCATGGATTTTCATATTCAATTTTTTAAGGAATTTGTTAAATTTTAGTTTTTATAGTATATTACTTCCGATTCTTCCGAATAATTTTTTCACTCATCATGAAACCACAATCGGAATCCGTGGATCGCATCGTTCTGCAATGCGAAAATAGAATTCAATGTTTCATTCCCTAAATAGCTGTTTTTGTTGTGTTCAGCCCCTCTGAGAATAATTTTTTTCATAAAATTTTCCCAAACAAAAAAAAATATTTCAAACATAAAAATCATTTAGAGATTGATTCCTGTGGATTTGACTCAAGATCCTTTCTGTAGAACTGATAAAGACTTGAAAAACAAACAATTGATTAGGAAACCCTTAATTGGATGAAATTTTATGGAAACTCATAACCTCAAAATATGCCGATTTTAACGACACTAATAATAAGAAAATTTGTTGTGGAACTGGAAACTTCTGTGCATATGAATATATTCAAAAACTATATTAACGCTGGTTTTGACACATCACTCTTATCAAGTTTTAAAATTTGTAAAGCGGGATTGTAAAATGACTTGACTTTAAAGCAGTTTGGAAAGACCTTCTCACGCATGAAATAAGTCAAAACAAAATTTGCATAATCAAAAAATGATTAATCGAATTAACAAATCTAAATATCAAATAATACATTACAACATAAACATATTTTCAAGTCGCTGAAGTTAAACATCAGTCAGTTATATAAAAACATCTGTTTAGTGATGTGATCTGATGTCGATTTGCCTTTTTTTCTGAAAAAATTGCATTATGGTTTCATTGTTGGTGATATTAATCGATTGTTGTTGCTTTCGAACCCTCTTCAGATTTATTTGTTTGCTATTTTTTGCATGTAATCAAATCATTCTGTCTCATCCCATTTGAAAGAAAGGAAAGTCAATTGAAATCTCATTTGATATAAATTAAAATACAGCAGATGTACTTCACATGAAGTCACCACAAAACACCTTTACATAAGTTGAACTTTCATTTGAAGTTAATTTTCAAGCTTCAAATTATAAAACCCGCAAAAGCTTCGCTAACAATTTTATCAAGAAAAAAATTCAAAACCACTTACATGGAACCCTTTAATTGTTCTGCCACCACATTGGTAACATAAGCTGCTTTTACAGCTCGTGCCTTCCAAAAACTTGCTCAACCTGCCTGAAATCACTTGAAGAAAACATCAGGTAAGAAATAACATAAAAGGAAAATCATCAAATAAGGAAGAATTGATGATCCTTGTCAAGGGTCCTTAAATTGCTTCCATTGTCAATAATTTGATTAAGAATTGTTGTGATTTTTGTTATATGCAAAATTATTTTCATGGTCGATTTTGTCATTTCGCTTCACTAATGAAGTAAATTATAAATGTCCTGCAATAGATGAACATCTGAAAGGTGGTCAAGGGTCATTGGATAAGTTATTTATTGAACATATATTTCCAGCATACATTTGACACTTCCATAAATTTCATTGTCAGTTAATTTGCATTAATTAATGTAAAGTCGAAAAACAAACTTCTGGTTCTTTAATGTTGTTGATTGCAGATGTAAATTGCACAGTTGTGTCTCCAACATTAAAAGTCCCGTTCACCTATATTTACTTTACTTTTGAATTTCGTTTCACCTGGTGATGCAAAAGCAATTCATAAAAATCATTAAATCAACACATGGCCGAAAGAATTTTTGCACCTTCTTTAATGTCTTTATCATTCTGTACTTCTTAAGTTGTTTGTTTTACGAACGATGATGATGGACATGAAAAATAATTGATGGTTATGTCACGGATCGATAAAAAGTATGTAAAGTTTCACTTTAATGAACTGATAATTGGAAGACATGAAATAAAATTTTTCAAACAAAATATTCTTGAAACCGTTAAATAATTTATTACCTTGATTGAACATTAAATTGTTTTATAAGTTGTTGTAGAGTAGTTTAACTTAATCCACTTAACTATTTTGACCAACATAATATTTTTGCAAATCATCAAATGTCAGCTTATCGGTTTTTTGTAGAGCAAAATGAAATCAAGGATACATTTTTTGATGATGTTATTTGAATGGGTTCATGAGGTTTCATTTGAGTTCATCATCATTGCTTGAACCCTCTCGATATTTGTCGATTGTTGTTGTTTGTGAATTGTAGCGAAACGTCAATTTCCAATTCTCACTCGAATTAAATAAAAACTGTCAAACCCTCTTAAAATTTATTACAAAAATTAACAGCTTTTAAAAAAAGGTTTTCAATCTGTTTCATGTTCCATTCATTCATCATTGTTATTTTTGATATTCCCATTATATGCAATTTTACAATGAAAGTATTCAAACACTCGACAGCGGCAGCAAACAATTTTAATTTCGTTTAAATAATAAATTACAAAACTGATTTGCATAATTTGATAAAAGTCGAAATGCAAATTGATCGTTTAACAAATGAATTTTTAATCGATGAAATTGATAGCACGAGTTTATGATTTAAGGAATTTATAGTGATTAGTTAGTTAGGGACCAACTTTAGGGGACTGACAGAAAGTTCCGTGAAATAAAACTTTCTTTAACCGCAAAACTATTTTACGATCGAATTTGGATTGTTGAAGTTCATCTGCTTTATACTCACATCGGTTGTCCAACAATAGACTCATAATTTATGCACATTGCGATGAAATCATAAAATTTTATGTTCATGCTGCGTTTGTGCAATGTTGATGCAAAATAAGTAGAAATAGAAACATTAAAAAAAACTACAAATTCTCTATCAACACCAAACTCGACTCATAAATTTATTAAAATGAAATTGATAAAAGTCAATTTAAGAACCATCTGGTAGTAGCTTAATGTGAGGGATGCATGTTATGTCCGTCAATTGTATGAATTGCTCTTTACTTACTTCACCGCTTTTGCCACTGACCAAATAAACAACTTGATGGACACTAAATTAATTTCCAGTATGTTCAAAATTGCATATTTGTCCCGTTAAATTGTGTTCACACTTATTGAAACCACTTTTGTGTGGAACATCTGCTTCATGTTTGTAGATTTTTCTTTTTCTTCCAATGAAACGTCTTTAAGAAAATAAACAAAAATCAAATGAAATTGCACAATCAAACATTAATTTTCCTTTATCTCGAAATTCCTGCTGACGTTTGTACAACTATTTCAATGTCCAGATCAAACATCGATTGTGGTCAATAAAATCGTTTCAGCAACATAATTATTGCCTTTAATTTGATTGTATGGATTAAAATGAAATTAGAATTGTTGTTAAAGTAATCCTCAGAAAATCATTAATTGACATTTGAGCATCAGTAAAAATAAATCAATCGATTCATTTAAGCTTCTCAGGACTACCAGCAGAAAATTCTTATGGGAAAAATCATGAAAATTGATATTTCATTCGTTTGATTGATGCTTTTTTTGTGGAAAATTCGTTAAACAATTTAAATTTCTCACGCAAATCTCACACTTGAATTTTTCATAATTTTTGCTTCCAACTGTGATTTTTTGAAAGGATCCTGATAAAAATCTTTAAGAAAACCATTAAAATAATTGCAAGTTTGTTATGAAATGAAAGAGATTTTTCTTTATTGATAAGAAGTTCAGCAATTGGGGTGCAAACTATGAATTAAAAGGTGTTTGAAAAGCCGATTTTTTGCGTGTTTGATGATGATCAAAATAATCCTCTTAACTTCAATTTAAACATCATCAGATGAGTTCCACAGACAAAAAAGGATCATCGATGTTTGTTTGTCTGTCAGTCTATATCTTGTTTCATTGTTCCTTCCCTCTCTATGAATTTCGCGTTTTGTGTCAATTTCTGTTTGTTAAATGAACTCACAAAAAGAACATCAATTGATGGTAATGATGGAACAAACAAGGAATTCAGTAAACACGAGTTGTGCAAACAATTGTAATGTAATTTGATCTATTTTAAGGCTCGCTGTCGCTGGTTCCATAAAATTTGTATCAAAAACGAATTTGTGAATTCGAAAATCTTTTAATTAAAACAAACAGATTATGGGAACAAAGAAATATATTTCAAAGAAGAACATTAAATATTTGCCCACCCAAAAGCATCTTTAAATGTCCTCTGTGTCAAAATGGATTACTCAATCGTTTCCATACTGAAGACTTTAATTGTTTTATGGTTTACACACGATCAAGTTGATGTTCTAACAATTGTTGAATCATCAAAGTGTGACGATCTAAAATGCACCCATCGTCCAACCATATGGCATCGACTCGTGCCCTCGACATTGAAGGCATTTAAATTTTTGGCATCAAAACTAGAATTTCGTGATCAACATGATGATGATATGTCAAATTTCAATTTTTCTTCCACAAAATTATTTTGTTTATACCATTTCATTTAATAATACTTATTTGAGTAAATTTAGAAATGTCAGATGGACAAACTCATGCTTTATAATGTTGTTTCAAATTGAATGGTTAAACATTATCTCGTTATCTTAATTTGCTTCTCTTTTATTTCAATCCTTATTCAAAGAACTTTGTCATCGCAAAATTGGTCTACTCTCCTCTAAATTATTGAAAGGATCCATAAGACGGTATTATTAAGCTATTATACAATAAGTCCTGCAATAGAGGCTTTAAATTGCCCGGTTGGCATTTTCAACCAATGTTATCACATTGGAATAGTAGATTTAAATTTACTTTTTCGCTCCTCTACTAGAGTAATTTACTAAAATGGACTTAGTAAAGGGTAGCATGCAGCTATGTAAGCTGCAAATACGAAGACTCAACAGAGGATTTCGCTTCGAGGCACTAATGAATTTATTTTCACGATTTTCATCACCAGATCCAACTTTTCGATAAATTTTCCATCAATTCAGGAAGATTCACGAAACTGTTTATTATTTTTATTTTTTGACAACGGTGCTCCAGATTCTCTAGGAATGAATGAAATCGACTATGATGGATTTTGAAAGAAAACGTTCAATTCTTTTTTGTTACTTTTTAATGGGTAAGAATGCATGAGTTATTATTATTTTTGATTATTTTTTATTGATAAAATGATTATTATTTTTTGTTAAATATTCTAATTTGTATGCGACGTTAACCTCACAAGGTAAAACATGTTGCCCTTGATAGTTTTGCGCTCCATTGACATTGTTTTCTTTCTGTAAGGGATTATTAAAAACGGCTTCACGAACACCAATGGGTAAAGGAAGAAAATTCTTAGTTCTAGAAATGTTATTTTGATTTATTTGCAACATTTAATATTTTAGTTTTATATTTCTTATACTTACTGCTGGAGGATCTCCAGCATTCTTGATGTTAACCTCATGAGGATGTTGCCCTTGATCGTTTTGAGCTTCGTCGAGAGCATTCTCGAATTCCTATAATCATATAATCATAAATTTATTTTATTTAATCAAAGCTTTTGCCTGAGATGTACAATTATACTTACTGCTGGAGGATCTCCAGCATTCTTGATGTTAACCTCATGAGGATGTTGCCCTTGATCGTTTTGAGCTTCGTCGAGAGCATTCTCGAATTCCTATAATCATATAATCATAAATTTATTTTATTTAATCAAAGCTTTTGCCTGAGATGTACAATTATACTTACTGCTGGAGGATCTTCAACATTCTCGATGTTAACCTCATGAGGATGTTGCCCTTGATCGTTTTGAGCTTCATCGAGAGCATTCTGGAATTCCTATAATCCGATATCAGATTTATTTTATAAATTGAACATCATGAATTTATTTTATTTAATCAGGGCTTTTACCTGAGGTGTACTGTCATTTGTTAATAGATATACAAGATCAAAATCTACAAGAGGATCAACGGAGAGAGCTTCTTCTTCAGGAGCGTTTATCCAACCAATTGATCCACTCATTTCTTCGTTTTCTTTTTAAACACTTATTTAATAACACTCTGGAGAAAGGTATAATACTGATAGCTTTAAAATCACGAAACGCATATTCACAGTTAGAAACACCTTGGACCAATTAAGAGATTAAAGCAATTTTGGGTGACACGAGTTTTATTCAATTACAAATTGCAAAGTTTTCCGCCTTTTCCGGTCACTGTAACTTAAAAGAAATTTTAGTAAATGCCTTGCAAAATTTAAACTTTGTTGATGGTCACGAAGAGACAATACTGGATATAAAAGAAGAAAATAAGACGAGAATAGAACAAGTGGAACAAAATATTCAGCACCTATGAGCTCATCAGTTTGCTGATGTCATCATTGCTCAATGATTTTTTTTTTAATTTTTCAAAAAATATATGTCATTATTTTAATTTCCAATGCAAAAGACAGGGGTATTTTAATTGCTTTAACCTTTAATTGATGGCGTTTTAATATAATAATTACGCAAGTTATTTATTTGATAGTTATAAGAACTTATTTACTTTTTCTTTATAAATACTTGAAATCACGGCACTTCGCGAAAAAAATAATTATTTAATTCGCATCTTTTTTCGCTTCGTTTCTCGCGTCTTGTTTCTGCAGGCGGAAAATAAATTCCATTTGCGAGAGCTTTTAAAGTTCATGTCAAAGCTTACGATTTAATAAACTGAGAAGTATTTAGATCTTACTCTACTATAATTAAAATAACTTAGCCAGAGAGAATAAGCACTGAAACTGCCAATTGACACCGAAAGACTAAAAATATTTAGCATCAGATTCAAGCTCAGTTTATTTCTCCTATCGCCTGATCATTTCATAATCACTGACGCAGCACGCCAAGCATCATCATCGTTAAAAATAGACATTGCAAAAAATTTTTGCTTTAGTTTTGAATTCTCAGTGTGTGGTTGGCATCACTAAGTAGATAGTTATCGATGTTGGTTGATGTGACGTATTGGCTATACACTTAATAAATGACTTAAATGAGTCTATGACGATCCTTTTTTTATAAATTCTCACGATGTCCATCGCGTGATAATCCAACATCAAATAAATTATTGAAATGTTTAAAAAAGGTGTTTCACACTCACTTTTACATTTTTATTGTTGAAATGTTTCTGATGAAATTCGTATTGAAATTTTATTTATTTTTATTTTTCAGAAATTTCTTTCGTCAAACTACGATGGTGTCATCCAATGTAATTTAAATAATTTTCACCTGAATTTACGATTGTTGTGGCTCTCTTGCATATCCGAATTGTTGAATATATTTAATTACCCCGCATCCCTTCAACATTTATTCACTTTCCAAATCGTTTTTATGCAGATGATGACCATCAATCACACCAATACCCATTGATAAAGTGTATTAATTTAACAGCTTGACAAGTTTAGTGATTTTATGAGACGTTTTTTCTTTGTTTAATCCTTATTTAAATATTCTTTGCATTTGCTTGAATCCATTTCGGATTGAGATTTATCATTTCGGATTTATTTCATTTTCTTAAGTCAAAGTTCATTGCTGAGACAAATGTTAGAAGTCTGATTGGAATCATTCTCGGGCTCACATCGAGCGATGCACAAAGTTCAAATTTTTCAAATTTCAAACAAATTTTCTATAAAAATTTCTCTGTGGATCGATTCACTGGAATTCTCAACATCAGATATTGGGTCATGTCTGGGCATATTCATAAGATGCTCACAACTCAATAAAGGCAGATCGACAAATTGTTTCATTTCAATGGAAGAAATGTTGGTGTAGGTCCATGAATTGAGTCCAATTGGAAATTATTGAAAAATATTTCTTGAATCTTGATAAGTCACACAACGGGAATCGTCGTCGCCGTTGCATACAACCATAAACTGTTAAAAAATTTAGCACCTGGCGAATCGCGGATAACAAATTTTTTGTTTTTCGTTTTCAATTCTTATTCGAACTAAATATTTGTGTCAGAATCTGAGCGAGCAAAAAATTATTTCTGTTGATGTTTGATCCATTAATGCGGGTTTTGAAATTAAATTCTCCCGACGGCATCATTCGATTTGATTGTGGGAAAAAATTAACTTCCAGTTCCGATTAGTTATCGATGTTGGTTGATGAGCCAATAAATTTAATAAATGACTTAAATGAGTCTACGACGATCCTTTTTTTTACAAATTCTCACGATGTCCATCGCGTGATAATCCAACGTCGCTATTCTCACCTTTATGTTAGAGTTATGTAGTTGTTTCGGTAAACCAAACACCAAATATTAGTACTTTACTAGGTAGGGTGTATTTTGAAGTCTAAATATGGCACGATTTTAAATGCTTAATCCCGTGGATAAAGATAAAGTATAATATGTGCTCGATAATTTTTGATTGCAATTGTAAACAATTCAAAGCGGTGTTATCAGATCGTTAGGGGCATTTTTAGATAACAGTTATCAATTAATTATGTTCCACTCGCATATAAAGCAAGCTTAAAAACAATTTGCCTTCAGTCGACAGCCGAAAAATGAAATTGTTTTTATCAATATTGCTATTAAGCTACTCACTACTCGTACGTGCCTATCACGATCCATATTGGTGGAAAGGTCGAAGTGTTATTGTTCATCTTTTCGAGTGGAAATGGACAGATATCGCATTGGAATGTGAAAGATTTTTGGCACCAAATGGTTATGCTGGAGTTCAAACAAGTCCACCAAACGAGAATTTCCTGGAGACAATTAACAATCGTCCATGGTCGGAACGATATCAACCAATGAGTTATAAACTTATAACACGTTCGGGGAATGAAGCTTCTTTTGCTGATATGTGTCGTCGTTGTAATGCTGTTGGTATCAGAATCTATCCAGATATTGTAGTTAATCACATGTCCAGTATGAGTGGAGTTGGAACAGGAGGCTCTAATGGTAATCATGTGACAAGGGACTTTCCAGGTGTACCATATACAAATGACGATTTTAATGAGAGATGCGAAATAAAGTGGGGCGATCCGGCGAGCATGAGAAATTGTGAAATCTATACACTTCAGGATTTGAATCAGAGAAAGGAAAATGTTCGGCAAGCAATTGTCGCGTACATGAATCACTTGATTGACCTTGGCGTTGCTGGTTTCCGTGTTGATGTCATGAAACATATGTGGCCAGAAGATTTGGAAAATATTTGGGGTCGTCTGAAGAACTTGAATGTAAATCATGGTTTTCCGTCAAATTCACGACCATTTGTCATCGGAGAAGTTTACGATGATGACGCAATTACCGGAGATGAATATCATCATTTGGGTACAACAACTGAATTCAAATACATGAATGCACTTTCAAAGAGTTTCCGCGGTCAGGATTCTCTTAAATGGTTACGTACATTTGGCGAAGGTTGGGGCTTTCATCCATCAAACATGGTTCTCACATTCGTAGATAATCACGATACACAACGCGAAGGAAGCTTGAACTACAAAGAAGGACGACTCTATAAAATGGCAGTTGCATTCCATTTAGGTGAATTGACTTATTTCAATTACATTTATAGTTCTTAATAATTTTATTTTTAGCTTGGCCTTATGGCTTCGATCGTATTATGTCATCATTTGCTTTTGAAACTCGTTCGCAAGGACCACCCCATGATGGAAATTATAACACACTTTCGCCGACATTTGGAGCTGATGGTGGTTGTAACAATGGATGGGTTTGTAATTAATTAAACTTTTTCCACCTCTTTTTAACTACTTACATTCAATTTATTTCTGTAGGTTTGCGAGCATAGATGGCGTCAAATCTTTAACATGATTGCTTTCAAAAACACAGTCGAAGGAACTGTTGTCTCTAACTGGTGGGACAATAATGATAATCAAATTTCTTTCTCAAGAGGCAGTCGAGGTTTCTTGGCTCTCAACGGACAGTATCGTGTTGTGCTAAGTCAGCGTTTGCAGACAGGCCTTGCAGCGGGTGTTTATTGTGATCTTGCAACTGGATCTAAAGAGGGAACAAGATGCACAGGAACATCAGTTACAGTTGATTTAGATGGTTTTGCGCAAATTTATCTTGATTCTGAAGCTGCGGAAGGATACATTGCGCTATCTGTTGATGCCCGACTGTAAAATTTTGGTGAAAAGGATTCGATATTGCTTATTACATCGGTTTTTCAACTAATTTCTCACATGCGTTTCAAAAAGTTTCCACAGCTTGGAAACGGAAAGCTAACTTGCGCGCAACGAGATATGAATAATCAAAAAAAGGACTAAAGCAGTCGAATAAACAAATCTAAATACTTATCAAAACATAAACATATTTTCAAGTCGCTGAAGTTAAACATCAGTCAATTAGATAAAAACATCTGTTTAGTGATGTGATCTGATGTCGATTTGCCTTTTTTTCTGAAAAAATTGCATTATGGTTTCATTGTTGGTGATATTAATCGATTGTTGTTGCTTTCGAACCCTCTTCAGATTTATTTGTTTGCTATTTTTTGCATGTAATCAAATCATTCTGTCTCATCCCATTTGAAAGAAAGGAAAGTCAATTGAAATCTCATTTGATATAAATTAAAATACAGCAGATGTACTTCACACTAAGTCACCACAAAACACCTTTACATAAGTTGAACTTTCATTACAAGTTAATTTTCAAGCTTCAAATTGTAAAAACCGCAAAAGCTTCGCTAACAATTTTATCAAGAAAAAAATTCAAAACCACTGACATGGAACCCTTTAATTGGTCTGCCACCACATTGGTAACTTAAACTGCTTTTACGGCTCGTGCCTTCCAAAAACTTGTTCAACCTGCCTGAAATCACTTGAAGAAAGCATCAGGTAAGAAATAACATAAAAGGAAAATCATCAAATAAGGAAGAATTGATGATCCTTGTCAAGGGTCCTTAAATTGCTTCCATTGTCAATAATTTGATTAAGAATTGTTGTGATTTTTGTTACATGCAAAATATTTTCATTGTCGATTTTGTCATTTCGCCTCACTGATGAAGTAAATTATAAATGTCCTGCAATAGATGAACATCTGAAAGGTGGTCAAGGGTCATTGGATAAGTTATTTATTGAACATATATTTCCAGCATACATTTGGCAATTCCATAAATTTCATTGTCAGTTAATTTGCATTAATTAATGTAAAGTCGAAAAACAAACTTCTGGTTCTTTAATGTTGTTGATTGCAGATGTAAATTGCACAGTTGTGTCTCCAACATTAAAAGTCCCGTTCACCTATATTTACTTTACTTTTGAATTTCGTTTCACCTGGTGATGCAAAAGCAATTCATAAAAATCATTAAATCAACACATGGCCGAAAGAATTTTTGCACCTTCTTTAATGTCTTTATCATTCTGTACTTCTTAAGTTGTTTGTTTTACGAACGATGATGATGGACATGAAAAATAATTGATGGTTATGTCACGGATCGATAAAAAGTATGTAAAGTTTCACTTTAATGAACTGATAATTGGAAGACATGAAATAAAATTCTTCAAACAAAATATTCTTGAAACCGTTAAATAATTTATTGCCTTGATTGAACATTAAATTGTTTTATAAGTTGTTATAGAGTAGTTTAACTTAATCCATTTAACTATTTTGACCAACATAATATTTTTGCAAATCATCAAATGTCAGATTATTGGTTTTTTGTAGAGCAAAATGAAATCAAGGATACATTTTTTGATGATGTTATTTGAATGGGTTCATGAGGTTTCATTTGAGTTCATCATCATTACTTGAACCCTCTCGATATTTGTCAATTGTTGTTGTTTGTGAATTGTAGCGAAACGTCAATTTCCAATTCTCACTCGAATTAAATAAAAACTGTCAAACCCTCTTAAAATTTATTACAAAAATTAACAGCTTTTAAAAAAAGGTTTTCAATCTGTTTCATGTTCCATTCATTCATCATTGTTATTTTTGATATTCCCATTATATGCAATTTTACAATGAAAATATTCAAACACTCGACAGCGACAGCAAACAATTTTAATTTTGTTTAAATAATAAATTACAAAACTGATTTGCATAATTTGATAAAAGTCGAAATGCAAATTGATCATTTAACAAATGAATTTGTAATCGATGAAATTGATAGCACAAGTTTATGATTTAAGGAATTTATAGTGATTAGTCAGTTAGGGACCTACTTTAGGGGACTGACAGAAAATTCCGTGAAATAAAACTTTCTTTAACCGCAAAACTATTTTACGATCGAATTTGGATTGTTGAAGTTCATCTGCTTTATACTCACATCGGTTGTCCAACAATAGACTCATAATTTATGCACATTGCGGTGAAATCATAAAATTTTATGTTCATGCTGCGTTTGTGCAATGTTGATGCAAAACAAAGAGAAATAGAAACAATAAAAAAAACTACAAATTCTCTATCAACACCAAACTCGACTCATAAATTTATTAAAATGAAATTGATAAAAGTCAATTTAAGAACCATCTGGTAGTAGCTTAATTTGAGGGATTGCCACTTTTGCCACTGACCAAATAAACAACTTGATGGACACTAAATTAATTTCCAGTATGTTCAAAATTGCATATTTGTCCCGTTAAATTGTGTTCACACTTATTGAAACCACTTTTGCTAGGAACATCTGCTCATGTTTGTAGATTTTTCTTTTTCTTCCAATGAAACGTCTTTAAGAAAATAAACAAAAATCAAATGAAATTGCACAATCAAACATTAATTTTCCTTTATCTCGAAATTCCTGCTGACGTTTGTACAACTATTTCAATGTCCAGATCAAACATCGATTGTGGTCAATAAAATCGTTTCAGCAACATAATTATTGCCTTTAATTTGATTGTATGGATTAAAATGAAATTAGAATTGTTGTTAAAGTAATCCTCAGAAAATCATTAATTGACATTTGAGCATCAGTAAAAATAAATCAATCGATTCATTTAAGCTTCGCAGGACTACCAGCAGAAAATTCTTATGGGAAAAATCATGAAAATTGATATTTCATTCGTTTGATTGAGGCTTTTTTTGTGGAAAATTCGTTAAACAATTTAAATTTCTCACGCAAATCTCACACTTGAATTTTTCATAATTTTTGCTTCCAACTGTGATTTTTTGAAAGGATCCTGATAAAAATCTTTAAGAAAACCATTAAAATAATTGCAAGTTTGTTATGAAACGAAAGAGATTTTTATTTATTGATAAGAAGTTCAGCAATTGGGGTGCAAACTATGAATTAAAAGGTGTTTGAAAATCCGATTTTTTTGCGTGTTTGATGATGATCAAAATAATCCTCTTAACTTCAATTTAAACATCATCAGATGAGTTCCACAGACAAAAAAGGATCATCGTTGTTTGTTTGTCTGTCAGTCTATATCTTGTTTCATTGTTCCTTCCCTCTCTATGAATTTCGTGTTTTGTGTCAATTTCTGTTTGTTAAATGAACTCACAAAAAGAACATCAATTGATGGTAATGATGGAACAAATAAGGAATTCAGTAAACACGAGTTGTGCAAACAATTGTAATGTAATTTGATCCATTTCAAGGCTCGCTGTCGCTGCTTCCATAAAATTTCTATCAAAAACGAATTTGTGAATTCGAAAATCTTATAATTAAAACAAACAGATTATGGGAACAAAGAAAGAAATTTCAAAGAAGAACATTAAATATTTGCTCATCCAAAAGCATCTTTAAATGTCTTCTGTGTCAAAATGGATCACTCAATCGTTTCCATACTGAAGACTTTAATTGTTTTATGGTTTACACACTATCAAGTTGATGTTCTAACAATTGTTGAATCATCAAAGTGTGACGATCTAAAATGCACCCATCGTCCAACCATATGGCAAAGACTTAATATTCCATCGACTCGTGCCCTCGACACTGAAGGCATTTAAATTTTTGGCATCAAAACTAAAATTTCGTGATCAACATGATGATGATACATCAAATTTAAATTTTTCTTCCTCAAATTTATTATGTTAATACCATTCCATTTAATAATGCTTATTTGAGTAAATTTAGAAATGTCAGTTGGGCAAATTCATGTTCTATTATTTTGTCTCAAATTGAATGATAGAAACAAACATTACGAGATATCCTAACTTGCTATTTGGTTTTTGGCCAGAATTTTATATCTTTCGCCGATATGTGAAACGATTTGAATTTGAATTTTTTTTTTTACTTTTGTATCATTATTTCGGATAATTTCACAGAACAAATTTTTATCGTCGACCTCTGACAATGTTTTAATATTATTTACCTGTAATTATGCGCCAAAACGGTAAAGAATGTGTAGATAGAAAGCTGGGCGACTGACATATCAGTCGATGGCACTGCGATCCTAAGACCCCTTTTATGGGGTGTTGGTGAGTTCTGGTATTCCCAGACATTTAATGAATTTTATTAGATGTTGCGCTTTTATCTTATTTATAATTATATAATTTATTATATATTTGCGCTTATTTTTATTACTACATTCCATGATGAGGTTGCTTCCCGTTAGTTGTGGCAGAGTTTTAAGTATTTTTAATCACCTTACGTGTTTAATTTAGTTTTTCGAACAGGTTTTACGGAAATATCGCTCTCCACTGCGGAATACCCCCAATTGACACTGTTTTTCCCAAGTTTGTTGTTTTTAAATGTTTATGTCTACCTAGTCAAAAGAAATTGTAGATAGATGATATATAAATACCTTTATTTTTTGGATATTGTGAGCATATTATAACTACAAGTATGTGTTTTCTTTTGGTAATATTTGGGCTGTCTTAGGTGATATATTTTTTTTTTGGCGGCTGGAGGTGTGGCAAGGAAAAGAGAAAACATTACACGAGAAGTTCGTACTTAAAACTAATTATATAGTGCCAGTTTTACTGAACATGCTAAATTTTCCTAGGAAGACGATGTTTCACCCTTCAACCAACGTCGTCCAGAGTGTATGTTCCCAGTTTATCTACGAGTTTTCGCAGAGCTTATTGATCATTTCAACAGACCGAGCGAAGATGATAAACTCTGTTTTGGTGGAACTAAGTTTGATTTTCCAAACTTTAAAGAAGACAGCAACTTCTTAAAGCGCCATGATAAGAGTAGTATTTATGGATTTAAGATTTCTCCATGGCTTATTGCAAAAAATAGAAGTCATCTGCAAACATTGCCATGACAGCTGGCTAGGAATGTAATGTTATTGACGAAGAGATGAGGTGATAAGATGAATCCCTGAGGAACTCCTGTAGGTACATCAAAGATGGATGAAATTTTTCCGTTTAGCTCCACCAATGATTTTCTATTATCATGGACTAGCTTATGCAACAGGCCTTCATGCCAGACGAACTTGTTTGAAGAGTGTCCATGAAAGCTCATCATTAAACTGAGAAAAATCTCAGTGAGACATGACATCATTGGAGTAGGGGTTCTGGTTGTTTGTTATATTATTATTAGATCGCAGTTTTTTTTTAACCCCTTCATTGCCTTCCAAAACATCAGAATTTTCTTTAAATTTTTTTTCTTCTTGCACAATTTTTTTTTTTCGTTCCTCTGCCGAAGAATTCGCCCAACCAAGTAGAAATAATTATTGGAATTTCGATGATGTACATGTGATATTGACAACTGCTAGAGCAAGAATATGATGGACACCGCTGATCTCAGCATCATTCTAGAAATGTTATTTTGATTTATTTGTGACATCTAATATTTTAGTTTTATATTTCTTGTCCTTACTGCTGGAGGATCTCTAGCATCTTCGACGTTGACCTCATCAGGATATTGCCTTTGATCATTTTGAGCTTCATCGAGAGCATTCTCGAATTCCTATAATCATATAATCCGATATCAGATTTATTTTATAAATTGAAAATCATATATTTATTTTATTTAATCAAAGCTTTTGCCTGAGATGTACAATTATACTTACTGCTGGAGGATCTCCAACATTCTCAATGTTAACCTCATGAGGATGTTGCCCTTGATCGTTTTGAGCTTCGTCGAGAGCATTCTGGAATTCCTATAATCCGATATCAGATTTATTTTATAAATTGAACATCATGAATTTATTTTATTTAATCAGGGCTTTTACCTGAGGTGTACTGTCATTTGTTAATTGATGTGCAAGATTAAAATCTACAAGAGGATCAACGAAGAGAGCTTCTGCTTCAGGAATGTTTATCCAACCAATTGATCCACTCATTTCTTCGTTTTCTTTTTAAACACTTATTTAATAACACTCTGGAGAAAGGTATAATACTGATAGCTTTAAAATCACGAAACGCATATAATATGGGCCAGGAGAATTTGTCTGCAAATCGCTTCTACTTAGCTAGAAACATGAAAATGTACTATCTAATATCATGAATTTTACGCGTCAGATTTATTCGGTTTTCAACAAAAAATAATTGGTGAATTAAAATAAGAAATATCCACATTGTCGAATAGATAACACAGAAAACAAACATAGCACAACTAAACCATGACAATGAATTCCAGGATAAAACTTTAGGGCCAAAAAAAATTCTGAGCTTCTTCCAAAATCTAAAAAGACGCTGTTTTTGGGAATAAAGCTCGAAAGAAGCATCCAGGGGACAGGAGATCCAGGGGAACAGCAGTGACAATGACTAGCAACCAAGCTGCCCACAATAATTAAAAATATCTTTAAATTTTCTAAGATTATTTACAACTAAGTAGTTTCCTTTGACTTTCCTTAGCCAGCGAAACACAAAGAAATGATCTCACTGAACCAAAAGAACCTTGAAGAGATTCGTACAACCAGACCAGATTAATATACATAGAAAGATATTTAAGACTGAAGTGGCTGGTAGCTCGGTCAACCCTATAAAATTTATAGTATAAGCAATCTATAATATCTATACATAGACCATGGGACCGATTCAAACGACACAAAAGAAAACACATCAGTTTTCGAAACAGTTTTAGGTGAACGCACATGTCAAATTGTGACATGAAGTGAATGAAGTGAAAATATATTAAGCATAAGCAAAATTTGTAAAAAATAGAAATTAATAGAAAAAATAGAATTTTGATCATTTGCAATCCGTTTTCAGATTTTAGTCGTACCTAATCTTTAACTGATACCGTTTCAATATGGGTGGTTACACTAACAAATTATTTCTTAAATAAATTAACTTTAAATTAATAAACTTTTATCGCTCCAAGTCTCTGCTCTACGAAATTTAAGTATTTTAAGTAGTATTTCACAACAATTTTCCTGAATAATTAGTGATGTACCCACTCCATACTTCTACAACCATATGCCAAGAAAGCTACTACTACAAATTTTCAAATTATAATTCAATGTTGTAATTTTAATTAATCAATCACAATTTTTTGTTATTATACTTATTTTTAGTATTATGTTATTTATTTATCACAGTCACAGATATTTGTTTCTGCCGTCACACATGTCAATAGATATATTATGTATGTAGAGGTTCCACGAGAGGTTCCTACTATACTAAGCAAGTAGTTTTACTGAAAAAAGTCGAGTATCAAGTAATTAAGTGGCTAGTGAGTAGTGGCTAGTGAGTGGCCCGTAACTAAGTAGTGACTTCTGGACTTATGCCTGATAAACTCTGAATAAACAGATATTGCGAAGTCTTAAAACTTATCAATTGTAGATAAGAAACCGAAGACTTGCATTCGCAATAAATATATTAATTTTGTAACGGTTCCCGCTAATTAGAAAAGTTATCATCGTCTTATAAATGTTGAACTTAATCAAAGTTTGCCTCATTCACTCCAGATGCTCGTGTTGAAATATTTGATCAAAAAATGAAGATTTTACTGATTGCTACACTTTTTTGCTTTGTATCGACAGAGAGACCAGTATTTCAAAGGCCATGTCGCCGTGCTGAGATGACATGGAAAGATGATTTCGTGTTGCAACAAGTAAGTCAAAAGACGAAATAAATTGTTATGTAGGGGTTTTAAGTGACTCTCTCACTGAACAGTTTGCAGGAACTTGGTTTGAAATTGAACGCCATAGACATGCCGAGGAATATACCTGAAATTGATTGCGTTACCCAAAAGATATACAATGAACACTGATGCTTCAGCCAATGTTAGATATGAAGGTCGCTTCCCGCAAGAAGATTTAATCGCGTACGCTGAATTTACAGCTCGTGTTTCATTCCCTGATGAGGAAAATACTCGATCAAAATTGAATTTAACATCTCATGATGATGGAAGTGAAGTTCAATATTGGATAGTTGCAACCGATTATTATCTATTATTTGGTCATGTGAAGACTTTGGAGAAGGTGACGACGTTTACTCATATGAAGGCATGATAATTTGATAATTTCAGTTGCTTGGATCGTATGAAATGAAGCTATTAATTTCTTGTTTGCACTTTGTGTGGGAAAATGAAGGGTGAAAAAACAAAACTCTCCGAAAATAATTGAAAAACAAAATTTAATTTCAATTTGATTTAAATTTTTATTCACATCATGGTCAGTGAATCTTAAATATGTTGCGACAGGCTACGATTGAATGTTGAATCTGATTTAGGTGAACCTAGGTGCCACATTAGAAGGTAGACTAAATGCGAAATTTGAAAAACAATACATATATTGTATTTTCTTTGTAAGTACTTATTCCTTGAAATATTCTTGGCACACCAGCACACCACAATTATATTTCCAGCCAACATATTTAAAATTTTTTTGTCCAGTCAGCCCAATATGAAAATTTCAGATGATTTTAACAAAGCGATAACAAATAAAGTAAGATAAAAAATGACCCATAAATCTCGATTAATTAAAATATGTTTTCATTATTTTTCGTCACCATGAAACAAAAATCATAAAAAAATGTTTCTAAATTTATCCAACCAATGGAAAACAATTTTCTATGAAAATTTCCATCAGCAACATTTTGTGTGGGTGGAGCTTAGATATGTTTTTCCCAATATTTAAAGCATTTCACACATTTTCGTTTCAGTAATTTACCAACATCGAATTGAAAAGTGTACTTCGAATAAAATTTCGATGGAAGATTTGACATAAAAGACAAAGAGATTAAAATGTTTTAGAGTCTTTATAGCATATTTGTTTAGGTAAATATACTAAATTAAAATAAATATTTAAATATTCACAAAACCTCCCTTTTTTTTAGTGGTTATTTATACTAGATATCAATAAGGATACTTGAAATTTCTGATTTTGATAGCATCACAAAAGTTCCAATGGTCATTGAGTAAGTTTTTTATTGCGTATTTGTTTTCAGCATTTGCACTTTCATGAACTTCATTGTCGTCAGTCAGTTATTTTGCATTAATTAATTTAGCCGAAAACCAAATTTCTGGTTTCTTAATGTTGTTTGCAGATGTACCTTTTGCAGTTGTGCCTTCTACATAAAAAGTCCCGTTCACCTACATTTGCTTTTGAATTTCGTTTCACCTGGTGATGTAAAAGCAATTCATAAAAATCATTAAATCAACACATGGTGGAAAGAATGTTTGTACTTTCGTTAAGATCGTTATCATTCTGTTGGTGTATTAGGTTGTTTGTTTTACGAATGATAATGATGATCGTCATGGAACATAATTGAAGAGATCGATAGAAATGCGTAAAATTTCATTTGATGTAAACTTTCAGTTCTACATTTTTTTTTTTTTTATTGTGATAGCTTTTCGGTTTTGTGTGTCAACATTTTCTGGATTTCTTCTAAGGATTTTCCTTTGGTTTCGGGAATAACAAAGAAAGTAAATAAAATTCCAACAGCACTTAGACTACCAAACAGCCAAAATGTTTGTCCAATTCCAATTAACTCTGTTATGTTGTTGAATGTGAAGGTTATTAGAAAAGCCATCGACCAAGAGAAAGCTCCAACGATTGGTCCAAAAATAACATTTGTATCCTGTGACATAACCTCACTCATTACAAGCCAAGGCCCAGGACCGTAACCAAAGTTGTAAAAAATTATGTAACTGCAAAGTGATGTCAGTGGAAGCCAACCAAAATTTTTCGCTGCTTCTTCATCTGAATCTTTAACGAAAAAGTATGTTCCCAAAGCAAAAAGGCTTAAAGTCATTCCAATGATTGAAGTTATCAAGAGAATTCTCCGCCCAAGTCTATCAATCAGGGCTAATGATAATATTGCCGAAATAATAATGATGCCGCCTAAAATAAGGGTCGCCACTTCTATAGACATCCCGACATTAGCGACCTGAAAAAGGAACGATCATTAGTTTTAGAAAATTATGCAAACCAAAATCATAAATTATGTACACCAAAAATTGTTGTTGCATAGAATAGTACAACGTTGAAACCAGTTGTCTGTTGAAAGTATTGCAATCCAATTGATATGATAATAGCAGCGACTGTTGAAGGTTTTCTTATTGTGTCCTTCAGTAATATTTTTCTTTCCTTTTCGTGATAATAATTTTTCATGTCTTCAATTTCGTTCCTGGGATCATAAGATTTCCCTCGCAGCCACTTCAGCGATTTAGCTGCATCCTCAGGGCGACTTTCAATGACTAAATAAACTGGTGATTCGGGCATGCATATGAATATTGCAGCAAATATGAATGGAAGTATCCAGCAAGCAATGTTTATCCACAATATCGTCAGAAAAGCTCCGAAAACATAAACATAAAGAATTCCAAGAACTGACATTAGAAGCAAAAATGATCCCAAAATGCCACGAATCTCTTTCTCAGCTATTTCTGCTGAATATTGTGGAGCAGCGATGAAAAAAGCTCCACCAGCTAATCCCAAAATGAAACGTCCGATGAGCATCATTGCAAAATTCTGTGCCCAAATAAGCAGCGCCCAGCCGATTATGAATGGAACATATAATCCAATCATTGACCATTTTCTACCAAACTTTTTCATTAGATATCCGATTGATAAGCACGAACAAGCAGCTCCAATAGTGAAAACAGATGCAATCCAACTAAATTCATTTACACTTATAGGAAATCCTTGTTGTTGATCGTCAATAAGTCGCGGACCAGCTGGTGAACTCCATCCCAATGCTGTTCCTGCACAAAAGGCGCCACATGCAGCAGCCAAAGCAGCAAGATATTGCGGTAATCTTACCGTCTTTTGTTGTTCAGTCATCGCTCTTTGAACTACATTTTACAATTAAAAATAAAATTACTTCTTATGTACAAGTGGCTTCTTATCGAATGCAATGAGAGAAAACCAAATTGATTACTATAAATATTTGATTGTTTATCAATTTACTACTTAGAAAGATTTTTTTATGTTATCATTATTTTATTTTTATTACGGTTCGTATTAGCACATTCACAAAAAAAAATTATTTGTGTTCCTTTTCCAACATTTTTTGAATATCAGCCATTGATTTCCCTTTCGTCTCCGGGATGACGAAGAACGTAAACAAAGTCCCAACAAAGCTGAATCCACCCAGCACCCAGAAAGTTTGTCCATTCCCAATTAGTTCTGTGATGTTGTTGAATGTGAAGGTTATAAGAAAAGCCATCGACCACGAGAATGCTCCAGCAATTGGTCCAAAAATGACGTTTGTATCCTTGGACATGACTTCACTCGTTACGAGCCAAGGTCCAGGACCGTAGCCGAGATTAAAAGCAATTATATAAATGCAAAGCGACGTCAATGGAAGCCAGCCAAGAGTTGTTGCTGTTTCTTCATCCGCGTCCTGAATGAAAAAGAATGTTCCCAAAGCTATAAGGCACAAAGTCATTCCAATAATCGAAATCATAAGAAGAATTCTCCGTCCTAATCTATCCATGAGCGCAGACGCTGATGAAGCTGCAAAAACCTGAAGAGCTCCAAGAATTATTGTGGAAATATCTGCTGACATTCCAACATTGGCAGCCTTAAAAATATATTTAATTAGAATTAGATTATCTCGAATTAAAATTCAGTTTTCTATCTCAACATTTTCTTACACCAAATATGGTTGTGGCATAAAATAGGACAATATTAATTCCCGCCATTTGTTGAAAAAATTGAAGTCCAATAGATATAACAATGGCAGCAGTGGTCGAACGCTTCTTCATGATTTCAATGAATGAAATTTGTGTTTCAATTTGTGAGTATTGCGATTTTAGCTCATCAATTTCTTCTTTTGGATCATAAGATTGTCCACGTAGCCATTTAAGTGATATCCCTGCTTCACTTAATCGATTCTCAATTACTAAATAAACTGGTGACTCTGGCATGAAAATTAAAATCCCTCCGAAAATAAATGGAACAATCCAGCAAGCGATATTCAACCAGAAAATGCTAAGAAAAGCTCCAGCAACATAAGCAAAAAGAATTCCAAGAACTGACATCAAAATCAAAAACGATCCTAATGTGCCACGAATCTCTTTTTCAGCTATTTCTGCTGAATATTGCGGTGCTGATATGAAAAAAGCTCCGCCAGCTAATCCTAGGAGAAGTCTTCCGATGAGCATCATTGCAAAATTCTGTGCCCAAATAAGCAGCGCCCAGCCGATTATGAATGGAACATATAATCCAATCATTGACCATTTTCTACCAAACTTTTTCATTAGATATCCGATTGATAAGCACGAACAAGCAGCTCCAATAGTGAAAACAGATGCAATCCAACTAAATTCATTTGCACTTATAGGAAATCCTTGTTGCGAGTCATCTATTAACCCCGAGCTAGCTGGTGAACTCCATCCTAAAGATGTTCCTGCACAAAAGGCGCCACCAGCAGCTACCAGTCCAGCAATATATTGCGGTAATCTTTCTGTCTTTTGCTTTTCGACCATGGCTCACTTGTTACTAAACCTGATTCTTCAGCTAATGGCATAGTACTGAATCGAATTATCGGCTGATTATTGCTTATCTAGTTACATTACGAAATATACTTTGAGCGAGTACTGTTAATTTAAATATAACTTCAACTAATCATATCGCTTTGCCTGAGCTTTATCAGTTCTACTGTAATGGTTTGCTGGGTATATTTCAAACCGCAAGTATAAATCAATTGAAATATATTCCGATTGGTTTCAATTTATTTATTTTTATTAGAGACAGTCAAAAATTTCTGATCTTTTCTTATCTTTAAAATACTGCTTTAATATCCGTGTGAGATTATCAGTTGATTCTGACATTCTTTCAAGAGCTTAATAAGTCTGACAATGAACAGCTTTTGTATTTTTTTTTCCAATGATAATAAATTATATTTAGAAGGTGCACTATCTAGCTTTACCTATGGAAGTTTCTCTCTTCAGAAAAAGTTCTCTACTAGTTAATTTCGTCAAAGCATTTAAGTCCTCTAATATCAACATCTGACAGATTTGATGTCCCTCCGCTTCGCTGATAAGTGCAAGTCAAGAATTTTACAGATGAAATTTTTCGCAATAAGTTGTGTAGGCATGTGTGTGGAAATTTGAAAAATAGAAATACGTTAAAAATCTGTGCAGTGCCGTTGCTTCAAGTATCAGCTTCAAAGGTTGATAAGATTGTGATGTAGCCTCAACGAACGGATATTTTAAGTGATAACGGTAATTCACTCTTGCTTAACTTTCATGTAGTAAAACAATAGATTTTTTTTCTGTTATTTTCAGTGGATATCGAAATTGATTGAAGCGTGAAAAATTTTATTCAGCATTTGAAAAGAAGCAATAACATGAAATGTTTAATCTGAATAGCATCGATTAACACGTTCCAAGTCTCCGCGAGCTTCATTTGCGAAAGCAGCCACCAATGATCGATCGCACTGAGTAAGTTGACCTATAATTTCGTCTTCATTTTCAACAACTGATACTCTGAATTCTTCAAATCTATCCTGATAAGGACGAGCTCTCGTCAAAGAATCGCGAAGACTTCGGTTGATGAGACTATAAAATGAGTCTCTTCCGCTAAAGATGTCAACATCACTCAAAGCAGATAAGCCAATATTTTGAACTTGATTTGTAATACGCTAATAAAGAAATCGATTTAATGATATGTAATAAATAATGATTACAAATAACTTACTTGTGCTGAATGGTGAAGTTCATTGACATAATCATTCCATGCACGAACTTCTGCAGTTGATACCATCAAACATTCGCTAAGACGTTGTCCATGGCGTGTAATTTGCAATTCCCATCGTCTACGGATCCTATCCTTGCAAAAGCTCGGCTCAAAATTGTCCATAATTTCATTTGTTTCACTGGAATTAAGAAACGTTGTAGAAAATTTAACAAATTTAATAAACTTTCTCAATATATACTCAGCAATATTTTGAATTTCGGCATAAGAATCCATGAAGCTGTCGAGTAGACTGGATGACACAATCTCAATGTACGATGAAATTACATTTCTATTAATTTGCAAAAGCAGTTCAGCGAATCCATGAGTAACAGAAAGCTCATGTTGAGCCCTTAACAATTCCTCAGTTTGAGTAGGACCACTCGGCGGACGTTGTGCATTGGCCTATATTAAATGTCAAAATGACTTTTGATCTATTGCATAACGGAATTATAACTTATCTTACCGATAAAAGACCAATGGCCAAAATGGCGATCACTAAAAACTTCATAATTGTTGAAACTTGAAAACTCAACTAAGCTTAAATATTTCTCTCTTGGCAATTTTATACGAGCTGAAAAGTCTTGACTTATCTAATCGTAAAATATTTTCGATGACCAAACGTCATGGAAGGTTTAATTTTATTTGAGTGTTTGGCTGATGCATTAAAATAATCACAAATTTGATATTGTTATCAATCGGAAATATGTGTCGTTCGACGGTCTACTCAACGGATAAAAACGTTTTATAGTGCTTGAAATGTGCTAATATAAATGTCTTCAAAATGTCTTTCAAAATTGAAAAGTCTTTCACATTTGAGACATAAGTATCATCATAATTAAAGATTAATAAAACCTGAAAATATCTAAAATAAAAATATCCACGACATTAAAGACATTAAAGTCATTTTAAAAAATTACTGTCAATGAGCACAACGTGTTGTTTACAAACAGTAGTAAGCTTATATTGCCAAAAGAGTCATCTTGTGTTGAATTGCGCAAATAATCAAAAGGTCGTACACAAAACGCTGCCAGTAATACTGATAACGATAAGGAATAAATGATAGAGAAAATAGTATTTAAAGAGCGGCCTGGTATCGTTTGACTCATTTGATCATTCAACTCTTAAGAAGTCAATTTTGAAGCAGAAAATTAAAAGCCATGAAATTATTTTTCAAATTAATAATTTTTTTCGCCGCAGCGACATACATTTGTTGCAATACTTTACGGGATGCAGAAGATTCATCTGAAATATTAAAAACAACGGATCGTCAGTCAAGCACAACGACCGAAAGGAGAACTCGCCCATCAAGCACTGCGACCGAAAGAACAACTCGCCCATCAACCACAACGACCGTGACAACAACTCGCCCACAAAGCACTACGACTGAAAGAACAACTCGCCCACCAAGCACTACGACCGAAACAACAACTCGCCCACCAATTACTACGACTGAAAGAACAACTAGCCAACCAAGCACTACGACCATGACAACAACTCGCCCACCAAACACAACGAGTGAAAGAACGACTCGCCAGTCAGACCTTATGACCGAAAGCACAACCACAACTATTCTTCTGCCAATTGCATCTGCTCTACCACCAGCAAATGATAACAGCTTCGAGTGCCCATCCTCTGGTTTCGGCAATATTCCACATCCAAATAGCTGCTACAAGTTTTATGAATGTATACAGTCAATTATGTTTGTGAGAATCTGCCCTGATAATATGATTTTTGATGTTATCACATTGAAGTGTGGACTCAGTGATTCTTCAATTTGCACACTTTTGTAGATATGATGTGGATGCCAGCAATAATATTTTGTTGCAAGTAAACAGCAGCAACCAGTAAGTGAGATTTTCAATAACCTACTATAAGCCGATTTATGTTTATTGTCTGATAATTATGTTTGATATCTATCAAACGATCATCACTTAGCTTGCGTGGAGAAACCTAACTAAATGCATAATAAACAAAAACCATTAAAAACGGTGAAACTTTATTGAGGATGCGGCTATTAATTAATGATAAATAATTATTTTATTGTCTATTGACATCGACGAAAAATGTTTTGTTTTATCTATTTCAGCAACACAATTAAATGACGGGCAAGAAATTTGTCTTTTGTTTGTTTATTTTTTATTTTTTCTTTTAATGTAATAAATCTTTATTCAATTCTTTATTTATTAAAATCATTAAAACCAGCACAACATTGAACTAATTAGTTACATAGTACAGTTTAAATATCATCAGTTTATTGTTAGCACGTTGTTCTTCGTTCTCAATTAATTGAAACTATTCATCGAATTCATTCTAATTAATTTATTCTAAAGTTTTTTTTTTTTGTTCTGCCATTCGTTTCTAATGAAGAAAGTGTGAAGAAATTTGTGATTTGCAAAGTTTTGTCTTTTTAATAGTTTTTTTCTTGCGGTTTCTTTTGCAGGGATGTCTAAAGAGTTTTAAAAGTTTCCTAATTCGGAGGATAATAGTTATATGTATTTTTTTTTTAGAGTTTAACATCATAGAAAATCTATAACAAAGTTGAAATGTGAAGAAAAAACTACTTGACTGTTGTTCATTCAAAGGTTTATGTTTTGTAAAATAAAAAGAGTAGAATTTGAGGTTAGGTATTAAAAGTTGGCTAATAAATCTCACTGTCTACTATAGACTGAAGAAACCTTTTGGCGAGATTGAAGAAAAAATTAAGTCTTTGGTCCTTTAATCACTTGTAAGTGTGTTTAGACATTACTTTCATTAAAAACGTACAAATTGCTGATGGATGCTGGGGATGATTTGGACTGATGGGCGCTGGTAAGAATTCGTGGCGATGAATGCTTCATAATGGGCGGTGTATGGATCGGATAGATAACCTTTTTGCGCTTCACATAATTGGTCGGCGACGATTTTTCCACTAAATTTGATAACAATGGCAAGGATTCGTTACGTGAAAAGCCGCTAAAATCATCAATTGATTTATCTTTTAGACCCGAACTACTTGTGTAATGGACAGTTTTGCGTTGAATGCTTTTTGCACCACGCGGACTACTCTCATGCGACAACAGCGATGATTTCTCATCGCTCGAGTCAAAATAAACAGGAAAATGAGATTCAAGGATGCCAGATCTGGTGATGGACGAAATTGTTGTAGGATTAAGAGTAATGGAGTTATGTGCTGATGCTGGAAGTTCACATGTTAGTGTTTCTTCCTCATATGTTCCAAGCTTCGATAGTAAGACTCTCGTTCCATTCTGAATAAATCCACCACATTCAGATCCTGTCAATGAGTAATAAGTATCACTCGAACTTGTCGTGTTTGTGATTGAGTATTTTTCACAATTGCGCTGTTCATGTGCACTCATCATGATGCAACTAATGTGATCATACTTTTGGCAACATTCTTCCGGTGGAAGTTTTGTGCATGGACAAACCGGACATTGTGATTTGCACTCATTCATCATTGCACTATCACTGACGGTGAATTTTTTGTCGCTATTATGTCTTGAATCGTTATCAATATTGTCTGCTGATTTCCATCCATCTTGTCGATAATTTTGATCGTTGCAACAATCGCCTTTCGGTAGACTTTCAGCTGTACCAAAACTTCCATCAATCGAATCACTATCAGAGCCTTGCAGTTTAGGATTTGTTATAAATACTTTTCCCATTCTCTTGTAATTGTTAATTGATTTCCAATCATCGGCACATGAAGCCAAATTGTCCTTAATTTTTGGCGTACGTCGCATGACTATCGGCGTATGAAGCTGTGATTCAAACACTTCAGCCTGCTCAGCCGGTGGCGGTGTTGGTGTCTTTGCATTTGCTGTGACTTTATTTAAAAATCTTTCAATGCTATTCGATAAATTTAGATTCAGCGCAATACTGGCACGTGAACTAATACTCGACAATTCGGAAAGGCTTTCGGGCGATGCTAAAGGAGCCAAGCCGAACCAATCATCATAAATTAAATCTACAATTTTACCATCAAACGGATTGGGACGAGTTTCACATAGCGATAGGGTGGTGGGCTTAAATTTAGGCGGCGGATATAGAGTGCCATTGTTACTGAATGCTACCGTCTTAAGTGATTTTGCAACGGATGGCACTTTGCTTACGGGATGATCGGATTTATTGGCACGCAGCCCATTTCTCATACCGTTTAAATTTAATGGCGGCGCACCAAATGACGTTTCCATTTGGAGACGTTGCGCGTTTGGCGTCAGCTGCTGTTGATTATTTGTCTGCAATTGTACAGACTGCGTTGGACTTTTAGGATACTGTTGATGGTGTAAATGGTGATTAATAATTTGATCATTAGGAATTGACGTAATGGACGTTTCAGAAACCATCGATGAGTATTGACGCTGTGGCTTTCGTGGACCAATTGTTGTTACAACCTGGAGCATGAGAAGAAATTTTTTATGAACAAATTTTTGAGAGTTTTGTTTTACAATATTATTTACTGAGGTTAAAGAAAAATAAAAGAAAAAAAGCTCAACAATTCTCTAATCTCTAACAAGATTTTGAGCTTTGCGTGCATTCCATTGTCTCTACTCACCATTAATAATTGTTCATTATGTCTTTTAATGGGTCAGAACAAATAAATTAAAACAGTCACATCAAAAATGCCCATCGAAAACAATGAGAATAAAATCATAAATGCAACTAAATTTATGAAAATTTTTATGTTAAATAAAATTTTCACATCGAATACTAAAAAAAAGAGAAGGAAAAAAATTATAAATGATTGAGAACTGATACAAAAGGAAAACAACAAAAATATAATTGGATTTTGTTGTTCATCGAATGGAACATATAAAATATACCTGACATCGTCATAGGAAGATTCATCATTTCCCCGATTCACAATTATTATCGTTCGATCATCTGTTTGAGTTTGAGATGGAAGGTCATGAAAAACCTAAAGATTTTTTTTTTGGTTTTTTTTGAAGGATGATTGGGTTTTGTTGATGTTTTTTATGAGGAAAGTAATAAGACGAAGATAATTAGATTCGAATTTTGCGTGAAATTGAATTTATATCAAATTTATTATCTTAATTTTTTTGCGTTTTATTTTTTTGGGATGCGCTTATTTAATAAAATGGCAAAAATGTCTTTTTTTTATATAAAAATGGAAAAAGAAACAAATAGAAGTTTATTTATTTTATGAGCAGATAAAATTTGTAAGGAAAAGCCAATTCACCAAGAAGAAAAAGAAACAGATAAAACGGAAGCGGACATTTATTAGCAGCATATAGATCTTATGTAAAGATAGATAAATGAAAGTGAATTTCTGAAACAGCTAAACAATGAATCGGAGGAGCAAACAAAAAAAAAATATTTAAGAAGCGAATAACATTGAAGCGAAAATCATGAAAATTTATGCTTTTGTTTTTATGCACATCTCGTACGAAACACACAATTGGTTGGAGCCGAATGAATCAAGATTTGACACTTCACAACAAAAACAAAAAGTAAATGGAACATCATTCAACATTTAAGTGGTAGCTGCACTTCACTGTCAAGTGGACGAGCAAACAATAACACAAAACCCGAACGGAAACAATAATCAAATGAACAAAGCAAGCGAAAAACATAAAAATGCATTATGTTCACTAATGACGTCATAACAACTTTCTGAGGGGTTTCTGATCCACGCTCATCCTTGCATGAGATTAAATAAGTGTACATCATTTATGAACAAACCACAATAAATGATAAAAATGTGGCAAACATATTTTTTATATGTATTTCAGCATGGGTAGTAAAAACATAAAATGTATGATTTGCATACAAAATTAATAAACTACAACAAAGAAAGACTTAACATATTTCAGAGCTTTCATTGAGCTTTCCCTTCTTTGATTGCAGTTTTTATTTGAAATAATAAATATAATAAGTTTTCATATTAATAGCATTAATAGCGCTTCAAATAGTTAATTTAAAACATTTTTTTTTATCTTTTTGTAAATATCACATTGAATAGCGGAAAAAAAAGTTAGCAAAACATTCAGCGTAGGTAGTCAATTTAAACTCACTTTCTCCAGTGCCGACAAAACAGAATCGGGCATGTGATCCTGTAACATTACGGGTGATATCAGAACCTCATCAAAGTCAGTTGTATTAGCCCAGATTGCTTGATAAACTGGCTCATGTTTATTTAATGCTTGCCTGTCAGAAGGAAAATGGAAAATTAATTTTAATTACTTCCCAAAGCGAGCATCGAGAAAATGGGGACAGAAAAAAAAACTCTACATAAGTAGTAGGAAATGTAGATAATCGCAAGATGCAACGAATTGAAAACATACAGCAAGCAAGAAACATAAACGACAATTCACTACCTAGTCCATGCTTCAACCATTAAGATTTCAATCTCCGCTTTAGAATTGTGTGCTCTAATTGATATTTAATGATTCTAAATTGGATAACAAGAATGATTTACAAAAGTTTAAGCCGAATCATTTCTGAGAGAGAAAGAGAGAGAGAAAAATTTATGTTCACTTTTTGGCTATCGCCAGCCAAGAGAACATAAATTGCATTCTAAATAAAGAATTAAATAAGTGTGGTGAGGTTAAAATATATAAACTTTCTACTGGGACAACAAAAAAAAGAACTAGTTTTAGAAAGAATTCTCAACAAAAAGAAATGCAACTTTTTTAAAGGTTCAAAATGTTTCTCTCATTTTAGGGAAGTTCTGTCTATTCATCTGGCATACCTCCAGCCTTTCTCGTATTTATGTCTGGCATTATAAGCATGAAAATTGTGTTTCGTGTGGTTTTCATACAAAGTTTTTTTTTTTTTTTGTTTTTTGGGAGAATTCGAAATAGCAAAAGAAGCAAAAAGAAAAAAAGTTTAATATAAAAAAAAGTTTCAGTTTCCAACATCAAGAGAAAAATTATTTATGTGGAAAAAAATATTGCACAAATTTTACAGAAATTATTTTAAAATTGGGATTAATTCATAGATGATGCCTTTTTTAATTAAAAGCTTATTTTCCATTATCATCATTTATGAATCGACTCCGATGAATTTTAAGTTCATTTTTTTTAGAAATATAATGCTACAAAAAATCGATCAGATTGTTCTTTTTTAGTCCCATCAGTTTAATTCGTTTAACATATTTTTTGTTTGTGCTCTATGCTCGAAACGAACATTGCAGATTGAATGCAAAGCAATAAATAAATTTACTCACTCGTCGGTTGTTGGATGATGTCTAACGATGTGAATTATTCGACCAGGCGGATACAGGGGATTGTGGAGTGTGAGAGCTATTGAATTGTCATTAGGATGGACGGTACTGCCACGAGATTTCTCCTTTTGCTCCTTGTATGCATTCACATTTGAGTCTTTTTCACTCATTTTTGTAACTGATGTTGGCTCGGGTCCACAACAACAACAAATCATGTTGCATGCAATAGTTTTCCATTTTGGATCGATGCTACGTTGAATTGCATTTATGAGATCAGCCCGAAGCGCTTCCATTTGTGCAAGTCCAATGCGTGGAACGACATCCTTACCAACGACAACTGATGTAATGAAACTTTTGCTATATTCTACAGGCGCCATTGATAAAAGACCACCGGGCGGTGAATAACTGAAGCATTGAAGATTTGCATATTCTTGTTTCATGAGAATGGCAAGAATGGAAGCTGCACCGGCGCCTAATGAATGACCGACTAGGACGAGTCCATAATTCTGAGTATTCCTGGCTGGATTATGATTTAAAGCTTTTGTTATTAAATTTTCTTCTTGAAGCTTATTTTTAATATAAACAGCTGCTTGAACGATTCCTTTATGGCCGAGCCAATCTTCTCGCGGTGGATTCAATGGCAGTGGTTCACCTTCAGCATTCAAATCGGTAAGAATATCTTTCATCGATAACGTTCCGCGAATGCTCACAACAATTGTTTCACGTGCATAATCGATGGCCACAAAGAAAGGCGTCTCACCAATGTCTACATGATATGTAGCATAAATCACTTCCACATCACCATCGGCAACCATTTGTTTAAGGGCAGCATAATTACATCCCATACAATTGTCCTCGATCACTTCGGCACTGTCTCGACGACGGAAGCACATCTTGCAGCAGCGTAAATTAGGACACAAATCGCAAACGCCCGTTTTTGAATGAGTTATTAAGTACATTGGCCATCCGTAGGCGCCAATTGCATAATACATATAATGTATCACTGATTGGAAATGATCATAGTCTCTGCTATCGTTTAAAGCTAAGAATTGAGTTCGTTCTGTGATAGGAACGCCGCTGAGATACTCAAAAATTCCATGACGCTTCTACAATAAAACAATTGGTATGAGTTCGAGAGAAGTAAGTCATTAAAATTTCTATCAATTAACCTGACGAACGATTGCTTCACGTTCTAATTTTTGGAATTTTCTTAGTAACACAAGACCGGCAACAACATCCGATGGCACAACATCGAGATCACGAAAAAAGTCACTGAGTAGTCGAGCGATATCGGTGAAGGAATTTCGGCTGCGATCAGATGAACCCATGCAACAGAATAAGAAGCGACATCGCTGATTCCAACTGTCCTGATATGCACGCATCACTTTTCGTTGTCGCCAGTTTCTGCTCCTGCTTCCGCTTCGCTTATAATTAAAGCGTGATTCAGATTCGCGCATTGAGCGCTGATATTGTTTCATTTTGACCCATGAACGTCCAGCAGGATCAAAGGAACAATACATTGTCATTATAAGTGCAATCTCAACCAGCAGGTTACAGATAATACAGCTCATGACAATATCCTTTGGTTCCTCAATAGGACATTTTATGTAATACTCCTTAAACCAAAAGATGCCAGCAATTACGGCACCTACGACTAATAGCATTAAAACTAAAATAAAGAAACACATCGTGAAATGAGCAGATATTTATTGACAATTAGAGGACTCACTTAATCTGACATAGATCCAATATTGCATTGATGCTCGCTTGGTTTGATCAAGAATCGATCCACGCATGGACACGATGCAAATACATAATTCAATTATTGATATCGCTGCGAAACATAAAAACAACAGGAAAATATTATTAGCGGATTATAGTTCAATGGCCTCAAGCGAGAACGAAATGAAAAAATAATGAAAAATAATATTTCAACTCACCAACTAATAAACAAATGTAACCAACGGCATAGAACCATAGCAGTTTCACGCATTGGATCGATTTGTCGAACTCAAATAGCAGTAGGATGGCGGCAAGGATAATTAGCCTTAAGGAATAAAAGTTAATCGCAAAATGTCGATCAGTCACGCAACAAATTGATGTTAATTTTTCCATTCCGAAAACTCACCATATTAAATGAATTGTAAACAGGAACATTCCAGGTACAACCAAATCATCAGATCCGACACTCCAGCGACGTTGAAATATCACAATTCCGGGCATTTTGTTAATGTTATTGCAGAGAGCTGCAAAATGTGGAATTATCGAGAATTATTATTTCTTTGTAGATCCATCAGCTGATATTTTATTTCAAAACAATAATAAATATTGCATTTTTTTTGTAACGAACGATTCTTATAAGAGTCCCAACAACAATAAAGCCCAAAATATGTGACTCAATACCCAATATCATTTTATGACTAAATTGTTTGTTTATGCCAGTAACCATATGAAACTCATTCGCCTGCTGTATACGTAAATAAATGATGAAAATAAAATTTTAATCGCGAGACGTCTTTTTTTTTAAGTCTTATCAGTTTAATCATCTGTGATAAAGAATCTCGCTTGCTTGAGAAAGAACATACGAGCTCGCTGTGAATTGTTGCGAAACACCAAATTTCTCATCATTTTATTTTATTGATTGATTAATAGCTTATCATACATTAATCTCAACCGTACCCGAAAATCGAGCCGAAGACCATAAATCTAGCGAGAGCGGAAAAAAAATATTGAGGCAATTTTTCGATCCATAAAAATGAAATATATTTAACAAATTATGAGCGGTTTAATGTTTTCAGAGCACATCGTTTTACGCTTTTATGAATTTTAAACCGTCCAAAGCGCGCGAGTGATAAGATTTTTATTTTATGGCAAAGAAATGAGAATTTAAAAAAAAAAAAAAACCATTCTGGAAAATTTCTCGGGCCGCTTATTCGACCTTTTTTTGCGGTTGGATGAAAATCTGCAGACATCAGCAGAAATATAAAAAAGATGTTTTTTTTTTTTTGTTGCTATAGATTATCATTTTTTTTTTTTTAATTCAATTAAGTGATGTGTTAAGGGGAAACGTCATGAAAAATTTTCGTATACAGTATTGTGAGTGTATGCGAACCACCAAAAAGCACACAATGATTGGGAAATAATATTGAATCACTTGATATCCTTTTCTCGTTGCTTCGTAAATCCTTAATCTCGTCATTTGTACCGAGCCGCAATAATCTTTTCATGTTTTATTCAATTTCACAATCACTCGCTGTGGCGTTGGATGCTGGCTATGAATTTAAATTCATTGAGCGTAATGTGATGTGATTTTTTTTTTGTCTGTTTTCTCTATTGGCCCTAATTCCAAACTTTTATATACGACCAGTCGTTAAGGAGCTTTTTTTGTGAATAGGATTATATATGCTCAGGATGAATGTAGGTCAGCAATGGGTCGAGCACATGAATGCTAATTTCGCTAAAGGCTTCACAGGTAAAAGCTAATTATGACGATTACATATTTGCGGAGGCATTGGGTGTAGAAAATTTAATTAAATGCCAAAGTAGAGCATATTTAATGGAAATTAATAAAAAAAAGTTGTTGTACTTACACTGAATGTGTATATGAATAATTTCGTATCAAAAAAGTGTTCATTTAACTCCGTGTCCCTGGAGTGATTTTAGTTTTAAATGACATTAAATTTAATTAACTTGTTCCTTAATTCTTTTCAAGTGTAAAGAGCAGCAATTCATATTATTTTTTTTTTTTAGTATTTGTACAAATGTGCATAATTGGAATTTTAATGATCCATAAATTGTATTTGAATGATAAAGAATAATTTCATTCACTCTCTAACTCTATTCAGATGTTTTTCTTTGCTAGATAAATTGCACACAGCACTAATAAAATATGAAACAAAAACAATAAGAAACTTATTCACATTTTTCCAGATCACAATTGCATTATTGTTCTTCTTGTCCCTCTGTTTTTTTGCATTTGATATCAAGAAACTGTTCAACACTTCTTTGATGCCAACAATGACGAGGGAGATGAAAATTCCTTATTTCATTCACAGTAAGATTCGTAATGTTTGCCACTGCTGCTGCTGCTTTTGTAGATTAAATTTTACAATTTTGATAGTCGCTTTTTTCCATTTGATTGTGTGTGATGGTGGATGTGAGAAATCCCTTTCGCAATGACGTTGTATTTGTGCGATGTTTTATTGCGAAAAAAAAGGGAGCAAAGAAAAAAAAATCCCTCAGAAGCAATTTCCTTTGAGAAATATTTTTCACAGATTGCAGAACAAAAAAATTTCCACAAAAACTACGTTTACCGTTCGAGCACTGACAATTTTCATAATACGATACAAACTTCCGCGGCAGGTAATTGACCGAAATTGATGTCCGAAATTAATTTTTTATATGTGGGAAAAAAATGGAGAACAAAAAAAAATTTATTTTTCCTTTTACTCGAACACGCGATGCGCGATTTTTCATTCCATCACTTTCAATTTTCCGACGACAACTGAACTCTCGCATGACTTTGCGATGCGAGTATAGGGATGGCACATTTTGAGCGGAATTTTGAGTACGAGTTTATTTCATGAGAGACATAAACAAATATTTTTGAATGAAAAAAAAAAAACACCAACGCTGCTGATAACAGTTGCAGCGCATGTGCACTGACGGAATGTTTTCTCATTTTAGTTCTCTGGATAAATGTGAGTGAAATTCCCTCAGCAGTTTTTGTGCGATAAAATTGCTTTTTTTATGTTATTCTGTGTAGGGGTGGACGAGAATAAGAAGAATCTTACTCTTGCACTGATAGTGTGAGTCTCGAAATAATCCCATCGAAATCTCATGAAATATTAAGTGACTTTTCTGTAATAATTACGAAACAAACATTTACGAGGAGTTTCCCCTCGCTTTTTAAGGTGAATTGGAAAAATGTTAACCCTCCATTTAAAATATAAATATATGCGTTCGGGATGAATGTATTTGCAACGCCATGAGCCTATGTAGGTACGGCAATGTTGATAAGTTAAATAAATGACAGTCACGCAATGAAATTGAAGTTGGGGTTGTGATGGAATAATTTAAAGCCATAATGAAAAGAAAGAAAAAAGGGAGCGAAATGAAGGCAAAAAGAGACAGACACCTTCAATAATTCTCTCTGGATTGTTCTGGTTGTGCATCATGCCGGTGTCACACCGGTTGCAAAAAAAAAACTATAAAAATCACTTTGCCAACGAGAAAGATAAACTGGCAACTTGCGAAAAGCTAAAGTATGTCAGCAATGTCACAACGGCAATTAACCAATTGAAACTGCTCGGTAAATTATTTTGAAGTTAAAATTTAATTCTCGTTCGATAACGTTTTTTTTATTCCTGCGGTAGTGAAACAGTGAATTTTATGAACTTTGAAGCCACGTTCGTTCGATGAGCGCATTTCACATATAGGTGATAATGCGATGTTATGAATCAGTAAAATTAAATAATTTTCCTTTTTTCGTAAAAAAAAAATATCTCACGCCATGTGCGAGATTCTGAAAACAGAAGCAAAACGCTGATATTTTTTTTTGGTATTCGTCGTATTCAGTGCCCTAAAAATAACTAAAAAAAGAACATTCATTTGAATTTTTATTTTTAGCGTTTGTTCAATAAACGACTTCGACAAGCGAATGAATGAAAACTTATAACATGATTGCAGGAAGACGATAGAAAAGGTGTACAGCAATCACTGCCTAACGTTTATTATAAATACGATCGACATATTGTATCCAAGGTGTCGCCATCAATATTTTTTTTTTGTTGATGTTATTTTCTTTGCATTGTCGGAAGTTGTTTTTGCTGTTTGCTGATTCACCTGCGGTATCAATCGTTGAAAAGTAAAAACGTAATAATAAAACAGTCAAGCCAGTGTTGGGGTCTTCTTCTTTTTTTTTCACAAATATAAGTTTTTTCTTTTCTCATCATTTTTTGTTTCCCTTTTTATTCAGCGATTTTCTTTCATTTTTCTTTTGTCCCAAATAAATTCACATCAAACATCATATACATGTTTATTGATCCAGAATATGATTCAAGGATTTAAATGTCAACCCAACCGCATATGGAGTGGAGCAGAGACACCTCAACTCTTTTGGGAGACGCATTGAGAGAGTGTAAATAATTAACTTTATGCAATTAAATATATATTTGCGCCTCGAGGGCGTTATATAACTGTAGCCGTGTGAGATATATTATTATTATCAATGTTGCATAGAACATTTTTGCTTTAATTTTATTCTTTAATTAGAAGCCATTTATCATTTAGAAAAAATTTCCATTCAGCAGATAAAGTTTTCGTTCTGGGCCAAGCTGTAGTTGATAAGAAAATAAATGTCGATTAGATTGAAATTGATAAGGATAAAATTGAGCTTTTTTTTGGGGGGGAGTGGCTGAGGGTAGGAAAAAGAAAACATTTTATTGTTTAAAGGTTTCCAAGCCATTCTCATGACGCTCCACAATGTCAAATGCTTCATTAATTTTTGGCGTTAACAACAAACGAATATTTTCTGTTGATTCATTCGGTAAAAGTCGCAATAATTCCATGCTAGCGACAATTAATTGCGTCAGTGATTTCCTTTTGCATTGCTCATCTTTAAGAATGCTCATCTTTCGTTGCTGCTCAATTTCAGGCGAAACGATTTGTTGTTTGCTTTCATGCGCTGAATTTGCATTGAATGGATTTTCACGTTGCTGTTGTGTTGGCGACGACATAAATGGGTTCGAATTGTTTGGAGTTGTGGTTGTTGATGTCATTTCTTCCTGATCTTTAAGAAATATTTTCACACTCTCTTCGCTTGGCGCTTTTTCAAGAGTTCCACCAACGTCCTTATCAGTGGATTTTGTGGTTGTCGGTGATGGTAAAAAGACATCGTCGTCGTTATCTTCGTCTTCAGTATCATCGTAAGTGCCATTTAATCCGTTCTCTAATTGCTCCTGAATCTGAACCATTTTATTCTCAACGATGTTAATTTCAGTTGCCGCAAAACTTTCTTTGCCCTTCACAACGACTGTCGGTGACACTTTAATCGCTTTCAAATATAAATCGGCAATTTGATCCCAAATTTCACGCAATGAATATAAATTCCGCACAAAGAACTCCTTCTTCTTTATCATATCATCGCCATTTGCACAATCAATGATGAACTTTAAGTCATTTGATGATAAATTTAATTTTTCAATATCACTCAGATATGAATCAACGAGGCTCATAAAAATGATGATGTACGAGCTCGTAAGTTGCTTGTACAAGTTGGCAGCATAATCCAGGTTTGAAACTTTCTGAATGAGAAACTTGAGGCCGGGTCGGTAATCAAATTCAATTGAGCACGTCAAGTATTGACGGAGACATCGATAAAGTACTTCTCGTGCTCGATAGCTTAAATTGAATTGTGGTTTCTTTTCAGCTGTCGGTGGCGTCGTTGAGGTTTGTGATGTGTTATATTCATAGATGACCGAATGCAATTCAGTTGGGACACATCGTAGTCCACCCAATAAAATGTTTGCAATCAATTGAAGGAGCATTTGGGATACGAGCAATCCGATGACCAAATTACGATAAGGAATGCGAAGGACAAAATTCCCATCAGTTCCAGTGAATGCATTCACATTCGAATAGAGCAAAAATGAGTAGCTTCGGTCCTCATTGATTATTTTTATTTCGTTAGACGATTTGTTCGTCGAGCTGTCCTTTTGACTATCAAGCTGGAAAACTTGCTGCGATAGTGAATACATTCGATTAATTTCTTCCAGCGTACAATCACGACGTGCAGCAACCTTCAATGTTGCAACATCTCCATAAAAGCTATTCGAATTCTCATGAAATGCAAATGAAAGTTGTCGCAATGAGGCCAGATTTATTGTACTTGCTCGGTGTATGGCTGAACAGATGGTCAACCATTGATCTTCATTGAACAGATAACCGATGGTGAAAATTATGTGCTTGAGACATGAAACGCCAATTCGTGAAACATGTTCTTGTGGCTGCACTGAACACTCAATTAACACGAGCAAGAGTTGTTTCAATGCTAAATTTGCAGCTGTTGGAATACGGGAGAATTCTGATGCATCGTCATCTACATTGTTGTCTGCGACTGAGTTCTTTATATCTGATTTAGCTTTTGATGTAAGTGGCAGCTGTGACTTTTCAATAAATTCCACAACTAAATCTGTTGTCATGCAACAACAATGCTTGAAATTCTTCTCGACTGTCGCCCAATTTTTTTGTGTCTTATTAATGTATCGAAGCCAATCTTGATTCAACGGTATCAGCAAGTGATTGATGCAATAGAAGCCAAAATCGAGACCAGGATTTTCAAATACCGAGCGGAAAATCTTAAAGATTGTTTGAATTATTGGCGATTGATGAGACAGTGGACAAAGGATTAAAGCATTTGTGAGTCCGTCAAGCAGCAAGAACCAAACTTTCAACACACCACAACTGTTCTTTTCCAGTTCCTCGAGTTTCGTTATCGAATCTTTATCAATATGCAACGATCGATATGAAATCATAAATTGATCGTTAACATTTTGCAAATGATCATTGCCGAAATATTGAAAGTTCTCAATCGAATTTTGTGTATTCGCATCGACAATGTGCGTGTACGAGATGCCTTTGATCTTGTATGTTGAGTGTAAATTTGGTGTGCTTGTCATGTTATACAAACATCCCAATATTGCCGAACAACGCTCCAAAAACTTAAGCACGTCGTGCAAATATTCACTTCCATTTGATTGTGGCTTTACACTTCCATCCGGTTGAATCAAATTGTTGTTTGTATCCTCGTCGGCATTTCCTGATGATGTCTCAAGATACGACAAAAGACACAGAATACAATCCAAGCCGGCATTAGCAAAAACCAGCGTATTTTCAGTCTCCAAGAATATTCGAAAAATGTCAATTATAACACTGGAAATATTCAAACGTTTTGTTGTTAGCGTCCCAAAAAGTGGACGCCATCCTGATCTGATTTCAGTACGATGTGCTTCAACAATCATCATGCAACAGTTTATTATCTGATCTTGCACATCGCTGTCGCAATTCTGCATATTGAGAATATTTTCAAAAGGCTTTAAGAGCGCTTCATTAAAGTGAAAGTGCGGCAGTTCCGTTTGTTCCACAAGCAAAGCGACGATTATATCATGAATATATTCAATGGCACGTTTTGAAATTTCTCGATCTTTGTGGCAGGCAGCCTGTTGAATAATTAAATAGAAAGAAAGGGTTTAACTGAAAAATTTTGTTCATCAACTTACGTCCATCAAATGAGGACCGGAAATTGCCCAAATTTTTAAAATATGCAACAATGGCCGAGGACTTCGAAAAACTTTTAGTGTTATTTCACCAACGCGATGAAGCAAAAGTGAAAGTGGCAATGATTGATTCTTAACTTTCCACGGTCTTCCCAACCACCAAGTTTTCTTTCCTTTCTTATTTGTGTTGCTCCTGTAAAGCTGCTCCCTCGAAGCACGACAAAGTGACTTAAGGAATTGACAAAGTGATGGCAAATTTAACCTTTCAGCAGCATCCGTAAACAAATTGTCGGCCAAATGTGACAAAGCGCAGAGAACTTTTGCTGTATCGGTTTGTGATAATGCCATTGTGTTTGGGTAAGCTTTCAAAATGGTTGCAATATTCGTGTTTGGACTTTGCATTGGAGCTTGTAGGAAACTATAAACATCGACACTGGAATAAAGATGTTGAAGGCTATGAAAAAAAGAGTCTGACAATAAATCAATCGATGGATTCTTCACAAACCATGTCTCGTCTTCGTCGATGTAGTAGCTGGCTGGATTGTTTTTATCTTTTGCTGGTGAGTCGTCATTTTTATTTCCGCCAACATTTGAACTCGCTGACGAGACATTTCCCGAATTTGAACTGAATAAATCGTGCTCGAGCTGCGTAACGTGCCGACACACTGAAAACACTGGAAGCCAACACTCTTCACTGTAACTTCCAAGTTCTAAGCCTCCAGTTAAAACAAGTTCCATGCTTAATGCTTGTGAAGATGGAAGCTTTGGACCGGACGATTGACAAACATTTGTCGCAATCATGTTTAAAATTTTTCCAGCTAAATGCTGCAACTGCAGTGAATTACTTAATGTTGCAGCCTGTTAAAAATCATAGAAAACTTCAAAACAATTCTCACCAATTTAAAGTTAACTTACAGCATGTAATCCCTCGAGGCTCAATGCGTACAAAGCCGCTTCGCCTGTGTGCTTTTTGCGGTTGGCATTTCCAACTTTCAAATGCTTTTTGGAGAACTTTACAAGTTTCGCCGCTCTCGTGTCCTCAATTTCACCAATTCCTGCACTCAAAATCACCACCATCGAATCCCAGCAGCACGTCAACAGACGGCGCGACAACTTTTTAGCTGCCTTTTGTTTCCCAGTTTCAGTCTCATTAATATTTGGATTCATGTAATTGGAAACAGATTGCAAACGTTGCCATTCTGCGAGCATTTGCGTTGCTCCAATACCGCCGGCATCACAAATCATATCGATAAGCACACATCTGTTGCTCAATTCTTCAACTTGCGTTAATGCTTCTAAAGGATTCGACGACAAAATGCACTGATACAATTCCCTTAGCCATGCTGATGATAAAAAAACAAGGACACCTGCATTTTGTACAGAAGTCACAAACTGCTGCTCCGAGAGTGGAATCGTAATTTGACCCTGAAGATAGGGAAGAAAGAAGGAAGTGATAAAATTAATTCAACATTGATTTAGTAAATAATCAAAGGTTCAACATACATTTGTTTTATCGTAATGTCCAACTCTCATGAGCTGCAAACTCAGCAAAAAGGTCGAATAAATAGCTAAATAAATTCCATCGGCATTTACGGCCGTCAGGTTATAGTCAAAGTCTGAAAAGTTCATGCTATTTTGATGGCAAATGTTTGAAGAAAATTCTTGAATTTCTGAATCAATTTCGATTGAACTATGAAGCTTCAGCAGTTTCGGCACAAGTAGGGCTTTAATAATTCTTGCGAATTCCTTAGCATGTTTGCGATCTGTTTCACCATCGATTCGCGCTTCACTGAAGTGCGAATAAAGCCAATTAGCTTCAGCTTTTGATTGTTCATCGGACGATTCATCATCTTCAGGGCCTTCAGTTTCTCCCGAACCATTCGAAGCTTGATCTTCCTCGCGATGTACTTGAACATTGACTTCTTCGGTATCAGAATCCGACTGGCCATCAAATCTATTTTGCTTCAATTCCGCAACAGCATCGCGATAATCTCTTGGAAGCCTAATAAGTGACTGATAAGTCAACGGACCATAATAATCAGCTTCCTTAAGCGTTGCATAGCGTGAATTTATTGCTGCCGCAACTGCGTCATTCATAACATTGTTAATGTCACCTGTGCAAAGTGTTTGAAGACTTGATAGCAATGCAACCAAGCATTCAATACTTGAATGAAGCGATTCATCTGAACCAAAAGCAGAATTTGAACTGATGGCACATTCTTCCATTGAATCAATGATCAATCGAAATAATTCCATGTCGTCAGACATGCTTTGATTTTTGTCATAATGCAGAATCACAGATAAGTCAATAAGTCTTTGTGGAGTTTTAAAAGCATCGCGAACGCAGCGAAGCGGCTCAGAGCGATTTTGTGGTAAAGGAAGTAGAAGCATACGATGAAACAAAGCTTCAAGGACGGGTCTCAATGAACCTTGTGCGCCAGCAATTCTTAATAACTGAACTGCTGTTAGATAGACACATCTTGCTTGCGGACCATCGAGACCCGGGCGCGTAAAGAATCCTCGATTTTCACTTTCAATCATATGAATGGCATCTTTGTACGTAAATTTCTTATCAATATTCACACGACCTGGAGAGCCCAATGAAGCAGCCAAGCTGGGCATAAATGTCTTCCACAAAAATGCTGTAAAATGGGGCGATGAATGGACATCACTTGGCAATGTTGATGTCAATGTCAATATGCATTCCATTAAAAATAGCGATCCGTGAGTTTTCTTTGGCGTTCCATTTCCAGGTTCAATTAATTTACTACAAAGCCATTGCATAACGGGAATTACTTCATTATAAATTGTTGCTGTTGCCATTAAATTATGGCTACCCGACGGTGCCGTTAATTTCAATTCATCAGCTTCATCCTTTAGAAATGTACAGAATGTTCGAAGACACTGACTTGCAGCAGCTAATGAAGCGGCTTTAATTGATCTCGATCCATGTTCCCAAAATTCCCCACATCGCGATAAAACTTCGATTAGCAAGCGTCCATTTAATGTCACATTCGATGAACAAGCCATCGAAAGGAACAATCTCAGGACATTTACAACAGTTTCTTCTGTACTTCCACCATGACATAAAATTCCATTTGTAGATCGCAATAGTTGTGCCGGCAACCAATTTGAATCATCCTCCGGCTCTAATCCAATAAAAAATCGTTCATCCTTGATGAGTCTCTGAAATATTGTCAGTGAATGATTATTTTCAATTGACACTTAATAATTTTTAAGCTTACATGCATTCCATTCAATCCCAATGCTATCAAATTCGATCGTTTCGAGTCTAGTGCCATTTTGAGAGAAATAAAGCAAACACTCCGCAGTTCATACGATGGATCGCGATGAATTCCATGCTGTCGGAAAAGTTTATCTAAATAATCGATAAGAATGAATTATTATTATGAATTCTTTTGATCGCAATATGTTCGCATTTATTACCGTGCGCTATTTGAGCTGCTTGCTTCAAGTTCTGTAACTGTTTGCCTGAAGCTTCTTTTATGATATTTTGCAGTAAGTCTTCCATTACTTTTTTTTTGCTGAAGGTGACGGCGAGAGAATAAAAAAAAATCAATTAAATTTTTTTTCTTTCGCCAGACAAACAAACAAATTTTATTAGGTACTGATTTTAATTGGAATTTGTGATTCATTTGGATTTTCACTTAAATTCATTATATACAAATAATGTGGGAGATTGTTGAATGATTCAGAATAACAAAATTTGGGTGAAATTACAAAAATATGTTTGATAAAAAAAGAAGTTATTTCGTCGTTACGATTTAGAAAATTTTCCTTTCACAATTTCTCATGCAATTTATTAAAATTTTCAATGAACTCCATTCGATTGCGATAAAACTCACTTTCCACTACAATACACTACAAATTTTGTTTAACTTTGTGAACTTTTGATGACAAAATTCTTAAAAAAATATTTCTGCGACAAGCTTTTCACTCAAAACTGCCATTTTCTGTTGTGTGGGTTAAAAGGAAAATCGCGCAATCGCAGATTGATTGATAAAATCGATAGCATGAATCATGCTAAAGTTGCATGTGTTGGTAATGTTTGTAAACAAAAAAATGGCAACAGGTTTGTTTGCATGACGCTATAACCATGGAAACCAACGTGGAGGAGCCGGCTCGGCTTTTGGAGCTCAGTGTTTACAAATACAAACGCAAATGAAAACATCTGATGCATAACTTGACACATACAATTAGATTTTGTTTACAATGACAATGAATGCAGAAATGCAGCCAAAGAGAATTTCTTCAAAGTAGTAAACAAGGCATTTTCAAATTTCATACGAACGCATGGCGTGTGTGCATGTGTGATAGATATGATGAGTTATGCTCAAATTATTATAAATATTCTCGATCTCATTTTCATATTTTAAACAATCTAAATGCACAATGCGTTGTTGCAAGACACAATGCTTGCTCATTGTTAATTTATGCTAACGGTGGTGGATATGCTACGCTACATATTGAAAGAAACCACTGGTTATGTAAATGTTATTTCTTGATTTGAGGTTGTCAATGCATTTATTTTCATTGATATCATTCTTTTACAGCATGTTCACTTCGTAGACTTTATAGCGAAGATGTATGCTGATAATTAAGAAAACTGCTTAATGCCAAAATTATTTTCATTTAATTTCTTTAAGAATTTGAGTCTTTAAAGAAAAATCGTTATCAGTTTTCGCACATTTTCGCATTTCAAATAAAGATCTTGTACTTCGAATATTCGAGGGGTTTAAAAGAAGTAAACATCATTGTCGCTAATTTACTACATAGAATCGGCATAATTTTCATTTCTTTATTTTGCATTCAGACGCGGAAGATCAGGATTGAAAAGAGAATAATTTCATGTGATTAACGGTGAATTGTGTCAATAATGAATAATACAGTTAAAGTTCACAAAGCATTTATGCTTCTGAAGCGTAATTTTAGTCAAATCAATCTCGCTAAAATGTTAACCGACGAACATAAGAAACGAACGATGGAACATTTTATAAAATATACAAAACTGAGATTTGGCGATAAAAATCCTGAGAGTCATGCTGCAATCTTATGTCCAATTTGTATCAACAATGATAGCGTCAGTTTGTTATACACATTAAGATCCAGCAAATTAAGAAATTTTTCAAGACAAGTTAGTTTTCCAGGTAGGTCAAAGTTACAATTCCGACCATAGTCAATGACCCGAATTAGTAAGGGTTGGCATGAAATAATCCAATAATTTACCTGATCAATCCTTTTTAAATTTTAAGGGGGTGTTATGGACGATACAGATGGACATGAAATTGAATGTGCACTGCGTGAAACAGAAGAAGAAGTGGGAATAAAATCTAAATATATTAAAGTGTGGGGAGCTGGATCCCAAATAACTCCACTTTTTGGACCTTCAATTGTGCCAATTATTGCGGAAATTCAAGATTTTTCGCCATCAATGCTCAAACGAAATCCCGATGAAGTTGAAAAGATTTTTAATGTTGATTTAAATTATCTTATCGATTCCGCGAACATGCGTCACACTCAATTCCGTAAAGGATATTCAATGCCGATTTATGTTTGTGATGAAAAAATATGGGGTATGACAGCAATAATAACCCACTTCCTGCTCTGCTCATTACTGCCGAGGACGCTTTATTCTCGACGCGTGAACTTTGTCGGAAAATATACAACAACATGATCATCGCGAATGACGACATATGCATCAAAATAACACGAATGTTTTTAACAAAAGAAACCGTCACCGACAGGCGCTCGCTAAAATTAAATTGACCAATATTTTTTTTTCTCCATTTCTTAATTTATTTTTTCCGAAACAAAATCTTGAGCTTTATCTTAAGACATAAACGCATCATTGCAAAAAATTAAATTGTTGAGTATTAATCCTAATTTAAAGTACTGGTTTGTATTTAAAAGAAAATCCCATTATTCATATTAGAATGCATTATCAATTTTGTTATAATTTAGTTTAGCGGCTGACTATTGTAAGTGGATGATAAAAAGCTAAGTAATGTGTGAGAATAGCTTGTGATAAGAAAGAAGTAAATAAAGATTTTATTTGTGACATTGACATTGATGATGAGATGATGATTCTACTTGTGGTTTTGGACTTTGAAGCGCGAATGTGAATAAAATTGTAGTTTTTTTTTTCTTTCTAAGCTTATTGGCACAATCATTGATTATAGAGAGACTAGGAAAAAGTTGGAATGAATTCACGACCATTTTGAGCAAAGTTTTGTTATCATTTTCTTAGTATAAAAACTTAAACTTATTGCATTAATATTTATAAAAAAAATAACTAAGTAAAAGGAACTTTGTAGTGATTAAAAATTACGTATTTTTCGATGTTGATTTTTCCGAGGGAAAAATATCTTAAGCTTTTTTTTTTTTAAACTAAATGGCGAGACATGCATTTGCACAATTTTTTTTTTCTCCTTAAACTTATTATTAAAATGAAGAGAGACTAAAGGAACCGTTAAGCACGAAAAATTTATCACAGCATTTTAATTAATTGCCAATTTTCTTAACATCATTTTGCCTAAAAAAAGGGAAGAGTGTCGAAACTTATAAAACAGAAAAACGACTAAGTAGTGAGTGACAGACAGAGAGGGAGAGAGAGAGAAAAATTCTGGATAAACGATTAGCGAAGTCAACAAGTTCATTGAATTGGTGAATCCACTTGATCGACACTTTTCCAGTTACTGATGGAAATGTGCGGTTTTGGCAAGAAATTACGTAATGTCTGGACGAGTTGAATGGAGTCCATAAGTGTTTTTTGCAATGACTCTGACTGTTTTCCGTACGGTTTTACCATCGATGGACGAATAAAAGCTTTCATTCGGGCCATATTTTTCATCAATTCAGCAAAAGCTCGCACAATTTTTTCCTGACCAACAATCATTCCATCGCGCTCAAGTGCCATCGGTGGAATTTGTTGAATTGGTGCAGCAACTGCTGCCGTTGTTGTCCAATTATTATGAAGCAATTCCTTGTTTGATGTCGCATAACTTGCTGCTGAATAAGTTTCAATTCCATCGTATGATGAACGTCGCGAATAATTCATTGTCTTATTATGATGGACTTGTGGCTGCATCATAGCAGCAGTTGGAACCATTGGTGGTGGCTGCGTAGGAAGTCCCAAATTATTATTTGCTTGTACAATTGCGGCAACTGTCTCAAAATGCTTCTTATCCAATTGTTGCATTACGCGCTGCTTTTCGAGATTTTCCATCGATTGGCTCATGGCACGATTCTGTTGTTGAATCATTTGTTGCGTCAGTTGTTGATTGGTCAAACCTCGACCAATTTTCGATGGATCCGACATCACGGGTGGTTGCATGAGCATTGGACTTTGACGAGTCGGTGGAATATAATCCATATTTATTTGTTGTGGCGGAGGTGGGAAATTCGGATGTTGTTCATATGAAACTGATGGTCCCTTAAAATAACGACATGATGTCGACGGACATGAATTGACCACTTCGATAATAAAATCTTTATCAAATCCAAAGTTTTCTTTGCCACATGAATATGATTCAAATACTGATTTTATCGTTGCATCCAGTGACAAATGATTGCTATTGATTCCAGACATGTGTTTAAGGATAATTGCATTTGCAAAATGTTCAAATGGCAAGATAATCTTTCCTGTATCACGATGAACTAATCTTCCTTGTCCATCTAATGAGATCTTTGTCGAAAGTGCTCTAAAAGCGATGATATTTAGTTCAAATGTTAAAAAGTTTACACCCCAAAGTGATAAGAAAAACTTACTGAAGATAGTTGATATTAAAATTATCAGACGACAATAGATTGAGCAAATCAATGCTGGGCTGGCCTTTATTAGTAAGAAATAGTTGCAGCACCATATACAATTTTTCCGTCACAAAACCATGATTTGGATCAGAATGAAATGAAGGCTTATGAGCCATTTTTTAAGTTAAAATTCTTTTAAAAACTAAATTTAAAACCACTTTTTTCTCTCTCTCTGCAAAATTGCAGACTGCCTGCCACTCAGGGATGCAGAAGGAACATTTTTTCCCTTGTCTTTCTTTGCTTTTCTCTCAATGCAATTGCGCAAATTTTCACTGGAGCCTAAAAAAAGTATTCAGCACTTTGAATAAAAATTTGCATGGAAATTTTAAGCTTTGCATTAAATGTCATGTGACATTCAATTATGCAATGGAAAACATTTTTTGTTAGAATCATTTGTAAACAGGAAATTTAATTCAATTTTATTTCATAAGAAACGTGTTTAAAGTGTGCTGAAGTGCGTCATCCCTCTGAACATCTTTTTCAATTGTATTTGTTTTGTTATTTTGTTCTGACGGAATTCGGAATTTCAGAGCATAAAAATATATTCTTTAAAAGTTAAATCATTTGTGCCTTTTATAAGCTGATAAAAATATGATTAAATCAACGTTAAGAAGCGTTGCCATTGTGCAAGGATTAAAGGTAATTGATCGATTACGAAATTGTTCAGTAATTCTCTATGGAACTTTGAACTTTTAATTGTTCTTCTTGTGCGCATTGACGGATGATAATAATAACCAGAAACTCAAACTTGTTTACATGCCTCATCATCATGTGTTCATGACGGGCCTTGTGATATTCAAAAAAAACATTAAATCATTTCTAGCGCTATTACTCGGCAGCGGCACCAAATGGCAGCGTTCGTAAACTTGACACTCGTCAAATTGAATTGATGGCAAGATCATTGCCACATCGTAAGAAACTAAAGGATGTTGGAAATATTATTGTAGTTGCTTCTGGTAAGGGTGGTGTTGGAAAAACTACGACAGCCGTGAACCTTGCTATCTCGCTCACACTGGAAGGAAAGAGAGTTGGAATATTGGATGGCGACATATTCGGCCCAACTGTTCCGATGATGATGAACATAAACGAAACGCCATTAACTGATGAGAATAACATGATTATTCCGCCTGTCAATTATGGTGTTAAATGGTGGGTTGAAGGCACTTTGAATACGCTTCTTATCAAAAATTATAAATCACTTTCGCATCCTTAGTTTGTCGATGGGACTTTTAGTAGAAGATTCAAGCGCCGTCATATGGCGAGGGCCATTAGTAATGTCAGCATTACAACGTTTACTTAAAGGAGCTATATGGGTGAGTAGAGTGATCGATCCTGACAACTATGAAATCATTTAATTGACCGTGATCCATAATTTCAAGGGCCCATTGGATATCTTGATTGTTGACACACCACCCGGCACCGGAGATGTTCATCTATCGCTATCACAGAATGTACCAATCTCTGGTGTCATTCTCGTGAGTACACCACAGACAGCCGCCTTAAATGTAACGAAACGCGGCGCTGATATGTATCGAACACTCAAAGTTCCCATCATTGGAATCGTTGAGAACATGTCTTATGTTCTTTGCGAAAGTTGCGGACATCAAAACGTTCTCTATAACAATGCAATTGACAAGTTCTCGGATGAAATGAAAATTGATGTATTGGGCAAAATTCCGCTGGAGAAAAAAATCATTAAATGCTGCGAAGCCGGCACGCCATCATGCATTCAATTCCCTGAATCATCGTTCACCGAGTCGTATCGTCAAATAGGTCGCGTTATAATTCAATATCTTGAAGAATTTGAAAATTATCAAAAAGCTCATTCTCAAAAATAAAGACATTTCCATAAGAATCTAATTGCTTTTTACATTCTCCATTTCATACATAATTTATGTTATTTACAGCATTTATGTTGAAACATATTTCTAACGGTTTTCATTTCATTATTTAAATTTCCATCACAATTATTTCCCCCTTGAAAAAAAAAAATATTTTTTGGTCGGTCGCGAAGCTCTATCGTTAAAAGGAAACATTTAATTAAGTTAAATCGTTTTGTTCAACAGAAAATGAAGTTTCAACAAGCGAGCAAGTGATCGACATAATTAGGACCATCAAAATTAATAAAGGTATAGTGCGATGAAAGCGAAATTTAGGTCACTTTCGATTGGCATTGGCTTTTTTTTCAATTTTCTCTGTGGTCTTTACCCATCGACTAAGTAGCTGTTGACGATAATTTGTGTCGTCGGAAAATCTTGCCACCAACCTGAGACAATAAGCTTAAAGCTCATTCAAGTTCACCATAAATATATTTATGTACAAAACGAATTTAGTAAAGCATTGTGCAAGTGTCCATTCAAATCGAGGTGGTCCCATTTTCGGCAAATTCCTTTTCTCTGCACAGCTATTTGGCTCATCGAACGCAAACCGCAAAAAATTATTCATAATGCCACCGAGCGTCAATTAGCATCGTGAGTGCCAAGAAATCTTCAGATACATTATTGGGCCCGTGTTACAGGGCTGAAAGATGACGACAAAACAATAGCGCGAAATGATTTATTGTGCAGTGCTGTGTCTTCATACTGTTTTATTATAAACACATAACAAAAGTCAACTCCATGTCGAGTTCGTGCGATATGAGTTTCTAATTGATCGCAATTGGAAGATCATTTTTCTCGCTCAGTCTAAGTATTTAGAACTAAGTACCTAAACACATAGGGAATTGCTTGGCAATTGTTCAGTATTGGTACATAACATAATTGATACATATTTGCATTGAGTGGGTGTGTTATGTTTGCGTGAAAACAAGCAAGCAAAAAAGAAGAACATTCCGCAGGGAAAAGGGAGGGCGAGTCGTTTGGGAGCATAAGCAGGAGAAAAAAAAGAAGTAAAGTGATGACTAATCGCAAAAGCCATTTGACACCGTTTGGCCGCGCGCGTTTAACGACTTGCGATATCCATTGAGCAATATTGTGTCCAATTCGCGAATCGGCTTTTTATGCTGAATTTTTATTTTAATGGTCTCACAAAAAACCGTTCATAAAATAAGTATCTCTAAATCCATAATCCAATTTGAGTTTCCAAACGAGTGAAAGAAAACTTTCTTTTCCAAAATATGATAAAAAAAAATATTACATTTTTCTTTTCGATTGCATTCATTCCGTTCAGTTGCGGCAATATCAATTTTCTCTTTGGTACACTCAGCAAATGATCTATGTGTAATTGGTGAAAAATTTCCAGTACAAGTTTCTCAATCATCAACTTCACAGACTGTTTCTTAAATTTTGTTTTCTTCTATTTTCAATTCATATACAAAAAAAAGATCGAAAATGTTTTTCGTGAATGAATGAAGAGATTTATGTCGGCGGTCTGTTGACCCAGTCAGTTAAATACTTAACCGAAGAGACGATAAGCTTTGAATTTCTATTTTGGCTGTTGTCTGTTTCTAGGCTGCCAAAAAAGTTCTTCTTATTCCAGTTTCCCTCACTATTGAAGCAATTTTCATAGAAATTTTTTTTATTGATTTTCTATTCCCTTGTTCCGCGTAGGCAATTTTTGTTTATTTCATTTTTCTTTTTACTGCAAGCCTTCAAGTGATTTTATCGATTTTTTTCCTCTTTTCTTATCATTCATGTGATTTAATTTTTAGTGCTTTTCTTTACCTCAATTGCAGACAAAATTAATTTATTATCGGCTCGAACCAACAACAACAAGCGGAGGAAACGTTAAAAAGAGAAGTGTATAGGAACAAATAAACTTTTATTGATAACGCGATGGAAGTGAGTGTCCAGTCGAATAATAGCAACAACAGCAGTGTCAAATCGGATTTGCTTGAAAAGGACATTAGTGATCTGGACATAAGTGATAAAAATGGTGTCGAATTGAATGGAAGTGCAAATATAAATACAAGCCTAAGTAATGAAAAACTGAATACGCTTAAAAAGCGAATATCGAGCAGTAAAACGCCAAGTAGAACAACGACAAAAGCACGAAGGGTGCGATTCTTTCGGAATGGCGATAAGTTTTGGACAGGCTATATTGTTGCTGTTTCAAATGAACGCTACAAGTAAGGCACACGACATTCTTTGAATTTTAATTGGCTTCCGGTTTCGTGTCGCCGACTACTCAATAATGTGCGTGCGATTAACGAAATTTTCGCCCTTTTTTAGGTCCTTCGATTCACTTGTGGAAGATTTGACAAAGCAATTGGGCGAAAGGCTTAACGGTGCCATAAGATGCATCTACAGCTTAGATGGAAAGAAAGTTGAACGACTCGAAGATCTGGAAGACAATAAAAGTTACGTATGCTCGTGTAATAATGAGAATTTTAAGAAAATCGAATACACATCAAACATTAGGCAGCGAGTGTCGAAGAATGGTCGTCCTTTTTCACCACTAAAAAATGGCACAGCATTGACGACAAATGGAACCAGCGGTAATTCAATAAAAGACACTGAAGCTTCCTGCGTTTTTCCACGAATTGTGACACTCATTCGTAATGGTGTGAAACCACGAAAAATTATGCGGCTATTGCTGAACAAACGTAACAGTCCGACATATGATCATATATTAACGGCCATCACACAGGTGGTAAAACTTGATTCGGGGTGTGTGCGCAAAGTGTTTAAGCTCGATGGAACACCAGTCGTAAAGCTTGCAGAATTTTTTGATGTCGACGATGATGTTTTCTTCGCTTATGGCAATGAGCGTGTGGGAATTGATGATTTCGATTTGGAGCCTGACGAAGGAAAGCTCATCAAACAAAATAAGAAGACCCTTAAAAATGGTGCAATGCGCGGACCAAAGCCAAAAATGCCAGTAAAATCCCATAACGATACATTCGCGGTATGCGACAATGAAGAACTTCTTATCAGTGGTGGTGTCCGACCTGAAACGCTTCCAATTGAAATTCAGAATCGCTTCAATTTAAGTCAAATCATTGGTGATGGTAACTTTGCTGTCGTGCTGAAGCTCAAAGACAAAACAATTTGTGATGTTGAATATGCATTGAAAATAATCGACAAGTCAAAATGCAAGGGAAAAGTGAGTGATTTCCGGTTATCAGCGGATGTGACATTCAATATTTCCACATTATTTACTTTAGGAACATTATATCGATGCTGAAGTTCGTGTAATGAAAAAATTGCGTCATCAGAATATCATTTCACTGCTATTGGACATCGATACATCTGATTACATGTACCTCGTTCTCGAATTGGTGCACGGTGGTGATCTGTTTGATGCCATTACGCGCGTTACACGCTTCTCAGAGACACAATCAAAGATTATGATTAAGCATTTAGCATCTGCACTGGCCTACTTGCATGCTCTTGGAATTGTCCATCGAGATGTGAAACCTGAAAATTTATTGGTGAGTATTCATGTAATAGTTTACTTATAGCAGCAGATCGGAATTTTGATTGAATTCTCTCACAGGTTGAATTGGACAACGATGGTAATGTTATTATGCTCAAACTGGCCGATTTTGGATTAGCCTGTGAAGTTACCGAGCCACTTTTTGCTGTTTGTGGAACGCCCACATATGTAGCGCCTGAAATTCTGATGGAGACTGGCTATGGACTGAAGATTGACGTTTGGGCGGCTGGTATTATTCTTTACATTCTGCTCTGTGGCTTCCCGCCATTTGTGTCACCCGACAACCAACAAGAGCCACTTTTCGATGCGATTTTATCAGGAATCTTTGAATTTCCCGAACCGTATTGGGATGGAATTGGTGAACCAGTGAGAGACTTGATCAATAATATGCTTCAATCGGATCCAGCAATACGATTCAGCAGCGAGGACATACTCGATCATTATTGGCTCATGAATGAAGAAGACCTGGATAATTATTTGTAGGCAAGCTATAATTAATTAATCAGCCAGAGCTTTTATAAGATTGATTTAAATGGGCCTTTTCTAGCCAGCAGTTATTGTTGTTATGAATGCATCTCTCGTGAGCGCCCTTTTCTTTCCCTCAAGACTGCTTCAGTCCTGCCATTCATCCACCCACAAACACTGCATGCATTTCTTCTTTTAAATGATCCCATTTTTTTATATTAATGAATTGCGCAATGCTTCGTTATATTTCCATAATCTTATCTATTATTATCAAATGCACATTCATTCACGCAAATATGTTTCATCGTTTCCTTTCTGAGGAGACTAAAACTACATTTTTAACTTATATCACAAATCAATAACATTGTAGAATGCAAAATGGAAAATATTTATTTTTTAAAGAAAAGTTGAGCAATTATTGTAGATTTTGATGATCAAGTATTGTGTATAGTTTGTATAACTCGTATATGAACCCATTACGGAACCACTACGCGAACATGAGTTAAAGTTTTTATCAAATAAACAACATGTGAATGTAGTTAATTAGCTTATTAAATGATTAAAAGAAAGAATTTTTTTTTTATTTCGCGGTTATTAGTTTAACATGCGTTTGGCAATTGCTCAAATTGTTTGTTTATTTATTTTTGTTTCTTGATAGCGCTTTAACTTATTGATTTGCTAATTTGCGATAACTATTTAGAGAATTAAAAGCGATCCTCGGCCTCGACCCATATCAAATTATGCGCCTTTTTGTTGTGTTGAAACTTTTTAGAAGAATTAAAATTAAGTCGATAAAGCAGTTTCGGGCACTAATTAACCGTACTTTGTTATCTCTTATCAGTGCGTTTTGATAGAAAGCGCCATAAAAAATACCAGAAAACTGAAAGGAAAAAAATATTTGGCGCAGTCGAAAATTTTCAATTCTGTTTTGAAGTCTGAACTTTTTAAATCTTTTTTATTTACACAAAATTCGTTGGACACCAAAATTAAGTTTTTAAGAGAAACAGCCACAAAATCGGAAGTGATGTCAAAATTCTTCTGTTTCGGTTTGAAATTATTATTTTTTTTTCTCAATTTGTATTTCCGTTTGTTTTTAATAAAATGCCGAGAACAAAATATGAAATAAACAACAATAAAGATATAAAAATGATAAAAATCCATTATAAGTCACCATTCCAGTTGTCGTCGTCCCATCCACCATCGGCATCAGTTTCAGTCAGTTCCATCTTTGACATTTGCAGTCGATTAGTTTCCGTTTTCTCATCGACAGCTTCCGTTGGAGCTTCCATTCTTGGTTTTTCAATCACTGGTGTCATATCAAAATCACTGAAAAAGTCCAATTCATGTTTGGCTTTCTCTTCCAATTTACTTAGTTTTCTGTTCTTGATATCAAGATCATCTATATTGTCATCGACTTTAGGTCGAATAGTTGTTAATGGTTTTTCAATTGACGGATTTCTCACAATCACCGGAAGTTTCTCTTCAATTATTGCACTGTGCTCCGTCTCAATACCTTCGCTAACAACAGCTGTCGCAGCTTCCTGATCCCAGTTCCATTCGTCATTGCCCATTTCATTATCTGTTAAATCGTCATTTGAATTTTCTGGCTCTGACCCATTTGCGATGGTTTCAGGCGAAGGATTTTTTGTTGAACAGTCGCTTAAATCCACGTTGTCAACAGGTGATGATGATAGCAATATGTCCGTTGATGAATTCAAAACGGGTGTAATGGAACGTGGCTGATCATTATTCCACACTTCCGTTTGTTGTGGACGTCCATCGGCAAATAATTTCCTTCGATTTTTTCCGATCACTTGATTCGCACCAAGGATAGGAATTAAATCAGCAAGACATAAAAGTGTTTTTGTCACCAACAAATCATTCGTGTCCTTAATTCCCAGTAGCAATTGTGGCAGGATCTCATCACTTAGTTCCTCCTTGGTAAAAGTGTTTACATACAAATGAAAATGCTCCAACAATATCAATCGAATCTGAACGTCAAGCACACAGAAAACTTGCTTTAACCGTGGCACGATATATTTGATAAACGCAGCCGCTGTAAAGAGTCCGTCATCTGATGACTCGTCATCTTCAAGATTCTGAGGCCTTAGCATAAATGGAATGAGATAAAATTGCGCTGTAGGGTCCAGCAGGACCAGTCTTGACAGTAGCAGCTCACTTAACTGTGATCCAATAATATTCTCATCAAATTGCCGCAGTTTTTCGTTAAGGTTCTTAAAGAAATCTTGCTTGGCAGTTTGCGTTTTAAGTGATAATTCTGATAAGAAAGTATGTATCAACACAAAATCGTGATTGAAGTAATTGTGAAGTTGAATTGCCGATAACAATGGACGCATTGATGGATTTTTATGTTTCAGATGAGTCTGACAGTAGGTGAGGAATTCTTGCACAAATGGAATTTGACCTAGAAACAGAATGTTTATTTATATCATTCTTCTTGTGATTGAATATGTTGCAACTTACTGTCTTTCTTGATAGCTTTTTCACACAATGTGGCAAAAGCAAATTGCTCTAATCCCACACCATCGTCCTCACTTGGATCAATTGCTTCTTGGTCACGGAATGGTCTTGATTTCTGAAGGAAATCCCGAGTGATATCACTTCCCTTAAAGAGATGCTCGAAGCCAAACAGCTTCCACGTATTTTCTGTGATGTAGATCGACTGAATTGATATATTCAGATGGCGAACTTTTGCTGATTCTACTAGAAATATGAGTGCATTGAGGATGTTCTTAAGACCTAAACATGTCTCAATCTCTGACTGTTGCTTTAGGCTCTTCTCCAGACTTGAGACTTTTTCAGTGACCAGCACTTTGTCGGATGATCCAAGGTATTTTACAATCGAATAAGGATGCCGATAGATTTTAAGGTTTCTGGTAGCTCTTAAAAGCGGCCTCTCTAGCATATATCCTTTGCAGCAATCAGCAGATGGTTGAGTATCCTCAAAAAGTGATATTTTGCTTCCAGAACTCGTCAGTATTCCATCAAACAAGAAGATGTCATTTCGCAGTTTCTCGGCTAGCTGCTTATCACTAATCGACACATTATTCTTCATCGCGGAATGCTCCTGTCCCATTGCAAACCAGCACAGCAATAAATTAATGCACTTTTCAGTTCAGTTTACTGAATCTAGTTCGGACTGACTGGACAAGGGGATGCTCGTAGTCGTTACACACAGAGTACTTGAAAAAAAAATTTCATTTTATCATCATTCCATTAAATTGCATTTATTTGTCTGAAAAATATCATTTCCGGTGTCCACGTCAACTTTATTAATTTGTGTAAGTAGTTTATCATCGATTCAACATGAAGGAAGCGATGGAAGAGTTCTATTTTGATAGAAAACATGAAAGATGACGAAGAACAAAAAAAAAGTATACGAATTTCTAATTTTAAACACACGAACCTTCTTGTATTAGATGCAATTGCAATCGTGCATTGATAATTAGTGTAAGAATACATTTTGAAGCTAGAAGTTGTCGCGAAATAAAACTATTTGTGAGACAATCCGCCCTTTAGAAAAAATCGATATTTTTTCGCCTGGCTGATCTGCATACATCCAGTAACTCAACTGATAACAGCAATGATTCCCATCGCACCAATTCAGTTAATATTCTGCGCCATCACATGACTTTGTTATACAAAATTCATAATTGGATAACTACGCATTACAAAATATTCCTTTATTTTTAGACTCAAAGCCTTCGAGCCTACTCACAGGATGACAGACTCAAAGTACTTTACCACCACCAAAAAGGGTGAAATCTTCGAACTCAAATCGGAGCTGAATAATGACAAGAAAGAAAAGAAGAAAGAAGCCGTTAAAAAGGTAAACATCTTTTGTAATTTCCAACCATTTGAGAAACCAACTAAGATTTTTGTCGTTTTTAGGTCATCGCAAGCATGACTGTCGGCAAAGATGTATCAGCTCTCTTCCCTGATGTCGTCAATTGTATGCAAACCGACAATTTGGAACTTAAGAAACTTGTCTATTTGTATCTAATGAACTATGCTAAATCGCAACCCGACATGGCCATCATGGCTGTTAATACATTTGTCAAGGTAAGTTAATTGCTTCTAATCACATGAATTCCCGCGTTATTTGTTCCTTATCGCTTAATTTAATGGCCGGTTTTCTTATAATTTTACTCCTTTTTTCTTTGAACAATAATCAAAAAAAAAAAATCACAAAAATATCCATTTGATAAGGATTTGCCACATTCTCAATTATTGAAGGTAACATCGATGTGAATGAGTGAGACAATTTGATTAGAAACATGCTTCTCCATCCTCCGAAAAAGCCTTTTTAGATCTTGCCAATCATTCATTTCTTATTTTCTCGCTTCAATTGGATTTTTGTGAAAAGAAATTTCAGCGAATTCATATTTTTTGCTCTTGAAGTAATTCTTTGGCTTGCATTCGCATGTCACATCATGCTTCAATAACTCCACTACACTATGTTTTTGTTTGCATGTCTGTCACATGCTATATTTAAATTCTGAATAATTAAAATATTCTCTTTTTTCCTTGTTGTTGCTTAATCGTTTTATTGCAGGATTGTGAGGACTCAAATCCATTGATTCGTGCATTAGCTGTTCGAACGATGGGATGCATTCGTGTCGATAAAATCACTGAATATTTATGTGAACCATTGCGCAAGTGTCTGAAGGACGAAGATCCATATGTACGAAAGACGGCAGCTGTTTGTGTTGCTAAGCTCTATGACATTTCCAGCTCAATGGTTGAGGATCAAGGTTTCTTGGATCAATTGAAGGATTTATTGTCAGATTCTAATCCAATGGTTGTTGCTAATGCTGTCGCAGCATTAAGCGAGATTAATGAGGCTTCAGCTTCTGGTCAACCGCTCGTTGAGCTCAACTCAGCAACCATCAATAAGCTTCTGACAGCCCTTAATGAATGCACAGAATGGGGTCAAGTATTTATTCTTGATTCACTGGCAAATTACACTCCAAAGGACGAACGTGAAGCACAATCTATCTGTGAGCGAATAACACCGCGTCTGGCACATGCAAACGCTGCTGTCGTCTTGAGTGCTATTAAAGTTCTGATGAAGTTGCTCGAGATCCTTTCAGCTGATAGTGATTTTTGTGCGACATTGACCAAAAAATTGGCGCCACCACTTGTTACATTGCTATCATCAGAGCCGGAAGTTCAGTATGTTGCTTTGCGTAACATCAATTTGATTGTTCAGAAGCGTCCAGACATCCTAAAACACGAAATGAAAGTTTTCTTCGTCAAATATAACGATCCAATCTATGTGAAGCTGGAGAAACTCGACATCATGATTCGTTTGGCAAATCAAAGCAATATTGCTCAAGTGCTGAGCGAATTGAAGGAATACGCAACGGAAGTTGATGTCGATTTCGTTCGTAAAGCAGTTCGTGCTATTGGACGTTGTGCAATTAAAGTGGAACCATCAGCTGAACGCTGCGTCTCAACATTATTAGATCTTATTCAAACAAAGGTTAACTATGTTGTACAAGAAGCTATTGTTGTCATCAAGGACATCTTCAGGAAGTATCCAAACAAGTATGAAAGTATTATTAGTACATTGTGTGAGAATCTCGACACATTAGATGAACCGGAAGCACGCGCATCGATGGTTTGGATTATTGGTGAATATGCTGAACGTATTGATAATGCTGATGAATTGCTGGATAGCTTTTTGGAAGGATTCCAAGATGAGAATGCTCAGGTGCAGTTGCAGTTATTGACAGCTGTTGTAAAATTGTTCTTGAAGCGTCCAGCTGATACACAAGAACTTGTGCAACACGTTCTTTCGCTGGCAACACAGGACAGTGATAATCCCGATTTGCGTGATCGTGGTTTCATCTATTGGCGTTTGTTGTCAACTGATCCAGCAGCAGCGAAGGAAGTTGTCTTGGCTGATAAGCCACTAATATCTGAAGAAACTGATCTGTTGGAGCCGACACTGTTAGATGAACTCATTTGTCATATCAGCTCATTGGCGAGTGTTTATCATAAACCACCAACGGCATTTGTAGAAGGACGTTCAGCTGGTGTTCGTAAATCGCTTCCTAATCGTGTTGTCGATAATGATTCAGCACCAGAAGCGACAGTCATTCCCAATCAGGAATCATTGATTGGAGATTTGTTGTCGATGGATATTGGTGCTCCAGTTCCAGTTGCTGCACCAATGGCTCCTCCACAAAGTAATATTGACCTTCTTGGAGGTGGACTAGACATTTTATTAGGCGGCGGACCGCCGGCTCCAGCGCCAGCAGTGGATACATTGTCTAGTGGAAATGGCTTGCTGGGAGATATTTTTGGACTCAATACAGCAACAAACACAATGATTTGTGTCCCCAAAATTACCTGGTTACCAGCAGAAAAAGGCAAGGGTCTGGAAATACAAGGAACTTTCTCACGGCGCGGCGGTCAAGTTTATATGGATATGACGTTCACCAACAAAGCAATGCAAGCCATGAGCGGTTTCGCAATCCAGCTCAACAAGAACAGTTTTGGGCTCGTGCCTGGTGCACCACTTCAAGTGGCACCATTACCACCACAGCAGTCCACTGAAACATCCCTCCAATTAAATCATACCGGACCTGTACAGCGAATGGAGCCAATAAATAATCTCCAGATTGCCATCAAGAACAATGTTGATGTTTTCTATTTTGCATGTTTAATTCATGGCCACACAATGTTTGCCGAAGATGGACAACTCGACAAGCGCGTCTTCCTTTCGACGTGGAAAGAAATTCCCGCAGCCAATGAAGTGCAATACAATTTGCATGGAATTATCGGCAACGCTGATGCAGTTGCTGCGAAAATGACAGCAAATAATATCTTCACAATCGCCAAGAGGAACGTCGAAGGTCAAGATATGCTATATCAATCGTTGAAGTTGGAAAATAATGCATGGGTTTTATTGGAATTAAAATTAGCGCCCGGCAGCACTGAAGGAACGCTCAGTTTAAAATCGCGTTCGGTTGAGGTCGCTCAAATGATCTTCACCGCTTATGACATCATTCTGAAGGCTTAAGGAGCCTTCTTCTTGTATTCTCTTGATACATAAAAAAATGTTTATCTCATAATAAAACTTTATTTAGTTGAAAGCTCGATCACAGCTGCAATTAAAATTGAACAGCTTATTAGTTAATGAAAGCTCCTCAATGTTAATTGTATAATCGATTTGAAATGAAACAAATTATTCCAATAAAGACATTAATCGAATGAATCTTTTATTCAGTTAGTAAAATAAAAATGTTTATTACAGAGTTGATCTAAAGGCAATAAACTTGCTGCGTTCTATTTTCATCGGCCTTTTCAATAAATGACTCATCAGACACAGTGGCGCCTTATCATTACATTGATAGCTTCCATCAATTCAAACTGTCAAACATCTCGAAACCTTCTTTCTTAAGAAATCTTGTGAACATTTTAAAAATGGCTTGGTTAAGTCATTTGCGGAATTTCACATATTTGATGAGCGTTATCTGTTTAAATTTTTATTTTATTATTGTTATTATAATATCATCGCATGGATTTTGATATTTACATTTTTTTTTTTTTGTTTTGAGTATAAAATGCACGAAAATTCCAGCAAATATCTCAGAATTAAAATCGTGCCTGAGAGTTGTAGACTTTATTTATTGTGATGGCTTTGTTGTGGATATTTTCAATTTCATTGTTCGGTTTAAATGTTTTATCGAGTGGAATTCCACGACCATCTGTAAAACCAGAACGTGATCTTGAGCTGAAGCTAGTGCATGTGATATTTCGTCATGGTCAGCGAGTGCCTGCAGATACTTATCCACTAGATCCATATGTCGATAATGACTTTGCACCATATGGCTGGGGTCAACTAACGAACAAAGGTCGATTTCAGATGTATGATAATGGAAGATTTCTTAGAAATCGCTACAATGCTTTCTTAGGGAACACTTTTAATTTGGATGTAAGAAAATTCGCTTTCTTTAATTTACTGTTGAATGAAAAATTTCATTAAAATAGGAAATTTATGCTCAATCAACGGGAGTAGCAAGAACAAAAATGTCCCTTCAGCTGTTGCTTGCTGGTTTATTTCCACCACGAGGTACAGCGCTCGAATGGAATAAGGGTTTGAATTGGCTTCCGATTCCATACAATTACGAAGACTTAGATAAAGATACGTTGCTACTTGTTCGAACATCTTGTCCACGATATCATGAAGAATCGCAACGTGTTTTCGCTGAAGACTTAAAAGACGAGCTCGATTCGTATTCGAGTTTATTTAAAGAATTGACAAATATAACAGGTCTGGAAATTAAGACGCCCGATGATGTTCAGTCGCTTTACAGTACGTTAAAGGCCGAAGAGGGATATGGCTTAAAACTACCAGAATGGACAAAAAATTATTATCCAGATAAATTGAAACCATTAACAGACTTAAGCTATGTTTATAACGCGTACAACAGTAGACTGAAAAGATTGAAAGGTGGCGTTTTTGTAAAGAAAGCAATTCAAGATTGGAATCAAAAAATTGATGGCAAATTGAAGCAGAAAATATTTTTATATGCTGGACATGATTCGACAGTTACGAATATTCTGTCAGCATTCAATGTTTGGGAAACTCAGTTTCCCGATTATGGGATCACAGCGATGTTGGAATTTTCACAACATAAGAAAACTGGCGAATATGGAATTGAAATCTTTCTTAGGAATACAACCAGATCTCAACCATATTCATTGACAATTCCTGGATGTTCACAGTTCTGTTCACTGTCTGATCTTAAAGATCTTCTCCAAGAAAATATTCCAGCTGATTGGAATAAAGAATGTAAAGCTCAAAATGAGAACTTTACTGAGCCACCACTTGGAGGACCTTAAGAAAACTTTCTTTCTTGATTTATTTTTAATTTTAAATCCGTCTTCATAGGATTGTTTCTTATAAGAATATAATTGAATTCTGAATTAAATTAGATTCCAAAATGATAAAAAGCTACAAAGTGAAGCTCTTTGCTCAGTAATTTGATATCATATTTTTTTTTGTTGTTGACATGTTGTATCACCAAAACCGTCCCAACATTTCTTGCCGATCGTCTATTAGATAGCAGATGTTCTTTGTCGATTTTTTGAAACTCGTTTGCGTTGGGACTTTCATAGTATAGGTCAGAACTCTATTTTTTTTTGGAGTTGAATTTTTTGCAAATGCAGTATTCCTGTTAACTCTTCATAAATGTATGTTTGATGTTTAGTCCTGACCTGAGGCTAAGATGCTGGTTCTTATGCAGATTTAATTTTGAAATCGATTTCGTATGCAGCGCAAGGGTTTCTATCGAGGCCTGTACAGTACACCAAATATTTTATGTCATGAAAAGATCAATTTTTTTCTTTCTTTCAGTTCATCATCAAAGATAATTCCCTTTTGGTATCATTTCTCTTATGGACCGATCTACTATCCGGTGCATTAGCTCGATTTCGACGAACGGAAAATTTTCTTGAAAAACCACATTAAATATAATTTTAAGCATTATTCATATTTCATTATAGCGATGCGCAGCAAAAGGCCACATGCGATCAGTCAACGTCAATTAAATTTATTGGAAATTTATGCTATTTTTCAATTATTGAGTTTCGATATTTTTTTATTAACTGGTGTTTTTGCTTCCAAATGAAATCTTCGCTTATTCAGCAGTTGTTGTGGAACATTTGGTCAAATATTTATTGTATATGTATCAATATTTGATAACACAATTTGGTTTTCTGCCATTGTGGCAACCAATATATATTTCTACCTACAGCATTCTTTTGACGAATCATTAGTTTGGAAATGTTTTGACCATAAAATAAACTTGTGCTGCTTGATTGATAGTTGAAGCTACCTAGGGTTGAAGCCTTTTTTTTAGATATCTATTTTATTTGTTAAAAAGTTTTTAATTAATTATACATAAAACACCAACCTGACTCTGCGTTAAAATTCAATCATTATTTTGAATATTTTAGCATTATGCTAACACCCGTACTTGGGCGGATAAAAAGCTAGTTTTTAATGTTTTTTAAATAAAAATGTTATATGTGGATTGTAGTTGATGTTAAAAATCGTAACAAGCATTTTACAACCCGATAAATAAATTAAGAAAAATTAGCAAAAACAAACGTTTTTTTTTTTATTTTAAAAAATGATAAATGTTTTGTTAGTGCTAGTAAATGAATAGATATACTCCCCTTGCAATTGCTATTACTACGGCCATATTAAGTTTTTGCTCCTCAAGAAAAATTGCATATTAATTTAAAACCGCGCCGAAGAAGCGGTCGAGCACCACAATTGTGTGAAGAAAGTTTTAACAACACCGAATATTATAACGTGAAACGATCTTGCAAGCATATAAAGGTGCTAAGATAACCGAGAACAAATTTTTTTTTTCAACCTGAACTCATCCAGAGCAGCGCAGGAAGAAGAAACTGAAATTCAAGCATTGTTTTGAATGTTTGGATATGTCTAATACGTTCATCAGCATACAGTCTTAGCCATGGCAGCCACAAGAAAATTACAAGGTACGCTGCGAATCAATCAAAAAGGACGCAATTGAAATCGTAAATTTCGGAACATCAGAAAAGAAAAACATACAAAAAAAAATTATGTACAGGGCAAAATGGGCCATAGCAAAAAAAAGAAGTGAAGCACCTTATTGCGATAACATGATGTACCGGATTTAAGTTGATCCGGTTCATTGTCCTTTAGTGCATGCGAATTGCTGAATCGCGCTAAAAATGATGCTTCTTCCGCGATTGCAAACGGATGATAATTTCATTCATTGTCGATTCTCATTTTGTTGTCAGATGACGATAGTCGCATTAATTAGCATTTATTTTATTTACTGTTCCAGGTGAAATTGATCGTTGTCTCAAAAAAGTGCAGGAAGGCGTGGAGACGTTTGAAGACATTTGGCAGAAAGTTCACAATGCCACAAACAGTAATCAAAAGGTGAGAGCAGTTGTTTCTATTAAATGTTTTGTCTTTTCTTGATAACATGACAATCTTTACTATTTATTTTATACATTGTAGGAGAAATACGAAGCCGACCTCAAAAAGGAAATCAAGAAGCTCCAGAGGCTTCGCGATCAAATCAAATCATGGATCGCATCAGCAGAGATTAAGGACAAGACATCACTGCTGGATAATCGGAGGCTAATAGAAACGGTAAGCTCCGCTATTCTCATGTATCCAGTATAAAACTGAATAATTGTGTGCATTGTTGCAGCAAATGGAGAGATTTAAAGTGGTTGAGCGAGAGACGAAAACGAAAGCATACTCGAAAGAGGGTCTGGGTGCTGCTCAGAAACTCGATCCTGCCCAACGTGAGAAAGAATCAGTGAGCGCCTGGCTTCAGAATTCCATTGCCGCCCTGCAAATTCAAACCGATCAGTACGAGAGTGAAATCGAATCGCTGCTAGCAGGCAAAAAGAAGAAGCTGGATAAAGAAAAACAAGACAAATTGGATGATCTAAAAGGCAAACTTGAACGTCACAAATTTCACATCACCAAACTCGAAACGCTGCTGCGAATGTTGGATAATGACAGCGTGGATGTGGATCAAATTCGAAAGATTCGTGATGATGTGGAGTACTACATTGATTCATCGCAAGAGCCCGATTTTGAAGAGAATGAGTTCATTTATGATGACATTGATGGCCTCGATGAGGTGGAATTGAGTGGTATGTTGTTATCATGAGTACAAATATATTATAAATTCATAATGACATTTTTTTAAGGTCTGCCAGGAGGTACGGGCGAGAGCAATAACAGTGATTCCGTTGGATCACCGTCAACGGCCTCGACTAGTCCAATCAATTCGCCAGCGCCCAATCTCAATTGTAGTGCACCCACGACGACATCAACAAATGCCACCAGCAAACATCATAATCACAGTAGCGGATCAAGATCGACATCAGTGGATTGTAGTGATTCCAAGAAGAACAAATTGTCGGAGAATTCCATTGTTAAGGTACGTTGTCGTTAGTCGCCATTAAGTTGTGAAACTTTTGTGCTTACTATGCAATTTTGTATATTCACTATCAGCCCGTGAAACCAACCGCCGTGCGAGCTAAAATTGAAACGAGCAATTCTATACCACCAACGACACCGTCAGCGTTAAATACATCGGCACTGCTATCGCTCAGTAATAACAACAACATCATAACGTCCGCTGCTTCCGTTGCTGCCTCGCAAAACTCTATTTCTAAGCCATTAATCAGTTCAACGCCGAGCAAAAATCAACCGTCAGCTGCCCAAATATTGGCTCAGAATAATATTCAATCACCGTCAACGATCCTACCAACAGCGCCTATTGCATTTTCTGCCGTTGCGAAACAGAATCCAGGTAAGTGTCACGTTATTTTCCATAGCTCCTTGACATATTCCAACATTTAATATTTTACTTTAGCGACCCTCGAGAATGGTCCAATGTCGATGATACTGAGTAATCAAAGTAGTGCGCCAGCTCCTGCACCCACGTTGATCAATAATATATCAGCTGCGTCGATTCTTGCTAGTAGTAAGTTGTACAAACTAAAAATTTTAAACCAGAAATTTATAAATTTTCTCTCTTTGTAGACATTCAAAACCAACATCAGACATCATCAGCAGTGCATAGCAACAGTACTGGTAGCGTAAATAACACAAGCCTGGAGAATCACATGAACAACATCAATAATAGTAGTTCGTTGAGCAATTGTGTGTCGCCAACGAGCAACAATCAGTCGACGGCCGCGAGCAGTCGAACGTCACCAACGAGTCTCATGTCACCACAGCAGCAAGTTCTTAATGGTCCAGCTGGTGGTTTAAATTCAGCTCAAAAGCTACAACAACAATTGGTCGGCGCACCAACGCCTCAGTCGAATGCTGTGCAACATCAATCATCAGATCCATCATCAGAATCAATGTCAACATTGAAGACAATTGCACAAGAAGTTGTAAATCGTAACACTGTGAATATGGTGCAAACGCCACCGATGGTGAACCAGCAGCAAATATCACAACAACAGCGCGAACGAGAGCAGCTGCAGCAGCAACAAAATTCTGCACCCTATGTGATGGACACATCATCGTCAATTGATTCGACTGCCACAAATCAGAATGGTCTCAATGCCAACATCAATAATTTGATAAATGCAACAAACACATCAACGGGCAACACGACAGGAAGTATGAAAACGACTGGAACAAATGAAGCTTTAATACCGCCACTGTTGGGCGTTGCGCCATTAGGTCCATCGCCACTGCAGAAAGAACATCAAGTACAAGTGAGTTCTTATCCAATTAATATTGCTTCATGTAATAATATCCTCATTTGCATTATCTTTTCAATTTCTCAGTTCCAAATGATGGAAGCTGCCTATTATCATCTACCATCACCAAGTGATTCCGAACGTCTTAGGCCGTACTTGCAGCGTCAACCAATTGTGACACCACCACATTTTCCACAAGTAAAACAAATTTTCATTCTGGATGTAGCTCAATCTTTAAATTTCTGAAATCCGTTTAGACTCAACTTCCACATTCGGATACAATTGATTTCTTTCAACGTCTCGCAACGGAGACACTTTTCTTTGTGTTTTACTACATGGAAGGTACAAAAGCACAGTATCTGGCAGCGAAGGCACTCAAGAAGCAAAGCTGGAGATTTCATACTAAATATATGATGTGGTTCCAACGTCACGAGGAACCGAAAATTATCAATGAAGAGTTTGAGCAGGTGAGCAATGACATGATTATATAAATCTTTAACTGCATTGATGATCGTTGATAATTAATTTATTTTAGGGCACCTACATTTATTTCGACTACGAGAAATGGGGCCAACGCAAGAAGGAGGGTTTCACATTTGAGTATAAGTACTTAGAAGACAAAGACCTGAATTGATCCATGCAAGTTATTGTAGTCATAATGTAAAGAAAAACAAAAGTACCCCCCCCCCCTCACAAACAACAACAAATACTACTTATTGCAAAAGAGAAAAGAAATCAGTGAAAATAAGAAAAAAAAATTTAATGAAAAAAAAAAAAAATTCGAAAGAATTTTTAATCTTCATCCTTACTCCACCCACTCCTCACTCCCTACAAAAAACAAAATTACGACCACAAAGAACTCCCGCGACATCACTCGTGACACAAATTTATTTCTTTTTCCTTTGTTCCATATAAAACACAATTTTCAAGTTGAATGAAGTTACAGTAAGTGGTTGACGTTCATTGCGTCCAGTGATCATTGTGCAAGCTTCAATTAAATTTGAAAATGTACATGATAGCTGTTCGATGCATTATGATCGTCTTGACCACCATTGTGTATTGAGGCAAATGAGATTTTCACGGCAAAACGCATTATTGTTTTCTTTTGCTCCCCTCCAGTGTGAAGCACGAATAAACGATTGAGAATTTAAATACATTTAAAAAGTAAAATTGAAAAGGAAAACCAAATGTAGGGAAATGGAAAAGCTGTCTTCGTGTAACTCTTTCCTTAAAGCTATAATCGCGTAAAAAGAATTCTTGAAGAAAATGATGAATTTAATGAAGAAAAAAAAAAACAATTTTTGAAGTTAATTGGTAATTATAGTCGCAAACACGTTTCATTGCGCGCTTCGATAAAGATTATCGTATTTCATTTTCCCCTCAGTTTTTCTTGTTTCACAAAATACACTCAAAGTGATCCAGAAATTTAAAGAGAGCGCCTTACGGTGGTCTCTTCAATAATCCTCCACAACGAGATGATTCCTTTGATAAAAATTTCGAGCAAATTGCGCAAAAAACCCAAAAAAAAAAAACTAAATGAGATGGAAAAAAGCGTTTTTACACAAATTGTGATGTGATCCAATTAATTTAGAGAGTATTATTGTACAAGAATGGCAAATTAATGATGATTGATGACAAACTGATAGACACACATTACACGACATACACACACACATATACACAAACAAACATCCCTTGTTTGAATATCAAAAGCATTAAGAAGGAAATTGCAGCATTGTTTGCCCGTTAAAAAAAACAATTGAAGAAAATTGTCTTGCAAGAAAAAACAAAAAAAAAAAAAAAAAACAAAAAACCCAAACTGATGAATCATTAAAAGAAACTGATAAGAATTAATTAATAATGGATTGTTTTAATTTGGCAAAGTTGAGGAAAAAGGATTGTCGAAAGGAAAAAATAAGATTAATGAATTTCGGTTACTTTTTATTTCAGTATTATTTCACATGAAATTATGCAAGAAAATATACCCAAGGAAACGACATAGGGAAGGAATTCTCACGCAGAAATCTATTCAACATTTAGTGTGCGGGAGAAAATTGTCCAACGATACGAAAGAAAAAAAAAATGTGCAGCAAAGAAATGAAATGATGACGAAGGAAGTAAAAACAATTTGATAAGCCACATCTAGAAAGTGTCGATTGAGGTCCAGCAGCGGTCGATCTTTTACAGCAAAATGAGCCCAACATTTTCCGGAATCATTGTAGGGCATCGCCAGTTGTACAAATAATATTGCAAATTTCCATCGCCAATACCAAACTTGAGATCGGCCAGGAACTTTTTGTTCTCCATCAAGTCCAAAGCATTAAAAACATCAAAATTGAGGTTTCGCGCTGAGATCAATGCATCATAGATGAGGTCGTTAATGGGCGTTCTTGTAGCAACGTTGTAGAATGAATAAGCCGCTTTGATTTGCTTATGAACTGGATGATGCATAACAGTCGATGGCAATGCATAATAACTAACAAGATCAGTTATCTCGCCATCATTTTCCACCACAAAGCATTCAATGATGTTGTTTTTCGGCAAAAACCAATGACGAAATTCTTCTTCGTCAAATAACGGTGCCAATTGGAATTGTGCCAGATAATCGGATAGCAACTTGAAGGCTTTAGGCACATCACTAGGTTGAATTTGACGGAAGCCCTTTGTCTTGGGCTGATCCGGAAGCTTGTAAAGCTTAATCGTGCGTTGCATTGTCATATTGCGCGATAAGCACGAGAAGTTGACCTAAAATTAATGTTTTCAAATGATTTTAGAAATTTCCTTACATATCAATGTCCTTTAACTCACCTCAATAAGCTTGCGTGGATTCAACGAGCGATGCCAGTAACGGCATGTAGTAACAGGCTTTGGCAGTACAACACCAGCTGTATAGACGGCTTGAAAGATTCCTGTCAAATTCACACGCCGTGTTATTTCACGAATCAGAACCGGCGCCAGGCGCTTCGAGCGCAACTTCTTATGAACACACAAGAAATTAATCTCAACAACTTTGAGATGTTTATCAAACACCTTAATTTCAGCTGGAATTGCCGATATGAACGCAATAAGACGTCCGGATTTTGCAACTCGAACGCCAACATGCCATTCCTTGCGCCAATTGGGTGGTTGTAGTGCCCATCGCAAGAATTCCGGTTGATAATCAAAACGGAACATTGCATCATCGTCTTCGACATAATTTTCATTTAACAATGTATAAAGCTCTTTAAGGACTTGCGAATCTTCCAGTGTCATCGTCTCCCACACAAAGCCTTCAGGCAGTGGATAAGGATCCTGACGAATTTCAGCAATAGTCTTATCAGGTTCTATAGCCTTATGAAATTCACTAGAAGCCACTTCAGCTGAGCTCTCATCAATCTTCGGAACTGGCTGTGTATTCCAGAACTTGTAGACTTTCGTTCCATCCTTGGGCGGAGCAATCTTGAGAGCTTTAAGTGTTTTCAATACTTCCATTTGACTTTTATCAAGACTAGTTAACTGGTTTGCTGCATCGTTATCGCCTGATAATGATGTTGCTGCAGCCGGTTCATTTTCATGAATTGGATTACCTGATTTCTTGTTTTTTGACTTCTTTCTAGATTTCTTTGATTTCTCCAGCTTGTCTGCATGCTCATTCGATGGTCCGTCAGTCTGTTGATGTTCGTCACTCATTCTCAATGCACTAAGTGATGTTTAAATGCGAATTTCACTTTATGTTTATTTTAAATTGTGCAAGTTCATTCGAGGGGTATGTAACTACGGGAGGATATAAATATTTTTGAAATTTGGGTAAAAATTCGGCAACTTTTGGAATTTGGAATATTTACAAGGAACAGACGATCAAAACGGATTGCAAAATTTCACAATTCCATGTAAATTGTTATGCAATATAATTTTTTTTTATTAAATTAAAACCTTAAATTAATGATTCTCAACCTTGCATATAATTTTTTTTTATTCTTCCAGCATTGTTTTCTCTCAATTGATTTGTTAATTTCAAATTATAAAAATTCGTAATTTGAATCCAACGATGAGGACCAGTTGATAATGGTAGCAAGGTTTTGGTGCTGGTGCCATTGGCTGCTGACTATGATCGAAGGTAGAACATTTATGCTTCAGACTCGGCAGCCAATTTAGCAAGGAAATCGGACTTGCGTTTAGCAACATAATCTTTACGTTGCTGGTTGGTCTGCTTAGCCTTATTCCATCTCTTCTTGGTAACCTTCTTTTCAGGTTTCCTGGAGTGGGATGGATCAGAGCGGATGGCAGCATGAGCCTTCTTGTAGATGGTTTCGATCTGCAAATTACAAAATTGATTAATATAATATGTGACGAGGAATCGCAAGAAGTTGATTAAAATTGTTTAATGTCTGAAAGAAACTAGGAAGTTGAGCACTGGTATTGAAAGTGCTTCAACTTTGAACTTAAATTTTTCAGAGATTTACTGTGGTCCATATGCGACGCCAGAAGATTGAAATAAATTGAACTAAATCGACCGGTAACATGAATGGACGTCAAAAACGAAATAGTGATTAATAAGAGTTAACTTACATCATCAGAACGGATTCCCAATTTGATGTAGCGAGAGAATTGGCGTTTGTAGGCTTCTTCATCTTCACCCTCAAGTTCGGCCATGTACTTGGCGACATGTTGTCCAAAGATGTGCTCACGATGAACGGCAGCATCGAGGGATTTCTCTTCAGCATTGTAGCCAGGGAATCGTTTCACAGAGTGTGGAATATTGAGACCGCCATCAACGGCACCTTTCATAGCACCAAAAACACGAGCTCCAGTTGTTGTGCGGGTTAATCCAACGTCCAAGTAGCAACGGAATGCACCTGGTCCTTCTTCTACTGGCTCGACGAGATATTCATCACCAGTGACATCGGTACAACCGCTGTAAAGGCTATCCAAACCAAGTTTCTGAAGGATACGGCGAGCAACCAATAAACCAGTGCAATAAGCAGCAGCATAATTGGTCAAACCGACTTTAACTCCATAACGTGGCAGCTCATGAGAATATGACGCACAGACGATACGATCGCCTTCAATGCGAGCATAAGCTATTTGACAGGTGATGTCACGATTGCTCAAACGCACAATCAAACGGTACTTGGGCGTATTGTATTTGTTCTTATCCTGGAAGATAAGACGCTTGCGTGCCTGGTAATCTGTCTTTCCTTCACGACGCCTCTTGAATTTAACTTGATAGCGCTTAAAATATTGCTTGTTCTTAACGACTTTAACGAACCCCATCTTGTGTCGTTTCTACTTTACCGATGCAGATCTACAAAGAATATGAAATTAAAAAATTATTTTAAGAATTTGATAAAACGAAACGGATGAAAAAAAAAATCTCCAAAGGCTCGTGTTTCGGATGGTGGGTAAGAAAAATATTCCAGTTAACCTCACTTTGAAGCCAATTTATTTTACCACAATTATCATTAATTTGATAGAACAGTGTGACCATGGGACACGAATTTTCTTCTCGGGAACGCGGTTGAGCGAATTATAAAGGCGTTTATTCAAATAAGGCTTAATTAGAGAAAGCCAAAATTGCAAAATATTTAATTGAATTTTCTTGCAGTTTCCCTAATGACATTCATAAATTGGTAATTGATTTGTGGTTGTCAGTCTCTAGAGAATTGTTTTTCACTATTTAAATTACTTTATATGCACTAAAAAATTAAATTAACTTACAAAACGTGTTTGTCGCACGACGACCGAAGTAAAAGAAAGAAAAGATCAAAAATGAACTAATGCATAGCAGGTTTCCCTTTCAATAAGTTCAAGGCTCAGCAACTAGGTACGCAATACAAATATGAGAAATCACACAAAGTTTTTGAATTTCGTGCTCAAATTAACAAGAAATATATTTATATTGCTGTTTTTCTGTGAGTTTCTGATCTACTATGTCGTTATCTCACAAGTGAGCTTCAATGTTTGCCGATGAAATGTGTAAATAATTCGAAAAATCCTTAATTTTTAGTGCAATTGGAACAAATTAAAACACGAAACCCTTAAAGATGGTCTGAAAGCAATGATTCTGGCTGACACTCATATGTTGGGTCCATTTCGTGGTCATCCCTTTGATAAGCTACGCCGGGAATGGCAAATGCAAAGGTTTTCTTTATCATTTTTATCAGTTGCTTAAATATTGATTAAATGAACCCACTTGTTTTTTTAGGTCATTTCAAACAGCAGTCCAGCTCTTCACGCCTGATGTTGTATTTATACTGGGTGATGTTTTCGATGAGGGTAATTGGGTTAATGACGAAGGGTTTGCTGAATATGTTGAAAGGTTCCGCAGCATATTCTATGTTCCACCAACAACTAAACTCTATGCAATTCACGGCAATCACGATATAAATTTTCACTATCAAATGCATCCTCATCTAACAGATAGATTTAATCGAGCATTTAACACTTCAGGTGTTAATTTTATTAAAGAGAAAAAGATGACATCCTCTGGCATTGAAAGAACAATGAATTTTGTCTCGATCAATTCAATGGCATTGGAGCGCGATAACTGTTTATTTTGTAAAGAGGCTGAAAATACAATTAACCGCTATGGTAACAGATTCAAGAAGCTAAAAATGATGGACAATTACAGCGCACCAATTGTTTTACAACACTTTCCTAATTATCGTAAGTCGGATGCAGAATGCATCGATCGAGATACGACTGAAAATGACGGAAAACTTTTTCGGGAGAAATGGGAAGTATTATCAAGGGACTCAACTGACTTTATTCAACGAACATTAGAACCCAGAGCATATTTTAGTGGCCATTCACATCACCACTGTTGGCTTAAGAATTCAGCTGGCATTGATGAATACACAATTGCATCATTTAACTGGCGGAACATCAATAATCCGAGTTTTTTGCTTGCAATTTTTACACCTGATGACTTTACCGTATCGAGATGCGAATTGCCAAAAGAAACAACAGTCATCATATCCTATGTTGTTGGATTAATTATTTCAATTATTTTTTTAATATTTGATTTAAAATTTTCTAAATTTTGTGCAATATTGCGGATAAAAAAAACCAAATAAAGAATTTTATTTTCATTTAATTTTTTATAACTTACTGACACTGACCTAAATTCCTTAAAAAGAAAAACCTAAAAAAATTATTTGAAATGTTCGCCGATAATAAATTTAACTGAATGTAAAAATTCATAAAAAAACAAATGTATTTTTTAAATAAGCGCTTCTTAAGAGTATATTTGTTATTCCAATTCTTCTTGTTTCTATTGTGGCGAAGAACAGAAGTGAATTCTTCAGTTTTATTTAATTCTAGCAATAGCTAAGTGTTGTGATAGCTCCATCCCGCCATACAATTCGACGATGAAAATCTGGACAAGTGAACATGTTTTCAAGTGAGTAAGAACGCTGATAAAATGCAATAATATGACCTTCGAAAACGCGTTTCTGGTCCAGAAACTTCCATGAATCAAATGATCCTTGCAAGGACAGGAATTATATATACGTACCATCAAATAGTTCTCTACCACCTGCTGTTATCGAGTGAGCAAATAAAAGAAAAGAAAGCGCAATCAAATTCTTATGCAACATCACGATGAACGGATCCAATACATTGAACTATGAAAAATATATGTTTGCCCTTCAGCTTGGCATCGTGTCAAATCAATTTTAATCCGGCATAATATTTCATTAAGTAAGTGAAGATAAAGAAAAGTTTAGACAAAAAGTGCGAGATGTGGAAATGCAGATGACGTAATGGGCATAGTTCAGTGATGATGTCTCACAACATGTTCACATGGTTCAATGAAACTTCCTTCCACATTTTCCATTACCTGTGCGCAAGTTCCAAATGATTCATTTTACTCGCATTTTACCTTTTGAGTGATAAGAAGTTTATCAAAATGACAAAACCTACTATATCCAGTCAGTTCAGTTCGTTCAGATGTTACGCATTCGGAACAAGCTATTAGAAGCACGTGAGGCAACAAAATTAAACAAATATGCGCGAGATAGTAACAAGAAGCCTTATACGTTATTGTTGCTATACAAAAATAGATATTCTCTCGGCATGATGAGATTATCAATAGTCTCTCACATGTTTTGCAAAAAAAAAATGTCAAGTAGCGGTGAGCGTGAAGCGAGTAACTTTTTGAAAAGTAAAAAAAAAGAAGAAAAAATTTCCATTACGAAGCGTGTCGCTAAATGAAAATTTTTCGACCTTTGTATCGAAGGCGGCTCGAGTCATCGTCATTGATGGTATTTACACACTTCATTTGATATAATGAATGAATGTATGAGAATGGCGGCCAGATGATGATGTTGATCTAATTATTATTTCCGCTCCGCGGAAGTTTGGCAATGATCTTGAAAAACTATGTACTTTAATTAATTTATATTTCCTCATGTTCTATAATTGTAGTCATCCTTGGGAAACAGTGGCCCAGGCCGCTTGGAGAAAATACCCAAATCCTATGAATACAGCAGTCATTGGCACTGACGTTGTTGAGCGGACAGTCGTTGATGGATGCCTGCACACACACCGCTTGGTCAGCTCGCGGTGGTGTTTCCCTAAATGGTGTCAGAGGGTAAGTTTTATCGTCATCACCAGTGTTACGAAAGATTGAAATCTCGTGAAGTTTCTCTCGTCGATAAAGACCTTCAAATATTGAGCGAGACGCTCTTGACATGTGTCGAAATTGCCAATGAAAGCGGGGGAAAAAGTTTCATTATCATCTGCCACGATGGCTTCACGTGCACATCATCTCCGTTGACGTATTTGTGACGATGCAAATTGAATCAAATTTGTAAATTATTTTGTTTAATTTTTTTTTTTCTAATTTGTAGATCATTGGAACACCAAAAGTTTGTTATGCGAGCGAACGTTCAGTGGTGAATCCTAACGATCGTCAAATGACCCTTAAAACCACCAATGTCACATTCGGTAGTTTCTTGTCAATGGATGAAATTCTTCTATACACACCACACCCTACCGATCCAGCAAAGACACTGCTTCGACAGCAGGCAACAGTGAACATAGAAGGTGTGCCACTGAACCGCTACATGGAAGATGTACTCACAAAAAATATCCATAACAATGCAAATCGGGGGCGACAAGGTCTCGAGTGGGTCATTAACAAGATCAATACAGAAGTGAGAAATTTTGAAATTGAAAATATGCAACAGAATCTTAAAACATTTATATTCAGGTGAAAGAAATTGCCACAACAGCCGATGGTCTTCTCACACAGACAAAGAATCAACTTCACGGCATTACAGATTCAGCACGCAAGTCAATGGACGAGCTTTCAGCATCAACACAAAAGATTCATTTCTAGTACGCTAAATGTGCAAATTTCAGCAACAGTCGGGAATCGTGGATGGAAAATAAAAATTTTAATTGTGGAATAATTCAAGGAGATGCTAGTGAAAGGCACCAACATGGAAAGCTTTAGCATCTTAAGACATATTCCTTGTATCCATTGAACTAAAATTCCGTCAAAATTTTGCGTCATCAGTCTGAGCTCTTAATTCTTAAAACTGTATTTTTTTTTTTAATTTGAGTTTTGTCAGCTTCTTCTCCTTTGAAACTTTGGACTCTGATGTGGAATTTATAATAACAAATGTGTTTTCTTCGCTTGTAACTAAAATATGTTGTTTGTGAGCATTCCACGTGTCAGAGTCCATCGATAGACTAATTCTTCTTACTACATAAAATTTCTGTAAGATATTCAAGTTGCATTAAAAAAAAAATTAGATGAATTTTAAATGATAACTTTAGGCTTATTTTTATTTTTTCGTTGGCCGACGCACTGTAAAATAAAAGGAAAATGTTCATCTAAAGAAAACTTGTTTCAGTTTTCTTAATTTTCAGATGGAATTTCTCCTGGAAAAAAAGATTCTGAATAATTGGATAGAAAGATTTAATTAATTTTCTTAAAGGTGAAGCTTTCAAAAAAATTTATTTCGATTTTTTCTTCTTCGACATTTACAATTGTTGGTTGTCATCATTTTTTTTGTCATTTTTTACGTCTTACATAGCTAGTACACTACTTGTCATTTCTTTATTAAATTAAGTATATTTTCATGCTTTTTTTTTGTTGTAAAGTTTTTTTCTTCTTCATTTTTTATGATGATGACTTTAAAATTTGAAATTGGCAAAAGGAAAGGCATTCATTATCATGTATATGTGTGTATGTGTGGAAATTTTATTTACGTGTGTGTTTGTCAATGTATCATTTCATCAAAGGAATTTTTCATCGCCTTTCAGTTTGTTTAGGTTTTTCTTCAGCAACAAAAACCGAAAGCATTTCACCGAAACGAATACAAAAGCTTTTGAGATGGAATGAAATTTGTGAATTTTATTCAAACTTTAAGCGATCTTTTTGGATCAAAAAAGCTTTCGATGAGATGATAAAAAAAACTATATTTTTTTACACTGTTTTCTGTTTGTTCTTTAGAATTATGAATTTGCAATGTTTTCTTTTGAATCATTTTTCGCTAACTAGATATTAATTAGTTCGATTGTTGTAATTTTAGAGAGATTTTATAGATCTATGTTGTTTGTTCATTTTTGTTATATATATATGTATATATATTCTGCAGAACTTTTCATGCCAACTTTTCTTAAAGGAAAATACAAATCAAATGATTAAGAAATGTCTGAGTGAAAGAGAGGATTCAACAATTTTTCTTCAGCTATTTATTTTGGGTGATTTCATATTGGGTAACAAAATTAACTAACTGAATCGATAGGTACGAGATATATTTTTTTAAAGGTTATCTTTAAATCTTAAAGATTATCTGCAATTAGAATTATTCAATGAAAACTTTCTTTACTTTATGTTCAAATATGTGTTCATTTCATTTAATAATATTTTTTTTATCATTTTTTATAAAGTGAAGGCATTTTTCGCATTTAGTGTGTGTATGGCTTTTTTGATCATTTTAATGATAAATAACAATACTTTAATCGATTTTTCATCATATCTTTAGGGATGCAGTTAAAAAATAAAAAAAAGTCGTTTCATCACAATGCACTTGTTCAATAAATATTTTTTTTTCCAGCTACTTGATATCATTGTTATATTCAATCATTGTGAGCTGGATGTAAAGTGTTTTCATCTTAAAACATTTAACCATATAGATTAATATCCATTGGATGAAATGTCTTGTGATGAAACTTCAGTTGTGACATTTCAATCGGATGAAACTTCACAAAGCTCATTGAATAGATTTTTATCCCTTGTTGGCACAAACTAGAAACTGAAGAATTTTTTTTTGTTCTCTGAATTTGTGGAATTTTAAACTATTTGAAGAAATTTTCTAAAGTCATTCCGAGAGTGAGGACGAGAAGAATATTTTTTTTTTTGCAAGACAAAAAAGTGTGAAAATTCAAAAAACATTTCATTATTTACAAAAATCTTTATCTCTCGACTAAATTTTTTTTTAATCTTGATCATGATCATTAAAGCTTTTGTGAGCTTACAAATTTAAAGGAATCAACAATTCTGGAACCGCATTTTTTTTATCTTGACTAAAAATTTGAAGAATCTTGCATTAATTTTATATAGGGCATGTGTTGCTGGGGTTCATTTTGAGGGATGACAGCGCGTGTTTATTTAATGAACCACTTGATGGAATCATTTGATAATGGTGTGACTAAGCATTGTGTGACGTCATTTTTCAAAAAACAACAGAAAAACCTCTAAATTAGGTGGTCCCCAAAAAACTACAAAATGGTTTTCTTTTTTTTATCATCCTTATCATAAAATTTAGTAAAAATGCTAAATTTATGTTATGCATGTGTGTATTTTTTCATTGAAGTTTGTTTTTTTTTTTTTTGACTGAATAAGGAAATTGCTTTAGCTTTACATGTTTTAGGATGCGACATGTGTGTGTATTTGTTGTTTGGGTGGTAACCAGCCACTGATCGGATCGCGAATGGAACCCCTGAGTATTTTAGCAAAGATTTAGTGGCTCTTACTTTTTTTTCTGAATGAGATTTGATAAGATTCATCGCAATTTGCATCAGCAGCTTGGTTTTTTGTTCGTTTTTAATGGTTTTTTTCTGGGAAAGAAAGCTTTTTGAATGTTAGATGCGCGAGCGGAAGTTTTCGATGAAAATATTTAAGCGGCTTTTGGACATTTGATACGATTTTTTTTATTGAAAAAGGAAGGAGACATTTAAATAATATAATTATCATTATGATGATTGATGGATGATATTCTTTTTTTTTCTTTTCTTCGATATAAAGACAACTCGGATATTTCTATCTAATTTTTTTTATGTTCATTTACTTTGTTATAAGCTTTTTTAGGACAATTTAAAAATGGTTAATTGGTTCGCGAAACGAAGAAGACAACAAATGGGGAGAACTTGTGAATACAATAACATAAAAAAGAAACTATCTCAATTCGATCCGAATTTGATTTCGAGCGGAGCACTTTGAAGACGCTTTTGAGGGTTCAATTTTTTATCACAAGAATTTGTTGTTTAATGTCAAAAGAGTATCCTAAGAATTTTATTTAATCAGCTGCTCTTTAAGATAATATTATTTTAGCTAAATCGTGACACGCCAAAGTCATCGAAATCAAATTGATCAATTGTATGGAACTAGAGAGAGAAAGAGAGAGAGAGAATGGGAAAATGTTTTGAGCGGGCAGTCAGGCTAGGTTCATACATCAAAAATGTCATCATTCAGTTTATTAATTAGGATGAAAAACAAAAAATTAATTAGAGATAAGAAATATTGGAAATTTCATCACAATTTGGGATATAAACTGTTGATGAAATTATTAAATATTTTCCAACGAAAAGCTTCAATTTGAAAATCTTGAAATTGTTTTTTCTCAAAATAATTCTTCATCATATTCATAATCAGCATCATCAATAATGTCCTGACTGCCCACTCAAATTCTTGATTCCTAGATGGCATTGATGTTGTTTAAGACCCTCCTGCTATTACCCCGATGTGGACTGTAATCGTCACGTCCCATATCACCGCGTCGGCCATGCGCGAGCCGTTCTCGCGGATCTTTTTCGCGTATGAGATCCACACTATCATTGTCATAATTGCTACTATTGTTCACTAAATGTCTACTATTACTGCCTACACCTAAATGCGGTCTTTCGCGCGTCTGATCCAATCGTGGATCGCGGTCAAGTGCATCACGCGGATCAATAACGCGTCTATCATCTCTATGCATTGGATATTCAGCACCACTTCTACCACCATAGTGCCGGTCACTCACAAATTCATCACCATCATTTAAACCGTAGTTTAGTGTGTCACGTTCGCGCGCATGAATTCGCTCACGTTCACGCTCCAAACGTTCGATTCGGTCTTTTTCGCGCTCTTGTGGATAGCGTTGTGAGCGTCGACTACTGTTTTGATGATAAGATGATGATCCTACAATGAAAGAAGAAAAAAAATGGAAAATTGTGATTTGAAGCTATTCAAAAAAAAAAAAAATTGCATTTTCCGATGTTTTGATTTGCAATTCGTGATCAAATCGAGAAAAAATCAAACCAAAAAAAATCACAAACACAAAAAAAAATATTTCTAAGAAAAACTCAACAAAAAAAAAAGGAAAAATTGTCACACAATGTGGAAAAAAGTTTGTGATGAAATGAAATGAATTTTCAATTTTCCACTAAAGCCTAAAGCTCTTTGCTTTTTTTTATTGTTGTCATGAGATGATTTTAATGTTGAAGGAAAGGGCACTTGGAAAAGACAGATCAAATGGGAACGATTCACATAGGGAACAATAAATCTTACTTACAGCTATAAGAATATAGTAAGATTGAGAAAATAATATTTATTTGAGGGGGAAAAGTGCAAATAATTTTTGTTTTTAGTTTTTCGCTTCATCACTTTGTGTGCTTGTTTGCCTACGAACTACGCCCTGAACGACTAAAAAACGCAAAAAAATAAGAAGAAGAAGTAAAAGAAAGACACTTTTTAAGAAAATGAAAAAAAATGATGATAAAACTTTGCAAAATGAAAACAATTAACAAGTTAATTAATGGACAACCAATTAATCTACAAATCTTCAATGATATTTTGGCGTTTGTGTTGTTAGTTGAGTATCAATATGTATGAGAGGGGGTAAAAAAAAGCTTTCAACGTTGTTATTTCACTTTCAAATTCAAATTTAAACTCTAATTAATGAAATATTTTTTTTTTACTAACAAATAATTTTTTTTATGTCTTTAGCTGCTTTTGCACAATTTTTTTGTTTTAAAGGTTTGGTTCATTGCTAGTTACTAGAGAAATGGGGAATTGAAATCGTCGAAATAAACTGAAAACAATGAAAAAGAAAAGAAAAAATGTAGTAAATAACGAGAAGAAACTTAAGACATTTTGCAACGAATCGAAAAATGATAACAAATTAACGAAGAAAATGAAAATATTATTAAACAACAGAAACAAATTGTTTATGTTTGATGATAATTGCCGAGCAAAGGACTCGTGTTACCTCCTCTTGTATGTCGGTCCTTCTCTTCTGTTTATTTTTCGATCGCAATTGCAAGATTTATGGAGAAAGGATTTAATAAAATGAAGAAATTAATTTTGAGTTTTTTTTTGTTCGTTGCTTGGAAAATGGAGAAAAGTTTTTTTTTTTGTTGTTGTTTCCGGTTGGAAACTATTTTAAGTATCAGCAATGAACACGATCGAACTTACCGGGTGGCGTAGTTCCCATTCGATTTTCAACAGTTGGTGATGCTTCCTGTGGCAATGGTCGCTGCATTGGTGTCGATCGTACTGGTGGATGTGTCGCTCTCCAGTATGCCTAAAAAAGAAAAATAAGAAAATTCTCGATCATGAAATACTAAAAATATCATTCAGAGTTGTCACCTCTAAATATTCAGCTAAATGATTGCAGGCTTCTTCCAGCTGATTCTCATCTAAAATAACATCAAACATTTCGGGCGGACATTGACTGAGCTTCTCGGCTGCCACCATTTGAACGCTGAGATTTTTCGCTTGAGCTTTACCGCGCGACTTGATTAATCTTTGCAAAACCTGTATTATTTTTTGGAAATTGTGTGAAATTGAAGGATTAGTGGGTGGAATCAGCACATTTATCCTTACTAAGTTGCTTTCGCTTACTTTACTGCTAGCTATTTTTAAATAAACTATCGTTGGTGCCAGTGACGTTTTTGCCAACTGTGATGGATGGTTGATGGTATCACAGTCTAACACTACCAGCTGAAGGGTTCGAGCGAGCTCAAAAATACGTTCGATCTCGGCTTGCACTTCAGCTAGACACGTGGAACGACTGAAATGGGGAAGAGTCGTTAGTCATGAAAATGAATGGTCGAATAATCGAAATGTTGTTATATTTGTTACCTATTTGATCGTTCCATGATTGCTCGCTTAGAAGGATTATTCATCAGGGATCGTTTAGCTAATGATATATCTGCTTGAACACGGGTTATAATTATCCTAAAATCGAAAACAAGATTAAAAATTAATTCCATCATCAAATCATCGATATAGAAATCGATGATGAAAGGATATTTACCTGGACTCAAAACGATGTTTGAGGAAATCAAATAAAGCTTTTTGCATCATATCAGTGACTTCGTAGCCTTTAAGACTCGGACCGACCAGCACAACGGGACGCATGGAGGGTACGACGTCGTAGGGCGATGAAGTTTCTTGTTTCTTGAAAAACGGTTTTCGTTTCTCTTTTGTTGGCGGCGTCGCCAATGGCGTTTTTGCATGTCGCGATGCACCCATCGAATCACTTTCATCGCCGGGAGTTGGAGGAGTGCTGCCCCGCGACGGTTCTACACCACCGGGGGCGGCCGCCGTACCCAAGTTCCCACTTGATGAAGCTTTAGATGCATACAGCTTTGATGATCGAACAGCTGAGGCCTGAATTCGAATGTGCTCAAGCTTCACAGGACTTGGTATGAAGCCGACCTCACAGCCCTCTTTCACCAGACGACCGATCCACCAATTATTGTCATATTTTTCTTTTATGTGTAAAAAGTCGCCTACTTCAAACGACACAGCGCTACCATGCACCGGTGAATCGTCATCGAGACTGCCGTCGTACGATACATTTGTTCGTACGGCAAATGCCACCGGCTTTGTGCGGGCCTTCTCCAGTTGCCCAAGAGCTTGACGCTCTTTCTCTCTCCGAAGAGACTCTTTTTCCTCGTCCAGCGACAGATCGGAAGATGGTTGTGAGTAGTTTGAGTCAGCAGAACCCTAAAAAAAATAAAAGCAGAAAAATTTCTCGTTAAAATTTGCAATTTCGTGCTTTCAATTGACCACAGAAGAAAAAAAAAAACAACAACATTAAAAATGTCAAATCTAGATTGCACAATTACTAACTGACAGACATCTCCTAAACATAACAATTAATTAACTAAAAGTGATATGAGATGGAACTTTGAATTTGAGAGGGTAATCGAAATTTATCAATTTTTTTTTTTGTGTGTGTGTTCTAACTAAAGAAATGATTGCAAACGGATAAAGAAACAAGAAAAACTTAAAAGAAAAGAAAAACTTTTAAAACTTAAGATTTATAGCTTTAAAGACACTCATCAGACACTTTTTTTTTCTTTAATCTATGCGATCTGATGGACAACAAACAAACAATCATCATCAAATTTAGGCAACAAATCTATTTTTTTTTTGATTATTTTTCACAAATTACAACTTTTTTTTTATTATTGATGGTATGTGTGTGTGTGTGTGAAGGGGGAGGGGTCTCAAACCTGGGTAAAGAGTTTATTATATCCAGCGCTTTGATACGATGAATATCCTATGCCACCAAGCGCCATACGACCACTTGGGGCATCAGTCGCAGTATTGGCTCGCTGGACCATGGGCCGTTCAGGCCGCCAATCTTCTTCGCTTTTGCCGGATATTTTGTTTGATTTTCAATCTTTTCGCTTTTTTTTATGCTTTTCTTTCTTCCTGATATCTGTTTTTAGTGTCACGAGACTTTTTCTTTTCTTCCTTTATTCGTTCTTATGATTTTGATGATTTGCCAAATGTGTGGTTGGTTTTTTTTTTTTTTTCTTTTCTTTTTGATTTTCTGATGATGATGATGGTGGCTCGTCAAGCTTGACGCTCCACCAGATCAAAACGTTTACTTAATATGCGTAATTCCGATTTGAAATGTGATATTGATGGCTATTTTTTTTGTTATTTAAATTAATTTTCGAGGAGAATATGCTCAGAATCTGGCTACACGAAAACAAATCATTACAACACTAGCAAACACTACGATGCTTCCACTAATCGAATTGATTTCAGTTTAGGTATCATATTATTCCATTCCATACATGATTTTTTTTTTGCTTTGCTTTAATTGTGCGGGTTAAATTTTTTATTTATTTATTCATCGGTTTTCTTTTCTTTTGAGATTTTTTCGATTTTTCTTGATTTTTTTTTTTTTTAATAAACAATTTTTCACTTATTTTTCTTTTCTTATTTTGAACTAAATGAGAGAAAAAAAATTAAAGAAAAATAAAATGGATTTTTTTTGTTGTTGTTGAGTGCACTTTTTTTTGTTGTTGCTAGAGTTAAAATAACTGAGAGATATGCAAATATGTGTAATGCAGTAATTAAGAAATTGATTCGCGCAATGTGGATAAGAAAAGAAAAATTTTGGCGAGTCGTGGAAAAACTGAGTTTGCATTCCCTTCGCTCACATGTACAATCCAATCCCCCTCGGTAAAACACTTGTTTTTTTTTTTTTTTTGCATAATAACTCATCACCAGTGTGTCAAATGAACTAATGAGGTCACTAAAAATGAATGAAATTCCCCCAAAAAAAAAAAAAAAAACAATTAATTTTATGGAAATTGCCAATTTTTTTTTTTCACTGACTTTGTTTGTTTCTGAGGGGGACAAACTTATGGTAGCGAGCACGAAGGAAAGTTGCCAAATTTCACATTAAAAACTTTTACAATTGCCCTGATGATCGAGCCAAATTGACACTCCTTTGTAATAAAAATTCAATATGTTTTGTATATGGAAATTTTTTTTTTTTTCACATTTTCCGCTATTGCGAGTGCTTTTTTTGCGAGCTTTCTGATGTGACTTCAATTGAATGTTTGTCCTTAAAACTCGCCTGTAACTCACTATCGAGCTTTCATTTAGCTAATTTGCACTTTTAAACCGATCCATTTTCACATTTTATTAAGAAACTTTCAGTTTTTCCTCGACAATAATTTTCCCAAAAAAAAAAAATAAATTAAATATAAAATCAGGAAAATTTCGCCTTTCGAGTGATGGGTACATGAAAAACGAAACGACTTGCGAACTGGGGGGGAACAGAGAGGGAGAGCAGCGCAACGGAGAGAGAGCAGAAAATGCTAAAGAAAAACTATAGATATTTTTTTTTGTGGGATGTGTAAAATTGGCTTCTCTAATTACAGTTCCACCGCGTCCAGATTGTCTGCACGATGCAGACGACCAGCGTGAATCGTGTTAATGACAAATTAATTAAATCACTTTAATTGCAAAACACTCGTTTGACCACGTTAAATCTTTTTTAAAAACAGAAAAAAATCTCTGAATAAAAATGATTAAGAGCCATGACTGAATAAAGCACTCACACTCACGCACACACACAAACATTGACAAACATGAGAACATTTTCCCGAAAAACAGTTTTCCAACGAAATCGTAGATTGGAAAAATTTCAGTGTTGCTACGTGAAAGCTCGTTTGCATGTGCTGGTGGTGCAGCCTTTGAGGGGGCGCGCAGGCGCTCTATGGATTCGGTTAATTCATTGCGTATAATCGGAAAATTGGTGTTTACACAATAAATTTAGTCTTTGTTTAATTAAGTGAAGAAGGTCATCAATTATTAAACTTCAAGAAAATTTTCTTAGAATATTTCTTTCTTTTCTTTCAAAAGAGATTTTTATTTATTTGTGATATGATAACAGAAACAACATTAAGTGCATTCTTCTACATACATCGAATGAGTTATAAATTCAAATAATTTTTTGTTACCACAAAATTCGTTACAGCAATTCCCATAATAATATTCCCGAAAAGCACTGGAGTAATTTGACGAAGCTTTAACGAAGACTGAGTTTTTAGAACGCACTTTCCAAAAACCGTATGCTTTTCTATGCTGGAAATGTGCTTTTTTTAGAACAACAAACACATGAAAAGCATTATGAGGTATATAAAGCGCACGCGTGTCATTCCAGCACGTCGCTTGCTTGATTACAACTTTCATTCATAGACCGCGATGTCAAAGGAAAATGCCCTCATTTCCAAAAAGCTCACCAACGACATTTGCTTCCTTTTTTTGGTCATCGTTAAATGGATCGTGCGTATGACAGACCAGATTAATTATATTTAATGTGCTTCTCCGAACCGATGAACGAATTTTAAAATTACTTTAAAAATTCCTTCATCAATCTCATTAAACGAATTGCATCATTTATGATTATGAATCTCATCAACCGGCTGGCTTCGCTTTACGATCACTGACGTCATCCGCATTATTTTGTTTATCGCTAAATTCTTTACCCATAAAAGAGCATACGACGATGATGAATTTTCCCGCATAAAATAGCACAAAGTATCGCTTTCTTGGTCTGATGCATCATGCGCCAACATTAAATGATTCAATTGCTATACCGCGAAATTTATGTTGCATTCGTGTTATGTTTATTTGAAAAAAAAAATTAAAAAAGAAGAAATTATTTTCGGCAAATGAATCACACATAAAATGAAAAATCTCGCGAGTCATAAAAAGAAAAATGACGTCACGGATTTTCATTGCGCCTTTGTTTGTGCCGGGAAACGCGCGCCCTGATGATGATCGCTTTTTATTATATTTTCAATATTTTCTCTTTTTTTTTTTCTTTTCATTTCATTCAAATTTCCCTGAACTCGAAAAAAAAAATTAAGAAAAAAAAACTTTTCTTGCCGCGTTAGTTTTCAATTTTTCAATTTTTTTTTTAGTGTGTGCGTGCTCACCCGTCTGTTTTTGAGCCTGAATGGTGGCTTGTAGGTCGCATTATGTCGCTGATGGTGATGTCGCTTGTTCATCTTGATCTTCTTCAGTTTTTCTATTTTTTCTTATTTCTTTTATTTAATTTGTATCACTTTTCTTATTCACTTCACGTTACACAGGAAAATTTTTAGTGGAAAATTCTTCTTGATCTTCTTCTTTTGAAATTAATCTTAAATGGCAATTGGAATCCGGTTGCAAGCTAGTGTGCGATACCAGCTAAAAATCACTACCGGAAGCTTCCAGACTTCAATTAACGATCGCGAGTTTTAAAGTTCTTCAGATTTTTCTTCAAATTTTTGGGAGTTTTCAAGGAATTTCTTTTTTTTTTCAAGACCCAACGATTTGTGAGTGTTGACGAAAATCTTTTGTTGAAGCAACTGAATTGAGCTGAGTCGCGAAAAGTGCTGAGCGAAGGAAAAACAGCACCAGATCGAGTTATTTTTAAGTTTTTTTTTTCCCCCTCGTGAATTATTCGAAAGAAATTTTTCTCTCAAATTGCGATCGTGCGAAAGAGTTGTTCGTGATTTGTTGTGACGGGATTGTGTTGGTGCACAAATGGCCCAACTCCATCATTTCATCAAACGGTGGTCATTAAATTAATTGAAACATGAACAATTTGCAACTGTTGACAGTCAAAATATTCTTTCGCAGCTCTGCGATTCACTCTCGTTGTGTGATTTTGCTTCATGATCGTGAAACAAATTCACATGAGTTAGATGATTTTGTTTCTAATTAAAAAGTAGGACAAAATAATTGCGCTATTTAAATTGTCTAGAGTGCAGCTTTCGTCCCGACACATTCGACGATCAGAAGGCCAATTTTGTAGCGAAAATAATATTTAATGGCCAAAAGAAGTCCAGTTAGGAAATTTTTCATAAAATTCAACGCAAATTGGACACGAAATGTGCAAATAATAAATCGATCGCCTGCATGCTTGAAAACTGCCCATAATACCGTTACGCATAATTGACGCTAAACAATATATGATACAATTTCTTGCGCCAACGAAATTATTGTGCCAAACTAGTGACTGGAAGGAAGACGAGAAAGAAAGAAAGAGAGAGAGAGAGCGAAATTATTAGCATTCATAAATGCATTGAGGCACAGAACATGCTTAGAAAGGCTTGTGCGGAATAGAAAAAGAATTAATATTTTTTATTTTTTTTTTGTCGAAGGTTAACAGTAAGGCAAAAGCAATGAAATGCACATCTTCATGTGGGCATCGAATGGATGATTCTCTCTAATGGACAACAAAAAAAGGCCCTAAAGCATGAAAAAGATAGCAGCAAAAGTTAAATTTTTTTTTTTTCTGCAAGAAACTAATTTCAGAATTTGTTCAATGTACCTTTCCATCGGCACAAATGAAACTGGTTGAAGAAGAATGAACAAAAATGTATTATAAAACGTTAAATTTACTTTTTTCTTGGAATTCCTTCATCGATGGGACGATTATTTTTATTTTGCTTCTCTATACACAACATAATAAGCGTTTTATATATTGCTAAAAGAACCAAAAAAGAAAAAATGTTTAAAAATAGATTCTGAAGAGTGTTGCACCATTGAACTGGATTCAGCAGTTTCTTTTTTTTTGATTCACCTACATTTGATAGCATCGTGCAAAAGTGAACAGTAATGTAATTTGTACTTGAACAATTGTTATCATTCAGTGTGATTACTGAATTTTCATTATGAAATTTTGATAAAATATTCTAACTCCAGCACTGTCTTTACGTGATAAAGAAGAAGAAGAAAAGTTTGTTGCAATATTGTTTAAATTCCAAACAAGCAATTTCCTTCTCTTGAAGGCAAAAATGTGTTCGCACACAAACAAAAGAGCCCCCAAAAAAATTATTCAACGGACATGCGATGAGTGTTTGCATAAAAATGCATTAGCAAAGTTCCTCATATAAGATATTGGAACATTTTTTTTTCCAGAGAGACAAAGAGAATCACGATCGATGTGGTAGTCATCAAATTGATCTTCAAACGAAGGAACCAGAATAAACAAAGTCCCCGAGAAGGCAACAAAATGATCATCAGCGATTGGAGAACGAAAGAGAGAGAGAGAGAGAGAGTGCGCATTGAGATGTGCAACAGAAAAAAAGCAAGAAAATTGCAGAAAAGTAAAAATGACTACAAGCAAAATATAACTGCGAATGTTATAATTTTATATATAAAAATATGTCCAAGGTCAGACATTTATTAATATTTAGTTAGCGAATATTTCATGGTTGCATCGTTTTGAGTCGCACGTCGAGTCGTGTTTTCGCTGATGCCTGTTTTGCGTTCTTCTTCCATCGTGTGCATCTTTCTTGTGCACTGCTGTTGATATTTTTGGCATACATATATATATTATTCTGCTAATTTGTCTTTGCGCAAGCAAGAAAGACGATCACAAGATCACGATCGTTGTAAAGAGGCAAAAAAAAAAGTTAAAACATGAAATGAAAAACTTGAAAAGATGGAAATTAATAATGCACAACATCAAGCCCGAAGTCGACTGACTTAGATTTTGTTGCATAATTAATTTTGGTAATTGAGAAATTCTTTTGAGTCTCTTTTGTGTTCATGTGCTTTTCAAGGACATTCTTCGGGAACATCCCCGCCTGGAGTTTATCCGTAATATCCCATGCTGCAATGGAATATCAAACAAATGCAAAATATTTATGAGCTAATTACAAATGATTAAAGTCGTCTGGTTAGTTTCTTAACTAAAAAAAATGAGCAATTTTCAAGTAAAAACACATGTTTTGTGTACTCAAAAAAAATCCATCAACCGACAATGTTTCATCGTCATGTGCATAAGGAATCTAGTTGAGTGTTTTAAGACGAAAAAAAAAAAAATATCTTCACTTGGCGTCTTTTATAAACAAAGAGAAGAAGAAGAAGAAAAAAAAACTCACAAAAATTGTACATTGTGCATGAATATATTTTATTATTTTAGGCGAAACAATTTTTTTTTCTGTTGAGGGAAGAAAAGAAAAAAGTATCAAATAACATATGTTGAGGTCCATAAAGAAGGTCCGCTGTTGGTTGCAAGACAAATGAAGTTGAGTTATGTGTCTTTAGTTCGAATTTGTTACTTAAGTAAGTTTTTTTTTTTTCTTTTAGCAGAATAATCATTACATGTCCATACATACATTAATTCAGAATTCCTTGCCACAAATGAAAAATGCAATGCATCAAATACGATCAATTGATATTATTGAAGATCTGTACGTGATGATCGAATGGACATGAAAGATTTTCAATTTGATTTCAAAAGAAATATTCCCCCAGAAAAAAAGTATAAATAAAAATCCCTTAATAAATCCATTAAAATAGTTTCACTCCAATGCACCCTTAAAAACATTAAACACAAAGAAAGAGCGAATCATTTGAAACAAATGGTCCGAGCAATGGCATAAAAAGGCAAGTCTGGTGATCGGCAAGACGATCAAATTGAAGCAGGTAAAATTAAACATCAAGTAAAAGAAATATCTCTCTCAAGACATTTTTTTAGTTTTCTTCACAGACAAATGAAATAATAAAAGAAATCTAAAGTGTAACGAATAATAATAATAGCGAAACTTCATCTAGGTACGTGAAGGAGTGCTTCCAGAGGCCGCCAACACTTTGCTGTTGCGTCTCTCATCGTCGTCGTCGTTGAAATCAAATAATAAAAAAAGGTACAAAACAGCAAAAATAACACAAAGAATAAGAATAATAGAATAATAATTTATTTAGGGATTATTACATTTTTCTCTACAGTTTCTTTTTGGCTGTTGTGTGTACCCTCGTCAATAATAAGTGTTTTTTCTCGTTTTGCTCTTTTCTTTAAACATCATAACATAATTTTTTCTTTCCTTCTTACACACTTTTTTTTTGCCTGGCTCTGGAAACAGTCCAGTGTTGGGTGCATCCACAAAATGCATTATCATAGCCGACGATGCCAAAATCCAATATTAGAATTAGAAACAAGGAAGGATCAAGTGTTGATTTTTTAATCTTCATTCTCCATCACTGGAGCACCGAGATGAAATTGAAAAATTAACGCAAAACCTCGATTTAAGAAAAGGAATTGTGCAAAGAAATCTGTCTACCTGCAGTGAGAATGCAAGTTAAAGAATCATTCTTACACCACATTGTAGAGTGAACCTTTTTGTGTATTGTTTGTATTGTTTGAGGTGCTCGGTGCATGCTGTAAAATACCTTAAATCGCATTATGGCTAGAGTACGTGCAGAGTCTATTGCATAATTTCTCTTAATGCATGTGCAAAACTTAGCTAATGATTGCTCCACAACTGGATGTTTCTTTTTATTGCTTCGGCAATTTGTTTGCAATATAATAATTATTATTTTATGGTTTCTAGGGATTCATTCAGAAGGTGCTCAACGCGCCAGCCGAACATAGAATGAAAAGGTTTCGCAAAGCATATTGCTAATGTTGTTTTGTTGAGAAAAAAAACCAAACCCCACGATCTAATTCGAGGAATTAAAAATTGCTCTTAAATTAATCTCGCTTTGCAACGCTGCTGCTTCACATTCGAATCGATGGACTTTCTTGGGGTCGAAAATGGATCGTTCATTACTGTGAAAAAAAAAAATGTCCATAAATTAAAGCTATAAATTGCGTTATAGAAAATTCAACGGATGTTTTTAGTGATCGTCCGTCCAATCGCAGTAAAATATTTAATTAATTTTTTTTGCTGCTTAAACCAAGTTTCACAAAAAAAAAAAGTTTACTTCGCAACAAGTTTGTCCACCATTGATGATCGGCAAAAATGACGATCTAAAGATGCGCAACAGACTGCCAGCCATTAATCATAAGCCTCCAAAAAAATAGTGTAATAAAAGATGGTGCTTTTACCGCTATAAGCCAACAGTGCCATTGCAAAACTCCTTATCGCCTTTCTTTCATCGCATCATCAACCTGAAACATCAAAATCTAATAGAAACTCAAAAACACAAAAAACAATCCCAATAATAATAATAAAAAAATTGTTTTCTTATTGTTACTTTTTGCTTATTTTATTTTATTTTTTTTTGGTTAAAAAAAGACTAAGAAAAATCATGAAGAAGAATTTAATTTGGTCAGGTAGAATTTATAGATCCAGCTTTACTTTCGAGATTGTGTATTGAGGAAAATAAATAAAATAAAAAAATATATAAAAAAAACTGGAAACTGTTATTTTTTTTTATGATTTCGAGGTCCAAAAATTGGTCTTGTGGCATGGTATATGGAGATTATTTTTCTTCTTCTTCTTATATTATTATCATACACCCGAAAAATCATTTTTTTTTTTTTTTCATCTCAATATTTTTATCTATTTATTTTTTTATAGCTCTCGTTGCTTAATCGAATAAGAAATTTCTTCAATTTATTATTATTTTCTTTCTTTTTTTTTACCCGAAAAATGTATTTTCTTTCTGTATCGCTTATTTTCTATTCCTTTCTTCGATTTCTACCCAAGCACTCGGATTGAAAGAGTGATCAGTTTTTGCTATATTCTGAGAGAGTCAATAATACTTCCAGCATAAGAGTTTGGACATTAAAACGGGCATATTTTTTTTTTTAATACAACCTTTCTTGGAAATCTATCGGGGCATTCTTTTGAGTTCTTTTTGGTTAGTTCTTGGTTGGGCTTTAATTGAAGGATTTTTTTTTATCTTTATTTCGGTAACCACACCGGGCTTTTATTTCTGCGAGAATAGTCTCAAGGTTTCTCGGGAGTTATTATTTCTATAAGGGAAATTTCACATTAATTCAATTATTTATAGATGCAGCCGCTCATGTGCCACCTTATGGATGATGATGATATCCATCATCAATCACTGATTACAGCTCTTAAGTGAATTTTATGCCTCAATGCTCAGTCGCATCGCGTCAATTGTTACGTGATACTTTTGCAGCCATTTGTCTATTCACAAAATCAAATATAATAATAAAAGTTTCCAAAAAAAAAAAATAAATAAATTGTGTCCATTTGTACGTTGCCCGTTTAATAAGCCACTGATTAGCATATTTCATTAGTGGTACTCCGAACTTCAACAATCTTCCCAAAAAAAGATACCTCTTAAGATATCTGAAGATGATTTACATTTTATTTCATTTCGAGCGAGAAGCGCTTACGATTTTTTATTGTACCAAGCGACGTTTGTGTCGATTATAAACAATAATAATAATACAAAACTTTTTTTTCATGCCATCCAACAAGAAATAATAATATTGATGGTAGCCAGTTTCAGTTTTTCAGTCGATGGACAAAAAGTAACAAAAAAAATGTTGGAATTGAAAATATAATTCATATTTTATTTAAATTTTTTGTTTCATTTAATTTCAAGAGGTAAAAAAAATCCACATTTACTGCTGATCAGTGGTGGATGGATGTTGGATATATTTGAATTTCTAGAACACTTTAACATCGAACGCCCCTGATAGGCTCAGGCAATTAAAAATTTTAATGTTATGTAGATATATTTTTTAATTTTTTTTTCTATATAATCTCCAGTTTTGTTGGACAACCACACGAGGCAGAAATGTTTGAAATATATTTTGTCGTATTGCAAACAGAAAAATATTTGAAAAAAAAAATTATATTGACTACAAATTGAATCAAAAAAAAAAATACCAAATGAAGCTTCAGTGGGATGGTCAGGAACGAGGTGATTTGTTTTCGAAAGTTACACCTAAATATGTCACACATTTATTTGCCGTTGAATCAAGGAAATACATTTCTGAAGTTCAATTTTTGAACTAAATACATACAATTTTGAAAATTGCGCAAAAAACACATCTGCGTAATAAAAATTTAATTAAAACTGTCTCGGGCCACTGTTTGGTAGCCCAAAAGGTCACTTTTGTGTGTGAAATTGTACAATGATACTATTATTTTCGGCAAATAAAAGTCTCTTTACATACAATCGACAATAAAAAAATAATAACAACGTCCCCGAAAGACCAAAAAATGTATATTCATTTTTCTGTCTCGGTTCAATTGTACATAGCTTCGACTTCAATGCACTAGACAGATCTACGATGACAACATGCCAACAATCGCTCAATGAATTAAAAGGAAGTTCCCATGAGACATTCTGGGATATTTAATAGTGATGGCACGTGGTTGGATATGCACAGAGTGTTTCTTATTGCTTTGTTGCTATTTTCGCACTTTGAGTTGAGTCTTAAGAGCATTCAAGCTGTAATTAATTGCGCGGCTGATAATGAAATTTAAAAATAATTTTCGGACTCACACAAAGAAGCGAACAAGTGACATCAGAAAAAAATCCTTGAATTATCTCCACTGAGCGCAATGTTCAAAGTCTTGGTCGTAAAAACTCTTTTTTTTTCTTCTTTTAATGAAAGACTCGAAAGATCCATTAGATTGTCCACATCCACTATACATATATCCATTACCCCAAAAAATCCGAAGAGGAATAATTAATACAGTAAAAATTCAAATGATATTCGAAAGCTCTTCGTTCAAGTAAATTAATGTCGATAGCACAACACAAAAAAACATCATCTAAATAATAGCAACGTGAAATAACACAGAATCAAATGGCTCATTTGAATAATTTCGATATAAAGGCGATTTAATTGAAGGAAAAAAGAGAATGTCTCTAACCCGAATATAATATTTGACCAGAAAATAATGATTTGCTTTATAGTCAGTAATATGTTCAGCTAAATCAATAATTATATATATATTCACATAAGAAATTAACTTTTCTATGATCATAACAGTACAGCTTATTAACAAGGATATGAAAGCATTATTCGATTACCGGGGACAACATTGCTGTTTCTATTATCGAAAACTATAATTTTAATTCCACCCAAAAAAAAAAAAGACGAAAAAAAATTATATAAAGTTCGTTTCATAGACAACCGTCCACAATGTATATTTATTTATTTAGTTTTGTGGTTATTTATTTTTTTTTTATTTTGTCCAAATTCCGTGAAAATAAAAATTGAGAAGAAAAATTGTAAATCGAAATCATCTTTATTTCAGGTTATTCAACAAATACACAACACAAAATTAACTCAAGACTCGTTTGAAATTTATGTTTTTTTTTTTTTTTTTCGGGTGATGACGATAACAAGTAAAGCGCTTTTTATTTCTTTCTTACTCTCGTGGAGATTGTCGTCTTGTCGGATGATCAAGTCGTCGAGTATATTTGGGGGGTAATAAAATCTATATATTTAGTTTTTATTCGGGTTTTTCGGGTGTTTGATATTTAAGAGTCACTTTACTAACACGACGATTCGACAATTATTATACTTGAAGACGATCGTCGACCATCTTTGACTATTTTTCCCCAATTTTTTTCTTCTTTTTTCCTGTATTTAAGTTGTCGATATTTATTTCGTTTTATTCAAGCAACATTTAACCAAGAAAAAAAAAGAGAGAAATAATTATGTAAATTATTTTGTGTATCATCAAAACCGAACGTTTAATATTCATTTGTGAACTATACATTTGAATTTGAGCTGCGATGTATAACGCAATACAATTGGCCGAATCCGTAGTTTTTTGGGCGTATATATTATATGTATATTTCTTAAAAAGCACTTTGGCATAAGCAAGTAAAATCGTCTTTTGCTCATCGCCCCGCGCTTGATCGGCTCTTGGGATGTTGTTGATTATTATTGTGAATAAAAATATAATAAACAACAAAATGAGTTAAAACCGTTTTTATTTATTATTATTATTTTTTTTCCTTAGTTGTTTGTCGCTTGTATTAGATTCCGAAATTTCGACTGGTACATTCCACTGCGGCTCACGGATGGTCATCAATTTCAATTTTCAATGTATTATTATTATTATTTTCGTAGATACAAAGCTCTTTACTTTTTTTGTCACAATCATAAATTATACTAGTCACATTTGAATGGAACAAAATAGCAGTCTCGAAGATTTTATTTGTTGTGACATTGCGCCTCGGAAATGAAACAATAGGCGAAGCTCGATCGCTGTTTGATTCAATTACGCTATAGCAAATATTTCGACACAAACGATCACAATTGTGAGCGCCATGCGCGAGGATTTACCATGAAAAAACTGAGTGATTGATTTCAAACAAGTGTACAATCATCACACTATGTGCGTGCACAGTGACATTAGAGGCGACTATTTATACACTTTAAGAGCTGAAATCATTTCAATACACGAGAAGTGCAATAAAGAATTTTCCTCCAAAATATAAAAAAAAAACCCCGAAAATCTCAAACACAATTTTCTATTTTCGTCATCGAACCAAAATTCATAACAACAGTGATCATACAGACTTTTAATGCGAGCATGTGGATGAAAGACATGATGATCACACACCGAATTAGAATAGAAATCAATTTCAGGTGTTTAAATAAATATATTTATATTTTTTTTTCTGTTCGATTTAAAAGCGAGTATTGTGGATAAAATTAAAGCAAATTTGCATAAATTATATGTTTCTAAGATATCGAGTGCCCACCGCGCAAGCTTTTGAAACAATATCGCAAGAAGGCAACATTTTTTTATAAACAAACTTTTTATTCAATGAAAGGAGATTAGATGCCCGTGCGACTTTTTTATTGGCCGTTACTACACCAAAAATGTTAAATAGTTTTTTTTTCTCTCTTTTCTTTCAATTTTTGCTAAATATTTCCATCAAAGGCATCAGAAATCTAATGCGTTAAATGGTGAGTTGTTTATTAATAAACATTCACAATATATATAAATTTACAGCATTTCTAGTTTTCTTTTTGAATGGATGATTCTTCAATCATGTCAAAATCTCAGAATTTATATGAAGGAACCCTCGATACAGCAAATACATGATCGATTTCTAATTTTGCAACATATCCTTGAAAGTGACATCACAATAAAATGATTCCCAATAAAGGTGTACGCGATCCAAGTAAATCTTCATGTGTGTCTCTTTATTTTTGTTGTTGTTTTCATTAAATCTTTTTTTCCTCTGTCCAACAACAAATTGAGTGAAAAATAAAGTAAAAAAAATTGTGTCCCATAAATTTTGAATGAAGAAATCGTATTTGTTATAAAAATTTGGATTTTTTTTCTGTTAATTTTATACCACAGATATTTTTTTTTTCGTTAGTTAGTTGAAGTCAAACTGGTTCCTGGCCTCTCTAAGTAATGCCCAAGTTTTATATTTAAATTTGTTTTCAGATGTGTATTTCGGAGTGTAATAAAATAACATCAATTTTTTTTTTTCTTTTTGTTTTCAATTGATAATGTTTTTTTTTCGGTCGTGGCTTTTACACGATTTCGTGTCTTTTTTCTGTTGCCCAAAAAAAAAAAAAAATTGTTGGATTGTGTGGAGCATCTCTCGGCATGTTTCGTCGGAGGATGGGAGACTTTTAATTTTTAATGGTGGATTATAATTCAAACTGTTATGAGATTTATTGAAATTATACTTTCACAATCTTCTTTAATTTCAATATTTATTACTTTTTTTTACAATTTACTTTTTTTTCTCTATCTTTGAGATTGCTTAGAATGTGGGGACATAAAACTAGTTTATAATGAGCTGTGGTTTTGAATTTTGATATCTTTTTGGTTGAGATGCGTTATCGATGATATGGGATATCGACCATTGGTAAGCAGACCGCATGTTGATCACTGAAAGCAATTGATCAAATCAACAAGACAATTATTGCTCGTAACCGTTCACTATTCGCGCCTTAAACCAGAAAAAGTATTTTTTTTTTTGTCGTTAAAACAGCATTTCAGGGCAATAAATAGAAATTTTAGATTTTCATCGCGGGCGCAATATTTTTAGTGGGTTTATTGAACCTTTTCCGTAAAAGCGAGGAACATGGATGAAGAACTATCTAAGAAAAACTGTATCGTATGAAGTCTTAAAATAATTAGAATGAATACATTTAGAAGATTTCGACTTTTGCCGTTGATTTGACGACAACTGAAAACGATCAATCCACAAATGTTATTGAGCAACGCTCTCAAAAAACAAAAAAAAAAAAAAACACTCGAATTGTGCGTCATATAAAATTCAAACTCCCAACTAAATGAAGCCAATTGCGGGCTGTAAAAATATTTAGTTGCCTTCAATTAAAGCGACGTGCAATAAAATCTGGTTTGACGAGCGCCCAAAAAAGTCTTTAATTGACTTTAGTTGGAGTTGAAATTGCGTGTTCAATAATAAAAAAAAATAATCCATTGAAAGATTTGTTAAAGAAACGTCGTTTTCTTTGGTTTAGTTATACCTGAAACAGGTTACTTTGAATTTTCTTCTTAAACAGAGACGTGTAATTGAAATAAGTCAATCTTCGATCATGCATAATAAAAATTATAAAAAAATTCCGTCATATAATTTCGTTTTTTATTACACTCACTTACTTCTCGTTATTTCATTTATATTTTCGAGAACTTGATTTGATTTGTTTTTAAAGGTTTTTATAGGATCAGTTTTGTGCAGGGTGCGGCAAATTTGAACTTTCTTTAGCTACAATTATAAATAATAATTTCAAATCAAGAATTCATTTAAATCTAATTTTAAATTTCCAAAATATTAACAAATTTAACAAAATCATTTTGATATTTGTCATATCATGAAAATTCAAGGCATTTAAGCATTCGAAAAAAGAATTTTAGAGACCTTTTTAGGACCCAAAGGGAGAGAGAGAGAAACAGATAATTTAATTAGACATGTTGCTGGTTTAAGTTGATTTATGAAATGAACGATTGATGCGTGCTCGAGTGAAATTGAGTTTATTTGATTCGCCAATAAAGAGCACTCACCTTTACGTATTCAGTTATTTTCCAGCCGCCATTTGTCCACTTTGTCCTCCAAATCACTTCATTGTAGACGAAATTTTTGCCCATGATCCTGTGAATGGAATGTTAAGAATTTCCGGCATTAGCGATTGAAATCATTTTTTTTTTTCACATACTTGCGATTTTCAGTTGCGCGCAATGTGAATCACCGCAAACGAATTTACCGTAAAACAATTACAAAAAGTAATTTCTGAAAAAATATGTTGATAAACAACTTTTTGTGAATCATTTAAAGCATCTTTACATGAATTCAACCAACAAAAAAAAAAGATACAAATAATCTCTTCCCGGAAAAATTCGATGGCTAGTTTCACAGCAATCAAACAATGAGCCATAAATTCGACGAGTATCAGCCCACATGATGCCCACAACTAGTAGTTAATGTGAGTCAGTTTCTTTTTTTTTGTATTCAAATTCAAATTGTCGATAATTACGATTTACATTTGATGCCATTTAATGGCTGTGGTCAGATAATAATCTAAAACCAGAACTAGGAAAATTCTAAATGATTTAGGTCTCATGAACGGGCAAAACCGAACATTCATACATCATTCAACTATCCCTAAAAAAAAAAAAGCCATTTTTAATCAATACAATCGAAGAGTCGTGTTGAGCATATTTTTTTTTTTTTTTGAAAATTCGGGTGGTTTGCCAAATGTATGAGAGTGATGGGTTGGTGGAATCCTCATCAAACCCATTTCCGATATAGATTCGCTTGTGCAGTAACACACACTATAAATTATGAATGACTGCTGCCAGCATGTTTGGCTTAAGAAAAAGGAAAATTCGTCTGAATTTGTTTTATGGACATTCCGGTTCTTCATATCCTCAAAGCAAGTGATGGTAGTGTGGGACATGACAGTAAAATTATATTAAATTTGCCACACAAATGAAATCAACTAATGATATAAAATCTATATAGCTCGGACGAAATCTATGCTTGTGCTGATAGTTTCGCTATAATTTTGTATTTCATTTTGGTATTCGAATTTGTGTATGAGCAAAATTTTCATATTGCTTTCAGATGTAAAAAATATATATATATACAGTTGGGATTTGTGCGTTGATCATGTCAAAAGCGAGAATAATGCAAATAAAGAAAAAAAATGCATTCTGTTATATAATAAAGTTCTGTCATCGATATTTGTAATAGTTTTCGTTGCTATAATTTATGCATTGAAATGAGTAATAACAACACGTGACAAAATTAATGATCGACCAATCATCGAAACAAATACAAGTACGCAAATGATACTAAAAATATTCATTTTAATAACATCAACATGTCCTACTCACAGCACGAGAATTAAAATTTAAAGTACTAATCAAAATTAAGTGATACTTTTGTGTTTGTATATTTTTCGAGGGGCTGCATGTGTAAAATATAAAATATAACAACAAATTTCGGGCTTTGCCGAGAGAATAAAAAAAAAAAATACCCGATCGCAGTCAAGAGCCCGACGAAATGTTTTCGTGATTGAAATTTTGAATTGAGAACATTTTTGTTGATATACAATTTGAGAGTGAAAAAAAAAATATTGTTCTATAGAATTTTGCGAATGTTAGTGCGGCAGAAAAATTAGAAGCATGCAGGCTGATTAATATTAATTAATTAAAATTGAAAATTCTGATTTGATGGAAAATTAGTGCAGTCGGACGTGACAAACTAATCTCGCTGGATTGTAAATTGTGCAGTTTGCTGATTGACTGATTGCAATCAGCGGTGACAATTTCGAGCGCGCGAAAAAAAAAAAAGTTTCAAAAATTTTTGACGGTTTGAAGCGAAAGTTGCTTGCAGTGGCGGAATAATAATTTGGGTCAAATTCAGTCAATTTGTCTAATTGAATCTTGTATCCCGACAAACAACTTTCATACAAAATATTCGCAGACAAAAACAAATTATTACACAAAACAAATGTAAGTGATCAATTTCATAAATATCCAATAGAATGTATTTAGTTTGCGACTATAATTGTAATAACAAAAAAAAAAAAAAATAATTATCAAATTATGCGAAAGACGAAATTTAATATTTTACCGAATGTTCCATCAAATCGACATATGTTGTGTAAAGAGCGTTTCTGGTGTTTTTGTTTTCTGTTTGGATTCGGGTTGCTCCAGTGCGCTACGAACTATTATAAGTTCGGGTTCTTTAGTAGTTTTTGCACACACAATATGAACAATTCTGTTCTTTTTGTTCTTTTTTTTGCACAAAGACAATAAAGAATTGCTTTTTTGTCACCCACACACTATAAGCTCCGAAGCAATGGCAAAAGTCGGCAAATCGTCAATTGTAGAAATTTGTGAATTGAAATAGCACAGCAAAAATTTATATCAAACGACTCGGTTTAGCAAGAATTCGTTCGTTACAGAGGAACAGAAAAAAAAGCAATCTCGGTACGGTGCAGCATATAAAATAGCATAAACTTCTTTCCACCATTTAACTATCGAAACTAAACTTGAACCTCTTGCGAGTCTCCCACGCGAGTATGTTTAGAAAAATGTGCAAAAAAAAATATCGCAAAGTTTATGAGTGCATAGCGATGGTGATTAAAAACAGTTTTTGATGGAAATGAAAGTCTATAAACATAAAGTTTTTATTTTTGTTATTGATGCGAATCCGTTCAGTGCCGCGGCACCGTTGCATGGCTCGAGCTTTGATTATCTGAAAAGGAGTCGCGCCAAAGGGATCATGAAAAAAGCATTCTAGAGAAACTTATAAGCGCAATAAAGAAACGCAATAAAGCAATTATTGTAGAATTTTTTTTTTCCATTTGCGTGATTTCATTGTCTCGAATGCTCTCGCAACAGTCTTATGATAAATTAATGATTTTATTTCTTTTTCTTCAAACTCGCCTTCATGTGATTCCTTCATTCTTCAGTTCGTTCGGCAAAAAAAAAGCATCCGCAGAATGAAAAATTAATCTGATTTATTGAGCTACCGCACAAAAGTGCATTTGCTGCTGAACATTTTGAAAGTGCATTTTTTTGAAATGATTCATGAAATTTTAATAATTCAGGATTTCATCGATTTCATTCGTCGATGCACTTCAAGTTTCAACTGTTAATAATTGAATTAAATGCAATTAAATCACTGCACTTTTATAAGGTTTCACAGAAAATCAATTGTTATTAAGGAGTTATAATGCGCAACGTGCAAGACACAAAATCGTATCAAGACGAAAATTCTAAAAATGTTCAAATCATTTTTTTTTTTTTTTCAAATTTTAATTATTTATGCAAAGTTTGTCTTTACGTACGCGATAACATTTTGATTGGCAGAATAATATTTTGTTGCTCATTTGGGCTTTGTATTTAAAAAAATATGACGAAAAAAAAAACCTAAATAATTGATTTATTTTAATCAAAATAGTTTCGCTGGAGCGTTTCATTAGCGAGAGCGAGATGAGCATAAATATGGAACATTAATTTCTAAACCAAACTATAGTTTATGATTAAAATCACTATTCTATTGTAAAGTGCTAAATAATTTTCAGTTTTTGCAATTTCAAGTATTGATTTGTATGTTTTATTACACTCTTCGTCTTCCCACTCTCGCCTCCAACCGCCCTCATCTAATAAAACGGGGGCAGCGTGATGGGGTTCGAATTAGATTTTCATGTATTACTCAAACTAGCAATTGCCAAGAGCCACCCCATAAAAACAGCCGACATGTGCGGTACCATAAGTTTCAAGTCAGACACACACACAAACTTACAAACACTCAAAATAGAGAATTGCAATTCAATGTTCTCAAAATCACGATCATAAAACTATTTTAGAGCATTTCCTGTGAGAGTCAGAAACGCGTCCGTGATGAGAGTTCCGATAGTTGATCATAATATTACGATATATTTATTCTTATTCGCCATAGTCGACAGACACGAATGAAGAAGTATCTGAGAGAATTGCTTTTTATTTTTGCGCAAGAGAGCGAACCATTTAATCGAAGGCTACTTTTATGTATTTTATGCTTGTTATTTTGGCCATTACCATCCCTCCAAAAATTCCCGCTCTCCCATGAAATTTACTCCTTATGAGTATATGTCATGTGGTGCGTTGAATTGAAACTATAGTCGAGCCCACCACTACATACATCTAGCTAGTGCGCTGCCTCATGCCTCCTTTGAACAGTAAAATAAAAAAAATATAATTCATCTCTCTTTACAATTTTCTGTGCTTTCGGTTAAAGAAGAAAACAAAAAAAAAATTCCATTCGGCTCTGATAATGTCCATTAGGAAATAAACCCGAAGAAGAGACAAACCCGAAGTCATCGAGAGCTCACACATTGTACAGAGAGTCGAGGGAGAAGATAAGTTTAAGATGTGAAATAGAAGGAAACAAAATAAAGTAAAGAAAAAAAAAATATAAAAATATAATAAAACACTAACAAACACCAACAATTAAATGTAGCAGGCAAAAATACTTAACCGACCAAAAATACACGCATAGTCAGTGCAACTTGGCTCGGTTGTGTCTAAACAACAATTATACAATTTTTTTCTGGTGTTTTTTTTTTTCGATTTTCATTTCTCAGTACATTGTTAGATTTCGGACAGAACGGATTGAAGCGGCACTCGACTCTCGGCACTTGTGCGCGTTCCCGTGTGTGGTTACCCACGTTATTCAACAAAGCATAGAAAAAAAAGAAAATAATAATAAATAACAACTGATATCACTCATTCTCTCTCAGGCTCGGAAATAATTTATTCGGGATATCATCAGATATTTCTTTTTATTGTTTAAAAAATAAAAAATAAAAATAAAAGTTTGACAATTTTTACGTAAAAGTAGGAATAAAAGAAAATAATTTTTGTTGATAAACAAAAAAAAAAAAGAAACAAAAAGTGAATTTAATTGAATAAAAAAAAAAAAAGTTGTGATTTAGTTGGCAGACAGATTGATTGAAATACACTGATTAATTGCAATTCGCCGCAAATATTGGAATTAATTGGAAGGAGTTGCCGCCGCCGTGTGTCGGCAAAGTGGTGTGTGGTGCAGAAAAAAAAATAAAATAAAAAATGTTAGTCGTAATTACAAATAAATAATAATAATTGTTAAGTGCTTCGGAAGAAAAACGAAAAATTCTCTTGACGGAATTCCAAAAATAATCGAAGAATTCTTTTTTTGTGTTTCCTCTTGACGATCATAAATTAGTTATACAAGTTAATAGTTTTGCTCCAGAAAATATTATTTCATAAACATACACTTGGGGCGCTACCGACAGACAAACGCACTCTGCCAGTTCATATATATTGTGTATATGCTGTGTGTAATATTGCGTAATGTTGAATTAATAAATAAATGGAACATCTTCAAGTTTATTGGGAATCAAACAATTTTTTTTTTGCTCTTGCGATGGAGCGATAAGTAATATTTTTTTTTTGTTGTTGTTAATTTCAAGTAACCGATTTTTCCTCCCGTTTTGAGGGAAATCGCAAGAAAATTTTCATATTTTCTCTCTCTCTCTCTCTCACTGAATTTGTACAACGCGCGCGATTATTTATTGAGTAAAGCAGTTGGTGTTTTTTTTTTTTTTATTTTATTTATAATTCTTTTACATTTCAAAGAGACTCACAAACAAGAAATAACGCCATAGCAGAAATATAATCAGAACCAGGCAAGAGCAAAAAAAAGCATTTTCCAATTAAAATATTTAATTTTTTTTTCATCATCGCGAGTTATTATTAGAAAATATCAAGTGAAAAGTTTTCTTCTGATTTTTTTTTTTTTTTCATTTTTTATAATTTATGATCGAATGCAATCCTCTGACTGCGGGACGTGAATGAAATATGTAACATGGGAATAGTCGCAATGAGAATGTCCTTTTTCTGTCTCCTTTTCGACCTCTTTCAACGATAATCAAATGGAATTTAGCTGTGCAACAGAACTGGGAAAATCGGGAATGTAGAATTAATCGGTTTAATTTAACGTACTGAAATTTAATTATTTAATCAATAAAATGGTTTTTCGAAAGAACATTTTTGCTTCAGTACTACGAGTTCACCATGACACAATTGAAAGCAAAACGCAAAAAGCATTAAAATTGTGTGCAAATGAATTTTAGTTTGCTATTACGCAAGGGAAAGACGAGCGAGGAATTACGATTGGGGGTGGACGATAACAACAGAAACATCTGCAGAAGCAGACAATTCTCATGACACATTCACATTCGATGGAGACTGCTCCATAATAATAATTGTTGTTCTAATATCGGCCAAAATCTAATCTGTCTGATTGTGTGTCTCTCTTGTTCATCTGTATAAAGTTGTGTCGTTTTCATTTGATCGCAAAAACTATTTTCATTCGTTTTTTTTATTATTTTAATCATACTTTTAATTGAAAATTAATTAAAATTAATTACGTCGCTTCGCCTTCACTCAGCACTCACCCCGAAGTTGGAAGTAATTCAATTGAACAATTTTCAATTGTCGAAATTGGGCAAATGTCGGGTGGGGAAGCGAAACGAAGAAAATTGAAATGCCATTTGAAGACGAGTTTGATATGGAAAAAATAATAATTTTAAAATTGCTTGCGCCGATAAGAAGAAGCGAAATCAATTGAAATCAATTTTAGAAGAATATTTTTATGCCATGACGTTTGTTCTGTGATTTAAGATTCGAAGAATTTCCGGCAAAATATGACAAAGTTATTGCATTTCCCGTGATCATTTTGATAAGAAAATTTTACAGAATAAAAAAAAAGTCGTTTCTCACGACGCATAGATCAGACTTTCGGAAATTTAAACCCAAATATTATATACAAAATGTCAACTCAAATTGTGCGGAATTTCCGGAAAATGTTCATGACTTGAAAACTATTTATAGTACAACTTTACAGTTATATTTGTTACCCAAATGCATTTGATTTGAATTTTCATCTCTTGTGCTTCCAGAAAATTCCTCTTAAGAATGTTTAATGGTTCCATTAAAAGCAAAGAATGAAACATTAATTTATTATTCGTCGACAACGAGACTTAAAACGAACTGAATTAAATGACAAATATATTCGTGAGCGCAAAGAGAAAACAAAAATAAAGTAAATTGATAGTGACTGGATGGATGATGCTGAGCGAGGATGGACAGTATAAGAAATTGTCCCCCCCGCTCCCCATTAAGAGAGAAACAACAACAGCAACACCCGAAATCTGATCACCACCAAAGTGAAACGTGTTTTTATTTTTTTCAAAAGCTCAGAAAGAATTCTTCGGCAAGTCGAGACAGAATTTCTCGATTTCAGATTCACCGAAATACTTTTGTGGACCCAACAAATCCATAAAGACAATGAAAATGAAACATGCGATAAAAACTCGTTCTTTGCTTCTTTTGGAGAATTGCTTTTGATATTAAAAGCAACAAGAAACAAGAAAAAAAAAATTATTTTACTTTCGGTTTTGAGTTCAAATGCGCGCGATCGGCCTTTGTGTCTCTCAATTTTAATCTACATTTTAATTTTTTACTGTTGTTATTTTCTGTAATGAAATTTTATTTTATTTCTTACTAAGCTCCATCCAGAGTCGGAATTTGGTAATCGGTGACTAATTGTTTTACGAATTTCTTCGGAAATTCAAAATGCTTGAAACATTTTTAACGTCCACACTCTAAAATTCATTATTTTTAATTTCCAATGGCAAAAATGTGTTGATGGCTATAGCAGCTAGTGCTTTTAATTGTCGAGACATTGCTGCTGCTTGCTGTTTTAAAGATAAAAATTAGAAAATCAATTGACACAAATTTTTTTTTTCTTTCAAACATTTTAACACTTATCCGGCAAACGAAATGATTTTTATACGCCAATTATTTGTCGGATGGTGGCGATGCCTAACAACAATTATTATAAGACGCCGCTGCTCTCAAGCGATCGAACAAAACACTCGAAAAGCAAACAATTAAAATAATAGCTCTAATAATAAATATCTACCACAATATGTGGCATGTGTAGGTACTTGGTAGATGGGGCGCGCGGGTAATAGACGGGCATTGAAGTTAATTTCTTCGTGATTAATCTATTAAAATATTGAAGTTGAAATGTGTATTTCAATATATATTTATTTATAAATATAGCGACAAAGCGCAAGACGCAAAAAAGAGCGATGATATGAAGAAGTAAAGAAAGAAAAAATTGAGACATTTGTAAGACAACTAACAACTAAATGTGTTAATAAGCAAAATTCAAAAATTCAATTAACGGCTTTCAATTGTAATTGTTAATTGCTTGTATGAATGTAGTTTGCCTCTCAAGCCTTTCTTGTCATCATTGCCTTCAATGCCGTTTCTAGCGATGACTCGAAAAAAGATCCGTAAAATAAAAGTATGAAAATTATACAAAAGAAGGTTTAATTGCTGAATGTTTTTAAGAATTGACTAATTCAACTATTTTTGTTGTTGCTATTTTTTTTTTTTTTTTCATTAACATAAACAACACACAAATTTTTTTTTCCTTCTTTTACCTCAGTGAGATCGCGGCATTTAATTGTCGTTTCTCGTTTTATTACTACTTTTTTTTCATGCGCTTAAAAACATGAGACAAAAAGTTGGTTGGATAATTTTGGGATTGTTTTTTTACACTCACTTGTCACTTAAATAGCTAAATGTACGCATGCATGTGACTGTGCGACTAGACGCTAACGAATTTGAAGTTGAAAATGATGATACCTTACAAACTACGTAGTTGGTAAGATTAGCGCAATTTGAGATTTTAATTGGAAAATGTGCTGTTATTATAATGTACATTATACCTGCGACTATAATTAAATTATTCTAATTTGGATTTGTTTGTTAGTAAAACAAAATATTGTAAAATATAAAATAAAAAAAAGAATTTCTCCATTGCAAAAGTTTCCACGAAAAATCATTCGAGTAAACAAGCACAAAAAAAAGTTCTGATAGATGTGTTTCATGTGCCATTAGTTGCACAAAAAAACCCTCGGCACATGTAAAAAAAAAACAGCAGCACGAAAAACATAAAGCTACCGAAAAAAAAAATACAGTCGAGCGAGTCATAAAACTTGTCGACGAGGCCTCCGGAAGCGAACTGAAAAATCATTAGAATGACATCTGCAAAAAAATTTTAAATTGGAATTCTTTTTTTTTATATATAAATTTTCATTCATATGATGTGATAATTCATTGTGTTCCTCTACTTTTGTAATTTATTTTTAGAATCGACTCTCTCCGTCGTCTACTTCTCATCCTACTTGGCCCCACTTCTCCCAATATCACGATATAAACACATCGCCACAGCAACTAAAACGACAAGTTTTTATTAGTCAGGGAGTGTGTTGTTATTGTTATATGCAATTTAATTAAACGCCAAACACATTCGTAGCATAAGACAAACATAAAAAAAAGACACCAAAAGGCGAGCGAGCGACTCATCCCGATATATCGCATATGTGTCCCACACTCGTTTACTCAACAAAAACCGACAATTTTTTTTTTTTTTTTAATATCACGAGCAGTTCTTCTATGTATGAATGAATGCATCATAAAATGTATCCAGATAATGAGCTTTAGTATCAATCTGGAATCGTAAAACATTACTTCCCTCCATACAATCAACTTGACGCTCTCGAGAGCCGCCGTCATCAACTCGTGTCGAGGAATACAATAAATCGACCAGTGGGACGAAAAAGAATTTTTACAGTTTTTATTAATATCGGCAAAAAAAAAAAAATATTTTTTATTTTGCGATTCGTGAAACATATAACAAGAGAAATATAATGTATACGCACGATAATAATCACAGCTCGAGAATGGACATTTCATCGCCGACACCATCCGATCAGCAATACGCTTTGAAATGGAACGACTTTCAGTCATCAATCTTATCATCATTTCGGCACTTACGCGACGAAGAGGATTTCGTTGATGTAACATTGGCGTGCGATCAACGATCGTTTACGGCTCATAAGGTGAGACAGCGCAGCACGCGAATTTTGGCGCGCGGCACTAACAACAATAACATAATTTCTTAATTAATTCGAAAATATTTTCACCATTCAATTTCCATTCCAGGTTGTATTGAGCGCATGCAGTCCATATTTTCGTAAATTACTCAAAGCCAATCCTTGCGAACATCCAATCGTTATTCTTAGAGACATTCGGTCAGAAGACGTGGAAAATTTGTTAAGGTGTGTAATGTTATAATGAAAATGGACATTAAATGAATTAATGAAAAGCTTCGACGTTCAATCTCCGAACAATAACGGCAGTGTGGGCTCGATTTTGTTTCACATGACGGCCGACAATTATCCGTAAAATAATAAAAGTTTTTCCTTACATTCGTCGAATAATCGATTGTTACTTGTTCAGGAAAAAAAGCTTTTCACGAATAATAACAAATAAAAAAAAAACTTGCCTTTTAATAACGATAATGACTCTCTTTTTTGTTCTATTCAAATAATCAGATTTATGTATAATGGCGAAGTTCATATTGGTCAGGAGCAGCTTAGTGACTTCCTCAAAACGGCACATTTGCTTCAAATACGTGGACTCGCCGAAGTTACTAATCATTCACTCAACAAAAGCAATCTCAACCTCTCACATAATGCTTCCCTCAATCTTCCAGCGATGGCAGTTGCGAGCTTAGGACAAGAAATGAAATCATCTCCAGTTAGTCATTTAGGTTAATGTCGCTCTCTCATCCAACTAACCAAACGCTTTTTTCTCCCAAAAAATTTTTTTATTCCTTCATTTCCTTTGCGTAATTTTTTATTATGAAAAATATTTAAACAAAAAATTGCAAAAAAAAACATTAGAGCTCAACATCAATTCCATGGGATCTGATTACAGACGATACATCGCAACCAACACCGCCACCCCAGAAACGCATAAAATCGGCTGAGCTTTACAAGAAACAACATGGCCTGACGGACGATCAATTACAAGTGAGAGATCATGTATCGATACAACAACACTCATTGCGACGTGAACGTGACAAATCGAAAGAGTCCCGTGAACGTGACAGGAGCATGGAAATTAAAGAATCATTGTTGAGTCAGGCACTGTCTGAAGGTGGACCGACACTTACAATACCGACACAGGTAAAAAAAAAGATAAAAAAAAACTTTCTATAAATAAATATTTCATTCATAATGTCATCATCATTCGCCGCCATTCACATCAACACATTTGGGAGCAATTTATTAAACAGAGAAAAAAATAAATTTCTTTCATTTCACAGCAGCACTCAGATTTGCAATCACTGCAAGCACAAAGTACCGGCGAGGATTCAAATAGTAGCGACACAGTGGCATCCGATGCAGGCGATATTCAAATGGATGGCTTAAATGGCTCCATGGATCACTCACGTACACCAACGTTTCCATCATCATTCTTGGGCCTTCAGAATATACCCGGTCTACTTCCTGGACCTTCCGGCGGCATGGGAGACAATTTTGGTGAGTTTGAATTTCCTTTATATTTTTTATTTTCAATTTTCCAATTTTCATTTTAACCTTGTTTCTGGATGATGCTTTTCTATATCCATCTAACTCGGTCCATTTATTAACAACAAATTCAATAAAGTCAGAAATGAACAATTTCATTTTTCCATTTTTTTTTTCTTTTGCCTGATACGTGCTGTAATAACCAGCACGATAAAATGATATAAAGTAATCGTATGCATTTACATCGACAACAGGCTCCATGCGAGCCCAAGCTCACATTTGGGGCGATGAAAATAGCTCTTTTTCAACTATAATTCAAGACATTTTATAAGGTGGAAATTACGGGCCTCGACTTGGTGTTGTGTTCATTTTAAGGGGGAGGTGGCAGTTGAAATTTAGCAAACATGTGAGCCATCTATATGCGAATGCCTTCGAAAATTGAGGGAAAAATGGTCAAGTCGTAAAATTTTTTTTTATATATTCTATGTTTGGCATTCGGTATGTCTTCAAGTCGTGTTTGTAGATTAAATTTGTTACTAGATTGCCAAAAAAAAAAATGAATTTCATTCCTCACCTCAATTGAGGTTTCATTCGCAAAACAAAAAAAAAACCCGAATTCTAGACTATGTTACATCTAGTGCCTCGTGTCGTCCACATCCATATACAGATGAAAATGAAAAACAACAAACGAAAGAAACGAACGAAGAAAGGGGCAAAAGAAACATGATATAACTTTACAGTTTTGTTGAAATGATATCAAGTTAGAGACTTTATTTATATCTATCGCACATCGTACACAATCCAAAACTGGATATCAGCCTTTTTTCTATTTGAAATTCATGTATACACATCTTTAAACTGTATATTTCATTTTCCTTTTTATGGGGGGGAATGAGGGGTGGCAATGGGAAGGAGTTGGAAGAAATGGCTTTGGTCTGGGCGAATTTTTTCGTATGACGTATGTGGAGAATTTCACTAATGTGGAATGAGAGAGTAACTGGGCAAGAATAGCGTCGAAGAAAATTCAGTTTCCTTTTTTTTTTCTTCTCAAGGCACAAAGTACACAAAAAGGCGAGTGAAATTTTCGGAAGAAAAAAAAAAAACTTTCTTTTTACATAAAAAGGCACATGAATGTTTTTCCATTACATTTCATGTGAGGTAGATATTTATGTGTGTTTTTTTCTCTTTCTCCGATCGTCCTTCCGTCCGAGAGCAAGGGCCGTCCCCATAACTTGCCATCCGAAGAATTACGGCCAAAAGTCCTTCAACAAACTTGTGAATGGAGCAAGAAGAATACTCCTTTTTTCATACACATTCGGTCATTGAAAATAGTCCAGCAATGTGTTATACTTTCTTTTTACGGAGGGTTCTCTTCAAGAAAATGGACCACTAAAGGGGTGGGAAAATGAACAAACGGTTGTAGGTTTGGAAGTGTATTGAGCGATATTTCACAATGGCTAATTTTAAACTTTCAGTTCTCACTCCACTGTTTGGTCATCTCTCGAGTTTTGATTTCAATTGAATTAGAATGAAAGGTTTCAGTTTTGTAAGCAAACCCTATTTTAACAGTTTTACTTACTCCCTTCATAAAACCCTTTTTCCCACCCCTTGCAATCGTAACAAGATTTCAAGTTATATGAAATGTTTGTGCCCAAAAATTTCAGGTCCATTGTTTTAGTTGAAACTTTCAAGTGTTTAAATTGCTTATTTATGTATGTGGCAAAGTGGGATGAGTGAACGGCAATGGGGTAGTTGGTTTTTACTCCAAAATATTATTACAGTGTTGGGAAGGATAAATTTTTTTTTTCTATTTCTAAGTAAATTATCGCCCCTATCACAGTCCTTCTCACTTCAAAATCCCACTGACCCCCATTTTTCGTTCTCTTTCTACAAATAATTTCAATCGTGTGCACATGTCGTAAAAGTTTTATATACGAGCTACACAGAAAGCGAGATGGTGAGAAAAGGGAGTGAGTGAATGGCTATCAAGTACAATAAAATCACCAAAAATGGGTGAAATGTATGTTTGAAGTGATATTTGTGAGCCTGGTAATGGGCCACGAGGACACTTTGAGGGGGAGTGTATTTCTTTATGGGCCACATTGACTTTCGATCAAAAGTTTGTTTTTAAGTCCTTGCAGCAAGATAAATAAATTTGCTTGTAGTTTTCATGCTCATCGGATGTTCATTATTAATGCAAAGCAACTTTTGTCGCCAGAAATCATTTCAAATCATCGCACATCGACAAGAGTGCGAGAATCTCAATAAAACTTTTTTTCTTTCTTCATTATCTCCGCTCAAATCTTCATTCTCTCGCTTACGTCTCGCATTTGCTGAGTACGAAAAGCCGAAAATGTTCCAAGCAATTTTTCATAGTTTCGCCGGAAACTTTTTTTTTTTGTCGGTTAAAATTCTCTCGGTTTTCTCACTTGAAATAGTTAAGTTTCATTGTTTCCAAAATGCTGCTGCCTGCTTGCCTGCTTATGGTGTTGTTGCAGGCGAGGCCACGGGGTGTATGGAAGGGAGGAAAAGAAACAAAAGGAATAATAATGGTATGTTTCCTTTTTCCATTCTGTCTTCGAGATGGTGCCAGAGAAATGTATTTGCTAGTCAAGAGAAGACGTCCAACTCTCACTACCCTCCTCATTCCTCTTGTCACCCACATCACCCCTCGTCCCTCACAATGCGAAAACTAAAGATCCGAAAAATAACTTTCGGAATGTAATATAAATTGATAGAAATATACAATTTTATAGCACTCCAATAAGATGGGCAAACTAAACACATTTACAAAAGAACATGTGAAGGAAATGGATCATCGTTTTGTTCCACGATGTGTTTTCTTCTAATATCACCAATGAGGATGAGTTAGTAAAGGATGGTGAACGAAAAAGGGGCGCAAAATAATCTTGAACTGCAAAAAACATTCATATACCAAATTTAAAATGAATACGAAATTTATATGTTGAGTGAATGTTTTATGGGGAATAGAAGCGAAGTTGATGGCCGAAGGTTTGTTATGATGGCATGAGACATGGAGAATGAAGGCATAAATAGAATTTTTAACAATTTCAAGGCAAAAGCGGGTGGATATAGTAATGAGGGTGGAATAGATAAGGAACAGTAGAATGATTACGTTTTAGTCGCCATTAAATTGTGATGTGAAACATAGCAGGGGGTTGGAAACTATAAACTATACATACATACATTCATAAAAAAATGAGAGAATGAGGAAACAGTAAAAAAAAGAAGGAAACTCAGTAAGAAAGCAATGAGAATTATGTAATAGTTTCCATGTCCATTATGGAAAATATGATGATGATGATTATTATAATGCCTTTTGTCCGTTTTAATGGAATGGGAGACAAACGGGCATCCAGGGACGATGAAAGAAGTATCTATATCGAAAATATTTTTCGATTTCAATTTGAGGGAATGCTATCATCATTACAACTGACATTAATACATCAAATATATGTTTTTCTCGCTCCTCACTAAGCATCAGATATTGATTTAATCCCACTCTGCTTACACTGAAATGATGAAATAATTACAGCACAACTATCGATTCGATAAACATGTGTCCTTCAAGTGCTCATCATATCAAAAAAAAATAATAAGAGGAAAATACACGGCAGGAGGGTGGAATATGTGGGGAGTGATTTATTTCACATTTTGCCGAAAACTTATTTTGTATCATTTTCCCATTTCGCATGGCGGCCGATGGAGCCGCTAGAGGGAGAAACTTTTGCTTTGCTTTTATGTTTCTTAAATCAATATTATCGTGTGTGTGTACATGAAGTTTTATGTTGTAGCTCTATGCTCTTTGCTGTGTACTTTATACGGCCAGAAAAGCGATAAAATGATAAAATTGTCCATCTTTATTTATTTCTTTTGTGGGTTGTGGGCGAAAGGACATTCATCTTTCCCCCTTTTTTTTCTCCAAACAGTTCCTAAATGTGTGTGTTATGAAGGGGTTGACTCACACTTAATAACCATTTCCTTTAAAAGTACTGTAAAATGTATGTACATTTTAAGAAAGATTTCCACATGTCCATCAGCCCCATTCCTCCTACTTTAGGCAATGCCACCAGATGGCACCACATGTGTATAAGGAAACTTTCTCAATTCGAATTCTCAAACATTGTTCAATTGTGTATGTTTCACTTTTTTTTTTGCTAGATCGCTTTTATATCACTACAGGACATTCGTATTGATTTACGACTTTATTTTTCTCTTTACTCTTCTTTGTGCAATTTTTATTTCGATTTCTTCTTCTTGCTCCTTTGCCAGAACTTCGTGGCCTTCCAATTTTTATTTTTTCATTTTCTTTAAATTTCACATTTCATTTCTGACTTTTCATGATGATGAAACATTAACCGATCGAAAATAGCGAGCGAATGGAAGAAAGAAATTTAATTATATCAATTGCTAGATAGATATAATATATAAACTTCTAGCAATATCTGTTCCATTTATGTTTTCGTGTTTACAATTTTTTTTCCGATTTTCTCAACAATCAATTTTTTTTTCTTTCTATTTCTTCTTGCGTTCACATTTAAAAGTTGCTATGTATGAAGCGATTGTAAAACGTTTCAACGAGTAAAGAGGTTTTGATTTGATGGCAGGCCGAAATGTATTTTGTATAGTTGAAAGAATGTTGGGAAGGGTAGGTGTTATGAAAGAGGCTTTTCCGGACTAATATCGAATAGAAAATGGGTGGATAAATATGGGACGGGGGTAGTTTATATATGCTCTATTTCAACCATTTCTGTGTTTACACAAGTGCGAATTTTATTAATGCTTCCATTGTATGTGTGTGTGTATGTGTTTTTAGATGATTTTCTCTTGAACAACTGAAATAGTTTTTCGGGGCTATTTGAGCAATTGTTGGTGTAGTTATATATTAACTTACCCCCTTTTTCCAATTTGTAAGAGAGAGAGAGAGAAAGACAGAGAGGGAGAGAACGAAGCGGATTGTTCTGGAGATCTCTGGCTCGAGTTTAATTGAGCAAATAAAACATGTTAACTACACGATATGTTCACACATGCGAACGAGAGTCTAACGATACTTGAAAATCTTGGAGAATTTTCCCTGATTTTTCCCGGTTAATCGGATTTTCATTCTGGGGATTCGTACAATTAACCATCCCAAATTTTCCCCCTACATTCAAACTTCACCACAATCATATCTCAACAATCTTTTCGGATGTAATTTTTAGTTGTTCAAGCTTCATAAAACTATTGGCCCCTCGCCCATAGGGCTAATTGAGCCGCCCCCCGTAAACGAGTTTCTACGAGCATAGAAATTATGACATATCGATAGATCCGAATGCCATTTACATTTGTATAAGCCATTGGGTTATATTATAAGGCATTGCGCCTAAGTACATGTTTCTTTAAGGAGGTTTTCTACATAGAATTTTCCCACAAACCTCCTTCTCTCGTACTCTCGAATGAGTTTAATATTTTCGCCATTGTTAGTAGCAATATTCGCGTGTTCATTATTACAGTAGTTGAATTTAATAATGTTGTTTTTTATTGTACATGATTATACCCACGAAAATGGTTCATATATTGGCTCCCATAATAATAATAATCATCATATTTCACTAATAAATGACTCGACTTGCTTAAAAGCGCGCGCGGTAGGGTTGTAGAATGTGTGAGGTAAGGCATGAGAGAAATGTGAAACTTTATTTTTGATGTCGTTTTTTAAAACAAAATTATCAGAAAAAAAAAGAAATACGAAACAAACTTCCATTATTAATAATATTATTATTTTTAAATTATTTGATCGATAAATTCAACCTTCAACCCCCATTAAGTGGGATTTACCCAACAATATGTAGTTGCTGGTTTTTTTTTTATAGTTTCTGATGGTTATGGCACAAAAAGGGGGTGAAGCAGCAAGGGAACAAAGAAATATTGGAAAAGTTGAAAATACATAAAGTTAATTTTTTTTGAATAATTTCTATTTAAAAAAATTGCTCGCATGGCTCATTGGTGAAGGGATAAATTGCCGCTTAGCACGATAACGCATCGCGCGGTTTTTTTTTAATATGATATTTCATCGAACTTGATATCAAATCCCCTTTGGCTGTTCGTCTTCAATGTTTTGCGCAATCAAAGTTCGCATAATGTATGAGGCCTGTTGTTAGTTGATGTACAAACACATTAACATTTCACAATCATTGCCTCCGCACCGCGCCATGGCCAAAAGGAATACACTCTCGGTCTATATAGCATTAAATGCCCTCGGAAATAATGAAGGGGGTTTAGTGGAATAGCAAAAAAAAAAAATAAGGATGAGGGATGAGGGATTAGGAGGGTGGCACTGTCTGCAATTAATTATTGGACATAATGCTTTCACTGTTTCAATGGCAAACAGTATTTTTTTTTTCGGGGCCATATAGACATCACATTAATGGACTGCCAAGCGAACGTCTCCTTTGAGTCCGAAGGACGAAATCATTTTGTGTATGAATTTTTTTCTCCTTTTTTTTTTCGCAACATTCACATCGAAATGAGTGCAATGAAATAGTGAAATAGTCAAATATATTTTTATTCTTGCTTTTATTGCGAGCAACGGACCAAACAAAAGAAAATATTTCTCCGGATATTTGATTTCGATTTTTGAGCTATTGGAAACAAAAGAATCCACCCGCGAACAAAGAAGAACTCGCTCGTCGACAGCAAATTACTTAACCCATTTAATTGGAAAATGGGAGTGCTTGGCATTTTCCTATACGAACAAACGACCGAGCGAGTCATTTTCCACGTCGTTTTTTTTTTTTACTTTAATAAATTAATCTAATAATTTTTCAAGCCGAAATAAATAAAAAAAAAGCGCGAGTGGCACTCAAAATGTAGAGTGAAATGTGGAAATATTTGATGTTGAAAAAAAAAAGTATTTTTTCGGTCGGTGAAACTGATTATATTTATAGACAAAAATAAAAAAACAACAAAATCTAATTTTTTTTCCCTTTTTTACATTCTTGCCGGCTTTTAATGGTTCTCAGTCGTTTGCCACTTTCATTCTACGTCGCGGCTATATAGTTTATAACTTTTTTACGCAATATCACATTGAAATTAGATGTGTGTACGCGCCCGCCCCGCCCCGCTCCACTCAGCGACCGCGTTGTTGATGCTTATTTTTGGATCAACATGAAATGAACATTTTAATTTAAGTACAAATTTATTAATGTCTTTTTAGTTCTCTCATTCTCGTGATGCCATCGCGGTCGCGCAACAAACTGTTTTTAGTAAATCGTTATAAATGCGAAATGCAGAGATGAAATCAGTGATTTTTTATTATTTTAAAAGCTCATCAGAAAGAGAGCTTTCAAAAGTACATCACTGATTGTTTTGAAAAAATGCTTAAAAATAAAACACTCAACGATACTCGCGAGTCGCGATGATTCACTGACTATGCATACGATTACTTTATATCAACAAATCATTTTGATAATAAAAAGAAAGAGAGTATTAATGATTTCTGATTGTTCAAAAAGCTGAAAGGTTTATAAAATATTTATCACGAGTTCATTAACTTTCAAATTACTTATTTTTGGTTTTGGATTTTTTTTTAAATTTTAACTAAAATCGAACATTGCATCTATGATGCAACATAATGTTCGATATATTATTTTAAGGTTATATTTTTTTCCATTGTTCTAAATTCACGTTAAGTCAATTGGCAATTAATTATAATTTTCCCATGTCACTCATTGTGAAGCAAGAATTGGAAATTATTGAGCAAAATTTGTCCATCAAAATGTCACACTTCGATATTATAAAGTTATAAACGACCGTGATCTGATAGCAAATTAGTTGATTGACTAATCCATTTGAATTATTAATTGGCCATTAAATGAATACTCTACGTGCGAAAATTGAGATTTCTTTACAATTTCAAATTCAATTCGAGATGCAACTGTGCAAATAAATTACTTGTCGAAATTAACAGGAAAAAACCGTTTTTCGTGAGAGAAGCTTTTCTTTTATGGAAATGAAAATTTGTTAGGAAAAATTGAGAGCAAAATTAAAAAAAAAAATATGAGAAATTATAAAAAAGATCAAGGTCGGACTTCATGGGCGATCAGAAATCATCTAATACTGCAATCTTCTAACGATTGCAGATGCTCAACAACATTGTGTAGCTGTCATCAAGCAAGAAGTGCACGATGATGATGATGATGATGACGATAAAATACTGCCGCATTCTGAGTCGCCAAACTCAGCATCGTACGATAAGTCACATGACATGTCCATCAATGGGACATCAAATGTTACTGTTGTCGCCCATGAGTCCACGGGCCCCTCAACAACATCGAACCATGAGCGACAACAAAAGAACACATTCAAAGAGCATTATCGACAGCAGCAGGAAGAAATTGTGAATCGATTGCATAAAGCTGTAACTGATAATTTGAAATTAATTAACCAAAACACAGATTGCAACCATTACGGTGGTTCAAAGCAGGATGAATTGTGTTCAAATCGTGCACATAATGTGAGCTTAAGTGGTAACAGCGGGCGCTTTGCAGTGCGAAATTTTAATGGCAATTCGTCATCAGCCGAATTGAAAATGTGTCGCCTTAATAAATCTAAATTAAGTAATCATTTGACTGGTAATCATCAGCATCAACAGCATCACCATCAAACGATTGCAAATGATCTCTTTTCAAGTCTCATTGATAATGATGATGATCATAATAACAATAACAATAGTAATTTAATGAACGATGATAGTGATACGAATAACGGCAATTATCTGTTGCCATGCCCATTATGTGAAATACCATTGGAACCGCGAGTGTTCCGGCAACATTTAGATCGACATTATCCCCGCGATAGTCCCATTTGTCCCGTCCTACAATGCGGTCGACGCTTTGCACACCCGAATAGTGTAAGAAACCATATGCGATTAAAGCATACACTGCAATGGAATCGAATGAAATCAATGAGATCAAGCGGTGGACCATTCTCATCCATTCCTTATTAAGTGAATACTCTTCTCTTTTTTTCGTCAATAATTTTCCTTTTTATGGACATCTGGTGTTGACCCCGAAAGAAAAAGAAATAAAATTTCCTCGGTTGTTGATTAAAAATTTAATACGAGAATTTTTGCATTGAGTTTCCCAATATTTTATCTTGTCCACGAAACATTTCAAGAAAATATAAAAAGGAAACAAGAAATGTAAGAAAATAATTTAAAGTAATCTTAAAAAAAAAATAGTTCCTACAAATACAAATGAAAGAGTCTAACTAATACTAATGCAATTAAATTATTCTATGCATTTAATAACATATATTTATATTTTCAACATATTTATTTATTTCACGAAATAATTATGAAGCTTTCAATTAAGTTTTTCCTTCGCTCTGTTGTGATGTTGAGCTTTCATTATTAAGCTCTTTCTTTAAGAAAAAAAAGCTCAATTTGAGAATTTTCATTTGAATGAAGGCATCTAATAAAGCCATATGTCAGGTTATTGTAAATTAATTTAACCCACATTCCAAGAACTTATATAAAAACATTCCAATTAAATTTGTAATATGAAATGAATTTGTAAAACATGTGACATAAAATTAATGCTTTAATTGACGAAACATGAATGAACGGAAAATGTTGTGTTTTTCTTTGACGATGAAACAAAAAGATTGAGAACAAGCAAAAAAATTAGTTTTGTATTCAACTGAAGACACATTTTGGAAAATATATAACGAAAATAATTCATAATAAAAGTAATGTAGTTAATTCATTATTGAATCAAAAAACAAAAAGGGAAGAACTTCCATGGAAAAACGGTTTTAATTTCACTAACAAAACAAAATTTTCCACCAAATCAACAAATTTTTTTTGAATTCTCGAATCCACTTTGCTTATTACAGTTTCTCGTCGTTCTCTAGAGATGCGTGTCAGAGCCACCGATCCACGTCCATGTCCAAAGTGTGGTAAGATCTATCGTTCAGCGCATACATTGCGAACACATTTGGAGGACAAGCACACAATATGTCCTGGTTATCGATGTGTTTTATGTGGAACTGTTGCCAAATCAAGGAATTCACTTCATTCGCATATGTCACGTCAACATCGCGGAATTTCCACAAAAGACTTACCAGTTTTGCCTATGCCGAGTCCATTTGATCCTGAATTGGCATCAAAGCTATTGGCTAAAGCGGGCGTTGCAGTTTCAGCTGCTGAATTGCGTGCGAGAGCTTCACCAACTGGAAGTCGACGGTCTGATATGAAAATGGAAATGCGTTCTGGCGACGATAGCGATTTGGATGATCCAGAGGATTTAACAATGTCAATGGGAAATAGTGGAAACAACAAGTTCAGTCAAAGCTTTTCACCAAATCGTAAGTATTGAAATTTATTTTAAAAAAGTTTTGCAAAATTTAACTTTTTTTTTGAAAATCTCTCGCGAAAAAAAAAACAGCATTCAGTCATCCAAATACAACAATAACACGTGTACGTCAAGATGCCCAGAAAATGATGGACGCTCAAAAGGACAATGCAATGCATGGTGGCGCAACAGGCTCCGCTATATTGGACACATATTTGGCATTGATGGCAGAAAATACTTTTGGTAAGATAGAATTTTTTTTGTTGCTCTTATAGAGAAGTTGATACTTATTCTATTAATTTGTAATCTAGGAATGGGAATGACACCAGAACAAGCCGCTTCGGCAATTCATGCTGCAAAGATGGCACAAAAAATGGCGATGGAAAGAAATCTTGATAAACTTCCACATAGCTTTTTCCCATCACAACTTGACATTTCAAAAATCTCCAATTCCGATTCGAAAAATCTCAATTTACCAAATGTTACAATTGAGCCGACGTCAAATAATTCGGGAAACAAATCGGGAAATAGTGGGATGGATAAAAGGAGAAGCGATCATTCGGATCGTGATGAGCATCATCATCATCATCACCATCACAATCAACAACAGCAACAAAATTTGATGAGCATAAATAATAATAGTAGCAATAATAACAATAACACCATCAATAGTTACAGCAAGGAAGAAAGTTCGGCAGATGAACGGAATCTCTCTGACGATGAAAGTATCGCTGTTAATTAGAACAAAAACTCCAATTCTTAGATCCAGTGTCATAAATTGTAATAGCTGAAATCTCCTTCTTAAGTTTATTCTCATTTCGTTTCGGCAACCAGATAGTACAAAAGTTACGCCACAAAATTATTTTATTTTTTTTTTCACTTTCTGCCGTTCTACCTCACTCAAAAGCACTTTTTAGCTGTAACTATACAATTTATCGCATTACATGAAATTGAAAGTTAATTAGAAAGTTATACGAAATTTACAAACAAAAGAAAAAAAAAAAACGTTTTGAAAATTCTTTTAAAATCAAAGACATCCAGAAATGGCACAAAAATATGAAGAATTTTTGTCTTTGTCACATCACATTTTTTAGTGAAACACAAAACCAGGGTTTGGAAAGTGAATGCAACTGTATGTATACATGTATAATAAAAAAAAATTATTTATACATAATATTTTCCATACTCAACAATAACCGCCTTGAAAAACATTGAAATTTTAGTATACTGATTCAACGTATACGGTTCTGGTGAAGAAGAAGAAGAACAAAAAAAAATGAAGAAAAATTAACTACGAAACACAAAATGTATATGAATTAGATATTGTCTTACCACAAAAAAAAAGAACTTTTTGACTAATTATTGTGAAACAACACACTTTTGTTTTTGTAGATGAAACAACAAAAGAAATATTTAACTAGCCATACAAATCAGACCCAATTTGACGAGAAAAATTCTATTTAAGGAAATTGTAAAATTAAGTAAAAAAAGCATTTTCAAAAATGAATGAAAAAAAAATTACGTGTGCCATCATGAAATAATAATTAAATGAGATACCCCCTCACGAGGACTAAACCTCGCTGAATATATATAGATAAGCTTTGAATCCTTTATATGAAAAAGAAGAAAAAAAAAATGAAGAAAAATTAACTACGAAACACAAAATGTATATGAATTAGATATTGTCTTACCACAAAAAAGAAGAACTTTTTGACTAATTATTGTGAAACAACACACTTTTGTTTTTGTAGATGAAACAACAAAAGAAATATTTAACTAGCCATACAAATCAGACCCAATTTGACGAGAAAAATTCTATTTAAGGAAATTGTAAAATTAAGTAAAAAAAGCATTTTCAAAAATGAATGAAAAAAAAATTACGTGTGCCATCATGAAATAAATAATTAAATGAGATACCCCCCTCACGAGGACTAAACCTCGCTGAATATATATAGATAAGCTTTGAATCCTTTATATGAAAAAGAAGAAAAAAAATAATGAGCAATATTGAGCATTTTCATAGAAATGTATAAAAGAAAATTAGTTTAAAAACTGAACTGGATGCAATCAAATTCCATAAGCTACCTCATAAAATGAATGAAATTACCTCTAAAGACAAATTAATTATACTCGCAATAACCTCAAAAATACACACAACATATATAGAAGAAGAAGAAGAACAAAAAAAAATGAAGAAAAATTAACTACGAAACACAAAATGTATATGAATTAGATATTGTCTTACCACAAAAAAGAAGAACTTTTTGACTAATTATTGTGAAACAACACACTTTTGTTTTTGTAGATGAAACAACAAAAGAAATATTTAACTAGCCATACAAATCAGACCCAATTTGACGAGAAAAATTCTATTTAAGGAAATTGTAAAATTAAGTAAAAAAAGCATTTTCAAAAATGAATGAAAAAAAAATTACGTGTGCCATCATGAAATAAATAATTAAATGAGATACCCCCCTCACGAGGACTAAACCTCGCTGAATATATATAGATAAGCTTTGAATCCTTTATATGAAAAAGAAGAAAAAAATAATAATGAGCAATATTGAGCATTTTCATAGAAATGTATAAAAGAAAATTAGTTTAAAAACTGAACTGGATGCAATCAAATTCCATAAGCTACCTCATAAAATGAATGAAATTACCTCTAAAGACAAATTAATTATACTCGCAATAACCTCAAAAATACACACAACATATATAGAAGAAGAAGAATAAAAAAATATTACAAAACTACTGGTCAGTATCGCGATTCAGTATCAAAACAAATCACAACAATCAATCTACACTCAAGCAAAACACTTTTTGTTTTATAATCGAAACTTTTGAAATACCTCAACTTTTATAATTTTTTTTTTATTATTATTTTGCGAATAATTTTTTTTTAATCGAATCTTAGTTGTTAAGTTTTATTTACAAGAAGAAGAAAAGTCATAAGTTGGCAATAAGTTGAAATCTGTGTAAAAGCACACAAAAAAATAATGTTAATTATAAACTACCTCACACACAAACACACACACAAAAAAAAATCACTTTAAGAGCTTTTCGAAAAATATCTTTTGTATTAACTTTCATCACTTTGCGTATACGAAATTTAATTGTTTTTATATTTTTCTAGTGAAATCAATTTACACAAAAACACTTAAAGAAAATTTAGGCGGAAACCGCGAGCGCCAATTTTCCGCTACTTATTTTTGTGCTGTCTTCCTAAATTTGTCAATACCACACAAAAAGTAAACTTGATTGTGTCAAAGCGAATTGAATCAAATCATTGATCAAACAAATCAAATCGGTTTTCCACTAGCAAAACCATAAATTTCTTCCAATTTTTCATTTATTTTCCTTTATACAAAGAATAAATACTTCCAATTGACAGAACATTTTTGCCAGAAAAGCTTTTTTGCAAACTCAATTAAAGTCACTTCCAATAGTCGATGCAAAACACCATTGAAAGCGTTACCAATTCCGTTACACAAGAAAAAGAAAAAACGAAAGAAGAAGAAAATTTATTTTATATTTTATTTTTTACGGAACAATTGCAGTTATTTTTCAGTACTTAAAAACGGCATTTTGTCAGCGTCTTACCATTAAATGGACGCAATGAGAGATTTAAGAAACTAATTATTTTGAAAAAGAAGGGCATAGCACTAGGAATATAAATAGGAATTTAATAAAAAAAAGGCAAGAAAACAAATTAAAGCAATTCGATTCTCATTTTGTAGATGAACTTTGGGCTCAATATGTCTTTGGATGCAAGTCATCCAGTCATTGAGCTCCTTTGTGTGATAGAAATTTCATATAAATTAATTATTAATCTCTGTTGAAAATTCAAATTTGTAATCATACGAAAGAACAAGAAAAAAATAACTTTGTGCCCAGTGACTTGAATTTAAGTGCACAACATGCTGGAAAATATCTTGAATTGAAGCTTATGAATTTTATGTAAATATTTCTAATACAAAGCGCTTCAAGATTTTTTTTTTCGATGCATTTTTAACCCTTTTTTTCTCTTAAAATTTGTTAAGTTAAGTTTTCGGTCGTAACTATTTCGGTTCATAGATTGTAGAAGATCAATAATTTTACTTAAATAATTTTATCATTTCCATCATTATTTTATTATTTTGTAGCGATGCAGAAATCTAAATAAAGTTTTTTTTAATCATTTTGAAATATGTTTTGTCGAAATTTATTTATTTTTAAGTCCTCTTGGTTCTAATTCCATGCAGAAATGTAAGCCGAAAAGGAACTTTTCGATTTAAACAGTTAAACCGCTACGCTTTAGTAATTGGCTTACAACTCTGCGGTCTTTTTATTTGCATAAATTTTAAAAAAATTTTATGGTGTGCCTTTTTTGGAGAATAAAAATACATTTTACTTAAAAAAAACCTTTAATAAATTGATAAAATAGTCAATAAATTAAACTAGAACTAATCGATTAGAAAAAAAAAAAACAAAGTTCAAATTTGATGACAAAAAAAATATCTCCTCGGTGTATAGATGAAGTTGTGTGTGCTTTTGATAAAAAGAAATTTTTGTGGCAAAGTTCCTACAACAATCAATCGAAACCTTTTTTCTGTTAAATTGAAGCACTTCACAGGGAAATCGAATAAAAAAAGCAAAGCCATAGGACATTTTTAGTAAAAGCGTAAAAGAAAACTTAATTAAATAATCAAGAATGATGTAATGCTTGTTGGTATCTACAGTGAATAAGAAACAAAAGGAAAACATCAATAAAAAAAATAAATAAATAAAATTTATGAAGAAAAATATTTATTGTGATATTTATTTCTACTTGTACGTTTTATTTATCGTTTCCAATCATTTATGATTTACTAGTTATATTCAATAAAAATCTTTTGTTAACAGCAAATGAAGTTAATTGAAGCTCAACGTAAATTTGCATAGCTTTGATTGTGAACAAAAATTTTATTTCTTTGAATTTTAAGACTAAGGTTTATGAATCTATTTTAATTCTTTTATGCGGATCAATTAAAAATTGTTGAATCATTATTACAAAGTAATTTGCGACAGCTCCCATTATTCCAGTCAAAGTTGATCGTCTCAAAGCGATCATTTTTCCAACATTGAATCCTTTTTTGCCTGATTGTAAAAGGACCAACATGTTTTCATTTAGCTTATGCTGCATTGCATCAATTTTCACATTGTTCACTTGATACAAATAATTATCATATGCAGAGAACACGAGACACAACGACATCACCGGTTGCACAAGGTAATATAAAGATGTGAAATCTACAATTAAAATCTTTCATTTACGGCATCACTTAATAATTTAACTGAATTATGCCTTCATAAGTTTTAAGATATCCAAAAATGATCCTCATGACAGTCCAATGAAATGACATCACCATCAAACCGAAACTGTATGAAATTGTTATCAGCAGCGGAATTGAATAAAATTTTTCCATTTTTTTCATGATTTCAAAATTCTTGGAAATTTCTTTGCTGTTATTAGTGCAGCGCGGCATAATTTTTAGATGATCTCCCAGCAATTCGACGTAATAAATGAAAATAAAATCATTGCAAGCATAAACCAACTCTGAAAACATTGGGGACAATGCATGAACAATGTAACTGAACTGAATGATTGAAATAATTTTTAAAAATCGCGTCACAGACAAAATAATAAAACAAATTAAGAATTTCCTTATCCTTTTTTGCTGGGTAAAAATTTCAAGACATTTGATATCATTTTCGATTTCCTGAAGCGCAAATCTCTTCCTGAAATTGTATAAATTCACGAAAATTTGAATTAAATGTGGAAAAATTTGTTGATAAATTTTAAGAATCAGGTAAAAAGGTTTTGAGTAAATTGTAAATGAATAAATATTGCAGCTGATCTGTACAGCAGATGAAAGAATCAGAAACAACGCAATTTTTTCTTTTGATATTGCGCAACTGTCGAATGAAACGACAAAAATATTTGCGATAAAATGGAAAATTTCAAGTTCCCTAGTTGTCATTTCAAAGTTTTTCACTGAACTGCACCTTACGATTGAATGTTTAATCCTTTTAAATGTATTTAAGTCTATTAATTAATCATCTGTCAGTCAATAGTGAATTATTTATTATCGATTTATTATGATCTTTATCTTTACTATCAGCGAATTCTATAAAATTATTATTTATAACGATCAATTAAGAAACAACTGAAACATGATAACTAAAATGATATTATAACTAAACTGCACCAGAAACTTGCAAATTTTCAATGCTTTTCCGTCATTGCTAAACATTCAACGTGACTAAATTATCAAAATCACGAGTCGTGACCCTTCAATTGAGCTTTGTTTTATTTATCAAGCTGACAAAAATTCAATCTGAAATCAATTAATGGGAATTTTATCGAACTTTGATTTCGTTTTCCCTGTTAAAATTTTATTACAGTCATCATCCACACTAGGAAATAAGTGAAATATTATTAATAATAAGTTATGTTTTGATGATTGTTTAATGAGCTTCAATTTTGCTTTCATTTATATGGATCTTGAGCAAAAAGTTGAGCCATTATAATAAAATAACCCATCGCAGCTGAAATCATATTTGTTAATGTAGATCGTCTAATATCTATGATGCCGCCGATTCGTGTATTTCGCTTATTCCATTGCAATGTCACCAACAGATTTTCATTATGACGACGATTATTTTTGGTTGACTTTAACTTCGCACCAACTGTTTTTAACTGCTTAAGGTAATTTTCATAAGATGATAGAACAGTCCAAAGACACAAACTTGGTTGTAGGAAGTAACAAAATGTTGTTAAATCTGAAATATTTATATGGAATTCATTTTCAAGATTTTTTTTCTTATTGCAAGTTTTCTTACGTTGAAAAGTTTTGAGATATCCGAAAATGACACGAATGCCAATCCAATAGAACGCAATTGTTACTTCACCAAAATTCTTCGAAATTGTTATCAAAAGTGAAGCAGCAAATAACTTGCGAATTTCAATCATGATTTGAATATTTTTCAAAAGTTCTTTTCGTATAAATCGAGATTCGAATTGAGAAATATTTTTAAGATGATCTTTCAAGGCGTCAATATAAAACACAAAAAGAAAATCATTGCTTGAGAAAACCAACTCAGAAATTGATGAAGAAAAATTAAATATAAAATCATCTCCTCTCCAACTTGAACTGTATTTAAAAATTCTTATTAAAATTAAAATTGTCAAATATATGAAAAACTTTTTTTCTTGATTTGAAGTCCCAAGTTGCGTAATTTCACTGTCAAGTTTCCTCAATTTCACTCTCACTTTAATCGCACGACAATTGATATATAATTGCATCAGTAGCGGGAAAATTTGCTGGAAAATTTTCAAAAAAAAATATATCAGAAATCCAAATCGTTTAAAGTGAACGGAGAACAAATAAAAATTGCACAATATTTGAAAGAAATATGATGAAAACAAAAATATTAGAATAAATCCATTTGAAACAATTTGATTTGAGAAATTTATGCCAAGTAAATTCGTGACAATTGTGAAAATAATTCGATTGTTCATTGCGACAATTAAGAATAGAAACTAATGGAAACAATTTGCCGAAAACTTAATTCATTCATCATGTGAGTGAAGTCAATTAATCAAATTAACATCATTTCACCTAGGTAGGTAGGTAAACATTTTTCTGCTATTAGCCGCGGTTAGAAAAAAAAGAATAGAATAGCTTTAGTCAAATCAATTCCTGAACTTTAAAGCTTTATTTCTGTCATTTGCATAAATCTGCTATCGACGTCAATAGCAATTCAGGTTTCTAAGATTCTCTGAGATCTTTGTTTCACTCATTCGTTTGCAGTCTTCACAGGAAATAAGTTCAAAAATTTTCGCTGGTGCATTAATTGATATATTCGTGATTGCTGTTAGTGGTGGAAATGAAAATTGGGAATCATTAATCAATACTTGTAATTGTCAACTAAGTAGGAAAACAACGGAAATAGGTAGAGACAATTTTATTTTATGTTTAGAAATTAACATCACCTTTGATATGAACCAGTTTTCTATGCTTCTTCTTTTTTTTTTGACATATTTATTTGTCATTGAAATATTTTCAAGGCATCGAAATGACGCTTCGGATGTTATTATCAATCCTTTTAATTTCAAAGCAAGCATCAGGTCAAAATACATTGGACTATGTTAAGTGTGATGGCGAAGCTGGCGTGTGCGTACCATTCTATTTGTGCCCCCAAGGAAGCTTGATTGATGATGGAGCTGAAATTATTGATATAAGATTACGAGAACTAGAAGAATGTCCACAAAATATTCAAGTTTGTTGCCCGATTGGGGAGGTTTTAGCGAAACCGATTGAGACGAAATTTAATGATTCTAACTCTGGCGCCAACCAATCAGAATAATAACAAATTCTAAACACGTGTGTGGTTTTAGAAACATGGGTGGAGTTGGATTTAGACGGTTAGAATCGACTGATAGTGAAGCTGATTATGGCGAATTTCCATGGTCTGTTGTAGTTTTAAAGGAAATATTTGAGGGTGAAACAATGTTGAAAGTCTACCAGTGCGGCGGATCACTGATAAATCCGTCAGTGGTTTTAAGTGCTGCACATTGCATAAATGGCAAAGATCCCACAGATCTAAAAGTTAGAGTTGGTGAATGGGATACAAAAACGCAAAATGAACTATTTCCACATGTCGATCATGACGTCGTAAAGACAGTTATACATGAAGAATTTTACAAAGGTGGTTTGCACAATGATATTGCTTTAATATTTTTAAAGGAGCCAGCAGTTTTAACAGAGGCAGTAAACACAATTTGTCTTCCATCCCAAAGTTTCAAATTTGATGGAAGTCGATGTTTTGCAAGTGGATGGGGCAAAGACGATTTTGGAAAAGACGGAAAATATCGTGCAATTTTAAAGAAAATCGAACTACCGATTGTTCCTTCTGTCACATGTCAAAATACTTTAAGAACAACGCGATTGGGAAGATTATTTAATTTGCATGACAGTTTCGTATGCGCCGGTGGAGAACCTGGAAAGGACACGTGCCAAGGGTGAGAATTGAGAAATTAAATTTGCTTTTTTTTTAGTTTTCTGTTTAAAATATAATCTACTATATTAGTGATGGCGGCTCACCATTGGTTTGTCCAAATGATAAAAATCGAGGATATTACATGCAAGCTGGAATTGTTGCATGGGGAATTGGATGCGGAACTGAAAATCCAGGAGTTTATGCGAATGTTGCACAATTCAGAAATTGGATCGATCACCAAATGAAAAGCCGCAATTTAGATACTTCAAGTTATACTGCTTAAAATATTTAAAAATATTTGCCAACAATTTTTATTAAAATAAAACGTAAATTTGAATGCATGCAAGTTTACAATTATTTGAATTAGCTAATGATGTTTCATATTACTTAGTCTTGGTAAAACAGCCGTGAGTTTGTGCTTTAAATGTGTGTAAAACTGATATATTAGTTTTCTTTTTATTCAATAAGGATTGATGAGAAACAATTGAATCATGATGAAGAAATAGCTCGTTATGGCACCTGTCATAGCGGTCAGTGTTGATCTTCGAAGTTCAATCGTTCCACCAACATTGAAACTCCTTTTTCCCGCATTTAAAAGAACAAAGAGCTTTTCATTGTTCCAATGATGCTGGGACTTCTTGCTGAGCTTTTCAACTCGTATACGACTCAAATGACTTAAGTAATTTTCATAAGCTGAGAAAACGACCCAAAGACATAAAATTGGTTGAACTACGTATAAAAATGTGATGAAATCTAAATAAAGTAAAAAACATTTGAGCTGAAAATAGTAATACATAGATAAATGCATTAAAATGTTACTAAACTTGCCCTTAGACTCTTTTAAATGTCCAAAAATTATTCGCACAACAATCCAGTACAGTGAAAATACTAATTGCAAAAAATTGTTTGAAATTGTAATGAAAAGCGTTGCGGAAAATATTTTGTGAACTTTTCTCATAACTTTAAAATTTTTCCTTATTTCTTTGGTTATGAAAATGGTTTTTCCATCTGTCATTGACATCATTTTCAAATGATCTGTCAATTGATCGACGTAATAAACGAAAATAAAATCATTGCAACTAAAAATTAGTTCTGAGAACAAAATTGCACAACATGCCAGAACATAATTAATTTCTGGGCAAAGAATACACTTCATAAGTCTTGCTGCTGCGATGGTAAACACATAAAATATTAACTGCCATTTGTTGCTTCCTAATTTGATTGAATTCATTTCTCCTTCAAGTTCTAAGAATTTTTTCTTCAACTTGAAAGCTCGAAGATTGAGGAAAATTTGAATCAACCATGGAATGATTTGTTCGAAAATATCGATAAAAAAGAAAATCGACAATTCAAATGAATTATCGACGAATGTACAAATGTTGCAAATAACTTGAAAAACTCCTGTGAGAACCAGAAACACAAATATACATCCAGTGTGAACATGTCGATTTCCAAAATTCATCCCAAAAATACTTGTAATGTTAAGAAATAAATTTTGCGTCGCCATCGTTGCAACTCAAAATCGTCAACTGATCAACTTTGATGCGACAAAATAATTCATTAGTTGTCATTCAAAACATATGACAAATTGCCACAATGCCATCTAAATTGAATCGATGAGAAACAGTTCAATCATATTATTAGGTCGCGATGACAATACCTTCCCATTGCGGTCAGATTTTCGAAGTTCTATCGTTCTTTATTGCAGAGGCACCAACTTATTCATCATCAAATGTTTTATGCATTGCATTCGATTTAGCTTCAATGGCGAACTAAACTTTGTTGAGATCTAATCGATTTTGTTTATTATTTATAACAACATAATTTATTAGTCTTTCTTAAATGAGGTATTACAACAACAAAGTGTTAATTCAGAAAGAAAAAAAAAAAACAAGAATCATGAAAAATCAAGAATTATTGGCCAATGGTTAAAGCCGCCAATCTAATCCCAACTTACTAAAAAAAATTTTTTTGCCAGGCTTTTTAAGCACTTTTTTTTATCACATTTTCAGTTATCTTTCCTTCTAGATAGCATATTTTGCTTTAGCTTGTGCGACAAACATTCTCCGGCCCAAATTCAAACGAATCGTTTTGTATATGAGTTTGATTTTCAGCAACCAAATGATCGAGTCGTTCCATTCGGTTTTTGTTTACTGTATTCTGTGAATTAAAAGCTTGATATTATTTCAAGATCTTTGGATCATTTTCTATAAACTTACAATTGGCTGTGGACTCCAAATTCCGATTTCATGATCGATTCCTGATGTGGCAAGAAGTGGAAGCGTTGGATGGGGTTGAACGCAATTCACGATCGCACGATCAGCTTTATAAATAGCTTTTAAATCACTCGTTTTTCGTTCCCACATGTAAAAGTTTCCATCGTCAGATCTGAGAAAGAAACATTAAAATTGCTGAAAATCTTTGAAATGATTGTCATCAATTGAGAAATTACCCAGCAACGATATATTCACCATCATGCCCAAAATAGTTTGCTTCCTTTATGTCCGTTTTCGTATTGCAATGTCCTATAAAACGCCTCTTATAGTCGCGAGCTTCATTTCGCCAGAACTGTAAAATTTGAAATTTAGGTAAAAGAAATTTCGAGAAATATCTTATCATTCCTACCATTTCGTTTTCTGACATTTTATCAGAACTTGTATCGACGCTTGTTTGTGTTGTTGCTCGTGTCATAAGCGCCTGATTGATGTCCTGTTCCAGCATCTTAACACTTTGATCGGTCACATAAGATGGAAAGCGACGCTTGAGCTCTTGCAAACAATCATTGCTCAATGTAAGCTGATTAATTTCATACAAAGCCCGAGCAAGTCGGAAGTGAGCTTTGATGTAATGTGGATCAAGATGTAGAGCTGTATGGCAATCGCGCAATGCCTCATAAAAATCACCAAGATATTTTCTTCTCATCAAAGCTGTAGCACGATTCAAGTAAAGAACTGGGAACTTTGGTGACAATTGGATGGCTTCAGTATATTTGCGAATAGCTTCAATGTATTTTTCATTTTCCAAAAATTCATTGCCGGATGTTTTTAGTGCATCAATTATTGCATTCTTTGGAGGCTTTGCATTTGGCTCCGCGAGAATTGGAAGTCGCGGCAAATTCAAATATACAGGTGGCTCTGATTTCTCAATGTCAAACAGATAAATTTGTTCTGAGCTGTAATTCACCAGCAGCTCAGTGCCGTCAGGACTAAATGTAACAAATGTAATCGTTTTATTGAAGCTGTCTGCAGCGGCTTGAATATGTCCAGGACAATAATATCTCACGCATGTTTTGCTTAAATTGTCAGTCATTGCACTACTTCCGTTTGGCATCAGCTTAATCATTCGACGGTCGTAAAGTCTTGCATAAGCATCATTAGCACCAATTGCCAGCTGTTCAGTGCGGCGAGGATTGATAGCAATTGCTTTCGTTTCGGCAAATTCTTCATGTCTTTTTAAATCAATTAGGACAATTTTGCTATCAGAATTGCATGTATGCGGCTCACGAAGGTCAATTTGAAACACACAACCATCCTCACTGGATGAGAAGAATGTAGAAGTTAATTCTGGTGTGCATGCAATACGTTTTACACGTGACAGATGGCAGCAACACTTAAAAATAGGATCTTCCGTATTATTCAGATCGAAGGCATAGATGTAGTTGTCAGCAGCACCTGTCACCAGCTGTTTGTTATCCGTTCCCGGCAGAAAATTGACACTGAATATGTTGCCTTTGTGAGGTGTTCTAAAGCTGGTTATGGCTTTACTCTTGTATATATTCCACAGGAAAACGGAACAATCATCTGAAGCCGAAGCCAAAACGTTGCCAGTTGACGTGAATTCCAAGCAATTAACGCAACCATCATGCCCGTAGAGCTTTGCTTGAAGATCCAGGCGATCAATGAATGCTGGCGATGTCTGTAGTTTCGTAATTTGCGTAGTATCCGAAGTATTTTCACGATTTCTTAGAACGTTGACGATATTCATACCTCTGGCGGTTCTAGAACTTCCGGCAGATTATAATAAAAACCGTAGGGATGTCAATTGGCTATAAAAAACGATAAGAAGTGAGAACTCACTTTAATTTATTTCTTGAATTTCTAGAATGTCAACAAACAAATGGCGATTCCAGCGAAAAATTAGTACCAATTTTTTGAATTACGTCATTGATAGACTGCCCCTCTTCCAAGTGCCAACACATCTGGGATAAGTAGTGTGAAGATGAATTCAGACTTTTTTAAGATATCCACGGCCAATGTGGAGCTTTGTTTTGATCAGAATGAGTTCCTTAAGGTATGTTGCACTGTGGCAAATTAAAGTTTATTTAACTTTCTGTTCGTTTATTCCGTTTTAGAGCTCATTTTCTATCGATGATTTTCTTCATCACTACCGTTCAGTGTCACTGGAAGCATTTCGTGATGATCTAGGAATATATCTAAAAATTCTGCGCTCAGCAATGATAGAGCTGATTAACGAGGACTACGCAGATTTTGTGAATTTATCGGCTAATTTTGTGAATTTAGATAAATCGATAAGCCAATTACGAGACCCACTGGTTGAGCTGCGTGAAGAAATTCAGAGTGTGAGGACGGGTCTTGAGGACTGTATGAAAGAAATTAATGAGTGTCTAAATGAGAAACGTCGCTTTCGACACATCAAAAAGAGTCTTAAAACGCTGGAAATTGTAAGAACTTCATTGGATAAACTCAAACGACTGATGGACACAATAGAAGCAAGTGAACAGAATAATTGTGCAATATTATTAGAGCGCGCAGCGCTTGAGCTCATTCAGCTTCAATTCAATGTTAAGCATTGCCAACAGCTTCTCGAATCTGACGAGAGAAATTCGATAACCGAATTAGAGAAGAAGTTACTGAGCATGCTGAATGAATTTTTCTTATCAACACTCACCGGCGATAGCTCTGAAAACCTTGAGCGATGCCTGAGGATTTATTACACGCTCGATAAATGTTATTTAGCTGAAGATATCTTCCGGAAAGAAACATTCAATTATATGGAAAATATTATCAGTGAAAAGAACTTGCATAATAATCCAAATGGACTTGCTGGCGTCTACAACCAAATACTTGACTTTGTATCACTACGAATGAAGCCTCTTTTGACATTAACACGAGGAAAAACGATGAAAATTAAAGGCTTCAACTTTCTATTCAATAGTTTTTGGAGTGCCATCGAAGAGCGAATAGAAACGAATTTGTCGTCAATCTTTGCACCTGGCGATCCACAAAACTTTTATCAGAAATATAAATGCACAGTAGAATTTCTTGCACGAATCGAGATGATTATTGATGACAATGAGCTGATTAAAAAATTCCACGAGCTGGAGCAATTTCGGAAGTTTCAGACGCGATGGAATCTTCCGGTTTACTTTCAAATTCGATTTCAAGAAATTGCTGCCAGTTTGGAGCGTGTATGCGAAATTGATTGGGACAATATGCTTGAATCAAACAACGAAACGAGTCAGATGCAAGTAAAAGTATTCATTGAAGCCATCAACTGTGTAGCACGCTGTTGGGTTGATGGTGTATACCTTGATCAGCTTTATCATAAGTTCCTGAAATTGACATTTCAACTTATCGCACGCACTATCAGTTGGATTGAAGAAGTTCTACAAGCTACCATGAGCCCGAATGTGGATATTCATGCGTTCTACACGACATTTCATCGCGACATTGGAACACTGTTAATGAAAATATCACAAATTGAGCAACTGGCGCTACAAAAGTTATCTGAAAATCAAATGCTTAGAGACAAGGTTGAACCTACAACGATCCAAAAATGTTTCGACAGTCCACGATCATCACTAGCAGAACACCAAAGAATAATAGAAAAGCAATTAGTCAAAAAGTTGATGGTCACTAGTCTACGGTCCATCAAAAGCGTCTCTGACATTCCACGATTATTCCGCAAGACAAACCGTGATGTGCCCACCAAACACTTGCCTTACGTTGAGCAAATCGTGCAGCCCATCGATGATTTTATTCAAAAGAACGCGAGACATTATCGAACGGATGTGATGAGAAGAATTCTATTGGATATTTTCAATCAGCTAACGATACAGTAAGTTCACTAAAACGTGTAAATCCATTTTGATCCATGTATGCTGTAATCAATCTTTTAGGTATTATCAATCGGTCGATGAAGTTCTAACATCTGTTCAAAAAACGGAAGAGTCACTAAGAAGATTAAAGAATTTGCGTGAAAAGTCACAGCAGCCGCTAGCGGCTGGTAGCAGTGAAAAACAGCTGATGTCGGATGATGATAAGATTCGTCTTCAGTTGCAAATTGATGTTATGCAATATGTCAGTTGCATTGAGAAGAATCAGCTTAAGCGTGAAGAAGTCGATAGTGTGGAGGCGCTCGTTAATTTAATTGGCGATTTAACTAAAATGAAAATAACAATGGGCTGAAGATTTGCTGAATCACTCGAATGTTGAGTGATTTTTTATTTAAAATAAAGAAAAATGTTTATCTCTTATTCATCGCATTCGTTTTTCATCATTTGCTCGATAAGACGTTTCCGTTCTTCAGCCTGTCGAAGTTGACGCAGGACCAGACTCTCGTAATCTGTTCCTGTGACGTTTGATCCGGGTTTTCTACTTTTTGGTGCATCACCTATCCATTCGAGTTTTAAAGGATTACTAAGATTTCCTTTCTCGTATGAGACGGCCATTTCAGCAGCATCCTGTGTCTTGAATTCCACAACTGCACTTCCATTCTTTTTACTGGATACGAGAAGCGCGACAATATCGCCGTACTTGTTAAGGAACTTTGTGAGAATTTCTGTCGTGTAACCGCCATTTAAGGAATCGTCTTTATTTGCTGCCCATTTGATTTTGATTCGATGTTTTGAGGAATCCCATGCAGGAGCAGCTGACTGACTGGCGACTTTGCTTTTATAGATTTCCTGTCTCAAGAACTCATTTTCTTCCTCCAGTAGCTTCTTGTTTTCCTTCATTATTCTTTCCAATTCAGCTTTAAAGATTTCTTCTGGTGTTTTTCCATCATAGGACGATGCCTTTCGATTTGCAGCCAGACGTTCGCGGGCTTCAAGATCTGATTTCAGTTTTTGTCGCTTACTATCTAGTTGTTGATTTCTTAATTCATTTGCCTTCTTCGCACGAAGCATTCGATCATAGGCCGAACGTGCTGAAGTGTCAACAAGAATGGCCAAGGCATTTTGTAATTCATGAAAGAGTTCAGCAGCTTTTGGGTTGTCTGGATTCTTATCAGGATGGCATGCAAGAGCTTTCTTTCGATATGATTTTCTGATCTAAAACACATTTAGAAGAAGAGGAATGAGCATCCTTAAAATTAAGTAATGTTTGCTTTATCTCTGAGGGATACGAAAGGGATTATTTATATTATGACGCTCACCTCCGGTTCTGATGCAGTGAACTCAACGCCCAGCAATTTGTATAGATCAATTTCACTGTATTTTTTAACATCAACCATTTTCTCAGCTGTGTAAATTTGTACCTACTTAATTACTCTGCAAGTTTAAAACGATTTCAAGATGTAAACAAAAGGATGTACGTGAGTGATGTCACAATATGCAAAATGTCCTCTAATTTAAATATTAATACGTTAAATATTTTTTTTTACTTCACCAAAGGACATTTCCTCTTCATCGTAATAAGAATGATTGATATATTTAATTGATGGCTAAAATAATTCACACAATCTAGTTAGTTAGATCGTAAGTGAATATTTTAATAAATTGCTGCCATAAATATCAGCTCATAAATTTTGAATTTAGCACTTCTAATAGTTAAGATTATTAGAAGATTTTGATATTTTCTTCGTGTAGCACATTTTTTCCAAGGTATGACAAATTTGTTCTATTATCTTCGATGATAAGGAAATTGGGAATTACATTTCGAAATCTTAAAAATTGGAAATCACATTTCGATCATTTCTTTTCTTAATCCAGCTCTCAAAAGATTTCATTGAAACCATTTAGGCATGTATGACAATTTATAAATATCAGATGACAGAAGAATTTTGTCGACACAATATTTGCGCTTCAGTCGAATATAAAAGTATAATTGCCATTATTAAAAAGGAAATTGGGCAATCTTTATATTTTGTGTCAATCATTTTTTCAAAGATAAGAGTACCTTAAACTAACATATCCATAAAAAAAGCAATAAAACTTGACATAATCTTTTAGGGGAATTACTTTTGCTTGTTTGTTATTTCTTCTTATCTTCAAATATAAAAGCTTACAAATTTCATTTCCGTTTCAGTTTGCAGTTTGCACTGTTGTATCATGAACAACCTGAAGCTTTTAAAGTATTTCGCAGTTTTGCTGCTTGTGGCATCGACAGAAGCTGAAGTATTTGGAAGATGCCGCTTTTATCAACACATTTCCTTAGGATATTCCTGTGAATTTAGCATCAATTTTTTTAAAAATGAAAGTGAAGTGACACAAATTGATGGCAGCCATCTCGGAACTCGTACAGATGCGGATATCCGGTTTGTTCACATATCCGGTACGATTTCCGTGTTTCCAACTGTTATTTGCAAAAGGTTTGCGAATGTCGAAAATATTCATATCAAAAATGCAAGATTCAGTGAAATCGGTGAATATTCGTTTGCAAATTGTGCAAATCTGCTCGATCTAGACGTTTCCGGAAACCGAATCCAAATGTTTCCTGCAAATGCTTTCAAACAGAATATTAATTTGAAGCAAATCAACGCAACACAAAACCGAATAAACGAAATCCATCAAAATGCTTTCATCGGATTAGGAAATCTGCAAACATTGGACTTGGCTGGTAATCGTTTACCGGAAATTAATCCAAAGTGGTTTGAGGCTACAAAGCAATTAGAAAATTTGTCGTTTCGAACGAATTGGTTAATAAGTGTAACAAGTAGCGATTTTGTATATCTTAAAAGCTTGAAAAAACTTCACCTGAGCGAAAACCTTATTAGCTCACTTCAAGCACAAAGTTTTGATCCACTAACATCATTGATAGAACTGGATCTATCAAACAACACTTTGGCCAATTTACCGAAAGGAATTTTCGATAATTTATTGAGCTTAGAAGTACTTAAGCTGAACATTAACAAAATCAGTATACTGCCAGATAAAACTTTCGATGCCATGACAGAATTAATTCATTTGGATCTGGCTAACAATCAGCTCAGCTCATTGCCCGATGACATTTTTCTGGAATTACAAAATTTATCAGAACTTATCCTTGCATCAAATCAATTCACTGAAATCGACTCAGAGCCAATTTCGAACTTAACGCAGCTGAGTATTTTGGATTTGTCTGGTAATAAATTAACGCAATTGTATGATGACCTCTTCGAGAACATCACAACAATCTCAGAGCTTCGCTTGAATGATAATTTTATATCTGAAATTCCAGAAGGTTTATTTAATAATTTGACCGATCTTACCATTCTGAATTTGGCTGGAAATTCGCTGACAGAAATTCGTGATTATCTTTTTGCGAATCTAACAAATTTGCAAACATTGAGACTCGATAACAATAATATAAAGGACATCCAACCTGGTTCCTTTGAATTCCTATATAGTTTATCATTGCTGAATTTGTCGAGTAACTCGTTGGTCGAGTTTCCAGATGAAATCTTTGCTGGATTAGCAGAGCTCGAGACAATTTCTCTCTCTTTTAACAAACTTGAGAGCATTCAGGCAAATATTTTTACGCCTTTAGTGAGCTTAGCTTCGCTTGATTTATCGCACAATCGACTTTCTGAGCTGGATGGAAAAATCTTCGAGGGACTCTCGAAAATCAAAACGCTCAGTTTGGCAAACAATCAACTAAAAGTAATTCAGCCGATAGTTTTTGAGCCATTATCTCAATTAACCTTCCTTAATTTATCGACAAACAATATCGTGCAACTTCCGAGCGATATTTTCATGCACTTGAACGCTTTGAAAACCATTCGTTTAGATCACAACAAGATCAATAACATTGAGCAAGGTGTATTTGACTCACTGTCAAGTCTTACATCGTTAAACTTAACAAACAACGCAATTACTGAACTCCAGGATGGTGCATTTGACGGCGTACCAAACTTGGTATCGCTCTTCCTCGCATACAATAAATTTAGTTCCATCAAAGCAAATACATTTGTGCGATTGACAAAACTGTCATCAATCAATTTGTCCTACAACTTACTAACCAAACTTGGAAAAGGAATTTTCGAGGGACTTTCAAACATCACGTTACTTATTTTGTCGAATAATCTTTTAAGCGAAATTGAAATTGAAGTATTTGCGCCAGTTGAAGGTTTATTGCATCTCGATCTTTCATTTAATCGGCTGAGCAATATCATAAGGGAATTGTTTTCACCACTGAAACAACTACAGTGGCTAAGCTTACGATCAAATGGAATTTCCGAACTAAACGCCGATACTTTCGATGATCTTCAGGAAATGCATTCATTGTTATTGTCATCGAATCTATTGAGTGCTATCGAAAATGATTTATTCAGTAAGCTGGTGAGGTTATTAAGTCTTGACCTGTCTTGGAATCAAATTCCACAGTTAAATGACCAAACATTCATCTCACAAACAAACTTGCAGACACTTTCTTTGCAAGGAAATGTTTTGACCGATATCAGTTTGAATTTATTCCAACCATTAAGCCGATTGAATTACCTGCAACTAAGTAACAATAACATGAAAAAACTCAACAATGGAATTTTCGATAATTGTGCTTACTTGAGTACGCTTATTATGAACAACAATCAAATTTCGGACATTGAATCATATGTTTTTAGTAACTTGAATATTCTTTCTTACCTGTCATTGTCGTCAAATCGACTGACTGAATTGCGTGAAGGATTATTTGAAAGTACAACTAGACTTGATGCACTTTATTTGAACAGCAATCTTCTTACCGAACTTTCTTCAGATATTTTTGCAACTTTAAAGCAACTGACGATTTTAAATCTTTCGGACAACAACTTAACACAATTACCTGAAAACGTTTTCGCTAATTTCTCCAACTTGGAGAAACTATATCTGCAACGAAATGATTTGAAAGAAATTCCAACACGCGTCTTCAAAGCTTTAGTTGAGTTAAAAATTCTAAATTTGTCCTTTAACAATTTGACATCACTACTTAATGGAACTTTTGGTGAAGTCACCAACTTACAAGAACTTCACTTGAACAACAATTTGCTAAGAGAAATTAAGCCAGAAGCATTTGCATCACGAATTAACAGTGAGCTAATTCATTTGGATATGGGATACAATAACTTAACAACACTTCCGGATGGAATGTTCGATAGATTCATAACCTTAAGGAAACTCTTTTTGAATGTCAACAAACTTGAAGAAATTCCTTCGAACATTTTTGTGAGCTTGATAAGATTAAGAGAGATTTACTTAAATCAAAACGCTATAAGTGCCATCGACACAAAGTGGTTTGCAACGACAACACTTTTGAATGTTTTGGATTTGTCAAATAACACAATCCGTAAGCTTCCAGAAAATGCATTCACATCGATGAATACACTAACGGACATTTCATTGTCCAACAATCCAATAACAAAATTAAGCTCAAAAAGCTTTGGATCATTATCGCAATTGAGTCAGCTTCAGATAACTGCCAATGGTATCAATGCAATTGATCGTAAACTTTTTGCGTCAATGTCGCGAAATATTAAAAATATTTATGCTCAGGAAAATAATTGCGTCGATCAAAATTTCATCGCGATAAGTGATGTAATGTCTCAAGTTTTGCCACATTTTGAGACATGCTTTAAGAATTTTGAAGAGCCATGTATATTTTATATTGATCCAGTTTATGGCTACACCTGTGAAATGTCAAACATCAAATTCAACAATCTCGATGACGACGATGAATTTTCACTCATTGGTGGTCACATTGAAGGAATGGCTGACGATAACGTTACTGGTGTTGTCTTCTTAACATCTACACTGTATCGCATTCCACGAATAATTTTTAAAACTTTCAGCATCTTGAAGTTCCTTGATGTTAAGAAAACACAATTACGAGTCATCAATGAATTCACATTTGGAGAGTGCGGAGAACATTTGACATTCCTGGATGCGAGCGATAATAGAATTGCAAATTTACCTGGCGATTCATTTGCCGAATGCAAGAATTTGGAAACAGTATTATTGGACAATTGTGTCATTTCGAGAATTGCACCATGCGGCAATTTCATGTCAAAACTTGAAAACCTTAAAAAGCTTTCGCTGACTAGAAATATGTGTGTCGATTCCAGGTACGATGTCATTGATATGAATTATATTATGGAAGATCTTTATCGTTGCTTTGGCGCGTGGTATGCTCCATAATAAAATATATGCCCTGTGAAAAATGAAGAAATAAATTAAATTACTCAAAACATATTACTCTGATTTTTCGATTGGCTAAAATGCAAAATAAATAAATAAATAAATATTTTATATGCAATAAGAAAATGTCTTGTTCGTTTTTGTAAAAATATTTAGGAAAAAAATTCAGAATTAATTTTGCAGAAAACTATTTTCTTCTGGTGTGGTTTTTCATTTCTCTATCAATTCATCAACAAACAACAGCTAAAGAAGCCGATCCTATAGTTACGGGAAAAGCCGCAATTTTCCCTTGAGCTTTTAGTTTGTAATAAAGTTTTCTTGATGACGCATCAACTTAGGCTAACGCTGTCTTAAATATCAAAAAAATTAGCGGAAATGAAAAAGGTTGACATGTAAGAATCGACGCTTGTTGTCTATTTCTAATTTCTTTGTTATTAAAAAAACTGCCAGTTTAAATTTTGAGCGATAAATCTTGCCTACCTAGTTGCATCGCCCTGTGGTTACTCTATACAGATTTGCTTAATTTTCATTCGCTGCGAGTCCGGATTTTCCTCATAATCTCACAAAGGTTTGTATGTTCAAATGCGTTTACCATCAGCTAGGCATAATAGCACATCAGCCTAATACACGATATTAATTATTAATGGACAACAAAGTTCTTCGAAAGAAATTCGCATTTTTTCCTCCTAAAAAATCGATGAAAAGTTGAAATTACATAATCTGAAAACAATTAAAAGCCCGAAAACATCCATTGCATACGATCAGGATATCTAAAAAATCAGTGTTGATGCTCGTATCTTGTTCGTTCACGTGATCAACGCATCTGTTGCAATTACTTACATATCGAATAACCCTAATCAAATGAATATTCACTATCTTTTAGATGGCCGAAGTTGCAAGAATCGCAAAACCAGTCCTCCGTGGACTTCATAATGCTACCATCAAGCGCAATTTGGCTGTATCTGCCGTTTTGATGACTATTGCTGTCGTTGCCGTCAAATACATCCGCAATGAGCCCAAGAAAAGGGATTATGCCGAATTCTACAAGTAAGCTATACAATCGGTTAATAGGTGGTTGACGATCATAAATAACATATATCTTGTTTATTTTAGAAACTACGATGCTAACAAAGCCTTCCAGCGCATGTTGGACGCCGGACTGATGGACTGTGTGAAGAAAAATTAAATCATATACCAGATCATTTCCAATTTATGTTCCAACCAGCAATGAAATAGTTTCAAAATTAATCTAAATTAACTGCAGTGACCAGCAAGCAGCTGCACATACAATTGGATAATTTGTAATGACACTGTATTTTAAAAAAATCAATAAAACAAATGAATTGCAATTAATAGTATGTAAAGCTGCTGCCATATAAAGCGAGTGCTGTTTCTCAATTTTCCATACTTTATTTTTCACAAATTATTATTTAAGCATGTCGATGGATCCCAGAAAACTGCTTTAAGAACATACATGCGATGAAGACATTAAAAAATAACAAATTTGTATGCTAATCTAAAGACCCTTTATTTATAGCCAAAAGTATTGAGAAAATGCACTCTTAGAGATCCTTCAGCTTACTCCAATAAAGTGCAAACGGTAATAAATTGTCTCTATTGCCTAAAGTCTTATTAACTAGATTAAAGTTTACTCGCCTAAGCCTCTCGAGATATCTTTGAACTGGGACTTTTGGCAGAAAAGCTATTTTTGATTCCTTAGGAACTTTAGACATAAGCGCTAGCGATTTTTCAAGATGTTGATGAGCAACGGTAGCAATATCAAAAACAACATTTTCTACACCTTTATCTTCAGGCTTGCTTCTAAAAAACCTTTCCTGACTTACACCGTGTTTCATTAGTATCTCTTGTGGGATGGACAGATATTGATTACTATTTCGCTGCAAATATATTGAACGCAATGCGTTGGTTATTCCTTGAGCTTTACCCAGATGCGACGCAGCGTGGTCAGCATGAACATTTCTGCAATCAAGAATTTCCAACAGTAAGTAGTTGACACTGCTGACACTTTCCTCAGCATAAGATTCCATCTGTTTGGTAGTTATAAATTGAAGATTTGACATTTTCCGGGAATTGATAAGTCGATCAAAGTATCTCTTGGTCAGTTTATGCTTTTTTACAACCTGACTGAGTTCAGTAATAACAGGATGTTCCGGTAAAATTGTCGAAGAATCTTTATCGAAAAGTTTTGCGATCGAATCCTCCCAAAACCTAAGCCGGATATGTGCTATTTTGCTATCCGATACAATTATTGGTATTCTAGCTATTTCTACATTGAATGCTCTAATCGCCAAAGCTTCTCTTCTTCTCTGTCCTCTAATAAGCAGCGTGCAAAGGAAATTCTCGAAGTCAAACTTCCTGAAAAACAAAAACAAATGCAAATTTTCTGTATTTTATGGAGAATTCAATATGATTTACTTACCGAACATTGTTTGCACAATAATTAGCGCTTGCATTGTCATTTTTTGCACTACTCAGTAGTCTACAATGTGATTTAATAATGAAAATTTTATTTGAAGATATTCGAATCATTTCTTCGATTCGAAAGTCGTGGGGCGAAAAACTGAATACAAATTATTTATATACATATATAAATGCACACACATGTATGTACATAGATGCATGCTTGGGCAGCGGTCTGTACGTGTGCTGCTTCACCTTCGGTATCGGAAGAATCTTTCTTAAAAAATTGCATTCAGTTGCTATCAATTTTAAAAGTCATTTATTATTTTCTGAAATTTTAATTTAAAACAGTAAATCCGTGAATGTATGTTTGGAAAAAATCAGAAAGAACTCAAACAACTCGTATGTTGTTGCTTTGCTTTATATTTATCTTATAAAAAGGCTTTAATTTCCGCTACAAATTTAAATTTTATATTATTAATGCGCAATTATTTTACACAATGGTGAGTAAAGTATTGACTCATTAAATAATTTTACTATGAGTAACTGTCATGTTGTCGTCTGCTGCTGTTGATAAGCTGCCAGCTGATAATGATGGATGAGTTGGATCACTTTTGCTGCAAAATAGTTCTGCTTTCTTTCTCATCGAGCGATAATTAAAGCGCTTACTAAGGTCTGAAAAAGTCAGCGATTGTTTTTGGCGCTTATTGATTGCCTCAGAACTTGGCGGATCACGATTTGGTTCAGGGAGTTTTGGTGGCGTTTCATGATCTCTAAAGCGCTTTGCGAAATCAAAAAAAGTTATTCGAGATGACCAATTCTTCCATACGAGACTTCGAGCACGGCGCGATGGACGCAATGGTATATCAATCTAAAATTATTTTTATTAAGGATTAAAATAAAATCAAGGATTAAATCAATAATTTAATCTAGGATTAAAAAATTAAATTAAATTAAATTGCAACTTTATTTAGAAAACTTTTAATGTGTTAACAAAATTATTATTTATTTATTTATCACACTAAGTAGTTGGTTAAATTTCACTGTAAATCTCTTCAGCAGTGCCGCCACTTACCAATTCGTAAATGCCATCTTTGTCGACTTTTGGGTTGTCAGTTCCAATATCCTCGTAAATATTTCCATCAGTATTTTTAATCTCTTTCTTATTCTTCAAGCTTTGATTCATCTTGCGCAATTCAAATTTCGATTTGACATCAACTGTTGCATACTCCGGAAGTTTATCATTTACACTGGCGATCTTTTTCTTTTGAACGGAATTTCTTTTCTTGGTAGCAACATTAACAGTCGCATATTCGACGTTAACTGCATTCGCTATTTCAGAATAAGTATTGTCAATTGTTAATTTCTGATGAAATTTCGTTGAATCGACACTTTGATATTCACCGGGATTTAGCACTGAACTATATTCGTCTTCCAGAATAATTGCTTTTTCTTGAATTTCTGTTCTGTATATTTTTTTTTTGAGTGATAACAAAAATGGAATGAAAAGTTTAGAAAATAATTAAAAATTCACAAATAACATTAAACATGCAAAAATGATCAAATAAAATGAAAAAAAGATTGACTCGCCCTACAAACTTACCCGATGTCATTATTTAAACAGTTAGATAAATTTTTCGGGCGTTGGCTTTCACTTTTATTTAGCATCTTTTCGATCTGATTGATTTGAGGTGACTGTTTCTTGATGCTCGTGCTGTTGTGCAGCCGAAAGTGTTCAAAATCCTCATAAAATGTACCGCGTCTGAATCGTTTTCGGTAGAAACAAAAATAGACTAATGTTAATACAAAGCACATGGTATGTTTCTTAATAACATTAGGGGAAATTTATTTTTTTTTTATGACGTTTGGATTATGTTCCGACTTTAATGTTGTCTATTGACATGAAATTATCAAATGAGAATGCGTATATCTTTTTTCAAATGAGTATCCCTCGAGCTTCATTTGAACGGAAGCGCTTCGAAATATAGCAGAGCCTTATTCAGTTTTGTATATAGCCATGAAACAAAAAACTTAGCGATAATTTTTGTTTCATGCTCGTAGATATTTTTTTTTATGAAATTAAATGTCGACTTAAATTTTTAATTGTGTGGCTGGATGATTCATGGTGAAGATGTTGAATTCCCCAGTCACACCCATACATAACATATAAACATAAATAAGTTCTTATGCACGTATAAATGTGGAATTTAAAAATTGTTTCAGTGTCCATTATTTTTACTGTTTACATCATTAATAGATAATCCCCAAAAATATATGTAGCACAAGTTATAAAATATTGAAACTTACTCATTGAACTCGATGTGTTTTACGAAATTTTCATTTTCATCATTTTGGAAGAAATTGACTTTTTTTGTGTTAGGAATGACGTCATCGGTGCATTTTTGTAAGATGCTAGCAGTCTTGGCGGCAATAGGCAATTTTGCTCGGCTATTTGCATTTATGTAATTGAGCTCTAAGAGTATTCTTCCATTGTGATTCACAAGCCAATTTGAGCTTTGTAGATTTTCCCAGCTTTTAATCTGAGTGACATTACGCAATGACATTGGTTGATGGCTGAGATTCTGTTGCGATAGAAAGTTCTTCGGTGTCGTCGAAATTGGTGTTTTCTGCTCAAAGTATTCTTTTGAAATGTCTCGCGATAGACACTCGAGAATTGCAGTGATCCATTTCGAGCAGATTTTATTATCGTCACATCGCTAGAGTTGTGCAATGAGATGCCATTAGAAATGATTCATTAACTGAATTAATCAATCTTACAAATATATAGAACGTGTTCAGGTTCGATGCTATTGTAAATCTCGGTTCTAAAGATGGTATTAAAACTGTATTTCCCGGAATCAAACAAATCACATCTTTAAACGACACAAGCTTCTTTTCGTAATCGTCCTTTGAGTTGTATGACATCAGAAGACTATTTTGCAAAACAAAATACAATTTCGTCCAACCACCAACTCGCTGCAGAAAAAGTATGAACGAATGTTAGTCCACAGTTCATGAGTTTATTTTTAACAGTTACGAAAATTCGTTATCAAAAAAAATACAAAACTCACATTTCGCTTCTTTTTCAAATAACCGCACATTTTAATGCTCGATTTCTCAAGGTCTTGTGTCGGTGTTTGTTGCTTTTGTCCATCAACACAATATTCAAAGCTCGTTTCTTCTTTTGCCGAAAGTGTAATGTTTGTTGGACGTGAAATTTTCTTAACCACAAACTTTTGCATCACAATTTATTTAGTTCATTTGTGTATGTTTTAATCAAATTATGTTTTAATCCGATTTTGATATTTCTCTCGTATACTTTCACACATGATTCATCTTAATGTGCGCTTTTAACAACACTGAATTTTAAATTTTCTTTTCATTTGCCACCTGTTTGTTAACACACTTTTGCAATTTGGTGCTCCATCATAATAATAACTAAGAAACACGCAAACATGACTTGATTCAATTACTTCACAATCTTCTTTCTTGAAGGTTTTGACAACGATTTGGCATCTCTCAGCAGAACACACGTGCACGCCCTAATAACATTCGATCTGAAATTAAGCAATTTAAATAATACTCGACTTTATATGTGCACTAATTTTTCGTCAATAATTGAATATTTTTCACTCGCAAAATAAACTTATTTTTGATGTGTAGCAACTCGCGAGCGTGGTTCTCGTATGAAACCAAAAAATTAAAAATTGTGAAAATAAAAAATGTTTTTTGGTTGGTTCGCGAGGTAATTTGGATTTTAATTACATAATGACGCACGAATGGTGATGGTGAAATATAGTGAGCGACCATAAAGCTGGTAATTGTTATAGCAAATTAATGCTTTCAATAATTTTGAAGAATTTATTGCCTTCTAGAATAAAAAAAAACTGAAAGACTTTGGAATGTGATCTTATTAGCACTAAAACGGAAGCACAACTGTTGAGCTCTTAGTGTCGACTTTGTATGACTGTCGTTAGTCAACTTGTTGCATGTGTTTTTTTGTGAATTTCATTCATTCATTACAGCGCTGGATACCTAACGAACCATAACCGTGCAGGGCTGATGACACTGAAATCTTAGTGCGCTGTTAAATATGTTCAAATAAATTAAATGCTTAAATGTTCCGATGTTTTATGTCCTTTGATATTGTGCACTATATTTTAGGTTGATATATTTCAGCTAGTGACGATATGAGTAATAGCTGACTAAGTAGATATTATTGGGGACTGAAAGTCACCAGACAAGATGTGTGACCGCTGAGGGTGACTGATGCGCTATGGCCTATGCTATGAGTGAGCGACTGATTACGACATATATTATTCAGGCTGAAAAATAAACAAGAGAATGAGATGGAATCGAGCGAGATGGCTGAATGATGTGCATGAATGCTTGGCGCGAGCGACAAGCGTGAATAGAAGCGTTTCCCCTTACCACAAGTATTTTACTTACGTTTTTGGAAATGTATTGGTGCCTAATGGGCATAAATAAGCTTTCGTTAAATTATTTGAAATGATAAACCGTTAACTAAAATGATCATAAAATCCAATTTGTTTGGAGCAGGGAGAACATTTGATTGATATTCCTGAATGCAAGTGATAAAATATCCATTTTTTATTTTTAATTCACTATATAAGGTTTTTAATTGAGGTCATTAAATTGAGAAAAAATTTGTTCGTTTTTTTAAAATATCTAGGCACAAATTTCAGTATTAATTTGGAATTAAACTCTTTTCTTCCTGTGCGGGAAGAGCAAACTATCCGAGTTCTATTGTGCTTTCATTATTTGCAACATAATTCTCTGTCATTTCATCAACAACTAACGGAACTGAACCAATTGTTATCGGGATAAAAAGCACCAAATTTGAGTGCAATCCAAATATTTTCGCTTCAACTTTCAGTTCGTAAGAAAGTTTAATAATTTGATTGAACTCAGCACTCGAGTTAACCAAATTGCGAGGTAGATTGATGTCTTTGACTATTGTAGCTTCCGCGTATGCCTCCACACCATCTGCATATTCACTGAAAATTGCTTCCTTGTCAATCTTTTTTCGTCCAGAGTAAGGCGTCTGACTAAAGGCAAGTTAAAATTCATCTGATTCACTAATTAAATTCCATCAATTAATTACTTGCCTCGTATATTTTATAATGCGATTTAGTTGAAATTTAGTCCTGCGAACTTTCTGCGGCAATTCATTTGGTAATTGACAAGCAAAATCAAACAAATGCAATCCACTAGGCATCTCATGAGATTCGGCTTTCTCATTGCCAAAAGCAATTACACTTTTAAAACTTTTTTTTTTTAGATTCTTTTGAACCTTTTAACACTTCTCCAGCAAAATAAAATCCTTTTTCGCCATCTATGAGCTTTATGTTTAGCTGCACCATGATAAGAATTAATTCAAATTGATAACTTTAATTGTGATCTATTTACAAAAAAATGATCAAAATTAATAAACCTGAAAATATTAAAAGTAAATGCGAACACAGATGAGAACTAAATAACATTGCGGAATGTTTTATTTTTGGTTATTTGCGTGAGAGAAGATAAACATTTTGGGAGAACATCCACAAATTGTAGTCTCAATAATTTACTTAGTTATGTCAGAGTCGATGTCAGAGATTTCATGCTAAAATGATTTTAAGAACTTATGATATGATTTATGAAAATCTTTTTGAAAAGAAGATACAAGAAAAGAAAATCCGGCAAACGTCATTAATGGAGATTAATGCTCTGAGAAATTTTCATAAACTTCTGTTTATGTAAATAAATTCGATAGATTGCATTAAATATCTAGTAATAGACACAAAAGATTTACTGTCTGATTAATTATAGAATGAATAATTAATTATTGCCCATGTAACATTGTTATGTAATTTATTTTAATTTTATTCACATGGAGCAGCGGGAATAAAATTAAATTCATCGATACTCAATGGAATCAAACCAATCACGATCGGAATGTACAATTTTAAGCTTTTATGTAGTCCAGAAACTTTTGCTTGAACTTTTAGTTCGTAATAAACTTGAAGTATTTTGCAGAAACGATCATTTGAATTAAATAAAACGCGAGGTAGACTGATGTCTTTGATAACTGTTGCTTCTGTTCTTCTCTGGACGCCAGCGCCGTAGTCGTCAAGTAAAGTTTTTCTTTCCGTTTTGGTTATTTCGAAAGGTCTTTGACTAAGTAGAATTATTTTTAAATTAATTCATGAAAACGTGAAAAGTTACAATTAAGTACTTGCCTGGTGTATTTTATTATTCTCTCCAACTGAAATTTGGTTTTTCGAACTTTTAAATTGCTTTTGTTCACATAATCAACGATAACTCGCATCGTTTGTCCTGGCGAAAATCCTGTAAATGGCATCTTGGCTGTCATCATAAGTGGTTGCGTTATACAGAAGGAGCAACAAAATGTTTTAAATTCTTCCTTTTCAATAGGAATTTTAACTTGATCAATCTGATTGAGATCATTCTTGTTGACTATAACAAACTGAAGTAGAGATTCCTCATTCGTGTCCCATGGAACATCAAGAACAGCTTCAATATAATAGCGAATGTTTCCTTTATCTGCTTCATAATTTCCAGGCAATGTTTCCGACAGTAAATAAGCGAATTCAAATGAGTGCAATCCACTTTGAATCTCATGTGGATTTGTTTTGTTATTTCCAAGTACATAAGTTGTTTTGTTCAAAAAAATCTCTTTCGCTTTAAATTCCGATGTTTTATATCCGGTTTGGATTCGTCCTCCGATGGTAAGTTTTTGTTTTCTCATTTCAGTCCATTTACAATGAGCAGCGCCGTAAATATTAAAATATAAACCTGAGAATAATATTCAATTCCAATGAGAGACAGAGAGAGATTGCGAAATATTTTTAGAGCGGAATCCTGATCGAGAAATTCAAGAAACCTTGAGTTTCCTTTGAAACTGATCCTCAATCATGCTTTTTTAAATTTATTTTATGAATTAACAAACCTCTTATTAATTTTGGCTTCTTAATTTCCAACACAATAACTCCTTTAATGAAATTATAATTAAGATTTATTGCACAAATTTTCTGAAATCATATTAACAATTTCAACCTTTTAATTCTTCTCCAGCAAAATAGAAACCTCGTCCATTATCATTCAACTTTATATTTAACTCCACCATGATGAGATCCAAATTTTATATCCGATTAAAGTTAATGTTGTGAAATTACATATTTAAATTGTCACTAGACATAAACAATTTTCAAATGTAAACTTCAACATGAATAATATTATTGCGACTTAAACGATTTCAGTGAACTGCTTTTAGCTTATTATATGAGAGAAATAAAAACTTCTGACAAATCTGAGAGTGAATATACATAAATGTCTCTCAAAGAAAATCACTCTCAAAGATTTCTTTCACTTAATCTTCAAGTGAAATGCTCGAAATTGTTATCGGGATTTGTGATAGCCTAAAATTCTAATAAAATTCTCACTTTATTACAGATTTTCAGTGCCTAGTTTATCTCTTCTTTTCTTTCCTTTCTTTAGATTTTCTTCCTTTATTTATAAGAGATTATTATGCAATACATCTTTGGAATTATTTTCAATTCAAATTGTTTTTTTTTTTTTTTTTGAATTGACTCTGGAAATCCCATTCGAAATATTTCATGAAAACTTTTTAAATCTTAAATGCAAAGCTTTTGGGAATGCTTTTTTGTTCAACAGTCTCCCCCGAATTTACAGAATTTAATATTTATTGTTTTAAGCTCTAGATGTTATAGCAAGGTTTGGAAAATACATAAATACACACACACATCATTTTTCACGGAATCTTTAAAAGCTTTCATTTTTTTTAATGTTTTGTCATATCATAGCGTAAAATCATCAACACATTTTTGATGGTGTGTTTAAAAGCGGACTTGTTTTATTCTCACTTTCGATTGTCCAATTGACAAAAAACCAGCTTTTTGTATACATTTTCGGATGGACCACTTACACACAAAAGCAAATAAATAAATATCGAATTGATATCGAAATGTGTTTATCATACAAGCAAACAAACATTTTTGAATCATTTGCAAAAATTTGCTATTACAAATTGATGATCGTGGCAAAATAAATATTTAATGCATACGAATTTAAATTAAAAAATACTTATTTAGGAATGATTAAAATTCATTAATCGCTCGATGATTCTAAGTTTCTAGCGGTTTTGTGGCATTAGTTTATGCGACTTTTAAGTCTTAAGTGGTTTTGATGTATGGCGTTGTTTGTGATTGTGTGGGGTTTGCTAAATAAAAATTAATTAACCACACAAGCAAATTTATTTCGATGAAGAGGAAAGTTTGACACTTATGCAACGCAGTCGTTGATTGAATGTTGGCGCGTGAAGTTTGTTAAGAAAAAATTTTGGAAGATCAATTGCAGAATGGATTTGTTGACAGTTGCGATTGTGCTTTTGGTGATTGCAACTTTATTGCATCACTTTATTGATTCTTTGATGTTTCTTCGAGTTGGAATTACTTTCATATATTCGGGTTTCATCAAAAGAAAAGTTCACATTTTGGAAAAATGTACAGTTTCAGGAATTTGTTTAACATCCGATTTGGATCTTCCTTATTTTAATCACATGAACAATGCCAGATTCCTTCGTGAAATTGATCTCGCTAGAGTTGATTTCTATCTGCGCACCGATTTCTTTAAAATTGTTCGCTCATTGGGCGGATCTGCATTTCTTGTCACAGCAAATGTTCGCTTTCGAAAGTTCATCGGACTCTTTCAGCGATTTAAAATAACAACGAGAGTCATCTATTGGAATGATGACAGCATCTTTTTTGAGCATAAATTTATCGGTCGCAATGGATTTGTGCATACAACTTTACTGTGTCAACAGCGCATCATTAAATGTTCGGCTGAAGCTGTAATGGAAATTTTGTTGAAATCAAAAACCGAAAGTGTAATTCTAGCAAAGCCTGAAATGCCAATGGAGGTAAGTTGACAAAAAATCTAAAGCATCATTAGGTGACTAAACAACATTTGTAACTTTTTTCGTCAAGGTTGCGAAATTCCTGGAGTTGCAAGAAGTTTCACGCAGCAAACTCAATAACAACGTTTAACGATTATAATTGAAAATTAGATGTAAACAAATTCCCACGCATACTTTGCGCAAGCGCCAAAAACACCTGATCCTTCCAGTGCAAATGGCCCATGAGTCGGAACGAAATTAACTCAATTTACGGGAAGAAATTTCGAAATTTCAGTAATGATTCGAGACTCAACGTCGATTGAAGTGAATTTATATTTTTATCTTGCTCAATATCAATTTTGAATTAACAATTTTCACACATTTTTAATTAATTTTAGTGTAATCGAAGTGCATTTGCGTAATTTTTTTTATTCAGTTTATTTCGATCCGGCAAAGGTGGAAAGTTGAATAAAAAAAAACTTCCTCACAATTTGCATCGAAATTAATTTCAGATAATAAATTAACTTAAAAACTCCTGTAAGAATTTTCTTTTTCCAAATTTTCGTGCGAATTTTCTAGAGCTTTCGTTTTTGCCATCGTGTCGTGTCGCATGAAAACCGTCATCGATTTTTTGCAAGTGTATAAAGTGACCTCGACCGCGAAATAAAACCACTGCAGAAATGCATTAAAAAAAGGAGAAGAAGGAAAACCCCAAAAAAAAAAAATTTCCACGTAAAAAGGAGAAAAAGTGCTTTAAAGATTTTCCATCATGGGATTGTTTTCGTTGCTGTGTGTTTTCATTTTCTTCATTTTTGTCCTGCATTGCTTCTTTGAGGTTCATTATTTTTTGCGAATGTGTCTATGTCTCATCATTGCTCGATTCACGAAGAAGAAAGCTCATATAATGGATTTGACAACGGTCGGCGGTAATTATAAGGATTTTGTTCTGCCTTTCAATGGCTTCTATGAATTTTTATAGTTTCATTGATTAATTAATTAATTAATTAATTGTTGTTTTTGTTTAGGAATTTGTTTGACAAATGATATTGACACATTGATAAGTCACATGAATAACTCGCGATATTTGAGGGAATTGGATTTTGCACGAGTGGATTTTTATGAACGAACGGGACTTTATAAGACAATTGTTGACCTTGGCGGTAGCATTGTTCAAGGTGCTGCGACTATCAGATATCGACGCTTCATTAAACCGTTCTCGAGATTTACTGTCACTTCGAAAATCATTTATTGGGATGAGCAATCGATTTATATGGAGCATCGGTTCATTGGAAAGTCAGATGGATTCGTACATGCAATTGCCATTTGTAAGCAGCGCGTTATCACTTGTTCAGCAGATGAAGCGATGGATATTTTACTAAAGCAAACACCAACGATAGAAAGCACCAATGAGAAAATTGAGAATGGAGACTTGGTCAAAATCAAACCGGAAATGCCTTTGGAGGTAACATTTTGAAAAATTTTCTACGATTGACTTTTTTTTTTTAATCTCATTTCTGATATTCCAAAATTTCAGGTCGCAAAGTGGAATGAGTCAAATGAAATTTCCAGTATAAATTTGAGAAAAATCTAAACAAAAAAGCTTTTAAAAAGCTTCCCCTGAGCTTTTAATTGTGAGATGAAATTGAATATTTTTTAACTTTATTTTTTCAAATAATTTTGGTTTTTTTAATTAAATGAAGAAATTCAAGTGATGTCACAACGCTTTAAATATCTAAATGAACGCACGACATTAAAATTGATTTCACTCTTGTATTAAATGTTATCAAATGACAAGTATAAAGAAATTCTAGACTCGATTAGAGGAAAAAGAAATAAATAAAAGAAATGTTGAGAAATTGAATTGAAAACTTTTTTTTCATTCGCCAAAATATCAAAACAAACAAAAACCAAAGTACAAATCAACAATAAATTCTGATTCATTTGCAACAACAAATGTTGTCTGTTCTTTGCTTCTTAGTCGATTGAATCAGTTAGATAGTCATGAAACGTGTTTCGTTCTCACCATTGAAGTGTTAACCCTTTCAGTTCTCATTGATCCAAAGTCAAGAGACAAAGAGAGACATCGATTAAGAGAGTGAGCGCAGATGTGTTGTCCAATGAATATTTCCAGAGTTATTTTCATTTGCTAATCCACGTCTCGCATCAGGCAATGGTGAAAAATAAAATTGAGAGAAAATTTTAAAATTCGTGAGAATGAAAAAAAATTCAAATTTTTTTTTTTTAGACTTTTCTTATTCACCATGCAAGTGGCCCATCAGTAAGTTCTCGGTCGTCATCCGGCGCACACAAGAGGTTCGGTAAAACTCGGCCATGGAGTGACTTTTGTACTCTCCAGCGTTTTGTTTATTTATTTTCAAGTATCGAGTTCAATGTTTAAATTTCTCCAAAGATTCGATTTTTTTTTTTTGTTTTTACATCAAATCCAGTGAAATTTGATATCGCATGGAAGTGAATTAAGAAAAAAAAAATTTTGAAAATCAATTTGGAAGAAATAATTTTTTAATGATCGGTCTGAGAAGAAAAAAAAAATTTTTTTGCGGAAATTGTGGATTGTGAAAGAAATTAATATTGTTTACATTTCTCTCAGTTTGCCCCCCATAAAAAAATGAAGAAAAGAAAAAAGTTCAGTTGATTTTTAATTTCTGTGAACTTCTTATTTTTTTTTTTGTCATTCCAGAAATATTTTAATATTAAATTTTTTGATGTGATTTCCATTGATGAGACCATCAAAGAATGTTGTACAGGAAATGAGATTAAGTGTCAAAATAAAAGCCGAACTCATTCAATCAAAAAAGTGAATAGAAAAGAATCAAAAGAAACAACAAGAAAATTACGAGAACGAGTCGCTTTGCTTTAGGCCTCTGAATCCACAAACATTTCAGATAATTCTCGTGCTGGGAATTTTTAATCAGGTAAATAGGAACAGAGAAAAATAAAAAGTGCGCTCAGGAGAAATTGAGAAATGAAATGAAAACGTGAAGATGAAGAATTTGTGTGTTGAATGTTTGTGTTGAAAATAAAAAAAAAAATATATATTTTAATAAAAATCCCGTTATGATGTTTTTATTATGATATATCCAGCATTGTGCTGCATTGTCATTGTTCCCATTTCACGATAAAAATATTCTAATTTTCACAATTCTTGTGAAGCGATGAAAAGCGCTTGAAATATTTTTTTCATGTTCATTTGCATTGTGCAATCATCAAGTGGGCAATTCACACTTTGCCGAAATGGATGATGATGGGCATCTTAATTTCATTTAGAGCATCTTGTTTATATCAATCGACATTGTAGCGAATCATTTCGAAATTTTATTCATTTTGATATTGTCCGGATGGTTGAAATTCACACTCTGGCTGGATTGGATGATGCGATGGAAAGTGAATTAGTAGTGACAAACCTGTCGTCGGGGAAGACTCATCCACTTTAAAACCAGATTTAAATGACTTTCCCGTCGCATGCAAATTACGAAAATATTGAAATGGGTTTTAAAGTGAGAAGTAATTTCACCTGCATTAGACTTCTTTTGGGTTAATGAGCTCTTTAATTCTTGCTGCGTGTATAATTTGTCCCCGTTTCCGCTCACCATCATATATAAAGCCCTGATGTTTTGTCTCTTCTCATTCTCGCGACTGTCTATGCGATTATTGCCCCATTTCTTTTTAAAGCTTCGTCATCATTGTCCGATTTTGCTTTGATGGTTTCAGCTCTTGATGTCCCGTTTGCTTTATATTAAACTAATACGTGCACAAGGTGACACTAAAGGTGACAAACTTTTGGAGCCACACAATGATGAATTGCTGATGTAAATTAAGTACCGCACCCACAAGATAATTTAAAGCGCGCAACACGAGGTTATGCAATTTGTTACGGGGAATCCATTATCTTATCTTTAATGAGAATCATTAAGATAATTCCAGATAACGCAGGAACAGTTAGTAAAAACCAGTGAGCGGTATTATTAAATGTGAGATTCATTAATCTTGTTAAATTTAATGATTCTTAAAATATGTCACAATCTTGTGTCGGAAATTTCACGAACGTGACCGTGAATAATATTCTTGGCTCATTCCAAGGATTGCATTAAAGCTGACGAAATAGAAAAAAAAATAAAATCCAAACCGACTCATCAAAGGTCAGCAGAAAAAAAAAATAAATGCATCAGACATTGAGCTGTTTTGTGGCCATTTAAGCGACATGATTAATAACAACAAACGTTATAACAAATAAAAAGCTATTTAAATGAGCGAAAATTGTGCAAAAGGGGACACGTTTTGGGTAGTCAACAGCCAGCCATTCAGTCGCGGTGTATCTATGAGAAATGATAACGAGTAAAACGAAAATAAATTACAGTTGATTGTGATCGCTTTCATTGTGTTTAATCAAAACATCCGCCGTGAGTCGAGTGAAAAATAGACTTTTTTGCGCCATCAATGCGATGGCGACAATTCTTTTGTGCTCTGAAAGAGCTGTGGGATTTTAACTTTTTTGTGGTTAGAAATTCTCGGCGATCATGTCTTGGGATTTTTCACGGGAAATTTAATAAATTCAATCACTTTTCAATTTAAACACCAGAAATTCAATTTCCAGCATCTTTGCACGCATCACTGACGCGCAATTCACTTCCCATCAATTGAAAACAGTTTTCTGCCGCTGCTCTCGTTGCATGCTTCTTCCTCGCTTTTAATTTATGTGTTTTTCGACGGTAATTCGAAACATTGCATAACGCAAATCTTGTGTATATAATTTAAGTTTTATGTATTTTTCCTTATGCATTTTCTGATCATTTACAGAACTGACCTAGGAAGAAGAAAAAAAAAAAAGAATTTGCGATCTCAAATATGGGCAGCAGCGGTTATACTTGGTGAGTTAACAAAAAGCTTCAGTCACTTGGAGCTGAACAAACATTTTCACGGTCCATTGACTTGTTCCTAATACCATTGATTGATTTATTTCCAATTTCCACTTGATTTCTCGCAGCATAAGACGAACATTTTGTTGCCTGAATGTGCTGGTTATGGTGAGTTCTAATTATGTTTAATTTTTGCACTGCAGTTTCACATTTCGCGCGACAAATCACTTTGTGACATTCCCCTTGGAGAACATTTCTCTTTGTAACGGAAACACAATTGAAATCACTGTAATTAAATTGCCAGACGAGCTCGAGTATAGTCGTTTCTCAAGAAACAACAAAAAGAATCGTCAAAGCGTGCAAATGAATTGAGAAAAATTAACAAACTTTTAAAAATGAAAGAAAATTTTTAATTTCAATGAACAAGAAAAAGAAATAAAAATTTGTCTTAGAAATTAACCAGTTAAAGAAAGTTTCGAGTGGACAAATAAATTGCTTGCTGGTTCCGTTAAATCGTTTCGGCCCTTAATTAAACTTCTTTTTTTTGCAAGAAGTTTTCACTTTTGATTTGTCACGAAATTCCTTAAATTTCTTTCAAAATAACTTGAAATAAAAAATATTTTTCAGCTATGCGGCAGTTTATTCCTCGCTTCAGGAATCTGGCTGCACCTATCCTATCAAGGATATGCAACGCTGTACCCAAATCATGTTGGACTTTCAGTGGAATCGTTGTTCATACTAATTGGTGCAATGTCCATTGTCATATCGTTTTTCGGATGCTGCGGATCATTCTTTGAGTCGCGATGTTGTCTTATAATTGTGAGTCATTCAGCGCAACTCATCACAAAGTTCAGCCATAGGTTAATTAAATTTTCGTTAATTTTTTAGTATTTCTCGTTGATCATAATTCTGTTCTTGAGTGAATTCATTGTTGGAGCTCTCGTGTTTTTGTTCCGCAGTGGCATTACACGCGCCCTCACAATGGATATTAAAGATGGTATCGTGAAACATTACAATGCATCAGATCAAGGTTCATTTGTTGCGCCATCGGTATCGAAAGTGTGGGACAATCTACAAGTGGAACTTCAATGTTGCGGTGTTAATTCATATGAAGACTGGTATCACATCGATCATTGGCCACGTGAGAAATGGGTACCGAAATCATGTTGCCGAACGCGTCACACATTGTCACCGGAAATGTTTGAAGGTTCCGGATATGATGAAGATGAATGCAGAAAGTGAGTTACGAAATATTTCATAAAAAAATAAACTTCAAAATTATTAAATTTCTCACAGGAAACAACGACCAGATCTTTGGTGGGGTCAAGGCTGTTCGCGTGCACTTCAACTGTTGCTCATTCGTAAGTTACACGTTGTCGGTATTATCGCCATTGTCGTTGCATTCTTTCAGGTAACATTTTAATTGCATTTAAATATTTTTCTTATCACTAATCGACATAATAATGACATTCCAGTTGTTTGGACTGATAATCAGCATGTTATTGTTTTGCACCATTAAACATAAACGAAAATCGGACAGCTACAAATCATACTCGCCGACTGTAACGCCAACGGCTCAACGACAAACATATCTCGATGATTGATGAAAATTTTGCTACAAACATTGCTTTTTTTTAAAAAATGCCCAAAGATGTCTTCAACAAAAAGAAATCTCCTTTTCTATCCAAGATCTATTTAAATTGTGCCAATGAGTTAATCAATTCTATTAGTTTTTAGAATTACAGTAAGTTACGAAAGGAAATTTATAATCGAAATTTTAAAGATATCGCAAAAATTATAAGAAATATTTCTTATAATTGTTGCCATAAAATAAGAAAAGAAAAATTTGCAAAAGCTCAAATGCATTGTGCAAGAAAGTTCAAAATTACATTCCAATATTTCAATTAAAACATCTTTCGTGAGTTATGTTGAGTCATTTAGAGAAATCTCATTATACGTTTTTTTTTTTTTTGATAAGACAATCAAGAAGTGAACGTCAAACACATTTGCGAGAGAAATTTTGGCCATGAAAACAATTTTAAGAAATTTGCTGATACAATTTGTGAGCTAAAACTGATAAGAAATAAAAGTGTAATTTATTTTAACGACAAAAAATAAATAAAGTTATCAAAAACAAACATTCGCAAGTTCTTTGCTGCGTGGGCGTCATTAAATAAAATTTCCTAATTAATTTCATTTTATTTCTAAAATGTTACCTCAAAAGTTCGATTATATGATCTAAAATTAATTAAAGTGACAAAGAACAAACCAAAATTTTCAAAATTCATTCAAGAGCAGCGTGGCAGCGTGGCAGCGGATCATTCTGAGCATCCGAAATATTTTGCATAACAACTCAACTCATTAATTAATTCCTCGATTAATTCAGAACTTTTGTTCTGTAATAACAAAATGCACTCGGCCTTAATTGACCTTGCCCCGCCTCGATTTTGACCTCTCTCTCTCTCTCGATAATTAAAGTGAATACAATTTTAAACCAAATTTAAATTTTTTTTAAATATCTCCGCGAATCGCTTTGAGTGAATAAATTTAAATTATAAATTACCAAAAAATGAATTGTTGCACAAGTTTTTGTTTCCTGTTATTCACTTCATCAATCCAACAATTTTTCCACCCAGTTTATTTAATTGCACGTTTGCTGTTTTAACAACATTCGTTGCGATGCTGCCCGGTGCCTAGAAAAATGAAGATTTGGCATTAATTTATTACGCAATCAAATAAAAATTCAAACTTACATCAAGCAGAGCATTTATGGCATTCGATACCACCGACATCACACCAACAACAATCTTCTGGATTCCTTGCAGCTGATCGCCCTGATTTCCATACTTTTCAGACTCTTTTGTTATTGTATCGACGACAGGTTTTGGCTGCAAATATGTTAAAGAAATCATGCAATTTTACTTATTCAAACGTTTTTTTTTTCTTTGCGCAATCGAATTACGTTGAAAATGTCTGATGATTTCTTTTGCACTCCATCGTAGACTCCGTAAATTTTTGATCCATAACCTTCGGACTCATCGCGAGCATAATCTTCGGTTTGAGCTTTGTTATCAATTGGAAGTAGTCCGGGAACATCTCTATGATAGCCATCGTAATAAGTCTGTTCTGTTAATCTTGTAGCAGCAGCAATATCTTGTGAGCTTTGTGGAAAGCATAAAGCACTTGAGGCCAAAGCAATTAGCGCGAAAGCGAATTTAACTATGAACATTATTAACGTTATTATTAATCAAATTTTATTATTAGTGGTAACTTAAACAAATGCACTTTGCTTGCGATCACCACAGTTCGAATCAACACACTGACCGAGTTTGAAGCCAAAAGACGCCAATTGATTCCTTCGATGGTGGTGGTGGTGGCTTAGTGGTAAACGTTGATGCATATGATGTAATGGAAACCACTTTCACTTGCTCAAGCAATTATAGCCAAAGCACATGGCGGGATCATTCATAAAGTAGAGAATCTTTAGATTTTTGTGCCCCTAAATGAAGGCAACACACAAAACATGAAATTCAAATAATAGAAAACTGAGCAAAAGCGATAAATTTTTTGTTTTATACAAGTTTTTTTTTTAATTAATGCCACGAATAATTAAAAGTTAAGTATATAAGTCTGAATTTTTAAATAAATCCATTGTATAAGAATCTTGGAAGTTCCTTCATTATCATTTCCTTAAAAATCGGATTGTTGTACATTCTCCGCTTTGCACGTTTTGTGCCTTCACCCATGTCCATGTCTTCTGGTGTGAAGCTTTTGAAATCAATATAAAAGAATATTTCCATACAAATTGCAACCAAGACTTCCATACTTCCATTTCTCAACAATTCGACTTGAAAATCCATTAGCGATGGTGGTTTCTTCAAGTAACCAAAACTTTTCAATGACATTGCAAATTGCTCGTAATAACATGCAATGAACTCATCACGATGTGCTTGACGATTTTCGGGTGTCAAGAAATAATGTAAAGCATAAATCAAATCAATCGCTGGCGAAGCATAAATGAGGACTTGATAATCGATCTAGAATAAAAAAATAAATAAACGAAATCTAATAAAATGGATCTCCAAAATGTCAAACTCACGATGAAAATATCTTGACCCACATCATTTTCGTTCTTTTTCAGAAGCACGTTCTTCACATGAAAGTCAGCATGATTCAAGACATTGAAGCCAAATTCATTTCGATTGGGCGAATAAGTTCTTCTCGCTTTCATTTTATAGGATTTTATGAATTTCTCCAGATGAGTGACAAATTTCTCACATCCTTCCCATTCCTTCACGACATCTGTGAATGCGATGAGTCCTTCAGTAAATACCATATCCATTGCTGCTTCATTTTGAAATGAACTGCTATCGAAACCTGTAAAGTCCATGTGCTATAATAGTCGAATAATTATTAAGTCTAGAATGAAGACAAAATTGAATTTATTTACCTGCTCATTAGCGAGATAGAAGCTTGCAGCATGAAATTTAGCCAAGCGACGAATAATTTTCTTGGAAAGCTCAAAATCTTCTGGCGGCCTCTCCAAAGCAGCAAAGCCATCAACGCTTAAATCTTCTAAAACAATCGTCGGCGACGGTTCATTGCACTGATATATCAATCTGTGTTTGTATAATCAAATCAGTAAACGTTGAATTAATGAATGATTAAGATAGTAAAGAAGAAGATGCAGAATGATTTGTTATGGTCATATATTCATATATATTAAAGCAAATGCCAAAAATGGATTACGTAAATTTTAAAGTGATATCAGCAGAAATATGCCGATACGAAAAATGTTATCTTATCTTAGGCCATATTCAAGTATAACGTCATTGATTTATGAGGAAGTGTTATAGAAATTTATGAATCATTTCTTTGTAGGGAAAGTTTTATGATTGGGGAAATCACTGGGTATGTAGAAATGTAATAATTGCTACGAAATATTTGAATATTTCCTCATACCTTGGAGATAAAGTTTCATTATCACCAGCTGCCTTCAACAGCGATTGAATCTGTGGTAGTATGTTGCCATACATTTCCATTTCTCTCCTGAATACTTCAGTTTGCATGCCTTCAACACCCGCAAGTTGTGCTGGGATATCATATTGTGGCTTACCCTTGATAAAGAAGTTACTTGATTTTTCGTCTTTTGTATACTTTGACTTGAAAGTGACTGCAGCTTTATACACCGTACTACCAAAATGTTCACCCGGTTTTGCGCCATTTACTACATTAAAGTTTATTACTTCCGCTTCGGCATCCTTTTCTGAATGTCTTATAGCTTTCTCGAAGAAAGATTTATCCATCCAAGAAGGAACAATAAAAGCCATATTTTTGATTGTTCTTTCAACGAGTCACAAATTTACACTGAAACGTTTTAGAGTTTAATGAAGTATTTACCTTATAAAACGACAGCTTATAAACTTATGAACGAATACTCCCCCAAAGAAACAAAGCTTGCTTCTCTTGATCATCGCTTTTTATGATTATCCTCCTAAGCATTTTGGGTTTTTGGGTTCGTAACGATATTTTTAAAAAAAATTAACCAAAGCTCACTTTACTCTTTGCAGATATGAATAAAAAAACTTTTTACACTTGTTATGTCTATAGAGCTTTTTATTTAATTACGATTTTGATAATTATTATACAAAGTTTATTTATACGAAAAATAGAAGTTAAATAAAAAAAGAGCGCGCAAAATTATTTTAATGATAGAAAATAATTTAATTAATTTTTTTTATGATTTTTTTTTGGGTGATTTGGAATGATTTGTTTGGCATTTTGGATGGAGCGATTGATGATTGATTATTCAAGGGAGCATAAATAATTTTCCATTATTTTGTGACATCACCAAAGGAGATATTTTTTGTATGACCATTCGCGATTCCACCGCCATTCAGTTTTGTCGTTCCATTCTTAAGAATTCCATTCAATGTTGATGTTTCGTACTTTTTCAGAACTGTTTTCTGATTCATTCGCGGTCCATCGTTGATATTCTTATCATTTATTGTTTGCTCCGAGTCACCATTAAGATGCATAATATTGCCAATCGGTTTGCTTTCAGACTTCAGAAAATCCTCCTAAAATTTAAAATAAATTATAAGAAAATAACAATTTTCGAGATTAAATTGTTCAAACTCACAATTGAGTCACTTCGTCGCCGCAAATTGGATCTTGAAAGTGTCTTTTCAAGCTCATTCTTCAGTCTCATTGACATGTCTTCATTTTTGTTATTATTAATTTGCTCTGATTCAATGAAATTAAATTTTCCCGGTTCCTTTTTGTTGCCATACGAACTGACAATAACCGAAATTGGTCGCTGAATCTTTTTCATCGTTGGTGGACCCGATTTTTGTAATGAAAAATACATTGGTGGCGGCACTGGAACAGGCGATGATGGATTATTTAAATGAAATGATTCAATCGATTCCATTTCTGCCATGTCACCATTAGCTTTTGCCATTTCATGCATTGCAATTCTACCGATTGTTCCTTTAGGTTTTTCGCAATTTTGTTGCTTCGTGGTGCCATCTGGCGAATCATAATCTGGTGCTGGTGTCCATGGCTCACGTTCACGATCAATGACGCCAATTGGAAGTGACGTCTGCTTTTTCTACAAAGAAAGAATGTAATATTTTTAAGGATTGTGATAAGGAGCAGATTAATAACAATTCTTACGACTGGTGGTGGCGGCGGAGCTGCTTTTAATTTCCTGCTTGGCATAATCTGGCTACTGACATTTACTGTATCATCTTTTTTAATTCCATTTGTAACGTCAACAATTTTCTTCACTGGTACTACTGGTGGCGGACCATTTCGAAGCTGTTGCTCTTGTTGACGTTCCTTAAAATAGAAATTCAAAAAAATCCAATTAATTATTTTTGTAAACTGATAACAGCATTTTTCGCATTAATTAATCAGCAGATAAATGCCGAGATAAAAGAAACCAATCGAAACTTTTTTCCTTTAATTAAAAAAAAATTAATAAAATTATCACGCGATGCTAATCGTCAATGTTCCCACACATGTTCTGTCGATGGGCAAGCAGCAAAAATAACAACAAGTAAATTTCACATAAAAAAATCCATTTTGTGGCTTAAAATAAATTTTTGTTGAATGGAAATTTGAAAAGTGAAATTTCCTCATCATAAGAAATGCCATAAATTAAGAAATTACCATAAAATAATTTGTGTCTTAAAATTTCTTGTGGGTTCCATCGAAACAAATATTCCCATCCGTTACTTGTTTTTCCATTTCTCGGTCATTTCTTTTGTTTCAAATTAAGAAATCAATTTACACAATTGCGTCGGTGGATAAATACAAGACATTTTCGCTTAAATTAACCATGTAAAAAACCCCAAAAATCTTGTTTCGTTTTTGATTCAGTTGATTTGATGCTACCTAGGGAGCATCAAATAGTTCCATAACTATCACATAGAACTGTTGAAATCTTTTTCACATAACGCCGTGTCATAATTTATAAATATTTCTACTTAAATATTGTGACGTGCAATTAGCTACAAAGGTCATCGGTGCTTTACAATATCCAACAAGCACGGTCACCAGTGTCTATTAATTGACGAGTGACGTGAGAAATGATTATCCAGAGCCGGTACTGGAATCAATAAAGCTATAAATCAAACACTGTAAACCCCAATTCTTGGTGGCCATTTGGCTCGTGAGACTAATTAACGATTAATCGCGTCAGAAAAATAATTTTTCTGGTGTTTGCACAAGTGAACACGTTTCAGTACGGACATCGAAACGATTTTCTCTTAATTCGAGCGCTTTGTTTACTTATATGTTTTGTGCAATATTTTCCAGACACGAAATCCATTATTTCTAGCAAAAACATTTCAGCGAGTTAAGTTTACAGCTCTGTTGATGTAATTTTACGTTTCGCTAATGATCGATACGCGATAAAAGCATAAAATTACGCTTGTACTGATAACAGAGCACAAAATATAAATGAAAAGCTGCTGCTCTGGATGTATGTCAGTTTTTTTTGCTCAATTTAAATTTTCCGCAAATTGGGATTTTGTTTTGTTGAGTGATAGTTGGTAATTCATGTGGAACACAAATTAAGCGATGCAATAAATGCAGTTATGAATCGATGAATTTGTACAATATTTCACTGTTTTCTTTTTCAGTTTCTGTGGTTTTTGCTGTTATCACTAATTGCACAATTTTAATCGATTTGTTTTATTATTTACACGACACAATTTACCTCATAAGTGCGAATTGATATCAGCGGCTTTGAATTAGTTTTCATGATGATTATTCGTGATTAGTCACTTCAGTTTAATTTCTTCAAAACAATATTTCGTTATCACAAGTACAAAAATGCATTTGATCAGCTGCTGACAACTTAAAAAACGAAACTGAGCGGATCCGAGGAAGAAACACAAATATGAAAAAAGAACCTCACAAATATTAATATAAAACAAAAAACCACCTGTTACGGTGGTCGATGAATGCACGAATGAGAAACGCTGAGCTTGTGAGGGCCCGAAAAAAAAAAATGAGCAGCCGTAAAAAAAAAAATATTAATAAATGAGAAATATTTCCGTGTCCGAGAGCTCTCTTCAGGCGAATTCAAGTAAAGTAAAGCGCGCGCGTGCAGCAAACAAAACTGATTATCTACAAGCTTATAAGCTGGGGAAATGCATATTGCTAAAGCCATTACTTTTTAATTAGATGCAACGCTCAAGGAGGTTGCGTCACAGTGATTTTAAGGTTTTGTGTGTGATTTTTATAAGTTAAATAACTAACAAAACACAAAATTTCTTTTCAGCATTCGATTATCACTTTAATTTGGTGCTGAGCAGTTAATTTCACAGCATTGTATTGAAAGGGAACAAACAAAAGTGTTCGATTGTTTGATGATTATCAATGAAGTAATAAATCCATCTTCCAAAACGAATCCAATCGGCACTAAAAGAATGAAGATAGAAAGAAAAAAAAACGTCTCTAGGAATTGTTTGGTCGTTGCAATTAATTTAATCGCGATTGGAAAATAAAGAAAATATTTTAAACGGTTGTTGATTCTTTTATTCCAGTGTCCATCTTTTGTATGTTCATTTCTTCTGGTCGCTTTTTAACTGCTCGCTCCAGAACCAGAAAAAATGAACAAAAATGGAAATAGCAAAAGCCGCTTCAATAAATTGTAATCGTGTTTTCATCTCTTTCCACGGGAGACCATTAAAATAATCAAACGGTTATGTGTGTCTTTTCGAGGCTATGTAACAATCGGCATTTTGAGGTTATGTTTAATAGCCTCTTTTTCTTTCTTCAAAGCTAATTTTGTGGCAAAAATATTTGTTTGTCACATTTTGTTTCATTGCAGAAATAAAATTAACTTCTGTTGCTTCAGTTTTGTTTTTGTGCAACTTCTTTTTTAAGTGTCGCGACAACGAAGCGACGTGAGAGAGTTAAGTGAAGTTAATTAGACAGAACAATCGAGTCTAAAAAAAACTATGCTGTCTATGTGCTGCTACGACGACGAATGCCATTCGATGATGACATTCGAATGTGGGAAATTCGAACGCACCGATTGCCGTCAATATTATCTAGCTTATACAGAATGTACTGGCACCGTCATTATTGTCAACTCACCTCGCTATTTCCATCAGCTTTAATTGTTGCGGTCTTGTCCATTTCATCATCGGCTGGTTGCTGATATTCATTTTCCATAAAACCATTTTTAAACATCTTACGATGAGCTTTCTTAAATTCGTCCATTAAGATATTATGAATTTGTCCACCCATCGCATTTCCGGTTGTTGGATTCTTTTTGGAAGGTACGTCATTTGATGATTCATTGACTGGCAGCGCCGGCGACTGTGATTGGTCTTGAGTGTTAATGGCATTTTTCTTCTTCTGCAAAAAAAAAAAAAAAATTACTAATTTTCTAGCATCAGACAAATTTTCCACCAGCGATGACCATTAACAATATATCACTCACCTCAGCACGACGTCTAAGTTCTTCATTAATGGCACTACTCAAGCTCGATTGTCCGGATGATGATTCATCAGCATTTGAAATGGTAATTGATGGTGGCGCTTCGGGCGGTTCCTGATGATTAGCGAATTGTGGTGGTGGCGCAATTTTCGTCGATGAACTTCGATGGACTTCTACAGTGACGATTTTTGTTTCGTTCTGCTTTGACACGAAACAAATGTTGGCAATTTTTTCCGACAATGGTGATTCGACGATGGATGGTTCATCGACCGTGCTATAAATCTCTTCGTTTAGAATTTCATTTGACTTGTAATGGTTGCCGCCATTTTTCATGTTGGGAATCAAAGTATTGTTAATGACGGTTCCGTTTTCTGATAATTTTATAATGGTTGTATTTTGAGGGCCTTTTGCATTACTGCTGGGCGGCTTTAGTGAGTAATTTGCTGGTATTTTTGGCACATCGACTGCCATCGGTTTGTCTTTTCGTCGATCGCGACTCTTCGGCCGAAAAGTTCCATTGATACGATCTGTAGAACTTGTCGATTCTTCGCGTACTATGCTCAGTCTTTTTGCGGCCTGGTCACCCCAACATGGACTCTGGTCGCCAGTTACACTGCTGGCACTTGAATTGTAGCCACTCGATTCCCCGGGAAACAGTTCAAGCCCAACGCCCGTTCTTACAAATAGTTCAAGAACTTGTGATGACTTCATTATCGCAACAGCTTCACTGAACAAAATGTCGCTGAAATCAATTCCATTGCAGCTAAGAATCTGATCGCCCGGTCGCAATCCCGACTCACGTGCTATTCCATTCTCCTTTGTAAATTGCACAAAAATACCCGGCTTCCATTCCGGTCCTTTACAAATGCTGAAAAAGAAGATTTCGAGGTTAGACATACAACATACATAATGATGAAGTTATGTTTTATATTTACCCGCATCCCAGCTTTGTACGCGGTGCCACATTGAGTATGATTCGAACATCTCGTACGATTGCATCATCATGGCCAAATGCCATTGGCACAACGTGCCATGTTAACGGGTCTGAAGCTTTTCTGTTTGAGGTTAAAAACGATTGAAGAACAAAAGAAATGATCACACAAATGGAATATGAAAGTAATGATGGCATTCAAATGTTTGGACATCATCCTTGTCTAAACATTTAACTGGCACCATCATCATCTTTATTGAATAGATATGAATAACATTCCCAGTGTCGTGACACGATGGCCCATAAAATATGTATACATGAGAGAAGAAAGACTTCCATGTTACGCCATTGGCTTTCACCCAGTCAATGGACAATTCAATAACTGTGCAGTTGTTTGTTGCTTCAACTTACTCTTTCACTGGTATAATTCCGACACCTGAAAACCATAAAAAAAGGCAATGGATGAAGACATAATTGAGAATGATTATTACTTAATTGTGCTAAATATGTTGGACATTGTTGCCGCCATGATTTTGATTATTCAACAACGAAAAAAAGCATCAAATGTGAGGTGGAACACTGAGCACTTGATGAGCTTGATCTTGCGCTAAATGACCAACTTCATAAACTACTTAAATAACTGAACTCTTGACATCATTAAACATTTTGGAAAAATATTTCCTTGCGCAATTCTAAAATTATTCAAATTCAGATAAACTCAATGAGCTTCAACGAAAAGCTCCAAAAAAAAATGTTATTAATGTTGCTCTCAAAGAGCGCCATCAATAAGCTTGAACGAAACGCAATTTCCACACTTGGTAATAAAATTAAAATTAAAATTGTTCAATTGCGAAACATTGTTGAAAACAAAAACAAATAACTTGCAAAGCTAAAGATTAAAAACGCATTTAATTCATACAACTGCACCATCTACAATTGCTGTCCAATTAGAGACACTCGATAACTCGATAAATGGCCCCGAAGCCAAAAAGCAACCAATTAAGTGTTACGAGTTCGCTGACAAACTGTTTGCACCGAACGATTTGCAAATCACGTGCAATTTTCCACTGTTTCGACTAATGCTCTGGAGTGTATTTATCTAATCAGAAACATGAATAATTACACCAACAACAACTTGGAGAGCGAGTGATAGTTCCAGTTTTTTTTTGTGCAATTATTCAGATGAAGTAAATAAATTTTGCAGCTGAAGGATTATTAAAGAATGACTTCAAGTACATTGAAGACATTCAGCGCCATAAGCGAATAATTAAGCTCATTGAAACTTTATTAAAGACTCATAAAAGTCATTGCATTGATAACAAATGATGACTTTCTAACGCAATTCAGCATAACAAATTAAATTGATGAATTCATCGAGCATTTTGAATTTAAGAGAAAGGTAAATTCGCCGATCATTAATGTTTGCTGCAATTAGTTAATTACATTAAGAAATTAATTTTGTTACACATAAATTTTTCTATTATCACAAATGAGAGGCAATTCCAATATGATGTCACAACAACATTCCGATTTACAATCGCACAGATTCACGTTCGCATTCCTCGTTGGTGGTCTCTGTTGAATAATTGAACATTTAATTCGCAGTTACTGTTAAATAAATAAATTAATGTTGTCACCAAAATTTTGGGGTATTTTTGTGGACTTTTCAGCTCTCGATTTTGCAATGCATTGCGCAATATTTATCTACATGAATCAGCGATTCAAGTCTTTATAGTTTCACCGATTTTTATTGTTAATCGAATAAAAATTGAATGCTTGAGATAGTGATGGCTATAAACTCATATTGACATTCCTTTGCATCAAAAACAGATTTTCTCATATATCTATCAATTTCCAACAACAAAGCTTTCACTGAACTCGCAACCATAAATAAGTAAATGATAACATGCGACATTACATAGGTGATGATGAATTAAAGGATCTGTGCGTCCATTAAAGTGTCAAAAATACTTTCAAAATATAAAGCGAAAGGTAAAATTTATGTTTATAATTTATAAACATGAAAATAAAATAATTGCGAATTGGAATATTTCGTGCATGCAGGTGGCATATGAGAAATTGTAAAGCATTTCACTCCATCCGAAAAGATATTTAAAGACTTTTTGACGCTTCTGTCGTTTTCCATCATTGAGCTCATTTGGTTTTGTCTTTTTTACGCCGTCAACGAAGTGTATCGATACAATTAATGCACAAAGCTATAAATTTTAATTCAAGTTAAGTCATCAGATTATTAAGAAAACAAATTTTTCATAATTTCTCAATTCAAATATTTGTTCGTTGCTTTAATTCACTTCTCTTTGCTTTGTATTTTAATCCAGAGCACGCGATTGCAAATGAATTAAGAAAAAATAAAAATTCGCACTCAATTCTGCAACTCACAAAAGCGACAAGAAAAGATTTGCGACAAAAGAAATTAAAAAAATTTTCACATAAATTCATGAATGTGGTTAATTGAAAAGCTTAAAAAAAGTGTTGTGAATTAAGCTTCTCTTGTTGCCCCAGAGCAACATAAAGCACCAACATGAAACAATGGAATCAACTTGCACCGATGAAATTTCGTTGATGATGAAACTGATGCCGAATAAATAAAAAAAAAAGTTTCATTCAAGTAAAAAAATTGCTCAATTCAAATTTTTTGTTACGCAAAAATTCCAAAATAAAAAATTGCATTTGACAAAAAAAAAAAAAATTCGCGAAATGCGAGCGCACAAGCGATCAAAAGCTTTATTATTTCTATCTCGGTTCAGACTGTGCCGCTTTGCGCTGATTTAAGGTCCATTAACAGTTTGCGTTGATGCCATTAATAAATAACAAAAAAAAAAACTGTTTTGTAGTTAAAGATTTTCAATAAATATTTAAAAAAAAATTGCGAAAAAATGAAAAGTAATAAAAATTGATTTACGCGGCAGCAGCAGCTGGCAATGTCCATTGCATATGTATGATGAATTGGTGCAAACCAAGATGGTACAAAACTCACCTCGAACTTTGAGCATCAAGCGATCCTGATTCATGATATATTGAGAAAGTTCACGATGTACAGCATCATCAACTCGATAACTCCCCGAGTTACCACCTACTCGAATGATTTGATCGCCGACCTGCGATGTGAATAACAAAAAAAAATAAGATTTATAATTAAAGCTTCGATTCTCAAGCGAGTGAAATTTTTTCCGCAGGCAATTTCTGTGAAATTTAATTAATTTAAAAAAGACGAATAAATTGCATCACAATCTCATATACCTGTAAGCCTTTCAGGTCCGCCTCGCTGCCCTTAATGACATTCGACACAAAAAAGCCTGTTCCAAATTCGCGACCGCCACGTAATGAGAAACCAAATGATGCAAATGACGGATGACCAATAAGATTTGTGTGACCATTGCCGGTGTGAGGACGAGCCATTTTAATGGTACGAATACGTGATACTGCACCACAACCGCCATGATGTGAATTTAAGTCACTCGAACTGGATGTTGAACCGTGAATGCTACTACAATCTGTCATCGTCTGTTTAAGGGTTAAACCTGAAATAATTATGAGATTTTAATGGAATTAGTTCGTTTTTTAGTTCCTTTGCTAATTAAATCTTGATTCTTACGCCCACCGAAAACACTTTAAAACAACTCAAATCATATGATCAGAAACGATCATTCGTTACTCTCTAATTATCAATCGAGCCATTAATCTATCATCCAATGTTCGAGTTTATTGTTCAATGAATATCGTGACAATTGCACAATTTACTGAAACGAAAGAAATTGAATGAGCGATGACTACAAGCGACGCAGTTGGAGTCGAAAGAAAAGTAAAAGTGGAAGAGAAGAAAAAAAAAATTCAAATCGAAAGTCGTCGAGATGTCTAAAATTTGCCGCGTCGCACAGCGACAAAGAAAACGAATGAAGCTCAAAGCCACAATAGATATTGATTGTTAATTGAAGTTCATTTTTTTTTTTGTTTTAATTACAACATTCAAACGTGGAAAAGGAAAAAGAAATGGAAAATTTTTCCGCATGTTTTTCTTTCTTATTTGGCATGAAACATTTCTAAAATATTTATGATCTAATAATTTCCTAATAATAATTGAAAAGATCTCTCTAGTGCTCGCAGTATCCGCTCTGGATTGCGCTTTTAATCACAAACAAGAAATTTTTTTCTTGCTAAATTCGCATGCAAAGTTTTGTTTCTGTGTTTTATGTTTTTGCATTCTCTCCATTAATTAAACAGCACACAACAAAACCAAAACACAGAATGAAATTTGCACAATTGTGCAATGTTTTGTGAGTGAATTTTTGTTAATAAAAAGCTCTACTTGTTTATTAAGTTCGCAATTTTTGTTTGTTTTGTTGTTAGTTATGTTAAGTTTTTTTTTTTTTCCTAAAGTTATAAGAACCGATTTGTTTTCAGGTGGCCAAAGCTGGTAAACAAGTAAATCTGGCACAGCTTCGAGCTTTTGCTAATGATTTTATGTGTCATATAATTTGTGTAAGCAGCCACTAGACAGCCACTGAGATTAAGACACAATTAAAATAAATATTCGTAAGCAAATGAAGCTGGAAATAATCCGAAAAATATACATAATTTTGCATAATTTCTGTATCAAATTCCATCGCGACATGTGGACAACGACGGTGCGATAATGGATGGAGGTTAATTATTTAACAGGCTTTTAGGTCGCTTCTGTTTTTTTTTTAACCAAATCACTTGCCCTCACAATAACAGCAAAAAGCGACAATAAAAAAAGCGATCAAAATGATTGAGCAGAAATTTAATTAAATTTAATGCTGTCATTCGTGCGTAATTTTTATTTCTCTTTCTTTAAGATGTTGCGCAATAGAAGCTTTAAATTGAATTTTCAGCCCACCGCTGCTATGTTATCAACATCGAACATGAATTTCAATTTGTGTCAGTGAAATAATAAAAAAAAAGATTTGTGATTTCGCCTTTTTTCACGTAAAAATCTCAGGCAGCTGACGAGACGTATTGTAATGATATCTTGCTTAGGTGTACTGTTGTATCGCATATCACGTAAACAAATTTTCAATTATTTGATATTAAACCCCGAAGGTACAAAATAAAAAAAAATTAAGTAATTTTCCAGTGAAATTGTCGCTGTAAATAATTGCGATTGTCGAACTTGCGCGGTGACATGAACAGACAATTGCACCAAAACTTGTTCTCTGGATTATGATTAAAAACCACGAATTTTGTTATAATTCGAGCGCATTACAAACAACAACAATCGAGCAGAAGAATTTCACTTTCACAATGTCAATTACACCACGAATGGTATTTAAAATGTCGCTGTGAGCTTCAAAAAAGTACTTCGAAAGCGCGGCAGTGGTTAAAGACATACGCACTTAAGCATTTAATTTCATAAAAAAAATGTTTGCCATCATTCAAATCTTTCTCCGAGCGCACAACAAAATGTCGATCGCAAGCATTTCAGCGTTCAATTGTTTAATTTCATAAATTGCGTCGCGTAAAAGATCAATTAAAATTGTTCATGTTGCTATTTTATGAAATTGCGATGACAAAACATCGACAGGAAGTGAATTAATTGCGCTTTTTTTAAAAATCGTCTTTTAAGATTGTGATAAAGTTTAATCGATTAATAGAGATCATGCAGTGATTGTTACGCAATGAAATTTACTGAAGATTTTCGTCAATCAATGAATGGAATTTCATCACTTCAACCTGATCATCGTCGAGTCATTATAAAATTATTCTGTAATAATTTTTCTCTTAAAATATTACATTGGCAAATATTTTGTAACTTTCATTTCAATTCCAAACATTTGAGATTGATATTTTTTTTAGCGCTACGCGAGGATTGCAAATGTTAGATATCAAAATGAACACACAAAAAAAAATGTAATTTAATTCAATAACAGCCGCTAAAAAACCAAATATGTTTCCACCATTTCAAGTGTTTTGCATATGAATTCAGCACGAATTGCAATTTAGATTTCGATCGAGATCAGGAGCAATACATTTTAATTGCATCTGAAAACCCCAGAAAACTCATAAAAAAAATTAATCAAATTTCATGAAATGAAAGATCGCGTCCAGTTGCGATTTCCCGAAAGTTTAAAATTTTATGACGAATTTTAAATGTTTCACATTTTTGAATTTCTTTGCAATTTTCAGCGTTCTTTCTGCTGATGCACAGCAGCACAACATCACCCGATTTGATGCCATTGCACGGGATGGAAAAACCAGTTTGCAGCATAAGAAATAATGTTTTCTTTTGCTGTAAAGGGCAAATTACACTCACGAATTATTAAGAGCTTTTTTTTATCTTTGTGCGCGCCACAGATGGATTTTTGCTCTTGTTGCAGGCGATGCAATGTTATTTCTTAAGTGTCGTTTCTTAAAGAAGGAGGAGGCAGAATAATGTGTCTCATGCACAAGAAATAAGAATCAAGATCGACCTGGTGAAGAACATTCAACTTTTGCGATATTTTTTTTTTTTTAATATCATGCGACCAATGATCGTACGTGGGCTCCCCGCGAATTTGTCATTTCTCGTTTTTCGAAGTCATCCAACAACACAATTTCGTGCATTCAAATGTCATATGTAACAAATTTTTTGTGTTCCAAAAACGAATGGAGATCTCAGTTCGATCATTTTGGACTGGAGGAAGGTCAACGACAACCTGTGTGCTCAGAAAAAAAAAATGTTGCTCTCGACGCAAGCAGCAAAAATATGTCTGGTCATTTATTTTGGATCCATGGTCAAGTCATTAAAAATTACCTCTTTTAAATCTTTATTTTTTTTAAAGTTTCATAATTGCTGCGAGAGAACGGAAACATTTACAATACTTTTTTGCCCTCACCATGCCCTCCCCGCAAATCGCAATGGATCTCTCTCACTTCTGTTCATCAACATAGTGCTTTATTATGAAAGGTTATTGCTTTTCTACATCATTAATGATTAAATAATAGTTTACATAAGAAACAACAGACAAAAAAAAGTCTTAAATTAAGTGCAATTAATAATAAATACATGAAAGCAATCAGAAGATTTTAAAATTTCCACCAGAGAAAGCTTAAAGAATGAATCAAAATCATTGTTAATGCAGACTAAGGTCATTCTATGACCGAGGTTGAGAGATCATAAAAACATTAAATGGTTTAGAATCAGCAACGCTTTTTATGGCATTAAATTACTTTTCAACGGTCTGCAACCGGCGGCAATGGTGGAATTTGTTTCTTTTTTTTTGTTTTCGGGGCTTCTCAGTGAGGAGAATTTTATGCTTTACGGTTCCGCGAGTCCATCGGTATGGTGCCATTAATTAGATGGGTTTTCGTGTTTGTTGATGATCTACCGGTGCATGGTGAGTGTACGATGAGACTCGATGTTTGAAATGGGGGAGAGAACTATAGAAGACGGTAAATAACCTTTTTTTTTATGAGTAACTTAATAACAATTTTCTAGCTCTCGACTCGGAATGTTTGAGTCGCTTTTCTTTTATTATTATAATTAAATATCTTCTTGAATAGCAGAACGGTAAACAGAAGGTTCTTTGCGCAACATTCTTTATTCTATTCGTTCTTTCCTTCTCGTAATTTTGCATATCAAGTAATCAGCTTTCAAGACGATGTGCACCATATGGACAACATTCGATTAAAAGATTCTTGAATTCTTTAACGAAGCAGATGTTAATTATTTCTACGGACGCTTAAAGTGTGATAACGTGAATTATTTTGATGGACTCCGGGAGGGTTCTGAACTATTTAAGACAGTTCTTCAACTGTAAACAATTTTGAGTTTTTAGTTTTCGTATAATTATTTTTAACCGAATTTTAATGGATTAAGAAAAAAAAACGCTTAATTTGGTGCGCTGTTATAGCTCTTTCTCTCTCTTCTTCTCTTTTGCCGATGATCATCCAGCGAATCCGTGAATGAAACAGTTGAAGAAAAAAATAAAAAGAATCAATTTAATTAAATTAATTTCGAGAAGTGTTGAAATTGAAAACATTAAACAAACGACTGAGGGTCGATGACTCTTTCGGCGAAGAGAATGTTGTTGTATTTAAATTCTGCTTTTTTATTGTATATTATAAATCAGTGATTTGACTTTTATTGTACATGACCCCTCGAATCTCGATGCACTGGAGTGAGCGCACCTGAGCGCATAAAACAAATTGAACAAATAAAGTTTTTTTTTATACGAACAGGTAAAATTCCATAGACATCAGAACTAACAAGATTTTAAAATTTGAGATCAGAAACGATTCCAATATCAAAATAAGGTTCCATAAGTAGACATCAAGTCTGTAAAATTTGAAATCTATGATCAATCATTGTTATATCCAGAGCTGTTGCAAACTTTTCGAGTTAAAATTTCATTTTACGCGCGACACCAAAATCAACAAAGCGCACAGAAAGAATGTAGAAATGGCAATAAAATCGAGCAGAGAGAGACACAGAAAACATCATTCAACATCAGTTAAAATGATGTGTCCAAAGTGCGTTTGTATGGCTGTGTAAAAAGTACAGAACGAATTTTAAAAGCATTCAGCAATGGCTTCGAAATATTGATGGCGAAAAAAAAAGAAGAAGAATTTATGCAAGAACAGCGACAAGAATCAGAGAAAAGAAGGCTACAAGAACTGGAATTGAGTACTGGTAGAGTGAGTTAATGCGAGATGAGAACGGATGTTGTGATAGTTTAACAGTCATTAAATAATTATAGTTCACAGATCTTACAGCAGCCAAAACCTGAAAATGAATAGCTCAGAGCCCATCATCATCATCAGCGAACGGTCGTAGCGCAATTTTCACAAAATGCATGAAAACTATTAATTAAACATCATCAATGCGCAATTTGAAGACGTTCGACGTGCTTAATAAATGGCCTGAAAAACAAAATGAAAACGGTGCAACGTTTGTGAGGCGCGAGAATGAATTGTTATTTACCAATTCGATACGCGGAGCTCCCCAGAAATATCCACTTCGATAATTGACAATGGAAGTTGGCGGCTACTCAAAAAAAATTCCGCAATTGAAATGTAAAAAAAAAAAATTGTGACTTGAATTAAAAAAAAAAAATCTTTAAAACAAAAGCATGAAACATTCACTCGCAGACTAAAATCCCATTAAAAAAAAAATGGACAGAGAATTATTATTTTGTACGGCAAATCGCATATGTGTGGAATCAGGTAACCTAATTCCATCATCAATGTGACCGTTCCATACTGAAGTGAGGCTATTGTGAAGCTCCGTTTTTAATCTGGATGCCGATTATCGACGCCTACATTCCATGCAGTGAATTAATTACATGAGAAGTAAATAAATTTTATTAACACCAGCGTGTAAAACTGATAGCGACCGGAAAAAAGCTTCAACCGTCGAACCTTCAAATCAATCTGTGGCAATTTTGTGGTTGACCACAAGAAAAAAAAAATACTTTACTAATAAGGTCAGGAACTTTCGATTCAATCAACATTCTTCACGTAAAAGTGAAAATTTTATTTCTCGTTCTCTGTCTCTCTCTCTCTCACACACTCGTCATCCATCGCCATCGGTGCGGCAAAAATTGATTGTCGCGATATTTAATAAGGACACGAAGATCGATCTCTTAAATGATGCTGCTGTTGTTGTTGTGTCCACTGATCATCAAAACCAAATCGATTGTTTGTTTTAAAATCACATCAAACATGTCGCGATATTTTTTCTTTACAATCGCTAGCAGGTGAAACAACAAAAACAACGCAAAACAGAGACACGAAAAATGAAACTTTCATCCGAAATAAAAGTCTTTTACACCTTCCTTCTTTCACTTTGTGATAACTTCTCATATATTTTTTGCTGCTGATGGACTGCAAAAGAAATCACTCTCTCACTTTGAGCGCAAAGACCTGATTCACTACACTCGGATGATGGACGCAAATATTCGTCGTCGAATGGTGTTGTTTTTTTTTTTAAACTTGAATTTCCGCTAATTAGTGACGTCACACTGATGATTGGTGAATCACTTTTAAAATCTCTTTCGATAATTTCTTTCGTCTCATGTGAAATTCAAATTGTGTGAGATGATGGACAATGGTACGATTTGGTGTCGTTTGAAGTAAGTCGATCGCCTGAGTGTGAAATTTGATTTGTGATCGTCGCGACGATGGTGGCAGCGGTGGGAGAAAGAGCAAAAAAAAAATTTAAAAAGGAAAAAAAGCGTTGCACAATTTGTTGTTAAGGGAATTTTACTGAAACATTTGTTTGCCGTTTGGACGACAGCAGCAGCATACCGAAAGCAACAAGGCATAAAAATTGCAATAATTTATGGTTTATTGATGGAGATTTACTGTCTTTGTTGCTTGCAAACAAATCGACAACAATAAATGTGAAGGAGCAGGAAATCTTTAAATATAAGAATGTCGCAAAATGCGCTTATGGCAAATAGACCTTTCTCCAATACACACACACACACACATAAACCATAAGCGGCATAAATCTTATTTCTTGACTGAATTAATAAATTTAAATGTCTTTCAGCATTTTTTTTTCTTGCTGCTTACCATTGACGGCAGGCATGCTGGCTTTCAGCTGCATAGAAATGTTGTGCAACGGGTACACGTTTAAAATCCAATTAAAGACACAAGTCAACGACGTCGATTGATATCAAAAAGGTGTTAAAACACTTAAGGAGAAGAAAGAAAAAAAAAAGTTTTCCTCAAAATGTCCATTCAAGTTCAATTCAATAATGAAATCAAAAGTGGAATGTTTTGCTAATTATTCAACAACCACTCAATCTGCCGTCATCGATAGCGCGAGACGGCTGCGAGTGCATTTGCAAAATCAACATTTATTTCATTCACAAAATAGCTAATAAAAGTTGACTTCGACTTGATCTGGTGGTTGCTGCGGAGTGAATTGCTTGTTTTCACTTTATTAGTTCATACATTGGATTAAATGTTATAAAATTGCTGCCTGCGCAGGCATTGAAATTAAGAAAAGCGCACATCCAGTGCAAAAACCTGTTTTAATTTATACAGATAGCCATAGACTCTGTGCTGCTGCTGTTGCTCAAACTGCAATGGAGAGATGCTGGTAAAAAAAAGAATTAAAAATTGCCGACCAGACTAAACAAAAAAAAAAATTGTTTCTTTTTTTCTGCATAAATGGCAATCGCAACATGATCAGCATTTTATGAGCATACATCATCGCATCTCATGCTTTCATCATCGCATCGCACAAGACTTGCGATGTTTAAATGTTTTGTACATTGAATTCCATCCCTACATTGAATAAGACTTGGCGAACTATTCGATTTCTAATTTATCAATTCCTTTCATAACTTATGAGTATATTGCTCGAATAGATCAATGACATTTAAGGTGGACCGTACCTCAAGCACCGTAATTAATTTTCTGTGTTGTCGTAATCCATATGATGAATCTGCGCGGAGTTTACTTTTTTGTTTGTTCCTTTTGCCTTTATTTGTTTGTTTCTTTTTTTTTTGTGCTGATCCCAGCTAAAAAAAGTATTTTTTTCGTCTGCTCCTCTCACACTTTTGCCATTTCTTTTTTCCTTTACTTTTCTTGTGAATCACTTTTTTTTCTGTGCCTTTAACTCGACTCCAGCATGAACTTTCAGGTCACTTTGATATTATTAAATTTCTATATTTCTTGTTACCGTCATTCAACAAGAAATAAACTTTTTTTCTATTGCTATTTAACACTCTTCTCAGATCGCCGACACTTCCTTATGCAAATTGAATTTGTGTAATAATTTTTTACTTCATCAAATGATCTCAAGCACGCTGCATGTTAAGAGAAAAAATCGCAAAATTAATTAAACTAAACATACACACACACGGGATGAAACAACAATGAAGCCGACCATCGAATTACAAAATGCGACTTAACACGGTGAGAGTTTTATTGAAACTGATGAACAGAAAAAAAAAATTGTTAAAATGCTGAAAGGAAAAAAATGCAAAAACGAAGAGAAAAAAAAATGAGAGAAACTTAAAGTAATTTTGGGTAAACTTGCAAGTTTTATACATAAATTCTCAATTTGTTTTTATACAATTCATGTCTAAAAATGCTCAGGCTTTAAAATATGTTGTTTAAAACATTAGTTACATACCTACTGACTTCAAACTAAGAAGAAAGAAACTATCGCGAGACAGAGAGAGAGAATTGAGAAATCGCGAGTAGCGAGTTGAAAATAACAAAATATTCGCGCTGGGTTGAGAAGGAAATTCCAAGAAACACTAAAGTCGTCTAAAAGCAAAGAAAAAAAAAAGGTTTTAAGCTGAAAAAGCACCAATTCGTAAATCAAACAATTCGATGAGCTTCGAGCCTCGGGATGACATGACGCTCGGCCACCGAATGGCTTTTATTTTTCGACCTTGAGTCGCTTTGTTTCATTCAACAAAGTATTAAAAAAAAAAACAGAAATTTTCCAGTCGCATTCGAATATTTGCATTATGAAACACACATAACGATCACAAAAGAAGTCCATTAATAGTTATTTACAAAACTGACCAATTGCACAATATGCGAATGGAATTGAGAACATTTTCAAAAAATTTGTTCACATCGCTCGTTTAATTAATCGTCGTTCTGAATTAATTTTATTTAGGGGACTAATTTTGTCGGTTTCGCATCGGGGGGAAAAAAAACGGAAATTTTCGTCTCTCATCATTCATATTTCACACAGAAAATTTAATTAATTTATGCAAAAATGACACCATCACAGGTCTCGCTCATAAATCGCACACGGTGGAACTGGAAAAAAAATGAATGAAATTGTCGCAATGGAAATGAAATCAACAAGTGTAAAATTCTCGAGCGGAAATGCGTTTTATGTAACAACGAAATTATTTTTCTAAGCCCATGATTCATTTGTGTAATTATTTTTCACCTCTCGACATTGATTCTGTCGACTCATTTGATGGACTTGGATGGGCAATTTTCAATTTTTTGTTTTAGTAACGCAACCCCAACGCTTGAATTAAATATTGATTTAATAAACCAATGAAACCTTTTGAGTGATTTTTATGTTTCACTGATTTGCTTTGCACGTTTGGGAAATGATTCATCGTGTTGTAAAATGAAATTGAGAAATTTTGGGTAGAATTTAATTATTTTTTGTGCTTTTATTTGATAATTTTTTTAAAGACTTCTCACTAAATACAATTAATCACTGTTATGTTCATACAACAAACAGTTCAAAATTCACTTAATGTATGGGAAGTTTCAGAGAACACACGAATAAGAAACTCACAATCTTGACAAGCTTCATAGGTGGAAGGAATAATAACATAATTTCCAGGCGACAATTTGAAACGGTTGCTAACTTCACGCATATTTAAGAATGTCGTTCGGCCTACAGAAAGGTGAGTTTCAAAGAAATCCCTCGTTAATGGTTTTTGAGTTAATTCCTCATCGTGCAAATGATATATTGTGAAGCCAATACTGAGATAACCGTCGCCAATTTGTCGACGATGCTTTTGCATTAAAGCAACTATCAACGTACATTTGTCATCATTATCATCTTCATCTGGATCCATTAAGCTAACAATATATTGTGGATTAAGACTGAAGGTCTCAATGTAATTTCGACAACCGCCAGCACTTATTCCAGTCACCCATTTACCTTCAATCAGGTTCATATTCCACGTTAATTTTCCACTCCACTCATCATCAGAATTCAACGATTCTGGCGACAAATTGCAAATCTCAATTCTATCAAAATACTTGAGGAAGTCTTTAAAAGTCATCCAAAACTCGCCATCGTTATCAAACACAAGACCAAGCTCTTCTTTGTCCTCATCAGGAATGAATTGCCATTCTTGCGATTTATCGCTAAATGCTCCCGACCATTCTGCTTCATTGCCCCAAGGATTTCTTAATCGAAGCATTGGAATTTTTCCACTTACTTTTGGCGTTACAATATCAACCATTTGAGCTTTTGTTATTGAATAAGCATGTCCGCGAATTAATCCTTGAGGAGTTTCAGCTTCACTTGTATGAGGATCTGGCTCAATGGAACATCCCATCAATGAATTTCTCTCAAATCCCTTCAATATTAAATTGAACAAATTTGATGGAGCGTTCTTGAGCTCATACATCTCAGTGACACCACCTGTAAAATCTTCAAGAGCCTCACATGTTGAACCGCCTTTTAACGCCTCATAACTTCCATTTAATTTTGCGTAAGCTTTCTCAAGCAGTGCTGACCAGAATTCATTGCGCTCCGTTGAATGCATGTACATTAATTCACCACGAAATGTGGGCAAACGATCATCAATCACAACTTCAATCCAAGAACCGAATTGCCAGAATCTTAAATAAAATTAGTTAAGTGTTGAGGGAAACTGGTCGATTTCCTGCTTACCGGAAATGAAAAATTCCCGCATAATTTTCCTCGAAACTGTTGTCATCGAGTACAACACGAAAAAATAATTTTGGGTTTTTCGTTAAATTGGAAATAGCCGCCAGTAGCCAACAATCGCCAAGTTCACCTTGAACAACATCAAATCGCGAATAGCCTTCGACGAAAAATTCAGGACTTTCCCAAATTTCATGAGGACGAAGCCATTCAAAATGTCTACCTGGACTGGTTCGCAATGATAAACTTCTGTCCGCAGCTGGAAATTCATGATCTTCAAATAATGTTCCAGCATCGAGACAGCTTTTACGCAATTTATAAAAATCAGTTGAATGCTTTTCCAGCACTCTCGCAAATGGTTTTGGGGCAAAATTATCATTCGATTCAATCTAAAATTGTAAGAAATTTTTTTCATTAAAAACTAGAAGATTCTAATTGATATCGGTCTCGCTTGGCTTATGTTAATTATAACTTATAACCGATTTTTTACAGGCTTAATATCCACCGTGGCATTCATATGGTCAGTGTAGATTGCAGATGCTTCCTCATGATGCTCCCTTAAAGAAAGCAGAAACTATAAGAATTTTTTCAAGCACTTAATTCAAATTTCACCTACACTTCAGGACAGCAACAGATTTTGTGAAACATTTGTTGAAATTAAATTCTAAGACGTTTTGATGAAATCGACCCAACTGATTCGCGAAAAAAATCTAAACTAATCACTTGACGAATTTCCAAGCGCACAAATAATTTTGAATGAAACATTCTCTGAGAAATAATAATTAACACCTTCAAAAAATCAACAAATATAAGAAAGATAAAAAAAAATCAGTGACGTAGAATTTATGACGAAGATTTTTTTTTCGTATTTGATTCAACATTTTTCACAGTGTGCAAATATAAATCATTTAAGTATTATTTAATTAATTAAGTATCTGAGAAATTTCTTCATTCCAATTATGGCTGTTAAGATTTGAAAAAAAGATTTATTAAATTTCTTAGACTTCAAAAACTTAACAGCAATAAATTAATTTAAAATCATATCAAATTTGTCATCGAGATAATTTTAAAATGTGTTTATATTAGTTCCAAATGTTATACTTAGCGTTATCAATAAAATATTAAATATTTATCACGCGTGTGCTTTTAAAATTGTTTGCAATGCATTATCAGCCATAAAACTTCTTTTTTTTATTTTTTTCAAAAACATAAAGTTTTTTGTTCATTTTGAGAGAAGGGTCAGCGACGATAAGTCCTTGAATCATAACCTTGAAGCTATCTCATCGCATGTGTTTATAGACAAAAAAAGAGCATTTTATTCGCTCCCAAAATTTGATCAGCAGTTGGTTTTCTGACTTCGTTTGTAAAACATTTCCAAATTGAGCCTCAGTCTCGCATAAATGTCTCGAAACGGAGCTCTAATTTTTCAGAAACTTCCCGATAAAATTATCTACAAGATCCTAACTTACATTGACGATCGATGGAATTTGTCGGCGACATGTAAAGAATTTTATCGCCTTGTTTGTGTCGCACAGAAATGTCGTAAGAAATTGAATTTAACGACAGCTGAGGTCAATGTGAGTTAATCACTTAATATTTTAATCACTTTCTTTTATCAATTTCATTAAGTTGGATTTTATTTTAGTTGGAGCATGATGATGTTTACAATTCAATTTTAAATACAAAACGTTTATTTCAAGAAATCTCAATTGAATTCCGACAAAAGGAATCGGAGAGACTTTTCGACATTCTTGAGAGACATGGAGTAAATATTGAATGCTTAACAATAGCTGGAGGTATCGTAACAACAGAAAAACTTGTTGCTCTACTTAATCTCATGCCAAACTTAGAAAGTATACAAATTGGAACCGGATTTGGGTTGTTTGGTTTGATTGATAGTGAGGATGATGAAGATTTTGAAGATTGCTTTCATGGTGAATTGCAATTAAATCTACGGAAGCTTAAAAAGCTTTCATTGTATTGCATCGATTCTGAAATTATAAGTTTCTTTAACAAATTAAAGGAAGGATGCTTAGAGGAATTTGAACTCGTTCCACATGATCGTCATACCACAATTGAGCCGGAAGCTCTATGGAGTCTCAAAGAGTTTGCCTCAAATCAATGTAACATCAAAAACCTCACTATTGACCACATGAACAAGAAAGAAGTTCTGGAACTTTTTATGAGAATGCAATTAACACATCTCACAGTAACGTCAAACAAATCGAATATTCCTTTATCGAAATTCTTTAGTAAGCAATCGAATCTCATTTATTTGGATATTTTGGAGCTAAATCATTGGATGAACGATGGACAACTCGCTGAGATTTTCAAAATGCGAAAGCTCGAAACTTTAAAACTTGCTTTAGATTTCGTTTCGCTTAATATTCTCAGGACCTTTGATCCTCTAAAGGACATAAAGCAATTTAAATATGTGACAATGCAAGGTGACATACGTTTGAAAGTTCTCAATCTTATGGCAGAAACAAAATTTGAGAAACTTGAGAAATTGACGCTTCGTGCTTGGAATACTTTTCCAGCTCAAAAGATGTCGAAACTTTTGAAAAATTGCCCTTCATTGAAGAAACTTAAAATTTCAGGACTTGAATGCCGTAGCCATATCAAATGTGTTTTTGACAATTGTTCGAACCTTAATTGGCTTTTCTTCGAAGGCTATTCATACAGACGCGGATCACAAATTGAAGACCTTATCACCACACGTCTCGAACATGTGCAAAAATTCATTCTTGATGATCGCTCATTTCACAATGAAGAAATTATTTCGATTGCTGAGGCTTTACCTAATTTAATTCAATTCGATATTCATGCTCCATCATCGTTCAGTGCTGAATTTCTTCAAGGATTGCTTAAAAGGCTGCCAAAACTTGAGAACTTAGCAATCAGACCAGAATATTGCAGAGCAAGTTATTATGGTGCCGTGATCAAACCTATAAAAGAATTTGGCAAGAATTTGAAATACTTTCGCTTGTTAACTCCGCCAGTCGATCAAGCTTATGGTCACGATCTTGTTCTCAGAACCGACGATCATTATCTGAAATCGGAATTTTGGACCAAATTTGATATCTTTAAGAAATACACATCGAAATATAGCGACAACATTGAAGTTGCTCTCATAATGCGAAGATATTCTCAATTTGCTATTCGTCCTTATTGCTATAATATTGTCAAGGACTAAATCGAAATATAAAAGGTATATTAAAATTTCTTTATTTTCCGGCTTGATGGTTCTTTGGGACAAATATTTATTTCCTCTTTTTATATTTTTATAATACGAAATTTTCTTTTTTGTCAATCAAATCAAATCATAAGCAAATCTTTATGAATATCTTGCAATTGTTTTTAATAAGTCTTTTATCATTTATTTTTAAATGTCCACTACAAAATTTAAATTATACAAAAAGCTTCTTAAACCAATCAGTAAAATTAACAAATTTCATTTCCGGCTCCATTACATTGCAATCAGCTTCATACATTTTATTTAATTTTGCAATATCTTTTTCTGTTAATGCTCTACGTTGACCAAGATGATCAACAGTTTTGTCAAGCGACTCAATTGTATCGTTGCCATTCTTTGAAAATGCCTGGAGATGCAAAATTTAAAAAAGTTAATAGGAAAATTCTGGAAAATTCTTTATGATGACATCATTTCTGTACCTTTCCACTGTAATGCATTATTGAGTTGTAATCATATTCAATGCCATAATTTGTGATTTTATCGCTATCAAACTTATTAAAATTTCCTTCGTGACCATCAACAATATTTTCCCAATTAATTTTCACGAACTTATCGCGATCGGCAGCAGATTGTTGATGAAAGAATCCAGCAGAGTGAAGCATTTCGTGCATTATTGTCCCTTTACGAAGACATTTCTTACTATTTATATTCAATTGTTGTCCACCTTGTCCTTTCATTCCTACTGGCGACCAGCAGCCACGAGCTTTACCTGTTATTATAACCCAATGATCGTCAGTTTTCATGAACGGTCTGAACCGAACACAAGTTTTCTCATTGAACTCTTTAATACTTTCAAGAATAATTTCAATTTGTTCATCTTCAAAATGTTTTTCTTCGATATAAAATGGAATCGTTGCATTTGCCCAGCGAAAATCTTCATTCAAAAGTCCATTTCTACTGTCAGTTTTGTAAGTCATTATATCACCTTCAAAGAATCCTGATTCTTCCCACTCAAATCCTTCATTTTTGCTAGTAAAACTTCTTGATCTACTTCCGCTTCCTATGTAAGCATCAGGATTCAAACCAAATTTTGCCGGTGTCGGCGGGTGAATTTGAAGATTCGAAATAATTCCACAAAAAATTCCATTGAACAATAAATAAAATATAGAACACTCGCGACGATAGAACATTGCTAAACAATTCTGATTAATGTTGTAAATTTTGCAAGCATTTTTATAGGTAACAAGCAATTTAAAGAAATATAAAAAAAAGAATCAAAATTAACGAAATGTGGGTGATTGAATGACATCAAAAATAAATTTGCTTCCTTACATTTTATCAGTCGAGCATTTCAAGTAGAAAAAAAAAAATTAATTCATTTAATTCAATTAAAAAGTCTCGAACATATAGCAAGCAACTTAATCACCATTCGTTCACCAGCTGGGTTTTTGACTCAATAAATTGAAATGTTTGCCAATGTGTTTTTCATGTTGCGCGTGGGCGCTAATGGGAAGAATTATCAGTGATGTACACATAAATTTTACAACATCTTGCATTTAATTATTAAATTTATTTTTCATTTCATATCAAAAATTATTTCACATTTCAAAAGTTTTGCGTGAATCGTTCGAAATCGAAAAAAGTTTATTTTTGTAACAATTCGACGAAGCAAAACTAAATCAAATAATTATTATTTTTCAGCATTTAATTTAATCACCTGTGGCTATTGCAGTGATGGACTCGCATCAGGGTCTGTTTCGTGACCTTTATTATCAGCAAAATGGCTTCAACAATCGCAAAAAACTACAAAAATCTGCAAAAAGTGAGAAAAACAAAAAAAAAAGTTTGTTGTTGTTGAGAATTTCTTCATTTTTCATCGTAATTTATTTCTTTTGCTTTTCGAACATGTTTAAGATTCGCTCTTATTGGCTCAACGATTAAGATTAGAAAAGGAGCTGAATGTCCATAAAGGCTGTGTTAATTCTATTTGCTGGAACCAAAGAGGCGACAGAATTCTGAGTGGATCAGATGACCAGAAATTGATTCTGACAGATCCATTCAATTCTAAGGTCCACGTTAAATACACAACCGTTCATCGAAGTAATATTTTTAGCGCAAAGTTCCTTCCTGGTGATGACAGTCCACGCATTGTAAGCTGTTCGGGCTCAGGCAGTGTCCTCTATACAGATTTGAATGAGGTTCAATTAGTGCGTGAAAATGAAGTTTCTCAAACATTGGTCGGCGGCAGCTATCGAGCACCAAACGAACAGGCAAATTACTTTAATTGCCATTCAGGAACGGCTTATGAAGTCATCACTATCCCATCAGAAACAAATTCCTTTTTGAGTTGTGGCGAAGATGGTACTGTAAGATTCTTTGACCTTCGTTTGGTTTCAAGGTGTCATCGTCAGTACTGTCGTGAAAATGTTTTGATCCTTTCACCGGCGGCTGTTACAGCAATGTCATATGGGCCAGTTTCACATAATTATCTTGCTGTCGGATGTTCTGATTCTATCATCAGAATCTTTGATCGTCGCTATCTCAAACTAGTTGAATTTCCATCAGTGGAACCTTCAAATTCTCCTCCTGCTGCATTGTCGTCATTTAGTCGTGAGATGCAAACAGTTCCTGTAAAAATGTTCAAAATGCCATCAGATGAACGGCGAACTTATCGTATTACATCTGTGGTCTACAGTTCCAATGAACTTGAACTTCTAGTCAGCTTCAGCTCTGAATATCTTTATCTATTTGACATGAGCAAAGACGGAGTTAATCGTGAGCTCATAATGCCATCACGCATCAGAAGACGTCGCCGCGGATCACCAAAAGTTCTTAGAAAGTTGAGATTGCGAGGTGATTGGTCCGATACAGGACCTCAAGCGCGTCCTGCTAGCGAAGTAACGGCCCAATCAAGACCACAATTAAACTCGGGCCTAATGAACCGCATGACGGGTCTACTTTCAAGAATGCTTAGTGAACCAAGATCGAGGCGGGTCGCTGCTGCAGTTTCAGCTGGCGGTGCTGCCAATAGCGCTGAAAATATTGACGACAATGATCGCGTGGCTGAAGGAATTTCGATATTATTTCGTGGCGATGAACTTGGCACGATGCCACTACAACCACATGATGCAGGTGGAAGTAGTTCATCTGCCAATAATAACGGAAATTCGTCATCGAGCAGACGAGAACGTCAAACGATGCCAACTGATGGATCGGGCAGTTCCAGTAGTAGCAGTGAAGAAGATTCATCAGCATCATCTGTCAAGTATGATTATGTTAAGCAAAAATTTGTCGGTCATCGTAATGCTCGAACCATGATAAAGGAGGCAAACTTTTATGGCGATGACTTTGTGAGTTAAAATCGAACAACAATCGATTTGTGTTAGTTTAATGCAAAACCAAAAAAAAATATTCTAACTACTTAGATTCTCAGCGGCTCAGATTGTGGACATGTATTTGTATGGAATCGTCATACGGGAGAGCTGGTGAATTTGCTACAAGCTGATTCTCATGTTGTCAATTGCGTGCAGCCACATCCAACGCTTCCACTTCTTGCGACCTCAGGAATTGATTATAATGTTAAAATTTGGACGCCATCAGAAGAAGAAAGTACATTTGATGAGAAGCAGGCTAGTGATGTAGGTTTTGGTGCAATTTGGATTTGATTCCCTACTTCCTATAGCTCCCTTATTTATGCTAAGAAATAAATTTCATTCCAAATCCCAACTTCTAATTGTAGATTATGCAAAGAAACAAGTTGATGTTAGAGGAAACGCGCGACACTGTAACTGTTCCAGCATCATTTATGATTCGCATGTTAGCGTGCTTGCATACATATAATAGAAATGTGACAAATGGTTATGATGATGAGGGAAGTAGCTCGTAAGATAACGAAAGATATGGCAATCATTGATTGTGATGAATCGTGAAATTATTTTTATTCAAATTATTTGAAGAAAAGCTTTCGATGTTTTGGACTTTTAATGCAAGCAATGAAATTATAAAAAAAGAGAAGCTTGCTTGCCTAAGGCAATTAAAATGAAATATTAATTCCACTGAACCTTATCAGTGAATTGTGCATTACATTTAAGATGTTGCAATTGAATAAAATTGAAAAAAATATTTATTTATTTTCATTTTCAACTTTTTTTTTCCAGATATTTAATGCTTATATTGCAGGATATAACGTGTTGATATGAATTGTAAATGTCCTTCCCATAGTTATGATTTAGATTGAAATCCCTGGAAATTTACTTCCAATTGATTGTTTCTCAGTTAAATATTTGAAGATCTGCTTCCAAAGTGTACAAGTTTTCGAAAACAAGGTCATGTTGCCAATTATATACATTCCGATCCTTCCACGTGTTAGAAGATCAGCAATTCTACTCTCGTTTCTCAAAAAGCCAATGTCATTTTGGCTGTTGCTCCTTACCAACGATATTAAAACGATATTCGACTCTTGTCCCTGATAAGCATCCAACACAGCAACTTTGACAAAAGGACTCTTCAAACCACTTTTAATTAGTTCAGCTTGCGCAACGTATGGAGTAAGAATTGTTATATCTTTGTTACCAGACTTGACAAGGAAATTAGATAATTTCACAACCAATTCTGCTTCAAATTCATTTATTTTTGAGGTTTTATCATGATCGGTCTTCTCTGGGTTTTTATGATTGAGACAGAATAAATTTGTTTCCATTCCTATGACGGCTGGGTAACTCTCATCGTTGTCACTATCCTTAATTTCCTGGTATATTGTCTGTTTTACAAGATCACTTATAATGGGTCTCATTCGCATTTGAGTTTCCAGCTTACTATAATTTATGCCACCAACGATTAAACGTTCAAAAAGCGACAAAACACTTTGTTCAAGCTGCTGCGGCTGCAATTCATCTCCAAGCATTATGAGCTGCTTTGTATTTTTAGTTAGTGATGCAATAACATAACATTCATGCGCACAAGATGCTTCATCTATTATAACAATTTCCGGCTTTAGCATTTTTAACACTGAACCAGCTATCGCAGCATAAGTCGTTGTCATGCCAATAACTCTCTTTGATCGAACGGTACAAAAAGAATTCAAGTGATTTACTTCTTCATACATTCGATGATACCTTTCAAATTTCTGCCGAATTTCTTCGGAATTTCCGCGCATTTTTGACAAAATTGAAATTTCATCAAAAAAATCATTTTTAAGTTTTTCAAGATACATTTTGGATTCGTGGTGTGTCGATGGTTTAAATACGTGAGTTTGAAGTTCAGGGCTCTTACATCTGCCGCCAAAGCGCACAATGCTTTTTGTTAATTTTGAAGCACCGATAAGAAATCTGTCAAGGGAACTGTTTGTTTGCGTCAATACAAGAACTGTATCATCGGTATTTTGCAAGATAATCTTGAGAATTTCCAATCCAACATAAGTTTTTCCATTTCCTGGTGGTCCTTCAATAATAGTCATTGCGTTATTGAGAGCTCTATGCATTGCCGTTAATTGAAGTTGGTCAAGTTTCAAATCATCCCACGATGGCCAGTTAATAAGTTCATTAATCTTGAATTTAAAGTTTTTGTACATGAAAGGCTTTGATCTTTCGATCGTGTTTGGCTCCTTGAGGTGAACAATCTGATCTTTCATTGGAAAATTATGTTCATTCAAATTTTTCATCAGATTAAAGACGCGACGATACGGTTCAAAACAGTCTTTCGACGAATCAAACATTATAAACTTCTTGTCGCGAATTATTTCGATGTTTTCCTTATTTATGATCTTTAGGCAAATTGTTCTTTGGTCTTGGTCCCGTGTATTGCTATTGATGACAATAGCCGTGACAAGATCATTCAATTCAATGGATGAAGTGAAGAAAAGTAAATATCCATTGAAGAATTGTTGGCTCCAATCAATTAATTTCGATTGTTCTGCAGTCAAGCGGGCGACAGTAACACCGCAATTAATTTTCATCATTACTTTGTTGATTTCTTCAATCTTCACATTCGGGTAGAAATTTGCCGTTGAAAGTTTCGTGATCGGTTTCTTAGAAATAGAAATTTTCTGCAGTTGATTTATTCCAACTCGTAAGTGAGAAAAGAAATTCTCCTTCAAGATTGACAATTGAACCTTTAAATAATGCGCAACGTTGTCATACTCGTTCTCATTGTCGTATTTGTCCACTTTCTTGTTCTGCAATTTTAAATCATCAAGCGTCGGATATATCTGCGATAAACAGTAAAAAGCAAAGAAAATTAATTGTACATTTTCTCAATTTGTATCGAGAAATTAAGATCCTTATCCTTAATAAGATTCCTTAATCTGATAAAATTATAGAATTTCTTACATCATAAGTTTGATGACTGTATTTATTTAAGTCGAAATATTTCTTAAGGTCCTTCAATTCTTTTACGTGACTCCATTCGTTCTCGACATTGATTTCACAAATATCGAGTATTTCAGCAAACACCGATTCCATATAAGAATCGAAAAGATCACTCGCCATCATATGGAACATTATTGACTCAATGTTTTCAAAGAAATTAGTCATGTTGACTGAGGATAAGAATTTTTTGTTCGAGTGCTTTGTCTCGAAGAAATCGTTGAGAAAATGAATGATCTGTGTCCAAAAGCTTTGAATTTTGGAAAGTTCCTCTAGAAGCATCTTATTATGTTCGTAAAATGGAATTTCCATTAACATGATGTCCAAATTAATCAGTTCAACAAGAGTTTCCGCATCAAGCTGATCTGCCTGATGTGTCGCGATAAACTTTTTAAACTGACCAAACGTTTCATGAAACAATGCGGAGCTCTTGATATGACCTTTGATTCTTAACAAAGCTTTATGCGAGTAAAACTGTGAATCTGTTGAGCGATCGCTTGGCACTTGCTGAGCTACCTGCTCACTGGTCTCATTCACTATTTCAATCGGCTCAGCTTTTGTGAGTACTTTCCTATTCCATTCGTCATCATCAATTTCATCCCAACTTTTTTCTTCCATTCTCTTTGTTCACTAAAAATTCTTCCGGATTTAATTTTTGGTCTTGTCGTAATGAATTCTAAAATTAAATAAGGTAATAGGTACGCAATTGCGATCCGCCGGCATAAAAAAACCCAGCCTCAACCATATAACCAAGGTTGTTTATTTATAGTCTAAATATACTGCCTTGCATATAACCCAAAACCGAACCCATGTTTTATAGCTCTGTTTTGTTTACATATTTTTCAGTGTTGCTCAACTTTCAATTTTCAGTGGTGCTTAGCATACATCCTCGTAAGCATTGATGGAGAAACACTGAGTTAGAGTGAGACGGCAATAGTTTGCCCATTTTCTTGAGCGGAATCATTCAAAAGTTTCAGACTCGCTTTCAGACTACATTGTTCATTCAAAACGCATCAAGTTCTACAAGATTTATCAAGAAATACTTGTAATACCTAATATCAGTGAAGAAATTGAAGCTTAATTGCAAAATCTTCGAAATCAATAGTTTGAATATAAATTGGGCAACGTCGGTATTCAATTACTATCAATTTAAATCCGATTATTAAACTTATCATATAAGTAAGTGATAACTTTTATGAATTATTTTCTTATCAATACCAATCGATACAGTTATCAGTAGCATTTTGTCAAAACAGCACGCGCCGGCGAGTTGATTGACAAACATTTAAAATTTGTTTTGCAAAGGTCGTATTGCGCTACTTAGTTAGTGGTTCAATGAACTTTCTACGTTTTTTTTTAACAATCATCGCAGCGCCGTCATCATTTTTGTTTTCTTTTTTTTTTTTTTTTAATTCTGGTTTTCATCGTCTGGAACACTAAAAATATTGTGTGCAAGTTAATATATTGTGATAACAATTTTTCTTTGTTCTCTCATTTTCCATTTCGTTTCAGTTTAATTTCAGCCATCGGAGAACAACAACATGCGTCTCGTTATTCTTAACAGCTCAAAAGACGTCGGCGAATGGTCGGCAAAATATGTTATGAAAAGGATTAATGATTTCAAGGCTGGTCCGGATCGGTTCTTTGTCCTTGGACTTCCAACCGGCTCAACGCCATTGGCGATGTACAAGAAACTCATCGAGTATCATAAAGCTGGACGTGTTTCATTTAAATATGTGAAAACCTTCAACATGGATGAATATGTTGGTAAGTCAATTTGTCAACACTGATTTGAAGTTAGAAAGATATAAATAATTTTCAATTTTTCAGGCTTGCCGCGTGATCATCCTGAGAGTTATCATTTTTATATGTGGAATGAATTCTTCAAGCACATCGATATTGTTCCTGAAAATGTTCATATTTTAGATGGAAACGCTGATGATCTTGTTGCTGAATGTAATTGCTTCGAGGCGAAGATTAAGGAATCGGGTGGCGTTGAATTGTTTGTTGGTGGTATTGGTCCCGATGGACATATTGCATTCAATGAGCCCGGATCATCATTAACATCACGTACGCGCGTCAAGACTTTGGCTCAAGATACACTTGAAGCGAATGCAAGATTCTTTAATAATGACTTTACAAAAGTCCCAAAACAAGCTCTTACGGTCGGCGTCGGAACTGTAATGGACGCAAAGGAAGTTATGATTCTTATCACTGGAGCTCATAAGAGTTTTGCCCTTTATAAAGCTATCGAAGAGGGAGTCAATCACATGTGGACTGTTAGTGCATTCCAACTTCATCCAGCAACTTTATTTCTTTGCGATGAAGACGCTACACTGGAACTACGTGTGAAGACTGTAAAATATTTCAAGGTGAGTTTGGAATTGCTAATCACATTTCTAATCAGTAAATATAGTTCTTTCTATAAAAATAACAACTTTCACATGACTCAAGTTGCATAACAAATTTCGCTTTCTGGTGTTGGCACATGCATTTATTAAAATGAAACGTTCATTCATTTTTTATGTTTCTTTTTTTTTTTTTTTTCACGAAAAAAAATTTCCATAATCTTTCAAATGATTGGAAAAAAATTAACCAAATTGTACCAAATTATAATCTGAAGGCATTGAGTGCCGTCCATAGCAAACTCATCGACCAATAAAAACCCACCTCACACAAACATTCGCCCATCGATGTCAGAAAAAATTTGTATGTGACGATCCAGCCATCGTGGCATTCCTTAAATTTATTGTGCAATTTGTACTTAACGATTCTTCTGTTCCATTTCTTTTTGTTTTTATATATTTAGGGTCTAATGGGCGTCCATTCAAAATTAATCGAAGGCACTGAAGACTGTTGATGAAAATTATTTATAGCATCAAAAATATTTTCGGAGGAAATTTTAAAATTACCTCAAAGTTTTTTTTTACCTTGAAGGAGAAAATCTCAAAAGACAAAGAAAAATGAAAATCATACAAAAAAAAAAAAAATATATTTTCTTTTTATAGCTGTTTTTTTTATTGATGCATTTTTACTGCCATGGCTGGACATGTTGACATTGCAACATATTTTTGTAACTATCGAAACATCAATTTTTTCATATAAAAAATATGTAATGGAATTTTAATAAAATAAAATAAAATTTCATGAAAAAGTAGTAAAACGTGATATTTTTCCCTGTGCCTGGACTCGTTTTATGCTCACGATTTTATGAAGTGATACATTTTAAACAGGATGTCGTCAAAAAGTTATCTTTCTGGTGAGAATTAGTCAATCAATTCTTGAATTTAAATTGCAAATTTTAAAATTGAGAAGAAATGAAACATCATTGGAGAACTGTCCCATGTCTCCAGTTGGTCGATAAAGTTTTTTTTAATGCAAATAGAGTCTCAACATTTTCTTTTTCAGTCGTATTATTGTTCAATTGTATCTATTTTTAACTGAATTGAACTTACAACTTAAAGTACTTTAGATGCAGACAGTCAGATATTTATGTCTGTATAAAAAAAAGATTAATTTAAATAATTCCAGCTCCATACCATCGTGCAAATTTAAAGCTACATATTTCTTGTGCAAGTCAATACCGAAAGCAGGAATGTTTTAATTTATTTTGATATAAATTTATTAGAAAAAAAAAATTGCGAAGCTGAATTGCGAGAAAATAGCTAAAGACAAAGACAACTTGACCCTGCAAGACGTTGAACGAAGTATTAAACAGATGTTGCCAAAAACAGCTGGAAGTTCAAGAGTTCGATCTACCAAGGAAAGCTTGTTCTAGTGAAATATGCCATAAGGCATAATATCAAATAATTGGATGCGAAAAATTGTTTATCTTCCAAATTAAAGTGTTTTTTTTTTTTTTTTTTCTTATCAGTGATTCAGCAGCATACGAGCGAAATTGTTTGTTAGGATTGTGTTACATATATTTCTCCTTATCATAAAAAGCAAAAGCTTCGGCGAAAGCAACGAAACAAGAACAAAACTTTTGTTTCATTGACATTGAGAGCGAAGAAAAACAAAACAATTGTTCAAGGATGGCATGTGAAAGAGAGACAGAGAGAAAGAAAAAGATTCATCAGCTGATGGTGGGAGGCACAACAAGAGAAGAATAACAAATTGGATCCATTTAGATAACGTCGAGAAACCCTTTTGTTGCTCCGCAGCGCACATCAATAAATTTCATTTATTGCCTGCAAGAAAAGTTTCATCAAAAGGGACACAAAAAGTATTTTGAGCTTACAACTTGTAAGTTACAAGTTCCATCATAAAATAATAAATAAGTTATAGAAGTAATCTGCAAAAATTGGTTTTGATAGAATCTGGAATTGCAAATTTCAAATAATTTAATGACCAAGTTGGACTGGATAAAAAATGATTGCGGTGGAAGCGTTGGAAACTTTTCATGGAATTTGGAAGTCTCTTGAGGAAGCTTGCTCATGAAAATTTCATTATCTCAGTACCATTCGGTCGCCCGTTGAGACTGAATCCTTTTAACGCCTAATGAGATGGACACATTTTCATTAAATCCACATTATCCGCATGTTTTTTGGGGCTTTTTTTATAGCTTTACCATAAAATCATCCGCAATTTTACCTGTTTCACTGTCATTATCCTTTCTGAATGAAGCTGTAAAAAGATGTTAATGTCCTCTACGCAATATCATCATCCATTTGCTGATTAATTAATTAGCTTATTTTCAATGTTATAACTTTTATCGGTCATTTTATATGGGGAAAATAAATGTGTTCGTGATTTGCACGTTTTTTCGCCATTTTCTGATGTGAAGATTTCTTAAAGATGTTGCTAATAGTTGCTGCTGATGTTGATTGATAAATAAAATTATCGTTAAATTCGTTTCTTCAAGGCTAAAATATTTCCAATATGAAGACTATTGACGAGAAGAAAATATCGATTCAGTAATGCATTCGATAAACATTTACAAAGAATCTCACAACTGCAAATAGAATTTTGAGCTTCGTCTCGAACTCGAGTACTGCTATGTTATGCGATGTGAAAGTGGTTTTCAATAACATTATGTTGTATCTCTATTAATAGTGGGATAACAAATGCCGAGTCAGCCTTATCAGTTTTTGCTATCAGTTTATCTGCCAGATTATTACTGTCTAAAGGATACGCATGAAGACACGTGAAATTTTCATCATCTCCGTTGTATTGAACCGCCCGTTGAGGCCGAATCTTTTCAATCTTTTAAGAGATGGTTACATTTTCATTAAATCTGAAACTTCCACAAGTTCTTGGCTTTTTTTATAGCTTTACCATAAAGTTATATATAGTTTTACCTGTTTCAGCATCATCATCCTTTCTGAATGAAGTTGTAAAATATGTTGATGTCCCCTACGCGACACCATGAAAGTGTTCATAAATTTATATTAACTTGAAACTCGAGATTATCTTTGGATTTGATTGGATAAGTATTTTCGCATGTTCAACTCGGGCCATTATTAATAAATTCCGCGTATCATCAAAGCCTTGTTAAAGACTTGCTGTGCAAATTCTTTAAACGTTTTTTTTTATGATGGAACTTTATAAGCTCAGAAGCTGTTTGTGTCCATCAAATTTTGGGTTTTTGTATCCTTCGATGAAACATTTCTTGCTGGCAATAAATGAGATTTATTGATGTGCGCTACGGATCAACAAAAGGGTTTCTCGACGTTATCTAAATGGATCCAATTTGCTATTCTTCTCATGTTGTGCCTCCCACCATCAGCTGATGATGTTTTTTCTTTTCGATTTCAATGTCAGTGACAGAAAAGTTTTGTTCACGTTTCTTTGCTTTTGCCTTTTATGATAAGAGAAATGTAATACAATCACAACAAAAGAAACAATTTCTCTTGCATGGTGCTGAATCACTGATAAGAAACTGGAAGAAGAAAATAAACAATTTTCTATCTGATTTCTGAGACTTTGAGATTTCCATGCGGATCCAGGATTTGATTTAAATAGTTTTATTCAAATACGACATTTCTAGGTCACGAAATAAAGAAATAAATTTTGTTAAAGATCCATAAAAAAAGTCTTAATGTGAAAACGACCATGAAACCAGAACGATTTACCGGAAATTGAGCTAAACGTATATGATAGATTGAGTTTTGTGTTTTATGGAGTCGACATATATATCCGCTATTATGTTCACTGTCTTCACAATATGTCATCTGAAAAGAGTTTGAAAAATCACAAGCTGTGGGAAAATTTGCCGCTGAAGGCAATAAAAAAAAAAGTCACGCATTCGATTTTTTATCGAACCTTTTTTAATGAATTTAATTTGGCTTTGTTTACTTTACTTCTTTTTTTTTAGATTGAAAATACATTTTGCGAATTTATTTTAAAGATAATCTGCGAATGAAATTTACAAACTGATTTTGTTATTGCTATTTTTTTATTCTAAAATATTTAATGATTTTTTCTGGTTAAGAAATAATTTTCTTGGAAATATTTTTAGTTGGAAAGGCACGTTTGGTAATTTCGTCGAATGAAGGACTTTCAGGGAGTTTTTTCCTTTCTTCAAATAGTCGGCATATTCCAACTCGAGTAGAATTCATTGTTTTGTTGAATTCATCTTTCCGAATGAAAAATAGCCAATTTAGAAAAGGAAAATTGTTGATCATTAATTAATGGCAGGCAAGAAATTATTTAAACGTCGAGGATTAATTCAATCTTGGAATCATTTGAAAGAAAATTCAGCTTCCAATGAAAATTGTTTGGTCTTCAAAACTGATAAATGATCCCCATCTGCATTTTTCACTTTATCCTTTTCCTCCAAAAGAATAAAAAAATATCATTAAAGTGATTCATAGCTGACAACTTGAAAATTGATACTTAAAAGGTTGTTTCGTAAATTGCAACTGCATTTGCTAGAATATTCTTAACTTCTACTCTGACTGCTTAAGTTTGTAAACAGTTTAACAAAAAAAAAATTGTTTAGAGCTTAATGTGGTTGTAAAAAAATTATTTTTAAATTGCATAAAATAAGCTCAAATTTGCGTCTCAATTCAGTTTTGGTGATTGGATAACAAAAAAAAAATATTCGATTTAATATTTTATGAATCTTCTTTTATCTGTTGTTGTTCGGAAGTGCTTTAAGGGAGCATTCGTAAATGATAAATAAATTAATAAATAAAGTTGTTATAATATTTATTTAGGTCAGCAAACATCATTTATAAATAAAGTAACTTCATTCATGATTCCCCCCCCCCCCATGTCAAGATCTGTTTAAAGCTTCATTGTTAGGTAATCGCATTTACCAGAAAATTTTGGCTTTTTTCACTTTTAAATAAATTATTAAAATTTTTCACGAGTTTTTCTTTAATTTATTTTGTGGAAAAATCTCTTTAAAAGAAATTTAAGATGCGCATTGGGAGTACTAAAAAGGAAGAACACGAATGACATCATTTCGCTGGGAAATGTATAAATTTGTAAAGAATTTTTTTTTTAACATTCTTTAAGGAAAATGGTGTCAAAGTTTTTTCTTTTTTCCGCCATGCTACAATTGTTGATTGAAAAGTTTTTCGCAGGCGACATTGAAAGGCATTTTTTTTGTTTCTAGAAAATTATGCCCAAACTGAGAGAAAATAAAGCTTTGGAGGGGATTTTTCAATCATGCCACGTCAATCACTTCTTTTGCTCAATTTGGCTTCATGATTGAAGAACTTTTCGCGCACCTTAATTGAAAAAATTGAATATTCCATGAAAATTCATTTTCCAACAATTTTATCACATTTTACACATGAGCTGAAAATTTTACCTTAGGGAAACTTTTAAGAATGATGTCACACTAAAAGTATTTTAAATGTAAAAAAGAAGCTTTCAATTTTGATGAAGATTGATAGCCATCATTAATGCATGCACCCTTTAAGTGAACACCCACAAACCATCAAATTTGCCAAAGGCCCTTTTTCGATCTGACACTTTCAATACATTCCTTTTAAAAATCAGGACAAAAAAAGTTTTTTTTTTAAAAACAAAAAGCTCCTTTTTTAGGGGATTGAAAAATGCTTTAGATTTTAGGGATTCGGAACCGAATTGAGCCCCTCGAGTTGGGATTTTATTGATTTTAATTATAACATGAAACTTAATTTATAAAAATCTAGTTTCGGATTAAATTAAAACTGTGCTAGCAATCTTGAGATAAGCTAGAGGGTGAGGATTAGTTGAATTGGGGAAAGTTTTCTTGTTAATAGAAAGTGAATTTATGAAATTTCTTTTCGCCATTCTTGAGAAATATTTTTTTTTCTTATCGGATTACAAAATTATGCTTCAAATATTTCAATTAATTAAATGAATTAAAATTTTAATTGTTACTTGAGATCATTCACCAATGATATCATATATTGCTGTCGATAGAATTCTTTATTCAGTGATGTAATTAAAGCATAATTCCCAATTTAAGATCATCATTTGAATTTCAGAATTTTGAATTTTTCTTTTCTTAGATTTTAAATTTTGTTTCTCATTAAAAATTTTAATTGCTTTTCATTTCATCATTTTCATGATAAACTTCCTCCACAATGTTTCATTTATTTTTCTTTAATTTTATTTATATCGAATGATAATTAACGATTCTCTGTTATCGAACACGTTTTGAATTTAATTATTTAAAATTTCTCAATCTTTCGTCACCATTTTAATTTCTTCTTTTAATTAAATTCGTTTTCATTTTTTATGTTATTATTCTTTCTCTCATCATCGTCCATTTAAGGCATTGATAAATTATATATTTCTACTACATATAATTTTTTTTATCGCATATGGGATCTGTACGTTAATTTTGTTATTGAGAAATTTATAATAATACAAAATATAATTTGACATTAAACAAAATCCATGAACATCTTTAATTTAATTAACAGAATGATGGAAAATTGTTCTTAGTGTAGTGTGGCTTACTGTCGAAAGAATGTTTTTTGTTTTTTATTCAGGCAGTTGTTTCTGTTATTGTTGTTATCATCCTTATTTCTTTCTTTTATACTTGCTCTCTCTCTCCTTGGCTCCAAATTAATCTTGTTTATTGTTCTGTTGGTGTTGCTGACACCTCGCAAGCATAATAAATGATTGCCGTCGACTATGAAATATATTTTTACTTCAATAAACGATGTTTTTGTTTCAATGAATTTTTCTATCCTCAAGCGAATCATATCTTTGTCTGTCTCCTTTTTTTATATGTCTCTTATCTTTCGTTAGCATTTATTAAATATTAAAGTCTTCAGAAAAGGAACAAATCACTCGACGCAAGATTAAGTTAAATATAATTGGGATGTGGCCTTGAAATACAACACAAGCGACCCATGTTACGGTACAATGCTGCTCGATGTCGTTTCGCGGGCCACGGGCCAGGAGTTTGATCCTTTATTAACACTTCATTGCGTTCTAATTTAATGATGTGAGAAAAGTAATAAATTTCATAAACATTTTACAAAGCTGACAGTTAAATATATTTTTCAAACTCACCTAGATAAGTTTCTTGCTTTGGCATAAATTCTTGCATGTCAGACAGTAGCTTTGCTATCTCTTGTGAGTCTTTCGTAACGCTACATAACTCTTCTGAATGAAAGTCGGGATTGATTTGTTTGCACAGCAAAATTTGACTAATTACATTTCCGAAATTTGATGGTCCAGCACGATTTTCTATTGGTAAAATATTGAAAGAAGAAGAGAATAAATGAAAACATTGATAATTTAATTATATAAACAAAACACACACCAAACCAGAATATCGAATAGAAATGAGCAAAAAAAAAAGAAAAAAACGGAAGCATGCAATATTAAAATAAATCAGTCGACAAGCTTTTTTTTTTATCGCATGACCAATATAGAAACTTGTGGGAAGCTCTTAAAAGCAAAAAAAAAAGAAGGAAATTTCTTATAATTTGCATAAATGATTCTTCTTTTTCTTGCTTTTAAGTTGAATGATTGCTTTTTTTAAGTAGGAAAGGGAAGAAAAAGATAAAAAAAATAACATGATATTGAGAAAATTTCCGAATTTTTAACGATTCGCCTCATCCTTGGGCTTATATTTGATATTTCTTTCTTAAGATTGAACTAAGAAGACAAAGGTGAATAATGTTCGCCATTTTATCTGGTCTTGTTAGAGCTTATCTGCAAATGACATTTCTTGCTTACCAAAATATCCGCTCATGTCCATTGGAATTATTTTAAGCAGATGATAACTTCGTACAAGTTCACGAAGAAACAATTGCGATAGATAGAAGAGAAGTATGAGATGAGTATTATCATAAGGTGCTGAGATTTCTTCGCTGTAATTAAGAATAAATGAATTAAGATTAAATTTGTTATGCAACAGAAAAAAATTTTGTTAACTCAATTTACCTTCTCAGCTGAGGCAATATAATTTTTGACACTTTAATGCATGATTCGACACATGCTCGCCGCGTTTTTCGTATTTGCGCTCGTAGCTCGGGACAATCGTGCTTATCATGGCCGATGTTTATGAGCATATCGCGAAATGTTGCCACTTGACAATTGATATCGATCAGTAGCTGTAATGTGCGCGATGAATGTTATTAGAAATGAAATAAATTAAAATGATTATAACGGTAATGTGACATCAATTGGAAAATAATGTAACGTGACTGGAACTTACGTTGGATAAATTTGTTATTTGCTTCTCGATTTCCATCGCAAAAGAACATAATTTTGTATTTTATGATGACGATTAAACTTCTTCTTTTATTGTTTTGTTTCCATTTAATGCTTTGCTCGCGATATTATCTCTCGTTAAATGTCAATTGATCATTATGATGCTGTTTGAGCAGTTCAAAGTTGTATGCTATTGATTGAAATGGATAAAAAACATTAAAATAATGAAAACAAAATATTTTGAAAACAATTTTTCAGTGACTTTATCAATTTAGTTACAAATATTCCGTCAAATCTATTGTGTTGCTACTGAATATTACAGTAAATCCTTAAAGTTATTTCAAATGTATAAATATAGAAATGCCATTTCTCTAAGGTAATACCAGTTACCGTAATCTGGTTGTATATGTGAAGAAGATTGATTTTCGGACCCGATGGAATTAGTTTGCATTAGTCATGATGCTCATTCCGCCGGGTGATTGCAACAGAACAAAAATTGATATGATTTGATATCAAACTTGAAATTGAAATAATGTTATTGAAGAATATGCCCTACTTCCAAAAGTGTGCTCATATTTATCAAATATTTATTGTTTATTTTTCTTTCACTTCAGTATCGGAGGCACTTGAAAAAGTTTATCGCTTCATTAGCGGTAAATTCGTGAATCAAAATTAAAGAGGTTTCGGGTATCATACCATGGTTTCAGTTCTTCCTCATAATGTTATGCTTTTATCGAGATTTTTTTTTAAACATGAATTTCATTATCACCCCATAGAAATCTCTCATAACTTGTTTATATTTTTAAAGTAATTACTTAGTTTAATTAATAACCATTAAAAGTATGTTTATCAGATCCGGAAATTCTGTTTTTGAAAATATTTTGTTTGGCACATGTTTCACATCATCATTTCATAAATCATGAAGTTAGCTGCAGAATTATATTCAATTAATTTATTAATGTTTTGTAAATATTTTGATCAGAAATTTCGTTTTAATTTGATTTTTCTTGACAACTTCTTTTATTTAAACTTGCGGAACCAGAGTCTGAATTAGTTTAATATACGTAGGTTTAATAAAAAAAAATCGAAATAAAATAAATGATTGGATTTCCTTGACTTGATTCTTAAGGGAAAAAAAAGTTTTCTTTATAATATTTGAAATACATTTCATGCTTTTCTTAATGATCCGAAATTGAATACAATTTCTTTTTTTGTTCGCTTGCCAAGTAGTATTATAATAAAGTTACTCAACATCGGGTGAATGGTTAGCAACCTTTTTTTTTTTTTGAACCCATTTTCATCCACAAATATCCTAAATAACTAATAAATAACAAGTTCAAGCGAAAAGCAAAACATTTCCACATGATTAGATCGAAATTAGAATGAATATAATTTTTTTTAAATTCGTTGAAGCTTTACCGGATCAAATGGGACAAATCTTTGCCGATATATTGATGTTTGATGGACCTTTCTCGAGAAAAGAGATTTCAAATATCAATCTCTTTATTTATTGTCCTGAAAATTGTATTTTAAAGAAAATTTCTTATTTTAATTCTAAATTGAGTTGGGTAATCTTTATACCGCTACGCTACGATTCATTGGAATCACCCTTGAGATTATGGTGCATAAAGTGTGATTAAATATTTATCATGAATAATATTATCACAAGTTCTAAGATTTAACTTTTTCAGTTCTAAATCTTTTCATCGAGAGACTTTTTATGTAAAAATATATCTGATAATTTTTTCGAAATGTTTGAGTTTGTGATTTAATGTGGAAATGGCAATAAATCAAACTGTCAGTTACGAAATGATATGAGAACTCGAGTATCACTTTAAGACTTTCCTTCATAAATATTTCTTGCAAATTGTTCATGTGAGAGCAATTCAATTAGTTAAATGAACGATAAACACTTTCTTCCTTCCGTAGTTTTGGTCGAATCAATACTTGGAACTTATAGTTGAATAAACCGCAATCGACTTATTAGAGCGAACAGATGAACTGTGAAAATGTTCAGGAAGCTTTTACATGTTCTTTTTCTTTTTTAATTAGGTAAAATAATTCATAAAAATTTCGTGTACATAAATGACTTTAAGTGCTCCCGGTTATAATGAGCACTAGAAGTCAAAAACTCGACATATATTCTCATGAGACGAGTTTTCCTCATGAGACAAAAAAAATATATATCGCGAAAAATTAATGCGGCTATGAATGTTGTTGCTAAACCAAGCCGCATTTATATTGCGTTGAAGAAAGAGTTTCATCATTAAAATGAAAATTTCATGTTTCGCAAGAATGGAAAATTTTGTTATTCAAAATGTTATGCAACATCTAAAAATAAAGAATTCAAAACAATTATAAATGTTTTCTATTGCAATAGAACAAAAGGAAGTTATGTGATAAGGTTACATTGCATTACATCTGAAATTCGAAACGTTGCCAGAAAAAAAAGCTTATTATCACTTTGAGATTCTTTATTCGTTTCGTTTTGTTTCTTATTCAATTGAGCTCAAGAGAAAAAGAACTATTTTGTGAAAAGAAAAAGAGCTTTATAACTTTCTTCGAAGCATTGTGTTATGTCTAGAGGTCTAAGGTATAGATTACGTCAAATAAATTGCTTAGCATATAAACATATGTGAATTATGAACGGATTATTTGAATGTTCCCACAATTCTATCGAAATGTCGTAAGCTTTCCTTACAAAACCAACAAAATGTTTTATCGTTTCCCATTGTGACATTTGTTGAATTAAAGTCAGTGATGAAAGTAAAACAGTTTTTTTTGGGTTTCATGATGGCTACGGCAGTGTGGTTAATGTGGCACTTTATGAATTTCAAAAAGTTTACCCCAGAAATTTTAACCGCATAATAAAAGTGCTCAATCACATATGATAATGTAAGTTAATTTTATGGTTGAATTTTTACATTTATCAAAAATAAAGAAAATCACAAATCATATACAAAATATCCATTTTGTTTTTCGATAAAAGTTTCGATAGAAAATTTAAACATAATTTATCTCAACTTTTCTTTTTAATGCTATGAGCAAAATTTTCATTTGATATTCATTCAGTCGAATTAAACATTCATTATATGTATACTTTTATGTGCGCATGTGTGTGTGCGTGCTTTAGAATAAGAGCTTCCTTAATCTTATTTCATTACGACTTTTCTTCATTTCCAACCAAAATTTAAAAGAAAATTTACTTTGTTTGATTTTTGTTAAGTCGAAAAATGACTGCGATATAAGACATCAATGAATACACAATATAATTTGAGAGCACCTATAATTTCAATGTAAGCATTTCATCGTCTCTTATATCATACCCAATTCAAGATGAATTACAAACAATAAATATTTAAAAAAAAAAAACTTTTCTTTTTGCTATCGCATTTCGTGAGCAGCTTTCGCGTTATATTTGTTATTAAATTCGACGCTCATAAATTCATTCAAAGCGTTTGTTTAAATCATAAAAAGCAAACACACGAAAGTTGAAAGCTTCAAAAAGCTCTTTTTGGTGATATCGCTGAACTGGGAAATTGAAACTCATCAAATATTTAAGCCGCCCTCAAAGCCGATGACTCATTCATAATTCATTCGGGTTGTGAATTTACGTTCACTGAATATTCAACAGCTTTACATCCAGCAGATTCTAATCAATCGTATTGAATTGCGTGTGTCGATTGGTAAAAGTAAAGCTTGTTGGTTAATAACTTCCATAAAAGCTTCAAATATATTTTCCACTTAAGATTACATCTGACATCATTTGGGAATATTTTCCTTACCGTCAGAAATTTTCATACATCATTGAATGTATTTAAATATTTGCGTAATTTTTTTTATGCAATTTGAGCTTTTTTATGCCAATCATCACTATTTGATCGCGCTCAAATCAATGGTTAATCAAAAAAAAAACTCCTCAAAGGCAAATAAAATCGATTGTTGATGCGGGCGGTGAATGAATTGGCAGAAAATGTAATAATTAATTATTAATAAAATTCCACTTTTTTGCAGTAATTTTGAAATTTCAATTCAATCCATAACGTTTTAACTTGCCTTAATTAAGTTTGATGTAATCTGACTTTCTATTTCAGAAAGCACAAAAGTATTATGTTTGCATTAAATATTCGTCTTTTGTTGCACAATATTCCTTTTCATATAATATTCCTTTTTCTCATTATTTGATTCATGGCATTGGCACTATATCACTGTGATTTCATTTCACATGGTAGTCAATAACAACTGATTGAAAGTGAGGGAAAATAAATCCAACTTTAATTTAACTTTTAGTCGATGGAATTTTTCCAAATTAAACTGTTTTTATTCGTTTCTCTTCTTCAGATATTTGCTAAGTTTATATACAAGGTCGAAAAACAAAACTATGGATAAATACTTTCTTTCTTTCTTTTTACAAATGATTGGCTTTTCTGAGTTCTATCTATTTTCATACAAGATAAACGAAGATCAAAATAAAGAAAAAGGTAAAAATTAATTTCGTTATTTTCCGCAAAAATTGTTATGACTTTGAAGACAACAACAGCACTCAACTGATGTAAGAAAATAATAAATTTTCCTTTACTGATAAGAAACTAATTTAAGATTCAATCTCAAATAGCCGACCAAAGACACAAAAACATTTCACGTGCGAACTAACGTTAGAAATGGGAATTTCCGTCTGATAGTAATGAAAGCTGAAGGAAAACTGATGGAAAATTGTTTATCAACGAAAATATTTTCCTTGACTTCGATGGAATGACGATGGAAAAAAATTACTTCCAGTTTTTATGGAAAATTCAAAATTACCTGCAAAGAGAGATAAAAATGTTTGATGATTCCATTGAGAATATTGAAACATCAAATTCCAAAGTCATCAAAGTCCAAAGATAAATTCATTTCACTGATTTATAGCTTCAACTAAATTTTTATTTCTTTACTGAAAAAGGAATTCAAGGCGCTTCCGCTTTCATTTTTATGATGCCGTTTGACTAAAGAATTGATGAATTGACTAAATGTGATTTATTGATGCACGTGTCTACCATTAATACTACATAGCGAACGCTAAACAAACAGTTGAAAGAAAGGGATTTCAGTCACAGTCCTGTTGTGAATCTTAATGGATCCAAAATGCTATTCTCAACATAACCTTACTATCAGCTGACAAATGTCACTCATTCATACATTCTCAATATTTTTCTAACTTTCTTTCATTTTTAATGTCATGAAATCGTTAAAAGTTTTCAAAGTTTTATTTAATATTTTAAACCGTAAACTTAAACCTGATAAGGAATAAAAATGCAAATTTGCTGTCAATTTTTCATTAAAACAGCGGGAAACAGTTTTTATTAGAACTAAATGAAAGTTTTATTATCACAAAAAAATATCACCTACCTACCTAGCTACAGGAGTCATTCAATTTATTGTGTGTCCCTTTATATTTATTAATAAAATAAAATTATTTCGTGTGAAGTCTGAAAGAAAAAATCATATCATTTTTATTTGTTATTACATTGAAACTAAATTTCATATTGAGAAGCTTTAAGTCGACAGTCTGAAAGACTTCATAGGAAGTTTGTTTATTGTTTGTTGTTTATGTTTCATACTTTGGTATGATGTCGGAATGATGTTGAGTAATGAAACCTTTGATTGAATTTATTTAATTAATAGTGACAATAAATTAGGAATCTCTGTGAATAATTGAGGAATTCGATGAATCATAGCAAAAAATATATGTATAATGTAAAGATTGTTCATTTATTGAAAAGATATTTGAATTTGAAAGGATGTTTAAATTTATGCTACACAAATTGTTGCTATTATTATATGAACGATTCAGCAAGAGGAATCTATTCATTGTCTCGTTTTTGTTCAATTAATTATTTTTGCCCATCAGTTCGATAGATTTGGGTTGCATTCCATTGACAGCATTAATTTATTGAATTATAAATTCCAATTTGTAATTTGTTTTTCAATCACAGAAACAATTCTAAACTCAATTAAATTGATGTCAGTAATGTTTTCAACTGCATCTGTTCATGCGAAATTTATATGCACACATTTTGTAATAGTGTTAATCCGATTAAAATTTATAATTTGTCTTTAAAGCTTTTTCTGGCGTCCCTGCTAATGGTACCCGCAATGCAACAACAACTATAAAAATCATTGAAGGAATCTATTGATCTAACAGAACTAGTGTGACCATGCAAATTTTATAATCAGAGCATGCAGATGCAGCATCCCTAAGAAATATTTTACATAAAGCTACTAAGCCTCACGAGAAAGTCTAAAATGTAATAAATTATTGCGCATCAGTTTTATCAAATTTATGTCCAAAGATTTCAAAGCATGTAGAAGTTATTAGGAGCAAACCGAGGCAATGTGCATGCTATTTCAAGATTTTATGTCATTAGAAGAATGTCGTTTTTTTTTCCACCATCTGAGGTATTTTTAGCAAGATTCTATGTCACAAAGCACAATAATCAGTTGCCAAGAGACTAAAATTAAAATCAAGAGAAAAAATACTTATGCGATCTCGGCTTATATATGGCTTCGTACGGTTGGCTGATATTGGATGACCTCAACCAGCACTCTATATTAGGAAACAGAAATACAGATAGAAGGAATGTAATCTGAGTGATAAATAAAACTATCTTTGGAATTCAAAGTAAATCGAAATCAACATCATTCAAATGCCAACGGCTCTACATTATGATACTTTCCAGATTGTCGACTTAACGCGTCACATTCAAATGTCATAAGATTAGGGAACAAGCATGATTTATTCCTAACATCAGCCAGCATTATTCAAACAGCGTGAAATGAGTCCTCCTCTAGCTGATACTTTTTTTGTTATGATAAAACTTTCATTGGATTCATATTTAAATAAAACTTTTAACGATTTCATGATATTTAAAATGAATGAAAGTTAGAAAAATATTGAGAATGTATGGAATGAGTGACATTTGTCAGCTGATAGTAAGGTTATGTTGAGAATAGCATTTTGGATCCATTAAGATTCACAACAGGACTGTGACTGAAATCCTTTTCTTTCAACTGTTTGTTTAACGGCCGCTTTGTAGTATCTCCCGCGTGTCTCCACACGTGCATCAATAAATCTCATTTATCACCCACGAGAGTAGTCAATTCTTTAGTCAAACGGCATCATAAAAATGAAAGCGGAAGCGCCTTGAATTCCTTTTTCAGTAAAGAAATAAAAATTTAGTTGAAGCTATAAATCAGTGAAATGAATTTATCTTTGGACTTTGATGACTTTGGAATTTGATGTTTCAATATTCTCAATGGAATCATCAAACATTTTTATCTCTCTTTGCAGGTAATTTTGAATTTTCCATAAAAACTGGAAGTAATTTTTTTCCATCGTCATTCCATCGAAGTCAAGGAAAATATTTTCGTTGATAAACAATTTTCCATCAGTTTTCCTTCAGCTTTCATTACTATCAGACGGAAATTCCCATTTCTAACGTTAGTTCGCACGTGAAATGTTTTTGTGTCTTTGGTCGGCTATTTGAGATTGAATCTTAAATTAGTTTCTTATCAGTAAAGGAAAATTTATTATTTTCTTACATCAGTTGAGTGCTGTTGTTGTCTTCAAAGTCATAACAATTTTTGCGGAAAATAACGAAATTAATTTTTACCTTTTTTTTGTTTTGATCTTCGTTTATCTTGTATGAAAATAGATAGAACTCAGAAAAGCCAATCATTTGTAAAAAGAAAGAAAGAAAGAAAGTATTTATCCATAGTTTTGTTTTTCGACCTTGTATATAAACTTAGCAAATATCTGAAGAAGAGAAACGAATAAAAACAGTTTAATTTGGAAAAATTCCATCGACTAAAAGTTAAATTAAAGTTGGATTTATTTTCCCTCACTTTCAATCAGTTGTTATTGACTACCATGTGAAATGAAATCACAGTGATATAGTGCCAATGCCATGAATCAATTAATGAGAAAAAGGAATATTGTGCAACAAAAGACGAATATTTAATGCAAACATAATACTTTTGTGCTTTCTGAAATAGAAAGTCAGATTACATCAAACTTAATTAAGGCAAGTTAAAACGTTATGGATTGAATTGAAATTTCAAAATTACTGCAAAAAAGTGGAATTTTATTAATAATTAATTATTACATTTTCTGCCAATTCATTCACCGCCCGCATCAACAATCGATTTTATTTGCCTTTGAGGAGTTTTTTTTTTGATTAACCATTGATTTGGGCGCGATCAAATAGTGATGATTGGCATAAAAAAGCTCAAATTGCATAAAAAAAATTACGCAAATATTTAAATACATTCAATGATGTATGAAAATTTCTGACGGTAAGGAAAATATTCCCAAATGATGTCAGATGTAATCTTAAGTGGAAAATATATTTGAAGCTTTTATGGAAGTTATTAACCAACAAGCTTTACTTTTACCAATCGACACACGCAATTCAATACGATTGATTAGAATCTGCTGGATGTAAAGCTGTTGAATATTCAGTGAACGTAAATTCACAACCCGAATGAATTATGAATGAGTCATCGGCTTTGAGGGCGGCTTAAATATTTGATGAGTTTCAATTTCCCAGTTCAGCGATATCACCAAAAAGAGCTTTTTGAAGCTTTCAACTTTCGTGTGTTTGCTTTTTATGATTTAAACAAACGCTTTGAATGAATTTATGAGCGTCGAATTTAATAACAAATATAACGCGAAAGCTGCTCACGAAATGCGATAGCAAAAAGAAAAGTTTTTTTTTTTTAAATATTTATTGTTTGTAATTCATCTTGAATTGGGTATGATATAAGAGACGATGAAATGCTTACATTGAAATTATAGGTGCTCTCAAATTATATTGTGTATTCATTGATGTCTTATATCGCAGTCATTTTTCGACTTAACAAAAATCAAACAAAGTAAATTTTCTTTTAAATTTTGGTTGGAAATGAAGAAAAGTCGTAATGAAATAAGATTAAGGAAGCTCTTATTCTAAAGCACGCACACACACATGCGCACATAAAAGTATACATATAATGAATGTTTAATTCGACTGAATGAATATCAAATGAAAATTTTGCTCATAGCATTAAAAAGAAAAGTTGAGATAAATTATGTTTAAATTTTCTATCGAAACTTTTATCGAAAAACAAAATGGATATTTTGTATATGATTTGTGATTTTCTTTATTTTTGATAAATGTAAAAATTCAACCATAAAATTAACTTACATTATCATATGTGATTGAGCACTTTTATTATGCGGTTAAAATTTCTGGGGTAAACTTTTTGAAATTCATAAAGTGCCACATTAACCACACTGCCGTAGCCATCATGAAACCCAAAAAAAACTGTTTTACTTTCATCACTGACTTTAATTCAACAAATGTCACAATGGGAAACGATAAAACATTTTGTTGGTTTTGTAAGGAAAGCTTACGACATTTCGATAGAATTGTGGGAACATTCAAATAATCCGTTCATAATTCACATATGTTTATATGCTAAGCAATTTATTTGACGTAATCTATACCTTAGACCTCTAGACATAACACAATGCTTCGAAGAAAGTTATAAAGCTCTTTTTCTTTTCACAAAATAGTTCTTTTTCTCTTGAGCTCAATTGAATAAGAAACAAAACGAAACGAATAAAGAATCTCAAAGTGATAATAAGCTTTTTTTTCTGGCAACGTTTCGAATTTCAGATGTAATGCAATGTAACCTTATCACATAACTTCCTTTTGTTCTATTGCAATAGAAAACATTTATAATTGTTTTGAATTCTTTATTTTTAGATGTTGCATAACATTTTGAATAACAAAATTTTCCATTCTTGCGAAACATGAAATTTTCATTTTAATGATGAAACTCTTTCTTCAACGCAATATAAATGCGGCTTGGTTTAGCAACAACATTCATAGCCGCATTAATTTTTCGCGATATATATTTTTTTTGTCTCATGAGGAAAACTCGTCTCATGAGAATATATGTCGAGTTTTTGACTTCTAGTGCTCATTATAACCGGGAGCACTTAAAGTCATTTATGTACACGAAATTTTTATGAATTATTTTACCTAATTAAAAAAGAAAAAGAACATGTAAAAGCTTCCTGAACATTTTCACAGTTCATCTGTTCGCTCTAATAAGTCGATTGCGGTTTATTCAACTATAAGTTCCAAGTATTGATTCGACCAAAACTACGGAAGGAAGAAAGTGTTTATCGTTCATTTAACTAATTGAATTGCTCTCACATGAACAATTTGCAAGAAATTTTTATGAAGGAAAGTCTTAAAGTGATACTCGAGTTCTCATATCATTTCGTAACTGACAGTTTGATTTATTGCCATTTCCACATTAAATCACAAACTCAAACATTTCGGAAAAATTATCAGATATATTTTTACATAAAAAGTCTCTCGATGAAAAGATTTCGAACTGAAAAAGTTAAATCTTAGAACTTGTGATAATATTATTCATGATAAATATTTAATCACACTTTACGCACCATAATCTCAAGGGTGATTCCAATGAATCGTAGCGTAGCGGTATAAAGATTACCCAACTCAATTTAGAATTAAAATAAGAAATTTTCTTTAAAATACAATTTTCAGGACAATAAATAAAGAGATTGATATTTGAAATCTCTTTTCTCGAGAAAGGTCCATCAAACATCAATATATCGGCAAAGATTTGTCCCATTTGATCCGGTAAAGCTTCAACGAATTTAAAAAAAATTATATTCATTCTAATTTCGATCTAATCATGTGGAAATGTTTTGCTTTTCGCTTGAACTTGTTATTTATTAGTTATTTAGGATATTTGTGGATGAAAATGGGTTCAAAAAAAAAAAAAGGTTGCTAACCATTCACCCGATGTTGAGTAACTTTATTATAATACTACTTGGCAAGCGAACAAAAAAAGAAATTGTATTCAATTTCGGATCATTAAGAAAAGCATGAAATGTATTTCAAATATTATAAAGAAAACTTTTTTTTCCCTTAAGAATCAAGTCAAGGAAATCCAATCATTTATTTTATTTCGATTTTTTTTTATTAAACCTACGTATATTAAACTAATTCAGACTCTGGTTCCGCAAGTTTAAATAAAAGAAGTTGTCAAGAAAAATCAAATTAAAACGAAATTTCTGATCAAAATATTTACAAAACATTAATAAATTAATTGAATATAATTCTGCAGCTAACTTCATGATTTATGAAATGATGATGTGAAACATGTGCCAAACAAAATATTTTCAAAAACAGAATTTCCGGATCTGATAAACATACTTTTAATGGTTATTAATTAAACTAAGTAATTACTTTAAAAATATAAACAAGTTATGAGAGATTTCTATGGGGTGATAATGAAATTCATGTTTAAAAAAAAATCTCGATAAAAGCATAACATTATGAGGAAGAACTGAAACCATGGTATGATACCCGAAACCTCTTTAATTTTGATTCACGAATTTACCGCTAATGAAGCGATAAACTTTTTCAAGTGCCTCCGATACTGAAGTGAAAGTAAAGTAAACAATAAATATTTGATAAATATGAGCACACTTTTGGAAGTAGGGCATATTCTTCAATAACATTATTTCAATTTCAAGTTTGATATCAAATCATATCAATTTTTGTTCTGTTGCAATCACCCGGCGGAATGAGCATCATGACTAATGCAAACTAATTCCATCGGGTCCGAAAATCAATCTTCTTCACATATACAACCAGATTACGGTAACTGGTATTACCTTAGAGAAATGGCATTTCTATATTTATACATTTGAAATAACTTTAAGGATTTACTGTAATATTCAGTAGCAACACAATAGATTTGACGGAATATTTGTAACTAAATTGATAAAGTCACTGAAAAATTGTTTTCAAAATATTTTGTTTTCATTATTTTAATGTTTTTTATCCATTTCAATCAATAGCATACAACTTTGAACTGCTCAAACAGCATCATAATGATCAATTGACATTTAACGAGAGATAATATCGCGAGCAAAGCATTAAATGGAAACAAAACAATAAAAGAAGAAGTTTAATCGTCATCATAAAATACAAAATTATGTTCTTTTGCGATGGAAATCGAGAAGCAAATAACAAATTTATCCAACGTAAGTTCCAGTCACGTTACATTATTTTCCAATTGATGTCACATTACCGTTATAATCATTTTAATTTATTTCATTTCTAATAACATTCATCGCGCACATTACAGCTACTGATCGATATCAATTGTCAAGTGGCAACATTTCGCGATATGCTCATAAACATCGGCCATGATAAGCACGATTGTCCCGAGCTACGAGCGCAAATACGAAAAACGCGGCGAGCATGTGTCGAATCATGCATTAAAGTGTCAAAAATTATATTGCCTCAGCTGAGAAGGTAAATTGAGTTAACAAAATTTTTTTCTGTTGCATAACAAATTTAATCTTAATTCATTTATTCTTAATTACAGCGAAGAAATCTCAGCACCTTATGATAATACTCATCTCATACTTCTCTTCTATCTATCGCAATTGTTTCTTCGTGAACTTGTACGAAGTTATCATCTGCTTAAAATAATTCCAATGGACATGAGCGGATATTTTGGTAAGCAAGAAATGTCATTTGCAGATAAGCTCTAACAAGACCAGATAAAATGGCGAACATTATTCACCTTTGTCTTCTTAGTTCAATCTTAAGAAAGAAATATCAAATATAAGCCCAAGGATGAGGCGAATCGTTAAAAATTCGGAAATTTTCTCAATATCATGTTATTTTTTTTATCTTTTTCTTCCCTTTCCTACTTAAAAAAAGCAATCATTCAACTTAAAAGCAAGAAAAAGAAGAATCATTTATGCAAATTATAAGAAATTTCCTTCTTTTTTTTTGCTTTTAAGAGCTTCCCACAAGTTTCTATATTGGTCATGCGATAAAAAAAAAAGCTTGTCGACTGATTTATTTTAATATTGCATGCTTCCGTTTTTTTCTTTTTTTTTGCTCATTTCTATTCGATATTCTGGTTTGGTGTGTGTTTTGTTTATATAATTAAATTATCAATGTTTTCATTTATTCTCTTCTTCTTTCAATATTTTACCAATAGAAAATCGTGCTGGACCATCAAATTTCGGAAATGTAATTAGTCAAATTTTGCTGTGCAAACAAATCAATCCCGACTTTCATTCAGAAGAGTTATGTAGCGTTACGAAAGACTCACAAGAGATAGCAAAGCTACTGTCTGACATGCAAGAATTTATGCCAAAGCAAGAAACTTATCTAGGTGAGTTTGAAAAATATATTTAACTGTCAGCTTTGTAAAATGTTTATGAAATTTATTACTTTTCTCACATCATTAAATTAGAACGCAATGAAGTGTTAATAAAGGATCAAACTCCTGGCCCGTGGCCCGCGAAACGACATCGAGCAGCATTGTACCGTAACATGGGTCGCTTGTGTTGTATTTCAAGGCCACATCCCAATTATATTTAACTTAATCTTGCGTCGAGTGATTTGTTCCTTTTCTGAAGACTTTAATATTTAATAAATGCTAACGAAAGATAAGAGACATATAAAAAAAGGAGACAGACAAAGATATGATTCGCTTGAGGATAGAAAAATTCATTGAAACAAAAACATCGTTTATTGAAGTAAAAATATATTTCATAGTCGACGGCAATCATTTATTATGCTTGCGAGGTGTCAGCAACACCAACAGAACAATAAACAAGATTAATTTGGAGCCAAGGAGAGAGAGAGCAAGTATAAAAGAAAGAAAGAAGGATGATAACAACAATAACAGAAACAACTGCCTGAATAAAAAACAAAAAACATTCTTTCGACAGTAAGCCACACTACACTAAGAACAATTTTCCATCATTCTGTTAATTAAATTAAAGATGTTCATGGATTTTGTTTAATGTCAAATTATATTTTGTATTATTATAAATTTCTCAATAACAAAATTAACGTACAGATCCCATATGCGATAAAAAAAATTATATGTAGTAGAAATATATAATTTATCAATGCCTTAAATGGACGATGATGAGAGAAAGAATAATAACATAAAAAATGAAAACGAATTTAATTAAAAGAAGAAATTAAAATGGTGACGAAAGATTGAGAAATTTTAAATAATTAAATTCAAAACGTGTTCGATAACAGAGAATCGTTAATTATCATTCGATATTAAATAAAATTAAAGAAAAATTAAATGAAACATTGTGGAGGAAGTTTATCATGAAAATGATGAAATGAAAAGCAATTAAAATTTTTAATGAGAAACAAAATTTAAAATCTAAGAAAAGAAAAATTCAAAATTCTGAAATTCAAATGATGATCTTAAATTGGGAATTATGCTTTAATTACATCACTGAATAAAGAATTCTATCGACAGCAATATATGATATCATTGGTGAATGATCTCAAGTAACAATTAAAATTTTAATTCATTTAATTAATTGAAATATTTGAAGCATAATTTTGTAATCCGATAAGAAAAAAAAAATATTTCTCAAGAATGGCGAAAAGAAATTTCATAAATTCACTTTCTATTAACAAGAAAACTTTCCCCAATTCAACTAATCCTCACCCTCTAGCTTATCTCAAGATTGCTAGCACAGTTTTAATTTAATCCGAAACTAGATTTTTATAAATTAAGTTTCATGTTATAATTAAAATCAATAAAATCCCAACTCGAGGGGCTCAATTCGGTTCCGAATCCCTAAAATCTAAAGCATTTTTCAATCCCCTAAAAAAGGAGCTTTTTGTTTTTAAAAAAAAAACTTTTTTGTCCTGATTTTTAAAAGGAATGTATTGAAAGTGTCAGATCGAAAAAGGGCCTTTGGCAAATTTGATGGTTTGTGGGTGTTCACTTAAAGGGTGCATGCATTAATGATGGCTATCAATCTTCATCAAAATTGAAAGCTTCTTTTTTACATTTAAAATACTTTTAGTGTGACATCATTCTTAAAAGTTTCCCTAAGGTAAAATTTTCAGCTCATGTGTAAAATGTGATAAAATTGTTGGAAAATGAATTTTCATGGAATATTCAATTTTTTCAATTAAGGTGCGCGAAAAGTTCTTCAATCATGAAGCCAAATTGAGCAAAAGAAGTGATTGACGTGGCATGATTGAAAAATCCCCTCCAAAGCTTTATTTTCTCTCAGTTTGGGCATAATTTCCTAGAAACAAAAAAATGCCTTTCAATGTCGCCTGCGAAAAACTTTTCAATCAACAATTGTAGCATGGCGGAAAAAACTTTGACACCATTTTCCTTAAAGAATGTTAAAAAAAAAATTCTTTACAAATTTATACATTTCCCAGCGAAATGATGTCATTCGTGTTCTTCCTTTTTAGTACTCCCAATGCGCATCTTAAATTTTTTTTAAAGAGATTTTTCCACAAAATAAATTAAAGAAAGCAAAAAACGGAGAAAAACTCGTGAAAAATTTTAATAATTTATTTAAAAGTGAAAAAAGCCAAAATTTTCTGGTAAATGCGATTACCTAACAATGAAGCTTTAAACAGATCTTGACATGGGGGGGGGGGGAAATCATGAATGAAGTTACTTTATTTATAAATGATGTTTGCTGACCTAAATAAATATTATAACAACTTTATTTATTAATTTATTTATCATTTACGAATGCTCCCTTAAAGCACTTCCGAACAACAACAGATAAAAGAAGATTCATAAAATATTAAATCGAATATTTTTTTTTTTTGTTATCCAATCACCAAAACTGAATTGAGACGCAAATTTGAGCTTATTTTATGCAATTTAAAAATAATTTGTTTACAACCACATTAAGCTCTAAACAATTTTTTTTTGTTAAACTGTTTACAAACTTAAGCAGTCAGAGTAGAAGTTAAGAATATTCTAGCAAATGCAGTTGCAATTTACGAAACAACCTTTTAAGTATCAATTTTCAAGTTGTCAGCTATGAATCACTTTAATGATATTTTTTTATTCTTTTGGAGGAAAAGGATAAAGTGAAAAATGCAGATGGGGATCATTTATCAGTTTTGAAGACCAAACAACTTTCATTGGAAGCTGAATTTTCATTCAAATGATTCCAAAATAGAATTAATCCTCGACGTTTAAATAATTTCTTGCCTGCCATTAATTAATGATCAACAATTTTCCTTTTCTAAATTGGCTATTTTTCATTCGGAAAGATGAAAATTGCGCAAAACAATGAATTCTACTCGAGTTGGAATCTGAAGAACAATAAAGTTAGAAAATAAAGCTGAAACAATGGACACTTTAACTAGTCCAATGTTAGACAGTGAAACACGTTTCAATTCAGATTAATTAAACAAGATATATTGTAAATTGAGAAAATTAAAACAAAAACCCTCGAAAGCTCTTCAGTCAGCAACACGATTTTCGATGCCAAACAATTATTTTTGGTTTTGTTTTTTGTCCATTCATCCATGGCATGTTTCCAATATTGGTTCGATGATTGTTGTCGGTTTTTTTATAGTGTATTTTTTCCAATTTTTCTTCCTCTCACAACACGACCAAAAAAAAAAAATCAATTTACTCAAAATGTGATTCCGCAGGCCGGTAATCCTTATCACATACAAATGTCACATTACAGCAAGTCGATTCATCATAAAAAGCTGTTCATTTATTAATCTATATATATCTAGAATGTATGAAAAAAATTGATAAATATTTAATTGACTTGCATATCGTTTGCGAGTGAAGCGTAGCACAAGGCAGATGAATTATTATTCACCAAACACCAATTAATATCACATTTTTTGGACGGAAAAAGAAGAGAATCCAAGAAATATTTGTTAATTATATTAATGGCACAGATAACAAACAACCAACACGACAAACAAACCACGCATTGATGATTTTAGATTGTAACAAAAACAAAACCAAATGCATTATTGAACAAAAATTGATAATTGATGATAATGATAAGTAATTAACGTTTTCGTAGAATAATTAAATTTGATAGCGGCACCAAGATGGAATTTGTTTGTTTGTTAATTTAATTTTTTTGAAGTAGAAATTTCGATAAATGTCATTCGAGTAGAAAAAGATATAAAAAAAAAAAAACATTTAAAATCTCTTAACAAAGTTTAATTTTTATTTCAATTCTAAAGAAAAAAAGAAGAAAAACTTAAGTAATAAAAAAGAAGAAGAAAAGTTCACAACAAAAATATTTTCACAGAAAAAAAGATTTTTCTTTACATTTATGCCGCGTATTTTCCTCTTTTGTTGATGAGTTTTTTATACTTTCCTTTCATTCCACAAGTCTTTACTGCTTTCAGAATTTTTTTCTTTTGATGGCTAATTAGAATGCTGCTGGAAAGTGAAATTTTAGAGCGGCATTCAGTAGATGAAAAGGAAGACAATCATGGCGCGACAAGAAAAAAAAAATAAAAAATAAACATTTTTTAAAAGTTTTCATCCATTTGTCGATCTTGATACTCATAATAGCAGAAAAAAAGTTGTTGTTGAAGTAATAGCGACAGCGCAAAGTGCACGATAAAAATTGATGTAGATTTGATGGTTCTGTGCTGATGATTCAAAGTTTCCCTCATCTTCGTCTTGAAATGATAAAAAAAAATGTTGTGTACATTTCCGTTATTGTGAACTTGAATGGTGCCGTGACGAACGAAATTTGACATTAATGGCAACAGGAATTTTTTTTCCCCTTGAATTGCTTGTTGCTAATCTATGGAGCGAGTGAGGATAAACACGGCGGAATGATGTACAGAAATGTTGGCACCGCACGACAACAGCACAAAAAAAAAATATTTAATAGCTTTTAACAAGTTTCCACCATGGAAAAACACTTGCTTTGTTATTTGAAGCTGAAAATTTGCTAATTAACAAGCTTGTAATAAAGTTATTAAATTAATAACAATTCATTTTATTATTAAGTGCTATCAACTTCATGCGCAATTATTGCCGGAGGAGTGGGATGGAAACCATCAATGGAACATTATTAAATTTCCATCAATGATGATAAAGGTGGAACATTTTATAACAAACAGGTAATTACAAAATTAAGACTAAAGTACCCTCAATTAATGGCCTTTTTCAAAGGCTATGAACGTGCTGGAAACATCAACAGAAACGTAAAAGCATTATTAAAATGAGAACGATGTGCACGAGCGAAAGGACCTATCGAGAATAATGAGGATATGCCCCATCCATCAGACTGCGAAACTGTAATTGAGATGAGTTGCCGGCGGGAGATCAATTTAATATTAGATTGAAATTCGTCGTCACTTGGTCTCCGCCTGAGGCAAATTGGTGACCTAACCCTAACCTGTTTTTTTTTATCGAACAAACTTTTTTACTTCTGTTTATTCATACGAAAATAGACAAATGTACATTGCGATAGTAGATTGAGATGTGAAAACAACCTGACCTTTTGCGAGCGACAACCAACAATTTTCACTGCCCATTTTGTAGTTACATGCTCTTGCATTACTGTTTGATGCCAATGGTTCACACATACATGTCAATGAAAAGAAAGGTGAAGGACATACTCTGAAAACAGTTCATGCACAGAGAAAAATTTAAAGTTTTTATACCAAATAAGTTGTTGGTCGATAAATTTTTTTGTTTTTCTACTTCGACCCCGAATTTGTGGTGCAGATTTTGGGGAATAATTTTACTATTATCATGGGAAATTTCCTTTTTTTCATATGCGCTTTGAATTCTCTTTTTTTTTCGATGGCAAAAATAAAAGTTTTCTTTGTATACAAAATAACTTTAATTTGATATGCTCTCGAAATTCGGAATGAAACGTATGCTTTTTTTTTCATCGTATCCATGGACAACAATGCGCTTATATTGTCGATGTGAGGGATGAGCGTCGAGGGTAAGAACGGTGAAATATGATGGCTGAGCACAAAAAAAAACCCTTAGTGTGGTTAAACCTGAACGAGAAGGCAAAGCACACAATTGGATTGGATTTATGCGAAATGTTTTTTTCGGAACAATAAAAAAAAGAAGCTTTTTGTGTGTTTCTTGTGTGATGAATAGAAAAAGGAAATAATCTAAATATAAAAAAAACCAATAAGGAAATCCGAAAAAAACCAATCTGATACAATCTGATGACAACGATGAACTGAATGGCGGAAAAACTGAAACGATGAAAGCTTTATCGGTTTACATTCATTGGAATGATTTCCAGTGGAAATTGGAAAATTTCATTTGAAAAATTTGTTGGAATTGTAAGAAAAGAGAAAGTCGAGTAAGAAAGGATCTTCTTAAAAATTCTTAATTATATTTTATGACATTATTAATTCAAATTCTTATGGGAATGAAATTTTGTTTTCCTTTTTTTGTTAGCATTTTGTCCTTTTTGTTAGAGAAATATTGGAAATGGTTGAATGCTGTCAGTTTGCAAACATTTTCGAAAGATGGCGCTAATTGGCTGAAGAATGATTCTGAAGGGTTTTTGAGCATGATTAGTAAATTAAAGAAATTAAATTAATCACAAATTATTTACAATTCACAGCAAAATTCATTAAAAAGCAAATTATGAACGATGTAAAAAAAATTTCACGCAGTCAGAAATAAAAAAAAAGTTATGATATTTTTACTATGATTTAGTAGTGAAGTGTTGTTTGATTTATGTACAAAATGCGACACCAGACAAGCTCGTAAACCTCAAGAATCTATTTCACTTTCAGGAATCATGTTACAATATAAATTTCATTAAAAACTCATCGTCTGCCTTCATGAAATTAAAGGCAATGTTCTTCTTCTTCTAACATTCAGGAACTGTCTTGGAAGCCACAGATGTTTACGGCAGATCGATTTCTTATATCGTTAAATAGATACCAGATATCAGTATCCCTTTCTAACAAGTTTAGGTGTCACAACAGATGTTTACGAACATTGCAAACTTGTTTCCGCATTCGCTGATAATTACTCTGACAAAGATTTATTATTTTAGAAATTTTGCTTTTTAGGTCACTTGCTGGTTCTGACAAAAGTTCATGCGATGACCATGAGTAATGCACTTGATGTAGTTGTGGTTTTGCAATGCAATTTGTGTTAATTGAAAGTTATTGTTTGATGTTAAATTTGCGCTTTATTTCCTTGCTACTTAATGATGGAACAAATTTTTAATATAAATTCACATATCATCAATTTCCCGTTTGAGCATTGCGCTGGAAAGAAATTTTGCATTATTAGATTTTATTAGTTCCTGTTGCATTTTCATCGTCCTTAACGAAAAGCCATAGAGAAATATTACATGTAAACTTAATAAAATGGCAAACAAAAATGTTTAAAAATCCCGAAGGTCTCAAGTTTTATTTGAAGCAGCGTGAGATGATTGAATGCACAATTGTTGCTGATGAAATTTTGTTCGGCGGCAAAAAATTTTGATTTAACGTTTTCATCAATGTTTGGCTTGTATTGATTGAACAGTGGAAATGACAATGGAGCTTGTTGCCTGATGAGAAGTGGATGCAGAAAAAGCTTTTCTGATTTTGATTTTACAGGTAATTGAAATTGTTGTTGAATTTTAAATGGACACTGCTCTTGAATGACGTCCATCACAAAACCCTGTGCTCGTGGATACCTTCCGGGTACTGTTCGTAATCGAATAATTTTTGGCTCAATTCCCCATTCTGTCTCATAAATAAAGTTAGATTTGCACCCACATATTCTTTGTCCATCGATTTCGATAAAATTATTGATGCATCCGAATTGACCCGCTGCGGGATCATCGAGTACGAAATATTTGAAGACAATTCGAAGTCGACAGATATTTGGTGAATTGCGATGAATTATAAATAAACAATCACTATCACCGACAATAAATGCTGGAAATCCTTGACTGATGAGCAGAAAGCGCTGTTGATTATAAGTGTTTCTGCAGCATTGTTGAATGAATGGGGGCGGGAAAATTGGTTGAATTGGAGGAATTGGAATTGGCTGCGGTGGATAAATATCTGGATTTTCAGGTATTGGTAATGGAATCACTGGAACATCTTGACGTCCACTAATGTGTGTTCGATTGTAAAATGCAGGAACACCATAAATCGGATGTCCGGAATCGTATGATGGTCCCGATATTGTATAAGAAGTATTCACATGATAACAACGATCTTCATCAACTTCTGGTATTGCTGATGGTTCTAAAGCGTCAGCTTCCGTTTGATTTTCTTTCATTTTCTCAATGCATGGTAATCGGGTGACTAGCAATCGAAAAAGTTTTCCATTCGAATCCCATGAATTTGAAACGAAAGTTATATTCAGCACTCCACCAATCGTTCGATACCTTTTGACGCCAATAATTTTTCCGCAAAGTGGGTCTTCATAGTTGATGACGACTTTCTCGTTTGTACAATTTTCCGATGAATCAATTGCAAAATCCAGAAACTGAACATGAAATTCATTCTCACAAATATATGGCGAAACCACTGAATATTCACAACGCAAATTGCTGATGGGTCGAGCGCTGATGAACTTTGGTGACAAGATGAGATTTTGAATATTTCTAAATATTCCACCACAATTTCCGTCTTCATGTTGATCGTAGCTCGACACTCGATTGCTTATTGCACTCGCATTTTGTTTTGCAGCCACTTGACCATTGTTTATCCATTGCAAAACTGTTACATTCGAATTTGCTGGCTCAACTTTTGCCATAACTTCATCATCGTCATCGTCGCACCTAATTTGTCCACATAGCAAAATAATTGCAAAGCACTTCAAAGCAATATTAATATCCATCATCCGAATCAATTAAGACACTTCTAAGCTATTGAATTGCAAAAATGTAACTGAAACTCAAGTGATGATCGATAGTGAAACTTATTTTAACGCTCAGACTCGCCACCAATTTATTTGCATTTCGTTCGAGTTCCATTTCCTTCGGCAGAATCGATTACGTCAGATATGTTATTTAATATTTGACTGTAGCGGATGCGACGATTCGTAATCGATCAACACAAAATCGTCGCGACCGAGTGAGAAGATAAATAAAATTCTCTCGGAAATAGACATAACCTTGAAATCTGTAAATAACCTAAATAGCATAAAACATATATTTCCGAAAGATTTATTTTATGCATTTATGTGAATCCAATTCAATTGTGCTCTGGGTTTTACTTTATTAATTGAAAATATGAATTTACACATTTACTTGAACCGATTTCTTTATTTTAATTATTTGCAGACTGTTGAAGAATTTTAACTTGATGATGGACGAAATCTACAATTTTTGATGACATTTTCAGTGATGTTTACGATGACGATCCTCCAGGAAGACAACCAAACTCAATGCGCAGTTATTTGACATTTAATACTGATAAGAATCGAAAATCAATGCAAAAATTGTGTTTAGCCGAGGAAGCGAATGTTGGTGAAAATTGCTTGCGCCTTTCGCTTTCTATTGCAGAAATTCACAGTGCGATCGATGCCATTGCGCGATTCATGAAGGCCTGCGATAAGGTCAAAAACTTCTTCCTTTGATGGCACACACAAATATCGCATGTCGGCTTCGTAATGGGGCTGGGTGCGTGAACTGTGAAATGAAGATTAAATTTCGTGAGAAAAAGAAAATATTAATGGTTTTTGCACGCTCATAGATTTCAAGGACTTGGTTCAATATCCTGTAAGTTTCAAGTTTATTGTTTTTCAACTTACGTTCTGTATCTTGTATTTTGTCTCTTCCACGGATATCTCTGATAATAGCGTCCTGATCGTTTATTGCCATTTGCTGTTTGCTCAACATCGTCATCATTTAAATAAATTAATGGCATCATTCCCGTCTTGTCATCCAGAAGCTTCAACAAAATCTTGTATTTCATTTGAATGTCACCAGCGTCATTTGGTGGATAATTTAAATTTTCTTCCCTCGACTCGGAGTTTGCATTTTCATAGCTGACGGCATTCTCCTCATCATTATTCATGACATTGTTGTCATTAATTGGGACAAAAGCTTTGTTATCGGTTACTGTTTAAAAATTTGAAAAGAAACAAGTTTGTTTTATGGTTATTCAACATTTTGCAGGTTATGAATTTTCTTTTTTTCTGTTTTAGAAATCTTGCAAGGATGGGAAAAGAAAATCTTAATAATTGAAAAATATCATAAAACACTATTCCACTTAACAAAACACGACTCACAGTCATCGACATTATAATCTTTCAACACTTTTGACGCCATGAGACGCGGCGTGAATTGACGATGAATCTCATTTGATGATTGGACATCGTTGGCGAATGTTTTATTTATTAGCAATAATGTGACAAGAAACAAGTTGAGTGATGAATTATTCATTTCTTTATTTTCTTCCACATCAGTCTATAAAGACGCCCCTGCTGAATTTTTTTTCCAAAAAATTTTCCGATGAATTAACTGGAAAAAAAAAATTAATTTCTTATCAATTTTTTACGCCATTTTAATTTTATCAATTGAGTTATTCAATAGTTTTTCAATATTCCGCAAAATAAATAATTGGCTTTCAATGCTGCCGCACTGATAACAAAAAGCTATGATTTGCTTCATTTATTAATCCAAAGAACAAATTTTGGCTCGCTTTGCGTCATTAGCATTATCATTAAATTTGACTGACAAATGATGGCGACGCGACCGGAAGCATTTGAAACTTATTGACTTATCGTTAAATTAATGAACGCGAATCAGTCAGCCACTTCTAATGAGGTTGAAATGTACAAGTGATGGAAACTTGAAAAGGTTTATCTTTCACTAATTAAATTTTGACAGAAAAAAAGGTCCATCGTACATTATTAGCAATTTGGAACAATTTAAACATAAAAATGGAAGCAATATACTGATGAGATTTATTAGAAGCTCACCCACGCAGTCATGAGCTTCATGTTCACAAATATAACGCGAATTGAATGCATTAGAAATATGGTCTTACGATCCATCAGTTCGGCAAGGATTACATATAGAAATTATTTGTTATGAATGAATGAAGCGACGCGTTTACTACAAGAGGATTTAATAGCTTTTGCATGTATTTTTAGATCATCTTTGTTATTCATACGGTGGGCGATAGATATGTTTGTGAGATGGATTAGGATGAAATTGATTTCTTGACATATTTCTTAAAAGTCCGTTAAAGTCCATCAATGTGCCATCAAATATTAATAAATTTCTCCAGAAAAAAAAAAAATTAAATCCTTCGCAAAAGCTCACAAAACGAACAAAAGCTTTACCAAAAAAGAAAAAAAAAAGACTTTTTCAAAAATCACTGAAGAACTTTATCTTTCACTTCACCGTTCAAATTGCACAATGTCTGATCACTGGAACCACTTGTTGAAACTTGTGAAAGAAATTCCATCATCATCGTCCTTATATAGTCGAGCGAGCAGTCGACTGTGCTGCAACAACGAAAATGTGTAAAAGTTTGCGCAGAAGAAAATGTTTTTCCGCGTATGTTTTGTTGTGAATGAAATTTATGAAAAACTCGCTCGCTGCTGTTTGGGAATCGTTTTTTTTTTGTATGTGATGTTGCTTTTGATTGTTTGTAAACCCCGCAAACGGCAAATTGCGTAAAATGTAGAAATGTAGATGAATGAATCATTTGCTTTCAATTCTCACTTCCCTGTGGTATGATTCGTATGAATTAAAATTTACGAGTGAAATTTAATTTGATGTTGATTGAATTTTATTTGCTCTAAAAAGAAAATTTGTTTGATTTTCCAGACGACGAGCTGGGAATAATTTTATTATGAATTCAATTATCGATAATTGACACCTGAACGATAAAATAAAAACTTTCCAGGTAAATTACCGAAAGTCATTAGACATCAGAGATAATCCTTTTCGCGCCGGCTGATGAAAATGCGCCGATGACTGTAAAAGTTTTGGTGTCGGTAATTTTTATTTGAAGGAATATTTTCAACCCTTTCCATGGAACCGCAGCACGTTCGAATTGCAATAACGGATCAAAAAAACTTTTTTTTTCTTGCTTTTATGATTTTACAACTTGATTAATCGTGACGTCGATTAATTTTTATCATCAAATGAATTAACTCCGCAGCACAATAAAGATAATTATCCAGTGCACGAGGGGGAGACTTTTATGAGCCGATACTTGACACTTCAGGCTTTGCAGTTAAATGATATATAATCATCAAGTAGATAATTCCGACTAATAAAAACTTATTTAATTTCTATTTTTCATGCAAGTAGTAAAACATTTTATTCGCTTGAAAATTGTCGGACATCAAAATCACACGCATGGTTAGGTGATGGCAAGAGATGAGAGTGAGAAAGAGAGATGGTTCAGATTTCATAAATGTCTGTTGGCATCAAATTATAAAAGCGTCAAATGACAAGCAACGAATGAATCTGATACTTTTGTTTGCCAAACTAAATAAGCCGCTAATTGCCTCTGTGTTCCATTAAAACTTGTGCAAGGGATTTCCACTGGATTTGTCTTTACGCTTTTTTTTTTTGCGAAATGTCATTGTCGGCTTTAATTGTAGTCAGGCAGAGCAATGCGATGTGAATAGTTAGGAATAGACAAGGAATCAGAGAAAGTGAGAAGGAACGATACAAATAATAAATGAAAGGGGAAATCTGATATTCGAATTGCGTAATTTTATTTTCCTAATAATCTGGAAATATTGTGAAAATACGTTCGCAATTCGTTTGTTTGCTTGCCGGAGGTCAAACCAAAGATATTAATCTTTGACCGTCTGATTATTATTGGCAATTGAAACAAAAGACTGATAAATCGGTAAACAGAAATTTGGGTTGCGAAACGAAATAGACTTAACGTGAAACGATGATTGCGATTGCAGTCTATTTGACATAGTTTTCTTTTTCTAGTCATCGCAACTTGCCAAAGGTGAATCAATGAATCGATTAATTATAACTTATTAATTATTACGATATAATTATAGTTCATTGTTAAAAGAAAAATTTAATAATTGATTCAATTATTATTTTACGTGATGTAATTAAATTATTTTTCTGCCACAGAAGCTATCAATTTAATGACCTTGCGAGCTGAAAAATATCATTTTTTTAACTGAATTTTAAATTTAATTTGTTTTATAAACTACAAAAAGAACAGTAAGTTTGGTTCATAGAATCGATGCTTTAAAATATAATTAGAAAACCAAAATATATTCCTGAAATAAGGTAAAAAATGACGTTAATATTTTTTTTCATACTTTGTGCTCACTTTATCCTAGACACATTTATAAGTCAAGTTGAGTTAAAATTTGAATTTTCGATCGTTACATATCAAGTAAATTGTTAAAGCAAAAAAATTCTATTAATCATAATTTAACACCATCAAATGCATGAAATAATTGTTTTACTAACTGCGTCATGAGCTACAGAAAATGATAAACACACAATTTTTTCCAAAGCTCGCTCATTCATAAAGTTTCAGCTGAATTGCACAGTTCTTAAATTGTGAGAAAAATAAAAAATTAAACGATGGCAACCATTCCGATTTATAATCCAGCAGTTCCCTTTCTTGGCCAGATTCCTGGTGGCTTCAGACCTAGTCTGATGATAAGAGTTCGAGGTACAATTCATGACTATGATGGAAGGTAAGAAAGCTATAAAATTTGCGAAATTTAAACTAATAATAATGACTCATCCGTTTCCGTTCTAGATGCGTAATTGACTTTATCAATTCACCCGCATTGAATACCAACCAAGACATCATTTTCCATATCAGCATCAGACCAAGAGAGGGTGCAATTGTTCGCAATTCATTCGAAAACGGCGACTGGAAATACGAGGAGAGATATGGTCACTGTAGAGTCAACGCAAATGAAACATTTGAAATTATTATTCTTGCTGAACATCAGCACTACAAAATCGCTGTTAATGGTCATCATTTAGGTGTTTTTAATCATCGATTGCCATTGAGCTTAGTACAGTTTCTCCATGTTTCGGGACAATGCACTATCGATCACATCTTACTTGAGCAAGACATGCAATCATCATCACAAGTGATTTTTATGCAGGGTGAATCCATTCCCTTACAGCCCGGCGTACAAATACACTCCGTTCCATCTTTTCCGCCGATGCAATCACACATTCGTCAAGGGCCTTTTGGAGGAACTGTCACAACTACAATTGTTTCAACACCGACAGCACCAAATATGCACCAATTTAGACATGCTCCTCCGATGCAATACCAACCGCCCCCACCATATTCAATGTCGGCATCGTCCTCATCCGTAAGTTCTCAAGCTTTCTATCAAAATGAATCCAGAAAAAATTAAACAAGAATTTTGCAGTCGCGAACTCGAATTGGTGGCATCACAATTGAACAACGACCTGGTCGCTTTATCATAAAAACTGGAAAAAATAATATTATACGATTTTGAGGCTAATTTTTTTGCTTCCTATTATTCCAGAATCTAGAATATGAAATAATTATGAAATATAAAGTCATATGTATAAATTGTACAATCGAACTTTGTTGTGTTGAGTCATCGTTGTTGTTTTTTTTTTTTTTGTTTTCAAAAGTGATAAGATAAGCAATCACATTACAGCTTTAACAAAAGAGATAATAATTTCATTTCGGCTGCACAAATTCGCCAAGTGACGATACTTAAAATTTAGATGAAAATAATGTCGATTTGTAATGGAATTTTTATGACGACCTTGTTAATGTGCATAAGAAAACTCTAGAGAAGTTCACTAACACAAAAACAAAGTTTTAAGTGAGAGCGCATTTTGCGCAACTTGACGTTGTTGCTCTCACTGCGAGTTTATTTTTATTTTGTTGTTGTCTCAACATTCGATTGGGGTCAGTTTGTATTTTTGATTGGGGGCAATATGTAATTTAATTGAAAGACGAAAAAAGGTGGTCCTCAATGTGGTCCAAAGGTGTTTAAATGTCCTTAAGAGGTCTTGAGGTGTTTTTTTTTTTTCTTATCAAATTTTCTTAAAAGCATTTTGCAATAAATTTGCCCTTGAAGTGAATTATTAACAGTGATAAGGAGAAACACATTAAAGCGTTGAGTTGTTCGACAGAAGTCCTGTGGATTGAATCGCACAACTTTGGTTCCATCATTCGTTATGGTACGAACTTCAAACTCAAATCTGTCTCTGGAATGTTGAAGAAAATGACAAAAAGGAGAAATAAAATATTTTCACCTTAAGTAAACAAAAGCACCAATCGACGGACTAACAACAGATAAATGATGAGATAAATAATTTTCAACTTCAGAAGTTTTTTTCCTTTCATTTTTCGGAGGCTTCGTTGATATGGATCCATTGGAATCCTTTTCATTATTTGAACATGATAATTTGTTGTTGTTGTCGAATCTTCTGCTTTTATCTCTCAATGCATCATCAATTCTCGAAATTCTTTATTCGGAATTGTGTTCAAAACATCCCGTCAATGGAATATGAATTCAACATTATCATCTTGGGTGGTTCTGGATTTTTATCTCTTTTTAATGCCTTAAAAATTTTTTCGCTAATTTTATACTTCATTAAATATTTTATTTTCTCACTTTACGATTCGAGATTCTTTTGACCATTTCAAATTCAACATGTGGAGAGCGTTTTGGTGGTAGAACTATTTATTTACTTTCATAATTAGAGCTTCAATGAAGAAAATTTTCTTTCATTTCATGAACCGTTTCATAAAGTGTTTGTTTCTCCAACAACAACAAAAACATTTAATTTATTTAAATTACTTAAAAATGTATTGTTTAAAAGATGAAATCTGAATGAAAACAGAATGAATTAATCGTTGAATTTAATAATAAATTAATGTTTGCACACGACCGTTAATCGATTGAGAAATATTCGTAAAAGCTTTATTATGCATATGATTCATAATATTCATATGCTGCTCTCGATAGCATCATAATCCGGTGGGAAATGCAAACAGTCAATTGATCCAGTTGAGTAAATATAGTTCAGAGCGATGGAATGGAATGCAATTAACAGAAGTTCGTTAATTGATGCGTTTACTCAATGTTTGTTATTAATAAATTTGTGAATTTTGCAAATGAAATTTTCCAGTTTGCATCAAATCGACGTCATCTGATATTTACATTTGGTGGAACATTAATTATGTGCCTCTTAAAAATATGTTGAATTAATTAACACATCCAGCATCTGACCATAAAATATATGTATGATGTTTTAATTAAATAGTAGCGATAATTTATGACTCAATTCTCAAACATTGTGACTATTAAAACAAATCGAAAATCTTTTACAGTTGGTTTTTTTTTTGAAGATTGACATCGCTTTTATTGCTTTCTTCACAAGAAATGTGTTAACTCGCTGCTGGGTTAACTAATTAAAATGACACGATGTAAATATATTTGAGACTACATGCGACGATGCATATTAATTTCGTTTTCAACAAATTTCCAGTTAGATTCTGTAGAAAGAAACAATTGAAAGAATTGATGGTCAATAAAATATCAGATGAATATTCGATGTCTGGAGTGTAAATTATTTCATGAAGCGTTATAACATCCCTTGGATAAAATAAACCATTTCAATTAAGTTTCATTTAACTATTTGCGCAACAACAACAAATTGTGGCATTTTCACTGCTTTTACCTGAAAGCAATGAGAATCGAAGGGTTGAAATAATGATTGAAATGGCGATGACGCAATTCATAATAAAACAGTCGCAGTTGAAATGCGTATATTTGCCTTCAGTTACCCTTCTAAAAAAAAAGGGATTTATGGCACCTCATTGTGTAACTAATTTTAAAATTCATTACAAACGCCTCGTAAAAGTAAAAGAAGCATTTGTTGGTTTTTTTTCTTTGACGATTAATAATATCATAAATGATCGTCAGTCGTCACAATAGAAGTTGCGCATTAATCTTATGTGCTCATGCATTTCTCTATTCAAATGAATACTCTCTGAAAAATAATGTAAATTTAAACATTTTATACATTTTTATTCTATAAATTTCATCAATAACTTTACATGAAATCGTCCTTTCTGGCTTTCTGTTGAAAAATAATTGATTATCAGACACGTGACAGCTGCTTTCGATGAGGTTAAAAAAACAATAAACACTGAAAACAATTTACATGATCTGAGGGCACTTAAAATAACTTTGAAGCATTAATTTCACTCGTTTGAATATTTTACGATTTATTTCGAGGAGCTTCGAAGCGATTTTTGACCACGACTCGCATCTGTCGATTCTGGTGGGCTTTGTAACGGCTCAAAAATCGTCATTTGCTTCCAGCATCGCGATCGGCAGCTGATTTCGCTAAACAAACCTGCAAAAAAAGTGCCTGAAAATATTTCTCGAGTCATTCGCAGGTGCAAAATTCCATTCAAGAAAAATAACAAATTACGTAAAATAACTTTACAAAATGTTTGCAGAACTTTTATGAAGATTAACTGTTGCACAACGTACCTGAAAATATATTACCAGGACATCAAGAACGACGGCAAACAATATTAATGGATCCATCCTTTTGTCCTGATTAAAGATGTTTTTGTCACATTATTATTAAGAACTTAATAAATGAAAGGCGGTGAATTGAAGATGTTTGTTCCATCCACATGCTTGAAATCGCATTTTCCTGTCGCATCGACCAATTTGAGTGACAGATGCAACGATGAATTGGATAAATATTTAAGGGACCAAAATGTCCTTTTAATTAAAACATAAATATTTTCCTTCGATCAATAAACACCAAAAATGCCTTCAAAACCTCCAATCACGAAATTCGATCTTAGTCCAGTCTCGCAGCTGCCACGTGCTGGATCTATCAAATCCCCCCACGAAAAGAATAAATAGAATTTCAAATCGCATCTTAGGACCATTTAAAGATTGTTGTAATAAATTGAAAGATTATTTTCATTCCAGAAAACTGTAAATTAATTGAAACCGAGAGCATCAAGCCAGTTGGCAGATGCACTGCACAACAATTTTATAATATTTTTAAAAACCCGCCAAAAATAAATTTTTCTAACGTCACTCCAGCATCAAAAACAATTTTTTTTTTCTTCTTTTTTGGGTAAAGAAGGTTACAAAAATAAATATACCAGACACCCGAGAACGACTTGTCGTGACGAGGCATATGGTTTTCTTTTTCTCTTAATTTACTTTTGTGTAAAATGTTGCGCAACATTTTCTTCCGAGATTTAATTGTCTTTGAGAAAAAAAAAGTGAAAACAGATTATTAAAAGTGAAAAGCCAATTAATGTATCGAATCTGCATCAATCACTTATCTAAAAAATAATCAAAATATTTTAAAACTGTAAAATTTTATGTTCAACAATTTTTATTTATGATTTTGCCAACACACATCGAAGTGAAGCTAATGAAGATTAATTTTGCGAAACATTTTGTGCCTCTTCGATCACTCATCGCTGATATGAACATTTTTTATTTTGTTGCTGCAGATGTTTTCTCACTCTTGAAGGTACCAGCATGTTAATTAAGTTTAATATGTGCCATTATCATGAAACAACCGGACGCCGGTTTTCATAACCTCAACAAAATAACTGTTTCAGCGATAACACACGTGCGGCTTCATACCAGCACTTAATGAAAAGTTCCCTTTTTTTCTCTCGTGTTCTTGACTTTTAAAATAATTCACTGAAAAAAAAAAAAAAATTCATTTGACCTCACCAACAATACCTGAAGCTCAACAACATGTGCAATACCAAAAATTGTTTGCCTTTGGTCTCCAGTCGAATGAAACAATTCTTGGACATGCTTGAAAGATTCATTTCTCCACAGAGGGTGATTCCAGTCATACATCTGGCATTTTTATGAGTCTCTTTCACTATTAGAACATTCGAAGAGTTTCAAGCGTAGCAGAACTTTTTTTCTGAATGTCTGCAATGTAATTTATGATGGTCACGCATCCGTGGAACCTTTAATTTAAACAATAAATTGCCTTTAAAAATTCAAACAATTCTTACATACACAAATAAAAAATCGACAAATTTCTTAGTAAATTAAGATTTCGACCTTCAGCAAACTTTAATTAAATGCTTTTGTTCGACACTTTAACAAGAAACAATTTAGCAAATCCAATTTTTCATCAATTATTTCCATTCAATTTCTTGCTTTTAAAATTGGGATCAATTGTGATCGACCTTTTATCACCTCAAGAAGCCCAATAATAATCCAAGACATTTGACACAAATTTCGAGACCTTTTTTTTCTTTCGATTGATCTTTTATTGTATTGTCATCTCATATAACAATTTTGTCTTTGAGTAATTTCATCGATTTAAGATATTTATTTTGAGATCTCGTTTGGTTAATTTTAAAGTATATTGGTCTTTATGTTAACCCTCCACAGCGCATTTTTGATGTTTTACAATGAATGAGAAATGTAATTACAATTTCGTATGACTTGACAGTTGTAACTGATCATTGTGTCTAAATAGCTATCACTTCGCTGACCATGATGATGACACGAAGCTTATGGATATTTTTTTATGTGTTCATCATAAATATGCCAGCATAATTTATGTGTTTAATAATTGATACAACATAATAACACATTTCAAACAATCCCAGAACTGGTCACGTGGCGCGTTGACATCACACATATCTGAAGTTTCTTTTCCCCATTAATCATCTCAACAAAAAATAGGTTTCAGTTTGCCTTTTATTTTACTCGCGACCAAATTGTCGTATATACAACTCATAAAATGACATTTGGATTATTTTGACAAATCTCGTTATGAATCGATTCGAGACGATTAATGATGCATGTTATGAAAGCTTCTTACTCTTCTGATGACCTTTGAACTTTTGTCTTTTCAAGAATCTTTGTTCATTGATTCAATTTGCTAAAGTAGCAAAATTCTGAGTCAATATTTCAATTTATGAACCGTTGATGAGACTAAACCAGTATGACGACACTTTCCTAATTGTTACGCAAATGTGTGATTAAATCGTAATTGGTACCAGTACAGGATGCAACATGTGGTCATCTGTTTCTAGAAAATACTCTCACTCCAAATGTAACAAGAATGAGAAGTTGTGTCTCCCATCCGCTTTGTGGCATTTCTTAAGTTTTAGAATAAATTTTAAGAAAACCAAAAAAAAAATTGTTTTCTTTCCACACTTGGATGGTTTCAAGATATTTTTCCATCGTCGGCCATCAAAACAAAAATACAAAAAAAAAAAAAACGAAACGAAACAATCAAATTATAATTCGTTTTTTTAAGACCCATTAGACGGCAATTAATGAGGATGGCAAATGGAAACATCAAAATAGAACAATGGGAATTCTTAAGAACGCGACCGGATTATTTTGATGTTTGGACTTATGAAAACAAGTCACTGCAAAATTTGTAATTGAATAGCACGTCACGTTGACATGAAGCTTGAGCCTTTCGATGGGAATCTAATGAAAAATTAAGCGGAAATACTCAACTCGCTGGTCACACCTCGTTCACTTCCATATCGGACGCATCAACAATGGACGTGCGCGAAATGTCTTTTTTTTTAATTTCTAATAATTATAAGAAAATGTCAATGGCCAAAACATTAAAGAACTAATTTCAACCCAACAAGGAAGCCGCATGAATATCAAATTATTGAAGACACCAGAGTGGTTTCGATTAAATTGTTGTTAATATTCCTAAAATAACATTTTTGTTTATCACCTTGCGGATGGAAGACACCAGAAAAATGAATCGATTCGAGTTTCTTATGATCGGCTTATATCTCACGACGGAAATATTTTTAATAAAATCAAAGGAAATCGTTAATTTAATTTTCACTTGTTGTAATAAACCCGGAGAAGGGAATTGATGTTAATCCAGATAAATTCTGCACCTGTCTCCCTTCCGTCAAAAGCTATTTTTGGGAAATTGAAGCGATGTCGGAAATTGAAAATTAACATTTTTTTCTGTGTTCCACTTTCGTTTTTTTTCCTTATTCCGAAATTCTTAATTTCTCATTTAATTGAGTTTAAAGAATTGCGACCATCGCGATAGTAAAAAAGATTCACACGCCATCGACATTCCACAAAAAAAAAAAAAATAAAATTCTTAACGTCTTTTATTTTGCGATTGTTACTTTTTTTTTCACCTTGCTATGCTCGACTGATTGTCTGGAATTTAATAATTCTTCCGACAATTCATGTTTTCGACTTCTCGCGTGGCTCTCGAAAAGCTCATCAACAATGACATCATGCGAATGTTAATTTGTTTATTCTTCTCTTTTTATCTCTCGCTATTTATTTCGCATGCGAATTGAGTCTAAGACAATAAACAAAGACTTGAGACATCCCGTTTCATCACCTGATTACCATTTCTCCCATTAGGGCTCGCTCTCAAGCAGCCTTCAAAGTTCAACCTTCTGATGTGGACAATAAATCATGTCAAAAAATATGGAAATTCAACATTTTATTTAATTGAAATTAATATTCAACACATTTGCTTGCACTGGCAACGCATGACAACCGAAAAGGCATTAAAAAGAGACATTTTCATGGCATAGAGTGAGTAATAAAAGCTGAACAATTAATTAAGGCTCGAGAAAACTTTGCTGCGTTGCATGTTAAGCAGGATGAAGGCAAGTGAAGCATCGAATTACCACTTTTGATATCATACTGCATTTCATGATCCGAAGCCATCAGCTGTCTATCTTCAGATACATCCGTTGCAAGTATTTTTTGTGTGCGAATCCAACTCGCAAGATCATCACTAATTGAGCATCTTATAACCCAAGACATCCAGAGCATATTTAAAGAGAATGAATTGCACTTTTTTCTCATTAAATTGTGCGATAATTATTTCAGATGCAACATAATGTTAAGCTGCTGTGTTGTTGCTGTTTCATAAAAAAAGAGACCAAAACAAGTGTTAGCTTCAAGTTTAGGTGAATTGCAAGTGACACTTTAGTCGGCAGTTAAAATCAGAATGTGTCAGACAAAATCCAAACGTGAACTTTTCAATTAGCCCTCGCTAGATGCAATTTAACTGCAGCAACTGTTTGCAACGTTTGTATAACTTGTCATATGGCTCGACTATCTCTCTCTTTCCTATGGTTCTGCAGTCAATAAAAGCCATACACAATTAAAACAACAACAATTTCCGCCACGTCTCCATCTCACTGCCGAGAGTCGAGATTGATATTCAATGGCTTGCGATACGACTTTTAGTTGAATTTTGCGCGCGGTTTGGTGTTGCACGGTTACGTTACAAAGCGACTACAGTTGATTTTTGCATCATTGTGCAAAGTGAATGCTGTTGGTATGCAAATTGTGTTTTTAAATTAATTGAACGCGGTTTAGTGCTCTTTTCAGGAATCGCAGAGCAACTTTAATCACATTCAATGACCATTTTTGTGTATATGTGTAAACGCAATTGAACAATTTTAAGGATTGTTAAGTGGACGATTGAATGCAAGTTAAGAAAGCGATTAAGAAAGAAACGTTTAAAGCAAATAAATATTCCAAAAAGAGAATTAAAATATTTTCTTGTGAATACAATTTTCTCTTAATACATTTCATTTCGTTGCTACAAAGAAGCCAACTTGAAAGTGATGCCGATCAACTCGAGGTCTGGCGTTTCAGGCGCCCACACAAAAAGGTGAGTTTCGAGTTTTGTGAGGCTCATTTGAAATTCGCATCTTAAGTCATCAACAAATAATTTGCAGCTTGAACAGCTCATGTGTGTTGCGAGTTTCAGGTTTCTTTCACACACCCACACATGGGGATATTAAGCGCTTCTAAAAGCCCATTGTCTATTCTGAAGACTATTTTGAAGCAAATTTACATTTTTTGCTCATCAGATTCTTCAAAGCGATTTCAATTTATGACACGTTTGAACTCCTCATGTTATATTTATTGCACAATGACTTGATTTGGATTTTTATTTTATTTGCAGAGATAATTTGATCAGCAGCCAACCTGTATGCATCAACTATGTAATGGGCAAAGCCACGGTAAGTGACTTTCATAATGAGGCACAAGCCTCAGCTCCGACTATAACTTTGTGCAATCATTGAAAATGCCACGAATTGTTTACCGACTTGAACTTTTCTTTTACTTACTTTTGCCTTTTGATATTCTCTTTGCGGTTGGATCGGCTTGCTCACTACAGTGTGATGTGTTCCAGTAGTTTACGATTATTTGCTATAATGTTCTGCAATTTTCTTTATTAATTATAATTAACGTTCTTGGTTTGATTTCATTTCTGTTGTGCGATCGCAAGAGAATTCTTTCTCACTTTACTTTATAACTCACAAATTGCTTTTGGAGGTTATTTACAAATTTTGAGGTTATGAAACTTTGTTTAAATTCTTTTTTTTATTGTCGAATCTCACACATATGATCATCTTCCCAGCGCCTTCCCCAGAGGGGTTGTTAATTAAATATTTGAGCAAAATTGAAATGCGATTCCATCGAAAATAATAATTGTGTTTGCTTTAATTAATAAACAAAGCGACGTCACATGTGGAAATTTCCCTTCTCGAGTAAAGGGATCGGCGGCATTTTTCACACGAATTGTTACAAATTGCTGGCTCATTAAAAGTCATGTTCCATTTAAATTGTGAATCCGCTATAAAATTAAACAAAATGTATATAATTTAAACCGCACCGATCACCCATCGAGTATATTTTAAGGAAGTTCCATGTCGCTCTGCGTTTGATGAATTTATTTATTTCTATTTTTTTTTTTTTTATTTACGGAACAAGAAAAAAAACTCCATTAAAAGGAATTTGTGTTGTTTCCTTAAAAACTCCATCAAACATCTCTTTTTGATGATCCTTGAATGAAAATCCGTTAAAGGCTCTCAAACATGTGTTACTCAATTCCACCCTTAAAAAAATGCCTTCATCACTTAGCGCAGGGTTCATAAATGGTTAAGATCTCTCGAAGGCATTGTTACACATCCCGTAGCCCTGAAAACATATTTTTCGCTCAATCAGCTCTCACATGTGCTAGACACATTTCATTGCTATTTCAACTTCTTAAGAAAAATCATAAAAATTTCAAGAGATTTTGAGAGTAAATGTTCGAGTAATTAACGAATGGTTTGATTTAATGAAGGACTAATTGAAGTTGGCAGACATCGAGTGTTATTTTATCAACCCTCTTCCGTTTTAGGGACACTTTTATGCACCCCATTTCAATGCCAAACCCCCTAAATAAACAGCTAATAATAATAAAAATAACTTACCGAACCCAAACGAGCCTTTATCAAGTCCTATATTAAATATTTATTCATTTCATATCCATTTCCGTTCGAAGCGTGCTATTTGGTGGACGTAGCGAAGTCATTATCTCAAGTACAGTTTTAACTCTTCTTATTGCGGCTGCCAGCAGCAGTAAAACTGCGGCATTTCATCATCATAAAAAACTTAAGAATTATTTCAAAATGTATTTGAGTTTATGTGCCATTGAATTCTAACCTCAAATAATTATGCAAATGCAGTCCATAACCAGCATCAAGTGCACTAAATGACAAGCACTTAAATTAATTAAATTTCATTCATTAAAATGTGCATGAAAATGTTCTTGCAAAACAGAACACAACTTCAACCGCTAAACGGATGCTTGAAGTCAAAGCCGAAAGTTGTTGCGCTGCGAACAGCCTTCAACAGCAAATGCTTATTGATATAAAGTAGGGTTGAAATATCAATGTTGTTAATGAATTTTCTCGTTTCAATAATTCGACCAGTAGACGAGTGTTGGTGGGCAAGCAAAACAGATGGCTTTAAGACGACGAATGATTTCCAATGAAATTCCACATTGCGAGTGCACCGAGACAGAGAAAAAGACACAATAGCCAAGCAAAAACATTCTTTAGAATTTTTGTTTTCCTTTCTTCAAATATTCCATTCGCCGGTTTGTTGGTGGTTGATGAGCATATTTGTTGTTGTTGCTTTTCGGGGTTCCAGGCAAAAAAAAATATTACTTCATTCTACTCGATCGTTGTCGTCGGCAGATGTTTCTGCTTGTTCGGTCTTTTGTGTTCGTTGCTGAGTCGCAAGAATTTCATGTTTCGTCTTTGAACCTCAAACAGAAAAAAAGAAAAATTTTTTTTTTGATTCTATTGAATCAAATTTTATTTCTTTTTTTTTGGCATCTGAAGGGTGCTTTATCAGTCTATACATATGAAAAATATTCCATTCATTGATGCCACGAAGCTTCCTCTATTGTGGATATCTAATTTCATACATTTCGATTTTATTTTATTATGACTAAAATCCCTTTTGTGTGAGCATGATGGTCCACATTGATGTACGCAATGTGCAAAAACTTGATCATCCAGCAACAGAATTATAAATTGGAACAAACAACAAAAAAAAAACCGCTGATTAATGATCGGCTCTCAACGACATGTGTTTGGAATTTATTTTTTTAATTAAATGCGATCTCATTTTTATTGAATGGCTCTTCTGGAAAGGCGAAGACTGCAGTCATGGATCATTAACATTGTGGATCCAGCCTGCTTACCGAAATACGCGTTCACCATCGTTACACGTCTGTTGTTTGTTATCCATCAAAGACTACAACGCTGATTAATCATTAAGCGATGGGCAGATCCGAGACAGATCGAAGAATTTGAATTTAGGTTGCATTTGATATCCTGCTGTGCATCATCAGGCATTTCCCTCGTTAACTGAATCCTTTCATGAAACATGCTTCTTTTAATGACTTAAACATTCATCAAATTTAATGGATTTATTTTGAGGTTATGAAAATTTATCAATGCCACAAGAAAGAGAATTTCCACCCAACTCTTTTCCACGCGCATTAAGTCGATAAACCAATAAATCTCGTGTCATAAGCGCTTGTGGTTGAAATGAATTTTGGGAAATAAAATTCAAATGCAATTTCTGGTCGAATGTTGACGAAAATCCACAAACAGCTCTCACTCTGGAATGAGCAATGGCGCAGTGACACTTTCCGATCATTAAACTCGTAATTTATTAACACTTTTGTTTGTTCAATAAATCACTGCCGCAATAGCGTTTCCAACCCCTTGAAGCTATTTAAATATTTGGACAGATGACTCGCATTGCCATCCCATCGTCATTAAATCATTACAAAAGGTGTTGCGTATGATTCTTTATGAGCTGCGACGTCATTTTTTAATTACATGAACGCAAGAAAAACTAGTTCGCGATGTTTTCATACAAACATAATGACAATAGCTGCAAACTGCCATTCAACAAAATCACTCGAATGTAACGAATCTGGCAAAATAATTTACTGTTATTTTTACCAAAGTAATTACTTAAGGCTAAGTAGAAAAAAACGAAACATATTTGCAACTTAACCTCAAAATGGGATTTAAAAATAATTTTCAACTTTAATCGCTTCTCTCTTTTTTTTCTACAATCTGCTGCAATTTGCTTAAAACTCCCTCAACAGCAGCAACAGCAATAACCATCAAATTAAATGCATGAAAGAACTCTCAAAATTAAAGGTTTCCTTGTTTGCGCAAACAATAATGAAAACGATTCAAATAGAAAACTTCCCATTCGGAAATCAACATCATCCAATAATTTATAGTTTTTACTGTAAAATGAATAACAATTTCTATAAAAGTTTTGCAATTCTACAAGCGCGACATATGGTAAATTACGGGGGCTTTTATGTTCAAAACCAGCAATTTGGAAATGTTGTTTTTGTTTGGATAGCTGGGCGAGATCGAGGGATTAAATATGAGTTGGAAAAAAAGGGAAAGAAGGAAAATTGTTAATAATCATAAAAATTGATACGATCGACGCATGTCTGCCATGCGATTTCTTGGGCTGTTCAAACGTATAACGATGCCAGGTGAGTTAATTGATGGTTTAACAGACGCGATTGTGTTGAGAATATTTTCTAAAGAAAATAAATCCTTGAGGCTTATCAAATGTTGTCAGGACAAGTTTCATTTCTATTCACAACTCATCGTGAATGGAAGAAATCATTCAAAACTTCTTTTGTTGGGAACTTCTTTCACCCAGCGAATAAGAAAATAAAAAATTATTTTGTTGCTACAACTACAAAAATTTTATTGCAATGATAAATTTTATTCTGTTATCGTTTTTTTTATAAAATGTCACTAAAATATGCCTAATGAGCACTTTATTCCTCGCGTGGCTATTTTATGTGTTATTTCGATTTCTTGGCAATGTAAAAAAAATTTCAAATTAGACATTTTTCCCCAGACCTGAATTCATTTATTGTTTGTCTTGATCAAACAGCTCATTTTTCCTATTCAGCCACAGCCAACATTCGACCTTCCCATTTCCTGCTTCACTGGAACAGCATAACAACAGTTAAAGATTACATTAAGAAAAAATAAATATATTTGGAGCCTGAAGAGGCCCAAAACATTCTTTTGTTATCCGAATGGAATGAAAAAATAAAACTTGAAGCAAACAAGATTGAGCTCCAATGTCTTTTTTTTGTTTTGTTTCCTACCGATTGTTGTTGCTTTGATGCCTATTGTCTTGGCTGTTGCTCTTATCTTGACAATGTGTATTTCCAAAAAGGTCTTTAAACTATAAATCCTTAAATTATTCCACTAAAACTACTGATCTGTGATCAGAATATTTAATTTGCTTGTCAGTTAACAGAGTGCAGGAAGTTTAAGAAAAAAATCTTTTGTTTGGTCCACCAGTGAGTGAGAAAATTAGAAAAACACTGATACTCAAATTACCAGGAACCTCCCTGAATTCTGAATAGTGATTATGATTAGCATTTTAACCGCTTTATTTTATTTTCAACCCATCCTTGGCCGAATCGCTGAGAAACATTTAATTACAATTCAAAGTTGCTCATAATAGAGCCATAAATTACCACCTTCGTCGTCACCTTTACGTCGTCACATTATAGCAATTCTCTTGCTAATTATTTCTCGCGTTGGCATTAAGAATTGCAACAAAGTGACTTGATTCGTCCCGGTAAGGAAATGCCGCGAATATATTGAATGCAAAAAATTTGAGTGGTTGATTTCAAAGCCACATCGAAATGATCAAAAATAAAAGGCAAACGAAAGCGCCAGTGAATTACCTGTTTTAATTAACAGTCACATTTTTGTCCACCTTTTGTCCATTTCTCCTTCAGCAGTGCAATGTCATTGAGTTTTATGATGAGAAAGAAAGATCGTCGAATATAATGAAGTGTAATGAAAGAGAATTGAAAACTATAAACCGGGTCCATTATTTGGAGTGTTTGAAAACGACGCGCGCATTCCAGCAAGGTCATTTGATGGAATCATTTTTTGGCTTTTGTTTGCATTGTGGAACAACTTTTTTTCTTTTTTTTTAATTTTGTTGTTAAGAATTTGGTTTGTCGGCATTATCAGAGAAATCTCTTGCGAGATCTTTAATGTAATTTTGACGATAAGAGTAAGCGAAAGAGATTTGAAAGTAAATTTAACTCCCAGGGAGCTCAACCTGGCAGGTAACGAAATATTAGCGAATCATTTTACAACCCACTTAAAACTAAATTTGGGTTAATTTAACTGAAACATTGTGCTTTCGCTTTCAAATACAAATCCATCTTGAAGGCAAATGTCGACAATTCATTTAATTTGAATTTGATTTTGGTTTCGAAGCGTTTTTGATTGCTCCATTTTCGGAGCTTTAAGTCTATCTATATAGACAAGAAATTATGTTAAGCTGATCGATAAACCATTAAGGGAATTGAATATTATTAGGCTTTTAAATATATTGTTGATGGCCTTTCAATGGGCTTGAAGTTAAAATATCTTAAATGAAATTAAATGTTGTAAATTTTTCGAGAACGGAAGTCGTTGTTACGTTAAGAAATTCACTTGATTACACATTGCAAACATTTTTTTTTGCGCTTCATAATTTTGGTCCTTCCTGGAGATTTATTGCGGTGCAATCAAATGAACTCAAGTATGTTGCAAAACATCCGCTGTCAAATGAAAAAGAATTTCTCATTCATGTTATGCAACGAAGTGCGAAAGACATTCTAAAGAATATTGACCTTAACACTGACGGGCTTCAAAACACGCTTTGGTCAAACGGCATATTACTGCTGTTTTTCAGAGATGTTCAAGTATCGTCCGGTCATTTAAGATATTAAGAGCTGTCTGAAGTTGTTTATGATATTTATTTATATCGCAAAGGAAATCGCAAAGCAGCAAAATTCCAGATTGGAATTTTATAACAACTCGGTGTCAGATTGCACTGAGCGGAAATTGGCAATTAATTAGCGACTCATTATTATGAATTTCATTATGAAATGATTCCATTACATTTTCAGTAGTTGAGAAATTCCATTGAAATTAAATTCGATTTAAGATCTCGCACTTTTCTTGAATCATTTCTTGTTTTGTGCCGCCGTGAGCTTCCATTCATTCATCGAGTCATAATGTTTAATGATCGTGTGAAATAATCACTTTTCATCGCATCGATCAATGGGATCTCAATTACGGTAACTACAATAAATTACCAAATCAATTTAGTTGTGATGTGCAGTTTTTTATGTTACATTGCGATATTCCAGCGGAAGTTGAAACAATGCTCGACGATCATTTTAATCAATAGAACGTGCTTTCGAGGGCTCATCACAATGCGAAAAGCAATTTAATGTTGGTGAAACTTGCGATGTGATTCAAACAATGATGGACAATATTGAATAGACAAATTTACCAAAAGAAATGGATAACAATTGCAGCTCGATGATGGACTATTGTTTGCTTTTTCGTTATTTCGTCGTTTTGGGAAGATTTTCGATTGTGCAAATTTTAGATTTTTAATTGAATCGAAAGAGTTTATGAGCATGAATTTTTTCCGTCTGCTTGTGAGTTGTGCAGAGTGAGAAATTACGTGAATCTCATTGAAAATTCTTAAGAATGTTGAACTTTATTTTACTCAAAAGAATTTCTAAATCAAATTTGTTCTCTTTAATTAATTAGTGGTAATAATTGATCGCCATCGACATCCCGCAGCGTTAATGAAGTGATATATTTCCATCAATTTGTTATTTAATTCTCATCAAAATTCCGTCTCTTAAAAAAAAATTATTTTAATAAATGTTGCATCATCTTTCAATGTCATCGGACCAAAGCTAGACTCACACGAAAGAAAAGATTAAGTCGAAGTGGAAAATTAATTAAGCTCTTTTTTTCTATGGAATCTGTAAAAAAAAAAAAACAAACGAAATAAATAATTTATGCAAAAACCTGATTTTCTATCGGAGATTTCCTGATTGAAGTGTGGGTGGCGATGGAATCTGGCTTGAGGTCATTAAAATTATATTTTTCTTAAAAAAATCTCGATCCGCAAATAAAAAATTTCTTGAAATGAATAAATCGAGACATGCCATTTGTGGATTTTGTCGATTTGTTGTGTCCACTTTAATCCGCTTACGGTGATAATTTCTTCATCTTAATTGGTTTAGGATGTCGATGACACTTCTTGACCCGATTGTCGGTTCTTACAAGTGAATGAAATTCAAGAAATTTTAAAATGTGAAAGAAAACAAGAAATTTCCTCAAAGGGGAAGTAATATAATTAACAATCTTAACTCTTTAATAATCAAATTAAGTTCTGCAGATATCTTAGAAAGAAGAACTAACTCAAGTTCTCGCCGATCGATTCATAGAAAGATCAGATACCGTCAATAAAGAATTAAAAACTTGATTCGATTCCATTCAGCGCCATTTTTCGCACAAAAAAAATAAGTGGCGATCATTAAGGTTTCGTTATTGTTACTCAAGTTAGATTCGAATTTAAATCGAAAACAAACAAAAAAAAATCTCTCTCTATGAGGAATTTCAATTTCTGCTTCATGAAATAGATAATTCTCACAAACAATTAATTAAATTTTGATTAAAGATTTTTTTTGCTCGGGAAATCAGTGAGAAATTTAATTTATAACCATCGTCAATAGAGCACCAATTCGTGGGTTTAATTTTAATGTTACAACTGATGATGATGATGGCCATTCATTAGTTAGTGGCACCTTTTGAAGCATCAACGGATGATGATGACCATCATTCATTAGTTAGTGGCACCTTTTGGAGCTGAATCAACGGCTGAATCTATCTAACTGTAATTTTTGTACTAATGATGCCCTTCTGCTTGCACCATTCATGCCCTTCACTTCCATTTCATCATCATTGAGTTAACATTTAAACATTGTAGCAATAAAACGGTTCATCAGCAATTAATTATCCGAACAGAATCAGCTGCCCACGCTCCGAATTTCTTGATGAGCATTCGCGTGTGGTTTCATGAGATTATTTTCATAAAATATTTTTCAATCATCAATTATGATGATGACGATAATTTGGAAATGAAATTTGTGAATCGATGTCACAATATTTGGTGATGAATGCTTCCATTAACGACCTTCCGTTAATTGCATTCCATTCCATCGCTCTGAACCATATTTACTCAACTGGATCAATTGACTGTTTGCATTTCCCACCGGACTACGATATTTGTACCGAGATCAGCATGAATGCTATAAATATTCAACGGATTAATCATTAATTAATTACTTATTTAAATCACTAAATCTTTCTAAGACCGCTCAGAGGGATTTTCACACAATTTCAATCAGATTTTAAGAAATTTAATTAAAATAAATATTCTTGTTGTTTTTGAAAAAAACAAATCCAAAAGAAACGGTTCATATAAAAATGCCTGCATTGAAGTTATAATTACGAAAGTAAACAGTTTTACCATCGAAACCTTCTTCACATGATGAACCAAAAAACGAACAAAAGTTCTCGATCATAAACCAAGAAAATTATTCAGAAAAAAAAAATGTTAAATTAAATTGAGAACGCAAAAGAATCATCAAGAACTTTCAGAAAAAAAAGAGCAGAATAAGTATCCAACGGGGGATTTGTGAGGCTGATGATTGTTGCTCATCAGAAATATGTGAGCGATGGATTTTGGACGAATCAACAACAGCAACGATAACAATCAAGAAGCCGCAAAGAAACGTGAATGAATGTTTTCAACGAAATGTAAAGCGATGGATCGCGATTGCGATGTGAAATTATTTCATTTTTCCGGCCTCATCTCATTAGCATGAAAGAGCTCTTTTTATGGTCCACCGCTAATCGTGATCTTTATGGAGACGGAGACGGTTTTTTTTTATCTGAGAATTCACATATTCGTTCCGAAACTACCAATAGAGTTCAACGAAACATTTCGTGATGATGATGCAATACATACTGGACTGAGTATCGAAATTTGCATTCCATAGAGTTCACCTGACATGAATTTTCGTTTCATTATTAAGTTTATGCACTTTACGAGCGTTACAAATCGCGCTTTTCGGCGTGTCCATAAATAAATAAAAGCGGTCTCTTAATTTTTATTGAAGAAAAAAAAAAAGTATTTCGTGACATGACATCAAAATGAACAAGCAACAAAGACGCCGACGGGCATCTTATCAATTGTTAATGAAAATGTCACGCAATGTAAATAAAAGTTTAATGATCCGCATCGCGTTGTTCCAACTGTCTCTACATGATAATTGGTTTCCATAGCGATTGCATCATGTGAACCACTTAAACTGCTTTTAACACGATTGGAGCATTTCAGCACAAATGGAGCACAAGTGTAGGGTTTTAAATTTTCAATACAAAACATGCAAATTAACCCTCAATAACAATAAAATGATACACTTCAAATCAAGTTTTACGGCTTAATCAGCGTCCAAGCATAATGAATGCCTTCAAGTGATCCAACTGTGTGATTTCATGTCTTGAGACATTTATGAAACTGTGTAATTATCAACTTAATAACAACATATTTCTTTTTCTCTAATGCTTGTAGTATCTCATTTGAATTTGACAATGAACCATAATTTCATCAGAAAATCTACAATTAAGAAATTTGTAAAGAAAGCTCCGAATCGTAACCGAAAATCACGAATATATTTATCAAGGCGATTAACCCGAGCATATCAAAATCTTAGATTATGCCAACCCTATGAATGAAATTTCCAAATTAGCGACGTTTCTTGTACTGAAAGAGCAAATTATTTTTTACATTCTTGTCGCAATTTTATGACGCAATCGTGCAACGAGTGAATGTAACGGATTGGCGACATTGACTTGAGTTCCCATGCATTTTATCATGTACGAATGTGTCGGTGCGATTTATTTTTATTAGCGATCAAAATGAAATTTAAATGTAAATAAGTAATTTATAAATAACATTAAAATTGCTGCTAAAATGCACTCAGATGCTACAAAAAATATAAATTGTCGACTATCAAACTTATAACATCAGATCCAGGAATCCCAAATAAAAAAGAAATGACTCACCTCAATCTTACCTTTCGGTTCGAATAAAAACAGGTTCATTAGCGACCGCATTCATGGACAAAAGTCGCGAACATGTTGAATCACGCTCGCGGCGCTCGTTCGTTTGGTCGCTTATATGTTTAATATTTACAAATCGCGATCATTGTCTATTGCAAAAAATATAAAAAATCGGGGACATGACTGAAGGTAATCTTCAAAACATTCACACTACCTAGCCGATGATTTATTTTGACTTCGTAAAATTTCTTTCAGTTGTTATTTTTAAAATTTTGGGTTTAATCGCCCGCCGAGTCTTGGAAAAAAAGTTTCTTAGAAAATAAATTTTTGCCAAAACGACTTTTATGAGACAATCGTGACTTTTGTTTGGGCATTTAAAAGCGATCTCGCGAGAGAGATTTGTTGGTGGCAATTAGCATAATTTTTCTTGTTGCTTCGGTGAATTTGCGCTCATTAATTAACGATTCTGATGAGACCCGTCCATTGTCTTCAAATACGCACAAAATTTTTATTTTTTCGACAATTTCGTGAAAATTGAGACTTCGCTTTCCATTGTTGTTGATTATCGCGAAATTCAATTTTCTTTAATTTATTCAACAGACCGAAATTCAATTTCTGTTACCTGCTCTGGCAATGATTTCTTGAGAATTTTCATACAATTTGCCGCTTGATCGGCTCGCTCGAAATAGCCTTGAATGATAATTGTGTTGCGACTGTTTGTAACCATTATGGACTCCCGGATCTTAAGTTGTATTTATTGCAAACTCTAGATCCGATTTGCTACACAACTCAGTTTGCTGTTAGGGTCCTCAAAACAGGATTCTAATTTAAGAAAATCTCATGTTGATCCTTAACACAAAGAGCCCGCAAAGGTGCACATTACCGATTTTCTGCACCTTCCTCCGCCAACAAAGAGCCAACCGAAAAATCCAATTTGTGATGATGCGACAAGAATTGAAGAAGAAATCTTCAAAACAACTTGTTTTTGTTTGTTTGCACTTTTTTTTTCTTGTGCGAGTTATGTATTTCGCTTTTGAGCGATCTTCTTTGCAAAATATTCTTTAAGTGTCTTAAATACGCTATTCAAGTAAAGCACCTTAGACGGCAATTTCATGAGTAAACACGTTTTGCAATGATTCGAAGATGAAGAAAACAGAAAGTGCGATAAAGAAGAAAAAATAATTCTCAAGATTGCGATGAATGGAAAAATTCGCTTCGTTTTTTTTTCCTGTTGTCATCAATGCCAGTCAGTCGCTTTATGCTGCAAAAGCATGCGAACAAAATATTAAATTAAAAGCCCCAGAATGAAATTGAGATATGCGATGCAAAAGGCTCTCCACCATGATTATACCTGCTGGGACATGATCGTTCTTGTTTTATTTTGTACCGATTTGTGGAATTTAATTTCGCGTGTGGAGTAAAATTTCATTCAGAATTTTGCAGGATTTATGATATTTTGAAGGTTATGTTACATCACAATTAGATGTGTTAAATTTTGTTTATACATCGCGATCTGATGTTGAATCGGAAATTCCATTCGTAGACAAAAAAAAAATCATTAAATTTAATATCAATTTACTTGATGGATTATGTGAAAATCGAATTGAGTGAATCAAAGTCCATAATTAAACAATAAAATAATATGAAAGAGAAATAATCAAAAGTCATGTTTGATGCTTATCTGGAATGATTTTTTTTTCTTTCTTTCTCAATCTTCTTGTCCAACGGAGATATATTTCATAAGAAAGTTGATTTTTGTCTAATCCTTTTAACAATAATTCGATTAGTGGGTGGAACCATCAGATTGAAATCCATCACATGCGACCTTCGATCTTGGAATTTATTGAGAAAGATATCTAATGCAGGTCATGATTCCATTTATGGTTCAATTTACCAATAAACAAACAACATCTAAGAGACTGACATGGACCACCCAAGATGATCATGTTGAATTCATCCACCACTTATGGGACGTTTTGAACATAATTCATTTGTTATGATAAATTTATTAGGAGCCGAGTGGAGAATTTCGAGAATTGTGGATGAATTGAGAGTTAAAAGCAGAAGATGCAACAACAACAACAAATTATCATGTTCAAATAATGAAAAGGATTCCAATGGATCCACATCAACGAAGCCCCCGAAAAATGAAAGGAAAAAAACTTCTGAAGTTGAAAATTATTTATCTCATCATTTATCTGTTGTTAGTCCGTCGATTGGTGCTTTTGTTTACTTAAGGTGAAAATATTTTATTTCTCCTTTTTGTCATTTTCTTCAACATTCCAGAGACAGATTTGAGTTTGAAGTTCGTACCATAACGAATGATGGAACCAAAGTTGTGCGATTCAATCCACAGGACTTCTGTCGAACAATTCATCGATTTAATGTGTTTCTCCTTATCACTGTTAATAATTCACTTCAAGGGCAAATTTATTGCGAAACGCTTTTAGACAGACTTAGACTGGAAAACGTTTAACACACCTTCGGATCACGTTCGAAATACAAAGTTCAACTCATCGATCATATTTTAAATTCAATTCCAAATTCTGATTTCAGATTCAAATCCGTAATGAAAAGCTAACAATCTTATGCAACGATGTTCTTCTTAAAATAATATTTTATTATACTAATTTCCTTATTCTTAACAAATTAACGGGGAAATTAAAGAATCGAATATTTATTGTGAATACCAAACGGAAGTACTGATATCACCAGAATATGCATCATCAGCATTCTCAAATTGCAACAAGAAATTCAAATCAAATTGAATTATAAAAAAAAAGTTGCAAAACTCGTTTTACATTCAAAGAATGCCGTAAATGGTGAAACAACAAAATAACAAATAAACTCGCGGTGAGCGAAGGCAGCAAGAAACGGAGCAACAAAGTTAAGTCGCGCGAACATTTTCTTTCTCATTTTTTTCATATTACATTTGTGTTAGTGAACGTCTTGAGAGTTTTCTTATGCACATAAGCAAGGTCATAGAAGGCCGTTGGAATGGAAACATAAGAATGCCCGTTGTAGCGTTTTGATAAGAAGAATAAGAATTTGCGTTTGTATTGATGTGGACGAAAAACATCAACGAATGGAACATTCACCAACCTGATTTTCTTGCGAATTTAAATAATGTTACTATATGGTGAAATTTGAGAAGATTTCGCCATAATCTTAGAAGCTTTCCGACATAGATTTGATTTACACCATCATTTAAAAAAAAAAAACATGAATTAAAGGAAAAATGGTATCAAATTTCGGACTCCGAAAGGCATTAATGCACACGACGAGCCTCATTTCGATCGATATGCGAGTTACAAAAAACCATCTGCCTTCACCCTCTGTCTAAAGAAAGAGAATGTTTCGTGCTCTGTTCGTGTATTGAACCATCAGATATGATGGTGCCATAAAATGACAAAAACTACAGCAAATGAGGACAATTGAAACATAAAAATGTCCTGAATGTGTTAGTTTCCCAAAAAAGGGATCTGTGGATCATAAAATTCTAACAGCTGTCTTCAATCTAGCACTATACGAGAGAAAGAGATCGCAAGCAATCCACAAACCGTGACTCTCTCATTTTATTTTGCTCTTTACACTTCTCGATTTTTATGTTCGATACACTCATTCTATCGTTGAACCTCGTTCGAATAAGACGTGTTTTAAGTCTCTCTGCTCAACTACAGAAAAATAAAATCGTGAAATCATTTTTAAAATAAAAAATAATTAAGAAAGTTCTGACAAAAGTGTTCTCTTTGTAGACCATTTTCGCGTTATGCTCTGCTGCATTGACCGTTACAATAAAAAAAATTTCCTTCACTTCTTGTGATTTACTTTTGGTGAAGTCATTTAAATAGTGCTACTAACGAAACTTGAAGTTTGTTCCATTAAATGATTGATGTGTTAAAGAAAAGCTTCAAGCAAGAGTGAAATACGTTGAAAAAATAATTAATTGGCCCAACTTGAAGATTATTTTATGTGCTATTTTTTACTTCAAATTAAAAGCCATAGAAAGTTCGGAAAAAATATTACCGATATAAGCGAAGAATAAAAAAGGTTAATTAAATTTCATGATTTGCAAAGATATTTAAGTAAAACACTCATCAAAATATAACAAAAAAAAAATTAAAGAAAAGATTTAAAAAAAGACATAAAATCTGGATTTAACAAACAACAAAATGGTTCGAAGCCTATCACAATGGACAAAAACGCTAAGTTTTCCTAATCGACACTCCAAAGAATGTAATGTTAATGTGCATCCTATACAAGCTCCACCGACACCCGCTCGCAACAAGACAAACAGCTCAACATCCTCATCATCGCCACCATCATCACCTCAAAATGTTCCCATCACCGAAATCAGTCAAATTGTAAGTCAAAAAATAAAATAAAATAAAAAATTGAACGTTTAATGAGTGTGGACTCAATCAGTAATTGCTTCGATTAACAGCGGCTGATGTGCTTTTCAATTAAAAACTTTCCATTTCTCGGAGGCGAGCAAAAACATTTCATAAAGCTTCTAATCACTTTCAAAAAAGCAAAAGAGCTCCAATTAAGACATTTCTTATCTGCCACAAATTTTGATAGTTTAATGACATTCCGGCAAATGTCATGGTAGAGAATTTTGAAATTAATTGACAGCAGTTCGGTTTTGAGTTAACCTTTTCAGGCTGAATTTCGATAATCGATCAATGATGAAATTAAAATACACACAAAGTACCGATCAGCAGCGAATTTTTATGTTGTCCATTTGTGTGTGTGGGTGCATGTGTTGAACTCACATGATCGTAAGTTTAAATAGCGTTAAAAATAAATCTTTCAATGGGGGAGCAAGTTCTGTTGCTCTCTCGCATTGCTGCTATTAAACTATTAGCAAATGCCCCGCAATCCTTCAATTTGCATGCGGTAGGAACGTCTTTGAACACTTCACAGATAGTTAATGGCTGCAAATTACGTGAATTAAAAACACAAACAAAATTGCTTTTCAACAACGATAATGGAAATCTCAAGGCGACTCTCGCGCGAGTCTTTTTTTGGTGGGGGAGGGGCAATTTTAAGTGTGTGCATCGCTCGAATAATCTCAATCAATTAGCTTCCATATAAATAAATTAAATGCTCTATTGCTCTTTATGAAAACATATAAACATATTTGTTCTGTTACTAAATTGGCTGCGCAGCGTCGCTTATGTTATCAGTAAATTGCGGAGCGAGAAACTTAATAGCCAGATGTGAAAGGCACCGACAGATGGTTTCGTTATCTCTAGTTAACCTCCCTCCCGATTTAGAATTAGAAACTTGATTTGATGGTTGCCGCATGTTCCAAAATTAAGGATTCTAAATGAACATAATTGCCAGAACAGTGAATAGCAAAGAACCAAATTGGTCTACGACATTCAAATGAGCCGCAACGACATCAAACGAAGCAATTCATGAAGTTCCTTTTGTGCACGAAATAATGTTAAAATAACATTTTCTGTAATGGTTCGTTTGCTTCTTCGACTTGGCAATTACACAACAATATATAAACACACATACAGATCACAAGCCAATTTATTATTCTCTCTCCAACATTCAACTCTATCATGTCTATTGCCATTTCCGCTTTGAATTATATGGCAAGCTGCTATACGACTTTTAGCGGGGCCCTCGCGTCATTGTCATAATTGATTTTTCAATTAATTTCACTCGACATCGAATCGAATTGACGGATGGAAGGGAAGACAGAAAAGAAAAACTGTCGAAATTATGTTTCTAAAGAAGCGCAAAAGATTAAAGAAAATTTCGATTTGAAGAGTTATAAATGGAAACAATCAACATGTCTATCAAAATTATTTGATTGTTGCTCATTTGGTCGGGAAATGTGAAAAGTGTGAGGGCGTCGTGTGTTGCATAAATTATAAGCATTGTGTTAGATTTGAGACACGCACCATTAGCGGACTTCGATAAGAGTACGTGTCACATTGTTTCCTGTCCGCACCCTTTTTCATTGTACACTTCCTTATGTCCGTCTAGAACTTCCCACGGAAAGCAGGACATTGCTTTGCAAACATTAAACAAACTCGTTATCAATTCTGTTTGCCTAAAAGAAATATTTTCCCACCAATAAAGCACGATTTGAAATCGTCGGAGAATGTTAATTCCAGGGAAGCATTAAAAAAACTTATTAAATTACAGTTTTACGCAATTTTCGAGCAATTTCATTTCGAGTTAAATCATAATTTTGCTATTTTGTTTATTTTTTTCTTTAAGGTTTTGAATTGTTCTTTAAAGCAAAATCAAAACAACATTTGAGACCTTCCAGTGATTTCTATTTCAAATCCAAATAAATAATTTTGAATTATAAACTTTTAATATTTTATTATTACTTAGCACATTAATGAGATTGTTTACAAAATTAATTTGATTCTCACTTTTAATTTTATACTAAGAAAAAGTCGCTTTTGTGGTATTAGATCACAAATCATTCCACTTAAAACGCCTCAAATTGCCTTAAAGCAACAATCGAACCGAACTGCATAGAAAATAAATATATTCAAACAATCAACAAGATCCGTGGTCTTGCCTTAACATGGAGAAAACTTTGATTTGCCTTGGGAATACATCGCGAAAGATCGATGCGCGATCGTTGGCGAAAAGCATGAAAAGAGATTGCAGGAAATTGTGAAATACTTTAAAGTTTGTTTCATTCCAATAAAACAGCATTTTTGCGATCTTTAAAAAAGCGATCGCGGCAATTTTTTCTTCGCTTCTCATCGTCGCACTTTTGTTTATTTCCATTCATAACAGAGTAAAAAAAAAAAAAAGAAAACTTCTGGTTTTAATGAGTTGAAATGAAGAAAACTTTTCCCATGATTTTTTTTTTGGTAATTCACATGAAACCATAAAATGTTCAAGTTTAATTTCGTTAAATTGTTTACACCACTGGTGTCACATGATGTTGTGAGTTGTGTTGAATGATGGAAACAAGATTTTTACTCTTTCTCTCTTGTCTCGAGAGATTTAATTCGTAACATGCTTTTTTTAAACATAAAGATCTTCCAAGATGCATCGCAAGTGTTCCAACAAATCTAATTTTCTCCATTTCTTTCATCGAAGACATGCATCATCTTTCAATATTTCTTACAACACTTACAAACATCATATTCCATGCATTACCACAGAAATGTGGAAAGTAAACAACTTACGGAAACCGAGCTCATTTTACCCCGATCCAGGCTGATCGAAAACTCATTTAATAGTTGATGATTGTTCAAATATCAACAAAACTTTTGAATTCCAAAAGATTTTGTTTCTCTCCGGTTCGGTTGAATTTGAATAGCGAAGGAATCTTGAGAGGTTTCCTTATAAAAAGCTCTCAATTTTCCATTTTACCGACAAATGAAACTCAATTTCTCGTTGTTGTGTCATCAGACTTTTTCTTTGTGTTTCTTTTCTTCCTGCACTCTTCTGTCATTCGCATTCGTGGCAAATTTTGCGGAATGGAATTTCATTGAGCTTGAATGCTTGAGAATATTTCTGCTGAGACATTGTGAATTCTTTAATATCTTCGTCGATCGAATAAAAAAAGCAACTAAGAAGTTTGCGATCGTTGAGCGAATCGTGATGTAAATTATGAGCGCAATAATATTGCATTATACTCAATGTTGATGAAAATATTCAATTAGGCACTGATATGCTTCATGCGCTTTGGTGGTTATGTTTATTTGCCCATCCCACTAAAAAAAATTAGATCTCATCGGCTTCAATAAATTAAAGTTAAAGCTCTTTTTTGGAAAGTTCATGGAGCCGGTGATCGATGTGAAACACTCGAAAACGAGACCAGTGGAATTAGGTCGAAACATTGCTCACTGCTGGGCACAATCAAGTTGTTCCATCGGAAAATAAAACATTCTTGCATAAATTAACCGCAAATCGACCTTTTTTTTGCAAAAAAAAATGATAAAAATAAAATAAAACAAGCAGCTCAAGTCACATCTTCAAGCCGGCAGAATGGAATTTCTAACTGGAATTTTCACTCAATTTCACACACTTCAACTCGTTTGAACAATTGAGAATATCATGCATCATCATTGCTAACATCTGAGAGTAAGCAACAGCATTAACTCATTGAAGTGGCAAGAACATGTTGCAAAAACAAAATGAAATGTTGAATGGAGCCCACGTTTTGGTGTTCATTGAAGACCCTGGGACACACCTAAATTGGCCACTCATAACATACACAATGTAACACGAAAGGTGTTTTAAATTTAGAAGAATGTAAGGCACTTGGAGAGTCGCTTACACCACAAAACAATGATACAAGAGAGAAGGAAAAAAATAAATATCACACAAAAATAGCAATTATGAAATTAGCCCACCACAAAGAGTGTGTGACTTTCAAAATATTTGTTGGAATTAATCCAAAGTGCGGCAAAGATTATTTCACGTGCGGGGGTCTTTATTTCGAGGAAAGCGAAATTCAATTTTCTCTTTTTATGACATTTTGCTTAAAATTATCTTTCGATGGTTACTTAGTTGCTTCTTTCTTTTTTTTTGTTATTTGTAAACATTCAAAAATGTTCAAAAAAAACTAATTTTGTATCCCAAAGAATGAATCAGAAGTCATTATGTTTGCCATCACTTGCCATAAATTTATTTCAAAGATTGTCTTATAGACGAGAGACACATTTTGAGTTGAGACACATGCAATGTGTTGATGACAAAGATTGTAAATTTTAAGTCAAAACGATTACCAGAAATAGATTTTTGTATTAGGTTTGCAGCACACATTCGATATGTTGTGTCGTAATATTGTAAAGACAAGTGAGTCAATCGCACAGCATGAAAACTTTTTTTTTTATTCCGGATAACAAACTGAACCTTCTTGGAATGTCAGACATTGATAAACTCAATAAATATGATGGACTTTAGTATTCTTCCAAGTATTTTTTTTTTTCATCGTGAAGTTTTCTCGCGAAAATTTAAAAACAAAAATTCATTCGTTTTATGGTCGCCATTTAATCGAGTATAAAGGAAAAAAAGAGAACTGCCAAGACAAACGATATCCGGCGAATGAGTGTAAAAGAACAACAAAATTGAATTGATGGAACCAGTTGAAACAATATTAAATAAAAAGAACGCTCGACATCACAACAACTTTACGACGTTGAAGGAGCTTAACGGGTAACAAAATTAAAAAAAAAAATCCGGTAACCTCGAGCTGGGTCAATGAGCGCCAACAGGTTAAAATTTAAAACTTTCAATCGATTTGATATGGGAAAAAAGTTCTGATTGGTTTGTTAAATTGTCAGTTACGGGTAATTGGAATGCATGGTTAGAAATAAATTCAAGCACACATATGACTTGTTGTTGTCTTCGTCATCTTTACGCAATTTCAAATTCAACGCAGCTCGCAAAATGACATCAGTTGGACAGCTCTTTTTTTCTGCTGCTGGTAATATATGAGTCACGCTTAAGTATTACAGTGCAGACAAGCTAATTCTCTTTTTTTTGTGGGAATATTTGATGAAATTCTGGCAAATCGTAAAAGTTATTTATTATGATGTCAGACACTCGAGTGTGAAATCAATTTTTTGTGAGTAACAGAGAAGAGACACATTTGCTAGCACTAACGACAAAAGCAAATAAATGCTTCGTCAGATGGTTCATTGAATTGTTGAAATCGTTATCGGTGTCGAGTATTTTTTTTAAATCACCCCGAAATATATAAAATGAAAATCACTCGCCTTTGTTGTATAAATAGATAAATGTTATCGACCCGAAGAGTCAACACATGCCTTTTTTCCGGGTTGTGAAATGTTGATGGCAGTCTAACAGTTTTGATTAAATTGTCTACATGTCTGTCAATTGCCTACATTGAATCATATCTACATATATCAATAATTATACTCATTCGAATAATTTGTTTTTCACTTTCAGATCTATCCAGATCCAGACTCAGAAAAGGTCATCATGGGATCGCTAGTGTTTTGCATACATCACAAGGAAGGCTGCAAATGGAGCGATGAATTAAGAAAATTGAAGGTAAAATTCATAAAAATTCTTATCAACGAATTTATATATAACAAATATTTATTTCATAAAATTTTAGGCACATTTGAATACATGCAAATTCGATGCTATTCCATGTCCGAATCTATGCAATGGACAAATTCCGCGTGTGATGATGTCGGACCATTTGGCATTCACTTGCACATTGCGTCGTGCAGTTTGCGAATTTTGTAATGTCGAATTTTCTGGACAAGGCTTGGAGGATCATGCTGGATTTTGTAATCAGGAGCCAGTCTATTGTGAATCAAAATGTGGAACTCGAGTACTTCGTGGCCGAATGACCATTCACAAAGCCAAAGACTGTCTAAAACGATTGAAGCGCTGTCAGCATTGTCAACGTGAATTCTCCGCTGATACATTATCTCTCCATGCATCATCATGTCCCCGCAGTCCAATTCCATGTCCACAGCATTGCGATTCAAGTCCATTAGCGCGTGCTGAATTGGAAGCTCATTTGAGAGATGAATGCAAGGCATTGTCAGTGTCATGCTCATTCAAAGAAGCAGGATGTCGCTTTAAAGGACCCAGAAATCTCCTTGAATCACATCTTGAAGCCAATACAGCAGCACATCTCTCACTTATGGTTCAGATGTCCGCTAAACAAAGTCAACAAATCGCATCACTTAAGAGTGCTGTGACAAAATTAAGCACAAATTATACTGGAACTTTATTATGGAAAATTACTGATTGGCAATCGAAAATGATGGAAGCAAAGAGCAAAGAAGGTTTGGAACTCGTCAGCCCACCATTCTTCACCAGCCAATATGGATATAAGCTACAAGCATCCGTATTTCTTAATGGAAATGGACCAGGTGAAGGTTCACATCTTTCAGTTTACATTAAAGTTCTGCCCGGCGAATATGATGCTCTACTGAAATGGCCTTTCTCTCACTCAGTCACCTTCACATTATTTGAACAATGTCCGATTGGTGGTGGTGCACAAGGAGGTATTGCTGAATCTTTCGTTCCCGATCCATCATGGCAGAACTTCCAGCGACCATCCGCTGAACCAGATGCGCTAGGATTTGGTTTCCCAAGATTTATTTCACATGAATTATTATCCAGACGTCCATTCATCAGGGACGATACTGTTTTTTTACGAATTAAAGTAGATCCCAGCAAAATTGTTGCTGTTTAAAATTCGATTTTCTTTTAAAATTAATATTTGTGTTTTCTTGTATAAAAGACGTGCAATTAGATCTAAGAATTATACGAACATTTGAACTGCGCTAGGAATTCACCAAAGTTTACTAAAGTATGATTTAATGTCTTTGCTTAATTGCTGGGATCTTTGTTGGCTGAAACAAAGAAATAATCCTGAAACCATGCAAAGCCATTGAAAATCAACCAAAAATATGTTGGTAGAAATGTAAGAAATTTATTATTCTTTAAGGCTTAATTATGTTGAAATGATAGAAATAAAATATTGTCAAAAAGGTAATAGCAATAACATGATAATTATTCTTAGGTCTGGTGACGATTACTTGAGTTTTTCCGATGATTTGACTTCTTTACCATGTTTTCTGAGCTTCATCATCCATCGCTTGAATACTGTCTCATAGCATTGTAATTCATGCTCTGAGATTTTTCCGTCCCTCGTCGCAGCCCTTTTACGTGTACGAACACTCAGCAAATTGTTAATGGTTGTTTTTCGCTCTTTTTTTGAATAGCTCGCCCAGTTAGAAATATGCTTAGGAAATTCCAGATCACAGTCGAGGGATGGACGGCCAGGACTTCTTTTTAATGGGACAGTAGACGTGTTCGTGCACATTGTATTAGCTACTGCTGAAGCTTGGACATTAAATGATTCTGATGTGCTGGCCTCAATTTCTAAAGCGACGTTAGATTGAGCCGGATTTTGGCCCATTTCTGTTGCAGTCTAGAAATAGGCGAATATTTTTTTATCAAACATTTTAGAAATGTAAGTTCAAGTTTTTCCTTACTTCTGGAGGATCATGAAAAGAGATTTCAGATTGATCTGCAACTGAAAAAACCGGATATTCGCACGATGCAATAAAATCCTCCATTTCCTGTGAAAATGATCACTCATAAAATAAAACATATTTTACTTGTATGAACATTTCAAGGTTTACCTGGACGGTACCATAGGCCAATGTATCTATAATATCAATACTATCTCTATTATTGGCAATCGTATCCAGATGCACCAAATACCCATCCGGGTTTGCGTAAAAGTCGCTCATTTCTTCCCCTCTTATCAAAAACCACTTTTTTTAACTTAATGGTACAACACTTTAAAAAAATATATAAGAGGCTGTAATATTAAGCTAACGGGCCATATTCATCACAGAAAAAAATGAGCCGCAAGGTGATCTCTATAACTCTGGAAGTAGTGTCCAAACAATACAAGTTTGGTACCGGTACCGTTTGAAAACTTATTTAATGAGCTTTAATACTGAAGTAGGCTTTGCTTTCCGTTGACAAATATTAAAATTTTTTGTTCCGGGAATTTTGCTGCAAATTTCTGGCCCTTCGAAGCCGCACTTGGCCCGCGTGGAAGAGTATGGCCATTAAAGCTCCCGTGAACGTCAAATTTTATCAAATTTAACGAGGGTTTCCGTCAATTTGTCAAATTTGATTCTCTAAAATTTTCATCGCAAGAGGAAGAAATTAGTGTCAAAAGGAGAATTGCGTGCAGTTTCAATACTGGGTGCCTTGTTGTAGGAAGCCAAATTTGTCTTTTTCCCCGTCATTAAAGGCCTTTTAATTTTCGAATTTTATTCATCAGCGTTCTCGATGAGTTGCTCTTTCTCAATACTGAGCTTCTGCAAAAGTCCTAGTGCCAATTTTGCCACCTGTTAGTTCCACTTGATGTATATTTGGGCGATATTTTTTAGCAGTTCCACCATTCTTCTTCTTGTTTTTTTTTATAATTGCCTAAAATCGGCCGCAATTTTGGACAGTTCGGCGGATTCATTTTTGTCGATATGATGTCGACATTCTGTCTTCGAACCATCACATGGCCGTCTGGGCCATACGAAACTTTAACTGGAGAGCGATGCAAGCGAATAACTTGCAAAAGTTGTTTCTCCAAACACTCCAATGTAAAGCTGGGCGTTCATATTTTTTAATATTATGAATGGACAACCTTTAATTCCGCAATGCTTGCCAGGCCATTAGTTTCTTCGCAAATTTGTCTTGTAAAACGTATTTGAATTTTGAGTAGATATTCCCAAGGATCATCGCTGAATAAAATGTTTGACCAGATAGCTGTTTAAAGCCCATTTTGACTTATGTTTCATCATCCATCAATATGCAACCTCCAGATTTGGTCAAAGCTTTATCATACAGCAAACGGGCTCGGTTTTTTGCCAATCAATTTTCTTTATCAGTACGATTTGGTTGCGTGATGGCATGGTAGGATCTGGAGCCACAACGTAATCGGATCCTTTGAATGTTTGGTTCAGAAGTGTTCAGTTTTTTAAGTTTTGTTAATTGGTCCACCTTTTTTGCCGCTTCCTAGTGATCGTTCGATGGCCAAGGGCTTCTTGTAACACTTGATGACTTTTCTTGCAGTTGATTTCGTCAAATTTAGCAATTTTGCGACGGATGATCCTGCCAAATCTGGATTTTTGCTTGGAGAATTTTTTTCGGCAAAACAAAGACTCAATGCTTTACATACTTGAAGGCTTTCAAATGATACCAAACTTGTATCGATTTTCACACTACTTCCATAGTTATAGAGCTTAACGTGCGGCTCTTTTTTCCCTGGAACACACTATAAAATTCTGAATAGAACGAATGGTTGAAGCAATGCAGGGTTATCATTATTTAGATATTAAAGACAGGGGAATCACAATTGATTTAACCATTCAGTAGCAGATTATAGTTAGTTAAATTATCTAGGTGCCTCTGATTAACGCAGCCGCTTTACATATACCTTATTTCAGATTACTCATCAGTTTTTTTTTTCAATGGTTTTATTGTTTTGCACATGTATTGCAATTACACCTTACACGATCACAGCCTGTGAATTGTCGATAAATAAAAGTGAGACAATGTACAAGACTATACTTACAACGAAATTATAAACTTAATTAATCGTACCAAATTTAGTGAAATTTAGTGTTTATTTTAGAGGTGACACCAAAGCACTAACACCAAAACAAATTTACTAACGAAATCGTTCAGTCATAAGGCAGTCAGCTATGAATGATTTCCAAGTATAGGACTGCCCTTCGAATTTTCAAATTTAAGTAAAGCAAGCAGTTTTTTTTTTCAGAACTATGATAGATCGTTTGAGAAGCATCCTTATCAGAGACTCCTTCTTCTTCAAATTCTTTGTTATCAATTTGGCCATGAAGGAGATCCAAAATTAAATCTACATTCAGAATGCTCAATTCATGTTAGCATTATAAAATTTAGAAGAAATTTATTAATTAAATTAAATTATTTATTAATTTAAATTTATTTATTTTAGAAGAAATTTCGTGAGTACATACTTAATAATTAATTCCCGAATAATACCTAATAACTTTTATCCAATTATTTTTTGATCCCATTTTTTCATAGGACTCCGTGATAAAACCATCAAAAGTGATGAAAAAAATAAGTCGTCTTGCCAGTGATAATGCATATCGTATACTTATTTAATAGAAATTATATAATAAAATAATAATAAATATTAAATAATAAAAAAAAAATAATATCGAAACAATTAGTTTTTTTTTTTTATTTTGTTTACAATTTGAGTAACTCCGGAGGGTTAACAATTGTGGGATTTTTCCAAATTATTCATAGTGTATATATACATGCATGGTATTCCTCTCCAGAAATTTTTATCATCTTAAAAGAGACGATTTTCCTACAGGTATGAAGCCTGCTCCCCAGCTCAAATTCCCAATGAATATTGTTTCAAATATTCTTCCCAATGAATATTGTTTCAAATATTTTTCCCAATGAATAGTGCTCTCAATAGTATTATTTTTGGGTCAAAAGTTGGATTGATTTACTGATAGTCTCACCATAGATTACACAATTGTGATTGTAGATTTACCCCTTGCGATTTTACCCAATTTGAATTTTTTTATGGAGGGAATGTTAACCGAACTTTTTTACATAACCAGAAAATATATAGAAACAAATTTAAACGTTGCCAAATGGCACTATCCAGGCTAATATTTTATTTACCAATCGATACCTTTTTGTCCTTATATCTTCGAGATGAGCTTATAACTTGTTCGTGATTAATGTAGGGGAATTCAACTCAAGTTATGAGACAGAAAGAAATGCCGTTTCATGATCATCTCAATAGCCTCATGTAAAATGATTTATCACATCGTTGAATTTCACATTTATATGAAGGCCGGTTATGACTTTTTTGATGTTTTTCCATATTCCTTCCTGTGGTTTCTAATTTCCGCATTCAGGACATGGAAATTGTTCACTATGAGTTGCTAGGTAGCTCGTGTTTTCTCAAAATTTCATTTATTTTATAAATTTTCCACCAGACGAAAACTTTTGTTGAATGCAATCTACGGCGCTTACGTAGCAGCATTTTCGATCTGAAAAATGTTTCGTTATTCGCATGGATCTAAGTGAACCATCTTGGTATTTTATTTCAATGCGAAATGCTTAAATTATCTACATAGGTATATCGCAGTAAGGACATTGGATTTTCCAACGAAATTATTGGAACAAGGGTCTCAATATGGTCCTCTTTTTCTTAAGATCGCACTCATAAAAATGACTTTTTGTGTCCAACTGAAGAATCTAAAAAAGATTGTGCTATTATTAATTGATCATTAGCTCTATATTTTTTCTTGCTTTCTAGAGAAGCTGTTAGATGTTCAGGCTTGTAAGTTGCTGTTCTATGTCTTACATATTTACTATAACTTGAAAGTTCAATGTAACAAATGTTACACTTTCTTATGAATGGAGCATTGTTATTATAATGCTTCGCATGCTGATAAAGTTCAACTTTACTTTTGATGTTGTGAATGATTTGGTCCAAGATAGACAGTCATGTATCCTGGTTTTCCGATAGAAGGATGGAAGGTTACTCGATGAGATTTTACCGCTAGTAAATCATAAATAAAATCGCAATTTTTGAAAAGTTTCACACTTTTTTGCTCCTTGGGAATGTTACACATTTCCATAGGTTTAAGAAAGAGGTTCTTACGTGCTTGTTAGCAAATGTTACTACAGCGAAGCGTCTTTCTTCACAGCTGATGAATTTTTTAATGAATTCATAGTCTAATACTGATGATTAGATGTTGATGACCAGTTATTATGAATGACTTCGTCACAAAGTTCTTCTATCACAACACCAGAGTAGTATGTTAAGAAACTTGGTCGATTCCGACTTTCCTAGGAAGCCGATCTGACGAAATACATTCGTTATTTAAGGGTTTTATTTAAGAAGAAAAAACAATGAATTTGTATGCGTGCTGCCATAGTTCAAATTTCTTCTGAGTATTTTTTGGCGTTCTTGATTTTCATCAGTGAATAACAGCATTTCCAACTAAGTGGATGGCGAGGATTTTTGATAGAGCCAAAAATAAAATGCCAATTCTGGAATTTTTCTGCACTTTTAAATTTGGACTTTTGTATAAAAAAGATCATTTTGAACGCTTTGCCTTTCTTCAGTATCGGATGGTTTTATTCATTCAAATTTGACATTTTTCAGGATATTCTCACGCGTTTTTTCATCCAAATACTTATGCTGCGAGTTCAAGTGATTTTTGTATTTGTCCTTGCGTGCTACTGTATAAGAGCATCCTGCTACCAAACAATTGATGCGCAGAGATCGGTGTACCGAGTCTAAATGACGTTTCAAGTTATTTAACTGACTAAACTTTGAATTGCACAATGAACAAACATGATCTTTCACATTCTCATGACGAGTCCTGAAATGCAGTTTCATTTGACTATTTGTGAGAAATTTTCGATCGCATCCAGGAAAATCACAAGCAAATTGCGGTTCTTCATGCTTCTTTTGATGTCGCTTCAAATCAATTGGACATATAAAGAAAGACCCACAAATTTCACATCCGATTTCCTTCTTTCTGTTTCCGTGCATTCTAAAGACGTGCACGTCCATATCTTTCTGATTGAAAAAGCCCTTACCGCAAACGGGACAGAGATGGTTTTTGATCTGTAATTTGTTGGAAGCGTTTGATGAAAAACGACATGACAGTAAAATATATTGTTCGGCTTACTTTAAGGTGAACGGATCTCATATGAATGTTGAGATTATTTTTGTTAAAGAATCCCTTCCCACATTCAATACAAACAAAGCTCTTCTCACGATCCTGATGACATGACTCGAAATGAGATTTGACAGCATCTTTTCGCGTAGCCGCAAATGAACAACCTTCGACTTCACACGGAAACTGAGGTCGAAGATATTTTGGTACATGTCGTTGCATATGTCGAGTGATTTTTGTTTTGAAGTAGCAAGAATAATTGCAGGAATCGCAGAAAAATCGCTTCTCCTGACAATGGGTTAACTTTTGATGTTCTGATAGATTTTTAATGAATAGTCCACATGTCGGGCATTGCTTTCGTTTATCTTTTATCAGCTTTCGTCTTTCAGTCTTTGGCGCTATGGTCCTGTGCATCTTTTCGCAATGTTTGGTCAATCTTGACGACTTTGCAGCATCATAATCGCATTTATCACAATAATATCTTTTGGTAGGTTTTATGCTGTTGTGAGAATGTATGTGTTTGGTAATGATTTCCGATGGAAAATATTCTAGACATTGAGGACATTCTGCTAGATCATCATCGTGTATATCCTTTTGCTTTGTAGACGTTTCATCCTTTGTTTCTTCAATTGTTAAATTGAAGTTTTCGAGCGCATCAATTGATGTAAAATCATCATCATCGCTATCTTTCAAGTTGAGCTCTCTTTCAGTGTTTTCGACTTTAACAACCACAAAAGCGTTTAGAGGGTCACTGCGTTCAGGAAATATATTCAAATTTGCAAGTTTTATGTCCGGGAGATAACTACTGGAGAAATTAAATTGCTTTGTCTGAATCCTGGTCTTAAAGTCTGAGCAATACTTCAAATCTCTATTACATGCCACACAAATAAATTGAGAAATGTTTGGTGACCACTTGAGCTAAGGGTAAAAAGTAAGCAGAGTTATATGCTGACATACTACCTAGTAAAATACAGATCATTTTTAAACTTACCTCTGCCTGGAAGATGTTGAAGAAACTTGATTGAATATCTTTTGTTATTTGAATAGTTTCTGATTCTTTCAGCAACTCATCGCAGCAACATCGACATTGCTCAGAATCTTGCTGATATGAGAGCGATGAATCTACACCGTTCATGACGAGTTCTTCTTGTGTGGTTTCATTTATAATTTATTATTATAAAATATAGTTTTCAGATAAATAGGAGTGCGTTCACAAAAAATTTCGATGTAGGTAGGTAGACAAAACGAGAAACTTCAAACCTCTCTGTTCAAATTAAAATTCATGAACGAGATGGACGACGGTTTAATACATCACCTAAATATGTGTCGCTGTTGCCTTAAATATATCAGCGATGAACAGAAATCACAGACAATCACAAAAGAAATTGAGAAAATATTTTTTAAACTAACAACTATTCAAGTAAGTTTAATGAATGGCTTTTCAGCGTTTATAATAGTGTAATTATTTTGATTTATTTAAAGTTTATATCATCAGAGAGCTTCTCGAAAAGTATTTGTGATGAATGCAACAGTAAGTTTAATGCGACACTGAAATTTCAACAGGATCTCATCAATAATCAGAAGTTCTATAAGCACCTGAAGAAAGAAACTGAAGATGAAGCAAAAGCACCTGAAGACATCGTACATGATCCATTCAATATACACGAGATCAAAATAGATAATACGGAATCAGTATATGTGAAAGTAGAATACATTGCAGAAAATGCTGACGCTAAGCCTAACGTTGTCTTATGACGAGTTCTCAGAAGCCATAAAAGCTGTATCGAAAGTATCTGAAGGATTACATTGCACATTTTCTGTTAAAAAAAGTTTTTGTTCGCAAACTTCGTCTGTTAAACATGTACGAAATTTTATAATATCTGAAAAAACAAACCTTATCATTTTTTTCAAATTCCCTTAGGCACTTCGCGGTCACTCCAATAATCCGCAACATGGATGCAAAGAATGTACCAAAAAGTTTTTCGTTAAAGAAGACTTGAAAGCTCATATACTTGTTGTAAGTCTGACCGAATCTTCAATGCTTTCTTTTCTAATCAATTTACTCGATTTTAGCACATTCCAAAGACACAACGAGAGATAAAAAATTGCAGTGATTGTCAATTTAAAGGTGATGTCAACATGCTTAAAGCTCATCGAATGAAACATCACCGTCTGTCTGAACAAATAGTAGCAAGCTTCAACTGTAAATCCTGCGACGCAACATTTAAAACATCTGGAAAACTTTCATTACACATGACGAAGTTTCGTGGAAACTGTTCCATTTCGATTTGCCCAATTTGTAAAACTGAACTGGCATCCAAAAATCTTTACAAAAATCATCTAAGAAAGCACAAAAAGCAACCCACGAAGAAAGATGGAAAATTATGTCAAATTTGTACAAGATATTTTTCAAGTAGCGGATTTTATCAACATGTAAGAACCTCCGTGTCTTTTCATTTCTCAAGATTCTTATTGAATATCCTTGCCTTTGCAGAATCTTCATCATCACACCAGCGGATTCTTATTTTTTTGTGATTTTTGTTCTAAGGGATTTCGATTGAAATATGATTTGCGAGACCATATGGAGGTCCATCGATCAATCCCCGATCGCCCAAAGCACAAATGCTCTGAATGTGAATCAGTCTACCTGAGTACATTTGCCCTAAAGGTACATTGCAAGAAAGCTCATTCCAATATCATTGAAACACATCGCTGTGAGTGCGGAAAAGTTTTTCCATCTTATATTTCTCTATACCATCACCGGAAAAAGCATCAAACGTTCCAGTAAACATGTTCAGTTTGTAATAAATCATTCGCCAGTGAACGATCATACAAAGAACATCTTAGAGGTCACCGCGCTCGCTGTAAAGCTTCCATGCACAGTTTGTGGTGCTATGTTGACACCAGGACAACAGGCAACTCGCCATCAAAAACGCCATCAACCACCATCAGTGAAATGCCCAATTGAAGGATGCTTTAGATCATTTTATGAATCAAATACACTCCAATTTCATCTTGAAACGCATAACGTTTATCCAGAAACATGCAAATGCTCTTTATGCAATAAGAAATTCGCTTTCAGTTCAGTTCTAGATCGGCATGTTGCTCGTAATCATAATTCAGTTAAAGTTCCATGCAATGTCACTGGCTGTCTCTACAGTACAGCACGTAAGGAATATATGGCTAAACACTATCGATCTCATAAAAATATCAGCGACGATATTAGAAATCATTTGCTCGAAAAATTGAGGATCACCAAAGGATGGCGCGCATGAATTTGCCGTGAAAGCATTTATTTAATTTCTGATCGTTAAAGATATTTTATCACGACAGAAAGCAAAAAACTTAGTAAATTCTAATAACATGACAATTCAGTGTCGATTCTGGTATTTCTTGCGGTTTGTCGTATGAATGAGGGCAGCAATTGATTCTTTTACGCTGTGGTAGGCAACATTTTTAATATTTAGCTTTTCTTCATTATTTGTGTGAGTCTAAAATGTGAAATAAATTAACTATCGCTATAAAATTATTCATAATCAAATTTCATCTTACTTTTGTTAGTTTTCTAAACTCATTACTCAGATGCAGGCAATGAGCAACTTGTTGTGGTGACACAAAATCTTCAGCAATTTTGATGCAGTTATAAATGTTTCGCACTTGATGTGGCGTTCCAGCTGGTAAAATGATGCAATCACCCAAACATTGAACAATCGCATATCCTTTAACACCGTATTCTCTATACAATCGCGATCTCAGCTCGCCATCCAAATACCAGTTCTGATCGTGAATAACATCATGATTATTTGCCACTTTGAAGCCTTTTTCTTGTGCAATTTTCAGAAGAAAATCGCGAATACGATCAGCATCACAGGCTTCATAAATATGCCAAATGGCACCAGGAATTTCACCGTTCTTAATAACACGATTGATATTGGTGATGTCACAATCAGCCTCAATAAGTGCCTTAAAGCCTTGTTCAATATATTCGTCCATTGTTTTTTTCTTGTCGCGCGGAAAACCAACATAACACATCACATTGCATGCATCAGCAATGTCAAGATGCAGATTTGTTGTGCCCTCTTTTAGATGAAAAGGACTTCCATACGCGAAATACCCTTTTGGACCAAGATCCGGATGCAGAAAACATACTGGCAAATACTTAACAATATTTAAATCGCCTGTTCGATTTGTGTAAGCGTTCATCGGTAAATTCTTCATAATGTCCTCGAAACGTGATGGCATAACATTCTTGAAATCCGAATCTGGCGGCCAGTCTTTTAGTTTCAACAACATTGGTATTCCTTCGTTGTCTTTTAAACGTTTCTCGATCACTTCAAATCCATCCCAGAATGTTGAAATCTCACGATTACGTACCAAATTTCCATTCATACAATTGATAAAATCGGAGCGCTCATGTCCGAATTCTGCTGAAAATGACTGTGGAATCCACAATTCGCGTTGAAGTTGATTAAGAACATTTGAAATCAGCACTGGCTGTCCGCGTTGCCATTGATCATGAAAGAAAATCTCGTTTTCAGGATGTGCTGGATCTAGCAAATGCAGCAACTTATTTTCGCAAAGCCATCTGTGTGGTGCTTTATAAAACATTTCTGAGGTCGCTTGGCTCATTGATCTCGAAATGCTGATTACATTTTCCTTTCCAACACTTGTATAATGTTTGACGGGAAGAACGTGTTGTATTTTTCCTGGAGCTTTGCGACATTTCTTCAAGTACTCGTCTACTGCTGAATCGTCCAATTCAGGCTCAACAACATCTAAGGAATCTTTAAGCTGTATTTTATGCAAATCTGTCTCAATGACCTTCATCTTATTGCTCAGTTCTGATGTAAATATTGTCTTTCCAGTTTCAACTTCAAGAATGTAGTTTCGAATAATGTTTTTTGTTGCCTTATCAACATTCAGTTGAATGTTCATCATCTCACATTGGTGATCGATTTTCCATAAATGGCAGATTTCATGAAATGTCTTATGAACCTTATCCATGCAATCGGCAACAATGATCTGTGTCAGCGATAAATCTTCAACGTAATGACCGCTCTTATCTCGATCACCATCCCGATACTTTTTTGAACAGTTGACTTCAAATATCTCTTTGTTGGCGATATGTTCATTAACACAGTCGACACATGCCGTCATACCACAGGAGGAACAAATAAAGTGGTAATTGAATAGAGTTGTGGAGCAAATGTCACAAATTTCTGACACATGATCAATGAGTCGCTTCCAAATGATTGGTTTATCGGGATTGTTGAATTTTTCATAGTAACTCTTTTCATTTTTCATTAATTGGCAGAATTCTCCGCCAACGTGACTCAATATTAGTCGAGCATTTTGAATGGACAATCTGAACCGTTGACGAATTTCATGTTGGGGTAGCCAGACATTGCGATCAATATCACCGGGATCAGCAGATGGATCGAGGAACCCAGCAACTTCTAGTTCATCGCCATTGTATCGCAATTTACGCAACTGGTAAAAGCGGCAGTCAACTTCTCCAATTTTACGAAAACGGCGATCGCTTTTCTTAACACATTCAAGGCATTTGTCCAGATGTGGGGCTATTGTGAAACAAACACCGGGCTGGTTAAATGTTTTCTTATCACGCTTTAGTTCGTCTACTTGGTCACTCGAAAGTTTGTAGTTGTGTACATTTGGTTTCATTTTTGGAAGACGCTCAGGAGCACCTTCAGTGGTCAGCTTTAACTTCTTTGCTTTTGACATTCTCCTCCTATTCTCTAAATTCTTTGCACTCTTTGGGCGTCCCTTCTTTTTCATCGGTTTAATACTCTCTGCATCTAGCTGTGTAACATTAATAGGATCTTCAAATGGAGGTGACTTATTCAAGTCATCTGCTTTGTCGTCTACACTATCATCCATCGTTATGTCATTTCCCATGTGTCGGTTATTTTGATCGTGATAACTTTGGTTCATTAAATCATGTGACTCATAAATCAGTTCCCTGTCTTCAGCCAGTGGCTCCTGTTGTTGATGATAATCTGGTGAGAAAAATAACAATTAATGTTGATTAAAATCGATAAATTATGAAAATTCACTTGCTTTGAAATTGCGCTTCATATTTCGGACATTCTTGTACAAACATATTTGCAAATGGATCATCTTCATAGTCCATTTTGCCTTAATTAATTGGAGAAGACTGAGATCAAAAAATTATTATTTTTGATGCTTGCCGGAAAAATAGTTTGCTGAACGCAACCATGGAGTGTGTCGAATTATTTTTGTTTACCAATTGACCCTTTTCAGAAGCCTTTACAGAAGTAACGAATTTTCTACCGGAGGCAACAAGGGCGATCAACTCCTTATGATGAATCTCAACAAGGAGATGGACCCAATGGATCCGTTATTGGAAGATCATTTGGACAAATGCCGTTGCTGTTTCAGAATACTTGTAGATAATCAGCGGTCGGTTAAAATATCAAATTTAATTCAAAACCGATATTTTGCTCTTACCCAGATAGAAGTATGTGCACTATAAGATGTAGCTCACAAAACTACTGTGAATCCCTTGTTTCGTTTTAGCTGATCGACTCTGAACAATATTCGTCGAAAATATGCGAGCTATGCGATCGTGATCTGAAAAACTTCAGCTACCTCAAGAAAGACCTTTGCCACAAGCAAAAAAGACTTTACCAGCTTATTCCTAACTTATCCCAATTTCATCATGAATTAAATAACTTTCAAAAAGAAAATCCTACTGATAAATTTGTTTTGGTTGAAGCTCTCGATGAAAATGTCGAATATGGAATCGATAATGCTCTAGAAGCGGAAGTACAGGAATCTGTAAAAGCAGAAAGTCGTCATCAGCATTGTATAGAATATTCAATCACATATGAGGAGATTCAGGAATCAGATTCAGTTGTTCCAGAAAATGCTACAAAAAAGAGCTTTCAGTGCAGTGAATGTGGGCTTACTCTGGCAAGCAATACTTCGTTAAAGCGTCATGTCGATAGGATTCATGCAAAAATTCGAAGGTTTACATGTGATCACTGTGGGTATAAGTCATTTTTCAAGCATGGGTTGGAGAAACATGTTTTGAAACATATTCCCGAAGCCCTGCGGGAAAGGCTGCATTGCAAACAATGTAGCTTCACAAGCATCTCATCAATTAATTTCGGACTCCATATGAAATACGAGCACAGTGATTCAAAACAAATCTTCGTTTGCCATTGCGGAAAGTCATTTGCCAGGCCCGGTCAGTTATCAGCTCATGTACGATTGGCTCACGACAAACAGAAGAATAGTATTTGCAATACCTGCAAGAGAAGCTTTTCCACATTAACACGGCTAAAGGAACATGTGATTTCGGCACATATCGGGACTCGTGATTATGTTTGTAATAAATGCGGGAAACAATATATGACACAGCGACAGCTTAAATGTCATCAAATTTATCACGAAGAACCGAAATATTGTTGCCAAATGGGTTGTGATAAAAGGTTTTTCAAACCAGTCCTGCTTAAGAACCATCATAAGACGCATGTTAGAATTATACAATATGCAACGATTGCTCGAAATCGATTATCTAAATTTGTTTTATTTCTAGACCGGCGAGAAAAGCTTTGTATGTCCACATTGCAATATGGCATATTTCTTATTAAGTCACATGAAACGCCACATAAAGTCAGTGCATGAAAATTCGAAGTGAGTAAACTATAAATCAAAAAATCAATGCTCTCTTGATTGTTATTATTTTTCTCATTGCAGAATTCAGTGTGAATTATGCCTAACTAAATTCGCTAGAAAAGAAAATTACCGAAAGCATGTCATGTATAATCATAAAGATCTTACTAAACAGAATCTTGAGGCATTGCTTGAAAAGATTCGGAAAATGAAGTTTTAAAACTATTTTGTCAAATAATTGTTAAGTTCTTAGTAAGAATCTACATAGTTCAACAAAAGAATGTTCAAGGCAACAACAAAAAGCTCATTTTGAAAACCTGCTCGAGAAATGTCGCATGAAACGGATTCGCTCGATTTGGATAACAAAAAAAAGTCTACCTAACGATGAAGTGATGAAGAAGCTCCGAGAGATGATTTGTCACCGTCCACCGAGAATACTGTAAAATTCTTTTACTTGCAAAAAATTATTTTCTAAACCAGGTCCTGCAATTAATTTTATAAAAGATAAGATAGTCAAGTTTCTTTCTCATTTTTGTGAAATCCTTTTTGTCAAGTGTTTTGTTACTTTGTATCGAATTATTCTGTAAAACAGATTTTTTTTAGAATTATCAACCGCTTTATTTAATTTTTAAACGCGCCTCTTGAGTGTGTTCAGCAAAAGTTATAAACAAGCATAACATTTTTTTTTTATAATAGTCCACATAATTCTGTATCAAACACTGATGGAGACTTTTGACGAGACTGAACAATCGCTGAGAGATAACTTAAGCAAATGTCGATGCTGTTTCCGAATGCTTATTGATGATAGAAAAGCGTTTAAGATAACAGATGCCATTCAACAACAGTTTTCAGAATTAACCAGTCTGGAAGTAACTACAACCACCACATATGTGATATCTTTATTCAACTAATTATGTTTTTAAAACTTTTAGCTTCTAATAGCAGATGTTTTTGCAAATCGCATTTGTCAGCTCTGCGCCAGTGATTTGGACGCATTTGCCTTATTACGAAAGGATTTGATTCAAAAGCAAAAAGCGCTTTACCTGTTAGCGGGTCTTCACGATGAATCCATTTACGTTACCGATCCTTACAAAGAAACAAATGACGAAGAAGAAAACACAGTAATTAGAACGGACAATGACAGCGCAATAGTTAGCATAGAAGCAGCGGAGGAATTCAACAGCATTGAGGACGAGAGCTCACATTCATTAGATACAATTGCGGCAACGGAACCTATTGGAGAAGAATATTATGAGTCAGAATCTCAAGAAGCTGAGCAGAATACAGAAGAATCATTGAGGAAAATCGATAAGATTGAAGACCAATCGGAATGTGAGGATGAGCAAACACACTTTTCAGTTATTGAGACACTGGAGGAATATGAACAGTATTTCATAGTCAATGAAAATGAATCAGAAAGCAGCATTAAAACGGAAATTGAGCACAGTGGTTTGCTGGTGGAGATTGAAGAAATTCAAGATGAAAATAGAGACAGAACGCGATGCGAACATTGTGGCATTGAGGTGTTTACAAAGAATCTTTACAATCATATATCCGCAGTTCACAAACCATTCTCATGTGACCTATGCCAGCGAGCTTTCATTAGCAAAAGTTCTTTATCCAGACATCTCCTCGAACAGCACCAAAATATCAGCATCAGCTCAAGAAAGTCGCGTCGCTATTATTGCGATATGTGTGAAAAATCCTATGACTATCAAAAACAACTCGACGACCACATACGGTCATTTCATCAAAAGGAACGTGATTCGCAGTGTAATGTTTGTGGAAAATATTTTTACCATCGCGACTTAAGGAAACACGTTTTGCACGTGCATGGCTCGAAGACAATTGAATGTAGCTTTTGTATGAAGAAATTCACGTGTCATGAAAATTTAAAGCTTCATATGCGTTATCATGCTGCTCCCGAATTCCATTGTAAGCATTGCAAGAAATCCTTTCATCAAAAAATTCTTTACGATCATCACATGCTGAAGCATAGCAATGTCAAAGATCATGTATGCAGCAAATGTGATAGCGCATTTTTCAGTCGTCGTGATCTTAAGCGTCACTTTCAGCGTGTTCATGAGAAAGTAACGCGAAAATGTTTCGGCTGCGAAACGGTGTTTTCACGAAAAGACAAATATCGAGAGCATGTTATCAAACAGCATAAGGAATTAACACCAGAAGAACGCGATACAATGCTAAATGAAATCAAAGTTATGAAATGGAATGAGAGCTGAATAAAATAAAGTTAATTTTATAAAATGTTTTTCTTTAATGCGAATGCAAACAAAAATTCCAATGGAACAACAATGATTGAGGTTCGTCCATTTCAGTAAAGAAGGACTTTCATTTTATTCTGTTTCAAAATGATTAATTAATTTAAAGAGACCGATGTAGAACTTTAAGAAACCTTGAATGGTTTCTAAAATAAATGTTAAAATCTTTCAACATTTATTCGTCGTAAAGTGGCGTTGAATCTACATCGCCTAGCATCATTGAATGTGGCGATGTGTTGGTTCGTGGTGTACTCCGAATAGATCTGCCACCTGATGATCGAACACTTGATCTACTTGATGGACGTTCCAATTCATATTGTGGCGTTTTTCTAATAAAGTCGTCATGACGGGAACCAGATCTAAATGAAAAAGTTATGTTAGGTCAGCTGAATTTAATTGACAAGAGAATTTACTCACCCTCGTGGCGTTGATCTTTCCATACTATCTCGAGGTGTGCTTCCTTTTTTATTTCTTGATGCTTCCCACGCATCAGCTGCTTTGTCCCAATCTTCATCTTCTTGTGTTGCCGAATAGCGACGATTCGGTGCATGCTGCGCTGGTGGCATGACTACTCGCGGCGATGTTCCTGACGTGAATGGTGATGCACGATAATTTGGTGCACGACTGACAGGAGCTCCAGGTCTTAAAAATTGACCTTGCTGTGTGGGCGTCATTTGTCCATAGCGTGGCGTTTGAGATGTGTGTGGCGTCATGTACGGAGTCATAAACGGTGTTTGTCCACTCGGTGTGTATGGCTACGAATTAAAATGAGATTAATTGACAGATTCTTTAACAAATTAAGATAAACTTACAGTATTTGCCTGAGGATAGTGCGGCGTCGTATTTGTGGCTTGTGCAAGTGAATTAAACATGTGCGATGGAAGGTTCTGAGCTACTCTTTGGATCGCTTCGCCTGAATGAAAAAAAAAAAAAATAGTTATTTAATGTGAGAAAATAATTAAATTTGAAAGAGAATCATACTTTGCACACTAAGCCCAGGCGTTGCATATGACGATCGAGCTGAAGAGCGCGGCGTACTGTTGGGTGTTGCAACCGGAATGGGATCCTTGAAATGTTCCTTGAACCATTTCATAAGCGCATTGACATTCTCAAATATTTGCTGGCGAAATCTAAAGCCTTCTGGAGTCACTGAGATGTATTCGTGCTTACAACTTTGGCGCGGCATATACGAGATCATGAACTTTCCCGGATAGCTTTTCGATGCCGAGAGGAAATAATGAATTTTATTGGGATTACTTTTCTTCTCATCGTTGAGCAGTTTCTCAGCATAGTCTCGCATTCCCCCCAATTCCGAGCGATAATATTTGAATGTCAGTAAGTCACGAGCATAACCCGCCATTGGATTAATATGGCGCGCAATAATTTCATCTAAATCTTCAAATTCCTCACTACCTATATACAGTGAAGTGCCCAATGTGAATGTATTTTCTTTGCCAACTTCCCGAACGTCAATATGTTGGAAGACATCATCAGCCACCTTCCATGTTACCGTCAAATGTTCAGTACCTTTACTAGACGGCCGAATAATAACTTCACCTTGATCCATTGTCTTCAGTAATTTCACTGCTTCAGCATATGAAATATTCTGAAATGCTGGATGCACAATAACACGCTTTGTGTATTGTTGTCGTGTTTTCACTTTTTTTGAATCAACTTCCTTTTTTAAATCCAATTCTTCTTGATCTTGATCATAATAATCGTCCTTTGGTGGTCGCCATTGATTGTTTTTATCTGACAAATCGGAGCTTTTCGATGTGCAATCGACAGTAAATTTATCAACATAAATTTTAATAATTCGCACATGAATTGGCATTCCAGGTTGTACGCGTTCTTCAGGATTCTTAACATGCTTGTCAGACAAATTTTTGATGTGTATAAACCCAAAAAGTCCATTATCTAATCGTACTTTAACGCCCACTGATGTTCCTGGACATTCTTCATGATCAAAATGTTCCCACACATCGGATAACTCACTGAAATCATTCTTTACACAGAATGGACATTGCCACAAACCAGTCTCTTCAATTCTCGCTGGATTTGCACCATCTAATTGCTCGTGCGATGGTTTACGATGGCTAATGCCTGTAACTGTAACCGACATCATTTTTCCCACGAAGAATGTTTCTGCCGATTCCTTTGTCAGCATATCAAAGAGCTGCTCATTTGTTGGCGATTCATAAGGAACTCGTTTGTCACGATAACGACATTCAAGCTCTTCACGAATGTCGTACAGTGTTATGCCTTTATTGCCGAAGCCTTGTTTCTCCAGTTCAACAGCAAATGCATCAAGATCCAAATCTTTAAGACGCTCTGGTGATTCGAGAATTTCCTCTAAAGCCCCAGCCGGATTTGCGCCATCATCATCGTATTCCAATGCATCGACAGCCATTTTTCGTGCCCATTCATACGTTTCCGGATGCACACGAGAACCATCAAGAACTTCAACATACGATTCCGTGCTGTCGCCAAGTGAATTGGTGTCAATTTTAATGAAACCTGAGCAATTGATGAAGACTTTAGGACCCATGTGACAAAGCGTTACCAATTGTGTTCGATTTTCAAGTCGCTGATTCGTTTGCTTGAGAATTTTTATCAGTGCTTGACCTTTTCTCGGTCCCAATCCACAAATGAATTGAACAAGATTCAACGTTAGTGGATTCTGAACGGCTAAATTAATGTCGACACCAACTTCATTTGTTCGATTTATGAATTCCGTGTAGATTGCGTCCAGTAAATCTTCCTTGGACAATTGATCCTGTAGCGTATGATATCGAAGGCACAAGATTTCTTCATCAGCCGAACACAACTGACTGAATTCAACCAATGGATCACGCAAACGACGAGCAACGGAAATCGCCTGACGTAATAGCGGCGGATATTCGCGGAAATCAGCTTCGCCTTTCTTCGAGTTGGCAAAAATCTTTGCCAAATCATTGTCAACAATTTCGACATTGATTTCAGGGAACTTGTCCTCGTCAACCATTTGCTTGATAAGGTCACGCAAATCCGTTTGAATCATGAGAGCTTCACGCGATTCGCCGCCAATTGCAATGACATGCGGCTTTTTGTTTCTTATAAAATCTGCCAAACTATCTAAATCATTCTCTTTAAGATTCTTCTCATCCTTGTTGTGTGAGTTTTTACGTTTTAGAACGTGCGGCAAGCGCAAATAATCTGTAACTTCACCATCATGATTGACGATAGCACAGAATGCCGCTTGCGTATAGTCTGGAACATAAGCCAAGCCCATTACTCGTATGCCCTTCGATGCTGTCCATTCATAATCGTCATCATCAAAATTGTCACCGACATCATAAGGTGCGGTCTTAATCCAATCATACATCTTTCGACCGCATGCTTCTTGCACGAATTCCTTTGACTCTGCAAGCAAAATTGATTCAAGCTCCTTGCGTAAATCGGGAATAACCATTTTTGTGAGAGCCAATTCGACACATTCCGCACGCAGTTTGTTCCAATTCTGCACGTGCTGAGCGAATTCATCTTTCGAATAGAGTTGCTTGATTTCATCGAGGAATGGCGATGATGATGAACTGCCTTCAAAGCGATCGGGAATTGTGATGGTCAAAAGTTTATCTTGCTGGGCGATATGTAGTCGCAGGAATTCATCGCCAGTTAGCTCACGTACCGGTTTGTTTTTCAAATACTTGATAGTAAAACACGAGTGGAATTCATCGATTTCCTTCAAACCTTTTTTTGTAGCTTTGACATTGATTTTTGCGCGCTCATAGAAAATCTCGCGCACGCATTTTCTTAAAAGCGGTTCACGCGCAAGCTGACGAGCGACAACAAACTTAGTAGCATCAATGACTTCCTCTTCGGTCGTGAATTGCGTTGTTATGTAGTCTTTAGCGATTTCATAAGGATCAATTTGCTGCTGTTCGACTTCGTGACGCTGATAATTTTCGCGTAAATTTTCTGCAAACTGTTCTGGCGTGAGACCGAACAGTTTTGCAAATCCACAAATTCCAGCTTTACGACATCGAGCATAAGGACCAGTATCACGTGACACTTTAACTGATTCCTCAGGACGCTCTTCTTCTTCATCATCGATTTCCATTTCTTGAACTTTGTCACCATCTCCAGCTTCCTCCATTGCTTTCTGACGAGCTTCAAACCGTTGTTGCCGCTTCTTGTGGCGCTCTTTGGCCTTCCAGCTTTCTTGCATTGGTGCTATATCATGAGCACAATAAAGCAGGAAGTGATCATGAACATCCTTCAACTCTTCTGATGTCTGAACATTCTTCAAACGATCAATGTCATCATCCTTGATCAAACGCATGTCTGATGGAATAGGAGCATCGGGATTTTTGTTCAACTTTTCTTCCTGATAGTCTCGCATACGCTCAAAAAGCTGAACGAGCGCACGCTTACGTGATTGTAGGATACACCATTTGGCATCGAATTTGTACACTTTCCAAAGCTCTTTGATCTTAAGATCATTTAAAACATATTCTTTTCGGTAGAATGCAATAAATGGCACTTCCAATTGTTGATTCCTTATGAAATCGAGAGCTTTCTTTATTTTACCGATTGCCGTTGCTTGCTTGCGCGAATAATTGTCGCCTTGAATCTTGGAGATTGATGGTTTTAGGAACGCCTGTTTGAAAATCCATTCAGCTTCATCGTCCAATTCGCTTGAGCCTTCTGGTACAGTTTGAATGGGAACATCACGCAATTGCATTCGCTCCGGAATGTCAGTTTTTCTTATTCGGTTATCCAAATCTGTAAAGTGTCCACGCTTCAATTCGCTTGGCTCATAAATATCAAAGATCGATTTCTTAGAAACTTTTTTCTGAGACATTTTTTTTGTCCTTTTCTCGCGGTCCTCATCTTCGTATTCGTCCTCGTCAGCTGATTCATCTTCATATTCGTCCTCATCATATTTGTCAAACTCGTCGTAATCAAAATCGACACCGAAAATGTCTTGGCCCTCTTGTAATGCAGCATCAGTAAATACAGGACGGCGTTTACGTTTCTTTTCAGCTATTGGAACACCATCATCGTCCACAATAAAGTCATCAGCATCTGATTCATCACTCATTTCTTCATCGTAGCGTTCAGCCTCGTTGCGTTTTTGATGACTCCGTTCTGAGCGACGTTCATCGTCCTAAAAAATTCAAAATATGCATAATTAACTTCAGGTCGCAAAAAAAGTTGAATTTTATGGCAGTTTGTAGATTCTTATTATACCTGAGCTTCCTGTTCCTGAATGAGCATAATAAAACATTCAGAATACGAATTAAGGATTTAGAATTCAAGAACCCCTCTTATAATTACCTCATCAGATCCCACAAACAGCTGATCAGCAATCACTTCACGATTTAAACCATCATCTTGTTCTTCTTGGTCAGACTCCTCATCTACCAGCCGTTTGAGACGCTTAAAACGCTTCTGAAAGTTAATAACAAATATATAGATCAAAATGAATAGAAGGATTAAAAACATGAAGTTACCCTTTCAACTTTAACGCCCAGATTTTCTTCAATCAGCTCATAATCTTCATCTTCAAGTCTGTCATCTAATTCGTCATCATCATCGCTTTTTTTGCGTTTCGCATTTCCGCCGGATGCATCTGAATCGCCATCACTTTCTTCGTCTTCTTCGATTGGATTATCGTCAATAAGATCTTTCAATTCTTCACGGATCTTGTCTTCATCATCTAAGAGCCAAACCGGAAATGTTATAAAACGTGTACCAGTTAAGATATCTTACTCAGCACACACCATCTTCCTCATCCTCAGAATCTGACATTGCTTTAATCTTTTTCAGCTTTTTGCGTTCGTGTGGCTCCATATCTTCTTCATGATCAGACTGAAATAGGAATAATATGTAGCATTATTCAGAATGGTAATATCCTTGAGCGATTCCAATAAATGCGACGTTATGAGATTTAATAAAATGCAGTTCGGGATCTCTTGAAACTCATGAGGAATTGTAAGTGGGTGCTCTAATAACATGCATATTATCTTAGTCGCATCAGAATATCAGAATGTCTCAATAAAATCAAAAACGCTACAAGCGACAGGGAGAATTTCGGTAAAAATGCTCTACCTCCGACTCTTCGGCTTCAGAATCGAGAAAGTCTGCCATTTCTACGTTGTTTGTATTATCCTCGTGGCGCTCAAGATGTCTATTATTCAAACAGTCTCAATATAGCTGAACCTCAATAAAATATATTTTCTTCTCCGCTATAAACGAAAAAAATGGAAAAAAAAACTTTCGCTGTGAACAACAAGACGCACTCGTAGAAGAAGAAAATTGTAGAACAGGAAATACTGAACGTACTCAGCCTGAGCTTGCGGGATTCGAGAAGAAATAGTTGAAAATCCGACATGGCTCATCTCTATAAACGATATTATGGCAAACAACAACAAAATGATGAAGACAGTGATGAAGATGATGGACCTGCTGACAATTACAAGCAGTAAGTTTAATGGAAAATGTGTAAATAAATAAAATAAAAACTTCTCCAAATTAGCAACAAAAATGATTCCAAAAAACAGCTCGATAGACAGCAGAGCTGTGTGAGCAGTGAAGATGAAGAGAATAAGTCGAGACGCCTGGACTCGATGACATCATACACGAGTGAAGATGAAGCAAATAATGGAAATCATTCAACGAGTTTAATGACACAACAATCCACCGACAGTGTTATTAGCTACTATAATCCTGCTGCCAGCACAGAATCGGAAGATGATGACCAGCAAAACACATCTTTTGTATCAAAAAAATCTGTTAAACGCTCATATTCCTATACCAGCGATGAACCTGAAGAAATTGTGTCGAAACGACAAAAGTTTGCAAGGTACTTACGTACATTTTGCAATCTCTTACATATGCATAAACTTGTAAACTATTTTCTAGTGAATCTACTGACTCGCCATATCCGTCTGATACAGAACCGTCCGGAAGTAATTATGAGCCGTCAAGAACTGAAGAGAGCGAAGGAGACAAGCAACCAGCCTACGAAAACATGTACTCCGGCCCATCGCTGAGAATGATGGAAAAAATGGGCTACAAAAAAGATACCGGACTTGGACGATTGGGTCAGGGAAGAGTTGCACCTGTTGAAGCAGCACAACAAAAGGGTCGTAGAGGTTTGGGCATGAGACTTGATGATCTTGATCGCGCTGCAGACAAATGGGATCCAACAATCGAAGAACTCTTTATACCCGAACAAGTTGAATGGTTGATTAATAGTGAGCCAGATGACGCATTATTGGAATTGTCAGCTGACACTCTCTCGTCATGGATTCGTCGTGGACCGAAAGTTCTAACAATCGAGAATGAAACGAATTTTTGCGATGAAAATATTCTTAAACGAGTTTTGGAATCAAAATCTGTTTTCGATAATCTTGGTGCTGATGACATGAGGCGAGCACGTACAAAATCAAATCCATTTGAAACTATTAGAGGAAATATCTTCCAGAATCGTGCTGCTGTAAAAATGGCAAATATGGATTCAATGTTCGATTTCATGTTCACAAATCCCGTCGATGATTCTGGCAAATCAATGCTGGGAGAGAATGATTTGCTGTACTTTGCAGATGTTTGTGCTGGACCTGGCGGATTTTCCGAATATGTTTTGTACCGTAAAAAGTGGGAAGCAAAAGGTTTTGGATTCACATTGAAGGCAGAAAATGATTTTAAGCTTCACGAATTTTTTGCTGGATCTCCCGAGACATTCTCAGCATTCTATGGTATCAACGAAGATGGGGATGTCTATGATCCTGAAAACATTCGAACATTGGAAGAGCTAATTCAAGAACAAACAGAATCAGGCGTTCATTTTATGATGGCCGACGGTGGATTTTCGGTTGAAGGCCAAGAGAATATTCAAGAGATTTTATCTAAACAATTATATCTTGCACAATGTCTGGTTGCATTGTCAATTGTGCGTACCAAGGGCCATTTTGTTGTTAAACTCTTCGATCTCTTTACGCCATTTAGTGCATCGCTCATATTCCTGATGTACAAATGTTTTCAGAGAATCTGTGTTTGTAAACCCAACACGAGTCGTCCGGCAAATTCTGAACGATATTTGGTGTGCAAATGGAAGAAGCCCTACACTGATACAGTGCAGCGAAATTTGTTCGAGATCAATCGTGAACTACAGAAATATAAGCGAGATGGTATTAATGACATCCTTGAAATGGTGCCGCTAGATGTTATGCAGCAAGATCAAGAGTTCTATAATTACCTCATCAGTAGCAATAACATTATTGGAAAGAACCAGATTGTGGGCTTAGTGAAAATTGCTGCATATTGTCATGATCCGGAGCTGATTGAGAAGCGTCAGTCGGAAACGCGAAAGCAGTGTTTGAAGCTTTGGAAATTGCCCGATGAAAGCCGTAAGAAGCCAGTTACAAAGACAAGCGAACAGTATTGCGCCCAACTGCTGGAACAGAAATGGTTCAAAGAGAAATTTATGATGGCAGCCGAACGATCATTGGAGTCCATTGAACATGTTAGGGGAAATATTTTATCAGTTCTCGATTGGTATTTCGTTGGTGTCGACGATATTATAAAGTCCAGTAAGAATCGAACGTTTTTTATGTCACGTGGACGCTTTGATGTAATGATGCTCAATACTAGCACACACATTTGGGAACCAATTCAAGATCGAACCCTTGAAATGTCACCAGAAACTCTCATTTACGGTGAGATTGTAAAAGAATTGATTGGTGAAAATCGCTCGCAAGTATCAGCACCAGCGTTGCACATTATCGATGGCATTATTTTGGGTGGAAAAGACATTCGGCATCTATGTCTCGCCGAACGTAATCAAATGTGTCAGAAATTTGCTCGTTCCCTAACGAAGCCGATTCAGTGCAACGGTAACAATTCGATGCCAATCCGATGTAAGCGCCTTTTTAAAATAACTGATATGGAGTCATTTTTCGAACAATTAGTACCGCGCCATTTAAAGGATGGATGTGAAAAAATGGGATATGACATTAAAACAAACAATAGCAATAATAACAACAGTCGCTTTCATATTCCGCGCGGCCTTCTGTTTCTCGACGAAGTGCGATCGGATCGTTTTCGATGCTTCTCATCAACGCACAATAAAATTTATTACTTCGATAAGATCACTAAGAAAACATTTTTCCCAGAAGATTTGCAACCCAGCGAGATGTATGCATCCTTCAGGAACACTTACACGACTCGTCTGATATGGAAGTTTGAGATTCGTGAGCAAATTCTCGAACACGTTGATCCAACACGACGACAGAATGGTCATCTCTATCGTGAAGATTTAACACGCTACATTGAAAGCAAAATGCCCCAAAGAAATTTATAAAATCGCCGCAACATAAAATTAATCATAACTGCACTTCAACAAATTACTAAATTTCATTGAATTTGTTACATTTAGAAAAATAAACAAAAAGGAAATTTAATTTCAATTGAAAGTATTTTTTATTCATTTTTTGAGTTGACTGCTGGTTGGAGATAGAGATGCTGATAAAAAAATATACTCAAGCTGGATAAAAGATGACGCGTGCGAAAGTAAATTACTGTATCTTTTTAAACTTTCTGTGACGCTTCTTTGTTTTTGCTGCAGCAACATATTTAGCTGATAGTTTCAATTCCATGTCACTGAATTTATCATCAATTTCCTTGAATATTTCCTGATCAATATTGCGGTATAAGATGCGAATGCGCTTTATCAATGCGCTATCATTGAACCATTCACTTTCGAGAACTTGTTTTATCGTTGGACGATTCTTTGGTTTGACATTCAACATGCTCGTCACCAAATTCTGGGCTATCACAGTGATATTTTGCCATTTCGCCTGCCGAAACATTAGGCGACCTTCGCAAATTTGATTGACGACAGGAATACCATATGCGTCATCGAATGGTGCAGCACCAGCCAAACAGTAAAATATCAAGCAACCCAAGCACCAGATATCAGCAACAATTCCTTTATATCGATAATAATTGTATGAAGTCAGCACTTCAGGTGCTTTGAAGATGCGAGTTCCGACGCATTTTCGAAGATTTTGATCATATTTGGAATACCCGAAATCACCAATCTTGGCAATAATTTCGTTGTCAATACGTTTCAAGAGAATATTTCCGGCTTTCAGATCAAGATGTGCAATGTTTTGTCGATGAAGACTTTGCAGTCCTTTGCAGATTTGAAAAATTATAACTTTTGTATCAGCTTCTGAAATGCTGCCATATTTTTGATGCGCGATGTAATGATGAAGATCTCCTTCTTCCATATGTTCCATAATTAGGAACATGAATCGATTTGAAGAATCAGAACTTAATAATTTGACGACATTAGGGTGATGCGAGCAGCATTCCATGAAATTTAATTCATTCTTTAGATTTTCGAAGTGCCTTAAACTTTTCTTTACATCGTTATTCTGAACAAAAATCGGAATCTTCTTGATGGCAACGGTGTTCATGTAGATCACATCATGAGCGAGATTTACAACTCCGAAAGAACCCGAGCCCAGCAATTGTCCAATAAAGTAGTTTTTGCGGATTGTATCTTCTGGGTAATCGGCGATTGAAGAAAAATCGTATCGACAGTCGATGAATCTGAAGATTGGCTCATTTGCATTAAGCTTAATAACGTCACCAGATAGTAAGATTCTTTTACAATTGAGTCCAAGTTCAACCTCATTGATCAACAAGCCAAATTGCGAGAAACAGGTTATGATAGCGGGATTCATATTTAAACCCTTACCACACCATTGTTTGCGCTGAATTGTGAAAAGGTTTTGATAATTTCTTTCCACAAGTTGACGGTCACAATTCTCATTTCGAAAACGGAGCTCGCTTGCTGATTCAGAATCCATATCAGCTTCTCTTCCACATCGGTAAAAATCTCCGGAGAGATCTGAATATAACTGATTATTTTAAGTAAGTAGTCATTTTAAGCAGTTATTGAACATACCAATTAAATCAGTGGTACCATTTGGCTCTGGAAACTCTATTGAAAGCTCTCCCCAGCGGACCCTTCTTTTTTCCATTTTTAAATCGGTCGTATCTACTTTCAAAATAATAAGGATAAATTCACATCCCTCCCATTTTCTGTTGTTAGCTGCATATTTACGTATCATATTATGTCTTTTCCTGGCGTTTAAGTGTTAAGTTACAGAAACTCGCAGATTTCAAGATGGCGACGCTCTTCAAAATTATATTTTATTGGCATGCGTTTGTAAATCAGTTGCAATTTTTTTTGAAATTGGAAAATTTTGAAAAATATCCGTTATTTAAATAAACCATTTAGTCATGTTTTTATACCTCATTTTTATTCATTTTCATTAATTTTAGGGATTTGATAAGAATATTTGCTGTTGCTTGCAATTACTTTCAATCAATCATTTATTATTTAAGCCGCACCTGACACGTGATCGTATATCATCAAAGTCCTGTTCTCTGTTCCATCGTTTTATAGGCTTATCGTCTAATGATTCATTTCTCTTCTTATAATTCACCTAAACTAATGATGGGAAATCAACTATTATAATGTGCATAAAAAGAGAATTAACTTAAATTTCGACTGAAAAATAATTAATTTACGATGTAGCTCCATTTAATATTGAATGGAATTAACAAATATTTGGAACATAAAAAAAGGAAAACAAAGGACCGCATAACATTTTTTTTTTTGTAGTGTGTAGAAATGATTAACAATTTGCGCAAAAGGAAATTTTTATGTACATTAATAATCAACAGAACTAAACCAGTATTAAACTAAATTAATTATTTTTCATCGGATTTGCTTACGATAAAAGAAATATGATAACTAAAATCTTAAAAAGAAGTCCTTTGAAATGCCTTATACATAGAAAAGGACAATGAATGAAGCGGACGCCCAGAATCAATTCATCGGAAGGAACACTTTAGTCACATTTTGTCAAAATCTATATAATCTAAAAAAGCACGTATTGCCGATCCTTCATCATCTCTGAGCGTACGCGCGTCACAATTCCGCCCAAAACAAAAAATTGTTGAACCTAAAAAAAAAAACTCTAATTCTTTTTATTCACACTTTGGGGGACTTTTATGCCAGTTTGGCGAGCGATGAACAAGAAGAAAAAATCCTCGCGATCGATGGTTTTTTCAACGGTTTTGCATTATAAAATATAAATTAATTAACTTTTTTAATTCTTATGTTATTCGCGTTTCGATCGACGCCGTTTCTTCTTCTTATTCGTCGTTAAACATGACTCGCCATCATGATAGTTCATATTAGAATTGTGTTAATTTCTAAATTGTATTTTAATTATGCAATGCGTTTATTTCTTGCTTTGAATTTTGCAATAAGCATCCGGTGTTTGCTCATTGCAAAATGCAGCCGACATGGTTATTCTATCAGCGAGTTTGTGGCAATCGTCGGGTAGCTCGAATTTTCTTTCGTGCAGCGGCGGCTGAACCTGTTCCGGTTGCTCTGTGAAAAGGAAATGACACAAGAAATTTTAGTTTAAAAAATAATTTTGTAAACAGACACAATGGTTAGCTTACGAGAATGATGTAATGCCAGGGATATTAATAGCTGGTGCTGCTGCTCCGAATTGGAAAGTTGACGATGGTGCTGCAGGCTGTGGCTATATAAGATACATTTTAATGGTTATAATTTATTCAAATCAGTTAGCAAAACCAAAAACACTCAAAAGAAAAAAGCATTCGAAAAGCACACGGGATGAAAAGATTGTTATTGTGAAAGCATGCAGCGCGAAATAGCAAATATGAAATGTTCGTTATTAGTTTTAAAAGAAAAATTAAAGAAATATTCACATACATTCGTTCCGAACGCAAATAGGCTCGCATTGGAAGTACTGGCGTTACCAAATTGATATAAGTTCGGTTGGACCTGAGAATTCAGTTCCATCACACAAATCAAAAATGAGAAAATAAAGATATAAAATAATAAGAAATAATAAATAATCATTCATCAAGGTATTTAAGAAACTTCAATCAAACATTAGAAGACATTTAATTTGCAGATTGTGTGAATGCTAAACTCACCAGAGAATTGTTTGGTGCACTTGCATTGTTAGAGAAATTAAAACTTGGTGCGGTACTCGTAAAATTGAATGCCGGTTTGCTCTCAGGTTGTGGATTAAATTGAAACGGAGCCTAAAAATTGATTTTAAAAAATGTTGTTGAACTTCCTTTCAAAGGAGAATGTGGAATAATTTAACTAACCGCTGTAGTTGATTGTGGTTGATGATGCGATGATCCAAATTCAACCTTCTTCGTCTGTGGTGCATCAGCATTGGAACCAAACTCAAAAGCCCTTTTTTGCGGTTGATTGGCACTGCCAAATGTTGCTGGCATTTTACTTCCGAATCCGCTTTCGTTATTGTTGTTTACTGGAGCACCAAATGTTGGCGTCGCTGTTTGAGTCGCACCAAATGTTGGCGTCGCTGTTTGAGTCGCACCAAATGTTGGCGTCGCTGTTTGAGTTGCACCAAACATTGGTGTGGCACTTTGTGATGGATTCGCAAGAGTTTGCCCAAAGACCATTGTACCAATTGGAGCTTTTGCAGGCTCTTTTGATTGTCCACCGAACGAGAAGATTGATGCCTGTTGGGCGGATGTTGTTTGTTCTTGTTTAGCTCCGAATGTATTGAACCCACCAGGTGCTGATGTTTGACCGAAGACTGATGTAGGATTTCCGAATGATGGTGACGTTGTGTTTAAACCAAATATATTACTGCTTGCTTGGAGCGAATTTGCAGCTGGTGTTGTCTCTGGCTTGAAACTAAATAATCCTGCATTTTGTGTAGTGACTGGAGTTGAGTTTACTGACATTGGTGAGCTGTTTCCGAAAGTCATAGAATTGCTGCTAGCATTCTTAGTTCCAAATGAAAATCCACCTGCTGCTGGTAATGTTGATGACAAACTGACAACTGGTTCAGCTGCTGGTTGCGGCTCAGTTGATTTTGCCGCAAATGCTCCAAAACTGAACCCACCATTACTATTCAAGGAACTTCCAAAAGCTGGTGTTGAATTTGTAACAGCTGGTGCCGCACCAAATGAGAAGCCGCCAAATGTCGATTTCGCTGGGGCAACTTCCCGTTTCGATGGTTCGCTTGGTTTCATTTCCGTTTCAGCAGGTTTTGTGAGACTGCCAAAAGACATTTTAGGCAATTCAGAAGGTTTCTCAACTTTACTTCCAAATGAAAACATTGGTGGTGGCTTTTCGACTACTGGCGTTGGTTCAACTGGCTTCGGTTCTTCTTTCTTCTCTTCATCTTTTGATGATGATTTGAATGTAAAAGATGTTGAGGCAATTGATGATGTTTTTTCAGGTGCTTTAAATGAGAATGTAGAACTTGTAACTGTAACGGGTTCGGAAACTTTCGTATCGACTGTTACTACTGACGGCGCTGGTACTGAGCTCTGAATACCGAACGAGAAAGTTGGCTTAGGTTTATCGACTTCATCTTGAACAGTCTCTTTTACCGTCTCTTCCTTCTTTGCCAGTTTAGGAGCTTCAGATTTAGCAGCAATAGCAGGTATGCCAAATGAGAATTTTACTTCCGTCGGCGCTGGCAGAGATACTGTTGATGTTAACTTGCTGCCGAACGTAAACTTCTGCGATTCTTGACTACTTCCAGGCTTTGCCTGCTCACAGCACACACATTTTGTCTTTGATGGCTCATTTCTTGTGAGACATGCTGAGCATTCCCAATTGGCAACTTGTTTATCAACCAGTTTTTTAAATCCAGGATCTGAAGAAGTGATCGCTGGCATTCCAAATGACGGTTGAGACGATGCTTGAGCTCCGAAGCTGAATGTTGACGTAGCTGGTGCAGAAGGTTTACTTCCTGGCTTTGGTGCTTCGCAGCACGCACATTTATCTTTGTTGGCATCGTTTCCTGTCATACACGAATCACATTCCCATTGCGATTTTTTCTGTTGAGCAACAAGATTCTTAAACAAATCATCACTTGCTGGAGTGATTTTAGCAGGAGGCATTCCAAAGGTGAATGTTGTCGATGAAGCTAAAGGAGCTGAGTTTGCTGGTTTACTTCCGGACTTGGGTGTTTCACAGCAGGCGCATTTATCTTTATTTGCATCGTTCTTCGTCATACATGAATCACATTCCCATTGTGCTTTCTTTTGCTGAGCAGCGAGGTTTTTAAACAGATCATCCTGCGCCACTGGAGTACTGACGGCTTTAAGAATTGGCGCTAAAAATGGGTAGTTTATTATATAACTGTCATGAGGAAAATCAATCGCTTATAAAGAAAAATTACCATCTGTTGAATTTCCGCTGCCTGGTCTATCATTTTCACAGCATAAGCACTTTGCTTTATCCGAATCGTTTCGAGTGAGACATGAATCGCATTCCCATTGAGCTTTTTGCTTGGCGGCGAGACTTTTAAATAAATTGTCGGTGGCAGGAGTTGAGAGTGATGATTTGAATGGAGATTTGGCTACAGCAAAAAGTAATGATTAGTACAAGAAAAAGGGAATCAATATTGAACTCACCTGGAGCAGCATCAATTGTTGTCTCCCTATCAATTGGAAGTGGTTTACTGAAGCTAAACTTTTCATTAATTTGATACAGATTCTTCAAATTTACATCTCCTGCATGCAGGCGGGTCGGTTCCGAGAATACAAATTTACTATGTTGCTTCAATTCTGTCGCTTTGGCACTCGGACAGCTGTTACTCAATGGCTGATAATTGAATTGGACCGCTGGAGTTTTTGTGACATTGTTGCTTGCTGCCTTCGTTGATGGTGCTGAATATGTAAGTGTCCCACATGTTGATACAGTCGTTGCCGATAATTGAATATCAAATTTGGGGATAGATTTCAATTGTGGAAGTTGAACGTTCGGCAAATTCAAAGGAGTCGCTGGAAGCTGATCATTTACAGCATTCTTGTCATTTCGAAGAAGATTTTTCGTGATATTACTCTTCATTTTCAATGATGAAGATCCTGATGTGCTAGTGACAGTTGCTGCTGTATTATTCCTGTCATCACTAGCAGGCAACTTGTATTCCAGATTATTGTTCAGGAAACTGTCAGATCGATTTGCTATTTCACGAACACGCTCGGTGTTGTTTTGAAGTCTTTTCATTTGCAGCAGTTGAGACATTGTCGGTATTTGCAGGGGCTTATTGACGATGGACGAATTCAGTAAAGGCGAATCTGATCGCATAGCACTTTTCGATGATGAGCTTAATGGACGTCCATACGGTACTGATGGTCTTGACAATGCTATGCTACGATTTAAATTGAGCTCATCATCACCAAAACGTGGATGATTTTGCACGAGCGATGGAACTTTAAGAATTGAATTGATGTTACTTCCCATTGAACGGGCTTCTTTTAATGGTCCACTAAATTGATTCATTACTTCGAGAATACGTTTGGCTGTGTTTGACAATGGTGTCATGTCTGATTTTACAGACGTATTAGAAGAATTTGATAAACTTGATGATGGACGCATTTGAATTGGTGTTCTAAGGATCTTGTGTTGATTTATATCGCGACGTGGATATGCTGAAGCACCGCCAAACATAGTTTTGCCATTATAAAATGGCGAGTTTGTCATGAACAAACGACTATTAGTGCTACTCAAGGACATGTTGCTTCCGTACAGCGACGAATTGAACGACTGACGACTTAGGGCATTCTGATTATTTTTTGGTGAGAAGAGCGACTTATGAGTATCTAAATGGGACGTAAAACTCAATTCGCTGGTCGATGCACAAAAACGTTTGCTTCTATTGCCCATGAAGCCTGATAACCTGCGTTGGGATTCATTCAGATTTGTTTCACTGTTTATTCGTCGCGTATTTGTGGCACCTAATGGAGTCGGCGTTGGCGTTTGTGATACTGACGCTGAACCACTATCAGGCATTTCGAGATCCAAGTCGCTTTCATTGAGCTGACTATTGGACTTTGATTCATCATCTTCGCTCGATCCATTACAATCATCGTCGTTATTCTTTTCGGCAATTGGTTTGAGACGACTCGATGTCGATGGGAGATTATTTATATATGCGCTATAACTTCGTGGGGGCTCAGAAATCGAACGGCTTGTATATGTTCCATCGTCCTCCTCATTTCTGATGCTTCGACGGCCTTTTACATTCTTTATTCCATCGAATTCATTGTCAATTGAATTTCTCATAGTCTTAGATGCCTTTTTCTGGCGCTATCACTAAATTCTAAAATTTGATTCCTACTTTTGCGTGTGAAGAATGATGTGAAAAGTAAGAAGAAGAACTATATGAAAAAATGTGATTCACAAATAAAGCATTTTTGATTTTTGGATTGATTTTTACGAACTATATCCGCACTTGAACAGACCGAATCTATAATCACGATATGTTCCAGGTTCTTAACTTTCGACTTATGCACTATTTCACGATGTCGTATTAATATTTCACTGTTTAATTGAACGAATTACTTAAACAAGCGAAGATTCACGGAATAGAGTGCGTTTAAAAATTCACTTTTCCTAAGTTCATGTTAAAAGGTAAAATGGCGCTAATTCTTTTAAATTTCCAAAAAAACATTACCTGGAATATCTCATTTGTTATTTTGAAAACAAATCCTCAACATCAGTTACTGCTGCACGCATTTTAAAAATACGTTAAAGCTTTCAATGATTTTTGAGGGCAGAAAAAGACAAAAAAAAAACAGACTTGCTTTTAGTTTTGTAGAATCAAATTTTATTTGTTTGCCAACTAAAAAGAATGAAGATTATAAATGCCTGTTTCCAATTTGTTCCCGAAGAGGAGTTTTACAATTTTCATTGTGTATACAAAAAAAAAGTAAGAAAACTTAATAGCAAAAGAAAGTATGACATGTGTGTGTTATTATTATCAAAGGTGTTCAATTCAATTAGATTGTGGAAATCAAGAAAAAATTGGGCAAGTAAACAACGTATGCCATTTGCAGGAAGGTGTGAGATGATATTTGTTGTAGGAGTTACTTCGATTTGATGATTCTACAAGCGACAGTTTTGAAAAAGATCAATTTCCAATTATTAATGACTTTCTTGATTTTGTAGTGTGGCATATGAAGAATGTTTTTGTTGCTTGTTGTTGCATTATTGATTTTTTTTCTGTTGCAGATGACGATGCATCAGAATCCCATTTAAAGTTGACCACTGTTAGCGACGGTGATGTTTTTGGAGGGCTTGCCCGATTGGCTACCAAAAGATTCGAGCTTTTTGACGATGTCCATTCCTTCGGTGACAGCTCCGAATACAACATGGCGATTATCCAACCAGCTAGTCTTCACGGTGGTGATGAAGAATTGGGAGCCATTTGTATTGGGTCCGCTAAATACATAAAAATAATTACCAAAATTAAATTTTCTATAAGAATATGAAATAGCTTACGCATTAGCCATTGACATAATGCCAGGTCCTGTGTGCTTTAGTGTGAAGTTTTCGTCTTCAAACTTGTTTCCATAAATGGATTTTCCACCAGTGCCATTGTGGTTTGTAAAATCACCGCCCTGGCACATGAAGTCTGTAATGATATAAATAAATATAAGTAAAACGAATTTTATTAGCAATCATTGTTGAAACTCAATCATCTTAAAACAATACATTATGCATATCATATACTCACTTGGAATCACACGGTGGAATGTGGAACCCTTATAACCGTATCCCTTTTCGCCGGTGCACAATGCACGGAAGTTTTCGCAAGTCTTGGGGACGACATCGGTTCGGAGCTGAATAAGTAGAAGCATTTTTTTTATAAATTGATTAGTTTAAATTTTTAATGACACACGAAACGAATGAATTTGATGATTGTTTCGGAGGACGTGATAAGAAGAAAAGCTCAAGTGTGAGTCAATTAGCAGGCAAGCAGGCTTGCAAGACATGCTGTCCCGCTCTTTCAACCATGCAAGTATCATCATCGTCTTTTAAAAATCTCCATCTCACTCTTCTTCAACCGCCTCAACATATACAATCATACAATCATCATCAGATTGCCAATTTTTTTTTTTTAATTTATAAACCAACCGTCGTACTCTTGTATAAGAACAATGAAGCTCATATAACAACAACAACGATGCCAATGGAAAATTCCAAGGAATGCTCTTTGTGGTGTTGAAATTCAATTTACCTCATGTGGCGTTAATTATTGATTTGTTTAGAGAATGGTGTTTATTTTGTCTCATTAATAATGCACGAATAGTAATCACAATGTGTAAATTTGTAACCTTTTATATTGATTTTTTAATCAGTTTTTCCATTGTCGAATATAAAATAAAAAAAAATTGTGAAGCCGGCAATAGGGAGTAACAAGGAAAGATATATGGGCGATTAACCTTCAACCATTTTTCTTTTCACACGAACACATTTTTTTTCAATCTCCGGTAATTGCAAAAATCGCGCTGTTATCCAAAAAAAAAAGCAAAAATAACTTACCTCGATAACGATGCGTCCAAGCGGCTGACCATCAGCAGCCATGTCGAAGAAAACTCGTGGTAAACCCATTTTACTTGCAAAATTCCGTAATAATGACAGAGACACTGTGTTCACTCGACCAAAGTTCGAAAATGAATGAGCCCGAATTGCGAACATAGCCTGAAATATGAGAATACCTACAGTATAGAATTCTTAAATGGAACATGATAATATTTGGCGTAACTTTAATCCGAACAAAATAATGTGTAGTTTATTGTGAAATTAATATCATACATAGAAGTAAATAATTATGTTATTAATGGTGGACAAACTTTAATATTTTGAAATTTTATCAGAACGACGTTGGCATGACAAGATAAAAAATACAAGCGAATTTTCGAAAATTGCGGCGTAAAATTCTTAGTACATAGTTATAACTTAAATTATGAGTTAAGTGAATTCCGTTGTCGGCTTTTAATTTCTAAAGCTCTTTAAATAATGCTCTATCCACATTTCTTAGTATTGCTCTAATTACTAGCAAAGAAGTTGTATTAAAATGCGTTTACTAATTCAAACAACAAAAAATCATATGTCAATTAAGGATTTTAAGTTGTTAGTAATTCACGTGCTGTCATGCATGATTTCATAAACTTTATTTAAGCATTGGATCGTTAATTACCTTAAAAATCAATTGAATTTAAATGCAATTATATAAACCTCTCTTAACAATTGGAACTGCCTAAAATTTTATATACTTGCCTAAAGAACTTCGAAAGCATGATTTCAAATAATGAACAAAGTTCGTTATAAATAAGTATCGTTTATTTTTTTTAAAACTATAGGTCCATAGTTGAAAGAAAATTGAACATGGGCGAAGAACAATCTTATTTTTTATTTTATTTGTTTGGCTTATAATTTAATTGATAAGACTTAAATTTTGGTCCGTAAAATTTTGGTTTTTTATTTCCTTTTAAAATTTATTAAATTACACAAAAAAATGTTTCAAATTGATATAATTATTACGTAAAGAAATATTAAAATACAATTAAATTCTTTCTTATCGTTAAAATCTTTAATAAAAAAAAGAAGAAAAATTTCTTTCGTGAAAATCCTTTGGATTGAAATTTTCTTATTTTCATTGCTTGCCCTTAAATGTTGTGAAGGAATTCTCGTGGGATTTCTTTAAATATGGCGGTGATGGTAAAACAGGTAAATTGGATGGAAACAGAATGTAATGATCGGGTGTGTCGATTGGTGTTGTATTTTGACTTGTTGGGAAGCTCATGATACTTCCCTTTTCTTCAATCGGTGTCGATGATGGAGTTGAAACAGAAACAGGACGCGGTGTAGGGGGAATTATATAATTTTCTATTAAACTTCCGGTTTGTCCAATTCTAAAGCTGTGGTGATGATTTCGTCGATCCTCGTGATCTGAATGCGTTCCAGAATCGCCGACAGACACTTGACTGCTTGTGCTCATACGGCCGGATGATGTTGTGCTTGATGCTGAATGCAGACTTAGCGTACTTGTCGGCCGTTGACCTGATGATCCGATTGGAAATTTAGGATCGCCAGTGAGATTTACTGGAAGTACTAATGGAACTTCTTTATCATGTTTTCTTAAGAAAAGTCTCTTCATTCTTTCGAATGGTGATGGACGTTTGGTGCTTTCTTTAATTTTTTGTTGGATTTTTTCGTAAGTTTCGCGCATCTTTTGAAGTTGCTCTTGTTGATCCTTAAAGCTCTTTTTAACATCATTACGGTTCTTCCACGCTGACACAAGCTCTTCAACTTCTTGAATTGTAAAGACATTGTTTTTAAAATCATTTATTATTTCGACAAGTTCATCGTCGACGCTCTTTTTCGATGCATCGCTACCTTGGCGTTTTAAGGTCCCATTGGATTTAACGGATTTTGTTGGTGATGAGAGTTCATGAATCTTCGAATACCCAGCTCCATCTTCACAAATCGATTCTGATTTCTTCTTAAAGTAGAGTCGCAGATGAGATGATTCACGTTTGCTGCTTAGATTCCCGCGCACAGCCGGTTGATTCATGTAGTCATGACTCATGTCACAATCATCAATTGGTCGATTTGATGGATGTGTAATATAATCGCCAAATGAATTTGTCACTGGACGGTTGGAAGGTTGAATTAAATAATCACTTTCTTGTAACGACTGCTGATTGTCACTGGATGACGGTACGGAGTTGACTGATGGTGAAAGTGATGCAGTTTCAGTTTGTGAACAATTTTCAAGCACATCCGAACATTCATTGCTGAAATCATCAGCGACTCCATTCTTAGTAACTCCATTGTTAGCATTTGAATCGTAATAATTGTCTTCGCTGATCTTTAGTTCGTTTGTAATTTCCTTTTCATCTTCCTCTTTGATTTGCATGCTATTTAAATTATTTAACAAATCTTTCGAGTCGCGTTTGTTCATAAGCTGCATTTCAATTGATTCCGAAGGTCCATCAATGACATCAACCGATTCAGTGTCAGAAAAATCATCAACATTTGAATAGTTGATGCATGCTGCGTCACTTGACTTTTCTGGCAATTCATTGTTGTTGCTGTCACTTTCACTGCTGCTCTTCATCTCCAAGTAATGTGTGGAATATGAATCATTTGTGCATTCTTCAGTAGGCGGCAGCTGATCTTTAATCTTCTCTGGTGACTCAGCGATACCTTTGAAGAATGAATACATCGTGGAAAACTCGTGCATTTTCTAGAAAGTTTGTACAAAAAAAGGCAATTTTTAGAATTGAAACCTTTGAAAGTTGTCATAAACTTACAGTAAAGTTTGTGAAACTGCTGGACAGTTTCTGATGTCCATGAAGTTCTGCAATGTCAGCGGGTGTTTTGCCGGATGCATTACGCATTTCGCATGCTTTATCAGCACCAGGAGATTCGAGCAGGATCAATGCTAATCGTTCAAGTCCCCATCGCGCTGCAAAATGCATCAACGTTGGATATTCTTCAGGACTTGCTTCTTTGTGCAGTCGCAGACCATTCGCTGATGGTTGACACTGCGATGCCAAAAGATGAAAATTCGGTGGAATATTTTTCTGGAACGATTGCACAACATAAAGATCTAATTTTTCGCGATCGGCCGATGACAGTCCCAAAGCTTGACACATAAAATCCATTGGCGCTTCGGCACTTTTCAATATTTGCTCCAATTCACGTAAGCGACTTTCACATTTAATTGGCCGTACACCGAGATCAGCATTATTTTTGATAACTCGAACGCCAATCATCATCGATATTTCCATGCATGATTCTGGCACAATGAAGTGAATCGTATATGGATTCCGTCGCTTGATATTCGTTATCTCAAGTGTGTGTCCAATCTTTTCGATTTTAATTTTGATGAAATCTTCTTTCAGTAGTGGATCTGTCAACATGACTGTCGCTTTATTTTGACCAATTTTCACCTTTCGTGGGATCACTGTGAAGTTGTCATGATTCTTGCCAGCGACAGCTGTTGAAGAGATTCCGTTGGAACGTGATGTTATATTAGCAATGTCTGTGCATAATGGACGTTGTCTCAACGCTCGTCCGAGAATGTCCTGTGCGATACCAAGTAAATCGCTAACAAACGACTGATCGTGATTCCTCACAACACATCGTCGCCATTGTTTATACGATGGAAATGCATCCTTATGAATATCCCACACTTGATTTTCCGTGACATCCAATAGCATTGCAATTGTCCTTTCCGGATTCAATGATGGCGTCAATTTTTCTTTAATAAAACTCTTATCGAGCTTAAACAGCAGCGGACAGATGATGACAATTTGTAATTTTGTCGTTTGACATCGATGTATTAGGTCACCATCAATCATGTCATCGTCAATTTTCAAATGTAGGAAACTAAACAATAATAAAAATGAAAAATGAAACATGAATTATAATTAATTGATTAATTTGTTTCCATTACAGCATGTTTGACAAACATTTTAATTTTATGATCCCGCAACTTACTTGAAGGGCATTCGGCCGCGCTGTTTAGTAATCTTATCAAAGCACGTCTTCAAATAGTTGACCCACAAAATGCCCAGTTCGCTTTGCTTTGTAGTCACCACGAGAATGTCATCCATCGTCAAACACGTTGCGGCGTTCATCGTCGACTGATCTGTAAAAAAGAAACAAATTTTTATAGTTGAGTAAAAAATAATATTTTTTTAATTTATTGAGACAAAAAAAAATTAATATTTGTAAAATTAACGACATTAATTTGTTTACAGACACAAATTCCCGCTTTGTTATCAGTACGCCGTTGTCCTAAAGAGTTGTGAATGAATTGCCGAAACCACGCACTGTAGTTTGTGTCGATAATCTTCTTGTGTGAGAGACTTTGATAACAATTTTGTAACTTCAGATAACTATTTAATTTTTGCCATACAATGTGGCGCCGCACTAATTGAACTGCATTGCACTGGATGTTCATGTCATAAAAAAAATATATTCAAACATAAATCATGCTCATAATTATTATTGGAATGTAATTCCGTCGGTGATTGATTTTCCCGTTTCCATTGTCTTCCGCAAGAAACACATTTTCCCATCAAGAAAAACATATTTTCCGGTAATAAAATTTGTTTTGTTTCCGTGCATGAACGTGAAGAATGGAATTTCAATTTGTTTCCCTCTTCCGTAGCACCGCCCGAAAAGTTAATTTTATGTCAAGCGGAAGCATGAGAAAAATATATGTTTTGTAATGCAACGAAAAATCCTCATAAATTTCGATCGTAATCGGAACCAAAACATTACGCGGTGGGAAATTTAAGCCACGAAAGATCTTCATAAAAAAAATCTCGAAATTTCGATTTTAATGGTGATGGAAATGTGTCATGGAATTGGTTTTCTATTCCATCCAATTAAATCGACCGAGCGACTTTTAAACTCATTATCAAGCACGCGAACTCATTTAAGTACCATCGCCATAAATATCATTCGAACATCATAAAACTCATAGAACATAATCTTATGTGTGTTCTATTTAGTTAGTTTCACCCTCTCTTATGAAATTCTATTCCATCTATGCTGGAGTATGGATGTAGATTCATTACAGTACATTCACCATCATGCCGCGCTTTTGAAACGTCAATCAGTGTGAAGAACCGAATAAGAGCTTCCGGTTGTTTAGAAGTTTAAATTTGGATTTTGAACAGTTATCAGTTTAATAACGAAAGGTGGGTGGCACCATAAATGGAATCCAAACAGTGCAATGTTATGTCAATGAATATTTAATTAAATTTACTTCCCCAAAAATGGAATTTCACGTTGGACAATTATGTTGCAGTCCATTTTTGTATGCGACGGCCATAAATTTAATCATCAAAGTGAAACATGATGCACGTGAATTGGATGTGGAATGTTTTTAATTCCATTCATCAATTAAGCCACTTGAGGATAAACGTTAGTTCCTCTCGCAGCGGCACTCGCTGGCCCGGTTGCGCACTCGAGACTTTGATACATTAAGATTAAACAATCAAACTTTAGAAAACGCAATTCAAGCTCCAAAGATGGAAAATTTATTTCCCTCAAATTGCCAGAAGTATTTTGCTCTTTATCAATTAATGCTTTCCATGCACTTTCAAGTTGATGTGCATGGCGCATATTATTGTTATATACTTGAAATTATGAATGCCACATTTGACTTCGACGATAGTTCTATAGCGACAGGAAATTGATTGTTCCTGCTTTCGGTGCCCATTTTGTTAATGGAAAAAAAGAGTTTTCTTTTTATTCTTTAGTTCTTTGGCTTTCTACTGTCTTTCTATGCATATGCACGTGCTAAATTTCTAGATCTGTTGAGAATAATCTCTATGATAAACTCATGGTTGGAATGAGATGAATGAACTATGAATTATTATAATGGCAAAACGCTTCGAATTTCATTTTTTCAATGTACAAATTGATCGTCATTGGATCTCATGAGTTCATGACATTTCCAAGGTACCAGAAACATAAATTTATCGTAAAAATGTTATGCTTCCAAGATGCAAGTTCATCGGATGCACCTGATACAATGTTTACCAGACACAACGCACAATAAAAACAAAAGAGAAAAATGACTTGAGACCGAGAAAAAAAAGACCTAAATCATTTACAACTTTTTGGAGTTATTTTAATTTAATAAACAAAACGCACATTTTTGGTTTCTTTTAATGAACTTTTTTTTAATGTTTTGCTCTTTTTTTAGTTCATTCATGACTTTCAGAGCAATCATAAAAGCCAGAAGGTGCATGTGTGTTTTTTTTTATATCCACTGTTCTCGACCAGAAACAATATTCCAAGGTTTCTGCTATGCACATGCTCTCTAAGTCAAGACAAATAATGAAAGAAAAAATATTACAATTTCTTAAGAAAATAAGATTTTCATCTTCTTCCTTCTTTACTTTTGTAAATAAAAACAATATTTTTAGCTGCATTGTTGCATGGACATCGCACTTCAAATCACAGCTTGATCTTCCTCACATGGAACACAGTAAGAGACGCCCACCCTCATGTAATTGTAATTTACACATCGAGAGCAAAAAAAAAAGAAGATTTTTCAATTATTTTTCACTGTCAACTCATCAATTGAAATTGCTACAAAGTTTAAGGAATATTTTCCTTCTCGTCATCGCCATCATCTGGAAGATATTTTTCTTTCTATACACACACAATTCTCTCGTTTCTGCGTTCATTCGGTTCAAATCCATATGATCCATTCATTCATTCCATATGTAAAATGTTTCGAAAACATTTTTTTTTTGGCTTTAATTTTTTTCCATTTTGTTGCTAAAGTTTCTTAATAATTGTTGTTGTCATGTTTCATTTATTTTTTGTTTTCGACAATGTTTCTTAATGATTTCGTTAAACTGTCGCATTGATATCCGTTGATCTCATATGGTTGTGATGCTGATGTTACTCATCGACGGGAGGGGGGCAAGAAATAGCAAATGACATCATGCGCTCATGAAAAACTGGATTCAACAAATTTTATGTTATTTTTTTTTTTTTTTGCCTTTCGACTTTTGCAGTAAATTAAAGTGATGAAAATTGAATTGTAAACAATCGTAAAAATTTTATTAGAAAATATTCCACCGACTAGGTGCCCGAGGAGCCACATTGAACTCATAATATGTTGAGAGAGTGAGAAGACTGTTTTCAATTATTGTTCGTGACTAATTTGTCATTTCGTCTAAATATTCACAAGTTTCATTCGATGAGACCTTCAACTTTGTGCCCTTGCCATGAATTTTCACTGAAGCGATCTTTTATTTTTGGCCAACATAAGGAAAAGGATCGAAAAGGCACTTGACATGAATGGAATACTTAAGTGGAATTTTCGATGTTCGACATCGGTTATCAGATGCCATTTTGCGGTTGAGAGTTCTCAAGAAATATTCAAGTTTTTGCCAGAAGCCTAGAAAAAATGTCTTTTTTTTTGTCTCGTGTGAGAATTGCGGCATACATCAAAAGTGCACTCTAATAATCCACTCATAAATTGATATCACCGACAAGCGAAATTAAATGGAAGACAAAAAAAAATGTCATAAATCACAAATTGTTTTGACATTGAACAATTTTGTGTCTTCATTGTGTGTCTGTCTCTATGGGAACTTGAATCGCTTTAATCCGCGCGCTCCATTTCCTTTATTGTTGATTGTCGTTCTTTTCTTACGGTTGAAAAAAGGGTTCTTGAGAAAAAAATATTCCAAGAAATTGAATATTTTGAGTTGCACAGAATGAATGCGTGATGAGAAAGCTTCGCTGTCTGTATACGATACGATACCTGATTCACAGTCGCTGTTGGAATCCATCGTTCACCACTCTTAATTGACTCTTGAATGTCTCAATTAGCGCAAATGAAATGTTTTATTTTGCTATTTTTAATTAAACCATCTGGCTACGATGAGTCTGGTGTTGCAGATAGATTTTGCACAACTAAACTTGAGATGCCGTTTCGTTTTTTTTTTTATTGTGTGAAATTCTTGGCATGAACTCAATCAATTAATAGTTTGTTTACACTTTTGAATCAATTAAAATAAAACAAATCAATTTTTTTTAAAGCATTTCTCTAGATGCATGAAGGAATGCAATTATTTAATAAATAAATTCACTTAAATGTTCGTTTGTTTCTTTACTTTTGCGATCGTCCACTTGAACACCCGCACACGCTATGACAAACTATGATAATGGACAAGACGCGACAATTTTTTTTTTTTGAATATTTGTATGAGGCTTTTGTTTTTAACTCTTCCTTCATGTACACAAAATATTTTTTTTTACTCGCGAGCGTCTTATGCGATTGTATTAGCGTATTTAATACATTCGCTGTAGCCGCTATTAATATTATTCAAATGGGATCGTAAAAATTCGTAAATGAAAGAGATGGAAATAATAATAAAAATTATTCGGTAATCACAAAATAAAAAGAAGTGAAACATAAATAAATGCGTGAATAAAAACAACTAACGCTTTATTTTCGTTTAGCTTCTTAAACTGAAGTAGCTTTTGATGTTTCAAGGCAAACTAAAGTCAGGTGTAGAGTGATAAAGTGCAAACAGTTTGTCGATGTAAACAATTCTCGAATTGATTTTGTAAACACGCACTGAAAGCGTCAAAAATTTTAGTTGAACGCCCCTCAACCTAAAGCTTCGTTTTATCGAAAAAGGAAGAAAGCCACTAATGCTTAAGTAATCTATAGAACGTTTCGCTTTCCAAAACCAGCGATTAAATTCATGAATTAAACATTTAACGATCCAAAAAATGAAATGGGAAAGATTGAAGCATGATAATAAATTAATCTTTTGGGCTTCTCTGTCTGTTTTTTAAGGTGGTGACGAAAAGGAAACTCACATTGAACGTGACCATTTTGTTTAATGATCATCTTATGCTTTTGTTATGGACTTCAAACTACTTAGCCACTGGTTATTTTTCGTGGCTAAATCTAACATCGATTTAGAAACAATTAAAGGGGCATGAACTTAACCAGTTTTGAGTTCTTCAATATATTTATAGTTTTAATCATAATATAATTCCAATTATGTTCTATTCTCTAAATAAAGAAAATTACTCGCCAGGAATATTTTGCAAGCATAAACATTTAGATCACGTAACTGGTGATTTTGGCGCCTTCTGAACAACATTTTTTTTATTTTTATTGCTTCTAAAATGTTGCGAAACGATCAATAAAAAAACAGCTCAACAAATCGGTTATTTAACGATCATAAGCGCCCTGCCAGCAAAGTATAAGACGCGATCATAAACAACAAAGAAAGGATTGTGTACAAATCGGAAATCAGCTTTTATAACAACACATAAACAGCCGAGTGCCAGTCGGTAGCTTCTTATAGCACAGTCGAATCCGTAATCAACTGTCTAGATATTTGTAATTCAATACTTGCGATGCTTTATGGAACATGTGTTGACTTTTTAAATATAAAATGATCAGAATAGAGAGGGTTCATTACTTTGCGATATGCGTACTTTGCATTAATTATGCGTCAATTTCAAGGTTATGTTTGAAATGCATAATGAATATTCCGCGCATAAATGCAGATGGATCATCGTCCCGTCCCGTAAACCCCAATTGCCCAATGGAATGCAATAATATTGAATGATGGAGGTCAACAAATATACAATGGATCAGCATTGTATTTATTATTTATTCTTTTGTTGTAAACAAAATTTCTCGAGCATTGCAACCAGAGTAGATCAACGAGAGAAAGAGCACAACCAGAGCACAAGCTTTGCACTGTTTCAAGAAAAGGAAACGTTCGATTGTCTTCAATTGAAATTAATTTTATCTCTTTCGTAATATTTTTCTTTCTTTCGTTCCATGCACTGATAAGAAAGAAACAATAAGAGCTAAAATGTTTCATTTCTGTGATAATCTTTCGTGATTGCGTTTCATTGAGATGATCTTTAATTTAAAGAGACTATTTTCGAGTTGAATAATACTTTTGACTCACCTCGATTAAATCGTTCGCGTCTAAATTGCGATGGAGCTTTTGGTGCTGGTTCTAATGGGGGTTCATCGATGAATGATGTTGTACAGATTTTATTCTTGCAGGCAAAAGTTCCAACAGAATGGCGACGAGCATGCGACGACCCATCAACAACATTGGATGCAATATTATGCGAAAGACTGTAAAACTTTTGATCGCTGTAAATCAATGACGATTAGAATCAAACTAAAAACTGATTGCAAGCATGCATTTGGTCTCACCTCGTTTCGTTGTGGAATACATCGTCGGTATCATTAGTATGATGAGATTCATTGTAAGTTTCTAGCCGTGAATGAAAATTAGACGAGCTTGCATTCGTCGCATTCCTGCACGTTGATTGACTATTATTGCCGTCCTGGATAAAGAAAATTGTTTGAATAAATTAAGAAAATTTATTTTATTTTATTTTTTGGTGTTATGCAATCTACCTTTGGGAAATTTATTGATGCGCTATTGCTTCTCGAACGCCATAAATTCTTTAAGCTGCCACGACGCTTTCCCGTATTAGAATTCACAATATCGATGTTGTTGTATTTGCCAATAGTTGAGGGGGGCGATGCTTTATTGGAGCTCGATGTTCTTTTGCGGAATGTGAACATTCCACTCGATCGACTTTCGACGGGTGAAGCGAGTCCCGTTCCGACATCAAAATAGTTTGGATTATCTACGATTGAGATTGGAGACAACAAAATCACTTTATTAAACTTTTATTTGATTGTTATCTCGGTCACGCAACGCAATAAGTGGACGATCAGACTAATCATGTCACTGCTACTCAATTTATAGAAAAATTTACGACACCAAATTGGATACTTGAGGTTAGATTTATAACCTCGAAAAAAAAAAAAGAAAAGATTCTCAAGCGCCGCAACGAATTTCGGGAATTTGAGATGCTGATATTCGAGTAAGAGTTATTGGATTGTTGGGTTAGAAAAAAAATAAAGTGGGAGTCGATTCTTTTTTTTCGGGATTGAGAACGCAAAGAACGACGAGGAATTTGTAGGTGTAAATGATCTTTTAAGCGACCCTTTTTTTATGCTTCGCAGACGTCGCTTCATGTTTCTACATCTGTTTTTTTTATACTTCCGACATCGCCGTTTCTTTTTTGCGGCATCGAGAGCGGGAAATATCAATTTTTCGCGATCTCTTCAACTTTGAGGATTCTAAGCTGTTTTCAATTAAAGCCGATCGAAGTTGGATTTAAATTTCAAAGCAGTTGATACCGCTGCATGCTTATTGATGCTCTCGAACAACTTCATCAAGAGTTTAAATAAGTAATTCGCGATCGTTCATTACCTGTTTGAATGATGTTGTTATTGTTTTCATATCGACATTCATATTCAATTTCGTCGCATCGATTCCAATCCATCATTTTTGTATGAATTAATTACTTTGTTCGCACCTCTTAATTCGCAGAAATTTGCATAATATTGCAATTGGCACAGAAAAACGAATTGTTAATTTATTCAAAACGTTTGTCAAAATAAAATAATTAAATGAAACTTTTTTCGAGTTTCTGAATCACATCAAAAAAAAAAAACAAAGTCTTTAATAAAAATCACAAACAAACTCCCGATCCCGCATCAAGACTCGATGACAATTGTCATTTGTTCAACAGTTCAGATTGTAATTTCGTCCAAATTAAATACAGAAAAAAGTCACATTAATTGAATTAGACACGTTCAACTGATTGAATGGACACTAATCGCGTTGAACAAATTTTTTTTTCTTTCTTTTGAGCCCTTTACACATAAATTCTAGTCAACAGCACACGCATCTAATCCAGACGAGCCCTACAATTTAACTGAATCTCTTTTTTTTCTCCAAACTGTAAAAATGCACATTTCTGTCTCCTTCACTTTTCTTTTTGTCGGTATTGCCGATGTATGCGGGGGTAGTGCTCAATTGCACGAGCGTGTATGCTTCGTATGTGGATTGTGAGTGTTTATTTTGTGTACATTACTGGGATTTGGAGAAAACACATGAAAACCCAAACACGAATGTAGAGAATAATTCAACGCATAAGGGCTTCGTGCGTAAGTAGTGCTTTGATTTAGGTTTTAGATTGGTATCACATGTGAGACACGTGATTGCGACGTCACTTGTGAAAATATCCTCAACATCAAGAAAGTCGCTTATGCTCATCTCCTGATTCATAAAAATTTTCTCATCTTGCACTTGATTCTTTGTGTCTCAAAACATGTTCTTCTCAATTCATTCAAGAAATTCTCGTTGCACGATATTTGCGAAAGAAAAAATTTTTGTTTTTCATTCATAAAATCATTTTAAGGAAACAAAAAATTGTCTCGTGAGATTTCTTGAGTTTCATTTTAAAAATAGTTTTTTTTTGTTAGTAATTTTGTTGATCTTCAGACGTTATTAATTTTCTTATGAGACGATCAATTGAAAGAATCCAAAAAGAATCTTTTGAAAGGAAATGAAAAAAAAAAAAAATGACCGGGACAAGAGTTGCATAACTAAGCTAATCTAATGTTATGTTTAGTATTCACAATCAGCGACGCACATTTTTGAGGTAAATTATGAATTAATTTTTTTGATTACAATTTGAATTATTGTGATATGGAAATTAAATAACAAATAAAATTGATTTTATGAATGGAATAAAAAAAACATTTGAAAAATAAAATTGAATTGCAAATTTGTGATATTGAGTCTTTAGCTCATCAAGAATTGCAAAAGTAAAAGTTGTTAGACGTCGTGTCCCATGCCAAACATCATTAACAGTATGAAATCGAGCGAGTAATAACAGAAAAAATAGCATTTTTAATTAAAACAATGAACACAAACCCAGTGAATTTGAAGTTGCCTATCACCCTAGAGATGGGCTGTAAATTATGAAGTCGCAAGACTTTCGCTGGGAATTTACAACGGATGTGTTTAATGAAAACAAACGAAATTGATATAGTTCTCGACGGCATTCTTCGAGTTAAATAAACTAAAAATATGTTTTTTTATATTAATGAAATATTTACATTTTATGTTTTTGAACTGAATCTAAAAAAAAAAAACTTATGCTGTGTTTGGATTACATTGCCATGCAGAGACCTACATCAAAGTTTTGCTTTTGCCCATCTTAATTGATCAACAATTTATGAGCTAATTAGTGGCGTTGGTTAAGTTTTTTTTTTGACATTGAAAATGTAACTTCTGGAATCGCATGAAGCATTTCGACGGACACGAAATTGACATTTTTCACGCTCATTAGAGAAATTTATCCCTTCGTGGCCGGGAAATGTGATCGTTAAGCAAAACAAATGATGCTCGAGTAGCTTTATCATGAAACTTTCTGCTCGTTTTGCATTTTTTTTTGACCGAGATCTCATCTTTCCATAAATGAAAGAAGGACAAACAAAATAAAAAATCGATTATCGAAGGCACTTGAGAAGTTTTTTTTTGTGGACATAAATTTAAAAGTCCCTTTTGACACGAGGAAATATTTTTTTTTAAGTTAAGGAGAATTGCAAAAGACGTTAAAAATGTTCAGGTAGAAAGTGCATCTTCCTTAAATATCCCACAAGAGAAACGATAAAAAAAAATCTGTTAAGCACATGTGACGATCGTCATGGGGCGCGAGAGAAAAAACAAGAATATGAGAGTAAAATTGCAAGACGTTGTTGTGAAATTATGTTTGAGGAAATTATTGGCCAAATAAAGAAAAAAAAAAGAAGAGTCCACGAATGCTTGCAATGGGGATGTAAACAAAAACACAAATCTCCGAAATATTATGTATGTGCTGCCAAAGTTTATTTGAATAAGAAATTTCAGTGTTTACACAGAACCCGAATGTGCATTTCACATTAAATGGTATTTCCCTATCATGGGCACGCGACGAATATTATTTTTCTGTCAAATATTTGCTCAGTAATCGATTTGAAGATTTATCTGCTTTCACACTGACATAATTTACCCTTCGTGTTGTGTAACGAATTCACTATCATTCACACTATACTCACCCAATGACAATCGATTGAACCAGTTCATTGTGTAACCGGGAAAAATCACCACAAAATGACTTCTAACTTCTGTTTATTTGAATTTCAAATGTTTTATTTCACCAGATGCATGTTTCCTGCATTTGAAGCGTTTCAACTGAAATTTGTGTATTTGGGGGGAATTTTTAATATTTTCTTTTTCTTTCTTTTTATAAAGGAAACAATAGAAATTAAAATATCCTTTAATCCTTTCGTTGAATGACTTTCAATGATTTCCTTTCTCCTTTTACCTCTCAAAAGAACATGAATTACACCGAAGAATTCTTGACTGTCGCATGTTACGGAAATGGATGCAATGCTTCAATGAGATCATAAACATAAACATAAACTTAACGATTGATTTAATTCTGTTTTCTGTGCATTCTCATGCAGTTGACGTGCGTCGCGTGCACTTAAATTGTCGAGTGTTTTTCTAATTAAATTGAAAGAAATTTGTGCGTTTTTTTATGTGAATGCCATCAATTGTAACTTCTTCTTCTTTTCGAGGATGTTTGATCGTTAACACGCTTTTCCGTTTATCATTATAATGATTGTGAAGAGACAATCGAGTCGATTTTTTTTCCTCTTGCGCGTGATTTCATCCGGAATTTTTTTTGTTTGTGATGATGAATCAATTTTCGATTTTTTTTTTTCATGAGATGCGATCGCATTAAAAATAAACATGAACAAATTGGGTCAGAGTGCGGATTCTGAATTTTGCAACCACGCAAAAAGCTTTTAAATTATTTTACGGCTTTAAATGAGATTTGAAAAATAAATCTCAGTTTAGAATATTTTATCGAGGGGATTGTGACTAGTAGATGCATGCTTTTATGAAGCAATGTTACACCTGACAAACGGACATGACCTTTTTGGTTGATGGCCAATTAAAAAGGCGATCGCGATTATATAAAAAAAAAAAATTTACGATTAAAGTCGAATTTGTTGATGTGTTTTACAGGCCGCACCGACGACAAATATCATGTCTAAGTAGAAGTAGAAAAAAAAAAAACAGATACCGCAAAAATTGCGATCATTTGTGGAATATAAAATTTCATCAGTAAGTCGCGCGGGCTGAATGAACTTTGCGTCTAATTAGACGTAATTAATTGGTGCGGACAAGCAAACGAGAATTTTCTTCGAAAGTCTTTCGGGGCGATTAAGAACATTTAATTCTAAAAAATTAATCATACAAATGATGTTTTAGCAAAAAGAAAAAATTTCAAATGAAAACAAGAATTTTCTTCTTCCACTCAACAACGCACAAAATAGATTTTCGTGTGACGTCATTTGAAAAATATTTCATTTCATTTGTGATTCGAAATTATTTTAAGCGATGAAATTCATGTTATAAATTTGCAGGTAAAACGAAAGGTTATCACAGTCGACTTCAAACTTATGTTGCCGGGCAGGCCCGCAAGCTTATCAATAAAACTTCACTTTAGCATTGACTCACAATTTTTTTTTGCACAACTTAAATATTTAAATCACTCAAGAAAAACAAAAAAAGATCTCTTCACAGCTTCAAACAAATTTGGCCAATGGAATTGTCGAAACAATAAACAATCGATGATGAAAATCCGCACACACGAATCGTACGTAGTACCGCGTTTCGTTGTTTCGTTGTATCACATTGGGAAAATTCGTTGTATGTTGTATCAATGACTTTGACTAATGATGATGATTCGTAAAATTTCGACTTTTCTTTTTTCTTTTTTGGTTTTGCTTCTCCGTCTCTTTTTACTTGCCGATTTATTTAAATTTTGAATGTATGTATTATTTATGCTATGATTCAATCTTTCCTCCGTAGCTACTGGAATTGAATTGAACCTGAATCGGCGAGTTCTCTTTAAAATTAATGTTATAAATTAAAATTTTTAATTATCGCAATCTATGAAACATTTCTTTGATTTTTTTTCCGAAAAAAGAATTTGCGTGACTAGAATGTTAAATATATTTTAGCAGGTGTCCATAAAAATAAAAATCAAACGTTAAAAATTCATAAAGCTTTTTTAAAAGCTTGCTATAAAAAGCACATTTGAATTTTTCCGTTCAGATGATCGCTAAATATTAGCGAAAACTTTTTAGTGTTAAATGCGAATAAATCCCTGAGAGTCGAAGAATGTTTCGTTTTTTTTTTATCGAGTCCTCTCTAATTGAAATTCCACGCGCTAATTTAAAGATATCGTATGAAATTTTCAGATCCATTATTTTTATTGTACTTTTGATACATATTTGTTTATAATTAAAGTACAGTAATAATTTATTGTGACGTTATGGTGGCATTTTTGAGTATTTTATAAGACTGAACATTCTAATGAGTATTTTTTTTGTTGTAAATATTTACATAAATGATTGCATTCAACAGAAACTGAACGATAAAAACACATGACTACATTAAAAATACTTCAAATGGCAGTAGTTTGGAGTTTAAAAAAAAAGAAGAAAAATTAAGCAAACTGATAACCCTTGAAATTTAGTGTAATGGATATAACTTCCTTATCACCACCGGCTTGCCGTTTTCTTCTTTGATGAATGTCATTTTCGCTGAAACCTTCCTCTTGAAATTCTGTAAGACTAGATTCTATAGTATGGAAATCGGAAGCGCCTGGTTGAACAAGGTTATTGATATCCTCGATAAGAGCTGGATCGATTTGACGTGACTGACGAATTGATTGAGGAGCTGGCGGCAAGTATGTCAATGGAGGATTTGTTGATGATGGTCTGTAAGGTTGTGGGCATTCTGGATCTGGTGAACCAGGATAACAAGAAGGCTTCGTTGTTGTGACATATTTTGAAGTAGGTGAGAAAGGCCTTGGGCAACGTGGGTCATTAGAGCCTGGAGTGCATACAAATCTTGTTGTTTTTTGCGTTGTTGTGGTTGGTCTTGGGCAGCGGTTATCACTTGGATTTATGTTGCAATTTGGTGGACAACGCGGATCGGTGCTGTAAGGCGTGCAAGAGAATCTAGTAGTCGTTTCTATTCTTCGTGTTGTTGTTGGACGTTGTGTCGTTGTGCAACGTGGGTCATATGGATTTTGTGCGCAAGAGAATCTTGTAGTTGTTTCAATCCTTCGGGTGGTTGTCGTTGAACGTTGTGTCGTTGTGCAACGTGGGTCATATGGATTTAATGCACATGAGAATTTTGTGGTTGTTGTTGGACGTTGCGTTGTTGTGCAACGTGGGTCATATGGATTTTGTGCGCAAGAGAATCTTGTAGTTGTTTCAATCCTTCGTGTGTCGTCGTTGGACGTTGCGTAGTTGTGCAACGTGGGTCATATGGATTTTGTGCGCAAGAGAATATAGTAGTTGTGACTGGAGGCAAATATGTGGCTGGTTGAGTAGTTATTCTCTGAGTTGTTGTTTCAATTCTTCTTGTAGTTGTTGGCCGTGGGCAGCGATTATCACTTGGATTTATATTGCAGTTTGGTGGGCAACGTGGATCGGTACTGTAAGGTGTGCAAGAGAATCTAGTAGTCGTTTCTATTCTTCGTGTTGTTGTTGGACGTGTCGTTGTGCAACGTGGGTCATATGGATTTTGTGCGCAAGAGAACCTTGTAGTTGTTTCAATCCTTCGGGTGGTTGTCGTTGGACGTTGTGTCGTTGTGCAACGTGGGTCATATGGATTTAGTGCACATGAGAATTGTGTGGTTGTCGTTGGACGTTGTGTCGTTGTGCAACGTGGGTCATATGGATTTAGTGCACATGAGAATTGTGTGGTTGTCGTTGGACGTTGTGTCGTTGTGCAACGTGGGTCATATGGATTTTGAGCGCAAGAGAATCTTGTAGTCGTTTCAATCCTTCGAGTGGTCGTTGTTGGGCGTTGGGTTGTTGTGCATCGTGGGTCATATGGATTTTGTGCACAAGAGAATATAGTAGTATCTGGAGGCAAATAAGTGGCTGGTTGAGTTGTTCTTCTCTGAGTTGTTGTTTCAATTCTTCTTGTAGTTGTTGGTCGTGGGCAGCGATTATCACTTGGATTTATATTGCAGTTTGGTGGGCAACGTGGATCGGTACTGTAAGGTGTGCAAGAGAATCTAGTAGTCGTTTCTATTCTTCGTGTTGTTGTTGGACGTGTCGTTGTGCAACGTGGGTCATATGGATTTTGTGCGCAAGAGAACCTTGTAGTTGTTTCAATCCTTCGGGTGGTTGTCGTTGGACGTTGTGTCGTTGTGCAACGTGGGTCATATGGATTTAGTGCACATGAGAATTGTGTGGTTGTCCTTGGACGCTGTGTCGTTGTGCAACGTGGGTCATATGGATTTTGAGCGCAAGAGAATCTTGTAGTCGTTTCAATCCTTCGAGTGGTCGTTGTTGGCCGTTGGGTTGTTGTGCATCGTGAGTCATATGGATTTTGTGCACAAGAGAATATAGTAGTATCTGGAGGCAAATAAGTGGCTGGTTGAGTTGTTCTTCTCTGAGTTGTTGTTTCAATTCTTCTTGTAGTTGTTGATCGTGGGCAGCGATTATCACTTGGATTTATATTGCAGTTTGGTGGGCAACGTGGATCGGTACTGTAAGGTGTGCAAGAGAATCTAGTAGTCGTTTCTATTTTTCGTGTTGTCGTTGGACGTTGTGTCGTTGTACAACGTGGGTCATATGGATTTTGTGCGCAAGAAAATCTTGTAGTCGTTTCAATCCTTCGGGTGGTTGTCGTTGGACGTTGTGTCGTTGTGCAACGTGGGTCATATGGATTTTGTGCGCAAGAAAACCTTGTAGTTGTTTCAATCCTTCGGGTGGTTGTCGTTGGACGTTGTGTCGTTGTGCAACGTGGGTCATATGGATTTAGTGCACATGAGAATTGTGTAGTTGTCGTTGGACGTTGCGTCGTTGTGCAACGTGGGTCATATGGATTTTGTGCGCAAGAAAATCTTGTAGTTGTTTCTATTCTTCGTGTTGTTGTCGTTGGTCGTTGCGTTGTTGTGCATCGTGTGTCATATGGATTTTGTGCACAAGAGAATATAGTAGTTGTGTCTGGAGGCAAATAAGTGGCTGGTTGAGTTGTTCTTCTCTGAGTTGTTGTTTCAATTCTTCTTGTAGTTGTTGGTCGTGGGCAGCGATTATCACTTGGATTTATATTGCAGTTTGGTGGGCAACGTGGATCGGTACTGTAAGGTGTGCAAGAGAATCTAGTAGTCGTTTCTATTCTTCGTGTTGTCGTCGTTGGACGTTGCGTTGTTGTACATCGGGGATCATTTGGATTTTGTGCACATGAGAATCTAGTTGTCGTTTCTATTCTTCGTGTTGTTGTTGGACGTTGTGTCGTTGTACAACGTGGGTCATATGGATTTAGTGCACATGAGAATTTTGTGGTTGTTGTTGGACGTTGCGTTGTTGTGCAACGTGGGTCATATGGGTTTTGTGCGCAAGAGAATATAGTAGTTGTTTCAATCTTTCGAGTGGTTGTCGTTGGACGCTGTGTCGTTGTGCAACGTGGGTCATTTGGATTCTGTGCACATGAGAATCTTGTAGTTGTGTCAATCCTTCGGGTGGTTGTTGTTGGGCGTTTTGTCGTTGTGCAACGTGGGTCATTTGGACTTTGTGCACAAGAAAATCTTGTCGTTTCTGGAGGCAAATATGTGGCTGGTTGGGTTGTTAATCTTTGAGTTGTTGTTTCAGTTCTTGTGGTTGTTGGTCTTGGGCAGCGGTTATCACTTGGGTTTATATTGCAATTTGGTGGGCAACGTGGATCGGTGCTGTAAGGTGTGCAAGAGAATCTAGTAGTCGTTTCTATTCTTCGTGTTGTCGTCGTTGGACGTTGCGTTGTTGTACATCGGGGATCATTTGGATTTTGTGCACATGAGAATCTTGTAGTCGTTTCAATTCTTCGAGTTGTTGGTCGTTGCGTCGTTGTGCATCGCGGATCATTTGGATTTTGTGCGCAAGAGAATCTTGTAGTCGTTTCAATTCTTCGAGTTGCTGTTGTTGGACGTTGCGTTGTTGTGCATCGTGGATCGTTTGGATTCAGCGCACATGAAAACTGGGTGGTCGTTTCAGGAGGCAAATATGTAGCAGCTTGAGTTGTGACCCTTCGCCCTCTGGTACATTTTGGATCGGTGGAACCTGGTTCGCATTGTAATCTTTGGGTTTGTGTCGATGACACGAAACGTTCTGTTGTTGCTCTTGTTCTTTGTGGACCTCTGGTGGGTGCTGAAGTTGGTCTCGTTCTGATTATAGTTCGTTCAGTTGCACGTTCACATCTTGGATCATTCGGATTGAGAGCGCATGAGAATCTACAATTTATAAAATTTTAATATTGTTAAAAATTTCTGACGTATTTATTGAAGAATCATACCTTGTTGTTGGTATTATTGTAGTAGATTGTGGGCATCTTGGGTCATCCGGATTTGCAAAGCAATCTGGCCGGCATCTTCTGTCATTTTCTGAGCCAACATTATCACATGAGAAAACTGTGGAGGTTGGCGGTAATGTTGTTCTTATTCTTTGTTTCTCAGTAGTCTGAATTGGAGCACGAGTATTTGGAGCTCTTGTTCGTTGCGGTCTCGTTCTAATAGCTTCGGTTGTGAATTCGAGTTCTGCTGTTCCTTTTGTTCTCTGGCATCTTGGATCTTCACTTCCTTCGAAGCACCTCAATGGGCCTAATGTTGAAGCTGTTATTGCTGGAGCTTGTGTTGGTCTAGCAGTTCGTAATCTTTCGGGACGTCGAGTTGGCGCTTCCGTTGCTCGCTGTGGAGTTGGTCGTGGAGGTTCTGGTCGACGTGATGTTTCCTGATTTAATATTACAGGTGGTCTCGTTCGAATGACTGGTGCTCGAGTTTGAGGAATTCTTCTCAGTGGTGTTGTTGTGACTTCGATTGGACGAGCTGTTGTCGTTATTCTTCTTGTTGTCGCTGCTGGGCGCTTGGTAGCCTCAATCAATTGAGTACCTTCGCATATTGGTTCATCGCATCCGTTTCTACAGATTTCAATATCGCACTTTAAAAATACTTGCGCCTTATCAGGGAACTTGAAAGCGTATAAATTGTTATGCAAGACTAATGTAGCCCCAGAATTTCCAGTTTGTGCACTCTTTTTCCATACACCAAACAACTTCTTCTTTCGTGAGCATCCATTTCCATCCGAAAGTTGCAATCTTCCTGTATTCTTAGCATTGTAATCCTCATTATCATATGCCCAACAATCTCTTACGACCAAATCGTATTCTTTTTGTTCGTCTCTGAGATAAACCAAAACGCTCAATGTCTCACCAATTTTGATTACTTTAAGAAATATTTAATTTAAATTTGTTAAAATTAACTCACCAAGAAATGTTAATTATATTAAACTTACCATCGGGAACAGGAGCAATTTTAGGATACGTTCCAACCTGAATGTCCATCCAACATTCTACACCTCCGGTTTGAGTTGGCACATTAACGACTTCGAGCATGTCAACTAGAATTTTATTTCACTTGTTAATTTTGAACGATTTGTGTAAGTTGATAATGAAACTCACCAACAAATGGCTTGAAGTAAATTGTTTTCTCGGCTGTCTCACCGCGACTGCATGTGATTCTACGTGCAGTATCCCAAATCTCCTGAACTGCTTCATCAGACTGAATGACTAAAATATTGTCAACTGAAGCACAAACAGAGCAAGAAGCTTTGCTGCCGCAGTTATCATATGGCACCGTGAAAGTGTAAATTTTGTCAGTTCCTCCCGATTTCACGTATCTAAAAGTAGAAAAAAAGAAGCAAATATTTGAAAAATATTTGTGTAAAAATTCCCGGCAGATTTAAATATTTGAATAAAGATCATTAGAATGTGTTCGAGTAATGTTTCTTGGTTTAAGACGGTGTTGTTAATTATTCTTATTTGCTGCTATTTCCGTGAAAAAAATGTGCTTAATGTCAAGGAAACAATTGTTATTTGTACTCAAAATCTCTCAAATTATATTTCATGAATGAACAACTAATCAAGTCATCTGTCATCGTGTCGTTAATAAACATGTTTTCATTACGTTTTGTGATAATCTTTGTGGCATATTTAACCAAGAAGCTTGTTAATCAGTGTAATACTGTAAGGTGAGCAAATATTTTGAAGAATAATAGAGTCATTTACAGTAATTTGTTTAACATGTGAAAATTATGATTTGACTCTTTTTTTTTTTTGTTTTGCCTTTCGTTTGTTGACTTGACATTTTGTTATTTAATTTTTTTTGAGGTTATGCTCTGTGCAAACTTATCGCTTGAAGGCATCAAGATTTATTTGATCAAAAAAAAATTCATGATGCATTTAATGCAGGTATTCACGGCCTCACGGGGCAACACCTTTAATCATAACTTGTTATACTGCCGATGCATCAAAGGTGCAAATATTCTCTTTACCTGCATTTTGGGTCGTTGTAGTAGCCTTGCGAGTAAATGATGCCCGAGAACACCTCCTCGAATTCAACAGTTACCAGCATTCCGCTTTAGCGTCACACTTAACATCAATCAATTCGACATGTGTGTGACCTCTTGGTGCTAGCGCTTGATGTTTCGTACGCTTGACCGGGACAAGTGCATTAGTTTCATCGATGTCATATAACACATCGTCGGCAAATGTTGTTACTGTCTGCAAAGATTGAAAAGAAAAGATTCGTTATTTATTGTTCAGTTGCCATTATTGAGAGCAATTCACATCATTATCAATCAAAACAAAAGACGACCTGACATTTGAGCCAAACTTCAGTAAACATTAATGCGATGACTGAATAAAAAAAAGTCAATGATTACTTTCTCGATTTATGACCATCAAACGCATCAATAAAAGTCACATTCACCCATAAACACAGATACAAAGCGGTCAAATTTCAGAAAAAAGATACATAAAAAGCCAAATCGTTGTGCAATATCGTACGTAATGGTACTTAAGTTACCTTTTTTCGGGCATTAAATTTCGTTACTACAAACATTCATTAACCTATAAAATGATCAACAATTTTTCAATTACAATTAGTTTTTGGGTGCCGTGTGCATGAAGAGCAAATGAAAGAAGCTCCCATGATAATAAAGAAAAAGCTTAAAGGTGCTTAAAAAATTGTGCAAAGAAACATTTTATGGTATTTTATTTGAAGTTGAATACAAATTAAGATCGCAAATGGGAAAAAGAAAACGCAAATAAATAAAGAAAAAAAAAATATTCGAAACCAAATGAGGTAAAAAGTGTGCAACCAGCTGATGAGCGTGTAAGTCGTAAAAACGATTGCATAATCAAGAAGCTAAAGCGAAGGAGAAGTTTGCAATGAGAATTGATTTTTATCTCTCACTTTATGGGTTCGGGGAAAAATGGAATAAAATTCAGATATTTTATTATAGTGCGAAAATCATTTCGGGACAAAATCCGGTCGAAATTCATATTTTAGTGGCAATAAAGATTCACCATGTCGCAGTTAAATTGTTCATTCAATATCGGACAACATAATATTGTAATATTGAATCAAATAATGTCGGCTGAGGTGTAACCGAGATCAGATTCATGGCCAAAAGTGTCGTGTATAATCGTAGTAATTTACATTTATATGAAGAATTGATTTGTAAAAAAGTATCGCTCGGTGGGATTCTACAGCAAGAAAGAGGCCAATTAAACAATAGGCTTGCAGGCAACTGTGGTCATCAGTAAGATTTATAAGCATGTAATACCATCGGCTTCATGTGTAAAGTAAAACAATAAGCGATCGTTACTTAACAATTCGAAAATTTTGGCAAAAGGTTTTTGACTCTTGGCAGCAGGAAGTGAGAGAAGCTCATAATTCTCAACGCATAACAATGAATGAACTGACAAAAGCCAGAATTGATGTTGCGAAAATTAATTGAAATTTCCAAAGATTGTCGTTAGGAAATGCCTCTAAACTTTACAACCATCACGAAGCGACATTTCAGGTTTAGAAGGTGCAAAAAAAAAATATTTTAAGTTCGCAAAAGAAAGTTTTTAAGATGATCGATGGCACTGAAGACATTTGCTCGTGTTTTTGTCTTCCATGCACATTTTTTCTGCTCTTGCTTTCGTGCAGGCTTTGACTAGTCAGGTAGACAATGAACTCTTATCTTGATGATTATGAAAATTCGATTTATTAAAAGAAAAAAGTGTTTCGTGACGAAATGGTTTTGCTTGTTTACGTTTCGCATTGAATGCCTCCATTGAAAGCACACACAAATACATCTCATTCATTGAAATAAAATTTATTCAAGTTCCAAAAAGCTCTTTAACTCACACGCGACAATTTCGCCGGTTACTTAATCGCGACACCGAAATCCAAAGCCCACAATGCCACAATGGCATCCGATGATGATGATGCGTTGAATATTTTAACAGTAGGCTGCAAGGCGATAACAAACCTAATTTAATTATCGTGTTTGAATAAAATTATGGTAATGGTGTGAAGTTATTCAATAAGGCACTTGTTGCAAGTGCTATGGAATGAGAGCCTCTTACAATATTCGATTACATCATCATCCACTGGATTGGGATAATCTTCAACCATCATTAATGGAACCGCAATAAAATCGAGGAAATGTTAACGGACATGTTTTTATACTAATAAATATGATATAAATATCTGATGAAAATGTCAAAAGAATATCGATAAATTAAAGTAGATGATCAATCAATATATTCCATTCTAATGGATCTCATAAATATGATACACAAAATATAAGATACAACGAGAAACCTGTTTAACTATTTTCGGTTTAGTTTTTTTTTTTTTTCTACAAAAATTTCTCACAAAGACTTTTTTGAGACTTAAAAATGAGTTATTCAAACGCGACGCGCTGCTGACCTTGACGCATGTTTTCAATCTCACAGATATCTATTTGCTTGTTTTGTTAATTTTTTGGGACATTTTTAACATGTGTAACAGAAACTACCCCGATAAACCTTCTGCAATCTATTGCTGTTGATCTTAAGATCGCCATGAAGGTGGATCAACTTTGAGTCGTTTAGATTTAAATCATGAGTCACGGTTTCGATGATAATCTTCCATGGCAAGAATCTTGAATGACATTTAACTTGAGAACCATATTTTAATCATCATGACACTACGTGGGTATCACTTCTTTATTGCTGCGCCGGGAAAGTTGACGCGTTTGTTTTTGTTGATGGCAAAATTTAAATGCGTTTGATTTTGATTTTGCCTTTTTGGGAACATTTTTTGTGCTAATGACTTTCGGATGGTAAATTAAAATATCTTTTTGCATAATTTTTAAAGGAACACTTCTAATCTTAAGTACCATCTTTAGGAGGATTCTCATATATGAGCTTTATTTATATGATGCCATAATACTGCAGTAGCAGGCGTAAAAATGATTGTTTTTGGAAGTTGTCAATAAATAATAGCATTTTGGATCGATCGGAATTTATTCGGTTCATCAAGACGAACATTTTAAGCCTTTAAAGCACGGTTATGTACGATGTAAGACGCGCACAACTTTATTAGCTTGATGAACTTCAGATGAACTCGCATTTGTTGCGATTGCATTGCGGCAAATTGTTTTATAACATAAAAAAAATATGCAGTTAACATCGACATCAAGATTTTTATAAAGTGTCGCCATGAGTTTGGCGCATTCATGGTTTTTATTCTCGTTATGAAATATGTTAAATTCCTCCCATTATTGGTCCGTATGAGATTTTAATTTGCCCGATGCGATGCAGTTGATGGCAATTTTATTATTTTTATTTTTCTGAAAATGGACAAAAACCTAACGATCATTTTACAATTTTTAGAGTTTTGTGGTAAGTGTAAGAAAAATAAATAAATAATGAAACATTTATTTACAGTTCAAGCGATGACCGATGTTTAAAAGGGCATCGGTCAATTTGAGTAAAAATTTGTCGAAAGGAAAAACTTTCGCTAAACTTTAAATATATTGCCTTGGGAGCCATAAATTACAATGAATAATACTTTAATTAATCGTGGTGGCCTTAAACATCCTTACTTGAAAATTACTATGTGCGATTTTTCATTTCATTAAACAACCGATCATCGTCCAGTGTTACGTAAAAGTCGGCAAATTGTTTCTTTTTTCTGTAATCTACAACATCTTTTGACTTCAGAAATGGCGAAAAATGTAACAATAGGAAGGCAGATGATCGCCATTCGCCAACCCAAAATTTATTCTGTTGGATTTCGTGGGGAAAAGCAAAAACTCACACGATCGAGAATTAATTTGGGACTTAAAATAATTTTTATTTTATATTTCTTTTATTGCGTTCAATATACAGTCTAAAATGATGCGGCGAAACTATTATTTAATATATGCAAATTTATCTACACGCAAAAAACTCGTTTTTCAAGCTACTCTTAGTAAGAAGCAATCCAATGGTATGTCCGACCAGTTTGTGCGACTGAGACCCACAAACCTACAGACACACAACGTTTTTTACAGTACAAAAAGAGACTTTCGCTTTCAGCACAGAAGATCGTCGATCTTTACACTTCTTTTCCATTCATCTTCGCTTTATTGTAAGTTAAATTTGATCTTAGTTTCTTTTATCCCGAAAGAAAAATGTTGCATATTATATGTCCATTTATCAGTTTATATATCAACAGCTTTCAGCATAATGAGACATTAATTGAATTGATAAAGTGATGGACTCGCATTAAAGTGGAAGTTCACATAAGGAATGCCAAATATGAATATGTTTCGAATGGAATTATTCTTTGTTTTGGCATTGCAGCATATTGCCAAAATGTCTTGTTGACACAAGAATGATTAACGACCTTCGAAGCGACTAGATGAATAGGCAAATATCGGTTTGGATTTTAATTGGCATTCAATTGGCACGAGCGCAATATAAAAAAAAAAAAAACAAAACAAAACACTTTAACAGCATACTTTCCTTTCACATTATGATGATCAATTCGGATCTTAATTGTATTACTTCATGAACTGTTAATTGCAGTACGAGTCTGACGAGATCGCACATCTGTTAAGTGGTCAAATATTTAAGTTTATAATTTTTTTTTCCTTAAACGCTCTTGACACTTCACAGACAGTTGCAGCCAGCAAAAAAACTTGCTGTTTGTCGACAATATTTTGAATTATTAATTTCGATGAGGATATTTACATTCAAAATTATTTGTTTCGGGTAGGGAGAATAACTCATTAAATTTGTACTTATGATTTGAATATTGAATCCACCAAGATATTTTCATAGTGCCGATGTTATGTTTTTTTTTTATGTTGAATATCAAACAGCATCAGACTCAGCCTTGATCGGAGCCAGTTATTAAGTTTTGGTTCCTACTTAGCTAACATTTCGATCGATCCAATTAAATCTTAAGGGAGGTTTATTTATTTGTTTACTTTAGCATTTACCGTGTGATTGCGATTGAACAAATTAAACTACTTACTTAAGTAGGAAGCTGATCTTACTCCGAATCGTTACGCAAATGTTAAATATTTATTAGATCAAATAATCGATGGAATTTTATTTAATAAAAAAAAATGTTTGATGATAAAACGTCTTAGTTTGCATAAAAATCGCATAACTTCTCATATGCTAAGAATTAATTTAAATGTAAAAAAAATAAAATAAAGCAAAACAAAATTCAGAATTTAAATTAGGATATTAAATTAACGTGTAATATATTAAATGTCCGAATGGACAATGTACATTTTTTCTTATTTTTAAGCTTTCAAATGAGTCCCGATTCTTGAAGTGTGGTGTGATAAATAATCAAAGTCAGTTCGAAATTAACAAGATTTTTTTGCGAATTCATGCTTATCAATTAAAATTTAAATTGGACATTGAAATAAAAAAGAAGGACATTTCGACATTGTTTACGATGTCAATTAAAAAAAAAGTTCGCTCTTAGCGTGTTGCACAAATTTGTTCGACAAACATCCGTTTGAAAGGAACATTTTTGTGCATATTTAATGTGATCTCATTTTAGTTCTAACGCCGAGCGATCAATAACCGCATATTTGATGTGAGCTCATTTTAGTTTTAACGCCGAGCGATCAATAAAATAAACAGGACGCGTTTTTTTTTTAGTTTTGACATTCAAGCATTTCAGAATTAATGATTCACTTGGCATTCATACACGTTTGCTTAAATTACGCAAATTTATGAGATTAATTTGGCAAAGAATAAAGAAAATCTATTGGTAGGCATGGAGTTGAAATATTGGAAGACGTTTCTAGCTGACATTTCCACAACTGCCAATCTAAAAATATGCCTATTTAAAACAATCTTTTCCTCGAAAGCCACATTTAGAGTTTTTCAGGTTTTTCTAATCAAAAAATAATTATACAGATTTAAACATAAAATTCTCAATCAATTCCACTTGCGAAAAACATAAAAAAAAAATCATTGCCAAATCCTAGCCAAATCTGTATATAAATGAACTCACCTGGAAGATTAACAGCAAAACGCCGAATAAAATTGGTCCAAACTTGACCATCATTAGAGGCCTATTGAGACTTGATAATATTGTTTGTTACTCTTGTGTAAGTCTCTCTAATCTCTCAACGCAGACATTAAAGCAATCAAACTTTGTTTGATCGTGTCGCGCTCTATCGCAATATCGGCTGATTTCCTTTGACTTTTCGATTGACCTGTAAAAATAAAATATAATTAATAAATAATGCCCTTAAGTTGCGCATACAGACATGGACCATCATCACGAAAATTTGTGGAAAGACTTCAACGATCAATCAACAACAAACTCGCATGATGGAGTTTTCTTTGTTCACGTGGTCTGCTGATATCTTGTGTTGTTTTTATTATGATGTCTCCCTTTTTTCTTTTTAATTACATGCCCATTCGATTACATAAACATCATGATTTTAAAACATCATTTATGTCAAAGATGTTTTCATAATTTTTCATGTATCATCTTCGGAGCAGGCAACTACCGACACGATAAATGACGATAATTTTTTTCTTTAGGTGTTGCAGAGAGTCAGTTTTTACATTGATATTGCATCACAATCAATAGTGAAATGGAAAGGCCTCGTTTTTTTCGTATTTTATCCGTTGGTCATTTATTGAATGTGACATTGAACCCATTTCTTATTGCCGAGTTCAACTTGATATTTATTTACTGACAATTTGGCTTGAGAACGCAAAAAAAGAGCTGAATTCGAAAGGATTTTACATTTTTTTGCGAAATAATTTACCAAGAAGAAGTGCGATGATGATTATTGGTATCGCCGTTCAGGTCGTATGTGTAATAAAAAATATTTTCAAGCATTATTAACATTCATCTTCCTCAAAACCTTGAAAAATGTTATCGAGTTTCGAATGCTCAATGACGGAGATGCGACAGTGACAAAGCTATTTCGTCATATCGTAAAACATTTTAGTAGAATTTAACATGTTAATTAAAGTGGAACCCTAGCGAGCGATACTAAGATAACAAAGCCTAAGCATTGACTTGAAAAGGTCATCAAACGGATCTAAATTTCCATCTTTTCACTTATTCTGACATTGCAATCAAATAGCAATGCCATTAATAATCAAATTAAATATCATTTCTGAAGTTGTAGATACTTAGTCGTTTATTTAGCATACATTGTAAAAACACTTTTTTTTCAGCATCATTTGACATTTCGCACATGAGCTGAGTCGTTAAAATAATTTTTATAGAATAAATGTTCCATTAAATGTGTGAAGATATTTCACACAAGACATCAGATGGCTACATTAAAATTTGCATTTCTACGGATGATTGTTTGACTCCGAAGTTACACACTTCGCTGCATCTAAACATAACCTAAAAAAAGTTATTATTTTTCAAACAAAATTTTGTTTTTTTTTCGGAATGTCTAAGTCAAATATGTGTCGTTCGCGGTATAATGAAATTATGCAAATTAATACCCGTCCCAAAGTATTGTGACCCCCGGTCCTCAGACGAATTGTTCGTGATGTTTCACAATTTCCCATCATAAAGCAAACAACATTTCTCAAAACTTGATTTACATTTCTACATGTGCTTCATATTAATTAATTGAAATGAAATTCAGCGATGACCGGATAGGACGGAGAAGGACCTTTGAAGCTGGAAACGTTTATCTTAAATTCGTAACACGACCTCAAAGCGAAAATGTGTTAAAATATTGTTGTTATGAATCGACACATATTTATCGATCAGATGTGTGCCATCGACACAAAAAACGGTCAAAATGATCATAATTTTGCCATTCATGAAATTCGTCATTAAATTGAATTGATATATAGACAGAGACAAGGGTCAGTCATGGATCTGCTGCCATTTTGATGTAGTAATATCTAATGAAACTCAAACTTAACATTGCTGGTGATTTTTTTTTTACTATTTCATCTTGTAGTGTCGAGGCAATGGGTGAAAATGCAAATAAAAAAATAACTCGACGGCAAAGTTATCTAATAGTTTTTGTTTGACATCAATTGGTCATCGCGCGCGGTAGTACGCCAATGAATCAATAATTAAATGTCCACATCGGAAGAGATGAGTGGAGCTTTTTTTGTTTTTGTGAAATCTAAAACTCGAAATTACAATAAAAAAATTTAGCGGAACGTTTTATAGTAAAATTTTGTGAATTTTTACGGTTGCAAACTTCTCCAGATTCCAGTTATTAGTCACTGACCTTTGTTTATTAAAACTCCTGTTTTGATGTTTCCGAAAAGTTTTTTTTTTTTAGAGTATCTAACTAATGAGCGCTCTTGATGCACCACTTAAAAGACGTTTGAATCATGCGCAGATCTTATTTTATATGACTCTCAATTAATAATTATTTCAACAGATCCATGAAGTTAAATTCGGATACTGAATGACCGTTTAAAATTAATTGATGAAGCAGGTGCATTCCTAGAGAATAGATGTCAAAATATTTTTTATTTTTTTTTGTTATCTTGTCACATCAATGATATTCATATATGGTTCTTATTGATCACACTTTGAAGTATTTTTATTGACTCGCTTCATCGTCTCTATTATTGTGTGCTTATATTGAAGTCATTGATGTGCTGTTTACACTTCTTTTTTTTGATGTTGATGGTTCAATGATGCGTTGAAAAAAAAATTGTCGATTGACTTGTGTCGTCCAGTTCGAGACTTCACGCGATGCGTACGTACACATATATCGCATTCATATTTATGGTCAAATACATTTAGATGAACATACTTGAGCTTAAATGTCAACTGTTGACCAGCCGCAACAAATAAAATTGAATAATTGTTTGATATATTGTCTCTTTTTTATAGTTGATCGTTCAGAGATCGTCGGTATTCGGTGTGCGATGGGTTTTAATGGCATAATATGATTTTTTTATTATTCCATATCATCGCAATTGACCTTAAAACAATATTTTAATAAACGCCAATTTATATTCAAAATGTGAATTGCACAATTACCCGCACAAAGCGAGGATCTAATGCTGAATCAGGTGCGGAGTTTCCACCATACGAATTTTGGATTAACTCTCGCAAGCATCGGACTTGACAAATTGATTTCATTAATTTTTTTTTATGTGAATTAATGAAGAAAAAAATAATCACCGTCGCTTTTTCCCGCTCATCACGAGCCCGACATTCATTTTCAAGACAGATTTTTCTCCTTGCAAGTTGCAACTATTAATTTAATTCATGATTAAAATTTATAGCGAATTTCAGTTTTGTTCATGTTAATTATTTGTGAGAGTCTTTTTTTTGCATAACAGTTTTTTTTGCATCGAGTGATGAACCGAGTGCGACGCGCGCATCTCGATATGGGAGCTGGATAGATGAGAAAAGTCATCACAACGCCCCGCCGATCACAATCTTCGTTCGAATGATGTTGCACAAAAGAAAGAAGTCATAAGTCGGAAATTTACCTTGCAAAATGTTAAAACATAGAGAGCCTGCTGCTCATCAATGACTGGCCATGTTTGAATTAGAGTGCCAAATAACGAGTTGACGTTGATTAATGTCAACCAAGTCCCACCAATTGAGATGATTGCAAAAATTGCACTCTTCATTATAAAAAGTCAAAACGATCAAGAAATTAAATTAATATCAAATTGTGCGACCATTGCTGACATAATTTCACGCCATCAAAAATTCACTTCCCATTCGAACAACAGTGCCGCGAGAAGCAGACGATAAAGCATCCAACAAAGTTTATTTTATCATTTCTTTTTCGGCAATTTGAAGATGCTGTGAGAGTAACTTTCGTTTTCGTTCGAAATTTGTGAAGCGCACGATTGCAGACAAAAACCAAATAGCCGAAAATGGAAGAAATGGAAATTAATAATATTTTTGCCCATCGATTGCATAATCGAAAGCGACGAATTTAAATGATCTTTATTTTTTTAGGGTGAATGGATTGAGCATTATTTGTAGGTCAATTATAGCATTTCAAATCTGATAAAATTACTGAGTATTAAAGGAAATGCTACCGCTTTGATGTCCCATAATGCTGTCCATTTCGACCGATTATTTTCAGTCCAAATACTGTCAAATTTATAATTTCTGCTATCAAAATATTGTCAAATTGCACTGAAAGTGTCAATTTTTCACAAAACAAATATCTCAACACTTCTTTCCATTGAGTCCAAGAAAAATGTAAATTAAATAATTAATTGCTTCCTCTAAAATTGTCAAATTATGTTGCAACATTTTCGTTCATCTTTCAAATTTTGCGCTCCATCATTATATTTTTGAACGCAAAACAAAAAAAAAATGCGAGACACTCTAAAACCATCGCATCGTCGGAAGACATAAACAATTCAAATTGCAGACACTGGAATGTCCCATGAGAACTTAATAAATTAAAAAGAAAAAGACTTTAAATTGGCCGCAGTGCTGCTGATGTAATCTGTTGATAGTACCACAAAAAAAAAAAAAAACAACACTAACTAGGTAGACATCAAGATTTTGTGGCCTTTACCACAGAAGTCATAACCACATTTTACATCGTTTGATGATTCTCGAAAAAGGTCTTACGACAAAATTTTCGAGGTTTCCGTCCATCATAAGAAAACTCACCAGAAAATATTTTTTCTTCTTTAAAAAAAATCTTATTAACTTTTTCTTAAAAGCTTCTTGCAGGAGGTTCCACTTTATTCTTATTTTTCGGAATGTTCTTTATTGGGAGATATTGGAAATTTTTCCCAATCAGGCGATGATTCACCTTTTCTTTAATTCACTTCACCAAGCAATTAAGATCACCAAAAAAATAATCTTCGGCAGCGGAATTAATTTCACTTTCGTTGGGTCCAACGACGGTCTTCAAAAAACTAAACAGAAACGGTGGAAAAATTGCGCTTTTATATATTTTTGTTGAGGCTCACGCGACAGAGAACTGGTTATGCTTTTTCTTTAATAAAAAAAGCGTCACTGAAGATGTTCACCCAGAGTAATATAGCAATATGTTAACGAAGATGTAAATCTTTTGCGTATAGAGAAAAAAAGCTCGTCTTAAGCATACATGAGCGAATATCGAAAGGAGACTTTTACATCTCTCAAAAAGTTGATGGTCATGAAAGCTCTCACACAAATACTAATTTGATGGTTATTAATGAAGATGAGCCGCGCTTTGTTGATCGTTTCTCATTGAAAAGCATTTATAAATATTACCGGCTTTTCTCTAGTCTGATAAAAATACCTACAGTATTTTTGATTTTTATTTACGACTGATCGGGTTTTATTTTAGCAATTTTTAAAATACCCAGCATACATAAGCCAGTTTCCTTCTTTTAACTTAAGGTCACATCGGTGCTTCATGTCTGGTGAGAAATGCGAAAAATAAACTTTCACAAACGCGCGGGAGGAAATATCTTAAATAGTTTCGATAAGCGAAAGTTATGCGAGTAAATTTATGAAAACTAAAAGCAAATCAGAAATGAGCCTTAATGGTATGAATTACTGCGAATCATATTCATTGATATTTTATGTTGATTCATCGGTCACCGAAATGTGTGTCGTACAGAGGTACAAGTTTAATAATGTTTAATGGTCCAGCAACAAAAGCATCTCATTGCAAATGTTGAAGTTGATATTTAAGATTGTCTCGTGTCGTGTAAGAAATGCGAGATGTTGTAGGAATTGCGGTTTTTTTTTTCGGTGAATCAATAATATTTATTGTTAAGAAATAAAAATTCATTGACCCTTTGCATTATTGCGTGACCTCTTCGAAGCATTCATGATTTCCTTGAGGTAAATCATATTGCATAAATGGAAGCGACGGAAAATGCAGGTTGAATCTGTGTGGTTTATGACTAATTGTGAATGGATTAATTTAATCACATTTTGATAAATTGAATGTGCTTAGCTACAGAAGATCATTGTGAGATTTGTAAGAGATGCATTGAACAGTAAACACAATTGAGGTTAAAAGCTTTGCACTTTTATTAATTACGTTAATAATCAAATGTCAAAATTTTTATTTAGAAAAAAAAAAGAATATATCGATAGAACTACTACAACTGATGCAAAATTATTAATTTATTTTTCCTTTGAAGCTAGAATTAATTCCTAAATTAGTGGCTTGTGGTAACTGGTATTCAAAGCACTATAAAATAAATAGCATCAAAAACCGCTTGGAGCATACGTCTGTGAAAATTCTGACATTTAACGATGTTTCTGATTCATGAAGCCAAATATTGTCAAGTTGAAGGACATTCAATATCCGAGCTTTATGTTCGCTAATTTGTTTAGAGCTGAAAAATTAGTTTTATTTCTATCATAACTTTTAATGGCGCGTTAATTAAACTTTTTTCAAGTAAATCGAATTGACACCCAAATTTCAGTCGCGTGTTCAAAATTGTGATTCTTATTGCAAACGACACTCAATAAATCTATTTCAAAAGAGCATCTTTATAAACGTATTTCACAATTTATAGTGGCTACGGCTTTTACGATCCAATTGAAAAAATAATCCTGATGTTGGCACGCTCATCAAATATTCATAAAATCGCCAAGAGTTTGTTGCTTTTTTTTGTCATAAATCGTCGAAATTTTTCCTGAGATTGAGTCTACGACCGGTTGTAGTAATAATCGAAAGTGAGTATTCTCAGATTATGCAGTTTCGTTTAACATCGAATTTGTCATTTTTTCCCAAGTTACAGGATCAAGAATTTATTTTTACGCATCAAAATATTTAAATTAATGAAAAGCACGCCTAATTATTTTATTGCTGTAATTTTAATTGTTCATTCTGACTTTATTTTTATTTATGATTATTTTTCATAAGACGTGTGTTTATGCTTCGTGTGAATCACTTGAAATAATTTTTGTTTTTTGTCACTTTTGCAATTTTCAAACATCATAATATGCAATTAATTTTTTTTTTGCAATAATAATATTTTTTTTTGTTTGATAAAATCTATTACATTTAGAATAAATTTATTTTTAACTGCTTTTCTTAAAGTGTCGGTGATTTTTTTATTATTATTAGAATTTTCTTGAATAAGGATGAAAAATAAGTAAAATAAGTTTTTTTCTTTTTTTCATTTCTCATTGCCTAACTAAATTAGCGATAAACTTTTAGCAATCAACAATTACATGCGATATCAATAATTGATATAAGTTTTTTTTTTTCTTAAGTCTACATGCAAACTTTTCCTTCAACTTCCACACTTCCATTTTTCTTTAACGCTCGTTGCTGACGCAAACTGAACGGTATTTGACCAAATGGATCCTCAGGAATAGTAATGGGATTTTGATTCTCCAATCGTTCCAGCGATTTGGTTCCTATTTACAAAAATATTTTTATTTTAGTTTGAATTCGATGACTCATGCACACATTTGTTTACCTTCTTGTCTGATTTTATCAAATTCCGCACCGAAAAGATCTTCCTCTTCTGTTACCGGTGCTTGACTGAAAGGTGTATCCTCAAATGGATTCCATCTGGAAACTGTATCATTTGTGCCTTTTTTATAATTGGCCGATATCAAATCGCCACTTGATAAGGAATGTGAACCGACTCCAGCTTGATTTCTGCAAAAAATTAAAATGCTCAATTGCAAGAAATGATTCTATCTATCACAATTAGTCTTTTCGAACCTTATATTAAATCCAGATGTGTCACTCATGTAACGTCTATGTTGATTAACTTTCACCACAGCTTGTTGCGGCGTTGTTTCGAAAAGCTGCTGCTGATTACGCGTTTGCGTGTCTACATAATTTGTTTGAATTTCTACAATTTCATCGTCATGTTCGCCAAATGGATCGGGATATACTGATTTGAATAGATTATCAAACTTTTCAATTTCGTCCTTTGTCTTTGTTTGTGTTTTTGTCACTGCTGCAACTGGCGGTGGCGGTGGTACAGTTGGTGGTATCATTTTTACCGATATCACAGCTGACGGTTGCTGCTGAATAACCGTTGGCTGGTTAGCGATATTCGTAAAATCTACTTCGAACTGGGCATTAAAATTCTCCGGGGTTTTAGCTGGAGCCTTAAAATTTTGCACGTCAATTGGTGATGAAAGAATGTTTCTCGGTGATGGCGAGGGCGGCAGGCCAATCGTAAATTGATTTATGGGATTCAATTGGCATGCTTTTGGTCGCTGACGTGGTGTTACACTCGTTTCCATCGACAATCCACCAACAACAGATGCTGATGACGACGGCTTTATCATGGATGTTTTTGGTGTGCTCTGAATAGTAGATTTTTTTAAATCATTCTCACATGGTGGAGTAATTAGGTTCTCTATACTGGGAATTGGCTGTTTCTAAAATAATATATTTTCTAAATGTGCAAGACATTAAAATTTAAATTATACTCACATAAAGATTCTGTATTGGATTTGATCTTCCGGCGAGACGAAAAGCGATTTCACCGACTTGAAATATATTAGGTCGTTTTTCTGCATCAAGTTCAAGCATGTATCTTATCAGTTGATGCATTGTTTTCGAATATTTTGAAGTATCGGGTATTGTGAATGTACCATTTTGAATAGCTAATGTGCTTTCACCAAAAGGCAATGTAAAGAAGCAAAGTTTATAAAGCAAACAGCCTAAAGCCCAAATATCAGATTTCGTTGTAATCGGCTGACCGCATGTGTATAAATCTACCATTTCGGGCGCTCGATATGACAGCGTTGTGTATTTTTTGATTTCATCTTCAACCATTGCTACGCCGTGAACTTTTGGATTTAGAATCTTTCCAGTTGCACTACCAAAATCACATAACAAAAAATCACCGTTGTCACTCTGAAGGACATTTTCAACTTTGAGATCCCGATGCAAAATGGGCGTCTGACAATGGTGAAGGCGCGACACGCCTTCGCATATATCACAGAAGATTCGCAGCACTTCGGACTCAGTAAAGCCGATATTTAATCTACAATAGTAATAAATTTAGTAATGATGCGATAAGGAAATATCTGATTTGCGCACTAGGTACTACACACACGAATGCACATGCGAAGGCATTTGATAACTTACTTGGAATTCATTAGATTTAAAAGATGAACCTTATAATAAGGCATCAGGACGAGGATCTCATAGACTCCATTTCCTGTGTGCGTAACACTTGAATCTATATAGCCGATAAGGTTCTTGTGACCGCTCAAGTTGCTCTGGATAATGAAGTTAGCAGTATGTATTATCTATCACTTATATTATCACTGGATGTTGTAGTTACACCTACCGTTATTTGAATTTCTCGTTTGCAGACAAGCAGATCCTGCTCGTTGTTGACATACATGCGTTTTAAAGCATATCTAACTCCATTATTGCCCTTCACTAGAAACACTATTGCAAATCCGCCTGAAATGGATTTTTCATTGGAATCGATTGATAAGAAATTCAGCGTAATTTTTTTTTTGTTCATAAAGAAAAATTAGAGCAAATTGATTTTTTTTATATTTCATCGATTTTCTTACCCTCTGCGAGAATTTCCTCCACCAGAACTGTATGCTTATTGATGGAGAACACTTTTCCAGTGAAATTTGGTGTAAAATTTGTCTTCTCTTCATGTTTATTCGTATTTTCGAGCTTAGAAAATATCTTTTTCATCTTCACAGTTACAGTTGACGGTCGCTCTAGTGATGCAGAGAAAATATGTTTTAATTTCGATGTTGCTTATGTATGCCGAAATAGACAATCGATGATTCAAATTCAGTGGTTTTTTTTAAAATTCAACATTCTTTTTATTCGATTCCTTGAATTAGTGAGATCGCACATGCATTAATTTTTTATAGTAACACACCCGTAATAATGTTAATAAAGTCAAAGAAAAAAATATGATAATTTGTAGTAAAAACAGCTGCCTGACTTTAGTCTTCATCATCGCTGATATCGAAATCATTTTGAATAATACGTGAACCGTTTTGTTGTCTGATTCTAGAACGATTAGATGCTATTATTGGTGTGCTGTTAACAATTTTATATGACTGGCTTGTCTTGTTTTTGCTATTGGTGTTGCGTTGAATTCCATTAATTTTAGATTTGTCGATGACTTGCAAGCTTTCGTCTACTTGAAGGCTTCCTTCGACCAATCCATCGGAGCTATCTTCATCATCACTGAGTTCCATCATGTGCAAAGTATCTTCATAAAATTTTGTTTCATTTTGTGTGACATGTGAATCGCCTTCAACAAAAGATGCAAATCTTGATGGTTCTCGTAGTTTCGAAACAACCTTCCAATGTTTGCATTCAGGACTTTTGACATATTGACGCAGTTCCTTCAGTGCTTTTTCTGTTTCACGTTGACCTTGCTCTTCAAATTCTTCTTTAGTGAGAAGTGTTCTTTTTGGCGGAAATCGGCGATACCAAAAGCGGCGTAGACCCCCGAAGATACCGAGTGGAAAATAATAGAGTACGATACAACCCACCATGATTCCAATTGTAGCTTCGCGAAGTTCACTCGACATATAAATTCCCAGGAGACCAAATAATTGTAGTCCCCACATGATAAGATCTTTGCTGCGTTCATTTTTTGGTGGCCCCATGTAATAGCAAACAACAAAGCTGACACATCCAGTTGTCAAAATGTAGCCTAATACATACGACTGATAAGTTATCAGAATTGTTTGAATGTTGTCGACAATTATTTGTGCAAGATAAAATGCCAACGTCCATCCACTTGCTAACATACCATACATTAATGGTTTCTAAAAATAAAATAAAACTTTCTATTATCATAATAAATATGCCAAAACTAAATAGAACCCACTTTTGGAAGGAGCTTGCTCATGAACCAAATGAGAACGAGGACGGATGCAAAAATGCCCACAAGAATTCCACTTATGTAGAAAAATGCAGCATTTCTACTCAATTTGGTGGCCGAGAAGAACATAACAGTGCCTCCCACAAGGAGCAATAATTTTATAAGATCCAGCCGAATGACTTGAAGGTGAACTTGATATTCGTTTGCAGTTTCAAGGCCAATGCAGCTCTGATTGAACGGATTCAATTTCATGATACGCTTTTTATTACGAGAAAAAATGTTGAAGGAGAAAAATGATCTATGACTGTCATGAGCTTGTCTAACGTCTGCTGGTGAATAACCTTCAAAGCAATTGAAGTCATCATCATCTATTTCAACATTGAGCGTAATTGTTCGAAGGAGATGTGAGAACTCTTTGCTATTTCCCTCATAGCAGTAGATCCTCATACGTTCAAGAGTGTATCCGAACTTGCCCATTTCAGGAATAACATGTATCAATTCGCCCCCTGGCTTCAGAAAAGTCACTTAAATAAAAAAAATAGTTGTTATTGTATTGGAATTTTAGGATTTACTTAATTTTACTAACCATCTGATATTGCATCCACATTGCTTGAATAAAACACTGGCAGCACTAGAATAATGAGCACTAATGGCAATAACTTACTACGAATTTCCATCCTCTAAATAAATAAAATTATGCTTTGCGCTTTTCTGTATTTTAAGCGGCACCAAAGAAAATATTTAATTTTTGAACGCACTCAATCAATTTGAAAAAAAAAGTCGTTAGAATCATTCTGAGAATCATTTTTATTCTATTTGCGATACATACACAATTTTCCAGTTCACCGACCATTTAAAGTCTGTCAATTGATTTTTATTTTTATTAAAAAAGTAATTCTGCTTCTTAATTTAATCTTTTGGTTGAAAAGAGATGAAAATCACTAAAAAAGTGATCATTGAAGTCATCATACTCCCCATCAGTGTAAAGTTGATTATGAAAATGTGATTTGCATTAAAATTTTTAGGAGATTGCTTGATAAGAAGTGAAAAATCCATAATCAGTGTTCTCATTCTTTTATCGTCTATGAAGGCATGAATGTCATGGATCAGAAATGCCATTTTTTCCTGAATTTCTTTCATGCACAATGTTGCTGATTGAAGTAAAAGAAAAACTGATAAAATTGTTGGTAAGAACACTATCAATGATGCCCAGAGAAATTCTGGAGCTTCTGTGAAAACGTAAACCCAATAAAACTCTGATGTCACTTCAACAAAATGCTGTGCAAAATTGAATAACTGAGACCAACGAAATATTCGATTCACGCAAATTATCATTTCCATTAATGTCTTAAACTCTTCCTTCATTTGACGCAAGTTATTGTAAAGATAACGATTTGTGAAATTTCTCTCCATTCCTTCGCCTTTCGTCCAAGCTGATACATTTCTTAGATGTTGATTCATTTCGAGCAGCGAGCCATAAATAACCTCAATAAAATAAATGTGTTGCAAATGACGAATTCGTGTCATAACGAGACTAAACACTTCAGCATACCAAAAGTTTGTCCATTGACGGTCCGATTGAATGTGTGTTATCACGAGACTTTCAATTAGAAGCGTAAAAATCACAACGGACATAAGTTTCATTGTGAGAGTCTTGTGCCACTTGAAGCACTGATTTGGTCGCTTGTCGAGTAGTCATCGAACTTTCGTATAAAAATTCCAATAATCTTCAAAATATTTTCGCTGCAAAAAAGTCTCAATGATGATTGTCAGATGTGCAAAGACGAGGGAAAAATAAACCAGAACATCATTGATTTTTCCGATAACAGTTTCAGCATATAACATTTCATCTTGCTCAATCCACATAAAAAGCATAACTCCAACAACGAAACTAAGGTGCATGAACATCCAAAAATATCGAATTGTCTTCCACAAACATTCTCTGCAAGGTTCTTCATTATTCCGCAATGGAATTTCCTTAATCTCAACGGGATACATTCCACAAATTTGAAAAAATCTCAAACAGAGAACAAACATTTCTTCAAACGTCCTGAAAGTAACTGCACAGTAAATTGTAAATAAATCGGAACCAATTCAAAGTACTTACTTGCCTAATTATTGTTTACGAGCCATTTTTCTTAGCAATTTCGAAGCAAATAACATTTTTGCTTATCAAGATTTCACATTTCATTCATGCGAGCGTCAGAAAAACCCAAAATTAAAAAATTATCTTATCGATCCACTCAAAGAAGTCATTATTCTCAAGGACCGTGTGGTTATTTTTACTATCACACAAATAACTATAAATTCGGTAGTGCCTTGATATATCATTTTCATACGCCATTAAGGTATCAAGTGAGAAACAATGAAGTTGTTGTGGGTGATTGGACTCTTTTTCGTATTTGATGGTAAAATGTGAACATAATAGAAATTGGTTTATCAGCGCGGCGATAAGACTAATTAAATTAATATTACTTTTCACAGCGTGCTTAGCATCTCCAGCTCAACATAGATGGACTTTGGTTCCAGATAGTGATGGAAGAATGCATTTAATGGATTTGAATCCAGTCGATGCTGACATGGTAGAAATTGAACCGATGTTTACACCGGAAACTGATACAGCTTTCTTGCTTTTCACACGAAACAATCGAAATGCTGCACAACGCTTGACACGCGATGCCAATGCAATTAGAGCTTCAAACTTTAACGTTAATTGGCCAGTGCGTCTTTTGATTCATGGATTTAATTCTGGACCAAGCTCTGGTGTTAATACAGCTACAACAACCTCTTATCTCAATCGTGGCGACTTTAACGTTATTGTTGTTGATTGGTCTATCGGTGCAGCAACAATCAATTATGTCACAGCTAGAAATCGTGTTCCACAAGTGGGAACTGTTATTGCATCATTTTTAGATTTCTTGGTTCAAAATGGTTTTACAAATTTGAATCGCGTTTTCATTGCTGGGCATTCACTTGGCGCGCACATTGCTGGTATCACTGGGAAAAGAGTAACATCTGGACGCATTCAAGCTATTTTCGGATTAGATCCAGCTGGTCCATTGTTCTCAATAGGCGCTCCAAATGATCGTTTCGCACCTGGTGATGCTGTCTATACCGAAGGTATCGTAACTAATGGTGGAAATTTGGGCTTTGATCAACCAATTGCGACAGCAAATTTCTATCCAAATTGGGGCACAAGTCAACCGGGCGTGAGTTTAAGCAATTTTCGAATTAATTAAAAAAATAATTGAAAATGAACCTTACAGTGCGGTCTGGACGTTGCTGGTAGTTGCGCACATTCTCGTGCTCATGAATTCTTCGCTGAGAGTGTTGCAACTAATAGATTTGTTGCACGTCGTTGTTCAAATTACCAGGAAATTGTTAATCGCTCATGTACTGGAGCAACAAATGCTGCTCGTATGGGAGGCGAACCGGGAAATCATGGACAGAATGGAATTTTCTTCCTCACAACAAATGCCAATTCACCATTTGCTCAAGGATAAAGATAAAACATAGATTCTGCCTTAAATAAACGATTTTCGCTTAAAGAAAATTTTGTGAATTTCTTTACCGAGGCGAGTGATTTAATCTGAATTTTGTTTACCATTTTAAATGTAATGCAAATTTGAAACTTTTCCCAATTTATTAATTTTTTTTTTCCATCATTAAAATGATTGTACAATTTTTTTTTTTATTTTAATCTTAAAATTTTCTTTGGCAATTTCTTAAAAGCACGCAAAAAGATAATTGAAGTTTGATTGGACAAATGGTCCAGAATTTTATTCATCAAGAATATTACAAGCGCCTTGCGTAATGCACTTGCATGATTTGCCCGATGGCGCTTGTTGATTTACCAAGCAAATATGATCAGCTGGACAATCACCATTATTAGCATTGCATGGAGTGAAGTAAATCGGGCAACGATCAATAACTGCTGTCATGCCATACATTTTGTGGCTGCTAAAGAGCGGCGTTTGAATTCCTGATTTACGATTGCCATCATAATCACAACTTTCAATCTTCTTTGTTGTCCAATCTGACCAGAAGAAATGGTCATCAGTAATTGCCAAACCGAACGGATATGAAAGCTTATCAGCGATGATTCGTGATTGACGACTGTAAGTGTCAAGACCTTGGAAAGGGAAATTATTTGGGATTAGATCCATCAACGGCAAATAATGAAAATCTTACATTCAATTCTTTGATTTCCAGCATCGGCGTAGCAAATTTGACCGGTTGACAAGGAAAGTGCAAGTGAATTTGGTAATTTGACTTGTGGTGATTCCGCTAAAGTTTGACGATCCGTTCCATCTAAATTGGCCGATTCGATTTTTGGCGCCAAACGATTCCAATCTGACCAGAATATTTTGCTGTAAAAAATAAAAATTATTAACGTCACTTCAGAGCTTTGGAAGCTTCTCTGCACTCACTTTTGATGAGGATCAACAGCAATACCACGTGGATTTACCAAACCGCGATTGATAACTACTGTGCGTAATGTTGAATTATCTAAGCTGGCAACTTCAATTGTGTCCTTTCCTGAATCAGTCCAGTAGATGCGGCGCGAGACCCAATCAACGGCAACACCTTCCGGTGACATGATGTTTTCACTAACGAAGGTTTTCTTATCTGTTCCGTCATATTTAGCGCTAAAGATAGCTTTCGCTGATATATCACTCCAGTACACGCGTCCTTCGGCACAATCTTTATCGACACCGATTGCCCTGCACATAATTGAAAGCATTCGAAAAGCATTAAGTAATTGAAGGAATAATAATAGAATATGAAACTCACATGCTGGCTGTTGAAACTGGAACGCCACGTTTATTGCCGCTCAATGGAATTTTAACAGCTGCCACGCCTTGAGATACAATTAAGAAACCAGATTCGAGCTTTGGTGGTTCTTTGCAAACGGAACCATTTCCAATAAATCCTGAAAATTGCATTATATTATAAATAAAAGTAAAGGAAAACATATTTATTTGTTTAATTATCAGGCCAAAAGATTGCGGAAATGTGATATGGAAGCATGTAGCGAAAATGTGAATAAAGGTGATTCACAAAATGGTAAGATTCGTCAGGTGTTCCCCAAGCTCCATAAGCTCCTGTATAATAAACCAAACTTCCAGCGATGAACAATTTATTTCCAAACTTCAGCGATCTCAACCAGAATGGAGTATCTTTACAGAAACGGCATGGCTTGCAAGGAGGACATTGTGATTTTGGCCTAGCAGCTGGCAATGGCGCAACAAACTTGGTAATTTTGGATTTTGCTTCCATTTTTCGAAAGTATTGTTTTCACGGAAAATGTAAAAAATTAATGAAATTGCTTACCTTGATTACAAACACATTGATAGCCATTGGATGTTGTTGTACATTCTGCATTTGGATCGCAAAGTTCTGGCATATTGGCACAGTGACGTTCCAGCGTACAAATGAAGCCATCACCAGAGTAACCATCGTCGCAAGTGCATTCGTATGACGAAGTTCTGTGGAAATTTTTATAATTCGCTTATTTCTTGTCAATGACTGGAATATTCAATTCCATCTTTACCTGTAATTTGGTACACATGATGCATAAAGTCCACAATTATTCCTTACATTGCATGGTGGTGGAACCGAACGACATTCATTGATGCCATCACCGATAAAGCCTTCGGGGCAATAACAATAATTGACGCGCTGACGCTCATCGAATCTGCATTGAGCATTTTCAGCACAAAAAGCTCCATTGCATGATCCAACTGGAACGCATCTGGAAAGAGCCAATTTACTATAAAAAAATAAACATATTAAATATTAATTAGCTGCACTTACAAGTCAGAGGTATCGCGCTCAAATCCACTGCTGCATTCACAAATGCCTTCAACGCACACTGAATGATATCCGCAATCAGCCGAACTTGAACATTCGGCAGCTAATTGACAAGTTTTTCCATTTCCTTCATATCCGGTATGACAAACGCAGACATTTTTGTGTAATGTTGCGTTGAAAGCACAATCAGCGTGAACATCACAGATATCCTCGTGAGCACAATTTGCTTCAATTTCGATGCAATCAATTCCATTGCCATCATAACCTGGACCGCAAACGCATTGATAGCGATACAAATTTTGATCAAATTCACAGTTGGCAAATGGATGACAATTGTTGATGACGTCACAGGAGGCTGAAAAGATTTTCAAAAGAAAGGTTACCAAGTTCTGAAGATACATTTTCACTTACTCGTTTGAGATTCTGTTTCGGTATCCTGTTCCTCCTGGCGACAGACAGCATTGAAAGCATATTCAATGAGTTTATATCCACGTGGACAAACACAGCCAGCTTGCGAGCAAATTGGCTGAACATCATCTGTGGAAAAGTTGTATTTAAATCATAAATCTCGTGACTATGTCACCGTGTTATCACCTTCAGGAATGGATGCAATTTTAACGCATGTTACACCATCAAAAACTTCATTTAAGGCGCAAATGGGGCGACAATCATGACCATTTCCAATAAAACCCGGACGACAAACGCAAACCCCTTCAGAGCAAAATCCATTTTCAGAGCATTCTCCGCAAATTGCAGGTTGCTGATAGTGCGGTGTCGTCGTCTGATGGTCTTCAATTCGTTGGCACTCGTAACCATTTCCTTCGTAACCTGGATGACAAACGCACTCATAGCCACCTGGTTGATTATGACATTGTGCGAATTCTGAACAGATATGAGAGCTGCTACATTCATCAATATCTACACAAACTTCAGGTGCACCACGTTCAGGAGTTGCTGTTGCAAAAGTATATCCGTTCTTACATTGACACTTGAATTAAAGAATCATTAAAACTGGAGCTTTTCAGGAAATAAAAAGATAAGGGATTTCAAACCTCATAGCCATCATCCTGTGTTGGAACACAAATGGTATTATCGCCACAATTGGCAGTTCCTTCCAAGCAGGGATTGGTCTTATCAGTGAGCCCAATTTTTGTCACTGTCGAAATGCGAACAGCATTTTCCTGCGAGTAATAACCCAGACTGATTTTTGATGTCCTCAAACGTCCATTAACGTTATTCTTGCGTTCCGCCTCCTCCAGAAAAGCGCATGTCTCATATTTTATCTGTGAAAATTACAAGGATTATAATTATGAACAAAGGCATTCATTTGGCGAGCTTACATCTTGATAAATAGTAAATTCAATGTCTGGCTCGCCCGATGATAACTGAACGCGATGCTTAGAAACAGCTTGAATGCCATTTGCATTTGATGACGTGTATTCTTCCACGAAGTCCTCCATTGTTGCCTTGACACCTTCACGAACATCTGGCGAATCACCACTGATCTCTACTTCAGCAGCCAACTGATCCCACAAATTCAATCCAATATAACGTTGCGTAATGTGAAGAATTTCACCCGTCTGGAAGCGTAAATTGCTGGTGTGATTAAATTTTCCACCAGTGATCTGATAACCGTTTAGCGTTTCTCCAACTGGTTTCGCAAAAAGCCATCCAATAACACCACCAATAATTTCGAGCAACTGGAATTTCGGTCCGACATCACCATTCAATGTACTCATTGCTGTGTATGCACGTCCATCAACCATAACGATATAAGCTTGAAGTTGTGATGAAATGTTGTTTGTTCCAATGTGGCCCGTTATCGTTCCAGTTACACGAATTGGAATATTATCCCTTATGCAGCTGAATCCATTGCCATAGTAGTGGCTTTTGCATTTACAACAGAAGCCATCTTGAGTGTCTTCGCATGTTGCTGCTGAATGGCATTGAAGGCGTCCACCACTTGCACAAGTCAATGGCTGATCGATTTCTTCTTGACTCAAATTCTGTGAAAATAAAAAAAAAAACACTGCAAACTTTCCGATTGGGACAGGAATGATCTGCTTACATTATCAGGTTCCTCAACATTTTCGCCTTCGCTCAGTTTTCCAACGCGATATAACCAGCGACCAGATTGTCCATAGTTTGATGTTTCAGTTAAAAATCTAACTTTATCAGTTCCAGATCCTTTCAATTCAGTATATTTGCCATCAGCTGACACAAATCCAGCGCGTGCACGAATGTCTGGTAATCCCGATTCGCCAATTTCTGCTTGAATCCATTTGATGCCATTTTGTGGATAAAGAAATTCGACATATGATTCTTCATCGTTTGAAATGATTGCAACCTGTTAATGGACGATAATAAGATTTCATCAAGATTCAACAGTAACTAATTGAATCTCACCTGGAACGTATTCAGCTCATTTGTTCCTTCATTAAGATTTGGATCTTTCCATTTTGGGACATTGTTCCATGTTACAACAACCAATGAGCGAGCACGAAAATCATTTGCATCGGAAAATGCTGATCGTACAACGCTCGAAGCGCGACTGAGCAAATTTGTATCAATTGTTTGATAATAAGAAATCGAGCTCAATTTTTCAGCAAAAGACGTGTCAATGTTTGAGTAGAAAGCACTGATCGCTGGATATTCAATGGGAAACGGAATATTCAGAAACTCTGGAAACTCATTGACGAACGTTAAAATTCCATTTATGTTGATCTGTAAGGAAAAACCGAATTTCAAAAAATATTTCAATAAACGTTTGCTTTTGGCGGGAAAAAAGAGTAATCTCGTGATCGCATAAATCAGAGCCTAATCTCTGCATAAATCAATCATCCTTGGGATCATCAACGCGATTAAATAATTTATTTTTGGCAGTAGAAAAAAAAAGTGTTTAAGAAATTTTGCAAACAGATTTTTATGATTTTTTTTTCTTTTCTCGGCGATGGAACGTGTGAAAAAAAGGGAAGCCAGATGGTAACCAGATCTCATAAAACAATATTTCACACTCCCCAAAAAAAAAAAAAAATCGAAAAATAAAAGAAATAACAAACGATAAATGATCATTAAGTTGATCTCTTAAACACATGTGGATTAGATGAGAGATCAGAAAAAAATAAATAAATATTTAAGAAATCATAAGTTATGATGCTCGACCAAAACGCCATCACGAGAGAATTAATTTCATCGGTTTGAAGATTTCTAATTTATGGTCCATGCCAGCCGCAGCGCGACACATGTTTATTCGATTCGAATCATTTCGTTCACACACAAAATTTTCTGTTAATTAATAGATGAAACAAAAAAAGAATTCCTTCACAAACTTCTTATCCAATCTTTCCTGCTTTTATCTATTTTTATCATTTCCAATTTAATGAATCTTTTACTTCTTTCCTCACAAATAATAAAAAAAAGAGTCTCGTCTGATATCGCCGCCTGACAAAAACATTCATTTCATGATCCCGATTGGTATGATGTCTTCTAAAAATAGCCTTGACGCGAAAGAAATGTTCACTTATTTTTTTTTTAAATAACGCACGCTCCACGTTTTGGGTGGCCCACGGTTTTCGGGGACTCTTGTGGGGGCGTTATTAATTAACTCACATAAATGGAATCGTATTTCTCCGTGAAGAAATGAATTGGTGCATTCAAAGTGAATTGAACGGATTCTTCATTAGCCTGCTGAAGGACTTGCGAACCGGGCACATTTATATCATAAAGATCACGATTGGTAATGCCGTGACAGTGACCAACCAACAGCAACAAAATAAAAGTCCAAAATTTCATTTTTTGTATTTATCAGTTTTTCGTTTGAAATCAAATTTGATTGAACTTTCTTAAACGTTCATTGCACAATGTCACACAATTTAAATGATATAAATTTATCTCGTTTCAATTAATTGATACAACACCCGAGACTTGATGGCCGAAAGGCTTTCTCCGGTTGAAAAAAGCACAACTTAACGCAATCACGAGCGGCGAGAGACTGAAAAGTTTCATCCCGAAATAATATTTTTCTTCTACATTTGAAGATCTTCTTGAACATGATCATGAAATTTGTTTTCTTTCCTTGGAGGAAATCTTAAAGAAGATGTTTCTCAATTCTTTTTCCCCTTTCTTCTCTCATGAACATGTGGTGTCAGATACAGATACCTCATGAGAGAGAATTGTTGCACATGTTTAATGTTCTTTTGCAAGTCTTTTTTTGCACCATCAAAATACCGTTTCTTGAAATATTCAGATTCAGCCTCATGATGTTAGGCTCAGAAAGCATTTTAAATGGTTCCATGTTTATTTGATAATGTACTTCAATCAAAACTGTTTGTTTATTTGACTAAATATCACAAGTACTTCTCCCACCCAAATAAACTAATTCATTAAATTTGATATTCTTTATGTACTCAATGTTATTTGTTTTTGTTCCCCACTAACTAAATCCATCAACTCAAATATCTCGCGTTTTAAAAACACATTCAGAAAGAACTGGTTTAATTGGAAACATATGTTTTATGCATCGCATTTAAAGTATTATGGTTTGTATTTTTTTTTTTTGTTGGGTTCGGTGGCAAGTGCTGCCGCTACAATGTATCAATAAGAAACTTTTTGCTCTTAAGGAACACCCAGAAAGGATTCAGTCCAAAAAAAGGCTTATTTGTGATTCTAGTTTAGGTTTTCATTTCAATTACATTTTCTGCCGAGTGCCAACGGCAAGTTATCTGTTAAGTGGCTCGAATCTACATTTGCCAGTGCATTTCTGATGATTTCGTTGATATTGTAATCATCATCACAATCATCAATAATTTCTGAAGTTGAATTCTGAGTAGATTGGCAGCTGCTGTTTTTGGCATCAGCAGTTAGATTTAGATAATTGTGCAAAATTTCAACCCGTTTTGGACTTAATTTTTCATTTTCAGAAATAAATTTAATAAACACTTCTTGTTCATCTTTCTCTAAACATTCGAAGTTGTTGAGAAGAATTTTAAAATCTTCATCAGTTAAACTATCGTCGAATTGCGTGGCTTCATGTTCAGGCTTTTTAAATGTGTTCTGATTATTTTCCTTCTGTACACTTTCAAGATACACCTCAACCAGAATTTCTAGTTCGTCAAGCGTCAAATCGTCTTTACCATGTGCTTTTATTGCATCAGCGATTCGGGCAGCCAATTCAAGTTTCACGTCAATTTTTGATGCTGAAAGATTGGTTAATTCGGAATCCAATTGGAGTGCACAAACCACCGGTGCCTGTTTAACCAATTTAGCGATATCTTGAATAGAACGTTTGATTGCTTCGATTTTGTTTACTGGAATCAGATTCACAATTAGCAATCCTTTTAATTTTTCCTTTATCGTCTCCAGGAGAACACAATTTTCAGTTGTCATCAGCACTTCCTCGCTCGAGTTGTGTTTAAGCTTTTCTAAGGCTAACGCTTTTGAGAGAATGTCAATTACTTTTTCATAAAGCAAGCCTAATTCTGACTCAAGTGCTGATAGCAATCGAAGAACAGAGATAAGGGAAACTTCGTTAGCATCATATTCCATATCGTATGTTGCAACTTCTTTACGGCTACGTCTCGATTCTTCATAGTTTATTCGCTCCCTATCGTCGTATTCAAGATTTTGATTTGTGTAATGACGAGTTCTTTCAGTGCTGTAGCATGACCTTTCTTCATACGAGGTCCGTGCTTTGTTTGAATATCCAGAAGCCTTTGTCAGCGACTGACGACTTTTTGATGGTGGACTTTTGTAAAAATCACTTAATTCATCGCTGCTAATCGCTTCAATATTCGTTGATTTTTTCTTCGGACTTCTTGAAAATTTGCTCTGAATTTCTGATTTCTGTCGTTTTCTGTCAATCTTCCCGTATTCCAAGTTTTCAAATGTTCTTTCTTCTTCTTCATGGAGGGCCTTTAAGCGCGTTTTCCAATGTTTAATCCATTCAGACTTGTAATCGTAGGTATCAGGGTTCAATTTGTTCTCCCTTTTCAGTTGCGCATAACGAAGGTACCAAAATGTTTTCCATTCTTTCTTATATTCTGGATGCGTATCAGGGTTTCTAAGTTGCTCTTTGTGTTTATTTCTAAGAGTTTGTGCATTTTCAAAGGAGCAAGTAGAAGCCTTAGCCCTGTGGTTTTCATCATTGCTCTCGTTTGACTCGTTCATATTTGATCTGATAAATAAATAAATAAGACAAAAGGGAACTATCTAAATCCTACTAAGCATCTTACGATAACTTTTTTTCTCCGATTAAGGGTTCACGAAATGCCTCAGAATAAACTGGAAGCTCCAATTTTTTTTTATGTTTACTTCCTTTTACACAAGAAACCAACCGATCTCTTAATCCCAGTACTGGACGAACATCACAGTGGCGTATTTCTACTTTATTTAGACTGCATTCCCCTTCCTTATTGGCAACTTTAATGATTCTTCTCGATGCATCCGAAAGCTCCACTGTCTGCTCCAGAATCGCTTTGATCTGAAAATGTTCTCGATGATTTCATGAAGTAATTTACATGTAAAGGAAATACTTAAATTAACTTACATCATCTTGCGCTTTCGCCATGATTGCGCTCCAGTAAATTTGTATGGTAGGTACCTACTTAATATTCCCACAAATCAGTTGGAAACCTATGTAGGTACACTGAGCTTTTGGAATTGCTGATAATAAAATGCCTTGAAACTGAAATACACTCGATAAAAGGACTACTAAAGGTCATTAATCCCATTATTTTCAAAATTACATACAAATTTTAAGTTAGTGTGCCGCGGAGCAAAAAAGTTTGAGAATTAATGATTAATGTCTACTTTGAAAGTATTAAAACGTAAAAATAAAATTAAACGTAATAAAATTAATTAATGATTTCACCATATCATGAAATTTCTTCCATATCCTGAAGAGGAACTTTTATACTCCCAAACTGTTACACCACGGAGCTATAGTTAAATATTATCCTTTTTAGTCGTTACTTGCTACTTACCAAAATCCAACAGCCGTTCTCATCAACGTTTACTTAATTTAAAAAGAAAATATGAAAATTGACTTAAAAAAAGGCTTGAAAAACGGTTGTAAACCAGTTTTACAAATGTCTAAACCGTTTTTTAAGCCGAATTTGAGCTAAGTAAAATTTTCTTAAAAGAACGGCTATTAGGTTTAAGAAACTGCGTTGATGAGAACGGCTGCTTGCGTCTTACCAAGGCTAACGACGATTTAATATTAATACATATATTAATATGTAAAGCAACGACTTTACTTGGCATTCCTAGTTTGAGTCCCTGACCGTGTTAATTCAAATGAGGGAACGCATTCGTAGAAAATTTTAATTCTTTCCCCCTGCCAGAAATTACTGAGCAGCATTTTTAATAGTTTGACTAAGCAATAAGCCTGTAATGTCTGGAAATGAAGGAGAAGGAGCTGCTCTGGTGCCGGACAATAATGGTCAAGTGAGTGAAATGTCAATTTCATTGAAGAAATGCAAGAAAGTGAATTTTCTTAATTGCCTTCCGTCATTCTTTTTCTCTTATCAAATGTCATTGTTCCATTTAGTATCTCATAAAAAATTTACCTTGACCACATGATCGTTAACTGAGCATCATTAAACACGATATTGATTGATTTCTAATGCAATTACATTAAATTCTATTTTTAGGTATCAGCCGAGGCTCAACCACTGGCTCGCGAGCCAACAAGGATTGAATCTTTTTTCGCTTTGAGCAAATCACTCATTTTAAGAGCCCTTATTATTTATTTTATCACATCCTTCTTCCGACGTCCCCAATCTCAACCAGCCGAAAATGATCCAAATGCAGTAGCAGTTGGTCGCGTGCCGCCAGCATGGAATTTCTTTGAGAACGGAACGATGTTTGATCTTTTTGTTTATGTATCGGAAGATTTTGAATTTAAGAAATTTAATGATCCATCAGCCCTTGTGTGGTTTCAAGATGGATTAGTATATGGTGACTGGTATAGCGGGAAAAATGGAGATGGAATGTATACGAGGTCAACCAGGATAAAGGCATCTGAAAAACTTATGAACAACGGAAGTATTTATATGCATACGTTTATAACGAAAACTGGAAAATCGCCTGATCCATCTGCTGGTGATGAGTACGCTGGCTTTGAAACTGGTTACAGCAGGCGTCAACTTAACAAATTTAAGAAAATTCGTTATCAAAAAACTCAAAACCTATTAACAGGTACAACGGAAAAGTCACCAGAAGAGGTTGCAAAAGCTGAAGTCATGAGCAATGAAATTATTAGTCATTGGCATCCAAATTTGACGATAAATATTGTAGTGGATCAGACTAATTGGGTGAAAGGAACAGTTCCACCACCATTAGACGAATACGTAACATTCCTGCCGATTGGTCACACCTACATGCCAATAATTTTTGTCAACGACTACTGGAATATGCTTCGTGACTACCAACCCATCAACAGCACAACACCAGATCTAGAATTGTCACTTAGTTTTCAGCCACTTTCATTATTCAAATTTCAGTTGTATGCCGCTCAAGGAATGAGAAACAAATGGACAAGCTCGATTCTCGGTGAAGCAATGGCAGGCGATGAACAAGATGAAGATCAAGATTCATTGAAGGAAACGCTTTTGGATACAAATCCTTACCTACTTGGTGCGACATTCATTGTTTCGATTCTTCATACAATTTTTGAGTTGCTCGCGTTTAAGAACGACATTCAATTCTGGAAGGAAAGAAAATCATTGGAGGGTTTAAGTGTGCGATCTGTTTTCTTCTCAGTGTTCCAATCACTCATTGTGCTTCTGTATGTGCTGGATAATGAAACAAACTTTATGATTCGCGTTAGCTGCTTCATCGGTTTGGGAATTGAAATTTGGAAAATACAGAAAGTTGTAAACGTAACATTCAACAGGGAAAACAAAATTTTAGGCATCTTCCCGCGCATCTGGTTCACTGATAAAGGTTCCTATGTTCAATCTAGCACTAGGGAATATGATAACTTGGCTTTTAAATATCTGGGCTGGCTTTGTTTCCCATTGTTAGTTGGCTATTGTGTTTATTCGCTCCTATATCAAGAACATCGCGGATGGTATTCATTTACATTGAATATGCTTTATGGTTTTTTGTTGACATTCGGATTCATTATGATGACACCTCAGCTTTTCATCAACTACAAGCTCAAGTCGGTCGCTCACATGCCATGGCGAATGATGACTTACAAATTCCTGAATACATTCATTGACGACATCTTTGCATTCGTTATTAAAATGCCTTTCATGTATCGTGTGGGCGTCTTTCGAGATGGTGAGATCAATAATTTCATTAGTTCTACGTGCATTGCAAAATCTTACTCTATTTCTTTTTCAGATATTGTCTTCTTCATCTTCCTCTATCAACGCTGGATCTACAAAGTTGATAAGAAGCGTGTTAATGAATTTGGCGTGTCAGCCGAGATGATGGAAAAAGTCAAAGAACCAATCGCAAATGGTCAAGCGGCCATCACTGAAGAAGCTGACAAGACATCAGCTAATAAGAAAGACGATTAATTTATCATGAAGCATTTTTATTTTATTTTTATTTCCTATTTAGAATAGAGATTTGCTGCACAAAACTTTACTAATTTATTGTGCATGTATGATTTAGATTGAACCCATTTTGTTGACTTTCATTATAAATTTTATAATTAGTGGAATCTGAATAAAACTGATAAAGGAACAATAAAATAATTAATTAATTATTTATGGACTAAAGATCTCCTTATCTTATCTTATATCTTAGATGATATTAAACGAGCTCGTGAAATAAATTTTTATATGCAATTTCCGTGTGATTTGATTTTAATTCTGCTTCAACTTCATTCACACCAATCATTTCATCATCAATGTTTTCATATTTAAGCTCAGGACGCATACTTATTCCTGGAATGCAATTTTTGATGTGCAAATCCTCAAAATCCATATATGCGAGAAGCGCATTATCCTTGGCGATGGAATGAAGAAGTTTCTCTGTTTGATTATACAGCATCATGTCTTGCTCTTTGTTTTTATCGAGACGTTTCCACAACCAGCGAAAGCTTACAACGCAACTACTGGCAACTTCTTGCATTAGTGCAATATCTAGGAATGAAAATAAATTTTTATGAAGCTTGAAAGAGATCTTTAAATTTGTAGTAACTTACTGGCATTGCTGGTGATGTTTTTCTGCTTAAAACATAAATTATTCATCTGCACCATGGAATTCAAAAGCGAATGCATGCAATGACAATTTTCATTTGGATCAAAATCGGATGATTGATTGCGAAGAAACTTTAGGACATTTGCTCCAAGTGCTGCGAAATTGTGCACCATTCGATTTAGGTTCACTGTTAGCTTCAACAGAAATTCAATATCGCGTGAATTGTAGGTTTTGCTATCATCGAATGTAGCCTGCATAGTCATCAAAAACAGCTGCATGGGACATGTATTGCGTGGCATTTGATAGAATTTATAGGTTTTGTTATATTCAACATGATTCCATTTCGTGTTAAGACATAATCGACTGGCTAAATTACTTCGTGACGGATTCTTTGAAATGTCAATGAAAAATTGTAAAAGGGGTTGCATAATTAATGCAACATTGATGTGACATCCAAGAATTGCACAAAGAAGTCCTTCCAAAATTTCGTCAATCATTTGAAGTTTGGTATATTCATTGTAGAATGAACCCAAGCTAGCGAGCAAATGTGCGGAAGCTACTACAAAGCCGCTGTAATCGAACAAGTGCTGAGACTCGCTCACATACTTTTCAAGCACTTCCGTTAAAAGGAAAACGAATGATTTGAGTTTAATATCATTTGATACATGATGAACTAACAGGATATTTTCTGTTGATGAACGTGAGTTTACAGGCTCACGATCAGTTGATGTACGATGGTGCTGTGACTGTTGGTTTGTTGGTGGATCATTTTCGTTGTCAAAAGCATTGGCCAACATTAATTTTTCACAAAACTCTTTTGAATGGCTTGCAATTGCAGAGTAGAATGCAATAATGCGTCGTGGCTTTGCAAGTTCTTCACCTTCAAACAGATCTTTAGCTTGAAAGACAGATCGCGCCCACACATCGGGTTTCATTGTTAGATTGACTTCATCGTGTGCAATTTGTTGCTCGCGTAAATAAGGAATTGATAACAGAGTGCTGAGCCGCTGGACATGATAACAATCTTCGACGACATTTTCATATTTGTCTTCTTCCAGGTATTGAATGTAATCAGAAATGTGAACCATAATGTAGCGAGCATCCTCAAATAGCTCATCAATTGTGGGCTTTTTAAGCTTTATGCCCAGCAATAATTTTCCATACATTAATGCAAGTGTTGCTTGAATTCTGACAACAATTTTCGACATGTCGCGTTTCTGTACATTGATGACGTGATCCACAAGATCATGATATAAGCCATCATCGATATCAAATATCCTTCGGTGAACTTTGACATCTGGAGTGTATTGAAGGAATGATGAAGTATGATAAATAACATTTTGTTCCTTCTTTGATTCGGCAACAGAAATCGAATTATTGAGTCGCTGAACGCTGGTGTTGTGATGATTAAAAGCGAGCAATGTTTTCAACTTATCAATTTCACTTCGTAACTTTTCTTTCTCAGGATCATTTCGTAAGGTTATGGCTTCATTTACTTTTTGCCGTCTCGCATCATCAATCGTCTTTTGCAGTGAATTTAAAGTTATGCGAAGATTTTTAGCTTCGCCATCTTTTTCCAGAATCTTATCTTGAAGTTCTGCTGACGCCTTTTCAAGCTGTCGATTCTTTTCAGTGAGAGCTTTAACTCTGCTAATAGAATCCAAGAGTTGAATTTTAGTTGACATAAGATTTTCTTTTTGTGAGTTCGTCGAGTTTTTGTGACTATTTGAATAATCATGCTGAGCAGTTGGAACATTTTGGAACGGTTGACGAAAATCAGTACACTCAGTATCTCCTCCAATGTCAAACAGATTACCACGGATTTGCTCGGTAAAGCCACTAGGTGGCGGTTTTATCGACAGTTGTGTTGATGATTGAGCAATTTGCTGGAATTCTGAATAGTTCAAATCAAATTGTTGCGACTGCAGTTGCTCGCATGCTTTCTCAATTATTTCAACCTTTTGGCTTGCCAGTACGATGACATCATCATCATCATCATCCAAGAGATAGTCAAACTCGTTTTTCTTAGGGCTGTCTCGAATCGATGGTGGCCGGATCTGGAAAGATTAAACAATTAATTCTCTCTGGAAACAGTATATTTTGGAACATTAATTTTACTGTTGGTCTTGGTGGTTGTGCTGCCGACGAAGCTTGTAGTATATTATTTCGCTGAGCGTAGCTTGTACTTGTTTGAGCTAAAATAAAATTATACAATAAGTAAAAAAGGATGTTTTGAGTGTTATTGAGTAGGTAATATTTCTTTATTTCTTACGTCTATTTTGATTTCTTGGCGCGTTAAAATGATCAAATCCCGTTTTCGACCTCTTAGGTTCTTTGAAATGTGCATTTGACTGCTCCAGTGGTCTCTTAGACATGTTGCAATGATTAGAGACACTTCGTCGATCCAATAATCAAAGTCTTAATTAGTTTGTTATGTGGTTACATTCCATTTAAAATAAAAATCTTGCGCTCTATTAACTTGAACAGTATGAAGTTAACTGCAGAATCTGTACAGAATGTTCTTTTAAAAGAGGTTTCAAGGATCGAGAACTAGGGAGCGAGAAGTCATGGATATGGAGCCACCACCATCTAAACAATCTAGATTAATGGAATTGTTGACGTGCCACTACTATGTAGAAAGGAAAAAACGTTATTGCAAGATGACAGTTGGTCAAGATAAGAAGTTTTGTGGAGAACACGATAAAGAAAGAAGAAGTAAGAAACATTTCAATAAGGATTTAAGTAAATAAATAATTTGATTTTTTTAGTTCCTTGTCCTTTGGATCAAAACCATACAGTTGATAAGGACAAACTTGATGCACATCTGATGATCTGCAATTCAAGGGCACCTGCAATTTTACCGCCCTACATAAAATATGGAATCAATGTTGATGAGCCTGATGACGGGCAACAAGATTTATTCAGATTACAAGATCTATCACCAGAAGTGATGAACCCAATTATTGACAAAATTAATGATCTATATGAGAAGCATATAGCAGGAAATATCAAGGATATCACAATCAGTCATAAAATCCTTGAAGTTGAATTAGCGAACGAATCATACGGAGCTGAGAAGAAGAAGCATCTACTTCAGACATCGTCGATATTAGGCATCATGGAAAAGGAAAATTTTCTGCAGCCAAAAACTTGCTATATTGAATTTGGTGCTGGCAAGGGAACAGTCAGTTATTGGCTTGCAAGAACAATCAGCAACTTGGAGAAATCAAAAGTATTGTTGATTGACCGAGAATCGCATCGCCACAAGAAAGATAATCGGATAAGAGATCGCAATCTTATTGACAGAATTCGTGCAGACATTGCAGATCTTGATCTTAAAGGACTCAGTCAGCAGCTGGACAAATGTGATTCCATTTTCGCTATTTCTAAACATCTTTGCGGTGCTGCTACTGATTTAACGATTAAATGCATAGTGCAAGGTTCTGAAGAAGCCGAAAAGAGGATTAAAGGGTTTCTAATTTGCGTCTGCTGTCATCATCGATGTACATGGAACACATTTGTTGGTAAAAAGTTTTTTGTGGCAAATGGAATTGACAAAAGTGCCTTCAATATAATTATAAAAATGGTTTCTTGGTTTACATGCGGCGATGGCATCAACAAACTTAAGTCTAAAAACGACGAGCAGCTACGTCATGAACACGCAAAAATTGGATGGAAATGTAAAAGATTAATCGATTTTGCGCGTCTAAATTATGCCATTGAAAATGGCTACGATTGTACGATGAATTATTATGCTGATAAAGCGACGACATTAGAAAACGTTTGCTTAGTTGGAAAATATAGAATTTCTTGAATATTTCTTACGTCTCCATCTACAAACTAAAAACAAATTGAATCCCGTAAATTAATTTTGCATTGGATCATTCTGTCCAGAACTGCTCGCTGCTATATTTCTGAGACTTCGTTGTGTAATCTCTTTGATAAATTGATTTTTAAATGACTCCTCCAGCCATTCACATATCGAATTGACCAATTCGTCAAAATTATTCATTGGAAGTTGCTCGAAGGAAACAAACATTTCGCTCATAATCGATTGAAGCTATAAGAAAAAAATTGAAGATGAGAGATGTTGCGCAATTAAAACCATTAAATATTACCACTTGAAATTTCACTTCATCACTTAGCGATTCTTGTTGCTGATTGGATGTTTGTTGGTTCTGTAGCATGTTCTCGTAGCTCTTTTGAAGCACTCGTAGTGCTTTAACTTCTTTTAGCATTGCAGCTCGGTCTTCTTCCTGCTTGTTTTTTTGTTGTTTTAAATAGCCAACATAATCAATGGACTTTTGAAGTACGGTAGCTTTGCTGAGCTTATAACCGGAGGCATCATTTTGTTGACATGTTGGAACGAGATCTTGTAGCAAATCGTAGCCTTTCTTAATGGCGTCTCTTCGCTTTTGTTCAGCTTGTGTATGAGCTTCGCGGCGTCGTTCTTTATAGCTTAATGAGCTATTACTCTTACTATTCTCCTCTGAGTCTGATGTGTGTTCCTCTTCACTATTGTGAGTTGATGATGAGCGCGATGAAATTTGATGCCGTTCATGGGGCGAATGTGGTTCACTTTTAACATCATTCTTCATATTATATGAACTTTCAGCCATCGTTCTCGTGTGCGAGATGGTATCAAATTTCAGACTGATGGTGGGTATAGGTAGAAGCTTATGTAGGAGGAAGAGAAAAAATGATAACTGATAAGATTATGAAGGTCAATGTTTGGTTATTAATTTAATGCGCTTATTGAATGAAATGACACATGTTTTAAATGTGAAAAGGTAGCATTTTGCTGTCGTCATTATAGGAATTTAAAGTTATTAAAAATATAAAATAATGCATTTGAAATTTAATAGATTTTTACCTTTTTTCGGATATAACACAATTTGACTAAAACTTTTTGGTGTTGTTGTTTGTTTGGTGAATATAATTAAATAAATTAGAATAGTTGAAAATGGCACAGAAATAATTAAAACAGATTTATTACAATAGGATCACTTTCAGTTGCACAAACATAAGTAAGTTTCTAGCTAAAGACCCTTGATTCAATTTGAACCCCGAAACAACGTCATCTCTTATTCTTCCTTTTTCACGTTCTCTCGCTTGTCGCAAGTGAGTCTTAAGAGTTTTTTACTGTTTAAGTGCATTTGATTAACATTTTCCGAGCCAATTTTGTGATTAATGTGAAGTACAGATGTAGACGCATCTCGGGAATTCCAAGTTCGCACATAATCCCTGCTAAAGTTGCAAAATTTGCTTGAATATTTTTTAAAAATCTACATGAATAACCTCAAACTCAACAAAACATTAATTCGATTTTCTTTTGCTCTCGTTTTAGGAACAACAAGATGCAAATCTTCGTGAAGACTCTCACTGGCAAGACCATCACCCTCGAGGTCGAGCCATCAGACACTATCGAAAATGTCAAAGCCAAGATCCAAGATAAGGAAGGTATTCCACCAGATCAGCAACGTCTGATTTTCGCTGGTAAGCAGCTAGAAGATGGTCGCACTCTCAGTGACTACAATATCCAAAAGGAATCAACACTTCATTTGGTTCTCCGTCTTCGTGGTGGTATCATCGAACCATCACTTCGTATTTTGGCCCAGAAATACAATTGCGATAAAATGATTTGTCGCAAGTGCTATGCTCGTTTACATCCTCGCGCAACAAACTGCCGCAAGAAGAAGTGTGGACATACAAACAACTTGCGCCCAAAAAAGAAGTTGAAGTAAACATTTCGTTTCGTCACGATGGGTGCCATTACCATCCGTTCCCATCTGTTGCATTTTCGCCGAATTAAGGATTCTCAAAAATCATGTGAAAGTTTTACAAATGATCCATTCGTGAACTAATAAAAAGAAATCCTATGAAAATGTAAAACTATATGCAAAGTATTTTGTACAAAGTTTTTCAGCCTATTCCAGATTTCCGCTGCGTTCAATGCATTCGAATGTTTCATTGAACACAAAACAATCGGCAAATCAATCGTCGTCAAGTATCATACATGATCTTTGGCATTATATCAACGCTACTTAAGTCCAGTTCAAATTTCAAGTGCCATAAAATAAAATTTTTCAAAATCATACCACGTAAGAATTAAACAGCTTTTATTTTTGTTTTAGCTAAGTACTCCAACACGTGCGATGATAAAAAAAAATTAAAATCAATGTTTGCCTTTTTTATGAATAGAAAACAAGGAATAGAGATAACAATAGGCGATGCATAAATGACGTTAGGGTTTAAGCCTCAGAAAATCTCGTGGAAAATCTTATATTCCAGAGAGCTTTCTGGAATGAGAACATCATTGATGATTAATCTCTGGGAATCGACAACACTGTGTAGACATCAAAACTCACATTATCTATTCATCTCAGTCGTTTTTGATCAGTTGAAGAGTGCGATCATGGAAATGTTCCAAATTTCAATTTCCTGTTTTATTGCTATTTTGGCATTAGCCTTTTGGTTTTTTAAAAGGAAATATGAATATTGGGAACGTATGGGAGTTCCAACGGCCAACACGGAATTGCGTATTCCTTTTGGACACATAAAAGGGATTGGCACGACATATCATTCTCACGAGATTATGAAACGTCTTTACAATAAATTGAAACATTATGGGACGCCATTCGCTGGAATGTACTTTTACATTAAACCTGTTGTATTAGTGACAAGTCTCGATTTTGCTAAAACAGTTCTTGTGAAGGATTCAGCGGATTTTATAGACAGAGGAGCTTATTACAATGAGGTTGATCAGCCACTATCAGGTATGAACTTTAAACCTTTACAGTTAATAGAGTTAATTATCACTTAATCACAAATCTCATCATAGCTCATCTGTTTAATGTCGATAACCCACAGTGGAAGAAATTACGGGCTAAGCTAACTCCAACATTCACATCTGGGAAAATGAAAATGATGTTTCATACTGTGACGGAAGTTGGTGAGAAGTTCATTAAAACTCTCGAAAATGAAGTCAAATTTTGTGATGAATATGAGATCAAAGACATTCTTGCACGTTTCACAACTGATGTAAGTCACCATTCGCGACAAAACAAATAGAAATTTTTCGAATGTGACTACTTTCTTAGGTCATTAGTTCATGTGCCTTTGGCTTAGAATGTAATTCTCTGGAGAAACCTGATGTAGATTTTCGTCAAATGTCAAAGAAGTTATTTGACGATCCGAAATTCAGTGTGCTAAAGCAAATGATGCTGGTGACATTTAAGGATTGGGCAAGGAAGCTCCACATCACACTGCTGCACAAGGATTCGTTAGATTTTTTCTTCGATGTCGTCAAAGAAATCATAAAATATCGCGAAACAAACTCAATAAATCGAAATGACTTCATGGACATGATGATTCAATTGAAGGACAATGGCGCATTAGATGGAAAAGTTCAAAAGGATGGCACGCTCACGATACAAGAAATTGCTGCACAATCGCTCATTTTCATTCTTGCTGGCTTCGAAACGTCTTCAACAGCGATGACTTATTGCCTATTTGAGCTGTCAGAAAATCAAAATATTCAAGATAAAGCGCGTGAAAATGTAAGAAAAGTTCTCGCAAAACATAATGGACAGTTTACTTATGAGGCCATGATGGAGATGGATTACATTGAATATTGCATCAATGGTAAGCCAATCATAGAATGGTTTTCTTTTTAAGCATAATTTCAAAAAAAAAAAAATTTAATAATCTAGAATCCTTGCGAAAGTATCCACCTGTGTCCAATTTGACCCGAACATGTAACAGAGAATATCACGTTGAAGGAACAAATTATGTTATCAAGAAAGGTCAATTGGTGATGATTCCCGCAAACGCCATTCAAAACGATCCCGACATTTATCCGCAACCAGAAATTTATAATCCTGACAGATTTGCACCTGAAGAGGCTAATAAACGATCTCCTTATGCATTTCTTGCTTTCGGGCATGGAGCTAGGAATTGCATTGGTTTGTACTGTCACGAAACGTTTTCTTCTTTTTTAATTAAATTTTATCTCAAAACACGTTCTAGGCTTAAGATTTGGAATGATGCAAGCGCGAATAGGACTCAGCATGTTACTCAACAACTTCAAATTCGAAACATGCTCCAAGTCCGTGAATCCAATCATTTTTGCCAATGAGCTTTTCATACTCACACCCAAAGATGGTGTTTATCTGAAGATTACAAAAATTTAGCTTATCGCGCGCTTCCAAACAAAATGTGTGTCGACTGTCGTCTAGTTGTTTATTAAATGTCAACAAAATAAAATTTTCTATACTACCTAGCAGAAAAACAAAATTGGCGCAATAAAATTATTGTTTGATTAATGATACACAAGCTGCCGAGCCATAATTGTAGCAAGTCATCAAGCTCTTCTTATATGGCGTCCATTGAGGACTTCTGGGTAAAAATGTTGTGGGGGCAGGAGGAGGCGTTTCGCTTACTAACAATGACTCGTGATCGAATTGATTTTATTTATCGAAATTCATTATGCATGAAATTCCATTGAGCTTTTTTTCTCTTTATCATTGATGTCGCTTGATGGTTTCAGACTTGATAGCAAAAAAGGGAACATTTCAGTTGTCGACTTTTGGCATTATAATAATGAGCCATACATAATAAAAGAATAAAAAAAAACATTTGGGGCACATAAAATCTTTTTTTTTTTTTTTCAAGAATAAAGAAGCGAGTGAATGAAAGCAAAATAAGAAGAAAAGCTCATAGAAAGCTCGTCCACGTTTCGAATTGTCGAAGCTTATTAAAATTCACAAGTGTTGGGGAAGAAAAAAACCATCTTCACTCATTTTTCAACTTCATTGTGAACACAAAATATATAATCAAACGAGAGAATATTTAATCAATGTTATTGAAATTTGCGAGAAATTTGCATAAATTTGCTTCACGTTGCGCTATGAAAGAATTTGTATGTGTTTATACTCGACATTCGTAAAAGCATTTGTCGATAATTCGAATGCCGAGAATTTGATTATCCATTTTTCCATTTCAAATTGATTGTCGGAAACAACGGTGTTGACGCGTGATGCGACGAGACGATGGAATAATTTACATTTCTTAGACATTTTCTTCGGAGATTTTTACGCAATCATTCCATTTCCATTGGAAGTGTATTGTTATGTTATCAAAAATCAGAATGGAGAGAGGAAAAAAAAATTCTATTGTAAATTTGTAGATTGTTGATGCCATAAGGCATTGTGATGCTCTCGATTCCTTGTACGATACTTGTACAGCGTACAGAACATTTTGGACGCCACTTATCATTTGACATAAAAAATAGTTGAGCATATTGAGGAAATTGAATTTCATTGAGCTATGTGTTTGTTGTCTGTGTTGGGAAGGAAAAGAGAGATATCATGTCAGCTGTTCCATTCGCAAAAGCTCCTTCGGGCGGGCGCAGCATTTTATCTTTTCCTTGAATATTTCGGCTCCCATGAAATAAATCGCCGCCACACCAGAAAAAATAATTGGCCGGATGTGGGAAAAATGACAACCGACAAAAATATTTTTTTTTGAAGCTTTGCGCTGCCAACAACATGTGAGCGATGTAATTAAAATATGATAATTTTCAATAACCTCTGAGCTTTCGGTTCTATATAAACATATCGAGGGGTTGTGCATGCATTAGACTGTTCCTGAGGGGGGTTAAGTTATAAAATTTGTGTTTTTTTTTACTACATTTACACAATAAAATGCAGACATAAAAAACAAGCATTCACTGTATCCAAGTAAAAAAAAAAAAAAAAAAAAACTTGTAAAAAACAGTTTCACTCTCCCTGTCTCACTTTCTCTGAGTGATGTTGAAAAAAAGAAAAAACGGCGGATCGTTGTCATAAATTTGTGTGTCATTGTGTTCAGAGGGTGCCTTTGGCTCAGCGGCTCTTTATTCGGAGCATAAATAATTTATTTGTTATGATGAATCCTTGGGTTATTGTATTTCGTCCTCTTTTTATGTTATGCAATGCCGCTTCAGTGTCATATATGTCGGAGAGAAATCCAATTAGATGTGAGAGCTTTGTAAGCTCGCTTGTTATGAAAAGCTTCTGTATATTCTATTATTGTAATTCTAATTTGCGCAATTTTCTGCTGATCTGTTGAATGCTTCTCAAAAGATTTCACATATTGAAGACTTTTAAGTTTTTTCTTCTCTCTTTTTGCTGTGCTACACGTGTGGGTGGATTATGATGCAATCTTTTATATAACCACATGGTTTCCATTCGCCAGAGCTTCAACGGAATCAAATTATATTGCACGGAAAGTCCGATATTGTGGTTGTGGTTAAGGAAATATCAACTTCGGGTTTTTTGTTCTGATAAACAATTTTTTATCCTCATAAAAAGAAGAATTTTGCTGCTGGATTTTATTTGTTCTTTCGTTGTTGTCGTCGTTATTTTTAGAATTCTACGCATAATATAGAGCTATTTTATAAGATTTCTGGCATGGAGAGGATATACTGTAGAAGGATGAGGTTGGCATCTTAAGATGTAAATTGAATGCTTGGGTAGTATTTTTCATGTTCTTATCGATGGTGTGAAACGTACATCTGTGCTTTGGGAGGCGACCAAATGAATGGAAAGCGATTTTCTATTTTTATCCCAAAACTCATATGAATAGAAAGCATTTGTGTAAGGAAGTAAATACATTTTGCTTTTTATGATCGACAAACGACAATAATCACCAGGAAATTGAAGCAAAGCGCTGATTCTATGCTTAGATCCGGAGAAATTCTCACAACGGAGGCACAAAATTAATTCTATTTTTGTGTCCATTGGATCTTTTGATGTATGTCGGAATATTCGCCCTCAAGGAAACCCAATTAATTCCCACGATTAGAGATAAAGCAATAATGACGAGCCAAGAAGAAACCTTCAGGATAAAACCTTCTTTGGGCTTAATAGCGTTTATTCGTTAAAGCTATAGGCCGAGACCGATTTCTTTCGCCATTTTCCATTTTTGCATAAAAATTTTTTTTTTTTGTTGATGTTTGCATTTGATGACTTGAAAGAGCTTTTCGCTTTACTTTGTTTGAGAGGGTGCTGAAAGAAGAATCGAAGGAAGAGAACAGAATGTTCATTATTCCATTATACAACCTAATTATTATGTCTCGAGGCTGTTTCATTCCATTAATTAATTAATGGTTTTGTTTTGTTTATGACACTTTCAGTTCTGCTGTTTTCAGAATTTATCAGACAGTAGCGGGCGAAGCATAGCGAACGGCGGCACCTTAACGCATTAAAATTCAATTTCTCTGAGTATTCTTTCAATTTATGATGAGAGTTTTGATGGGACGCGCTACCCGCGTAAAAAATTAATTCAGTCAAAATTCAGCCATCTTCCTACCATTCAATGTCTTGCTTTTACAGTTTACACATCTCACGGCGGCGAATCGTGTCGAAAACATCAAAAGAGCAATTGACGTGATTTGTAAAATCAAATCGATGTACATAAATTGGAATTGGAAGCAGAAAATAAGCGTCAATTTAAGAGTCTTTTAGAGGAATTTCCGTGGAAGAGGAAATGGAGTGATGATGGAATGTCAATGAACGCTGCTAATGCCAATTCTTGTTGTTGCATTATTCCTCATTCGCAGTTGAAACTGTGAAAAATATACATAGAACAGTGTTGTAATGACGTAATTATAAGCTCCTTGCTTCGAAATTATCCTGTTTAATGAATACCAATGAATTCATTAACAGGGCTGGGATATTGTGACTTATTTTTGTATAAGCAGAGAAACACCTCAATTTAGTTTCATTATGTATTAAATTTTTAATAAATGTTGAGCCAGATAATTTACGCATAATCTTAGGGTGCAATTATTTGAATCACCACCAATGGGAATTAATGTCGGAATATGCTTAAATTAGAACCAAAAGGGTTCTCATGGAAATTTGGTATGTATTTAAATTTTCGCATGAATATGGCTCAGTCGACCCATAAAAATAGATTTATTTTTATAAATGTTATGCAAAAACGTCTGTCTCAAAACGATCCTGTGTTTATATTTTGTTTTTAAAAATATATAAGTTCAATTCCCGATAAACAGAAGCGGTCGACGTCGGCATTTGCGTAAGAATTAAATTAACATTATTTTTTTGGGGTCCTTTCGACGGAATGAAATGCTCGACAGAATTATTTTAGAACGATAAACATGCCGAAACCTATTTTCGAAGCGTAGAAAATTCCTATAAGAACCTATTTAAAAAAACATTCCCTTTGGATCTTCGGATCCCCGCCCCTTGAGCGGCATAATCTAAAAATGTAAAGTTTTTTTTTCTGCGGTAGTGATATTATGTGATTTTTGGGTGCCATTCGTGAAACATAAATTCATCTGACAAAGTATAGCAAGAAGTTTCATCAAACATTCGAAAGTGCCAATAAACTATTTGCCAAGACGAAAGAGACAAAATTTATGGACCGGAACGTAAGTAAGCTTGGATCAAATACAAAAATATTTCAGATTTTTTTTTGTCGACCCTTTTCACAGGCATTGAGTGTTTTTTTTGTGCTGATTCGCTTCACAGGTTAAAAGAATTATACACAAGTGATGAGAGACCAATATGCTCTTACATTTTGAACCAATATGCTCCTTAACTTGACATCATTTACAGATAATTCTTGTTCGGTAGTTCTACCATTTCCTTGCTGAAACGTAATTTGCAGAAAATTTCATGTCTTGTTATCTATGGGTCTTGATGTTTCATTCTGATTGATGTTCAAGTGACCTGTCCAGAAAAAGCTCACGAAAATTTTCCTCAAAAGCCAGAAGATAAATGAATTTTTGAGGTTAAGAGAACCTCAGCAGCTTTATATAAATTTATTTGCGGGCTATCAGAGAGTCGATGATCCGAATTATGGGTTTAGGCATATTGCACTGAGCTGTGGCGAGCAAAGTCTAAGTAATTTGTTGGTGACTTCATTGCAATAATCAAATCTAACTTTAAGAAGCTTCCAAAATATGCGTTCGCCTCTCTGAATAACTTTTCCTTCTTTTTTAATGGATTTTACTATTCATGATGATTCCGCTTATTCGATAGTGTTGATTTTATTATCAGTTTAATCATTTTTTTAGCAAGTTGCTTTCTTGCGTGAAACTTGCTAGGGAGCATTTAATTATTATGTAACATTCCATCAATGTATGAAATACCGACAGCGAAGCTTTTCATATTTACAGCTATGAAAATGATTTATTTTTAACACAACGCAATGCTTGAAAGTTCCCTTATAATAAATTACAAAAAGCATTTCATGAGCAGACCAGAACCGATAAAAGTTTTATGTCCACAACAGATGCCGATTATCTAGCAATGTGAATATTAGCTTTCCTTCGAGATTTTCATGTTGAATTCTTCGGCATTATTGGTGCACATGGTTTCTTAGAGACTGCGTAGGCTGATAATGACAGCAATGCTGAAACTAAATTTGCACGATAATCTTCAGTAAAAATTGCTCATGTGTAGAATCGGATCATGATATCCTTACAAGAAACCTTTATAAAACGAAGATTTTCAAAATTAAAAATTTCTTGTAAATATTTAACACTCTGATGCAATTTGTTTTGTTTCACAACCTTCTGGCACAGTGTATTGCTGTTACAAAGAACGAGATGAATAAAACATTAAAGTGCATCCTCGAAACTCGCCCGGAAGGATTCAGTTCCATGGATTTGCTATGTATTTCATTCGAGCGAAGAATTTTCATAGCTTTGAGCTTATATCAGATTTTATCTAAAGATTAATGCAAAAGCCACCCTAGAATTAAGTATGATGCTTTCGCTCGTCTCTGCATGAATCGTTTAATTCGAAAGTTATTCGGTCGTCTCGGTTCAACATCAAAATCAGAAATGCAAATTTGAAATGAATTTCATTATCAATTCATGTTTAGACTGCAGAATGAACCCACGCCTGAAATGCTCTGGTACTCCATGCATGTGATACTTAATTCATCCGAATGTATTCATTGTTATTGTTGTTACTCAATTGAATTTCATCGCATGAGTCTTTTGCACATCAATGAGTGTTCAATTCTGTCGGTCGGTTTTTGTGGAAAATCATTTTGATTCTAGTTCTTCAGTTGATTGCACGTGGCAATTTCTGATATCGTCATCTGCTTAATATGAGTTTGTCTAATAATTTGTAATGTGCTGAAGTTACAATTTATAAGACTGCATCGTATCAAGCATAATATGATTTTTCGACTGTCACCGAAAAGCACTACCTAGAAATTGGCATTTGTCCCATTCTGAATGGCACCGAAAACTTTTATCTCGTTGAAAGTTTAATGTAATATTTCAACAGAAATTTGAATAAATTTTTGAAACTTTTTGTTGGTTAAGAGCTTTTTACGAGCTCTTGCTATTTGCTTTTTTTGTGGCTTTTCATCGTTTCCATTCTATTGCGCTTCCGAATTTAAATACTTTCATAGTTGTAGTTTTATCTTAATAACTGCTGAATATGCTGAAAAATGTGCTCCAATCAATTACCTGATATTGATTCATTTGGAATTTTTTAAACTAAAAAACCGCAATAGGATTATGGAATTTTTGTCTCATTTTGCAATACATAATTTCATAGTGAATTAAATCCGACGTTTCAATCTGACGTTAATTGAAATTGTATCAATCACAAATAATATCGAAATCAGTTTGTGGGTTTGGGCATTTTAAATGTTAAAAATGTTTTTCCAGTTAGGGAACACTGATAAATATTTATGATAAAAAATAATATTCAAATATTTCTGTATCAGAGCGAAGCGATCATTGAAAGTACGTGACGCGATCCATATTTTATGGACGAATCCTAGAAACAGAAATATTGTTGATGGAAATTTGAAATTTTCAGCGAAACATTTTCGAATAAATAATGAAAAGTAAACAAAAGCAATTTCCAGCGCAAACCTTTTCATTGCCCAAAGTAAACAAATTGGTTGATCTGTGATGAGAACACAAAAAAAAAGCTTTTTTCAATTACAAGCTTTTAATTAACAGCATATACGCCTTCAAATCTTAAAATGCAATTGTTGTTCACTCACATGAATTGCAATTTTGTTTGCAGAACACGACAATGGAATTAAAATTGATTGCTGTTCGCCAATTGGTGAATATTTAGTTTATATAAAATCATTCTTAGTAGTTTCAAACCACAACTCACGTTCAATTAATCACCAGTTGTTTGACATTATGAATTTACCGCAACACAAAATTGTCATGAAAATTCTCCCACATGAATTGCTAACAGAATGAAACTCACATGAGGCGACAACGTTCACAGTTTGACGCCTTTGACTTATGGGATTTTCGCTGAATGAGACGAAAAAGTTTTTGTGTTTAATTTAAATGCAAATTTTGCTGATATGCAGAAAAAATATTTCCTTTTCGGTTTTTCCGGATTATAAGAGCATAATGGAAACATATTTGGGAAGCATCGAAATAGTAGTTTTGCAATGTTTGGCAAATATCAATGTCTAAACCACACATACGGCAAATGAAATAACTTTGATCAAAGTTCGATTTGTGCATGGAAGTTTTCAATTTAATATTGATTGGAACAACTTTAGGAAAGTTCAGGGCCGTGAACACCGAACATAATTCAAAGAATCGATGGAAAAGTTACGAAATCCAACAAGAAACTTTAAGCTCCTTCTAAACAAATTTTCTAAATGATTTCTCAAGTTTTATCGTCTCTCACACCACTTTCGACATTTACTCAATTCGATTTTTCCTGCATCCACGGATACATCTTTTCCACCGCATCGCGAAAAAAATAATGTTTACACATCTTTTCCAAAGCACACCCAATCAAATCGAAACGGTGGCATTTCAATGTTTATTGCCAGATGCTTCAAATGATTGTGCTTCCTATAAGCAAGAAAAAAAAGCGGCTTCGGCAAACGATTTAGGTTGATACTCTCTGTGATCGTAATGACATCAATATTTCTTTGAATGCTGTATATATTCGAGGGGGAGAGGAAGTATCATGTTTCAGTGGCGGTTTAGACATAAAAAATCAATAAGTAGTCACTTTTTTTCGAGAAATTCAGTGCGCAATGTGCTCGATGAAACAACTTTGACGAGGTTGAACAGATAAAAAAAAAATTTATTCGGTTTAATTAGATGAATATTTGTTTGTTTGTTGATTTTTCGCATTGCTTCTTCCTTATTTATGTCATCTAAATGTCTCCGAAGATTTTTTTTCTCCTTCCGTTCCTTTTTGTTCTGGAATAATTTTATTTTGGTCTGCAAAGCTAATCCTTGAAACAATATTCAAATGTATGCGCCATATATACATATATATAATAACATAGCTTCCTTATCGACGTGACCCACATCATGTCAAAGCGATATTAGAGAGATTTTGTGTGTGGCTATATGACGTGCTTGAATCGAGTGAAGAAGTGATTTTTTTTCTCTTTCGACAGCAAACTCTGCATGGTAATTGGTACGATTTGTCGATATCAGATTGTCATAGCACTACAAGCAATTCAACTGTGACATCAATAAACTTTCTTCTTTACCGCAAAATATCCAACTAAACAGCAATTGATGAATGGTTTAACGTCACTTGGTTTGATGAATCGGAAAAAAATGGTCGTCGGGCAAAGAAGAGCATCGTTAAAAGTTTTGGTTTAAGATGTTTTAGGCACTTTAAGCTTCACATCGATTGGAAGTTATAAAAATAAAGCGCTTTAACAATAATAATACTTTGAAGATTCCAATGAATCAACACTAACACTGCTATGCTTTAAGATTTGCTTCCTACTTTCCCCAGTCACATGAGAGCGGATTTAAATATTCCAAATTAAAAACAATTTGCTTACTTGTTGCTCATTCCCAAGTGGGGTTGTTGTCGATTATATAAATAAATGTCCTTGTGCTGCTGAAAGGTCAAAATATCTTATTCCATAAAATAAATTACCTGAAATTAATTACAATTTAAATGCCACCATTTTCCGTCTTCGTTTTGAATTTTTTTTTTTTTTTTCATTTTATTTGTTTTTTTTTTTTCTTCATCATTTGTCGTCAGTTCAGACGCTTTGAAATATATTTCTCGAAATTGTGTATAATAACTTTTTGTTTGGGTTCCATTCAGAGAGTTCGTTTTTTTTTTCTTTTGGTAGATAATGGAGTCGATAAACATCGAACGACATAATATAATTAAATAGATTCTCATTGTTTGTCTGGTTGTCTAATCTGTTTGTCGGTAAATGGGCAAGAAAAAAAAGATGTGCGAATAATGAAAATTTTTGTCTTGGCATCTTGGTTAATGCGCGACTAATTTTATATAACCTTACTTTTGTGCTTTTCGCTTGCCGTGTGAATGGTAAAACCTTTGTTACCTCAATAAAAAGTTGCTAATTTTCATGCTTGATGTTTTTGGCTTGAACGAAAATTTTCACGGTATCTACCCCAAAGTTTTTAATGTTCTTTATATACCACTTTATTTTTGTTGCGTCACTCTCGGTGTCAAGTCATTAAAATTTTACCTAAAATACATCATTCGAAAGAGCTTCCACTTTAAATGCTCTCTATAAAGATTCTTAATATAGTTTTATAATCTACGACACAGATGTTGTGTCATTGCAGATAACAAGTCGATAGCTAATGGTAGTTAAGTATGAAATACAACAACAGTTTCTTTCTCTATCCTCAAGCAATTTTATAGTTTTCTTTTTCCCTTTTTTTTTTTGTGTGTGTGTGTGTAAATATGCGAATGTGCAAAGCTTCTCATGAAATAACCAATAAAGTCGATTCAACGGAGAAAAATTTTCATCTCGGTGCTGTTTTATGTGTGAAGCCTGACATGTGGAAATATATTGAAAAATGTGCACGATGCGTGAAAATGAAAAGCTTTTAAAAAATGTGGAATGAGCTTTTGAGCATCGAATTTAAAGGTTTTGGGATTTCTTTTTAAATGATTTCGATTTTAAACATTTTTCTTTTAATTTTTTATCTTTTAGTTTGATGAAAATTCACTCTGGAAAATTTTCGCAATTTTCACGCTGGAGAAGTTTAGTCAAAGAGATTTGATATGTTGAATTTTTGGAAAATCGGAAAACAATTTTTGAGCTCAACTGCGAAAATTTCCCCTAATGAAATTCTCATCGAAAGCACTTCATTTAGTTTTATTCTATTTTAAAATTTTCTCGCTTTAACATTTTTTTTTTTTTTGATTATTTCGTTTCTGGATTTCTCGGTGAGAACGTGGAAAAGTGAGAAGAAAAACTTTAGCCACAAAAACTCAGTTTAAAAATTTATAGGAAAATCATGAAATGAAAAATGAAAAGCAGAAAAATTTAAAGCTGGAAGCGTTTGCGAGAAATAACTTTCGCTAATTTTGCGTTCGTTTTTTTTTGCCAATTTTAGCTCCATCATGATTGTGTTCTACCAACTCCAATTAGTTTAATTTGCTAACAATTCTCCCACAAATATATTCACTTTGTTAATTATGTCATTGTTGTGAAATTCAACATATTAGCATAGAAAAAAGAAACATTTTATTCAAAAATTCCGATGAAATGTTCTATCTAAATAAATTTGATTCAAATTGAATATCGATTCGAAAGGTTTGGTTAGGAAATTGTGGAAAAAAAGCTCCATCATGCTGCAGCCACAGACGCGCGGAAATGTCGCTACATTGTGATTTCGAAAAAAAAAAAAATTCAGCACCGAAGTGCGGAGAAAAAAATGGGTTCGAGGGATTTATAATTTAATTTTGAATTGCGAATAATGTTGAACGAGGCAAAAATGCAATTTCTGTAGAAATTAATCGTCGGTAGAGAATTTCATTCGCGAATCGAGTTGCTCTTTTTTTATTAATACTGATGATGATCAATGTCGACATGTTAATCGACTTTTTCAATTTGAAATTTAATGAATTATTTTCTGTTTAATTTTATGAATGGCAATCAATTGAATGATTGGCGGTTTTTTTTATATATTTATGTTTGTTACCGACCCACACGTACTTATTTAATTATTAAAGCTCTAAACACTCATTTTATTTTATCATTTCTTCCATGAATTAAACAATCATAAAATTGTGGTTAATAATCACGAGTGCGCGTCATGGCTGTGATTAAGTCGTGTCTTTATAAATTTCTTCCTTATCTTTTCATTGCGTTAAAAGTGGCTTTATATACGACAAACAATTAATGTTATGACAATGTTATATGACTCATTAAATATTTAGTTTCAACATTTATTATAAATATTCTTCTATAGACTTTCCTTACTCATCATCATAATGCTAAATTAATTTTCTTCTTTTTTTTTTCTTCACTATAATGGTCGTTTCTATTATAGAACTTTTATTTATTCTATTAAATAATCATCATTTTTTTAGTTTTGTTTTCTGGGCATAAGAACTCTTTTTACGGTTTTCGATTTTGTTTCTAACAATGATAAATTTTTTGATTTGATTTTAATGATTTTTTAGATTTTTTTTCAACATCAACTAAAGTCGCGTTTGCCGGAAGTATCATTGTGAAACTTTTTGGCGTTAAAAAGCTTCACAGTGAAAATGATCCTATAAAATTTCATTCCTTGCATCCCCAAAAGCTTTTGACAGTGACAATACCTGAGGGGGGTGGCGAATGTCAGATTTAAAATGAGAGATAGGAATTTTTGCTGCGTGACATGAAATGCGATTTAGAGCAGTCAGTTTTCATTGTGATGGGCTCCAGATATTATGTGTCTACTCATTATTAAGAACATCTGCATTGCAGCTGATGGCAAAATGCTACATGCTCTGCAGTTTTCTACATTACAGATTGCTGCATTAAATTTCCGTGCCACATGTTCATGAACATCGAGCGTAATTGTGCAATATGGCGCATTATAAAACCTCATTATTTAGCCATCACTTGCATTATTGATAACGACACATTGGCCAGCATTGTTAAATTGAATGTGCTCGATTGTGATGGATTTTGAAATGCATGAACAACATAAAATCTTTGCATAACAACAATCAAAATGGTTTTCAAAATTCTATAGCAAAGTTCTACGAGCCTTTCTTTGACGCTTAGCTTAACATAAAAATTACATTTTAAGGTTTGTTTGCAAATTTTGCAAATTTTTTTTTCTTTTTATTAATCCCTATAGAAAGTTGCAATTCGCGTAAATAAATCAGACGAAAGACTTTGCTGTTGATTTCACCATGTGAGAATTTTTCCATTAAAAAAAATCTTCCATCTCTCATTCGTTCATTGTGAAACGCTTCTAATCGTTACAAATGTGCGTTGAGTACAATTTTTATGCTAATATAAGAGTAAACATTCCCCCAATTTTTAACAGTACATTAAGTTCCGTCGAAAATTAACAGTTTTTAAACACTCAATTGGCTTTCATCCAGCGATCAATTGAATACTCGAGCGCTGCAACCCATCTGTTGAGTTAATGAAGTGGAAGAAAATAAAAACGAAAATAATTGCCATCATAAATCAATCGTGTGAGAAGCTTTTTTTTTTTTCTTTTTGGAAATATAAAAGGAAACAAAAATCACAATGAGTCACTTACCGCTTCTTATCCATTTCAGTGTCGGTGTGAAAATAATAATTTCGATACTTCGGTTCCGGCGGTACTAGCTCGAAGGCATACTTTTTACCGCCCGAGGCGAATGGCTGTATGCGATATCCTTGCAAACACACCATGCCTATTTGTAAAAGAGAAATAAATATTTGTAGTATAAATTTGTGGGGTGGGTTGATGTATAATGATGGCGTGTTGTAAATTTGACAAAAGGAGTTTAATGGTGCCGACGGCCGATAAAAATCGACGAATATTTTTTGTGTCGTGAATTTTATTAGGTTATTGATGTTTATAATTCTGCATGGAGCTATTAAATCAGCTTGTTTCTTTTCATTTCATCATGAATGGAATGATGTGGCGAAAGCTTTCAGAGAAGCTTTTAATATAAGCAGGAGCAATAACCGTAATAATATTTTACAATGTTTACGAGCACTTACCAATTGCATTTTTACTGTTTGATTCGCCATAAAAGTACAAGCAAGCGTCCTTTAGAACGCAATAACGTTTCGTCCAGGAGCGCCAACGTAATCCTAATTTCATAAGATATCCAGCACAATCGGAACGTGTGATTGATGATGGTGGCAGTTTTAGGTTTCGCATGCTCATCTCGAGCCAGGGATCATTTTGCTCAGCAGCATGACTCATAATTGCCACCCACCGATTTGCCATTTCTTCGGAATCTGCCGACAAGTGAAGTGATTTTGCTTCGGGAAAATCAATGATAAACGCATATGGACGGCCAGATTTTTCAAAAGGTAAATGTGAAACAACGTGATTGGTGAGTAAAACAACACCGAGGGGTTGCATATCAGATTCAGACTTATAGTAATACAAACATTGATCGGGACGAAAACAAAACCATCGACGTATCCATTTGGTTTTCTCGTCATGCTCTGATTTACGCCACAAATAGCCCGCATATAGTGAATGTGTATGAATTGTTGGTGGATCATTGACTGGCGATAATGCATTCATTGTTCGTGCCACCTCAAGTTCTAAAGTGTCACTTCCAGCATGTGCGATTTTGACGACTTCTGAATGACTTTTGTCGACAACAGAAATACCATTCACCGATAAAACAATGTCGCCAACTTCCAATCCTGATGTCTGAGCTGGTGTATCGGGTTCAATGGCCGAGACGACAACAGGCTTTGAGCCATGAATTCTAAATCCAAATTCACCCGACAGTCGCTGAACAATGACATGCTTGTCGGTGTCTATTTGATTAAAAAAAAAAAGAAGATAAATCAATTGAGCCTCTGAAACGTTTTTACAACATAAAAATATCAAACTCACCGAAAGAATTGCTGTTTTGTCTACGATACATTTCTACGCACGACTTCCGATGAACCAACCGATGAGTTATAGCCTGGTGTTTCTTGCGAAATTCCTTTTCGGAATCAGTTGAGCCACGTCTTTCCGAATGCTCGGCAATTTTAGCATCCGATTTCTCACCTACTTCATTCTTTCGCCAAACTTCACGATCGGCAATGCAAATCCATGCTCCGAGTGTATAATTCCCATGATAGATTCCAACATCGGGATCATGACTGTGATGGTCGCGTTGACATGGAGCAGGTGCTACACACGGACTTGATCCAGCTCCACGCATCCTGGCTTTTGTGGCGTCTTCCGTTCCACGTTCTTCGCTCTGTGTAAAATAAAATGGAATTTTTTGAAATCAATTTTCTTCCTAAGCCACATTTTTATTCACCTTTGCTCTTCCGTTATGGCCTTTTCTATGTCGCCTGTCTTCGGAACGAAATCGCTTGTAGTACTTCAGTGCTGGTGGTGTTTTTGTAAGACCATTTGGTGAATCGGCAAATCCTTCGGGTGGCTGAACGATGTCTGGCCCATCATCTACAATCACGACAGACTCCTCAGAGCCGCCCACAGCCGTAACGACTTCGACCTCTTTTCCGCAATGATGACAATGAATTTGATGTTCTAATATGTCGGCTTCACTGTAAAACACAGAATCTGAGCCTGGTGAAACAGAGCGTAAGGATTCGGTTGAAATAGCTTTAAGTCTTTGAACCGATGAAGAACCTTTTTTCGGTTGTTGCTGCTTTAATGGCGATGCATGCAAACATTTGAGCTGCTTTAATGGACTCAATTTTGCAAGCGTAGGTTGTGGTTGCTGAGGAATGGGAGTGACAGCTCCCGAGGGCTTTTCAGGACTTTTGTTTAACGGAAGTTTTGGTCGGCGTGCGGAGGAATCTTCGCCCGAAATTGGTGTACGATTTCGATTTTTTCGAGTCTTTGGTCGGAAACGTTTTTGCTTTGATGGACTGGCGCCATCCAGAACATTGAGTGCTGCTTTATCGTCAGGTGAAATTTTCTTAATTCCTATTGACGGACGCATCAATGGAGATGTAGTTGATGGCTTGATGAAATCCTTATCAAACTCTAATTTGAAATTTCCTTTCTTCCTTCGTCGCTCTTCTTCACTCCAATCACGGGATCTTCTTACACGTAATGTTTTATAATCCTTTTCATCGTGGGAGGACGATTGAATTTTTTCACTCCGATCATCATCAGAAAGGGATTCTTTTTTGCCCTTTTTGACTGTCACTACTAGTGGCTTTGCTAACGAGGGTCGTGATGGCGATGACGTTTTCATTGGCGGCATACAATAACTACCCGACGAACTACTACTGCTCACTGAATGTGCCGGTGAAATTTTTGGTTTTTCCTCAACTGGCGGATTGTCGTCACATATAGCATCAACTCGTGTCAGACTATGAAAGGATGAAGCACTTTCAAATGATGAACCATCAATGGCCATTGTCTGTGAATTTTGAGCGGCGCCTATGTAGATGGAGAGAAATAAAAATATAAACAAATTCAATTACGAATTTTTGCATATTTCTTTTTTCTTCTCTTCCCCGGAAAATATCATCAGATGGCAACATCATAAAATGACATCTTTTACAGTACATTAAAGCATCTTAAAAACAGAATATCTAAGCAATACGCATCTCTGAAAATGATGCCGCCAGCGAGAAAGGAAAAGGAATCATTAGTCAACATCACTTTCATCGTTAATGTCTGACATCTCATTAATAATTTCGCCAACAATTGTCGACACGAGATTTTCTTACATAAAAGGAGTGGGAAAAACTAGAAAATGTTTACGAAAAGAATAATTTCCAATGAGTAAGCCCAAATGAAAGAGACATACGCAAGTGGCGGGCAGATTCAGTGTGTGTTGACATGATCCTATAAAATGACAACTACTACACAAGACTTAGTAACAACCATTCAATCCTAATTGGTTTTGATACACAATAATTTTGTTGCGCCATGTACTTTTTCGAGTAATATGATGTGGCAGCGTCTGTACGATTTTGGCAAACATTTATCGCACATCATGTATATCATCTAAAGCTGTTCTATCCTTCTCTAATAACACATCAATCCAGAAGCATTGAGCCACGCATATGATGCTGTTTAACCAGAAAAATAAATGGGACGGAACGAAATGAAACACATAACACAACAACCTAATAAATGGTAAAATTAGAAGAGCACGAAACATGGAACATCACAAAAAAACGGACTTCCAACATCAATTTTCCGAAACTTTGAATTTAGTTTTTTTCAATGTTAACCTGTTATGTATGAGGACGTTGGTATAAAAGTGCCTTTAGACGATGGAGTATATCTTATACCTGGCACATTTGGTTGGTGGTTCGCTGTACGCTTCGAATTATCGGTACATGTTGCATAATCCTCAGTTGTGCTTCCCTCGGAGACATCATTGATATTCCGTCCAATGTCGGCTCTATTTAAAATCGATTCTGATGATGTCTTTACACTCGACTCAAGTGATTCATTTGACCTATAAAGAGATAGATTGAAAGATTGCTTTAAGCTTCTTTCCATTTAACAACATGATTGAGATTGAATTTCATCTAATAGAGTTCGCAATGGAGCAAAATATAATATTGGAGTAGATAGATATAGTTTGTTACCATGTCAACAACAATATTTCTTTCTTGGCTGAAATCCAATATTAAAAGTCTCTACTCAGACTTGTGCTAAATAGGTTGAGGCAAACTTTTGAATTACGAGACTTTGCGAATTACAAAAAAAATGTTTGGCGAAACTTTTTTAATGTAAGTTTTTTTTTTTTTTATTAATACAAAGCTTTAAAAAAAGTTTCGGTAAAAGTTTGATTTCAATCAATTTGACTTTTATTGCGTTGAATTCTACGTAAATCCTGCATGAAAAATGGTTTTTGTGAGCCTTAAGGGCATCATTCATGTATATCGTAACACAATTCCTTACAGAAAAGCTCTCATGAAATAAAAATTCAAGTTATAGAACGCAACAAATCACATGAATACCCTATAACAACGTTACGTTATGTACATTCTGCTGTACATAGTTACGATCCTTAACTGAAACTTTTTTCTTCGTCTTTCAAGTTTTATCTTTTTTCAAGTTCCTTTTTTATGACATTCCTCACCTATAGACTCTATCGAGCGCTGAATGTTTGCTTTTGTGTTGTATGTGCTTCTTTATATCTTTTCTTTTGCTTGGCGATGTGGGTTTCGAGCGTTGTTGTAGATTTATCATAGCCTTTTCCTCTTTCTCGATGCTGAGCGTGTGTGTTACGGCAATTGACGGTGTCGGTTTGACGATTCCAGTCGGTGTCGTTGTAGAGGCAACTGATGTCGCAGCCTTGATAGTTGACAAGCATGTGGTTTGTGTGGTTGTCGAGACAGTGCTTTGTTGCTGATTCTGTTCGGCATATGATTTATGTTGACTTGATGGCTGTTGTGCGATGGGCGGCAGAGGCGGTAAAGGCTGTAAAATAAGAATTCAATTTCATTAATAACCTCACACTTGAAGGAAGATATCATTGCGATATTCCAATATCCATTTCATCAGTTTCCCAAAATGTAATAAGCTCGAAAAGAATATCTTAAGTGATAAATCACTCTGCATATACATTCGCATGTTGATGCTGCATAGAAGATGGCAAACCTCAGTTTGCTTTGTTGCTGCTGATATACCATTAATATCTCAAGTTTCCATTCGATGAGACACAACAGCAACAACAAACATCGCCGCAGCAACGCACATCCCAGATGGCATGTGCGGTAACAGAAAGTGATAAGGGAAATAAAAAGCTTCACAAAAACACGCAGAAAAAAAATCGCTCATCGTAAAAGTTTCGCATGTAATTGGAGGCATTTGGAGCGTTTATAATTTTCCTTTTTCATCAAAATCAACATCATTATTGAGAGTGTGTGATGAAATATCTTTACGCATTTTCCCATCATTTTCATCTTCACTTTTTTTTTTTTTTCGTTCAGTTGTTCTACGCTTTTCTTTCAATTCATGAAATATGTCAACAAATTTCTTGCGTCTTTTCTTTCATTTTTTGACATTTTCCCTTTGAACCTGCCAAGTCAGACAGACCAATTTCGTAGAAATAAATTTTTCTGTAGATACACACATACACACGTGTGCACACACGGCATGTTACAAGCGAAATTACATGTAACATTTTCTTCAAGATTATTTCATGATTATAGGTAGTCGTTTTGAACATTGTATGATGTCTGCTCGACTCAAAATAATGTTTCTAAAAGGGGGAGAGAATTAAAAATTATTATATGAAGCAAGCGATAAAAAGCTCGTGCTCTCTGCAAAGATAAAGGAAGCTCGAGAGCAGAAATAATTTTCTTCTTTTTAGTGTTTACAATTGCGGAAAATTTATGTTGCCATCATACTTAAGCTCAATCATAAGAATTATTTATCGCTCGACGATGAGCGTTGAAATTTCCGCGAGATGTGTAGGGAGAAAGGAAAAAAATAGGTAAGCAGGCAGTAAAGAGTTTGATTTTCCAGCTGAAATCACTGTTTGACTGATAAATCATCTTTATTGCTCTTGCCCTAGAGTTTAAAAAAAGCTTCCAAAATACATTAATAATTTACTGAGAAAAAACGCACACATTGACATTATATTTATTTATTCATTGTATGTATGCGTAGAGGATACATATATTTAATAATGAATTTTTCACCCGAGACGTCGAGACTATTTGAAATTTTACGGACAAACGAGAAGAATGATTTATTGCTGCAGTGGATCATGATTTGAGTTTTAATTTCAATTAGCTGAAAGATTAATTTGATATCCATTCGACTTGAAGGCAGAGAAAGGAAATATAAATGGATGTGGGGAACTTTGATTGCAAACATAAAACTGTTATTTTAACGAATAATTCATTTTGATAAGAGATTTCCACTCGAAGGAATCTTTTATCTTCATGTGATTCTTCTTAAAAGTGATTCGTTCACTTTTTTGCTTTATTTCTTCTTCCTTATCCTACAGCCTAGTTTTTCGGTTAAGCGTTGGAGTTTTGTTGCTGATGAATGTTTAATGTCAGTGAATGAAAGAGATTCATGGTAGCAGTTGATACATAATGATTACAGTATTTTCATCCTGAGGCAGAATGTGTAAAGAGATCTTGACATTTGAATATTTTATGCATGTGCAATAGTTAAAGTGGAGGCCCAAGTGGCGAATGAGAAACTTTATATAATGAAGAATTTCTGTTCAACGTTTCACTCGTCTGTCAATTCAATCTTTTATAACGCTCTTAAATAAATCTCCTTTAGGTCATTCACGTGCGAAATAAAATATAATCATGATAAGTTTATTGACTGAGGAGAAAAAAAAATCTTCATAAACATAAAGTGTCTACAATTCAGATGGTCGGTGGATAAAGTTTAGCAAATTATTGGAAAAATCTAGTAAATGTTTGCCTCCCTTTACTTTATTTGATTATATTAGATATCAGTATTCCATAAACTTTACGAACAATTGTAATAAGAAGACAACAAATATTTTCTGATTAACATTTTTGATTGAGAATATTACGAAATTAATTTCGCTGAAGAAATTTTCCACCATCTTCTGTGAGTTCCGCGCTAGAAAATTGTAAAAAAAAATTCTAAAAATTATTGCTCCCAAGAGTTTGTGTTAAATGTTCGACCTCAATAAAAAGTGCTTTAACTTTGATGAAAGCTCTGTTGTAAAATCTACATTTTCCTTTGGTGGCCGCGTATTAAATAGCGAATTTTCATAAGAAATTCGTTTTTCTTCACCCTGACAATGTTGAAAAAAGTTGGAAAATGGTAAACATAAAATTTTCGTGCCGAAGGAAAAAATGTCTGCTACAGTTTGCGTTTTATTAAATAATAATCCATTTTAATCCGCAAAAATGAGCTGGTGGTGTTTGTATGCTTAGTGCTGGCAGCAAATGGCAGCATTAATAAAGAGAATACCCCAACATGGGAATATAAGATTGTAATAAATTTTTTAAAATGGACTTAAACATTTTCAGGTTTCATGTCTTCGGGGTGAGATTTACTTGTGTTTGAGATTATTCGTGTGTTATGTTTTTTTTTTCTACCTCGAAAATTGTTGCTTTCGTAATAAATTTTCCAAGCAGTACGTGAATGACGTCTTTAAAATAACGAAAAGTTTAGTTGCTGCATGTAACATTTGTGAGACTTTGGGGATTTTCGGAAAACTCCAGCATGATATTTTAACATTTCCTTGAGTTTTCATATTTTATGTTAAATGTTGGTGAGCTCCTGAAGATTTATTGAGTTGAGTTCTTGTTAGTTGTCAGTGAAAGAATGATGGTGTTAGAACTGAATGTAAAATTTGTTTCCATCATGATTATGAATTTAAATTTTGAATGAAATTAATGGGGCTTGACAGCAATTTCCATATTTAAATTCAATTTAAACACGATTTTCCATGCTTGATGTTGCAGATTATCAAATATAACATACTCAAATAATCTGTTTGCCTGCATGTGCATGAAAGTTTCATAATCAAATATTTGAATGCAAATCATCATGAGATAAAAATTATCATGACTGAAACTGCAAACTTCAGCACGAAAACTATTGAAAGCTTATTTTAGAAAGTCTTCTACATATTGATTGCGTCTACGTGATTTTTTTCATAAGTTGTCAACATTAAATATTTGTCTAGATGTAGCAATTTTTATGCTGTAGATTTCAGATAACAAGCGTTGAAAAGCATCTCGTTAAAAATGCATAAGGATAAGACTTACGAGATACTTTCTTCAAAGGGAAAAAAATTGTTTATTTCATTTGTAAACTTTTCCTAATGGAAAAAAATGGAAGCTTTAATAGATGTGCCTGAAAAGAAAATCTCAGCATATCTTTGGACGGGTGGAAATAAATTGGAAACATCCATTTATTTTTCAATAAAATTGTACAATGGAATTGAGATTTCTTTCTTTTTTTTTATTTCATTTCTCGAGTTTTCTTTAGAAGACGAAGAGAAATTGCAATGTGTTTAGTGAATTCATTCGACGATTCAATGTGAACATGAAATGATAAGAAATAAGATTGTTGATAAGTTATGTTTTTCCCAGCTTGAGCTTGAAAATTTCAATGAAATCATACGAATTGTTACATAATTGTGAAATGTCCCCAAAAGTAATTTATCAAAATCAGTTAAAAAAGCACAGTGTGTGGTACGAGCTTTTTTTAGCTAGGATTTTTTTCGCTTTCCTTTTTTCCTCCCGGAAATTTACTTTTGATTTGCCATAATAATTTCCCAGCATGCAAAGTGCCTCAATTCAACAGCAGAAACTTGTCATGAACAGCATGAACTGATGAATAGGAAAATGTTTTCGATTTTAATAACATTTTTTGCTTCTACGATTGATTTGTCTCACCTGGTCAGCAATGTCTTCAATATCAAGCGCTTCAATGTCTAAAGAACTGCGCTGTTGATGTAGGAGATGCTTTCTTTTAGTTGTTGGTGTGAGATGGAGTGAAATTTCGGGTGGACTGCATTTAATGGAATCGATTGAATTGGTGATTAAAAATGATTTCAACTTCGTGGGTGGCTCAGTAAATACTCACCTAGGTGGTCTTGGTAGAACAGTCGCTTGCGATTCATTCCAATTGCCATCGGAATGGTCTCGTGTAATGTCATCACTTGAGTGAAATGATTTTCCATCTTCTGCTCCCGGTGAGCCTGGTGATGATCCATTTGGCTTCAAAGTTCGATTTGGCTTCTTGCAAATCTCTTCATCGGCAAGTTGATCCTCTAAGCTTACTGAACGCTTGCGGAATGTTTCACGGGTATATCTGTTGCTTGTACTATGATCAGGTGACGCAATCAAAAAGTTTTCAGCCTTAAAGATATCTTCATCGCGAATGGGCGTATCAGTATAATGGAGACCTTCTGTGTAATCAATTTCCTGCTGTAAGTCTTCTTCGCTTGCCGAAATTGTTTTATGTTTGCTTCTGCCATTATCGTCGAGCAATATTTCACCCTCCGACATTGCTTTCATTAGTTTTTTCTTTTTCATCGCAACACTATTTGGACTTGGCGTGGGCGATAAGCGTGGCTTAAAATCAATAAATATTTCTTTTTCCTCCGTCTCCTGGTCGTAATGTTCTGTTTCGCTTTCCTCTTCGTCCGTACACGTCTCAGATTCCGATCCGGTTTCGGAGGAACAAGTTGAACACAGTTCTTCAGTTGGTGGTACTTGTGGTGGTTGTTGTTGTGGCACATGATGTTGTTGCTGTTGCGTAATGATTTGAAGTGATGGAACTTGCTGGTGCGTAGAACTACGACGAGATAAGGAATAAGTGTCGGGTATGGTATTCACATTAACATATGATGGTTGTGCATCCTGATACGTTGACAGTCTACATTTGGCATCAGCATTTATTTGTTCATTCATGCTACCGTTGGACAGTCTCGTATCGGGAACAACGGCAGCAGCACCAGCAGAATGTTCATGCACATAATGATGATGATGCTCTCGACGTGGTAAGCTATGCGTATGATACTCTTCAGACTTATGATGAATGCATGTACGACGTGGTAAACTATGCGATTCATATTCGTAGCCAGTAGGTCCAGTGCGTGGCACACGCATAAGTTCCAGCTCATTGCGTCCAATGAAAATCGGTTCGGTTTGCAATGTGTGACTTCCACGACGGGGAACCATTAAACTCTCCGGTGAGTTCATGGAACTGCTGTTATCATAAGAGAATTTAGAAAGATTAATATCAGCCGAACGGTACGAATTGGCACTGTCTTGTGAATGATATGAGTCGATAAAAAAATTGTCTGTTGACATCGTGTCACTACGTGATGTTTCTAATTGACTTTGGCGTGATGGTGTGCGTGAAGAATGAATTTCGGCCGTGGTCATCATGTAGCCGCTCGATGGCTTAATGTATGACATGTCTAATGGCGATTTGGGTGAATCTTCTGATTGTGTTCGACAAAGGAAATCATGATCGTATGGGCTGCATGCGGTCGTTAAGTGTTTTGATTGTTGTGAGAAACAAAATGCAAAAGAAAAATGTTTCAAATTTAGTCTGATGAAAGCTACACGTGCATTTATTTGTATCTATAATTCCCAACTTACCCTTTTTCATCTTCATACTGACAGCCAGCATCAACGCCACTTCCCATTTCCGAATAGCTTTTTGTGAGCTTCTTACCATTCATTCCATTCGTTTGGGCACCTTGTGAAACCATTCTAACCTAAGAAATGTGAAAAATAAATAATTTAAATGTCGTCTGTTGCCATTTGTATTGAAATTGTGATGTATGTTGCTTTTTATTTAACATCGAAATTAAAAATTTATGCTGGTGCAACATGATAAAGTCTGAATGTGAATTGAAAAGCTATTTTGGGGCAAACCATTTCAAGAGGATGCACAAAAAGTTTATTTATTTCATTCTCATTCTATAGCAAATAAGTATTTTTCATTGTTGGCAACGACAACAAAGTCACATGAATATGTGGCAGAAACCAAAACAAATTTATGTGATTCTCTGGTTGAATCTCTGGTAAGTCACAATGTGCACACAGTGTAACTGTAGATGGATACAATTGAAATTGAAAGAAATAGTTTACAACCTTGCAGCTTTAGATGTGAGTTTAACGTATAAAATATAAAATTTATTACCTCTGCTGTGGGCCGGAGGGAGGATTAGATTAGAGTAAGTGGAAATTCAGAGCATTTCATGTCGGTAAAATAATTTTTCTTTCGTGTAGAATTGCAATGATATTATCTGGAAAACTCAGATCTAATTTACTTCAAATTGAGCTGAGCGAGATTGCTCCGTTGTCGATACTGATTTCCTAGAAAATTGCAATCGATGGCAATTTTCACTTCTTTTTCAATTAACGGGAACAATAAACCAATCAATTACCATAATACTCGCTTTTTTGCCTTGCTTGAGCATCATCACATGCAGCGTTTGTTTCTTTGTTAATGAAAAATATTTTCCGCACAAAGGCCCAGCACTTGACACAACACTTGATACAACACTTGAGTATTGTGGAAATTATGACATTCATTGCTTCGTATTAAAACCCTTAGGAACCCCACAAACATCTAGCAAAATTTCTCAAAAGGTACATTGCAATGTGTTACTCATGTAAATTTTTATTACTTCTCATTATGCTTGAGTTTATGTTGAAACAAAAATTGTCCACATAAAAGGGACCATTCATAAGTCTTGTCTCTTTTCTCTCTCTATTTATATTTAAGCTTTCATGTGCTTTGCGTTTGCATGGAGCGAGACATTTGACCTGTTAGTACCAATATCACTAATTGAAAGTTGAAACCGATATTTTCTAAACTTCATTAAATGCATCGAAATTGAAACTGTAACCATGTAAACCGAATGTACGCGGTTATTTAATAGTTTGGAATTACTTTTGTGCAATATCGGCTTTTGTCGATACTAATAGCTTTAAATTCTCAATTGGCATTTGCTAATTGGATTTCAACATAACATAAATTCTTCATTTGGCAAAATTATACTGAATTTCTGCTATCAGTAAGAATATAAAATGCGCGACATGAATTTATGAGCAACATCAAAATGTCGAAAAGGAAATTTTAATTATAAAAAAATATTTTCTCACAATAATTATATTGCCTTTAACAAGAATAAATTGCTATCATAAATATACACACGATATGAATACCTTATCATTGCCAATGTCTTATGGGGATCTTTAAGGAAGTCGATGATATTGTAGCAAGATTTATATTGTGTCAAGGTAAATGCGTTGTAATCAAGGTGTCAAACGGTAAGGCCAAAACCATGCTTTGCACCTTTTCTAGTTTCATTAATTTACGATCATTTTTCCCGCAAACAGCAATCGAGGAACTTTAAAAGTTTGTAATTTATGTCTAAACTTTTCTGAACCTTATGGCGCGAGAAGGTTAAAATTTCTTTCACTGGTTGAAGAGAAATGTTAAAAGCTATTTAAGGAACATTCATCTTTTTGGTTCCTTTCAAATGCATCATCATGGTTTGAGCTTTATGGTAATTTTCAATCAAAAAAGCTGGCATTTGTTGGGCGTGACTATGCTCATATTCAAGGGGAGATATTTAATATAAACACAACATGCATATTCTCAGAACGGTTATTGAAAGGCACTATAATCTGGCATTATGTAAATTTTTTTATGGCTATATAAATCATGAAAATGAATACATTTAATGAGAGTTGTGCGTGGGTGACGTTCTGCTTTTGTGGGATATAAGGACGAAGAATTTTACTGGTAAAGTAGTTATCGCATCAAAGCTAAATGTGAGCGTAAACATCACTGCCGAATGAATTCCAGAAGAGATAATAAATATTTTATTTCGAAACATTAACTTGCGAATCTTGATGAAATTTTTGCGGTCCGTTTAATTGATGGCATTAATTTTTTTGGGCGAGACAAAATAAATCTGTCAATTTTTATTTTTGTTGGATTAGACTTTTTTGAATTTGCAGCTGATTTGGTTGCACAATGATACAATCTCCGAGAAGCTTATTCTAAACAGATTTAAGCGTTCAAAAATAAATTCCAACGCTCGCCGCATGTGATTTTCAAATTCATGCATTGCATGATGCAAAAGCCGGCAGAAGCAGAACGGAGCTACCTAAATAATTTATAACGACACGTTTTGAGTTCGCACATTCGTACACATTTGAAACATCTTTTTTTTTTGTTTTGGAATAAAGCATGTTGCGTAAAAACAAAACATCAACTGTTTAGCAATTGTTAAAGCATCTCATAAATTTATTTCTATAAATCCCTACAAAGTTCCAAAAGCTTTGAAATATTTTGCGAAAGAATTTATGTTTTGCCTTTATGATCTTGAAGGTTTCCTTCAGCCGTTACTTTTGGAAAACGGGAGCGAAAAAAAAAGCAAACAAATTGAATCTTTCAGTATAAAAGAATTTTCGAGCGGTTAAATGAAGAATAATACCGCTTTATATGCTTCTTATGCTGACGGAAAATAAACGCTTTTTGCCAACTGTATTATGGCGCTGGAGCCAATTCGATACTTTTTTATGTTTTATTTATGTACATCGAAAGCCTTGGGTATCGCTTCGCTTTTAATATCGACTTTGGCAATAAGAATGGAATTTTTTATGAAGCTCTTGCGAATGTTTTCCTCAAATTTCTTTTATTCTCATGGTTAAGAATTTTACAAAAAAAATATTGTTCATAAATAAAGAAAATTTGCGAGCTTATTCATGTAAAATGCCATTTTTGCTTCACTCAATAGCACAATGTCAGTCCAATATCAGAAAGACACATCACCATGCGTCATCGAGCAAAAGGTTATACACATGTGACTTGGAGAACGATGAAACGATTTCGGTTGTTTGTTTCCAAGTTGGAACCGTTAAGTCAATCTTCTGAAAATTTTCATAAAGTTTTCACCACTCAAATAAAGTTTTTGTTTGTTCCAATTAAATGTTCCCAAGAGTTTTCAGTTGTTTGTCTTTTGTACGAAAATTTCTGTCTATTCCGTTTTCGAAAAAAGAAACTGTTCAATTTTGGACGCTCAAATCGAAAATCACAAAAAATCTTTTTCACCAAAATCATACTGAACACGCACATAACATGGAGCAGCTTTTCGTGCCTTTTAATTTGTCGTCGTTGAATAAACATTCTAAATTATGAGCAATAACGGTTTATGCTTTTTATTTTGCTGTTCTTCTGTGCTTTGATGGCAGTATTGGAATAAAGAGACGGAAGAAGGCTCTAAATGGCGACAATAAAAGTGGTTGTTTCGAAATTTTCTGACACAATTTCCAATGTGCTGTGAATTTACTGAGATTTTGAGAGGAAGCAATTTTGAGGGTTGAACTGGTCGTATGGAAACTTCTGTGGTATTTTCAGGCATTTTTGGTTGTTGGCAAAAAAAAAAGTTATAGTTGAATGAAACTTTTGTCCATCGATTCAATGAATGAAACAAACAACTGAAAAACTGTCGGAAATTTCCATTGTGTAACTTTTTTCTTCTCGTTGTGATTATTGCGCATTGGTGTCATTTTACAATCCTTGAAACAAACAAAATACCATTGGATACAATTTTTCCTCTGATTTTAACAGATTCAGTGTTATCATTTACGCTCCAGAGCATCACAAAAACATTTATGAAACAATTGTAGCAGTTTAAGTTCGCGAAGAATGGAAAAAGAACTTAAGTTCTATGACATATTTTCCTTTTATTGCTTGCAGTTACGAATGTGTTTCACAAAGTTTATGTAATCGAATAAAGCGCATGGAAAGACAATACTTTTGAGAGAATAGCAGTGAAAATTGCATTTGTAGTTTATTATGTCGTTATCATTGCACGGCGAGTAAAAATAAATGAGAAATGATTTTTTCACAATAAAGTTGAAATTACATTTTTTTTTGCAGTGTCACGTGCAATAAAAATTTTATGTCTTTCTATTTATGTCCTTGCGGGGAAAAACGTAAACATTTTTTAATTATTTTCTTCTTAGAAATTTGATAACAGTTCTGGAGAAAAAGCTCATTTTTTTCAAAGTTTCTTCGATGATCGACCCATTTTTATATCGAGATAGCTTATAATAGACAACTCAATATTTTGCAAATTAAAACTCACCCTATTCATCGTACGAGGACTGAGCAATAATTGTTGGGATGGCATTGGCTTTCTTCCAAGGAACACTTCCGTTTGTGTTGCTTGAGTCTTCATTATGTTGCGTTTTTGCTTCTCCAGTGAATGCATATCAAAACTTTGCTGCGGCTGCTGTTGCTGCTGTTGATTCATCGCTGTCGTTTGCATGAGATGTGGTTGCGAAAGTGTTTGCTGTAGTTGTGGCTTCTGTAAAATTGTTTGCATTTGCATCATTGGCATATGCTGATGTTGCGATGGCTGTTGAGTGATAGTAATTGTTGGTTTTTTGCCACCAATCAGTCTTTCTTGGCTGCGTGCATTGAGCATGCGATTCTGTTGGCGTATTCCAATGGCATCATCAAATGAGGCAAGCGTCAGAGAGCGTGCAAAACTGACGTGCTTGGTTCTGTGAACAGACAGCGAAAAAACAAATGGGAAAAAAATTGTACATAAACATTAAACAAATTTATGAAACAAATTAAAAGCAAATTTACATTCTGAAGGGGCTTTCATTAGAATATGTTTATTTAGGAATTGAACATTCATGCTGCAGCATTGAAATTCTGAGTGCCTTAATACCGATATTAAAAGGCTGTGGGATGACAATTGAAACAAATCAAGGAAATTGTAATTTTATGGAGGTAAATTCGCAGAGCTTTATCAGGTAAATTCACTACGACGTGAATAAACAGCCAAACATAAATCGAAAAACTTTTTCCTCATATACCTGGTGAACTTTGGACACATTGCCTCCTTCACAAGGCACACAAATAACAGAAAAAATAAGGAAAACTCATGTTCAGTTGTGCCATTAACCGAGATTTATGGTCTCTCGGTATATCAGGTCCCTCAAAAATTCTCTCGACAAACATCAAAAAAAAAAAAGAAACTAGAAAATCGGGATCAATAAGCTCTTAAAGGTTTTGTCCTTTCTTGAAAATCGATCGAAATGTTTCTTTTTCCTAGAGAAACTACTTCGCCATAAAGAATCGGACATTAAATTCTATTAAACCCCCAGAAACAACACACACTGAAAATAGCTCAGGAGCAATTTTATATTTTCCTTGCGAGATGGAAAATAAACATAAAGAAATGAAACTTAAAAGCTTTCAAAATTAGCATGTAAATTTGGTTGCAAAAACAGCACGAACTCATGGCACACGATGTTTGCTTTTCTTTTGAACATTTACTTTTCAGAGATGTAAGCCTTCGGTTTAGTTCAGAATGCAAAATCTGCTGACATCCCTGAATATTCCTTTATTCCTTCGGTTCGTCGACTAAAGCGCTTATTTGCATCACATTATTCCGAATAATAAGTACATTGAAAAATTAAGAGATTAATTTTAATTGTTGACACAGACAGTGCGACACAATCACATACTTTTAGCAATTGTAAATATTTGCTTCACTTTACGACAAAGGAGCTTTAAGAAATTATTGAGATATTCATTACTCCCACATTAATTTTGATGGCTGTGAATTTTACTATCGTAATTTCAAGTTTTAATTACTAACTGTGCTGGCGAAAAAAAATTTGCGAGGCGACGAAAGGCCTCAAGACTTAATTATGCAAATTTTGGGATCTCGTTGTTGAGAAGTTTTGTGAAGAAAGTTGTAAAAATGTTACCTTCATCTTCGCATCAATCAAAGAAAGGAAGAAATTTTCAATTACATCGAGCACACAAATGTGGGACGTAGTGAATGCGTGACCTGACTCGCATCACTGAGTTTCTTAAAATATATCTGAGCATGATCCATCATAAGAAATTGTTTGGCTTCGCTTTGTGGGCTCAAATCGGATTGCTACATCATTAGAAATAAACATAGGTTTGCCCAAAATGTCTTTGGCTTAATCAGGATGAATACAGTTTTATTGATCGATCTTGGCTCGCATAACCCAACTTCCCATTTTTTTTTTCTTGCTACATAACATGTCATTCAGCTTCGTCATCGTTAGAGGGTTTTTCATTCGCTTGTTTCAGAATGGAATTTTATTTTTGGTATTTACATTCACAATGAATGAATGACAATATACATTCGGTGGAAAATTTTATTTCAATTTGTATGATGTTGAATTTGACTCGAGAAAACAAAGGATTTAAGTTTTTTTTAGCATTGCCAAAATACAATTATGAATGAATGTCATGCCAATGGAAATTCATTAAATATTGCTCGTTTGAATGATGCATGAAGAAAAAATTGAATGTAAAGCTTTTTTTAATAAGCATTTTCAATGGAAAGCTCTTTTTTCATCATGAAGGCAGCAAAGCAATTTAATTTATGCTCTATGTGCACAAAGCATTCTTCATCGTTCGTTTGATATAAAGAACATTGAGAATAAAGAAAGCATGAGATGGCACTTGTAGGAAATTATTAGAACGTGTCACGTAATTGCAATATTCACTGCCAATTTCAAAGAATGCGTAACAGAGTACTTACTATGAAGGTCTAATGCTTCCAGTAGCACGCATTTAAATGATGATATTACATTCACGGTCAGTGAAACTTGAAGACACGCACATAGTGCTAAGGACATGAACCGATTTGATGTTCTCATCACTTGAATTTAAGTGTCTTTCTGCTCATTAAAAGCTCACTTTCAATTAATTAAATCGTCAGAAAAACAATCACGAAAGGCACGCGAGAAGCCTATAAGAGCTTATTTATATATGGTGGATATTATTTGTAAATGTTACCTCCCCATTATCACGTTCTTCGTCTCATTGTCGACGGTTATTTGATGAATATGACGCAATCGCTTGCATGAGAAATAATTTTCAGCATTTTAGATAGAATGTCGTCACTGCTGATCTTATTGCGCAAAAATTCCATGACAACTCGGTTGAAAACGTGCTATCAATTCAAGTGAAAATCATTTTAAGCTACATTAAAAATAAAACACTTAATTTTAGTAAATTTTCCATGACAACAAATTGTAGCACTCAATAATGTTAACTGCATTTCATTTTTCATTAGAAGCTTTGGTGCTAAACGAAAACAACAAGGAAAGAATTAAATTCAGACGTGTAGAGGGGGGAATTTATTTTAATGCATAAGCTTAGGTAGATTTGAAACGGTTGATGAAAAAGTTTTACTGAAATCCATGGTCGCAAAAATTCTCCCGAGCTTTCTGAAGTTTATTCAATTTTCTTTCTCCCTACGCATTTTCATTACGTTCGCATGGTTACGACTTAATTTCATATTCACCAGATTTGTGTAAAATTTGAGAAACATCAACTCTCGTTCCTTTAACTCCAGCAGCAAATTGTGTTATGTGCCTCATTTTATTTATGTACTTACTCACTGTGTAATCATCACGATGATAAATTAAATATTTTATAACATGTCAGCAATCTAATTGCGATGTGCGGGGATATATCATGTGGCAGAGTGCTTCCATGTAAAAAATAAACTTTTTTTCTTGCTGTTCTCAACTCGTTGTTACGGAAGCTGCCATGCATTATGGTTTTTTCATGTAGGTTTTATTATTGGAAACGAAAACAAAGATAAACTTTTTTTTTTTTAACAAAATTGTTGGGTAGGAAAAACAGATTTTCGCTCGAGTTTGTATTTCACTGGAAATAGTATTTTCTCACTCAATTTTTTAATTTAATGTTAAAATAAACGAAAGCAAAAAAGCTAAACTTATAACTCAATTGAAAATAGTTCACGAGTCATGTTTTCTTTTTGCTAATTGAACCTTCTTATTTAGTTAAAAGCTCTGAAGAAAGATTTTCTCCAGCATCGAGAATTTCTTCATTCAGTGCAAGCTAAAAAGACAAACACTTTTTTGCAATGGAAAATATTTTTATTAAAAAGGTTCAAGATATTATGTGATGTCCTGGCAACCAACTCAATGCAACAAAAACAATTTTTTTTTATTATTAAATTGTTCAGCTTAACCCTTTTTTACCATGCCAATAAAAAAAACACTCTTCATTTCCTCACAGCAAAACAAATTTACATTGGACATGTACTTGAAATATAGGTTGAAGTGTATACCTGAATACCGGAAGATTAAACAGGAATATGATGTACTTGGAAAAAAGTACAAACAACCTCATCATGAATCACAATGTTGTTTTGTGCGAAAAGGAGCTTTAACGGTTTCGGTTACACAAATGAACAATATTAAAGCAGCCATTTAAATGCTTGAAAGTTTCCTAAAAATGTGTTTCACAATAATAGATTTTCACGCAGTTGAGCATTTTTAGCGTCGCTCATGTAAACGCAACGAGAGCCTTTTCACAGTTTTTCGGTGATCTGTTACGTACGTAATTATGAGGCTGTTTTCTGTGTTGGCTGCAAATAATGTAAATTGCTCATAAACAAGCTTTTTGAATTAAATGAGTACACGATGGGGACTGTTTATTTGTTCCGTTCCCTTTTATATATAGGTATGTTTCTCTAATTTGCTTATACATATTAATCATGGATCTTTGTCAAAGCTGATGTATGTATGCAAATTACAAGCGCTTGAAATTTGTTCATTATTTGCTGATGTTGTTTAATCTTCATTCGGCGTATTGCGAACACTTCACAAAGGAAATTGTTTAATTTTTTGACGAAAATTCCTTTTTATCATTAAAATTCCTTGATTTTTTTTCCCATTAAACTTCTGTATTACAAAGACACGCTATGAGTCGCTCACCTTTGGTAATAAATTCCTATCTGTGTCAAAATCCCTAACAGCGGCGAATGAAAATCTCTGACACTTTTGCACTTGATATCACAATAAAGAAAAAAAAAAGAAAAGTTTTTTGTCGGTCGTGAAATTTTCCTTTAAATGAACGTGGCGAGAGGAATTTGTAATTGACACAGGTATTTCTTGATAGATTAATCCACGTGAGTTGACACTCTGTTTAGGTTTCAATGCAATGAAAGTAATAACTTTGCGACACAAATTTTCCATTTAGCTTTTATGAATTATGGAACAGTTATTACTCGTTCCTAAAAATAGTCCTTCAGTTTCAATAAGGGAGTTTTTTCATGACGTAATAAAAGGATGAACCCTAGAGATTAGGTAATTGAGCCGGAAATGTTATCAAAAATATAAACTTCGTATTTGGAGTAGCTGTCGTTGTGCTATAATTTATATTAACACAGATTTTTCTTAGAACAATCTTGGCAAAGATTAAAAATATTTCGGACAGAAACAAATCAATATGAGCAACTTCGAGCATGCCTAAAATATGGCATTTTATTTGGTAAACGTTCACATATGAATTAAATCGGAAATAATAGCAAATCATTTATGGAAAAACCTTTTTCTTTTCCTCTATGTTCTATAACATTTATCAATTTGAATGTTATTGTTTTACTTAAGATGCCTATATCACTGTAGATAACCATTCGCTGAATAATGTTAAGTTGTTGTTGTAATAATTGATATAAATGTTTTCATAAGCACGAACATCATTTCATCATGAGAATGAATAATTACTAAATATACGGCTTTTATTGCTTAATGTCGACTACAAGATGTCCATTGCGCAACATTCACATTAAAACCGAATTTCTTACTCAACACATGCCTGGGAGCTTTCAACATGCGAAAGCGATATTGTGCCATCAATCTTTTCTCATTTCAGGATGAAAGAGCTTTAAGTTTGGTCAAAAGTTTTTCCCTTTTTTATGCGAATTACCCTGGCATGGCACCCATGGTTCATCATTTACATCGTTAAAGGGTCTCCATCAGAAGAAAAAATAAACAAAATTAACTTTCTCAAGTTCCCTACTTAATAACGGCACTTTATGAGGAGAAGAAATGACCATTTGATGGAATAAGTCGTTAAGATAAATGCTTGCGAGTTTAAGTTGATGTTGAAGCAATTTGTGTGAGAATTTTCCTTTAGTTTGTTTCAATTTTCCCTAATGTAATCCCTTCAGAATCGAAATGCCATGAAAAAGATTCCATTCTCACCTGGGTACATTTATGTCTGGTGGATTTTGTTGTGGGGGAAGATTAATATGTGCCGGACAGCGATATCTGTATGTAAGAGAAAGAAATGCATTTTTAATTTTCCATTTTGCAGAATCATTTTTCATTACGAGTCGTTTTGGGGTGGGGGAAATTGAATCAAATTGATGTGCTTTTCAGAGAAGCTTTTAAAAATAAGAGCCTGGAAAATAAATGTATGTAGAGACGGTTGAGAACGAAGATTATACAATTTTCTCCTCGACAAATTGTTCTTGCTTTTGCATTTACCCTGTAATTTGTTCACTGCTGTGACTGAGATACGATGACTTTTGATAATTTCCAACAACATACGGCCCGCCATTGCTCTCAAATTGATTTTGAATTGGTCGTGGTCCTTCGAGCCTTACGTTATCTTCATCTGCTGGCATCCAACTGTATCGTTTGGCATCGTTGCTACTTAAAAATGATGTCGGTTTTCGTCGAAAGTATGAGCTGTCTAAATCATCATCATCATAACTAATGGGCTTTTGGAACCTTTTTCGGACATTAAAATGTGGAAAAAAAGGAATTGAAGGGAAAGATATTTGAAATAAAAAAATTCATTCGAAAAAAGGTTCAAAGTAAGAAATTTTATTTTCGTGTAGATATGATTTTTGTTCCTTTACAAATCCTCTATGAAAATGGCCTTGAAAATTCCGACTCGTTTGTTGCGCTTTATCCGTTGTTAAATCTTACACAACTTATGATACTGTTAAAATATTTTATCTTAAGTACAACGACAGACTTTTTTATGGAAAAGCTTTAAGGTTTAAGCAGCAAGCAAGAGCTGTTGACTTTTTTTTTCTTTTTTTTTTCAATGTAACCTCAATTGCTGTATTTTTTTTCTTGTTTAGTATGCACAGAAGCAAAAAAGCCCTCAACAGCAACGGGCTCACGTATTAAGAATAGCCATAATACAAATTTATTCAACTTCGAAATCGGAATTTATAAAGAGCCCTGAACATTCATGAGGATTTTTTTCTTTCGCTTCATTCTGAGCAATAATTAAAAACGTGTAAATTATTCAATTACCATACCTTGGATGTCGGTTAATTGGAGCATAATCTTGTAAATTTTCATCGGACGGTGCTCGTCGTCCAACACACACGCCTAGAAAAGATTGTTGGCTTCGTGTCGACCAGCATCCAAAAAATCTATCACGTCGCGGTGTTTCAATGGAGTCCAACTGTCGATCAGTTAGGCAGTATTGGTCAATGATGTCTTCCTTCGAGTAAACTGATGGCGTAATACCATAAGGGCTTGTTTGTCGTCCCCTAAGTCTTCCCATATTTTCATCTTCTGAATCGTAACTCCGCGCTGTCAAATTGAAATTGGTCTACGCGCAAAATACGAAGGGGAAAGAAATTTAAATTTTCTGTGAGAATTATAAAGTATAATTTAATTTTCACCTGAGCAGCTTCAATATTTCCTAAGGACACCGCATGGTGGAGACCTGAAATGAATGTTAATTGAAGGTTGAATTGAAGTGAACTTTTGCGCTTATGTCCATCAACAACTTTTGCAACAAACTTTAAACTCGAGTGAACGTTTTCACCGGATATTAACGTACTCCACATACAACCCTTATAAAAGGTAGGATAAATATTCAATTTAAATATACATTCTGGGGAGGGTCCCTTTTTACGAAGAGCGGATTAAAATCACTATTTATTTGGGCGCTTAGCGAGATAAAAAAAAAGATTTCCTGCGATATAAAATAAACACCATTAAAAAGAAATATCCTGAATGAAACTTTTAATAAAGTAAATAAAGTTTCATGAACTTTTTATAAATCAAAAAAAAAAAAAAAAAATTTGTCGACCGTTGTTTGACGACGGAAAAGAGGGAAGTTCACGAGAATTACTCACAGCAATAAGCAGCCGAAGTTAAAAGGTTTATGAGCTTCAAAATTGAGTGACTTGAGTTCGTTTGTTGCCAATGTTTAGCGATGTGTATCGTTCATCGTTTTAATAATGCCTAGATTTGCTCAGTTCTTCTTTTCTCTTCAGCATAAACTAAACTGTAATGTATTGCTCTCGTAATATATTTAATTCAAATAGCTCTGGGACCCTTTTCAAAATTTATTCAGTTGGATATTTTCTTCTGCACTAAACATTCGAGTTAAAGCAATGAACCCTCTAGAGGATTTCAATCCATTTTTTTTATTCTACCTACCTACTAAATTGCGTGATTGCTTTTGGGGCAAGAATTAGATGGAGTTCTGTTTATATTCGTATAGTCTTTAGATAAGTAACATAATTGATGGACAAATCCCTTATCAAAGACGAACAGCCGAAATTAACGGCAAACTATTGTTGAAAAATAACGTTCGAGACAGATGGAAATATTTGGGGCTGCAATGAAAATGTTTCCAGTTGAAAGGAAAACAATGAAAATTCTTCAAATAGAACGGAATTAATGCCCAAAGGATGAATGCCGGATGTTTGTTGTTCGGTGAATGAAAATAAATTGAACTTTAATCCTTGAATGTAAATATCAAACACGTTCCATTCAATGAGATTTTGGCATAAAAAAACAGCCTTGCAATTATAACATCAAACGCTTCAGACAGCGGTTCATCGCCAATATAAATTATCTTTCATCGCATCTCTTGCGCTTGCTTGCTACAAGCTCTGCCTTTATTTGACCTAATTTGTTATCTTTTTTTTGCACTTGAAAACAAAATTTTCACAACGAAAGGCAATTCTTTGAGCTTTTATTTGCGGTGTAAAAGTTTAAATATAAAACAAAAAAAAAATTGCGAATAAATTTTAATTAAAGTTGAAAATGATGCCATTCATTGAAGTTTTCTCTTGGTGGACGTTAAAAAAAAAGTTGTCGTTGCCAACTTTTTCTTGCTATATGTATATATGAAAGATTCCAGTATGCGGACGTGGAAGTAGCAGCGTTAGATGGCCAATTACAATTACGATAATTATGATTCTTCGGGGAAATGTACTGCACTGCAATCTAAATTCTCCACCTTTCGGCAAATTTTCGCCATTAGTTAACTTGAATGAACACCGCAAAGATTAATTAATTTTTATGTCTAAGAGCACTTTCTGGAGAAGAAACTGAACCTTCATCGCTTAATAATAACGTCATTAGTATGCAAAGCGTCGATTTCCCCCTTTAAATGGAGATTATTTTTTTTTTTATGAAAATTTTGCTTCCAAAAGCACAGAAAAAAAAGAAATGCGAAATGAATGTATTGAAAATGTTTCGATTTAATGATCAGAAAATTTGATGCCATAAAAAAGTTTTGCATGAAGCACCAGAATGAGCGAATCGCGTTCAATAAAGTTTGATCAACGTTATATTGAGGTGTTTTGCGTGTATTTTTTTTTGGGGTTGCGGAAAGCCGAGAAAGGCAATAGCTCTTTCCCCTGGTTCACTTCTTACCTTTCACGAAAAAGATCAGCGAACGTAATGAATTGGCATTACATTTTTATGCTTGAGAATATAAAAATAAATTGACATTTTTGTGCTTGAGAATAAGCTTTCAAGCGTTCTTGTTGATTCGTGAAAATGTCGAAAAAAAAAAAAAACTTAATCAGAAATAAAAGGTGAATAGGATTTTACCATAAATTCGTAGCCCATCAACAGATTTTTATGCATAAACTTTGATTGAATCTTGTTTAAACTTGGCAACAAATCGTTTTCTCATTTTCTCATTGTGCGGTAATTTTAATAAACTTAATTTAAAATGACATTTTCTACGAATTTCGCAAAATATTTTTTATCAATTCCCAAATCACCTGCATGATAAATGCTTATTCAATAAAAACATATTATGATCGAAAAGCATTATATTATTACGTATGCCGATGACATGTGTATAGTCAACATACACCTGAAAATTTTCACGTTTTTCGTAAATACTTTTTTTTTACTTTTCTCATTCATGCATAATTTTCCGCACAGGATTTCTTATAAAAGCACGAGCTAAGAAGTTCTCAGAAAGTTTATGAGGGGGGGGGGTAACTTTTGCTCGTTTCCTAATTAACGGCAAGAAAATAAATTGCGACTTTTCATTGTAACAAGTCTCGAGTCGACATTCCAAGTAAATACTTGATTGTCGTCATCCATATCAGACGTCACATGCAAATTTGTTGTTGATAAAATGATCCCATTTTGTACGTGACTGGTTTGTTGACTGCGTTAATGTTACAAAGGCGCTTCTCTTTCATTTCCGCAAGCGATTCTAATTCTCTAATCGAGCTTTTGATGTAGATCTTTATTGTACTGTTTGCGTCAGATGATTGTTGTGTTTTTACAGAAGTCTGTTGTTGTTTCTTGATTAAAGAAACGACTCGATATTTATCGAGATTTTAAGAATTCATTCACTAGTTTTTGATATTTATGCTGCCGTCGCTTTATCCAAAGTCCCATTCGAAGCTGAACAAACGAAAAATTGACTTGTTTACAAACAAACCAACGGCGCTTGCTGAGAGAGAGAAAAAATTCACCGAGTGAATTATGAGCATGCTTTTAACATGGCCCAGAGGACAAATAAACAACAATCTCACAACTAATATCATAAAAAAAAATTATTTGCTTTCGAAGCTTTTTGCGGTGCACTGGGCAGAACTAATATTTTCATGCTCGAGACGATAAATCTGATATTGATAAGGTGGGCGCCATGGAAATTTATATCTTTCATTTCCTTCCTTCACCAAGTTCTCGAGAGTTTCAGAGAATAATTTATAATTTACAGAAAAAAAGACTAAAATTTATTAAAATTGCTTTGCGAATTGGACGCCAGAGATTTGTTCCTTACAGCATAAAACATTCACTATATAACTTTATATTTCAACTTGTTTTGAACTATATTATGATAAACAAAAGCGTTCGAATTTTTTGTGGCTTTTCAAAACCTTTTTGGAGCAAAAATTGTTTGGAATTTTTCGCTCGCTCATTTAATTGGCCGCAAAATTTCCCTTGTGAATCCTCCTAACGATGTCATAAAATGCATTCATCCAGTGTGTGGGTTCTGCTATCAGCTTCCGAAATTCGCCTTCTGTGAAAAATCGATTTGGAAGCGCTCCAAATTTCTAAGGGATATGTCGAGCACAGGCTCCCAATATAATTAATATCCTCAAAACACTTATAATTCCATTACAATATTTTCCATTGAACAAAGTTTTGTTATTATACCTGCACAATAATCAACATTAATCAAGCACTACTACAGTAGAATAAATAATTCCCAAATGCTCTACTGACTTCACCGAAATGACGTAACCAACTGAGCATGAGAAAATGAACGTACGGGATTAAATGCATCAACCTTTTCGCCCGAGATCGTTTGAGAAACTGGATGATATATAAAAAACACATCATTTTATGGTGCTACTGGCTGTGAGACTACTCGTCATATCCATTCAGTCTCACCACCCATCCTCTTATTCAACGATCCGAATGTTCATACACAAAGGCAGAAAAATGATAATAACTCATCCAATGTTTTCCCCCCACATTTTACACAAACATCATACACATTATGTTGTGCTTACTCCTTAGCAAAAAAAAATCCAGAGCAAATTTCTCCGAGTTCTCTCATTTCATGGTACTCACATTATTTCAATATTTAGTCTACTTCCTCCTCATGCTGCCTGTCATTGGATGAATATGCCATGGCAGGGTGCCGTCAATGAATAATATGAGTATATGTGATTTGCGCCCCATTGTGAATCGATGCCATGACTAGATGTAACTGACGTATTGAGCCCATTACGAAAAAATATATTTTTATTGCACAAAAATTTCCTCTTGCAAAGCTCGAATGGAATTGCTCTGCATAAAATAAGGAAAAAATATTGTTGCTTGATGTTATAGTATGCATGGAAGGATTATTGTGTGCAATGCTTTGCATTATTTAGTCCTCAACAGCCTTTGAAAAATTGTTTATGCTTTCATCCTCTTTTTATGGATCGAATCTGTACCGAATGATAAAGAATCGCGTCCGTTAGTTTGGAGCCGAAGGACGGTGAGGAAATGCTTATTTTTAAAAAATTTTCAATTCCTTTTCTCCATCGTCCCGGTCGTCCATTTTTCTAATTAAATTAGACGAGAAAAAGTCATTAAGTAAGAAGCTTATTTCATTTGAACCGTGCAAACAACAAAAGAAGTTAAATATGTCCCCTTTTGTCTGAATAGCTACGAAAAATAGAAAGGAGTCATCAAAGTCCAAGTTTCCTCATCGATGATGCGCAACATGATTACATTGAAATTGTAATTTTTCTTTGGTGAAAGAAAATATTCAGAAATGACCCAACACATGGCACCCAAATTAAATGAAATATTCAAGCCCAAAACCGTTATTTTCATTCATTTCCTATTTGTTTGAGATGCTTGTGATTGTGGTGCTATGTTTGATTAAATGGAAAATTATATTTTCCAAGGAAATTGCGAAAAATTTCCTTTTTGCGTTTAAAACTCCTTCACAAAACTGGGAATGAAACGGCAATCTGATTAAAAGATGTGGAATCAAGATAAGAAGCTTCTTGATCCGCGAAACGTTTGCATTAATTACGTAAGTTGATATTACTTTGCTGCACTGCAAACCTAAAGTTTTCCTTTGATAAGCTAAAGGGCTTTTAGAGAAGCTTTTCAAGCAGTTTCCATAAATTAGTTGCTTTTTTGCGAGCTACCAATCCGTTTACAACCTTCGAGTGCGGAAGTTTTTGTTTGTTTTCTCAAAGATTGAATTGATGTTTTCGTTTTGACGTTTGAGTAATGTCTTATGTAATTGTACTTTTCCTTATTCAACCAAATGCCTGGAAAAGTTAAATAAATATTTTTCCAACCGCGTAATTGCCGGATGGCTCTCGACAAGCAGGTTGAAGAAAGAAAAAAAAATTAAGTTTCTTTTCCGTGATGTAAAAATGTTCAAAGTTTTTCTCTGAAGCCTCAGCCAACTAAAAGCTTTTTTTTTTTTTTCAAAACGTGAAAACGCTTTGTAGCTGCTTAAGTTGCTTACTAAAAAGTTTTGGGTCCTTTTATCTTAAAATAATCACCAATTTGCTTAAAATTTTTTCAGTAACTTTATGAATGCTATTTCGTAAATTAACCTCAAATTAAATTGCTAAGTGGGGCAACTAAATTTTTAAAGTCGTAACCAAAATTGGTTTTAAATTACCGAGGCAGGGTTTTGTAGATTTTTCAGCAAATCAAAAGGGAAAACGCGCCTCGTTTTAATTACATTCACTAAATTGGATTACATCGCTAATGACCATTTTGACGATCGAAAGTAATTAAAATGATTGTTAGGAAAAATCGTTTTTCGGTTGCAAAAGTTGAAAATGAGTTTAAATTTAATTAAAATCATCGAACAGTGATTTTTGCCACTTACCACCATCGGATCTAAAAGTCGTTGTAGCCATTATTGTTCAATTTTTTTTTGAAATCCTGCAATGACAGTAAATAAATAAAGAAAAAAAAAATTAATTCATTTACATTTCATAATTCATCAAAAATATCATGAAATTTACTCAAAAGTATATGAAAAATATCAAATCAGCAGAAGACTGTCACACAACTCAATAAAAAAAAGGTAACAACAACGAATAGAATCGACGAACATCAAAGGTCTCATAGCATATTTCTCTTCGCTTCAATATTTGTTGCGATGACTTTTATTAAAATTAAATTCTGTAGAGTAGCATATTGATTTCTATCGCCAAACATTGAAATTAAATAGCCTCAATAAATAATGCTTGTAGCTGGAGAGAAAACCTTGTTTAGCTTGTCTACCTGATAAAAGCTTTCCTCGTGCCATAAAAAAGCTTTTTTTTTTTTTTCGATGAGCATGGGAAATGTGCTGCCTCGTTTTGTAGGCACACGAGAAAAGATAAAAAGGTTCAATGGGGGCTGCAAGGGAAATGGAATTCCCCCAAGTTGAATCGAAGAAGAAGGAAAAGTTTCTTTTTTTTTGCCGGAAAATGGGATTGAAAATACAACAACAAGGAGGAAAAAAATTTCGGAAGAAAAACAATAAAACACTGCGGGGAGATGAAGGGATGACAGACAAACGAAAAACTTTTCTGCTTCTTCTACCGGCGTGGCTCAAAGTTAAAGTCCAATCTTTCAGTGAAATTAAATTTGAACGCGTCGAGATAGGAAATCTTTTTATTATTTAATGTCAGTGAACCTCTTTTTTCAGCGTTAACTGGATAAAAGTTCTTCCAAGCAATGAACTCAAAGTGCTGTCATAGGTTATCGATGGCAAGCACTTTACGCACATTATTGAATTCCATTTTTTTTTTTTTTTTGAGTGAAATATTTATGGATTTCCATTATCACGTGAAACACCTGCTGAAGACTTTTATGATGATTTTTTTCCTCGACATTATAATCGACAGTCATTTATAATCGTTCCTCAAACCATATTCTATGATACAGGGAGAGAAACGCAACGGCATTGTTTCGCAAATATTATTCACACCATTCTTAGAATAAATGCCTCAATGGAGGGTTCCTTGTTGAAGGCTAATTTTACATTTCAAACATTTTCACAGCGTTTCTCTTCATTCCCTATTCTTGAACGGGAAGTAGGGGTGTGTGAATATTGAATAAGATGCGCAATGAATATTGAACAAACAGATTAGATTATGAGGCTTGTCGGAATCACTATCGTTATTGAAAGGTAAATCGCACGACATTGAATCAATTTACTGAGATTTTTTTATTTGCTTTCCTTTAAGGGATAAATTTATTTCTTGTATACATAAAACTAATAAAGTTTGGCTTTAAGAACCACGCTTAATTGCATTCTGACTTTATTCATCCACAACTAATTTTATTATCCCAAAAAAATCTTGTGAACAATTTACTAAGGACTCAAAATAGCTAAACCTTTTGAAAGAAATTCCATTCCGTTTTGACTTTCAGCATTTGATTTGATATTTATTTAATTTTTTTTTTTTTGAAAATTAATGTCGCGTGATACATTTCAGCTTTCCACTCTCTAACTCTAAAGAAAAACTTTGTCTTTTATGTCCCATTGTGTTTTTTTCCTTTGTCTTCTTACCTTTTTTTCTGGCCGAGAATAAGAGTTGCATGAAAAGCTTAAGCAAGATGTGTTTTTTATGGCCTTTTTTCCACTGTGCTGAATTTATTAGCACCCTCGATTTGTGTGTATATGCGTGAGTGTTGTTTGCTGTGTCTTGCGGGTGCGACACATTCATACAAAATCCATTAAAATTAAAATTTTAATCATTTTGTTTTTCTTCCTTTGAGCATTTCACAAAACGAAAGAATAAAAACGTTTTCTTCTGCTATCTAATTTAAATTCGCCACAAAATTTGACGATAAAATTTCAATTTCCATTTGAAATAAATTTACACTTTAATTTAATTATATTTTTTTTTTCTCTGTTATCGAAAATGGCTTCGTTATATATTTTTCTTTTACTCTTTTTTTTTTGTATTATTCCATCGAACTGCGAAATTTACAATTTAAAATTTTTTGCACAATTTTTTTTTTCGCTCTGTTGAGCTTTCACCGAAATTCATTTTTTATTTATTTCTTCTTTTTTTTGTTGCACAATCGACGATACCAATTTTTGAATTTGCAAATTCATCTATGGGATATATTTCGGCCCGAACATTATATAACATTAAATTATATAATGATTTTCCTTTCTTTGCGTCATAATCGAACAAGATTAATCCAATTGTTTCATGAAAATGCGTCGCTCCATTGCGATCATGCACCACACAGTTAAATGTTTCCCAATAATGGCACTACGATAAATCATAATCATGATAGTATTCACTTCACTGAATTATTTTGACCGAGTTTTCCTCAACACTGAATTACATTTTTTTTTGGCACGGTGCCTTCTCAACAAATGGAACCAAAAAACTTTCGTCCCACAATCAAATGAGGAAAACTTTGATACAAACAAATAAAATGAAATAAAAAATTTCAATTTGCAACTTTTTTTTTTGTTTTGTTGTTGTTGTTGGTGAGCTTTAAAAATGGGGAAAGGAACTGAAGAAAGACGACTTGAAAAATTAGGGCACTGTGCTTTGACAGAAACACGACCTACGACTAAAATGGAGTTCTGAAACTCTGGGCCTCGCCGTGTCGTTTCCTTTAGCAGATGATTTCTCCCATTTTCCAATCGTCTTCAATGGAAAATGTCTACAAAAAAAAGATTCAGCTTTTAAATTTCACATTTCTCGTTCACACGAAGCTTTCAAATCACGTTGAGCAGCACGCGATGCTGACTAAGAACAACCGAGTGGCACAAAAATCGCGATGCAACTGCACAATACCACATGATACTGATTAAAGCTGCTACCAGTTATGCCACAACACTCCCAGCTCGCGTCGAGGTTGAAATGCAATTGATAAACAATGAATTTCGAATCGGAGAGTTGGATCCTATGTTCGGGATTGGAAGTGTTTTCGGTGGTCCTGCGCATTGTGGATGCTGGATGATGTGTTTCAAATATCACCATGACGACACAATGTGCTTTCCTCGAGCCTGGAAAAGAGTCTACGATAACATATGATTACTTGGAAAGGCGACAATGGAATGTTCTTTATCAGTCGCCTCACATTTTATTGTTTTCATTTGCATATTTAACTGAATTTTTCACGATGAGAAAGTGTGATGAGCTTGTTTTTTTTTTTTTTGCTGCTGCTGCTACCAAACATAAAACATAATTTCCATATTATTTCTAAATGGGTTATGCTTCTCATGTTTATCTTTCACTCTATTTTTTCGCCCTTTTTGACTCTATTTATTAACCGAACATGTGTGAACAATGCTCTCGAGTACTCGATAGTTATTTACATAGTTTAGTTGTTTTTTTTTTCTGATCTCATAATTCGCAAACATGACAAAGACGACACATTATATGAAACCATTATCATTATTAAGATAGTTTAATGTATTTTTAATAACTCAGTTGTTAGAATTCATTATTTTGTGTTTCTCTCTCGTATTTTATCGAATTTATATTCATTGCGACATTGTCAAAGTCTAAATGTCTTATTTTATGGTTGGGTTATGTTGTAGAAAGATATAATCTGAATATGTAAAGCTGCTAAATGAGCTTTCAATTTGAAAACTAAACATGTGATTGAGACGACAATTCAATTTCTTGTAATATTTAAATGAGCTTTGAAGCTTCCGCTCAAGTCGTATATCATCTTCCGATGACGTGAAATTGTTAAAGTTTGAAACGAAATAAGTTTTACTTCAACTTCAAGTTGTGCATAAATATTAAACTGCAAAAAATAAGAAATTTCCCGCTAACAATTTTTTTTTATTAAAATTTATTGTCATAGTTTTTTTTTCTGCTGCGACAGAAACTTTTCTTTAATGTACATGATGTAAATTGGTTCTCCCTTCGCAACACTTTGCTGTTGGCTTCTGGCAAAATTGTGGTGGTATGGTCGTAGAAGAAAAAAATAATAATGATATTAAGAGCATTTCTTTGATAAAACTTAAAGTTTTGCTTGAGGTATTACGAAGCTTCATTCTGTGCTGCCATCTTTCGGATTTCGAGGTTCTCCGTAAATAAAATTTGGTGTATGATATTCAATCGATCTGTTGATTCAGTTTTTTTTTCTAATCGCCATTTTTCATACAATCGATTTAAAATCCTTTTTTTTTATCAAATGTTGAATTAGCTTCACAAAAATTTTTCCAGGCCACAAAATATTCAAACGTCACCAAAGACTGAAAAAATATTTATAAAGAAATCATATAAAGACGACCAGAAAACTTATTGACAGTTGTAGGACTTCTGAATTTTTCATTCAATGCGTTCACCAGAAATTACACAAAAGAGAAACATTTTTTTACTGTTTTTTATTTTTTTTTTTTTTTTTGAGTTTGAGGCGTTTTTGACCTTTGATTTATTGGACGCACAAAGGGATTTCTTTTTAAACAACACAACAACCGAATATATATTTTTTACTGCTATGTATGCAACTGTTGGGTCGGGTTCGGATGAATTGTTATATTCATTACCAGAAAAATGCTTCTGATTTTTATTTTATTTCTCCTTCGCTTTCTTTTTTTTCCAATTTCGATGTACATCAATAAAAATTCATTCCAGGGATGCCAAGCGAAGCACGAATATTATTTATCGAATTCATAATGAGAGTCGCCTGGCAAAAACACAAATAAATAACAATTTTGTGTTATACGAAAGTGATGATTAGTAATATTAAATTAGTGAGTTAAAATGACCTCCTGTGGTGATGGTGTTAGACTGGATGTTGTCTGGTTTTCTTTTCTTCAATGTGGGATAGCATTCATTTGTTTTGTTAAATATTTCAAGAAAGTGACAATGTCGTGATTAAGAAATATATAGAATCGAAAGAAGATACCCAAATAAAAGACAATGATTGCACCATTCGAAAAATCTTCTACCTAATGCAACAAGCCATAAACTGATGTTGGGTCATTTCTTTATTTATATTAATGATCGTGTGTTTGTTTTTGTGCCATTTTATTTATTGAAGTTTTTTTTTTTCTGTCTCAAGAAACTGCTAAGAATCACGAAGCAGAAACACTGAAATGCATTTTTCTCAGTTTGTTGTTCTTTTTCTCGAAAGCATAAAAAGACAACAAAACACAAAATTCCGCTTTTCGAGAGATATTTTTTCCGGACGAATGGTGATGCAAAGAGGGAAACGAGAAGAATAAAAGGCATCATCTGAAGTAGCAAAGCCTTCTTTCTTTAAGAAATCTTTTTTTACTACTCTTTACAAGACTTAATTCACTCCGCGGCGGCCAAGAGGGAGAGAGAGCGAGCAACATTTCACGAGGAATAAAAATATATTCCGATAAAAGTTTTTTTGTGTGGGTTTTAAAAGCAATTTAAAGTCAACTGAAGTAAAATCAGTCTTGATCCTCTTCTTGTATGCCTATATGACCGTTCTTGGACAATTTCTCTCAACCGCACGCTACTGCGCTGGACTGATCTTGAGATGTTCAATATTTATTTATCATTCACAACTGCAAAAGCTCGAAAAACTCGTTTTTAGTCCATCTCACTCTGATCGCAATACAAATTTAAAAGTGTTTTTTTTTTTTTTCTTATTTGTAGATGTGCAATGTGATTTTACAACTGACTCAAGACATTCTTCAATCAGTTACTTGTACAGTCTCATGCAAACGCAAAAGGCCTTCGATGTATGCGAAGAAAACAAGTTTTGGGCTCTGCTTGTGTTGATCGTTCGCCTGAGCCATCTTAACTTTTTTCACTTGTAGAAGGCTCATTCGTGTTTCTAAAGTCGAAGAGAATTGCGCATTTTTACTCCGTTCGGTAGAAAATTAAACAAAAAAATCTTATGAAAATAAAAGAAAAAAGTTTTAGATTTCAAGTGTCAAAAGAAAGTTTAAAATAAAAAAAATTAAATAATTTGAAATGCAAATCGCAGAAATATTTTTTCGGATTAAGTAATAAAAATGGGCTTTGACGTGAGTCATTATTGTTGCTGGCGATTTGATGCCCGATTGGTGAATTAGCAACGCACCTAATTGCATTCAACACGGTCAATGATGTGGAAATAAAGCATACCTAAGAAAAATAATATTAATACCTTACCTGACCTTTTTGTCAGATTGATGTTGTGCTCATAAAAAAAATAAATATTTTTTGCTTTAATGCAAAGTTGTGCAAGGCTAAAAGAATAGAGTGGAGAATTATTACAACGCCCGGGATTAAAAAGGATTAGAAAAGAGAGATAGAAAAAAAATATCACTTTGCTTTGTTATTTGTGCAAGAATAAGAAATAATAAATAATCCTTTGAAGGATTTTAAAGTCAGTTGCAAGAGATTCCTCAGTGTGAAGGAATTAAAAGAAGTCAATGAATTCTAAAAGAAGGAATAGCAATGGATTACGCATGATATTTATATGCAAAACATCATAAGCAGTTTAACGAACATACAACAATAGAAACCTAAGTGGATTAGATTGGATTAGAAATAAAAAACGTGCAGACGGAGAGAATATTTTTACTTTTTCGAAGGTGAGTTTAAAGAAGTCACATGAAGAAAACAACAACCAATGTCTTTTATAAGAAGGCATACATCATCGGATTATCTGCAAAATTATTGACATTTTACACATGACACAAGTCGCGTCGAGAGCGTGTAAGAGAAACAAAAAAAAAAGCAATCAAGAGTCTTTTCTCACACACAACGAGAGAAGAAATAAAAGCCATAAAAATACAGAAGCAGGCACCATCTTAAAAAATATAATTTTCATAAATTCAAATTGCCGATTTGGTTTATTAATGCATAATAAATAATCTTCCACTGTCGCGGTCCCGATTCGAAGCTAGGGAGAAACGGAGAGCGAGAGAGAGCTAATATTTCAGGGGATTTGTCTCTGCGCCTTTTTCGAAACAATCAGACGTTAAAAAAGAAATTCAATGCGCCCACGCCATCATTACCATATTAAGTTCATATATACTCGTATGTTGAGTGGTACAGTAAGAGATCGTATTTGTTTCTTTTGCCCATTTTTCAATGGTTGATTCGCTGTTCTTGTGGGGAGAATCAAGATTTGTGTAATCGATCAAGAATGAACTGTATTGCTCCTTCTGAAGCTGCAGCCATAGTGGAAATGAACAAAATGAGAAAACGCGAGAAAGAAACTTGTTTTGCATTTATTTTAATTTCAAAGCTGCTTCTTGTAATTGCTCATACACAATAAAACTCCATTGACATGTGGTTAATTCAAATGAAATGTGACGCTATTATTATTTATTGCAATATGCTTAGGTAGAGCATGTTCATTTGTTTACATTTATTTGAGCTTTAATGGCTCAGTGAATCGAATGTCGTTAAAAAAAAATATTTCTGAAGAAAACGTTAGAAACAAAAGATGAAGTAGCTCCGACAACGCTCACACTGTAAAATATGACACTTTATTAACTTCATTCGCAATGGCATTAACTATTCATTGTCAATTTGATTTTTATGATGAGAGAGCTTTAAATGGCAATTGTTTGAGCAGCAATAGTCTTTGTGCGGCCGCAATTTATTTCTATAATTTTTATTCTATTATACGCTTTTGATTTTTTTTACTGCAAAGCGACTCGAGTCAGATAAAGTGAACAATTTACACCTGTTAAAGCTATTAATTATAATTAAAGCTACTTCATTTGACTCTTTTTCTTAATACATACTTCTTTCACTGCCGTCATTACACACAGTGAAGTGAATTGTGTGTGACTTTAAGTGGATTTAAATTTTAAATTTACTTCAACCATCGGACTTTCAAATTCATTTATGTCTGAGAAACAATGGGCGCTTGATTTGATAGGCTCTGTAAACGAAATAATTGAGAAAATTAGTATCAGACCCAAACTGCGCTCCCGACTGAATATAATGAATAATTAATTAAGAGAAAAAAAGCAGTAAGAATTGTATATTTTCGGAATGTTTTCAAACAGTAGGAGCACAAGCAATTAAACACTGGTTTTTTGACTTCTTTTCTCCTTCGCTTGCCAGCAAAATAATAAGAAAAATAATTAATTAATTCAGTTTTTTCTGTTCGTTCAGCTGTCGGTAATTTTCTTAAATGATCCATCGAATTGGTTTACCATTTACAGCTCTTCTGGTATTGCTTTCGAAGCATAAATAGCTAATTTATGAGCATTTGACTTGAACCCGCAAAAAAAAGCTTGAACTCGTATGTTATTGATTTGCTACGAAATGCCCGCCAGGAAATATTTCTCTATGAGGCACTCGCAGTTATGCAATGAAGTCAAACAAAAAGTTATTTTCCTTAGAAAAATCAAGCAGAAAATTCCAACAATGAGCTTTAACTGAATTAACCACAATCTTATGTGGCACGTTCGCTATAGCAGCCATGTTGTGTCTCTCAAGATCTCTTGCTTGTTGTTCATTTCGGCTTATAATATTAGCGGCGATCGATCTCGTCGAGTTTGTTGTGTTTTGTGTTTCGTTTCTTGGGCTCAAACATTTGATATTGTGTTGGTGCCTGAAATTCAGTTTTTTTTTTCCAACAAAAGAAATTCCACAAGAAGCATGAAAATTGGTTTTCTTGTTGGAGTCTTACGTCGTTGTGTGTGTTTTGTTGTTGAACTATTCGATTGATGAGCAACACGTGAAGGTGAATATAAACGAAATCACCTGTTTCGCTCCCACTCATCATAGCATAGCTGCATAGTGCCCTTAAAATTGTCGTGTGGGTTCAATCGATTCTGAGTTACATTGATCTGAAACAATCAATCGACAATTATTTTTATTGTCTTCTGTCTCCGCATCTCAATAATGCTTAAGATAAATTTTATGGTGGAATCTTTAGGATTGTCTTCATCTTAAACTTATCATTATTAAGAAATGGGAAGATTAAAATCACTCGCTCGGACGACGATATGGAATGAAAGAGAGAAAAAAAATAATATAAATATAAATTACATTAATGAAACAAAATTCTTTCTTAAGATTTTTTTCCTTTCCTTCAAGATTGTTATCAACAAACTGTTTCAATCTTGCTCTTGTCTCCATCTCTCTCACTCACTCTTTCTCCCTTGAGAGCTGAATATACGTTTGTGGCATGAATATCACAACAAATTTTATTATCTCGAATGGTTCTCGAAAAAAAAGAAGAAGATACAGAATCAAGAAATCAGGTTTTCTTTACTGAACGAGTCGTGTTGCTCATTTAATTAATTTAATCATAATTTATGTCTATTACTATAAAACTTAATTATCGCTTATCGTTCGATTCTCTTTTTCTCCTCGTCGTGATCAAATCGATAACAGAAATTCATTATTTTTTGCAAAATTATTGTTCAATTTCACAAAAAAAAAAGACTGGACAGGAATTAAATATTTTTTGCTCGGTAACGGATTCCGTTAAGTAGTTTTTGCCGCTTTGATGCAATAAATAGTCGATGCAAAAAAAAAAATGCAAAATTTAATTCGCCAAAACCTATCAGCTTTTCTAAAGCTCGAGTCGCTTTTATTTGCTCAATCGAAACAAAACGACGATTGCCGTCAAATGGCAATAACAAAATATTAAAAAAATATGACAATAAAATGTAAATTTCTGCTACGAACCGTTGGCGATGAGGTGGTTGATGAGCAGTAAAAAATATTTAATGACCATTAAAAAAAAATTTCTATAATTTTCAAGATTTATGGCGCTTTTGTGACCGATTCGTGTAACAATATTAATATTAATATTTTTTATTACGCCGCGGTACACAGAATTTTGAAATCCAATATTGCCTTGCGTCTCATTTAAATATCATCGATAACCGAGAGCGAATGTGACTGGCATTCAACTACTCTGATGGTACTCGAATTTCCAACATCATCATGTCGAATGTGTTATTTGACTATGTGTGGCTTTGATAGCTTGCGACCACCCAAAACATTTACAAACATATTTATTTAATTTTCATTCAAAACATTTCGTTCGCCATCGAGAAACCGTGTAACGATTTCTAACATCTTGTAAATGCGGTGGATGAATGAACAAACTAACTTTCAAACCACATTTTTTTTCGGCATACTGCAAAGACCTAGATTTGCCGTTGATGTCGTGGAAGAAGAATTTTTGCTCTTTTATTGCAAGGCGGCACTGGAACCGTAATTGAATTTTAAACAATCTTTGATACAATGTCTGAGATTTTGAGCTTAAGTTTTCTTTCTTTTTTTTTTCATTTTTGCCTTCAAACGTGCCGACACTTGCTCGAATTATATTCACGCTTTTAATTTTGGCGGCAATCGATTTGATGCGGTTTTTTTTTCGTGATGAAACAAATACGGAAAGTTTTATAATTAAAAAAAAAAAGAAATCGTTTGCTGAATTTTTGTAAATATAAAAAAAATGGGTAGTAGATTCGAAAGAAGCCTGATGCACCTGCAAGCGATAATTTTCCAAATTGCTGTAGAATTGAAGTGTTCACGAAAAGTAACGGCACGATATTATCATTATTTGAATGCAAATTAAAAAATTAATTTAATTATTTTTTATTTTCGAGGAGACTTTTTTTTTAACAGTAGCAACCGAAAGCTCACAATTGTTAAATTCAAATTGCTACTCGACTACGGATGGTTGTGATATTGTTGCTTTTCAACCGTACCCGCGAATGTATTCAGCTGTACGCTATCGTGTTCCAAAAACACACATGAGAAGTGAACATTGTAAATTACCACTTCTTATTTTTCATTTAGGGTTGGGGGGCAGTTGCGAGAATATTTCACTAAATATTATTCGTCAGCACCTCCGTTTTACGGTGCTCTTCCTCAACTTTTCACAATTTCGACGGTGTGTTATTTTGTTGCCTCTGTTAATATTTGAATTTTGATGACGACGATGAACGATGTTGGTGGGGTGTAAAATGACATCGCACATAAGTATTGTGTATGTGCGTGTGATTTGGTTTCTTTATTGGGTCACTAAATAAACAGCACGATTGTTGATAACAAAACTTACGGAATTTTTTTTTTTTCTGTTTATTTTCAGATTGCTATCAGTAAACCAGCAACAGACAAGTCATGCCAACCGAACCGGTTGAGGATCGTGGTGCCATATCGCTCTCGCGATCATCACGAATAGAACAGTTTATGCAGGCAACGAATTCATCATCGTCGCCATCACACAGATCATCATCATCAGGTGGTCGAACGCCATCATCATCTAGTTATGATGGACAAATGCCATATCCACATCATCTCGGTGGCATGATAAATCCATCGAGTAGAGAACAGTCAGCATTTGTACCAGTGCTGCCATCACGTGGTCTACGACCGGGCATGTATCCGGGTATGATGGACCCACAAGATTCCAAAGATGGTTCAAATAAACGCGGTTCAAATTTTGAAATAATGGCAATGATGGCTGATAAACGTAAAGAATTAGCAATAAGAGAAGCAGCTGCTGTGATGTTATTACCAAGATCAAATCAATCTAACGGTCCACCTCCTGGCTCATCACCCGGCATGTATCCACCATCATTTCTAACTGGACCTGGTCCATCACCCACCACACCTGGAACATTTAGTTTTCCATCGGCCGTTGGTCTTTATCCACCTGGCGTGCCACCAAGTATGCACGCAAATCTCGATCGTAGATTACTTCGAGCGCCTGGCAGAGCGTCGCGTCCCAAAAAGCAATTTATTTGCAAGTTTTGTAATCGACAGTTTACAAAGTCTTATAATTTACTCATTCACGAACGCACGCACACTGATGAGCGTCCATACTCCTGTGATATCTGCGGAAAAGCATTCCGACGTCAGGATCATTTACGAGACCATCGGTGAGTCATACTTTACAATTTTCACTTGTTCTTCATTCCTTTATATGTTTCTGACCCCTATGAATGACCTTTCAACAATGAACTTATTTTTTTTTGTTGTTATTCATTGTTCAATTTCAATTAATATTTCATTATCGCTCCAAAAGCCAACGAATTGAAATCGTGGTGGTGGAATGGAATTCTTAAATTATTATCTGGGCCTCTCTTATTGTTATGGATGATCGAAATCAAGGGCATTGTATGTTGTATGTCCCGCAATCAGCACGATCGATCGATTCAAAAGGAGCTTTTCGAGCAATGAGATTTTCAATCTCACAAAACAGTGAAAATTAGAGTTGCTTTTTTTTTCGACTTTATCTTCTCGCCCCATTCCTTGCCGTCATTATGCGGCCTGATGGTAAGAAAGAATAAAAATAACTCGGTGAAACTCCAAACTGTGTGATTATAGACATCAAACATCGATCAATCTTTGAGGTTTTTTTTTTATAATCTGAATTATATTATTATTTCTTCATTCTCTTCCCTTTTATTCGTTTGTGTTCTTTTCAAGATGTTTCTTACAAATATCAAATAAAACTCCTGAGTGTTTTTTTTTTCTCTGATAGACTTTCAAGCATAACTCTATTTCACGAAGTCACTTTTTGTTACTTTTTTTTCGCATCCATCTCTCGTCCGTATGATGTATGATGTTTGCAAATGTTCCTGTTGGGTTTGTGAAACCCCGTGTGCGGGGTTACTTAGTAATTGACGTCACGGTTGTATTCATAAAATCATAAATTCATAAGACCGTGGTTCATATGTCAGAGCATTCAATGAAGTCAAGAATTGCCAGCAAACAGTCAAAAGATTTCATACTGTAAAGCATAAAATGGTGAATAGTAACACAATGGAAGAAATATAAATTGATAGGATTAATATTTCAACTGTTTTCGGATGAAAACATGGGCGAGAATGATTGAGAGATTTGAATCTGCTTGGTATGATGATGAATCATAGCTAAAAGCATTTCACTTCTTTTCGATCTACTATAACCAGAATCGCTGAAAAATCTCGCTCATAGACATTTCTCATCGAGTGAAATTCTTGAGGTTATGAACCTTTCTTTTATATGAGAAAATTAAATATACATTGCGCAATGAGATTCCAATTACGCGCGGTCTTTATTTATAAGTTCTGCACCGTAAGTTATTCGAATGTACACCGAAATTCCACAGAGCATAAAAAAGGTGCCCCAAACAAAGCAATTTCTCCCTCTCTAAACGTCTTCATTTTTCATTTATACAAATATCTTAAAGAAACGGCTTAGTAAGCACGTAATTAACGTCATTAACAAAGCGATAATTATTAATCAATATGCCAAAACGTAGCCAAGCGTTTCTCTATCATCGTCTATGTTTTTTTTTTTTTCGCTTCATTCCCCATCGAATATTATTGAACATACAGTTGATTGCTAAAGCTCATGTCGTTAATATTAAGATGCTTGCACATTGATACATGTAATATCGAAGCATTACATGCACCAATATCAGTCATTTAATCTTTTCGGATTTTAAACATGTAAGCATTTACATTTTCCGACAGCTACATTGAGCTTGATATCTCCAAATGGATTTTAATGTCGAGACACGGCAGTGAAAGAGAGACTCGATGCCAATGTAAGTTTTGCGCTGAGCTGCATTGACTTCCTCAGTAAATGGCGCATAACAACGCATTTCGTAAAACATTTATCTTGATTGCAATTGATTTCACTTGTTTTCGGTGTTCTTTGCATTGATTACTGGTTGCTGTTCCTTAACTGAATTTGCATGCAACAACATATAAATTGCCATCATGCGATGCTGTTGCTCTCCAGTCGAAACGACGTACCTTGAATTTTTAATTAAACGCAACAAAAAAAAAAAAATCACAATTCCCAAACTGCATGTTACTTGCTGTGCCTCTTATTCTTTAATAATTACCATGTACCACTTGCATGTTAATAAATGTAAATCGTACGTTGGTTATAGTGCAAAATTATTAAAGTGAATTTCTCGCAGCCATTTAAAGTTCATTTGTGAGCGATACGAAAACGAACGAATAATTTTCGATAAACTTTTAATTTTAATTATAAAACATTTATTTGCTGCTTTGCTTTATTAATCGACTCGCATTAAAATATTTTGGTAAAAGGTTTCTTGCGCGCTGTATTCACAGTAAATGCAGATAAAAGAAACAGAAAAAAACGCGAGACTTTGAGGTAGAGAAGAAATGAAATGCGGGGCAGAGAATTAAATTTACTGCTCACTTGTACATGAAAATGTAAAAATGTTAATCATTTCTTTTCTTAAGTGCTGCTTTAAATACATCTCGCGCGCATGAAGACAAAGAAGAATTTGCTTTTTTTGTGTCGAAGGCGAATATCGGGGTATCTCTAGCGTATAAGGAGAGTGAATGAGAGAGAGATGAAAAGCCCAATAGAAGAAGAAGCAGCAAAATCACGAAAGAAAATAAATTGTTAGTGTCGGTTTTATGTTGGCAGTGGCATAGGATGGCCCAGTGTCTTCGTCATAAATTCAATTACATCGAACGAGCAATCATGTCGATATGACAAAAGAGAGCTTCCATCCCTGAAAATATAAAAATAAATTCCACTCGTCCGAGAACCGGCATGCGGTTTGATTTGAACTCTTTTTCTTATTTTTTTTTTTACGTTTCTTGCCCAGTCCCAATAGCGTAAGTTTGCTTTTAAAATGAATGATTGGAGACTCTTTAATGTATCTCGCAGAAAACCAGTTTTGTTTGACTCTTTTCTTCTCATTTGGGCTTTCAGGGCATTTGCACGAGGAGAAAATATATATTTATTAGTTGTTGTTTATTAATTGAAATAAGGAAAAAAGCTCCATGCAATATAATGCGAATAATGGAGGGATAGTGATGGAGTCTAAAGCCATACACAGCATCAATCGATTGAATCGGTCGAGGATTGGTGGCGTGGAGAGATATTTTTAATAAACCATGATTGAGTTAAAATATAATTACTTTGAATTCTTTCAAATAATTACATAGCGAGTTTATTCTTCAAACTAGTCGATGATGCCCGTCGATGAGACGGCAGGAGATTATAATTCAATTTCAACATAAATTTTCTGCATAAATAAAGTAAAAATCCAAAATTTTAAGTAATAGTAAATAGAATGGATTTAGGACAAATATCAATGTTGGTGCTGAACATAAAATAAAAGATTCTCTGTCAGACTCTTTGTTCGTTCACTGCTTTGGGAGAATTTCGTAGCATTTTGTGTAAGGTAATTTAATATCCATAGTCAATTCATTCTTTTTCATTTCATTTCATTCGGAATTTTATGCTCGCAAATACACCGCAAGCGAACATTGTTGAAGGTTTAACTCGATATCTCGATTTATAACTCTCGGTGGCTAATGAAGAAAAATTGAGATGATTCAAGTTCAATCGTCTCAGATTGCTTCTTGCCCTTTCTTACTTTCCATCGATTTTACTGCACTTTGAATGATTCATCATTGAAGCCACTCGTAATGGAAGCTCTGCAATTAATCGTTAAGCTAAACTGGTGGAATGCGATTCGATTGAGTATTTGAGTAGCAGTTATATGCACAATCATTTTGCCATTTTCCGTTATTCATCGCATCTGAAAACGATATGCAAATATCTTCTCTTTTTTTTTGCTAGTTAGAAGACAAAACTTTTTATTGGCACTTCGAGCGATTTCAATAATTTATTCAAAAACTAACTGAATTGACATTCAAAGGCAATAAAGACAATAACTTGGGATTCTGTTTAATTAAAGAATTTTCATTTCGTTTTGTTGATTTGAAAGGAGATAGAGAGAGAGACAATAAACCATATTTTCCTCTACCTAGCAGCGTAAACTGTAAACTCAAATACAATTATTCCCAAAAAAAAAAACAGCAAAAGCAAATGTTTGCATTACTTCTTCAAACACTCAAAACTCTTTAGTCGTATTTTAAAAAAAAATTGTTTTCATTGTGCAAGATGGTGCTTTTTTATGTTTTGTTTGTTTTTCTTAAACTTGTCGAGAGATAGAGAAAGAGAGTGCTGCAATTGCAACTTCTAACAATGCAAAGCCAAAGGATCACGTTTGGGAAATAAAGTTTAACTGGAATTTATCGACTATGCTTGCAACAACTTGTGTTGAGAACAAATAGATATAAACAACAAGAAACATTGCAACAAATTTTGAAACAATTTTGATATAAAATGGTAGAGAAGCAAAAGGTTACAGCATGCTGGTGATCTGTCTTTGTTCTCAAAAAACCCAAAAGACATTATTGTTCTAGGGTTGTTAACATGGCAATTTCAAAAGAACTTTTTATATAAATCGGTTGATCCATCATATATCAATTAAAATCAGATCGATAGCTCACATTTGATCGGTTCCACATTATTTCGTAAGAATAAAGCGTTTAGCATTTGTCAATCAAAAAAGAGTTTTCATTGTGATTGATTTGCCCGAAATGTTTTAAATAGTTTTTGATGACTCCGGTTATAAACTGCTGTTCGCGAAGCACACTGCTCGTTCATCTCGACCAAATGGAATGCTATCAAGAAACATTAGTCAGCATAAAATGTAGCTTCACAATATAGACGGAGCTCAAAGCTTTATTCTTTCGAACATATTTCTTTTTTTTTATGTGTCCCATTATAATTATCGACACTAAAAAATAAACGCTTGATGGTGATTGAGTGGAGCGCATTTTTCTTTTCACTTTTTTGAAGAAGTTCATGAAATAATTTTATTTTGCCATTATTAACAACAGATATTTATCGCTCCAGAGAAATTATTTCAGCATTTTTAAGGCCCAAAATGAAAATACTAAAATTGTCGAGTTGCATGAGAATTGCAGAACACTTTCAAAATTTATTACAAAAAAATATTTCAGCTAAATTAATTTAAAAATTCTGCAGTAAAATTAGCATAAAGCTATCTGCATAAAAGCAGCATTTTATCTCTTCTTGGTGATGCCTGCAAATGATATTCCCTTAACATTCGCCTTTGCTCTTATCACATCGAATGAAGCGGAAGAGTCAAGGAGAAAGGAAAGCAAAAAAAAAAGTTCTCAAGAAGACTTTTAATTTCATGAAACAAAAACTTTGCTTGCGGCATTGCGCGCGTTGTGTTTGCTTATAAGTGTTTCTTACGCTCATGCGAGTTTTCCTTCGAAGTTATACATGTAGCAATATATTTTATTTCTTATTCTTTACTTATTATTATTTTTTTTTTTTGTGAACCCAACAATTAGCGCTCGGGTTGCCTCGAGTGATTGCTTCATAAATCAGACGGCGCAGGATCCCAATCCACAACAACCAGAAAACTGTCGATCTGAAAAAGTTTGGATGGAAATCGATTTTGATGCAAAACAGAAAAAGAAAACCTTGAAAATATTTTGCAGGTGTCGGAATTGGCGTTCTCTCATTTTATGAGTAAAATTAAAACACGGACATTCGCTTAATGCAATCGCTATACGCACATCGGAACCTGATATCGGTTGCCATCATGAAATTTTGTTTAATTTTAAAAATAAAGTCTTCACGCTTGCGGATGCGCAAACCTTGGCGCAAACTAATGAATAATCAATAGAGTAATTTTATGGTCAACTTGAGCTTGTTGGGAGAGCACACGGAGATGAACGAAAAATGATATTTACAGCAGTCATTACAGCAACAATGTTGAATGTTTCATAACTCTGCTAATTAAAATTAATTCCAGTGTTGCAGTTTGTCTGAAATAAATAATATCAATATTGACTTTCTGAGAATTTATTTGTAACGCGGCAACTCACAATATCAACAAATTATTCTGTTGCCCATTTCTGCCATGACAAGTGTGAAGTGTCCGTCCAGCGTTTTGAGTTTTCGAAATTTAATATCGTTTCGTTGTGCCACCATTTAAGATTTTGCGGTCGGTCGACGTTTGATGATTTTTAAATTTCGCACAGAATTCCAGTGAAATTGCAAATATTTGAAGCCGATAAAAAGAATCGTTTGCGTTTGTTTCTTCGCTGTGCAATTTTCCACACGATTAACCATCGAGAAATATATTTTTCATACAAACTTAACTTATTTTTTTTTTTTTGCTTATCAAAGTGAACAACACATTTCTGGGTTTGGACATTTGTTTTCCTAACATTCCGCATTTCGGTTATAAACTTTACAATTCTAGTGAAAAACTTAAAACTCACATTTCGATTAGAAAACAAAAAAAAAAATTAAAAACTTTTCTCATTTCTTAAATTTTAATTTTTTTTTCTTCCACTGAAATGATTCGAAAAACAGCAAACAAACAAAAGCTTTGAGATGAAAGCCACGATGCCGCACTTGACTTGTTTATAAGCAAATGCCCGTTTATTGAGAAAGAAAAAATATTCGACGTTGACATTGTTGAAATGCAATGTTGGTAAAACAAACAGTGTTCATGTCATGTGGGTCTCTGCTGAAAGAAGTCACTCGAGTCATCATCCGTCAAGTTTGACTCAAACAAAAAAGAGAGAAAAAAAAATCTTTTAATTAATTTTGTTTCATTTTGTCTCTTGGGCGGTAAATTTCGGGAACTTTTCGCTTGTCTTCAAAATAATCAAATTAAAATCAATTTTACGGCAGCGAGAAGAGAGAGAGAGAGATATTTATAAAAAGAAATTTTAATTAACTTCACTCCCGTCTCGAATCAAAACCATAGAAATGATAAATTATCATAACAATCAAAGCGATTTAATTATGTTAATTCTGACTGTGGTCAATGTTAATTGTAGTTGAATATCTTGCAACAGGGAATGTTTATGAATAATGTCAAATGTGGGAAGTAAATACTTGACGTCATTTCTGAATTTATTACAAGAAATAATATTTTGTTCGTTATAATCAAAATAAGCCGGAGGCCAATCAAGAGCTATCTGATGCGGTGAATTACATTTATTGCTCATTTTTATCGATTCCTCTTCTGGTCAGTTCTCGTATTGTTAATGTAGAGTCAGAAAAGATAAACGTATAAAAAATTATACGCCAAAACAATAATAAAAATAAACAAAAAAATAATCGGAGAAGAAAAAAAATTTCTCTAGGAAAATAAAAATTATGAAACTTTTGCTTCTCCTTCAATTTTCGAAGCTGTTGCCACGAAACTAATTTAATTAAAAAAAAAAAGGAAAAATATATTTTTCGTAAATTTATTGTTATTATCGTTTGGCTCACACACTTCATCGCATGACGAACTTTATAGTTATGAGTACCTTTGATAATGTGAGCAAAACAAATTTAAATGCTTTTTAATTACATCAGAGCTCAATGGGTCTGGTGAGAAAAATAAATCTTTTTTTTTTTAGTTTTTAATAGCTTAAGTGCGATGTCGTGACTGCATCGCAAGTCACTCAGACATACGAGCTTACAAGTAAAAAAAAAATACAAAAAATCCCCACGGGCAAAATCTTCAATAGCTTGAGATTATTTTCGATTTTAGCATGATGGCTAAAATGCTTCGACAAATCCCATCGAGGTTTAATAAGATTTGCAGCCTAGCAGAAGGAGAAAAATGGATCAAAGTCAATTTGGCATGTTCTGCAATCAATAAATATACACATTTCGCTTTGTAATAGCTGTTATGGTTTAGCTACAGCCGCCAATTCAGCGAAACAAGGCGAGTTGCCAGATTCTTTATTTACGGCATGCGATCGATTTTCATGTCGTTTTGTCTACTAGAAATATGCTTAGACATGAAGCGCGTGTGTGTAATTTAAGTAGAAAGCAACAAAAAAAAATAATAAAATCTCAGAGTGAAACCTCACGCCATCAACACTGTGATGTTATACGTCATGTATGGCTACAATTGAAGTGAGATCATAAATTAAATGATTCCTACGAACTCGCGCAGCGTACAGAAATGCTAATTTGAACAATTAATTTAATTTGTGGTACATAAAAGCGAGCAAGCTCTCTGTTTAGAGATTTATGGTTATGAACTTTGTTGACCATTCTTGGGCCATTCTTACTTACGAATGAAGATTTCCCACTGCAAGTGAATTTTGATTTTAATGAGATTATAATGAGCTCTCATTTAGCTTTCGAGCATGTACAGAATTATTATTAATATCATGGACAATTGGACACGATAGGGCGACTATCCTTGATCATCATTGCATTTAAGTAATATTCTCAAAATACTGAGGTCTCATGTCCAATCAAGTGAATCAATTTGATGTGATTGCCAAAATCCGGTTTGACTTCCGTTTTTCTGCAATCGACTATCCAGGAGTTCAATTCAATCGGCAGTCAATCGAGCAAAACTACATGCCCGAAAATAAAGCTCTCTTGCCTTTCATAAGACGATGAAGTATAGCATTGCTGAAGCCTATAACTTATATTGGTAGTTTACTCAAACTAATCTGCTTATCAAATTCCAATAATCTTAAGTTTATGTCCTCAACAGTCGAATTTTAACGAACTTCATTCATATCTTTCCACAGCAAGCACCGTACAATCTCGAAACCTGTTTCACTATACACATTTAAAGTCAAATATTTGAAATGATATTTTGAGGCTTTGACAAAATAAAAAAAGAGCCAAACACATTTATTCAATTTCGTATGAAATTTATGATCGTTTTATGCAAATTCGAGCGACTCAATTTTGTAGTCTTTCGTCGTTGGGCCTCCGTAAAAGAATAAAAGAAAAATACGCAAACCAAACACACCATTTGGAAGTCGACGTTTTGCAAAAGCAAAAGGCAAAAAATATCCAAAAAAAAAAAACATAAAATTCCTTAAAATATCATTAAAAGATTAAAATGCAATAATTAAATACACAGCTTTTGGTCTGTTTTGCTGTTAATTTGATTTTATGTCAATAAATGCTCATTTGTACCGCCCCCTCCCTCTTCGCATTAAATATCACCAATACGGAATCGAATCTTAAACTGATGCGTTGGCTAGTAGCTGCTTGTTAATTTTTTTCTTCACTCTTTATAAATTCCGGATTAAGTAAACGACTATTCATTCCATTTGGACAACACTTTTATGGGACCATCGTGAAAGTTGTCCGATAAACCAGAAACTGAACATTCCAATCGAATGTCTTAATTTTGCGTTACCATTATGGTGGCAAATGTTAATTTCGCGTGACACTTCGACGACTACTTCTCGATGTACGACCACGGAACCCTCGGAAATGAAAGTTTTAAGCCACCACGACAAATGATAATTTCGCTTAAGGCATCACAAAAAAATGCACAAAAAGCAGCAAGACTGAAAGCAAAAAAAAAAAATATCTCACTTAAAATGTATGATGATTACATACATCACAGCAGCAATGTGACACCAAAAAAAAAAGAGTCTTTTATTACTGATGCTGTTACATATCAAAAGCCATTAGGGAGATTTTTGTCATTTCGAATTGCAAGCAAAAAACAAACAATTCGTTTGCATGCATATAAAATCCCAGTATTTCATTAATTAAAAGCAACTCATCTCTCTTTCTCTCTACCTCCCTCTCCCGGCTCGCTCGCTACAATGAGATTTTAAGTCGTTGATTACATCACAAAAAGGAATGAATGAATTTATGTATGGCTTTTAATTAGCAAAAATATTGTGATTGTAAATATGTCGTTCTTGTGCTGTGCTGGAAATTGTTGTGCTTTCAAGAGATTTAGATTGCGGTAGAATGATGGAGCAAAAAAGTTGGACGCGAGAAATCTGGATGGATGTAATTAATTTTTCTTTTTATTTATTTAAAATCCCTCGAGACAATTTTCATAATGATGATGTTGATTAAAGTCACAATTCTGTGGCAGTGATGGAAGCTTAAAATTTCCAATGGAGAGACCGCTCAATTTAATATCATTGACCTTTTCCCCTTTTTTTTTCTTAAATTTATTCACCGAAAATAATAAAGAAAAAAAAAGAAAGAAGTTTAATCATCCTTAATTGATTCAACCCTATGCAACGACCAGTAAAACCTTCTGTGGACGAACAGGGATGGAGAACAAAAAAAAAGGAACCGGATAAAACAAATTTAGAGCACAGTGGGAATAGGAAATTGGGGTTATGTATGTGCATCAAAGCATTTATCCGTCTATATTGCCATTGCATGAAAGTGCTCAAGTATCATTGTTTAAAAATTTGCGAGTGCTTGAAAAAAAGTTTTGTGTATCGCAAAAATTCGCCGAAAAACAAATGGCTAACAGCTCTCTAACAATGGAATGAAATTGTAATTGTTTCATCACTTGGAAAGACACAAAAAAAATGCTAGCGATGAACGTGAAACGAATGCTATTTTTTGCGCAATGGGAAGCTCATCATTTGCTTTTTTTAAAGCGGTGTTTGAGTCTTAATTGAGCTGAAATTTACATGAAAACAACTCAAATGCGAAGCAAAAATGGGAAAAACACACAGTGGCATACACAATTCATTTATCGAATTTGATACGCATTCCCTTCTTCGTTACTATCTTTTGCTTCGAGATATTTGTTGGTTTCTTGTTTCACTCAAAGAAAATCGAAAGAAGAAGCTATTGAAATTGCAAATATTAGATAATTATGTTTTGAACTTTAACAGACACGAGTTCATTTACCCACATGCTTAAACAAAAAGTCAATGCCATGGAAAGAGCAACGAGTCTTGAGGGGATTTTTTTTTATATCACTTCGACCGTTTATATCTTTAAAAAAATCATTATATTTCAAGAAAGGGGTCAGTAACTTTAATAAAAGCAAATTTTCAGTGACAATCAAATTTGCGGTTGTTTCTTTTAGGACAGAAATGTTAATTTAATTCTTTTTTTTTATTCCTTTCTGCAGATATATTCATTCAAAAGAGAAACCGTTCAAATGCATCGAATGTGGCAAAGGTTTTTGTCAAAGTCGCACTTTGGCCGTGCATAAAATATTGCACATGGAGGAATCGCCACACAAATGCCCAGTGTGTAACCGCAGTTTTAATCAACGTTCAAATTTAAAAACCCATTTGCTAACACACACCGACCATAAGCCGTATGAATGCTCTTGTGGTAAAGTCTTTCGACGCAATTGTGATTTAAGACGACACGCGTTGACTCATGCTGTTGGCGATGTACCGGGCTTGGAGCAGGGTGACTCGAGTCATGATGATATACATAATATCAGTGATTGTGAAGATGATAGTGTTTTGGAAGTCGATTCACCACTTCATTCGCCAAATAATTCTGGACGTTCTCCGTCACCTCTTCATATGCCAGTGTCAGCTGAGTTACAAGACGAGAATGATGATGTCGAAGAATTTAATGAGAAAATTGAAGAACGTGAACCACCACCTACACCGGCACCAGAAAAACCTGAAAAAGATATTGTTCCAGTTACGCATTGCCATCATGAGAGACCGTATGGATCCCAATCGCCATACACAATGCGCCCTCAAAATGATCGCGACTGGAGACATCGTTCACCGACACCTAGTGGTTCGAGTAGTTTAGCATCATCGCAATATCTTTCGCAATCGCAAGACTCATTGAATTCAGCACACATGCAATCACCATCGAGCCGTCCAGATCTGTTTGTTCCTATGCTTCATGTGCGACGTGACTTGCACCATAAACTGGCCAATCGTGCTTCGTCAACCATCACAAGTGGATTAATGGATCATCCTACGCCAAACTTTTTAAGTTCCATACCGTTGCGTAAGCGACCAATTGGTCCGGATGGTGAACCATATTTACCATCATTGTCACGCAATATGGCATTGTATGGCTTACATCGCAATCATCCATTATTGAAACCACCTGAGGATTTGATGATGGCACCGATGATTTCTCCAGATGTTGCCAATGATTCAATGCCACCGCCACCTGGAGCGATGCAAATGATGGGATCGCCGCCATTAATGTCACCACCTCAAGGACCAACAAATCTCACCGTTCCTTCGTCCCACGTCAAGTCATCACCAGTAAATTCCGCAGCGCAATCATCATCAGTGTCGCAAGTTCAATTGCCACCGCATGCCATCCCACCGCCACGACGAACTGGATTCAGTATAGAGGACATTATGAGACGATAAAATGATAATGTAAATTAAGTTGATTGTGCATAATTGTTAAGTACAAATTTTCAATATTGAAGTTACTTTTTTTTTCTTGATTTCTAGGTTATAATTCAAACTTAATTGTTTTAAAATTCGCGCAATATTATTATTTTTTTCATTTGAATTCAGTTTTATTTCTATGATTCACAAAAGAATGTATGAAATTTTTAATTATATCTTCGTATACAAGAAATTTCTCAATTAATTGAGATCAGTGATTTGATTTAATATTTTTTAGGTTATTAAAAATTCAAAATTTAAGTTGTAAATTTGAAATTTTGATGCGACAATAAATGTTGTGCTTCCTTTAGATATTAACTAGAGAATCTTTATGATGTGTATGACACATTGTTAGTTAGAGCGTGTTATGCCATATTAAGTTCTATTATTACAATTTATTTGATTAGTTTTTTTTTTTTTTATGAACTACAAACGAGCATTTATGATGATTCCATTACTGAATGATTTTTGTTTAAAGATAAGCCATTTAAATGAAAGATTATCATTCGAGGCACTAACTTTGAAATTGTATAGTTTTTTTTTTTTGGGTTTAATGAGATCTCTCGGTTTTTCTTAATTGTGAACTTTAGGATTTAAGACGCCTTTTTGACTCTTCCATAAAAAGATGTAGTTAGTAAGAACTTCTATCTAATAAGAAAATAAATTGATGTAAGGCAAAAAAGTGCTGTAAAGAAAAACTGATTTAACAAAATGAAATAAAGATAAATTTTTGGATTAAAAGAAAAATTACAGATATTCTCGCTTGTCGCTTCCATATTTCAGAAATGTTTTTTCGAAGTTAGAGGAAAAAAAAATACTTTAAGAAAGATCGCCCGAAAAGATGTTAAGTCCGATGATGTGTTCTTAGCAGCCGAAAAAAAAAATGATGAAAAGTTTCTGCTTTTTATTACTTTAATCGGATTAAAGTCTTGCCAAAATAAATGACGAAGATTTTCTTCAAATCGCGTGCGAAAGAAATATTTCTCTAAATTTAGTAGCAAACAACCGACAAAAAAAAAATGTTATTCCTAGAAATAATATTCATAAGCCTTAAACGCCCGTCAAACTGCAGCGATTTTAATAATTTTGCATTTCATTAAAAATAAATCGCTTTGCAGCTGAAATTGGAAATTTATTTAATTTTTTCTTTTTTCACCTGGCAAAATAAATTTGCAGAACGCAAAAATTATGATAATGCCGAAACGAATTTGTGTTGCCCAATCCAGCTTAATTAATGCTTTCGTTTTTAATTTAAATTGGTGCTATTAGTTGAGTCGACTCCAATAAAGTCTCTCTGTTGGATTTTAAACATATTGTAGACGAATGAATTTAAATGATAATTCAGGAGTGTTCAACTTCTATCAGCGTGGTAAAATTAATCTTATCCTGTAGAAAACCCGCTGGTAACTTTAAACAGCAGCAATCAATGACCGCATAATTTAAGTTTATTAGATCTGGTATCAATGTTGGACCAGTGAACATATTTTCACCAAAAAATGTTCACTTTGCTTAAGTATTATAAACACAAATTTATTGCTACGGATTTGCTAATTCTAAAAATTATTTTAATTTCTCCGGATTTATGCAAAATATGTTCGTTTGTGGCCTCGCTGATGTCACACGAATTGTCGGAAATACAAGAACACTGGTGAAAAATTCCTTAAAGAAATTTATTACCATCATAAATTGTGAGACTATTTGCGACGATGGTTCTGTGATATGAACGTCAGGTGTTTGTGGAGCTTTTGAAGGTTTGTTTGAGTTGTTGGCAAAAACTAGAGCTTCTTTATGCTTCAGAATCTCATACTTAATTTAGCCTGCAGGTCTCGTATTTCTTTGGAAATCTCTACGAGAACCATTTTAGGGTCCAATTTCAATTCCAATCAGCAGACAAAAAATTTCTTCGTGATTCAATCAAACGATTAAATTTTTATTCTTTTGAAACTGACAAAAAAAAACTTTTGATTCAACTTTTCGTCCAATCAACTTTCGTAGAAAAACTTTAAAATTGAGTAAAAAAAAATTTATAGAGCAGCAGCTATAAACCCGCGTGAGCTAGAAGATTATAAAAAAAATCATAAACCGTGAGCACATTAATCAATATCCAGAGGGAAAATCTTGATTTTCTACTTAGTCACAATTTTACTGCTTGACTTCTCTCTTTCTCACTCACCCACTGATTAGGTTTATAGCGTTTCACCAAAAAAAGTATTTAAAGTTAAAAGTTTTGTTTACGATTTCGATATTTTTTAATGTTGTTTTGGTGCATTCCTAAATGGTGTTAAATCATGTAGATAACATTTGTTTGCTATTAAATAAAATGCATCAAAACACGCGCTTAACAGTGACAAGATAAAGATTATTGCTAAATTTTATTTCTTGTTTTTTTTGAAAAATATAAAACTCTGCTTTATTCAGCTCATGTCTTTTGAAAGATTGAGCGACTTTAATCATGATTGACTGCGAAGTGTTTTTTTTTTTTTTGAACTCGACTCGATACACGCGCTCTCAATAGTTGAATAAGGTTCAAAAATATGCTCACATCAGTATGCTGAACACACATTGTGAATCAACTTCAGATGGTGAAGGAGAAAAATAAAAGCTAAATTAAATTAATGATTTTTACATGAGGGATCATTAATTTTTTTTTTTTTTTTTTCATCCAACATTCTCCAAACTAAAAAGCCCAGCAAGAGAGATCTCAAGCAAATGATTACGGCTTTGTTTCAGATCGCACGCCAGCCAGTGCTGTGTGCGCCGGAGTGAAAGAAGTCAAGAGAAATATTTTCAACTTGATCGTTTTATCAAAAATGAAGTTTTTTTTTTCTGTACAATTTTTTTCTCTGATAAATCGAAGTCACACTGAGCTGAGCCGGAGTTGCGGAGATGAATCGTCTGGCAGTGCGACGCACGATTCCAATTGGAATACTATGATTGTGATCCATTATGAAATGCTGTCCATCATATGATTTATCTATGAGTGAGCGATACTTCAAACCATTTCAGTGGTTCTAAACTAACCGATTGATCCCGAGACCATTTAGAAAAAATAGAGTTTTCAATCAAAGTCATGCAATTGAAATGACTTCATATTTCAAAAAAAAAAAAGAAAAAATTGTCTTAATAAGTAAAGACTTGAAAGACACGTTTCATGCGCGATGCATATCGAAATGAATCCGATCATCATTGCTGTCGTTGGGGTTCTCTTTGAAGAGAGTGAAAAGTGATTTAAACAATTAAGAGATGCCTTAAACAAGAGTTTAATAAGATGATGGTCATTTTTGGTCGTTTGTATTATAATTAAACGTGCTTGAAATTCCAGGAGAAGAAAATAAAAAATGTTCTTTAGGCCTTACACATTTTTTTATGCAAATCACGTACAATTTTTACAAAGATGGGACTGTGGAACATGTTATTAGCTTCGTTTTGTTCGGAATTAAAATTGGAAAATATTTTGCCTAAAAAAATATTCATTTCACATGAACTAGATTCGATACTCGTTCGTCCTTCCCAAATAGCGCAAAATTATTTCTGTCCGACATACAGATAGACAAACTTATGATACACTTTCAACATTTATAGCAAACATCTTGAAACATTTCTTTTTTTGCATCATCAAATTGAGATTACTTAAAACTCGTTTTATTACGAACGTTTCTACTCCGATAAAAGCGAATAATGGAAAGAGAGCGCAAAAGACAGTCGATAAAAAAAAATTCCTTCATTTAATTTACCACATGGTCTTGATCGTTTAATGCTTTTTAAAAAAATTACCTTCTCAAGTATCACTCCCTGTTGGTATGGAAATATACACATCTTCTTAATGCTGATAGTAATCAGCTTAACATTTCATTGGCTTGATTCCGAAAGTGTATTTCTTCTATAGGCCGCTAATTATGAATTGACTTTGATTTTTCTTCTTGTTTCAATAAAAGTGACTAACTCAACTCAATTTGGCCAAGGCGGATTAAAATTGTGTGAAGGAGTGGAAGCTTTTAATTAATTGCAATTGTTTTGAAATTATATTCGTAAATAAATTTGTCTACAAGAGTGGCCAGTCATTGAACTTTATGAGCTGATCAAATTTCAATTAATTAAAAAAATTTCAGCTCAGAGGTAATGAAGTTTGTTTATCTACTGAAATGCCGACTCCTTTCTGACTCTAATAAATTATATTCCACAAACTAGAATTTCCCATTCTATTTTTCAACGCCATCATTTATTATTATTTAAATTTGACGTTCGTGCTACATATTTCTTGTTGATTCTCATTTTTTTTCTGAAAGTCGAACGGTCAGCTAAGCAAAGCCAATGTGAAGGCTATGAAGCTTTGTAAAAGAATCTAAAAACGAAAAACTTCATCAGGCATTATATTTTAAATTTAACGTAATTTATGTGAAGCAAGAGGCATAACTTGCACAATCAGAATGACGCAAATTGTCATCTGATATACAAATATGTGCAGAAGCTGTAAAGATTAGCTGATTGTCATCTGCCAGCTTACTACCGATTTCAATTATTTACCGATGCATAAAATTGAATATTAAATTGAAGCGCTTGATCTAAATCATTAACACCAGGCCGCAAGTAAACAGCTCATGCTTGCATATTTGCACGCTTGGGTGTGTTTATTATAAACGGTTATTACTGGAACAGTTGATGATATTCACGAGTGGGATTAAGTTCGACTGAGCTGCTACCAGAGTAACTAAACACACAATTTTATTATTCAAATAAATTTTTGAGTATTTTCATCTTGTTAAAATTACATTTAGGGTGTTCTCTAATAAATTAATTGTAGTTAAATGTATTACATAATCAGTTCATTTTCAAGCTTTCAAATAAACACTTAATTTAACGATAAGCCGTGATAAGCCACATTTTAATAAAACACCCCGTAAAATAGGCACAGAATGGAAATTGAAATTAATAAAAGTAAATGTATCATAATCACATCTGGACATCACAATCTACGATAAAAACCAGCAGGACATGCCTAGATTTTTATATTTTAAATGCTTCTTATGCATTTCTTTTACACATTCCGAAAGAATGTGTTTTTTTCTATGAGTCATTAAAATGGATTACAATGTAAAATGCTTTTGCGGTGAGTTGTGTTTCGATCAATTTCATTATGATAGAAAAAAAAAAAAACAATTTCACTCCAACTCGATTCCGGGGCATTGAAATTGAATAATCATCGAAATATCGAAAACTTCGGAAGGAGTTGCTGAAACAGATGTTAAATTTAATATTTTTTAACGGATCTCATATTTATCGGCTCACGGCTATCAAAATATATTTTCGTGATGTAAAACATTACATTTTTTCCTTCTCTTGAAGGTGTATTTTAAGACAATCCCTGTTATCAGATCATGAGATACCCAGCCCCCCAATTTCAGCTCTGTGTTACATTTCGTTAGCAATATTATTATTTTTTTATTTTTTAACAAGAAGTAACATAAAATCTGCAGCGTCATTACAAAGCTTATTTTTTTATGTTCAGGGTGAAGAACATTAGTGCGGTTAATGGATGCTTTAATTATCCAGCATTCCATTTTCAGTATTACTCCGCGGCCACAATTAACCACCGATTTTTTTTTCGAGCTTTATACCTGTCCGCGGTCGTCAAAATGACGCTCAAATTTAAATTTTCATCGCGAATGTTATTTTTTTTTTTCCTTGCGGTACCAAAATGCGAAACACACTAATCATAAAACTTAATTGATTTCAGCGCACATAATAATTTGCCAGAAATATCTAAATGTAAATGGAAGCAGACAAAAAAAGATTATAATGACAATGCCGAAACATTTTCTGTGGGTTTGATTCGATAATGATGTCAATTATTGACCAATATCTTGAAGAGGAAATTGAAAAATTTTGCGATTATTTTTTTTCCTTGCTTGCAATTTATTTTTTTGTAGCCAAAAATTTTTCACATAAACAAATTGTCTCGCGGCTTCACGCTGTTTTGTAGGTGATTTCAATTTGTTTAATCGTCTGTTGAATATGAATTTTGTGGACAGAAAAATATTGTGTGACGCCTCAAACTACACATTTGTGTCAAAATGAATTTTTCAGTAATGATTTCAGCACCAAAGCTCAATTAAGGGAAATTCTCACGCAAACTTCCATATCTCACACTACCGTCATCAATCCCGTGCGCTATCGGATTTCATTGTTGCCATTCGGGGCATTGTGGTTCTCTGCGTACACATTCATTATAAATTCCCGAGTGTAAAGAATTAACTTCGAAGCCAACAAGAGAAATATAAATTAAAAATTATTGCTGGCGAGTTTAAAGTTGAAGGCCAGTTTGAAAAGAAGTAAAGAAATAGTGACTTTTGCGCGCTCTGAGGCGAGCAATAAAAATGTATATATAAAAAAAAGCTATTTATATTAACGAGAATGGAAACATATTTTTCAGACTCGACCTGCCACTAATTTGATGTATTCGCGATAATTAGACTTCGCAGTTAGTCACTTACATATATTTTTGGGCTTGTCTGGGAATTGGTTCAACCCAAAATCGCACAATTCAAATTCATAAATAGAATATCGAAACGAGAACTTGAAAAATCACATGACAACGACCAACATTTTTATTCGATTCACGTAAGACAAGCTGCAGAAAAAAAAAAAAATAATAAAAATCCGTGTCGATCGTTAAAACGCGAAACTTTCTCAGAAATCTGATTCCATCATTCAAGGTGAGAGTGGAACGAGCGAGCGAGTAGCAATAGCAACAGAATGAGAAGTTATATTCGCCGTCATGATGTTTGTTTAAGGTCCTCAGTACAATAATTATAACTCAGACAGTGAATTTATGTCGTTTAACATTCAAATTACTTAAAGCGACGATATTCAGTTGCGGTTTTTGCCACTCCCGCCCTCATCCATATGCGCGCCTTTTTAAAAGTTTCAATTTAGAGCTTTTCTTTTTCTTGGGTCGAACAATGGATGAAATTAAATCGTAAGACACGATGAATGTCATTTGATCATCCACCGAAAATGGAATATTTGAAGCACGTATGAAATGAAAAAGTGTTTTCATTATAATAACCACAATTCTGTCTTTTTGTCAACTTGGAATATTAAAAGACATTTTCAAATTCACTTCTCTCAAAAGTGGAGTTGAATGCTAGTTTTAAAACTATAGTTTTAAGTATTTAGTTAAAATCAACAAAACTTTATTCATTCTCAAAGGAAGTTTACTTTTCACAAATTCGCATAAATGAATTTTCATGTTTGGGATTTTCCACTGTATTTTGCGCTGTCGATGCTAATGATGAAATACGTACAATCCAGTGAATTTATATTCTGCTGCTTTTTGATGACGCTCTCTGACTCGTATTCACGATGCGCAGAGCTATAAATTATACGATTAGTTCACTTCATATTTTAATGTCTCGTCGTGCGATGTGATATGAAGTTAATCTCCAACCATTCATGAAACTCGAAAATTGTGATTTCATTTTTTATTATTATTATTATTTTTTTTTTTTTTGGTTCAAACTAGAGTTAATTGAACTTTAATCGAAGCGCTTTAAACGAGCTAGTCAACATTTTCAGATTAGCAAACAAGCTCCAACATCAACCATTAACTACCATTGCGGCCGATTTGCCAGTTAAAACTTCAAAGCCATCCATCGACGTGCGCTGCTTAATATTAATCGCTGTCATTATAAAAATAGAACTTTGTGGCGAACTTTTGTGATGGCTGTGAGTTGTTTGCTGTTCATCTCGAGAAAACCAGTTTTTATTTTATTTTTCTTCTGTGTCTTGTGCGATTGTCTTCTTATTATTTCTGCTTCTTTGCTTTGTCTTGGCTTTTATGTTGCCTTTTAACTTACCAAGTGGATGCATATATATATTTTTTCTTGTGGCTTCTTCTTTGTGGTCAGCCGTTTAAGAAAAACGAAAGAAAACAAAATACAATCGACGACGATTCCATATATTTTTTCTTATCGAACATCGAATTGTTTGACTTAAAAAGATTCGAAGCTGCATATAAAATTTCTGTTGCACTAAAAAAAAAATGTGAAGAAAATTCCATGATGATGCAGTAATCTTTAATCATAAGATGAATTCGTTCATTCGGATTCAAAAAGAGAATCACGTAATCGAGAATAATGCAAAAGACACACAAACACACACTCTTTACAAAAAAAATAACATAAAACATCAACATAAAAGATGAAAATTGCAAAATCTTAAAAGTGCATTTTGTATTAAAGAAGAAAAAAAAATAAGAAACTGCAAGAGAACAGAAACGAAGCCACTCGGTTATTTATACCAGCAACGAGTCAACGTTTGTGTAAAACTAGCGAAATAAAGAATCCTGTGAAATTGTAATAAAAACAAATTTTCATCAGGGTTTAAGCAGTTTATCTTCGCAAATTCTTTCTTTTTTGCCAAAGGAAATATTTCAAGAAATAGAAATTCTGAGACGATTTTAAAGAAGTTCAAATCATTATAAAATTAATATTTAAAATTATTATTTTTCATATGATTTACATCCACTTTCACCTGAACCCTGCAATGAGTTTTCATTTCTTTGCAGCAGAAAGCATGTTCAATGGAATTGGATGATGTTGCCAGCGACTGTCCGGTGCGTAGAAATGTTAAACACAAATTTATTTCTTATGTTAATTTAAGTTAAATAAACAGCCAAGAGACATTTTTTTCCCTCTCGGAAACAATCTTTTGTGTCGTTTGTTATGGAAAAAAATGTCCATAAAAATTCTTCAAGAACCTTAAGTAGGTTTTCTTGGAATCGCGCTCGGTCCACTCAATTCCCCCAAAAAAAAAAGAACAAAATAAATAAAACTCTTTCAAGCCTTCTTCGCTACAATCACGACTCGATGAATGAAAAGTCAGTTTTAACAAGCCAGTTTGGCATTGTGCGCACCCATTCAGATCAGGATTTTTCTCTCTCACTCACTCACTCACAATCTTCGAAAAAAACAATAAAAAACGCACATGAATGAACCGAACGAATGAATGAATGAATTATTTATTATTCATCATGTGATTTGTTTGTGATGCTTCATTGTCAGAGACAAAAAAAAAAACATTTTTGCGCCAAAAACTGTAAATTTTTTATTTATCAAAAGCTTAATTTTAGGCTTTCGATTGATTCAGAGATTTTTGTTTTATTCATGAAACCATGGACTCATTGATTTCGGCTACCTGTTGCTACTTAGATTTAAAATTTTCACATCACCATAGCAATCATTTAAAAATAAATTTTATTTTGTTTATTTTTCACAACAATCGAAAAATTCTTTCGCATAAAAAATTTATTTTCTGTATCGCAATTTTTGAAATGTTTCCATTTTAATTATTTTGATCTGCTTTTGATTAAATATTTAAAATGCCAGGCAAAGGTAAGAAGGGCGCAAAGGATAAGGAGAAATCGAAAGTTCCTTCAAGTAATGAAAACAAATTAGCGCCACCGAATGCTGACGGTGGCCGTAGAAAGAGTGTAAGTTCATTGCGGCGTAAAAGCGTAGCAGGAAGTTCCACAAAAAACAGTGATAAACATAAAGGCTACAATAGCGAATCGTCAGAATCGACTGATGTTGTTTCGTCATCGGATGAAGAAGATCGTTGGAAGGAAAGAAGTTTGAAACAAGCTGATTTACCATCAGAATATTGGCACATTCAGAAGCTTGTTAAGTACATGAAAGCTGGAAATCAGACGGCAACTGTTGTGGCTTTGTGTTGTTTAAAGGATCATGATCTGACAACACAAATCAATCAAATTGCTATACAAGAAATCGGTGGCCTCGAAGTTTTAGTCAATTTGTTGGAAAGTAATGATCTGAAGTGTCGGTTTGGAGCTTTAACTGTCTTATCAGCAATTTCATTGAATCTCGACATTCGACGAAGTATCGTTGATCTTGGTGGAATACCATTGCTAGTTAATATTTTATCGGAACCATCAAAGGATCTTAAAATTCTCGCTGCCGAAACAATTGCCAATGTTGGAAAAGTTCGTTTGGCACGAAAGCTAGTTCGTCGTTTTGGTGGTATCCCGAAAGTTGTTGATTTGCTGGACGTTCCATTACAGTGTTTAACAGACACTCGAGAAAATTTGCCTCAAGCCCAAAAGGAACAATTGAGCATGGCACGAGCTGGCGCGAGAGCTTTATGGTCATTATCAGAATCAAAGCACAACAAGGAAATCATGAGGACCAGCGGTGTGGTGCCATTAATGGCAAGACTACTTAAAAGCAGTCACATTGATGTTGTCGTTCCCATTATGGGCTGCGTACAGCAGTGCGCTTCACAGGTGAGCTTTTTACCCAAAAAACGAGAAATTATGAGCTTTTGCGCATAAGCTTTCATTTGAATTTTTTCGTAGGGTGACTATCAACTTGCAATTGCAACGGAAGGAATGATTCAAAATATTGTTGTTCATTTGTCGTCGGATAATTTTGATTTGAAAATGCAATGCAGTTCTGCAATATTTAAATGTGCAAGTGATAAAATGGCACGTGATATTGTGCGTGAAGCTGGTGGATTGGAATCGCTGGTTGCCATCATTAAAGACAAATCGATTCGTGAGAATAAAGCATTGCTGGCAGCAGCGACGGGCGCAATATGGAAATGTGCAGCGACGCCGGCGAATGTTAAGCGCTTGGATCAATTGAAAATTATGCACATTCTTGTGCAATTGCTGAGCGATGAGAATGACGATGTACTCACAAATGCTGCTGGAGCGATTTCGGAATGTGTCAAGTTCCAAAATAATCGCGACACATTGCGACAAATTGGCGGATTGGCATTGATGGTGAATTTGCTGAATGGAACTCATCCGCCGATGTTGGAAAATATCTCGAAAGCTCTCACTGAATGTGCAGGTGATCCTGAAAGCATGTCAGCAATGGAAGATCTCGATGCAATTCGATTGATTTGGTCGCTTTTGAAGAATACTCATCCGAGAGTTCAAGCATATGCGGCACTTGGTTTGTGTCCATGTATAAGAAATGCAAAAAATTCTGGTGAACTTGTGAGAAGTTTTGTTGGAGCTTTGGAGTTAGTTGTTGGATTGCTGAAATCTCGCGATAATTTAGTTCTTGCTGCTGTTTGTGCTGCCATCTCCATCATTGCAAAGGATAAAGAAAATTTAGCCGTCTTGACTGATCACAAAGTCATTCACATGCTGGCAAATTTAGTTTATACAACTGATGATATGCTGCGAGAACATTTGGCGGCTGCAATCGCTAGCTGTGCGCCATATGGAAATAATACTCAAGAATTGGGAAGATTGAAGACAGTGACACCAATTGTTGGTTATATGGTCAGCAGCAATCCCAAAGTCCATCGAACTACTGCAATGGCTTTGCAAAAGCTCTCTGAAGATCCACAAAATTGCATAACAATGCATGCGGTAAGTTACAAAACATTCTCAAGCCTCAAACATTTTTTATCTTAAATAATTATTCACATAGAGTGGAGTTGTGCCATTTTTGCTGGAAACTGTTGGATCTGATGACAAGGAACTCCAAGAAGCGAGTGCTGGTTGTCTTAAGAATATTCGTGAATTGGCATTGCGAGCTGAAGAGTACGCGCTTTTATAAATTTCAAATGATTCGGGCTTGCAGCGACCGTTAAAATTATTAAAAATTTTGTGCAATTTTCATTCACCGAATTTCGTAAGTCAAAAAAAGACAGACGAAAGTTTTTCATAAATTGAAAATTTCTTCTTTTTATTGTTTGTATAATATAAAATTACATGCAAGACGCCAAAAAAAAAATTGTAGCCATCGCATGTGGAATAATTCGATAGACACTAATAGCTCACATGGCCGCGCATTGAAATTGAATTGCGACGGTCGGTAACGCGGTAGATTGGGATTGATGGTGGAACGATGGCAGGTGGCGAACTAATTTTCCACTTTTTCGTTCGCGTTATCAATAAGTTTCCATCAGTTTTTGCTCGATTTCTGAATGGTTCATTTGTATGGACGCTCGATTCAAGTTCATCAATCTCATCATGTTCTTCATCATCTTCGTGCCACGCCGAACGTGATCTTCCAAACAATAGAATCGAGCGTCGTTTTTCATCTTGTAAATCACAACAAATTGAGAGAATCTTATCGGGCGATAGAATCATTTCAACATCAGAGTGTAGTGTCATTGATAGTCGAATGCTGTCACTTTTTGAGCGCTTTAATTTCGGGAATCGCGAAAGGAATCTCCAGAAACGGCATGCATCGCGAAATACACCATTCACTTCGTCAATTGATTCGCGTACGGAAATCTCATGAAAACATGCACATCCAATTTCCTGAGCACGATTTTGGCCTTCGATTAACGACACCATTCGGTCCTCGATTTGGTCAGTTTTGTTGGCAACAAGAATAACTGGCACGTCCATGAAGCCTTCCTGTGAAATTAAAGAAAAAAGTTGGCGGATTACCGAAAACTGAATTAAAACGCAAATATCCAAAAATGGCTTCAACAGCGCAGAGGGAAACACGAGCAATTGAACAAGAATAAAAAAAACCAAATCATTTTTGGGGTTCCTTCACCTTTTATCGTCGGGTTTAAAAATATAATTTTGTGCTGTTTGAGATCGTCAAGTGTCTTAGAATTACAAAACTTACCTTATAGATCTTCCTTCGACGCTTATTATAATTTATAAGAAACTTTAGACGATTTACTTCTTCAAAGCTGCATTTGTCGCTAATACTGTACATGAGAATAAAGCTATCCGCCCAACGGATATTTGATTCGAGTGTGAGACATTCATTTTCCTTAAGACGAAATGAAATTTGTTTTTCATATCTAATTAATTTGCAACGATGCAAGTTTTTAGATTGCAAAACTTACCATCTGTCCCGCCGAGTCTAATATCTCAAAGTTCACAGTTTCATTGTCGATTGTTGTGGTGTAGTTGTAAACACGTTCCAGACTTGGATCGTAATCGCCAATGAAGCGCTTTGTTATGAATCGCACAACCATTGCTGGGGGAAAAAAAGGAAATAAGCGCGAAAAAGTTTTTATTTTAGGGGTTTTTTTCTGACAGCAAATTGCGACGAACTTAAATTGGAAATTGAATCTGAATCCAAATAAACAGCGCATAAATAAATAAAGAATCTGTCACTTTGGTGTTTAAGAGTTGACAACCAAGCGGATGTGGAATGAGAACTTTCTTTGTAGGAACTTTTATTCAAGGATATCAACGTAATCAAATTCCCGTTATAGTCAATGAAAAATTCTTACTATGCGACGCCCACATTCCTCATTCACTTCATCCAAAGAAGTACTTAAATTGTTGCGCATTTATCGTCAGTAAATAAAACCTCAAAAAGAAAAACATTAATTTGAAAAGTTCAACGAGCTTTACTTAGGGTTATACTTTTGTAGTGCTTTTTTATGAGGTTTCAGGATAATTTCAGCCATAATTTATGATCCATCTTATTGAAATATAACGAGAAAGATTTCCGATTGCCGAAGTCTTGATAGGTCAAAATAGCTTTTCCTGCTTATGATAAGTATAATAAACGCGCTACGCTACATGATGTCTGAAATGGCTGAAAACCCGCATCAGAGCCGCATTCTAATGAATTTTTTTTAATATATGATTTTTATTGCGTCTGGCCGAGTCGAGAATACAAAGTCAAAGTGGATTTCTTGTTATCGTAAAAGCGTCGTAGTAAGTTTCTTTTGTTGTTCAATATAAAAAATTCCAACGTCGGAAATGCGAAATTGTATAACAAATACTGAATTGGGGCAGGAACCGAAAAAATTATGCGACAAAGGAATTTGTGGCATGTGGTAATCGTATTTACATCCGAATGTGGGTCACTCTCTGCCTTTTATTCAGTTTTGGTTTAAGAAGGGACATCAACTTGAAGTGCGTTCAAAGAAATTTGCAATGCGAGCATTCCGAAACGAGATGTTAACTTGTCGCGTTCATCGCGTCCGTTTCAATTACAACTTTTTTTGTTTACTTATTTTGTTGTTTTGCAACAGAAATATATAAATAAAATACAAAAAAAAAACCCCTTGACCTGTTGACGCTTAATGAGTTCCAATTACTTTTTGAACTCATAATTGACTTTCTTGAAGTATATTTTAATTGACATCGCAAATCATCATTAAAATTAATTACTTTTTTCTTATAAAACTGTGCCAATTTAATTTTTTTTTCTTTTGGAAAATTTTTTTCTCATTGAACGCAATAAATTCTTCTCGCACCTGAAAGCATTATCAGAATTTAATAAGCGTGAACATTGAAAGCACTTGTCACCATCGAAGAAAAAGCCGTTTGCCGACTGATAAAGTGCAAATGATTTGACCAAAAATATTGTTTCTCCGTATGTCTGTGTATGAAAGCAATTTGAGCATAAATAAATAAATCTCTCGTTACATAAATAAAGCCCCACTGTTTCTCATTATTATTAAGATGGTCGGACACATTTGACACTTTATTTCGTCTTAATGATAAAGTCATCACACATATGTGTCCAGTGCACTGAAATAAATCGATAAAATTATTCAACACGGGCTTGTGTTGGAGCTGATGTTTCGTTGTGCAAATATTTGCAATGCTCGAAGATTTATCGATGGATATGTTGTTGATTTATTGGAAATTGTGTCGGCGGTATGGTATACATTAGGCCCATACATTTTTCTCAGGGTAAATTCATTAATGATATATTTCGAATTGTTTTATTAAAAGTAAGAATTAAATTAATTTAAAAGTTTATCCACAGTTTTTCTATTATCGCTAACAGTTGTTATCAACAGATAATATTTTAATCACAACCGATTAGAAGCTGATTAAAATTATGTATGTCAGTTGCCTCATTAATCTGAATTAATCTCATGTGTCTCGTGTCGCTAAATTTATATCACTGTGAATGTCAAATTGTACTCAAGGACGATTTGTGTCAGAAATATCCTCGGGATGTCGCAAGAACGATAAGAAATAGGTTTACCACCCATATGAATTGATGCTCGCACATGTCGTGTTTTAAAAAGGCTCGATCCAAATCCATGATTTCGTGATTTGAGAGAGAAAAATGTTGGTTTTGATTTAAATGTTTTGTAAATAAATCATTTGAATTTTCAAAATGTCATGTTTACCGTCTCTATAAATATTTATTTCAGATTTGTTGGTTTTTAATACTTAAATTGCCTATGAAAACTCACCATCAATAAATTTCCCTCATTCCTATTCTGAGTATGGTTATGTTATCTCATAATATTCAATTTCATTATGATCACATGTATGCATAATGAGCACATGCAATCTTAAACAGAATTGATCTTGACATTCATTCATCTTTTCTTTTCAATTAAATTTGATAGCAAATTTAAATATTTTGTGTGCTTTTTAAATTCTCATGAACCAGCCAGACGCCGTTTTTTTTTTTAATTCTCTCACAAACTTTCTAAACGCCGGTCATTTCATATCTTAAAATTTATGGAACTTATACAATAATTAACCAAGCCAGATGGTTTTGACTAAAAATTCCTTCATTCATCAAATATACAAAACACAAAGTTGATTTACATTTGTCGGCTGTTCTGACAGCATGCATATTGACTGTCGATATGGCGGGAAGTGAAAAGGTTTTATTACATTATCTTGTGAGTATCGTAATATAACATTCAACTCTGCTTCAATGTAATAAAAATGTTTATGCGAACTTGCAAATACTTCACGTCACGTTACTCCAGTGACTAAATTAAATTTATTTCTGAAGAAGTTTCATTTGTGTGTCACGTTCGAAACCATCTGAGAGAGAATTGTTTATAGAAATATTTTCTGATTCTATTTATGATACAAGAAAGCCGCGAAAGCCAAAATTAATTACAAATTGCTATACAATTGCCATTTCTTTTCCTATAAATGGAAGCTCTTCGAAGAAGCCTTTTCAAGATTCTCACTTGCCCCAAAAACCAGACGTCATTAATGCCTATCCCTTTAGTCTGATTGAATGGCATCTGATATTATTGGGATACATAACGTTAGCTAGTAACCAACAATGTGCTACATTGATCAAATTTAATAAGTGAACTTCACCAATTAATTAATTATGTTCTATTGAAAGGTCGCGTCGATGAAAATCAATTGAAATTGTTTGATTCATTCATAAATATTTCATTGCGGAAAAATAAAATAATAATTTTATAAAATCAAAACGATTTTCTTTGTCTGTTATTAAATTTCTTTTCATCTGTTACAGTAAGTGTGGGAGGTGTGTCGATGAAAATATATTTTGTTATTTTACTTAGTTGCAATACAATTCGCATAAAATTATATAATTTTCATCAATGCTCACCACTTTTTCCAACACCCGATTGGCCCAACACCATAATCCTTAAGGGCTTCATTTGCTTCGGTGCACCAATTTTCGTCAACGAGTTGAATGAATTTAATCCCGACATTTATTGCGAATTCTTTTTAAGAGTTTTCAGTTGATTTTCGGAAATTTTTCGATGAATTCATTAAACCGGAAAAATATTTCAGCTGATGTCACAAAACTCATCATCATTTCTTAATTTTCAGATCAGTCCTTTATTACTTTACACAATTTTCGTTTTTTTTTTTTTCGTGTACAACCAGCAACGAAATAAAATCAACTGAATGTAATCACCGAACGCGATCTTGTTTTATGCGCAAAAAATGTAAACATCTAGAATTTGAGATTCTCCGAGAATAATTTCGTGTTTTTCGCTCCCAGACGGAAAACTGTTGAATGAAAATCTCACGACATTTGCACTCACAACAGTTTCCATCGAGCCGAGCCACATGATTTTCCACGCGAGAACTTTTCTATATACTTTTCTCGTTGTAAACAAATCAGAAAACTTTAAAACACTTGTCATTTCTGTCATGTGAAGTGTGTAATGATTTCAATTGACATGACATTAATTTATGCACATATTGTTAAATCGAAAGAATCAACAACAACAAATGACGATAATACTCAAAATTATTATAATATTCACCGTCGTGTTCAACGTGAAAAAAAGTAATTAAATTTTGTCGACTCGACATACATGAAATCTTAAAGAAACGTTTTTTCTACGGGCTTTCATAATGCTTCTCATAATCTGAAAAATTGCTTCATATAAACGCACAACGTGATTATATTCAAGGACAAATTCATCCGAGCTCAGTTCTGAATTTCCTTTTTGACATTTTTTTCTATTGTTATTGTGAAATTATGTTTCGTACTTGAGATAAATTTAAACTTCATAATATTTGATATTGAGTCAAATATCTAGCTAAAAATACAGAAAATTATATTTTACGTTTTTTATGCAAAATATATCAAATTGGTAAAAGGAGAACAGAACATATAATATGTAATTAGAACATCTTCAACTGAATTTATGATTGTTAAAGCTCAACCCATTTTTTGATTTCGTTATAACCTTGAATGGATCTTATGTTCTTTCGGCAGGAAATCCGATTCGACTGAAATAATAAGTTTTCGCATCATGTAACGCAATATTCATCCTTTCTCACATAAAAAGGTGCAACATTTTGTGATTTTTATCGTCACTTTTAACTCAATTGACTCCTTAGAGATGATTTCATAACCTAAACTACCCGAAATTAAATATGAAATCTCTTAGACATGGACTTTTAAATTTTCATAAGTTACGTCTGAGTTTGTTGAAAGCGAATTTTAGTTTTGTTAAATTAATCCGCTCATTGAGAGACAAAGGCTTTAAATAGAACATCACGTGTCACGGAGAAATCAATTGTAACTAAACTTTAATTATGTTGTTAGTAATTATACACCGAAATGATTTCTTTGGCTTCATACCTAATTAATATGCAAACATATAATTTTCTAAGGATATCTTATCTTTACTCACCACTCTTTCCAACTGATGATTGACCCAGTACCATAATCCTGAAAGGCTTCGTTAGTTTTTGCGTTCCAAGTTTTGTAAATGAGTTAAAGGAATTAAGTCCAGACATTTAATATCTAAAGATTTTCTTTTCTAATTTCTTAAAGATTTCGTAAAACTCATCAAGCTGTAAGTGAAACTCACAAACTTTGACGCGAATTTTCATTACCAAATAATATTTAATTTTTTTTTGTCGTTTTATTAGAAAATTCGGAATTTATGAATTCAAGAAAATTCGCTTGAGTTTAACTTTCTTTCTTTGAGTTTCCGTGTACAACTGCCAACGAATTGCAATCAACTAAATTTAATCATCGATTGCAATCTCGATTATATACGCAAAAATGTAAACATCCAGAAATTACATGAATTCTCTGAGAGATTTTCTTTCTTTTTTTTTCGCAATTTCCGCTCAGGAAAGCTCTGCTCTACTGTTGAAAGAAAAACACGATTTTCTCTCTCCATTTTGTTAAGCCACGTGATTTTGTTAACGTGAGAATATTATTTTTGTTACATCTTTGCTATGATCGCATATTCCAGAGCTGACAAGCATATGTGAGTAAACCAAGTTAGCTGATTCTGAGAATGAATGATGAGATATGAATTGTAAGCATCATAAAATAAACGGGAAATTACATAAAAAATTTGCATGTCACGTGTGAATGTGACGATCTTTTATGTGCATCTTTATGAAAATTTGAAACATTTTTCAAGATCTCGTTTTTAGGAAAGCAAATTTTAAGGAAAATTATCAAAATAATTAAGTGCCTTACGCATTTATTTCGCAATTTTTCCTTTTCTTTTTGTTTTGTTTGAAGCAAATCCTTGAATAAAAATGTAAATATTTTTTAAGAAACCAAATTGCTTGACAAAAGAATGTTTACATTTTTCCGGTCCAAAACAATGAAACTAGGTCATGAAACAGAGCTCATGGCGAAAAATTAATCGGAAATATTTATATTTTAGGCTTTCTGTCTTCGACGGCTGTGTGTAGGATAACTCATAAAAACGGCTCAAGTCCACAAATCACGCGCCTACTGCTTTTGATTTTCCAAATGTGTAAATATAAATAAATATTACACACGAAAATTGAAAAAAATGAAATTAAATTGCGTAAATATGTCAAATGTCAATTCTTATAAACATCATATTTTCAAGGCCATTACATGATAACACACAAATTTCTTAAGAAAGAAAAAAACATAACAGTCAGATTTGATAAGAAAGCTATATGTGACTTCTCGCAATGTTACTGAAAAAAAAAAAAAATCTAGCAAAAGTCTTATTGAGCCAAACTCAGTCTGATAACGTAATATTGAAATTTGACGAAATCAGTTGGTCCTAGACTGTCGTGCATAGAACATCCATCAAGGTCCCATCTCTAGCTCCAAGCATATTGCATCTGAGTGTCAGGAGGGGAAATGAGTAGTTATCAGCTTTTTTGCATTTAAATAATCACTTTGTTATCAGGTTTTCGTCAGAAATAAAACGTGCATAAATCACATGCAAACACTCGGTCAAAAAGTGATTTTCAAAGTCTCATCGCGGAAGTTCAATTTGGTTCGCGTTAAAATCAGAGCGATGAGAGAAAGAGTAGAATTAATTGAATAACACAATAAAAATGACGCCATATGACGCTCGCCATAATTGACCAGATAATATATTTGTGTGATCATTAAAAAAATATATATACATATTTATTATTATTTTTATTTGTTTTCCCTTCAAACAGATTATAAGTTGAGAAATATGCCATTCATTTGCGAGCTAACCGCAATCAGTTTACTATTTGTCGCTGGAGTGATCAGTTTGTCTTCTCTCTACGTTGTCAATCAATTGAATTTAAAAATGGAACCAACATTGAGTGATTTCGATAGTTATTTGGAAAATTATGTTGGCGATGCTGAAAGTGTTGCACTTTTATTGGACTATGATGGAACCCTCGCAGAAATTACTCCACATCCGTCAGTGACTTTTATGTCCGATGAGACTGAGGAAATTTTTAAGAAAATAGCTAAAAATCCAAAAATTTACACGGCTGTTATCAGTGGCCGCGGCATAGGTGACGCCAAGAGCAAAGTAAAGATTGATGATATTGTTTATGCGGGCAATCATGGACTTGAAATATTATTTGCTGATGGAAGTCGATTTGATTATGAAATTCCATATGAAATTAGTGGACATTTTGACGAGCTAATTGATGAATTGAACAAGGTGAGTAAGATCGGCTGATATTTGATTCATGCATGAAGGCTGAATAAATTATGATTCTGATTAATTTAAAATTTAGATTGCGCGCGATGGAGCGTGGGTCGAAAATAAAAGAGTGTCGATAACGTTCCATTATCGTGCGGTGTGTGAAGATGAGCATGAAACGATCCGTGATGAAGCGGCTGCAATCATAAGTCGTTACGGTTACCGACCGAATCAGGCTCATTGCGCCATTGAAGCCAAGCCTCCGGTCGCGTGGAACAAGGGAAAAGCATGCGAATATATTTTGAAGAAACAATTTGGCAATAAATGGCGAAATAATGTTAAGGTTATTGCAAGTGGTGACGATACAACAGATGAGGATTCTTTTGAATTTCTACAAGGTGCTGGAATTACATTCCGCGTGACTGAAGATCCATTGCTTAAAACAAAAGCTACATACAAAATTCCATCAACGAAAAGCGTTACAACTTTATTGGAATGGATTGATCGTAAATTTAATTAAAATAATTTGTAAACAAATGGAATTATCTAATTGCATATCAAAATATAAATAAAGGAAATTATATCTTATAAATCTACATTTTCTTTGCACTTGATTGGTTGTCTAGCTATATCATTGGCATCTGCAGTGACCTTGAAGTATTTACGGCACTCGAAGTTATTTTTTTAACTGTGTCAGCAAATCTTTTTCGTCCTCTTTCACAGCAGGCCGCAGTCGTTCAGATGAAACATTTCGACAAGCTTCGGCAGCGTTACCAAATATGTATCGGCCCACGAATTGCATTAGAATGGAGATCGTAAACCTTGAATGAAATAGATGAAAAAAAAAAAAACGAAATTTAATTGTTTCTAGATTTTTTCCATTGAATATGAATAAACAAATCTAACCATACAACACACTATTCACGTTGATCCCAAGACAAACAGAAGTAGTTGATAGTAGTTATACAAAAAAGGAATTGAAAACAAACATCATTCATACGTAGCAAGTACATTCGAAACAAAATTTTTTTGTCTGTTTCCGTGTTTGAAACAATGACAAGCCAATGACTTCAAACTTGAGTCATTATCATTTTTAATCAAAACTCTCGGGTTTGACGCAATCGTCAATTATTTTCTTCACAGCTTCTTATGTACTTTCTCACTTCATTGCGTCGAAGAAAATAAATCATCTGCGAAAGCAACATTGATGAGGTTGTTTGATTTCACTCGTATATATGGTTTTGCGTAAATAAATTTATTTATTCCTTTCGTCCTTTCTTTGTCTTTGAAAAAGAAAAGGAAGAAAGAATAGATAATAGTCGTCAAATCTTTAACTGAGTCATAATATTTCACTATGAAAAAATTTTTCTGTGCAAAGACTGGGAATATCTTGCGTTCAAAAATTCTTTGAAAAATATTTGAAGAAAAATCTAGAGGAAAATTTGTTAAAATTTACCAAATTCTAAGAAAAACGTTAAATGTAAATTTGAAACTTGACTTACGAACCTTACGTGATACGTTTTGACGCTATCAAGTTTAACGTATACGCTACATTGCTAATACGTTTCATACGATTAATTGGCTATTTCTTAACTAGAGTCGTGTTTTTCTCGGGCTTAATTACTTCTGCAAACGTTTTTAGATTGGTGAAAGGATAACAAAACATTTAATTCAATATGGGAACACACAGTACACAACTGGATGTAAGGAGGATACTAAAATTACTAAATTTCCGGCAATATTTACATACTATATCATTTTTAAGATGTTTGATGACGATCCTGCTGGAATGATGGACAGTTTTGTGGAGGGTGAAATGACAGTAGCATCAAAAAGTAAAGGAAAATTAGCACAACCCGGAACTGCAGACTTCAACACACTTGATGAACCGATTAAAGAGACATTCGTAAGTTTTCTTTGATATTTTCTAGAAGATGACGTTGGCACTATACCGATTCCTCGTTTATAATTACAGCTCCGAGACGTTCGAGCAGTTGGTAGCAAGTTTAAGCATGTACTTTATCCAAAAGAGAAAAATAGTCTTTTGAAAGAATGGTTTGTTGGAGCTGTTAGACTTTGAGTCCTAAATTGATAAACTTCTCCATAATTTTAGGGATCTTTGGGGTCCACTTGTTCTGTGCACATTCATGGCTACGGTACTGCAGGGCTCGTCAGACAATATGAATGATGGTGGACCAGAATTCGCTGAAGTGTTTGTGATTGTCTGGATCGGTGCAATGGTTGTCACATTCAATTCAAAGTTATTGGGTGGCAACATATCCTTCTTTCAATCCGTTTGTGTATTGGGATATTGCTTAACACCATTAGCATTGTCTCTTATCGTGTGTAGAATTATTCTCATTGCACAACAAACGAATTTCCTTTTCTTCTTACGCCTTGTGACATCAACAGCTGGATTTGTATGGGCGACTTATGGTGAGTAAAATCAAAACGATCATAAATAAATCCATCTCTGAATGATGATTATTTTTTAGCATCAATCATTTTTATGGGTGACAGTCAACCGGCCAACCGAAAAGCGCTTGCCGTTTATCCAATATTCCTATTCTATTTTGTCATATCATGGCTTGTCGTTTCACATTCGAATCAGTAGGACAAAAATAAAACTTTGTCGTTGCATTCTCAAGTGCATGTAAATTTTAGTTTAATTAATGTCACACAATTATATGGATCGTCCGTGCAAAAAAGCATTGAATCTTCTTTATTTGTTGTTTAAAAATATGTTCACATTATTTAAGAAGAAAAGAAAGTACATTGGAAATAAAATACTTTCATTTGATATTTAAAAGTTTACGTTGAAGTTGAAAATTATCTGCAACGTTCCTCAACATCTTTATGAAATTGTTCCATAGAATAATTTCCAACACTCCCATAATCTCCTGTTATGCATCCCATGTTTTTAATAAATTCAGCGGTCGACAAATCTGGCAAATTATCAAATCGCGCATCAATTTTATTGATTTGATTATATGAAAAACTGACACGAATAAGCTTTGGATTATTAACAAAGAGATCACTTTCGAGATGTGTGATTTGGTTTTTATTGGCGCTGAATATTTGAAGATTTGGGAGATTTTTAAGCCATTGCGGATTCACAGTCTTGAGCTCATTTTGATTGAGTCGGAGTTCCTGCAAATTTTGTATTCCATCAAACGCTTCCGAATGAATTGACGACAGTTGGTTCTCAATCACATCTAAAGTTTTCAATTTTAGAACATTGCTAAAGACGCGGGCAGGAATTGTTTTGATTTTAACACGTTGCAGCAATATTTGCTCCAAGTTTTCCATGTTTCGAAAATTGTCTTGCTCAATCTCATACAGGCTAGAAGATTGCACAGCAAAGCGCCAAAGACGAGGGAAATGGATGCCAATATCGGCGGGAATATAATTAAAATATTCTTGCGAATATACTTTCAAGTAATCGACATCTTTAGTTTTTTTTGATCCATAGAGAGTTCCCGTGACGTTTTTTAACGAATTATTTTTCCCGACTGAGGTTACAAATATCGTTCTGCAAGCATATCTGTATTCATGGTGGTAACTAAATGTCTTCATTAATCGTATACTCGTATTTTGATTAACATTTAATTAAATACTCACTATTGAGCCTGGAAGCTGCATTTTAAAAAATCTAATGGACCTATCATTACTTTTATCCAATCTGAAAATCTACTGACAACAGTATAAAGCACAAAGTCTTCATTTTTTGGCGAAGGCGGTATAACAATGATACCATATAGTAGACCAGATCCATTATCACTTGTTCTGAAAAATCCGCTTCCTAAGTAAGTAGAATAGAAAGTCATGAAAAAAGCCAATGAAAGTCAAAAATCTTAAAACCTGAATTGCCAATCGATGTTCTACTAGCGCAAATGGAATTTGCTCTAAAAGTACTTATCTCAAGTGGACATGTATCCACGGCAATAAGTTCGGCTTCATATAATGTGGTATTAGATCCTTCTTTGAGACCGATCTATAAACATTTATTGGCGAAAAATAAGAAAATACTCGAAACTAAAGAGAGTTCATGAACATACCAAATATCCGGGACTATGATCTTTTCTATATCTTTGCTCCGGTAAGATTGCGGGAAAAATTTCGCTTGAAATTTGAATTTCCTCAGCCAATTTTACAATTGCCAAATCTGCATCATAATCTTCTCTCATCCATTTGGGATGCAGGAAAATTTCAGAAGCATTGACAATTCGAGAGGATTCTTCACGCTTTCTCACGAATTTAACATAAATCTCATCAGCTTTTGTTGCATCCGATGTTTGATTCTTATCAAGGAAACAGTGAGCAACTAAATTTTGAATTTATAGAAAAATAAATAAATTATCACGTAATTCCTACCAAATTCTCAAATAGACATTTAATCATTCAAAGATCAATTCAAATGGAAGCAACATTTACCTGTTATTATTGCAAATTTATCAATCAGAACGCCAGAACAGATGATATTATTGCTGTTTCTGTTGTAGATAAATGCAGTTGAGGCTGTTGCATTTTCCGAAGCCAGTTTTAGTTTTACTTCATTAAAATCTATTGGCTTTGATGATCCTGATCCTGACTCGTCATCATCATCACTTCCGTCGTCATCAGAAACCCATCCATAAATGACAATCGGATTTAGTAAAATTAAACTTATCAGAACCACTTGTAGTCTCATTTCTTTCGAGGAATTTGAACTGCAACAGCAAAATATTTGACTCAACAAATTTCATTGACGACCACACAAAGCCTAATGAGAACTAAAACTGATGAATTTTAAAGCAAAAAAGACTCTTAAATAGCATAAGATTCGCGAAAAAAATAAGAACAAGAAACGACCCCCACAAAGGTCATTCGGAGCAAAAATTACAGTTTGTGACTTTGTGAGAAAATATTGCTTCTTTAGGTCTCTCTTGAGCTTCTCTCTTCTTGCTCAAGCAACCATGAAGCGTATTTATGAGCGAGCTTGCCGCCAATTATTTTTTTGTTCGGAACTTATTTATTTTCTCACTTTTTTTTACGGTTAATTTTGATAACAAATTTTTTAAATTGATTAAAAGTAATCTAAAGAATTTTCACAAATCAATCTTATTTTTAAAATTCTTCGGCGCTATGTTCAGACATGCAAGGTGATGGCAGTGGTGATGAACGTGGACTACGTATTGGATTTGTTGTTAGATCGAAGGACATGTGAATCGGGAAACTCGCTGGATCCTTAAAAGAATTTCTATATGCTGGCATTGGACTATTTGGCCGGACACGCCGATTCATAAAATGACGCTCGACCCATTTCAGCATCGTCAACACTGAATCTGTCGATGGCAAACGACGCTCAGCTGCTGTTTTTATGATATTTGAGCTTGCAATTCTAAATGTTGCTGCCATGCCGCGGAGTGCCTGCAACATATTTTTTCAGCAATTTAATTCTTTTAAAATATTTTACCAATTTACCGTCATGGCATCTTCATCAGTTCCATCATCACCAGCATAAATGATTTTAATGCGTTCACTCCAATCGACACCGAAAGCAGTGCGCAAAATATAAATTGATGCACGTCCTTTATTCCATTGAACTGGAGGTTTCGCTTCAAGGGCACAATGTGCTTCGGCAGCTTTAAAGCCATACTGGATCATTAAACTGCGAGCTTTTTCAATCATCGCTGGACGCAATTCATGTGGTGTCTCACGATAATGGAATGTCAATAAAGCACCTTTGTTCTCAACCCAGGCACCATCACGACAAACCTAAAATTGTCGATACAGATATTCAGTTCCTTAAACAATTTGCTCAATAATTTAAAATCTAATTCACTTACAGAATCCTGCAAAGCTTTCAGCAATCCACTGACTTTCTGTTCAAATTCAACGGGCATTGGATGAACAAATTTACTTCCATCGGGATGCAAAATCTCCAAGCCATGATTACCAGCATAAGTGATGCCTTCAATTCCGACCATTTTCTTAACATTATCAACGCCACGACCAGAAATAACAGCAATATAAACATCCGAATGATTGGACAAGCGTTGCAAAACGTTCCTTGTTTCTTGTGGAAGGATAGCAAGATCGGGATGTGGAGCAATCGGTGCAAGTGTTCCATCGTAATCAAGCAACAATGCCAATTTGTGCGAGAATCCGATATATCTAAAAATGGAAGTTATCGTCAGTAAGAGAAATCAAAAGAAATTCGTAAAACTCACTCTAGCAAATAATCATCAAAATCATCAATTGAAACAGGCTGCAAAGTGGTTGTACCAATGTCATCTTCTTCCTGTCCCGATCCCATTGCATTCAAGAATGATTTCATCCAATGGTTAACATCATGTTCCTTTTCACGTCGCCTCAATCTCGACATACGCAATGAACGTTCATCTTCAGGCATTGTAAGTGCACGATGAATTACTTCAGCGGCAGCACCAATCTCATATGGATTGCACAACAACGCTTCATGCATTGTCTCACCAGCACCGGCAAATGGACTAACAATTAAAACGCCAGGCGGTTCATTAATTTGACATGCGACAAATTCTTTAGCAACAAGATTCATTCCATCTCTTAATGGTGTCACCATTGCAACAGCAGCTTCACGATAAAATGCTGCAAGTTCACTTTGCGCAATGCAACCGAAAATGTAACGAATCGGTGACCAAACAGCTGTTGAGAAGCGTCCATTAATTCGTCCAACAACTTGATCCATTTCTTCCTTTAATTGCTGATATTCGGCAACATCAGTACGTGATGGAACGGAAATTTGCAAGAAACTAACATTTCCACGATGCTCTGGATGTTTCTCGAGAAGTACTTCGAAAGCTTTCAAGCGATTTACGATTCCTTTCGTGTAATCCAAACGATCAACGCCCAACACGATTTTTTGCTTTGTCTTAATGACGCGCTTTGCATTCTTGGCTAATTCAACGAAATGATCATATGGAATTCCAATTGGCAATGGACGAACTCTAACAGAACGTCCACCATGTTCAACAAGCAAATTCTTATGATCAACACGACATCCAAGATTACGTTGACAACAATCGACGAAATTCAAACAATAATCACGAATATGAAATCCAACCATATCACAAGCCAACATGCCCTGTAATATTTCATCGGACCATGGAAAGAGACGGAAAATATCCCATGCTGGAAATGGAATGTGCAGGAAAAATGCCAATCGGAAATTGAGATTCTTCTCTTCACCCAATTCGCGAATGTAATTTGCACACAACATCAAATGATAATCGTGAACCCAAACAATTGGTGGACCGCTATTTGGATTTTTCTTAATGCATCGCTCCAGCGCTTCGATGGTTTTTACAGCGAAACTTTTATTAGCTTTCACGTAAGCTTTCCAATGATCAGCTGAGAATAGTGCGCGACCTAAATGCAATGAAAAGTTTCGTTGGAATAGAGAAAATATTTAGAATTCTAAATCCTAATTTTACCTGGCATTGAATGAAACAGCGGCCAGAAAGTGCCATTACAACAACCATTATAGTATTGTTCAAACAAATCTGGATCCATATTAACAGTTACTGCCTAAATTGCATTCAAAAATTGATAAAGAAACTCACGAACACATTAATAGAAATGATCTTTCACCTGTTCCGACTTTAAACCAGCTGTTGGCGATTGCTCTAATGGATCTGATTCGGGAATATTTGCATCATCGAAATTCGATGGCAAGTGAATTCCAGGCCATCCGACCCACAAACCTTTGCCCTTAATCACAACCGGTGCTACGGCAGTCACAAGTCCACCAGCGCTATTAAAAAAATATCAACAAAATTATAATCATCAAACGTTTTGCATCACTTTGAGGATCATTAAATTTTTTTTCTTTCGTGCTTTATTATCAACAACAAAAACATTAAAAAATTGGCTGTGTGACGTCATTACGTGGGTCGTGTGGTCACAAAATTGTTGATTAAGAATTGCGAAGAAAAAAAAAATTGTACTGCGTGAAAAGCCACAAAAAGGATGCATTTTGATTGATGACACCAGCTGAGTGCTGACAATTATCAATGCAAATAAGTGATTGTTATCAGAATCCTAACGGAAAGTATCATTGAAGGGCAAATTGGATGTTGCATTAAAGTATTTTGTAAACAAATTGAATCCGGGACACGTTTCATTCACATGAAAATTATTTACTCAATTAATCCTGATGGAAAACAATACTTTTCTCTCGCTATATCCCGCTACCGTACACGTGATAATCATTCGCCTTTCAACTGATAACATCGTCTAAAGTTTTAAACATTTACAAACATTTGAGAGACAGAGATTAAGAACTTTACTCTTCTCATCCAGTGCTGAGAATGTTTTTTTTTGCGATTCGCTTATTGTTATTAATTGTAATTGAGGAATTGAGATTCAATTAGGAATTAATTAGTGCCATCAGGCTGCCCTTGGTAATCATTTTTGTGCAATCAATAAATGGACTTTGGGTATGTTTGTTGGACACACAATGGATTTTTTTTTTTCGTTTCTGTTATCAATTGTTTTCACAATGAGAAACGTAGAAATTTTTGGTTATGAGCAGTTTGGCTCAAGAATATTTTCAAGATCGATCGGGAATGTGCAAATCTCTGATCGTAGGGAAACGTCTTAAAAAACACGTTGTAAGTTATTTTGAAAGCTCACCTCGCTTGCCGAAACATTTCGCCCGTTTGTGGGTTTTTCTTCAACACAAATGGAAGTCGATTCGATATAACAATTAAACTACTACATTTATTGTTCGTTTCCGCCGATGTGATGGTAATTTCCGGTTCGCCAGTCATTTTTAATTCGCAGGTTAATTTCTTGATAAAGTTAAATTATTCAGAATAAAGTTTTCTACTAAATTTTCTTAGATTTCACAGTCGCTATAAATTTTGGTGCTTTTTTTTTTTTTTTGATATTTAATTGAAAATCTTTCAATTCATTCCAAAGAAAATTTTAAGAAATGAAAAATCTTCACGATTTCTTCTTTAATAATTCTAGTTAACTTTTTATTTTCTTTTGTTGTTTGAACTGATGCGACTGGGCCAGCGATTAAAGCAAGACTGATTTGAGTACAGCTTCAATTGCTATATAATATTTGAAGGATCGTCATTAAAATTCACAAACAAGAAAATTATTATTATTTTTGTTCTTTTTTTCGTTTCTTATCAATTTTGTTGTTTTGAATTTGATTTGTGTGTTGTTTAAGTTGCAACGATGCATTTATAATCAGGAAAGATCTCACGTTGCGTCATGCATGATCAGCAGATGCATCTTTGGATTTCTAGATATCAGTTCGTGATAATATGACCCTTAAAGGTTATCAAATGATAAGTGATTTTTTTTTCTTAACTAATCCAATTGAACTTGACTTCTTTTTCGCACCTAAAAATAAATCGCGAGCGTGAATCAAGAGATTTATTTATTTATTTCTTTTTGACATTAGAGGAGAGAAAGAGATTTTTGATTAAGAAACAACTCACCGAATGAGAATTAAAATGCCATTAGTGAAATTTATTAAGCATTGATAACAGTACTCATTTGACTCGGAATTCTTTTGAGTAGGTTATGTGCAAAGAAAACAAAAAATTCATATTTGAGAAAGTGATTGGCATACTTGAACTAGTTTCAACTAAATTGTGGGTCCGAAGAAAATTTGTGGGTGGATGTCGATGTCTTATCAACAATTTTGACCCGACGCAGTTGTAAATAAAATATTTGTTATTGATGCACCAAGACAGAAAAAAAAACTTCACGACATTCTCTGCCCCGACGAGGCGACCAATCGAAATTTTGAGCAATTCTGTTGACATAATCAAGACACTTGTTGATAAGGAAATATTCTTTTGAGAATGTTTGGGGACAATTTCATTTTGTTTCTTTCTCTCATTACACTGGAATATCGAGTACAAACAATTCACGGATCGTGAATTAAAAATTCAAAAGGCCAGCGAAACTTTTTGTTGAATCTTTATTTTTGCCCTAAAAGTTTGTTTTGACTCCTTTTTCGTCCTGTGTACATTGAATTTTTATTTTTTTTTTGTTCCTAATAAAATATTTACATTTATTTAATAGATTTTTATCCCTTTTTGATTGCGATTATATTCGCTTGTTAGTTCCGGTGACAAGTTTATGATGTGATCATCAGGTTTTAGGATTTAAATTTGTAAAATAATTTTATTAAAATTTCAACTTGAACTTGTTTTTTTTGTGTGTTTTAAAGAAATCACAGTTCGCCAAAATAAATATTCATCATCATTGCAAATTGTATTTGCGTCTTAAGCCGATAACTGAGGCGCCACACACGTTGATACATTGCTTAGTTTTGCTAAACAGCGTTCAAACTTCCCCAATTTACATTTCAATCGTTTTAAAATTAAAATCTCCTAAAAAAAGCCTCAATTTCATTTCCTTTTTTATACAAAAATAAATTTATATATTGCGAAGCGTCCTTAAAAATGTTCTAAAGTAATTAATTTGGTTAATTTCTTAATTATTTTGAAAGATTGCAAAAAACATTAATTTTTATATAATTATTTTTTTTTTTCATATATTTCACTTCTAATTTCTAATTATCGATCTAAACGTTTTCGTAATTAGTTCTCCTTTTTTTTCTATGTCCTTTGGTTCGTGCTGTATTCATATATTTATTATGACCTTCAATTGATTTATTGTTATAATTAAATATCTCAAATCTAATCAACTCATTCGATAGAGATTGTGAAGTGAATAAATAGAAAATTAATGCCATGAATTCATACTTAAACTATGATAACAAAGTAAATTATAACAAATTAAGAATCGGTGTGAGATTAATTGATGAATTAATTGTGGAAAAATTTCTTTTGTGGATTTCGCGGGGTATTCAATTCCAAATTTATTTTTCTTTATTGCATTTTTTTTACCATTTTGCGGAAGAAATTGTTGTTAGAAAAATAAATTTTTCTTTTTTATGTGATTCCATTAATTTAAAATGTGTTATGAGATGTGAATTCGAATTATTTGAAAGGATTTTGTCGCAGCAGCAATGATGTGCGGTAATACTGGAATCAGTTATACAAACGCTCTCGCTTAAGCTCATTATCCAAATCGGCCAATTGTTGAAGGAAACCTTCATTGGGATGAATGTCTCTGTGCATTCGAACTGTTCGAATTGCTTCAGCTGCTGACATTTTGCGTGAAATCATTAAATAAGCAAGCACGCATGTAGCTGAACGAGACATTCCAACCATACAATGAACCAGAATTTTTCCTGTTTGGAAAATTAAAGATTTAGTTAAAGGAATCGAGCGATGCTAGAAGATCAAACTTACCACCACTGTTGATGCCATTTTCAATAAACTTCGAAGCAATATAAAAGTAACGTGAAATATCTGTGCTCGGTTGATCCACCAATGGGAAGCCCATGTATCTGTGTGGGATAATTAGAATTTGTAATATATTTTTGATGAAAATCATTTGTGAGTGTGTGTGTGAAGAAGAAATTCGAATTCGATTCCTTCTCATCTACCTGAAATGCGTAAGTTTGCTATTTCTTTCTGTGCTGTGATTGATGATAATAATGAGTGGAAAAATTATAAAAAAAAGAGAAAATTTTCAAGAAAATAATTAGAACCAATTTAGAGTATTTAAAGAACAACAAAAATATTGCACAACAACGAATGTTAATCAAAACAAGTTCAGCACAAATCTGGTTTTAGTTTGCTCTATGGTAAAAACACATAGAAATGATAATAAAAATGAATAAGTCCCTCGAGTGGGCAAACAAAAAAAGTCAATAGCTTTTAATGGAATGTGCAATAAATAACATTTTGAAGATTGTGACATACCTAAGATTCGGCATGTCCCTGTAGTAGCCATGTCCTGTGTCCACTTGTCCGAACCTCGAACCCTCAGCAGTGTTAAGAATATGAGTTATGCCCATGAGTCGCAAATACTGTTTGCTTTTTGCAGCGGCACTGAAATAATAAAGTCATTAAATTTCTTATGTCAAAAGCATCCACAAAAGCTGTTGAAAATTTCTTACGCGTCACCAATAAAAATTCTAGGATAAACTTCATCACTGTCAACATCATAAATTGTTGAGTTGTCGGTTCGTCGAATGCACGATAGTGGGCGACATGGCGTTACAGAGTAAAGAAGAACGCGCTGAAGTTGTTTGCCTGCCACAGGTGAGAGAGAGAGAGAGAGAAAGAGTAATTATTATAATTGCAGGTGACATTGTGGCATAATTATTATTTTCATCCTTACCAGTCGTCGTATCTGTCATTTTGTCTCGGTAATTGTTCGAATACTGTAAATGACAAAGAAGAATGAATGAAGAAAAGTCATTTTCATGAGCTTTGGAAAGTTTTTTTTTTGTCTTCGTTTTTTAATTTTTAAAAAGTTTTATGAAAATTTCTTTCTGAAGATTTATTTTTAGCACTTCTGAGAAATTTTTTTGTTACGCAAACGACGATAAGCATCTAAAATATTCCCGTCCCCAATGCCGGTCAATTTCAACTTTTCTTTACTGTCCATTGACCTCCGCAGCGCCAAGCAATTTTTTTTTGTTCCTTTTTGCCGTAATGAGCCGTGTGGGCTTCAATCATAATCATTTCAGGCATAACGGAAAATTGCAGAAAAATTTCCTTTCTTCGCGTTTTGTTTACAGAATCAGTGCGAGGGAAAAAAAAAAGTTTTCGTAGATGGATGCGAGCACACATCCGACAACTGATTTATGAATGACAGCAATGGAAAGATAAACAATTTATTGCCATTGTTATTTAGGCGTAAATGCTTTTATGTGAGATTCATTCTTGTAATATTCATGTTGCGCGTTTCCTTTTGAATAACTCAATCCTTTTTTTTTGTCTCGGAACTTGTTTATTGATGCTTCATGAGTCGAATTCATTTGTGTAATTTATCGTTTTGCTATTCGGAATGTTTCATTCACTGAGAAACTTTTTTTTATGAGTTTGTTTCTTTTGCTTTTGATTTTTATGCATTTCAAACACTCAAAAGGTGCTTAATTTGACAGCTGATGTGAAACAAATTCAACATTTTATCACCTGAGATTTCTCTGACATTATTCATGCAATGCATTAAGTGAAAAACATCATTACCATGCTTTTCAAATTCTATGAAATATTAATGGATGCTTCCTACACAGGAAAAAAAAAGTCCTCCAACAAATCACGCGCTCACAATGGAGGAGCTTACAAGAAATGCTCTCACATGAAATTTACGAAGGAATCATCTTGAATCAATTAAGAACTCGAAACAGATTTTCGGATATCGATTGCTGTGTGAGTGTTTGTGCATCGACAAATCGGATTTCTAAAAGCATAGAAATTTAATGTTTCGCTCCATCAAATTTCCTCCTCACACCCCAAATCCGTAAAGTTCTCAATTCGTAAATATCGATTTACGAGATAACAGAAACATAAAACTTTTGTGCAACATCATTTTCAGTTTCCAATTTGTGGTATTTTTAGTCGATTTTTTTTTTGTTATTTCTGTGATGCAACCCAAAAGTGGAGGAAATGAAATTATTTTTTGAGGAATTTGAAAAATCGATCGAGAGATCGAAATCAAAATAAATTGATTAGCATTTTGAATGATAGCCTTTTTTTTTGTATTCAATTTTCTTGTGTGCGAGGCGAAGATTGATATGTCAGTGATGTAATTATAATAATTATGTTATCAAATATTTGACCTCGAAAATCACAAAATTTAACGATTCACATCAATCAAGTGGAGAAGGAAATGCCATGTAAACCATAAACGAAATAATTGTAATGTAAATTCAATCAAAGGTATCCTTTCGCAGGATATACCAAATGAATAATTCATGTTGTGTACTGATGGGCGCAATGCACTAATGACATGAATCGCGAGCTCAATTTCTGGGACACAAGTTCAAAAATCTTTTTATCATGTTGTTAAATTATTTATTTTCCAAAAAAAAAAAAAAAAAACAAAAATAAGCAGCACAAGAATTGTTTCCTTTTTTTGGGCTGTAAGAGAACAACGTTTGTCACAATGTCCATTAATAAATCATGAGTGGCATTCAGGCCGCTTATTTAATAGCTATGGCATATTATATCATATTGTGGATGTTAAAGAAATTCGAGGAGTGCAAATGACATAAAGTAAATCTCAAATGGACACTCAGAGTTCAACGAACTTTATCAACATGACATGATATCCATCATCCTCACCGAAAACGATACAATTTCTTTTATGACACGGCAATCAACACCATAAGAAAATCAAACAAAAAAAAAAAAACACTTGAAGTGTTATAATTACTTTTTTCCGTTTCACTCTCGATGGTTCATTTCCCATTGCTGGTTTTTTCTTAATTAGCAGCTTGCGACTGAAGCCACGTAATGCCGAATCACACTGATCGCAGATCCCACTTTAATTTCACTTTTAGTTTATTTCGCTTCGGGGAAAATTGTTTTTCTTTTTATTATTCGTTTCTTCTTTTTGCAGATCGCTAGAGCTCAATGTTGAATTATAATTTTATTATAATCCGCAAAAATTGTCTTTTAAGTTTGCGTTTCGCTTTTGTTTCTAGCTTTTTATGCTAGTGTCTAAAACTTTAAGCATAAAATTTAATGAATTATGGAATCTTGATTCCCTCCGAAATATTTTACTGCTCGTTCCATTGAGTTCAAAACTATAAATGGCACTAAATTGATGTTCCGAGCTTTTTTTTTTCTATTTATCACATCGGGGCAAAAAATATCAATTTTGAATGAATTTTTTTTTTACATGGCTTTTGCATGTTCCGAGTCGTGTTGCAATTTAGAAAATAGCTTTCAATCATAAATTTCAGTTCAGTTTGATTTGCATTTTAGTTTGCATGATGCAAAAAAATAAAATTTTTGTGCAGTTTCATATTTTATCAGTTGATTCCTTGTCAGATCGTCATATATGAATTCAGTCGATGCACTAGAATTCGGTCTCACAATACCAAAGCTCTACCACAGGAATGAGCTTTTATTTAATTTTTATGGAAACAGAATCTAACCGAGAGTTGCTTTCTCATAGTTTTTTTCCCCGCATATAAAAATTTAATTTGGAACTTCATGAATTTAAACAACTTTTTGTTATTATTCGACGTTTGTTGTCCCCAGATCTAAAAATTCTATTCTAGATATTGAATAAATTCCGCTTCACACATCGATGAGCTTTTTCATTGTGATGTTTGCTTAATTAATTTATTTCCTAATTGTACAACACGAAATTCATTATTTTCCACCCGGCTTGAGAGAGTTAAAAAAAGAGTTATTGCTTCAATTGCAGCCAAACACCAACTGAAAATGAATTTTCGATAAAAGAATGGAAAAAAAAATCCACCGCAACATACAATTTTCCGAATCAATTTTTTTTTTTATTTTGTGTTTCACATTAATTTGGGTTTTTCATTTCACAAAAGCGAGAGCATACAACACGATAGGCAAAACGAAAACAAGAAATTCAATCTATTGAGGCCAGCCAGAGAGACACACAGCCAGCACACTAAATGTGTACAAAACACACATGGCACATGTTATGTCTATCAGGATGTTTCGGCATATCACTCAAATGAGGTTTGTCACCCAAAATATACACATATAAAGAAATCATTTTGCTTTTAATGCTACTAATGGCATGACATTAGAAATCATTTTTACTTCGCTTTTGTATGCCGTTCATGTCTAGTGTATGAAACCGAACTTGCGACAACAACTGGTTAATAATTTAAATGCGATCAGGCATAAATTAAATGGCTTCGTGAGCCGATTTTCACGTCATTAGTACTGCTGCGCGAGACCCTCTCCAGAGATTGTTATCGCTTTCATGTTTGTTTTACTGTAGAAATTTAGGCGATATCTACCGGTAGAATGAGTGGGTGGACGAATTTATAACGAAATTGGTTTCGTTGTCACAAATGGCAACAGCGAAAATGAAAATTAGTTTTCGATAAACATCAATCAATTTGCTCGTAAGTGGATTATTTGCGATTTTTGACGCTATAAATTATTTATAGTCTTCTAATCTATTAATAGCTTGTGTGTGTTGGAAAGATCACAATTTGGCAACAGACTTTAGATTTCAATTTTGCGCGTGAGATTTATGACTTTGATGGTTCGGCAAAAAAAATTTCTACACAATTTGATTTCGTTTTTTATCGAAGTCTGGTCAACGTTAAGATTACCATTGCACAATAAAACGACAAATGGCGCTGCACTTCAATTTAGTAAGCGTAAAAATAAACTATTCTCAACACAACACTGCACAACGAGGGTCTAATTAAAACTGCATCCAGTGCACATTGAATCACAATTATTTCAGCTCACAATCGTCCCACAATGTTCAATTAAATAAAACAAATACTTAATTTAAAGTGGAACTCAAGTGCTTCGAAATTTAATTACAGTCATTTATTGAGCTTTTTAAACTGCCTGTCTCTCATTTTCTCTGTCTATCTCTTTTCTTCCGTGAGCTTCGGTAATGAACTTGAAACATTAAACTGGTCATATCAAAACACATCACACTCCCCCCCCCCCCTCATGAATTCAAGTCTCGTGCGACTTACGAACAAAATCCTAAAATAAAGCCGCAATTTATTTGGAATTGTGACTTCTTTTATTTTTCTATTCCATAAAAGTCGCGAGCATTGTTGACAGTTTCAAAACAATAATTACACAATTGTCAGGGGCTTGTTATGGCTAAGCGCGCGTGGCTTAGCATTCAGAAACGTCACTTGTGGGTGTGCAAACGAAAATGGCTAAAATTTTAATCAAATTAGTCGCATATTATGAAACTGACAATCGGAAAAGCTTCGAAATGGTGCAATTAGCAGCAGCTGATGAACTTGAACTTGAATTTCGAAAAAAAAATTTAATAGCAAATTGTTTAAAAGTCGATTGTGGAATTGATATGAAAGAGAATTCATTTATTATTGCAATGTTACGCCCATGTTTGCAATTAGCAATTGTGAATTTTGTGGCTGAAGTCGCGTGGGTTGGTCGCACCGTTATATTAGGCATTGTCGACTGTTACATTGTTAATAGATTATAATTGAAAGCACGTGCATTTCATTTCCTGCAATTTGTCAGTGAATTTTGTTTGCAAATTATTCCATTTTTGGGAAAGATTAACTGGATTCTGGATTCAAGTTTTTAATTATTGCCGAGTGTAGAATTGTAGAAGCTCAAACTTTGAGCCTTAAAGTGAACCTAATTGAATAGACACCGTGTCTGGAATTAAATAGGGTCATTTAACTAAAAATAAAACTTTCACGAACCTATCCCAAAATATGTGTTTTTCACTTTAAAACATCTCAAAAGATTTTATATAAAAAAAATCACATTTGGCATCGTGACAAACTTACTCATCGCAACCTTGATTTTCACAGTCATTTGTTGTTACCCACTCAATCATCCAACTTCGTACACATGTGTGAAACATTTTTTTACATTTTTACCTGTGAAGTGCTCAATCGTCTGTTAATTTAATTATATATTTTCACATACTCCCATAATAGCAGCGAGAGTTTTCTTGCTCTTCACACATGCGATGAATATTCGGCGGCAAATTAATCATCGAAATGGAATTTGTGCTTTTCTTATTCTTGCAACGCACATTTTCACACATCATCGGGTATTGGCAATGTTTTATTTTTATCTTAGATATAAATATTTCGAAGAGATATTCAATTTCATTTTGGTGTTGCAGGTTTATGTGGAAAACATTTGCAATATTTTTTAACGTCAAAAATGAAAAGGGAAAACGTTTTTCCGCGCGCATTTCTTTTATGTGAATGTTATTTATAATAAACAAATTAAAAACCTGCTTCGAATGGAAAATTTGATATGTTGAAAGAATGAAAGGTTAGATTTAAATAATATGCGACGTCAAATATAAATAAACCCTATGCATCTCGTATATAGAAATGTAAACCATTAGGAAAATTGAATGGGAAACGGAAACATGAAAAATTAGTTTCAAAGATCCTAAAAGAGCCCCGGAAGTACTTTCTCTCTCTCTCCTTTTTTTTTATTTAAAAAGGAAATTTTTCATTCGAACGACTTTTCACAAAACTCCATCAGATTTAACAAAAAGCGGAACCAGAAAAATATTTTCACGTAAATTTTCTTCCATTAGTGATGGAATTCAACGACATTCCTAACAAATGTAAAGTGTTTTTATGCTTTTGCTAGTTCGCTTTTATCCCCCCCAACACCGAGGAAAGCACTAAAAGTATCGATATAACTTTTGCCAGTTTCAATTTCGATTTCCAATGTTCGGATGAAATTTAGATCATGCAATGGAGGCAATGGGTGGTAAGCAATTGAGGACAAACAACTTTCACTACATTGTAGAAATGCATGTAAACAATCCATTAAAATTGACTAATAACTCAAAATATTGCGAATTGCGAACAATATTTGCCAATTTGTTGGTATATCTGTTGAGCTTTTCTTTTCTCTCATTTTTTTTTTGCTTTAGTGATATCGCGCGATGGCGGCAGCTCGTGGCAGTAAAGAAGCAAAGTTAATTACAAAGTTTTTTATTTCCCTGATTATGCAAAAACCATAGAAAAATCGAAGGTTACTTATGAATTCTTGATGCTATTTTTAGAGCCATCGAGTTCAAGATATTCAACAAACTCCAATTGCGTTCTACCCACGAGCTTTTTGCTACCATGAATTAATGTAAAGTGTCTTCTCAATTCATCATTATGATCGATGATACTATCAATTTATAGTAAAGCGTCATTAAAAGCTCACCAACAAACGCCCATGTGATTCTTCCACTTTCTTTCCTTTCGCACTGCATGTATTTGGCACATATAAATTTTCACTCACTTTTAAAAATATTCATCGCCATTATGAAAACAAGAAATCAAGTTTTGAGTGCATTCTAATGAAGGGTTGACTACATAAAATGTCTCACAATGTTTCTACATAGTCTCGACCATGATGATAATGATGAGAAAATTCAAAAAAACATTATAAAATTCCTCATGCACTTTATTTTCATCAGCATCATGACCTAATTTTTCTGCCTTGAAGTCCTTGAATGTTGCATATTCCTGTATTTTGAAGTTTTTGACTCAACGAGCCTCTTATTGCAAGCTTTCTCCATTTAAGAATTTTAAAAACCACCCACGACATTTTCGGCTTCAAAGATGAAAATTTCCAAGATTTTTCTTTGAAAGAATTTCGAAAGTTCACGAAAATGATTTGAAAATGTGCATGATAGCTCCCATTGCGAAATAAATTCCACCGGGGCTTGGCTATTTTCTCGTTCGCCTACATGATGTATGAAATTTTGCAATAAATTATTGTTACTTGTTCCTTTTTGTTGTCATTTGTTTTTCCAACTGAATGGTCACCGAAAATATTCTATTTATACCACAAGCACAACGGCAACAATTATTCTCATTTGCTATTTTTTTTTTTCTTTGTCATCATTAAATTGCGGTTTGTACCGCCAACGGGGGAGTTTTATGTTACATTTCACTGTCATTATTCAGTGATGCTCGCATAATTCAGATTGCATTTTAATTTTATGAGATCTTGACATGTTTCAGATCAATGCACAAAACGTGACTGATGTCGCGCAAATATGTATCGAAGAAAAATCCATTGTGAGGCAAAGTTTCAATAACATTAACAGCATGCTGGCCTTCGATGATTCATGAGATTTCTGTCATGTTGCCCTTTAGTGGACATTTCACAGCAAGCAAAAAAATAAAGAAAGCAAAATCATTTTCTTACCGAATAATATCTCCAGGACGACATCTTTGTCACGAAACTATTTATTTAGGATTTAAAATAGAAATTTTTTCTTTCACTACTCAAAAATGAATTTTGGCAAACTCAAATGAATTTCAATCGCAAAGTTTTTCTTTTTATAATTGAATTTAGCGAACGATGAAAACGTGAAATAATTTTTCTCCTAATGAAAATGTGTGTTTAATTGCAGAACGCGATTCGCGGCACTAACGCAAAAATAAAATTTGAATTTTTTTTTTTTTTTGAGGGAAACAGACTGAAAAACAACAACAAAATAATGTCTGACTGAATCGTGTGGATGGAACGCGAGTGAATGATCAAAAATGTCGTGCACGAAACGCCCGTTGAATGCCAACTGACGAGTAAGGAAAATTCAATTGAAAATTTAGCGCTGAGATAGAGTTTTTTTTTTGTTGTTGTTGTCGTCGGTGATGGGTTTTTGTTTTGTTTGTGCAGCCCTGGAAATTTTCTGTGAGCGAGAATATGTTTCTTCTGTTGGCGTTCGTATTGAGGGAAAAATTCTCATCACAACTAAAGCTCATGTTGATGAAATAGAAAATTGTGTATTCTATAAGCGAAAATCTCTCATTCTCTCTTTGATGACGTCATTTGTCTATTTTGGAAAATTGCCGCACATTAATTTTTATAGAGTCTTACGGATTGTAATAACGGAGAAAAAGAAAAATGTCTGCGATGGTGGTTTTTACTGAAAGCTCTATTTTTGCGTCTTTTTGTGGGAGGATGGAAAATTGCAAGGCATAATTTGCGAGTCATGTCACATTCACATACGTTATCCATTAAAATGAATCATCGCGAAAATCTGTTTCATCATTTACGGCATTGCTTGATGTCGATTTGTGGATAAATTTATTGCATGGATTTTTTTTTGCTGAGAGTGATGAGAACTTTTCACGAAGGAAAAAAAATCGAAAGAAAAACCTCATCATACAATGAAACTACCGATTACTTACCCCGAAGGAAGATTTTTTTCTGCACATATTCATTTTACGACTTAAGAAAATGCCGAGTGATGGCTACAAATGCCGGGATGTACAGACAACGCACACGCATGCAAATTATTGTAATTTCTCAGCACCATATTTTTGTTCAGTTTACTTCTTCTATGGTTTCGTGATCAGCAATTCTATTTTGGCGAATGTGTTTGGCTTATTATACAATGATTGAATAGTAGAATGTATCACAAATTGATATTTACAAACAATAAACAATAAATTTTCTCATCTGCTTGTGCTTCAATGAGCACCGAACGTTGGCATTTTTAAATGATTCATTGCATTCTAATTATTGAATAATTTAATTATATTTAGCATTTTGCAAACTTACTTGCATGAACAATGTGTGAATAAAAAATATAACGCAGAGAATTAGAACGTCGTCCAGTGTTTTTTTGTTGTTGCACGATGTCTCTCCAATGTCAATGTTAACCGGAAGAATATTTCACAGCTTATTGCACAGTTTACTAGATAGTTTAAAAAATAACCAGCAATATTGCCAATTGAAAAACTGTTTCCTTTCTTACGAATGTCTTCAATGTGATTTTGCAATATACAAAAATAGACGACCGCGTTGATAACACCACATAAATTAAAAGATTTCCTATGGAAAATGTTTTGCAAAAATGTGAGAGCAACAATAAAATATTCTCGAGAGCGCTGTGATTTTTTTTATTTTATTGAGAGTTAATTTGAATGTGGATGAATAACAAGAGAAAATATATCGCCTAAGATATCGCCACCAGTCGACATATTTCTCTACTAAATTTCTTGATCATAATTGGATGTTCCTGAATCGAGGCTAGGCTCGTTTGAAAATATTTCTTGTGGGACGCGGGACGTGATGATGGATTCAGGAGCTAACAGAGAATTTCTGGCTTCCAAACGACGCTCGACCATTGCAACTTCTTCAGCTTCTTCAAATGATCCAATGTTTAGATTCATCGTTTGGGGCATGACAACTGGTTTCTTAATCAATTGTTTTTTCCTCTTTGGCACCATTATAGCCTTTGATGGACCGCTTTCAAGTTTTCTCTTTTTACCAGATATTTGACTTTCGTCTTCTGAGGATTCACTTTCCTCCTCTGATGTGCTCATTGGCGGCTTTTCGTATTGTAGCAGTCGATCGAGCAGAAATGATCTGTCTTTTGTGACTTTTAACAGGCGGCTCTGGCTTTGTCGGAGATTCTCTTGAAAGAATTCATTTTCCTAAAACGTTAAACCAACCTCATTATTTAGCGCGATTTAAATTTGCTTTGGGGATTTTATCAACTTACAAACAATAAGAATTTTAATTTCTTCTTTAGCTGCAAATATTGCGCTTTATAGTTCAATTCGATGTTTGAATCATCGGGGTCGTTTGCGTCAAGATCCTCACCGTTCGAGCTTGTATTTATTTGATTCCAGGAGTCCATAGTTTAATTAAATTTATATTTTTTGTGTTTGCACGTAGAAGAAGTAAACAAAGCGCTACGTATATCTACGTTTCGTAATGTGAGTTCATAAATTCCGTAGCGCAGTATCGATGCCTACCTACGCTAAACGTATTCTCTGCTCTACTAAAAACCGTAAAGCGTGGATTTATACCTTGGAAACCTTTGAAACCTTGGATTAATTTAAACATCAATTGCATAACAAAAAGGGGCAAAAATTAGATTTTTGATGCTATTTTCAATTTTGTGAGATACAAGAAGGAAATTTGAGCAAATTCAAACTTGCCAAAATTTTTAGCCTGTATATTTTCGTTCCCTGTATTTTTGAAGCTTCTTTTCCTGTTTACTAATTATTGAGGCTTGGTTTCGTATTGTGTTAATTAGATTATCAAGTTCTTCCTGTTTGGCATCCTCAAATTTTGAGAGTTCCTTAATTTTTGTTTGAAGATCACCAATTTCGCGAGCTTGCAAATTTAATCGAGCCATTTGAATATTATCAGTTTCTTGAAGTGTCTTGATGCATTCACATCGCAGCTGAAGAATATTTTCAGTTCGGCAATTTTTTGCTGTTTCTTCATCCAGCTTTGAGTTGATCGTTTTAATTTCTTGGCGCAAATGATTTTCGATCGACTTTGATTGACTCAATTGATTCGTTAGTTTTACAACCTCCAACATTTCATTTTGCTTTTCCACCTTCAGCATATCAAGGCTTTGAGTTTTGAAAGATAGCTCCAGTTTCAAATTGCTGATTTCTATTTCACGAATTTTTAGTTCCTTCTTTAAATTATTTGCTTCCTCTTCAAGTCCCTTAGCACGAGTTGCGAGCAATTCTGCATCTGATAGCGATCAATTTGAAATCAATAAATTTGTTGCGTTTGCATAAGAAAATAATTTACCTTTCATTTCATGGTTTCTTAATTCCAGCAACTTCTCGGATTTATTCTTATCGCTCTCAAGCTTGTCAATTTCACGTTTCTTTTGATCTAATTTATGTTCTAACCGTTGATTTTGATCAGTTTTTGTCTTCATTTCATTATTGAGATCTTCATTTGAACTTTTGAAAGTTTCAATTTGTGCTTCCAGTTGTTGTACGCGATCATCACTGCTGGAAACTTTCTTTTGATCCTTTAGCAGTTTCAAATTGCGCATTTCGAGATTTTTATTCCTTTCGGATTTTTCCTTTAGTTCTTCTTCCTTTTGTTGAATAATTTTATTTGAATTTTCAAGTTCATTCTTTAATTTTTCCATTGTTCGATTAAGATCAGAAATTTTTGCGTTTTGTGTGTTCGCTTTTAATTCAAATGTTTTAATTTGTTTCTTCAAATCATCAATTTCACAAGTATTGAATCCATCTCCGGGCACTGACAAAGTAACAGCTGGAAGCTTCAAAGAATCAATTTCATGATCAGTTTTTTTGATATTTGTTGATGTTTGTGGCTTAGACTTTTCCTTTTTTATGAAAGATGAATTTCGTTTATGATTGACAGCATTCATTTCATTGGTATTTGGAATATTTTCAATCTTTTCCTTATCTGAAGCAATGTCTTTCTTACGATTTTTCAAATATAAAGGCTTCGATCCCAATGTGTGGGGAAGTTCCAGTTTATGTGTTGAGCTGCTTGTTGATGGACGTTTTTGTAGAGTAACTTTGGATGCATTGTCATTTGATGAATTTGGACGAAACTTTATTGATTGCTTTGTTTCAATAACTGAAGAATTAGAGCTTTTTGGATGTTTCTTGAGTTTCAATGTCGGTTTTGCTTCGTAGCTACTTGAGCTGCTGATTGTTTTGGATGGTTTAGAATTCTCGTCGACAAATGTTTCAATTTTTATAATTGTTTCAGATTCTGCAGGAGCTTCCAGAATGTTAAACGTTCCGATATTTGTTGCCATCTGAATGACATTGTCAATAAGTTGATGACCAGCTGCATAACAATTTAAATTAATTAATATTTGAGTATACAAACATTTCTCTCACCTTCACGATCACAATTTCGTGCAATTTCCATTTCCATAATGCTGATGAATTTATCAAAAAAGTAATTTTCTTAATGAAAATTTCTGTTGGGAAAAAAATAGAAAAGTTTACTGAGATTTAAAAATTTATTTTTATTCTCTTTGATATCTTCTATGCTACGGCGTTAATTGATGGACGGAATATTTCTACAATATTGTTCAAATTGGGCATAAATGACAAATTCTCTTTCGGTTATGTGTAGTCATAAAATTATTGATCATATTGCGATGGCAATTAATGGTTTGATTGCAGTTCAGAGTAATCCGATTTTAGTCATTATGCAATTTTGTTAAATTCAGACAAAATATGAAGGAAGGAACTTGAGTGAATGTCATCAATTTCAGCAGTGTTTTGTTCCATATATTTTGCTATTTAATATTTTTTTCTTTTTGCAACTTGCAACTTGAATTACATTTTCATGACATGAATCTCAAATTTAACATTTCTTGATAATTTCTAATCTTCACAAATTTAATTAATAAAATGTGATCTTTATTTGACTTTCATGTTCTCTTGTAAAATTAACACAATAAAGCTTTGCGTTATCTTTTATTATTTTCCATATTTAAACAATATTATTTTTGATTAATACTAACATGCAGAGCCTACTATGTTGTTTTTAAAAGTTTTAAGAAATTGAAAATTTGTATCAAAATTAAAGTAGGCTTTGAGTTTTAAAAAATTATGATTGAAATTATGGTAGTGAGCTTTGAAATTTACAATTTAGAAAATTTCAGTCGAATTCAGAATTTCAACCTGATCAGACGTGTTTAAAAGCGAAGAAAAAAAAACTGTAAGAAAATTAAATTTTGTCTTAATTTATTTATTTTCCTTATTTTTTTTTTAGTAATCAAATAGCGATTATCCAAAATGGATGTGAACCAAGCAATATTCGTGATCGGACTCTCGTTCGTGGCTGTGTATGCCAGCATCAAGATATGGAAACAATTTATGATGAAAACAAATGAGCCAGGACCGGGAATGACTGATGCAAAGCAGGGACAAAAAGGTTGCTGTGAGGAAACAAATCAATTGGAAATTTTAAACAAGCGTGAATGTATCAAATTAAAACTTTGGAAAATCGCCCAAATGTACGACGAAAATCTGGATGATGTGACTGCCCCATGGCTGAATGAATCCGGAATTTTTGATGAAGGAAACGAATTAGGTCACGAAAATGGAAACAAACTGGAAAATTTGAACAAACGTGAATGTATCAAATTAAAACTTTGGAAAATCAGCCAAATGTACGACGAAAATCTGGAAGATGTCACTGCCCCATGGCTGAATGAACCCGGAATGTTATTCTGAATTAAACAAACAAGGTGCTATGGATACGAAGCGGTTCGCAGACAAAATGAGGGTATCAAAATTTATCTTTGGAAAATAGGCCATAACTAGTACCAAATTTGGAAAGGCTGACGAACGGCGAGCGCTTGAAATAATAACCAGCATGAATGTATCAAAATTAAACTTTGGAAGATCGGCCGCTTGCAGTCCGCTTCCGATTCATTTCCCACTCCCCCAATTTAGATCGTTGTCTTCGCCCTTTCAAGCATTCCCCGTACATCCAGCCATGGCTCAGTCATTTCTTCCAAATTTAATCGTAGATGTGGCCGATCTTTCAAAGGTAGATTTTGATGCATTTATTCTGGCTGCAGTCCGCTTCCGATTCATTTCCCACTCCCCCAATTTAGATCGTCGTCTTCGCCCTTTCAAGCATTCCCCGTACATCCAGCCATGGCTCAGTCATTTCTTCCAAATTTAATCGTAGATGTGGCCGATCTTCCAAAGTTAGATTTTGATGCATTTATTCTGGCTGCAGTCCGCTTCCGATTCATTTCCCACTCCCCCGATTCAGATCGCTGCCTTCGCCCTTTCAAGCATTCCCCGTTCATCCACCCGTGGTTCAGTCATTTCTTCCAAATTTAATCGTTGATATGGCCGATCTTCCAAAGTTAAATTTTGATGCATTCATTCTGGCTGCAGTCCACTTCCGATTCATTTCCCACTCCCCCAATTTAGATCGTTGTCTTCGCCCTTTCAAGCATTCCCCGTACATCCAGCCATGGCTCAGTCATTTCTTCCAAATTTAATCGTAGATGTGGCCGATCTTCCAAAGTTAAATTTTGATGCATTCATTCTGGCTGCAGAGTCCTTCCGATTCATTTCCCACTCCCCCAATTTAGATCGTTGTCTTCGCCCTTTCAAGCATTCCCCGTTCATCCAGCCATGGCTCAGTCATTTCTTCCAAATTTAATCGTAGATGTGGCCGATCTTCCAAAGTTAGATTTTGATGCATTTATTCTGGCTGCAGTCCGCTTCCGATTCATTTCCCACTCCCCCGATTCAGATCGTTGTCTTCGCCCTTTCAAGCATTCCCCGTACATCCAGCCATGGCTCAGTCATTTCTTCCAAATTTAATCGTAGATGTGGCCGATCTTCCAAAGTTAAATTTTGATGCATTTATTCTGGCTGCAGTCCGCTTCCGATTCATTTCCCACTCCCCCAATTTAGATCGTTGTCTTCGCCCTTTCAAGCATTCCCCGTCATCCAGCCATGGCTCAGTCATTTCTTCCAAATTTAATCGTAGATGTGGCCGATCTTCCAAAGTTAAATTTTGATGCATTTATTCTGGCTGCAGTCCGCTTCCGATTCATTTCCCACTCCCCCAATTTAGATCGTTGTCTTCGCCCTTTCAAGCATTCCCCGTTCATCCAGCCATGGCTCAGTCATTTCTTCCAAATTTAATCGTAGATGTGGCCGATCTTCCAAAGTTAAATTTTGATGCATTCATTCTGGCTGCAGTCCACTTCCGATTCATTTCCCACTCCCCCAATTTAGATCGTTGTCTTCGCCCTTTCAAGCATTCCCCGTACATCCAGCCATGGCTCAGTCATTTCTTCCAAATTTAATCGTAGATGTGGCCGATCTTCCAAAGTTAATTTTGATGCATTCATTCTGGCTGCAGTCCGCTTCCGATTCATTTCCCACTCCCCCGATTCAGATCGCTGCCTTCGCCCTTTCAAGCATTCCCCGTTCATCCACCCGTGGTTCAGTCATTTCTTCCAAATTTAATCGTTGATATGGCCGATCTTCCAAAGTTAAATTTTGATGCATTCATTCTGGCGCAGTCCACTTCGATTCATTTCCCACTCCCCCGATTTAGATCGTTGCCTTCGCCCTTTCAAGCATCCCCGTTCATCCAGCCATGGCTCAGTCATTTCTTCCAAATTTAATCGTGATATGGCCGATCTTCCAAAGTTAATTTTGATGCATTCATTCTGGCTGCAGTCCGCTTCCGATTCATTTCCCACTCCCCCAATTTAGATCGCTGCCTCGCCCTTTCAAGCATTCCCCGTTCATCCAGCCGTGGCTCAGTCATTTCTTCCAAATTTATCGTTGATATGGCCGATCTTCCAAAGTTAAATTTTGATGCATTCATTCTGGCGCGATCTGCTTCCGATTCATTTCCCACTCCCCGATTCAGATCGCTGCCTTCGCCCTTTCAAGCATTCCCCGTCATCCACCCGTGGCTCAGTCATTTCTTCCAAATTTAATCGTTGATATGGCCGATCTTCCAAAGTTAATTTTGATGCATTCATTCTGGTCGCGATCTGCTTCCGATTCATTTCCCATTCCCCCGACATAGCCCATTGTGTTTACCCTTTCAAGCATTCCCGTTCATCCACCCGTGGTTCAGTCATTTCTTCCAAATTTAATCGTTGATATGGCCGATCTTCCAAAGTTAAATTTTGATGCATTCATTCTGGTCGCGATCTGCTTCCGATTCATTTCCCACTCCCCCGATTCAGATCGCTGCCTTCGCCCTTTCAAGCATTCCCCGTTCATCCACCCATGGCTCAGTCATATCTTCCAAATTTCGTCAAAGCTATGGCCAATCTTCCAAAGTTTAATTTTGATACATTCATGCTGGTTACTGTTAGCTTCCGATTGATTCCCCCCCAAAACTTAGCTCGTAGCCTTCGCCCTTTCAAGCACTCGCCGTTCATCAGCCCTTCCAAATTTGGTCGTAGTTATGGCCTATTTTCCAAAGATAAATTTTGATACCCTCATTTTGTCTGCGAACCGCTTCGTATCCATAGCACCTTGTTTGTTTAATTCAGAATAACATTCCGGGTTCATTCAGCCATGGGGCAGTGACATCTTCCAGATTTTCGTCGTAAATTTGGCCGATTTTCCAAAGTTTTAATTTAATACATTCACGTTTGTTCAAATTTTCCAGTTTGTTTTCATTTTCGTGACCTAATTCGTTTCCTTCATCAAAAATTCCGGATTCATTCAGCCATGGGGCAGTGACATCATCCAGATTTTCGTCGTAAATTTGGCCGATTTTCCAAAGTTTTAATTTGATACATTCACGCTTGTTTAAAATTTCCAATTGATTTGTTTCCTCACAGCAACCTTTTTGTCCCTGCTTTGCATCAGTCATTCCCGGTCCTGGCTCATTTGTTTTCATCATAAATTGTTTCCATATCTTGATGCTGGCATACACAGCCACGAACGAGAGTCCGATCACGAATATTGCTTGGTTCACATCCATTTTGGATAATCGCTATTTGATTACTAAAAAAAAAAACATAAGGAAAATAAATTAATTAAGACAAAATTTAATTTTCTTACAGTTTTTTTTTCTTCGCTTTTAAACACGTCTGATCAGGTTGAAATTCTGAATTCGACTGAAATTTTCTAAATTGTAAATTTCAAAGCTCACTACCATAATTTCAATCATAATTTTTTTAAAACTCAAAGCCTACTTTAATTTTGTTACAAATTTTCAATTTCTTAAAACTTTTAAAAACAACATAGTAGGCTCTGCATGTTAGTATTAATCAAAAATAATTATTGTTTAAATATGGAAAATAATAAAAGATAACGCAAAGCTTTATTGTGTTAATTTTACAAGAGAACATGAAAGTCAAATAAAGATCACATTTTATTAATTAAATTTGTGAAGATTAGAAATTATCAAGAAATGTTAAATTTGAGATTCATGTCATGAAAATGTAATTCAAGTTGCAAGTTGCAAAAAGAAAAAAATATTAAATAGCAAAATATATGGAACAAAACACTGCTGAAATTGATGACATTCACTCAAGTTCCTTCCTTCATATTTTGTCTGAATTTAACAAAATTGCATAATGACTAAAATCGGATTACTCTGAACTGCAATCAAACCATTAATTGCCATCGCAATATGATCAATAATTTTATGACTACACATAACCGAAAGAGAATTTGTCATTTATGCCCAATTTGAACAATATTGTAGAAATATTCCGTCCATCAATTAACGCCGTAGCATAGAAGATATCAAAGAGAATAAAAATAAATTTTTAAATCTCAGTAAACTTTTCTATTTTTTTCCCAACAGAAATTTTCATTACGAAAATTACTTTTTTGATAAATTCATCAGCATTATGGAAATGGAAATTGCACGAAATTGTGATCGTGAAGGTGAGAGAAATGTTTATATACTCAAATATTAATTAATTTAAATTGTTATGCAGCTGGTCATCAACTTATTGACGATGTCATTGCGATGGCAACAAATATCGGAACGTTTAACATTCTGGAAGCTCCTGCAGAATCTGAAACAATTATAAAAATTGAAACATTTGTCGACGAGAATTCTAAACCATCCAAAACAATCAGCAGCTCAAGTAGCTACGAAGCAAAACCGACATTGAAACTCAAGAAACATCCAAAAAGCTCAAATTCTTCAGTTATTGAAACAAAGCAATCAATAAAGTTTCGTCCAAATTCATCAAATGACAATGCATCCAAAGTTACTCTACAAAAACGTCCATCAACAAGCAGCTCAACACATAAACTGGAACTTCCCCACACATTGGGTTCGAAGCCATCATATTTGAAAAATCGTAAGAAAGACATTGCTTCAGATAAGGAAAAGATTGAAAATATTCCAAATACCAATGAAATGAATGCTGTCAATCATAAACGAAATTCATCTTTCATAAAAAAGGAAAAGTCGAAGCCACAAACACCAACAAATATCAAAAAAACGGATCATGAAATTGATTCATTGAAGCTTCCAGCTGTTACTTCGTCAGTGCCCGGAGATGGAATGAATGGAGAATGCTTGACGAAGCAAACGAGTTAAGTCGGGAGTGTGGAAAAATTAATTTTATTCATCTTTGACATCTTTTATGCCTTCATCGGTAATTGTGAAATGACTTAGAGATTTCCCATGCCAGAGACTCTTTTGAACTTGAGCGCCGGTGATATTCGAATTTTGCAGCTTCAATAGTAGAATTCGTTGTGCACAACGATGATGGAAATTTTCACTGAGTGCTGGTTTCTTTAGTCTCATATCACATTCTGGTAGGATTCGTGGTGTAAGATCATTAGTTAACACAACAGCACAACTGTTTTCCTCTGCAGTTCTTTGGAGCACCAGAAAAAGCTCATGAATAATTCGTGCATTGTCCGAAAAATCTAAATCTCGTAGATAGGCTGAGAAGGAATCAATGACTACCAAGCGGATCTGAGTGAGAATACAGGAATTAATTAAGAGATTTCGAGGAGGTTCCAGCGACAACTTACATTTCTTTTCTTCTTGATAAATTTGTATGCCCAATAAGCGACAGCTATCAGATCATTTAGGCCGGAAATTTGTTTAATTATAATTCTTCTTAATACATCATCTTTTGTGAATGTAGATTCTACTTCTGCCGGTTGTAACAATTTCCAGGACTTTACACAACTTTCTGCCATTTCATTTAGTCGTTGTGGATGAAGATTTCTTCTTGAGCTTATCCATAAGACATGTCCAGCAGCATTGCCGGCTCGAATGATTGAATTAAAGGTAATTTGTAAACAAAGTTGTGTTTTTCCTGATCCTGAGTTGCCAGCGATTTCTGTGATGTGACCGAGTGGGATTCCATTGCATAACCCTTGATCCAAACGTTTGCAACCTGTTGGAATGCTTTGATTCTCAATTTCCTTTTGTAGAAATATAATTCCGTCCATCAATTATTTTTGATTTTGTTTATCTTCAGTTTAATATTCCGAACGACAGATGGCGGAATCCTGTTTACTATGCGTTACGTATGTCAAAAATATGGAAACATAAAAAAAGGCGGGTAAGTTTAGCTTCCGGTATTAAATGCAAGCAGTTTCTACTACATATAAAAATTTCTTATCAACCACAAGAAATCTCAATCGATTTCTTCATAATTTTTTATTACTTGGGAAAATTATGCAATCACGGAATTCATTAAAACCATGAAAGTTACGAGACATAATCGGAAGGACATGGGGAAATATGGACACACGACGTCTCTTTTAATTTTCTTCGTGCAGCGCTCTACCTAAGATAAGATCAGGTCAACGTTGTTCATTATCCGCGTTTTTCCTTTTGACTCCTTTCAATGGACATTTTTATGGAAAGGACAAAACATCAATTCGAGTCACTAATAACATTCTTTCATGCCATTTTTATTCTCATCATAAAATAGAAATTCTGTTGTTAAATCCATTCTAAGAAATTGATAAGAATTATCGATTATGTTGCTATTCCATGGACACAAAATGGATTGAAAGCGATTTCATTTTCTTCTTAAGCTATTTGTGATTTATTTTTTGCTTGATTAACATTTTTGGAGCTCGTTCGTGGAGCTTTCGTCAACGAGAATTTTGATTTTTATCATTTTTATTGCTCGCTCACGTCACAAGAAGAAATAAAATTCAATTATCTCGATTCAGAACATTGTTAATTTATTTGCATCGTATTTAAATAATTCATGAACATTTGCCTGATGATCCGCCCGCCGAACACAATTAAGATATCAATCCAAGTCTATAAATTTTCATTTGTCAAATGGAAGCTTTTGTTCAACTTTTAGATGCACGAATTGAATTAAATTTTGCATTTCCACAAACTTTGTGATGTTAATTTGATTGCTCGTAATGGAAATTGAAACAAATCGCATTCGAAAATTAATTTATGACGTGTTTAAGACCATCCAGAGCACTCCACAAAAAAATGTCCATCGGTTTTATTTACATAATTTTAACATAAATTTTCTTTGTATCATGCTTTGTAAATTCCTTAATAGGTTCTGTGAAAAGTTTTTCATAAACAATTGTTGATGGAAATTTCATAAATTGGACAAATTTTATGTTCTTGTGATTTTTGATGCATGATGTTCCTAATTGGATCCTTCAGATTGGTTGTAGGACTGATTGTTAGTTGGAAGTTCCCCAAAAAATACATTTGAGAGGATAGAAAAAAAAAGTTCTCTGTTCATTGAGCGAATAAATCATGAAACTGGAAATTTGGAATGAAAGCAATAAAAAAAAAGTTTTGCGATATCTGAAAAAAGGTCAAATAAATTTTGTCATTCGTTCTATGATTATTGGCACATGTCGCATATTGGCACTTGAATTGCTAACCAGAAACATGTTTTCTCATCGAATGGTTTGAAATGCATAAATTTGGGAAAAACTTTCGTTAATTAAAGGAAAAAAAGGAAAATTAATTCTCAAGATAATTTTTATGTTGGTCATGTCTCGAAAAATGCGTAAAAGTGAACAGTCAGTGACACCATAAATGCGACAATCACAATCGGAACCAGAAGGCACAACATTTATTTCAAATAATATTTACTGTCACTTGACCCCAGAAAAATTATGATGGCAATAAATTAATTTGTTAAATGATTTGAAACGAATCGTTCGTAACATGAAAAATCTTCAGTTCCTTTCAAACATCCCACAACAAGACACATCAAAACACGAATGTCCTGTTTCTTTGTGTGTATTTGTGAACATGTGTTGTTTCATCCGTTGATAGGAAATCGTGAAATTATCATAAATGGAAATTTATTTTTAAAGAAATTCTTCACGCAAATTAGAAACTAATTAAAGGCAGCATCAAGCATGTGATGGTCTCTTAGAATGAAGGTCGTTAAACTTGATTCGTTATTCATCTGAAATCGCTTCATTCAGTCAGACTCACTTTAAATGTTTTTTTTTTTTCTTTCCGTCATGATCCATTTGCATTTAAAAATATGGAAAAATATTTTTATGATCGTTGGAACCAAAAACCAAACACACACTAATCAATAGTCTGAATGTACTTTAAATTTTGCATTTGTTTCAACGGAAAAAAAAATTGTTGTTAAATCGCATTTAAATTGTGCAAATGGAATCACTTGAAAGCGGCACTGGATGGTTGTTGTATTTAATTGCCGACAACAAAAACCGATATTTAACCACTTTTAACCTCAAAATTGATATCGCAAATCTCTTTAAAAATGAATCTCGTGAGGGACGAAAAAAGAATTGTGCAAATTTAACAACAAAAACGAATTATTTTCAACCCCAAATTTCTTTTCATTGCCATCCATCCTGCGATTGTTCCTGCATCGTTTTATCGGCTTCAAGTTCAATTGAATGTGCAAACACGACACACATCGGAAAAATGGAGAAAAATTTTATGCAATTTTTTAAGGGCGCGTGTGGAAATTTTTTGCATAACTGTTTTGTTGACTGCTCTTTTTGCAGTTCCATTTTCAATTGTGCAAAAATGTTGGAAGGTTTGCAAGTTTCATGTTGGGAAAATTTGAGGGATATAAAATGTGAATAAAAAGAGCAACAACGAGCTTCATCATTATTTGATTAGATTACGTGGGTGGATTGAAAGAGATTGATTGTGGGATGGAAAATAAATTTCTACATGAGTGGATCACGTTTCATCATTGGCTGGTTGGAATCATCATCATGAAGAAAAATCGAATTGAGATAAGAAAATCTGTTGGTGAATTAATTCACTCTCCATCTGATGATGTTGCATGTGTGTGAATCATCTAAATATACAAACGTCTTAGAAATATTTCTTTCTATATTAAGTATGTGTTGGTGTATCATGTCAGTTTGTGAGTAAAATATGGAAAAAATTATCAATTTTTCTGTCTCCACTTTGTGAGTATTCGCTAGCTTCGTTTTGTTTTGGTGTTTGCTATGTCAGTTGATAACTCCGCCTTCAATCTGAATTTCCACTTCATGGAATGTATTTTCTCTATCATATCATATTCTGTTGGTACATAGCTTGAAGCGACACAGTTTCATGTTGCAATATTATTCGCTTTCATTCACAGTAAACAAAATTCAGAATTTGTGAAATTTTTGAATGGGGAAAAAGATACAAAAAAAAAGAACTTCATTAAAATTTGATCAGATTTTCGGAGATGAAAATTTAATTAAAATTTTCTGATGCTCGCAATGTTGATATTTAAAATTTGTTCATTGAAATGGAAACTCACAATTCCATCAATGATAAATCGGAGGTAGAATAAATTTTCCATTTTACCCATTTTCACTTGTTCCTGGATACATGTCGGAAAAGTCACTCGATGCCGTTTTTCGCTTACAATTTGCCATTTAAAGTTCAGACGATAAAAAATTTATTTCTTACAATTATTTCTTTATTTCTTCGAATGGAGTATTTTTTTTATTAAAGTTCGACATGGACTCAGATTAGAGTTTGAAAAAAATTTCTGCCAATATGTATCGACCCCGAAAAAATCAACTGAAAAAGTTTCGAGAAGTTCACCCTATTAAAAAAGCTCATTTTTGTACGAAAAATAACCGTCAATTAATTTTTGAATCAAACGATCTAATCCGTTATTCTTGTACAAAAAATAATTTGTATACATTTTGCTGGCAATTGAAAAACATAATGTTTAGTCAAAAGTTATTTTTTAAATGAAGTTGTTTCTACACATTCCAGCATAAAAATGAAGTTGTCAAAGTGCCGATTTAGGAAATTTTATTTTATGCTGGTTTCAATAATATTTATTAGCGGTTTTGTGATTTTCTACATCTCCAAATATACACTCGACAAATTGATAGAATTGCAGGAGTACGGCAAATATCAACGATTGCGTGAGAAAGGACGAATTCCACAAATTATTGGTCACTACATGGGACCAGGCGCTAGTGTTAATCTTTCACAAGAATTCCTAGACACAAATAATTATGATCCAATACCGGGAGAAGGTGACGACGGTAGTCCGGTTGTTATACCATCTAAAGAACTACTGATAATGCAACAGCTCTTCCAAATTAATCGCTTTAATCTGCTTGCTAGTGACAAAATGTCTGTTAATAGAACGCTTCTAGACGTTCGTAATAATGTGTAAGTTATTTAAAATAAGCCTTGTGTCCATTATTCACTTCTTACAAATAATTCTTATAGCTGCCGAACAAAAACGTACAACATGGATCTTCCCAAAACTTCCATAATTATTGTTTTCCATAATGAAGCATGGTCAGTATTATTAAGGACAATCTGGTCAGTCATCAATAGATCGAGACCTGATTTATTACATGAGATTTTACTAGTTGATGATGCAAGCACACGAACGTTCCTCAAGGATCAACTTGATAACTATGTTAAGACTCTTCCCATTCCTACTAAGGTTTTGAGACTGAAAACTAGGGAAGGCCTTGTGACGGCTCGATTATTGGGCGCAAAGGAATCTACTGGTGAAGTATTAACATTTCTTGATGCACATTGTGAATGTACGATTGGATGGCTAGAGCCGCTTTTGAAACGAGTAAAGGAGAATCCAAAAGTTGCAATCTGTCCTGTAATTGATATAATCTCTGATGATAACTTCAGTTACATAAAAAGTTTTGATTTCCATTGGGGCGCATTTAATTGGGAGCTTCATTTTCGATGGTTCATGATGGGTGAAGAGGAGCTAAAACGCAGAAAAAAAGACATTAGTGCACCATTTAAATCACCAACAATGGCTGGAGGTTTATTTTCAATTAATCGCGAATACTTCTACGAAATTGGAAGTTATGATCCGGAAATGAAAATCTGGGGCGGTGACAACCTTGAAATGAGTTTTAGAATTTGGAATTGCGGTGGAACAATCGAAATATCACCATGCAGTCATGTCGGTCATCTCTTCCGCAAAAGTTCTCCTTACACATTCCCTGGCGGTGTCAATGAGATCTTAAATCAAAATTTAGCGCGCGTTGCTGATGTTTGGATGGATCAATGGAAGGAATTTTATTTCAAATTCAATCATAATGCAAATGATTTACGATTGACACTTAACACAACCGAACGCGTTAAACTAAGAACAAATTTAAACTGCAAACCATTCACTTGGTACCTTCAAAATGTGTGGAAAGAGAATTTCTTTCCAGCGAAAAATCGCTTTTTTGGACGAATTCAAATGACAAACATGAAAAAAATCAATCCCGAATATAGAAAGTATTACGATGTCATTCAAGAGTACAGTCGCGTTATCCACTTTCAAGATCAGAGCATCGATGAGCGATGGAATAAATTGATCAAGTATTTCAACAAACGACATGAAACAATCGGTGAACTATTTAATCGCAATCACGATGACTATTTTTGTCTACAGAAACCTAAAACAACAAACAATGTGTCTCCTTATGGCCAAACGTATCTCAGAAAATGTTCAAAGCTTTATGATGCTTTAGATGAAATGTTTATAATTACGATGGATGGAAAAATCATGACGAACGAAAATTTATGTTTGGATTCGTTTAAATTACAAACATCAGAATTCTCAAGCGAAAAGGGAAGAGATGAAATTCATTTTGCCAAAATGGTAACGTGCTCAACAAAAACGACACAATATTTTGTGTACAATACAAATGTAAGTGCATGATGTCAGCAATTTAATTTATGATTATTACATTCAATAATTCCTTATAGACGCTGCAAATTGTACAAGCCAACACAGGACTATGCTTGGAAGGATCGGAAAATCAATACGAAAATGAAAGCTTCAAAGTTTATTTAGTGGAGTGTAGTGAAAACAACAAATACCAGAAGTGGATACTCTTTCCAGTCGAATGGCATTGATTGAAATCGATTTCTTCTCCACTCATTGCTGCTGCTGCTGAGTTTTTTGTGTGTGCGGTTGAGCAACGGAAGAAAACTGTGATAAAAACTACATAATTGAAATAAGAAAAAAAAAACTGAGACAATTCTCTGGAATTCGAGCGTTTTTATAACATGGCGAGATGTATTTTTTTTTGTGTTTCATCCAATGCAATGTATTTCTTCCAATAAAAAAAATTATTGTGAAAGTTTTTAAGAAAATACCTTCTGTGAGTTTTACAACATGCGCGACTTATGTCAGCCACGAGAGAAAAAAATAAATACGAAATGACCATGATTAGATTTTTACAGGTGGTTTCATGCCCCAATGGATCAGTGGATGAGTAAATTATCAACGTCGATGAGTTTCTGTAAAATCATAAAAAAAAGCAATTTTCACTTTTATCACAAATAATAATGATGAACAATTTTTTTTTCTATCTGCTTGTGGGGAAAATTTCTAATTGAAAAGATCATTCGACGTTTGGAATTGATTTTCATTCATTGCTTTATTTTCTGTTCAACAAAAAAAAAAAATTAGATAAAAAATTTTTCTAGCCATAAAATCTCTTAAAGGTTTTTTTTTTCTTTTATCAGTAAACCTTTACATAAAGAAAAACAATTTTCTTTCTTTTATTATATGCAGTTAAAGATTTTTTTTTTCTTATTTTAATGAGTTGTAATCTCAGCAAAAAAAAAGTCATCTTTACAATTAACAAAAAAAAAAAATTATGCAATTATAAAACTAGATCAAAGATTGTGTGACATGGTAACTTACATTTTGAATTGCGGAAAAATATTGTGGAAAAATTCTTATAAAAGGAAAAAAAGATTACGAAAAAAAAAAAAATATTTCAATAAAAATCTCTCGTCGAGCATCCGAAATGTGTGTAAAATTTAAACTAAAATTTCGATAAAACATCTTAAGTCATTAATTAAAGAAGATAAAAAAAAATATTAATATAAACAGCATCACTAGATTGTTTTTCCATCGTAGCCATCATAAAGTTTTGCAAACTGATCGATCATTTTCAGCATTTAGCGTCCAGCATTCCGTTTTCTAATATCTTCCTTTGGTATCACATCTTTACCGTTTGTTGAAAATTTCACAATTGTATTTTTATGTTTTCTTATTGTTTTAAAATTCCATTTCGACGATCTTTTTATTTATGGCATTGAATTATGATTTTTTTTTTGCGCTACTAAAAATTAGTTTAATTTGAAATAATGAAAACTAGAAAATGATTTCTTAAAGCAAAATAAAACAAAAAAAAAAAAAATAATAAAGTTAAATTTAATTGAATGGTTAACAGATTTCATTTAAAATGTAATGTGATTCAATTTGATATTAATTCTAGTTATTAAAAGATACATTACAGCAATTGTACGTCATTAAGTTTCATTTCTTCATCATTTCTTAATAAATTGCGATATCATCGCACTAGGAGATGTTTTTTTTATATATTTTTTTTTCTTATATTCACATGGTATGTTGGTTGCTGTTTTCATTTTTTTTTTGTTGCCTTTACACTTGAAGGCAGCACACGACACAACATCGCAAGGCGACATCAACGATGTCAATCGGCAGCGAGATGCTGTTACGGCATTTATTCATTTGGAAAATGGTCAGGTTGTGACATTTGTGTTGTTGTTATTGTCATCATTACTTGCCCTTTTTTGTTGTTGCTGCTGCTGTTGCTGATCGCCACTGTCATCAACGTCCATTAAGCTGTACTTAATATCATTATTATTTTCGTGCAGCTCATTTGGTGTGGAGCTACGCGATGAAGGATTCGTTTGTGTTTCAGATTTTATATTTCTTAAGTGTAATGGCAGTTGCGTAACTTTTCCCATAAACGATCGAATCTCTTCAAAGTATGAATCTTCGGGGATGCCGCGTGAATTTCGGCGAATATTTTTAAGACGCTCATCGAGACCAAGTCCCAAGCCAATGGCATCAGCTTCATGTTTCTTCAGATGACGATCGAGATTTGTTTGTTGACCAAAGCAACGCTCACAAAGTGCACATTTAAAAGGACGCTCTTTGTTATGAATATTACGTACATGACGTTGCAAATTACTCGATATACTAAAGGATCTTTCACAATATTTGCATGAATAGGGCTGTTCACCAGTGTGAGTACGCAAATGGCGCGTTAAATTAGCGGAACGCGGGAATACCTTACCACAAAATTTGCAAGCATATCGATCTTTATTCTTATTTGTCATGGCCGGATTGGATGATAAATTATGGTTTACTTGCTTCACATTATTGTTATTATGATTCGTTCTGGTGTTGAGTGATGATGTTTGATGATTGCTCGCATTTAATAGTTGTGGTACATTCGATAAAAGATCTTGATCCTTTAACCTTTGCATATCAAAGGTGCCAGGTGATTGTAAAAGCGGAAAAGCCGATCGATATGACAGCGGAATGCGTGCGGCTTTAGCCATTGCTTCAAGCATTAATGCCGGATGCAAAGGTGGCGATGAAAAAAGCGATGCTTGAGCATTTGTTAATCGCTGCGAGTCTAATTTCAGTCCATTCAAGTTCAAATGATGTTGTTGATGTTGCTGTTGATGACGATGGTGATGATGATGATTATTAAGTGAATGCTTTGCATTTTGATGATTAAAACTTTTGTTATTGTTAACTAAATCTACGGGACTTGGTGACTTTTCATGAGTACTATCACTTTTGAGATAATTGTTATTGGCGATAATTGAATTGCTATTTTCGTCTTCTATCTGATTGTCGTGCTCGTTATAGTTGCTGAGCGTTGACTTTTTATGATCGACCCGTAGATCAAGCGGCTGATCTGATTGTGGCTTTTGTGCGGCATTCGACGATGTTGACGCCGTCGATGATGCGGATGATGACGATCGACTAATTGATGTTAGCAGGTCAAAGGGCAATTGCAAACCGGATAATGGCAATCCCAATGGATATATTGAGCCTTGTTTCGGACTTGGAAGCATTTTTCTTGGCGAATGATCTTTCTCTCGCATTCTTTAACTGAATCTTTTGATCGATTCGCAAACTTCATAAATCATTAATTTACTCTTCTTCTTCTAGTTCTCTCCTCTTTTTTTTTGCGCACTCAGTGTTAATTAGAGTTTTACGTCAGTTAATGTTCATGATCTGGAATGAAGGAGGTGAAAAAAAAAATGTTATACATTAATTTAAGTATTCAATATATCACATAATGTGCTATAATTTATAGTGTGGCGTACATTGTGTGCGTGTGTTTGCTTATTTGTTATGAGTCGAGAACAGAATCCATCAAAACTATTGTACAAAATATTTGAAAAAAAAAAATGCTCTCGAGACTGGTATTTATGCATTTAAATAGACATCGATTAAACCCAAACATATATTAAATATATATAATACTGATATCTCCCATCCATCTCACTATATAGCAAATGAATTGATCTTTTCGCATCGGTCGCTAGTGTATACAATAATGGAGAAAGAAACCACATATTTTCGATATGAATCTCATAAATAACAACAACAGAACAAAAATATAATACTCGTCCAACGGCCTTTGTCGTCATTTCAAAACATATCGATCGCCACAATTTGATGTCTGATGTTTAAATAATAGTCGGTTTCTAATATTTATTATACATATGAGCATCGTGTTGTGTTGCAGAGCATTTCGCATCATATAAAAAAATGCCTTTACGAACAAACCCATCAACGATCAAAACAATTTTTTTTTTTTTTGCTTTTAAACTCCACACAATGCTTACGCGGAGAGTACTCGCAGCATGTTGGTAAAAATACCACACATCTATTCTGTTTTGGAAACCAAACAAAAGCTATTCGTTGTTACAATAACAGAATTACATTGCCACCATTAAGATTTAAGGCGAGCTTAGTCGTAGCGACAAGAGGTGGAAAAGTAATGTAAGCATTTCAACTGTCATAAAGACTATTTTCGTATTTATATTCTGATGTTTATAAACACAACGACTTAAAAAAAGAAGTAATCATAACAATAAATACAAAAATATGGTTGAAAATAAATTTCTTGCTCAGCAGTTGATTTTATTTTTTCTTATGGCAATTGATATCTGGTGAAGAAATATTAAAGAAATTTTGCCGCTGATGGAATTTTTGATGGAGCAAAAAGAAAAAAGAATTTCGATATTCAATTTGCAAATAAGGCAAAAAAAAAGAAAGAAAATTTAACGAATCAAATTGAAATTCATATCAAAACGACAATTGATGTAAATGTTTCTTTAAATGTAAATCGTTCGCTTTGCTATTATTTGCAATATATGCGAATCGTCTCTTCCTTCTATGCAAATTGTTTCGCTATTAAATTTCCAAGTGATGCATTTTTCCTCGACATCTCATCACATCGCAATTGCATTCCATCGCGCAATTCACGAGCGCCGTGGTAAATTCTAGAGCACATAAGTAAGCACACCAGTGCCAGTGCCGTATGTGCGCGCGTCAATAAATATTTATATTGCAATTTCAGGGCTCCGCATCTTGCCGTGTCGTTTTCATCCAACTTGGGGCGCAACGAAATTGTTGATTTGTGTATTTGTCTTAAAGTACGCGGAAAAAATATTTGCAAATAAATAAACTTGACACTTCATAACAGCAATTAAACTCCTCCACGCTATGCAACGCTCTTGTTCATCGCAGCCCGCGTGATGTGCTCTCAGTAAAGACACTCCATGTGTAAAATGCTCCTCGAGATGTTTTGCGTTGATGATGAGAAGGGCAGATGAAATTTTTCACTCGAGCTCGAGTGAAACGGGGCAGAGAAAGATTATAATTTATGTGCAAAGCACTCTTATTAATTGGCTTATATGAGGCATATACGAGTTGGCACTTAGTGTACATTAAAATATGACAAATGATGACTTATATTACTAATTCGTATTTATTGAAATGTACATCTTGGCTGCTGTTGACTTGCACACGGTTCAAACATTCTTTTACTTCTGCACGCAGATTGCAGCGAAATTAGCGGCATCGACTCATCGATGAAGTTTAAAAAAAACTCTTCGCTCGCGCCACAAAATAAATTGCGATGAGAAATTTCAATGAAATTATTTTTCAAAGAGTGCAATTAATGGTAAATACTCGAATCCAAAGCAAATATATCGCGCATAGCGAGTGTCTTTAATGCCAATAAATAAATTCATGCTCAACGTCTTTCTTATGTTGTGTCGTGATTTTTCAACAATGATGTGCTAGCCATAATTTTTATGTAGTCAGATTGTGCGCGCGCCGCTTTATATTTGTGTAGTTAATTTACTGTCACAATTCTTCTTCTTCATTTACTTTTAGCAGGGCATATGCAAAGAAGTGCTGATGGTGCTGTGTGCAAAAGCGATCTAGACTTGGACTTGTATTTAATTAAAAAGTTGGAAATTTGTTTTGTTAAAGTTGGAGTGAGTGAGAAAGAGAGATGGAGTAGAAGCCCAAAGAAAATGGAGAAGCGTTGAAAAATTAAATCGAATTGAGTGAATTATATTCAATTCAAAAAAAATAAGAGCAAATTAAATAAAACATTATATTTATATCGCTAGATATACTTCATTGTACTCGCGACTATACATTACATTTAATTTATTGGCTATGCGACCGCTGCGCAATGACTTGAGCGGCTAGGGCAAGAAAGTCGTGAAGGAAAATGGGCACTTGAAGGAATGAAATGAAAGAAAGAAAACAAAAACTTTACTTCCCAAAACGATGATGACGATGATGATGGCACGTGGGTGTTTTGCCTTCTTCTCATTCTATGCTCATTCCATGCACAATGAGTCTGTTTGGCTTCTTATTTATTTTCATGTTTTTTTTCTTTGATGCCTTCGTTGAAATTGCTTTATTTCCACGTTGCGCGATTACAATGTTTTGCGGGGAATATTTGTCGATGGACTTTGCGGTTGGGATTTTTATTTGTGGCGGCATATTTTGTGTGTGTGTGTGTTTGCCATCATCATCAGGCATCTACAGCGCGCGCGCAAGTACTAAGATATAGATGAGATAGGGCACCAGTCGAAAGTACACTGACGGCGTTGAAAAGGTTAAGAAATATTGGCGCTGATATTTCCAATGAAAAACCGCACATGTACAATTCATTTTCCCGGTCATCGACGACCGATCAAAGAGCACAAATAGAGAAGAGAAATAAAAACTCGATGAAATAGTTCAATGCTGTTTAATATATAGATTCAAAGCTATATAGAGTCCAATCACCACGCTATTGATCTTTGATGTTGCTTCGATGACTTGTGTTTCGTTTTACATACATTTTGAATCTGTTAAAGGCTTTTGAATATGTTTTATTTTTTTTTCGCCAGCTACAATTTCATCTGATAGGTTTTTTTTTATATTTTTCTTTTTTAAAGTCTTCAACTCTTCGAAGACATGCTATAACAAGAAAGTTTTAATTACTTTTCGCTGTAGCCTATGTACACATCTATCTATCTTAACTGCTCTCTCGCGTATATTGGCAGCATGACTTTCTGCACAATTATGTTTCAAGTCAGCAGAAACAGCAGCAACCACTCAGGATGCAAGAACTCGCGATGAATTGGAAGACGAGTCATTCATAAGAAAGTATTTTAATAACTTAAGAATGATAGCGCGAATTTAAAGTGAAAAATCTTTATGTTCACTTTAGAGTGTTTTGTTCACTGTCAATGTTAATTAATACATTTACTAATAGATTCTTGTTCATATCCACATGCCATTATCGAATACGAACGGAATATCGGAATAAACATAACACAAATTTCGCATCGAAATTGGCAGAAAGAAATTTCATTTTGTTTGATTTGCATAAATTTTGCATACAAAAAGCTTCGTCGCAACCTTATTTGCTTGCAAACTCCTTCGGGGCATTTCTGATACAAATATAAAATTGACTTCGGGGCTCGCTCGCGATATTATTTCGCTTCAAACATTTTATTTTATTTATTTATATTTTTTTTTGTTGTGTTTTGTTTTCTTCTTCTTCTTTTGTGATGTTTTTCAATAAATTTTTATGTTCAAGTGATACACGTGCCCTAATTATACCACAGTTGAAGTCTAATTTGTTGCTTCATTGTAACGAGTATTGAGGCAAAAAATAATAATAATAATAATAACAAGAAGAAAATTGAATAAAAAAAAATATCGTATATTTATATATTTAACAGCAGAATAGCAGAAGCGCGCGCTTACCAGCGATGGGCAACGAGAGAAGCTCGTCGGGGTGTTATCGTGGTATTGAGATCACCACGGACTTTAAAATTCCAATATGATGTTTCGTGCTCTTTATTTCGATTTCTATTTTTTTTTTTTTGTGTTTTCATACCTTACATGTTCCATATTTTATTAAAGATTAGTTTTTTTCCTTACCAATAAAAAAAAATTGAAACATTTTTATTTTTTATTATTATTTTTGTTGTCCATTTTGAAATTGTGCAACGAAATGAATGAAAAAATTGCAATTCTGTAGCAAAGAAAAAAAAATTGTCGATTTTAATTTTCAATTTTTCATTGATATTTGTTTTGTTGGCTCTAACAACAAACCACGAGTGAGCGCGATGTGGAATGTTCAATTGTTGCATACTTTTGGCACGGAAGTGGACGCGATACACAAGTGAGGTTACGTTACATGATGACAATAAAAATGTAACACATCGCGCGATATTCATCGCAATAGAGCAGTTTAATAGTAGCCATCCAGCAAGTTAGCAGCATCAGAGAGACGAAAAAAAAAGAAGAAGAATTCAATGAATGTAATGGCAATGAGCCACCGCAAAGAAATTAACATTTTTATTCTTTTATATCGCAAATTGAACAAAATTTTTAAATAAACAAGAATTTGCTGCGCAAAAAATGATCTAATTTTTCATTCGTTTGTTTTGTTATTTGTTGCTCTTGGACTTTTTACACAAGTCATTGTAATGGCTGACCGAGCATTTTTCTTTAATTAAGCAGAAATGCAATGGAATTGTAGATTAAAGAAATGTGCACGGTGTGCATTAGAAACGCTTTTTTTAAAGGTTTTGATCGCCATCGACTTCAGGCGATATCAGAGTCTGTGGAACGTGTGTAAGGCGCAGAAATTAACATCGCTGGTATAATCAACTTTATATTGTTTTGTGCACTATTGTGCTCAGCCTATTGCTACTGCTGATTAGCTTGCGGTGTAATTAATTTGCAATAAAAAAATAAAAAGTGGGTTTAATTCCGGAAACTAATATAATTATGTAGATTGAAATAAATTGAGTGTTGCAATTGGATATCGCTCTTCATATAATATATATATATATCGCTTGCTAACAACTCGAGTGCCATTAAAAATTAGAACAGCTAGGCACAAGCGCAATGTCGCTCCAAACGATTTTAAATTGTTTTTCTTTTACTTTTTCTTGTAAAAGCATTTTTTTTTTGGATCACTTGCAGCTGAAGAATAAAATTAAAATCAATTTTCCACTTGCTACTTAGTTAGGTGGATGCTGAAGAAGAAAGTTAACGATTTGCTCAATTGAAATGTCATTTTTTTTCTATATTGCGCCGCTGCCGAATGTTGTTGAAGGCACTTGCTGATATATAAACAAAATATTTTTTTTTTTTTTTTTTGCCTTTCAATGCCTTAAATTGTATGTCAAAAATAATCGAAAAAAAAATATATATTCAAAACACTCTCGAAGCTTTTGCAAGAGCTGCTTTATAAGAGTGAAATGGCAATGGATGTGGTATGTAGCATGTAGGAAGGCATAAAACTGAATGTATGTAATTTAAAATGAAGCATAAGAAATTGCTATGGTGAGTCTACTTTAAGCTTATAGAGAAGCAAAAAAATATTTTTGTATTTAGATATCTCTTTGCTGCTGCCACCAATGTGTTTTTCGTGTTACCAATAATTGAAATAAATGATTTTTTCATCTCATTTGTTCATTATCATATTATTTTTAATCTAAATAACAACAACGAGCAACTGTGGGCTCTCGGTTCGGGGAAAAGACTCTTCGCTGTTATGATTATGTTCATCATACTTTTTATTTTTATTTTTTTTTTTTTTGTTTTTAACTTCATCATCTCCTTTCCATCTATCGGGCGCTGTGTCTTTAAGTCATCTTCTACGGCTAAGAGAGATGCTTTGGAGAAAATTATTATTATTAAAATATTTATCGTTATTATTTATATTGGATTTTGTGCTTTTAGAATTAGCTCAACTATAGATTTTTCCTATCTTTCTCGAGATGCCTTTTTTTATTATTTATTAAAAAAAAAACACCAGGCACACACATACACACATACCGGGCACAACCAAAGATGTAGATGATGATGTCAGATTATCATCAGTTTTACAGTTAGGTATTTATCATTAAAAATTACATTACGCTGTGAAGGCATTGGATGGAAATGTAGTGTAACTTAAACTAGACTATATTCAACGAAATAGATATAAAACGACGAAGAGATGATTTAAATTTTATTTTGTTTTTAGCATTTTGAAGAGAAATGTAAAGTCAGACATCACTCCCAAGCATTTGCGATAATGAAAGAAATATATATTCAAAAGGCTAAAAGCGAAATGTGCTGCTATTCCCTCTGTGCGCGCACCGATTTGCCGCAACAAATGAACCTGCTTTTTTGCTTTTATTTTTATTTTTTCTTTTGCGCGGCCATACAAACATCAAAATCATTTCAAACATCCCATCAATTACAACAGCTACTATCTGCCTCATCCCATCTCACCGAGGCCCGAGTTGAGCGGCTCAATCGAAAATCACTTCGTACGATTCGGATTGAAAAGTAGAGACTTCAGTTGAAATGTATTTAAATTTCTTTGCCTCAAAACGAACGGAGAAAAAAAATTCGAATTAACCTGTTAAAAATTGATCTGCATGTAAAACGTAAATGGCTTATAGCCAGCCATTCATTTCTTACAATCAAAATTCAAATCCAATGAGTAATAAGTGAATTTGAGATTGTCTTGCGCATATAATATAAGAAATGACAACGTAATCATTTGAATTGAACAATTGCAGATCGAATTTTTATGTTTTCGTCTTAGCCAGTGATTTATAAACGTAACCTCAAAAAATGAGCGAGATATTTTTGAAACCCAATTTACAATGTCATTGCTTGATATCAGAATGGACATAGTTTTTTTTTTAATTGAACGATTTTGTGATTTTGATTGTAAACATTTTAACATGAAATTTGAACTAGTTTTGATTTTTGACTTTGATTTTTTTTTATCAAAAACTTCCAAAGCGATTTTGAAATATTTTCAGTTTACAAAGAAACATCGAACGATATTGTAACCTCTAAGACATTCATTTGCCAAATGTGGCACATTGCGATGCATGAAATCAAGAAAACGAGAAGCATGAATGCCGTGCAACATTCATTTTCCTTCTCCAGATGATCGGAATCTCCAAGAATGTGCAAATATGAGGAGCAATAATTTAAATAAATAACCAATTACTCATTTCATTATGCATATCGCTTCAGTTTTATCTCTCTCTCTCTCCTCCATTTGCCTCATGTGCCTCGCAAGCCGAGCGACTCTTTCGTGGCTTATCTTTCCCAACTCAGAGGGGACAAATGTGTTTGAGAGAGAGAGAGAAACAGAGTGCAACAAATGTGGCATATTTGGTTATGTGCTTCTTTATAATTCTGTGTGCCTTCCTTGGATGACTGCTCCCAATGAGTAAGCCTTGCTGCACGCGAATCCGTTGTTCATTGAACGGCAGGGAAAATGTGATTAAAATTAATTCAAATGATAAATCAACTAAGAGTATGGAATAAATGTATAAGAAACTATGCACATCTTATGGATATTAGAGAAGCAACAGCAGCAAAGACAACAGCAGTGGTAACAAAATAAAATAAGTAAATGCCCACCCGCAATATCAATTATAAGAAAAATAACTGAACTAAAAGAATGCTGTTGAGAGATACGAATTTACCTTTTATATATTTTTATTATTGATCGGAGTCTTATTGTGTGCAACACTCTTTCTTTAAGAAATAGACTAAAAAATCTATTGAATCAGCAGAAAAGTTGAAATTTTTGCAAAAGAAATAAAGAGCTCCGTTGTGCTCGTGCTTTGACGATGTTCCACCAAATGATGTCTCGAGAGTTTCTTTGAAATTTCGATTTGAAGTCTATATAGATAGACTTATAATAATATTTCTCGATATCAATTCAAAAGATATAATATTCAGTCGTTCTTATTATTACCATTTTCATTCCCTTCGAAACATTATAAAAAAAAACCTGAATGCGATTAAAGCAAACGAAAGAAATCAAAATAACAAGAGCATATAAAAGTCGTGATGCCCAATGATTGATCACTTTATAATATTGAGAGCATTAAATCATATACCTACAGTGAAGCTTTGTACAACTCTTCTATACGCGACGATATAAATTTAAATCGTACAATTTTGAAATATTTATTTTTGTGACAAATTTTTTTTTAACTTTTTTTTTTTTTCTCTTTTCTTAAGATAAATTGCAATTGCATTGATCACGTCGTTGTGCATAATAATTCACTTGTACAATATTCTAGAGCTCTAATCGATTTTGCACGATTATTATATTTTCTTGCTGGTTTTTTTTTTTTTTTTATAAGCGGACTTTGGCAAAGCTGAAACAATTTTTTCAAAACTGTGTCTTATTTGGTTCAGTTCATTTCTTCACTCAATAATTTAAATTAATAAGATTTCTGTCTAAGTCTGTCATTAATTTTTTTTTCTTTTTGCCTACTGCCGTTGAACATTTCATCACCAACCGATTCGTTCGTCATCATTTTAAACAATAAATATTTAAAGTATTTATTCCGATGACTCGAGCTTGTTTTCGGTTCACCATCTTTTTACTTAATATTTAATAATTTATTATTCTTCTGAAGTAGTCATTATGTGATTTCGTTACATTGCTTGCTGCCATCGGAATCTTTCATTGCTTTATTTTTCATCATAATCATCATCAAGCCTGAACATCGGCAGTCGAAAGCACTCAATACTTGAAATTGAAAAAATATCTAGATTCTTTAAAGTTATTTTATTATTAATTGAGTAATTTCATCTCTGACTTTTGCTATTGTGAATTTTTTTGCTTCTCAAGTTGAACCGCTCAAATAGCGTCGCTTCTACATTATATTGCCCATCGACTTTATTGATAGATTCATTTGTTTACTATCTGGGTTTGGCAATGAGCGTATTCAATTGAATTCGCGGCTGCTACTCAAGAAAGAGATTTTCAAAAAAAGATTATATAATGCAGATAATTGTAACTAACCTATTTTACGACCTCTCTCACTCCGAGCACTATACTCGAAACGTGATGTATTCGCGCGCCGCGTAGAAGCAACAACAACCCGCCAGACCTGAACAATAACATTAATCTCACTTGACATCACCATAACCCTGAACTATTTCTTCTATCTTTTTTTTTTTAAATATTTTTGAATTTTAACTATGAAATTGATGATCAATTATAATATTACATTTTTGTATGTTCATTTCTCCTCCAAGTAGATGATTAATTTAGCATGATAGTTTTTAAAGTGGGACCTCGAACGATTGAAGTGCCCAGCGCAGCAAAAATAAAAAAAAAAAGTGGAATTATAATGGGCAATAATGGAATAATAGGAGGAGAGACGCAAAGCCATCAGAGATGATTTACCAAATACAGAATGAATCTTCATCAGGTCTTGAGTCATCAATTTTCGAATGTTGATGTTTGTTTATTTTTCTTTCTTTTTTTTGACTTTCAATTGGTGATGCTTCTCGCGCGATCCAATTAGGGTTGTTTATGGGATGCCATTATTGGATAGTTGGATTGCGGCAAGGAATGCAAGCAAACAACTGGAAAAGCTCGATTTTGCTGTTTTTGGTTGCAACATCATTATTTGATTTATGAATGGGCAATATTGAAGACAAAAAGCTATTTTTGAATCATCATTCGCGAGCCGCAGATGAGAAACATGAACATGATTCATACATGCGTTAAAACATCCCATTTGCGTCTTCACGGAATGATTTATTTTCCTACGAAATTGTGTGCTGCAACTATCCGACCGATAGTACAATCATTTCGTGTTTTATGATGCAACATATCATTTCGAATGATACATTCTTGTTATGCTATAGCTATAGTAAATCGCGCACATAATATATGTCCATAACGATTGACTGCTTATTTTGTATCGAAATCATTAACAGCCTCAGCAGTGCTAGTCACTTTTTTTTTTTTAATTTTATTTTCATCAGAAGCTTCACATTCCTAGTAATTGGTTTGAGAAAATCATACATTATATCGAGAGGTGTGTTTGGCATTTTTCCCAATCAGATCAATGCGAAACACACAAAATCCAATTTACTATTTTTTACTTCTTTTTTTTGCACTTAAACTCGCGAAGAGCTTCGATACCGGTTTATCATTTCGTTCGCCAATAATAAATCATCATTAACGCGAATGTTTTCTGATTTTATTTCGCATTTCTTTTCTTTTTTTCAATTTCATTCCACGATCAACTAAGTTGACTATCTGCTAATTGAAATTCTCTATGTCTAAATTAAACCGCATTGCACATTTCAATCGGAATTCCTTTGCGCTTTAATCTGCTTTGCGCTTTTAAATATTATTTTATTTGTTGCAGTGCAAATATGTTCCAACCAACGGAATTGACATCTCAAATCTAAATATTTGTGCAGATCAATATGTCATAAACTGCATCGCCGTTTGTCGTGAATGTGAGAGATTATCGGTAGCTGTGAGATATTTTATTTATAATCTTAATGAAATATTAATTAAATTCACTTGCATCACGTTCTTGACGTATTGTGAGAGTGTTTGAGTGCCATGTGATCAATAATATTCAGACTTCAGTCACCATGTTATAGCTTGTGTATAATCGTTCGTATATATTTATATGACACGTAATGACAAGAAGAAATATTGCTATTATAAGATAAATCGAATGATACTGAATTTGTAATGAGAGTAAGGCAAAGTGTTTTACACTTTTATAGGTAATTACGATTACACACCACAACAGCAGCAACAGCTTTTGCTAGCAAAACGTACAACACACTAAAACGACCTTGATTATGTCGGATAGACTCTCTCGCCACAGTTGATAAATATTATAATCTTATCATTACAGTCATCATATAGATTGAGTGCGTTGCAATTACGTAAATTGTCATGCATTTAAAGGCAAATTTGCAGTCAATTGAAGCAAAAGCAGGAGTCTATAATATGTTAGTCGTCGATCTATTCGTCCACTTTATCTAGTATAGAGACCACCATAAAGTCCTTGACTCATAAAAGCATTACTATTGTTGTAGGTGCGCCGCGCACCGAGTGAGTTTCTTATTATACTAAAATGATATATTTTTTTCTTTGCATTCAAAGCGTCTTAAAAATTTGCTTTAAATCTCCCACCACTCATTTCAACTTTATTCCTCGGGTGCTTGTGTCGGATTGATCCATTTTGAACAGTTTTAATTGCAAGCATTTTTTTATCATCAATTTAAAGTCTTGTAAATGTGAATTAATTTAAAGTATAAAAAAAGTTCCTGTTTCAGTCGCTGTTTTTTTTTATTTATTTAATTTTTTGTTACAATTAACAAGATATCTTGGACTCGGCGAGAAAGTGGATTCAGCAAATATTTTTATAGAAAATGAAAGAAATGAAGTAAAAGAGCTCTCTGATGTAGAAGAAGAAGGAATGAAAGAAAAAAAAACATGTTCATATAAAGCATTTTGCTTAACATTGCCGTCGAATGTCGTCTTTTTCTTTTATATATGTGTAGCAATTGCGCCAATATTACTAACTATACACATTATAGCTTTTGTTGCTATTATTATTATACTTGTAAAGTATGATACAGTTTTTTCCTTACTTCTCGCAGACTTGCATCACTCTTCGCACTCTTCTTTTGATGAATGAACTTTATGCACTTCGCACAGAAAACTTTAATTTTTTTTTTTTTTGTAACTTTCTTGCAGATATTTTATTTTTGTGTTTTTTGAAAGTCCATTTAAGGTTTAACAGATGTGACTGGTTTTCTGGTTTTGTGTGCCAAAAAGTCATCATTACACCGAAAGTCAACGGCACGAGAAGTAAAAGAGTTTCTCTGCTTCATGAAGTCCATCATCGATTAAAAATCGTAAATTGAAAAATCATTTTTAAAGAATCAGTTTTTTTTTTTTTTGTTTTCGGCGGAATTTGAAACTTGTCACGATCCAACGCTATACAAAAGATTGACGACTCCGTAATACGTTTTTAAAGCTCATAACTTTATGATTTTATTTTTGTCTATTCATCGTTTTCGGACCGTACATAATTTTTTTTTTCCTGGCTACTGATATATGTAGTTAATTTATTTAAGCAACATTCTCTCACAGGCTTCCATCGTTCGCGTTGTTTTCGAGTTGAAATGTTTCATATATTGTTATATTAAATTACCATCTTTCTCCCAACTCACATCACGCCAGAGTTCATCTGATGGCCACGAAATATATTTGTTTGTTATATTTTCTATCTTCACCCATTCACCCATTGAGAGGTTGATTATTAATGAAGATCACTGATTTGCCTTTGTACAACACATTCAGTTGAGCAACCGAAAATATTTTGCCATGGCAATCACAATTTTTCCGTTAATGATCAATGCGAGCACTTTATCATATACTGCCATGCCATGGCCATCATCAGCATAGTAATAATAAAATAAAAAAATACGTGCAGTCCGTAAAGGATTGATCGCAAGCAGAGTATTCGTTAATGAAATATGATACATAAAAAAGAAATGACTTAGAAGATGAAATGGTCATTTCGCGAAATGATTTTGACCATATACATATTTATATATGTGTAAAGTGTTCACTTCATTGCTCAAAGCGGAATGAATAATAAATTTTCTAAAACTTGAAATAGTTTTTTTTTTTTCGATGCCCGATCTCGTAATGATGGATGAGTTGAGTTTGAAATGTATCAAAAGACATACACCTTTTTTTCACCAGCTTGAACTCCAGCAGGCCGCCAGGCTGATCGTGTGTGTATGTGTATGGAGATTCACGAAAAAAAGGTCTTTGCGAGCGACATGAAAGGCCGAAAATGCCGCCGAACGTTTTTTTATATATTGTCTGATGCATGACAACGTTGACCTCACTAAAAAATATTTTATATCACGAAATTATTTTGGAGTTTCGCTGAGATCGCGCGCAAAAAAAAGATGCGCACGATGACTGTTGATTGTTTTTTTTTTTGGCTTTTTGGCTTTGCATGTTATGAAACTACTGTGGATGAAATGTTATTTTCTGATGCTTCCATTCTACAGCAACATCAACATCTTTAGACATGTGACATGTGACATTTCTCAAAAATTTATCTTTAATCAGCTTTATGTGGTCGTAGATTCATCTCGCATGAGTTCCTTGGACTTTAATTCGGTTCGATGTTTTCTAGTTCTAAGAAATAGCGCATTTTTATAATTCGAAATGTAACATAATACTATTCAGTGGCTAAACGGGCATAAGCATATATATGTATACAAAAGCATAGCACTAGAAAGTTTATGACATGGACGATCATTTTTCATATTTCTCTGCCTCTGAATTTCCTTCAGAAATAAGCGGCAAATTTACTGTGTTGAGCTGAAATCGAGCATCGCTTGGATACTGTTGAATTATGGTCGTGTAATGATAAAGTAACGTTAAACTATTGCTGCAGACTTAACGACATGCGCAGACATGGCTTGTGATCGTAGCGTTGGAGTAATATTTTATGTTTGCCGACAATTTTAACAAATATATCTTGGGAAGTTCATAGCGACTATTGTCGGAACCGATTATTATGTAATTGCTTAAATGGCTTACATTAGTTTAAATAATTTCCGAATCATCATTTAATGAAATATCAGCATGCGAAACACGCATCACAATGAGAACATTCCAGCGATTGTTTCAAATATATATACCTACATCATGTGAATTTCATACGAAATAAATGAAACAATTGATATATTTCTTAACCATCACAAATTGCCTCAAATACAACATTTATGTTGCTCAAAATATTGTAAACACACATGTGGAATTCATTGAATTAAATAAGAAAAAAAAACACAAAAAATGGATTTTTTTTGTGTCTGCTTTTAATATTTCATTTCCCAGATTTCTTATTGTTTGTTTGATATTGGAGAGGCTTTTGTGGTCATATGATTGGGCGAAGTGATTGCTTTGAGAACTAGAACGGTTCGTTGGGCAATTCTCATGTACATTCATTGTGACAATAAAATGATGCAAAAAGCATACATTTTGACCACTATCATTATGCACAAATTACACGATTTACGTTGTCATATTTCAAGAGAATGTTGCTCTTTCTATTTTCCGGTCATAAGCTATAGTTAGGGCCTCGATATGGTCATTTATATTTCTTCCAACTTTAATCATGTCACAATTGAATGTTAAGCATGTTTTAAGCATTAGTCATAGAGAGTTCACAAAGACCCCGGGAAAGATGGCAATAAAAATGGCATTTGAAATTATTCACTCGCCTGTGTGCTAAAAGCGTGCAAGCGATCGCGCGACAACCAACCACTAGTTTGGCAACGAACATGATGAATGAGGAGGGCAGTGAATGAAGCCCGCGAGGGCATTCGGCATTCATAGTGTAATGCGACTACATAAAATAAATAACTATAAGTTTAAATTTAAGTAGTGAACCCATACATTGAGCAATTGAAAAAAAATATATATTAAGGAGAGAAGAATCACTGAAGGTAGCCATTAATTTTAATTCGAAATAATTATAAATTTATTTGTGAGATCATAATCTGGTTTAAGGAAAAAAAAATATATATTGCAATTTGCCTCAAATTGTTGTTGTTTCATCGGGAGGGGAAGTTCGGTTGCATTGCAATATTTCTAATCTGATAGAGTCTGCAATTATTATTGAAAAATAATGTTTTTTATTTTTTATTTTCTTTAACCAGTTGCATCTCACGGTTGATCTCACTCTCTACCGAACAGGCAATTGCAATATCATCGAGCTTTCTGGCGTTGCATTGTAATTATGATTTTTGCGATTTCAATAAAGGCACTATATTGCAACACACATCCAGTGCTGCTGGATGATTGGCATCGCCGCTAGTAAATCCATTTTGTTTAGATATTTTTTGTGGCTTGTGCGGTTTTTAGATTAAGAAAGAAAAAAAAAATTAGGTTGATTTTGATGAAACTGAAATTGCGTACAAGGAAAATCGAATCGAAATTGAAATATTCGATTTAAAGCTTAAACAAGAACAATCAGAGCATTGCAATTGATTTTGGCTTTTGGAGGTGTGAAAATTAAGAAGAAGAAATAAAAAAAAAAACTTTCAATTTCTATTTATTCCATTAATTCGTTCGTGGCTTCATTGTGTGGCGGCGGCAAAAAGTGTTTTAATTACCGATCAGAATTTACGACTCTGACGAGCTTCGTTTTGCATCATTGAAAGTGCGTCGAAATAATTTTTTTTTGTTTTCGAATATTTTGTAACTAAATGGAAAGTAATCAAGTCGCGCGATAGCTCGAGGCGGATTTTTCAGTTCAACTTCATACGAACATCAGTCACAACTGCTCTGGTTAATTTTTTTTATGTAACCATTGTACAGTTATTCAAATCAATTTCACTTTATCTGCATGCAACAAAAGTAGAAAAAAAATGTTTTTGAGATATTTGGAGCCTCCAAAATAAGCAAGAAAGTTGCGACAACACCTTGAAATGTGACTTAACTATAGGTCAGTAACTGTAATTAGGTTCGGGATTTGATACAGTTTTTTTTTCTCTGCTCAAAGTCCATCGTGCGTTAATTCCAATCAGAGTTTTTTTTTTTTTTTTAAGTAAAACATTTTTTTTTTGCTACAATTTTTCTGAATAAATCAACTTGAAATGGACGTAAAAAAATTTATTGTAATATGAGATGTTTTATTTCTTCAGCATGAGAAGCGCGAGCAATGGATTAAATGTGATTTGTTAGAAGATGCAACGACGGCTACAAAGGAAACTAAGGCGATATAAGTCGTAACATATTAAAATACAATGTTTTTTTTTTCCTTTTGCAGTTTGTCTTCGTCGTCGCTAGGCCGGTTCAAGTAAATATTTATGTGCGCGCAAAAAATGAATAAAAACCGAGAGTTTCCAATCTGATTTGAAATAAATAATTCATATTGGAAGACAAGCCGGAACCGATGCCGCGTTAAAGAGAGTCGACGACATGTCGAAGGAAAGAGATATTTTTTTTTTTTTTGAAACTGGGAGTAAACTATTTTTTTTTTCTAATTCCGAACATTACAATCGCATAACAAATTATTTTGATATACATTTAGAAAGTTGAGCAGATTTTATTTTTTTGACATTGTCCCATCGTTATATTGGGCTCAAGTCCAGTTCTCACTTCGAAAGAAATTAAAATCATTTGAATTTTGCGCATCGATAACTATAAAGATTTATTGCCATCAGATAATATGTGCAAACGATGCCGAATTTGATAGCATTTTAATTTTGACAACGACAAATTTTTATTGCGAGCTCGTGCACTCGCCAATTAGCCGATCTCACAAAATAAAATTCCACTTGTGCCCTCCCGAAATAAAAAGCACACGCTGACTGACGGTTTCTGTTTAATGGCATCTCTTGAATCGCTCGAGATTTTTTTTACTTCAACTTTTAATGTTTTTTGTCGTAAAAAATTTTCTCATTAAAATCATCATTCGCTTGGAGACTTTTGATCGGCAAATGGCAGGTAGCTGAGGTCAGAGCGGCAGTGTAATATATATATCAGTAGCAGTAATAAGTAGCAACAGTAATGAAAGAAAGTGATAGAGCATCGGATGTCGATGCAAAAAAATCTACAATTTCCTTTAATTTTCATCTTCTTTATAATAATTTTCCAATTTTGTAACAACTTTCCATTTTTTTTTTTTTCATCATCATCTTAAACACAGTTATAAAATTTAATACGACTTTTTTTTTGCACAAACGACATCATCTGCTCTGCAAAAATAAAAAAAGAAAAACGAGATCATCTAATGGCTTTGCGGCACATTCGATGCACATTGCGTTGTGGCCTTTTTGCCATTAGATATTTCTTCTATGCATCTATAAACACCAGCAACAAACAGCCAATTCGCAGCGGTCGTCATTTATGAAGAGCAACAATAATAGCAAAAGCAAAAAAAAAAGAAGTGCATTCTCGTTGCAATGTGTCGCTCGGCCACGGCGCAATGTGCAGAGAAATTGCAATCAGAGCAAGTGTAACAAACTACAACTACCGCTGGCGAAATAGCAAAAGAAATTGATGAATTTGTTTGCTGGCTGTTTTTTTTTTTTGCTTTGCGCGCCAACCGAATGAGGGAAAACATGAAAAGCCAATTTAAAAATGGAAATTGTGCACGAAGATGAGCTGCGGCTGTAATAGCTTATAGCTGAAGCAGTGAGAAAAAGATATAGTCAGTAGCATGATCATTGCTTGCCCATTAAAAATAAAAGCTTGAATATATCCTTCATCTCAAATAACTAAGTGATGTGGAATACTAACTGGATGGCAAAAGAAGTGAGAGAGAAAGATATATATTAAGGCCTCAAGGGCAGAATTTCATAATTTTGAATCTAATTTTTTTTTTGTGTACAGCAACAGCAGAAGCATCAGCTATTCGCATATTGTATGGCTCGAAGCAGAATAAACTATTATTGTGATGTAACGATGAAGCAAAACAATGCGAATGCTCTTGGCCTTCTCATCATTAAAGAATATAGGTCAGGTATGAATGCGAAGATGATATTACAAGCAGTGCAAAAGAAGGCACTGGACTTGAACACCTTTTGAATGTGAGAATTTTTTAATTGTCAACAAGTTTTGTTTAAAAAAAAATTTTTTGTGTCTTCACGCCGCGACGATATCGCGAAATTTAATCTTTCAATTCTTAAAATATTTTTTTTTTTTTTGTTTGTTGTGAGGAAATCTTATAAAAATCTTCATTTTGCTTCATTGCATATATGAAATTATTGTGACAAATAAATTTATACATTTCATGGCGACGCATCATCATCATCATTTCCTATGCCGCACGGAAAAAAACCCGCAAATGTGTTTATTACGAGAAGAACTTTAGTGCGAACAACCCGATCAAGAATTGCATTCTGTCTGCCTTTGTTTGAGCTATAAAGTAATCTTCCCACGCTTTACTCTAAAAAAAATCAGATTCACTTTTCATTTCGCATTTTTATTTCTTGTTGATTCATTTCAAACTACAAATCGAGCTTTTTTCCCAGACTGATGGCAACAAAGGAATCTGTTTGTTTTGCTGTTGGCTTCTTCATTCCAAAAGTCATCATCGTTATATTATTGTTTTAACACATTTCATGTTAAAGAGAACAAATTAACAATTATTTGTTTTTAACACATTTCATGTTAAAGAGAACAAATTAACAATTATTTGTTTTTAACACATTTTGTGTAATGTTGATTGAAGAATTTTTGCACAATTTTTCTCACTCAAATGTTATGCATTTTGTGCAATTGCCAACCGAGCGGATGATTCATTAGAATTGATGGATTCCCACGCGACTAAGCGGGACAATTTATGTTGGCCGAGTCTGCAATGCACTTCTTGTTGTGCAAATAAATTTGAAAAGTGGTTTTTATTGAACAATTTCATGCCAATAATGTGCTGCACAAGTCACTTATCGCATGCTGAGCTCGCGCACGTTTGATGAGTCATTCAATTAATATTTAATTTGCTTTTTTATTTTTATATTTTTTTTTCTAGTCTTGATTAAAGCAAAAAAAAAAAGTTCAATAGTCACATGAGTTTTCTTAGAAGATATCTTGAGATTTCTTTAAGAAGTTTATTTTTTTCCACTATCACTATTTTCATAAGCAAATATCAAATTTCCAAGTGTTTGAAATTCAATAAAATTTTCGATTTATGTTAAACCGCAAAATAAATAAAAATCAACTCACCAAAATCAAATCAACCATTAAAAATTGTCATTAATCCTTTTTTTTTTCGAGCGTCACCAAATAATTTTTTTTCGTCGTGTCTTGATGACCTCAAAAAAATTTCTTTTTTAATTCACCAGAGAAAAAAAATCACTTTTCGATAAAAAGCAGAATTCTTAAGTTAATTAAGTTCGTTTGTCTTAAAACAGCACAGAAAATCCTTCGCGGCCGCGTTATATGCGCGAGGTCGGTGGATGGTTCGGACACAAATGAGCCCAACAATAATGAATGATGATGATACAGTTTTTCTTTATATTATTTCTTGTAGATTAACGTTTTCGCAAGACGAATGAAATGAGTTTTAATTTTTTGTGGATTTTTTTTTCGTCCAAGAACGCAAAGTCATCTGGATGCACTTCTTTATATTTGCCTGCATCGGGACATATGAAGCGGCCTTTCTTGGGTTATGTGATGCTGTTCAATTTCTTCATTTATTTCTTACATATATGGTCAGATATGCAAAGTTATAGTTTCACTTCGTTTGCATTAAATGAAATGAAATTTATATTCTTGATGTATTAAATTTACTCTTTTTTTTAACTGCTTGCGATATTTTTTCCTTTAACTTTTTTTTTTTTTTGATTTCGTTAAGTTAACATACAAAAGGCTCGCGAAACATTTCTTTTATTTTCATGTCGATTCAATTCGAAAACAAAAAAATTCAACATCACACACAAAAAAAAAAATATCATCAAATTGGATCTCGTCGTCGTCGTCGTCGTAAGAAAAAAACAACTCGGATGATCGGTCGGGAGGATCAACACTTGTTTAATCCCCGCATAATGTTGTTGAATGGGCACTGAATCACTTTTCTTTTGGATTATATTTTTTTTTATATATATTTCGCTTCGATCCAATTATTTTTTCGTTTCCTGTTCACGCATTTGAGTCTTTTGATTCGATGCGATTTTATTTTTATGAGTTTCAATTTTTTTTCTTATTTTTTTTGCACTTTTATTATTATATTCAAGAATTCCGTTTTCAATTGTTTAATTTCTTCTCGTAAATCAATTCAAAATAATATTATTATTATTATTATTCTTCTGTTTTCCTTTTCAATATTAATTTCTTTCTTTTTGTTCTAAATTATTTTTAATTGAATTCCAGTTAGAGAAGAATCGAAGCTGATATTTCACTGCTCTAGTGCCTGATTGTGTCGTGTCGATGGCTTTGCGCGAAACGACTTGAAGGAAATATTTTTTGTTTTATTCTTCTCCGCTATCCGAAATGTGTAACATCGAGTACCAAGTACAGAAAACCACTGAAAATGTGATTTAATTTTCAGCATACTTTAGGTTGGACAGTTTGTTAACAACAATAATACTTGAAAAAAAAAAATATAATAACACACAACTCGTCCACAACACATCGATCGGCGGCGAATGTATGCGAGTGTAGCAGAGACGATTTTATTTTTAATGAAAGAAAATAAAAACATTGAGATTAAAGCTTAAGAAAAAGAGCAAATAAACGGAGCAGTTCACTTATACTATTAACGGATTTAATGATGTTTTTCTTTTCTTTACTGAGCAATTCTTGAAATTCAATTGAAGACATCTCACGTTGCCTTTTGTGCAATCAGCTTTACATTGCTCTCTCGCATCTCACAGCGAGCTCTCTTAAGATGCTGTGAGCAATTTGTTTGTATTAGTGTTGAATCATTGAATCATTGATTCTCTTCATTCACGTTACTTCGGCTGTTTAGCTTCGGATATTTTTTTTCCATTATTCCTCATCTCATCTTAGTATCGACTCATGTTCGGACTGAGTTACTTCATGCGGAAATTCTTTAAAGGATTTATTTGCGAGAAAATTAATGGAAATTTAATGATTGTTTACTAAACAACCTTGACGATTAATCAAAATGAGACTTGCAAAAGACCTTTCTCTAATCACTGATCTCGGTTTCAAAATATTGCCGTTTCAATTGAAAACTTTACTTCCTTCAAGTATATCAATGTCTTTCGTGAGCCGTTGTTGAATTGTGGAAGGGTCAGCGAAGGAAAAAAATCATTTTCTGTTCATTCTCGATTCAAATATTAAATTGTAAGTTCCAAAACTAATGCAAATTAATCAAATTATTGTAAATTATTTTTCTAACAGAATTTTAAAAATTAATTTTTAACGAAATTTCATTTTATTTTAATAACTTCATAAATGAAATTTGAGATGAAATGTTTCTTAAAATATTCTGAAAATAACCAACATGTTAATTCCCACTCTTTAAAAAATTGTTCCTGGTCAGTTTCAGCAACAAAAAAAAAAGGGTCGGCGGTGCAAACGAGAAATATATGTTGCAATAGCGCACAATCTCCATTGAATAAGGAAAAATAACATTGTTGGCTATAAATATTTTTATTTCTATTTAATTGACGATAAATTTCAAAATTTCTTTTCTTGTGCACTCTGCGCATATTGTAGGTCGATTTGCATTAGACTATGTACTTGGCTGGCATTCGGTATCTTTAAAAATTCTGCTAGACCATTGTTTCCTTATGTTTATTTTTATTATGACTGTTCGAACTATTTTTTTTTCTTGCCTTGTTCGAAGCATGTTGATAATTTTTCCTTAAATATGAAAAAAAAAAAAATAGTGCTTTACATAAACATATTTTTATGCAGTGCACACCGAAAGCAGTGAGTTGCGCAGCCAGAAGCGTAGTATTTTTCACATTCTGATGTCGAGAGTCCGGCTCGTCGTTGTACGCCCATGCTTCAGCCACACATTCACACCATTGAAAGAAAGAGCTGTGTACTCTACTTTAACCATTCATTTACGTTAAATATTTGCAAATAAAACTGTCCACCCACATCTTTTTCTTCCACAATCGTCGTCGTCATTTCTCTCTTTCTCTCTCACTCCCATCGATATAGTTTATTTTCACTTTTGTCCATTTGTTACAAAAAAAGGCACAGAGCGAATGGAAAAAAAAAGTATTTTCAAAGTGTATCAGTTTTTGTGTAATTAAATGGAAAAATATGAAATAATTTCATTTTATTTACTGTTTTTTTTTTTCTTCCTCTTGCCGTTGACTTAAGTTGTCGAGTGAGAAATTAAAAATGTTATCCCATTCAAAGTATTGAGGAAGTATATTTTAAGCGATAGAATGATAGAGAATGTATTAGTATAGTGCCCACTATCAAATTGCGTACCAAAAATACGGCTAATCTGCCATTCAAGGACTCATTGTCGTCGTCATCGATACGGAAATAATTTCATGATTAATTTTAGTTGCGCACCTATGAATTAATGCGAATTAAGGTCATTTGCGTGCATTTAACAATCTGCCATCATTTATCAATGTTATTCGAGTACCGAATCAATTTGCATAAGCAGATCCTTGATATCGTTATATTTTTTTTTGCGCGCGCGTCGCTGAACGATATTGCTTTACATTGCGCACCGATTACGAGCTTGAAACAAGTTTTGCATTAAAAAAAAACACATTGATGTATAAATTTATTGAGCACAATCTGGTACAGTTTTAATAAATGTGCTTCTGGCAGAATCGTGAAGCATTTTTTTTTTGTTTTGTGTTCTGTTTTGCATCACTCACTAGAATCACTTCTTTGCAAAGTAATTTTCTTAAAGATTTTAGAAACAACTTCCAGCTGCAAGCAAAAGAAAACGATGATCTAGGATGAAACGTTTCGTTATGATTCGAAAATTTTGCTGATTCAAACGATTCACGCCAATAAATTAAACATCAACAAAAGTTGTCAAAGTGAAAGCGAAACAAAAATTTTCAAAAAATCGGAAGTGATTGAAGAAAATGAAAGAAAAAAAAAACTAAACTTGATCTGGATTAAAATTCTTCTCTAAATCGAAGACTTTCAAAGTGATCAAAAGCAACACGAGAAAGAGGAAAAAAAAGTGCTCTGCATTTAACCGGAAAATTAGCTTATGTAAATTTTTCATGGTGAAAATTCGGCGCGTTTTTTGGTTTCGGATTTTAATTGTCAGCGTGAAGTGAGATTTCAAAACATTGCGGCAGATTTGTGCGCGCGGACTTAAAAAAAAAAAACAGAAAGCGAAAATGATGACAAAAGCAGTCAAAATTGATTGAAGAGTTGTGATGTAAAACGGCATCAAAGTTAAGTGAAGCGGAAAAGTATTTTGCGGTAATTTTTTTCTGTAATAAAAAATTTTCTAATCCAACATTTGAATCGCATCAGACAACACCACAAAAAAAATCAAAGATTTGTCTTCGCATAACATTAAAATTCAATGAAATTTGGGGAGGAAAAATTGTGATTTTGAAATTACTTAATCAATTATTTCTCGCTTCTCGTTTTGATCTAATTAACAGTTCAATAAAAGTGTAAAAATAAAAAAAAACTTTCGATTTCATTTAAAACAAATTCAGGTTTTTATTGCGCAGATGAAACAGCGACTGTCCATCGCAAATATCCAATGCTTATTTTTGGTTCGATTGCTTTTGAAAAGTTTATTTATATATATATATTTTTCGACTTAATCGCTTGGGACGTAATTAAATGCCATTATAATTGATAAAATGTCAAAATTTGCATTTTGATGGAATCTAGTGTAATTTAATTAATTAATGTCCATCTTTGTGGACATGAAAAATATATTAAAAAAAAGAATTGTGACGAGATGAAACATTCGAGAGCTGAAATGAGTATGAAAAAAAAAAACTGCAACTCCGCTGTGGAGGTGAATAAATGTTTTAATGATAAGAAATCGTATTGATGTCGTTGCACAAGAGACCAGGCATAAGCGAAAAAAAAAATCGTTTCACTTTCGTTTTACACTCGCAGCGCAGCCTTTTTTTTACTCATTTCAATTTCACGTATTATGGACGAAACTGGAGCACTTTTTTTTTGTTGCTCTTGGCTTGTATGTTGCTCTGCCTCCCCATTGGCAGTTGGCTCTCTGGTTGTGCGCATTTTGTCCGCGCGACTCGTTGTGACTTTGTGAAAGTGATTCTTTTTTAATTTAACGAGACGGTTGATTTTATTTTATAATTTTTTTTTTCTCTTCACTTCATTCAATGTTGTGAAACTAAATCAATTTTTGTGACGCGATAAAATTTTCCATATCATTGATTTCAAGTTTTTTTTTTTTTTTCATCATGATCGTCATTGTCGTCGTTGTACACTTCAATGAGCGATTGAGACAGCTTTGAGCTCTATAAAGTGGTTTGAGTTATTTAAGTGAGCTTCTGATTTATAAGATTTCGTTTAATGGTGTAAGCGCGTCGCACTTCAGTCACCAAGCAAATTGCACTGTATCGTGCTAGCTCTAATGATAATGACATTTATTTATGTGTGAAATATCTATTGCTAATTTTTTTTAAAGTGTCTTAAGTGCATCTTGCGACTCTATGAATATTGTCAATTAAATTCTAATAAAAATATTTTTCTTTTTCAGCTATTGAAATTTAAAAAAAAATTCCGCTTTGCAATTTAAATTCATTAAGGAATTGCTTCTTCAACGCGTTACCTGGTGTTACTAGCATTCAAATATAGTTTTAATGCAATTAAAAAATTATTATAAGAACACTTATAAAGACATTTCAGCTCGGTTGCAGCCTCACAAAATGCCACGTAATTGAGTGGAATAAAATGTGTATTTTTAATCATAAAAATTAAATTTATTTTACAGCTTAAGTCGTCGCAGGTCTTGTTGTTTCAACGAAAAAAAAAAAGAAAGAAATATATAAAATATAAAAAAGAGCTTAAGTTTGCAAAATTTGTGTCGAACTAATTTTGATCTGTTGAATTTATGAAGCAAAATTTCCAAGCGGAAAGCACTTTAAGCAAAATATTTCGCGATTTCCTCGAAGCAAATATTTAAAAAAAAATTCCATAAATCTCAATGTATGATGAGTCTAGTCGCTCATTGGCGGAATATGAAATGAGGAAGGCGGGAATCTTCAAAAGCTAATTTACTTTAATTATGTATTCGTAAATACACTTGCCAGCTAGCTTTATTGTGTATTCTCCTCTATCGATGATCGTCACGGTTTGGTTGTTTTCTAAAAATTTAAAAATTATTTTTGTTGTGTTTGTTGAGAGAGAGTGAGAGCGAGTGAGCAAGCGACAAACACCAGCAAATGTCTTAAATCAATAATTAAGAAGACGACTCAATGAGAATTATTAACACGTTGAATAACCAACACCATCATGATAAACCCGATGAGTTGTTTTCTATTAAAACGCATGTCAAAAATTCAAATTTATTGATTAAAGTTTGAATTTTATGATGGTTACAGCATTGTGATGGATTAAAGTAATAAATGTTAAGGTCCACTTATAAACTCTTTCCGACTCTCGGTACTCAAAACATTCACTACTGTGTAAGCATCGGGTCCATGTGTCCATCAGAAATGTCAAATTTTATATTTTAGTGAATAAATCATAAAAAAAATCTCGCTCGCGACCCAAAACAATTTCATTGACTTAATATGCGAAATGGCTGAAAAGTTTTGCGTGCAAACGAAATTTTTTAACTTAATACGACAAAGTGACATCGCAACGAGCAAATAATGAACTAAAAAAAAAACCTTTTTATTGCACATAAAGACAAAGTCATTTTAATTAAGCAACACGAATCTTCACTCCTGTGTCCTGTTATCAGATTGGTTAATACGGTATGTCAACATGAATGAGAATTTCCACTGCAACATTACATCACTCGCATGAAAGAGTCGACCATTAATTGTCCATTCCATCTGCAGGCTGAAGCGCATTTTAATTTGCATTACAAGCTTGTTGCTTTACTTTTTACACAAAAAAAAAGAGAGAAGGAAAAATGATAACAAGTCATATTAAGCCCGTTGTGGAGTAAAAATATATTTTATTCATCGAGTGATGCAATTTCACTCGGCATTTAATATGGGGGGCAAATAATTTTTTTTTTGTGTTTTGCATGTGCATGAGACGACGACGAAACTAGAGTAGTTTTAATATTAACTTTGCCTGCCTTCATGTTTAAAATGTTTTATATTCACTACATTTAATTTTCGTTTCAGTTTTTTTGTGAAAGTGATTATTTATAGCGGCGCAACAAGATACGATGTTTCTAAGTGTTTCGAAACTAAATCAATTAAACGATTATAATTTTTCTGTATCATTTAATTTGCACACTCCATAAAAAGGCAACGTCCGAACGCTAAAATATTGCAAAAAGGTTTTTTTTTTTTTTTTCATGCGCACTCTGCTTGTGTCAGACGCGTCGCGTCGCGGCATCGCTTGTGGTCAACTAAAGAGGCCAGAAATATTTTGAAAGTTATGTGAACATTTATGTGCCATGTGGAAGGTATGCGAATGGACATGAGGGATAATTACGAATCGAAATGAGAGTGAATCAATTTTTGTAAATAATTAAATTTTTTTTTTTTTTGGGACACACAATGTGTCTCACGGAAATCCATCACGTCTAGTTATTTTTCAGACGTCTTTCTTTATACACTCGGCTAGGACTGATTATGGAAGTGTCATGCTGTGCATCGGATATGTCGAAAAATTGTATGTTTTGATTAAATGAGCATTAAAATTGTTGTATAACTTTCGACTTTAAATGCTTTTTTTTTTTAAATTTGCTTTGCTGTCGATTGAATTGCTTACAAATTGTATAAATTTTAAATGATTATTTTTTTTTATTGTTTAAATCGCGGATAAAAATTAACCATTAAAAATCTTTTACGATGCACATTAATTCCTGTTGGATTGTAAATTCTTTTGCAGCTTTTCCAGTTCTTTGACAAAATGACTTTATTTATGCATCCTACCTGATACCTGTAATGCAACTCGTCGCTTTGTGTTCAATCTAAAACAGATCACATGGAAAAGCGATTTCGATATTTATTTGAAAGCATATTTCTTGCGGTTTCGCGATGAACTCTCCAATAATCTATGACGTCTCGTCACGATCTCGGCACGTGCTGCAATAAAAGAAACAAGCTTCTTTCATTGTCTTCTATGATGGCCTGAAGATGATGCTGATGATGATTAGACTCGTGGCTTATTGAAATTTTTATTTTTTAGGAACGTCGCTTCTTATTTTAATCATGCTCGCGTAACATTATTGCGCAGTGAACAATTTTTTCCTTCTCAATGTGAATCATTGAGCTTCTGATGAAATTTAGTTTTTTCTAAATTTAACGCTTTGATGCATCACTAAATTGCTCTTTAATTAAGAAAAATCATCACGCAAAATAATATTCGCTCTAGGTCAATTGAATAAAAATTTATTTTGCAGAACGTGTAAATTGCTCAAATTATCAACACTTCACAGCTACTTAATTTGAATTCTGCGGGAGGGGAGTTATTCGATTGGAATGTCACAGTGAGAAGGCAAAAATGAATTTCGTGGAAGAATCAAACATCAATTAAGAATCTCAGGCGCTAAACTGAGGACCTTGATGGAATCATTGATTTAGTTTCAGCCTTTGGTTTCAGTTCAAAGCGCGATAGAGAAAAAAAAAAAACAACTTAATAAACCTAACCTCAATTTTAATACTACGGCCATGCTGTTATTCTTATAATTAAAAATTGTAATGCACACAAAAATTTGAATCGATTAAAAATCTTTTGAAATATTCAGCAATTTATTGGCGAGCTGGTTAAGCGCGGAGCACAAAAAAAAAATTCGACTTTTATGCTTTTTTAATTATACAACGTGTCGACTTCTTCATAATATCTTTAAGTTTAGCTAACAAGAAGCTGATCTATAATGTATAAATGCTTTATGTATGCTACGGTGGCTAATTTCTCATAACAATACTCATCGCAAATAAGTCTTTGACGGGCATAATTGGCGGAAAATAGAAAATATTCAACAGACAAAATGAACAGAAATATAAAAAAAGGTGTTGCATATAAATTAACACCGTTCGATGATTCATTTCCAATATTTGCCCACTGGACTTTAAGTTCATTGTTTAATTTGCATATTTTCATGCTCGCATTTAAAATAACCAGCCGTGTATATATGCCCGGCACAAACTATCGCGTTGTTGCGCGCCAAAGAGCACCAATCGATTGAGAAATTTAAATGTTTCTTGCATAATTTAAGATGCCGTTGTATTAAGTATTTAGCATTGCAATTTTAAATGAAGTTCAAGAAAAATGTTCCATAAAGTCTTCGATGATAGATCGTAAAATAACCCAGCGATCATCCACAACGGCATCAACAGCAAAAGCAACACGAAACCATTTGAATTTAAACGGTGCACATACCTACGCGAACCAATTAAGACTAACTGCGAAACATTGTAAACGAGTGTCTTTCAATTGCTTTTCATGTTTGCCAAAACATGTGGAAGCATTTTTTTCCTCTTTTCCTCTAATTGAGGAATTTATTTCTTCACTGTTTCGTTGGTGCCGTAAATTTCTTTCTAGAATAACTCTAATAAAAATTTGTGCAATACTTTTGCACACTTCTGGCGCATAACTCTCTTTTTCTAATGTTGAAATATCCATATAGTTATCATCAATGAACCCGCTCGCGCGCGCTTTTTTTTATCCACAAAGTACAAACATTAAAAGCGCTATTAGTGCATCAACAGCTTTAAGTAAAGTTCATGTAAGAATTGGCTTTATTATTATCAGCAAAGCAACAAACAACAGCAACGCAAGAGAACAACAAGCCAAAGTACAAGCATTTGTTGTGTTGTCTGATTTGCTTTCGGCTCAATTTGAGCTCAACTCGGAGCTGTACAGAGCAACAATTTATTAACATTAATGATCTGAAAAAGCTTTATTAATATACTTTGGCTTTCATAAGGCAATAGCAGCAACTGAAACAGCATAAATACATGTGGAACCGTCCACAGCTGGCTCAAATTGCAATTGAAGATTTGTTACCGATATGAAAGTAAACTCCTATAGACACACCTTTATAACTCGAAGCAAAACTAATGGACAGTGGCGTTCAATTACCAAACCTATAAACGGCTCAGATCGACTCTTTGTCTGTTGCCGCGCTCGTGTGTGCGCCTTACTCTGTATCTTACTCCAGGTATTGTCGGTTTGGTTGATACCCTCTCAGCGACTCGTATACATGCTACAGACATTCGTAAAGTTCGTTTGCATAACTCTGCTGCTGCTGCTGCTTTGCTCTCGGTTTCCAATGTTGGCTGTTATTATTCTGCTGATAAAAATATGCTCATAAATTCATATCATTGTGGAATAATTAATAATTCAGATCACTGCGAAACGTTTTTCAGCTTCTACGATTTCTCAAGTCTGGGATGTAGTGAGAGCGTGAAACCAGTTTCAGAGTTTTTTTTGGATGGTGGCGTTTGAAATCCTGTCTTTGCTTCCCGCGAAAGAAAACAACAAACAAAACATTTTTGCGCATAAATATTTTTGTTGACTTTCAAAATTATTTGTTGAGTCACATTACTGTTGTAGCATCAGCATTTTGTTTTCTCGAATTTCTAATTGCGCAAATAAACAAAAAAAAAAAGTTCAACAAAGAATAGTTAAGGCTCATTCACTGATGCTCATCTGTATTCAATTGTTAATTGAGTCATTTCTCGAATGCCATATTGGACAATGGAGTCGATGATTTTGAAGCACTCTCATGCTTAAAGCGCATAGAGCAAATGTGTCAAACTTTATTTTGCCATTGTATGCTGAATCAATTTAGTGCGCGCGGTACAACAAGTTATTTTTTGATAAAAAAAAACCAAACATTGTCAATGATGCCATAGAGGGAATGTTAATAGTTTAGTGCCATTTTTGCATGTTCACTGCACCATCACTATTCCAAGTATAATGAAGATATTTTTTATTTCTTCTTTTTCGAGTCTGAAAATTGCGGATAAAGTGGATAATGATAATGAAGGCACAAAAAATCTATAAATTTCGCTATTTTCACAAAAAAAAAAAAAATTTACGATTTTGCGCATAAAAAATCTATTGTTGTTCAAGACGCGAGCCGCACAAATAGACACACACATAAATGTTGAACATCTACATAATATTGGTTTTGCGACATAGATTGTCAATAATATGCAAAATAGAGCTGCGCAAAAATATAAATATATTGTGGCTTAGTGCGCGCACTTGAGATTGAAGCTAATTAGCATAAAAGACAATAGACGATCGACAAAGAATTTATTAACTTATTGATGGCGAGAGACATTGGAAATGAGAGGAGGGGAAAAAGGTGATCGAGGGAAGGAGAACATTGATGGGCTTTTGTTTTGGTGCGACAGTTTGATTGAAGTAACAGCAGTTGGCGTGGAACATGCATGTAATATTAGAAACATCACATTACATGATAAGTGACTAAAATATCAATCGACGACATAAATAAAAAAAAGTCTCAATTTATTTAACAAATTTTTGCAAAAGAATCTTTTTAATTTCTCTTTCAATCTCGGTTTGTTTTCGCATGTAGATATATTGATTGCCATTTGACTTTGACTCATGAGAAACAGGAAACTGTCGCAAGCCTCATCAAAATATAAGAAACGGTTTCAATACGACTAATAAAAGTGCAACTAATTATTATGCAAATAATCGACGACAAAATCATATTAATATGCAAAACTTCAAGTTGCCGTTTAGATATTTTTTTATGGAGAAAATATAATAAAAAACTGACTTGAGAGTGAATTTTTTATGACTTTTTTAAGACATTTTCGATTTTGAACTTTTATGCGCTTAAGTCCTCATTGCATAGAGTGCGGATACTATTTTAGTTATACAGAATTGCTTGCTTTTTTGTCGGTTTTGTGGCTGTGCCCAATTGAAGATGAACGTCGTCGTTCATCGCCCGCAAAACACAATGGCAGTGGCAGAACAGAAAAGGAATAACAAGACACCAAACCAGACGTATGATTTATTTTAAGCACTCCAGATTTTAATAAGCTTCAAAGCCACAATAAACAACAGATTTTGCTTTGCCAGTTTGCCTCTATAGCCATCTAAATCATAAGCACAAATATTTTGAAAGGCCTCGTCGATTGCTGCTGCTCCATATGAAGACTTTTTTTGTCATCTTCTCTCCTTCCGCGCCTAAAACAAAATTGTGATCGACAAAATAATAATAAAAAAAGCTCGTTTCAATTTATTGTCACTTATCCAATTTACAGTGCGCAAGCTTTATTCCCGCGACTGCTGATCGGCTGTTGATATATTTGGAAGTGCACATTCCATAACGGCTTTTTATGGCTTTTTTCCATTCAATGCACGGCATAAAAATTTCCGTTTTCTTTGCAAAAATTCATTGAAAAATTTCTAGATCGCAATTGGCTTTGGAATTTTTTTTCTATTGCACAATTTTAGTTTTAAACATCTCGTCAACAGCGTTCCGATCCGACATAGAAAATTTCTAAGCAAATTTTGAGGTGATTTTTATAGTGTTATGTCCGATATTTATTTAACAATTTTTTATCTCTTCACAGGACGTGCCAAAATTTTAATTATTTCAAAATTACGAATGTAAAAAAAAAAAAAAAAATCAAATTTTCACGCTGAAAAATCATTTTGCATCCTAAAATGCCTTTGTTCCGCAGTCGATCTCGTAGTCGGCGTCCGATTACACCACAGGCTCCTTGTTCCACATCCTGCGAAAAGACGTGCAATTGCTGCATTCGGGCTAAACCCATTTCTAATACTGCTCAATGTCCAACTTGCATTTCATGTTCCGCCATTCGAAAAAGTTGTGAACAACCACGTGCGTCAAGATGCTGTAGGAAAGAAATTGGAAATTTTGAGCAGCCAAAGCCATGTAAAGTCACTTGCCCTATGAAAAAAACATCCTGCGAACAGCCCAAGCCATGCAATATTACGTTCTCTATGAAGGATGAATCTTCTGAGCAGCCAGAGCCTTGTAAAGTTACTTGCTGCATGAAAAATGGACACTGTGAGCAGCCTAAGCCATGTAAAATTACATTCTCTGAGAAGAAGGAATCTTTTGAGCAACACGATCCTTGTAAAATCAGTAGTTGCATGAAAAAAGGACCATACGAACAGCCCATGCAATGTTGCGTTACATGCTGTATGAAAAAGGATTCTTGCGAGCAACCAAACTCATGCGAGAAAAATGCCTGTTGCAATCCTGGATGCAGTACCAAGATGCCGTGCGTGAAATGCGTCAAAGCTGGATGCGTGCCGACCTGCAAAAAATGCAAAAAAGCCGAATGCATTTGTAAGAAAAAGAAGAAGAAAAAGGATTCTTGTGATGAATGTTGAGCAAAAAAATTTTCTTAATGAAATTTATGATTTTTCTTTGCGCAATAAAAAAAATCCATGGAGAAACTTGGAAAACAATAAATTGTGAAGCAAGATCGTTGCTTTTTTCAATTGAATATTGTACAATTATTGTTGGCTTTTGTGGTTACATTTTTATTTTTTTGCAAGCAATTGCTTTTTTTTATCAATATTGCGCAACTTGACAGCATAACGCTCTTTTTTCGCTGGCCGCATTTTGAAAAGCCTTAATCATAGTGCACTCGCTCGATTGTTGTCTCACATTTCACCATTAATTGGCCATTCTGACTGCACAACGACCCCAAACACAAGGCGCTCGTTAACATTGTCAGTTTGTCATGTTGTTGATGTTTCAATTTTTCAGCATTACATTGGATGTGTGTTGCGCAATTTCAGAGAATTTTTTTTTTATTCTTTAAAGAAAAACTTCAAACTTTACACTAATTAATTCCTTCTTTGCGATGATTTAAGAAAAGATTTATTAATTTCTTATCAGCGCGCTTCAAATGAACTTTGACCATTGTTTGCAAAACAACTAAATTTAATTGACTCAGGTCAGTTTGTGGGTGATAAGAAATATTTTTGGACGCGATTGATAAGAAGTTGATACAATTATATTTCTCACTTTTGTTTCGACGAATTAAGAACGCAGACGTTTCTGATTTAAAAATGAAATTGATTTTAGTTTTCGGGTTTCTGTTTGCCGCAGTTGCGTCTCAATAAAATGAGCTTTCGGAACATGACAGGCAGAACCAATTTTGTATGACTAAAACAGGAATCGATAGAGCTACAGTGATGAAAATAAGAAATGGCGATTTTAATAGTGACGATGAAAACGCAAAAGTGAGTACACTAATTTTTTCTTTATGATGTCATCACTAAATAATAAAATTTTCTAGTGTTTCCTGAAATGTTATTTCCAACAAAAAGGATTAATAAATGATGCTGATGATATCAGAATAGACATGATCGTTTCAGGTGAAAGGCTTAAAAAATGCATTCTTCAAGGAAAAAGTTCAAATGGCTGCGAAACTGCATATAATATTTATAAATGTTTTCGCAGTGAATTAGCTTTACCTCGATCACCACGTGACCGATCATAAATGATGTATGATTACAAAATTCAAGAAGACATTTAATAAATTAAACAATTTCTACTTCCATCGATTATTAATTAGTTGTTTTCCTGTCAAATTGCTGTTGCTGCTCAGTAAATTTTGCTCCAATTTAAGTGAATTTTTTTTTTGCTTTAAAGAAAAACTTCAAATTTCACACTAATTATTTCCTTCTTTGCGACAATTTAAGAAAAGATTTACTCAATTATTATAAGCTCCCTTCAAATGAACTTTGATCATTGTTTGCGGAACAACTAAATCTAATTTGCTTAGGTCAGTTTGTGGTTGAAAGGAATCATTTTGGACCCGCTTGATAAGAAGTTATTATTATTGCAAATTTTATTAAGGCCGGAAACAATGATAAGGAGTTGATACAGTTAAATTCCACACTTTTATTTTGACGACTAAAGAACGCAGACGGTTGTGATTTAAAAATGAAATCGATTTTAGTTTTTGGGTTTCTGGTTGCCGCGGTTGCATCTCAGACAACTGAGCCTTCGGAACATGACAGGCACAGTCAATTTTGTATGACTAAAACAGGAATCGATGGAGATCAATTAGTGAAAATAAGAAAAGATGCTTTTGACCATGAAAACGCAAAAGTGAGTTCTATTATTTATTTTATGACGTCAGCACTAAATAATAAAATTTTCTAGTGTTTCCTGAAATGTTATTTCCAACAAAAAGGATTTATGAATGATGCTGATGATATCAGAATAGACATGATCGTTTCAAGTGTGGCGACAGAATTAGGAACAAATGAAAATACAAATGAAAAGCTTAAAAAATGCATTCTTCAGGGAAAAAGTTCAAATGGCTGCGAAACTGCATATAATATTTATAAATGCGTTGCCAGTGAATTTGCTTTACACTTGTCACCACGTGACCGATCATAAATGATGTATCATTACAAAATTCAAGAAGAAATTTAATAAATGAAACAATTTTCTACTTCCATCGATTTGTCAAACAGCTGTTTAGTAAATTTTTGTCTTTTGCTTTCTTGTGGTTGTGACGCGAGTTCTTCGTCAATTAGCAAATGAACTTTGATCATTGTTTGTAAAACAGCTACATATAATTGACTCAGGTCAGTTTGCGGGTGATAAGAAATATTTTTGGACGCGATTGATAAGAAGTTGATACAATTATATTTCTCACTTTTGTTTCGACGACTTAAGAACGCAGACGTTTCTGATTTAAAAATGAAATTGATTTTAGTTTTCGGGTTTCTGTTTGCCGCAGTTGCGTCTCAATCAAATGAGCCTTCGGAACATGACAGGCACAGGCAATTTTGTATGACTAAAACAGGAATCGATAGAGCTACAGTGATGAAAATAAGAAATGGCGATTTTAATACTGACGATGAAAACGCAAAAGTGAGTACACTAATTTTTTCTTTATGACGTCAGCACTAAATAATAAAATTTTCTAGTGTTTCCTGAAATGTTATTTCCAACAAAAAGGATTAATAAATGATGCTGATGATATCAGAATAGACATGATCGTTTCAAGTGTGGCGACAGAATTAGGAACAAACGAAAATACAAATGAAAAGCTTAAAAAATGCATTCTTCAAGGAAAAAGTTCAAATGGCTGCGAAACTGCATATAATATTTATAAATGTTTTCGCAGTGAATTAGCTTTACCTCGATCACCACGTGACCGATCATAAATGATGTATGATTACAAAATTCAAGAAGGCATTTATTAAATGAAGCAATTTTCTACTTCCATCGATTATTTATTCGTTGTTTTCCTGTCAAATTGCTGTTGCTGCTCAGTAAATTTGTGTCTTCTTGTGTTTGCGACGCGAGTTCTTCGTCAATTAGCAATTCAAAATTCCCCAAATTGTCAGCATTTGGTATTTTATTCCATCGAACACTTGACCGAGAAAAGAAAAAAGGAAAAGACATTTTTATAAAAAAAATTGCACAACACAATTTCTTGGTGAATGAGAACTGAGAAGATACTTACTCTGGGACGCCTTCTGGCGGTAGCACGACGTTCAAAATATTGTCAATCAATTTGTATTTTAGAATTCTGTCATTAACGGTTGTTGACGTGAGCGACGGTGATGCATTCACTTCCACCAGCCAAGCTTTCAAGTTGTTGTCAATAATTATATCATAACCATAACACTCGAAACAATGACGATCACTCGCCATAACAGGTTGAACAGCTTTCAATGAATGCACAATCAACCAGTTGATGCCACCGAAAAGCTTCTCTGTCACTTTTTTGCCCCGCGTGCCTTCCAAATACAATTTAAGATTTTGAACGCTCCACTTACCGCCATGCAATGAATTATAATCGCCCTGATGTGTTGAAATGTTATAGGAAAAATCAAATTGTTGCGCAACTATTTTTTTTATATATATAGCAGCCACAACACTTACCCCATGCTTTTGAACGCTGACATTTGTCAAATGCACATACATGTTATCCAATTCTGTCATGCTTGTATCATATTTGACAGTACAAAAGCGACAAAAGCCCAATTTGAATAAATAAGCTTTCAATGGACGAAAGGACGTGACAAGAACATAAAGACGCAAATCGAACTTTTTACCGCCAATAAGTAGCGGATTATCAATGTATCGCGATATAACATAGCTCTCCTTTCCAATTGCTGGATGAAATGATGCTTTCGCCTCACGCGACCAACGCTTTAATTTACTCAATTTGTTGATTAAAAAGATTCCAGCACCTTGTGACTTTCCAGTTGGTTTCATGATCCATGTACTTTGGGTGTTTTTACGATATTCCTCAACAAACATGTTGTAATCTTTATCAAAGCCCCAAGATATATTTTGTAAGAAGTTAAGTTCAATAACTTTATCTATATCCATAAAAAGCAATCAATTATGAGCTTCAATTACCTGCTGGAAGTACAAAAGTGACTGGTATAAAGTCCAAGTACAAATACTTTTGTCCATTAACGGCACCATCGCTGATCTTTTCGGCCAATGGACTTCCATCGCGCTCCAGGTCTTTGCGATAACGCTTAATATTCTTCACTAAAAGATCCTTGCGCGACAACTCATAATGATTCGGAAAGTGGTTGATAAGTCTGTGAATGATTTAAAGTTGCTGATGAATTTTCTTAATTTCCTTGCATCGTTCGTCGTCATCTTACTGATTATCATGCATTCTGTAGCCCGAGTCTACACTGAAAATATTTCTGCATGTTTGCGTGCCGGCCCAGTAGAAATTCCAATCATCGTCGGCCGTCACTTGAGACCAACCACGCTTCTCAAAGTTATTCAACAGCACTGACTTGTCCATATCGGAGCAAAAGCAAATTTTCATTCGTTGATTTTCATTGTGAGTGATTCTAAGGAAAAAAAATTGCATTTTATAAATCAAAAAAAAAAAAAATGTGGAACGTCGAGCGAAAAGTTGTTGATTGCAAACATTTACCGTCCATACATTGTTGACAAAGCCGTCGTGGACACTCGCTTTGCATTGTCGTGTGCCATTTTAATTGAGTTTAGATTTAGAGATTTTATAAGAAATAAAAAAAAATTGCAGACAATTTTTAATGAATCGACAAAGTACGAAAAAAAAAAACTAAAATAAACAAAATTTTTCGGTCGCCAGGGTGACTTTGCAGTTTGTTGTTTTGTGTTGTGTTCAAGCTTTTAGCTTGCGGCCTGTCATGGCAACCAAAACTGTAATAAATTTCACTACTTTGGCATGCAACTATGGCAAAATGCACATTCCGTAGCAGGATGTTTGCAATCAATAACGTGAATCACCGCGCGTTTATTGTCAGAAATCAATTAGAGAGCGTTAGAGAGACCTTCATTAACGTCTAATGCAATGAGTCTGAGTGGCGTTTGCTGAGGACTTAAGTCAAATTCAATTTCGAATAACAAAGCAAGCTGAATACAATCAATGTGACACAATCAACGAACAAATCCCCTCGAAATAGATCGTTGCGCATCACAAATGGCATAAAGAGACGCGCAACAGTAAAACAATTTAAATGTAGACATTAATTAAAATTTAGTATACAGAAATGGTCATTTAAATTGCAATATTCAATTGCACTTCAAATGCGTTTAAGTTTAAAACCGCTTTAGGACAAAACACATTTGAAATCATTAAGCTGGAGTCATTACGTTTTTTTTTTTTTAAGAGAGCATTTAATTTATACAGCTCGCAATTATTAACAATTGTTGCTGTTTATTCTGTTGCTGGTTAGTTGAAATCATCTCAAAGCGATGCATTTTTATTTCGCCTTCATTGCTCTTCTTTTTTTTGCATTTTGTGCGCACCAAACATAATGAAAAATATGCAAATTGAAATATGGAGCAATTGTTAAATGCCTCCAAACGCTTAAAAAGAGTTTGCGTTTTTTTTTTCTTGCTTCGTTTAGGAATCTACAATAAAAAGCTCAACTCGGAACTTTAAAACGAGACTATTATGGTTATGGAAAATATGTTTGCAAATATTTTCTTATTTTCTATAAAGCGAAGCATCACTTTTTTTTTCTTATTCACGGTAATATTTTATTATTTAACACGGAACAGTTTGAACTATGATCACAATGGATTCTTTTTTTTTTTGAAGTACAATGCTCATAAATAATAAATAAAACTCTATGCAACAACAAAAAAACAGAATAAAAAACAACATTTCTTCGCTTGAAAAAAAAAAAAAAGAACCATCCTGAGCGTCTTTCGCGCGCGGCGATATAAGAAATTTATTCGCTCTTCAATAAGTGCCTCAAAATAGATCGCGCGCGCGACAATTACCATTACTGGGAATTGTTTGTCAGTGGCGTTTGTCATGAGATTTTCTGTTCAATTGTATCATTGACAACACTCACGTAGAAATCTCTTGAGAAAAGAAATTACGAAGGAATTTCAATATAATGCACCTTGGTACATATTTTGAAAAAAATGTGTGGGGTGAACAAACCAACAGACAAACATAGAAACATGCAGATAAATATTCAAAGTGTGAAGATAGTGCAACCTGGACAAAGAAGAGAAATTTTTATGCAACAGATTATTTATCGATCACGATGATTTCAGGCCGCGATAGAGAGATAAAGCTTGCAAAAAAAGAATGAAACAAGGCATTGTCAACGATTGTTTTGAAGGCTCCATAAATTATGAGCCGACTTCAAATGCACATTTAATATATTGTCTATTGAGGAAAAATTATTAAGTTATAATCGCTGATATTGCATTCAAATATATCTCCATTTGCAGCATTATTCACGTGACTTTATCGTTCGTTCTGGTATTTTTCTTCTTCTTTTCTTATTATTTTTATACTGAGCTCGATTTCAGAAGTGCAACTTGACACAAATTTTCAATTTCAGAAGCTTCTGTGCAGCGTTGCAGCATTAAAAGTTAGTCTCGCGATAAAATTTTATTGCGAAATGGTTTGAAATTATGCAAATTTCGTACCTCGCAAGTACCCACAAATTATGTTAATTTAATTTCCAATAAACATGCTCGTTAGATAATTAAGTTTCAAGTACATCGTTCGGAGCCATCGAATTAGATTCAGACTCTATGCGCTTAGTTACATCATATGTGATATGCATACATAAACAATTTACTCCCTTTTCGAGACGAGCGAGTTGAGAGTGACTTTAGGCTGTTAATTTGCATAATTATGATGTATCAGAGAGCTTGTAACATTTTAATTTCTTTGCTGGTTATTTTCTCTTCAATTTTCGCGAGCTGCAAACTATTAGATTTTACCAAGTCACTGTCGCTTCTTGTTTGTACGCTCCAGTAATTGATAGGAATAAAGGGGAAAAAAAACATGAAACTTATCATCACATCAGGCATCATCAACGGCATACCATCATGAGAAATTGCAATTGAACGGATTATATAAAATGCAGGATGTTCACGTTACAAAAAGAGCATATAGAAATGCATGTCTAGCAGTATATTGCTAGTAATTTTTTTTATAACTATAGTTACACTCCAACCCATTGCACTAAATAACTTTGGAAAACAACATTGCCAGCATATTAACAACCCGCGATCATCATGATTTGCAGTAAATATTGAGCGGTAAACATCAACAATATTTAACATAAAAAATGTATAAGCAAATGCCGATTTAATAGTAATCAGCAGTATAAATAGTGATTTATACTTTTAATTACAGTATATAAAATGTATTTTTTTGCAATGGTACTTTAAGCTCACACAACAAAAAAAAAATGCGCGGCTAGTTGCAACTCTCTCGGCCACGATTGTATTTTAGATATATTTGCTTGTTTGGATCGGCTGCCGCTTAAAAAAAAATATGTAAAGTAATCACCCTCCTACCCGCGTGCCATTGCAAGTGATCAACAAAACTGCAATGGTCAATAATAAAAAGCCAAAGCAACAAGCTTTAGAAACTTTCATTTTTGTTTTGCATATTTTTGTGAGACGTTTAGAAAAAAAAAAATGAAAAGTTATAATTTAAAAATTAAACATTCAATTTGTGCATTAGAATATTTATATGTCATTGAGCTGTGTATGCCTTTATCGCGCTTGCTGTATGTCTCGCGGCTTGTGATAGACTCGCTCACCTTCTGTACGTCCGACAGTATAAGCAGCGTTATTTGTAGGAGGATTTTTAAAAGCGCTAATCATTCGATCGATTCATTTTCTAGTTCTCTCACTCTCTAGTATCGAGTCTATTAAATTTAGTTCATCATCGCTCGCGCCAGAAACAAATTAAATTGAACTAAATTAATCAGCATGTGGTGCAAAATGCCGAGTGTGAGGCAGCAACAACAGCAAAGTTCATCAATGCTTGTAGATCTTTACACCCAGCCAGCCAGTGCAGCCTTGACACATCCAATTCACAATAATTTTTTTTTTTGCAGTTGCCATATCAAAGCATAGTACTATTTTTTTATTTTTTGTTATGTTCACAGTACCCACAGTAAGCCAGCCACGTTGTGCCAACCTGATATTGATATGATTCCGTCTCGAGCGCTCTCTTATAATTATAATTTCAAATAAATATTACACAATACATTGCTTGTTGTTACATATAAACTGAATTTATAAGATTTTCATTTAAACTATTATACATTCTGATGCGATTATGACGAGCGAAGCAGGAGTGGTGCGGAGTGTAGTGTCTGAGGTGTGGCACAATGCTGTAGCCGTTGTTGTTATTACTGTAAGACTGACTTTATTTTAATTCGTATTTGATAACGGTATCCAAGGTTGTTTGTAATAAAGAACATTTTCATTTTCGTAGCGTTAGCGTTCTATTTCGAATCGCGATCGATAAAAAACAGTAACAATTGTTTGATGCTGATGTTGTTGGTGGACCGTGGAACTCATTGTTATTTTTTTTTCTAGTAAAATATCGATTTGTAATGAACAACTACTAGTTTGGCTTAACTGATCCTAATTTAGTTTTGAGCTATTTTGGCTAAATATTTACATTTTTTTTTTTTTGTAATACAATAGACAATGTGGAACAGAGAAGTGTTGCAATCACATTCAATTTGATCTGAATACGGGAATATCGCTTCTGATAAATCGGGGCCGATCATAATTCACATTTAGAATTGAGAGGCAAAAATATCAGCAAGTTCATAAATTACAATGTGCTTCAGCGCGCTGTAATTGAGTATTGGAAAATATATACATCTACAATATGCTTGAATTATTGCTCTGTTACAGTACGATCAATTAATTAATAAATTAAGTTGCCTGTGTGTTTTCAATCGAAATCCCCCGAAAAGCGTGCTGCTCGCTTTCCTATCCGGGAGCCGATTTCAATCAAAACGAGTTTTCTACAAATGCTTTGGGTGCTTTTTATCGTTTATTTAATTTTTTCTTCTATTTTGCTATAACTAGTGCGCGCCCGTTTATTTCAAATAAAAAAAAAAATGTTAAGTCGATTTTTCCACTGAATTTGGTTGCAATAAATTTTTTTTCCTGTTCTTTCTTCATCATGCATCTGCGAGAGGTATTTAAGGCTGTTCAAATAGCCAAAGCATCATATATCATTTGCTGCAACGACTTTGACCAATCCTATTGCCTTATGCACTTATCGGTAAGAAAGAAAAAAAAAATATTTGTATTGAACACGAAGAAAAAAAAAGCGAAAGCAAAAAAAAAAAATCAGACTAGATTTTATTCAATTTTCAACCAGTTCTTTTGGGGCGCGATGTATCTTTAGTGCCTATAGGAAAAACCTACACTGAAAATGGCCAACAGACATATAATAGTTAGTCTGTTAGAGACCCGATCTGCATTCGGCCAGAATAAAATATTATATAAAAACTCGATTAATATTTATGGCGCTCTTCAAAATTAAAGGCAATATTATTTGTCTAATGCCGACATCAAATAAATATTAACATGAAACAATTTCAGAATACATAAATCAGCATCAGTTGCGATTGCGACGGGAATTGAAAATTGTACATTCGAGAGCCGATATCGAAGCAACTCTTAGAGCGCGGGTGAACAAGAAGAACTTATAAATATTTTTGCTTGTAATTTGAGTTTGTTGGAGCACTGATACTGCCAGTCAATCGTGGCTATACATAAAACCTGCACAAATAAATTAATCGACAAGGAAATGTTTGTTGCACATTTCTGTTATTTCAGTTTTGCATTCACCAAGTCCATTAGTAATTAAATGATTGGCAATATCTCTCCCGAAGTCTTGACCATTCGCAAGCAATTTTGAATGCATATCTACATATCTCCAGCAACGGTCAATATTTAGAAATTTTCACCTTCGATCCAATGCAATGTAGTTCCAGTGTTAACATGAGATTTAAAATTATTTCAATAAAAATATTTTAAATTCTCAAATGCAATTGGAAATAAAAAAAAAATATTGTGCATTGCGCCCATTCTATCATCTATCTCTCTATCTATGTAGATTTATATGCATTTTCAATTCACCATGTTTCATTCAGATGGAAGAAATGCTTTTTTTTTTTTGATTTATTGATTTTATATGTAAAGACCACCAAGGAAATGTGAAATATATAAATAAAAAATCTACTTTTAATACTTTCTCAACAGCAACAACAAAAAAAAAAGTTATTGTAACGTGCATCGAATGGCGCTCAAGCTATGAATAGACCACGCGAGAAATAATTTTGTGCCGATCTCATAATTTACGAACTTATAATTGTAGCAATATAAATTGTAAAGAAATCATCTTGACATCGACTAGGGCGCGTGATGACGTTTTTTAATGCACAATTACACTCGTCTCACTTTTTTGTATGCAAATCAAGGAAGTATAAGAAGCAGAAAAATTGCTGGCTCATTTACGGGCATCGACATAGTTAGAAGAGAGCAAAAAAAAATATATGTTTCATCACCTCGAGGATATCACGCTTTTATTGATCCATGATGAACCTTTGAAGCGAAAAAAAAAAAAAAGAATTTGCGCTGCATTTTGATGGCAAAACGTATAAAGCGGCATTACGCCAATTTCACAACTTTTATGCCACAGAGAACTACATCTGGGTAATTGTTGGTGGCTGGTTGCCAATATGCATCAAGAATAGCTTCTAACGAAGCCACCATTTCGAATCGGTTATATTTTTTATTTTTCTTATAGAAAGCTGTCATTACGGATTTCATTCAGCCTTAAGATATTCGCGGGTCGCGAGCCGCTTGCCAGGGCACTGAAATGAATGGCTTTTAAAATGTTCAGAGACCCGCAAAATGTGGATCAAGACAGCTCATGAAACTACCAAATTTACTGAACCTTCCAACAAAATGAGTCGTTTGAAGTCACTTAAGACAACTTGAAAACATTTTTTTTATGTTTTTTACATTTCGGCAAATTGAAATCAATAAAAAAAGGTTTATCAGTGCAAAGCACTCGCGCGACTGGCAACATGCGATATGTTATTACATGTTATTATCTGTTTTGACAGTTAGATTCACATTAATGGATACATTGCGATAACACCTTCAATAATAACAGTTTTTCTTGTTTCGCAATATTTTTTTTTCTTTGTTTTTGCTTTCGTGATTGCGAGAGAAGAATCTTTTCTATGGTCGCGAATTCTCTTTTATTGTCAAGTCATATCAAATAAAGTCGCTTTCAGTAAAATTGTCGATTTCGTTCATGCTAAGAGCTTAATTAAGTGAGGCATTTTATTAGGATGCGGTCAAACAGAGACTCATGTGCTGATCTCATTTCGACCTCGTTTAATGTTCTTGAATTGTGTGTCGTGCGACTTCATAAATATCTTTCTTAAATAAACCTTAAGTATTGTGACGTTATGCAAAACGAAATGTTTTTCGGCACCTAATGAGATTTTTTTTATGGGAAATTTTTATGCATTCAGGAAATGGCTTAATAATATTTGCAAATTGTCAAATTTCGGGTGAAAATTATTTCACTGGAATTTTTTTAATAAGATTTTCAGAATTTTATTGTATCACTTTTAGAAAGTTTAAAATAAATTTTGATTGACATATCGAATTTGTGAAAAGTTTTAGTACTTTCGCATACATTTTATAAATAGATTATGGTAAAACAAATTGCCATTTTTAAGTTCGAAAACTTTGTCATTTATTGATAACTTTGAAAATGATTTTCCTTAATAAGGAGAAGAAACTTTGCCATGAGCGTTCAAAGGAATTTTTGGGAAACACATGATATGATTTGCAGTTTAAAGTAGTGGCAAAGATTTTTATTTAATGGATTAATTTTTATTTTGTTTCAAATGATAATTTCTACTTCAATTTGAAATGCGTTCACGGAGACGAATATAAATCAAAACTGGTTTAAGTCAAACATGTTTGTCGTTTGGTTTGCGCTTTGAATGGGATGATATTTCTGAGACCTCAAGATGTTTTTTTTTCTTCTTCTTCTTTATAAAATTTAATAAGATCACTCTCGCGTAACTCAAACGCAAATCCCAAAGGCACAAAAGATGAATATCGAATGAAACGACATCAGCAATCGAGTTTCAAAAAAAAAAAAAACAAAATTGACATTCTCAAAGCGACAATCCATCAAATAATTTGATCTCCGCCAAAAAAAAAAAAATTGAAAACCAAGAAGCTTTAAAGAATTAAAGTCATTCGAAGGTTAAACTTTAAATATCGATTATCATCATTCTTCATTCTGGTTTTGTCATCTGAATTGGCAGATCTTCATTTTGGTCATGCTCGACATGTTAAACCGCCAACCAGTTTACAGGGCAAAAAAAGAGAATTAAAAAAAGAATTGAATCCAGTTCCAAGCATTTGAAGATTGTCATCATTCGTGATGGAATCTTCATAATCTGCTCTGCATGAAGCCACAAAAAAAGACCAGCTAACAATAATTATGCCTCCTCAAAGTGCAAAATCACTTGTTTGTGACGATATTGACGTCAAAGCTGCGAGAAATAAAAAGCCGTCACGCCTGTTTATGTTTAAAAGATGCCTCGAAAATTTCTTAATTTTGTGCGTGATATTCAATTTAAATAATAATAATAATAATAATTTTTTTAACATCGAAAAATGTTATTTTAAATAAAATAACGGGTTACGGGATTTCACGTGCAAAGCAGTCGACAGCTACAAAATGAGAATTGCTGGCTTTCAAAATCGTTTAAATTTTACTCCTTCTGATGTCGGCATTCTATTTGTCAGTAAACAGCTTCATTGTGAGACTCATCTTCCTGTTGACCGCGAAGCGTCAAAAATTGTTTCTTTTTCTTGTTCTCTCTCTCTTTCTTGATGTAAAATCTCAGGCAAAATTGTAATTTGGGTTATTTATGATATGGAACCATGAAACATAAAGCCATCACGCAATGCATTATTATGTATTTAAAAGAACATAACTTTCATTTTCAATTTTCCCTCCATCGTCCATCCATCATCCTGCAGTAGGATAGTCTCATTGATGCAGTGGTCTCACAAGTGAAGGCACCACAAATGTACCATCAATTTACGCGAACGGAACTGAATTTATTTATTATCAATCGATTCTTTTTAAATACATATTTTAATAAAACTGTTATTATGCTTTCATACAATAAATAAATGAAGACTTTTGCGCTCGAACCAAAATGATATTTTGTCCCGGGCCATGCGGATGAAATTTTGCTCATAAATAAGGAAAATTTGGCCCGCGGTGACATCCGAAAAAAAAACTGTTTTATGGGAAAACGAATAAAATAAATTATTATAATTTTTTTTTTCTTGCGATCGCGGTCGATCATTGACGGTAATTTATTGAACGCTCATTTCATCAGCCAGTGGATGTTGATGCTGATGTATTGTTTCATTTTAATGTCCTTTTTGGCGTCATTAATTATTTTTAATTAAACATCTTTCGCTCTCAATCTCGTCTCAAGTGCAATATTTTGTGATGAATTTTCGACGACAATGAAGTAAAACTCAAAGACACGCACAGACAAAAAAACGTTTAAATTTCCCATCTTAATTTGTGTCATTTGGCGATGAATTTTAATTATCAAAAATTTATTAATTTCATTCAAGTTTCACGCGAAATATTTAATAATTTCTTTCGAATTTGTCGTCGACAATTCTTTGTACTTTTCAAAAAAGGGAAATTTTCTTAAGAAATGTGCTCGGGAAAATATTTCATCCGAAAATAATTTGCGAGCTGTTGAAATTCTTTTTTTGGGCTTTTTCGAGCGCGCGTTTCTCAGTAATTCAGTCGAGCGAAGCCATTCTTGGCAGTGTAGAGAGCAGCTATACGCAAACGAATTTGCACGGCTGGTAACCGCAATGAATGTTAATTCGAGATGCAAAGAGAAACATAAGCGAAGCTTTTGGCGACCTGGGAATTTTACGTATATTACGTCACTAGGTTTACAAAGAAGTTATGTGAATTTGTAAAATATTTTGAAACTATAGAAAATTGTGTCATTCATGTCACTTATGGATGCATCCAAAAGCAGATTAAGTGAAAATTTAAACATTTTTAATCTCAAAAATATTTTATTGCTGTTTTTTATTTATTTATTCTTTATGCGCATAACGGACATATCGATTTTTGTGCATTATTTTTATGGTATTTTATGAACATGTACGAAATTTAATGGTTGCATTCTTAAAACCAAAACAGCGAAAAAAAAAGCCAAACAAACGCGCAGAAAATTGTTGTTAAATCGACATTTATGTTGTTGACAATAATCATCAGTACGCGAGATGAGCCATAAAAAGAGCTTTTGTGACTTAATAAACTGCTCGCACATCGTGAGCCCAGATTTCGTTCAGGAAACATAAATTGACAGCAAATTTCACGTTGGCGCAAACAATTAATTTCGACAAGGAATTAATTTATTTTTTGAGGTCTCAGAAAATTTGATGGACAAAAAGTCATTACAATTTTCGATGTAAGAGCAATTTGTACTGTTGTCCATGCGATGCGTCTTCGTCACTGATAAAAAAGCGGTAAAAGCAATAAATATTTACAACCAAAAATGATAGTTATCGAAGGCAAAGTTATAAAAGTTTTTAAACAAATTAATATTAATAAAAGTAAATCGTTTGGTCAGCAGACGGCATTCACAGTGCGTGCTTGCTGCTTGATAAATTCCCAAGCCGCACAATGTTTGCATGATGAGAAAATCAAGATGATCATAATTTAATAAACAAGTAGTAAATTTATGTATGTACACAATATATAAATATATTTGGGGTATGTGTTTAAGGTCCATTGTGTATTTTGACATTTAACTTCATAAAAGTTCCCCACGATTTTCGGGGCTAAATTACACGGCTCGTTTGCTGCCTAAATAATGGACGGTTTGGTTTCATTTCGTTTCTATGAAAATGCTGTTTTGGAGGTTCAATAATATGTTCTCTCTTTCTCTCTCTCCCCTGAGATGTGGCACGTAAGATTTACTTTGGGAAAATAGTAATTAAATTAAATATGGGGACGATCTTGAATACCGTTATCCCTTGAGAAATGGGCACAAGGGACATTAAGCATTAAGTTGATTTAAATCATCGCGATTGCAGAATGAAATGTGAGAAAATCATCAGCTATGTCTGACTTATATTGATTGAAATTGTTGATGGATTTCAAGGCCTTAATTCGTATTCAGACAGAATACAATTAAAATCAAGCGGTGTCCTTTGAGTGACACCACTATCAGAAAAAAAAACCCTGCTCAGAAATTGTGAATCTCAGCAGAAAGAAAGTCCATCTCATGACACATTTCAACAAGCAAATCTTCAATTAAAATCACATTGAAATTGTGCATGTTGAAAGTCATCGAAAACAATTGCAAGTGAATTTTTGGCGAGCTCAACAAATAAAGGGAAAATTGTGACCTTGTCGATGCCCCGAACGATCAATAAAGCGAAAAAAAAAATATTTCGCTTCGATACATCTTGCGAAAAGTTTCTCATTATTATTATTTCTCCAGAGGAATGGGAATCGAAGAACAATTGCGTAAACATGTAAAGAGAGGCCCTGTCTGAATTTAATCAAATTACTGGTGAAATTTCGTTGTCAGGTTTTTTTTTTCTTTTTGTTGCTGTTACCAAGAAGGAAGGGAATTTAATTTAACTTAACTTTATCACACAGACAACGCCCTATTTAGTTTCATCCCTTTGGTTAACTTTTTTGCAAGATAACATTGAGTGCAATTAACGATTTTAAGTGCATTTTCGACTTCAAAAGATTTTTTTTTGCTGTATATATTTTGAAGCATCATCCAGCGTAAGATTCATCGAAAATTAATAATTTTCGTTTATCTTGCAAATTGAATTTACCTTTATTGAGTCGATGATCCACTGCCGCAATGTAAGCAGAAGCAATCGACCAAAGCAGAGAGATATCGGCGCTTCAATTAAAGCGATTATTGTTAAAATAATTTTATTATTTTTATTATTATTGGATAAATCAATGTTCATTTCAATGATTCATCTGCTTTCATTCATGATGATGGTGCATTGTGCCTCAGACAATGTAAATCGCAAAAAAAAAAGAAATAAAACTTTTAAGAAGATGTTCGAACTTTCTCAAGTATAATTTTATTGCATTAATTTTCGATTTTATTTATTGAATGATTCACTCGAACGCGATTCGAGAGATGTCCATAAAGTGATGATGCTACCATTTCTACTTGCAAAATGTTCGAAATCGCAAGTGTAGAGCAATTATTTCATTCGCGCACCCAATTTAGTGAAGTACCAAAGAAAATGCAAAAAAAAGGCACTAAAAACTCGTTCATTGCATGATGCTTCTCTTTAATTATATTTATATTTTATGCTCTCGTGAAATGTGCAATCTCTGCGGTTTTTTTTTTTTGTTTTTATTTAATATAATTTTTCGAGCCTTCTGAATGGATTGAAAAATTATATATTCCAAAAGATGACAGTTACCAGCATCGTTATTTTTCGTACTCGCTCGGTGCCAGTGATGGGCAATCGAGGGGCATTAAATATGCAAATATACGCCGAAAAAAAATTAAAATAATATATACATTTAATGCATAAAAACAACCTGACAAAAGGTAAAAGATAGAGAGAGAGAGAAAGAAAGGGTTCCATTTAAATTGGTCCACCAGATATCCAACAAAGAGAGTTGACTTTAATGGTCGGTTGTAGGTAGGTCTCGGTCCATGATTGAATGTATCAAAATTTGCAGATCGGAAACCATACGACTGGCACTCGATTCAAAGCGAGAGTGGCGTATGAAACCTTGCGGTAATTATAAAATATTTATCATTAAAAGTAAAAAAAAAAAATTGTGCAACGATGGGCCTCGCGAAGAACCACAAAAAAGATAAATAACTCTTAATGATACCAAAATTTCTTAACCTCAAAAAAGTGGAATTTATTTTATTTTCTTGCAATTTTCCGCCAGGAAAGAAAAAATATGAAACTTTTAAAAGGCTTCGGCAACATTTTATTGCTTCTCGCGGGATTCACGATGATGAACATTTTTAATAAACTATCGAATGTGGGCAGTGAAATGAACCAGATGCAGGGCATTTGTGCAAAATCTCGATTTGTTGATTAATTATGTGGGAGATGTTCATGTTTGTGATCGCTACAATTGCACGGCTTCGATATCAGCAAGTTTTGATTACAATTTGGCTTATGACAGGTTTCGCATGGTATTGTTGGTTTCCAGAAAAGCTTAAATTCGGGCTTCATGTCGATATTGCGTCGGGTTCGCTTTTGAAGTTTACGACAATCGGTGCAATATGGAATGACAGCACGCATTTTTATGCATTCACAACAATTGCACAACGGACCAAATGGACTCTGATCCTCATCGTATCGTTTTTCCATTTTAGGAATTTCTGATTTAATTAAATAACTGAAAATTTTGCTGCTCAAAAATTCTCCGAAAAAAAAAAAAAATATAATAATAATAAAATTAATTTTCAAAGCCAACTGCGATCGTTAATTGAATTAAAATTTCTTTGCTTTTATAATTTTTATCGCTGCATATAAATCAAATCGAATAAATTGGCTTCTTATAAAAATTTAATAATCTTTCAGCATCGCATTTCATGTCGATTAAATGGAATGCAATTTTTTTTTACGGCCCGCAAATTGACCAAAATCATCACACGGCCAAGTGAAAGATTTACATCAGATGCTGCATAGATTATCTCCAAGCTCCATTTTCTTGGGATGGAAGCTTGGAGATAGAGGTGAAAAATGAATATTCAAGATGATTTTAATCTGCTTGCGCCGCCAAAAGGATGATTAAATTAAATTGAAGACATTTTTGCTGGCGGCCCACAAAAAAATAACATTGTTATACATTGTATCTAGAAGATTCAAAAGATGGACTGTTATGGAATCAATTTACTTACTATAAAAACATATTATTTAGGACGGGAGAGAAAGAGAAAGATGTAATCCATCGATCCACTTTCCAAAAATTGTGATCATCCATCCAGAGTAATTCGCTTTATACCACTCGATAACTTTATTCACATTATGCATATAAAAAAAGGAGTACATTGTCATATGTACTTCTGTTATCAATGTCTGCAAAATCTTTCGTGACTTCCCATAAAGAAGTAAATTTCTTTACATTTCGTTGCGCTTGCAAGCAAGGAAATGAAGCAAGAAGAATTGTCGTGAATTTGCAGAAATAAATGCTGAAAATTGCTTATCAGCAAATTGTATTGAATTTAAGCATTCAAATTGGTGGACAATTTTCAAGCACAAAAGTATATACCCATTACGGTTCATAAATGCAATGCAGATGATAGCAATAAAATTGATCATTTTGCCATCATTTATGCAATTTAATGGCGCATTCAAATCAAGCAAAAAAAAAAAACTCAATTCAAGACTCGCAACCAAAAATTACTATCCACAATTTCTGCGGCTGTGCTTTTGTTTATTGTCCATAAACATTAAATTTATTCACTCGCGGGCACGTCAATATTTATGCGTGGCCCGAAAATTATTAATTATTGATTGTTGTGCAGTTTTTTGATTCACATCGAAATTTTCGCGCTCTCCAATGCAATAATTTCTTTAAAAGATGTTCGTTGTTCCAGCCCCATTTGATGCATAATCAGACGAAATTTGTTTATCGAAGTTTTATTTACGCATTTTAAATTCAGTTGTTTGGGGATCATTGGGAAATAGTGGAACGCGGAAATTTTCATATCACACTTGAATAACTTTTTTTTAACCATCACTGGATGCACCACAAAAAAGTGCTAAAACTTAACAATTTAATTAACGAATTCTCACAAAAGCAATTAAAATGATAAAGAATGCAATTTGCTTGTTGCTAACGTAATTAAAAATAATATAAATCTAAAGTGAAGAACATCCTCCATCCGAAATAAATGAGAAGGAACATAAATTGTGTTGCAAATAAAGGGCAAAAGACGAAGGAGAGGAGGCTACTGTAATGTCCGAAATATATATATATAAAAAAAGACCAGCAGACAATAAAAATAAATCTTGCAAACACTTTAAAAATAAAGTTGGTTGATGGTTTAAGTGAAAACCAGAAATGAAAATTTATGAAATTCACGTATAGACGATGACATTTTTATGGCATAATTGTTTGTTGCGCGGCAGCACCGACGGTTCAGCTACCTTTTCAGCGCCGCTCAAGACACTCATTTAACATGCATGCACAATTATGCTAATTAATTATTCGGGCAAATTCAAATTTACGACAATTGAAACATTTTATGTTTCGGGGATTTTTTTTTTTGGCACGAATTTGCTTCTCGTCTGTTTTGCTTGTGAGATATTCGGCATCGCGAGACTATCGATGCTGACTCATACAGCATTGAAACTTTCAAATAAGTTATTAGTTATGATTGATCGAATGTAACTACTGCAAAATGAGCCAAAATGTGTTATTCATTTTCCATAAATTCAACAGCTATTTAGCTTTTGATAGCTTTTGTGCACCAACAAAAAAAAAAATTTAATTTTTTTTATTGGAATCGAAATTTTCAGATGAAGCGAGAAATATTTTTACGATGCTGATTTAGCATATAAATTGATCGCGTTTCTCCCTCACACACAGCTAATTTCAATAAACGACCTTCACGAAAAAAAAAAAAATAATAATAATGTACAAGAATTTTGCCGATTTGCATTCAGTTTAATTGTCAATTTTACACAATTCTTTTTTTTTTCTTAATCCTCAGTGTCAGTTTCACATTGACCAAAATTGGTAAAAAAAAAAGGTAAAATATTCGACGAGGCTTCACATTTTAATGTCCACGCTAGACAACATATATATATGTGTTGTTGGAAATCAATTAGTTTCAGTTTTCATGGTTTCCAATTACATTGAATGTTCAATTTCTTCAGTAACACCACGACGAAATGTTTGAAGACAAAAAAGCAAAATTGTTACAATTTTTTTTTCTTTTATCGATCGATTAAAATCGTTTTTTATTTCCTAAGACGTATCTAGTGGCGGACGTGGTAGATTGGTGTTATGTAATTTTTCGCTTTCAGTTGATGTTTCTCATGGCACATGCAACAATTTTTATTTTGCGCGCAATCGCTTGTCTTCCACCCATGAAATCTTATGTGAAGGCTCTCGGTGCGGTCATGTATCTAGTTGATAAATTAAATGAAGCAATAAGTAGAGCAATCATAAAGTCATATAGTAAATATATAGTCAGTGCTTAAGGTTATCAAAAATAAAAGAATTTTGATGACAGGATGAAACTAAATCATTTCTTCCGGGATAAGCTCAATCAAACATTTATAAAATTTAAAATCTTAAATTTGTTATCAAATATATTTCTTGACTATATGAAAATAATGAAAATTTTGTGCCAAAGCATTTAAATGAGTTTCCTCTCGATGTGTAACCAATAACCAGTGAACCAACCCAACAGTTGCATGAAAACTCATTCATCGTTCGAGCGACGACTTGATTATGGAACTCATATTAATCGATCGATCGATCGATAAAGCAAAAAAAAAATCTTATCCGGAATCAGAGGTTTGCTGATTTCACTTTAATTGTTTGCTCCTCCGAAATGAAAAAAAAAAAAAATGCAAAAGAAATGATAAATAAATGCAAAACCAAGAATGTTATATAAAATTGCAATTACATTTAATAAATTCACGAAATAAAAAAAAAAATGAAATAAAAATCGTATGCATAAAACATGTTTTCCATTAAAAAAAAAAGAGTTTTTACGTTAAACTTTTTTTTCTTATTGTGTTCATCTCAAAAACTGCGCTGCCCGTTGACTCTTGATGTCCAAACAAAACAGTCGAAAGCCGGGCGGCCCCGAAAAGGCGAGCACGGTCTGGGGCGAGCATTTAAAGCAAGACGGGTAATAATTTATTTAATTTTGTTATGATCGCCCTCTCGCTGATAGCTGTGGACTGACTGCGCGGACTCGTTAAAATTTCTTTTATTAAATATTATTATTATTTGTTTCATAATTTTATACTTTTTATGGCATTATGTGCGTTTGTCTGTCTGTCGCTCTATATAATAATCTTAATAAAAGACAATGACGGGTTTCGATTTCAGTTTTCATAATAAAATAATTTCGTTAATCGAATATAAAAAATATTCCTCGCAGTTAACAGAATTAAATGTTTGCTGTGCACATCGCGAAATGTGATCCTCAGCAATTTGATTACTGTTTTTTTTTTTTTTTGGTTATGTTTCTTTGCGACTTTTTAATTAACTGTGCGAGAATTCTTTTTTTTTTTTTCGAAGTAAAGCGATAAAAATCGCCCGAAATTGTTTCCCTTCTGTAAAGTGCCAACCAAAGTGTTCTCCTGCCACAACCAACCAAATTGACCGAAAGGCGAATTTTCACTTTTTTTTTATTATTATTTCGTGTCCGGCCTTTTTTCGCACATTCAACAAATATTTCAATTATCACTCGAACAAATCTACACACAGCCGTGCTACACAACAAACCACTGCTGTCCTTGTCACAAAAGAAGGCAATAAAAAAAGAGTGTTTCCTTATTGTTTGTTCCTATAATCATAATAACAAGCAATCAGCGCAACAGCCGCAGCGGAAAAAAAGTGCAAGCGCGCGAGTTTGCTGGCGAAACATGAAAATATAAATTACAACTTTTGTTGTTGTGCATATTGCGCAAAATGTGTTAAAAAAAAAACTTAAATAGCGGAGCGCGTTTAAAATGCAAATCATAATTTATTGATTGCACTGGATTTACCCTGGATCATACCATTGTGCTCTTTCAGTGGCTCCAAAGCCTAACGTCCAGTTACTGAAGACAATGAAAAATGGAAACTCGTTTGTTTACAAAAAGGTAGCGTAGCGATCGAGTGAGAGAGAAAGAGAGCATTTCAACACATTTTCAGGAATTATCCGAGCGCTGACATTTGCTGTAAACTGAAAACTGAAGCAAATGCTTCATTAATAACCCCTCAGACTTCGAAGTCGAGTGTTGTCGATTTATTAGAAAATTTTAATTACTCCAAGTCCGAAATGAGTTATTAGATTTTTAACAGCGATAAGATAGTAAATCGGTAAATCGGCGGCGGTACTTGAGCTATATTAATAAATCGCAAACTGCAATCTAGTCAGTGTCCGTGTTCAGACACTCGAGCGCAATGCACAAGTTTCGTGTGTGGGACTCATTGGAAAAATATTTTTTTTTTCTCCGAATAATATTTACTTTAGAGTCGAGTTTAACTATCACAACAACAGTAGGTTTCGTAAACTACTGCCCGAGAATCAAACGACGAAGCAAACAAAAAAAAAAATTGTGACGACGGACGGTGGCGGTGGACGATGGAGATATTGAGAGTGAAATAAATTGTTTTTTATGTTACAATCAACATGCGGAAATTAAATGCGCCTTTTATAACACATTAATTTTTATTACACACAAAAGAGATTAAAATCAATGGAGGGCACACGGGAGGGGCTGAAAAATTATTCCAAGATCGCACAAGCTTCCGAACGAACGAATGAACGTCAAACTGTTAAGTGAGTCTCAAATTTTTAATTGCGTTTTTTTTTTTTTTTGCTATCTTGGAAATTGTGTGTGCTCCGAAAACAAACAAATCATTTGGTCAATTATAGTGCGAGGTCAGCAGCAGATTAATTGTTATCGATTCGTCGTCGTTTATAAATATTTTAAAAGCAACATCAATTGCATAACAATCGCAGGCACCACGAAAGGCACAGAAAAAAAATAAAATCGAAAGGAAATTGCGCTGAAAGGCAGTGCAGAATGGAAAGAGATTCCAGCGCGTTACCAAGCCATTTCATATCAATGTCAGATGTGTTTGCTTTATGGTTTCATTAAATTTTGACCGTTGCATGCGTGAATATTTCCACTTTATGGTGGTTGGGCACTGAAAGCGTATTAACACATTTTACATCAATTTGATTACGTGTAATTTGGCCATCATTTAGTCCTCGTTCTTTCTCCATCTCTCGGCTTCAATATAGAGGCTAAGAAAATGAAATGTAATGAAACGAAATGATCAACTTTTAACAACATCTCTCTCGCTGCTTGATATGTGGCTTGGACTTGGTGCATTACAGCGAAGGCCGCACACACAAAAAGTAAAAAAAAAAAAAAAAACTTAAACTGTTTCTCAGATGAATTTCACTTTAAACGATTTTATTCTTTCACTATATCTGTAACAAGTCTTTCACTCTCCATCTCTCTCTCTCTCTCTCTCTACATGTCCATCCAAACAATTAATTGCCGAATTGCGATCAACTATAAATTTGAACAATTTTTTTTTTGCTTTTAATATTTTTCTTCTTTTCGGGGGACTCGAGAAAAGTTTATTTATTTAATAACAACAATTTCGTCTTTCTTTTATTATTTCTCTCCAACATGAGTTAAAACCAAAACCTCATCGTGATGATAAACAGCCAGTTTTCGTGCTGTGTCCATCCGCTGCGATATGTATGTTGTGTGTCGTAATCATACACATTTTATTGCGCTCGTTTTTTAAAATTCCTTTTAATTTTTTTTTTGTGTTTTGCTTATGCCGAAGACCAGAAAGCGATTTGTAACCACGTCTGCTCCATATCGATGATAATAGTTTTTGAAAATTGAGACATTGCAATTTGCTTGAATGGTGTTTCATGCGATGACCATCATTGGAACCGATCATCGATATCAGTTTTCGTCTTTATAATTGCAGTCGAATAGCAAAATTATTGAAATTTACATCAAGAAAAAAAAAATTCACTTTCCATCGCACTGCAGCGGCTTATTTGCCTTTCGGATTGCTCGCCGGTCGCTCCAAATTTATCACAAAGCCAAAGGAGAAGAATGTTGTTGAATTAAGATGAGAAATTGACCATTTTTGGATGCCCCAAAGAAACCGGTGCAGTCGAAAATTCAAGAAAAGAAAAGAGAAAATTAATTAATTTTCCATATTGAACGCAGAAAATGATTCTCATTAATGAAATTAACTCCTTGTGTCCCGAAGCGCAGCTTGAGAGGCGCGATCGAGGATGGTCCATGAAATGACGATAAAACCCACTTAATTGAAGACATTCCATCGTTTGCGAATCCATTTAAATGGCTTTATTCAAACAGAGAATTTTGCGGCTTTAATTGCAATTTTACCCGAAAATTTTGCAATTTTTTATTTTTCTTTTTTTTTTACTTTAATTCGACAAAATGAAATTGTTTTCTTAAAGATTTTTTTGTGTTTTCTTTTCTTTTTGGTTAAGATATATTCAAGTTATGGAGTGGGATTATAATTGCGAAAGAAGAGAGATGAACCTTCTTGTGGCAAAAATGTTGCACACCATTATCATCCAGCTTGTATCTCTCGCGCCCAGCGCGATACATGTTTAATCAACAATAAAAGGATTTTTTTTTTTATTTTAAGAAAACATAAAATTTAATTAACCCATTTTTACTTTCACGACGTCTTTGAATCTGAAGCTTTCTTTGGCTGGAAATTTATGAGTTCAGTTGCAGATTCACCGCTCGAAATTGAAATATCTCGCTGAATGCGAAAATCATTTGGAAGCAATTCATAGCGGATTTGTGCATTTGGAGTCGTAGCCTTGGACATATTTTAATTTCCTCAAAAAATAAAATGTTGCCTTTTGAGTATATTTATATGTTTTGTTACCTTGCCCCAACAAAAGCCAAACAACATTAAATCTGATAGCTCGCTGACCCTGCATATTGACACTACATCTCTTCCACCATAAGATTTATGTCTCCAGCATTCGAGGTGATAAAACAAAAACGATCTGAAAAAGAAGTTGTGCACGACGAAAGACGAAAAAAACAGCCAACGACAACTCAATGTAATTTTTAACAGTTAAATGAAATTTTTTTATTTTGTTTGCAAAAGAAAGAATGAAATTCTTATCGGTTTTGGCTGTTTGTGCAATGTTGTGGTCGATTTTGCTTCCTTGTTTCACAACAAGCAGTGGCAACGAGAATTAAAAAAAAAATATAAATTTATTTAAAATTCGAAATGGAATTTTATCAGACGCAAATTTAAATATGTGATGAATTGTTGATAAGCAGCAACAGCAGAAGTAGAAAGTTCCAACATCATCGACCATTGTCTCTGTTTTGCCGCCTCAGTGCGGACTTGATTTGCATTTTTAAACACAGAATGACCTACGCAAAGTGAAATAATTGCCCGACACAAAACTCATAAGCCGCGCTCATTAAATTCATGTCATTCAATATATCGCTTGTCATTTTCTTACAGAGCACTTTGCATTAGTGAGCGGCAACCCCGAAACAGGTTCATTTCGAAATAGTCCAGATAATGAAAGTTCAGGTGTCAAAAAAAGAAATAATCAATTACAATTTTTTTTTCTTCTTTGACTCATTTAACAACATAAAATTTTATTTTTCTATGAAACATTTCCATCATTTCTTCTTCGCTTGTTGAGCCATCAATTAACGTTGCTGCTGTTGCTCTCGAGACTTCACTTTACAACAATATACAATGTACGCGAGCCTCGTTTGATATTGATATTTCTTCAGCGTACCCTCTCGGACATACTTTAAAGTCATAAAGCCATTGTGTATGGGCTGTTTGTTGCGGTACCATTACTATCATTATCGGTCTGATCTATTGAAAGATGCGAAAAAAAAACTCTTTTGCCATCAATCGCTCTATAAATGTTACATTTGCATTCTGTGGCAAACAGAAAATTTCAACTGTTGTTAGTATTTGAATTTGAAATATTTCTTTTGTATCCCGAAAAGATTTCACTACAAATTGAAGTAAAGTTAAAAAGTTGTGTTTTACTTTGCCATTACATGCATTTTGGTTGTTTCGAAAAAGGCCTTTTACATTCCTTTTAGATCGAAACTACATTTTCATGCCAAAGATGTGATGAATAAAGAAGTGAGTGAGTGAGAGAGAAAATTGTATCAAAGATGATAGATGATGGTCAGTTAATTAGATCTCTTAAAGGAAGGTGGTGGGAATTGTTGCGACTTGAAAACACGCTATTTAAAGAGCTTCCATCTTATAGTCGCCGACAAAAAAAAAACTGATCTGATTGACTTTTACTCGCTGTTTCTCATCGCCGCAAAAGCGCATTCTTCATTTCACTTTTATAGTTTTGCTTTTGTAAACTTAATAAGTAAGATGTTGATGCGGAATCAAGAAAAAAAATTGCGGTGCGGCCAATTAATGCGCGAGAGTCGCTTCTGATAAAGGCAAAAAAGCAACGAGATGAGAGAAAAGTCAACAAACTCCCCGAGACTGATGCTGCTTGTAAGAAGAAAAAAATGCAGTGATTGAATCTGTCAAAGCCAATCGATAGATTTCTGTTCTTGCAACGGTTTGTAAAACAAGTCAGTTTCGAATTAATCAAATTGTGGCGCACTCGGGGTTGACTTAATTTGCCTCCCAGTAATTGCCAGCAAACGATTCCATTCACACAAAGCTGGCATCTCATTAGTTTATACATGTCTAAAGGTAGAAAATCGAAACAACAAAAATAAAAAAAAAATATTTATTCAATCAGAATTATGAATTGAAATTGAGCCACCACATATAATGTGCTTTGAAGGTGTGAATTGTAATTAGCTGAGTTTAGGATTGCAATTATTATTATTATTTTTACATAAATCGCTGCTTGTTATTATTAGCTTTAAGGTTAATCAGTTGTTCCTTCACTCTCAACGCCGGGCATTTCTTGGATTAATTTAGTGTTTTTTATGCTGATCGCACCCGCCTTCCTTACGAGTCAAGGCGTGCGACAAACGCACAAAAAAAAAAGAATTCGCCGCAGAGTGATAAATTGTCAGTCATTTCATTTCATTATGCGTAAGATTAATCGAGACGTGATTTTTTTTTTTCATTATTAGACAAACGTGCGTCACAAAATCACAAATTATGTAAACTTAACTGGATCCAACGACTGATAGACGTCAATGGTGAAAAACGGTCACAAAAAATTGTCTTCAATCCTTGAAATAAATATCTGAATTTTGAAAGAAGAAAAAAATATGAAACTAGAGTATGATGGCGACTAGATAGGAATTCATCACAGCAGCAACCGAAATGGAGTGAGCTAGGCAGTGGGGAATTGACACGGTGTACGCGCGCGCCAAATTATATCTTTATAGCAGCGAGAAGCTTTACATAGCTACGCTGACATTCCAATGCAATTGTCTGTATCTGCTATTTAAGGAGTGTTTTGGGCTCTCCGAGGCAAGCGCGAAAGATCTTGAGATGAGAGGGACAAAAAAAAGTTGTATTAATGAATGAAAAATGACAACTAAACACATAGCTTTGCTGCTGGAATTCATTTCTGTGATGTCTGATATGCAGCATAATTAAAAAGCTTTTCTTTCAAAGAATAGCTAAATGCTAATCGGGCACTACAATTTTCGTTTGACGCATACAATGTTTTACCAATGGACCACACCAATGAATTCACCAATTTGTGGATTATCTGATTGAGTTTGATTAATTTCACACGGGAGCTTTATAGCTTATAAATAGCGCAAGAGAGAATGAGATATAATTTGTCTAAAATTACATTTTTTTTAAACCGTTAATCTCCTTAAGCTCATAAAGTCCTTTACGAGTACTCGCTTTAACAAGGATCATTTAACGTAACATTCAATCCCGTTTAATTGATATCTCTTTTGAATTTAATGACAAGTTGTTGCAGCAAATAAAATAAAAAAAAATTATTATTGTCATCGACTATCGTGGCTTTCAGTAATGCCACCAAATTGAGCCTTTATAAAAGAAAAAAAAAGACAGCGGTTCTGCTCTCCTCGCGATCAGTGTCGTGAAATTTCTTCTGTCGATCGACAATTTAACGATTTGCTCTGTGTCTTTTTTTTTTTGGGTTCATTTTTTTAATGATACGATTTAATATGTGTAGTTATTTTTTAAACTGTCATTTTTTACTGTTCTCCATTAATTTTTCTCAACAAATACTTACATGCCCGCAAGCGGAGATGTGATAATAAATTAAGATAAAACTCTCAGCACAAATATAAAACAGGCAACCATCAGCCGCAATTTCAACGCAAAAATCAACCCAACAACACCATAATTGCATTAAATTCGTTTGCTGCTTACGAGAGGAGACGGATGACATTTCATATATATATTCGTTTTGTCTGTCGCTATATGCGCGAGAGATATCGAGATTGTGTTTCCAATCAATTAAGTCGCATTCTTTGTAGTTAACCAACAAACTCGTGAACCTTCCTTTTCTGCTGTGCCACCGAACTACTCTGAATTGGGTATAAAAAAAACGGGCATTTAGTATTCACAATATTATGCCAATTAGCCTACGCTAATTTTTTTTTATCGATTTTAAGGAATCTCTTTGATGTCGATTTCTTGGGATCATTTTTCTTCGAAATAAATAAGAAAAAACTCTGAATTAAATCAAGATTATGAAGCCAAAGTGGAGAAAGTTTAAACGCTATAATTTAAAAGACTGTTTCGGGAGATTTTTCAACGATTCTGTTGATATTTTTTTTTTCTTTGTGGTTTGATAAATTTCGCGAGTGAATTTCAGAAGCAAATATATTGATTCGGTCGCTTTAAGACTTGCAGGCATTCCGATATATTGCTATCGCTGATTCGAGAAGCGAGCGAGTGATGAAAGCTTCAACGTCTTTTTTTGGATATAAAATCAACTGAAAAAAAAAAAAAATAAATTGAAAATTGAAAAAACGAAGTTTAATTAATGACTTTTTTTTTCTTCTCTTCAAAGTGGGTGATTTTTTATTATGTAATTATTGAATTTAAAACTAAAGTATCAAACAGAACATTACAAATTATCAGAAAAATAAAATTGATAACGTTGTAATCAATCTTTTAAAATAATTAGTGGTGAAATGTCATTCTCATCATTCATTCATCGATTGATACTTAAAATTATAAATAAACATTTATTCTAGTTCAAAAAAAACGTGATGAATATTTTTTTGATTCTTCTTAAATACCTAAAGTTCAATTTTTTTTTTATGTCTTTAGACAAATATTTGGTGTGAATGATTTAATTTAATTAAGTTGATTTCCTTTCTTTTTCTAACGATTTACAATCTATTAATAAAACATTTTCTAGTGTTCACAATTTATTTCTAAATTAATTTATACAAATTTATTCATCGACTTATCGCTAATCCTGCTTAAATTGTTTGATAAATATTTTATGATCAAATTTATTTTTAAATTTTAATTTTTGTTAATTAATTAATTAATTTTGCTTTTGACTATCCTTCTTTTTTTTTTTTGGTTAAGCGACTTAAGACTTGTTATATATTTACACATTAGGAAATATTTATCTTATGCTAATTCATTAACGAAAATTATTTGATTGAGCTATTTACGAGAACATAGTGGATAAAGGCTGAAAATATTATTTTTAAATGCAAATTTCTTGCGGCTCACCATTAAGATTGTCGGGACATGAGGGGGGAAATGTATATAGAAAACTTAATGAGTGTCTAGTGTGCACTTAGAAACAGCAAAACACTCAAATACATCTCAGACCGAGCTCATTCATTATGCTGGGAATTTTGCGCAATGCAGTAGCAATTTTCTCTTTTGAAGTCCAAATAAAGAAGTGCTTTCGGTGCTCTTGTGCAATGTGGTGGCAGTTAACAAAATGATATAAATCATAATGTTGAAATGATAAAAAAAAAATATTTAATATTAAGTCTGACAGAAATCACTTCTATTCCCATAACAGTAAGTCATTTCTGCGATTTTAATGTTTATCGGCATTTCGCGCGTAAATTGCAATTTTCTTTCTTTGCCATTTCCAATCTATCCGTGGCACTCAAACGAAAAAAAAAAAAAACTTCATGAATCAATCGATGTTATGATATTCCAGAAGCTCATATAGGCTTTATAAATGAGGCAAAACATTCTCTGTGCTCTTTTAATTGAATGAAAATGCTCGAAATAGTAAATAATAATAATAATAAAAGCTATAATAACAAAATATATGAGCACTGAATATGGTGAGGACTTCCAACTATATTTATAAACACATTTTTATTCCATGTGACATCAGACAATCAGTATGGGTTTTAAGCTTTAAATGGAGATTTGTAATGTTCACAAGAGATGTCCGAATTCAGTGAAAAGGAGATGCAAGAAATAAACTGATCAATCAGCCAACATTGCGAGTTATAAAATTGTGAATAAAACAATGCTGATTTAGTGATTTCGATAACACCGCCGCCGCGTTGCTTTAATGTCGACGACGCGCGGTCGAGCCGATTGAAATATAATGTCGCGCAAAAGCATGAACATTATTATGCACATCGCTTCGAAACATACATTGCACTCTCACACATATATCAGTGAATTCATTAAATTTAATTATCATTATCAGTGTGGAAATTGGAAATATTTTTTCTTTTAATTTTCTTCGTACAATTTATTTTATCTTTTTACAATTCTTTCTTTTTTCAGTTTTGAGCTAATCAAACCCTAACTGCAACACTGTGATGCTGAATGTGCATCGATCGTAATCGATCAAATCGAATAAAATCGAAGCATTTTTTTTTTTTTTCGTTTTCTTTATGGAAAGTTTGAATTTCATTCGTCGTTACTGCTTCATGTTGTCACTTCAATTCGATCGTTATTATTGATTGTATCTTTATCATTATGTTCGTGTTCAATGTTTATTAAGTCGTTGTCACTGCTCGCGGCTTCATCTAAATCGGCTTCCATATTTATATTTGCAACATCCAATGGTGCATAGAGATGAGGATTACCCGAGTATGTTACTTTACCCATAAACGAACGAATCTCATCAAAATATGCATCTTCACGCTCTGCTTCATTCGATGATGGTGAATCACCCAAGCCAATATTGATGCCAGCTGCATCAGCTTCATGTTTCTTCAGATGACGATCGAGATTTGTCTGTTGACCGAAACAGCGTTCGCAAAGTGGACACTTAAAGGGACGTTCCTTGTTATGAATGTTACGCACATGACGTTGCAAATTACTCGATATACTAAAGGATCTTTCACAATATTTACATGAATAGGGCTGTTCACCAGTGTGAGTACGCAAATGACGCGTTAAATTAGCAGAACGCGGAAAATTCTTGCCACAAAATTTGCAACTGTAACGATCTTTATTCTTTTGAACACCATTAAGTCCGGCAAGTGTTAAACCCGGTGGCGGTCCCGATGCCGATGATAAACCACCAGCTGACATTAATGCTTCGTGAAAGGATTTTGATGGAAAACCGCCACCATTTCGGCTAAGAAGATCGAAACCAGCGCGAAAATTTGGTCCTAAAAAAGGAAAAGGACGTTGAAAGGCATTTAGGGCACCGGGTCGATACATTGCGTCCAATATTAAAGGATGAATGGGCCGCGGATAAGCCATTTGTGGTTGCGGTCCAGGAGATGAAGGTGTTTGATTCGGTGATGAAGAAGATCGAGGTGATAATGATGGTGACGGACTTGCCTGGTGCACGTGAGTTTGAGACAATGAAGTTGCTGTCACTAATGATTGCAGCGGCGGTGGTGATGGTGAATTTGACATTTTTTGAACATCAATTTTCGGCGATTGTGAACGTTCATCACTCGTTGTAACCTCGCGCTTCACTGGGCTTGGACTTTTTGTGCGTACTTTCTTTTTTGTCACGCTCAAATCGAGCGGCTGTTCAACTTGACTCTCGTCATTGGAGGCCGCTTCATCCTGTAAAATATTCAATGATAAAAATCGAAATCAATAAAACTGTTTAATTGATGTATAAAATGTCGCACATTATAATTGAGTGCGTCAAGTCAATTGAGAGTTGTCTTTTGAACATGTTTGCTAGTTTAGATCGATTCCGATTTGCTACCGCATAATTGCAAAAAACTGGGCGTATAATAAATAATTCAAGCGAATTCAAAAGACTCGATCAACCCCAAAATTAGTTAATTAAACATTATGTTTCTCTCGACTTTTGACGATCTCTTTCTGTCAGAGTGTGATAGATATGAATTAAAGTTAGAGACAGCAGCCGGACCCAAAAAAAAAAAAAATGAAATAAATTTAAACATCAAACAAACTCTAATGACATTACAAGTTTTTTTGTTTGATTCAAGTTTGGACGACGAGGCGCGCGCGACTATAGCGTCAGTAGAAACAAATATTTTGCAATAGAAACCGAAAAGGCGAACTGAGAGATAAATAGAGGGAGAGAGAGAAACAACTCCTTACCTTGATGTCAGCATCACTTTGATTGTTACTTTTGATTTCATTCGACATGTCCATTGAAAAAGAACGCTTGCGGCTGAAGTGATCGAATCCATTTTTGGTGCTTGTACCGCTGGTGCCATTGCGATCGTCTTTTGTGCGAATGGAATTGATTTTGCGTTTTGGTGATGCTGCTTCGTCATCATCATCGGATGATTTGATGAATTCACGCTTCATATAGTTTGTGGAATGATTTAAGTTGTTGCTGATGCTGTTGTTGTTGATGTTTTTGTCGTGCTTGTTTATCAGGTTTTGAATGCTCAATGGTGCAGGACGTGCTGGCGATGGCCTCAAATTTGTTGATGCTTCATCGGCTTGTGATGGTGACAACTTTTGCCCATTGTTGGTGTGAGGTTTTGTTGGTGTCTTACGTTCCATTTCCAATGATGGCAATTCAAAGTTATGCTTTGGGAACAAAAGTGGAAAATGTGGTGCCTGTGCTGGACTTGGCGGAAAAATTCCCTGCAATCCGGGATATGGTGAAAAGCCAGGTGGGAAAAATGGTCCATGATTGCGCAACATTAAAAATGGATTTGGTGGCGTTGTCATTGCTGACGGTTGAAGTTGTTGAGATCCTTGATGCTGTTGCGGTGATTGACGGCTACCGGCACTTGAATGACTTCCAGTTGAATCACAAAATCGTTTGTGCTTTGATAGCGATGTAACTGTACTAAAGCTCTGACCACACTTGTTACACTTTATTTGCATTCGACAATCGGCGTGCATGCGCTTATGGCGGCACAAATTTGAAAATTGTGTATACGCTTTGAAGCACACTTCACACTGGAATGGCTTAACTGACGAATGGATGTGCGTGTGTTGTTTAAGACCAGACGATGTTGCAAAGGTTTTTCCGCATTCAGGACAAGCGTGCGATCGAGCACCAACGTGATGTGTACGAATGTGACGTTGTAGATTCGATGGATCAGTAAATTCCTATTGAAACAAATAAATGGAATTGTGAAAATTTAATTAGAGCATTTATTTGCAATTTTCTAATGTTACAAATTATATTATTAAATAGATCCTTTCATTTGCGATTGTGCGATTCTCTCGAGCTGAATAAAAAATATTCAATTTTACAGTTGCCGCGGTATTTTTTTTATTATTATTTCGCTTCTAATTTATTCAATTCAAACACACAAAATGCATCGAAAGGCGATTTGGATGGCGATTAAAATTTAAAAGCACTCTCACCGGTGCCATTCAATAGTAAGCATGCATTCACTAAGTAGTAGCAATGCCAGTGTAAGCCCAGAGCGTAGCAATATCATATTTAACAAATTATCATTCCGAATGTCTAATATAAACATCAATAAACATAAAGTAAAATTGTAATTGAAATAATTGCAAAAATGGAAATTAATTATAAAAGAAAAATGTTCATTTATTATTTTCAGATGCTCGCGTAGGTTTGTTGGTAATATAATATCGAATCGCACCATTATGTGACTTATAATTGTTCATTGGCAGAAATGAGATCTAACATTTGCCATTCATTAGATTTCAATTAATCGGTCATATGAGATGTAGAAAATATCAAACAAATTAAGATTTTGATTTGAATTGAGAGATATGTTCACAATATGTATATATGATGGATATGATTTGCATCAACGCAATTTATATACACATTAATTCAACCTAATTATGTCGGATGCCAGTCGCGAAGAAAAATTGAAAATCAATTGCAAAGTAAAAAAAAAAAAAATAAAATTATCAATCACGCAATTTAATGAATTTCTTTTTTCGGGCCACAGCATCATGCGAGTCTTTCCTTGCTTGATTCGAAAAAGATTGTCGCAAAGAGCCAAGAGCGTGTAACGAAGCCAAAAACCAAACATTTCGATCGATGCTAACGAATAAATCGACTTTAGATGTGAATTATAATTATTTCTTAAAGCTATTAATCATTTCGTTCATTGATCATTTCTCTTGTTGGCAACGGGCATCTCTCACTCGCCTCTCTATATCTCCTTCACTCCCAATCGCCTGCCTCCCAAAACCATTCGGACCATCGAAGACTGGGGTCGCCGCATATCTCGACAATCATGATTATCATCAGTCTTTGGATTTTATAACCAATTAATTTTTATGTGACTCAAAGGAAAGAAAAAATAAATGTGACGCGAAGAATTTATGACTGGTAACTGCCTCTGAACCAAATAATTGATACATTTTGTGTCGTTGCGTAATTTTTCTTCTTGTATCTTTTCTTTTGTCTCTATCAAATGAAAGTTTGCGCACAACTGCGTTAAGAAAATAAAAATAAAATTTAATAAAATCTTTTCTTTTTTTTTTCGCAACAAATTGAGTCAATTTTGAAAGCGTCCTTTAATTTGTCCATTTCATGAAAGGCATCCGGTATCTCATTTGGATGTCAGTTGAGTTGGGCGAGAATGTTTCGTTTCTCGGCTCGATCGACTGTGTGTATAGTAAATTGTAGCAAAATTATGTGCGAGCTATTAATTTTGAAGCACTTTCATTTCGCGTAAATCGACTGAAATTTTTATCGGTTAAAAGTTTTTTTTTTATTGGGCAACCAAAGAGCGTCTCTCGGTCACTCAATTAGGTCAACTAGACGGCGGGAATAATTCGTATATAACTTCCAAAAAATAAGAGTAAATTTTGCATTATTTTTTATGTTTTATGTGGAATAAAATAAATTGTGTATAACAAGCATCCAGCACAGAGAGCACATGGGGAGGTGCAATGTATGGAGGAATTTGTAACGAGATCGGGCTTCATTAATTGACTCAGTATGATGTCGACGGATCGATTTTACGAGATATAAATTTATAGATATATGTATATATATATATATAATTTTTGTTACTGCTTTTGGCATTCGCCACCAAAGTCAATAAATATACAAATTATTTATTAAGTCACACAAAATCTAAGCGAATTACGCAATATTTGGAATTAATATTTAACTTTGTTATATTCCAAGTTGTAGTTACAAACTAATTTTATATAGCTCAGTTTTATGCTTTTCCTTGATCTATCCGCTTGGTTTCACAGGCAATGAAAAGAGTACTTTAATTTCGCTTGAAAAGCGATTAAAACAGGAAATTTCATGCGAGAAATTCGCAATGTTAAAATGCAAAATATTGTCAATAAATTTATTCATCCATAAATTCATACATTTTATTAAAATAAATTGTCGTCGACGAGGCTCATAAATTAAAGTAGCGCGCGCGAACAATCAATTTAATTGTGGAGCTATATGAAATCTTATAATAGAGACACCATCCAGCGTATTAGAATTGTAATGTTTAGCCTTCAATCACAATTTGTTTTTCTAACAATATTTTTTTCCTCCTCATCAGAAAAATCAGTTTTTAAAACAAATACAATTTTTCATCATTAATAAAGAGGTTTAAAAAAACGATTTCCGAGAGCAAAACGAATCTCAAACGCGAGCTGTTCATTTCAATTGTTTCTTTTTCACTCGCGCGTCGAGATCTCGTTTACTGTAATTTAAGTTTCTTTTTTTTTTCGTGTTTGGTGCTTTTACATCTCAATAGTTTATTTGCCTTTATGAGTTAATTCTTTAGCAAAATGATATGGCAATAAATTAACAGTAAACAAACAAAATCATGTAATTACGTAATTGTGTGTAAATCGTTTTGATGTTTTCCATTTCGATCACAATTCACAATCAATGAGAAACTAGAACATTTTATTTTGCGAATTTTGTTTTTTTTAGAAAGTAATAAAATTGCCATTCGCTCCAGTTATCTGAGCGAGAATTGTTTGCTGCTGCTGCCGACAAAAGCCTTCAAAAAAATTGTAGATAGTTATACAAAATATACCTAATCAGCAAAGTTAGGAAAAAAAAATTATTTTTTCATTGCGAAATAACTGGAATCGTACAAAATGATGGAGATTTCATAAACATTTGTATAATAAACAAAAGACTTCAATGCATGGCTATCGAAGATTCAAATTGGCATTTTTTGTTTGCCATTTTACAATTTTGTTTTGTTTTTTTTTTTTTTACTATCATTCGAAAACAAAAAAACTACTCTTATAGCAATTTGGAGAAATATCGCTTCACGTATAGACAATATTCATGATTTATCCTTTGTGTTCCGCGTGTATTTAGTGTTTATTGTATAGCGAAGCCATTGCGCGCCTCGATTCGTAAATATTTATCTCGAAAAAAAAAAATAATACAGAGCCATGAATAGAGGCAGCAAACAGTCGGTGGTCGATGGTCAGTGTTACATTTGAAACAAAAACATACAAAAAAAATCGACTCCGAGAAAAGATAAATTGAAAAAAATTAACGTTTCGAGGGGGATTATTTAACGATATTGGAACACACGACGAGCTAGACAATGGGAGACAATTGTGAGGCAGCGGCAGCAGCATAGTAAGATAGCTTCACTCTATGGCATATATTTGTATAGTGCGATAACGAAACTATTGCTGCCGTTTTTTTTTTCTTTCTTAAATCCAACATCAGACATGACATTCCTTTTATGAGAAATTCCAGGGCGCACGAATAGATCATTTTTTAACATTCATGGAGCGAACTACTGTTTTTTTCTTAAAAAAAAAGGTTTTCCCGAAAATAATATAAAAAACCTAAACTCAACAACAACAAACATGCCAAACAACGATCACGGCTCACAAAGTCAGTAGTTCACTATTTAATTTTGTTTGATTGTTTAGGAAGCAATTTTTGATCATTTATGGCAGTTTTGATCGATGTGTTTAAGAACATGAAAGCCGATTCGATGCGAGAGAAACTTGTAATTGAAATATGTGGCGCTATGTGAAGTTGATTGGAGCCCCAAAAAAAAAAAAAAGACTGAAAGCTCCCGATATTGTCTACTCACGTTCCGAGTATCAGTTAATTTACGTTGACGGGACTCGGAGTCGATATCATAACAATGCCTTAAACCATTTTCAATAGAGTTAAAGAATGACAAAGAATAAGTAAAGAAAATAGAGATGAAACTTGAGAATGAGAGTGCGCCTTCTGTTTTACATCACAGACAAACAACACACACAAAATAAAGCCTCTAATGGAGCAAAGGTCAATTTTCAATTGTTGCTACGAAATAGTTTAAAGTTCAAGCATCAGTGTGGCGCGATATGCTTAAATAGACTTCTTTTAAGCAACAATATAATTGATTCGAATCAGTCATGATCATTGAAAGAAACGACAGTGGCAGAGCAGCGCGCAATATTGGTTGGAGTGAGTGAGAGAATGTATAATTACGGTTTAGGTATTTCAAGAGAAATACAATTTCAAAAGATCACTTTTTGAAGAAAGAAACAACGCTGGAACTGAAAGTGAAATTTGAGCACCAAAATCAAGGACAAAAAATTGTTTGCTGATGCTGTCACAGACTAACAGAAAATGATGTTAAATTTAATTGGAAGTCGCAAAACTTCTGTTTTCATTTCGTTCGCTTTTTTTTGCAATCTTTCTCTGCCTTGTCTTGTTAACATCAATTCTTAACAGCCAAAGCTCTCCCCCGAATATTAAATTAATCTGTTATGGTTTTTTTTAAGCCGCAAAAATATTAACGGCTTAAGCAGAACAAACAAAAAAGTATAATCGAAATTAATGACTTAATTATCGGCAAACGGTAATTAATTTCATAATTTTTTTTTCTCCTTATTTGTATTGTGACTAGCTTTCAATGTTATTAAAGCATTTGATGCCAGTTTTTTTTATGTTTCTGTTGCAATTATAAGTCCATTAATTAATGATTGACTGCCGCATTGCAAAAAAAGGAATATAAACCCTTCTGGTCACAATTTCACTTTGCTGCTGTTGCTTGTTACTGCGACGGCCTCCAATTGAGCCATGTATTATGATCACTCAATAATAGCGATTTATTGTAATGCAATAAATGAAATTGTTGCTTTTGTATGTGTACTGTGTATCGCGTCGTCGTTAATAAAATAATATAATATTATTGAAAGCTTGTTGGAGATGACTAATGATGGTCGTTGATTGCAATTTTGCGATTCCAAATTGCGCTCAATATTCCCCCGGCAGCTGTATAAAGCCGCACACAAAAATAACTTTACGTTCTTGATTAAACCATTAAATTATCATTATGATGCACAGAATATATAATTGCTTCCATAAAAGAAAAAAAAAATCGGCTCTTTTTATAAAAGCCTCCGTGTGGTGTACGAGGTAGTGAAACATCAGCTCAAACATATTTCTGTACCGAAGCGACGACAATAAAAAATATCACGCGAATCGAGAGCTTTTAAATTTACACTTTTTTTTGCTCAACGAATTTCGCTGCATGCAAACTTCCACTGAATCCGCTGAGTGGCAGAATCGAGCTAACCGTTTAATGGTGCAACGGATTCAGGGATGAGAAGCGCAAAAAAAAAAAGTATAAGCGAGCAACCATCAAGACAACTTACATAAATTTATATAATTTTAATTAAATATTATTTGCATATGCAGAGGAAGGAACAGAAATTCAAGTTTGAACCTTAAGCAAATTAATAATTTGCACAACCCAAAAACAAAAACAAAAAAATGTTTCTTGTGTAATTGTACACCGGACACCGCATAGCCGCATCTCTCCCCTTGAATCAATGTTCTTTTTTTGGGAACCGTTGTTAATTTTATGTTATCATGACAATATCTTCAGGGCACCAGAAATTAAGCATTGCGGCGATGAGAAAACATCATTTTTCAATAATAAATTACGTTAATTGAATTATTAATCAAACTGTTAAGCAAAAAAAAAAAAAACTTTAACAAGTTTCGTATGGTGGAAGTTGTTGAAGTCAAGTTCGAAAAAAATATTGCATTTCACGATGCATTTTGTATGATTGTGCAATAGAAGAATTGTTGCACTTAGGAAATTGGTTCATCCAGTGGCAAAACTAAATCAAGAGTGTGAGAAAATTTCTCACGAGAGGTTGCAGTTAAATGCAGTTTTTTTGCGCAAAATTGAGGTTCAACATGCCGCCACCGCCGATTGCATAATAAATCGCGATCATCCGTTTTCAATGCCGGCGACCTCATTTCTTTGCCTTACCACCAATTTTCGTAATTGATAACTATTTTTCATCCCAATATAATTTGCATTTGATTGAAATCTTTTCTTTAAAAAAAAAATTAAATACTTTAATGAATGGTCTTCGCGCAGACTGATCGTACACAAAAAAAAATCGATCAATTTTCGGATTTTAAAGACCCCCATTCGGGCAAGCAAGGCCCAAGACAAGAGTCAAGTCACAAGCGGAATATTATTGTGAAGCAATCAAAGGTGCACTCATTAAAATATTTATATTTTCCAATTCGCTCGTTTGGTTCTCGCTTAATGAAGCAATAAAATAATAACAATAAATTTTCAATAGCAATTGTTGACCGAAAGGAAAACAATTGTTTGACTCCGAAATCGGGGTTGGGAGGCATATTTTTTTTTATTTTATTTTGTATTTATGTGTAATTCGGAAGAAGTCAAACTCACCTTTGAACAATTTTCACATGGATATTTTCTGTATTCGCCGTGGACAATGGCACGGTGTCGTAATAACGATGGACGATAACAATAACTCTTTGGACAATGTTCACAGTGAAATGCGTCTTTCGGGTAATGATGTGTCGCTACTAAATGAACATCCAATCTGTAAATGTAGAAAAAAATGATTGAGATATTTGGTTTTGCTTAAAAAGTTATTCTGGAGTGGTACAACAGTGAAGTGGTGTTGGATGATAGATGAGTCAATATTGTGTAACTCTTATAAGTCCTTGAAGAATTACATTAAAATAATTATTATTAGTGCGATGAATCGATAGATTTTGAAAGATTGAAACTCATCATTTGACTACAATTGCTAGTGACTGTGTGTGAAGAAGAACTGACAGCGTAATGGAACGGATGATGAAGACGCCCCCGACTAGACGTGCCGCACCATGCACGTCAAATAAAAGCCATTCAATATTTAATTAAAAGTCATCATCTATTGCAAAAATGCTAATTCAAAACTTCATTTATAATTCCACATATATATTTATATGTAAGCCATCTCTGTCTTTCACTGTGTCTCATACTAAATCTATGAATGTTGTTGCTTGCCATAAATGCCAGAATTAATGTGTATCGATTTCCATTAAAAATAATTATTAATAAAGTCTTTTTTTTTGCTCCAGTGTCATAAACACACATTGTAAATATGTTATTTTTTCCATCGAATGATGAAACATTTTTTTTTTTGTGTTCAAAATTATCATAAAATATTAAAATATCATTTTCAATTGTATTCAAAAGCTCGCGACTCGACTCTATGAATGAATCGAAATTGTTGTTTTTGTTGCTGTTTTTTTTTTGTGGCTCATCCTATAAAACACTCGTTTTCATGAATGAAATATTTGCTTTCATATGTACAGACAAACATCCAGACAGATAGACACAACACGATGCAAAAAAAAGAGATTAATTTTATGAACTGTGTAGGTGGATTTTGTTGTTTTTCATAATCATTTTACAAATTCATATAATTTCCCATACTGCGCTCCATTCGCATATAAATAAAAAGCTAGGAGGTTCAGTGTGTAATCATTTCTGATATAATTCAAAATATAAAGTTTGTCCATTATCAATGAATTTCGCTCTCAATCAATCATTTTGACAAATTTAAGAAATTTCGATCTGAGCATTAAAATTAATTTCGCTTCAGAGCATTAACGTCATTTTAAACGAGTTACATCTAGTTCAACAATAGAGCCTTCGACGGAATCTTGGCATGTAAAATAGGTGTTTTCGAACATGATCAACAACATCTAAGAGGTTTCATGCTATTTATCATACGACGACGACGAGACGAACAACCAACAAAAAAAAGCAGCAATAACAACAACAAACAATAAAAAATGTGCAACAGCGAAATAAATCACCCGAGCACAAATTCGCACAGGAATATTTTTTTTTACAGTTTCACAGCCCGCGCGACAAGAGTTCACATTTCATCGGATATGGAAGATTTCTTTATACTTAATGTCTGCATTATAATATTTATTTTATTACATAACCATGGCGAAACAATCAACGGGTAAATCTTTGTGACTTGTGCCACTTTTGATTTCAGTTATTTTATTTTGCCTTCTCCAGCTGGCATCAGCAGCACATTTCTGATACGCGGTGCGAGGTCTCGACAGTAATTTTTTTTTTCTTTTATAGAAAGGGAAAATTTAAATTCTTAATTGAGAGATTTTTTGCAAATTGTTTTAAAATGCAGATAAGACAAGTTTTGAATGGCGCTTTGCTCGCGTAATAGAGCAATTAAATATTCATTTACGACACTTCTGTGCTGAGGTTTTGCATTGAATATTTATGATAAAAGCGATACTCGAGTTGCTTTCTATGATGACGGAGAACCATCAACTTATGAGGTGCATAAATTGAGCATTTATAAGAAAATTACAAGTTCTTGAAATGCCATTCGAGTCCATAATTACGTAATGTAATATTAACTCGATGATTCCAAAATGATGGAACCGAATTTCGTGATTTGTTGTTGTTATTAGTTGTATGCGCCCACAAAGTCGGCATCGTTGTCATCGCAAAACATGTGTAAAATTTCTCACAATTTGAACAACAAATTTGACTAATTGCGAGGCGCCCTTTTGTGTATTTCGTCGGTTGTCCTACATTCTAACGGTGACATTAAGACATATAATTTCCATTGATCGTCATTGAAGGGAGCAAATTAAGGCATAAATCAATTATTGAGAATAATTTCATAAGAAATTCCACAATTGAAATAAACAAAGAGTTTTTTTGTCGTTTTTTTCGTATAAATCTCAATTTATTAACGCCTCTAATCGATCGATCGTCGTTCTTGCAAAAAATTCATTTGACATAAAGACTCAATTCCCAAAAGGTTTGCGATTTAATGTCTAACTCAATTTAGTTTATTGCCATCGCTAGTCAGTAGCTATAGAGTACAAAAGCTTCGGTCACTAATGAACTTAAGCTCTTAAATTATTCTTCCGTCGACTGCAGTCCATTGAGATTTCAAAACTATTCATTCTTTGATTCATTAAATATGTACAGCGCGGTGTTTACTGGCTGTTGATTTTTATTTTGCTTCTCAAGCGCGGCCAATGGAAGGGAAAAGTAATGATATTAATGAAGAAATATTGAGTTCTGGTCGTTTTTTTTTTTGCACAACTCACACAAAAATGCGCGGGAAACGTTCACTCGAGCACAGACATGGTGAAGAGTTATGTGACATTTTCATTAGAAACAGACTCTTAGAATTTAGTGGGTGTAGCTGATGTATGGTGAGTTGTGAGCTACTCGAAGCACATAACGAAGTGCGCAACATCAATTTTTGTTCAGTACAATTCGATCCGTTAACTGTGCCTACGAATGCCCGTTTCAACAACAACAGCAAAGCCACTGCCATGTTTCGTTATTAGCTTAACAAAATTGTAACATAATTTCCTGTTGTAATTGTAGAAATCTAATTCGCATTCAAGCATTCTCTATTATAGTTCTACTAGATGTTTTCATGGTCTGTAACGAAATAAACCCGCGACAAGTGACATTTATGACGAATCGTCCAATTCTCATGTTTATTTTTCTTTGACACGGAAGAATTTTTCTTTCCTATTTTTATTGTGACACAGAAATTATTCTTTGGGAACATAATAAAAAAAAATGTTTCGGATTATGCGGCGAGAGTAAATAGTACTTTGGAACGAGGTCACGGGACATATTTTATCTTGGGTTGGTAAGAAATAATAACAAGAAGCGAAATGTGTCCACTTGCAAAAACATTCGTTAAATCATGCAATATTATTGAGCCTGCTCGCGACAACTCGCCGAAGCGATTTTTTTTTATGACAAAACAGAAGGAAACATAAATTATTCAAATCTGCTCCGTTACTCGCAACGCACACCTTCATTGAGCGCTAATAATGAGCCAAAAGGAATTTTATTATCGTGCAAAATAAAATTCATTGAATTGGTGAGTACATGAGGGAGAAAGAGAGTCGCGACTCTTAACTGGCGATATCATGCGATAGTCATTTGGATAAAGCATTAAATTAATTTTCATAATTTTACTATTAAAAGGCATGTTTCTTATCAGAAAGCTCGAAGATTTTTTTATTTTCTTTGCTGTTTTATCCTTCACATAATAATAATAAATAGCTGGAGTGGAAATCAGGTTGATGAGTCCTTTGAGCTTGAAAGGAGCGTGCATGAAAGAAATTAAGCTCAATCAAATCTTGAATGTAATAAAAAATTGCGCTTCAATTCAAAAGTTTGTTTCATTAATAACTTTCGAGATATTTAAATGAAGGTATGTTTTGAATATTGTGTCACAATCATTGATGGAAGATAAAGAAAAAAAAAGCGTGACATAATATTCAGTTCGATCCACGCCTCCCGCACCATCAAGGCAAAGTTCCATTTCACTTTCACAGTTTGAGCCTGTAACTTGGGCTTTGTCGTGTCGTTGCATGCACGTGAGACTTTTGAAATATGTGTATAAAAAGCACCAAAGATTAATTTGCCTCCAATAACTCACGCAAATCACATTTTCTATATATTATAGCAAACAGAGAGTCTCATACTCAGCTCGGCCCCATTCATGCCATATACTATTAGATGATGTATGGTGTTGTACTTGAAAGTAATTTTGTGATGATTATAATTGCCCTATAATTATAATGATGATGAATGGCGAAAAAAAACGTATTCAAGCGCTCTTTCCAGAACATTTTTTTTAACGACAAATGTTATTTCGAGTGTTCGTAAAGCGTGATTGAATTAATGGAACCGGAGCAAAACACTCGCTGGGACATTTTACTGATAAAACAGGGTACGATAATAATAAAAAACAATATTAATATTTAGCAATAAACGGAATTTTGAAGCATCGGATGACATCGCTCGTCATGCGACAAAAATTGCGTGTTTACGGCTCATTTCTGTCGTTTGCCGTTCACCAATTATTCGCCACAAATGTGTTTCGGAATGAATTTTAATGTGCAACTAACAACAAATTGAGTGAAGATTTTTTTTTTTTGCTTTTAAAGTAGCGCTACAGATTTGTGCAACTGCTTTTTTCTTTTTCACGCCAAGATGCGGTCTCGAATTGAAGCTGTCAGATTTAACACTTTAACAATATTCAATAATTGCCCTGCACTGGAATTGCATCAAACTGGAAGTTGCAAATTTATTTTTCTCATCTGTCATTTGCTGTGAAATTCGATCAATCTTGTGATGGAAAATTTTTGAATAGCAAAAGATCGCGCAAAGTGTCTGCACTTTTGTGATGTTTAAAGTAATTGTTTCTCTTGCACTGTCCGTCTGTTGAAGCTTGATCCAGTGACTTTTTGTGGCCGCCGGGTAATTAAATTCATAAATTTTTTTTATAAACAAAACTCATTTTAAATGTTATTAAATATTCAAGCAGCGCGCGATTCAAATCTCATTATTCGCATCTAGTTTGAAAGTGTTTCAGACACTACGACACCATCGCGATGCGATCGCAAGTCTCTGATGAAGCCCATCGGCGCGAGGTATCATAAGAATTAGTTGCGGATTGCAGGTTTAATAAGGCAATTTAAATAAATTGTCTTGTCTGCAAGATTTATCTGATGGAATTATGATTGAATTCCATCCCAGAATCAGCAGCCTCTTAAATGGCCTTTCTCGAACACATTTAAGGACCCCTTGTGTTTCACAGCAAAGTGATAATTTAAAACATTGTCGCGAATAATTAATTTGGTAATTTACGATACATGAAATATTTTGAAACGCGGTTCAAACTTTAAGCGATTTCTAAAGTCATCAGAATTAAAAAAAAAAAACTGCCAACCAACGAAGTTAATTAACTGTTATTAATTAGTAAAAATGAAATTTTTATCACATCTTGCTCAAAAGTAAGATAATAAATTAAAGGCTAATCCCAGTTTTTGTGAAGTCCTGTAAGTTCAATAACAAAAAAAAAATTACCGAACAAAATTTATTTCATTTATTCTGATGGGTGTTTCAATTAAAACCCATCGAAGGTTCAATTTCCAGATCTTAATTTATCCTTAATCGCATCGTTTTTAAGGCGGCTTTGGTAGCTCTTTAAAGAGACGTGTCCAAAGATAAGATTACGCGCCCAACTCGGCTGAACTCTCAATGAAATTCAATTGAATGTTTCATGGTTTCATGTACCTGTATTTGCAATTATAAAAATATTTTTAATGTGCTCATAAATTGCAGTGTTCAATCTGAACTTTCTTTAGTGTATGCGAACAGTAATGAAGTGCTTGCGAATATGCAACACATTTAATGTCCTTCTTCATTATTTTTTTCGGTACTTGCTGTTTGCAGTAACAGAATTGAGTATTAATGTCTTTATTACATTCAATTTTTTGCCGATTTTTTTTTTCCTTTAACTCCTTCATGTTTCTTTTAATCTCGCGGCTTAAGCCATGTGATGGGAAAAACACGCGAAATTGTTCTTTCGCATGGTGCACTTGCCAGCAAAAAAAGAAATTCATTTCTCGCGCCAGTTAAAATTTATGATGAATTTAGTTAATTTTTTTTGGTTGCAAAGTGAGTAAAAAACGAAAGTCCAAAAAAAGTGGCTCCTGGATTATAATGCGAAAAACAAGTCATAAGAAATCGTTATCAATTAAGTACTTTGACAGTATGCGACATTCATTTTCTTAAATCCATGCCATCAGCAACATGTACGACAAAAGACTGCTGGCGAGATATTGCACAATGAAAAGGGAGAAAGAAAATATTATTAATTATTTTGAATTAAGACTAAATTAATTTGCCATCGTTAATAAATGGATTTGTTGTCATTTTTCACCAATATCTTGAGCTCCATAGCGAAACTGCTTTCAGCACTCAGTTAACAAACACTTACTTGGGGATTCATTGCGAATGAAATATTTGCATGTTCGACAAAGCTGAAAGGAACCCAAAAGCGAAGAAATCGAAAGAAATTTATTCAATTTCGTGCACTTCTCTTTTAAATCAATCCTCGACAATCACCTTGCTATTAAAGAGTTTTTGTAATTATACAACTGCGCGAAATGAAAATGACTTTTGATGACCATTTTGCACGCAGCTTAACGTGATTTAAGAAATTTTTGCATTTCTTTCTTTTTTTTTTTTCACTGCTTGCATTCAAACAACAAAACACGAATTAAATGGCAGTGCGGTAGTGCTAAGCCCATCGGGCTTCGAGATTAATATAAACTAAGAGGGTTGTTTTGCAATCTTTTAAACAGCTATTGCATGTTGTGCCATGTGTGATGCATGGTATTTTAATTTCCCAATATGTTCTCAGCGCATATATATGCAAATTCCATTATCTTTCTCGTTCGGTTTCATTCGAAGGCATTTCATTAAAAATTTAAATGGACAAACCAATAAGAGAGAAAGATGGAGATAGATTCGAGTCATCAAAACTGTTGAATCATGTGGAAGTCGCTTAAAGGATATTTAACATTCTTCTCTACAATATAACTAAATATATTGCCATCAGGTTGCATAATAATGGAACAAACCAACCATGCAATCCCGGGCTTCAACGGGGGGCGATGTTAAAAAAAACCGATCTAGATTTCCTACACGTAATGCACAAATTGAAAAATAAACGGGGCACGATTGGAAAAAAGTAAGTTAAAAAAAAAAAAAAAACAAAACTCTTTCTGCGCAAATAAACGACCAATATTGAGCAACGATGATTTATTTGCATATGTCTCAATATAAGTCGTTCCTTAGTTCTCTTGTGTTTCATGCTTCAACAGATATCTATTGAACTTCTATACACATCGCGTCCAGCGTGTCGTTAATTTATAACACACAAGAAAGATCGACTTGGCATCGCGAACAAAAAAAAAATATACAGCAAAAAAGAGAATTTACATAATTGTATGCATGTGGTATTGCAAAAAAAAAAAATACAAAATGTGCACAACATCAAGCACTGAAGTCCATTTGAGAAGGCAGCGACGGCGCAGAAATATTGCACCACCAATTCTACTATCATACAATTACATGCAATTGTCTCTATGACCGTGCGGTGATTTATTAGTGATTTTTCGAATAACATTATGGAGATTAAGTGTTTCCATTCGAGAATGGCTTAATATTATTGACTGACTGTTGTAGCTCGATCCAGTGCTGCATTTATTTTCGCATGTCATGCAAACAACAAAACGATCACATCAAAAATTAGTTTATTGAAAAGTGAAATAAAAAATATCAAGCATCAAAGGAATTGTATCGTTTACATTAATAGTCAATATTAGAGAGAGAGAGAGTGAGCGCGAAAGAGGAGGCCCCCTTGAAATATTATGCAAATACGGACCAGAACACCAGCGCGTAGGTGGACATGGCGGTATAAATTTCGAAAAAGCTATTTTTCACACAACTCACGAGTCGAAATGTCGAATCCATCAATTATTGACTATTTTTTTTATGACGCGCATTTGACAATTGAGTCGCGCACCAAACACGAGAACAATAGCTGGAAAGTGCTTGAGAGTGATGCAAATTGAAAAAAAAAAAAATATCATAATTTATTTTATTTAATGCCTTTTTTCAATTTCATGAATCGTAAAGTCAAGTCACCGATCGATGAAACTAAAAGTCATTATTGGATGTTTCGAGTTTGTTCAAGTGTTGAATGAAAATCCATTGAGTGCATACGAAGAAATGTGATCGCAGTTCGAAGGTGACACTGGAAAAATGATGGCGATCATCACTTCTAAATATTTTTAGGTCAATGCGGAAGTTATGGAATCATCAGCTTTTTTTTTTGTGCGCCAACTTATAATAATTTATTTATTATTGTAAATACCGATCAGTTTATGAAATATTCAGTTTCACTTTTTTTTTTGCGCGCGTTGCTTCATGATTTTAAAACAAAAATTCCATAAACAAATTCAACAAATGGTCTCCAGCATGCAGATGTTTTATATTTTTTTTTTTCAACTATTTTCTTGCCAAGTCAGAGCGACAGTATCACTGATTTCAATCTTTACCCCGCCGAATGTAAGCTCATGAAAAAAAAAAGTTGAATGCGCGCGCGCTCTCTGCGCCATATGACTCAGATTAATATTTGATTTAAAACATGTTGGCTTTTCCATGTCAATAATATAAAAAAAAAAAATTACACATCGTACACGCGGCACTGGTCTGTGAACAGACTTCGATGGAACTTGTGACGGTCGCACAGTTTGACATTTGTGTCCAGTACGAAAAAAAAAATTGTTTGCACAACAATCAATTGGAAAATATCAGTAGAACACACATCACTTTTCACTGTTTGTCTGTATGCAGAGGGAATACAGAGGAACATGCAGTTTGATCCACTTAATCAAACATAATTAACCAACAAGTTTGATGATAATTGATTTATATTTAAATAAATATTGGTAGTTGTGTCCATTTTTAGTCTAATTAAAAGCGATTTATCGTTGACAAACTGCTTGATTACGATCCATTGCTGGACACCGGGAGGGGAAAAAAACGTGAAGTTAATAATAATTTTTTTCTTCTTATTTTCAATCATTTCGGTTTTGCTTTCTGCTATTTATGATAATTTTTTTTTTCTTTCTTATTTTATTTCTCTTTTCAATTATAATTTTGCCAATAAAAATCTCAGTTCGATTTCGAGTTTATAATTCTTATATGGACAAATATTGACAAACAATGGGATGTGAAAAGTGCATATTATGCTCGCAATTGATGGAAATATGGGGGAGGGGGCAAGTACTAGGGAAAAGTTTGCCATAATTACACAAATGATCTATTTGGAATTCCGAAGAGCAACAACAAGACCAAAGTATGGAAAGAAAATGATAAATGAATTTCTATATTTTTCCATGTCAATGTTGTTTCATTATTTTTATTTTTTTTTGCTTTCGATGATGGATCGATCGATGTCGAATCATGTGTAGACACATTCTTTGTGAGTTGCGCGCATTTCATTTCATCGAAAATGCTCAATGAAGCCACTAATTATTTTTACGCTCCAAATACTATTCAAAATACCGCAGCAGTGGCGAACGTCAAATAGATATTTTCTCTATTTCATGATGTTTTTTTTCCCCTTTCTATGATTATGGACAAAAAAAGAAAGAAACAATTGAAGCGATGAGCAGTAAAACTATTATGGAACTGTCACCACCGTAGCATTTCATATGAAAATTGAACAATTCCCGATGCTTTATTAATAATTAATTTAAATATTGTTTCACACATCAATTCATCGACCGGGCTTGTGTCTAATGATGGCACTTATAAATGGAGAAACATTAATGATCCATCGTCAATAAAAAGAAGTGTTTAATGAGCAGGTAAAGAAAATAGTTTTGCTAATAAAATAAAATGGGAAACATTTCACATTACTCACTGGTCAATATCGCCACACTGTCGCTCGCAAACAATACAACGTGCATCTATTCCATCGACATCATCATCATCATCCTCAATCGACTCGTTATTCTCATGTGTGGATTCCTGTTGATTGCTGTCCAAATCATTTGACGAAGCATTGAAGTCTTCTTCGTATGCGCCACTATGTTGTGAACCTGTGTTTTTAGATGATGAGAAGAAGAAGAAAAAAAAAGCAAACATCAAAAATATGTTTTAAAGCATCACAAAAAAAAAATTCTGTCTCGTTATTAATCACACTGAATGGAATCCTCATGTAATGCATAAATTATTTCTTCTTAACCAGTTTTCGTGATCATCCCAGAAGATCAAAAATAATTTGATATTTTTAAATAAATCAACAAAGAAACAACAATCGAGTGACCATCAAAATTGTTTTTAATGAAGGCAACGTCAATTTTAAAGAGAAATAGAGAGGGAGAGAGAAATGTGTCGTTAATCTTATTAGTGGAATCATTTGAGAAATGTTTATGACATGATTAATATTTTATTTTGTTTGTTTGTATGAATCTAATTTCAAGTTTTTTTTTGTTTCTTGTTGGCTTTTTTTTTAATCGCACTAAGCGCTCGAGCACCTCGACCTATCTATCATCAGTACAATTGTGCGGCCGCGAACCAGTTTCAAATTTATTAGAAAAAAAAAAAATTCAATTTCAATTTTAGACGAAAAATGTCAGATCACATCGAAGGCATCTCCAAAATACATCCAGTTTCAATTCCAATTGCGTTGGCTCTATGTGCCTTGTATGATATTCATTCGGATGATCTCGAAGACACGAAAACCACGACGCGGATTCATGATGGGATGGCAATCTATTATGGACTTTGTGTTTAGTAAAATATCAAATTCCATTCGATCGCGGCCGCCGTGGCATAGAGTGCGAGTAATCTACTTTAATTAATATTCCGCGCTGAGGATTTTTCATTTTATTCCGCTCTTGGGTCACTTCTCATGTGGGTGCCATTACTAAAGCGATATTCAATTTTCAAATCAACTTCCAGTTGATGGCAAGTCGCATTGGATTTTGCACGTTTCACATTGGTATGATGAAGAATAATATTAAAAATGCTTCAAGCATCAATTTTTACTCTTTTTTATTTTAATTCTAAAGCATGTGCCAAGCCTGTAGATTGTAAGCAAAACCGAATCAAATCTCGTCCAGTGTTCAATCCATTTAACGTCCATCTATCTTTTGTTGAACATAAATTTTCTATCTCTCTCTCTCTCACTCCCTTGCCTTATTACCGCAAGCCACAAAGCGCCCAGTTTCAATTGCAAATGCAGTGACTGGAGCAAGCAATAATAACAAGCGACATCAAAACAAAAAGCACCGAAATGTATAAGAAAAAAAAAGCTAAGAATTCAAACACAAGAAAGCGCCTTTCAGAAATGATCTGCTTCTTTGGTTTGTCAGCCCGTCGAGCTGCCTTGCAGTATTGGATTGAACATATTTAAAGTTAAGAAAATAAAAAAAAAAAAAAACATGAAATGAAATGGAAAGTTTTCGCTTGTTTTCTTTATGATTTTTTTTTATTTCATAAAAGACACAATTGAAGCACAAGAGCTCAAAAGAAAAAGAAGAAAAAAAAATTATTTCTTATGTTCATTTCTTGTGTTGCTTATTTGTTTGCCGTTTTGTTGTCCAAACATAATTTCGTAACTCAAATAAAGTCGCGCGAGTCGTCGGGCACAAGCCAGAGCTCTATCATTTCATCGAGAAAGCAAATTTTATTTTTAATGAAAACAGAAAGAAAGCGCTTTTGAAATAGAATTTTGTAACTAATTTTCTGATAACAGTCTTAAGATTCCACACAAAGAAATGAAAAACGCAAAATCATTTGCACTGTGAAAAATGTTTTGTGAAAAAATCCTCGTAAAACTCATGAAGATAATCCCGCTACAGAACAGAAGTCTAAGAAATTGAATGAAACCCATAAGATAATTTTAAGATATTCGCGCACAAGAGTTTTGTTTATTTATTTTTTTTTTTTTGTGTTGTTTTCTTTGAAAACATTTCTTGGTTGTTTTTCTTTTTTCCTCCGTAAAAAGAGCGTTTTTTTTCTTATTTTTTGCTGCTTGCTGTTAAAACATAAAATATTGTAAAGGCTGTTAATCATTGTTTGACACGACGCGTGCTCTATTCCATTCGCGCACCGCCGCCACACCGAACTCTTTGGGCGTTTTGCGATCATTGGAGCTTTGGGTCGATTTTATGATGGCTTTGTGGCAATAAATATCAATTAAAGACTTTCAGGTAAAAAAAAAATCATTTAGTTCGATTTCACAACCAAACATCACGAAGAAAAAATAAAATAAAACGCGGATTAGTTATTTCGTGGTTCAATAATGTTCGGCGAGTGGCTCATAACGTCCATTTAATTAACACCTTCAGATCACTTTGATCTGCCGATGAGACGACCTCGATCGGAGGCTCTCTTAAGATGAATAAAAAACAATTTAATTTTAACGCCACTTGAATTTATGTTGAGTCCGGATCATAAAACACGCGCTAAAGACATTAATTTTAAATCACTTATTACCTTCTTTCTTCAAGCCCCCGAGAAGAAGGTAAAAACTACAGCACTGCTACAACGTCGGCGAGATTATTTAAGATCCAAATAAAATTTAATCTCTCTTTCAGCAGTCGACTTAAGATAGAGTGCAACAACGTCTTCAACAACTTCTTTAAAAGCACTTAATTTTTAAGTCACTTAAATTTTCTTTAACTTTATATGATGAATAATTATTAAACTTTTCCTCCGGAATCTTCAGTCACGTCTTCCTTGCTCTTCAAACAATTTCAGAATGAGCTTCTTCATTCATTCGGGGTGGCATATTAGGATAGAAACAATAATAATAACAATAAAAAAAAATCAACGATTGTCCATAGTTGGAATGTAAATTAATGTTCAATGTGTGTATATGCGTTCCGAATGGACGCGAGGACTATCTACATGTAGAAAATTATAACAAATATTTTATGCACCCTCTCACTGCCCACCACAGTCGAGTAATTCACATCGTTTTTGAGGGACACTTCATGACGTATAAGGTCAAGTCGCTCGTAAAGGGATGGCTTATTAAGGAAGGCTTCGGAAGGGGTCTGTTCTATTTGGTCAAACATGTGAAGATCCTGTTTGAATGTATTTACAAGCTAAATAGCGAACTGAAAGGGAGAATCTCATACATGTGTACTATATCTGGAACAAGTTGTACAGGTGGAAAGTTATACGTTCGATAGCACCCCGAGCACATGAATAACTGATAAAAACACATGAAAAGTCATGCAATTGTCGAAGTCGCTTGAGGGGTTGATTTGAGCCGTTGATTTGTGACTGTAATCATCAACAATTTTTATTAATATCCTCCAAGCGAGCGGTCGAGCTTTCACTTCGAATTCATGTTTTATTCAGTAAATGTTCTCGCGTTCGTATTGCGAGTCCTCAACGTGCCCAAACAAATGACATTTAATGTGTTAATTTAACCCAAAATTGTTGATTTGATTGACAAATCGCAGCCTTTGAATTGAAGTGAACAAAAAAAAATTAAATGAGATTTGTTGATTGATTGAAATTCATTTATCAATCAAAGCGCACACAAGCTGAGAATGGAAATAAATAATTGAATCAATTAACAATTAACAATAAATGAATTAATTCAATTGGTGAACAATTATTTTGTGACATATCGGTAGTTTTTTTTTGTTCTTTTGAGACTTCATAGAATGAAATTCTGTTTAGCGCTTGGGAACTTTCCCACGAGAACTCAAGTTGTGTCACATAATTTTGCATTTTTAAGGAGTCATCCTTGAGTTACCATCACTGATGGTGCAATATGGTTCTTTCGTCCATAAGACACAACTTCGCATGAGAAAGTTCATTCTGATGGAACGTACAGTTAAAGGACTTGAGAAATTTAAGCGTCATATGCTCTCAATAATGTTTTCAGTGACTTATGAATATTTTCTTTAACACCAGATGGACAACAAAAGAAGACAAAAGGAAAAAAATATCGTCATGCGAAACAACCAACTAACAAATTGTTGAGTTGTGTCTAAAAGCAGTTGGCTGAGTCAGCTCGAATTATGTGCTAAACAGGTGTGTCGAATGCTCATTCAGAAAAGTTAAAGAAAAATATTTTGTTAAGTTTATTAATTGACTTTTATCATTTTGCGGCTTTTATTAGTTGCGTCAAAATTAATTTACGCAATGATGTAACAATTCAACTGGACACGCAACAAATAATCGGATTTTTGCCGAATTAAAAACTTTTGAGTCAATGAAAAGAATTGCGATGCATTCGCAATGTCCAACTGCATCACGAACATCATCGGCTAAGTCTTACTTAAGCGTCTCCAACAATAAGCTCATTTGCACAGATGCCCCTTTTTGAACTGAGAATGAATAATTCACGAGACAGAAATCCGTTACTAAAAGGATTTTAAATGTCGATTTGGCATGGCATGATGCTCGCTCGCCTTGCCACTGTCTGGGAGTTACAATGACAGCGGTTCACGTGATAAAGGCCATCAATGGAAATCGACAAACGGACATTGTTGACTGGCATAATTTATGAATTTCATATTTTTAACTTGACTTCCGCTGCTTTTCCAAAAAATGAACTGAATACAATCTCAAAATGCGATTGCGTGCATGTCGCATTTGTTTTGGAAGCGATTAAAATGCAAGTAAGCTCAATTTGACTCTTTACTGAACTGTCCCTTCGCTTGCGGTGAGGTTAATTAAATATATTCCCTGCACCTGCCGACTCAAAGGACCCAAACCCAAAATAAACTTCCATTTCTGAAGCGAAAACGAATTTTAACCGTCAGATTTTGAGATTGCGATTGCAGAAACTACATTTTCAGTGTCATATGGCGATTTGCTTAATGTTTTTCACACGATTTATATTTTCTTTTGTTATTTTGTGGTGACATTAACAAGCATGATGCTGCTGATATTGTGCATTCTTTTGATGGCACCATCAGCATAACACTAAACATTATAATGACGCTGCCAAAATTTACCCACATAATTGAGCAATTTCATGCTGCAATATTTTGATGCGATAGTCATAGTCATCAAGAGCTAGAAAGTATTCTCGGTATCGTTGGGTTCAATTTCCATTCACAATCATTATGCGTTATCGGAGGACATTTATCAGTATCAACAATCACCCTTTTAATGCCGTGGCTTCAATGTGAGTGCAATTCAACCTTCATGACTTTTCACATGTGTTTTTTTACTGATGTTAATGCTTGCACGTGCCCGTGATTTAACTTCATTCGCTTTTTATATTTATATTAAAATGAAATCACAGTCAAAACTTGAATCATGAAAATAAAATAAAATTCAAGAAACAAAAAAATGAAATCAAATATTTAAACAGTTTGCAGTCGCAGGTTAATTTGGTCAATTAACATGCAATATTTTTGTTTATTTTCTCCTTTTCGAACAAGCGAAGAGCGTGGGAACGCACAGCATAAACAAATGTTTGCTCGACATTTAATAAAAATGTTTAACGCGCATTTAATTGAATTCGAAATTTCTTGTTCGACAATTTTTTTTCTGGGCAATAATTTCACAGATAATTTAAATTGATAAATTAATCAGACGGGGGAAAAAATAGTGCGAATCATTTAAGGGGATGAAGAAATATGATCGTGTGCCATCCTTTACGCTTTATTAGGCTGTAAAATTTATCGAATCAATTTGATGCATTTTTTTTATTGCACACAAAAAAAATATGTTTTTTTTTTTTTGTTCTTAATTCCACCCCAGACCGCTATTTATTCCATTCCATTACCCCGAAAAATGATGATAAAAATCAGTTGCGTATTTGTAAAAATTGTGATGACATTATTAAGCGTGGTGGTTTCAGTTACATTGCACAAACACGATGAACAATGGGCAAAGTATCAAAGTCATCCCTCATATTTGCTCAATTTATCACATTGCATCAAGAACAAACAATGAAATTTTTGCAGTTTTATTCCTGCATGTGATACATTTTTTTTTTTTTGTGTTTAATGTATTTAATAAAAACGAATCATCAAACCCTAATTTAGATGTCAAATGGATCAGTTTCGGAAGCTGAATGGAAGAGAGGGAGAAAATTGAGTGAAAGTCGTTTTGCAAAAACATGTTTAGTCTTTATGATGTCAGATTATGTGAAACGGATTTGAAGCTAAAGTAAAGCTTCGAAATAGAGATTTATTAAAAGCCTTAAAAAATGCTCATTATAGATAAGGCGCAAAGGCGCTTCACAAGTACTGCGCAATATTTAATTGAGTTTTCTTTGTCTGCTCTCATCGGCAGTAGTGCTACGCTTCATTTAATCCATCAAACACAATAATTGCCTTCCTTTATTCAAATCATCTGATAACGTGATTTAAAAAAAACTCTTTTCCGCATAAACAAATAACATTGAGCTCTTTCTCTCTCACTCGCTCACTAGTCGCTGTTGGCATATCGCGGCATAATCTGACCATTTTTGAGCCTTGAAATGTAGCGCGCGGTTTATGTTTGATGTTTATCATTGTAAACATTTCATGGCTTTTGTTCAAAATAAAGAGCATCTGTTTCAGGGCAATGAGAACTCAATTTGAACGCAAAACCTTTTTATTTATTTTTTTTCGCCCCGCAAAAAGATCATTTGTTATCATGGAATATGCTTGATGCTACAAACAAAAGACCATGCGATGGTGACGGCATAAATATCATGAACATGAGGGATTAATAATGGATGTGGCATTATGTTTATTGTTATATTATTATGTCAATCGCTCGACACTACGAATTGCACTTTTTCCAGTGCTACATGGATTTGTATAATAATGTTTTTCTTTCTTCTGTAAATCGTCATCATAAATATTAATTCAATCATAGGGGTAATTTCCATTGCTCTTTCATTTCGAAATTTACGTTAAATCTTTTTCTCTCGAACATATTATGAGCCTTCTGTTTATTTGCATTCAGTTGCGTGATTAATAATTTTTTTTTTTTAATTTAATAATATTTTACCTGATCCCGAGCGGTCATCAGCTTCTCGCCTCATATCACTTATGAGCAAAGGAACTTTTTTTCCTAACATTAATTCAGTATCTTCGGATATATCACAAGTAACTTCGTACCAAATCTGTAGAAGGAAATTAAATTAATTAATTTATGCTCTACAACAACAAAGTGAAGATCAATTAGTAGCAAAATCAAACTCACTTGACCATTAATGAAAATTTGCTGTACGTTAACACCATTTGAGTCATCAGAACTTCTTATGTTCTTCATCCAATTTGTTGCTTCTGACGATGCATCATACCAACCGCGAAGACTTGGCGATGCAATAATCTGGAAATGTAAAGAAATTGAATAAATTTTATAAACATTGTAACAAAATGTATAAAACCATATGAAATAGATTGCGCTATAAAATTGTAATAAACCGTAAGAAACCACAAGTAAAAGTGTTCTAGTACAACTTTTCGAACTTTTCGTTTCAGTGTGTTGGTGATGAAAGCTTTCATTGCAGTACCAAATTCAATGGCGCATTTATAAATTGCGTAAAGTTGCAGTGGAGAAAATGGGTCCGAAAATATTAAATCCGCAAAAAAATATGTCTTCAAAGAATAATAAAATTGTGTGCACTCAAAGTAAAACCAAATCGATAAAGCACAGAAGAAAAATGCAAGGAATTTAATAAATTATCGGATTAATCGACGAAATCAATAACAATAAAATTATTAATCCATTTGTAAATCCAGCGCCGGGAGAAAATGGTAAAAAAAAAGAAAATCATCACATCACAATCATATCAATTTATCATACAAGAAAACATGACACATTGGGGTTTGTTACAAGTCAAAGACACTCTTGACCCTTCCAGTAAAAAGAAATCAACCCTCTTTAACAACATCATTTGAGTAGCAAGTAATACAATAATAACAACAACTTGAAGAAAAATGATCACCATAATAAAATAAACATAAATGTTATCCGACATAGCAGCATAGAGAGGAAAACTTAAATATGATGTAATAATAAAGACCGTTCGGCACTAAACTGCACACTCACACACATCCTATTTCCACCCTCACCCAAAAATCTGCCAGCAGAGTTATTATTGTTTAAGATGAAGCCAAAAAAAATCATAATTTCTCTCGGAAACTTCCCATTAATCGGTGATATGTTTCCTCTGCGCAATCTTTTCAACCCCTCCATTATTTCATTCAATTATCAATTCCGCAATGTATTTGTATGCCTCGCAGGCAATGGATGAAAATAGAGAGATTTTCATGTTTTTTTATATCATACGTTGGGTGCGCTTGCTTGCCTGCCTGCTGTTGTTGTAATCTATTAAATTTACAATGATTGCGAAAATATGTTTTCAGCGCCGGATAAATTATGTGCGAATTTACTCGGTGAAGACTTTAATTTATTGCTATTAGAGTAGGGATGGGAATGTGAGGGCGTAAAATTGATTTAATTCATTCCGTGAACAGAAAGAACATCAAAAATCATTTGAGAATCGTGCCCGATAAGGAAAGGCGATCAGTCTTTAAGAACAAAAACCAATTTCAAAAATGTTTAAGAACCAAATCACGTACGAAAGAGAATTTCAAGTGAAAAATGTTTTGTTTGCTGTTGTTATCCAGCTCGAGAATGAAGTTCCATCCCAAGAAAGATTAACTGTGTAAGACTTCTCCATTGTGTCTTTGAACGTGATCGTAACACTAGAAAAAAAGATGTTTCAAATCACATCGATAAATGCATTGTGAAACATCAATCGGGTGTATGTCCTTCGAATCGTTCCATCGCACACAAATTTTCATTGTCAATGTCATCACTTTTATAAGGTGTGAGGATTAAGGGTCTTAAGAACATCCTTGTAAAGGTTTTACAAGATTTTGAACATCCGTTTGATTTTCAATTGAGATCCCCGAAAAATATTTCTGTGCTCGACATGGGGTGCATATTATTTAATATCATTTTATGAGGCCTGCAACGCTCAACCATCCGTTAAGAATTCAAATAAATAGTTCCTTCCCATTGCGATCTTTCTTATGATAATTTTTGACCACTTACAAACAGATGTTCCGCTTCTGAGATGCGCTCCACTGAGCACACATTGGATTTTTATTAAATTTCCATCAGAGATGATTTAACAATTTTCATGAAAATCATTTCTTTTTTTGCGTAACTTTGCAGTCATTTAACACAAAATTACATTTCACTCGATGCAGATAAATCATAAATCTGCACAAAGTTTTTCAACCATTTTTTTTTCTTTCTGCTGATAGCATTCTGCGTGATGTTTGTTTGTGACAGCAAAATTTATCGGATTTCTCCAGGAGAACTTAATGACTTTTTCTTGTCTTTTGCGGGTGAGATTGAGGGGGAGACAAAACATTTGGAGAAGCCAAACGACCGACGAACTAATTACTGAAGTTATTAAATATTTATTAATTACTATTTCATTGACACCCTGCGACAATAATCAACGAACTCAAACTTCAACTGGTTCGATGTTCGCGGGTCAAATTATCATTTGGCGCCAATTATGAGAATTTTATCAGCAAATGCGCATTAAATTACTTGACTGCGACGACACATTTTTGTATAATTAAAATTTGAATGCTCATAAAATTCCATAAAGAAATTTCTTATTTTTAATTGTTCGCGAGTTTTTCCAAAACTGTTGATTTGCCAGTAAAAATGGCATAAAAACAACATGACGCCACTTCTTTTCGGGGTTGCGCTTCTCATGTTGATATTCAAACTGTTGATGCTACTATCGAGATGGATTTTTGCTGTTGTCACAGTGGGTGACAATGCATAGTGAGAGGAAAATCAGGACTTTTGTTGTCAAACATTTTTAATTAAGCGCCCTTCTGGCAAAAATACATTTTAATTGACAATCATCAACGACATAAATCAGATTATGAATGATAACGTAATAATTGTACACAGAAGTCCGCTCCATGATGTTTTTACTGATTCCTAACTGACCGTTTGTGAAGTTTATTAATCGCTAACACATTTTACACAATTTATGATCTTAAATAAATCTATCGAATGAAATGCAAAGCATGAACACATCACTAAATCCCTTTTTTGACCTCTGATAATTTGCTCAATTTAAATTCAAAACATCCAACGAACTGTGCATTGAGAGCAGATTTCGAGCACTTGATGAGCATTTAAATGATGAAAAAGATTCCTAATGTTCTGCAACCCTTTTGACTGCCACAATTTCTTGATCCCTCTTTACTATTGAAGTCAGGACGTTGGTGAAGTTAAAGGAAAATTTAACAATTTATCCAACTGATTAAATTGATGAGAGTCAGTTGGAAGAAATTAGTGGTTTTAAAGGATATGAGTAAGAGAGTGTGCTTCACCCTCGCTTTGGGATCATTAAATTGCATAAATTTACAACTCATTACTACAGAAGTGTTTAACAAGATTCCAATTGAGTTTCAGTTTGGATTTATTTTAAATTGTTGGGAAAATAAACGCGCAGAGGGGTCGAGGATGTGATGGCAAATCGGCGGGCAAACAACATCAAATCGTTCTTCCACTTATTGACTTTTTGTAATTATTCAATTGAATATTTTATTTGAATTTTTAATGGAAAAAAGTATCATCGAATGACTTTTCGACCCGTAACAGCAATAACCAAACCACATCTGTCAATCAAAATGAGGCGAAAAAAAAAACATGTCAAGGATTTTTTTTATGTTTTATCGGTAAAATTGGAAACGATTGTTTGGCCCTCGAGTGCATTTGCATAATTCAGTAGTTTTGAAAATCAATTGAAATTATACTTTGGTTGTTTTGTAATGTAAACGGTTTCTGGCTGCCATTCAATAATCAAAAGTGCCCACTTTAGAAAATTTCATGTAAGAAAGTAATTGTGGGAAACTTTTATTTTATTTTTTTTTTTATTTTTTTCAACTCTTGCGCAATATGACATTTGACTGGGTGAGAAATGAAAAATGGTTTTAAAGCTTCAAGCAATGGACAAGTATTATAATGCAATAAATTCGGACACGAAATTGGAGAATTTTAGTTATTTCTTTCATTCGTCGGTAAACAAGACATAAATTAAGTTGATGACCAGTAGGACAAAAGGGACAATTCGACCCCTTCATTTGACTTCTTAATCGCAATGATGGAAATTTACCTTTGTTATTAATAATTAGGGTGTCCATCCCTGGTAATAAAAATAGTCTATTAAAACACGCAATTGCGCCCATAAATAATTCCATCGAGAGAATCGTTCAAGGATATTTCGACTTGGCAGAATGATAACAAAGAATAAACAAGGATAACAAACGTGTCAATTTCAATGTTCCACAAATCTTCGATGTTATATGGTGACAGGACCTGAGAAATGTTTCAAAGAAGACATAAAAATGCATTTTTATGTGAAAAAACGTGGTAAATTGTAATGTGACAAGATTACGCATTTCTTTGAAGTTTTTCATGCATGCCAGGCAGAGACAGGGAAGGCATCAAGAACACAATTGGACATTCAATGGTAAAAGTATCAGAAGAGAAATCTTAAAATGGTTTTTTTTTTCTTCATTGTGTTAAATATTCAAGAACATAAAAGGAAAACTGAAATTTCTCTGATGAATGTCAATCAAATGGAATCAAAGCTGAACATCAAAAGTGGATGAAATTTTGCTGATAAAACACACACAAAAAACTCAAAAAGGCTTCGCTGAAAGTTACAATCGACGCTTTGATCGCTAGATTTGTTGCCATCAGTAACTGACACTTCAGAGCCGATCAATTTATAAAATGACAAACATTGCAAAGTTATAATTATCATCATCCAGTGCAGGTAGACCATCCATCACATACCGAAATGATGTTCCAGTGTAACACTGAAGATATGAAAAGGAAGATTAACAAATTTCTTATTCTTCACATTTTTCACACATTTCTTGCTTTCTTGGTTTTACAAAAGAAAGTGAAAATAATTCAATTTGGCAGAGAAGTAATCGATTCAAAGGAACTTATTCCAAATGAATTCTCCGTTGATAGTTTCTTGATAGATCCTGTGATGGCTCAATGGAAATATTTTTATTCATCTTTCATTGGACATTTCATTCAACAATCAACAATGAAGATTGATTGTCCTCGAAAATTCAATTTCCGTACCGTCGAAGAACTATCAGTTAATTGTTGTGCAACTTTCTATAAATTCAACAATTGATAGATTCAGCGGACCATCAATCAATTCGACAATTTTATCTCGTTGACATTTTCAATCCTTTCAGTTTTTCGTTTTACTGTTGTGTCGCTTAACGAGCAAAATAAGAAGAAGCTTCAATCGCGATGAGAAAACGAAAATTAATGACTTTTATTTTTTCTGGGTAAAAAAAAAGTCGTCAGCAAAAAAATGCTGTTAAAGAAAAATTAATGAAACTTCAAGAAAAGTGAGAATAAGAAGAAGTTAATGAAAGTAAATCTCTTCAGGTAAGCACATCACAGTGTTCGTCCCTTTGAGCATCTTTCAAGCAAAATTCGGTAAAAATTCCTTTCATTTCGTCTTTATTTCAATTACTTTTCTTTTGTGAATTTGATTGCATTTAACTCCTTTGGTTTAATCCTTTTTATTTTACTTTGCACATTTCTGAACCCTTTCGCTTACTTAATGTAAGAAAATTTTCTTCCTTGTGTCTTCTAACTCACTTCGAGAATGTCAATCAAATAAACATTTCCCGAAAAAAAATTATCTCTGGTTCATTTACACCTGGATTTGGTTTTTCGGTTATTACTGCTGAGATGGGTAAAACGAGACATTTATAGTAATTTTCTCCGACATGTCATTGCACCAAACATTGCTGTTGCTACTGCTCTTTCACCATTGATATGTTTGCGCTAAGAAACATGACTACCTGGCACAAGATATGAAGCAGCACTAAAAGTGTGATGTTACATTTGCCATCAATTGTATGTATCTGGGCTTTTCTCCCTCTCACTCTCAGGCTTTACGGTGGCAATAATAGGAAAATTGAGATGTCATAATCACTTCAATATTAATTGAATATTGAAACATTTGGTTGCTATTCAGTTATTCAACCATTCGATGGGTTTATTAGGTAAGAAAAATATCATTTTGAGGCCTTATAAACACAATCGCCCTTTTGCATTGATGATCAGTGACATCCAGAATAGGGGTAATTTGTATTTATATCTCTCTTACACTAGAACATTGAATAAAAGGGTCCCGAGCTCAAATGAACAGATTTCGCAATTCAGTTTAAAAATTCATCACTTTCATGTGCTTTCGCTCAATTTGCAGATATTTGATTTTTTGATGCATCATCACACCTCTGATGACGACTGATGATGATTCCCATTGTTGGTGCCCATAAGGATTTAAATCCCAGACAATTATTCAATTGTGCAGATGAGCTTCTGTAGATTTCCCAACAGAAAACTGGCAGTGTGTGAAATTTAATCAACTTTCTTCGAGGTTTTAAAGGCATTTTTTTGCTGCCACTTTTTTTTCTAAATTTCCTTTTGTAAAAGGATTAACTACTGAACCAATTTCCTTTTGCATTCTCTTCCTGAATCGTCTCCATTTTCTTCCCAATTGCCTTGTCATTGGAGATTCTGTAATGCTGATCTTTGCATTTATCTACAGCTCGACAATATGTTTCAATTTCAACATTTGGCGCAAAAAATCTATTGGAACAAAGTTTAGTTTAACGATATATTTGCTTTATCTATTAGTTATCAACGACAACAGCTCACAACAGATTATCGTCACCGCACCCGCCGCAACTCAATTGGTAAAGAGAAAAAAAAAAGATCACTAATTGCATTTTGTCGGTTTTGCAGATAAAGCACATTTTAATCCTTCGGATTATGACAGTTACAGGAAAATTTACTACTGAACCATAAACCGAGAGCCATTAAGAAAGTTGATGCGTAGGCAAGTGGTAATGTTCAGTCGAATGATTTTCGCACCCTCAAAAAAAAAAATTGCTTTCAATTGTGTAATTTTTTCCTTGCCCTTTAAAAATTGTTAACATCATTTTTCCATTTCCATCCATTACATCACAATACAAAGTGAGCAGACCGTCCGCCAGCAAGCTACCTAGTCAGCCCAGCCATACACACACCAAACAAATAAACGAAGCGAGTGTTAGATTTGAAATATCATCACGTTTTTATTAGTTATGGTGGTTTGCACTGGAAAATCATTTTTAGAATTTAACTTTGATCTTTGGTTTGCGACATGCATAGACCGAAACACGTTTTGTCATGTGACTTTTAGTCTTCTTTGTGTATTTGCTGATGGAACGACATTTCAATTTTATTGTTCCAGCATAGTGACAGCATTTCATTGATGATGGATGTGCCAAATTGTTTAATGAAAGTAATGATCATGTAATAATAGTTTAATGACAAACAATATAGGGAGACAAAAGGCGAACACGGGATGCAATGTCAGCACATTTAAACGCGTTGCGCAAATGAAAGGAGTAAAAAGGAGAAATGTTTTATCGGGGTTTGGCTTGAAAATGAATTAATCATTTCGACACACGCTGGCAATCGTCTGTAGAGACTCGACGTTATGCTGAATTAATATATTCAATTACAAAAATATATGTTGCATTAATTCGACTTACCTCCCATGCGAACCGACGATCAAGTGGCTTATCAGTGAATTTCGCAATAAATGGTCCATACTTTGTGCCTTTAAGTATTTTTGCTTTTGCAATTACCGCACCATTGCGAACATCCAAATTCTGGGTTTGATCGTGAAATAATCGCGACATTTCTTCAAATAAAAATTCGTTGGTGAGCTGGAAAGTTTAAATTTTAGTTAAATTAAATAAAAATTTTATAGACTTTCAATCATAAAAACTCACTTTCTTATCGCCGTTTCGAAAATATTCACTATTAGGACTTAATGGCATAATTTGAAGACCTCGTGGCATATCTAAACTTGATGGTACACCACGCGATGAATCTGATTCGTCTCCACTGCTTCCTGTAAGATAAAGAAATTCGAAGGATATTTAGGATTCATCAGGATCAACAATAATTCAAATATGATTTCAATGAAACAATTTAAAGAAAAAACAAAAAAAAAAAGAATCTTCGCATTAAGAAAAGCTGATAAGATAAGAAATCTTTTCAAGATCTTCACAATGAAATGTTATTTATGATAAGCACTCTATTTAAGATCAGACCTATTTGTGGTCGCAAACAAAACCAGAGATTTTAACACAACAATAAGACAACAAAAATCTCAATTTCAGATTATCTTCGGGTTCACAGCTGATGGACGATCGAAAGATATTTATTTGTCTATGCAGGTAGATGACAAATATTTGCGAATGAAGTGCGTAGGAAAATTTATCTACATCGACAAATCACTTAAAAAATATTCTACAATCGAAGATTTGTTTGAGGATGCAATAAAATAATAAAAACTTGTGAAATTTGAGAAATTTGTGTAGTTTTATCACTCCAGGAAGGAAGTGCAATTTATCATGTTTCATTAAAATCTTCCGATGGCTCTTAAACATCGATAAATATTTAATTTTTCCTTCTCTTTTGAACTCCAAAATCCAGTTACATCAGTACTTTTCAACATTAAAATTCATGATCATTTTTCATAAAGACTCCGCACACTTTTGAGCTTAAGTTACGTCAAGATCCCAAGACTAATTTAATTACACTTTTCGGCATCATGTTTATTCATAAGATGCAAAGTAAACATATTTCTACGAACCCTTTTCATCTAAAAACTCATAATAAATGTAACAGGTTCTGAATGCGACTTGAAGTCAGATCCCAAAATTGGTCTCGGCTTAGGAGAAAAAAATTTCTGCACACGTCAAAAGGTAAATCACAATCACTAAGAGCCTGCGAGGTCCTTTTTCCTTGCATATTCATTTCAATATAAAGCGATTGTGAATATTCATGAATCTCCCTTTTTTTCTTCGAGATCCTTTTCATTATTACCTGGCATCATTAATCCGTAATCAAACATAATTTGATTCGCTTTCAATATTTGTCTACAACGTCGACAAGTCAAAAAAAAATCCTTTTTTTTGTCAATTTATTTATTTTTAGATTTCTAATTTTAATTCATCATTTTTCACTAAAATTATCTTTGAGAATTTGATTTTTTTTTGCAACACTTTTCCGTTTAAAATTCGATAATTATTTCATTAATTGCATTTCACTACATGACCAAATTCCATCTAATTAATTAATTAACAATCACAGTTCAAAGTAATCCCAATGTGCCAAAATTTCGCGAACGCGTTACTCAGTTTATGAATTGCATGAATTCCAAACTATTATCGAACGATATCAGAGTTGTCTGTCTGCAGGATTTTTCCAAACTAAAAATTGGTTTTTGAATCCCATTGTCAAATAATATGTGTTATTTTTCTTCTTCGGATTTTTGCTACTGCTCTCTGCCAACAAATCTGAGGGGCAACATAATACAAAACATCTCTTCTGCCACTACCCCTACCCCGCTGCTCATTCTCTCTCGCATGCCACTGTTGATCGCACACAGGAATCCTTATTTCTCCATACAATAATAATAATAATATAGCACAGATTTTTTTTTTGTACTTTACTGAGACGACACACAAAACAACAACAAAAAAATAACATCGAATCGCTTTCATGGGTTCTTCCGTTCACTATCATTCGCATCACCCATTGAACATAAAAGCCCGGAGAGACGTAACATAGAATGTTTTGGGGGGATAAAAATATATATATTGAAAACCATTATAGGAATAATAATATACACGAACAAAACGTCAGAGTGTATTTGTACTGAAGAGCTATCCGATGAAGGGATGAGAGGATGGTAAACTCCTCCCCGAATCAGAGGCGGGAGCAACAAAATGAATTTCTCCTTAAATTTAATTTTTCATACTATGCCGGATAAATTGAGGATTCATGCGATGATGCTGCACAACAATTTTCTCTCATCGTTTTGGTCGTTTGCTGTGAGCCCTTCATAGCAAACAACTGTCGAGTGTTGTGTGTGTCGGATTTATCATCATTCGGGGCTCTGTGTGGTATAGCAAGCAGCTCATTGCTAATGTTGTGTATCTGAATCGGGGATACAAAAGTGAAGTAACATCGCCCGGGAGAGAGAGATTCATGCAAGTGATAAAGAGATATTTTTTGTTGTTTGTGATGAAGAAAAAAAATAATATTACATTTTGCTGTGTTTGTGCAAGAACTGATAACTTTGAAAAAAAAGGGCGTGATAGATATGACTCTCCGGGAGATGGAACCAACCCGAAATCAGTTTGAATCATTCGCAACATTTTCGTATACAATAAAAATAAAGTCATTTGCGGTTTTTTATTTTTAAAGTTTCATGCAAAAATTATTAAATTTTATGATATGATTAATGCCCAACATACGTTACGTGATATTGCGAAAAATAATTCTCTGTTCATGTGCAAATTGTTAATCATGGGATCAGTTGCAACGATATGTTACAGTTATGTCTTCATTAAAGTCCATTAAAATGCAAACTAATTTACAAATCAACAGGGGACGAAATTGAATTTTGCCATTTCAAATGAATCAGAATTCAAAAGTTAGAATTCTGAAATAATGTCGCCCTGCACTCGCAAAAATTTTCAAAATTACCAAAAATTATTTAATTTAAATGAATCCTAACGAGAGTAAAATTAAGAAAACTTTTTTTTCAGTGTATTTTTTTTTTGTTTTCGCAACAACATGAATTCACTATTTAAATGTTTCGCTCTAAATCTTCCTGGCACATTTCACATAATAAATCACTGAAATGAAGACATTTAAAGGCCTCGAAACATAACATTTATTGCCTTTTATTGCCTTCTACTATCACTATCACCATATTGTCAGCTTTTTGTGTGTTTTGAATGTCGAAATTTATTCAGGGACTGGCAAAAAATAGACAATAAATGCATATATTTATAAATATATTTAATGTGAGTCAGTGATGAGACCAAACGCTTGAATTAAACCGTAACCCTCTGTCGAACTGTCCTTCTGTTCGCACCCTGAACAATATTCATATGCAAGGGGCAAAAAAAAATATATTCAACAGCACATTTATGAATTAATTAATTGAATGATATACGGAATATCTCTTTTGACATTCAAATGTCTTGTTAAACATATGTAAAGTTGGCATTATTAAGACAGAACTTCTTTCAAATCCCTTTTTTTAGTCGATGAAGGTCCTTGAGCAGCAAAAAATAAATATGTGAGGAAAAGATACCTGAATAAATGATATTTTAATCATTTTATTGTGCAATGAGTTCAAGTCTAAAATTTTTTTTAATCTCTTCTGATTCACATTCAAATTTTGTGACGTGTAAAAAGTCAGTGGAAGATAAAGAGCAGCGTCAAAAGTCCATCGCGTCAAGAAAAGGGTAAAAAAAAAAGTTTCATGAGATTTTAATCTCGAATGTCAGATCAGGAGCAATTTTCACTGTTTTCTAAATCCATTTTCAATGAAATGAATGAATAACAATGCACAAGTACCGGCTATAAAGTTGCCATTTAAATTGATCCATTAAATCGATTTCAACAATCGACAGCTCGAAGAATATAAATTACGTTTTAAATCGCTTTCAATTTAAAACTTTTCAATCGTCCGAAATCTTTCATTTCGTTATCTCTAAAACCATTTTTGCCGCCCCGTATAAAGAAATAAATGGGCTATCAAAGCACTGGCTACGACTATGAACTTTTTTTTTAAATCCTTTTGCAAATAAAAAATTGTTTGCTTTTACTTTTATCAGTGATTGAAGAGAAATGTTGGAAAAATTTATTTTCCGTTGTCGGTCGACTATTGTTGTCGTAACAACGAATTGATAAGAGTCGCTTGTCGTGGAAATTGCAATTTTCGAATGTAAATAAAAAAGAAATTCAATTTTCATATTATTTAAAAGGAAAACAGGACCAGAGAAATGCAAGCCCAGAATATAAATAACCTGAAGGTGTTGCTCATGTGCACAGCGCACACTTCGCTTTATTTCTCGTTCGTGTTTGAATAACTAATTAAACCTTTTCAATCGAAAATTTGTATCAACAGGAAAATTGGTTTTGTATGCATACCGCAGACATGAATTGAATGCGGGGTGAAAATCTCTCGCACAGTTTGAAATATGAAAAAGGAAAGTTTCCATCAAACTTACAGTACAATTCTGATGGAAAATGGTCAAAGAACTTGTCAATCGAGAAAGTCAATTTGAAGTCACATCAAAAGGTATTTAAAAAAAAAACTAAATTTGATATCACTCGTAGGTGGTAAACAACATTTGACCACTTTGTGATTCCAAAACACTTCACACAAGCACAGCTGGAAAGCAATTTTAAAGTGATGATGAAATACTTTTAAAATTGATGTTCGTGATGTTTGTGACAGTTTTCAATCTGAAAAGATTTTTGCTGGGAAAACATTTTTTTTTATTCCCAAACAATGAGAAAAAATTAATTGAAAATGTTGTCTTGCTGTCATGGAATTTTCCTCAAAATTACTATTTCGTTGTAAACAATAAAGGGAAACGACGGAAAACCTATTTTAGGAAAATTAACATCATCCTGCTTCCACGTTTTGTTGACTTGAAATGTTTGCAATTTGCGTCTTATCACAATTTACGTTGTCTTCACAACCGAACAACATTTTTTGTGGCTTCCTCGTGTACATACCAAGAATCATTAGAAATTATGTTGCGACAAATAAACATCCAGAAAATGTTGTTGTTCAACAATGAACAATTTACATGGAAAACTGACACAAAAACAAGAAATTTTCCCGAAATTGCTTCGAAATAATAATTTATTGTTTGCATAGAATGTCGACGGCACAGAAATGTTGTCTTGAACAAATAAGAACTGAGGGGAAAACGATGACTTTATTTTCATACTCGTCATAATGGAAATTCAATTTTCCTCCCGGATTCGTTTTATTGGCAGAAACAACAAACTTTTTCCATACCGGAAAACAAATTGAAGAATTTGCCTTTGATCACATTTAAGGCTCAAGCGACAACAAGACACGAAATCATCCCCTAATAATGTTTCAACCCCTTCGACATCAACTCCCGGCAACAGACAGCAAATTAATTTCTTTATGAACGCTTAATTAAAGTGTAACACAATTTTCACTCGATTCGAGGTGTCAGACGAAGAGATTCCTTATCTTTTGATAGTCATCGCTTCCTGGTGTGCAAAGTCGATGGAAAAAAATCATATTTTTTTGTGTGTAACACTTGCCAAAAATTGTTGTCAAGTGTCATGAACAGACATTGAAGTTATTAATGTGTCGACGATGAAAAAAAGAAAATAAATTTTAAATCTCGTTCAACAGCACGAGAAGAATTTTTCTTTATTACGCTGTAGATCAGTCGGGAACAAATTTTTGGTGTAGAGTAGATGCGGAATCATGATTTATGATTTAATAACACAACGATGAGTCTTTTGATTCAGTGCGACATGATGTTTTCAGCAAATTCCATTACTTCACGCAATTAGTTTTCCCATGAATCATTTAATTAGAGACTTTTGACTTATGAGACAGAAATTGTTATGCAAAACCAAAAAAAAAAAAATGTTTAATTTTATTCATCGAAATTCCCATCAATGACATTTTTCTTCTTTTCAAGATGTTAAAAAAATCCTTCAGATATTGTTCGTAAAGCACAAAAAAATATTGTAATAACTATAATTAACACCGTTTGAGGTCTTTTTTATATGTCGTTGTGATGAATAAGAAAATACTTTTTTTTGTCCTTTTGTCTCCTCATCGCCACGAGGTATCAAAGTAGAAAAAAAAATCTGATTTTAATGATTCCTTGTCGACCCTTCCAATTGTAAAATACACGGCAATGTCTCAGGAAGTATAAAGACGTTACGAAGTCACTTTTTCTTCTTCTGTTTTTTTTTCTCATCAAAGGCATCAACTCTTATAACGACTTTTCTATCAATTCAATTCAATTCTATTATTAACATTGAAATTACATGAATTCAAATCAATTGCGAGATCTCATAAGTGTGCTTCAGTCAATCTTTCAAATATTTCTTAAAGATTTAAATAATAAAAATGATTTTATTTTGACAACTGCTCTGTGTTAGTGCAACGTCTATGAAATATGAATTATTGCAGCTGATTTGTCATGAATTCATAAACGATCCTTTACATCTCATCATCATCATGTGCCCGAAGGCAAATAGATTTTATAAGAAAGAAGAAGTAAATTTTCCACTTAAAGTACCGCTAATCTCAATCGTCTTTTGTTTGCAATCCGCAAGCATTGAGCCATTGAGCGAGGGACTTTTGACTCGACAACATCAAGAAATGCATTTGTCAGAGAAATAAAAAGGAGTCTGCTCGTCTGGCAAAACCATTACCTTTGCCAATGCTTCTCATGAGAGAGGCGTTAACGGGCGTTGCATCATCAAACACACTAGAATAAACTTCATTCCAGCGATCCTCAATTTGTTTTTCATAGAAATTTTGTTTGAAAAGGTGAACGGAAGTTGTTTAAAAGAAGTTTTTTTTCGCATATTGCTGTCGACTCACTTCATCGTTCATATGCATCATATTCAAGGACTTCTTGCGCTCACTACCGGAAATCAAACGAACGCGCCATGTCATTTGAGTCTAATTTCTTTGATGGGAATCTTTTGTTTGCTTGCAATATAAAGAGAAGCCCCTTAAATACATGTCTGCCTCGTTGTGCAAATGGCACAATTCGAAGGAATCTTGATTGCAAACAATAAAAATCAAAAAAAAAAAAAAAACGCTTTTTTCCATATCTTTTAAGTAAATCTTTAATCGGCCCCTTAGTTGCTGTTGTAAATGGGAAGTTGAAATCTAAACTGAATGAAAGGAAACTGCAAATTTGCATTTTTCTGGGCTAATCGGATTTTAATGTTGATTAACAACAATCCAAGTACTTAGTCCTTGTAAAATAAAACAACAATAATGAAAACATAATTCGTGGTTTACCGTTTACAAATTTGACTTATGCAAAAAAAAAAAAAATATTTCAACAATTTTGAATTTTCCACACGAAATGATGACCACAATGGCATAAAAATTTCCTTTTCATTGACTGTAAATTCCCGCAAAAAGTCAAAATATTTTTTCCTTTTATTCAAAGTCACTAGAAAAAAAAAATTTTTTTGTGCAACTTTTGCCAGCAATAATTTCATTTGTTCAATTCCAGACCATTGTTGAGAAACTTTCAAATTAAACAAAATTCAGATTTGCAAAAGGACAAAGCACATTAAGGAGGCACAAAACTAAAATTCTTTAAAGACAATTCCAGACTTCAATGAACTCATATATATATATATTTTTGACGATCATTGCGAACATTTCAAAATAACATAACAATAATTCTCACCCTTCTTGACTCTCGACTCAAAAAAAAGAATAAAATTTATATCCCAAACAAAAGTCAAAGTTCCAGCTATAATATTTCATTACTTCACTCGCAAGTAACTGCAATCTTATGCTACGAGTGTTTTGAACATTGAAAATACTTGACATTGAACTTATGAATTCAAAATAACATAAATTCGAAACATTTCAATTTGATTTTTACACAATTTTTAGTCCCGCTGCGATTGTCGCTGGGTGATTGGTTATTGAAATGCTTCCAACCTGAAATGCGACATTCAATAATCATCAAATTTGATGAAATTTCTTATAAATTTTCTGATTAAGATTTTTTTTTTCGCAATTAAGTGCATAAGATACGACCCGAGAAAAGCATGTGCGTGACTGATAGAAATCCATTGAAAAGAGTTCAGACTAATTTATTGAATGTGTCACATATGTGTGTGTGCGACTATATGTCATGGCAATACACCAGAATAAAAGAAATAAATTACAACTTTAATTGAATGAAAGGATAATACAAGAAATTAATGAGATTGAACTCTCTTTCTTGATAGATTAAGGACAAAAAAAATGTCTCAAAAGAAAATCTCGTTTCCTTGCTTTACTAAACAATAGACAACCAAACTATCTATTAATTTGTAATTGAATGGGAATCAATAAAAAGCCTCTTCGGAAATCCTTTCAATCCTTTTTAACTTTGTTGATCAATAAAATTTCACCCCAAAAAAAAAAAACTAAAATTAAGTCATTTCTTTTTTGCTGCACGCAATTTGCGGGTTAAGGGTGAGAAAATTTGTGTGAATTTCATCCTGAAAATTCATGAGAAGCCGTGAAATGAATTTTGTCTGCAGATGATTTCAAACGTCTGCAACTGCCGAATGAAGTCATAAAGATTTCGGCGAAAAGTTTTGTTTTTCAATTTCTTGTGAAACATTTTTTTTAGCATATTTTGACGCGCCACGAATCGCATCAATTCCGTATCTTTATATTCGTGTGGAATGCTCCGATTTCGCACAAATTGTAGCTTATTTACATTGAAAGTCACGAACAATTGCCATAAAAATGGAATTTCGATGTGTGTTGCACCCACAAAACAGTAAATATGAGTTGAATTTGTATCTGCCAATATCTCTCTGATTTCGCAAACATCATGCCAGTTTTATTTTGTTCTTTATCTACCACAAAAAAAAATTGTTCATTGGAAGTGGCTTCGTCCATAATATGCGAAAACAATTTACGAGATTTTGCACTCCTTGAGACGTGCTTCGCTTCAGTGGAAAATTGAAATGTTTTCTGTTGCATCAGATAATGATCACAAATTAATGGAATATCACACACTCAATACAGCCCTTCGTCAGCAAAGACGGCAGTGTTTAGGCGTGCGCATACAATTCAGAGCGTAAAGAATTGTTCCATCAATCTTATCACGCCCGATTTAGCACTCCATACGTTTGTAATTACATCGAATCGACGTCAACGATGACGATAGAAAAGTTTATAGAAATAAATTTAATGATTTATGTTTCTTTTGAAGTTTATCATAGCGGCAGCAGAGAGCAGGAAATCTTGTCATTTTTTGGGGTGAGCGATGGCATTAACACGAAGTAAAAATGTCGTTTTTCACTCGATTCATTCCGAGGCGGTCACAAAATCATCAATTTTTCAACTCTAAGTGAATGTAACATAAGTCACGTGACTTCACCACATTTTGCACTTAAAGGCTGTCGTCGCGTCGCGATGCTTCTTTTCAAACTTGAAAATTTATTTGGCTTCCATTATCAGCTGATGGGCATCATAGGAAAATTAATTATTCAACTAATTCACGACGATCGACGTCAGTAGAATAAAAATGACGCTCTTAAGTTATTTCTCACTCAATAGAAAATTCAGTAAAAAAAAAGTCCATGAATAAAATTTACTTTTTTCATCCCAATAAAAAAAAAATATTTCAACAATAGCAAACGCAACTCACCCTTTAAAATATTTTGTATTTTTTTTTTCAGCAAATTTAAAAAAAAAAAATAATAATTTATCAAACGAGTGGTTTACGAGAGTTTATGATTTTCCTTGCAGCTCTCTTAAATTTAAGTGCTTCTTTTATTAACAGAATTGTATTTAACAAATTTTATTCCACTTGAATCAAAACGAATTTTTTTTTGTTTCTTAAATAATAAAAATTCTGTTCACAAACTGATAAGATCGCTTTGCAGCAGCGCCGCGAATTGGCAATTAAAGCTCTCGAAATTTTTCTTTATGCTTTTTATATTTTGAAATTTATTTTCGACTAACCGTTTCCACAATCAAAGCCAAACTGATTTCACAGACTTTGTTACCATCAACACTTCATCCAATTTTAGTCCAATTATCTAGAAAATTGAGATATTGAGCGGCGGCGTTATCAATATGAAATACAACCCGAAATTTTATTTTTATTTTTCTCTGCCAAATGCACCCACACAAAAGCATTTGCGGTTTACTTAAAATAATCTGAGCCAACATTGCAATAAGTAGTATCAATTTATATTTAGGGTAAGCGAAATTATTGGATCTAGCCCTACAGTCCAGCACAGCATTATTCGGCGAAAGCTTTCATGCAATAAAATGCTTAAAAAAACATAAAACGCAGCGCCCAACACAATCTGTAATGGAATCAACTGATAACATTTCCAGCAAGCTGATAATCGATTCGGAAATTGATGGTAATTTAACAAAAACAGCAACGAAACTCTAAACATGAATTGATATGATAACCCCGATGAATGATGAATGATGATTGTTGGATAATTTCGAATGTTGACACTTTAATAGCTTTATAATTGATTGTTATTTTAATGTGCGAGCTCTATTTTGCGTGATCAGCGTGAAATTTCACTTCCACAAATACAAACAAACGAAAATTACTTGTACAGGAAAAACCACTGAATCGTCCAGAAATAGAATTTTAATCACGGATTGATAATTGCAACGAGATATTCTTCATACAGATATGTCAGGCAGGCAGCATTTATGACAATGGTTTATTGATTTGGGCAACCGTATATGACAGATAGAGTCCCGCGCTCAATGATAACACATCAGCAGTTTTTATGACACTCCAAATAAAAAAATTAATAATCAATCACTAAACAGTGTGTAATCCCAGTCCAATTTCATTTAAACCATTTCCAAAAAAAAAAAAATCAAACAAACACGACTGATAACTGATATCAAGTTATCAACGATGGCTTAAATATGAACGTGCGAAACCACGGTCGTGTTATTATTATTGTCTGAAGTTGTCTATCGCGAAAATAGAATTCAATATTTTTACGACTTTTTGCTTATCTTGTCATATTTATTGTCACTTTTTTCCTCAACCCAACTGATATTTGTCAATTCAATAAAATATTTATTTCTTTTTGTATCATAATTTCTTGTTGGTTTTTTTAGTGATAATAACCATAAATAGAGACGTATCATCACTAAAGCTGTAAAATATTGCTGATTGCACAAAGATATTTCTCAAGTTGTGACAGGGCTTTGTGATTAAGCTAAAGTTGCTTAGAGAATCTATGCGCATGGAATGTCTGTATTGTACTCACTTTTCGAAATCCACTGCAATATAAACTTCTTCAGAAAAATTTTCGTTATCAAAAATGAGGTAGTTTAATTCATTTATCATTTGTCTTCATACAATTTGATAGCAGTAATTTTTTTTTTCGACCGTCAGCTAGCGATTTTATCTGATTGGCATATTTATTATGACAAATTGACAATGCGACTTCAATTCAAGAACGTTTATCTATCAACCTTATTACGACACTAATTGCGACAATTCTATAAATGTCCCAAGGAAGAAGCAAAAAAAAATTGGAAAACTGAACGATTCGAATTCACAAGTAAAACTGAGCGAGATTTATTTCAACTAATCTAGTTAAAAATTACATAACAGATTAGCAGCCCCATAATAAAAAGCAATTACAAAACGCATCCGTTTGTGGCTGTCGAATGATAAAAAAATATGAAACGCGAACAAATTGTGAAATAATTAAAAGCATTCCAGAGATTTTACTCACTATCACTCCACAGAGCAACAACAAAATAATATTCATTTTGGGTTTTTTGCTAGGGACGCGTGAGAAAAGTCTGTGGAATTGTGAGATTCACTGTGGAACATCGTGATGGGAGCATTAAAAAACATCACCAGATGACTCGCAATCTGGCTCTTATCAGTGTTCACAATTTATTCTGGAAGCTTCACAATGAATAATTCTCTATTTCTTTTTATCATGCAACATTCTCTGCTGGACAATTGGTTTTTCAAACATCCGAGTTTGTCTTTTTATCTTGTTTATTTTTAGAATTGATGTCAGTTAATGGGAATGTTATGTCAAGCAATTTTTGCATGAATTAGATTTGAATTACGCTCATCATTCAATCAAACTTCCGTTTAAACTTGTTTACTAGATTCCAACCCTTTAAGATGTTTCATCATGCCATCTTCCGCAGAATCAGATTACACAATGCGTCAAAAAAGTGTGCCATAAAACGCACATTGCACAATTTTTTTTCTTTGAAATGTAAATTGTGATCGAAAATTGCGAAAAAAAGACACAGACAAAAGAGAGATTTTTATCTATCAAATGCACCTGGTGATGCCTTCTGTTTCCTTTCGCTCTATTGCTGTATGAAATATTTCGAGACATTTATTATGATTTTTTTTTTCACCATGTCATACGAAACCAGGACGAAAAGGGTCAAGCCAATTATTCATATCTCAGTGACAACCAGCGCGTGGAATTAATTAGATTTCCATTTGGGCTTTTATTGCGTCGCCTGGGCCGCCACAACAATAATCTGTCATGATGTTTTTTTTTTATTCTTGAAATCATGGCGTCGGCCCACAAATGATTTTTGTATTAAAAGTTTGTAGCTTTATAGTTATGCGGAATTACGAGCAAACATCCATTTGCCCCCGCGCACAGCTAAAAGGCCGCCCGTCGTCGACGATGCCCAGTCGTGTGAAAGCCTTTTTAACATCCTGGCGATGTCGAAGAAAATAAAAAAAATTTGAGAAAGAGAGCTGAATAGAAGTTGATGAATGTTTTAGGTCAACAGTCATTTTTATGAGTGGAGATAAGAGCAATTATAATATTTTATGTTGTAAAAGCAATAAGCTTTTTGCCATGAGGAAGTTAATTTAAATAAAATATTCATGAAACACGTAACCTGGTGATCGCTTGCATGGTATTTGCACCGCCACACCCACCACCGCCGTCGCCGTCAAGTGGATTTCTATCAGTGTGCGCTCACTTTATATCTAACGCCGAGGTCGATTGGCATTAAGTGAATGTAACAATTTTTGGTTATTATTTAATTAATTTACATATTTTTTTTTTACTTTATGCAACCCTTGCTTGCGAGGGGTAGTTCGGCTTTCCTTTCGCATGAATTATGATTGATAATGAAGGGCCAGATACAAATCCACCAAAACATAATTTGCTGACCCATTAGAAATTATTCTGTGATTCTATTTTTCACAATCTGGCGAAAGTCATCTCGACAATATTTTTATGGGGGTGACAGAAGGAATTTTAACTTTTCCAACCCTTCTTTCATTTGAGAGGAAAATTTACAATCCCCTTTCGAAAAGAGCCAGAAAGTTGTGCGAATGAAATAAATCCATTAAAACTTCTTTTCTTTTTTTTTTTGGAAACAATTTTGTCGCATCAAAACCGCGGAACGCGTAAACAGCAGAAAATCGGCAGCGCGCTAATTTGTTGAGTTTTAATTAAATAATAAAATAATTGCGTTGCGTGGAAAAATCGTAAAAAGCACGTGATTTCTGCCGTAATTATGATCTAAAGTGAGTGCTGGTAGGAAGCAATTAAAGAGCGAAGTGAAAATTTATTAAATTGCTCGAGCTCATTTCGATCAAAATTCATTAAGCAATTTATTCGCTGAAGCGCTCCTCGACACCAGCCCCGCTAATCATTTCTAATGAATTTCAATTAAAACTTTTATGAAGTCATCAACGCACTTTGCGATTTGGAACTTTTATTGAGTGAAAGCATGCGATTTATCTTCGATTTTTTTTTTTTTTTTTTAAAAGAATATTTTCCATTTTAATGATTTTTGAAAGAAAATTTTATTTGCAGGATGTGAGGAAATTAAATTTCTTTTTATGGGCTGCTAGTGGGAACAAAGTTTTCCTAACCAAATGTCTGTTGTGACTCATATGAACATTTTACATGAATTTGACACAAAATGCTTGTCGACTTTTCTTTCGCTATCGAAAACTTGTATAGCACAAAAAAATCCTCCAAACCAAAGTGACAGCACAATTTCCGCAGCTTGTGTAAAGTAAAATGGGGAAATTGCATTATGCAGCTATCTATTTTTACAACAAAAAAAAGCATGCACCGAAAAAAAGTCAAAGAAATATTTGCAAGGAAATGCAACAAAGTTATGCGTCGAACGTCTATCAAGTCCTCAGTGCTTGAAGTCATGTAAATAACATTCATTAAAGCGAGCTCGTCAAATCAATATTATTGAAATTTCAGTACAACAAAAAAAAAAGCGAAAAATATTTCAATAGCCAAGCATTGAAGCAAAAAATCTGTGCCGCTGCATAAACATTCAGTCACAGAGTACACTGAAGATAACACTTACAGACATTCAAATGTGAAGCATTAAATTTCATAAACATTTACGACGACGCTCGAAGTGGAATTTTCGATAAATAACATACGACAACAACTGCCAACATTCATAATTTAATTGGTCAATGTGTTTATTAAATGGTCACTTGAGTTGACTGAAGGGTAATTAAATACATTTATTGCATAAAACAAAGATGTTTATGAAAATAGATTCAAATTAAGGATACATCGCGCATTTGCTAGTAAACAGTAGCTTAAAGATTGAGGTTATATTGCAAAAACTAATATAAATAGCGCATCTAAATAAACAAAATAAAATCTGCGCTGTTCATTCACCGAACGAACGATTTCATATTTCAATTGTATCATCTTGCCTCGAATGCTCTCCGGCACATGGTCCGATAGCGAAAACATTAAATAAATTGTGTGAAGAAAAATAAAAGTCTTACACAATTGCTATGAAACGACTAAACAACAGAAATGTAATTCAATTTGTATTCAGGCTCGTGACTTCATTTGAATTTATGGTGTTTTTAAAATACAATTAAACGCTCTCGAACTCTGCTGTCCAGACTCCGAGTCACAGATTGCACAACGCTCAGCACACAAGATGTAGAAAAATTATATTTCGCTAATTAAAGTCATAATTTTAAGGGAATTTAATTTTGCCACTCACGAAAGAAAAAAAAATCTTTATCGAGGAAAAACTTTTGTTCCGGAAAAATGTGGCGCACAGTTTTGAAATCTGATTAATTATGAATCGGAAAAAAGTGAAGAAGAAAACTCTCTTATCGATCCTCATCGCAAATTTTCTTGTTGCTTCTTAAGTGGCATAGTTCATGTCTAAGAAATATTTTTCACTCACTCGATGAGTCACAACTGCCACACATACTCTAGTCGCATTTTAACAGCATAAAATTATGCATCGCGAGCCTTTCGAGCGATCAAAAAGATTAAGATTGTTTTTATTGCTCCTCCACAAGCCACAGGCCACATTCATTCGCTCCGCTTGTTTATAATATACAAAGAGCAATAATAGTGCACACAACGCAATTAAAAACCACTTTCGAAAATCGCTACATGCTCATAACATATTTCGATTAAATTTCGAAACGATGGTTCATGATAAGGGAAGGTAGAAAAAGTCAAGAAGTTAAATGTGTATTTTATGCCAAAGCGTAATCAAAAATTAACTTCGAACCACCCTCGCATTTTATTTTCCCACTCACAAATGAACAATTCACGTTTATTGGCGATACTTGTCACTCACGCTCTTGCCGCTCACTCGTCCCCCAACCATCATATCAGTTATGTATATAGATTATCAACTGTCCCTTTTTGTCGAGCGCTGATTGTCGAGGCCGCTTGTTGTGTAATGTCATATCGTCACTTTATGTTTTGTAGCATAGTCTCGGTGGGTGGTAGATAGCAAAAGTGAATATTATATAGTGGTCGATCGCATGTCCTTTTCAGTGTAATATCCCCACGTTAGGCTCTCGAGAGGGCCAATAGAGAAAGAACCCATTAAAACAACAGCAAATGAACACTCGGCTCAGGGAGGGACAAAAAAAAATATTGTCATGCAAACGAATATTAACTTTTTTTTTTCACTTGTCAGTTCTCTTATCTAAATTATGAAATCTCCTTCTTGTGTTTATTGTAATTTTTTGTCATTATTTCTTTTCCACCAACATATTCTGACTCAATGGCATAATGAATCCTTTTGACATGGCTCAAAAGTGGAATAAAATGATAATGTTGAAAATGGGGCCAGTCAGGTTGGGACATGAATGGCTTGGATGTCGGCGACGGTTTGTTAGAAGTGTCCTGAAGAACCTGATATAATTCATTTAAAAGTATAATTTCTTGTGTCATTCAACCCTTGAAACGGCAAGAAAAAGTCATGAATCATTTTTTGAGAACTATAAAAAAAGTCTTCAACCGATAATGTTGCATAGCGGTTTTTCTGCTGATAAGAAATGTGTTCCTCAATCGATTTGCTTTGCATTGATTCGCAACAGAGAGAAATTTATTGATTTATTTTTTTCCCGTGCGGTCATCTTTTGTTGCGCATTGGATGCCTGTCGGTGACACTAATTGATTAAGTTTTACTTTTGAGGTGCAAGCGTTAACAAATTAACTTTTGCTGTTTGTTGTTTGTGTGATCGCATTGATTTATTTTCGATTTTTTGCAATTTTTCCATACATTTCACATTTTCTAGTCTGTCACGGATTTTTTTTTGTTTTCTGTCCAAGCAAAACCGAAATCAATTAATGTAGAAACATCCATAAAAGCGCTCGTTTAGAGATTACAACAGAAACTTTAATTGCAAATTGATTTTGTTTCAGCTTGCAATGAATTAAATTTAATTAGATTCAGTGATGAATAATTTATTTATTTTTTAATTAGAAAATTAGATTTATTGCCACAAATCGTCAGTTTAAAGTGAATCATGAAGCTTGATGGAGTCTTTTGTTTTAAGCTGAAATTTACTTCCTGTTTGATTGTGGAATTTAGATCTCATCCCTTTTGTCTGATCTCTTCCCATTACAAAAATTCTCTTCATGTGTCATTCAAAAGATAATTTCAATGGATCGAAAATCGTCTTTTAAAACAACGAGAAGAAAACAAAACAAAAATGCCAGATGATCTTTTTCTTTATGAATTATGAGATGATTGTGATGAAATTGTCTTTCACAACTTTTGCTTTATGAAACATAAATCTGTTGTCTGTTTTTGGGTTTCCGATGAATTTTTTATTTTATCTTTCATGGAACATTTCTTAAATTTATTCACATTTCACAACAATCAAATTTTCAAAACAATATTTTTTTTCTCTTTAATGTTGTGCGATGTCTTTTGAGAGAATCTTTTTGTTTCAAGATCATCAACACAGAAAGTGGAAAACTAAGGGATATCCTCTGATGAAGATTCGAAACTCACCTTGAGCGAACTTCCTTGCTTTGGGTTTTGATCTCATTATAACACAAAACACATGCAAGAAATAAATTCACAATTATTCTTAATCCTTTTTCTTAAGATTTCCTTGATTCACTGTTTTCGCAAATATTTCTTTTGATTTCACAAATTCCAAAAACTGTTCACTTTTTTTATCCTTTTTTTTAATTTATTGCTATCACTGCACAAATTGTCTCAACATCATCTTAAATTCAATAAAAAAAAGTTAATCTCAAAGTCCAATTTGATGGATCATTAATTTGTGGGCACATCTAATTGGTCTTAAATCTGATCATCGACTGACACTCGAAACACACAAAACAAATGAACGATTTTTTTATATTTTCACTTCTCAGCTCGCCACTTCAAGTTGTATAGTGACAAAATATATAATAATAATATTCTTTGGTTCTTTTTTTTTTTTTTTGTTTTGTTTTGACGTTGTACCGCTCCGCGTTTTTTGTTGTTGGTGCCGCGCAATAATTTCTTTCAGGCACGAATAAAAAAAATGTCAAGTTAGCTTTTTTGTGTATATTGGCAAAGACGAGAGGGAGAGAGAAGGAGATCTGCTGTTTATGTATACAAATGTCGTACTATAACTGACGATCGATAAGTTAACTTTTATGTCTCTTTGCACAACATTCACTTTATTCACTGAATAGCCGCCATCAAGTTGCCAACTACACTCATAAAAAATCAGCAAAAAAACAAAATAAAAACTATTTTAATGTCCACAGAATTGTTTGACTGTCTGCGTTAATGAGTAATATAAGTTTTCTTTAGCTTTAGGTCTAAAATGTGTGAGAAACTGTAATGGCCATTCGGGCGATGGACTGAGACCGGGGCCGAATACGAGGCATAATATTTATTAAAATCACAAATTTTTCTTTTCTTTTTTTTTTGATGTCGTGTAGTTGCTGTTGTGTGACTCTCCTCATTAAAATGCCACTCACTGGAATCGGGAATTCAACGAACGAATAAAAGCAACAAAAAAAAAATCCTTCCTTTGATTATTATTAAAAATAGTTTCACTCCACACCACCGACGATGAAGTGGCTGCGTGAATAAGAAACAGAAAAAGAAAACAAACAAATCGCGACTACAAAAGGGTGAATAATGCGCTGGATGAATGTTTTTGAAGCGAAACAGAAATTACAATTTCTGTTATTTCTTTTCTACTTCTCGCGCGCCATATCGCGCTTTGCAAAAATTATTATTTTTCATAGTTTTCCACACTGAACACTCTTTCGATCATGATATTTTCTGAGTTATTTACAGACAAGTTGCACAACTACACTTGCGATTTTGCGAATGAAAAAAGAAGAAACAAAAATATTACAATAAACGTGCAAAGTTGAATCGCGAGAAGCGCAAAATTGCTTTCCTTTTTGCAGCAAAGAAATTTTATTTTGTTGTTGCCATTACTTTCAATTGTTGATTTTCAGTCATCATTCAATGTCGGCCCCCTCAAAATGCCGTCAATTAACAAGACTTTTACGATGTCTGACCACAGTGTTATGTTGCTTTAATTGAATGCTTTAATGGTAAATTCCATTACAAGGATTTCTGATGATGTTATATGAAAAACGCCATCAATCCATGTTTACCGTCGGCTGGATGATTTTGAGGATTTCTATTCTGAGTTTATCAACCTCCAGTTATGCTAAAAGCTGGAAAAAAAGATTTCACCGCCATTGAATTGTGGCTTTAAAGTCGCCGCACAACAAGCCACATGTTGTTTACACACAAAATGAGTCGAAAAGAAAATTAAATTTTCATTCATGGAAAATATTTTGCAATTAAAATAAAAATCCGCCAAAACAACCTTGAAAAATAAGGCAAGCGGAATTTTCTTGTGGAAAAACAAATTTTCACCTTCAAATGTGTGAGTGAAAATTGTGTGATTTTGCATATTGCTATTATATATTTTTTTTTCTTTTTGGCGAGGTAGCAGAAAAGGTGAATTTGCATACATGAATGACTGGAGGGTGGTTGAAGCACATGTTGGAAAATGCTGTTGACCCATTTATGATTTCCTATCTTTGGAATGAGGTTATTCATAAGGAAATCGACAGAAAATTTTTTAATTTTCAAACCCTATAAGAACTTCTAAAACAAAAATTTTCCACAGCAAAGAAAATTCTGACGCCACCATAACGAATCTCTATGATGGAAAAAAAACCCGAAAGAGCATCGGCGGGGCAGCAATCATGTCTTATCAATTTTCATCATCATCGGCAGCGGTAAAGATTGTCTCATGCGCAGTACGTTCGTGAGTCAGAAAAACGCCCTTTTCTGAAAAATTTTCCGATGCTATGAGAAAATACTGTGGTGGGGAAATTTACAAATGTGATTCAAGAGAAATTTCTTTTGTCTTCTGTTTGGGAAAAAAGAAAAAAAAAAAAGAAAACATTTCACATTCAAACCGCACAGAACCTTATGAAACTAAATTACACTTGCAATTGAAAGACATAAAGTATGATTTAAGATTTTCCATGGATTTCGTTTTTCATTTCTTCCATATTTGCCGTCAATAAATTTTCATTTATTTCCCCATTATCCTTCGCAAAATCGAATAAATTTCCACAGAATAAGAAAAAGAGAAGTCACAAGTAGAAAGTTTCGAACCTGAGTTGAAATGGAAAATTTTCTTCTTTAAAGTCATTAGAAAAGCAAAAAAAAGTTAATGTGCACCAAAATCGAGACTTTTCCAAAATCATATCATCGTCATTAATCAAATCATAAAGTTGAGTTTTCCGTTGTGAAAATTGGCCACAATTCAGAATTTTCCGATTTGTCGTCTGGCTTTTCCTCGTTCTCTATTTTCAGTTCATGACCGACTTTTGAGTCCATTTTGGAGCTTTAATGAAAAAACGTTTCACTAGAAATATAAATTTTCTACAGCATGTGGAGTGTTGGAAAATCAGCTGTGCTTTAGCAATGGCTTTGATTCATTTCCACACTCGACATCGATTTCTATTAATAACAAAAACGTTTTTTTTTTTGTCGCTTGAACTTTAAATGGCGAATTGTAAGCGAAAAACGGCATCGAGTGACTTTTCCGACATGTATCCAGGAACAAGTGAAAATGGGTAAAATGGAAAATTTATTCTACCTTCGATTTATCATTGATGGAATTGTGAATTTCCATTTCAATGAACAAATTTTAAAAATCAACATTGCGAGCATCAGAAAATTTTAATTAAATTTTCATCTCCGAAAATCTGATCAAATTTTAATGAAGTTCTTTTTTTTGTATCTTTTTCCCCATTCAAAAATTTCACAAATTCTGAATTTTGTTTACTGTGAATGAAAGCGAATAATATTGCAACATGAAACTGTGTCGCTTCAAGCTATGTACCAACAGAATATGATATGATAGAGAAAATACATTCCATGAAGTGGAAATTCAGATTGAAGGCGGAGTTATCAACTGACATAGCAAACACCAAAACAAAACGAAGCTAGCGAATACTCACAAAGTGGAGACAGAAAAATTGATAATTTTTTCCATATTTTACTCACAAACTGACATGATACACCAACACATACTTAATATAGAAAGAAATATTTCTAAGACGTTTGTATATTTAGATGATTCACACACATGCAACATCATCAGATGGAGAGTGAATTAATTCACCAACAGATTTTCTTATCTCAATTCGATTTTTCTTCATGATGATGATTCCAACCAGCCAATGATGAAACGTGATCCACTCATGTAGAAATTTATTTTCCATCCCACAATCAATCTCTTTCAATCCACCACGTAATCTAATCAAATAATGATGAAGCTCGTTGTTGCTCTTTTTATTCACATTTTATATCCCTCAAATTTTCCCAACATGAAACTTGCAAACCTTCCAACATTTTTGCACAATTGAAAATGGAACTGCAAAAAGAGCAGTCAACAAAACAGTTATGCAAAAAATTTCCACACGCGCCCTTAAAAAATTGCATAAAATTTTTCTCCATTTTTCCGATGTGTGTCGTGTTTGCACATTCAATTGAACTTGAAGCCGATAAAACGATGCAGGAACAATCGCAGGATGGATGGCAATGAAAAGAAATTTGGGGTTGAAAATAATTCGTTTTTGTTGTTAAATTTGCACAATTCTTTTTTCGTCCCTCACGAGATTCATTTTTAAAGAGATTTGCGATATCAATTTTGAGGTTAAAAGTGGTTAAATATCGGTTTTTGTTGTCGGCAATTAAATACAACAACCATCCAGTGCCGCTTTCAAGTGATTCCATTTGCACAATTTAAATGCGATTTAAAAACAATTTTTTTTCCGTTGAAACAAATGCAAAATTTAAAGTACATTCAGACTATTGATTAGTGTGTGTTTGGTTTTTGGTTCCAACGATCATAAAAATATTTTTCCATATTTTTAAATGCAAATGGATCATGACGGAAAGAAAAAAAAAAACATTTAAAGTGAGTCTGACTGAATGAAGCGATTTCAGATGAATAACGAATCAAGTTTAACGACCTTCATTCTAAGAGACCATCACATGCTTGATGCTGCCTTTAATTAGTTTCTAATTTGCGTGAAGAATTTCTTTAAAAATAAATTTCCATTTATGATAATTTCACGATTTCCTATCAACGGATGAAACAACACATGTTCACAAATACACACAAAGAAACAGGACATTCGTGTTTTGATGTGTCTTGTTGTGGGATGTTTGAAAGGAACTGAAGATTTTTCATGTTACGAACGATTCGTTTCAAATCATTTAACAAATTAATTTATTGCCATCATAATTTTTCTGGGGTCAAGTGACAGTAAATATTATTTGAAATAAATGTTGTGCCTTCTGGTTCCGATTGTGATTGTCGCATTTATGGTGTCACTGACTGTTCACTTTTACGCATTTTTCGAGACATGACCAACATAAAAATTATCTTGAGAAATTAATTTTCCTTTTTTTCCTTTAATTAACGAAAGTTTTTCCCAAATTTATGCATTTCAAACCATTCGATGAGAAAACATGTTTCTGGTTAGCAATTCAAGTGCCAATATGCGACATGTGCCAATAATCATAGAACGAATGACAAAATTTATTTGACCTTTTTTCAGATATCGCAAAACTTTTTTTTTATTGCTTTCATTCCAAATTTCCAGTTTCATGATTTATTCGCTCAATGAACAGAGAACTTTTTTTTTCTATCCTCTCAAATGTATTTTTTAGGGAACTTCCAACTAACAATCAGTCCTACAACCAATCTGAAGGATCCAATTAGGAACATCATGCATCAAAAATCACAAGAACATAAAATTTGTCCAATTTATGAAATTTCCATCAACAATTGTTTATGAAAAACTTTTCACAGAACCTATTAAGGAATTTACAAAGCATGATACAAAGAAAATTTATGTTAAAATTATGTAAATAAAACCGATGGACATTTTTTTGTGGAGTGCTCTGGATGGTCTTAAACACGTCATAAATTAATTTTCGAATGCGATTTGTTTCAATTTCCATTACGAGCAATCAAATTAACATCACAAAGTTTGTGGAAATGCAAATTTAATTCAATTCGTGCATCTAAAAGTTGAACAAAAGCTTCCATTTGACAAATGAAAATTTATAGACTTGGATTGATATCTTAATTGTGTTCGGCGGGCGGATCATCAGGCAAATGTTCATGAATTATTTAAATACGATGCAAATAAATTAACAATGTTCTGAATCGAGATAATTGAATTTTATTTCTTCTTGTGACGTGAGCGAGCAATAAAAACTGATAAAAATCAAAATTCTCGTTGACGAAAGCTCCACGAACGAGCTCCAAAAATGTTAATCAAGCAAAAAATAAATCACAAATAGCTTAAGAAGAAAATGAAATCGCTTTCAATCCATTTTGTGTCCATGGAATAGCAACATAATCGATAATTCTTATCAATTTCTTAGAATGGATTTAACAACAGAATTTCTATTTTATGATGAGAATAAAAATGGCATGAAAGAATGTTATTAGTGACTCGAATTGATGTTTTGTCCTTTCCATAAAAATGTCCATTGAAAGGAGTCAAAAGGAAAAACGCGGATAATGAACAACGTTGACCTGATCTTATCTTAGGTAGAGCGCTGCACGAAGAAAATTAAAAGAGACGTCGTGTGTCCATATTTCCCCATGTCCTTCCGATTATGTCTCGTAACTTTCATGGTTTTAATGAATTCCGTGATTGCATAATTTTCCCAAGCAATAAAAAATTATGAAAAAATCGATTGAGATTTCTTGTGGTTGATAAGAAATTTTTATATGTAGTAGAAACTGCTTGCATTTAATACCGGAAGCTAAGCTTTCCCGCCTTTTTTTTATGTTTCCATATTTTTGACATACGTAACGCATACGTAAACAGGATTCCGCCATCTGTCGTTCGGAATATTAAACTGAAGATAAACAAAATCAAAAATAATTGATGGACGGAATTATATTTCTACAAAAGGAAATTGAGAATCAAAGCATTCCAACAGGTTGCAAACGTTTGGATCAAGGGTTATGCAATGGAATCCCACTCGGTCACATCACAGAAATCGCTGGCAACTCAGGATCAGGAAAAACACAACTTTGTTTACAAATTACCTTTAATTCAATCATTCGAGCCGGCAATGCTGCTGGACATGTCTTATGGATAAGCTCAAGAAGAAATCTTCATCCACAACGACTAAATGAAATGGCAGAAAGTTGTGTAAAGTCCTGGAAATTGTTACAACCGGCAGAAGTAGAATCTACATTCACAAAAGATGATGTATTAAGAAGAATTATAATTAAACAAATTTCCGGCCTAAATGATCTGATAGCTGTCGCTTATTGGGCATACAAATTTATCAAGAAGAAAAGAAATGTAAGTTGTCGCTGGAACCTCCTCGAAATCTCTTAATTAATTCCTGTATTCTCACTCAGATCCGCTTGGTAGTCATTGATTCCTTCTCAGCCTATCTACGAGATTTAGATTTTTCGGACAATGCACGAATTATTCATGAGCTTTTTCTGGTGCTCCAAAGAACTGCAGAGGAAAACAGTTGTGCTGTTGTGTTAACTAATGATCTTACACCACGAATCCTACCAGAATGTGATATGAGACTAAAGAAACCAGCACTCAGTGAAAATTTCCATCATCGTTGTGCACAACGAATTCTACTATTGAAGCTGCAAAATTCGAATATCACCGGCGCTCAAGTTCAAAAGAGTCTCTGGCATGGGAAATCTCTAAGTCATTTCACAATTACCGATGAAGGCATAAAAGATGTCAAAGATGAATAAAATTAATTTTTCCACACTCCCGACTTAACTCGTTTGCTTCGTCAAGCATTCTCCATTCATTCCATCTCCGGGCACTGACGAAGTAACAGCTGGAAGCTTCAATGAATCAATTTCATGATCCGTTTTTTTGATATTTGTTGGTGTTTGTGGCTTCGACTTTTCCTTTTTTATGAAAGATGAATTTCGTTTATGATTGACAGCATTCATTTCATTGGTATTTGGAATATTTTCAATCTTTTCCTTATCTGAAGCAATGTCTTTCTTACGATTTTTCAAATATGATGGCTTCGAACCCAATGTGTGGGGAAGTTCCAGTTTATGTGTTGAGCTGCTTGTTGATGGACGTTTTTGTAGAGTAACTTTGGATGCATTGTCATTTGATGAATTTGGACGAAACTTTATTGATGGCTTTGTTTCAGTAACTGAAGAATTTGAGCTTTTTGGATGTTTCTTGAGTTTCAATGTCGGTTTTGATTCGTAGCTACTTGAGCTGCTGATTGTTTTGGATGGTTTAGAATTCTCGTCGACAAATGTTTCAATTTTTATAATTGTTTCAGATTCTGCAGGAGCTTCCAGAATGTTAAACGTTCCGATATTTGTTGCCATCGCAATGACATCGTCAATAAGTTGATGACCAGCTGCATAACAATTTAAATTAATTCATATTTGAGTATACAAACATTTCTCTCACCTTCACGATCACAATTTCGTGCAATTTCCATTTCCATAATGCTGATGAATTTATCAAAAAAGTAATTTTCTTAATGAAAATTTCTGTTGGGAAAAAAATAGAAAAGTTTACTGAGATTTAAAAATTTATTTTTATTCTCTTTGATATCTTCTATGCTACGGCGTTAATTGATGGACGGAATATTTCTACAATATTGTTCAAATTGGGCATAAATGACAAATTCTCTTTCGGTTATGTGTAGTCATAAAATTATTGATCATATTGCGATGGCAATTAATGGTTTGATTGCAGTTCAGAGTAATCCGATTTTAGTCATTATGCAATTTTGTTAAATTCAGACAAAATATGAAGGAAGGAACTTGAGTGAATGTCATCAATTTCAGCAGTGTTTTGTTCCATATATTTTGCTATTTAATATTTTTTTCTTTTTGCAACTTGCAACTTGAATTACATTTTCATGACATGAATCTCAAATTTAACATTTCTTGATAATTTCTAATCTTCACAAATTTAATTAATAAAATGTGATCTTTATTTGACTTTCATGTTCTCTTGTAAAATTAACACAATAAAGCTTTGCGTTATCTTTTATTATTTTCCATATTTAAACAATAATTATTTTTGATTAATACTAACATGCAGAGCCTACTATGTTGTTTTTAAAAGTTTTAAGAAATTGAAAATTTGTAACAAAATTAAAGTAGGCTTTGAGTTTTAAAAAAATTATGATTGAAATTATGGTAGTGAGCTTTGAAATTTACAATTTAGAAAATTTCAGTCGAATTCAGAATTTCAACCTGATCAGACGTGTTTAAAAGCGAAGAAAAAAAAACTGTAAGAAAATTAAATTTTGTCTTAATTAATTTATTTTCCTTATGTTTTTTTTTTTAGTAATCAAATAGCGATTATCCAAAATGGATGTGAACCAAGCAATATTCGTGATCGGACTCTCGTTCGTGGCTGTGTATGCCAGCATCAAGATATGGAAACAATTTATGATGAAAACAAATGAGCCAGGACCGGGAATGACTGATGCAAAGCAGGGACAAAAAGGTTGCTGTGAGGAAACAAATCAATTGGAAATTTTAAACAAGCGTGAATGTATCAAATTAAAACTTTGGAAAATCGGCCAAATGTACGACGAAAATCTGGATGATGTGACTGCCCCATGGCTGAATGAATCCGGAATTTTTGATGAAGGAAACGAATTAGGTCGCGAAAATGAAAACAAACTGGAAAATTTGAACAAACGTGAAGGTATTAAATTAAAACTTTGGAAAATCGGCCAAATTTACGACGAAAATCTGGATGATGTCACTGCCCCATGGCTGAATGAACCCGGAATGTTATTCTGAATTAAACAAACAAGATGCTATGGATACGAAGCGGTTCGCAGACAAAATGAGGTATCAAAATTTATCTTTGGAAAATAGGCCATAACTACGACCAAATTTGGAAGGGCTGATGAACGGCGAGTGCTTGAAAGGGCGAAGGCTACGAGCTAAGTTTTGGGGGGGGGGAATCAATCGGAAGCTAACAGTAACCAGCATGAATGTATCAAAATTAAACTTTGGAAGATTGGCCATATCAACGATTAAATTTGGAAGAAATGACTGAGCCACGGGTGGATGAACGGGGAATGTTTGAAAGGGTGAAGACAGCGATCTGAATCGGGGGAGTGGGAAATGAATCGGAAGCAGATCGCGACCAGAATGAATGCATCAAAATTTAACTTTGGAAGATCGGCCATATCAACGATTAAATTTGGAAGAAATGACTGAACCACGGGTGGATGAACGGGGAATGCTTGAAAGGGCGAAGGCAGCGATCTGAATCGGGGAGTGGGAAATGGAGAAGCAGATCGCGACCAGAATGAATGCATCAAAATTTAACTTTGGAAGATCGGCCATATCAACGATTAAATTTGGAAGACATGACTGAGCCACGGGTGGATGAACGGGGAATGCTTGAAAGGGCGAAGGCAGCGATCTGAATCGGGGGAGTGGGAAATGAATCGGAAGCAGATCGCGACCAGAATGAATGCATCAAAATTTAACTTTGGAAGATCGGCCATATCAACGATTAAATTTGGAAGACATGACTGAGCCACGGGTGGATGAACGGGGAATGCTTGAAAGGGCAACGGCAGCGATCTGAATCGGGGGAGTGGGAAATGAATCGAAAGCAGATCGCGACCAGAATGAATGCATCAAAATTTAACTTTGGAAGATCGGCCATATCTACGATTAAATTTGGAAGAAATGACTGAGCCATGGCTGGATGAACGGGGAATACTTGAAAGGGCGAAGGCAGCGATCTGAATCGGGGGAGTGGGAAATGAATCGGAAGCAGATCGCGACCAGAATGAATGCATCAAAATTTAACTTTGGAAGATCGGCCATATCTACGATTAAATTTGGAAGAAATGACTGAGCCATGGCTGGATGAACGGCGAATACTTGAAAGGGCAGCGATCTGAATCGGGGGAGTGGGAAATGAATCGGAAGCAGATCGCGACCAGAATGAATGCATCAAAATTTAACTTTGGAAGATCGGCCATATCAACGATTAAATTTGGAAGAAATGACTGAGCCACGGGTGGATGAACGGGGAATGCTTGAAAGGGCGAAGGCAGCGATCTGAATCGGGGGAGTGGGAAATGAATCGGAAGCAGATCGCGACCAGAATGAATGCATCAAAATTTAACTTTGGAAGATCGGCCATATCAACGATTAAATTTGGAAGAAATGACTGAGCCACGGGTGGATGAACGGGGAATGCTTGAAAGGGCGAAGGCAGCGATCTGAATCGGGGGAGTGGGAAATGAATCGGAAGCAGATCGCGACCAGAATGAATGCATCAAAATTTAACTTTGGAAGATCGGCCATATCAACGATTAAATTTGGAAGAAATGACTGAGCCACGGGTGGATGAACGGGGAATGCTTGAAAGGGCGAAGGCAGCGATCTGAATCGGGGGAGTGGGAAATGAATCGGAAGCAGATCGCGACCAGAATGAATGCATCAAAATTTAACTTTGGAAGATCGGCCATATCAACGATTAAATTTGGAAGAAATGACTGAGCCACGGGTGGATGAACGGGGAATGCTTGAAAGGGCGAAGGCAGCGATCTGAATCGGGGGAGTGGGAAATGAATCGAAAGCAGATCGCGACCAGAATGAATGCATCAAAATTTAACTTTGGAAGATCGGCCATATCAACGATTAAATTTGGAAGAAATGACTTAGCCACGGGTTTGATGAACGGGGAATGCTTGAAAGGGCAACGGCAGCGATCTGAATCGGGGGAGTGGGAAATGAATCGAAAGCAGATCGCGACCAGAATGAATGCATCAAAATTTAACTTTGGAAGATCGGCCATATCAACGATTAAATTTGGAAGACATGACTGAGCCACGGGTGGATGAACGGGGAATGCTTGAAAGGGCAACGGCAGCGATCTGAATCGGGGGAGTGGGAAATGAATCGAAAGCAGATCGCGGCCAGAATGAATGCATCAAAATTTAACTTTGGAAGATCGGCCATATCAACGATTAAATTTGGAAGACATGACTGAGCCACGGGTGGATGAACGGGGAATGCTTGAAAGGGCGAAGGCAGCGATCTGAATCGGGGGAGTGGGAAATGAATCGGAAGCAGATCGCGACCAGAATGAATGCATCAAAATTTAACTTTGGAAGATCGGCCATATCTACGATTAAATTTGGAAGAATGACTGAGCCATGGCTGGATGAACGGGGAATGCTTGAAAGGGCGAAGGCAGCGATCTGAATCGGGGGAGTGGGAAATGAATCGGAAGCAGATCGCGACCAGAATGAATGCATCAAAATTTAACTTTGGAAGATCGGCCATATCTACGATTAAATTTGGAAGAAATGACTAAGCCATGGCTGGATGAACGGGGAATGCTTGAAAGGGCAGCGATCTGAATCAGGGGAGTGGGAAATGAATCGGAAGCAGATCGCGACCAGAATGAATGCATCAAAATTTAACTTTGGAAGATCGGCCATATCAACGATTAAATTTGGAAGAAATGACTGAGCCACGGGTGGATGAACGGGGAATGTTTGAAAGGGCGAAGACAGCGATCTGAATCGGGGGAGTGGGAAATGAATCGGAACCAGATCGCGACCAGAATGAATGCATCAAAATTTAACTTTGGAAGATCGGCCATTTCAACGATTAAATTTGGAAATGCTTGAAAGGGCGAAGGCAGCGATCTGAATCGGGGGAGTGGGAAATGAATCGGAAGCAGAGATTGCAACCAGAATGAATGCATCAAAATTTAACTTTCGAAGATCGGCCATATCTACGATTAAATTTGGAAGAAATGACTGAGCCATGGCTGGATGAATGTGGAATGCTTGAAAGGGCGAAGGCAGCGATCTGAATCGGGGGAGTACGAAATGAATCGGAAGCGGACTGCAGCCAGAATAAATGCTTCAACATTTAAGTTTGGAAGATCGGCCATTTCTACGATTAAATTTGGAAGAAATGACTGAGCCATGGCTGGATGAACGGGGAATGCTTGAAAGGGCGAAGGCAGCGATCTGAATCGGAAGCAGAGTGCAACCAGAATGAATGCATCAATATTTAACTTTCGAAGATCGGCCATATCTACGATTAAATTTGGAAGAAACGACTGAGCCATGGCTGGATGAACGGGGAATGCTTGAAAGGGCGAAGGCAACGATCTAAATCGGGGGAGTACGAAATGAATCGGAAGCGGACTGCAGCCAGAATAAATGCTTCAAAATTTAACTTTGGAAGATCGGCCATTTCTACGATTAAATTTGGAAGAAATGACTGAGCCATGGCTGGATGAACGGGGAATGCTTGAAAGGGCGAAGGCAGCGATCTGAATCGGAAGCAGAGTGCAACCAGAATGAATGCATCAATATTTAACTTTCGAAGATCGGCCATATCTACGACTAAATTTGGAGAAACGACGGAGCCATGGCTGGATGAACGGGGAATGCTTGAAAGGGCGAAGGCAGCGATCTGAATCGGGGGAGTGGGAAATGAATCGGAAGCAGATCGCGACCAGAATGAATGGATCAAAATTTAACTTTGGAAGATCGGCCATATTAACGATTAAATTTGGAAGAAATGACTGAGCCACGGGTGGATGAACGGGGAATGCTTGAAAGGGCGAAGGCAGCGATCTGAATTTGGGGAGTGGGAAATGAATCGGAAGCAGATCGCGACCAGAATGAATGGATCAAAATTTAACTTTGGAAGATCGGCCATATTAACGATTAAATTTGGAAGAAATGACTGAGCCACGGGTGGATGAACAGGGAATGTTTGAAAGGGCGAAGGTTTCATTCTGGTTACTGTTAGCTTCCGATTGACTCCCCCCCCAAAACTTAGCTCGTAGCCTTCGCCCTTTCAAGCACTTGCGCTTAATTAGCCCTTCCAAATTTGGTCGTAGTTATGGCCTATTTTCCAAAGATAAATTTTGATACCTCATTTTGTCTGCGAACCGCTTCGTATCCATAGCACCTTGTTTGTTTAATTCAGAATAACATTCCGGGTTCATTCAGCCATGGGGCAGTCACGTCTTCCAGATTTTCGTCGTACATTTGGCCGATTTCCCAAAGTTTTAATTTGATACATCCACGCTTGTTTAAAATTTCCAATTGATTTGTTTCCTCACAGCAACCTTTTTGTCCCTGCTTTGCATCAGTCATTCCCGGTCCTGGCTCATTTGTTTTCATCATAAATTGTTTCCATATCTTGATGCTGGCATACACAGCCACGCACGAGACACCGATCACGAATATTGCTCGGTTCGCATCCATTTTGGATAATCGCTATTTGATTACTAAAAAAAAAAACATAAGGAAAATAAATTAATTAAGACAAAATTTAATTTTCTTACAGTTTTTTTTTCTTCGCTTTTAAACACGTCTGATCAGGTTGAAATTCTGAATTCGACTGAAATTTTCTAAATTGTAAATTTCAAAGCTTACTACCATAATTTCAAGCATAATTTTGTTAAAACTCAAAGCCTACTTTAGTTTTGTTAAAAATTTTCAATTTCTTAAAACTTTTAAAAACAACATAGTAGGCTCTGCATGTTAGTATTAATCAAAAATAATTATTGTTTAAATATGGAAAATAATAAAAGATAACGCAAAGCTTTATTGTGTTAATTTACAAGAGAACATGAAAGTCAAATAAAGATCACATTTTATTAATTAAATGTGAAGATTAGAAATTATCAAGAAATGTTTAATTTGAGATTCATGTCATGAAAATGTAATTCAAGTTGCAAGTTGCAAAAGAAAAAAATATAAATAGCAAAATATATGGAACAAAACACTGCTGAAATTGATGACATTCACTCAAGTTCCTTCCTTCATATTTTGTCTGAATTTAACAAAATTGCATAATGACTAAAATCGGATTACTCTGAACTGCAATCAAACCATTAATTGCCATCGCAATATGATCAATAATTTTATGACTACACATAACCGAAAGAGAATTTGTCATTTATGCCAATTTGAACAATATTGTAGAAATATTCCGTCCATCAATTAAGCCGTAGCATAGAAGATATCAAAGAGAATAAAAATAAATTTTTAAATCTCAGTAAACTTTTCTATTTTTTCCCAACAGAAATTTTCATTACGAAAATTACTTTTTTGATAAATCATCAGCATTATGGAAATGGAAATTGCACGAAATTGTGATCGTGAAGGTGAGAGAAATGTTTATATACTCAAATATTAATTAATTTAAATTGTTATGCAGCTGGTCATCAACTTATTGACGATGTCATTGCGATGGCAACAAATATCGGAACGTTGAACATTCTGGAAGCTCCTGCAGAATCTGAAACAATTATAAAAATTGAAACATTTGTCGACGAGAATTCTAAACCATCCAAAACAATCAGCAGCTCAAGTAGCTACGAAGCAAAACCGACATTGAAACTCAAGAAACATCCAAAAAGCTCAAATTCTTCAGTTATTGAAACAAAGCAATCAATAAAGTTTCGTCCAAATTCATCAAATGACAATGCATCCAAAGTTACTCTACAAAAACGTCCATCAACAAGCAGCTCAACACATAAACTGGAACTTCCCCACACATTGGGTTCGAAGCCATCATATTTGAAAAATCGTAAGAAAGACATTGCTTCAGATAAGGAAAAGATTGAAAATATTCCAAATACCAATGAAATGAATGCTGTCAATCATAAACGAAATTCATCTTTCATAAAAAAGGAAAAGTCGAAGCCACAAACACCAACAAATATCAAAAAAACGGATCATGAAATTGATTCATTGAAGCTTCCAGCTGTTACTTTGTCAGTGCCCGGAGATGGATTCAATACTTGTGAAATTGATGATTTGAAGAAACAAATTAAAACATTTGAAGTAAAAGCGAACACACAAAACGCAAAAATTTCTGATCTTAATAGAACAATGGAAAAATTAAAGAATGAACTTGAAAATTCAAATAAAATTATTCAACAAAAGGAAGAAGAACTAAAGGAAAAATCCGAAAGGAATAAAAATCTCGAAATGCGCAATTTGAAACTGCTAAAGGATCAAAAGAAAGTTTCCAGCAGTGATGATCGCGTACAACAACTGGAAGCACAAATTGAAACTTTCAAAAGTTCAAATGAAGATCTCAATAATGAAATGAAGACAAAAACTGATCAAAATCAACGGTTAAGACATAAATTAGATCAAAAGAAATGTGAAATTGACAAGCTTGAGATCGATAAGAATAAATCCGAGAAGTTGCTGGAATTAAGAAGCCATGAAATGAAAGGTAAATTATTTTCTTATGCAAACGCAAAAAATTTATTGATTTCAAATTGATCGCTATCAGATGCAGAATTGCTCGCAACTCGTGCTAAGGGACTTGAAGAGGAAGCAAATAATTTAAAGAAGGTACTAAAATCTCGTGAAACGGAAATCAGCAATTTGAAATTGGACTCGAATCGTTTGCTCGCCGAAAATGTGAGTTTCAAAAAGCTTTTCTATCTCCCAGGTAGCTTAATAATTTTAATATTTCAGTCATCCTTAAAAACTCAAAGCCTTGATATGCTGAAGGTTGAAAAGCCAAATGAAATGTCGGAGTTTGTAAAACTAACGAATCAATTGAGTCAATCAAAGCTGAATGAAAGTCATTTGCGCCAAGAAATTAAAACGATCAACTCAAAGCTGGATGAAGAATTAGCAAAAAATAAACGAAATGAAAATATTCTTCAGTTGCGACGTGAATTTATCAAGACACTTCAAGAAACTGATAGCGTTCAAACAACTCGTTTAATTTTGCAAGCTCGCGAAATCAGCGAACTTCAAACTAAAATTAGGAAGCTCTCAAAATTTGACTGAGCAGGATAAAATTTTTTAATGATATAAATCAAAATTTCAATTAAACAGTCAATTTACGTGAAAATCTTGGTGGTTTATTTTATCAAATATTTCATAGAGAGAATGTCGTTATATGAGATTGCGAAATACTTGGCGAAATAATTAACTCAGAGAATTTTCTATTAGCTACTTACTTATTCTCTTCACTCATACATGCATGCGCTTTCTTTATCTTTGATTACCAACCTCATGCCAATAAAAATTAATTGTAGACCAAATATTGTATAACTGTCATAGAAGAAACAAGCACATTCGACTACATGGCGCTCAAAGCTCAAGTTTTTATCTATGCACATAAATTCGATGGCGAACCAAAGTTATCAGATTTCATGTTGGTCGAAGAAGATATAGCTAATATTGTTGATGGTGAATTTCTTGCCGAAGCTATTTTTATTAGTGTCGATCCATATCAAAGAACTTTGATTGTACAATTTCCAGTCGGTACAGTGATGGTTGGCCGACAAGTTGCCAGGTAAATTAGCAATAACATTCAAGTAAACATTGAAAATGGTTTAAATTTTAGGGTCATCGAGAGCAAAAATGAAATCTATCCAATTGGAACAATCATTTTTGGAAACTTTGGTTGGCGTTCACATACAGTTGTTGACCCATCGAAATTCAAAAGCAAACATGATCTTTATCCATTACCGGAAATCGGAGATTTGCCATATTCTTTAGCCTTAGGTGCATTAGGAATGCCTGGAAATTCAGCTTTTTATGGATTCTTGGAACTTTGTCAACCAAAAGCTGGTGAAACGGTTGTTGTGACTGCTGCTGCTGGTGCTGTTGGATCATTAGTTGGACAAATTGCTAAATTGAAAGGTTGTAAGGTCATTGGCTTTGCTGGTTCCGACGCTAAATGTAAATTTCTGGAAGATGAGTTAGGATTTGATAATGCAATCAACTACAAAAAAGAAAATGTTGAACAATTGTTGAAGAAAGCAGCGCCAAATGGAATTGATTGCTATTTTGATAATGTTGGTGGTGAATTGAGTCAATTAATTATCGATCAAATGAACCAGTTCGGAAGAATTTCAATTTGTGGTGCCATTTCAACATATAACGATCAACCAGTGATGATTAGCGCCTTCAGAACATTCCACAGACGTCAGTTAAAAATGGAAGGCTTCCTGAACTATCGCTGGATAGAGAAATGGATGAATGAAGGCATGTTTGTGGTACTCGACTGGCTTAAGACAGGAAATCTCAAGTATCACGAGACAATCACTGAAGGATTTGCAAAAACTTCGATTGCATTTATTAATATGATGAACGGCAAAAATATTGGTAAAGCAATTGTTAGAGTTTGAGAAGTTCTAGACAATTTAAGACAAATAAATATTTGAATAAAGTTTTTAAGATTTGAATCTTGAAGAAATAAATTATTTTTATCGGTCCAAACAACAAAGTTCAGAATTTTAAAAATGCGCCAGAAAGAAGAAGCACGTGTTGCTCAACATAAATAATACACACACACACACACTATCATCTATTCAAGGTCACAATCATCATCATCAGTAATTCATTTTTTTTACAACTCGTATCATTTTTCGCCTGTATAATATTTACTTTTAACACATTTGCAGCATTACTTTAATCAACCTATCCGTAAGTTTCATGAAAACCAAATTACTTGATCGATCGTTTATAAATGCAAGTCATTTTAGGCTGCTGATTAAGAAGATTAAGCTCAATCAGATATTTTTGTAAAGTCATATGTATGTGTCAATGTGTTAGTGAGTTGTTTTTGAATTTGTTTATAAAGGTGTGCAACGTGATGTTCCGTCAGTCGTTAGTGGTTCGTTTGGTTTCTTTAAGCAAACATCAGTGCTACGAAGAACGTTGAAAATGGCAGTCAGAGCAAAGAAATTTATCTACGCAAATGCATTTAAAGGTGAACCAAAGTTGTCAGATATTCAGTTGGAAGAGGAAGATTTGCATCCATTAAAAAATGGAGAATTTCTCGCTGAAGCGATCTACTTGAGTGTTGATCCTTATATGCGTCCATACATGACAAGTTTTCCGATTGGCACAACAATGATTGGCGGGCAAGTGGCGAAGTAAGATATTTCCTCTAAGACTTTTTCGGGTGCAAAGTTCAATGGTTTTTTTTTTTTCTATAATTTTTAGAGTTGTTGATTCAAAAAATGATAAATATCGGAAAGGAGCAATCGTTTTTGCACAAATTGGCTGGCGATCACACACAGTTGTTAAGCCTGACAAAATGGATAAGCAAAATATTTATGTTCTTCCCGATTTTGGAGCATTGCCATGTTCTCTGGCATTAGGAGCTATGGGAATGCCTGGAAACACAGCATATTTTGGATTCCTAGAAATCTGTCAGCCGAAAGCTGGTGAGACGGTTGTTGTGACTGGAGCTGCTGGTGCTGTCGGCTCATTAGTTGGTCAAATTGCGAAGATTAAAGGATGTAAAGTTATTGGCTTTGCCGGTTCGGATGAAAAATGTGTTTGGCTTGAACAAGAATTGGGCTTTGATAAGGCAATAAATTATAAGCAAGAAAACATCGCTAAGCTCTTAAAGAAAGCAGCACCAAAGGGCGTTGATTGTTATTTTGATAATGTTGGTGGCGAGTTAAGTTCAATAATTATCAGTCAAATGAACTTATTTGGCAGGATTTCCGTTTGTGGTGCAATTTCTGGTTACAATGATCAAGAAATTAAGGTTCCAGCACCACAATCGCATTTCGTTTGGCAACAATTGAAGATGGAAGGTTTCATTGTGCATCGTTGGGCCGATCGCTGGATGGAAGGAATAAGTCAAATGTTGGAATGGATTCAAGAAGGAAAAATTAAGTATCACGAAACCATTACGCAAGGTTTCGAAAATATGCCGAAAGCTTTTATAGAAATGTTACGCGGCAAAAATACTGGCAAGGCCGTTGTAAAAGTGTAATTGATATTGATTAATACACATAATAAAACATTGAATATTATTCAGTTCAAGATACGAAATTGTACGAAGTTGTTTCATAACATTTCTTATCAGAACATTATCACTGATAGCGTAAAAATTCATTAATTTTTTTTTTCTTTCATTTCAGTTTTAATCTTTCGTTTGAGTCAAAATGATTCGTCGCTTTTTCTCCAACAATGCTATTAAAGCTCGCAAATTCAATTACATTAAGGAATTTAAAGGTGAACCGACAGCAGCAAATTTCCAATTGATCGAAGAAGATTTGCCTGCTGTAAAAGATGGAGAAATTTTAGCGTCGGCTGAATATCTTTCGGTGGATCCTTATATGAGGCCGTACATGGCGAGATATAAAGTACCATGTTTGATGATTGGTGGACAAATTGCAAAGTAACAATCTCCTAAATTCCTCCATTGCTATTTATAAAAAAAAAAACTGTTTTTAGGGTTCTTGAGAGCAAAAATCCAGAATTTCCTGAAGGTTCAACAATATTCGGACAATTTGGATGGCGAACTCACACAGTCTTAAATCCAGTTGAAGTTCAGAAAAAAGCATTTCAAGATTGTTACGTTCTTCCAAAGTTTGATGGACATCCGACTTCGTTGGGTCTTGGATGCCTTGGAATGCCTGGAAATACAGCATATTTTGGGTTCCTTGAACTTTGCCAACCTAAAGCTGGTGAAACAGTTGTTGTGACTGGGGCAGCTGGTGCTGTTGGTTCACTTGTTGGACAATTAGGAAAATTGAAAGATCTTCGTGTTATTGGATTTGCTGGTTCCGATGATAAATGCAAATGGCTTGAGCAAGAGCTTGGCTTTGACAAAGCGATCAACTACAAATCTTCAAATCTCTACAAACAACTCAAAACAGCTGCACCAAATGGCATTGATTGCTTCTTCGACAATGTTGGTGGTGAAACCAGTTCGATGATCTTCAGTCAAATGAATGATTATGGAAGAATTTCCGTTTGCGGAGCAATCTCTGCATATAACACGGAAATTGCAAAAGTGCCAGCGCCTCAATCGATTTTTGTCTTCAAGCAGCTCAAAATGCAAGGTTTTCTCGTTTGGGCGTGGAGCAATCGGTGGATGGAAGGAATCACTGAAATGTCAAAATTGGTTCAAGAAGGAAAGCTCAAATACTATGAAACTGTTACTCAAGGTTTTGAAAATACTCCTCAAGCATTTATTGAAATGTTGCGTGGAAAGAATTTCGGGAAAGCAATTGTGAAAGTTTAATTTCAATTACGTTTCGCATAATAAGGAGCAATGGCATTTATTAAAGGAAGGAGCGTCTGCTAATTTTCAAATAAAACATTTTTTATTAATTCACTTGCGATATTATTATCAACAGACAACAGTGGCAACGATACAAGGAACAAAAATAACCTTAAAATCTAGGGACGTCATTTCGTTACAAACATAAAGGACAAACATCGTGAGAAGAAAATACTTTTTTTTTGGATTTGCGAGGAAAGTGAGTTCAAGGAAATTATTTTTCATTCTCGAAGTCACGTGAAACGCTTCAACTGAATCTTGGTGCAAAAATTATTCTGTTGCGTGTAATTCCATCGACCGTTGTGGCAATAGAATGTTGAATATTTTTGAAGCTGCTCGGGAATCTCATATAATCTCGTGCATTTAACTTTACAAACGGTATTATCGGGAATCAAAAGCTCGTTTTCGTAGTCATTAATTAAATCACGATTTACTTTGCACGTGAATTTTGCGTGCTCAGGTGTGGGCGGCAGTTGACATGATGATATTGCTCCCTCGATTTGTTTAAAATATTCTCCTGAAAATAGAAACTTATTAAAAATCGAAGAGAAAATCGGTAAAATATCAAAGAAACATTTCAAAAATGAAGCTTTTAAGCCTTGAGAGCTTTTCAATCAGCTCAAAGCTTCATTTTTAAAATATTTTTCATCTCATTGAATTGAATTTTCACATGTCGGTATTATTACTCTGCTGAATAATGCAGTCCGGCTCCGGAGGTCCTTGCCATTGAAGATTATCATTGCAGTAAACTTGTTCGCGATGAGTTAGAATTCCATTATTCTTGCAGAAAAATGTGCACTTTGAACCCCAAATATCAGCTAAATCGCATTTGACTTTTACGCCTTCATTTTGCGGTATGTATGGACCACAAGTTCGCACAATGATCTTGTACTTTAGATAGCAAACATGTTCAACGGAAAAATTTTTCTTGTTGACAATCTGACCGATAAACGAATGCGATCCACGAGGAAGAATGAAATGATGTTTTTTACTAAACAGTGTTTCAAGATCGTAGAGTGATTTTGACACTGGCTTGTCGCTGCATGTTGTTAGTTGTGGCGTTTCGACTAAAACTCCATCAAGACCGCGCTTGGCAATCAAAATCTTTTCTGGTGGACATTTGATGCAAAGTTTTCCTGTGAAAATTAATCAAAAATTGTGAAAATTTAAATGGAATTTTTTATTTCCAAACTGACCCGTTCGAAAGAAAGGCTTCAAATTGCTTCCCATGTCATCATCATCGTCATACTCGCCATCAATGTTTGGCTTTTGCGGCTTCCTAAGACCAACATGAGTAGTTTCAACTTTAGTCACACGTTGATGACTTAGAATAGAAACGGTATCGCTATGATGTCGTTTATTAGAAGCTTTAGGTTTTATTAGTTTGGGAATTGTGCTTTGAGATCTACATGGTGGGAGATTGCATTGCATGTTAATAGCAAATACGGATAATCTATAGCTTAAGCAATTTCTTTGAGATTCTTCTAATTACATTACCTGGCATATGCAAAGTCATTCTGTGGAACATAATCATCAGATTTGGATGAAATGTGATTCCTTTTATGGAAGCTATCAAATGCATCGTCGTCTCTAGAAAAGTTTTGAGATGAAAACATTTATATCATAAGCATTCCAATATAATGCGAAATCATTTAAATGTTTTTATTGCATAAACAAAAAGTCATTTGCAGACCTATGTCTATCATTATTAATTGCGAATAATCAAACTTTTTAACGTTTTTAGCAATCAACGCTTAAATATATTCTCATCTATTTATTAACTGGATGTTTAAGACATTTACAAATTGCGCAATTTACCTGTGCATGTTGAAATTCAAATTCCATGTGAAAGATGTTTCTGTGAAAAGGGAAAATAAAAATTCGATAAGCTAAATGTGAAGCTTTTGAAAACAGAATTCGCAGATCATCAAAAATGATTCAAATTCATTCAAACAATCATAAAATTGAAAATGATCGCAATATTCATAAACTTTTCGAAGCCGATTTTTTTTTTTGGCATTAAGCGCGAGCCATTTTTGTGTAATCGGCTCATTGATGGCGTCGAATGATAGAGTTGCCAAAAATAAACAAAAATTTTTTTTTTCGATTACATGCAACAAATCATGTGTCGATTCGTGAAGCACACGTGTGGAGCAATAGTGATGAACTTAATTTTCACTTTCAGTGAATAAAATAAATAATCAATGCTGGAGATGTTTTCACAAACTTCACGTTCTTTGTTTATTTTCAAACTGGACGATTATTCGAATATCCGCTCATATGGTGTGCATTTAAGTTTGAAAATGTTTGAAGGAATTTATGTTGTCGATCTCATAAGATTTGCGATAAAGATAGCGAGCATATTCTCACATGGTTCATCAACTTCAAAGGAAATTTTTTTGCGCGATCGTGCGCCAAAAGTCGTCATCGAAGGGGGAAAAAGTTTATTTTTTAAGCATCAAAATTAAACAATCATATTTCGCGATCACATCTTTAGACATTTATTCGTCGGCCACATGGTGTCGACGGTATGAAATTTATTTTATTGGCAATAAAATAGATTTTTTTTAAATGAAAATAGTGGAAATATATGTTTGGGAAAAATAGCTTTGTTATTTTTAGGTTAATTCTGTTACAATATTTAAAACTTACCAATCCAAAAAAGCAAGATCAACAGTGTTCGCATCATGTTACTTGATGAATGGTGGCGTCTCAGATGATTCAGCAAGGATTTATTTTTAAAACACTACTCAGCAATTGATGATGAATCGAATTACTACTTTTTTCGCTCTTTTCTTCGAAAAAAAATAAAGAAAGTGCTTCAAGATTGTCTTCGATGGTTCACAATTTCCATATAATGTTGAGTCTGCTTCATTTAATAAGCATTTGAGGATATTTTCACCTTTCTAAAATGAAATTTACACTTTGACATTTTATTTATGTCGCGATGTAAAAAAGGTTCATAAAAAAAATTTCTTCCCACTAAATTGCACAATTATTTCACACCCGCTTGAAAATTATCGAACTGCCTTGAATCGCGGTTTACTCTCGTTTGGCCTCAGTCAAAATCACGGCAATTCAATTCCCTCAAATTATATGCCAATAACTGAAAACAAATTTTCGTGAGTTTTTCCTCAAAGAAAAGAAGAAAAAAAGTGAAAAAGGCATGTACAACACTAGACAGATGTAGCCCGTCAAAAATGATAATATCTACATAAATTATACTAAAAAAAATGCATTCACGTCTTTCCGGAAGAATTATTTGTGGAACCATCAATCACTGAAGATTTTATTTACTAGAAAATATTATTGATTCCATGCCATTGCGGGAAGTTGAACTAGTTTACAGGTTTTTCTCTCATGCAAATATTTCAAACATTTAAAACCGAATAAACGTTGAGAGGCTCACGCACCTGTTATCAGTGGTAGTTATTTTGACAATTTTACCACATCCCAAAAACATTTCTTTTGATCCATCTGAAAAGTAATCAGGGATTCCTTCAATGAGTAACATAATAACGAACGCACGTGTACAATTGAAAATTATAAGAAATCCAAAAGAAATGTAAATATTTGTAAAGCAAAGAAAAAAAAAAGAAATTGCATCAGATGTTTGCCATTAAGATCTGGGGTATCGGGTCCCGCGAATTGATCTTTCAATTAAAGATTTACACTTTTATAAAATTATTTATAGCCAATTGATTTCAAAGCCAACAAAAATTGTGATGTGTCTGGCAAGTGGATTTCACTTAACGATCGATTGAAGTTTTATGCACTTTTTGAATGTATCATCACACAAATTAACTCTGTCTTGCAAGATGATGAATTTTCTTATGCACAATGAAAATTTAAAGTGTTTTTTTTTTCTCTCTCTATTCGTTTGCATAATTAAAATTCCATCAACATTCCAACATTCCATAGAGGAACTTAAACTACAAAAATAGACTTGTGTGATCAATTTTTCTTATTTTTACGTGAAAAATCGCCAAAAAAAATATTTTTTATTCGTCACCACAAAATTTATTTATTGATGTTTTTCATGTGAAAATTGTTACGTTAATTTTTTCCCCTAATTATAAAATTAATGACAGTTCGATTTGCTCGTTCTCTTGAAAGCGATAATTAAAGAATTTTTTTTGATTAAGAACTTAAAATTCTGAAGACGATCAAAATATTTTTCTCCATTCATTAATTAATTAGCACAATTAATTTCCATTTCACTGATTTACTCAAATTTACGAGCGTCGTGCTGTGCTGACGATAATTAATTTTTTGAAATAATAATTAATCACAGAAGAAAGAACACGAAATTAATTTTTAATGGAAAAATATTTATCGGGAAATAAAATTGCACAAAACGTGGGCGTCATCGAACGCAATAATTCGCGCGTTGACACTCGTTTGTCGAAAATGAAACTTGTTCCGAATTGGACTCGATCCAGAAGATGTTCATGAAGCGTGTCACGATAAAGTTTGTGATTCATTCACGAATATTGTGCACAAAAAAAAAATGTGAAAGAATTTGTGACACTTTGACGGGCGATTAAGTTTTGCGAGTCAATAAATGAAGCTGTAACAATCTACTAATTATCGCGAACCTCGCTTTCGCTTCACCGATGTGATCACGGCCAGTGTACGATCAAAACTAAAAGCTAAATAAAGCGCGATCGATAAATCGGTTGCGAGATTTTTTTTTTTGCATTTTTCAAATTTCATCGAAAATGTTTCGTTCGATTTTTCTGAAGTTTTTCTTCGAATTTCCCGAGTTTCAGTTTCGTTCACATGTTTAGCTTAAGAACTAAGTGAGTCGTTTTCAGAATGGTCCTTTACCTTGTGTAGATCGCCGAGGTTAACACATTTCAATACTGTCGATTGGAACGTTCTATACTGAATACATTGCTTCATAACATCGTTAGATTGTAGACATTAAGACTGTAGTAAGGTACTTATCTTCATTTGCTAAATGAGCTCTTAATATTTGTTAACAAAATACATCTTGGTTCCCCAATAAAGTAATGCTAATAAAATATTTTTTCATATTCACAAATGTCATGATGCTGCAGATAAAGAGCGAAAAAAACAACCAGTTGACAACTTTTGTAACGTTATCGCACAAAAATATATTTAACACGTGGTTGTTTGCAACTCTTATCGCCATTTAAATTAAGCTAAGTGCTTATTTAATTTTTTTGAGCTTTCAGTATCTCTAAAATTTTCAAGGCGTTCACACTGTAATTTCTATTCGTTAGTATGAAACTGAAAGATTTTTTTTATGATTTCTTTCTGCTATTCATCGCGCATTGTATAAATGGTCAGGAGCTTTTACCGAGTGATGATTATCGTGATGGTTATATTCCAATATGTCCTGAAACGACTGGAGAGCGACAGCCATTAAATGGATGTCGTAAGTTTAAGTGTTGAATGAAAGTAATAAAATCAATTGTTAATTGATTGAAATATTGTTGCAGCATGTACACGTGATGATGAACAAGAATGCAATTAGCTTTTATGTGATCTTACGTACAGCTGATTTTAATAATTAATATTATGATGCAATTCATTCTCTCTCCTTCATCAAACGAAATTCTCGATATTTTTTTTTAATACTTTAAACTTCACGTTATCAGTGCTCTGAAGTCTCTCAAACTGTTCAGTTGACAAATAATGAAGCCTTCAACTGTCTTATTAATCAATTTTGTTGTTTATTGCGTCGCACAAAATGAACAAACTGTGCTACCGTGTGTGAAATGTTCCCGACAAGTCGACCTCGTTTGTGCTGAGAGCTTAAAAAATGGGCAAATGAAGACTTTTTTGAATCGATGTCTTGTGATGTCAGGTGACTGCGGAAAGACAGAACCTGGTGAGACTATTTTTATTTCAAACATGAAATCATGAACACATTTCCGGTTTCTTGCAGAGTATAAAATTCTCCATCAAGGACGATGCAAGCGAAAGACTTACAATTACACTTATGAAGCAACATAGAAAGAAATTGCTCAAAATATTAGGTCACAACCATTTCTTATGACGTCATGTCGTTCTACTTAGCCATCAATAATTTCATTTTAAATATTCCAACTCCAATCGAAAGCTTTCTCTAAACATTTTAATCTGTAAAAAAAACATTTGTTTTTGTTTATATTTTGTTTAATAAAAAAAAAAACTACTTATAAGTGACTAAAAAATTCATGAATTATTTAATAAATCGACGGAATGAAGATGGGTCACCTTTAAAAATCCGCACAAAGAAATAAACAAAATATTTTTATGGTAGTAAAAAAAAAAAACATTTATTGATAAAAAAAATTGGGCTCAAAGTTCCTCCTACGTTTTAATTGCAGACTCCATCATGCAATTTTTTGTACTCTGAAATCAATTAATTCTTGAAAGGTCTTTAACTATGCAGCATTAATTTATCTTACGATGTTCTTGAAATCCACAATCCTTTGCCATCATTATACACTCGTTATCAAATGTCTCTGGCTTCCCCCCTACAACTGGCTCAGCACAAATTGGCGCAAACTGACGAGAACACATCACACATGGCAAAGATCTTTGTGCGCACGAAAATGCAAACAATGCAAAGAAAATTAACAAAATTGCCTGAAATTTCATCTCACTGTACGAATATGAAGCGATCCTGACTAAATTCAAATAACAACTGAAATATATTTTGCACAAGATGATGATATTTTATTTATTTATTGCGTTGAACTCTTAATTAGAATTCTGTTTTCACGTTTTTGTGTGTTTCAACACTTTATCTACAATGAGTTTTCGCGACAGTGCCCAGAATAAATCACTTGATATTCTGAAATAGAATTAACTGATAAGCGAAATCTAAATAACGACAAAAAATTAAATGACTTACGATGCTCGGTATGTTCGCAATCCATAGCGCTAACGAGACATCTATTCTGGAATGTTATCAGCTCACCGGTTGCAATGAATCGCGCGCAAACCGGTTGATTGTTATTTGAACATGCAATGCATGGCATTCTTGGGATTTGAGAATTTTGTGCTTTGCATCCAATTATAGCCACAACCACTAATAATATCAATGAAAGCTTCATACTGACTTTATGCTTAGATGACAGTTTCCCAATTACTGACAATAAATGTGAGAGCAGCAATTTTGTCAAATTTTTATTTGTTTGTTATCAGCAATCGCGGGGTCATTGTCGGTTATATTGTCATTTTAATTGCGTATGGAAAGCTCTAATTACTTAACCGAAATTATTTTAAGTATTTCATAACTTTCTTATCATCTCTAATTGATAACAACATCATTTACATGTAATATATATCATTTGCTTTTTATTTCGAACTTTCAATAGAATTTCTCATTTTTTGTTTGTATGAAACCCTTAATCACTATTAAAAAAAACAGGGGGATGGGGGTGGGGGAAACATTTCGGGAGGGAAATTGAAATGATGTTTTTTTATCATTTATTCGTTTTGTGTGTAATTGCCTGGAGTGGTTATAAGTTTAATTTTTGTTGTGTATTATGTTATAAAATGAGTAGAAGTTTGAAACTATAAATAAAAATTACTGTAAATTCTAAGTATAAAAACATGATTTAAATACCGCAGAAAATAAGATTTCAACAAAAAAAAAAAGGAGAATTTCACCTTTAACTTTTGTTACATTACAAATTTCTTTAAAAAATATAAAGACACAAAAAAAAAAATATTTCACATTATAAAAAAAAGAAGAAATTAATTGCAAAAGACAATATAAAAAAGCATCAGCTCGTCTTCATGTAAACTTGATTATTAAAATTGAAATAATATAAATGAACCATTTTTCTTCCTTCAAGGATTACACTGAAGTTATAAGAGATTTTTCAGTTTATTTCTGAGGATGGGCCTTGAATCGATCAGCGGGACGCGTGGTTTATGTGTTACTTTTTTTTTTTGGATTACACCAAAATGATTTGATATTTTTGTTTTTAGTGTTCCCTACTTTTCTTCGGGAGCCTTTTCGGCGATTGAGGAGTCGGCATAGAATTTAGGCTAGAAAGGAAATTATTGGAGAAATATGAATTTTGTATTAGCATTCATTATAGTATCAAACCGAAATAATGACTACCTAGCAAAACGAATGATAATTTGCAAGGTGTACAAATAACAACATAATAAAAATGTAATAAATCACTGCACAACTAATTCAAATTGCAAAAGCAATAAGTGAAGAAAAAATAAATCAGTCACACCATCAAAAACTTAGAACTATTTAAATGCGAGCTGCGAAAACAAAATGCAAATTTCTCATCGACCTTTGAGAATGTCATTAACTTCAATGAGAAACAGGTAGAATGAAATGAAAACAAGCTCTTATTGTGCAATACAATGAATATGACCAGAGATGAAAGCAAACAAATATATTATTACGTAAGTTTCACTTACTGGTCCACCATCAACAAAACATTAGGAACTAGTCACAGATAAAATGATGAATTGTTCTTATCATACACACACCGTTTGATTGCAATGATTTCGAAAACCCTAAATCCACAAAACAAAGACGGACATTTTTGTGCGTCGAAGGTGGAAGATAATGAGAAAAAAAAAGTTGAAGAAGAAAGAAAAGAATTGTGTTTTGCGATAAGAAACATATTTCATTTCTCGTGCATGTTAGGAAACAAAAATTACAAAGTGAATAGGAAACATTCGTTGATTCCGTTGCACGCAAAAAGAAAAACTCTCGGCAGTGAGAAAATTTCTATTTTGTTTTAAAACAATAATAAATCAGGTGACATTTTCTGGCACTCACCTCATCGTGGGTTTTATTAGGGTCCTGATCGTCGTCATCTCCATCACTATCCTCATCACTGCCAGCAGAATTTGTAGCTTTCGTTTGGGAAGTGTTTGCACTTGATTTGTTCTTTTTTTAATGAAAAAATATCATAAAATTATTTGTTAAAAATTCAAAAACTAATTTTTCTACCTGTTGATTGCTCAATGAACTGAGATGATCATAACAATTCAAGCACACTCGTTGAGGCTTCGTGCCGGATGGTAACATGAACTTTTTCGGTGAACATGGACCACAAACAACAGCACCACAATTTCTAAAAATAAATTTTGACGTCATTTTTTAATTGTTTAAGAATTTAATGAAATAAATTTCACCTGCAATGATGACGACGAATGAGCATCGTAAATTGTGTCTTTTTGCAGCACATACACACGACGGCTTCATTATCAGGCACCCATACGGCAGCATGCTGTTCTGAACGCTTTTTACCACCTGAAAATAAATTGACACATGAATCAGATTGAGTCATATTGTTATTAACATTCAATTCGATCTTACTTTTACGCAACAAATCTTCTATACATTTATTAATGTGTGCCATCCATTCCTGTTTCTCCGTGCTCGTTGCTGCATAAACCGCAAACGACTTTGATGTGGTTCGTATCAACCATCCGTTGCGTGTGTCTGAAAATGCATCGATTAGCTGTCATGAAAAGTGAAAGAAAGACAATACTCACGTGGTGTATCATCAAGTCCTTGGAGTTGGACTTCCTCCAGTGGTATAATGTGTTGTTTGTTGTATTTCTTCTTGCCAATTATGATGTTGCCGTACACAAGAATGTCATTAAACAGGAAAAATTGACGGGGCTTTGGGCGTTTGCGGCACATTTTTGTGAGCACCCCCTCGCCGACCAATACTCGTCCAGGTATCAAAAGCTGCTCACCTGAGCCACCAAAGCAGCTTTCTACCATTTGAATTCGGCGGGCATTTGCCTCGCTGTTTACTATTGCAATTTCGTTTTCGAAAAGGATGAAACAAAGAAGAAATAAATTAGCAATTCCGAACATAGTCACGATGGCCATCAAGTGCCTCGTGAGACATCATCGTCATCGCTTTCTCCATGTTTTCTGTTTTGTTGTAGTTCTTTTTTTTTTGTCATAAAATATGCAAATTAGAGCGCATATTGCACTCTCGAGTGATTACGGAGCCTCCACAAAATTCATTCATTATAACAACCCCGGAAGTTATTGGGCTGCAAGTTGTCACGAAAATGACTCAAAACCTGAACATTTCAAAAACGAATCATAAAAAATTAACTTGATCACACATCAAAAAACGTAAATGAAATGACACTCCGGAATGCCTATGCTGCTATGCATTATAAACTTGGTGGTGTTGCTATTGTTTAAAGCGCGGGGTCTCATGATGGCAATGGTGTGACGGTCGAGTGAATATAATATAAACACAATAAACAGAGACAGGAGGCAACAAGAAGAGCATGCGACACATATACATCTGCACGAATACGGAATAATATTATATTGGGGAAAGAACCAGCATGAAAGTTCACCAATTCACATGATTCAAATCAACACACTTTTTTCTACGGATCTTATCGTCAATTAGCAAGTCGCAGAAAATGAAAAGCCTAAGTGGGCCGAAAGGCGAGATATAGTTCTAATGGTGACTCATCCATGACCGTCTCATTTGAGATTTGACGCAACGAATTATAATCGAGTTACAATGAGAACCAACTTGTACACTGGACGAGCGAATAAGTTTTTTTTAAATCAGAAGAGAGAACGAATAAAATTCTCAGTATGTGCTGATTTGATAAGAAAATTGGTTGCTGAACAATAGAGGCAGGAAGTTTTAAGATGATCGGTTGGAGGGAGGGAGGTTTTAGAATGAGTCACTCTCTGAATCATTAGAATTATTCTTTAGACATTTATTACTGTACAGGTGTCAATGTGTTTTTCTTTTAATTTCGCAAATTCTCAACTAGCAGTAGCTATGTGGTGACTAACTAATTTGGCAGTATTTTATGTTATATTTATGTCGTAGGAACTGGTCTCCCCAAAAAAATAACAAGTTATTGTGTTCCATCGCAATCTAGATAATGTTTCAGAAACGATTTGCACGTTATCTCTACATTCACCCGGTATTCCACAACATTCCTGTGCCGTGTGTACTGATCTTTGTGCAACTCTTCGTTCACTGGATAATGGAATTTTGTGGCACTTTAATTGGTTTTTACATTTCTTATTTTGCACAATTAGGTACTTTTATCCATGGCTTAGCGATTCGCAATGATGTTCACGTGATGCTTTGTATACTTATCGCGATGTTTAATGATTAATTACCGAGTCTGTCGACCATTTTCGGGCTTTAAAAATAAAATTAAATTTTCACAGGGCTAATATCAAAAAAAAAATAAAAGTAAATTGGTTGCGTTCAGTTGATGAAATTATTTTTGCTTCTGCACACATCGTTGCGGCTTATGAAGGAGCGAAATCGCCAAATAACATCAACAACATGGTATAATTTAATTTGAAATGAAGTAAGTAAATAATTAATAAATCCGATTATTATTTTAGGATGTCCTGAAACGACCGGCTGATGAATTTGGCAATGATTCAATGCTAGAAGAGCTGTGGGCTAAAAAAGCGTTTGATCATGCCGAAATTCATTTTAATCTTCTACAATCGGTGGATCCTAAGCTTTTGAAACTAACACCATTTGATGATCAGATATATCGCGCCTTCCGAGATGAGTTTCCTGACTTGAAAATCGATGTCTTAGATGAGAACGATCTGAAAAATGATACTGCAAAGATAAAGTGGCGACTTTTCATAGACAAGCACAATAAGCTGGATGACTATACTTTTGGTACGCTGCTGAGAACTGATTCATCTAAGGAATTTTCTCCAGAAAACTCAATATTTGTTGTTCGAATACAATTTCTGGCAATAGAAATTGCTCGCAACCGAGAAGGATGCAACGATTCAATCAGAAATAATTTCAAGGGAATGCCTAATAAAATGCAAGAAGATGGTGCATAACATCATAAGAATAAGAAAACAAATAAAGAATCTTTTTATATTCTGTAATTTCGTGGATGTTTCATTTTATTTCACAAGAACTCTGGGCTGGAAAATTTTCTTGCAGAATCTTAACACAAAATAATGGTTTCGAACAAAAACCATTGGTGGCGGACACATCTTAAGATGTGGTTTCCATTGGTGCTGCGGCAGTCTCTTCGGTGTACTTGCCCTTGTCTTTGCCTAATGCAGCCAAACGTCCCTTGGCACGACGATCCAAGATTCTCTTGCGGTCCTTGTCCATCTTAAGCTTAACGATCAGCAGTTTTGATGGATGAATTCCGACATAGACGTTGGTTCCGTTGGCCTTCTCTCGCTGTATTCTTTCAATGTACACAACAAACTTCTTTCTGTATACTTGCACAACTTTGCCGACTTGGTTGCCTTTGTAATGTCCTCGTACGACCTAAAAATGAGCAGAAAAAAAAATACATTAGATGAGCTCAAATAACTCGAATAACCTCAAATCGACAAAAAGCCAACAAATAAAAATTTCAGCTTGTAGCAGATAATTTCAATGTTGGATGTTCTCGATATGGTTTGAAACCGGCAGCTCACCTGAACTTCATCGTCCTTACGGATTGGCATCGAGCGCACATTGTATTTCTGACGCAATTCCTTGCTCAATGGGGAGCTCATGAGCTTACGGCGAATGTGAGATGGTGCCGAGAAGTGTCTGAGACGGCTCTTACGGCGGGACGATGAGACATTTCTGTTCAGTTTCATCTTGGCGAATCCTAAAAGAATAAATGAGAGAAGCTATGAATAATTTAATTGAATTCATTTTTGAACAAGTCAAAACAAAAATTTCTTGCATATTTTTATCAATTTTCACTGCTTTTTTCGCATTAAGAACTTATTATTGCTTTTCCTGGGTGTGGTAGACACTTATACAGTTGATGTGCACATTTTCCAGTGAAAAATGATTCGAATACCATAGCATAAGCTTAATTAATGTGCACTTACTTTTGAAAACGTGATACTCGCTCAGAAATCACGGGGGAAAGAGAGAGAAATAGCCCTTGCAAGGCAAGGCAGATAAGAATATTTGTGCCATTCTTGTCCGTTAAAACTGAGATACCCATTAACAAAGAACAAAGCCCAGTACAAAATTTAATAACAGAATGAGCTCTTCTAGTGGTCAAAATTTAACAAATGTGTACGCGTATTTACGCAAGGAGTATCAGGATGTGGATATGATGTATTCAAAACCGGTCTCATATATCAAAACACTAACCGGAATTGACAATAAAGTGATTTTCATTTACAAGGAGGTAAATTTAATTTTCCACTCATTTACGCGATGACTGACCTTATTAAACTTACAGGATCAAAACAAAATCAAAAGCTTACATGCTCCTTTTTTTGGATCAATTAAGAGTGAAAAGAATAGTGATGATTTGGATCTGACCGGATCTCCTCTGAAAGATGATACATCCATAGATGCTATCATGGACGACTCACTCGCCACAAAAATGCATTTTGCGAAGCCGTGGAAAGCCATTGAAGAAAACTATATGCCAATTGACATCAATTTGGCACGAGAAATCCTTAACAATGTCAGTAATCATGAATTTCCAAAGGATTCTTCCGGTTGGATCTTCGTTTTGTGCTCCTCAGAAAATGGTAAAGGCCCCATCATGTTGTCAAGCCGTATTCACGCTAAAGATCATATTCGTGGCATCATGAACTACAATCAACTCATTAGTCACCAGGACATGTCAATTGACGATCTACTTGCTCGTCACTTCTCATTCATCTCATCCAGCAGCAAACTGAATACACAAGTGGAATCATTATTTGAAATGACACCAAATATAAATTTAAAATTCATCAACGTCTCCACAGCTCGTAATCCTTCAGCATTTCACATTGATGAATCGTCGGAAGTAATCTTAAATCAGAAAGTGGAAGTGGGTAAAGGGCATTTGCTTTGTGAGAATTTGTGGAGCCAGATTCTACTGCTCAACTGCATTAAGAATGACATTCTGAACTCCAGAACGAATTCATTCGAAGGAACTATCGGTGATCCAACTTACAGTTATGGATCGAATGAGCTGACATTTGAGAATCTACAAGAGCGTGTCAATCGAATTCTTTCCGAAATGGTTATTATCAAGGAAGAAGATGAAAAACTAATGGACACTGGCCTTGAATCTGTTGTGAAACGTACACAGTTTCGACCGTTAACGGATATCACCGATCAATTGTGGGACCTCTTGAAATTTAGTAATTCTTATCATGATCTTAAACGCATCATAACGTTCATATTTCAAATTTCGAGTCGTTCAAATATCGTCAATATCCCAACAAACAATAATCGTCTTGGGGAATTAATACGTGAACTGTCTCAACAGCGTCTCGCTATTCCAAATCTCACGAGCACCGAACCGCTGGAACTACTTCTTGAAATTGGTATTGAGAAGATGATGAAGGATTACGAATTTATTTTCAACGAAAGCAAAATCTGCAACCTAAGCGATATGAAATTCGGCGAAGGAAAATCACAAACAAAAGCAACCGACAATCGATTGAGCGTCCGAAAATCACTTGCGGCTGGTGTTGATTTGAATCCAGAAAAAGCGCGCAAAACGCTGCTTCATGGTGGTGGAAGTCAAGACAGTAATGATGAAATGGAAAATGGAATCCGTAATAGCCGATTCAATGAACGTGAAGTTGAATTCAATATTTCACGACTATCACAAATCCATCTGATCGTTGAACATTTACTGCTGATTCAAAGCAATCTCAGTTTGGATAACGATTACAAATCGATCACCCAGAAATTGATGGAAAAGTCCCTTGTGCCATTTGACACACTCAAGGAACAGAAATACGATAGTCTTGTTATTCCAATTATGAATAAGAAAATGAGCCAGCTGGTTGAGAATTTAATTCCAAATGCTCAGAAAATTACCATGCGATCAGAGAACAAATTCAAAACCATCGAAAGTATCTTCGATTTTAATCTGGAAATGATTTTGCCATCACTAGCACTCAGTGAAACTGAACTCGATGAAATGCCAGAGAAGAAGAATGATTTATTCCATTTCATCAGCTATACTGCCATCACTAGCAAGGCCTAGAAGAGAGAGCACGTGCACATTAATACCATTACGTTTATTATGTTTATTGTTTCATTTTCCTTCAAATCATTAAAAATCGATGATGTCAACTGACAGGCACATCCTGTTATGAAAAAAAAAAAAAAATTACATATTCACTGAGCTCGAAAAAGTCTGCAAAACAATTTGGTTGTTGTGTCATAATGATGTCTAAGACGCGCAAAACAAAATAAAAAGAAAAAATCGGTGAATGTAAATCCGGTTAAGGAGGGACACGAACAAAATGTGTTCAAAGAAGCCTTAATAAGGTTGCGATGGCTAATTATTGGCACAACAATTGGTTTCATTTGTCAATGAAAGCAAAAATATTGTGTTGGATGAATCAGTAGTTGTGTTAATTTTATGAGATATTTTAGATTAAAGTTTAATTAGTAATTTTTTAATTACAAGTAGTTGCGATTAAATATTGTACAACTTCCCACAGTATTCAGTTAATTAATAAGTCAATAAATAAACAGTTTATTAAAAGCTCTCATCGCTCTGAACGTAGTTCATGGAGCCGTGGAAATTATTCTCGAAAATTGTGAGCAAAGAAATAATGAAACTGACTAGGTACATGGATTGGACCAACTTGCGAGTCAGAAGAATTGAGGGAACCAAAGATCGTGCAATAATTGGCATTTTCAAATGTCTCGCTCCTTTAAATGATTCTATTGAAGTGGACGCAATTGGCTACAGGAGATCATCCAGTGGAGAATATGTTTTATTGCCTTATCGTGATCCAAGAAAACCATTTTGCGATTATTATAGGGACGATAAATTCGTTCTTCCTGAGTTAATAGAAGCTTCTGACTTGCCACCACAAGGAACATGCCCTGTTCTAGCTGTAAGTCTGAAAATTAAAACAAGAAAATGATTAAAGCTTCAGTGGTTTCCACAGGGCAACTATGAGATCAATGACTTTGTCGGAAAATTTGAGAATTTTCCAGAATCGCTTAAGGCAAATGGCAGGTTCGCTGTTGAGACAAGATTTTTTATAGGCGAGGAATTGATTTCCAGCTTCCGGATCTACGCAGATGTGCACAATTATGCAACACTTACTAACTAATATTTACTTAGTTTATTATACTAATAAAACATTTTCATTATTTATCACAGTGAAAATTGTCATCAAATTGTATCGAAAATGTGTTCTTTACTATAAAAAATATTTTTGTTCTGACGTCACTTGAGTTGCGTGTCTAAAACATCTATCAATTAATTAATTGAGATTAAACTGGCAATAATTTGGTTAGTGTGTCATCGAGTAAAATCGCCTAGATAGAAATACATAAAAATTGATTGCCTATAACATTTCACTCCAGCGCACTTAATTAAATAAACTTAAATGTAACAATGTTGTAGCAGTGTAGACACGTGATAATGCTCCAATTAATTTCTCCAATGACCCTGCCCTTATGTCCATCACGAAAACCCAAAAAATATATTTGTACGCAAAGACACTGCTCGAGAATAAGAAAGATTAAAAACACGATCGCGCAAATGTAATGACATATATGTGTGTGTATTTGTGGCCCATTTGAATATGGTACAATACAATTTTGTGTTTAATTAAATTATATCGAATAATGGAATGAAAGCGACTTAAAAAAGGAATAAAACACACGAGCGCTCTTCATTACGTTTTTAGAAGTGAATCAGTCAAGTTTTGTGAAAACTCTTGAGAGTTCTATGGAGTGTCAGAGTTTGGAAAATATTGGAATCAAGGATAGCATGCCCACAGATTTTGGATTATTTTGTGCTCATAATTAACTTAAGGATTGTTGAATTACTGACTATTCTAATTAAAAGGATATTTTGTGCAACGAATGGACTTTAAAAAAGAAAAAGTTTTTCCAGTGTTAATAAGAAATAGTTTATCTAAGGACTTTTCAAATCAGTGCGAATCAAGGATTGCTCGTTAATCGAATTACTGACATAATTTAATTAACTTATTAAAATGGTAAATAAATTAGGAATTTTTTGGCATCCGCAATAATATTTTGCTAGATATAATTTGCAATTGTCAACATAGTTTTAGTAAACAAATTGTTATTGCTTCATATGTTTATGTGATGTAATCATTTTGACCCATCCATTTCCGATGTCATCATCTCTTGTTTTCTATGCCATCTTTTCAAATTTAATTGATGATTGCCTTAAACTAAATTGAGGCATTCTGACGTTGATGATGTTTATAATTTTATTCTTTCTTTTATCGCGTAGGCGATTGGACTTGAGACGCTCATGCGTTTTGGTTATGCGCTGGTTTTAGTAACCGTTGGACTGATGATTTGGGCAAGTTCTGTTGGGGCCGTTCGAATAACAGATAAAAATTCAAAAGATCCACCATGTATCTTTAATCCATCATGCACATGCTCAAGCTCATCGCCCGAAAACTTGGGTAACGTTCAATGCCATAATGTTGCATTTTCATCGATGCCAGATGCAATAAATATATCAAAAGTCTATGCGCTGCGATTGGACAATACTGGACTAATGGAAATTGAACCATATTTCTTACAAGCTTCAGGATTATATCGAATCGATATTTCACGAAATCCAATACATGAAATTCCCGATGAAGCTTTTGCCGGTCTTGAGCGCAGCTTGTGGGAATTGATTCTGAAGTATGATGGACTCATTGAAATACCGACAAAAGCAATGCGATACCTGCAGAAATTGCGATTTTTGGATTTGAGTGGAAATGATATTTCAACCATTGAACGTAATTCATTTCGTAACTTGCAAAATTCACTGACCAACCTCATTCTGGCCGACAATTCTATTTCACAATTATCGATTGAAGCCTTTCAAGGTTTGCCATTCCTTGAAAGTCTCGATTTGAGCTCGAATAATTTGCACGAAATTTTACCGGATGTATTCAGGGAGCAAATGAATAGTTTAGTGCGCGTAAATTTCGCTGATAATGTTCTAAAGGAAATTCCTTATTTGGCATTTTCGATGCTTAAAGTTCTTCGTGTTGTAGATTTATCTAGTAATCGTATCACAGGACTTCAAATGGAACATGAAAATAAAGTGCCGCTAAATGTGAAACTTACACTGGATACACTTCATCTCGAACACAATCAGATTGGCGTTATTCCACCGGGATCTTTCATGTATTTCCTTACTGCCAATCAAACATTCCTCGACTTTAATCCTTTACGAATGATAAGCGAAAAAGCTTTTCAAAATGCTAAAATTCGTGAACTTTTTATTCGACATTGTAAGCTCGATCATATCGATCCAAATGCTTTTAATGGACTTGAGAGCTCACTTCAAGTACTGGATATTAGTGGAAATAATATCACCGCATTGCCTGATCAGCTTTTTAGCTCGTTCGATCTCTTACGACATTTGAATGTGAAGGATAACAAAATTTATTCGATTTTCCCACAAGGAATTGCATTTCCTGGATTTCAATATAGTTTATTCAAATTGGACTTAAGTGGTAACAGAAACGGTCCAACAAATCTTCAAGACTTGCGCAAGATGAAGAGTCTTCGGTCGTTATCCGTTGGACGTTTGGTGTCAACTCAATTATCGCCTGAAGATTTTAATGACTTTGGTGTTGAATTGGAAAATTTAAAAATTATTCATGCCGGACTTCAAGGAATTAAAGCGCATGCTTTTATGAATGTTAGAGGCATTAAGCGTCTTGATTTAAGTGAAAACAGCATTGGTTCAATTGATAAAGGAGCATTCCAAGAGATTGGGCATTCGCTTGTATCACTTAAAATTGCACATGGCTTCGCTGGACAATTCAATCAATTTCCCGATCTGAAAGATTTGACACAGCTCGAGGAACTCGATTTTAGTAATAATAAAATCAAATCAATTGGCGACACAGCTTTTCATGCGCTGAAAAATCTTCGCATCCTTGAACTCAACGACAATCAATTGGATTCCATACACAAAGGAACGTTTCAGCGCGATATTCATCATCAGCTAGAAGAAATTGAAATGGAATTTAATCAACTGCGTCACATTAATACGCATACTTTTGTTGATATTGCGGTAGGTATCAACATCCTGTTTCCCCGACCCTAAAATATTATTAAATGTTTTCCTTTCCGCAATTAGAAACTGCATACAATTCGATTGCGTGACAATAAAATTGAGCGTTTGGAGCGACGAGCTTTCATGAATCTGGAAAAGTTGAAGCTTCTGAGTCTGCGAGGAAATAAACTTTCCAGCATATCAGATGAATCGTTTCAGGTGAGTTTTGCAATTTTTTTCTTATAAACTCAAAATTCTTTATTTGAAGGGATAAAATTCTCGATAAATTTATTTGCGTCCACCGCTCTTCACGCGTCGCGATTTTCCTAATCGCTGTTGCTTGTTCTTATTCTTATTACCACCAACTTTTGCTCCAAATGGTGCCTTATTTTTGCGTGCACTGAATTCGCTGGTACCGAGGGCTGATTCTTTAGTATTTCGTTTAGTTCCTCGCTTTTTACCACCAAACCCAAATTGCTTGTCTTTATCTTCACGTTTCTTAGTAGATTTCTGATGTTTAGGTCGTCCTTTTCCTTTTGGCTTTTTGTCATCTTCAAGGAAGTCAAGGTTTTTCAATTTACCTTTACGGAAGGCTTTAAGATTCTTCAGCATTTCTGTTTTGTTTGCTTGTTTCTTCTCTAAAGCTTCTCGTTGAACAATTTTCGACATCTTGCGTTGCTCGCGAAGCTGTTTAACACGTTCTGATCGTTGTTGACCTTCCTGCTTAGCTATGAGATGCTTGCGAATCTTCTGCATGTGATCATCGGTCTTTGCCATTTGAGCAAAATAGTCATCAGGTCTCTTTGTTGCAATACCAAGTTCCTTTAGCTTTTTAATGCCATCCATGACAGCAGTCTGTGCCTGACGATAAAATAATATCTCTCGTTTGAAGTCATTCAATACCGGATCAGCTTCTGGCGCAACGTATGGAATCTTTTTGTTGCCTTTGAATTGATTTTCACGTTTCTGTTCATTGCGTTCAATTTGGACGGCTAGTTCTGGTGCCAGCGGCGCTAGATCATTTGTCATATCAAGTCGTTCAACCCATGGTAATTCCAGAATGAGTTCATCAAGTTTTTCTTTCATAAGTGGCTACAACATTAATAACAACATCATCCAGTTAGGAAAGAAATGTAGGTTAGATTTAACTAATTTAACTCACCACATTGTTCGCAAATGTCTTCTCGGGCAGCACTTGCACATTGAGGCCAGGTTTGATAATACCCTTTTTGAAGGCTTCTCGCAACTAATAAAATTAAGACAAACATAAGCACGTGAAAAAGTACTTAATCGGCTTTAAGGAAATTTCTATTTACCTCCTCGTCGCTGGAATTTTCTTCAAAGCTTTCTTCATCATAAGATTCCTCGTCGAGCTTCGCCATCGTTATGCTTCGTTTGTGATGTTTGCGGACTGTCTACTTCACAATTTAATTGCTTTAGTTCGAGTTTCTGCTTTTAATTCAATTTACTTCTCTCTCGTTTGCTCTCTGTTTATGTTTTCTTGAAGCTTATACCCACTTCGAGTCGACTTCTTTCAATGATAGATGGCGATAGATGCAACTAACCATGTGAATGATGTGTGTATAAACAAATGATCCCAAATAAATGGAATATCATTTGAGCAAAGATGGCTCCACATAAACATTTTATTTTGTATGGAAATTCTGTGGCGTGTGGGAGAGGAAAGAGCCAAAGTGTCAAAAGATCTATGTAGATAGCATGTACATTATTATCGTATTGTCAGCAATTTACACAATTACTCACTATGCCAATTATAACCTTAAACCGACTTCAAACTTTCAGAATCTACCAGAATTAACAAATCTGGACATGGCTTACAATTCATTGAAGAGCTTCGATTTTGATTTCTTTGATCAAGTTGGAACGCTTTCATATTTGCGGGTCAACGTCAGTCATAACAGAATAAGCGAACTCAATGACAACATGACAAGTTTCACACAGAATCGGGAGCAAGGTACATTGCACAATATGATATTTTACTAGCATGCACTCGTAGCGTTTACAGAATTCGTAGATCTATGTCATTTGTTCATTTCAGGCAGTTCAATCTATCATTCAAATATTCGTGTCTTGGATTTGTCACACAATAATATTTCAAGGATCAGCGCTGGCTATTTTAAGCCAGCAGAAATATCACTAGCGTCACTCAGTTTGGCCTACAATAGGTTGACTGTCAGTAGTATAGAGATAATTGCATAAAAATAGCTTTTTAATTACTTAATTACCTTCTTTTAGAATACAAGTCGCGAAATTTTTGGCAATTTGATGCATCTTCAGTTGCTGGATTTATCAAATAACTTCATTGAATATATTGCACCGGATACATTCAGGAACGCGCGGAAGCTTCAAGTCCTTAATTTAGCACAAAACGAGTTGACAGAAATTAGCTACGATTCATTTAGAAATGTTGGTGACTTGCGAATCGTTGACTTTTCCTTTAACATGCTACGCACCCTTCCTGATAGTCTTTTTGCAAGCGATGATCTTGAGAAACTTGACGTATCACATAATCAACTGACTAAAATTCCCGTTTCATCTTTAACAAATCTTGCCGCTTTATCAATTTGCGATCTTGATTTATCGCATAATAACATCGGAGCTATTCACAGTATGGACTTGTCAAATAAATTCCGAGTAAGTTCAATTAATTAATATGCATGCTCGATCTATTCTATGTATCAGATGGAACCGTAAAAGTCACGCTTTCTTCACAGCGGCTCAGTAAACTGGATTTATCACACAACAGACTGGTGCGATTGGAAGATGCAGCCTTTGCAACATTACCAAGTCTTTCAATACTCGATTTGTCTGATAATGATGAGCTGGAACTTTATGGACGCGTTTTTATTGGGCTTGAAAAGAACCTTATTGAATTATATTTAGACAATATTTCCATTATTCAAGCGCCAGATCTCAATTTACCAAATTTAAGAGTTCTTACACTAGCGCAAAACGAACTTCCATCAATTCCACCAGAGCTTGCTGCTAATTTAACATCAATCCGTGAGCTCGATTTATCGCATAATGATTTAACAGCCGTGCCACTCATCACACACTCATTGCCCAATTTACGATCACTATCGCTGGCGGCAAATCCAATAACATCTCTCACCAACACAAGCCTTCTTGGCGCTGCGGAGACACTGGAGACGCTTGACATCTCACATTTGGAGCTAACGACAATTGAGGTGAGTTTGATGAATATCTTTAAAACATTTAAATAATTTATGAGCAATTTGATTACAGCAAGGAATTTTAAACAAATATTCATCCCTGCGAACACTTCGCTTGTCAACATATCCCGGTCTGATCAACTTCAACATTCCTACAATCTTAGATGATGTTGAAAATTTGCGAAACCTTTGGATTGACTCGCCAGCACCCAAAATGGTGAAATTTGTTTCAAAGGAAGGTGTTGAGTCATATGAACTGGTTCAGGAAGCGGCTAGTGATTTGCGCGTTGAACTTTATGGAGCATTACCTCCAAAGTTAAAGAATTTGACAATAAGTGGTGCTGGATTTAATCGTCTCGCTGATAACATTTTGCAGGGCATTCAATCACCGGCAATTCATTTGACATTATTCAATACAACACTTAGTGGACTTCCTGAAAACATGTTCCAAAATATTGATATTTATAACATCTCAATTGAAATTGATTCCAACAACAAGAAGCTTACCAGTATTCCGAATCCGAATTCAGCTGAATATCCAAATATGCCTGATAGTGTTCTACTCACTGATCTTAGGATTCAATACACGACATTGGCATGCGATTGTGAAATTGGATGGGTAGAATTTTGGCAACGCAAGAAGCGGCAGTATTTATGTTCACAGCAAAAATGGTCAGATGATGGCACCGCCATAAGAAGCGTTCATCATACTCCCGAAAATTGCGATGATCCATTTGACGATGATGACCTACGAACGGTAAGATGTTCTAATAAAAATGCTGAGCCTCTTTTGGAGGTCTTAAAGAACGAACTGGAATGCGGATGGAGTGGAAGCACGCGACTCTCTCAAATGAACATTATAGTGCTGATCCTGTTTCCAATTTTATTGATTACGTTTATTATTTGACTCATTCGATATTTATTTTTAGAATATTCCGCATTTTATGATTACCTTGAAAAGCTTTATGGAAATGAATTGTGAAGCTTTCATTCTTCGAAAAAAAAAACCGAGAAGAATAAAATTCATTAAACTTCAACATCAATATTGCCTTTTTTAACAGGTAGCACGAGTTCTGACTCCTCTATATTATGTATCGATCGCATCAGTTTATCGCAATCAGTGACATCGTGAAGTACTAAATTCTCAGACCTGGAAGTCTTCAATATCCAAATGCAAAATTCTGTGGATACTTCTGAAATGAACGGCAGCTCACATAATAATAAGTCGATAAACCTGAATTCGCTGAACTATCATGAATGAAATTTGCAGAAATGACTTTAGATTGTTCTATCACCATTTTGCAGTGACACAACCTCAAAATGATGTATATTTTTAATTTTCCTCACGTTGCATTTAATGGTCCAAATTTTAAGAAATATTAGGATCAACTAATGGAATTGGAGAAATTTCCAGATATACTATCAAACAAAATTAAAATCAATGTCAATGCCTGAAAAACAAATGACTGTGACAACTCGACGCAAGTATTTTGCTAAAGTCGAAGATGACTCAAAAGAAAACAGCGAAATTATATTTCAGGTGGCATTTGCGCCAATAAGTTTTTCAATACCAGTTATCGAACACGCATGATTGCCTTAATTCTTGATTATTTGCAAATTTTCCAACATTTTTTTCTCAGCCAGCGACAATTGCTCGAAAAATGCCGGGAAATTTTCATTCTTACTGAAGTTTGTGATGAATTTCGTGAGTGCTCGTTCCGTGTCTTCTTGAAAAATTGGATCCTGCATTAAATCATGGAGAAGCTGATTATCGTCCTCGGTTGTTTCCTCTAGAATGCAAATGTTTTTTATTTTATTTATTGAATTAGAGAGAGAAAGAAGCAGAAAACATACCGTCATCAAACAACATAAACGCATTCATGTTCTTTCCTAAGCCTGAGTCCTCCTGTGTTTCATCCTCATCGCTGCCATCATCATCAACGAGTGAACTGCTCACAGCATCTTTGAATTCGCGCAAATTTGAAAGCTCGTTGATAAGAAGTTTAAAGATTTTTACCATAATTGGGATTGTCACCCATTGCTGTGTTCGTGATTGCGATCGTGTTCGAGCTTTCTCATTTAATTGCACCTCCACCATGTCTTTAATTGTAACGGACACCAAGCGTTGATCCTTTGTTGTAATGCCGTATTCAAAGATCTTGCATAGACTCAGTACTGAAACTTTTCTTTCATATGTGCCATAGAATAGATGCTGTCGGCTAAGCCAGTTAGTGAATACGAAATTCATTGCAGGCTCGCCAGTTGGACCAGGCACTGAACTCAAAAAGTGCATGACCGCATCTAATTGCGTTAAAAACAGGTGAGCAAATGTCATGATCAGAGACATGATAACATTGAGCGATTCGACCAGTTGCATTTTGGAAATGACTGCCTTTAGGAGAAGATCTATTTTTTCGCCAAGGAAATTTCCCGCTTTAGTAATAAGTGTAATGACCAGTCGACCAATGAAGGCAGCCTATAAAAACATTAAGAGAATATAACATTTTAACTGTTTTCAGTTCTACTTACCGAAAATTCCGTTGATAATGGATTTAGCAGCATCGTCGTAACTTGAAGAATATAATTCAGGCCTTGGCCGTTTTGAAACGTGCAAACTTGTTCAGGCGAAGCATACAAAAAAGCTCGCAAACATTCTCCGCCAGATTGCATTACCGCATGATCTTCGGTACGTAAAATAGCTTGAATTGCGGCCGGAAACGCTTGTTCAATCAGCTGACTGCTCAGTGGAGCCTTTGAATATTTAACAATCGTTTCTAGCACATCTAATGCAATGTCCTGCATAGGAGCATTCGTTTGTTCGCCTTGCAAATTCAGAATGCTGACTAATGTTGGTACTAATTTTTCTTGTAAGGGCAAATTGCAAAAGGAATTTTGCGACCATATTCTTAAAATGTTTTGAACATGTTCAAGAATGAATCGGTCATCGTGATATTTAAGGAACAATGCTAGTATCAATGGAATAACGCGTGAGGATACATTTGCTGTGAAGTTAACATCAAATGACAGCAACTCAGCTAGAGTTTCCAATGCTAGTCCTAAAAGAGTGCTTTGAGCTCCAGAGATAATCTGTAAAATTCCATCGAGAAAGATATTCAATTTGCTGATGAGAAATGCTTTGCGATCTCCTTCGACATCTCTTAAATTGTTGCAAAAAGCATAAACCGCTCTGACGGCTGTGATGCGCAAAACTATTGGTTTATCTGTTGCAATGCTGTTAATAGTTGCGTCAATTGTCAACGCAAAGTGAGGTGCACACGATTCCGTTTCAATATATCGACTCAGTAAATAAATGCATCTTCCGGTGAGGAAGGCGGAGGACACCTGGTATGACATTATATTCTTAACGAGGTTCAAGTATTCAGCCAAATTAAATTGGTCGTGCGTCACAATCAAATCCTTGAATGTAGTTGATCCAACTGCCATCATCGTAGCTTCATGCGTCTTCCACCAAAAGGGTCTACCACTATTTCGTTCAGCGTCAGATAATTCAACATGTTTTGTTATTGAACTGGTAAGTGATTCAAGAAACTTTTCCTCAAATTCTTCGCTTAAGCGCATTAAAATGTCTTGGCCAGACGTTCTTATTGAATAATCGACACCTTCTTCGTCTTCATCCTCAACAAACTTTTCGGTATCATCCGACCAGACTGATATTTGTTCCTCGGTGATCTGCATATATAGTATGAGCACATAGATAAGATCTCCGATAACATCTCTAATCAAGGTTTTGAATTTCTTGCTTTCAGCTATTGCATGAATCATTTCGAAAATTTGCAAAATCATTTTTGTAAAATTGGCTTTTTCTTCTAAAAATTAAAGAGAAATAGATTGTATCTAAAGATACTAAGCAACAAATATTAAAATCACCTTCGTCTCCATCAAATGGATCTGGCATTTCACCTTCATTGACAATGGACTTGATGTAAACATCAGCCATGTTTGTCAGCAGGCTCCATAGTGGCGGTAGGATACGCGGCATAAATGAGTTAATCCTCTTTGGCATTTCGTTAATCATGTATGTAAAAATTTTCATAACTTCCGTTTTCAGCGTAAAATTGCATGACGGTCCAATTGGGAGTGCAAGACTTTGAATCATCTTTTCCATAAAAGCTGGCATTACTGGATCGAGAATTTTTGATTGATCTTTTGGTTCAATGTGCGTGTGTGTGCATTTTAAAAGTGAGTTAAGGATATCTACAGCACAGCTTCGTGTTTTAACACAAAATCCTTGATCTGGGTCGAAGATTCGATAAACTTCCGATAAAATCACCGGTCCAACATCCCGAACGCGCTCCTCCAACTCATACGTGAATTCTACCAGCACCTGCATTGCGCCATGAACGGAATCTTCATTTCCAGCGAGACATTTAACAATTATATCAAACAACTCAGTCCAATCTGTGGGCCAGTCATGTGCAGCAATCGCTGAAATTGTATATGCAATACTAGTGCGGATTTTAGAATTGCTACAGTAAAGTCCTTTAGGCAGCATTGATTTTATTGCGTTTTTGACCGGTTCCGATGCGAGAAGCTTCGTTGGATCATACTCTTGTTCATCTTGAACCCAGTGCTCGTCGACATACTTTTTGAGAAGCACACTCGCCAGTTGGCGCAAGCCGATTTGATCAAGGAGGCTATCATCCAAGCAAATCTCACAAAGGCAAATTGGAAATTCTTCGGTAAATTTAAGCTGTTGTAGGCGCTCTTCATTTTGTTGGCCAGGCGTCCGCAGTATTTTATTCAGTTCTTCAAAGATTGCTTGCTTTATTGGGCTATTCATCCCGCTAAAAATACAAATTTAAAAAAAATAATAATGGAATTTGCGGCACAATTAAAGGTTATAACTTTGTTGCAGTTCTTAAGTCTGAAGGTATGAATTTAATTTTTGCTTAAATTACTTGAGGCTATTCATGATATGCTTGCTGACTTTCCAGCTTTCCAAGCCTGACTGTCTGCTTTCAATTATGTACGTGTAAATCAAGACAATTAAATAAAATATAAAAACAATAAAACTTTTGTTACACCCTGTTCAATAATATTTAGCCGGGACACCTACTTAACAGAAATATTTGAAAAAAATATCGTTTGTCATGAGTAAATTCATGAGTGAAAACACTCACTGTAATTTGAAATTTTAAAGTTATGAATTATAATATAAATAACAATAACATATTTCTTCCGTTTGTCACGGCAAGCCATATTAGCAAGCTAATTTAAGAAATTCATTATTTTTACTACTTAACCTGTCTCTTTGTCAAGAAAATTTGTAGATTGTCTGTGTCTATAATTTTAGAAAATTTGTAATTTTTTAAGGAATGAATTTTTGTATTAGATAAAACTAAATGAATTTAAACCAGGATTTCAGGAGTTTTATAAAACGATTAAAATTTTGCGAGTGCGCTGCGAGAGGAAGCTCACATTTCATAAATGACTAAATAATTTTTAGCTTTGATGAGAGTGAAAATCGTTATTCAGAAAGCAATGTCATAATGTTGCATTTGGCTACTATAGGTTTTTGCCTTGGTAGCTATTTAGTATAATTGAGAAGATACTTAGCAATGAACCCGAAGCAAAAGTTGAAGTAGCTCCAAGCTACTAATAGCTACTTAATTTAAAATCTGTTATATATACAAATGGAATGTATCACCTTGGCATCAAGGTGTTACTTAAAATGTTAGGTAGGTAGAAGTCTGTGTAGAAGAAAATTTTAACATACCTAGCTTATTTCGGACCCGTGCCGAGGCATGAAGTTAAATTTTATAGCAGATTTTCAACGGATTTATAAAAAGTGCTGCAATATATTTTAGAAGCTCTTTCTTAAAAGTTAATTAATATTCCAATGGTTTGGTAGAATATATATTTTGATATGGGTTTACTAAAAGTTAAACGAACTTATGGGAAGAAGCAGAATACCAGAGATAGATCGTCAGATGATTCGTACGAAGATCCTTTCGATAAATTGCTGCTGCAGGACAAGTGAGTATAGTTAGCTCATACATTAATACCAATATGATACAATCAGTTGACCAGCAGCAATTTTAGTGACAATAAAATAAACGGCAATAAGAATATTCGAGCATCTTTTAATCGTGATTCAAGTTTGGATGAATCAAAAATACAGAAACTCAAACGGAAGAAACAACAGAACGCGAAGCGCGGGGCAAATACCTCATCCCACGATGAGCTCTATGAACTGTATTTGCGTGACAAAAAGAAGATGCAAACTACAAAAAGAAATCAACTACGAACCCTCAAGGCGGTTCAGATTTCAACTCCAGTTAAAAATCGAAAAAGCCGCAAGAAGAAAATTGACTTGCATTTTGAATTGTCTCCTATTAGACTCAATGATACCATTAAGAATTCATCGGCTGCTAATGTTCATCTTTCATCAGGATTTTTTGAAAGCTTCCAACGTGCGAAAGAGCTAGAACTGGCGGAGCAACAAAATAAATTAGAAGTGTCTGCTGTAGCTAAAGCCAGACTGGTCCTGGCAAAATACAGTACACTACCGCTAAAAAACACTGAAAATATATTTGAGAAATATGTGGACAAACCCTCGGATGGAAGCCTAAACAAAGATGTATTGATATCGCCAGCATATAAAGAGCCACTGACAATGCCTGAAAAACAAATGACTATAACAACTCGACGCAAGCATTCTGCTAAAGTCGACGATGACTCAAAAGAAAACAGCGAAGTATTTCAGGTGGCATTTGTCCCTACAAGTTTTGAAATACCAGTTATCGAAATAACAACGCCTGATGACGATATAATATCGAAACCTAAATTTATTGACTCGCATGAGGATGTCGTAGCTAATCCAAACAAGACGCCAGTTGTATCAAAACCGCCATCTCGTCTAAAACGCACACTAAAACGAGTAACAAATTCAGAAATCGAGTCAAAAGATGATAACAAAAATTTAAATCGCAGACGATTAAGATCAACTGCTTTGGTGCCTGAACACTTGATCTCCTTGGAGCCGCTTCAAAATACTATTGTCGTTCCAGAAACAGCGGATGTTATTTCTAAGCGAACACGAAATGCAAAATCTGTGATAAGAACAAGCAATGCCAAAAAATCTACTAGGAAGTCTGCAAAGTCGCGAACAGTAGCATCAATTGAAACCTGTGATAAACTTGATGACAAAATTGCTGAGACAGCAACTATAAACGGTCCTGATCCTCAACTGTCTTGTAACAAAAAGTCCGTTGGCATAAATCTGGTACCATCTGTTCACCATATTAGTATCCATCAGCATGATGAACCGACCACAGTGATAACAAGAAAAAGTGCGATTCGAGCAACACATAAATCGGTTGGCTTCACAATTGCTGATGAAGCGGCAGCACCTGAATGTACGACCGGTATTGCACTGCATGCTGGAAAATGGCGTAAATCACTAGCTGCATGGCGTAGGAGTCACAAAATTGACCAAACCAATCGGCATTCAATGCGTCGTATGAGTATAAAGATTCCTAAACGCATCACTTCAGAAGTTGTACAACAGCAAACTCTGTCGTTCGAAGAAACGCTCGGTAATTGTAAGTACCAGATTCAAAATATTTATTCTAGTAGTTCTCTTCGTCGGAAAACATTAACAAATTTTTCATTTTGAAAACGGAAAATATTCACAAAGTCGCGTAAATCATTCAAAAGTTATTTGTTGTGTTACAAAAGTGATTATAAGCTGATAACGATTGAAATTTTTTTTAAAATTCGCCTCGTTTCGAGCAAAATGCTATTTTTTATGAAATCGCGCTGGATGCATTTTGTTTGATGGAATTCGGTTGAAATTCCTAGAAAAAAGTGTTTCATCCAGTGTTAACGGCCTTCTAATCATATTCATTATTAGATATTTGTGGATTGCTAGCGGGAATTTCCGCTGGTTGAGTTGATTTTTCCAAAGAAAACAAATGATACATCAGATCAGATGCATACCTCCATCATTACACACACACACTGAAGCATAAAAAACTTAAGGGGACATTTTCCAGTGGTGTTGCAATATAAAAAAAAATTCTGAAAATATCAAATGTCTTCGTTACGGAGTTTTTAACTAGCCCCTGCCATTTTTGTATTTGTGCCTCCTCTCTCTCTCTTTTACATAGCCTTCTGTTCGTTCACAATTCCACTCCATTTAATTCAGTTTTCAATTGAGCCATTCAAGTTGTGCGCACGACAGAATTAAAGATAACGAAAAGAAATTTTTTCCTAAAGCTTCTCAAGTTTCAGTACAAACCGATACGATCCGCAAATATTTAATTGATTCTGATCAAAACGAAAGGCCAATTCATTATAATAATATTTTTGTGCAATACTACTTAGAGCTGTCGTTATATTTTGTGCGCTACATCGATTAAAATTTATTGTTTTGCTTAGTGGAGAAAAAGCATTCGTGCATATAAACTATAACTGTAAATTTCGAACCTCAAGAGAGCTAAAAGGAGAAAAAGTTGAAGTGAAAGTTGTAAAACTAAATTTCTTGTGGCATAAAAATAATTAATTGCACAAAGAGAACAATTTTCTGGTGTAGTTTTTGTTTCTTGAAAAGAAAACAAGAGTTCGATTTGTTTTTATATTCGGAACAAAGCGTCATCAAACAAGCATCAAAGTTGGACGAGCATTGTATGCATTCAGAATTAGCGAAAAAAGGTATTAAATCTTTTTTTTTAAGTAATTGAAAAGATCAGCTGAAAAAAAAATTAAATAAAATATTTTGCAAAACAAGCAAGACTCGTTTTGCACTCGTCACTTACATTTGTATATATAAAAATGCGCACCTTCAAATGAATGCTGATCCTTGAAATTTAGAATCAATAATTGCTATTTCATGCGAGCGCTGAGTGTTCTATTATCGATATGAACTGTTTACTTCATGCACTCTCGTCCTCACTTTTCCTTCAATCATAAAGGTCAAGCAGATCATATATTTGAAAAAATATTTGAAAAAAAAAAAATTTAGAGCGGAATCATCAAATTAGAACATATAAATAAATATTTACAACGCTGACGAATTACAATTTATCGAACCCATCGTCATCTTCGTTAAATTTGTTGTTCATTGTAATACAACTAACGATGGCCTATTTTAATCGCTCCGCTTGACGCTTGACATTGCATTTCCGTGTTATGCAAGTGTGTTTGCGTACCGCGAATGTCAGACAAGTCAGATTTTCTTCCGGCATTCTTGTGCTTTCCTTTATATGCAAACACAGACACCATTGGTGGTGGTCGACAATGAGTCATCACAATTCGTTTTAGGTTTTTTCAACTTTTACGATGATTCACTCAAATTCCAATGAACACAATCTTATTGATTATTGCTAAACGTTTCTTTTTCCTTGTTTCTAGCTGCATTGTGGGAACAATCAGATGAAGGAAATCTACAAACGGCATTGTCCATACTTGACGAGTCAATCGGAGCAGCCTTCCATGAGCCATTGCGCAAGACAAGCCAACGTAAAACAACTGTCCTTGAACGTTCATCCATCTTCTATGGTCTCGAACCGTCCGCAGTCATCGATGTTGACATCTTACCGAATCTAAGTAGTCGCCAAATTGTTTTGCGTCGTTGCGGTCAACAGGAACCGTTATTGTTTGATGATATTTATTCGGAAAGGTGAGTCTTGTTTAATTTAATTATTTGCCGATTTATTTTCTTCAAAATATTAACACTGAAAATGATTGTTCCTTTTGTAGCCAACTTCCTAACTGCTGTAAAATCGGTGAAGGTGTTTATGGTGAAGTGTTTATGAACAAGTCCCAACAACTGGGCCAGCCGATTGTCCTTAAGATCATCCCAATCGAAGGCGATCAACTCATCAATGGCGAACATCAGAAGAAATTCAGTGAAATTTTGTCAGAAATTGTCATTGCTATGGAATTGAGTAGCTTGCGTAACGGCAAAGAGCACTCAACCAATGGTTTCGTAAATGTAAAGCGTGTTTCATGCGTTCAGGGTGCATATCCACAGCACTTGATTGATTTGTGGGAACTCTATCGCGACAACTACGGCACTGAAAACGATAATCCTGAAGTATTTGGTGACGATCAACTATATATTGTTTTTGAGTTGTGCAATGCTGGACGTGATCTCGAAGCATTCACATTTGATAACGCAGAACAATCATATAGTGCATTTTTGCAAGTAAGTTTTAATCTCTTAACATTTTAATGTTGTGCAATTTGCTGGATTTGATGTGAACTTATTTGATTTTTTTTTCTGTTGCTCAGCATCGCTGGGTGGGTGCTAATCTGGTGCATTTTGTTGTTGTCGAATGCGATTAATTATCGTAACCATTCCTTATCAATGACTAGATTACACACTCATCCAGTGTGCTGATGCTCGTTCAGCTTCATTTGAATTTAAATTTGAGTTGATTTTTTTTTTCAGTTTTATGCTTTGGTTATAATTTTATTTTTTGACTTTTTTCCTGCTGGATGAGTGCATTTTTAGTTTCATGTCGATTGATAATGTGTCATTCCATTTTGTTCATGACTAGATTTTCACTCATCTAGCAATTAAAGTCGTCAGCTTCGGCTTTATAATTAAATTTTTGCTTAATTTAATTCTTATTGTCGTGAGTATTTTTGTTTATTATTCGATGGATCAGCGCTTGATAGACAATTTAATGTTTTTTTGTTTCTTTCATCTTATTAATTTTCGATATCAACTACCTTTTCGTTTAACAGACGGCATTAACACTTGCTGTAGCCGAACGCCAATTCGAATTTGAACATCGTGACTTGCATTGGGGCAACATTTTGGTCGCACGCACTGATGATAAATTTGCCGAGTTTCGTTTAGACGGAAGATTGATTAAAGTGCCAACTCACGGTATCAAAGCGACTATCATTGATTTTACACTCAGCCGCATGCTGTATGACGGATGTGTTTTGTACAACGATCTGGCTAATGACGAGGAGCTTTTCGAAGCTACCGGCGATTATCAATTTGACATTTACCGTTTGATGAAAGCTCGTGTTAGGTGAGTTTATTGGACGGTAAATTGAAACTTCCATCAAATTATTCTAATGCTCTTAATTTCTTTTTTAGAAATCACTTTGAAGTGTTTGAGCCATTTACCAATTTATTGTGGCTCCATTACATAATCGACAAACTGATCAACGGCGCTCGCTATCGTCTTACAAAAACAAAGAAGCATCGCTCTAACATTCACGCGATGATGCAATTGCGTGACGAATTGTTAGACTATAAAAGTGCAACTAATTACGTTCAATGCTTGTAAAATTGAAGTCCTGCATCACAAATCAAACAATAATTCCCCATATTTCTTTTCTAATATTATAATAATTCCCATTTATTTTGCTACAATCCTTTTTTATTTTGATAATTTCTCTCACCCACCACTTCGGCAGGAGCATAATTCCTTCGGGGTCGTTCATTTATTTTTTATTTGATGTTTTCTAAATGACTAACAATTCAGATTAAAAAAAAAACTGACGACGTAAATTTAGCTGTAATTAACCACAAAAATGGATTTAGATGAAGAGAATTGTTGTTGCGACTGCAATTCTTCTGATAATATTGATCGACTAATCAAATTTATTTACACACATTTCGGTTGGAAGGTGAAAAATGTAGACAGAAAATTCAATAAAAATCTGTTTTTCTTAGAAAATCGGAAATCTCAAATTTTTTTTATTCCTCCACAATTTCCTTTTCTGGTAATGCCATACTTTCGACTGGATATTGATCTCCCCATTGGCTGTGCCGTGCGGTTCTGTGACACCATTTTCCGTGTTTCGATTGTGTGAAAATAATTTCTTGCAGCTTTCCTTCCTTCGTGCACATTCGGCATACTGTGTGCTTGGATCTGACGAGCGTTGGTCGAATTATTCGCGGCCATTGATCAGCGCTACATGTTGATGGTCCTTTTTTGATTACGAAATAGCTGTAAAGTTCTTTATGAATCGTAACCGGTCCTGAGAATGGAAGCGTGTTATAAGAGGCCTCAAAATTGCAAGGTGTTCCATCGTTTAATTGATATCGAGGACAATTTAGATCATGCGGACATGGTGAAAAGACGTAGGCTTCTTCTGCATTATGTTGTTTCACATGCATCAGATATTCGCGTATTTCATTCAACAATTTAAATCCCGCATTTGTGCCGACTTCAACAAAAATCAAATATCCAGAAGTTTTGTTCCAGAGATTTTGTGCAACCTCCAGTCGGTTCTTAAGCGATGGCATCTCAAACATGGAAAATGCTGATAAAACAATGTCGAATTTTGTTTCACGGGCTGGTAGGAATTGTCGATGATTTACATTTCTCAGGAACATTTGTTTGTTGGGATCACCATCGCGCAATAGAAGATCAGAGAGGTCATTCATATGTTTTGAAGCATCGACGAGATAGTATTCGTAAATATGCTTCTTCCACAGTTCTGATACTGCCCATGTCCCTGTTCCAACGCCAGCACCAAAATCAAAGAAGCTCTGTGGCTTAAATGTTGGATCTCTTTTCTCAATTTCCTTGAAAATTTTTAGTAACACTGCATATTCTTGTGGTGCTCGGCCAAGCAAATACAGCAATGACTCATGTTCATCAAACTGAATCGGTCGCCATGCATAGTTACGAGTTTTCAAAAGGCTCTTGATTTTTTGCTGACGTCTTTCCATGTATATCTTCACTGCATGATCATCATCAGCATCGGGTACCATGGTTGGCAATTTGAATCTTTCCGGATCAGCATCAATCATCTCTTCAAGATCATGGACTTGTTGTTTTACATTCTTTTCCTCTATCGGTGGTTTCCTACATCTGATGTAGCTGTTAAGTTTATGACCAGAATCAATAATTGTTTTTAAAGGAAAATCGCCAACTGCTCTTGTGATGGCTTTTACCATTCGATCTGGCAAAGATACTGCTGGCATTCTGTTTACTCCATCGTGATGCTTAGGCTGAAAGAGAGAATATTAGATGACTAAACATTTGCACATGTGCTGGATTTCATTTGTTTACCTTAATTTTTTCTGTCTCCAGTTTTTCTTCAACTTCTTTGTTTAATTCCACTTGGACGACTTGATTCCGATAAGCCGTTGATGTGAATGATGCTACACCATTGCGCCATGGTCCAAGACTCCTTTGATTACTGTTAACTTGTTGAAGTTTTAAAGAAAACCGAGCGCCTCTTAAAAACATATTTTTGTAAGCTATGAAGCACCCTGTATAAATAGAAACTTCATAATAGCTGAAGCAGCCCTATTGTGAGCAAAACAACAAAGAAGAAATTGTAAAAATCAAATAAATCGATACAATTAAACAGTCGCCAGCACTTAACTTCACTAAACAGCACTAGAAAAAAGCACAAATGTAAGTACAAAGTGTAACATTTCTAGTTATTATTAAATTCAATCGATTGCAATCCAAAATTTCACAAAATCAGGTTGGCATCGTAATTTCCATAATTTTGCAAAGCTTCTTATTTCAAAATCTATTTCTGTATACCTAAGCGATGACAAATTTGCAGTAAAATTAAACAACTGTCTTGATCAGCCACAAGTATATATTTTAAGAGTGAAGCTAATTCGATAAAATCTCGTGGATCAGTTATGCAATATTGATTGTTACTTCTGCTGCCGTTTGAGATTGACCACTGCTAATTCCAAGTTTTTTTTTTTTTTTTCATTTCAGGAGTGATAAGAAAAATCTGAAAAACGAAATTAACAAAGAAATGTCTAACATCGGAAATGACGCAAAGAGCTTCATGGAGAGAATTCTGGGCGATGTCAGCAAAAAGTCTGCCACAAAACAAATTCTGATTGGCGCTGGCTCAGGATGGTAAGAAAGATCGGCACGCGCTGGTGATTCCCTGAAGGTCATCATGTGACATTTATCATTGCATTCCGATTTCAGGGTTACTGGATACCTCACTATGAAGGTTGGCAAACTGGTTGCGATTTCAGTCGGTGGAAGCATTATACTTTTGCAAATTGCATCAAATGAGGGCTACATCCAGATTGATTGGAGCAAAATTACCAAAAATGCGAATAAAATTGCCGATAAAGCTGAAGAAGCAATCACAGGCGAAGGTCCATCATGGGCAGAAAAGGTAAGTTTTGTTTTTGTTCCTTGCGAAATTGTGCAGTTTTAGATGGAAGGGTTCGATCTGAAGATGAATGGAACTTAAAAAATCTCCGCTTATTTTCAGATCAAATCGTTCGTGAAGGGAAATTCATACGTGACGACTTCGTTTATTGGTGGATTTCTGATGGGAATCAGTTTCTCATGAAATTACATTACCGCTCGTCCAATCGCATTCTTTAAAATTCCTCACTTGCATTATGATAACATGTTTATCGGCATTTTACAATTTGAAATGTAGACCAAACAGTTTAATTAAGTCGGTTTCTTTGAATTCTCAAATAAACTATTGCTCTTTCAAAAGAAACTTTAATTCATGATTTGTACGATTTTTCGCAGAAATTATTTATGGCGCTTACACTCGTTTATCAATTTCTTTTATTTTTAGGCCGATCGATATGTTGATCGAAAACTCAATCAAGCAGAACATTTGCTTAAGAAGAAGCGTGATGCTACAAGAAGATGGTATTCGAATCTCATTGGTGATAAAAATGGCGCGAAGCTCAATGAGTTGCACATCTTTATGATTTCATTTGCCGCTGGTATTGCTCTAGGATTGGGCAGCGCCTGAACATAACGAGCATCACAAACCGCATTCATTTCGTAAATAGCCACAATAGTTAAATACCGCAAATGTGGTTCCATCTTCAATAATTTATATTAATTTTTTTCATTCTATTTTCTCAAGTGGCGGTAACAATCTCTAATCGGTTCTCCTTTCTTTTCATGCTTGCCTACTCTTTCCCTTACTTTGCACAATGCAAAAGTCATTAGGATAAGAGATGATAGCAGATCAATTAATTAATTATGTTGATGAGAATGTCGAACAATTTTTTTAAAATATTTTTATTACCTTATTTTTAAGTGGTCACATGTATCACATACCACAAAATTGTATTTTATAAATCAGTCCTTTGATTTTTAACTAATTTTTAAGGACCTAACATACGAATCCTCAATCTCCTTAACAAAATTCGAAGAAAACCGATCCTTAAATTGTCGATCCCAGTAAAAAATTAAATTGCGAGATAATGTCGCACAGGAAGAGAAATCGAAACTGGTTTTTAATAATTCATTGCCGGCAAAACGGTCACTAAATGTTGCGACGTCATTTGTAGCATGCCTTCGCGATTAATGTTGTTTGTACAAGAGTTTCGTTTTTTTTATCTAATTGGCGATAACGCTTGACGGGTTCCGCGCATTTTTTTCCGCTGTTTACGGCTTATTTTATTCAGTTTATTGTGTGATTTCAAAGTGTTTACAAGTTTGTCATCAAAAATATTTGCAACATTTTACCTGGATGGAGCAACTTCCTGATGAAATTATTGAAATTATTTTTAAAGAACTGCAACCAAGCGACATTCAAAATGTCATGCTAGTTTGTCATCTATTCAGAAATATTGTTGAACGATCAGCAGCGCTGATGGCACAAATACCGTTAATTTTAATTGACACTGAGACTGATGGCTTTGTTGATATAGAGAAAAAGTCTATTGACCTTCTGATGGACTCCAAGCGCCGGGTGACCACCATAAGAGTTGAATTAGAGCACGAGAAAATAATGAAATTTTTAGGTGTTTTTAAGACATTTGGAAAAACAGTTCGTGTGATGGACATCACTGACTACGCATTTGAAACAATTGGCCAGCTGCGCATAGTTTTAAGATTTCTGCCAAATCTACAAACTCTCAACGTCACCAATGTGAGCTTTTTGAAAGGTGAAAACAAGATCTTAAATTCAATCGTACAAATACCAAAATTCAGTCTCGTGAACTTGCGCAGTTTGAACTGCGTAGATTCGGATCCAAAAATATTTTCCCTATTTACCAACAATTGTGACATACAACTACGAACGATAAGATTACGACCGTGTGGCGTGCAAACCAATTCAAACTTTGACGACTTTATTGAGATGATGACTAATCAAAAGCGATTAAATGCTTTGACACTTGACGGGATTTCCGATGATTGCTATATTTTTAGATCGCACGATTTTCTCAGGTGCCAATTGGAGCAACTTGAAATTCAAAACTGCTACGTCACAATGCGGGATCAGATGAGAAATATAATAATAATGATCAAAGATCAAAGGCAATTGAAAGTACTAAAATTGCATAATACACCAATTCCTCCTTCGATGGACATCATGTTTACATACCGACAAATATTTAACAACCATATAACAACTGCACATCTGGATATAAGACAGCTGGCGTTCTTTCATAGTCATCACTTCACCAATTTAACTGTTAAGCATTTGACTATTGTTGCTGATTTTGCATTTGAAAATTTACCGATTTTCATTAATTTCATTAAAATGTTTCCAAATGTTAAATGGCTGAAGCTCGTTCAGTCAAAAGGCTCAACATCAATTGATGATAAATATTTGTTTCATATCTTAAACACGTTTAAAAATCTTTATGAACTCCACGTGCCGGCATTTACATCGCGCAAAGTTGATTCATATTTTTGCAATTTGGCGCTGCTTGAAACGAGATTGCACACGCTCGTCATTGATTATATCGATTATGATGTAAAGTTTTTTGGATGGAAAAATATTGCAATGAATCTGAAATCTATTGAGAAGCTTGTTATCAAGAAAGACTTTGGAAAAGTTTCATTGGAAGTCGTTGATTGTATCATAACGAATCTAAAACTGAAACATCTTGAACTCGGGATTGGAGTGATGTCAATGGAGATTCTTAGAAGCATCGTATACAACAATAGCTGCGATCAACTGAAAGTTCTTAAAATGGCTCGATCCGATCTGGAAAAGATCGATCCAAATTTTGATTTTCGCAATATTTTCATACGCAATCGCTTGTTGCTACATCTTTGTGATGATGATTATTTCGCAATATCTGCGAGGTAGCTTATACTATAAGCTTATAGTAGTGACAAGACAGAATAAATTTTTGTTAACAATAAATATTTATTTCTCATTCCACATTTCCATTTTTTTTAACCCCCAAAACGGAAAAATTTCTCCATTTAAATTTATTTTGTTTTTATTGCGTAATTTAATATCCATCAACTATTTGGTATGTATGTATGTATGTATGTTTATGTTTGTATGTTATTTGAAATTGAAAATAATGAAATTATTCATGAAAAAGGAGATTGCACAAGATTCTTTTGTAAATGTGAGATTAACTGAAAATATTTAGAAAGATCTGATTGAAATTCCCCCATTTTGCCCCAAGCCCGAAATTCCAAACTTAAATTTAATTTTTGCAAACATTTTGTTGGAAGAAATTACAATTGTTTTTCTCTCAGAGATTTTTTTTTATCATCCATTACCGCACTAAAATTCTACAGACATTTATTTCTTATTCTTGTTTTTTTTTTTTTTCACATTGAACCACAATAAGATTTAAGTTTTTTTTTTTGTTTTCTTTTAATATCAATCTTTTTTTAATCTTAAGATTAACAATCTTATGTAACACTATCACCAGATTCAAGATTTTTGACTCTTTATTAGAAAAATTATTTTATCAGTTTTGCTTGAGAATCACCGAAGGAAGTAAACAAATTCGAAAGTTTTTTAAATCGATAACAAATTATCGTTATGACGACATCGAGATTCCATAAATAAAAGAATTTATTCCTTAAAATAATGTATCTCTTAATTGATGAATATGCAATGAAAATCTACTGCGCAATGATGATAACAAGATTTCTTTCATTTTGAACTCGATTTCATTTGTTTTGTTAATTTTCACGCGGTATAAAAATATTTTTATTTTTTTTGACAAAAAAAAAGTTAATTTTGTAATTTTTTTTTGTTTGTTTCTTTCATTGGAAAAAAATGATCGCAACAAAGTTTTTGAAACTTTTGACAAATTTAGAATTTTTTCTCTTTTTTGCTTATATTGAACGTTTATGGATTAATTATGCTAACTGACGATGACATCATCTAAACAATGAATCTAAACAGTTTTATTATTAATATGTTATTTCACAAAATGATCCCAATTAGTGCAGGAATCCTTTGCATTTTTTTTTGTTCGCTTTTAAGCGCAAATGGCTTTAAATATTTTATCAATTTTTTGAAGCTTTGAAACATATCTTCAAGATGATTAGAACAAGAATTTTCCCTAAAAAGTGTTATATGGATGACACGATTATTGCACAACAATATGTTATTTTTCTGCTTTTATAGATTCTTCTTCTTTTCCTGTTTCTTTTGATCAAATTTTTCCATTGTTCGACGTCAATCGATAAATATTTTTTTACTTCTTTATTTGGGTTGTAACAATTTTTTTTTTTCAGTTTGAGGGATTGAGACAGTCTTGTTGATTCCCAGGTACCTTAGAAAGAAAGACAATGTTAAGGAACCTGTTTAGAAATGATGTTTCTACTCACCATGTGACAGATTAAATGATGCTGGATTTTCAATAATTACTGGTTGCATTATTTTTCATGTTTTGTTTTTTTTTTTTTTAAACGGCGAGTTGATTTATTGGAAGTAAGTTTTACGCTTTATGTAAGTATTGCGCACTGGTGATGACAATGTAAGAGCTTCATTGCTGCATGTTCATGTGAATTGTGCAGAAAGCAAAAAGGGTTGGAAAATGAAGAAATGCAATTAAAAGTGATTCGATGCATTTGACATTTGTAATTTTATTCATGCTGACCATTCACCATCTATCTAAATTGGGGAGGTCATGGATTTCATTCACATGAGAGCATTATGCAACATAAATTTGTTGTTAAAATAATCATGACACGCACACACACGCAGACATTCACTTGACAACACTTGACCATCTGACATAGACAGAAAAAAAAAGTTTTATGCATATTTTTGATACAAACCTCGATTTGCGACAGAATCGCGCTTAAGAACATAAATTTTCAATGACACTGATTTATGTGAGTTTTTTGGAGGTTTTGCGTGATGCATGACGATAATTGATTGGTGGTCTAAGAAACGTGCTGAACTATAGCCTTCAAAAGTTTTTTAAGGGTTTTTGGATCGAATTATTTGATTTCTTTTGTGGTGATAAGAAGACAATTGAATGAAAATTTGCAGTCAAGGAAAAATTTAAACCATAAAAGAATGTCCCATAAATTTCCAAAAACTCATGATAAAAGGCAATAGCGAGAAAGCAAGAATGGTGCTGCAGGATGCGAAGCAAACATAAAATAAAAAATTAAATTTTACTTACACTCATAATTGGGAGCAGATCAACGGAAAAAAAACCCAAATTAAGGAAACGGATCACAACTTAATTCTCATAATGGACTTTTTTCACGCTTTCTAAAGAAACTTAGCCGGCTACTGGAATGGTGGATTCAAAAGATATTTATAAAAAAAATTAATAAACAGTAATAACAATTAACAGATAGTGGAAAATAAAGGAAAGTCATGCAAGAAGGAGAAGAAGAAAAAAAAACCATTTCCATCTGAAGCTTAATTTATCAGCAATTGCTTACCTTCTGCGACGCATAATTGCAGGCGTTTGACCGGGAAGATTGAAACATCCTCGTGGTATGACCATCCGTTGATTACCCTGTGCGGGTCGTGAACCGCCATGTGACATAAGTGAAGTTAAATGTGCGGCATAGCCTTCAGTTAGTGGCGTTGCCAGAGATTGTAGCTTCTTCGAGACCTGTAAGGAGCGACCAGGTAATTGATTTCATAATCTCTGACTGATTTATCAGCAACTCACTTTTCCAACAATATAAATCTGTTTTGGTTTGAGAGCGATGCTGGTATAGACGCTAATATCTTTACTACTGCCATAACAAGCATGAATCAATAAGCCATGATTCTGAATGAGATTGTTCAAATAAGCAGCTTTATGTCCTAAAGGATCCGTTGAAAGGCCATCAGCAAACGAAATTAAACCATGTGGGAAATTGTGTTGACCTAACCACGAAACTACACGCTGCTGCTGCATATCGGGTCTGCCAGTGATGTAAATTAGCAAATATCCCAATTCCTGCCAATGACGACAAATATCAACGGCACCGGCTCTAACTTTTGGATCTCTACCAGTCACTGACATTGATGCCGTAAACGATCCATCGATTGAGAACACAACAGCTTCAGTTCGTGGTGGCACAACTGTCAGAAAGAAGTCCACACTTGTATGATCTCCACGCACAACCATTTTAATCGGATAAATTCCATAACCCATAGATTTGCCCTCGGGAATTGTGTACATAATGCGCCCCGTTTTGTCTGTAATTTCGGTAGCAAGCATCGTCCATTCACCAGCTGGTGGATCTTTCATGACATGAATATCAACTTTTTCTCCAGCTAATGTTATCATATCAAGTGGACCATACATAAAACGAGCCATCAATTTTTGTTGTTCACCTTCTTTCACAATCACATCATTAGCACGATGATTGGCCGCAACATTCTTTAATTTAACACTAGTTCGCTTCTTATTCCACTTTTCGCGAGGTTGTCCGGGTCTAAAGGATGGGCCACCTTTCCCATCATCAGTTCCAGCCAATGCATTCATGTCGAAACGACCGATTTGACGCAAAATGAAAGCAATCACATCGGAACTTTCCCAATAACTGGCATGAAAGAGATGTGGCAAGGCGTGAGCTGGAAAATTTGATAGTCCTTCGGGACAATAAAGTGCATAGTCGAGACGCTTTGTGCCCCACCAGCGATGTTGAAGTGCATTAATTGTTGTCAATGGAACATTATCAATTAAGCCGGAAATATTTGACTGAATACTGGAATCGGACAATCGCCGTGGTCCAGGAATATCAGAAAACATATGTGGACTTGTTTGTATTAACTCCAAAAGATGATATGGCTGACCATTTCCTAGTGGATATTTTGCATATCGTGGAATATTTATAGGAGATAACATGCTGAAGCGAGCACTTATCAATGGCTCAAGACGCGCAGCAGTTGGATCAGTTGGATGGAATAAATTGTAAACTTGCGTACATTGTGGTCGTGTGGAACCAATTTTCGTGTCTATTAGTCGACGCGATGCTAGAACAATCGAAAGAGGCGAACCGAACATAAAGAAATCACCAACCTCAAAGTCTAATTTTGGCAAACGATTTTCGCTTGCGGATGAAGACCTGCGACGTGGAGACGGAGCTGTGAGTAAACGATTTGCATCGAGATCGTTTGTGTTTTCTGATTCCAGCAGGTCAAGTCCGCTACTTTCACTACCACTTCGATTTGTAGAACGACAAAGTGCATCGTGTGTTAATATCGAGCCAATTGAATCACCAATTGCCACCACTTGACCATTAAATCCTTTTCCATCTTCAGACTTTAAGAAATCTGAATAAACTTGATTTGCATTTCCGACAGTTCGATTGACAGCATCAACAAAATCTTGCGTGCATGTGCTCAGCAGTGGAATGGCGCCAATAGGAATGTCGGTAATATTTGGTAAATCAAGTTGCGAAGGTGAGGCATCAAATGAATATGGTGATAAACTCGATAAAATTCCAAGTGCGTCAGTGCAAACTGATGGACAAGCAATGAGCTTTATCACAACATGCCCTACAAGTGATGGATAATGTTGACGTGCAACAGACTCTAGTGCACCTCTGAATGTTGTAACATCAGATTTCTTTGCTGTCAAATCGGAATTTGCATCGAGACAACTGCCAGCGTGAAAAATGAGAATCAAAACGGAAGTAGGACATGACGGTGGACCAGGTGAGCCTGGTGGTGAATCTCTTGCCATTTCAACACTGGATGATGTTCCCAATTGTCGACGTCTTGTTCCGCGTTCGGATGCAATGCGTTTCAAATATTCATGTCTAAAGATTGTATCCTCCTGAATTTTGGCCGTCTGTGGTGGCGATGGATCTTCTTCTTCCGCCAATAATTCCAATGAACTCCATTTTGCGAGGGTAGTAGATTCACTCATATCTAGAAAAGTTGAATTTTAAAATAATCAAATTAATTAGTGAATGGATTGATGAGCGTGGGCCCGACGCGCATAACAAATGATACCTGACGTTAATCTTACAACTAAAAATGTTTGTTTCGACATGCAACCAAAAGTTAAATAAAAATTTAAAAATAAATTAACATTAAAGGAAGTTCTGAACTTGGATCTTACCTTGGCAATCGAAGAACTCTTCTTCAGAGCCCGATTTCGATTCAACTTCAAGCTTTTCCATTCTCCAATTGGCCACTTGTTGATCGAAACTATTAACAGAGCCCAATGGCGATGGTAAAGTGCCCTTTGAACCATGATGAAATTTTGAATTATTCATAATAGTACCGCTATTTCGTTTCACAACAGCCACCTGTTGCTTCTCATCAGCACCATCTTCATCATCGTCATCTGAACTCATTTCATCGACGCTCGGTGCAATTTCATTTACAATCGGCGGACGTTTCATCACCTGTGGCGTTGAATTATCTTCCGTTTTCTCAATTGAATTGAATTGATTTGATGATTGCCGACTAGCATTATCAGATTGTTCTGCAAATTATATTTGACGGGTGAATTTTCATATTTTACGTAACGTGATTATTTTATTGGATTCCGGTAGAATGTACTACATTCAATGTAGAATCGTTAACTCACCTTCTTCTTCACCATAATTGTCACCGCCCATTTTCCTTTGTAATGCTTCTTGTGTTTGTCTCTCAATCTCACGGATATCATCGATGGTCAGTCCATACCATAGATCTTGCCAACAGAAAACTAACTCGCGGCATCAGAATGTGATGAAGAACAAACCGCAAAACAGAAAGGATAAGAAAAATAAAATAAATTAAAGGATAAAGTCTTAGTAGCGCTTACTGTTTCAGACGAAATGACAGCAATATAAGGCTCTGATTAAAGTCCAATTTAAAATACTGTTGTCAAATAATAAATGTGTAAATGTTTTCTAACCTTGTCGATGAGCTCGCACCATTGTTTTTCTCAATGCTGTGTCATGAATAAATTTCTCGAGCTTCGTTTGCATTCCCCAGTATCGAAACTCGACACGACAAAGTTTATAAGCGCACATCAGGGACATGTTTTTATCAGTAGGCTGAGACTTTCCTTTCACTTCGCTCCAATAGTCCTCGAGCCACGTTTCGTTCAACGGTCCGCGGCCAGTTTTTTCGCTTGTGTATAATTTTGGATCTTCTTCCCGCACATAATCAGCACCTGTCAATTGGTCCTTAACAATATCGATAACATCTACAATGCGGTTACGCAAATCGCTGCCCGATAACTTAAACACATTCTCTTGATAGCCATTATCAGGAAAGTAGTACGTCTCAATTTCCAGTGAGAATTTTTCAACAAATGGGCATGTGTACCGTGTTTTTGTGTAAGGATAAGCATTCCATGCTTCTTCTTCAACTGTGAGGGCACTTTTCGGTAGCAATCCTTTTATCCAGCCTGGCAAATGGCTTCCAACATGATAAATTTTTCGCGTATATTGTCCACTGCCGCCCGGTCCATCTTCATATGGTACATTAACAATAATTTCTACACCTGAGCCATGGCCTTTACTTTCCTCACGACTCTTTTTCGCAATCATAAATAGCTGAGCAATTCTATACTCTTCCACTGTAAGTGGAAGTGGGATTCTGTACTCCTTAATTAACATCTTGCTGTTGTAATTTCTTTCTAAATTTAGTTACGAGATTTCTTCAAAGATATTTTTCTTAATGATTCATTTCGCGTTTCAATTTTCATAGCGATTTCGTATCGATCCCTCCAGCGGTACGCAAATAATCTTCAATAAAATAGAAGAGAAAAGTTCATTAAATTACAATTTTTTTCATTATTAATTTATAAAAAGCACGTTTTTATCGCCAAAAACAAAAAAAAAATACGCCGAAAATCAATGAACTGTAAATTTTGTGTGCAATTTTTATTGTTTCACGTCGAGTTCGTAAACATCAAATACAATGCGCGTGTGATTGTGCTACGAAATTATGATTTGTTTGCCTTCAATATATGTAGACACCTACACGCACACGCAGTTTTTCTCATCATTTTCCCAATTTATTATATAACAAACAATTGAAGCGATTTTTTTTCCAACCTACAAGTGCTCGATTTGTTCGCTTTTTTGTGAAACTTCTGTTTCATTTCTTTCAACAGATTTTTATTTATTTTAAGCGCCAACAAGGTAGACTTGAAGTGAAAAAACGTCTTAATTGTAACCGACGAAACAGATTTTTTGAAGGGTGAATTGAGAACATTTGGAGGAAATTGCGGCAACCATAAGCATCATAAACAAATTTGCTTCGTAACTATTTTTTATGATTTTCATCGATGATAAAAAGCAGCAGACAGATAACGAACGATAACAAGAGAGGAAATTGTGATGAAAAACGTGTGTCATAATTTTTAGTGTCAAATTTAAATTTTTTATCGATTTTATTTTATCACATAGATTGTCGTGTAATCGATGTTTCTCCAGTGCTCATCGCGCTCTTGATGGCGTCACCGATTTCGCTAATGCGGAATGCAAAAAATACCGGATCCAATGAAGTTTTGATAATGAAAGCCAGAAGTTTGATGCCGACCGCAAAATATACGAAAGTTGAAGCATTTTCATGAGATTTTCCGGAAAATTCACTGAATATCGTATGCATTGTCAATGGCATCCAGCAGAAAACATAAATTGATGCAACGCTTAACATTGTTTTTGTGTTTTGATAGGCAATTCGGAATGATGCATCAGCCGTTGGCGATTTCATTGTTGCACGATTGCGGAGCTGAAATTTCACGAAATTTTCAAAATTCGAAATAGAATTTATAAGAAAAAAAAAGAATTCAAGACTCGCCTGTTTCATAATTGCATGAATAACTAAAATGACAAATACCAAGAACAGCACGAAGATGGAGAATGTTGAAATTGTCGTCAAAAGATTAAAGAAACGATTTTGACCTGATATCAGCATGCAATAGCGATCATAATGTGAACTTGAGAGGATATAGAAATTTAGAATTCCATTTATGAAGGCAATGATCCAGCATATGATGACAATCCATTTTGTGTATTTCCTTCCGGTGTTTTTTGAGTTCTTAACATGATAAGAAATCGGAAATCGAACTGCCCAAAAGCGATCGATTGCAATGCCGAGTGGTAAAACTGACGACAGTGCACAAAAAAAGGACAAAAACGATGTAAAAATGACACAATCTATGTTGGTTCCACCATCGTCATGTTCCTCATCGCCATTTAAGGTTCTGTATAAAAAGTTCCCGACAATACTAAACATGAAGAAGCACAAAATAACATCTGCAATTGTTACTGATATGATGAGATGATAACATTTCGCCCTCAAATTTCTTGTATTGTAAATTACATAAAGCACAATCGAATTGGCCAAAAGACCGTACATAAGAACAATCACAATTGCAAACAAAATTAATGAAAAATAAATTGAATATGCCATTGTGAGATTAAGATGTTCCTCCGTTCACTTTCGAAGACTAAATAATAATAATTTTTATCTATTTTTAATTTATGAATCACGCGGAAGCTTAGTGTATCTAAACTACACCAAATGCGAATGTTCTCGAATGAATGTTTCGGAAAATGTACACAAAGCTTTTTTGATCCCATAAAGCGACATTTTATAATATGCAATGCAATATGGGCAATTAGTGGATCATAATTAAATCTTTTAAAATCTTTGTTTAAATCTCTCTGCAATTTGAAAGCAACTTTCGGATAGTAAATTTTGTTATTATTGTGAAGAGCTTATCGCTAAATAAACATTAATTTTATGGAGAGCTTTCATTAGTAAATACTTTCATGGAAAAGATTAATGTTATAGCCTCAAATTGAGCTCTTATTGCTGACAAATTATCACTTTAACATTAGATGAATCAACGTTCCTTATGTCAGCATTTAGAGTGGAAGATTATATATTCTATTGGCATATTAAATGAAATAAATTCAGACTTGACGTCATTAAAATTTTGAGATCTGGTTTGTCTCTCAAATTGTGTATTCATAGAGAGAAACATGATCGCATCAGCGTCATGTATATCCTTGAACGTCAATTGGAAACACAAAATGATGGCTGCAAAAAAAAGAGCCTCAAACAATTATCAATAATTTAATTACAGCACAAACTGTTCGTGCTCCAAAATGGATTTGTTTTATTATGCTTTAAGTTCAAGCATTTGCAAATCAAAAGAAACCTCTCAGTTTTATTTTCTAATATTTCCAAAAGCTGAAAGGTCAAATGGTCGACTGAAGCCCAAATTGGATAAAAGAAAACTGCTCGAAACGAAACCAATTCAGCTCAAATATTTTCGAAAACTTTTAAAAATTTTGCTTTTACGAGCTTTCTTCATAACAAAATAATTTAATTTCTATTGTGAATGAACAATTTAATTCAACAACCTTCCCCATGGCCAATTCAATTCAATGTAAAATTGTTTCAACCTACAAAAATGCATTTTCCATACATATACAATTCTAGTTATGTCTCTTTTCATCCACTGACAGCAGCATAAAAAACGATGGTCATGGGCAATTAAGTGATGTGTGACTATGGACAGAGTGAATGGTAAATGGATAGAAGGATATTAGAAAAGGAAGAAAAAAAAGCTTTTATGGTAATTAATTCTAACCAGTTGGACTCTTGGCAAACGTACAGCAACATCAATCAAATTGGAATTTTAAAAGCTTTTCGTGGAAAATTATTCATGTTTTTTTTTTTTTACATTTTTCAATTCCAAAAAAAAAGGACAAGGCCACAATAATGTCATTAGAAGAATTAGATTAGTTTGCTCTTTGCATGTTAAACATGTTTTGCGACCTTTCTTGTTGTTCTACTTAAAGACATTTAGTCTTGTTCTTTATTTATTTTTTCTTTTGGCATTGAGTCAATGGAATACGAAAATTGTTTGACGAGCAAGAAAAAAAGAAACAAAAAACAACAAAGCGCAACAACAAAAAAAAGTAACGCAACGGATTGTCTCGTAATGTGGAAGCCAAAAAAAAACCCCTGTAAGAGCTTTTGCGATTACTGAAAAAAAAAAAATTCCCTTCAGCGAACGAACAACGTCAAAAAAAGAAAAGGATGAATATGAAGAAAAGTCCATGACAATAATGTACTCACAATCCAAGGATTTATGGCTGTTAACATTTCAAGCATTCGATGTAATTTATTTTTCGCGCGAGAACACTTGCGACTAAGTATATAGCTAATTGTAGAATTTAATTATGTTTGACATTAGTAGCTCTTAATTACTTTACACTGAACAAGTCGCCACTTGAGTGTGTACTCAACAGTCTCGTGTAGGCTTAACAATTTATCTTTTGCTGAACGCTCGAGAGAAATTATGAAAATTTAATTTTCTTTAACTTTTGTTTTAATTTTTTTTTTTGTTTTTTTTTGGATGAAAGCCACAAACATCATGCAAACAACAAATCGTTCAATGGCCCCGTGAGAAATTGTATTTTAACTTGTTGGATACTATCAGCGTGGCCTCAATATCCATTAAAGCCCCGAAAAGTTTGCGTGTTTATGGCATGGCAGTTAAGTGCAGTCATGCAATCGCTTAATTTCCATGATAATCATCAGAAAAATGGCCGCCAGCTTAATTGATTTAAACGTGATTTGATTTTAGTTTTGCTGATGGAGTGGGCGAGCAGACGAATTATGTAATGCCGTTTCATTTAAAGGGAAATTGAAGTTAATAATGAAATGTCATTTTCTGATGACTTTTACTAATTTGTTTATTTCTACTTCTCCGTGCATCTGCTAAACTAAACACACACATTTTGTCATTTCCTTGTGTAATCAAATATCCTTGACAAGAAAATGCACGAGCTAAGTTTACATTTGCCATGACGTAATTTATATTATATTTGTTGTTCTAATTTTTTTTTATTCTATCTCTCTCAGTTTGCTCCCTCATTCGAATATCGATAGTTCCCTTTCATTTCCCCTCGAGGTTTTATTGCGAAGGAATTGTGTCAGATGGTTTTGGAAAACTAACAGCAACCTGTATCACAAATTGTCCCGCATACGTTTTATTTTTAGATCAATTTCTGGCTGTGATGTGGGACAAGTAATGCATAGTACAAAAAAAATCTGATATAGGATGGAATTAGACGTTTTAATGCTTTTATAGAAAGGATCTTTGAGTCAGCTCATGTCGAGGTAAAAAAAAACGAATCTCAAGGGTAATTCCTTACCTAGGTAATTCTCAAGCGAATAGTGGCATGTGGGTTACGATACTTGTTTTGCAATCAATTGAGAAGTCATCAAAACTTTTCTAATTACTTTTCAGCAGTTGTTTGAGAAAATTTTAAATTTTTGACACATTTCAGAAAAAAACACAACAGACGAAAAATTCTTCGAACGTTTTCATTTGGAAAATTTCATGAGAGACAAAGTTTTTAATTTCATTCGCGGCATATCCCAAATAATTTCCCACGCTCAATTACAAGGTTTTGAAACACGATGATTACACAATTTGCTAAGACGTAGTCAATTCAAAACAATTCGAATAGGATTTAAAGTTTTTTTTTTTTTATTCTTTCTCATCATTCAAGGACACGACGAATCAATGTGTGAGAGAGAGAGAGAGGGAGAGAGCAAAAAATATCGTGGGAAGATTTTTGACTGATGTAAAATTTTCTTTTTACCACTTTTTTGCCATCCGTAAAAGCACAAAAAAAAATCAATTTTATTTCACAGTAATCGCCTTTAGGACATTTGACATTTGTTTAATTGTTTCATCTATTTGCTGTTGAACAATTCTTAATTTGGTTACACATTTCAAACTAATTAACTCAAACTTTTGTTCCATTCCCATCATTTTCTAATTTTTCTCATCCACATTCAATTGTTTTTCAAATAATTTTCTCGTTTTGTGGTTTTTTTTTTTCTTTTTCGTTGCGAACCCGGGAATAAAAAAGCAAAAATAAAGTAAAGAAAAACCTTTCAAAAGACTCCACAAATTTGTCTTATTTGAGCAGCATTTAATGTCCACCTAATTGACACCTAATCGCTTTAATAGCGGTCGCACTTTACGCCATCCATCGCGTTTTTCCACAATTTTACTCTTATTATTGTTATGTTGTGAATTTGTCTATTTATTTTTTCACTGCACCACAAACAGGCGATACGTGTTACCCGATTGACAGTTAAACGAACAATGGGTGAAAATTTATTTTCCTTTTCACGAATTTTCTCTGTTTGAGTTTTTCGCACTCGCAAGTCTAGAGCGCGGGAGTTTTAATGTGTGTGGGAAAATTTGCCAATTACGCTCCGGAATGAGCGAGAGAAATTTTTGAGAGCTTTCGTTATGCGAGTAATATTTTTGTTCGTCAACAATAAGATTCTCAAAAAAAAAAAAAAACAGCCAAGAAGATTTCTATTTGGCAATGACATCATCAGATCAAATTTTTGTTGTGTTTACTCGAATGTAGAATTTATTTCTTAGGAGAAAAAAAAATTTAGACATTTAATGACGTTGTTTTAAGACATTTGAAGAAACTGAAAGGACATTTTCTAAGAACAAATGTTGAATGAAATTAATTTGCACGTCTCACCAAAGGTATAATTGTGGTATTCATATTTCAAGGCGACCATCCATAGAAAATGTTATAGGCATTGTAATATTTAAAAAATCAGTAATAAATACTTACAATTGATTGTAAAGGTATTTATCGACATCAAGAAAGCAAGACGATGACGAGATCAAAAAATCTTGTCTCGAGGAAATTCCCAAAAAAGCGTCACAAATTGTTGTCTCTGCGAACGAGAAATCACCATACATCGATGACACAGCGAATTAAGGTGAGCGACGACAATTAAGTCGACACAAATTCATGGGGCGTGATGTCATCAACGCCACTCGCAACACTCTTTTTTTTCTCCTTCTGACGTCATTGGTTTGCAAATTTAAAGGGAAAAACTTTTCGGAATGGTTTTCCTCAAAATTCTCAATTTTCTTTCATTATTTTCATATTTCTCTATTCTATTTATTATCACAAAATCACATTTTATTGATATAAATTTGATGGTCTATCAATTGAAAATTTCACAAAAAGTTTTCTTAATCAAAATAAAAGAAAATCCTTTTTTTCCTGGGAGCTTAGTTTTTTTTTTTTTTGCTTTTATTCCATTCCGATGAAAGTTTACAACTGAATGGGAATTGAGCAAGAGCAAAAGCTCAATGTTTATCTCAAAACGTTTCCTTCATTCCGAGCATGCGTCATAGGGAAAATGTCAAAGGTGAAAAGGATCTCGATGAGGATATTTCATAAATTGTAAGTACACAATCACAAAACCGTGACGGCTTGATAGCAATGAGTTTTTTTTTCTCACTTTCGCAATAGCAGCGGCAACGTGCGAAAGGTGCCTCATTTACGACCAATTTCCTGTAGCAGATTGTCATTCGTGAAAAGACGTTAAAGAAAATTGGATAAATCTCCGTTATTGCAATATAAAAATTTTTCATCTTTCTTACGATGCTTTACAAGATTTTCAATTTGAGAGCTTTTTATATCTAATGTTTATGAAATATATGTTTTGAGGATTGATTCAGTGAAATTTTCTTGAAGAATTTTTAGCTGGGTTCTTTATGTGTCTGCGACCAGAGTTCCGCCCGAAATCGCAAAAAATATAACTCAAGGGCAGCAGCAAACGAATGAAGAATTTTATTGCCTTTTAAAAGCTCTATTGGCATCTGGGTTCGGTGTTTTCTCAATTTCTCACGAAATATGTTTCAAAGTCCTTTTTCGATCAGCATCCATTAAAATGTGGGGCAAAATACATAACACGTGAAACGATTGGTTCATGCCATCAACTTTATAAATCCATTCAAACGAAAAATTGTCGTCATCACATAGCGGGAGCAAAAAATCTGTTTCTATTTCTAGAATAACATTTTCTCTTTTTAATCATGACGAGAACGAAAAAAAAGAAGAAAGTTCTAATATTGTGCCATTAGATTTACCGCGCAAAAATGAACACAATCTATGACGTCGTCGCTGATGCTTCAGTGTTGTGAAATTGAATTATTCTCATTTTTGGTCGATACGATTCTTTCTTTGTTTACAATTTACATCACAATAATTTTTTTTTTATTGTGTCCTTACAAATCGGGACTTGACGCGTTTTCTTAAAAAAATTATTATTTCTTTGTACAATTCTTCTTCTTCTACTAAATAAGATGACGTCGATGGGAAGAATGGCTTTTGATATATTGCGAAATTGTTTGTTTAAGATTTTTGTTTAGGAGATAGCAAATGCCAAATGTTGATAATACTTCCTATTAAGTATTAGATGCTAATTGTTGATGCCTATTAGCATCAGTTAGTAAGTCGATCAATCGATTGAAAAGAATTGTAAACATTTCTTTAAAACTCACATTATTAAACTTGCTCTTTATAAAATGGTGATAATTGATTAATAAAAAATAAAAGTTTTCCGCTGTTTAATGCGACTCTTAAAGCTTACACTGAACATTGCATGAGAAACATTATTATCATCAATAAATACATCAGATCGTAGTGTTGTTTCTTATTTAATTTGTGATCGTCAATTAACCTTTCGACAGAGCGAAAATTTGAGACGATATTTGTGCACAACACAAAGGAAATGAACATCATTCTTCATGACATGATATTTGTTTGTGTTCACATTGAAAATGATGGAATGCAAGTAAACGACCACACACAATACGCCGCGTGAACTTGTGTAAGACTTTATTGAACAGTGATAGTGATTTTAAAAAGCAAAACTGATAAGAATAATCTTGAAAGACTTCTTCTTCTTGTTTCTACAGCTTTTTTTATAGCTGATAACTTTGTGTGTCGCTCCCACTAGCACATAGTAATTACGAGACTGAATGATTCACACTATGTTCAATCAGTTACATTTGGGAAATTGGTGCGAATAGAACGAAGGGTGGCAAAATAAAAATAACTTTCAAAGCTTAATTAAGCCAATATGTATCCGTCGCGCGAGGAATTTACCGAGCTTATTTATTATATCTCAGAGTTGAAACATCAATATACGCACAAAATAGATGAACAATCGACAAAAATAAATGATCAAAGTAACGTTATCGAAGAGCTTTTGTGGCAAATTCGTGAGTTGAGTGATAAAGTGCGACAATTGAATCAGAAAGTAATTGACATGAACAAAGTGATGACAGAAGGTGAACGACGATCACTGGAACATCAAAAGTCATGCATTTGTCGTTATGAAAATCACATACCTAGGAATCGATTGATCAACAGTCGACAGAGTGTCAGAAAAAGTGTCAATGCCGTTATCAAATCAGGTTCGGCCTCATATAACAGCAATAATAAAAAATAAATAAAATACATAAATTGTGCGCGAAATAAATTTTTGTATTCTTTTTTGAACTTTATCAATTCCATAGATAAGACCGATGACGACATTTATGAAACTATAGAATACAGTGATTCATCGTCAGTATTGTACACTGAGCCAATAAAAGCTGATTATGGAGCCCTAAGGAGGGTTAATGGTAGAGCGGCATCGACAGGCAAACAAATGGGTACAAAAACAATGGGCATGAAGAAGACTGTTGGAATGAGAAATCTAAAGAAATTTGGTGGCCTTCAGGATATTTCAAGAAGCTCCGATGACGAGCAGACAGATCCAAATGTAGAACTTCGTGTGAAACCTTTCAAAACTATCCCATCAAACGAAAACCGCAGAAGCAATCGACCTTTTTGTACAATGATATCAGTAGGTATTTAAAACTTCTTGATCGCAAACTCACTGAACACTAATTGAATTAATTTCATTTAAACTTTTAGGACATCGAAGCCCAATTTATTCGCGATACGGAAAGTATTCACCAACCGCGAGATGTTTCAGGTATTTTAATCAATTTCGATTGTTTAAATTCAAAGTTCGAAAGTGATACGAAAGAACGAGTTTCGCTGTGAGATGAATTAATTAATTATATGCCACGACCTAGATTAGTAAATTTTATGTTTTGACACTTTTTTCGAAGCAATTGCACAAGTTATTTGTTAATTCGGAATGGAAATTAATTACCATCGATAGCTTTTAGTTAGGAATTCATTTTGACACTATTTTTCCGTTATCACCAGATTAATTTAACCCTGTCAAACTTTTATCAAATTAAATAAATAAAAACATTGAAGCAAAATCTTTTTTTGTTGTTTTGTACCGAGCGACACATGACCATTTACTGTTTACGACCACGTTCGCTGAACGCCCTCTGAAAAATTCAAAAATTTCATGACAGTTAATTTTATCTTTCGACTTCGAATCTAAAAGTAGCAAAAAAATACCTATTTCTATGTAGTTAATCACTTTTTATTTTCATCATTAATTAAATTAAAATCTTTGTATATTTACAAAATAGTAAGTTCTTTCAGTTGACAAAAAAAAAGATTAAGTAAAGTTAATACAGTGGAAAATTATTGCAAATCAAATGAATAATAATAATAAAAAAAATATCAGTTAGTTATAAGTAACATTAATCAAATGTTCCTCAATTTATATCATTAAAATTGCTTTTCGTTTCTAACTTCAAAAAACGACTTTTGAAAGGCACATGTATTCACAATTATTCGCTAGAAATTAATTAAACTAGTTTACAATTATTAAATCTCAAGTCATTCGGTGACCGTGTTTTGTTGTTTTAGTTTTTAGATAAAATAATAAATTAATAAGATGAAAATTGATCTTTTGTCTTCGACTTGTGAGAGATTCGATATAGGTGAGTTAAAAAAAATCTTACATGGCATTTCAGGGGCTCATGTCGTCGGAAGTTTTTTTTTATATTAAAATTGAAAAACTGTTTAAGATATTAAAGGCTACAAAAAATATTTCGCCATTCAATTCTTTGCTACTGTGAGTGCTGTGCGTGATTTTACAATTTTTTTTTTTTTTGTAATTTGTTTGCTCGTTTGAATGCATCATTAAAACTAATTTCAACAAATTGTGGAGATACGCAAAAAAGAAAATTCTATATGGACACAAAGCTTCCCTTCGTATTTCTTTTAATAAAATGACTAGCAATGAACAGATTTAAAAAAATCATTTTCTTTTTAGATCCATCGATGGCAATAAAAATGTTTAGAAGCTTAAATAGAATTTGTGCTGCACATGAACTTTTTTTTTTCACAGATCGATTTTTTTTCCTAATAACACAACAACTTTTCTGTTTTTTTTTTTTTTTCTCCATTTCATTTAATTTATAAATGCTCATCACCGTGGTAGTTTCCATTACGATTAAGTGGTTGTCTTTCGTGCGGCGATCCAGCTGGTCGATTACGCTTGAAAAATCCACACTAAAATATTTAAAGAGGTGTTGCTAGAGAAATTCTTTATGATTTAAAATGCAACTAATTTACCTTGTATAATAAATAAACTAACAATAACAAAATCAATGCACCAGCACATGCTGCTAGCACAAAGATCCAAAGTGGAACCACATCAGGTTTTTGAATTGGATCTGGGATGGCTGTTACAAAAACTTCATGTGTCTGATAAGTCTCATTGGATGGTGCTCCAATGTATGGAAGCTTCGTGATGCGGCCGATGGCCATTGTTGAAAGTTTCACTTCATCTTCACCACTCAGCTGAAAGTTTATTAAAATTTATTATTATTTTTAACTTTACATATTAAAAATTCTTTTACCTTATTAAGAGTATGAGCTATTAATCTAGTTCTTAAGGCAATGAGAGCTCCACTATTTTTATCCAACGGACCGACAACGCAACGAACCTTTTGACATTTTGTTGATTCACATAATTCGTTGCCAAAGTTAAACTGATTTGACACATCACGTTTAGACGGATAGTGTTTGAATCTTTGATCAAGTGTTGCATGTTGCACATTTAAAGGACCTTTCTGGACAAAAGAATGAGCTGAAGTCCTGCTGAATGAATTGCTGTTGCCAGTATTTTGTTCATTGGATTGATATGATTCATCATAAGTATCTTCATATTCTCCATCCTCATTACCATGTTGCTCAGCAGAATTATCATTATGTTGATGTCCATCATTACTAGAATAAGTGTATCCATGACTACTGCTACTACTTGAGGAACGGCCACCTCCAATTTGGCCACCCCCAATTTGTCCACCCCCAATTTGTCCACCTCCAATTTGCCCGCCTCTTGTTTGTTGTGATTCATATGTTGATACAGATCCCCGTGATCCATCAGCAATGTTTCCGCTTGAAGCACTTTGATGTCTAATTTCATCATCAACATTATTTCTTGCCCCAAGAACGCCAAGATCAAGACCAACCGTTTGGAAGCCATGACCACCTTGAGCAGCCTTTTCTAATGCCGAAATTTCGACACCAGTTGCCAAGTCATGTCTTATTGGTTCTCCATCTTGTTGACTCATCATTCTTCTACGCCCTGCATGACTTGATGACTCAGATTTTTCAGCATGAGTTCTTGCAGCTAAGCTTGAGATGTCTTGATCGACATTGCTCCCAAAATCAATTTGTGTTTTTCCACCACTAATGCCGGACGAAGTACCCGAGGAGTGCGATGACGATGATGAAGATCTAATAGTGATAAAATAATGGGTTAAATCTTTGTAAACTCTTCAAAAAGGAAATCATTAAAATTACTCTTTAGAAGTTTTAGCATCCAAATTTAATATGAATGTTTTAATGCAAGGAGGATTGCTTTGAATTGGACTTTTGATAATTGTAATTAATAATCTGTTAGTTTGTTAAATTTATTAGTTTTTTTTATTATTTAATTCTGGAAACAATTATTACCTGCTTCCTTGACCTGAATCACTTCCAAATCTTCCTCCACTCGATCTAGAAAATGATGATTCATAGCTCATTTCATTACCACCTTGTGAGCCACCTGTGCGATGTGATTCAGTATATGATGATTCAGATCTTGATTTATCTTCTTCCTGACGTCTCCTTTCAAGTTCAATACGCTGTCGTTCCTCTTGCAAGTATCTTCTTTCTTCGATTTGTTTATTGCGATCTGCAATTAATTGAAGACGTTTTTCTTCAGCGGTGCGTCTTTCTTCAGATATCCGCCGGTCATCAGTAACACGTCTCTCTTCAGAAATGCGTCGCTCTTCTGCTAATCTTCGCTGTTCTGTTAAACGATATTCATGTTGTTGCCTTTCATAATCAGCTTGAGTTTGTGAACCTTGTGATGAAGATTCTTCACGATAACCTCCAATATTGCGACTTTCACTACGACTTGTGTAATCTGATTCTTGATTTCCCCATCGAGAACCACCCACAATACCACCAGAAATAACACGCTCAGTGCTAGTTTCTGTAATTACAACACGACCATCCTGACCACGTGAGATTGTTTTATTTTTACTTGCATGATGCGTTGCAACGGGGACACCATTTACCGATGATGTATTCCATGTTTCCTGATACTCGTATTCACGAACATTAGAGCCATCCACATTTCCAGTTCGAGTTCTGTCTGCGGATGCATCAAATCCACCTGATGATGAGCTCCCTGAAGAACCTTGTTGGCTTTCATAGCTTGTTGATGATTGTTGTGTACGTGATCCACCTGATCCACCTCTATTCATGCCAGCTTGACCTTGTTGAGCGTCATATGAGGTTGAAGTACGAACTCCAGTTGATGAGCCACCTCTATGTCTACCAGATGTATTCAAGTCATAGCTTGAGACTTCCTCATTTAATGTCCCATCCCCTGTTTGTGTCCCATGACGTTGTGATGATCCTCTAGAAGCTGCTGAACCACCACCTTGAGCAGATGATGAGCCTGATCCACGTTCAGAATGCCAACTAGAAGATTTACTTCTATTTTGATGTACATATGATGTATCACCAGCTGACTCAACGCTATCATCATCTTCAGTTAATGTTGTAGAGTGTCTATTATATCCACCGTTCGACGAAGTACTTTGACTACTGGTGCGACTTTCAGCATATTTATTTCTGACGGCAATTCTATTTTTATCGAGATAACTTTTTCTTGCCAATGCCGCATCAAGTTTCAATTCATCGCCAAGAATATTTGCATAAGGCGTAAGATCACAATGAACATTACCCATGACTTCGGGTTGATTTAGCAAATACATCAACGGCTCGTCGTCAATTGTTTCCATTGGCCAGAAAATGAAAATTTCAGCTTCATCAATAGTTGACGTTCCATTGTTGCGAATGTCATAAATATGAACAACTGGTGGACCAAGTTCTCCCTCATTTGTGCAGTTGCTGTATTCCTTGAAATGTGTTATGTTATAATGGAAGCTTTCAGGTTGTGAATTTCCGCTTATAGAAATATCAGATTCCACAAAGATTGATACGCTCTTTTTGAAAACATTATCGAAGCCACCGCCTTCAGCTTCATCATTGGTGGAGTTAGCTTCCATATAGAACTCATAGAATGGTGTGATTCCTGCTTTCTTTGATGGATCAAGAATAATCCTAAAATTGACAACTTTGCCACTTGGTAAAGGATTGCCAATATCACATTTCAATGTGTTATTTGTTTGCGGCGATGGTGGTGTGCAAATGTAAGACGTATCCCGAATTTCACCAACTTTCTCAGTTTTCTTATAGTCTAAGCCTGATGGTATGTTCATAAAGAAGTTTGATTCAAAAGCATCTTCACCAAAGTTTGAAACCAAAACTTCAATTATGAGTGGTTCCTTAGCTCCCAATAAATATCTGTCAACAGTTTTAACGTCAAGTCGAAGGTCAGGTATGCAGATATTGTCGCGTCCACAGTTCTTCATGATATTAATTGAATCTCTCTGTACTGTGCCACGATTTTGATCCAAGACTGGTTCGAGTGCAGCACGTCTACGTCTGGAAATATTTGATGATGAATATGTTGACGTTGCTTGACGCATGTTATATTTCATTTCAACTTCCAAAGGTGTCAATTTATCACGAATACCATCAGCAATATAAACCGCCTCTGTACGGCATTCTGATTTGCCACGGTACAATCTCATTGTTGAATTTTTAATATTCTTGCCTTCATCATTCAGGAAGAACATTCTTGGAGTTCGCGTTTTCTTCGAGTCCAATACCCATGAAATTTCAATATCAATAGACGCTGGCACATTGTGACCTTTGTATTTCAAACATGATGTAACAGTGGTGCAAGTGACTTGTTTCTGATCTTTAATTGTTGTACAACTTTTGTTATCCAATGATATCAGTTTGTTTTCCGCTTCAAATACACTGCTTGCTTCCATAACAGCAACAGCTCTCGATCTAAATTAAACGTGAATAATTAATTGAATTAATTAAATAATTTAAAATTGAAACTCACTTGAAAACGATAACGTTGTTTGTAGTGTATGCGCCAACAACCAGATCTGGATATTGATTTCCATCAAGATCGATACCGCCAGACAATGAGAAACCAAATGTACTCAAATGATCAGTACCAGCAACATCTTCAGCATATATAACTTGAGAATGTTTCTCAAGTGGTCCATCTTTGGAACCGTGGAAAATGTAAACGGCGCCACGCTCTTTTGGACCATCATATGGAGCACCAACAGCAAAATCACCATAACCATCCAAATTAATATCGCCAAGTGATGTCAATGATAAACCGAATCGACCTTTTGAGTTTGTTCCATCGCGTGTTTCAACTTCTCTGAATTTATTCTGTTAAAATATCGAAACGAATCAAAATTTCACAGAGAAATTTAACAATTTTTTTTTAATTCTTACAAACTTATTCTGATAAACGATGTAAACTCGTCCAGTCTCATATTTGTTTTCATTGTTTGGTTCAGTATACATTGGTGCACCAATAATCAAATCATCCAATTTGTCACCATCAACGTCTACCGAGCACAATGAATATCCAAAATATGCACCAATCTGTTCGCCAGTTATGTTTACAAAATTCGTGAGATTCCATGTGAAGACGAGAACTTTTCCTAATAATCCACCTCCACGTGGCATTCCAACAGCAACACCTTGCAATCCATCGCCCATAAAGTCGCCAGTTATCGATGAGTATCCTAAATATGAATCGTCTTCTTTCGATGAGCTTTCTTTGGTCGAATAGACTTTGTCTTTTGGATTGTTCAAGCTGTATGAATACATTTGTCCTACAAAGCACAATTCAAAGAAATAATTGAAATATAAAGTTCACACAATACCATGAAATGATGCGATATCTTCTTCTTCAATTTTTCATCATTTCACAGTTTGATTATTCAATGTTTAGAATGTTACAGCCTTGTACCATTTTTTATATAAATTTTTTTTTTACAAAATTATAAAGTAAATCTCTCTCAGAGACAACGTCTAATGAGTTCATTTGAGTACATTTACAGCATGATGTTTGCGATCATGTTTGAATGAAGCTATTTAAATAAAGCACAAATTTTTCTTCCAAAAATAAAAATAAAGAAAAAATAAGTAAATTTTAAAAGCCAATCCAAAATTAAATTAACTAAAAAATGTCATCTAAAAATCTGAAGCCAATTAGAAATGAAACATCAATTTTGAGATGTCGCTATTCTGGTTTTAATTAATTGTTAGATTCATCTCTATTTGAAGCTATCTATTTAAAAGCACTATGAATTTATGAATTACATCTAAATGTATGTATTCTCTATAACTTTCATATAATGTTTACCATCACCTGAATAAATTACAAAAGCATAATATTTCCATCCATGACCATTTTTCATAGAACTGTTTACATTTGCACAATTTTCTAACTATTACAATCTACATCGATTCGCAGAGCTACTGAATGATGAAGCAAATCTAAGCAAACGCTAGCGATGAGTTTCACAGATTTTTTTTTTTTTACAAATAATGACGAATGAAAATATGTAATATCGAGGAGATATCGATTTGAAAACATATGGGTCAGCAATGATGTCAATTAATCAATGATTTTCTAAGTATTTTTGTTGATATTTTCATAATTTCGAATGATCGATAAATTATAAGCGGAATCATCTAGAAGAAACTAATTTTAGCTGTTAGAAGTCTAAAGGAATTAATTAAGTTCAACACCGTTTTGCATGGTTTTTGGTGTTAAGTAGACATTTTTCTTGTATGTTTTATGGGTTTAGGTTATTTGAGGCATTTTCTTGTCGCATTAAGATGTTAGAGAAGAATTATTTTGTGTAATGGAATGTTGAATCACAAATGTTTCATAATGTATGAATGTTTCTGAGGGTTTAATGAAGGTTTTAATTAAATGGTTTTGTCTGCATGTTGCTTTGAAACATTAAAAGGCAATTAGCGGGTTACATCGATAAAACAATTGAATTTTTTTTTTAGAAAAATGGAAAAATGTTTGGATCTTTTTGTTGTTGTTTTTTGTTTTGTTACCTCCATCGCCGAATTGACCATATCTTGGGGGTTTATAAGGGAACACAGCATCGGTATTAATTGAATATACTTGTCCTGGATTTTTGAATAAAACACAGCCGCCACAATAAAAATATAAATTATTTAATTATTCAGGATCACAATTGGCTATATTAAAAATTTTGACTATAATTAACAAGGGTTGAAGGGTTTGTTTATTGGGGGGTCTTTGGGGGCATTCAAAAAATGAGGGTGTAGGGTCTAGTATTTACATGAGTTGTATAGAAGTGTTACAAAAGGGTTTTATGCGGTTCATTATTCATTAAATTAGCGAAATAAGGATTTGTAATTGAAATTGGTGTGTAAGTTGCGGGGACTTCTTGCTTGAAAAATGATTAAATAACTTCTTTTTCTTTTTTTTTTTTGAAATCGTGTCTAAGAAAACGTTTACAAATCTTTCACAATCAACAAAAATGTATTTCTTCATCTAATTTCTATCTACATAAAATCTCGATTAATTTAAATTGTTACTGAGGGGAAAAAAGTTCCTATCTAGCTTTTGAGGGACAAACGATGACAAATGCAACCCATAATACTTACACAAACTGCTTATTGAAATATATTGAGAAGGATTTTAGAGACTTTTTTGTTTGTTTTGGTTTTCAAGAAAAGTATGAAATTAATTTTGTCTATTACAAGTCAGGCTATAAACTATAACGCAATTTTATAAAACTATTAGAGAAAAACGCTGATAAATATTTTGCTATTCTAAATCTGGCGTGAATCTTATAAAATCTTTTATAGATTTTACGATTTCATATTTAAGTTTCTAAATCATATAACAAAAGTACCTTACGAAAATATCTTATTGATACATAAGAGAAAATAGACTGAATATAATGATCATACCTTGCCAGTACCAGCTACCGGGAGCTCCTATAAATAGACGATCCTGGAAATGACAAAACAATCAATTTATAAATAAATACATTCGGCAGTTTTGCAGATTTTAAATGTTTAAGACAATAGCTAGTTGAATGTCTTTAGCATAAAATTGCATAAATTCGAAAATTTTCTTATTAAAAATATATGCAAATTTATGTTGTTCATGAGCTTCACGTTGAAATTCATCGCAAAACCAAAAGAAATGCAAGAGACAGATTGAAGAAAATCGCAATTGTATGCAAACAGTAAATTTATTGAGTTTCGCAATCGATTTGATCATTGATCGACACTTGAATGCCATCGGGTATTTTTACAAATTTTCGTTCATGTTTTCTGGATGCGCTCTGCAAAATGAAAAAAAAGAGCACGCGGAGCGGATTGATATAAAAGTCAATTTAAATTTCCATTGTCAAATAAATTTCGAAAGTCATGAGATTTGACATTTGTGCAATAAATACATCATTTCGGAGAACGGACAGGTTGCAATCAATGAAAGTTGTAAATTTCGACGAGTTTAATCTCGAGTGCTCCTTTGCGTCGCCAGCTGCCATTTTAATCTCGATTGTAAGTATCAATTTCAGCTATTATTCAATTTAATCGCTTCGGCTTCTATCTGGTGTTGAAGTGAATGGCAAATGGTGAAAGAGCGAAAATCCAATTTGGCAGAACGATTCAGGGTGCGCATTGTAATTTCGCTGTTAATACAATCGTAATGTAAAAGATAAGCATGATAATGATCCAACATATTTCGCGGTCAATTGAGGCTTTTCGGCTGGGGCATGGATTGTAATTAAGATGTGATGATTGAGCAAGAAATTTTCAAATTCGGGTGATATTAGATAGAAAGTTTAATTGGAATATTTTGGCATCTGTTATTGGCGTAGCGAATTTAAATTGAATTGGAAACAGAAATTCTTTCTGGCTCGTGTCACGTGTCCATTAAAAGACTGTTCGATCCATTCAACCATTCATAATTTTATGAATTTTATGTTTACACTTTTATTTTTCGTTCCATCATAGCCGGTGTCGATGATTCGTCAATATCGGTCGATTGACTTCTCATTTCCTTCGATTTCCCCCATTAACATTTTAACGCCAAGAATTTTGTGGTTTTGTGTCATAATGCGGCAAATCAAATTTGCTGGAACATATATTTTAAATTTTTAATAACCGTTACATTTCTGATGGATTTTTTGTTCGATCAATGACGATGAGAATAAAATTTCTTAATTCTCCATGAAATCTCATCTTGATAATTGCCTGCTGTTATTGATATTGATGTTACCGATGATGATTGAATTGTGTATTGAACTGGCATCGAGTGCACGATATGTGTGGCGCGCACGAAAGTCTCGCAATTCTTTTGATACAATATCTTCATCAACATTTTTCCAATCATGTTAAACACGACGCCCAGCCATGGGAAGTAATCAGCGCACCGGTGCAAATAAATCATTGGCATGCTCGCTGTTACACATCGCAGAAATTTACAATTGGAATTTTTTTTTTTTTCGGTTTTATTGTAAACATACATTCAATTGGAATGGTTCAGTGAGAAAGAAGTTCTGTTCGCTCTTTGTGTATTGGTTTTAAATTCCAATTGCTGCATCAGAATCTCGAGCTGCGATTAACTGGAAAAATCACGAATTGAGATTTTTGCAGTTGTGGTATACATATTTTTTTATGTTGAAATTTATGTTAAACCACAGAATCGCTGTAATTCAGAGCATTATTTAAATACTTGTGTTTTTAGTATCAGTTTTAAATATTGAGCTCATGTGGGGCGAAATAGTGATCTAACATTCATTCATTCGATGTTCCATTTATGGTTATATTTGCGGGCATGTCGAGCTAGTATTATAATGAAGTCACAAAACTTTATGATCATTTCGTTGCACGACAAAAAACAAACTTGATTTCCTGAGAAATTGTTCCTTTTGCTTGTATTATATACCTGAAGCAACTGAAGCCTGTGAAGCCGCCAAAAAAGTTCAAAGCCATGTTCCATATTATGTTTCATGACACAACAATAAAACAATATAATTCGCCAAAAAGAAAAAAAAAATAGCTTTTTCATGAATTGAATTCGAATGCAAACATTCGACAGATTATTCAATGGCACAACCGCACAAATCTCGCGGACTGCGAGCAAATGCATAAAATAAAGATCCACAATATCACAATGAATCGAATTTTGATTGTCTTTTAATGCCATACGCCAGACCTCTGTTTTCCTCCTCTGCTTCTTGCCCAGCCTCGCGTTCTTATTTTATGCTACTTTAAATATTTTTTGAGTAATTTAATTTTATTGTTCCGCAATATTTATGCTTTTATTGTTTCTCTCGAAACGCGGAGTTGTTGTCGTGAACATGATCAGTTCTCGGTAAGTAAATTTACATTTTCGACAACGGCGAAATATTTTTATTTTATTTTTTTTTCTGTTGTTGTTCTTGTTTTCACAGAAATAAAACTTGATAGAACATATTTTCGGTAGCGATTTTTCTCATGTTTTAATGCACTTCGGTGGTGACTTTCGCGAAACTGCCATTTGGTTTTATTTTATTAGCAAACAATAAACTATTGTCGTCACAGAAATATTTTATTGACATTTTTGTGCGGTTTCATAAATATTTACCTTATTGATGGCGGCACTCAAACCAGCTTGACATGATCCCTGTCGATGATAGCCCCAATACACTGCAAATAAAGAAATCAAATACTGTTAATTTCCAATTTCCAAAAGCTGTAAAAGAAGAGCAAAACTCAGGAAATCAAATTTCAATTGAGCGATAATTCTTTTTACAGCTTCAAACATCATAAAAATGTTGAAGAATGAATCATAAAAATGCATAAATATGTTTACATTAGAAACATTGCTGGCGCACATATTTTCAAATTTTGCTAGACAATTTGTCGTAAAAAACCTCTTTGTGTGCCTATGTCTAAGACAAATTTATGTAAATTTCAGTAATTTCTTCTCTTATGCAAATGAGCGGAATGTTTTACAGAGGAGTAAAAGAATGAGATGCGTATAAAAATGCATTTACCGGAGCGGAGGCGCAACGAGCAATTGGATGGTGAAGAAAATTTAAATAGAATTAAATCCGATTTGAGAAATGTGCTGCACACATGTTTCACTATTATTTTGAAAACATTTTTTTTTTCTCAGATGTGCACGAGCGGCTCAACTGAAGACAAGCGACACGAATATCACTCTCATGTAAAAAGATTTGAAAAATCTTTTGTCTCTTGCTTCACTCGATGGCACCAATTGTTTCATTAGAAACTATATTTAGCTATTATGGAAATTATCGCGCAATATAAAAAATATTTCTGGCACGTTTTGTGTTTATGAGTTAAATGTTATTAACTACTTCATGCCCATCAACGATTTGACTGCTTTGTAGTGAGTGAAATTTTATAATATTTTTGTATGGAAATTTTGGCCATTAGAGTAGGGCCATAACTTTTGTTACTTTGTGCATTTAGTTACAACATTAAACTACACGTCATGCAAGGAGATTCTATTATAACACGGCCGATGCGTTGTTAGATTTAGCGGAACGTGCTCAGAATAAACAACAAGAATTCGAGTTCATTAAATTAAATGATCCTTGTCGCCGTAACATATTTTTGTGTCAGAAATGCTTTTAAAATGCTACACAGTTGCGGTGAATTGATGTTTCGTCTAAGCTTCCAATTAGCAATGAGATAGTTTTCTCGACTGTAACAGCACATGTCTTTCTTGTTAAGTTTGGTCAGTTATTATACTTAATACCAAATTCTGTTGCCGCCTATGAACACAGAAGCAGGAAATGCTAATTCTGCATTGAGTTCGATATGAAATTTTGAGAATAAAATTTATTAAATAGATAAAGCGATAAATAATTATTAGCTCAAACGTAAAAAAACGGAAGTTGGCTGTTATTATTTATACGGCAATTTTGCAATTTTAGATCTATATAAAATTACATGACAGCCGAAAAATACTGTCAGTGAAGCTTCGGAAAATGTTTGATAACATTTTTATCATTTTAGTATTCAGCAATTGTGCATTAGCTTATTCTAATGGTGCCCCAGAATTGGCATGCATATCGTTGAAGCCTAGTCACGGTGAACGTCAACCATGGATCGCATTTCCCTTTAAAATTATTTTATCTTCAACAAGCGTAGTCCAGGGCGAAATTTTTAATTTTTCTTTAGTGAGCATATATACAGCTGAAAAGTTTAAGGGATTTATAATTCAGGCGAAAGATTACGGTTCATCGCATATGGTAAATATCGCACTGCATGGACAATTCATCGAAAGCTCAACAGTGAATACAATTAACTGTAGTGGGATATCTACAACAGCAACACAGTCATCAAACTCTGAGAGAAATTCACAAGAAATCACATGGATTGCGCCAATGAAACCAATGAAAATTATGTTTGTGTAAGTCTAATTCCAATGGTTTGAAGCAATTTTAGTGTAAATTAATTTTTTTTAGAATCACAATTGTACAAAATATGGAAAATTATTGGTATTCTATACCTTCTGGAATCATTGAGGTCGTTTAGAATTTTTGTAAACAATTGCTTTACTGTAACTTAAGTCGAACTGATTTCAATGATTTTTTTCTTTTCGAATTTATTGAATCATGAGACATTTTCTGACTTGATGTCGTATTAAATAAAGTCACATTGTGCCAGTTGTTTAATTAATTTTGACACATAAAATCAAATTAATGTTTCTATGTGAATTTGATGAATAACGAATGAAGGAGACACTGGAGTGATGCGACACATGTCATCAGGGTTTCTTTAAAGAGGCCGTTATGCTTAAGGATGTTCTTTAGACACAATTTTTTTCCCTAAAGGTCACAACTTCCGCTCGGGTTATTATATTTAATCCACATGCATTGAAAGAATCCTTACGAATTCCATGAATTCACCGGTTGTTGCGTTTGGTAAAATTGTGAAGCACAACAAACAACATGAATTCCATTTTATAGGTGATGAAGTAGTTAAACACATTAACAAACTACACATGAGAGAGAAAAATTGTTTATCGAAGCGTGACAAATGAAAATAAACAAGACAACAAAGTCAAACACCTCCAATGGAAGCATCCAAAAAACCTCTCAAGTTACTAAGTAGATAATGTTTTTAGTGAAATTATCGTAAAGTCACAATTCGATTGTAAAACATGAAGCCGAAGAATTGATGCAACAGGCTCCTTTCAATAATTATTTATTATTTCTATTTTCAGTCAAACAAAATGCTTGTCATATGGAAACTCAGAAATGATCGAACACGATTAAAGCACTTTGCTCAAATTAGAGAAGTTTCTTTTTAAATGAAAGAGATTTCCCTATCGCTTATTGTCGCTCTAAAAATTCCCCTCAGATTTTAAGAATTCCGCTATGCAGAGATCAATCTATTTTTACTTAACATTAAATAGCCTTCCAATATATCAAATTTCTTCCCCAGAGCTGAGGGTAAAAAATTGTGTCTCTCGCTATTGAACCAGATCAATTTCGAATTCATCAAATGAAATCTAAATTTAAAGAAAAAAGGAAACAATAAAAAAAAAAACTCACTTGTTCGGCATGGGGAATATTCTTGATATTCACGAAAGTTATCTTTCGCTATGAAGCATGTTCCAACTGGTTCAATGCGTTCGACCTTTTTCGGTTGATGCTGATGGTAGACGTAACGTGGTGCACAAGCCTACAAATGGAAAGAGGAAGAGAGAAAGAGAAATGGTTAATAAGTAACATTATTTGTTAAATTTATTAACTACAGGTGCGATTCGATTCATTTTCTTACATTTTTTTATATGTAAGTCGTCAATGTGAAATGAAATTGCGCAAATACGGCTACCAACAAAGCACTAGAAATTGTTAGATGAACATTATCAGATTCGAGCATCAACATCTGAGTTTCCCTCTGGTTTATAACCATCTCAGGAATGTCGTTTCACTCGCCATCCAGTCCTTTCCAAAAATAAATAAACCTTGTCACAGCCTTGAAGAGACGGCAAATCAGTTGGCAAATATGGCATCAAGCGACATACAGCTCCCGGGCTTTATGATAACAACAATATAAAAGTAATGAAACGCGAACATTGAGTGAGACAGAGGCACGATAAAAAAACGCACATTTTTAAATTAAATTGTGTGTTTCATTTCATTTCGTCATTCGCAATGATCCCTCAGCATCATCAAACTGCCGAGAGCATCATGAGACTATATCCGAAAATGGATGAACAATGCTGGTGATCGCAAAGTGACCGGTTGCAATATGATGGGCAAGAAAAATTATAGAGGAAAAAGTTGCAAACTTGAAGCATAAAATAAAAAAAGTGAGCCACGAGATAACTGATAAAGCTGATACCCGCTTGAAAACCAATATTGACTCATCAAAACTGGTCTCGAGGGAAATGCTTTTTTATGCTTTCCATCAAATACGATCTTTGCTTCTCATGTTGGTTTTATTTCGCAAAAAATGCCTGTCGAGTTGCTGCTTTTTTCGTTAACTGTTTATTTCCAATGTGAAGGCCACCTCGAATTTAATTTATGACCCATGAACGTTAAAAACGTTTGGCTTTTGCTGGTTTTAAACCACGAAACATGTTTTGTCTCTCAAAAAAAGATTAGCGACACAGTAAATATTGAAACTACAAGATTATTATTTAACTGATGATAAGAAAATGCGAAAATTTACGGGATCGTTTAGTGAGACATAATCTGGATGTGTGTTGAAGGTTGTACATAAATGAGTTCGCGTTCGCTATCAGAGTTGTGTAGTTAATTTACATTTTTCTTTCAAGTCCGATCGCGAATGGAAAATTTTTCGAAATCCTCAAAAATTAACTTTCAGTCAATTGCATTAAATTAATTTCTTCTTTCTTTATTTCTTTCTTTCAAGCACCAGGAAAATGGAAGAATCAAAAGAAAATATTTTTACTCAACTGAAAGTCACATTCAAGTGTCCGATAGTTTTTTTTGGAAAGTGGTGAATTGGAATCCGGCTGATGGCCTTCCATAAATGGTTCTCTCACAAATCGATCGAATCATTTCGCGATGTTTCTTTACAATTTTTCGCATTAAGAACTGCCCGATTTTTTTTTATCTTTTATTGCATCGCGAATTTTGCGAGGCCCATAATATCGAATTGATATTGATGACCTATGACCACGCCATTTGTTAACGAAAAAGGATCGACAATAACAATAACAATTTGCCAATGATGCTCAATAAACAATTGCTCAAATAAAATTGGAAGCGCGCACAAATGCGTCGCCTTCTCGCGAGTCCAATGAAACAAACAAATTCATTGTTTATGTTTTTGGAGTGAAACGAAATTGTTAATCTACAAATTCGGAATCTCTTTGCGATGTTGAACCTTAACGTGGAAACGTTACAAATCCAACAATGGGAAGATCGTATAGGAATATAACATACGTTCGATCATATATTAAATTATAGTTGCAACTTGCAAAGGATATCATGAAACATAAATTTCGGAACTTAATTTTCTTGACTGTTAATTCCAATTATTTTTGCAACTAGCTTTATATAATTACTATATGATTCATGTTTAAAGAATCCTAATAAAAGAAAACCATTTTGGGAGATGGTTGTTATGTATTCTATTAGCATTAAATGGCCCAGCAACGCCATGTGTGGAAGGCATTCAGCGATGAGAAATGAAGCACTAAATTGCGTCGATAAATTTAAAAGCATTTAAAAAGTCATTGCGATTGTGCAATGGACGAGAATGATAATTGAGTGCGATTTTTACACGCGAACTAATCTCTCACTCAAGCGAGTGTGGGATTGCAATAAGCCGCTGCTGATTTCATCTTTGCTAGAAGAAGAGCTTTGCACAATAATTCACGATTAAAATAGATTATTCCTGCTCGATCATCGTGCTGAGCATTTTTCTATGGAAATTGAATGAAAAGTCTCGCGCGTATAGTTTAAGGTCAATTTTGCTTTGCGCATTTGCATACAAATAATTCATGTCTTGTAATGTCTGCATTTTCAATTCCACAACCATAAAAGTTCAATTGAATGGTTTGCATATTAAATTGGGATTTAACCTCTGACCATTGTTTGGAGCAAGTTTCTGAAGTCTAAATCTAATTGCGAGTAAGATTTACGAGATTTATTCCATAGTGGTGGCTTCTGGACAATTTGACTATAGCTTCGTTTAATAATCTAAAAGCCTAATTTGTACAATGCATAAAGAGTTGAGAAACAGTTTGAAGGGGAGGTTATGGTGGAGACCCTGAAAGGTCAGATCATCAGAGATGTAAGTTTATGGTGAATTGCAAATTGCAATCTTTCTTTTTTACGCCGCAAACATCGGAACATCGACCAAAGAATTGCGGAACAATGAATTGCTTTTACTGTAGCTTGCTCATGTCAACAAGTCAATGTAGGATTAGAAGTAAACTATCTGCGCAAAATTTCCTGGTAATCACCGTTAAAAGCCGTAAATTGTTTTCAGATGTTTTTTTTGTTTTATTTCTAAAGAGCCGGCGGCCATTTAATCAGCAAAACAAGGCGTTTGACTTTCAACTACATTTCATTGCCATTAATCGATTGTGAACGGGGAAATGACATTAGAAAATGTTACCAGCTCACAATCTGCCATTGACCCAATTTCTTGTTACGCAAATCCTTTGTTTGCCTTTTTTGCTTCCTTAAGCAAACAAATTAAATTCAGTTCGAATGGGAAAACTTTGTTGTGAATATGACGATGGAAATGTGTCCATCACGCTTAATGATGTTTGAAAATGTCACTTGTGCTGAAGCTTTTATGCGGGAGAGGGCGGACATTTTAAAAATAGACATGTGAAGGTAAAATTGCTCATTAAATTTTATGGTCTGTAGGAAGAAAAAAAAAAATAAAGTTCTTGTTACAATAAATTGCGCCCTAATAACATCTCTTTTGCCCCGATGTTGCACTTCGCTGTGGCTTTCAAAGTCGACAATAAATTTGTTCTTAAGTTTTAAATTGTAAAATTTATTGAATGTGAAACATTTTCGAGGTTTCTTTTATGTCCATTGGACGCAATTTATTCACAATCGAGAGAAACTTTCGGCATTAAGGAAAATCGACCGCACCTTTGAAGACAGTCAAAATAAAAAAAAGTTTGACTTCAATTTCCTTTTTCAACTAAAAGCAGAGAAAATCAATCAAAATCGTTAAATTTCATTTCCATCGTTTTTGGTTAAGCGCCTCCACATGCATTTCTGAATCGTCTTTAACAAATTCTTTTGTGGTCTCGAATCCATAATGTAAGTTAATTTTTTTTTTTTGAAGCGTCATCGCCATTTACTTTAATTCATTGTTCGTTTATCGCTCTCGACTGATTTATTTTCATTGCGATATCAAGTTTTTCTTACAAGTCGAACGTTATATGCTTAAAAAAATAAAGAAGAACCGTTTCAGTCACGAATGTCTATGCGTGGGCGTGAAAAAAAAGTGGAATGAATTCAGTCATTTTCACAATCATATTTGATGCGATTGACATTGAATTTATTGAAAATGTGGTGGATATTAAAGTAAGCAGAAGAACTGACCGCACCTTAATGCGCAATAAAATAGAATAGTCATTTTATGTACATACCACCAAAGGACCATCGATGCCGGCACTTGATACTGTCGCACCGAACCATTGATTTGATTTTGTATCGATTTGTTCGTTGCGTTCATTGTAATTGTTTCCTGAAAATCAAAAAATTGTTAAGAATTATTTGCAAAATTCAAAAGATTTAATTTGTTTTAAGTAACTTAAGATATTTACATAATTAATTAAACTACTTATTAAGTGCCAAGTTCTAACTTTTTTTTTGCTTCAACTACATGTTCTATAGTTAGCATAACCCACCTTTTAGGGTCACAAAACATTGATCCAGACCTGATGTTTGTGCGCACAAATCATTTATTTTTTAAAATGATGAAATTAGTTGTGTCTTTAAAAGTTTATCATTGATTTGTGTGCATAAAAATCATAAAATATGAAATTCACGTAAGTGGACATGAAGATGTATGATTTCCCGTTACGACTAATGATTCGCGACAATGTTTGGTCATAAAGAATATTTAAATTTATCAATTTTAGCATGTATCATTGAAATTCTAGTCACAGCTCAAGTGGATGGCGCCGACTGTTTGTTAATACGCATGTCATCAAGTCACAGTGGTTTAATTTCTGATTCAAACGCACTTTGTCATCGCCATGACTTATATTAGAGTATTTAAAATATCCCCAAATTCGGGTCACAGTAAAAATGTCTCTTTAGCCGCAATCGCTTGCGCATTAATCATTCTAATCCAAACAGAGAAAAAAAAATCACCAATTTAGTTATAAATGAAAACCACAGCGATGAGATTTGACTGACTTTCGGTTCAAATGGTGGATGATCTTGAGAGTGTATTTACTTTTATTTCGGTTAAATTGTTGAAATTCATCGCCCATGCGATCGCATGTTTTTTTTTAACAATTTCATGGCGTCAAATTAACCATAAAAGATTTGGATTTTATTTGTGTTTGTAGCCAGCAAACAAGTTATTTAAATAATTTAAGCATTTCATTTCAGCTCTTCTTATATTTTTTTTTGCCCATCACATTTCTATCTCACGCGCTTATTAGTTGTTGTAATGAACGAGTTGTGTCGCGTGGGTGAATTTTTATTGCCTTCAGATACACGAGGAGTTTCTTATGCTCTTCAATTTCTCCCAAATCTAATAAAAACAGTTAATTAATCAAAATATGCTTCGGGCCCATTATTCAATTCCATCCACGAATTGCACATTTCCTATTTATGAGAATTCCATCTGTGCATTTATCGAATTAGATATTCTTTATTTGTCAGAATTCGATAGTACCAGCATGAGACAATGCGTGAAATTTGATGCAATAAATGATCGTAAAGACCTATTGGAATCAGCACGAGTTGGAGATCAAATGGCTTTACAAACTGACATGAACATCAACATGAAATTCCAACAGACATTCGAAACATATTTTCTTGAACTCAACAAAGACACTTTCTTTATCGCTATTATTACATCTTATGAGCTTCTGTAAGAAATACTCAAACTACTGAATAAAATGTAATTAATAACTTATCGTTTTCTCTCATTGCCATTCTCCATTCGGTCAGAACATACAGAAGCATTTTTTTTATGAACATTTAAATACTTCTCTACAAAAAGTTGTAATCTTAATTATTTATTAACGCGAGAATGGCATTTGGGATGGGACTAAGATCAATTTATTTTAATTGCAGACAAGAATTGGCCTTTACGCTTTGCACGATCATAAGTTAGAAAGAGACGCTTACACTGGACATATTTGTAGGTGGCGCTATCTTTAATAGTTTCAAAGCTGAATCCGTTTCAACTTTGTCACGATCTCTCAAGCGCAACTGTCTAACTTTGTAAATGGCGTCTACAGACGTTAATAAATTATTTCATATCGACACAGAACCACCAGAATGATTGTTATGATTTCAATTGAGGAAAAAATTGTTTGGTTGAACATATAAATTAATTAATTTTCTGGCATTTTTGACATGTGCAATAATAAGAATTGCAAAATATCAAAATAATTTCTTATCAAAGGCTATATAAATGCGATGTGAGGAAAGAGAGAGAGAGCATAAAGTTAATTTATGATGGTTTACAGTGTGCAGCGCAGCGCTTTGGAGTTCAGATCAAAATAATAATAAATTTCAATTTATTTTTGCGAAACTTTTTATTTTTATAGATAGACTCGAAGCCGACTCGGTCGACAGAGAAAATGAAAGCCATATGATTGCCACTCGCTCCGCATAAATATTTAAAACGTGCTCAATTTAAATTAAATTCAAATGTTTGCGTCGTGATTAAGATTTTCTTGATGAATATGTTTGGCTTATGGGCCATCACGCATCGTGCCTAGCGCATATTTGACTTTTCATTAGCTCACTAATCATTATCCATTGCTCATTCGACTGATTAGCAGCAGCTGTTGCACAAATATCTCCTTCACAATCCCATAACAATTCACAAATTAAAATCTGAAAAATGTTTTATTCTCCCAAATTCCCAAATGGAGGCGAGGCGACCAAAAGACATTTGAAAGAATTTATTAGATCAATTTCATTGGAATGAGACCGTTTTTTCTCTCTCTCTCTTTCTTTCTTTTCCACTATTTGATGTCATCGAAATATTTATGAAGCGCTGAGCGATCTTTGTCGGTGAAATATAAAAATTTGATTTCTTTTTTATATGAAGATCAAAAATATCACATAAAGTCTTCACCGGCGATATGCTAGTGTGCGAAAGCCGCGAGAGCAGAAAATCGCCGAGAGATATAAAAAAAAACTAATTTAGCTGCTGCCGTTTATCAAGTCACTGTATTCATTTTTTTGCGCCACTCGACCTTGAATTCGTGTTTAGCTCTTTTTCGCGTCACCTTTGCAGCAGATTAATTTCGCGACCATTTCGCTTGTCCCAATTGAGGGTCATTTCGTGATTGATTGAATGTTATGCAATTATCTCAAAGACCTGTCCTCGTTGGCGCATTCAAATTGAGATGTCTCTCAGACAATTAAACGTGACTTGCACACACATCGACAAATCCATTAAGAAATGAGATTTGAAAACCACATTCACGATTTATTTATTTTGATTGTTTATGACTTTAATATTCCAGCGAATCAATATTTTGTTTTTGTTCTTCTAATTGAGCTTCCTCTTTCCGTGCTGTGCCCCTCGCGATTTATGAAGTCATCGCGCATTTTTATTGTTACTTTATTTATTTATTTTTTTTAAGTTTACTCGAAATGCGTGCGCGCAATATTTCTCTTGATTTCTTTTTGTCACAATAATTTGTCAAATAAATTTCAATTTAGAAACTGACGCAATATGGAAGTTGAAGATTCCCATTTCGTTTTGGGAATGCATGTGAAGGTAGGTATTGTTTGCTTTTGAAGTTTGTTAAAACAATGGGGGCTTTTAACTAATCGCATCTAATAATTATGTTGAGTGATTTATTTGAAACCCGATGCACTTTTTTTAACGGTGGAATTTAAATTTATGTAGCAAAAACGACCCCTGGTGTGAGCGTCATAAAACCAAGGATGATTTTTTTTAATGGCCAATTTAGTCTGTTCCACAAAAATGGTTGAAGTGGATAAAATGCAAACGGTAATTTCTACTTGAAATCCCACTGAGATTGAGAACCTTCACGATGCTCACATATAGCATGAAGCAATGATTGACTTACGACTCGACGTCATAATCCCCGCTCGAGACAGACCAACAAAAAGACAGAACGCGACTCGCGAGACGATTCCGCAAAACCTTTTTTTTTAACGACCGAATGATCGTAAAACTTCTTGCGTTACCACGTGAATTAATTTTTTTTTCTTTCCGATTGTCCAACAACTGGCAAAACATATCAATTAGGAATGTCCATCGTTAATTTTGGAATTCTCTGAATTCAAGCGCAATGTCAGACGTGCAATAAAAATGCCATTAAGTGCGTTCATAATTTACCATTAAAGCTCATAATGTACGCTTTATTGTACAATGATAACAAAAAAAAATCATGTTTTCGCGCTTTCACATAAAAATATCGATTCAAAAGCTTTTGAAAGCCATAGCTAATTCCATTAAATAAAAAAAATACCCAAAAGTCATTGCTTCTTTCTTTTCAGCATCCGCCAAATGTCAATTTCCACACGTTCCCATAATGGTTGAGCTCATCGCTATGCCATACAGTGGTCGACCTTCGACGATATATTTTTGCATAAATAACAAATTGCGCAGAAAAAATAATTCCAAAGAAATTTGTCTTGTGAGTTTGCTTAATAAACGTTCGAGATGAATTTCCGTTGAACGATGGAACAATATTGAAACACTGGACTCTGAACAGAAAAAAAAAACTGTTGAATCATCACAAAACATGCAGTGAATTTGTACATATTAATTCAATTAGGAGTCGATATTTAGTGTTTGATGAATTATTGTCTCAAGACATTCAGTTTTTGCTTCTTCTTATTCATTGTATTATTCGTGGTTTTGCGCTTAATTTGCGATCATGTTCAATTAGTGTCTGGCGCAACAAACATTTGAAAGCGACATGCAATAATATCGCGAGACAATTATTTTTCTTAGCAAATTTATGTGATTTTAATGTTGTGGAACATGTTTTTTTGCCTTTTTTTATTTTCTTGAACTTTATATTCATTTCATATTTACGAGACCATCAAAAAGAAATGTTTGATTCTGGATTAACATCTGGGATATTTACTGGAGGATGGTTCCTCTTGCCGTTTCACGTCGCTTTCAACAAAAGTATTAAATAAATACAAAATCAAATCCGACACCGAATGCCTGCATTCGAATCCATTTATTCCGTGGAAATGAGGAGATGAAAAAAGAAACAACATCGAGTGAAAAACAACAGTGAAGATCACGTAAAAAACATCTTTAAGGCTGCTTCTTGAAATAAAGCAAAAGAAGATACACGAAGAACAAAATTGAAAAATGATGAGCGATGATGACATAAAAGATGTTCAATGCTTGCTGTGGGCACATGCAGTGAGAGCCAGCCGAAATGCACATCACATATATTCTCAAGAAGTTTTTTTTTTTTTTTGTAACAACAAACAGAAGCATATTTTATGCTTTTTGGAGTTTGTATAAATACTGAATGTGTGAAAAATATTTATCATTTCAGCTTTTAAAGTTTTTTTTTTTTATTTCTTCTTTCAATTTCTGGTTTTCAATTTCACGATCAAGATTATTCGAATCAGGCAGACAATGAGAGGATTTCCCTTCCGATCAACTTCCATAAATCGTTTTTAGCTTGATAACGATCGGATTGATTGTTTTATATGTTCTCAATGTTGGTGGAAATCGCCAACCTTTTGCGAAACGTAAATCGCCACAGTAATAATAATAATAAAAAATCGGAAAGAATTTTTTTTTTATTGTGTCCATGAACCGATTTTACCGGCACCAATTTCGTCTTTTTCTCTGGTGCGACGCACAGACAACACCTGATTGGAATTTATAATTAGATTTTTTTTTCTTTCGTGAATAAACCAAACAATCACTTTCATTTGTGGGTATCTCAAAAAGCGATTTAGCGATGAGACTTGAAAGCGCTGAAATGGTAAATAAGTTTTTTTTTAAATCACCTAAGACGTATGTGACGTCACACCTGTATAACAATGAAACCATTGGCTCGCGATTCTCAAATATTTATTCAAAGCGAGTACAAAAAAATGAATTTTGTTGTTTGGTTCCATCACAATATGAATTTCTAATCAGACGCCTTTTTGATAATTTTCCAAAAAAAAAGATTAAATAATTATTGTTTTGCTAACTTTCGATAGCCCACATGACGTCAATGACATTGTTAATTGATATCCAAAATAGTGTTAGTTATTATGTGTGGGTGGTTGCAGTGGACATTTCTTTCTTACCATTTGAGTCGAAGTGAATAATCTGGCAGCGATTGTCGTCGGAGATGTCGCATCGATAAACTGCTCCACCTTCTATCACACCCTGCTGGTACTGTGACGTGTCGGCTTTTGGTGCTCCAATAATGACCCTGTGAAAGAATTGAGATTAAAATAATGAGCATAATTTGATTGAACGAAATTTGATAATTTTTTATGAAATTTCGCGTTTAATTTCTTATTCTGGAATGGACTTTTATCGAGGATGATTGCAGATGAGTGAATAACCTTAACCTCATTCAATCAACAATTTTATGAATGCGTCAATCGCCATTAGGCATGCAGATAACAGACTCTTTAAATTTTAATAGGGCGCAATGAAACATTACCAAAACATCATAAACAAATAGCAATTCAATTATCGACGGAGAAACACACCAGACGTGCATTGATTGAAACTGCCGCTGGATGATTACATGTGATTTGAATAATGTCTGCCTGGGAGCTGACAAGCGAATGCGAGGCAATAAGAAATATAAAAAGATGTCGATATAATGCTTCAAGCGAATGCTCATAACTTAATCTTACAATTTGTAAATCAAATCTTAAGCCGTCAATTTTAAATTAAAATAAAATTAAGAAAGATTGTTTAGAATTAAATGAATTAAGAAGGACAGCTCAAGTCCGTTGAATCATCTTGAATTTTTAGATCCACATAATAAGCTAATTTTATTGGAATTTAAATGGAATTACGCAATAACGAAGCCTATAGTCAAATTCATAATTGGTACTCTCGAACGACTACAAAGCTTTGTCATTGGTCTTAATAGACGCTCGCAGCTTGTTACTGAGTCAATTTTCTTTTTATTGACCACTTATTATGCTAATAAAGATGTTTACAAAATGACTATTGTTTGCGGTGCAAGAACGATAAAGAACGAAGCCAAAAGTGGCCTGCAATTAAGATTTAGCTTTATTCCGTCTTTTCTCATCTCTCTCGCTCTTTTCTCGAATATTTTCACGCACCATCTTAAAGGCACCTAAAAGTACAATTGTTAAGATGTGTATTGAAGCAGCATGATAATTTAAGAAGATTATTAAGTGTTTAAAGTACTTTAGAATGGAATCTTTTTTCCGCCAGATACGGAATAAAAACGCGCTAATGAACACATTCGGAGAAATATTTTCCACAAAAATGATTGTGCAGTCAATTAGAGGTTTAGTGATAAGTTATTGATTGCTTGAGGGTGTTAAAAGTTTTGCAAATTTTGTTTTGAAAGAAAATACCTGCATCGGAGCCGGCAATTATTGAATGCATTCAACATGTTTAATCGAATTGTTTGATTTATGATTATGATGCATTTCAACATAATATTTACGCTTTCATCGATATCAATGATTTATTATTATATTTTTATTGCTTTAGTTTCAAATAAATATGTAGATTGGTTAATATTGGCACTTAAGAGCACGCTGCCCAATTATAATAAATCTCTTGGTGCACTGGATAAAAATTGCAATCATTAATTTAAATATTTTTCTCTCTTAATTTCAATTGTCTGTCTGAATCACTGTCTCAAAACTATGAAAAAGTAATTGAAATCTTTTTTCTGTGCGCTCAAAATGAATTAATTGCACTGCAATTGGAACATAAATTTTAATAAAACACAGAAAAAAAATTCCTCAACCGACATTTCTTTTTTTTTTTTGCTATTTTTAAATTAAATTAAACAAACCTCATCAGGTTGATGCCTGGAACGATGCGGCAACCAATTTAATGCAGCTCAAGACAGAAAATTTATTGTTTGTTTTAACAGAATTAATTAATGGTCGTGGCGTGAAGGAATTATAAAAATATATCGAGCGGCAATTTATTCAATTAATTTTTTTTTTTAATTCGACCCAAATTTTTCCACTTTGGAGAAATGAAATTTGCAAGTGGAGCAGCTGTGAAAATCCCTTGTCAAGAACAGCTCGTTTATATCCAGATGACGAGTTGACCACTAATGAAACCGACTCAAGGTCTATTCGACTGTCAATATTTGCACATTTGATATCCGATACATTAAAAAAATATTTTTTCAATCGATTCCAATTCAAAAATTAGCAGCAATGCGAGGATAAATGCAAATTACTATTTAGCAATGTGTCCCTCTATGTTAATTAGCATGACAGTCAAAACAATTTTTATGATTGATCATTAAATATGGAGCCGCATTCAGCGTAATCCGATGATCGGAAAAATATTTAAATTTTTATTTTTAAGTGAATTTTTATCGCCGAATGAGTTCAAAGATTTGAATTTCATTCATAATCTTCCATTTCAAGGTCAAATTAAATTCTACACTCAAATCTCGTTTTCTTTAAGAAATTGATATTTTGTTTCTCCCATTCAAGATCGTTCAAATTTTGAAGTGTTTTCAGAAATCATGTTGCATTCCAATAGCAGAGCATTGGAGTCAATTGATTTCAATTCTAAAGCGATCGAAAATGTTTTCTGATGGAAATCGTAGGCAATTTCGCAATGGTAGCTCAATAATGAAACATGTCTTCAATAGTTACGCAATGGGAATTTTCTCTTGAATCAATATTGATCCAACGAAGCAAATAAACACTGAAAAAAACATCAACTGAAAATTATCCAACACATGGCAAATGGAACTTTTGTGCTACCTACAATCTGTTTTGTTCCGTAAATTTAATTTATTTTTATGATTCTCGTTTTGGTTTTGAAACCTTTTGCAACCCGCAAACGGTGACTGTGAAAAATGACGCGAAATTAGAAGTGAAAACATATAAATTATATTTTTACTGGCTATTATTGGGGATTATTCATGAATAACGTTACTAAAATCAAATTTTTGTTCATTCATAAACTTGGATGAATGCTCTCTTAAGTCAATATTTTTATGGTTCCTTTACAGTTTTTGTAGTTGTTTCGTTCCATTCATGAACTTTATGGCGATTCGTGGTAAAATATGAATTTTGTTATCCAATTTGCGCCTTTTGTCCGAGAAAAAAAAATATTTTTTCGTCTGCAATTTTTGTGTGGGACAAGATCGTAATGCTTTAAATTTATTCCATCTCTCTGATTTGTTTTACAAATTTGTGGTAAACTGAGAATGGCTTTGTGCACGATCTTCCTTAAAAACAATGAACTCATATTGTCGTCATTTACGATTTTATTCAATCAAATCGCGTTTATGGGAAATGACAGGGAAAATCTTGCTCATAATTAAACTCTTGTAAGTTTTGATGTTTAAGACACAAAAAAAAAATGTTTGAACACATCAAAGCATTTATTATGTCATCATTTATCATCGTCAGAGAGCCCGCGAGCATGCACCCATAAAAGTGCCAAAGCAGATGCATCACAATGCACTGTCGTGTGAATATTTATAAGATTCAACAAGATTTTTATCGACAGCTTGCGATGGTTCATTAACAAAAATAATAAACTTCCAAAAGAAGGCAACAAAGAAAGTCTGTAAAGAATTTTTTTTTGTCTTCTTTCTGTTGTCTTACGCGGAAGAAAGGCGTATTGTGACAAACGACCGTGAAGATTTAAGATTGATTGGAATGGAGTTCAATGCAAATGACTAGCTACACAGTGTAAGGTCCGCAGTGATAATTAATGATCGTTTACCATCGAAAATCGAGAAAATTGTTTTTAAACGAGTCATTAATGTCATGCGATGAGAGACCAACAACATGCGAATGAATAAGTATTAGCCAAGAAACGAAAGAAATTATCAATTAGAGGGATGCTCCATCAAGCGACATTCTGGAAAGTGTGAATAATGCTTTCAAAAACAATTTGTTATCGATTTTTTGCGCTCGCTTCACAAAAATTAATTGAATTTTCCTAATTTATTGTCGTTAAGACAGAAATGTAGCGTACAACTAGCTTAACGACTTTAGCGGCGGCGCCAACCTTCTAATGACTTATCTGACTATATTCATCTGTGCGCAAAAAAAAAACGTGACGCAATCTGCTATAACAACGAATCTTGCTTTTCATAAAGTGCAAGTTTCAATTATGTTCCACAAAGCAAATGAGACTTTTTCACACAAATACGACACTTACGAGAGAAACCGAAGCTGAAGAGAATGATCAAGAAGAGATCGAGTGAGCGACACACTAAACCGATCACTAAACCTACAGACAGCGGCTCTTTTTCTCAAAAGCATTTCTCATATATTCGCTTTCGATATTACAACAAAAACAATTCATCCAACCAACCACACAAACTTAATTTTTCCGAATGAGAAAAAAATATTTTTAATGAAATGAAACGTCGCTGCCGAGCGCAAAACAATTTTTTTTTTTTGATCGACACGATGAGAAATGAATTCTGACCATCTGTACGATTGTCTAACGAATCTAATCGCATTTTTGAATAATTTTGATCAGAATTCATCACCAAATGGACAGCGAGTGGTAAAAGTGAACGGTGTGCGGCTGTTAATTGTTGTGGTCACCCTTCGTTGTTGGGTATTTTGATGAATGTTTCGCTTTTTTTAGGGGATTCGGGGCATGAAAGTATTGAATTTCTGCCTCAAGTGGTCTCGTGCGAGAGATGAGTTGAAAACCGATGGCGCGTAGGTCGCGTTTGTTTATTATGTCACACATTATTAATATGTTTAGCATCATTTTTGATACTTTTAAGATTTAGTCTGCAAGATTGTATACTTGAGATAAGATTGCGTTGCGACACTTTTTTTTTTTCGATAAGCTCCATTCACGTTTCACTTTCAATTTTTTTCTATGCCCAGACAACAAATTTTTCTCGACATACATCCAGAGCCAATTAACGTTATTAAGTCACTCAGTGAATAATCGTAATCGCGATTACAAACAATTATGAATAAGACAGTTAATAAACAAGTATAAGTTCAACGTCCGACATTGTCAGTCGGCGATAAATTCCTGATGAAATTGAAACTTTTTGCAGAGTGATGGGTCAGTGGCGCCACGTCTGAGATGATTTTGCGGTTCTTTATGGATCGCAGAAATTTAAAAAAAAATCAATTTTGCTAATAAAAAATATTGCTCGCTGTTTGTCTCTCTCTCTTTCACTGAGCTATAAATTGTGCTTACTTTTATGCAATAATTAAAATGAACATGTTTGGAAGTTAAGTGCGCGCAACTAAAGCCTACAATCGAAAAAAAAAAATTGGGTCTTTCAAGTTTCATTTTTTTCCATAAAGCAATTGCTGACATTTCACAATAATTCCATATTTGGCTTATATTATTATTACGACGAGAATGCATATAAGCGCTTTGCGGGACTTCCACTGAAATTCGCTCACGATCAAGTGTGATCAGTTTTATTCACAAAGCAGCTGACAGGTCGCGACTTATTTTGCAAGCATACTGTTTATGGTTCTGGCGAATTTGCAAATATTTTGCTTTCATTACATCATAGAAAATTGTGTCGAATGTGATTGATCGAAAATGATTTTCAGTTTACGGCCTTTGAGATGAGTAATATTAAGTATTTTGATTTTTTTTTTTGTGTACAATTCACAAACACATCGACAAATGATATTTTTAGACATTCGGTTGAACATCTTCGAGATTGAGATTTTATTTAAGTCAAATGCAATTTGTGTCGTCATTTTTTCCCATTTTAGTTTCACTAACACATTCATAATATATTTTTTAAAATCGCGTTACTTGATATGTTGCAGACATTATGAGCCGAATTTAATTCTTTTTTTTTGCCTAATTTCTCATCGCTAGTCATCGTAAATATCTTTTCACCCAAACAAAATCGAGAGTAATAAACGACAGTGGGAAAGAGTTGGAAATTTTATTTTAATGAGAAGTAGGAAAAAAAAATTGTCCGGAAGCCGACGAGCGAGAGAGAGAGAGAGAATGGGATTTTTATGAATTTGTATACAAGCAAATGCGTGAGATTGCTTACTGCTCCAGTACAGCGAGGAAATAATTTAGTTTGTGCAACTTTATTGATAGAGCCTTGTTAGAAAAAAAAGAGGAAATGAATCGACAATTCATTCGATAAGTTCTTAATGCCATCTCTCGTTCTCACTCTTTCATTGTCATGTCTCTGATGGCACATCAAAAGTAAAAGATTTATTTTATTATTTTGTCGCCATTTAAATTTAGCATTCGACGATCATGTTTTCTTTTCTTGGCACAGTGCCGTATAGGTTGAGTCACAATGTTTTCAGCATAAATCTTCGACTAGCGGCCGAAGGTAGACACAGTACACAAAAATAGATCCGCGATGAATGTACATCAAAAAAACAAAATCATGTTTTGCACGAAGGAGGTTTTTGAAAATCTTTATGCAAATCTTTGAAAATTATAAGAAAAACCGGAAATCTTAATGACACAAAAAATGTGTACAAGAAGTTATATCAAGATGTTGAAGATTATAAAGTTAAAATTAGATCAAAAGCGCATCTCAATATCCCTTCCATCCGTTTCATCTCCCTCTGTCTGCACTTGTTAATAAATGTTTTAATTTTAATTGAGTAACAGCCACTTAAAGAGATCTTTAGTCGGGGTGGAAAAAGTTTTACTTTAAAATCTTGAACAGTCTCCATCAAAATTACAATTTTCCATCAAAATTCTTCATCTTCGACATCTGATGAATCGTCGAATTTCATCTCCGGCTTGTTGTATAGCAATAGCTTCATTGTAGTGATGTGTTGGAAGTTATGTGTGGCTTGTAAAGTATCAAAATGTTTTCTTTAATCACTTTATTTAACTTCTCGACATCTTCTCGATTTACGCTTCCATGAAACCTTATAATTTTGTGCAGATTGCAATCAAAATGCGCTTGATCGGTGAGAGGACGATGTTGGGTTACGAGTGACAGTAAAAATGTCTTCAGCATGTTTGCGCATCGGTTGATTGATATCAAATTGCAAATACTTTGGATTTCATTAATAGAAATATGTGCGATGTCATTCATTCAAATCCGTCGATTCTAGAATAGTTTTAGTGATGCCGAAAAGTTTCTCACAAGCATGATGTCTGACAAAAGGCTCTTGCAAGTGATGACTTGACTCATCGCTGTTAATATGATCATCGAAATTAATAAAATGCGATTTAAGCGTGTGGGCAAAGAAATGATGCATCATCATATGTTTGAACAATTAAAAAGCGAAACAATTTTACCAACTTAGGCTTGCAAAATTTCACAGAACTTAAATTTTAATTGATAATTCTTAAGAAAAAACTGATGAAGTTTTAGGAAAACTCCACAACACAACAGCAAAATTTCATAAACATTCATAAGATTAAAAATTGTTTAAGATCACTCCCAAACTTATCGTGTGTAGGCTTTCGGTATCACTCAATCAAGATCGTAACGCGTATAAAGTTACCCAAAACCTGATGATCGATTTTTATAGGCTAACAAAAAACAACGTAAATTGCATTTCATTAGTTATAGTTCCAATGCTGATGGCGTAGCAGAAAGTTTATTAAATTTTCTAATAAGCACGCTTTAATTAAATATTTTCAAATCAAATGTGACATTTACCATCCAACTATAGTTGAATGAAATTGTAAATTACAAATAACTAAATCAACGCTTGATTCCAAAACTTGATCCCACGCTTTCGGTGTTGAGCTAGTTTTACTGGAGCTCGCGGGAAAATATTCCGAAATAAAAAAAAATATCTGAATTTTCTGGCGGCTGGCAAATACAGAATACAATTAAAAGCACCAGCACAACTCACGATCACAAGTTGACTCAGACCGTGAGCGTATGTTTCATCGACGATCACCCACGCGGCGGTGGCAAAATAATTTGTATATCTATCTTGCAACTTGTTTCGTACTAATGTGACGCAACCTTCGAACGCAAAAAAAAAGTTGTTTTTATGAATGAAAAATGCCTCAACCTGATATTAGTGTTGGTTGTACAGCTTCCGTTAATGACATTGATAATAAATTCCTATGTTCCTTCAATTCTTTCAACCACACAAATGAAATGCATCCATTTCCCAAATACAGGATCTCATTTTATCGCTGAGAAATAGCATACAAAGCAACACATGGCAAACATATGTTTGCAATATTATTCATTCCTTTAAAGCCTTCTCTATATTTTTTTCTTCTCACTCATACTGCCGTTAAATAGCTTCAATAGTTTTAAAATGCCTCATAAAACCCAAAGCTGTCCTTCAAACACAAATCTCATACTTGGCTCGCATTTCTATATTGGGAAGAAAAATAAATTTTTGCACATATTCAGATGGTTTACATTAAGTGAAATTGTGTCGTTGCACATTTTATTTTATATATTCTGCAACTCTCACAATTCGCATGTGTGTCTCATCTCATCCCTCTTGTTGAGGTTTAAATACACTTTTTTTTTGTATCTCAACGATATTTTGAGGCCTGAAGGGCACTTGAGAATATTTTGCGTCGTCTTGTGGCACCCCAAAAAAAAAAGAAGTAATTGAAAAATAAATTGAAAGTCTTTCATTACTGGATGTTGCACAACCCAAATGAAAAGTGAAGTCAATAAATTTTCGGGCATCGGCAATCATTTGCAATTAAATTTATTGCCGAGGTTCTTAATTTGACTTTGTGCAATGTAGTCAAAATTATTCTTGATTGCCTCATGTTACAGCCACTCCCCAGAATCATTAATTTTGCCAGATGCAATGAGAAAAAGTAACATAGCAATCGACCACCATAAAGTTATATTTTCGAGCTTCTGGTGTTTTTTGTCCTGATTGGACACCGAAAATTAAAGTGATGTCAATTAAACAGCAAAAATTAATAGCAGCCTTACTATTACAAATTGCGTTTATTGCATGTTGTTAAAAACGTAAGCCATATTAGGGTCACTTCATTATGCAATAAATGTGCAATTTATCAGCATTTATTTAATTAAACTAAATGGACAGTTCATTCGAAGATATTCGATTGCAAATTGCTGTTGATGAAATGAAATTAATCATCATTCAAGTCCATCAAAATAATATTGACCGGGCTCACAATGTGACACGAGAATGATTAATATCAAATGCAATTCATTGGATGATGGTTGCTAAGTATATTGCATCACAATTTTCGTTTTTCCCCCTTTCTGTTTGCCCCGAAATGTCTCTTTGGAACGGAAAAAAATCTTTGTTTGGTAGATTATTAATGTGTTTATGTTGTAAACTGTCACACGATTCCATAAACATCTTTCAATCCCAAAAACATACAGCAGCAGTTAAAAGTAATTTTTTGTCAAGCTGAGAGAAAAAGAGAGAATTAAAACTGATAATTGATTGTCCAGACAATTGGGCGAGTGGATAGCTCGTCAGCATCTTACAAACTAATTGATGGAACTGGGAAGTTGTTGATAACATTTTGACTTATGACTCGATTAAAAATATGGGAAATGGTGCTTCATCGTAAATCAAACGCCAAACATTAATGTTTCATCTCGTTGACCTAAAATGAACTTAAGGAAACTCCCAAGAATCAAGAAGAGATTTTGAATGGATGGATGGACGATAAGATGATCCCACTGAATGTTTAAGAGAAGAAACCAGTTTATGGAGAGAAAGGTGCAATAAAACGGAAGCCATAAAGTGTCACTGCTCACTTTTATTCTCAGGTTATCGTGATGACTACAGTCAAATGTGCATGAATCATTTTATTTGTTACAAAATGTTTCGAAAATAACTTTTACGCAAATAAATCTGTGGGCCAAGAATCGCGTAAAATATTGTTGATATTTACTTATTTAGTAGTTTCGCAATTTATTCAATTTTACGCCCCACAAAAATACAAAAGTGACCCGCAAAATAAATTTACTTCTCATCTTTTGATAATTTTATCAACCAAATCTTCTTGTTTTGACATCAACCTGAATTATTTGTACGGTGCGATTAGCACAACGACGAGTCAAAAAAATAATAAAATAAAAATGAATCGTTCGTATATTTAAAACCGTCCTCCACCAGCACCATATGAGCACTAACGATGACATCATAATGGCTCGAGAAACTTGTTCAATGATATTTACCGAAAAATATTCAAGATATTCGAGTGAATTTGGAGAAGGCGTTTAAGATGAAAAACTATTTTTTTTTTATTTGTCTCAAGGTGTAGTCGGTGCTAAATTAGAAAATTTTGCTTGGTTGCTAGCTACTCACCAGCTTCGCTTCGATTCCTGATGCAATGCAACACTAAATCCAAACATTGATCCATTTTGGCCTTCATGACGAATATAGTTATTTGTGTCGAGATTGAAGCAGCTGTACTCGCTGATGAGCGCCAATACCAGAACCAGTAGCTGCGTTATCAGCAGAACCATTTTTGTTTTTATTTATTTTATTCTTTCTTTTGAACACTTTTTTTTTTAATCGCTGAATTTTTATGCAATTTCTTATTTTTCACTTAAAAATTTCTTTCCTGAAGAATTTCACTTTGATGTTTTTCAAATTAAAACATTTTCCTGCAAAAAGGATTTTTCTTTATCAACCTAAAATAATTATTTTTGAATGAATTAAGTTTACATCAACACCCAAAAAAACACAAACACACGATCAGCGCAAAAAAAAAAATTGAGAAGAAACTTTTAGATAAATAAAGCGCGATGAGATTTTTAAAAATAGATTTTTCTTTTAATTTTTTTTTTCTTTCTCGTCGACGAGCGCTCGAAGGAAATTCAAGAATAAAAAAAAAGTGATAAAATTAATTTTTTCTTTTCACTGATGATTCAGAGAACGAAATTTTTACAATTTTCCATTGAAATTTTTGCACTTTAATGCTAAATAAACTTTTATTACATTTTCCGATCCTCAACCGACGAGATTCTACGGCGACTGCACTCTACTTCCATATATGAACAAAATTTGAAAACCAACTCTTAAGAAAAACAATTTTCCCCGTCTTTATGCAACGACTTCTGAACGGCGAATGAGATGTGTTGAAAAAATTTCGAGCAGCTCGAGAGTGGCAAACGACTGAGGAAATGTTTTTGACGAGAGTGATGAGAGTTTTAAACTTTATTGTGTTTCAACTCTCGCGTCGTTGAAAACTGTTTACGATCTTTGTTATCAGTGTGTCGCTTATTCTTTTGTGACACTTGCTTCTTGTTAAGGATTCTTTGTCTGCATCTTATGACAAATCACAGTGACTCATATTGAATATTTAAATTAGGCGATAAGAATTTTTTGTCTTTGATTTTAAATTTCCTTTCTGCATTTTTTTTTTGTGATAAGAATTTTATTTTCTGAGAATTTCTTGCATCTTAAGACATTTTGGGATTCTCATTTACACTAATTCGAGAGGGTAATGTTGTGGCAAAGAAGAAATAACTAACTCCGAAAGAGACAAATTATTCAATGCTGCCTTCAAATGATGATGATAGTTGCATACTGCATACATACCGTTTATATAACATAGTTTTTTTTAAATCGCCATCATAGATACTTTCAACGTCATTTTGAAATAACCGGCAATAAATACTTCCTAGGTTGGGAATTAGGGAATCAGATTACTTACTCTGGTTAGAATTTTTAAGAACTAATTTCAAGCGTTTTCTCTCCATTTCCAACACGTGTTGGTGTATGATCATCATCATGCAAAACCCAACAGTCATTAAAAGAGTATCGCGTACGTAAGGTAACGTAATACATGCATGCCGAAGAAATATTTCATTTCTCATCTAGAACAAATAGTGGCTTCATTATAAGCAGATATGTGTTTTTAATCATCCAATAGATCCAAGAAGCATTCATTATTCTATTTAGTCTCGGGAAAAAAATTTTGAGTATGAAGTCTTTGGTTTATGAAATCTTTATAAATTTTAGCTCCCCTTGGCAGTTTCCTAAGTCACGTGGTTAATCGCGTCCTATATAAATTTTACGAAATAAAAATATTACTTAACAAACGCAATGTCTTCGAAATCATTGCAGAAACAGAAATTTAAGTCCGTCAAATTGAAATCTGTTAACATGCGCAATGAGTGTATCTTGAAAGTCATCCGGAATGGCTTTCAAATAAGATCATTGAAGCTAGAAAATTGTTTAATCGTAGATAGTCTGTTTACAGCTATGATTAATCATCTTAATCTACTAGAAACACTAGAACTGTGGAAAGTAAGCCTTTGCTACTCAGTGCCGTCAGCGTGCCGATCCAGTATTACATCAACAAGCTTGCAAGAGCTAAGATTTGAGTATTCTGAATGGAAAGTAATTGCAACTTCTTATCAGCTACCTAATCAAAAACCTAACTAAGCTAAGTTCTTCGTTCACAGATCTTAGAACATTTTGCAGGATCGAGCTTGAAAATAATGAAAATCAAGCATCATTACTTCCAAGCATGTCACCCGCTAATACATTTCCTCGCATACCAATCAACTCTTGAATCACTGTCGCTTCATGGAAATGCAAACGATACTGGATACTTTTTCTCATGGCCTGAACTTGTCAACATACCTTTTAAGCTGAAGCGACTCTCGATATCTGCATCATCCAATCCATCGTCAGAAGAAATGGACAGTGCCAATTCAGAAATGATGCTTAATTTCATGAATATGCACACAAACACCTTAGAAGTTCTTAAGATTCGAGCACCGATTCCACAAAACGTTCTCTGTTTTATGATCACAAAGTTCAGACGCCTAAAGGAACTTGTAATTACTACAGACCAATTACCGAACCACCCAGATTTTTACCAACGAACACGTCCTAAAAAGAGTGTTAAAAATTTGCGTATTGAAGGACCAATCAGCGATGTTGAAGCTATCAAACGATTGACTCGCTATTATCCAAAGGTTGAGCTTATCGAGATTTGTAATGCCGATGTATATGTAGGTCATTTGATTGAAGAAATTGTTATGTTTCTTTCATTCACACACAAGTATATACGTGAGCTGTCCGTCGCACGTTTACCATCATCTGCCATCAAGTTTAGGAATCTTCGCAGCTTGACGTTAGGATACATTAACAACATCGCGACGCTTCTAACATTTCTCGCCAATAATCCCTCTGTCAAGCGACTCAACATCAATTTTATGTTCCGATCTCAAGCAACAAATGAACTCATCGCGGCTTTACTGGAATCACAATTACAACATCTCAGTATAACTTCTGAAGCAACAGAACTGCCAAAGATTCTTGAAATCATTCGTAAGAACCCGAAATCCCTAAAAAGGCTGACACTCATTAGTCAAGATACTTTTGGTTCAAACATATTTAATTATGTACTTGATGAATGTGCAAATGATAGTAAGAAATAATTGAGTTAAAATAAAGATTCCATGGATTTAGAAAGCAGTGAAAATTAGCAGGATAAGTGTACTACCTACCTACTTAGCATTCAGAAAAGGCTGCTAAGTTTGATGACATTTCATAGATTCGCAATATAAACTGAATATAATTATGATGTGCAACGATTTTATGGGAAGCGAACAAAAAAAAATTAGGAAGCGGGAAGCATTGCTGAATTCAAATATTTTGGTCAGGGAATAATTCCTCGGTTAGGTTACACGTAATTTTTAGGTCGATAACAAAATTTTATATTTCCGGATCAATCTGAAAGAGACATTTGACTGAGTAAATTAATAGAAAAGTCAGCAAAACATAAGTGACGGAACTTCTAGACATATGATAGCGGGATGCGAATAAAAGATGGCGCTTTAATGACTCATATGCCACTGGAGTAAGGGCAATAAATTTGATATTTGTTAATTAAGGTACTTTATCCCGATTACTGTGCCTTTAGCTAATCATAGTGGATATCTAAATAAATTTCTGCTTCTTTTGACATATATCTGAAGTTCCTGGAGTGAGATTTTGGTACATTTATTGTGAAAATAAAACTTTTGAAAATTCCAACCAATCAGGACGCAGTAAAGAGTTTCACAGCCATTTTCTGGTCTCAATGAATTCGGAATTTAATTCCACTTATTTCGCGTTAAAGTGCAGTCGAAAATTAGCTGTGTCGCCTTAAAAATGTTAATAAAGTGACAGAAAACCGTGTTAAAGTGGAAAATCGGTAAAAAGATAACATTTGATTGTGAAAAAATTAAACTTAAAATTTGCGCTTTCTGAAAAAAAATCTTTTCTTTTTTTCATCAGTTTTCTCTGTTCGGCGTATGAAACTTTACTCTCATATGAAAAAAAAAAAAAATAATCATATTTTTCTACAAGCAAGAAAATTTTTCTTCAATTTTTTTCGCAATTTTCAATTACTCAATCGGGATAAAATTGTGTTTCGATGGACAAATTGCGAAAAAAATAATATCCTATTAACAAAATTTAGGTTTCCCGATTGAAATTTTCGTGAAAAAAAAAAATTGTTTTGCATGTACACAAACTTTGAGTATAAAGAAAAATTCCACCTCTCAATTGCAAAACAACAAAATTTTGTCTCATACAACATGTGGTAGTCAAAATTTACTGCACCTTCATTAACAAGCATCATTCTAAATACGATTCTTCACGATTCTAGCTCGTATACTCAGCCATTTTCTCGCTTAAGCTTGATGGTATCGAGTGTTGTGAGGAAAAATAACAGAAAAAAGCTGATGAAAAATAGTTTACGGGAAAATCTTTTAGAGTAATTTTTACTAATAGTTTTTTTTATTCCATTTTCTTCCCTTGTCTGATTGCAGAACACAGCTAATAGTGAACATTTTTTTTTTTTCTCTGAAATTCTGGACAGTAACCCCACAATGGAACTTCATGACGATGAGGAAAAATCTATGGAAGTGAATTAGATTTTTTTTTTAGGTTTCATTCAATCGCATATTGTAAAATAAATGTGTTAAAATTATTATCCAAATATATAAATCATGATGCTAAAGGACTTCTCCAAGAAAGGATGCATAAAAATCGTATTAGTGAAAAGTGCTTAATTAAAGACACTCGAGTGTATAAGAATATTTATTATAAAAAGATATTGAGCATTCTCGCAAAGGACTTTTTGTGTAAGAAAACAAAATCAACTCAAAAAGGATAACAACGTGATTTTAGAATATCTTTAAAGAAAAAAACTTATCAGTTTGCATAAAATTTTGTAAGCTTTTCCGCTACGGCGTGGCTTCACATCAATCTAAATGAATCCCGATTTGAAACGTTTGCATCGGATTTGATTTGTTTTTGTGAGGAATTATTTTTTCCACGGATTTTCGTTTATTTACTTGAACATCGAAAGAAAATAACAATCGCTGAAGAAAGTGGAAGAGTTCTAACATATCAGCATCATGGCTGATCATCTCGACGAGCCACCACAGAAGAAGGCGAAAAAGGATACATTTCCAGATGGATCTAGTGAGTATTAACAATTTTCCGAATTTTAACAGTGTTGTGCCACACCACCAGCAACGACCGCGTATCTACTTAGTTAACAGCGATGCAGAACAATATCATAAAAGATTATGATAGAAATTTTCCTATTTCTTTCGCAATTCTGTTTCGGCCTGTGCTGTTGTTCGATGGTGGTGATGGTATGTGAGCAAATCTTAGACTCGCAATGGTGAAAATGTAATCACGGAAAGTGTTTAAATGTGCGCGACAGTTTATAAAGAGGGGCGAAAAGAAGTGGAATTTCACTCAATGAAATTCAGCTGTTATCACGTTATTGTTATTATTAGTTCGGTGGCTCTCCTGATGTCCACATCTTCTTTGTGCAATCATTTTATTTATGTTTTTCAAGTTCATTGTTACAATTTTCTTCTTGCTTATTTTTGCAATAGATCGCTATTCAAATTTCGATGAAATGTTATTGCTGGAAACAGAGCTGCCTGATGAACTCATGGCAGGCGGCTCATCATCATGGGAACAACAAATGGTGACAAATAAGCCACCTGCTCAGGGTCCTGGACCTGGTCAACAAATGTATTCGCAACAAATGAACGGTGGTGAAGATACCATTGTGACATCGAATGTGAATCTTCAGCGTCAACAACAGCAACAACAATTGGCTCATTTGCTCCAGCAAAATAAAAACTCCATGGTGGGTAATGCACAAATGAGTCAGTTAACTAACAAGAGTCCAAATCTTCAAGGCGCACCAAATGCAACAGTTATGAACAATATGGGCGTCAATATGAATAATGCCATGTCGATGGCACCTAATAACAATGGAACCAATGCTATGCCTATGCAACAGCAAGGTAAGTACCAAATAGTGATGGCTCATTTAAATTAGAATCTAAATTTTTTTTTTCTCGCAGGTATCAACTCAATGGCGACAAACGTGAATCAAGGTGGAATGATTGTTACGAATAGTGGGAATATCAATCCGCTCAGCTCAGGACCGATGTCGGGTGGTGGATTAGTGGTTGGTAACAAGACTCAGATGACACAGTTACCACGGAATTTACAGGGCAATCAAGTGTATGCGCCGCGTCTTATGCAAAATATCCTGCAGCCCCAAACTCGTCCAAATTTCAGTTCTCTCATGAATGGGCCACCACGCATTCAGAATCCAAACATGCAATTAGCGAGTCAACTTAATCAAATGAATCAACCTCAGCAGCAACAGCAGCAGCAGCAACAATCCAGCTTCATCATGAATCAACAGAACAGTCTGATGACGTTGGCCGTTATTCAAAATCGCCATGCAATGTCACAAATGGGAAATGTTCGTCTACCGAGTCAAGTTGCTAATGATGGTTCGTGTGGACTCAAAGTCGTAGTTAATAACAATAACAGTCTATCTGGTGGAATGGGAAATGAGAATGTTGGTAGTAGTATTGCAGTACAGGCTCAGCCGCCGCAACCATCTCCAGCTGCACCACAATCAGGCGCACCGACTGGTCCACAAGTGCGCTTGCCAACGGCTGGAAATCAACAACAACAGCCTACAAATGCCCAGCAGCAGCAACAACAACAAAACCAGCAGCAACAAAACAATCTTCCAGTTTCCAGTACTACAAATCCATTAATGGCCGATCCTGAAAAGAGAAAACTCATTCAGCAACAATTGGTGCTTCTGCTTCATGCTCATAAATGTCAACGTCGCGAAAATGACTCTTGCACATTGCAGCATTGCAAAACGATGAAAGATGTCTTAACGCACATGACGACATGTAATTTAGGAAAAAATTGTTCAAGAACCCACTGCTCATCATCGCGTCAGATCATCAATCATTGGAGGAATTGTAATCGTGGAGATTGTCCTGTTTGTTCACCATTGAAACAGTCTGAAAATAACAAGAAAGCAACAACTGGTGGCCCACAAAATCAGCACCAGGTGGCTGCTCCAGGCCCACAACAAACCAGTGCAAATCTGCAAAATCCTCAGCAGCAGCAACAACAACAACAGCCAAATCAATTGAATCCAAATCAAGGGAATTTACAAGGTGATATAAATCAACAACAGCAGCAAACTAACGATAGTGCAATGGTGTCAAATCAGCCGAATTCAAATCAGCAATCAGGCTCAAATGCAACCAATCAAAATGAAATGAATCATCCGCAGTTCCCTGGCAATGTGATGATTGGTAATTTGCGTATGCAACAACAGCAGCAACAACAAAATCAAATTCAGCAACAACAACAGACGGGAATGGTTGGGCCTCGAGTCACAATGCCCGGCGGCAACAATCAAACGACCATCGATCGTCTCCTGGCACAGCCAAATATGATGCAACAGCAGCAGAATCAACAGAATGCTCCGCAAATGCAAAATCAACAAATGATTAACATGCTCCAAGCGAGCGAAACTAATGCTAATGGTCCAACTGGAGCTCAACAGCAGCCACGTGGTGATAGTCAGCTTCTCACTGGACAACATCCAAATGTCAATATTCAAAATAATTCCATGCTTCAGCAATCAAACATTCCAAATCAAAGCCAACAGACCCAGCTTCAGCAGCAACAACACTTGGCAAATATGCAACAATTCAATAATGTTCTTGAGAATATCGGTGCCTCCAACGGAAATGTTAATACGACTCTTCCGCCGAATGCAATTCAGGGAAATCTCGCTGGTCCCAGTAGTGGCAACAAGGATTGGCACCAATCAATAACGCCTGATTTGCGTAATCATCTCGTTCACAAATTGGTGCAAGCTATTTTTCCGACCAGTGACATGGCTGCGATGTATGATAAGAGAATGTCAAATCTGCTAGCTTACGCAAGGAAAGTTGAAGGTGATATGTATGAGATGGCAAACACGCGTTCCGAGTATTATCATTTGCTGGCTGAAAAGATTTACAAGATTCAAAAGGAACTCGAAGAAAAGCGTCAGAAACGAAAAGAAATGGCTCAGCAACAACAGCAACAGGCGCAAGTGAGTCAAGGAAACCTAATTCGGGGATTGCCACCAAATTTCCAACAAAATATGGGAAATAATACAAATTTAATGGCTCGCATGGGACATCAGCAAGGCCCACAAATGAATCAACCAGGAAACTTTGTAAATCAGCAAGGACAACGAATGCCATTTACAGGTCAGCCAAATCAACAAGGGAATCAAATGGGTAATATGGTTGTTGGACAATCAGGTCCATCACCATCAGGTGGTGGCGGTCCAAATATGCTCGTATCAAATCCCGTTGTATCGCCGTTTAGTTGTGCAAATGCATCCGGTATGACGCCGCCGAATGGCAACCAGCACAGTCAGCAAATGATCGGAAATCGTCCTATTCCAAGTCCGAGCTCGAACGAATTCAGTTCAAATATGGTAATTCAAGTGGTCAGTGGTGCTAATATGCACCCAAGTAAGAGTCAAACTATAACAAGCCAAGCGCCATCACCATTCAATCAAAACCAACAGAACCAAAATGTCTTCAATAACAGCAACATTATGAATAATCAACGAATGAGTAACAATAATATGATGCCGCCGACGCCAACGTCAGCTGATATGGGAACAATTCCGGTACCAAGTCCATCGCCTAGCTTAAATTCAAATGGACCAGTGCCTGTGAGCACTCCAAATACACCAAACGCTTCATCTATGTTCCAACCACGCCCGGAGCCAACGCCACCGCCTCAAATGACATCTCCATCACATAGCAACAAAAATAGCAGTGGAAAGGGTCAAAATTTCGGAGGAATGCGTAATATGAGTAACTTTGGAGGTTCTGGTCAAAGTGAGTCGCATATAATCTTTATGGTGCACAGTGCTGCAATCCTTGATTTTTGTTTTTTCAGGCATGAACAGTATGATGAACAGCAGTCGGTCCTCGCTCAGCTCGCAACGTGCCGCTCTCGAAGCTGCTAGCAAAGAAGATGACTCGCCATCCCAATCATCGTCACCGCAAAATACAAATCGCGGTAAATTGGATCAAAAGCATGGCGACGATGACAGTAAGCCTAAAATGGAAATGGACGACATGGGCGATGTTAAGGTGAAAACGGAAGCATTTGATGAGCATGAGATGGGCAAGTGGGAGCCTTCAGGTGACATGAAAATGGAGATGGACGACATGAAGATGGAAATTAAGAATGAAATCAAAAGTGAATCGGGTGATGCTAAACTAGAAAAGTGTGATTCTGATGGTCAGCAATTGGACATGAACACAAACGTCATTGGACGCGACAATTGGAATGAAATGAAGGATATGAAGCAGGAAAAGAAAATGAGCGCAATGGACGATATAAAGAAGTCGTCTAGAGATGATCCCATGTCACCATCATCCAGTGATAGTCAGGCAGTTGTCAAATCTGAATTGAAAATTGAACCTGTTGCTAACAATACGATGGACAAAAAGAAGAAGTGCAGTAAGTTTCGGAACATGTTTCATCCATTGTTCGTATATAAATCATTATCTTCTTTTATTAGCCTTCAAGCCTGAAGAATTGTGTAATGCGCTGTTGCCAACACTTGAGAAGCTGATGCGTCAAGATCCCGAATCAATGCCGTTCCGCGTGCCCGTTGATCCGCAAGCCTTGGGAATTCCCGATTATTTTGAGATTGTTAAGAAGCCAATGGATCTGGGTACGATTGAGAAGAAACTTAAGAAAGGCGAATATTCTGATCCATGGGAATATGTTGATGACGTTTGGTTGATGTTTGACAATGCTTGGCTATACAATCGAAAAACTTCCAGAGTTTATCGTTATTGCACAAAGGTAAAATATTTTTCTCTTTTCTTATCTTCATATGATGATGTAATCAATGATTTAACATCATTTTCAGCTTTCTGAGGTCTTTGAACAAGAGATTGATCCCGTTATGCAAGCGCTCGGTTATTGCTGCGGACGTAAATATACATTCAATCCGCAAGTCCTGTGCTGTTATGGCAAACAACTTTGCACAATTCCACGAGATGCCAAATATTTTTGCTATTTAGATAGGTGAGTCCATCATTCAATTCATACATATTTCTCGTGTCGTTTTATTATTTGGAAAATCATCAAAAATTTTCACAAAAATCTCGATAATTTTTCTTCGTTAATCATTCAATCGATGTTGAGTTTTATTTCTGCTTTCTTTTTCCATCAAACAAATATATTTTCCACAATCAATCTCTTCTTCAGTTGTATTGTTCTGTACTTTTTTAACTGTATGCGAAAGAAGAAAAACGAGAAAATTTTCTCCTGCATTCATGCGCTGCGCATGTCCTAAAGAAGAAAAAAAGGCTCTCGAGTATTACACTCGGTTTAGATTCTGATAAGTTTTTTTTTGAAATTAATGTCATTGGACGAACAGAAAAAATTATCGAAAAATTGCTTTGTTGTTTGCTTCAGCTTTTAATGGTTTTTCTGTCGTCTGGCACACAATCACACACACAACTGTCAGCGGAATTTTGCATTTTGTATTCAAATTTGGAAATCAAGAAAATAAGAACAAAAAAATGTATAATAAGAAGCATGTGAACCGCATGTTGAAGGACTTTAACTGCGTACATGTGTGTGTGTGTGTTTGTGTGTCTCACAATGAGAGAGTAAAAAAATTAGGATTTTTTTATTCGTCTACGGAGTGTCTGGAGATTATTGGTGAAATTGCGTCACGCATGAAAATTTCTGATGAACTTTTAAAGTAATTTTAGAACCATCTTTATAGCATAATTTCATTCCTGTAATAACATTTTATTAATTATACTGATACAAAATTTTTATTTCATTTTCTGTTTATTTTCATATATTTTGGTTGCTTATCATTATTTCTGAATAAATTCATATCATCACTAATTATGATACCTTTTTATATTTGGCACATTGACACAACTTCACAACCTTCACAACCAACTAATCCTGCTTTTATTGTTGAACGCAAAATTTACTGGATACTTAAAAAATTTAACAATTTGCATTTCTATTGTTAATTATATAACGAATTTCACAACCCAAATGAACTCATTTGATTAGAAATGCTTTTACAACTCAATCCGGTAGATACATGTTCTGTCAGAAATGCTTCAATGATATTGCCGGCGATACAGTATCACTTGGTGAAGATCCATCACAGGCGCAAACGTAAGTTCTTGGGATTCCATTGACGGTCATTTAAAATCAACCTAATGATTTTTCGCAATTTCAGGCAAATCAAGAAAGATCAATTTAAGGAAATGAAAAATGATCATCTCGAATTGGAGCCTTTTGTGACATGCACCGATTGTGGGCGCAAGCAGCATCAGATTTGTGTCCTCTACCACGAACATATTTGGCCACGTGGTTTTACTTGCGATAATTGCTTACGTAAGAAAAATCAGAAACGAAAACCAAACAAATTCAACGCCAAGAGTCTACCAACATCGAAGCTGGGCATTTATATTGAGACGCGCGTTAATAATTTTCTCAAGAAGAAAGAAGCATGTGCTGGTGAAGTTCACATTCGTGTTGTTTCGAGTTCGGATCGCATTGTTGAAGTTAAGCCTGGAATGCGCTCAAGATTTGTTGAGAATGGTGATATGCCTGGCGAATATCCTTACAGGGCAAAAGCTTTATTTGCATTTGAAGAAGTAGATGGCATTGATGTTTGTTTCTTCGGTATGCACGTGCAGGAATATAGTTCAGAATGCCCTGCACCAAATACTCGTCGCGTTTACATTGCCTACCTTGATTCCGTGCATTTCTTTAGACCGCGCAATTTGCGTACAGCGGTTTATCATGAGATTCTTTTGTCATACATGGATTATGCAAAACAATTGGGTTACACAATGGCTCACATTTGGGCTTGTCCGCCATCTGAAGGCGATGATTATATTTTCCATTGCCATCCACCCGAACAGAAAATTCCAAAGCCAAAAAGACTACAAGAATGGTATAAGAAAATGTTAGATAAAGGCATCACTGAACGTACTATTCAGGATTATAAAGATATTTTGAAACAAACGATGGAAGACAAACTGACGTCCGCTGCTGAGCTACCGTACTTTGAAGGTGATTTCTGGCCAAACGTCATGGAAGAATCCATTAAAGAACTCGATCATGAGGAAGAAGAAAAGCGAAAGCAAGCTGAAGCTGCCGAAGCTGCTAATGCTAGTACATCGCTGAATGATGACAGTGATAACTGTGTCGACGATAGCAAGAAAAAAGGTCAAAAGTCTCAAAAGAAAAAGTCGTACAAGTCGAAAGCTGCTCAACGTAAAAACACCAAAAAAGCTAGCGAACAAAACAGCGGCAACGATTTAAGTGATAAGATTTTTGCCTGTATGGAGAAGCACAAGGAAGTTTTCTTTGTCATTCGCCTTCATTCGGCACAATCGGCAGCAATTCTTGCAGTAAGTTTTAATAAATATTCTGAACATTGTTCAGTTTCATTATAATTTATTTTTATTTTATCCTGCAGCCAATTCAAGATCCTGATCCACTGATAAATTGCGATCTAATGGATGGACGTGATGCTTTCTTGACGCTAGCTCGCGATAAGCACTATGAATTCTCATCATTACGTCGCGCTCAATTTTCGACATTATGTATGCTGTATGAATTGCACAACCAAGGCCAGGACCGCTTTGTTTACACTTGCAATCATTGCAAAAATCACGTTGAAACGCGGTACCATTGCACTGTTTGTGATGTGAGTATAGGAGACATAAAATAATTAAATTGAATTCAACATAAAATTATTTTTTCTTCACAGGATTTCGATTTATGTCTTCCGTGCAATGAAAAAATCGGACACGAACATAAAATGGAACGTCTCGGCTTCGATTTGGACGATGGCTCATCACCAACCGACGGACGTCCACAAACAAATCCGACAGAAGCTCGCAAGCAATCAATCCAACGATGTATTCAGTCACTGGTGCACGCTTGTCAATGTCGCGATGCAAATTGCCGTTTGCCATCGTGTCAGAAGATGAAGCGTGTTGTAACGCACACAAAGAATTGCAAGAGAAAAACGCACGGTGGATGTCCTATCTGCAAACAGCTCATTGCATTATGTTGCTATCATGCGAAACACTGTAAGGAGAATAAATGTCTGGTGCCATTCTGTCCTAACATCAAACAGAAATTGCGTCAACAGAATCTGGCTCAGAGGTGAGTTTTCTTAATTACCTGGAACTGAACTTTAAAAAGGTGCAATAACTAAAAATGTTATTTTTGTAGATTACAAGAACAACAATTTAATCGACGCCGTGCAGCTGCAATGAATATTCGAATGGCAGCAATGTCGCAGCAACCGGTTGTTCCAGCTCAATCAACGCCGGTGGGTTCTAAGGAAGAAATGAGTCCCAGTGCTATGAGTCCCGCATCAGGGATGGGTGCAATGGGAAGCCCTCATCATAGTGGTATCGGCATGAAGCCTGGCACTACACAAAAACCACCGCCTGCAGTTCTCCAAGCTGTGAAACAGGTAAGATGTTAAATTTGACCAACATTTCGTTGAATTTTTTTAATAATTCCGTTAATATTCGAGCAGGTTCAGGAAGCGGCACGTCAACAGTCACATGGAAACTTTGGCAAAATCGCGCCAAACCAGTCCATGCATCCACTTGGCATGAGAATGCCTAATCACATGAATCCAAACGTATCCAAGCCTCAGCAGGGAGTAAATGCTGCTGGAATGAATGTTGGTGGACCAAATGCCAGTGGAAGTATGATGGACTGGAATGCTGGCGGATCACGATTCGGCAATATGGTGAATCCACAAGCAATGAGATCACCGAATCCCAATCAGATATTGCAACCGAATCAAATGCCCGGAAATCAGGTAAAATTTTAAATCATTTTAAATACTTAAAAATGCTAACTATACAACCGTCTATTCTAGCAACCAATGCAACAGAATATGCCTGGAAATTCACAAGTGATGCCTGGTATGCGACCAAATGTTCCATCTCAAATGATCCAACTCGGTCCTGGACAAGGAAATGTTGCGGGACAGAAGGAAGCGTTCCAGAAATTGATGCAAACACTCAAGGATAATCCTGGGCCTGAGCAACAGCAACGCCTATTACAAATTCTTAAAGCCAATCCTCAACTAATGGCGGCCTTTATCAAACAACGTCAAAATGTAAGTATAATGTTTTTTTTCTTCCTGTTGCACATTTTCCTTAATGTATAAAAAAATTCTATTTGTTTAGGCAAGTCAGCAAAACCAACAAAATCAACAACAGCAAGTGGTTCAAAATCAAAATCCCCAGCAAATGCAGCAACAACAACAACAGCAGCAGCAACAAAATCCCAATCACATGATGATGAATCAGTCGATGCAACAGCAAAATCAGCTCCAACAAAACCAAATGATGATGATGCCTAATGGACCAAATAATCCAATGGTAAACAGAATGCAGCATCAGCAAGGTGGAATGGTTGTTAATCCTAACGTTCAGCAGCACCAGCAAGGCGTAAGATAATGAATAAGCGGCGAGAAATTTATTAAATTGAAAAATATTTTAGGGCAACCTTGGTGTTGTGAGCCCCATGCAAAATCAAGCTCAAAATCCCCAGCAACAACAACAGTGGTTAACAAAGCAACATCATTTGATGCAACAACAGCAGCAGCAGCAACAACAGCAGCAACAATCCCAACAGCAGGGTCAACAGCAACCAATGAATATTCAACAGCGCCAGATGCAGGGAATGGGTAATTTTTCTCAAGGACCTGGTTACATGACACGTCCACGACTACCGCAAATGGGAATGAGTCAGGGCGGATATCAAGGAGTATTCAATGCTGAACAGCAGCAAGGAATGAAGCCAAATACCCATCAACAAGCCGGTGCTGGTGGCTCTAATGTACTATCATCACAACTTCAAAGCGGAAATCCATTCCAGATCGTTATGGGACCACCTGGTCATGCAATGCAGCAGCCAAACATGCAGAACGTTCGGTCACCACCGCCAATAACAAGTCCACAGGCTAATCAATCACCACGGCCAGCTCCATCGCCGCGAGCCGCTCAACCGTCACCGCATCATCTCACAAGCCATTCACCAGCTCCCGGCGGCGACATGCATAATCACATGCATCCGCATCAATCACCAGTGCCAGACAATGTAATGGGCGAAAATCAATTGAATGCGCAAGATCAGCTATCAAAGTTTGTTGAGAAATTGTAGCGTGACGGACCACGATGAAATCATTTTGACTTATAAATATAATTAAGAAGAGAAAACAATTACTGACAAATATTCACACATACACACTCAAAAAAAAAGTACGTATATGCCCGAATCTGATGAACCAGAATTGAAGGGGCTGATGATAAAAATTATTTGAGAGGGAAAAAATAAATATTTATTGTTTAGAATTTCGATCAAATTCTTCCTTCGTTTCCATCAGTGACGGCTCCACCTTTAGAGAAAAAAAGTGTGACAATTATTGTGGAACCGAAGCCGCATTAAGAAAAAAAATGTTGCCTTTGGACCAGGCATCGCTTTGCACTTTGAAGCGAGCTCTTTAAGTTCCATAAACAATTGACTATATTTTGTGATACGCGCGAAATTGATCCACTCATAAATGATGTACATAATCATATCTCCCCCATCCCGTGAAATGACGAGGATTACTTAAAAGAAAATGAAAATATTTTAGGCTAAAAAAAATCAACTGATGCAAAAATCTTAGAAAATGCCGAAAGATTTAAATTAAAAAAATTTTGAGTCCTGTTTAATTGAATAACAACCGTCGTATGGTCGAACGGTTTGGCTGTGCTCTGTTAAAATGAAACAGTTCTTATTAAATCGGAAAAAATCTTTCAAGTGTTTTGATGTAACTAACTTTCGACTTTCATGGAATGTTGATAAAATTTTTTTGTGGAAAACATGTTTAGGGAAAAAAATCAGTTTTATTTTAGTTCTCAAAGAAATCACGTTTTCGCAAAAAAAAATCGGATCAATAAATTGATCACAGCACGCACATCAAGAATCACACATTTTAATTTGTATAAAACTGATCCTTAGTCCTAAATAATTGATTTTATACGAACTAAAGAAATAATGTAAATTTTGTAAAATATAGCGGAAAAATCCACACAAACACACCTTATTAATCTTAACACCCCAACACACAAAAACAGACTCCGTAGATTTGTAAGGTGAACCCAAAAAATATATGTTTTATCCATCGAGAAGAAAAAAAAATAAATTAAATGAAAATAAACCTTTCAATTCATCCTAAACGATTTTAGTCATTTAAGATTGTGTTGGGCGCTCATCTGGAGCAAATCTTTGAATCCTTCTCATAATTGCTCGCGATTTGAAAACAGTCTAGACCCTTAAAGAAATTCTTTATCACACATAGCACATCTCTGACGACTTTAGAAAAATCTTGCTTAGAATCAGTAATCTTCGCGAGTATTAAAAATGTTTCATCAAAGTCTCAATTAAAACTGCTTCCACAACTAAGAAGTCGGTATCTTTTGTTAGATTAGATATTATTTCATCTATTTTTATCGTACAACTTATATGCCCAAGAAACCACTACAATTTAGTTGATAGAACAAAGAAAACAAAAAAAAAACTTCTTTTGCTATTTAAACGTTGTATAATGATGAATATACATCTTTCTGTAGTAAATAATTTCGTTAGGTTCTAAGGAAAATAAAAGAAAAGTAACGAAAACAAAAAATCGCGACCCCTCCTCAATTGAACTCAAAACTGAATAAACTATTGATTGATAATATATAGTTGAATGAATTATAAAAAAAAATTAGGGAAACAACTGTATATGGGGCTTGCAATTCTTTCTTTTTTTATAGATAAAAAAACATCCCGATATGCCCACACACACTGTAGCTGATAAGAGAACAAAGAACATATTTTAATAATGAACATCAACAAATGCGATGATACATCGCATCTAAATTGTATTATAATAGACACTTTTACAGCGTTATTGATAGTGTAACTTATTGATAAGAAACAAAAAAAAACCCAACCAACCAATAAAATCGTTGATTAATTTTTATAGATTTTTAGGTTATAAAATGGATCAAGTTCTGAGAAGAGAAAAAAAAAATATTTCTGTAAAATGAAAAAGTCCTTTAAGAAAACTCTATTTAAAACCATTTTTTTCCATTATAATTGATCCTAGAAAACAGGATATGTATCAAGAATTATTTCGTTATCATTTCTAATTTATTTCTAAGACAAAAAAAAATTATTAAGAAAATTCAATTGATCATAGTTTTACAGAATGGTGGAGAAACAAGAAGAAGAAAAAACATCCTTTATTAAGAAACAATATATTCAATGTATGAAAAATTAAGATTTTATTGTGTTTTAATTTCTGGATTTTTTTACAGGATTTATAACATAGATGAGCGCAATAAGATTTTGATATTTTCGTTCTCCAGTCTTAGTTATAACACTTTGTCCATTCCTTCAAAATTAAGTCATTGCATAATCTGAAAAAGATTTTGAGGCATTACATGGGGGAAAGTGTAATTACTTAGGTACATGAGGAAAAGTATTTAGGCAGAGTATTTCAGAATATTTTATTGCAACAAAGTCGATAAATATTTAATTGCAACACCTTAAAGATATTTCATCATCCATTGGAAACCGTGATGATTTGATGCATATTTTTCCAAACTTTTCCACAATACAAATGCGTAAAATGTGGTTTTCCACACTTAAAATTGTTTTTCATACAATGTCAAAACATGCAATCTTAACATCAACATTTTCAATTTTTCTTCTCATTTAGGTATTTTACATTACATTTTAAAGCTTTTTTGTGTCTCTGTTTATGGAATCATCATTTTTTACTTGCACGTCTCGTTCCGCCCTTTACATCATTCAGATAATTAATCCTTTTTTTTAGGAAATCATAATTCGTACACCGCAATGACAATTTCTATTGAACTATTTTGCTCAAAACCAGCTCATTAATAAATTGAACCAGGTCAATCTTTACAACAAGTACATCTAATTAACATGTACGTCTAATAATAATAAATAATAATAATGTAATGTATATTTCACCATTTCTGTAAGTAATTGCGATTTCCATTTGTGATGAAACACAAACTATTATATTTTTATAGTTAATAGTTGTATAAAAAGAATCGGAATCATTTGGAATTCAATCTTATAGTGGAACGAAACTAAATTTTCTTGAATTTTTCGAAAGATTGTCATCGCAATTAACAATGGCAATCAAAAAAAGATTGATCACGGTAAGATTTGTTTGATACTATCTCCAACTTTTATATTCAAATTTATGCAATTTGCTAGAAATCTCGTTTAGAAGTTATAAAAAGAGCAGAAGAAATACTGAGGATGTCTTCTGAATGTTCTGATAAAAACTGCACATCAGTTAGCTGTAGAAAAGTGGAAATCGTTAAGAGACATTTCTCAAATTGTGGTCATTGTCAGATTTGCAAACAGTTCATAGCGTTGTGCTGTTATCATTCCACAAAATGCAATTTATTCAAATGTCTTGTTCCATTTTGCTCCTCAATTAAACATCGAATTATTAAAAATGTTTGAAAATTCATATAAAGGAAGTAACCATAGACTGCTTAGATATTAGCCCAATTCTTGATTATATTTGTTATATCGGTCAATATATTTAATGTATTTATTTAAATAACAGAAATGTAATAAATTTTATAACAATAACGATTTTTTTTTTAATTTGAAAGAGGAAGTTATAATAAGTATCTCTAGGTATAAGGAAGCTATAATAAGTTATAAGAGTTATAATCAGAGCTAGATATTGTGTCGAAAAATTCTCGAAAAATAAATAAGAAATTCTTTGATTAAGGTAGGTAAAGTCTATTATTCTGCGTTCAGAGTACGCACAATCTATTTTTTGATGGTCATTACATTGTTTAAGCTATAGTAGATACGCCAGATATGAAAAGTCTTATGGAGTCACCAATGCCAGAAATTCCAGAATGCATGAAACCACCTCCTTGGAAAATAAAAAAATATTCGAGTATAATTATTTAATTATTTGTTTTACTCATCATTTTATTATAGTTACCATTTTTTACAAAATCCTGGAGAAAGAAATCTTCACTATCTGTACAAAAAACAAACAAGTTAAAAATTAGTTGAAATTAAAACTGTTATATAAAATAATTATTAAGAAACCAAGTTATTCATAATGTAATCTAACAGGATTCTAATTTACAAAACACGTTTCCATTTATTTAACGGTTTTTTTTTAAATTTAATGTTGTTGTTGTATTGATGATCAGAAGAATGATTTCCTGTATGTTTGAAAAAGAGACATTATTAAATTAACCGGATTAATATGTAATGAAATGAATATAAAAATCAAAAATGGATATTAGTTTAAAGTGGTTGCGTCGATTTTATTGAATCGAAAACTGGCTGTAGGTCATGAGATCAGAGATATGGAAAATAAATCCAGGATTTTTCACAATTTAGTCGAGTTATGAGCTTTTCTTAGGTAGTGCGCCGATTTGAGGTGAACCATTTTCTGCTTACATATCTCATATCTACATAATTTACTTACGTAGTTTGATTTTTTTTTTTGTTTTTACTGGGAAATGCGAACTTTGTTCCGCTTGTGCGGTACCAAATTTTGTACTCTAATTTTTTTTTCGATCTTGCAAATGGCAGACAGAGACGCACAGAAAAGTAACCTAACAAAAACTGTTTCTCCCATTTAGTTATCATCCGACTGTAGGTCGTGTTTAGTATATATTTTAAAATTTATGTTAAAAAAGTGAATATTTTAATCTAACTTATCGAGACTTTCTCGTCCCTGAGACGACTCCGCAAAGTCCCCTACTAGGTAGGTATCAACTTGATAATAATAATAATAACGATTTTTTAGCGAACGATTCATAATAATTCATTTTGATTTCGCGATCTTCGGTTAAAAGTCGAGACTATTTGGAAAAACTGACTTTAAAAAAATTATTATTATTATTGAGCCATGAACAATCCATAATTGGATAAAGGCCTCTCTAGTTACTTTAAAATTTTGAAAAATTAAACAATGTTCTGAGCGGCTACCAATCCGTTTTCGATTTGTCTTTCCAGTGAATGTTCAAAGAATTTCAAAGAATTTTGATCCGAAAACGGGGCTGAACAATGGTCATCTTGCAACTGCTACCTCTACAGTTGAGAGTTTATTTTTGAATAATTTTTTGATGACCAGCTCTGATGGACATTTCGAAATATATATATACACATGTATACACACATCTATACACATATAGAAGAACTTCAATGGTGAAATGTGTTTTTTCAATGTGATAGTGAATTTCACCATCGGTCGCTTCTAATAAAACGTAGAAACCTTCGCATTTTAATTAATCGAGTGTTCTAAATTAGAGTCATACTGATAATCGTGCAGGATGTACTCAAAAATTGTGGCGTCATTGGACGCTGGCTCATCACCAACCGACGGACGTCCACAAACAAATCCGACAGAAGCTCGCAAGCAATCAATCCAACGATGTATTCAGTTACTGGTGCACGCTTGTCAATGTCGCGATGCAAATTGCCGTTTGCCATCGTGTCAGAAGATGAAGCGTGTTGTAATGCACACAAAGAATTGCAAGAGAAAAACGTCCGGTGGATGTCCTATCTGCAAGCAGCTCATTGCATTATGTTGCTATCATGCGAAATACTGTAAGGAGAATAAATGTCTGGTGCTATTCTGTCCTAACATCAAACAGAAATTGCGTCAACAGAATCTGGCTCAGAGGTGAGTTTTCTTAATTACCTTGAACTGAACTTTAAAAAGGTGCAATAACTAAAAATATTATTTTTGTAGATTAAAAGAACAACAAGTGAATGTTGCGGGGTAAAATGAAGCGATCTAGAAGAAACCGCAACGCCTATTACAAATTCTTAAAGCCAATCCTCGATTAATGGCGGCCTTTATCAAACAACGTCAAAATGTAAGTATAATGTTTTTTTCTTCCTGTTGCACATTTTCCTTAATGAATAAAAAAAATTCTATTCCTTTAGGTAAGTCAGCAAAACCAACAAAATCAACAACAGCAAATGGTTCAAAATCAAAATCCCCAGCAAATACAGCAGCAAATGCAAAATCGTGTTGTCACATGTTTTATCAAAAATATCTTTAGATATTGATTTATCAGGACATTCCGTATTTTCTTCTATCAAAATATTCCGTATTTCACTTTCAGTCAATATAATTTCGATAAATGTTAAAAATGATTTAGGTACGAAGAAAGAAACTTTTGACGGCGTTTCTATTTAGGAGGATCTTCATTATTTCTCATGACTAGGAATTCCTTGGAAATTTCTTTACCGATAATGTCGTATATTTTTGATAAAATAAATTTAACAATTCTATCGTTCTTTTGCAAAGAAGTAAAAACAAAATATTGTGATTAATGCAATTAGGGCTAATATATTTTTTCATTATATTTATATTTTATATTTTTCCCGGCTTTTTTGAAAGAAATTGAGTATACAAGAATCTTGAACAAAATGGAAGAAGATGGCCCGTGAAAAATATTTCAACATGAGGGGGAGGCTTCTGTGGACTAAAAATTAAGGAATTTTGTCCTATTTGCAATCAATTCTTTTTTTTTCCTGCACTCTGTGGCCTTAAAATTTTGGTTTTTTGTAATTACCAGCGTTTTCTGTCGAGTTGCCTTTTATCCGATACTGGATTGAAATAGGCTAAATAATAATAATAAAATGATGTCCTCTTTCCTTTCTTCATCGTCATTTAAAATTTCTAAAAAAAAATTCCAGTAAATTTCCACATTTACCAATTTAATTTCATTTAATGCCCAGAACAATCTGCAATCGTTATGATTAAACAATATTTTCATCGTTATATTGTTATCGATAAAATATTTTTTAATTTTTATAATAATAGAATTTAAAAATTTTGAATTTTTGATAAATTTTAGATCATTATTTTTTTCATGATAAGGTTGCGACTATTTGGATGAATACGAGCGTGTTCAAATGGCTTTGCAGTCTATTCCGACGTTTGCCCAGCAGTTAGCTGTCATTATCAGGGTATTACCTTGATATGGTGAAATAGACATGTTTTTTCAATTCACAGAATTATGGTGAAATCATTTTTTTATCATTATATTTTTTCGAAAGTTATAGCCACATCACATGTTAATGTTGAGTTAATTTTTCATCCTGTAAATTCCAACTAAGCAAACGCTGTTGAATACAAAATTCCAAAATTAAAAGGCCTTTAATGATGAGGAAAAAAGACAAATCTGGCTTCCTTGCTAGGCCCACCACCAGGGCCGTATAGAGGGGGGCCATATAGCCCGGGCCGCCGACTAAATTTAGAGTCCGATAAAAATTTAGAGACCATCGAAGATAATGCGTGTTAAAAGAAAGATCTGAAGCCCTCGAAGAAAGAAAACTAAAATTTAAGATTTGAGATCATCAGGCATCTTAAATAAACTATTTTTCAGGAAATTAGAAATGCAAAATATTTTGCCATAATCGCAGATGGAACACAAGACGTAGCACATGAAGATCAGCTAACTCTTTTTTTAATTTCTATTATTTTTTTGGGGGGCCACTAAATTTGGCCCGGGCCCCTGAGTTTCTCTCCTCGACCCTGGTCACCACCCATAGTTCCTTATTTGGTTCGCCTAATTTCATCATAATTTTACTACAGAAAATATTTACCTTCGCCTCGACCGAGGGGTTAATAATGGCGAGTTGTTCACGTCGAAGGCTCGGTTGTTTGTAGTTGTTCACGGTTGTTCTTTGGAAAAAGTTGTTCCCGTCGACCATCTGAAGTCAATATTAGCCCCTCGGCCTCGACCTTGCTGACTCACAAAACGATAATGTTATATTTTTGTTTTTCAATGTGTTAGTGACATTTCACCATTTTCTGAAATACTTGAAAGAAATATAAATAACAACGTAGAACATTTTAATTTTATTGGCATTCAGAGTAATCGACTCAACCAAAGTTGAGATAAACTAATTTACTTCACGGGATATATAAAGAAATGGTTGTAGCTTCAAAAATAAAGGACACTGCGAGACTGCAGACCATAATTAAGTGTGATGAAGGCATTGTCCACCATTTTCATTGCAATAATAAAAACTGCGAAATGTTATCGTGCAAAAAGTTGCAACTGGTGAACAATCATCGACTTAATTGTAGATCTGGAAGTGGATGTGAAATTTGCAGACAATTTTATGCTTTACTGAGCTATCATTCGAAATATTGTTCTACTGATAATATATGCAATGTTCCTTATTGCAAACAATTTAAGGAGCTGCGAAGGAAATCGTAAGTAAACATAGGATAAATGTTTTTGGGCATTTAAAATGGATTTTCGGGAACTAAAAATCTTTCAATACTAAGTAGCAAAAAAAGTAAAAAAATTAAAACTTATTTTCTATTTGGTTGGGGCACAAAATTGTAAAAAAAAATATTTCAATAACTTTTGCTCCAAAAAAACAGGGGAAAAAATAAAATAAAGTACAGCATATTTGAAAATTGATAAGATTGGCTATTTTGCTATCTCGATATTCGTTACTGATACCAGTAATTATACTAATATATAGTTATATACTTATTTATAAATTATTCTTTCATTTTTAGATTAAGAAGTTCAACTACCAAAGTCAAAGTTTCGATTGGAAAATTATTTGAAGAAAATGATAAATAAAGAAAATAAATCTTTGGCAGACAGACAGAGATCAAGGATCCGCGAAACACTACCCAGGTAAAAATATAAAATTTCCACATGAAATATAACAGAAAACTGGAACTAATTGTGAAACCATAATTTTGAGAATAGAAATTTTTGGTTTAGTATAACTACTTATTTATAAGCTTGAATATACATCCTAATATGAAAATAATGAAAGAGTATTCTTTTTGAAAAACTTTACAAATTCAAAATGGGTAGTCAGTTAATAAGGTCTTACTCGCGTCAGTCCTAGAGAGGCTTCCATAAAATTCGTAATTGTACACAATAATAAATCGTGTTACGGCTTTTATGGAAGCTCCCTTAACACCTTTGATAAACAGACCTTTTTTAAACAAAGTGAAAAAAAAAAAACCCAAGTGTTCAAAAGTGATATGCAGCGACTGACCGTTAAGGGGCTTTTTTTTAAAATGGTAAATTCCAAAAAATCCAAAATTACTGATGAGCCTCAAACTATTTGAATCATTTTAGCTACGTGGTTAAATGTATCGGTTTTAATAGCTACATATGTATACAATTTTCAAGAAATTTAGCAAGTTTATTTCACCATAAGGCAACTTTATGACTCTCTTGTTTAAATTTGAGCATTGCTGCTGTTTGGAGCTTTTTTTAAAGCTTCGTTTTTTGTAGTAGATCCTACATTTGATACGACATAAATGTTAGACCCAAAAGACTAAAAAATCTAAAGAAATAAGTTATGTTGGAATAAAATAAGTACAAATTTTTTTCGGTTAAGATTATGCTAAGACATAAAATTCTCTAAAGAGAGAAATGATTCAGAAAATGTTTTAAAAATTTCAAAATATCTTTTCTAAAATGGAAAATGAAAAACGAAAAAAATGGAAATTTTGGGACACCCATGGGATAGAATATTTTGGGACAAAAAATATCGACCCACATTGAAGACTGATTTAAAAATTCTCATTTAAATTTACGAATCTCAAAAAGCGAGTGAAATTAGAATCTTTTAAGTTTTTGAAATAAATTTTGAGTTTTATTTATTTACATTTTTACATTTACGTTTTTTATTTGCAATCAACAAGATATTTATAAATTAAAGATAAGTTATCAAAAGAAAAAAAAAAGCTTTAAAGAGAGCCTACAGCTTATCCCGAAATTCGACAAGATTGCAATTCTATGGATTTGGTCTCAAAGTGAATTTATTTGATCGCTTGAATGGCTTTGATGTAGGTTGTTCTTCGATCGCTTGTGCAAAGTTGTCCTGAACTGGAGCTTTTGCATTGGTTGACTTATGGCCGCCAAATCGTCTTTTACCACCTGAAGCAAATGATGAAGCTGCAGTTGGTTTCGATTTTGTTGTTTTCACTTCGGGCTTTTCGTAGATATTCTCTTCCTTCGCTGGCTTTTGAGTAACTGCTCAATAAAAAAAAAAATTGCCAATTAAAATCACACACGAATGTTCCAAGGTCACATATGGAGTTCAAAGTAATTAAAATGTTTTTTTACCTTTATTAAAAATCTTTAATTGCAATTAAAACTCTTGGATTGTTTTTAAAATATAGGAAATGAAGAGTGAAAAACTATTGCTTTCGTAGTTCCTTGCCCTTACTAAGACATGTTTTCAATTTAATAACAGTGGGTGGGAGCAAGAATTACAAATTGAAATCGCGTCGGACGCATGTAGAAAAATTTCTTGTGTTTAAAATTCACAAACTGAAAACTGCAACTGAACAGCTCGGTGTCCGAATAAATTATGCAAATTTCACTGCTCGATACCGAAAATGGAAAGTCGTATTCAGTGCGATTTGTTGGATGGACAGATGAAGGCATACAATAACTCATTATGATCATCGGTGTGGCAGTAAAAATATGGTGATGTATATATAATAAAAGATCAAAAGATCGTTATTGTTGCATCATCGCTCAAACCCGTTTTCACTGTCAATTTTGATAATGAATGTGAAATAAATAAAATGGAAGATGAAAGAAAGATGCATCATCGATTACAATAAAAACGCACCATTTGAACGCTTATTTGGCTATTAAATAGAAGCGGAACTTTCATGGTGCTACGATCATGTAACGAACCTTTGAATTCATGAATTAAATTAACTCATGGACCAACAACGATGCAAAGCAAGGTTTAGGTCAACAGCAAATTCATGGCAGTGGTTTTTTTAAGGAAATTGGTTAGATGTCAATCAACTCAATCTAATATTTCTTACTCGGTGTTGTTTTGATGTTCTTTTCATTCAAACGACGTTTCTTTAAAGCAGATAGAAGCTCTTGATTGGAACGAAATGGACGGACACTGGGACGAAGAACCTTTGGCACTTCAGTTGTTGTTGTTGTTGTTGTCGTGGAACTTGCTTCGACAGTCTCTCCATCGTCTTCGCCTTCCTGTGGCACAAGACTTTCATCGACGTAATCTTCATCCTTGAAATATGTTAAAATAAAAATGATTTAATTTTTAGAATTTAAAAATATTTTGCAAAATATTCCAGGATGTTTTTAACGAGCACTAACCTCATAGTTCGCTTCTGTTGTTGTCGTTGTTGATTTCTGGAAGATATTTCTATTGCCAGCGCGCTTGGTTAGTACACTACTTCGTTTCTGAGAGTCTTGTGAATATGAACATTGAACGAACAGTAATGTCACCAACAGAGCAAACACTAAACTGCAATATAAAGTAATTAGAATGAAGTTATTACGTGAAAAAAAAGTACGTAAGTTGCAATGCGGCATATAAAATTATTAGCAAAATATATTTTCTGTTTTCGGCGCAAAAGTGAGTTGGCAAAAAAAAAAACTTGTTTTTTAGCTGTACCGATACAAAGTCCTTATGCAATCGGTCAAGTGAGAAATTTTAAACTGCTGGACATGGTAAAATAATCATTTTTATTTGTGGGCTTAGTGCTCATTAATTACTTTGCCATACACGAATTGGAGAAACTATTTCAGGAATTTAATCAATCTAATTTGATTCCGGCTTTTGAGTTTAGTAAAACTTCGATCAAATTGAGCATTATATTTTGTACCGCCGCCTCAATTACATGCTTTAACTCATTTAAATATCGAATGGAATTTAAATTCAATGAATGTCCTTCATTGGTAAATTCCATTTAAACCTGATCTGGATTTTATTAAACTTATTCGATTCAGTATTAATTTATTTCAATGTATAAAAACGATATTTTGATGAGATGCATCTGCAAAATTTTGCCATTTCCAGGCAATAAAAAACGGTGTTAGTAGTTTTTTATATCAAAATTGTTCAAATTTAAATATTTTTTTTCTTAATATTGACTTTTCTTTGATATTGAGCAAGAATTTCGCGAATCTGAATTGCAAACTTTTATTTATTTTATTTTTTTGTTTGCTTTTATTGAAGCAAATGCACAAAAATTGAATTCATTATCGGCAGTTGGAGGTCAAATAGAAAATTTGCTAATCCAGCCTAAAGCATAAAAAAAAACCAGCTAGTTTGTAATCCAATCCAGACCCAAGTGTCATTATTTATTCCAAATGTCGTGATAATCAATCTCAGGATGTGTAAAAGAAGTTTTTTTTGGGATCTTTCATAATTTGACACAAATCAAAATGAAACCATCAATTTTTGTATGATCATCGACATCTCTTCTGCGCTGCTCTACTCTTTTCGCAATATCGTGTCGAATTAAACTTTAGTTTTTTTTTTTTTAATTTCGTGCAAAAGAAAATAACGAACGTTGTTTCTTTTTCTTATTTTGACATTTCACATTTGCGATTCGAATAAAGTTGAATTATCATTTTCATCATCATCGAGGGTTCATTTCATGCATTGTAACTTTTTTTTTCTAATAACATCGAATAAATGTCAGACTACAGGCACCGAGCAAAAATGCTTTTTTTAAGGTAGGTCTGGGATTCGATTCCAATTGTGAGATTTCAACATTCCAATAAATGATTCAATGTTGTAACATATTGCTTCGCCTATAAAGTTAATTGTTTGCTTCATCCTTTCTCAACAACCCTCAAAGCATTATTTTGTAGAAAGAAATATCATTTTAAAGCAATAAATTGTGCAAAGTTGTAAAAAAAATCGATTAAGTTTGGCGCAATTTTTATTATGTCTCAATAACTGTCGAAATATTCACTGCAAAATGTTTGTACTCACTTTTTCATTAAATGCATTTTTTTCTGATATTTTTTTTTTTATTTTTGGAATTAATGAAATAAAAGTTAAAAGTGTTGAAAAATTCACCGAACAGCAAAGACTTTTAAATTGATCACCGAGCAAAAGTTACCGCACAACCGAACTGTTGAAGCAACAATATCCAACTGAAATATTATTGAATATTCCTAAGAGTTGTTTGCGGAGTAGGGATAGTTAATTTCATTCACATATTTCATTTCGGTTTCTTTATGTTTCATTTCTTTTTCAATAAAAAAAAAATAACAAAAACATTCGCGGCCTGTTCGTGAATAATTCGTGAATATTTCCGGACATCTGAAGTGCATTAAAAAACATTCATTGCATTGTTACTATAGTTATGTTTGAATTTTCCATCGCGTGAATCACCTTCGGCACTATAACTGGAACCGCATTTTGACCAATAAACAACTTTCAGAGGATCATTAACAAGCTTAAGTCTGAATATAGCAGTCAAGAATTTTTCCAAAACACTGTAAAAATATGTCGGGCAAGGTCATTTTGAAAGTGATCGTGTTGTCGGTGCTCAAAAGCTCAAAAACTAAAGAACCGGTCAATTAACCATAAATAATAATCGATACAAAACAGGTTGTTAACATTTTAATTGGCGCTTATTTCTTTATTGATCTTCAATAATGTTTAAGTTCAAATTGCATTCATGAAATATAATAATCCTAACGGTCATTAAATATTTAAACCTTCCAATGGAGAGAGAATTTTCCTTCGCAAGGTTTGAGAAAAATTTTAGGTTTTTTAAGTGCAGGAATTTCTTTTTTTTTACATTTAAATTTTTTAAGATGTTTCTTATTAAATTAATAGCAGTAATAATGCTGTAAAATATACCTACCTAGATTTTCAAGATCTGGTATTGAAATATTTATGAAATACGCCATTCCATGCCTTGACTCGTGTCGTTTTTCTATAAATAACGGAGTGCATCGCGAGACTCTTTTCATTCTTAAATCAATCTAAGTAAAGTAAACACGTGAAAATAAGAAAGAGCTAACGGAATATTAAACAAAAATTGTGAGAGTAAAAAAATTTTATGGTGAAACAAAAATTGACATAGAAAAGCAGACATTTATTGAAATAATTTAGAAACACAAATATTCTGCAATTAATTTATTTGCGAATGCAAATTTGTGGAAATCCGGTCAGACACCGCATAAAATAGTGAAATTAATTGTGAAATCAAAAACTAACGACAATAGTATCTAAAAGAATTTGGCAAAAAGAAATTGTCATTGGAAATTCTACACAAAATATAACTATCGATTTTTCCTCGTTGCGCCGGAAAAACAGTCTACGTGACGTAGATCGCATAGGGAAATATTTTCTCAAAAGAGGAAATCTAGAAGCGTAAAAGAGAATACGAAAAAAAGGAAAGAAGAAAATTTGTTTGTAAACTTTTGTCGAAAGAAAAGCACAAAAATCTAGTGCGTAAAAGCCAGCGTGGGAAAACTTGAGGTGTCGTTGACATAAGAAAATTATCTGAGGATTTGTGAAGGAAAGAATAAATAAATATAGACAAGAAAATGGCGATGATGATACCGTTGATGAAGAACGATTACGACATTTATAAGACAGCACGCAATAGGTCGATTCCATCGAAGCAAGATAATCGACGTTCAAGGAAATCTTCCGAATCACAGTCGCTCTCAACATCTCCCGGCACAAATGATGCATTTTTAAATTCACCATCGCATCGTAACTTGCAGCATGTTTCATCGGCTGCATCGCGCTATCAATTTACACGAGTTAATTCGCGTACATCACAAACTTCATTAATTACGAGTCCAACAAAGCCAACTCGTTCAGTGCGTACAAGCTCACCACCGAAGCCTGTTAAAGTTGGCAGCCAAGGAAGTTTAAATAAATTCCATAATCGATTGGTGGACAAATTGCGAAGAGCTTTCAAAAGTGGAAGCTCATCCGAAGAACCATCAAGATCATGAAAGTCACAGTCAGTCGATTTGTCATCACCCTTCAGGCGACCATTGACTGATACCAGTAAAAAGGTTACAGCTTCTAGTATATCCGGTATATCGGCATTAGAACGTCAGTTTCAATTAATGGAACAACATTTAACCGATTCTGAAGATCATTCGGATGAGGATGATGAGGAACAATGCGATGAAAAATTCATTTTAATCTGAATGTTCATTGTGAAACCAAAGCCAAAAAACAAAAAAAAAATCTTAAACACAAGCACATCAAATATTAGCTGGGAAAATATTTAGAAATTGGGGGACCCAATGAATCTTCTATACAACATATAAGGATAACATAGAGATCACATCACTGCCTTTTGTTCTCCGACCACTCCAAACCGGCCAATGGAACTGAAACTGGGAAAAACTTTGTTTTTTCTTCTATACACGAAAGTGACGTCAAAAAATTTTCAACACAATATCCGATTCCGCCAACAATGCAACCGAGCCGTAACCAAAAACGCTTTGAAAATTGTGATGAAGAAATTGCATTGCAAAATGTTTCCAGAATGGGCAGCGACATAAAAGTGTGCTTCATGTGATTATCTCTATCTACACATCATTTATTCATGGATAATTATTAAACGCTTTGATATCTAGCCGTGTCATTGACGTAACAGCTTCTGCAGCAAAAAAAAGCTCTCCAATAGCTTTTGAAGAAAAACACCAAAAAAAAAAAAATTATTTAAGCATATGCATAGTGAGTAAACAGGAATAGTAATTAATTTTATTAGCTCATTCTTATCCTGGCAGCAGATCGGACGTGAATGTATGCACGTCATTCGATTACAACATTATTGAAATTATATTTCCTATCAATATATACTTGAGTGCATATGATTCATTGATTTACAAGCTAAGCTGTAAGTGAAATGCAAAATATTTTTTTTTTTTTAATTTATTTCACCATAATTTTTTATATCAGTGAATCATTTGTTTATTATTGAACCACAAATTTTAAAAACACATATTGTAAAGTAGATAACTGATTAAGTCACTTAACGGTAATTATCGATGTCAATGAATGCTTGCACAAGCTTGTTTGCGACAGTATCAAATATCAGCTGTTCAAGCAGTCAAATTGACATTTTATGTCTCTTACTATTCTCTGATGCGTGATAAGATTATGTGAAGTATCCTCAAAAAGAGGATTTTGTAAACATGAATGTTATGCAAGGCTTTAGTTGGAATTATGCAAGCAAACGTATCGATTAAAATTTTCTTCTTTTTTTCTGTAAAGACTGGAAACGATGAAAAGAAATGAGAAACTGTTTGACGGGGGCGTAGATTGGAAAATTTTGTGATATTGATTTTTGTTTCTCTGTCAGACAGAGATGAAAAGAAAATAAAACGATAGATTTCAAATGATGTGGGTGTGACTCACATCGGTAGAAAAAAAAGCTCAGGGCGCTTTTGTGATGTGCTCGTAAGCTCATCTCGTTATGTGCCTATGAAAGAATCTCGTTTTATTAATAGCTTTGCCATAAGTTAAGTAGAACAGTATTTCTAGTTGGTAGTGGAACATTACTTTTTAATGCTTCCCAGATGATGGAAACATTTCATGAAAAGACTACTGTTTGTGAGATAAAATTATTTTAACCAGCTTTCAGTTTATCGTTAGAATTATAACATGATTACATAGATTTGCGTTAATTTGAATATCAAAATGAATTATTTATTTAACCTCAAAATTAAAATAATTGTGGCTTATTACAAAACAGGTTTAATTTTGGCATTAGCTCTTGCTTTCGGGTCGATATTCTGGTTCCCGGCGATGTAAGTTATAATTTATAGCTTCTATTATAACGTTTTTTAAGGCCACATTCCATGTATAAATGTAAATTTGTAAAACGGCAACGAAACAATTGTTGTCAAATATTTAAGTTTCAAAAATTTACTCTCTAAGATTAATTGCTTTAAATCCATTTTTAAGATGCTTGGCATAAGTGAATAACAAAACAATATTTTATATATCAGAAAGAACATTTTTTAGAAAAAAAAAAACAGTAAATAAAATAAAATTTGTAGAATACTTAAGTTAGCAAAGTAAATAATTTTCTCTTCTAGTTTTTCGCTTGTTTTTCCAATTTTCAGCTTGGTGCAATTTACAGAAGGATTTTTTTTTTTCTTAAGAAATGTCCGAGAATAATTTTTTTTTATGTTTTCATGAATTTTAATGGAAAACGTTCAAACTTCATTTTTTCCTAAACTTTGTCTTCGAGTTAGATAAAGGAAAATGACTCTCCGTCAACTACAGACATCGTCGAAAAAAAAAGAGGCAAATCCAATTTTAGGCTTTCTCATTGCTGAAAAAAAGAAAACAAAAATTCAATTCCCATGCAGAGAAAAAAACGAAATTGAATGGAAAATCCCCAAAAATGAGGCAAGAAGCTTTAATATAAAAATCGATCGCGAGGAAAAACACTTGTGGCGAAATCTTACAAAGCAGAGCAGAACATTGGCAAAGCATGCATGAAAGTTTTATGTCCTATGTAAAAGTTCATGACTTTACCAATGCAATACAAAAGAAACGTGACAAAAGCCCGACGGCTGATTCAAATGACGATAAAATATCGCTAGATATTTGTTTGCATTTTTTTTTTGTTGTTATTTGCTTCTGTATTGGTTTTGGGAATTTTCCACTTGAAGCAAAAAAAAAAAATTCATATTTTTTTTTCATCATTTTAAATTTCGTGAATAGAGTTCCATGTTTCATCGATTATACATCGAAGCATTGCATTTATGTCATATCGGGTATACCAATAAACAATTTGCAAACGATATTTTAGCATTCATGAGTACTACGGGAACGTTTTATTGACATCATTAGCGAAATTATACTGCAAGTTTTCAGAAAACACAGAAAATTTATTGGCTCATGAGCAACAGATGAATATCGCACACGACGATCTATCGATTTCACATGGAAATGATAAATTTATACGTTTCATAACCTACCGTAATTATTAAGCATTTAAAATCTGCGCAATTTGCGTGTGAATAAATTATCATTTGCTCTTTATTGGTATATTCATTTTATTCATTGTTCCGACATATTGTTCAATTAATATTTTTAATCAGACAGCCCTTAATTGACAAAATTTTCCATTCGATTACCAGTTTCAGCTTGGCCTGGAGCATTTTTATTTATCGACTCGATTAATAAATAACTCCAAGTGTGAGTTAGACGCCATCAAGTTGATTGTGCCGCCAAACAGCCCCACTCCAGTAGTAGTGAGAATGTGTGTCATTTCCAGTGATTATGCAATCAAAAAAATTTCTAGATAGTCTCGGGAGCTATAATCAGCACAAAGTTTTTCAAAAGCTTTCAATGATAATGAGATAGAGATAAATTACAATACTTGATGTTGTTTTCATCCGTTCAAACGTCAATCAAATGTGTCAATGAAAATTTAGTTGTTTATTGTTAAACCAGAGCTATTCATATGAGCACGAGTTTCTTCACATATGGCTTCACACCGCAACAAATCGCGTGGAATAATTGCTTAAAATAGTTGAAACACATCATTGGCAAATTATTTCCAGGTCCACATACAGCGTGAGAAAAATTTATAGTTGCGTTCTAAGATGACTTTCGCGCGAGACAGCAAATTCTACAAAGCTGACGCCAGCTGTTTACGGCATTCCTCTTCCCTTTTGCGATCATGCCACTTAACTATTTATAAAGTGCACTCGCAAATAAATATTTCTCTTTTTTTGGGCGTTTGTGCGTTTAATTTTCATTAATTATTACAAGGCGACAATAAATTCTTTTAATATAGCGCTCCGTAGGAGACTCATCATATCATATTGCTTCAAGAATGAAATATTTAGTAGCGCTGGTTATGACAGATATATCAATATGTTTATAATTCACCTTGACACAATTTGCGTGACGCAAAAAAAAAATAAAAATACTTTTCCTAAGTCTATCCTCAGTCAATTTCCTCTTCCTTAAAATCAATTAATTATTTTCTCATCTCTGCAATGACATTCAATTGAAATTAAGCGCATCTGCATAGAATGTAAACAATCTCTCACTCTATTAGAGCGAACAATTTTTAATTACATTTTATCAGAATCTGTGGGTTGAAAACTATGATTTGAATGCACTTTTATAATAGAAATTTTTATTGATTTATATTTCCAGCAATTCCTCCTTTCAAGAAAAATCTATTTTTTTTCTTTTGTTTCAGTTAAATTCATAGTTCTTACGGCAATAACTTTTAAGATTTCTCCATGCGGGCTTTTAGGTCGCAATTTGTTTGACATTGTAATATTTTATTGTGATTGCAGGGCTTTGGAATGTCTGCTGTTGGAATGAATATTTTTGGTGGGCGTTCATCGAACGTCGGAAACATGCAAGAAAAAAAGCGTTAGTTCAGATCGTTAGAATTTTAATTGCACCTAAACGGTCAGTGAAGCAACAAAATGTAAATGAGCAAATTCTAAAAATAATTGACGAAAATAAAATACTTGAAATGCTTTCGAGCGTTAATTATACACCGAAATGATTTTAAAAATAGAAATAAGCTTTTTTTTACCAGCACTAAATTAAACGAGCAAAAAAGCCGATAAGTTAATGTAATAAGAAAATTAAAGGCTTCCAGGTTTCATTGTATTTCGTCATTTCAATTCATTTGCGCACAAGCTAAAAATTCACAGATCACAATTAAATATTGGCGCCTTTCTAGATTTTGCTTACACGACTGTTTCACGTGATTTTTCCTCATTTCTCTTATAAGGAATGTGACAACAACAAATATGGCATCAGCGTCAAGCTTCGACTAGATATTCACTGAAACCCTTCTTGGCGGGAGGCGGGAGATGTAAGCTTTAAAATTAGCGATCAAATTTACAATGTTAAGCTCAGTTCAGACAAAACAAATCTTTCGCCAGCAATTGTTTCGTCTTGAATGTTTTTTTTTTTTATTTGCTCACAGTTCATTTCACAATAAATTACATCAAATCAAATGCTTGCAACAAGTCTGTGGGAGGGAATTACCCGAGCTTTGCACTTTTATCTCAATTTAGAATTCCATTTGATTTATATATGAAACTGGATTCAGCCAGTTTTATGAGCTCATCCAAACTGGAAATGTGTGTGAAATGTATAAATAATGCAACTTTTATTTGACTTGATGTAAGCATACAGTGTGTCAGGCGGGGTTTGTACGTTTATTACGTCAGTATACAAAAATGATACAATTCTCCATTAAAAAGTTATTTCAAATAATTTTCAGGCGCTTCGAACAATTTTCTGTTTTTCTTTATTGATCTAAAAGTTTGAAACAATTGAGCGTAAAATATTATCTCGACGTTCAACTTGAACAGTCAACGGAGTCAATTCAATTTTCCACGTTTGTGGGTTTTCCGCTTTGACAGAATAAATATTAACATTGCACAAATATTTGCTGTGTTGTGAGTTTTTATTACAGAATGAAACTTAAAAAATCGTCATCATGATTCATTAAAGTGCAGTTTATTTTATGTTATTTTTTTCTATTCTATGGCATATTCATTGAAATGAAAACCTTTACTAATAAATAATCTTAGGGGTTAGAGATATTCAATGCCGTCAACATGACTTTAGATGTCTAGCACATTACTAGAATGGAATTTAATAAAAGTGCCCGCGTCATAAAAATTCGTTATATTGCATCCTTGCCATAGAATTATGGATGGAATGCAACAATAAAGTATACTTGGACTCGCGCAATTCGCTCAATATTATCGAACCAGTTATTAAGACAAAATCGATTGCTCCAGTTGGGAATTAACTTAACGGCGACATTCCTATATAGAACTGACGTCAACTGGATTGCGAAGAGTCTCCAATTCAGTGGAACCCATGAATTCAATTTATTATTATTAAACGATGCAAAAGATGAAAGTGCGTAGTTGACATCGAGATTCAAACGCTATTAGGTCATTAATTTAAGACAATTCTCTGACTTTCATTTATTCGGTTGCGACTAACTCAATTCAGAAATGTATTTCGCATTGGAGAAATGACAAAAATTGATTCGCATTTTTATTTATTAAATTCTGCGAATATTTTCAATGGAACTTGATTAATTTTCACGGCCATATTGATGGCAACCCCAAACAACGCCATTCACATGAAGAATGGTTCCACAAGTTCAAATTCATGAGACGAATTTTCAGTCAATTGATGTCATTATTCACTGATCAATTTTTTATATGTTTTTTAATTTCTACACTCCATAGCGCTTTTTTAGTTTGGAAAGTCGTTGTTTATAGAAGATTCCATGGGAACTCGGATACTAATTAAATTTTCAGCACTTGCCACATCTGTTTTAATTACCTTTTATAGTGGAAGTGAGTACATTTATCGTTTTTATTTTAAGGTCCCAAACGTGGGGAAAATAAAAGCCAACTGCCAAGAAAAAAAAAGTTGTCCAAGAGACATTTTAATAAATTAAAGGCATGTGTCATCATAGAGAAAATTTTCCGTTGATTTTTTGTGTATGCCAATTTGTGGTCACAGTGAAATGGCGAAATATTCATAAGTTCAGTGACTTTTAGTTAAATAACAAAATAATTAAACTACTAAACTAGGTAGTAAACAATAATATAAACATGTCTCATTTAATAAAATTATTTCGCGCGCGCATTTTCATAAGCGTCATCGTGCGCGGTGGCCTTGAATCTGTGAATAATTCTTGTTTTGTTTTATTATGAGATATGAATTTTTTTCTGCTTTCTTCTTTCACGAAATCCCACGGGATTTTCCTGCGATCAAAACAGAACAAAATTTGTTTGAAAACAAAAAAAAAAAAGAAAGTATTTTCGGCGGTTATTGCGTGAATTTTAGGCATTTTTTATTTGGCACGCTTCGCTATTCGATAACTGCAGAATAAATTCACGCAAAAATTAGACCCAAAAAGGTGACTGTCCTTGAAGGTTAGTAACTTGGTCAGGAATTTTTATGAGTTCATCAAGTAAGAGATGAGTTTTATTAGCTTTTTTTTTGTCGTGGCGACTCAATAGATTGTAGAAATGTAATTCGCTGTTCTATTTTCGGTCAAAAAACTCTGCGACACAAAGCCCGTAGGTAATCTCAAATGTCAGCAAATTAGAAATTATTATGGCGCTTTCTATATAAAGAACGCGAGTCAATCTATTTGTTGTGTTCCATCTGCTTCATCTTTGTCATTTATTGCGGCTACAGTCATGCTGCTGGTAAACAAACAAAATATGAAACGTGCAATTCGTAAGGTTTTTTCACGCATCTAAGTAGTGTGAGGAACGAGACAATTCTATTGCGCAACATATTTTATACTGAATTTCCAGGCTTAGGAACGAGTCTCATTATTTAAGAATGGTTTTAATTTTCGGATAAGCTCACTGACGGAAATTGGTGCTAAGTATCAAATTAATTAATTTTCCATCAATTGAAATGTAATAAATATGTAAGCCTAAAAAATGCGAATAATATGATTGACATTTTCAAATGCAGACATTGTTGCGCCGCCTTACAACTAACTAACTTAACGTAACACGATGTTTTTTTGACTTGGTGTGACTTTATCAGATGAAGTTTATAAGTTTATCCTCGAGTTTACCATCACTGTTTATTGCAGGCGCTAATACTAATCGCTATTTACGTTCATTGCACTCCTATCCTCCTATCGGGGCCTGTTGACAGCGTTTATAATTAATTGTGCTGCGGAGTAACACATTTTGTATACTTAGTTCTAATAACTCTAAAAATACTTGTTCTCACCTGAGTAAGTCTCGTAAAGCTCTGCTGCATACCGTCGGATTCTACAACCAGAATAAAATTCATAAAACCAAAATCTAAAGGCATTGCGAAACAGGAAAATATTTTCAGGTATTTTAACGCTAAAAACATTTGAAATAAAAAAAAAAAAACGTAAATCTCATTACGGCGGTTACGTTAAGTTTTTGCGTACTTTGTTTGTTTACTTTGCCTCGACCTGCAGAATATTAAAAGGAATAAAATGTCATTTCTCGCGGGAAGGTTATTAGATTCATGATAAGAATGAGTCAAGCATTAACATTGGATCAATTACCAGCTGAATTGTTACTTAAGATATTCAGCTACGTCTCCAATCGCTTTAATCTGTCATTAGTTTGTTCGGGATTCTATGACCTTGTTTGCGATCTGGACTCCTTTCGGTACCGGCTAAAAATAGGAGTGAGTAAATATTTTAACTTCAATACTGCATAAAAATTGATCGAAAATTATTCTTTAAGTTTTTTAGGGATGATTGTTCAAAGCTTTATTCGATCTTACAATCGCAAAGGAATTTCGATGACATGAAAATATTTATTGGTGATAGTCACATTGATCCTGCTTACACCAAGTTTGGACAAATGATGTAGGAAGATACTGCAAAATTCATTATGTAAATTCTTTTGCATTTTGTTATTTGATTTCATTTTAGGACTATCGATCATCATCTGAAAATTTTTGAAAAATATGGAAACACCATAAAGAATCTTCATATCGATGGAACGAAAATATCGTTAAAGAAATTGTCAAAGCTTATTGAATATGTGCCCAATATAGAAAAAATTTCATTTGATATTCATATTTATGATGACTTTGAGGGATCTTGGAATGTTCGAAAGCTTAGAGATATTTGCACTGAAATGACTGAACGAGACATTAAACCTCTAATGAGATGTTTGCCAAAGAATGTTTTGAATAGTTTTGAAACCAGAATTAGTTTAAGTGAACAGACGCTGTTGCGTTTATTTGAAGAGCAATCAAATCTGGAAGAACTTGTATTCAATCAAAAGTTTGTTAATCAAAATACGTTGGATGCGTTAAGTAAATTAAAATTGAAAGTGCTATCAGTGACGTCGGACAGGAATATTTGTAAAATATTAGATAATCAACCTCATTTAATATGCCTTTATGTGGTGAATGCGGAAATAAGTGATAACGTTGCATTGGCAATTCGTAAACTGAAGCATTTGGAAACGCTCAAGTACTGGAACTCTACGATTGAATCGATTTGTATTGAACTTTTGTCCGGTATGACAAATTTACGACGACTCTCAATTGATCTCACACAGTCAAAGCCCATTGATGATGTTAGAGCAGTCAGTAATATAAGCTTACCAAATTTAGAGTCTCTGCAATTACGATGTGAGGATTTTGCAATACCCGAGGAATGTTTTGTCAGCATGTCACGAAACTTTCCAAAATTATTGCATTTAGAAATTGGAAAGCAATCAATTCAGATTCTTGGATTTATTCTTAGACATTTTCGCAATTTGAATAATTTAATTCTTGAATGCGATATAAATTCATCAGAAGTTTCTGATTTTTTCGTGGATGGAAATAATTCAATTATTCATTTGAATTTAAGAGAATTACGAATATCTGGAAGCTCAATAAATATTTTCAAATGTTTTAACGTAATCTTAAGGCTCGTTCCTAATCTGACAAAGCTAAAGTTGAAAGATATTATTAAGCCAGAAGTTGAAGACATCACAAATATCTTAGGAAGTCTTAAGAATCTTACACATCTGGCTGTACTAAATTACATGCTAAGTCCAAAGACTCCGATTCATAAAAGGTGCTTCATAGAAGCTATCAGTAAAAATGGCCAGAAATTAAAATTTCTACAAATCTACACTTGCATGCATGAAATCGACGATGAGTCATTAAGAAAAATGTTTGGACATCAATTTTCCGTTATTCAAAATAAAAACAATGAAATTTTGTTAAGAAGCTCTAAATGGAATAAAAATATAATAAAATTTGAATACTAACAAAATGCAATCGACATTAAAAAGTAAAATAAATATTTAAATTCATGTAGGCAATAATTTTATAAAAATAAAGTTACGTTGTTAAATCCTTTCTCCGTCTTATCTTTTCAATTATCTTATCTAAATTTCAGTTTATCGTACACCGGGGAATTTTATTGCATTCAGTATTCACTTGTTTGAGGCGTGTTGATAAATTTCCATTTTATTGGACCAGGAAAATTTAAATCAACGATAATTTAGAACAAGTTTTCGGCAGAATCGATATTAAAGCGCGAAAATACAATTACATTTCAATACAAACATAATGCATCAGAATTAGAATGAATAAATAGCAAAACGTCAGTTTTCAACGTCAGTTGTTCATGGTGCATCGCAAAAAATCAGCACTTGAATATTTTTCACTTTCAGTTTTAATTTATCAAATCAAATTGCAAGCGATAGTAAAAATTGTTCAGAAATTAACAATGGATCAATTACCAGCTGAGATATTGATGGAGATTTTCAGTTACGTTCCAAATCGCTTCAGTTTATCGCAAGTCAGTTCCAACTTTTATGACCTTGTTTGTAGACTAGAAAGGTTCCAATACAAACTGAAAATTGGCGTAAGTTGCATTTCTTTTTGAGGCAATTAATTTTATTTTAACTAAACTTAAATCTTTTTAGCATTATTTAGATGATTCTGTAAAGTCAGAATCTGTTATCAGCTCCATTATAAAATCACATAGAAAGGTGAATCAAGCAGTGTTATTTATTGGCAATGATTTAAGTGCGTCAAGGTCTGTAATGTGAGTGTAAAAATGTCAGTTGCTCGCATTCGTCTCATGGATTATATTTGCAGAACATTTGAGCAACATTTAATGGCAATTGAAAAGTTTGGTGAAACAATAAAAATACTCAAAATTCGAGGATATGAAATTATGTTGAGCCAAATTTCAAAATTAATGAAATTAGTTCCGAATATTGAAGAGCTTTCATGTGAATTTCGTTTGCTGAATGATTCTGAAGAATTTTGGGAGCTTAAGCATCTTAGAAGAATCGAAATTAAAATGTATGAACAAGACATGGATTTAATGTTGAAATGCCTGTCAAAAACTGTTTTGACACATGTTCTGCTTACTGGAAACTTGAATGAAGAATCATTAATGAAACTATTTGAAGGTCAGCAACACATTCAAGAATTGTCATTCAATTCACATCTTAGTGGCCATTTATTAATGAATCCTTTAAGAAATCTTAAAATGCGTAAATTGGATTTGTCTTGCTGCACACAAGTACGAAAAATTTTACAACATCAACCGCTGCTGACTGATTTGAAGATTTTGGATGCGAAAATAAATGAAAATGATGGAATGGAAATCAGCAAATTGCAGAATTTGGAATCGTTTAAAGCTATCTATACGATAATGGAACCAATTTTTATTGAACTTCTTCCTAGATTAATCAACTTAAAGGAGCTTTCACTCGATTTCAAGCGCTCAAAACCTAATGAGCTTGTTAGAGCACTCAGTAACGTGCAGTTATTGAATCTGGAAAAACTTGATTTGGATTTTTTTGATTACTCAATCAGCGATGATCTCTGCATCAGAATGTCAACAAATTTCCCAAAACTAATCAACATGAAAATTGGAAGACAATCAATCGAAAATATCAGAAGATTTCTCAGGATCTTTCCAAAACTGATTTCATTGGATTTTTCATGTTGCGGAAATTCTGCGGAAGTTGATGATTTCGAAGTTAATGAAATTCGTCAAGTAAATCTTAAGCAGCTGCGAGTTACTGGAAGAAGTTTTAAAACTTTTAAATCTTTCAATACTATTTTGAGTATTGTTAGATTTTGTCTTCCCAATTTGCGAAAATTGAATTTGATCGAAATTCTAAAACCATCCGAGATGAACATTAACATAATTTTAGAGAGTTGCACGAAACTGACTCATTTGAGGCTGTTCAATCCATGTTTGAATGATGAAAATCTGACCGATAAGAATCAATTCTTGGATGCAATTAAGAAAAAAGGACATAACCTAGATTTCTTACAAATTCGTTCCATTATTATTGATATAAGCGAGGAATATCTAAGAGAAACGTTTGGACAACAATTTGCCTTCATTCGACATCAAAGATGTGAAGTTTTAATGAGAAATGTTAAAATGGAAACAGAATTTAATATATTTTCTTAATTAATAAATATCTAAAAAGACATAAATCATTAAAAATATTCAAAAAATTATGTTCATAAATAAATATGCAATGGATTGCGAATTGTCATACCAACATAATGTTCTTTATCAAAAGCTCTTGGCCATAAATTATGAACTCACAGAATTTAAAACTCTGCGTCAACGGTTGTTATTAATAATTTGGGAACATTGGAAGTTAATTGTCTTATATGGAAATCGTTGGAATCGTTGGACTGCGTGTGATTTTAAAATTGAAAACAAGAATTATATATGGAATTTATCTAGAAAGAATTCAATAACAAATCTTCAAAAAAAAATATAAATCCGAAAAACAAGAGATGTCGAACTAACTTTGTACGTTATTACGTTTCATTGAATTTAAAATTGTTACGTTGTCTTTACGTTACGCTCGTGCATTAACGTTGCAACTTATAAAAGTTTTATTTTCAACCATCAATAAAATATATATTTAAAGAATGAAAAAAATAAAAACTCAAGTTATCACGAGTCGGGCAATTACACTGGATCAATTGCCACCTGAGGTGCTGATGGAAATATTCAGTCATGTTCCGAATCGTTTCAATCTATCGTTAGTTTGTTCTGACTTCTATGACCTTGTATGTGAGATTGATGACTTCCATTACCGGTTGAAGATAATCGATGTAAGTCAAGTATTGTATCATGTTACATTGCTAACATGGGGAAATTATTCTATTTAAGGTAAATGACGATGATATAAAGCTTGAATCGATACTAAACTCGCGAAGAAAATTCAATGAGATCAAGCTACAAAATGCGCGGAATCTTTCACGTGAGCCTTATCAATTGTATTTGAAGATCTTTAGAAAGTTTGGGAGAACAATCAAGAAACTTCAGATACACAATTCGGTGTTTTCACTATGCAAATTGTGCCAACTGATGGATTTTATGCCGAAGCTCGAAGAGCTTTTACTATATGACACAAATATTGCCGATAACTCTGAGGGATCATTGAATCTGAAATGTCTCAGAACTTTAAGTTTTCAAATGTGCATGCGTGATACACCGAAATTAATCCTCAAGTGTATTCCTGAAAATGTTCTGAACAAACTTGTAATAGATGGATGCATTTTGGATCAGCAAACATTATGCTGGATCTTTGCGCAACAATCCAACCTTCATGAGCTCGAATTTGATCCTTATTTTGTCAACTCGATATTTCTGAAATCATTTCAGTTGCACAGCTTGACACTAACATCTGGAAAACACGTCAGTTCTATACTCAAACATCAATCGTTGCTGACAACTTTGGACATTTCTGGAGCTCGATTGGATTTTGAAGCAGCTGCCACACTTTTCAGGTTGATTCATTTAAAGAAACTTAAAATTTGGATTGATGGCATTGAGCCCACACATCTTGAACAGCTCTCGAGTTTAAGACAACTTACAGAATTAGCTGTTGACTATCGCGAGTACAATCCAAACGGTGCTGTTAAAGCTTTAATCAACATAAACTTGCCACAGTTACAGAAATTTCAATTACACTGTGGAAATTGTGCAATCACAGAAGAATTTATCGCCAGCATGGTTCAACATTTTCCAAATCTAAGTCACTTGAATATTGGTGAGCAATCGATTGAGATTATAGCCTGCATCCTTGTGCGTCTCAAGCATTTGAAAAGTCTTATTTTTCATTGCAATCATCAGTCTAGTGAAGTTTTCGATTTCTCCGTTGATCGAATTCGTCACGAAAATCTGAGAGAGTTGAAGATTGTCGGTCAATCAATGACTTTTAACTGTTCAAAGGCCCTTCTGGAGCTAATTTATAAATCGCTTCCTAATCTAGTGAAACTGAGAATAAGCGATTCAATTGTTATGAATGACAAGGACATCATCACAATACTGAAGTGCCATCAGCGACTAACGCACTTTTCTTTCTCAAATTATTATTCGCTGTCGAATCTTAGTTTGCATAAGAAATTTATGAAGCTGCTTAAGGAAAGCAGTCCGAGCTTAAAGCATTTGTTACTTCAGGGATTTATTGTCGATGTTGATGACGAAATTTTAAGAAAAATTTTTGGACAACAATTCGCAAGCATTCAAAATAAGCGATGGAACAAATTGCTGGTTATGAAAACATCCGAAAAATGGGACTGAAATTGAATATTTATAACATAAAAAAGAAATATTTTATGAAAAATTACTAAGTAATAACTTTGTTTCCGAATGTTACATTTTGTGATCGTCTTCTAAATTCAAATTGTTTTATTATTATTAAATATAGTTAATATTTATTAAAAATGTAATTTCTAATCTGGCGTTAGATTGAACTTAATAAAACAAAGTGAATGGGTGGATGTAAGTCACTAATCCTAGATTTTCTAATCTTGTTTTGAAATATTAATGCAATAAATTTTACCCACCACCGTCTGACACAATATTGACAAAATCAGAACCCAATATATTAACCAAACCAATTAGTCAGCATAATTCAATTTCATTGGAAACAAGAAAGTGCCACTTGATGTGGTATAAATCATAGATCAGTAATGGTTGTTTCCCCCCGTACAAATTCAAAACAGACGAGACGAAAATCACGTTCGGTGAAAAACAGATTTCTTCGCTCCCGCTCAAAAAACAAATGCTCGAAACAACAAACAATAAAAGATTTAATTAAATCGACTAAAATATTTCGACTGTTATGCACATCTCCGATTGATCTTTCTTATGACGTTCGTTGGCAGATTGCAGACTAAATTCCGGAGTCGTCTGATGTATGATCATAAAAGATTCTTCTGCTGTACCATTGTTGTTGTTTCAGTTGCTGTTCTGTTGACTTTTCATGGTTTTTTCAAGTTGAGAGAAAAATATTTGTCCAAAATATTTTTCGATTTTTTTTTTGTTTTTAAACAAAACATGAGCATAAGAAAAATTCAATTTTGTTTCTGTTTGAAGTTCATTTCGATTCCTCTGACGTTGAATTTGAGATTTGACATTTTTCTTTTTAAAACATAAATATATTTTTTTTTTCTTTCGCGATAATTGATAAGCATTTTAGAACTATCTCGACTGCTGATTTATTTATGTGCAAAAACGGTCATGACCTTCTCTAACTTCAATAAATAAGATTACGCAAAGCAAAACATTTTTTATTCCAACGATTTACCGTAAATAACAAATTAAACCAATGCAAAATTTAAAAATATTCGCAATTTTGTGTGAAAAATCAATTAACAACAACATCAAATGACCGTGTAGCAAGCAGCGACAAGTAAAACATCAAACAACAAAATATTTTAGATGAAAATTGTGCCGGTTCAATTGAAAATTGATTGTATGCGTTATAAAATATTGCAAGCGGGAGTGAGCGAGAGAATGAATTTTTCTATGTGTGTGTATGTGAGAAGTAGAGAGAATACATTAGATTGTGAGCGCGAGCGATGGGCTTCCACCACCGTGAATCACATAAACCACTGATCGTATGATCTCTTCATGCAAAAGTTGCTTTCTGGTACAATGATACTGGTTTGCAGTAACATTCTTTTCCAAGGGATAACAACTAGGAAATTTTAAAAAATCTTCATCATAAATTGAAAAATTTTATTTTGACTTCCAAAAGAGTTTAAGAAAGAAAATTTTTTGCAATAATTTCGAGTTACCAGCCCTGGATGAAGTCTTAAGAGGTTTCATTTATTCGATTTTTGGTTGCTTCTTTCCCATTTCCTTCTTAACCATTATTTCACATGTGCGTGTAATGTGCTCCTCTCAGTCATGATCAGCCAAGTCGCATGTGTTAAATGAACAATTTCAGTGTGTGAAAATTTGTGATTGAAATAGAATTTCATTCGCTATGATAACGAATCGACGCCGTTATTGATTGCAATAATTAACGCAAACTGTCAGAGCTGATAAGAATATTACGGTGACAACGACGTGCATTAGACATTAACTTACATACATTCTAGTGAGAAATATTTTAGAGCAAGGTTCGTTGTGTCTATACATCGTTGCCTTAATGTTTGTGTCTTTAATCATCATCTTCTTCTTCTTATTTTTTCTCCTTGTATTTATTTCGTTCGCTCAAATACTAAAATGTTTATACTCGATTCAGTTGCTTCAGTACATCGGGTTTGTAAAGATCAATCTGCATTGCGTGTTCGCGATTTTTTTTTTATTCGAGAAAATATAAAACTAAATTAACTTCTACTTTTGAATGAAATTTGCACTTTGTAATAGCCTCGCCATGGAAATTGCCAGCATTCATATTGGCTTCGCCGTCAATTACGGCGGGAACTGCGAGTTATTTGCGTAAATAATTTCGCAGTTAAAAAAATTGTATGGCAAATAATAATAATAAAAATAATAATTGAAGCTGCGGATGAAAAATGTTTCTAAGGAAATGGTAAAACAAGAGTTTATTGAAACAATTTTTTTTTTCCTTCGCGCAAAGTACAACGGAGTCAAAAGTTGTGTACCGATAAAAAAAAAATATTTGCTGATGTTAATTTGCTAATGGCTCTAATGGTTTGTTGGAAATAGTCGTCTATTTTTGTCTTGATTACGAATGTGAGAATAATTTTTGTGTTATTTAGAGATATGTTCCGGGAAAAGGATACTTTTAAATCAGGATGCCATGTGGTAAAGTCGATTTTTATGCATTGGGATTAAGTGGAATAAACATAATTTCAGTTTGTCTGTAGTAGCATTGATAATAAAGTTGAGATTTTGTTGCTATCACATAAGATAAGCGAAATTCCCGACACTTTTTGCGCGTTATCATTTTTTATTTTACGGAAAAGAGAATGTGTCAAATATAATTAAATATAAACATCACTCCAAAGCCGGTGATAAGGAAATTGTGCACTAAAATATCCGATGAGCGTCAAAAGTAGAATTGAGAAATTCTTAAATATATAATTTGATTTTAAAAATTCCTTTTTTATGTGTGTCACGAGGTGATGACGCGATAGATGTTCCGTTAAGAATTCTGAACTTTTTCGAATTTCATTGTTGTTGTATCATCATTTTGAGCACCAGAAGGCTGATTATATTCAATAAAAAAAAAAAAAGAAAAATAAAAAGTCATCATAACGAAAGCTTGGAAAGAAATTTATCGCTTGTTGCTCGTTGATTGTATAATTTGCTGGTTCTTTTTTCCTCGTTGCATGATGATGATCATCATTGTAGATGTCACTCAGTTCTGGAGTGATATAAATTTTTCGAAAGAAAAGAAAAGAAAAAAGTTTGCGAAACAAATTAAGATGCCTCCGACAAAACAGCAAGCAATAACTGCCTTAATGAAACTAGAAATCTTTAAAAAAAAAAAAAGAATCTTTTTCTTTTCGCTCCATCTCTTGTGATTTAATAAACAATTCGCGTGGCAATAAAAATTAAAGTGTGACCTCAATATAAATAAATGTACAAAATGTTTTAGGAAATTTTTTTATTTATGGACTCATTAAAATGATTTCGCTGACAGTTGATTGGAGTGCGAATTTTAGCGTTATTAGAAAATCCAATTTCATTAACTGATATTTGCTGTTAATTATTTGCTGTGATTGCGTCGTTGAATGAAAGAACAGAACAATTCAAATCTTAAATTGCGCTTTTGTGAAAAAGAAAATAAATCAAGTGATGTAAATTCTACCAAGACAAATTGTGATTCTCAGCGGGTCTTCATCATCATCATCATCACAAGTGGCATGACATGTGAGGTGAACGACTAATTCTCTATTGGAGAAAATTAGATAATTGATGGTTATTCGTGTTTTAAGTATATTTATATCTATATACATATACAAGAATTACACATTGTAGCTCCAGGAATTTGAATCGCGTCTTAAATGTGCAAAAACAGAGAAAAGTAACAAAAAAAAAAAAAATCTTTTTCTTTTCGCTCCATCTCTTGTGATTTAATAAACAATTCGCGTGGCAATAAAAATTAAAGTGTGACCTCAATATAAATAAATGTACAAAATGTTTTAGGAAATTTTTTTATTTATGGACTCATTAAAATGATTTCGCTGACAGTTGATTGGAGTGCGAATTTTAGCGTTATTAGAAAATCCAATTTCATTAACTGATATTTGCTGTTAATTATTTGCTGTGATTGCGTCGTTGAATGAAAGAACAGAACAATTCAAATCTTAAATTGCGCTTTTGTGAAAAAGAAAATAAATCAAGTGATGTAAATTCTACCAAGACAAATTGTGATTCTCAGCGGGTCTTCATCATCATCATCATCACAAGTGGCATGACATGTGAGGTGAACGACTAATTCTCTATTGGAGAAAATTAGATAATTGATGGTTATTCGTGTTTTAAGTATATTTATATCTATATACATATACAAGAATTACACATTGTAGCTCCAGGAATTTGAATCGCGTCTTAAATGTGCAAAAACAGAGAAAAGTAACAAAAAAAAAAAAAATCATTATTTATCTACTAAACAACAGAACGGCAAAAGACCTCGGCGCAATTTAATGGTTAAACATTCATCCCAACTCGTTTCTGCACGTACAGTTTTGTTATTTTTCTTTTTCTTTTATTTCGGTAATTGCTATTTGGATTATGATGGTGGCGATCATGAGAGATTTATGAACAAACTATCGGTTATAAACCCGTACAATTAAACTATCAAAAAAGTCACAATTTACAGAAACAACCATTAGACGTTTATAGCAACAGTTATTCATCGTATTTTAGTTAGATTTCCGGTATGAATTGCATACGAAATTTGATCGCATCATTTGTTTGGATTAAGATCGATAGAATTTCTTATTCGAGAAATTCCAATGATTCAAATTCGACAGAGAAACTAACACAAAATAATCGAACGCGCAACGAAATGAAACTGGTGGCAAGTAATCAAAACATAAATTAATTTTCTGCAGAACATTTTACAGTAAAAGCTCGCTAGCCTTGACATAAATTTGTTATCTTAAAAATGCCATTTTTCGATGGCAATATTTATGTGAACCTGCTCTTCGTATTCGAAGTGGCATGAAAAAAGCAGTTTTGCAAAGAAACAAATTCGTGCCATCAGCTTCAACTGTGTCTGTGCGCGAATTATAATGTTTGAGATGAAGGAAAAGTAAGATTCTCATTCTTAAAATAAACAAACTCAAAAATCAACAACTTTTTTTTTCCTCGCGTATTAAGATGAAGAAATTTCGCACGGAAATTGTATAACAATTTTTTTTTTTGTTCGCAAAATTTGTGAGGGCCAAATGAAAATTGCGAATGGCGAGTCGCGACCAATTGTTGATTGCTTTAACTAGCACATGATGAAGGCGCATAATCGTCAAGAATGTCTGACGTAATAGAATTTGACGTCCATTCATGTTTTTCATATTTTCCATTAATCGACCAGACATAATCGTAATTTTAATTTCACAATGAACGTGAAGTGTGCTTTTCAAGTTGATGCCGCTTTTGAATGTTAATTAAAATTAAAAATGATTTTTTTTTATCGGTTATACAAATACAAAGTTTGATGCCGGTCGAGTCAATATTTGTGTGTTTAAACGATTTTGAAGGATGAATATTGTTAATTAATTTCTCTTTTTTTTTTTGGATATAAATATTGAAAGTGAATTTTATTTCTCAAAAAAAAAAAAAAAACGAACAAAACCAGACGAAAATCCCGAAATCGTTTTTTAATGGAACAATTTCTTTTAAATGTTATGCAATAATCATCGAGCATACGGCGAGTATTATAAAGTCATAATTTATGAGCGAGTAACTGACAAAGTTGTTGCGTCATATGTTCCTTAACATTCCGAATCAATATCCACTGCCCTGTTTTATGTTAATTTTGTTTAGGGGCATTCTAAAAACAAAAAAAAAAAGATATCGACTCTTCTTGATCCTACACTTGAGATATTAATGAACCAAATACTGCCATAAACGAACATGTGTGCAACATGCATCCACTCATGTTGGTATTATATTTTATAAGAACTAAACTAAAATCATAAAAACCATTCCCATGTTCGAGACTTGAGACGAGATGCATTTAGAGAGACAAATTTCTCTGTAAAAATAAACGAAGCGAAATGATATTTTACTAACCGTGAAACATGTGCGGAGTATTTGTAATGTGCATTTATTTGCATAACATTTCAGTGAATTCTTGGGGAGAATTATTGCAACGATGCTTGCATAAAGTTATCATCTAAATTTCAATCGGACGCGATGTCATTTTATACAGAAGTAGAGAAATAAAATTCTGTTGATATAACAAACGACTCTCTAATAGCGTAACCTTCGGTCATTGATATGATGCGGTTTTGTTAAAAATGTCGAGGCATTTTGTTCAAACGTGGCAAAAACGAATCGATTGTTTCCAACCAGAAGCCATAAAAAAAAGTTGCAAAATATTTGTACAGTTTGAATGCTCATAAACATCATAACCGCAGAGAAATTCCGTCAACACAAGTGGAAAGATCAAAAAGAAACATTCAATTGAATATCTCGCTAAAATGATATTTATGTGAAGTTAAAAACGACAAAGTAGAATTTCAAGTTAATGAAAAGTTCCTGACTCGAAAAATCTTCACTTCTAGATTCCGCCATCATGGAACACAATCATCAAGATGGATATCAAATTTGTAAACAGGCATGGAAATTACTAATTGTTGTGACAAATGAAAACTGAAAATTATTCTTTCATGACATCTTACGCGCACACATTCAAATTCCGTTTTGTCGGAACTGTCAAAGTTGGACAAAAATGTTTATGATAAAATCAGTGAAACATCAAAATGCAGTCGTTGTTAATCAGATCGAGTTCCGAATCAAGTGGAAAAGAAAAAGCGATGCTGAAAAAATTGTGCAAATGAGAAGTCATTAAACAACTTTGAGAGAGACATAAACAAAAGAAGAAGAAGAAAAGAACAATTAAATTAACAAATTAATAACAAATGTGACATTTTCGTGCATATTTTATTGGCATTTAATAATTCCATTTGTTGTTGTTTGATGTGAAATAATGAACCAACGTTTTAAGCTCTTTTATGGATTACTGGGAGCTGTCGTTGGACTATGCATCGGAACGTTTCTGAAGAATTTCCGCACCATGGAAACGCTAAGTCGTTGTGATACAATTTCGCTGCCGAGTGTCCAGTTGAAATGTGAGTAACACGAAAATAATTGGTCAATGAACCTTTTCTAGAGAGTCTGTTCAGCTTAATTGATAACATCGTCGGTTCATTAGCGAACATGTGTGATAACTGTCAGTTTTGATTAACGGGTTCACTCAAAATCGATTACATTGAATGCGAAACAAGAGAACAAAGAAAGTCAATTAACAACGTGCAGTTGTTGTTTTCTTCTTCATTGTTTTTTTCGCGGCTTCCAAAATTAAGTGCAAATAAAATCTTATCAATCTTTTTTTTTAACTGCATGTTCGTCAAAAAATTTCGCTTTGTTAATGGCAGGAATGGCCAGGCACGTTAATTAAATACAGATTAATGTTTACGTCGCGTGATCGTAAAATTTTATTAAAAAAAAGCCAAGAGGAATTTTCATCCAGGGCTGTCAACTGAAACATTTTCAAGACTTTTATCATGCATGCTTGCTTTCAACTTAAAGAATATCAACAAATAGTTTTCAACCTTTTTTTTACCGCGCTTGAAGAACTAATAAAAATTCATTGACTTTTAAGAAGCAGAAATAACAGTTGGTTGGCATGAAGTGAAATGGGAAACCATGTTCTGGTTTTTCACTCGTTTGATTGATGTATAACTTAACATTGCTTCCAAAAGTCTCATTCTTGGAAGTGTTTCGATGAAGGGGCAAAAAGAGAAACAAAAATTTGGTTCATTGTTTTCTGAGTCGTCACAAGTTATTGTGAAATGGTTTCTTCATGATCTTTAGTCCTTTTAATTAATCCAGAAGAAAAAATGATGATACAGAAGTAATTTTAGAATTAATTTTAATTAAAAACAAGAATTTCCAAAAAAAAAAAATTCCCTCAAATTAAATTGATATTAAAACGCAATGCTACTGATCTCGTTTGACATTTCTACACATTCATTTACAGCACCATTAGACATAATTAATATGACTGCCGAAGAAATGCCATCAAATTCTCAACGCTCGCTTGTCTTTGTCGGCGTGATGACCTCGAAAGATTTTCTCGAAACACGTGCGCAAGCTGTTTACAATACATGGGGAAAATTGGTGCCGGGACGAATTGCATTCTTTAGCTCCGAAGGCTCATACAGTGATGGTAAGTATCATCATAAATATCACTTGATATTAATCAGATCAAATCCTCATTGCTGGGGTTTTTTTTGTGTATGTGCTCGGAAGTGATCATTATGATGATTTATGGATCACATACTGATGGCAAATTAGGGAAATTAATTTTTACGCAATTCATCATTGCGCTGAGATGATACGCGTTAGTATCATAAATTTACATTAATTTATTTTTTTTTTTTCCACTTCTAGATCTCCCCGTCGTGGCTTTGAATGGCGTCGATGATCGTTATCCACCGCAGAAGAAATCATTCATGATGTTGCATTACATGTATGAGCATTTAATCGATAAATTTGAATGGTTTTTGCGCGCTGATGATGACGTCTTCATTAAACCTGATAAGCTTGAGAAATTTCTGCGACGTGTCGATTCGACAAAGCCACAATTCATTGGTAATTGATTGATTAGTCTTGATTTAATGTTTAACTTATCGATTGCAATTTGAAGGACAAGCCGGTCGTGGTAACAACGAAGAATTTGGACTTTTATCATTAGAGTTTGATGAAAACTTTTGTATGGGCGGACCAGGAATAATTATGAGCCGACAGACCTTGCGCAGAGGTAAAGTTCAATTGTATGAGGTTAAATTGTCTAAACATGAAATTTTGCTTTAAACATTTTTAGTTGCGCCCCATATACCAACATGCTTAAAGAATCTCTACAGTACTCATGAAGACGTTGAAATTGGCCGCTGCGTTCAGAAGTATGCAGGCATTCCATGCACATGGAATTATGAGGTCTAGATTAGATTACGATTTATCAATTAAAAAATTATTAATAATTTATAACTTTCAGATGCAATCAATTTTCCATCATAATTCGAGTGGAAATCGAGCATTTTCAACGAATTTAAAAAAGAAAGAAGTTCACAGTGCCATAACACTTCATCCAATCAAACGAGCTCCACTAATGTACCGGATGTACGCTTATAATCTTGGATTAACAGCTCAAGAATTGCGTCAACAATCACTATATTTACATCGCGATATCGCACAAATGATAAATTTACTACAAATTCCAAAGAATCGTACATTTTTAACACGTGGCGTTCCTTTGTTACCCAAAAATGATAACGATAATTTTAACTTTTTAGATGATCATGACATATTAGGTATTTATAAATCGATAGATTAACTTAAATGTGCTTATATCAAATTCTATTCTAGGAAATAATCCAAATCTAAATCGATATGTACCCGAAACACTTGATGATGTCATTGAATGGGATTTCCTTGCTAAAAGCATATACTCAGCATCACATATAAACCCAAAACGACGAATGGAATCATCACTGCGTGAAGGCATCGATGATGTTATAAGAGAAATAATGGAAAATATTAATAATTACTCGCGTCAACGAGGTCGAGTGATTGAATATCGAGAGCTTTTGTATGGTTACTCAAGAGTAAATGCCATGCATGGTCATGATTTAATTTTGGATCTTCTGTTAGTATATAAGAAATATAGAGGAAAGAAAATGACCGTTCCAGTGCGGAAACATTTATATGTGCAACGTTCCTTCACCGAAACTCGAATTCGTGAAATTACTTCCAATCCCGATACAGCTTATAGAGATTTTGGTATGTAAATATTAATTTAGCCTTAAAGTATTTAAAATTAATAATGTGTTATCATTACACAGCTCAAAGCAACGCCACTCTCAACAAATTCACAGATAAAATGAAATCAATTTTCAATGAGAAGCTGAATCAAATTAGTGATTTATATGTTCCTGGACTGAGACGACCCAAGACAGTACCGATTAAAATGGACTCTGATAAAATTGTCTTTGTGCTGCCACTTTCTGGTCGATATGAAATTTTTCTTAGATTTCTAAATAACTTCGAAGATGTAAGTTAAAACCGCTTTAGCTAAATCCCGATTAATTACATTTCTGGTTTTAGGTAATTCTTCGATCAAACGAAAATGTTGATCTCCTCATTTCACTATTTATTGAAAACAGCGATCCAAAAATATCACAAGTCTTCCAAATTATCGATTATTTGAATAAGAAATATGAACGTCGTGCCATCACCACAATCAAGCAATACGGTGAATTCTCGCGTGGCGTTGCAATTGACCGCGCAATTCAATCAAGTTACATAAAGGACAATGATATTATATTTTTAGTCGATGTCGACATATTCTTCACGCCAATGACGCTGCAGCGCATACGTCAGAACACAATACGCAATCAGCAAATCTACTTGCCAATAGTCTTTAGTGAATACAATCCAGAGTTAGTTAGTAATACAACAATTCCATCTCTATCATCCTCATTAGCATTTAATACAATTACATCAGCATACGATGGCAACTATTTGTCCGATTACCGAGCAATGCATTTAAATTATCAATTTTATACGAATGCATCGATCAATGAAGATAACGGTTATTTCCGTGAGTTCGGTTATGGATTGGCGTCCATTTATAAATGTGATATAATAAATAGTAAAATTAATGGCTTTGTCACGGATGTTAAAGGATGGGGCCTGGAAGATGTCAAATTTCTCGAACGTATCTTATCCGCTAGCCATCAGGTTCAGAATCAATTGCTTCTGAATATCGCCGATGGCAAGAGTGAAAGTGAATTGAAAAACTTTACAAACTTCAATTTGGATGTCTTCCGTGCGCCTGATTCATCGCTCGTCCACATCTTTCATCAAATTGTGTGTGATAAACAGCTGGAAAAAAGTCAGTATAAGATGTGCCTCGGCACAAAGTCAAACACTTTAGGGAATTTTAAATTGTTAAAGGAAAAATATTTTCTTAAACGCGACTTTATGGAGTTCATTAGACATGTAAAAGAGAAGGTTCATTGACAATAATAATAATAACAATAATTTCAGCTCACTCATTTAATCGTAAGTAGAATTTACAATTAACTTTATTCCCGTAAACAGGGAAACATTTAAATTTGTGTGCCTTTCGGATGATTCACGCAAAACTATTTGAAACGAATTGCCTTGCAACAAACTTGCGTGTCTCATTCAATAGAATTTTTCACATTTCAAACTTTTTATGGAAATAAAAAAAAAGCAAAACAAAAATATCTTGACAAAAAGTTCTTAAAATTGTTTTTGCGATTTTCTTCAGAAGTTAAATTTTCAACTATTTTGCCTATCCAGCAACAGCTGTTTTCTTGATAACGAACGTTAAAACACTTGCACAATATTTGTGTGTTTTTTCAAAGACGCATTTCTTTTTATTTTCGCCAGATCGCTTTTGATATTTTTAGACGCCGGACGCACTTAAAACTTCGTTTGATTTGCGAAAAATATTCGTATCGTGACATTTTCGCTCCGAATTTTTAGTTTAGTTCTCACACGGGTCGCGATAAGATATGTAGAAATTTGTCACGAGCGGCGGGAAAAAGTCGTGCAGCAATACAACTGAAATATCGATTCTTAGAATGCCAGACTGCTGTGCGGTATGGGAAGTTCGCTCATTCAGAGAATTCGCGTCGGCGTTTCCACAATTATAAATAAATATCAAGTTGAGTTATTTATTGCTAATGTTGCGATTGTATAGGAAAACAATGATAATAAGCGACAGGTAGACAGAATGTTTGCAAAAGTGTTTGTTATCAGCGATAGCAAAAAATGTATAAAAGAACCAGACCGTAATCTTAATATTCATTTGTAATTGAAAAAGTGTTGCGGTGCTAATTGAATGATGGCACAGATAAATAAAAGCGAATGTTTGCAAATCATAAAGCGAGCAACTGAAGATGAAAATGTGAATATCCTTGAACATAATGTGGAAAAGTTTGGAAGCTACTTGGGACATCTGGGTGAATATTATCGATTGAAAATCGTTGCAAATGTCTCCAATCAAGCAAAATCATTCAATTTCTTTGTAAAATGTTTGCCGACACGAGACATCAAGCAAAGAAATATGCTAATCGAGACGGGAATTTTCCGAAAAGAAGCGAATCTTTACGAACGATTGCTGAAAGAATTAATGAATTCCGCAGCGCGACATGAAATTGATGCTTGGTGTCCCATCGCTTATTTATGCCGAGATGATTTTATGGTTTTGGAAGATTTATCACTTAAAAATTATGAAATGCTTCCGTTTCACGTTAAATTTACGCAATCGCACTTGGAGGAAACTTTGAAAGTGTTGGCAAGATTTCATAGTTGTAGTATTTGGTATGAAATGAAGTGTCCGAATAAAATTGAAAAGGAGATTGGTGACATACTTTTCGAAACATCCATTGACGATATATCATGGTATCATGCAGGATTAGTGGTGAGGATATTAATACATATGCGTTGATTGTAGTTTACTTTATTATTATTCAACTTGGTAGACAATCTATGCTGTGGCCTTAAATAAAACACAATTCGGTCGTGAGAATCAAAAGTTGATTGAAGACGATTTTTATCAAAGGATTTTTGAGTCAATTGCTAATATGGAAAGTTGTCCAACGGACGTCATCAAAGTTCTGGTGCATCGTGATGTTTGGAAAAATAATTTAATGTTTCGATTGAATGATAAAAATGAACCGATTCATTGTGTGCTTTTGGATTTTCAAACTGCAAGATATCTGGCAATTACAATTGATTTTATGATGGCTTTAAATTGCACAAACAAACGCAACTCGCATGAAACTTTCGAATCCTACATGATGTACTATTATAAACTTCTTAAAAATGAACTTTATAAGTTTGACATCGATTTATGTACCAAAATGAGCTTTGAAAGCTTCAAAAATGGTTGTGAATATCATAAGCTCGTCGCATTCGTTTACAATGCGATTGTTGTTCAAATAACACATTTGCCAAGGGAACATTTTGAAAGCTACACCGAAGATGAGTATCGTGACTTTGCCGATGGCAATAGAAGCAAACATATTTTAAAATTCATGGATAAAGATTCAATTTATAGCGATCGATTAATTGAAGCTGTTGAAGATATTCTAAATTATCTTTACAAATAAAAATGTTTGAATAAAAGAAACTTTTTATTGATGGAATTTCAGATTAATTATAATTGACATCCTGCTGCATCCTGAAAATTGTTATCCTTTATGATATAAATCCTTTTTAATTGTCAACGAATTAGTAATATTTTATTAAAATACAAAACTTAAATTAATTTGCTTAATTGATTAATATCGCGAGTGCTCAAAGTTCGGGTGTTATTGGTCGTTTTTTCACATATTTCGCAAAATAATCAGGACGCCAGCATTTACACGATCCGGGAATTAAGAACCAATCGTAGTAGAGACGAATCTGGAAGCAACCAATATCATCATATCCATCACATATCGGCGCTTGTCTTTTCTTTTGAACATTCTTCTGTTGATCATTGGAATCGTTATTTGCAATACCAGCACGTTTTTGTAAATATTCCTGATACTTTTGGAAATCTTGAAGAGATGGCGCTGTGCTGGTTGCATACTCTTCAGAATTTGTGTTTGGATAGAAAATTTCCGCTACCAGCAATGAAACCCAACGTGGAGATGATAAACAACCGCCGTCTAAATAAATAAACTCAAATTGAATTAAAAATCTTCTGAGAAACGAAATTAAATTCTTACCTAGATAATGACATTTCGTCTGAAGACATCTTGTGACTTCAACGGTTTGTGTAAAGTATCCTTCATATGGAATTTGTACAACATAACGCCAACTGCCTTGGAAATTTTTAGCAAATACCGGCGTGACATATTCGACTTTAGCAGGACATGGTGTTGGTGGACCTTCATAACGTGGCGGTTGTACTGGCATTGTTTCTTCACGTCTTTCAGCAATTAACTGACTATTGATTGGTTCACCCTGAACAGCTCGATAAAGAGCACAAAATACTCCACCACCATCACAAAATTTCCTTGAATTTCTTTCCATTTCCGTTGAACGTTTTGTTCTTGCAGATTTCTCTTCAGGTTTTTCCGGTTCGTTATCATCATGCAATTCCTGTCCTTCATCTTCCTCATCGTAAGTCCGCTGTAACGGTCCGTCATTTAGATCATTGTCAACAACCTGAGTGACTTTGGGGAGAGTGTCATCTGCTTTCAATATTGGCAATGTTTTTGATAAAAATTTGAGTGTTTGATTTCTTATCAGCTCACTGAAATTAATTATAATTAACATTTTGTTCATTGATTCGATTATTTTAACTTACAATGGATAAACTTCTTGCATAATATTTTGCCCCATTGGATTGCGTGGAATTTTTCCTTTATTCAAATCGCCACATAAATTATTAGCCGATACATAAGGCTTCTGATTCAGATAATCGATGCAATCCTTATTGATAGGCTGATATGGTGGTGGCCGAACTTTTGGTGGGAACGCCGATGGTGATTGTATGAAAGCATAATAACCTTCAGGTGGTGTTTCTTCTGTATCGACCTCATTTGTGTTTGCAAAGTTTAGCTTTAGCGATAACAGTAAAATGATGATGTTCTACATGAGACGAAGTAAAATATTTTGTTTGTTAATACATCTTGGTGTTAAGTGAATATTACTTATTGACAATTTGAAAGATTGAATTAGCGGTAATCTGTTTTCGGTATTCAAAGGAACGATCTTAGGAAACTTTCTTGAAATGAGGTCAAGGTGAAACGTTTCAAGGTAATATTCTTTCAACTTCTTGAATTCCTTTCCTGTAACATTTTTTTTAATCAATGACTCTTGATTTCTTGTTCTTTCACCTTTTCTTCTTTCTGAGTCAGTAGGTTTCTTGAATAAAATTAAAACTTCAGCACTTCACATGCATTCTTATTATTCTTTCACGCTAATCTCACATTCCAGACATTGCTTTGCTTTAGTGGGCGTATTTTAATTACGTAACTGTCTATTGGGAAGTGGTTCAAATAAATATTCAGTCTCATCGATTTGAATAAATACGAAAAGTAATACTTAATTAAAGCATATTCCCAAGTATGTTGCCTTAGTTTCCCATTAAATCACGAAATCTTGCCGAAGTTCTGATTACTGCTAGAAAGCTTGCTCCATGGAAACAAAACTTGTTTACCATCATACAAATTGAATTTATGGCAAACGAAAAATAACACACAACGGACTTATTAAGTAGGTAAATGCGGTTGAAGATATTCTGTATTCTTTTCTGGAAGCACTCGGTACAGTTATAAAATATTTTCATTGAAGCAATTTTTGTTCCACTGAATCGAAATAATTATTTCGTGGCAAAAATAAGAATGAATGAGAAACTTGTGACACAATTAAAATTTTAGATCCTCCTACGATTCAACAAATGAGTTCAACAGATTGACATTTGATTTTAAATTTCTAAATTTCTACATTATTTTAAGTCTGATCATTAAAACCTACCAAAAAATATTTGTAATCCATTTTCTAATTAATTATTTGCGGTTGCTGTTATCACTTTTCTTATCTTTTCTCAAGATTTTGACAATTTTCCAGGCAATAGAAAAAACAATAATAAATAATCACTTTTGACTAAGGCGAGTACATCTGCACATGTCTACTGAATTCAAGCAACTGAACGTCTTGCGAGCTGTCTGTTGTTGAAGAACGTTAAAAGAAAACTGTTAATCTTTCTGTTTGCTTCTTTCTATGTTGTTGTTTCGCTTTCAACCTGAAATTTCTCAATATACACGAGAAATTATGGAATACGCTCAATTGTTAAATTCTCGATACGAGGCAGTCATTATGCTGGAAAAAAAGGTTTACAAAACAATAGAATTAAGTATGTAGATCAACCTGTAATGGTACAAGCAATTTTTTTTACATTTCTTTGGTGTGCCACAGCAAAAATTATTCCGGAATTCCATGACGAGTAAAAGCGAATGTTCTTTCACATTTTCTTTGGATTGTGCAATTATGATGATGATGAATAATTGCTGTGATATCACTGCTATTAACACACATAATAACCTGTTGATATTATTGGATCATAGTCATGTGTGCGTTTTTATTTTCATATATTTCATTGAGCAACTGTAACGGTACAATATCCAGGGAATTTAGTTTAATACTTTTGTATAAATTTCGTGCCTACGGTTGTTAAAGTAAAATTGGTGACACAAACAATTTTTGAGAATTGGGTTGATTAGTCTGATGGCACGCAAATATTGTCAGCAAATTCAGTAATTGTTTCATTCTATTTGATCACAATCAAACATACCAAAAGAAGAAAAAGTTATTGATTGCATTCATTGTATGGACTTCAACTAATGTTGTATCATCAGCTTCTTGCAATGATGTAAAGATGCGTGCCAATGAGATCATGAGCCAAATGATATAAAACTTCTTATCACGTTCATCATCGTATCCTCTTTTAACGCAAATTGTCGTTAGAATGATATATCCTTTCCCAAGCAAAAATATCAAAATGAATGATACCCGAAGTGATTCAATGAGCAACAATTCACTCATCAGCATGTTTGCGAAAAACAGGTGAATCGATAAAATGCAAATGGTTCTGATGACGATCCTGTTGTAGTAAAATACCCAAAGAATTGCGAGAATAATTTCTTCGCCATATGATGTTATTGGAAAATCACTTCCACTGCAGTAAAAGATATGCAATACTGTACTGTATAATGCGACAACATCAGTGATTTTGGCTTCAGGGTGATGTGCTGGTTTGTTTTTAAACAGTCTCAAGTAGAATCCATCGATGGCGTATGCGATAATTATCAGTCCAATGAGTTTACTGACAACAAGCTTCATGCAATTCCCTAAAATAATCAGAAATCAAATATTGTTGTCTCATTGAAACCGTAAAATCTACTCACAATTCAACAAATCATAATCCACGAAATAACTGATGAAGCATTCGTGATTAATTAATGAATTCGATACATTTCTCAAATATTCGTCCATGTTTGCGAGAGGTGAATTTATTTTACTGTAAACTTTGTTGTAGTTTTTTTTTCTTTGGTTGCTATTATGGTTCACAACCTTCGCACCCCTCTCACCCAACCCCTCGTGAAAATTCTTATCAGAATTTATATAACCCTCATTTCTTCTTTTCCTATCCTATGATGCTGCTACGCCATCTTTGTTTCACTGGATAAAGTTTTCAGTTTCTTACGTTTCATGTTTTCTACATCACGATGTGAATGAACGCACAAAAAAGGCGAACTCTAATCAAATGAGAAACCGCAGCAAAATATCAAAAATCTGTTCGCGTCAAAAGAGAACTATAAAAACCACATAAACCGTAGCATAAATCGTCTTATGTTGCAGCATTTGCCACATAAAGAGCAAAACCTTACAATCGAGTATTGTGCACGATCCACGCACAGGATATTAACAATCGAGAAAATAAATATCTTACAGACAAACATTTTCAGACAATCGACGAAAAGCCACAAACTACTATCAGCTGAATGACTTATGGCGCGATATAAATTTAACTGGGAATTCTCAATTTTATGCTTCGCCAAACTCTGAAAACCGCAATTTCCAATAATAACTTCGTTTTTTTTTTGTGCAACATTTCATTCGTCGAATAATCCAAAAAAGTTTTGATCATCTGACTGGAACAAAGTTATCAAAAATATCAACCTGCTTCTGGTGTTTCTTTAAATAACAAATCAATCCAGTTTTATGTAACTAAATCTTACTAAATTCCATTGCTTCTATCCCAAAAATTCCTAATGATCATCACACGATGTAACTACTGTAAGTTGATACGATGCTCGCTCATTTGTTGATGTCTCATGCCAGTGTTTATAAATGTTGAACAACAAAACAAAAACATAATTCATGAAAACATAAAAAGACATCAAAAGTCGAGGAAAAAAAGTCGTTTACAGACAAATGAAAATATTTATAGCAACATAGGAAAGTGTAACAATGGAAGATTCTTTAATAATGTAGCGTTATTTAGACGATCCTTTTCACAGGACATTCAAAAGACAGTGCACAATTCGTCATAGAATCTTGAGATGAACTGCTCAGGACAAAGTCCTAGAAGGCGATCATTCAATATCAATTCACAATTGCTTTGTGCGCCTCACTCTCGATGCCCTTTTTTCCAGTGTCATTAAATGGAATTAAGGTGTCAAAAGAAGTTCTAGAAAAACATTTCAGTTTGTTTGAAAGGAACTTTATTTGTGAGATTCCTTTCTTTTGAAAATGAAAGGAAATGATTAATTTGCAGCAGCAGGAAATTCGTGATTGAATCTTTTTTTTTTTCTTGAAGTTAAAAAATTATCAATTTTTGGAATCACAAAATAAATTCACACTGAAAAATATTTTTTTTTTCCAACCCTTTCACAATCACAGAACATTTTTTATAGTCCAGTAAAAATTGCAAGCGTAACATTTGGAAGAAATTGGTTCAACAATGGCAATAAATATTTTTAGTGCAATCGATTTGATGATGAATATACTGATGCAATTTCACTGATTTGCAGACCCGAATTTTAACGCTTCGTGCGTGTCACGGATTACAACAACGATTTATTGCTCGGCAATAATAATTTTTTTATTTCTTAACCCTTTTCAGTGGCATAAGGGAAAAACGGATCTTTGCAAAAACCCAAAATCAGTTCTGGTGAATTTTATTCAAATATTGAAAGAGGTGTGAAAAGTTTTTATACATTTACAATGAGCGACGTCATTCCAATGGGCACATCAAACATTATTGAGACATCAACCCCTTTACCCCGTGAACATATTATTCATAATGATGTTTGCTTACTGGCTCAGAAATAAAGAGATATATAAAATTACTCGAGCATCAGTTATGCATGAAACTTAATTTTTCACGCTCATTTAACGAATTTTTTATTTTACATGTCACACGAATTTTGCATTTAATTCGCTGTACAAACAACGACAAATTGTTTGTTAATTTAAATAAATGACAATGCACAGTGAGGAAGAGATTTTTGAATAAATGATGGCTCTTAATGTGCTGTGTAAATATTTGATTGTGCGCCATATTGCGAGAGATTTTCATGCTCATTTGGCATTTCTTGACAAGAATTGAATGGTAAAATTTTATTTTTTATATTAAGACATTGCTATGCCCTAGATCAATGTCAAAATAGTCTCAATGCTCTTTTTGTCAGTACGATTGTGACTCTGAATGTTTCACTTTTATTGTATACATTTCACACATTAATAACAGAAATCAAAATATCACCGAAAATGGCATTAAATGAAAATATCAAAATATCAGCTTAACGCAGCTCGCCGATGACAAATCCGATAATGATGTCTCGGGGTCGAAACGATACTGGGGATAACATTTTAGGATCGTTTTGATTGAAATAAAATCAGTAGCAGCTCAAACCCTTTTGGCATCAACAATCTTGATTAAATATTTTGCCATGCTCCCGTTTTTTTTCCAACTGACTCAAATCCCGTCTTAATTGAAATTCATACTCCTGTATATCTGATAAATTTTAATCTCTCTGGATTGAAAAAAGAAAAACGTGAATAATGCTTATAGCAAACAGAGGGCGAACGGATTGTTTATGTCGGATTATGTTCACTCTATAATATCTCCAGGCATCTAAAGGGTTAATTCAATTTTATTGTAATTTCATAAAAAAAAAGCTGAAAGATTTTAAAATCCTTTTAATTGACACATTTTAAAGCTTAATTAATGAAATTTCAACCTTTTATATTCGTTGCACAATTCATTAATTATTTCCCAATTACACTTCCATCGCGCCCTTTCATTCCGACAAGCAACCGGAAATTAATTTGCAGCAAAGAATATTTTTTTTAGAAGCACCAGATGATTATTAATTGGCACCGTTCAATATTTGATATTGAACCTGCCTGGGCATCAACAATAGTGAGCGGCACAGCAGTTGCAAACACTTTTTTTTTTGTATGCTGTCATTCAGTCGAAGGGAAATAAGTGGACAATGAGCAGTTAAAGCCGAGGGCTCGATTGAGTGATTTGATAGACATATAAACAATTTTTCTCATTCAATACCTTTTACAGAATTGTGCAAACGAGGGATCGACGGAATGATTTTCCTGTGTCTCTAACAAGGAAACGTTAAACAACAAACTGCTACCTTTTGCAATCCCTCTGCTTGATGTACTCAAAGAGCGTACTCACTGATTTGTGCCCCTCGCATAAAATTGAAAGTCATTAAAGCAGAAAAATGAGATGAACGAAACATTGCACAATTGAAATATTTTTTTCAATTTCTATAGTTGATGTTTTCGTATTTGCGAATCATTAGAGTACAATTTATTATTCATGTCCATTGTTCAATTGCAAGCAACCTTTTATTCGTTCTCAAAAAATGCACAACAACCTTCGATCAATTTCCATACACGATGACGAGAATTGATCGAGTGATTTTTGGACCCGAGCAACATTTTTGACCCTAAAATACGGTCGAGTGCAATATTGATGTCAACTTATTCAGAGACTTTGCATAATCGTATGCACCCGGAAACCCTCGGCCGGATCAATCATTATCCATATGTTTGTATGAAAATATTTTGCTGCCATTCACATCGATTCACTGCTCCTGCTCTTCCCTCTGCATCATCTCGAGTGCATCTTGAGATTCTTTCATTCAAAATTGTGCAAATTCTTTCTATTAATGAAATTTCATTTTAATGATTTTCAAATACCTCGAAGCGCATCAGACAGAGCAACAATAACATCGTTGTGATGACGCTGATTGAGCGTGATGTTTCCTAGATTGTGCCATTCAATTCAGTAGAAGTTTGAAGAATATCAAATTCATGAATGTATCGATTCATTACCAAGAATTTGTTCGGGCACCCGATCATGATATTGCTGTGTGATGTAATGAAAAGAAAAAGAAGGAGTTTGCATAGTTCTTAAGTCAATGGTGCAGTTTCCATTTGGATGATCAACTTCCATCTCAATGGCTTGAACATAATTAAATTAAGTTCAATATTGGAGTGGATAATTATAATTAAGATGATACCAATAAAGTGAGCCTCATGCGACTGCGGGTAATTATTGATGGAATCGATTACAAGATGCACGGACAATTTTTGAATGGCAAAAAAACTACGACCAGAGAAATTTAATCCATTATTTTTTTTGCACTGGATGAAAACCTTTTCCTTCGATGGTTTGTTGAATCATCAGGAAGAAATCTTCGTGAGATCAGTTTGCACAGGCGATGAAAGGAACATGAAACGAGTTGAACAATGCGATGATGATCTGCCGAAAAGAACTATTGTGATGATGACGATAATCCTTCTCTCCACCTCCATGCTTCAGGACTGTAATCCATCTATTGATTCATGTTTGCTGTTGTGTAATGTAATTGGATGCTGATTTTACCTGTCGGCTCGAGATTAAAGCAGGAAAAAAAAGTTCTGATTAAATTCGGATTATCCGCCCTGCGATTCACTTTCACTAAAATGAACTTGTAGAAAAAGATGTCGCGCGAGTGACACATTTTTTTGTTAATAACGCAAAATATGTGAAACTAATTGGAAGCTAAGTAACTGTAAATTGAAATGCAGGTTGGTAAAATATGAATGAATAATTGAGGTTAGGGTGGAAATTTGTGAATAATAAAAATAAAATAAAAGAAACGCTTCAGCAATAAATTCAACTTTAATTAAAACTTTAATTTGCATGACAACAACGAATTATTTAAAGTGAGTGAAATGCTTTTTGATGTGATGACAGCAACTGTTTGGTTCATTATTCATTATGTTGTTATCCAGCATATGGTTCCAATGAAACGTTCAGCAAAACTCTTCGTCAAATCCATCGATGCAATCTTCATGTCCATTACAAACAAGCTCTTTGCCGATAAATTTGTAGTCATCACAATTAAAGAAAATCTCAGGAATTGCAATGGGAAGCTCCATTTCAAGTGGCAGAACTGCTGAATTTATAACATTTATGAAAGCGATTAAAAGAAGTAGACAAATTCGAAAATTCATTATCAAATGTTGTGCCTCGAGATGTCAATGGTCGACTGGAAAATTCTCACAAATTGAAGGTAGATTTTATATTTTTTTTTTGTTACACAATTCATTTATTGACACGACCACTATTAAGAACATCTTAAGAAACTTTTATTATAGAACTATAAGCGTTGATTCTCTTTATTGCTTTCTTCGTAAAAATCCATCTTGGATTGAATGTCATCAAATTCGTAATGACTACACGACTCATCTGTTCCATCGACACAGTCGTTGATTCCATTGCAAATTAGATCTTTGCTGATGTACTTGAAATCATCACATCTGAAAAATGTCTCCAGCTCATCCTCGGGGAAAACAAATGGATGCGTCGTTTTAGGAATTCTAGCAAATGCCATTTGAATAAGAAGCAAAATGATCAGCGATCTAGAATGCATCACGATGAATGAGTAACTGATACATGCGCTGCTGGATTCATCACAAAACTCAGCGATTTCTTATCAGTTCCTCTCTTTCAAAACAACTTTTCCACGCGAATCAATCACCGCCGTTAGCTGCTACTATTTGTAAGACAAATCATCACTTCACCATAAGGTCAAACGGTTAATGATGTGTTCGGTTTAATTCACAGTCTCGTGAGCTCATCAGCGAGATGATTTCGATTGATTTTTGTTCGCAAATTTGTTACGCAACAAATGCGGTTTCACTTGATTAAATCCTTTATCTGGAAACCCGTTCAATGATGAGCATGATGAACTATCCTCGGATTATCCACGGATGGCGCGATAGGGTTGAAAACAGATTATTTTTTTAATATTGCAACATGTTACCAACAAATAATTAATGGCATTTAATAAATGATTCATGCTTTGTGAGGTGGAAATATGATAGCAATTCTATTTGTCGTACACATCCAGTGCCGATGACATTTGCTCGTTTTCTCATGAGCAACATTTTTTCTATTTTTTTATCAATCATCAGTCCACTCAATCAAACATCCAACAATTGAATTGACCTTTCAATGCTAGCAATCATTTATCGATGATCCATGCCCACCAGCCACCCTCTCTAGATAATCCTTCAATCATCCGGTGTGTGAGTCAATTTTTTTATTAGAAATTTCCAAAAATCAAACACATTTTTTCTGGGTGAATTTTTTTAATAAAATGATCAAACAAATAATGACATTCTGCAATATCGAACCAGGTTTCACATGCAGTTATAATCGCAAAATTATGCGATTAAACATTTTGTGCAATCTTTTTTTTATGAGAAAATCGAGTAAAAATCTGTTAAAATCACAAAAAAAAGGGTGCAATTGTTTAAAGGGATGATGATGTTAAACTCTTGGTGACAACAAGCCCATTAAACTAGTGTGTCGACACCAATTTATGAACATGAAACATAAAAGCATCATAAATAAAGGGAAGCGGAAAATTGTGAAGCGTCATGGGCCCTTGCAACAAATATTTAATGTGACGATGCAAGTTCCTTATTTGAGAAATTAATAAATGGCATGAATTACGTAAATGGGTCCCATTAGAAGGCAGTTGGTAGTGGAATTTTTGTTTTAACCCTTTCAAAAATGGGCGGAGACGCCATCAAATGGACACATGAAATATTATTTTCAAAGTTCTACGTGAAATATTATTTTATTGTTGCATAAGAAAAAAAAAATGAAATTAATTTTTGTTAATTTTATGCAATTGGAACAGGTTTGATATAAATGGGATGGAGATGAAGGGTTAATTGTGTTGCCAGAGATATAGGCATTGATTGAATAGCCTATTCATAAATAAATAAATCATCAGGCAATACTTCAAGGGTCAATATTAAAACTAACAAAGCTAGTTCCACCCACTTTTCTTTTATTCAAACTGAATCCATCAGCATGGTGCAGCGTCCAGGATTTTCTAATGTTGTGATTTATGGGAATTTTAAGCAAATTAAATATTGCGCAAGGCAAAAAAAAACTAAACAGTCATTAAATGGAAGTTAATTTTTCACACAGTTCGTGTCCATTTCACAGTTTCATAATGATGATCCCAATATTCGACAGATACCAGCACCTGCTTTAATGATTGTTGCATCGACACATATAAGCAACTTTCAACAGCTGATAGGACGACGATGATAAGACTATGCTGCTAACGAATCCATGCTGTGAATTTCTATGCCGATTGGACACCGACAATCATCGAAGCAGGTAAATTTTGTGTAGTTAGACTTCAATTTAAGATCATTTTGCGATGAATTGTTGAAGAATTAACAAGAAATCAGTTAAAAGGATCAACATCAGTGAGCATTCTCAATTCTTTGTACCTGCTGAAATGGATAAAGAAACAAACAGTAATAAACTAAATAAACAATCTTTATGCTCACAAGAAACTGGGAATTATGTTGTAAATGATTAATATTAAGTTTGTATAATGGAGAGTCTTAGACGACACATGGAAGTTCCTTTTTGCTGCCTATGTCCCTTTTTTTTAGTATTGAGTCATTTATCTTTATTATGCTGCAGCCGAAATTGCTACAACTCAATAGTTTTCCTTTCTGCTGTAATAATTGAAAAATTTCATGGAAAAAAATTTCTTGAAGTTTCTTTTCAAGTCATAAATTTTGTAAATTCACAGTCGATTTTCAGGTAGTTGAAAGATGTTTGTGTGTCTTTTGCAATTGCAACACTCCGTAGCTTCGAGATATTTTAGAATAATATCAGTGTGTCATGTTCCCATGTAAATTCCAATTTGCTCTTCATCACGAATTCGAGATCATCGACAATTGCCGGAATTACGCAAAAAAAAACAACAAAATCCAAATAAAAATATTTGAAGAATTTCTTCAATCAAAAACTGGAAAAATGTTTAATTTAAAAATAAATAAAGAGCGATTTGTGTAAGTGGCGCGAGGGATGTTTTCAATGGCATTCAAGGAATTTGAGTCGAGGGTTGAAAGTTCACAAATTGAATAGGAAATCCAGGAATAATTGAAAAAAGAAATGTGCGACGCGTGTTTAAGATCAAATGAATTTTGAAATGAAAAATGTTTCGAAATATTTTCAAATGCAAAATTTTGCTTAAAGATTTTTTTTTAATTTTATTTTCTTAAACTTAAATAACAAAAGAATTTCATAGTCTTTGAATTCTACACGAATAAAATGAAGAAAAAATTATTCCACTTAAATTTACTGCCTCCAATTGCTTCTTGCGCCACCAACGCCAATGCTTGAATTGCCGGAGCGTCTCATTTGGGCGTCAAAGTCTTCAGTTCGTTCGGGTCTAAATGATCGATTTTTTGTCTCTTCGAAGTCACGCAATCTTTGATTGTAACGTTCGAGTTGTTCCTTAAGAACTACATCTTCATGTGCTCCACGTCTTTCATCATATTCGAGACATCCAATTCCATCTAAACGCTCCAAATCCAACCATCCACGGAATCTTACGCAAACTCCATTCATGATAAAATGTGACTTGATGTGGACCTACACGTTTGATGACAAATGAAATGGAAAATTAATTAATTAAATTCCTTTAAAAAAAAAATGCGAAAACAAAAGCAGCATGAAAAGGGTTAAAAAGGCACACAATGAGCAGCATGAAAGGGAATTACATGTAAGGAACTCTCTGCCAGTCCTGATGTGCTTTAATTGTTTTAAATATTTCACTCTGGATGTAGAGCAACCCCTTATCGACCCTTCTGATTTCTCGTGTAATTTTAAACTGAAAACATTTAAAAAAAATATTTAAAAGGATCTAAACATATTTAAGCTTGTTGTCGGAAGGGTCACATTGACGAGGGGTTTTGAAAATATGTAAAATTTAAAATGTTTGGAAATGCTAAATTCATTTTTAAAGATTTTGCTGTCTCCCGCCACCCCCTCGACATTGCTCATCATCAAATTTGTTATTCTAGCGCTTGTTTATTGCTATTTCTTTTACACTTTATAAAGAGATTGTGCGCGCTCCATAAGCGTCACTGCTGGCCTTTTTTTTGTATTCGATCAATTGTTTCTCGATCATGCGGAAAATTCAATTGCACAAAAAATGAATTTCATTATAACTGTAAATATTTTCACTTCGATCGTGCTTGATTGCGCAATTCTCCTTTGTTCGTTTGCAGAATAAAAGGTGCAATGTTGGAAAACTTCCGTGAACCTTACGAACGTCAAAAAATATTTATTTCCATAATAACTTTCAGATATTTTCATGTCATTCAATAATCTCAGTTCATATGTCGCATGACATGTGACTCCATTAGAAACGTGCCTGAATGATCAATATGCTTTTGTTTTATGTTAAAACGGTTCAGCACCCCCGACCGATGATACCCCGAAGTGGCATACAACATTCGGTTCCTTCGACCCAAAAAAAAAATAACGTCACATGGATCGTGCTGTGAAGTCAATCACTTCCTTGAAAATTCTCTTTTAAAAAAGTGATGCACATGTAAAGTCGTTTCAGGCATGTTTTGTGCAACAGTTTGCAGACCATCCAGAAAATTGTTTCATGGGTTCGTCCAATTATGTTGTTAAAATGCTTCGAAATGAAGAAGAAGAAGAAAGAGCAAAAAAGGATGAATTCGTTCAGGGTAATTCAATATTTTCTCTGTTTTTAATGCTGTCGATGCGTTAAAGGTCAATTGCCAATTGCAAAGACACCATAAAATAAAATGCTTCCTTTTGGTTCTGTTTGTTTGTTTGTTTGTCGTTCTTTCATTTGTGTTGTTGAGTTAAATTCAAATTTTGCTTTTCTCAATTGACTTCGAATTGTGTGCATCGCTGATGTTCAAGTTCGTTGGGCAATTTAAGGCACGCGATCGCACTTTAACGCATAATGACTGTCTCGGTGGCTTTTTCCATTCCACACATGACTACAAATACAACAACTGAGTCCGTCATTCAGAATGAATCATTTATTGCTAATGATACAAAAAATGTTATGCGCATGTCCTTAAAATGAATCCTTAGAGACATTCACATTGTTATTGCTTTGCGCAAAATGGCTTCTGTCTGGTGGAGCGCAAAAAATCAATAAAATATTTTTTCTCTCTCTTGCATGAGCTTTAAAAAACTTCCAAATTGGACATGATGGGCAAATTATCCATCGGCAAAATGAAAATTCACAATTCGAAATGCCACTTTAAAGAGTCCTTTTTGTCGGGGCGTTTTGAGTTGCGAGCATTATGATATAATCACCAGGAATATTTTGTGAATTAGTTTCTGGTTCATTTTCATGCTCAATTGGAACCGTCAATCATTGTGAATTTCTTTCCATGCAACTTATTGTTCTCTCATGTTATGATTGATGTCCGGGATAGAATGTTCGGCCACTATCAAAGACTTACTTTTCCGTGTTCTTTGTCAAAGTCCAATTCACGCTCGAAATGCGATAAGTGATGATGGTGATGATACAGCCCAGGATTTGGATTAAACACAAGCTGTAGATTGATTCCAGTTGTAGCAAATGAAATTTCAGTGTGACCTTCACGACATCCATTCTGAAAACGAATTTTACGCTCCTCCTGTGGCCTATCGCGGAATCCTGTGTAGCGAATCTGCAAAGAGGAGTGGGAAATAGAAATAATTAATGGCATATCTCATTAATTATTCAATCGACGATTTCATGAACTATAAAAAATTTAATTTACGGTCGAAGCCAGAACCGTTCAAATTTTATGCGACACGCAAATGTAACTAGAACGATAAAGCGTCGACGGAAGTGTTGTGAGATTAAAACAAACAAAAATAATGATTGAATGTGACGTTATGTTGTCAAATTTAATAAGTTTACGTATGGCAAGGATTTGAACTAAGAATTTCCACAAAAATAATTATTTAATAAACAAAACTTTTACAGATGTTTCTTATCAGCATGGGATTTTGGTCTGGATTTTCACATGTTATCAGTATCCTAATAACTTTCATGTGGTTGATAAAAAAAACCACATTGCAATTCATATATTTAAAAATAAAGTGACACATCGACCACCAGAATATTTGTAAAAATTCGAATGAAATTAGAAACAAGATGTTGATAGTTTATTGAGATTCTATCGCAGGAGATGATAACGAGCTGAACCATTAAAGTAGACACAATAGGTGGCCGCAAAGCAGTTGCGATTCCCGAGAAAACGATTAAAAGTCTAATAAGCCACCGACGGTCTGACGCTGATATTTTTTAACCCGAAATCATTGAAATTTGCATAAAGTGCGATTAATTCTCGTCTCGTTAACATTTTTCTTCGCTCGATGTCTCATCGTCGAATCATCATCATCGAAGGTGCTTCATTAATAATTCACTCGCAGCTTGTTCTTATGAATTGATTGACAAATATTTGGTCATCGAGAAGTTTAAGAAATTGAATAAGTAAATAAAGGTACAAATTGTACGGAATTGCCCCAACATATAGTTTTGATGTTTGCTCATTGACATCATTTCATTCAAGAAATTTCGGAAGTAACTAATCGATCAATCATTGTATCGCATAAATAGTATAAAATCAGGTTTCGCGGCGGCATGTCCAGTGATCTCATCTTACGACTTTAACATATTTCATTCATAAAAGATTCGGCAAATATTCATTTGATGACATTAAGACCGCCACGATGGAAACGTCCATGAAAGTATTAAAAATAACATTTATCTCCAAATTCCTACTACCACAAAATTGCTGAAAGTTGAGGAAATGCCAAAGCAACGTCACAATCTCAGGAACACCGTCAGAGGCGATGATTCAATTTAGAACGATAATTAACTTCGCTACTTCAATTGAACCTCAAAATTAGCAGTCAACACTTGCGTTCAACTATTAACCAAAAGAAAGAATCGATCAAATATTGATTTGCTATGCATAGACAGCAATTTATCGTGGTATACATTCACTGACTTTGACGTAGATGGGAAGTTTCTGAAATCGTTGAAAATTCTCACGAAAATTTCTGCACTCACCTCACCATCTCTGCTCAGTTTTCGGAATAAATCATCACTTTCGAATTTATCCTTTTGATCGGGAACAACGCGGGGCATTTTGAAAATAAATCGTGGCTTTGGTGGCTCGTAAAGTCCCATCGTATCAAACGGAAGCATGCCACCAATGCCACCAAGTGTCGGATCGTTTATCATATTCATGTTCATCATTTTTTATAATTAATTATTTTTTAACTTGAATTTCTATTTTTATGTTTTGGAAAATTAATCACAAAATTTTTCTTATCACTTTGAAATATTTTTTTTTTTTTTTGTTATTTGCACAAATATTTTTCACTCTAATTTTGCTTAAAAAAAAAAAATAAAATCCCGCTGTGCGTCAACTCGACACATTCAACAACACGTCTAAAATACGAATGATGCATTGCAAAGGGAACGGAGTTGAGAAATAAAAAAATAAAATGTTTTTATGTGAATCAACATCAGAACAGGCAACAAAAAAAGAAGCTTTCATGCAATTGCGTTGACTCCACCCAGACAGAGTTTGTTGTATATAACAACGTACACACACACCTCAGTGTTGAATGAAATGAAACTTGTTTGTCTAGTAAAATATTTCCACTCTGCTTCTGACTGAAATCATTGAATGGGAAAAAGGCGAAAATGGGAGAAAAAGCTTTGAAGAAATTCTACGAGAGACACAGCTGGAAAAATTCGTAAAAAATTGTCGAGTGGCAGAAAAAAAAAATCAATAAAACATTGAGTCGATTGCAAAACGTATGCTTGCTGGCCCTGCTTCTATTTTTGTGTCCTTGTATCCGTGTCAGATTACTGACGACATCCATGAAAAAAAGGAAAAGAAAAAGTTTATTTGCAATGATGTGAATCTGAATTTAATAATGAAACCCGAACGACATCATCTCATGATATTAATAATGTCAAAACATGAAAAAAAAAGAAGAAATCAAGGGGTATGAAAAATGTTACTTCGAACTCCTTAAATTTATAGAAGAAATCAAATTTCTATTTAAAGTTTGAGTTTGCTTTTTTTCTTTCGTAATTTGATGCCCAAGAATAATGAAAATTGTTTGTAATTTGTTGAATACACAAACAGATCCAAACGAGCCACTCACAATAATAATATGCCCCGGAATATCGAATTAAATGAGCATAATTTATGTTTTTATGTTCAATTTCAATTCATCAAATTGTGATCATTCTGAAGGCGCACATTTCATTTCGAATTGTTTGTTTATTTCCTGCTGACTTTATTCATTGCCGGTTTATTGGCATTCTCGAGCCGTCTGGAGTATAAATAATAATTAAGCCTGAAGGCATTAATACGGAAAAGTTCTCAAGCTTTTGTGGATTCAAACGACTTTATTGTGGATCACGTTCATGTCGTTAATAGTTTTTTATTGGATTCTTTTTGCTGGCATTGTCGATTTGTAGGTGTCGCTATTTATTGGTTTGATTTGAACAATAAAATATTTAATTAATTAGATTTTGAACCGTCAAATTGCTCATGAGAAATTTTCCACTTGTACATCTCGAAAACACTTCAATGTGTCGAGTCGACGACATTAAAATCAAATTTATCGTAAATTAAAGTTTTCTGATCTCAATTGCAAATAGAACTGAAATTGCCCGGCAATGTTTTCTATTTGCATGTCGGATTTAATCTCCCGGAAAAACATTCATTTGCACTTTGCCCGTTGCATGATTTTAATTCTTTGGCACTTTGTCGATGATTGAAATTGAGCGATAAAATTTGTGAACTAAATAAAGAGAAATATCAAAATGAACAATAAAAATTTGTTTAAGATTAAGAGCGAATTAAGTCGAATTTGTCGATCTAAATATTTACTTGCACAAGCAAACAAAACTCGTTTTTCGAGGGGAGTCGCAACTTTGGTAGCAGCTTCTGAATATGCTTCTATGTGCAGTTAAAATTCATTCAGAATGTAAACAGTTTTTATGAAATCCTTCATTGATGTGCATCAACATGATGATGCAATAAAAAAAAGAAACATATTCTTGAATTAAATAACGTAAACAATTAATTTAATTATGTACTCGGCGCCTCTCAGAGAATCCTCATCAACAAACTGCAAAATTTCCATTATAAAGTTCTAACTTTGAAGCCCATTAAATCGCTTCTAAATCAAATTTATGTGCAAATATTTTTTCGTTTCACAAAAGTAGCATCGAAGCAATTTCACATCCAACTGAAGCGAAAAATTGGAAGCTAATAAGTAAAGAACAATTTACAATAGAATTTGTTCCTGATGTAATGGCCAATTGCTGATGGATCTAAATCTTGACACAACAGAAAAAAAAAACAGCTTAAATATTCTCATTGAAAAGTGTTTATTTGTTCATGCTGATTGTATTATTGATAACATCGTTTTGGAGCTTAAGAAGAAGAAAGAAGAAGCCGATGGAGTTTGGATTTCTCGTTTTTTTCCATCAGATATAATGAGCCATTGATGTGAGATGTTGTGAAATTTGAGAGTTTTATTGTTCGCATGAAAAGAATAAAAAAAAAAATTAGCAGATACTTAAGCCGCTGAACTCTGAGAAGTGAAACTACATTTGGTCGATTCGTGATGATGCAAGAAGCGTCAGCAGGTCATTATCGATATATGGTGCATGTTCTGCTGAAGGAGCGATTTCAATTTGAAATGGTGATTATGAAACAGCAAATTTGCAAGTTTAAGCCTCATTTCGACAATGTAAATTGTTCCTGAAACTGATTTCTTCCATCGTCGTCCATCTCTTGTCCATCAATCGAAATAATGATCCCAAGGATGATTCCATCCGACGATTTCATCTCATAACATTCGAAATCCCATTATGATGCAAACAAAAGATCGAAAATTTAAACGAATCAATTTAAATATTTTTGTTTGTGAGAATTGGAAACGATTTCAATGAGCTGGATGAACATAATTTACGTCCCGAAGAGAGAGAGAGAGAGAGAGAGATAAAAAAATCTATATAATGGGAAGAAATATATATAAATTATCCAATTCATCTTGTGCTCTAGCTCCCTTTTGTGCTATTCAAATCTCGCATGAAACATTGTATTTAGTTTTATAAACATTTCATTCTACTTCAACATGGATCAGTAACAACAATTGTTTGTAAAGATGAGAGAGTGAGTAAGTAATGGATGGCATTAAGTAGATGAGATTTTAGTTAATTCCTAGCTTTCTGTATATGAGCATTCAGCTTCTTGAGAAAATGAGATCATCACATCAAATGACTTTCTTTTGTGCAATCTTAAAGACTTTTTTTTCTTCTTTTTGATGTTTAGCGACGATGGAAAAAATTTTACGTCTCAAAATTTTCTTTTTCTTAAATTTTATTTCATTTAAACTTTTATTGAGAATCAATTTGAAATCATGCGAAAAATGTGACAATTTTTCAATGATAATTTTAATAATAATAAAAAAAATGCAATTGCACACAATTTTCTTCTTTTTTTTCTTTACTGTTTAACATTAAAGGTCTCAAATCGATAGACATCCTTGATTAACGTCTCCATCCGTTGTTCATTCCCATTTGTGACTGACCATTTGTGCGACGAGTATCTTCGGTTCGTGGATAAACGCCACGTTTTGTGTCTTCAAAATCCTTTAACCGTTGGCTGTATCGATCGAGTTGTTCCTTGAGAATTGCATCTTCATGAGCTCCGCGTCTTTCATCATATTCAAGACAACCGATTCCATCTAAACGCTCCAGATCAATCCATCCACGGAATCTGACGCAGACTCCATTCATAATAAAATGTGATTTTATGTACACCTGAAAATAAAGAAAAACATTTGTCATCAAATATTAAGGTCAAGAGCTCATTGAGAAGACGATTCCCATCAAAATAATCCAAAGCGCATTGAAATAGAAACTCAAAACATAAACAGTAACGACAAGACCCAAATCCAAGGATCGCGTTAGAGACGTCCCGCAGTCATTATTTTTATTGAAATTTAATTTCAAGCATTTTTCAGTTGCTAATGTTATTATTTCAGATTGAAAGAGTTGTTGAATCTGCAGGCAAAATTCATCAATGACTTGTCACGTGATATAAACTAACGTTTTTAAAGTAACGCATTACATCATTTGTGAACAAATCCTGTAAAAAAAATGAAATTATCGACAACTGTATGAAAAAGTATATCACGATGGGACCGATTGTAGAATTAATGTCTTTATTATGTGTCAACACGGTGGAACTTTATAATTCAAAGGGAATTCCAGAATTCCAGCCGTGTGTCCCCGAGGCGCTTTTCTCCCATTTCAGCATTTCGACTTTTTGATGGAACACCCGTTGATCTTTTATGATGTTCAGCCTCCTGATTTATTTTATTTCTCTTTTTTTGATTCAAGTCGTGCCGTGCCGTTGATGCGCAGCACCATCGAATGGAAACAAATTAACATCATAAAATGTTGCATAAACAATATTTTTACGATTTCAAAACTGCAACATGTTTTTTCAATAGAATTTTTTTTAGTGGCAAACGATGGCAATTATGAAATGTCCATCAAATAAATATTTCTCGACTTTGACGACCGTTGCTAAAACCCACACAATTGGACTCAGCCTCCAGGTTCGACCCTCTCACCTGGCATATCATCGATGGACATCGACTAAAGCCAATTTCGTCACGTTCAATGGACTTTGTCCAAACTAAAATCCCTAATTTTGAACCATATGAGATGATGCAATTTTAGATATCCATGTTGTGGACTAATGATGATGTTGGAAGTGCAATTATGGTTTTATTGATTTAGTTCATCTGAACGTGACTTATTGTGATCGCGTTTTTTTTTTTTGGCAATCTAATCGCGGCATCGTCTCATAAGTGCGCGCGTTCAATTTTGTTTTGGTGAATTTTCAGTTACCGACATAGCATAATGATGGACAGGATGAAAGGCCGAATGGATCAAAAGGCAAAAAAATAATAATCACATTCAGTAAATTACTTGTTAAATCAACCAAATTTCCCACGGCGCGCATCGCTTTACAATTTTGTTTGTTTGATTTTTCAATTTAATTGACGAGAATGGGTAAACAAAAGCCATTGAACGAGCATTTTATTCCTGACTTATCTTATCGCACAACAATGCACGAATTAAAACAATAGAAACTACTCGTATCACCTTCTCATGTTCGATTGCTTTGTAAAAAATTATGTTCACGTGACACTGTTAAATGGTTTTAAAATGTGAGCACGCGACATGAAATGCTATCGAAGAGGGTTTCGCTGATGCACGACGCGGGCGATGTCATCAACAAACAAATTTACATGCAGTTTCTGGTGACATTTAAAGGACATTTTTTTAGAGAGAATTTATTGCGTAAGCTCGTGTTTCCTTGTCTCGAAATATTTTACAGCTTACATGTGTTCATCATCACATTTCATGTTCCGAAGACCTCCTGCGTGACCGGAAGTTCTGAACCATTTCAAAACTTTACAGTTTTGATCCGTTAATTCATGTCTTCCTATAGTGCACAATTTGTTGTACGGGGAAAAAAAAAATGTTCACAGAAAAGTGACGACGGAACGAAGGTAAATAAAAATTGCACCACTGGTGGTGGTTGGCAATGTGTTTGATGAGTTGATGGGTGTTTAATTGAGCTCAAAGGCATCAGTAATTTGTTTGAAATGGTTTATGTTGCTCCGAAAATGAAAAGCTATCACCATTCAAGGATAATTAGGCTCAAAATCCGATCGGGTGCAGTTGTATTAATAACAAGATACAAAGAGGTGGTGAAGACAAAAGATAGCCATCGGGTAGAGACATTTTCTAGCTAATTGTGTCATTAAATTGAATTTGTTTTGTCTCTACCTGCAACTGAGACCCTTTTACAAGCATCATAAAAACATGTTACAGCAATTAAATCGAGGGTGGCTCAAAATTGAGCCTACAATGAATGTTCATTTTGCTTCAGGAATCATCAACACATTTCGACATGGATCATCAACAAATTCTTATTGCAGGTTAAAAACGGAGCATCGCTTTATTGCTGTTTCTTGTTTGTTGTATTCTTTTAAAATTTCGGTGCATCCATAACCCAAAATGTTTATTTATGATTTCTTCGACCGTTTCTTTTGTTCGTTGCTTTAAGAAAACTTTGGTTGATGGAAGAAAATTAAAAAAAAAAAATTGTTTAAATTGTAATAATTTTTTATGATCGCATACAAATTTGTTTAATTAACGTTGTGATGTGTTGCCGACAAAAGGACCAAGAAATATGCGACGGAATTATTAAATCAGAAATTATTATAAATCTTAATAAGATCTTTAAGAAATTGTTTCGCTCACTTTTCCGATTTCCTTATCAAAATCGCACTCTCTGTCGACGACACTGTACGGATGGAAACCAGGATTAAAAATCAATTGGAGATTTGTGCCGGACGAAACGAAACAAAATTCGGTGTGTCCTTCTCGGCAGCCGGTTTGAAACCGTAATTGACGCTCCTCCAACGGCCTGTCACGAAATCCTGTGTATCGAACTTCACTTTCACGATGAAGTCGCTTGAATAAATCGTCACTTTCAAACTTGTTCTTTTGATCGGGAACGACGCGAGGCATTTTGAAAATATATCTGGGCTTTGGCGGTTCATAAAATTGCATTGTATCAAATGGTATCATTCCTGCCAGCGTCGGATCATTTATCATGTTCATATTCATGTTCATCATCTTGGATGCTTTTATTTTTATCACTTTCACACTTTTTTGATGGCAATAATTTTCACTGTCACTTTTGACTTTGTTAGGAAATTTGCAACGAACGACTGAAGAATGCAAACTGAAAAAAGAAATCATCAGAAAGAATTTTTTTTCGCATTAAGAAAAGCTCAACTTTTAGCTCCGCCCCTTTACTCTTTATATACAAACCAGCCAATGAGCGAACATCAAGGGGAAAATTCGTTAGTTACAATCCGTAAAAAATTACTGAAATGGAAAAACAGGATTTTCAGGTTGAAAGGTTTATACATCACTGCCATCACGGTCCCAAATTTTATTGATTTTTCCACTCTCATTTTCTTTGTTTCAATGTATTTGTGCATGAAAAATGTCCCCCACGGGCATGGAGGGGTTACTACATCAATTAATAACTTCATGTCTCTCATCTTCAAAAGCAACACAAAGAAGTGTGTTGTATCAACAAATGAATACGAGGCTCATGAATCATGATGGGTTTATATTTAAAGTATCACTTTTATTACCCATTTTATTCTTGTTCTATTGTGAACGAAAAAAAAAAATATCTTAAAGAAATTGTTTATAAGCATCTCAAGAATTTTTCTATAAAAACAAACACAAAAAGATCCTCTTTGCAGGGATCGGATCACAAGACGTAATCGTATTTAGTTCTTGTACAATGTGTAGCGATGACAAAAAGGGAGCCTTCCATTTATCATTTGAAATTGCTAAAATCAGGAAATTGAAGTGAAACAAAAAAAAATATTGCACAATGAAATTCTTTCGAGAGGAAATTTGTAATAAATAATTTAATAAATTTATCTTCCCTGTGCCTTCCGGGCAATTGAACTGCAGCAGATAAGCCTACAACTAATTCTTCCATAATGTTTCATGTTGCCTGAAGTGGAATCATCATGATGCCAAATCGGCTTTAAGAAAACTTTTTTAATGTTTTTGATATTTTTTTTATTACCTTTTTCGTTTCATTGTTTTGGTTAATTAGATTAAACAATTTTTTTTTTTGTTTTATTATACAAATTAATCATTTTTTTCCTTATTTTTATTAATCTTAATGCTTAATGTGTCTTAAGAATTAGTCTTCGGGGGTTACTTACAAAATGATTCACAATTTTTTTTTTTTTTGATTTTTCCTCGACGTTTTAATTTGCAAATTGCATAATAAAACATGAAATTTTGTGTGATTTCTCATAAAATCTAAATTAATCTTATTAGGATTCAAGGTGAGTTAATTAATTTGGACGCAGAAGTGTACATGCAAAATAAATAAGTTAATTTTGTTTTGAATGACAATTTCTTGTCCATTTTCAATTTCAATCAAATCTTTTTCTTTAATTTCGCGATCGTCTTGCGGACAGAAAAAAATTTGCACAACATTTATAATCAAAAAGCAATAGCTCGTATCAAGAACATTCATTTCTTATCAATTATTCCTGTTTTACGAAGGCAATTCATTTTTTTTTGTCATTTTCGAGGCCAATTTTTCTTTCATTAATTTTTTGATATGCAAAATAAGATTTTTTTTTGTGAAATCAGAAAATTGTCAGCAAATTCTTTTGTGGAAGTTTAAGATCAAAAGAAATTTAAGTTTAAAAAAAAAGCGTGTGATTTTCACATAACTAAACAGCAAAAAAATACTCAATGAAGGAGGATTTAAGAATGATCCATCTTAGGCATAAGCTCCATCCTTTCTAAAATAGTTTGTCATCATCTTAATTAAAGCTTTGTAAGCTTTTTTCTTGTTAGATCCTGAATGAATGAATGATAACTTGTAATGTGAAATATTGGACAAAGGCACTTTAGAAATGTGACAAACTACTTAGACGGGCCGAGTTACGATGGATTTTATCATAACTTTCGACATTATTATTGTTAATTAATCACTAAATTTTTCCAGTTTTTTTAAGGTTTGATATTATCGTGTGGGAATTTCTGTCAGTTTTATTGGTTGTGATGCATAAATTGAGATTTTTTTGTGTAATTGGATTGTTTTGGTTGAATGGAACAGTGATTCCATCGTTATGGCATTTTTTTTGAGAATATTTTCTGTGTATGATTGGGAAAAATCGTTTTTTTTATTATTTAATGAAGTAAAAATTCTGTTTAGAAAATGGGAAAAGTTACCTTAACTAGCTACCAAGAGTGCATGTCTCGAGAGTGAAACTGAATTTTTTTTGCGTACAATTGAACTAATTAACAGCAGTCCAATAAGTGGCTGATTGAGCAGCGTCTTGAAAACAAAATAATCTTCAAGTCTGATGCTACGAAGGAAAAGGTTATTGAGCAATATCAGACAAGACATCTCATGGACGGTTTCAATTTATATTTTTAAGAAAATTAGTCAATTTATCGCAATGCACAACCCATTTTTATCAGCAGCATTTTAAATTGTGTGCTTGCATGTGTTAGAAAAGAATAAAATCATTAATTTGTTAATTTATCAGTCTTACATTCAATTGATTTATATTTTATCGCTGAATGAGGGGGGGGGGGTGTTTTTTAAACAATTAAATATGAGCGTTTGCCAAACGAAAGTTAAAAAAAAGTTTATAAAGTCCAGCTGCTGCTACAGCATTAAAAAATGACACGAAATTAAGACACGTTTGCAAGAATGGCGAGTTAATTGGTGAGATAAAGATTAAAAAGAGAAAAGAAAAATTGTTTAAAATTAGATCATTAAATATCCACAATCATATTTTGCAATGGCTGCAATGAGCTGCCAATTTTATCGTTGTCTGGCAGGCAACGGATCTTCAACAGCCATTCTCTGCATTCCATGCACTTTCGTATTCGCTCATCGCGCGTTATATCGACACCGAGTCCTCGCGCCGGCGACCATGGATCGACATTCGCTTGTATGACGGGCAGGAATTCTTTGATGATTATACGCAGGGTATCGGATGCTCGTTGACAATGGCTGTAATAAACAAAACGTGAATATTTTCGCCATTTTTTTTTTTTTTTGATTTTTCCTCGACGTTTTAATTTGCAATTGCATAATAAAACATGAAATTTTGTGTGATTTTTCATAAAATCTAAATTAATCTTATTAGGATTCAAGGTGAGTTAATTAATTTGGACGCAGAAGTGTACATGCAAAATAAATAAGTTAATTTTGTTTTGAATGACAATTTCTTGTCCATTTTCAATTTCAATCAAATCTTTTTCTTTAATTTCGCGATCGTCTTGCGGACAGAAAAAAATTTGCACAACATTTATAATCAAAAAGCAATAGCTCGTATCAAGAACATTCATTTCTTATCAATTATTCCTGTTTTACGAAGGCAATTCATTTTTTTTTTGTCATTTTCGAGGCCAATTTTTCTTTCATTAATTTTTTGATATGCAAAATAAGATTTTTTTTTGTGAAATCAGAAAATTGTCAGCAAATTCTTTTGTGGAAGTTTAGGATCAAAAGAAATTTAAGTTTAAAAGAAAAGCGTGTGATTTTCACATAACTAAACAGCAAAAAAATACTCAATGAAGGAGGATTTAAGAATGATCCATCTTAGGCATAAGCTCCATCCTTTCTAAAATAGTTTGTCATCATCTTAATTAAAGCTTTGTAAGCTTTTTTCTTGTTAGATCCTGAATGAATGAATGATAACTTGTAATGTGAAATATTGGACAAAGGCACTTTAGAAATGTGACAAACTACTTAGACGGGCCGAGTCACGATGGATTTTATCATAACTTTCGACATTATTATTGTTAATTAATCACTAAATTTTTCCAGTTTTTTTAAGGTTTGATATTATCGTGTGGGAATTTCTGTCAGTTTTATTGGTTGTGATGCATAAATTGAGATTTTTTTGTGTAATTGGATTGTTTTGGTTGAATGGAACAGTGATTCCATCGTTATGGCATTTTTTTTGAGAATATTTTCTGTGTATGATTGGGAAAAATCGTTTTTTTTATTATTTAATGAAGTAAAAATTCTGTTTAGAAAATGGGAAAAGTTACCTTAACTAGCTACCAAGAGTGCATGTCTCGAGAGTGAAACTGAATTTTTTTTGCGTACAATTGAACTAATTAACAGCAGTCCAATAAGTGGCTGATTGAGCAGCGTCTTGAAAACAAAATAATCTTCAAGTCTGATGCTACGAAGGAAAAGGTTATTGAGCAATATCAGACAAGACATCTCATGGACGGTTTCAATTTATATTTTTAAGAAAATTAGTCAATTTATCGCAATGCACAACCCATTTTTATCAGCAGCATTTTAAATTGTGTGCTTGCATGTGTTAGAAAAGAATAAAATCATTAATTTGTTAATTTATCAGTCTTACATTCAATTGATTTATATTTTATCGCTGAATGAGGGGGGGGGGGTGTTTTTTAAACAATTAAATATGAGCGTTTGCCAAACGAAAGTTAAAAAAAAGTTTATAAAGTCCAGCTGCTGCTATAGCATTAAAAAATGACACGAAATTAAGACACGTTTGCAAGAATGGCGAGTTAATTGGTGAGATAAAGATTAAAAAGAGAAAAGAAAAATTGTTTAAAATTAGATCATTAAATATCCACAATCATATTTTGCAATGGCTGCAATGAGCTGCCAATTTTATCGTTGTCTGGCAGGCAACGGATCTTCAACAGCCATTCTCTGCATTCCATGCACTTTCGTATTCGCTCATCGCGCGTTATATCGACACCGAGTCCTCGCGCCGGCGACCATGGATCGACATTCGCTTGTATGACGGGCAGGAATTCTTTGATGATTATACGCAGGGTATCGGATGCTCGTTGACAATGGCTGTAATAAACAAAACGTGAATATTTTCGCCATTTTTTTTTCTTTTTTCAAATATTAAATCATTCAAAAGTATTCAATTTCATTGTTGGCGAACCCCTTAATTAGAATTATTTCTCCCTTCTCGTATATTATATTATGCAACATGCTTTGAATAGATGCATCAATCTCAGTCCCTTTTATACATAATGAATCAGCTGATAAGCATCAGCAGAAAATTGTATATGGGATTAATACTAAAATGATGTCAACTTACAATTTAAATTCACTCTGTAGGAGGTCGTAGATCTGCGGAAGCACCAAACAGCACATATCTAATGTCCAGGCGGAGCTGATTTGAAAGGATTTTTTTTTTAGTAAAAATATCAATAAAGCTATGAATGTCACTCACTTTCTTTCCAAAATGGCACCGAGCAGGTCCACTAGTACAGAATCATCTTTGATCCTAGCTGCTGCTCTTAGTGAAGCTAACAGATCCTGAGTCCGCATTTGATTTCTTATCATATCGAGGCTAGTGATACGATTGCACAAGGTATTAAAAATCGAGTCATGTCCTGTTGCAATTAATTGCAACTCATGCGCTTCACCAGATGTCTCGAAGCTATTAAAGTTTGACGGTGATTCTATCATCTGTGATGGAATGGGCATAGGATGATATGGAATAGGAATCTGATGACTCTGCACTGGGAACTGTTGCTGTTGTTGTAGTTGATTATGTTGAACCGGCGATTGTACACTGCGCGGTATCGCACTTTTATTCAATTTCATATCAATCGCCGTCTTTGATCGCTGCGGTTTTGTGAAGAACTGCACCGTCAGGTTTTTTTGATTTAGAGTTTTCACCTGATTTGATGATTCGCTTTTGCGGATTTTGGAATTTGCTGAATTCCTAATTGGCGATGAGCCACGTGAAACCGGCTTCCGGCTTGATGTCGATATACTCGAAAACTGCTCATCGATTTTGTGCAAATCTACCGTACTGACGCTGCTCGTCTTGCGTAAATTTGTCGGTCGCACCGCTCCTGGCGGCGATGAGCGTCGTTTGTCGTGATTTTCTAACATCTTCTGTTTAGTCGTGATGGGCTTTGCGTTTGTGCTGTTGATTGAGGTTGCTGGCAATTTTGGGGCATAGTCAGGTTGCTGGGCATTTTTGACAGTAAAATCTTCGTGAACAGACACGTTGCGAAGAATGAAATGACTGGGTGAGTAATAATCAAGATCGCTGCTGTAGCCACTACCAAGTTCCAAATTAGTTGGCTTATAGTTAAATCCATCAGGCTCGGGTAGTGGAAATCCATGAACGATTGTCGTTGTTTCTTGCTGTTCATCATTGATAATCTTGCTCAACTGATATTTCTCTTCAGCATCGCCATTTGTAGTTAAATTGTTGCCATATTCAACGGAATTCTTGTATTTGTTAATTGCATAAAACTCAAACTGATGATCTGGCGTAGAGATTGGAAGCGATTCGAGCTCTTCTTCATCGATCATTTCGATGGAAAGATTTGGCGACGACAATCCACCGCTATCAAGCGTGAGTGGTTCACTCATTTGATGACCGTTTATTTCCTTCTTATTGTTTAGCGACAATCTCAGCTTTCCATTTCCTTTTGTGAATGATTTTCTTGAGCTTTGATGATGATTGAAGACAACGCTGGTGGGATTGTAGAATGGAAAGACGAGATCCAAATTCAGGGCATGAATGTTTACATTGCGATTCTCATAACCACCACAGATGAGCTTTTTGTTGATGACCTTCATATCACCCAAATGACTCCATGTTGACTCGATTCTATCAAACTCTCGGTCCGGTTCCCATCCAATCACTGAAACATTCTGTGTCGTTCCAACAAACATACAATCACCTTTGTCACTAAATGTAATGCATTTAACTGAATTTCCACCAGCATCACGACGCTCAATGCGTGAGATCATTTGCTTGCTTTCCAAATCGTAAAGATCCACTGAGCCATCATTACGTCCAGCTGCCATTAAGAATTCATAAGGATGAAACTGCAAACATGTCACCGGTGAACCATTCTCGATAAATTCAAGTAGTTTGTTGCTCATTCTTATGTCCCATATAATAACACATCCTAAAAATAGAAGAACCCGAATTCGGATGTTTTAGTGATCTATTTTCGGAATTGATGCACCAATTTTAATTTTATATGCGTGATAAAAACTGTGAGTGCAGCGCGATTACATAAAGAAAATCATCTCACCTTCAGTGCCCGCCGATGCAATCCACGATCCATCTGGTGAGAATCGCACTGAATTAACATTAGCTATGTGGCCACGGTACTTTTTGATGCATTCATTACTTCTGATGTCCCACAATCTAAAGAATAATTTGGTAAAAAAGCAACTGGAATCATTAAATGCTATAGCTCACCTGACACTTGTGTCATGACTACCAGATACCAAGTACTCGCCAAATGGATGAAAATCTAAACTTCGAACGGTTTTCATATGACCATAAAATGTCGAATTTTGTTCGCAATGATTTAAATCCCATTTCTTTATGATTCCGTTCTCATCGGCTGAATAGACGAAGTCATCAGAATAGGCGAATCTGACGCACTCCACTCGGGAATTGTGACCATCAAGTGACTACAACAGTTAAGAGAAAATAAATTATCACAATAACATCATCAAACCCAATCAAGAAAGCTCGTCCAATGTGCGATTTTGTGTAAATTAGTGGCGCAACAGCATACTTCCCACGCTCATTAAACCACTTCTTCTCTTTCTTTCTTTCAAAACCGTCCATCGCGCTGGATCTTTCGAAACTCACCTGAATGCTCTTGTCATTGCCAATTGCGAATAAATTAACTAAACGATCGTGGCCACCCGTCACAAGAACGCGACCAGTTTCGCCGATATCAAGACATGACACTTTTTGTGAATGTGCAGTGATTTCATCTGAAATAGTGGTGATGTTTTTATGTAAATTAAAATGACTTTTCTTGGAGTTTAACAAAAAGGGCCTTGAGCGAGATGTTTTTGAAGAATCTTGACATTTCTCGATGTTGCACTTACAGATTTTTGCTGGCAATTTCCTTTGCACGGCCATATGATTACGATAGTATAGAATATCACAAATTTATCACGCTAGAAGCAACTATGAAGGGACATTAAGTTTTATTTTCTGATTTCTGATTCACGAAATTTTTTATATACGCAGGGGGCAATTTACTACCTTATATGCGGACAGTCGGGCAAACAAATAGACAACATTGAATATCGCATTAAATAAGATTCCCAGCGGCTCTCCTGAATCTTTGAGTTTAATTAAGTTAAAAACAAAAAATTAAATAATGTCTGGTGGTTACGATCGTGCTGTGACTGTGTTTTCACCTGATGGTCATTTACTTCAAGTGGAATATGCTCAGGAAGCTGTGCACAAAGGCTCAACCGCAGTAAGAAAATCTAACATATTTTAATTGTGCAAATCATCACTAAAATACGTCAGCCTTCAATTATTCGCATTAATTGTGCAATAATAGTTCATGTTATGCCATTTGAATCGCTCAGTTTCATATAGATGCTGAGAAAAATCAATTTATAACCTCAACAATAATTTTGCTTGTCATTCCCAAATATCAACAAAGTCTGGAATACTTCACTCTTACTTATAATTCTAACTTAAACACTTTTTTTAGGTCGGCGTCCGAGGAAAGACTGCTGTTGTGTTATGTGTTGAGAAGAAGTCCGTAGCAAAACTTCAGGAGGATCGTACTGTTCGCAAAATTTGTCTGCTGGATGACCATGTTGTGATGGCCTTTGCAGGCTTAACGGCCGATGCTCGTATTCTCATCAATCGCGCCCAGATTGAATGTCAGAGCCACAAGCTTAATGTTGAAGATCCTGTGACAATCGAATACATTACTCGATACATTGCACAGCTGAAGCAGAAATACACTCAATCAAATGGACGCCGGCCCTTCGGATTGTCGTGCCTAATTGGTGGTTTTGACTTGGACGGTTCACCGCATCTATTCCAGACCGATCCATCAGGCATTTACTACGAATGGAAAGCGAATGCCACCGGTAAATCGGCAAAGACAGTTCGAGAGTTTTTGGAAAAATACTACACAACAGAATTGGTTGAGACGGAAGATGGTGCTGTCAAACTCGCCATTAAAGCCCTTCTGGAAGTTGTTCAATCGGGACAAAAGAATCTCGAAGTGGCCGTGATGCGCAAAAATCAACCAATGAAAATGTTGGATGCTGAAACAATTGATAAATTTGTCACAATTATTGAAAAGGAAAATCAAGAAGCAAAGGAAGCAGCAAAAGGCAGTCAGAAAGACTAAATGAAGTTATTTTGTGTTGAACCACAACTGAAATGCTTTCAGGATTGGGTATTACTTTTTATTTGGAATTCTTATTGCGTCATGTGAAGAAGGCTCACAATAAAGATCACAGATTTTTTTTTGTAAACTACCGGAATAGGATATCACTTTTGACGGTCAGCAAAAACCGTCACTTTTGCTTACAGACAGCGAATATTGTTGTTTTAGAATCATTTGGTCACTCGGATAAATTTTGGAGGCTCAATAAAGCCTGTTTTAGTTCGTCAGATGCCAATTTTTGTTCCCGGCGCGTATTACGACGCTTCATATGCGGCTCATCATTTTGGTGAATATCGGGACTAGACCTTATTGTTGGTATCACTTGCAGGATTTCGGGAACAAATTCTGATGAAAGTGCTTGTTCTTCAATGATCGGAATCTCGTTAATATCGATAAGTTGATGGATGCTGTCAGTAGCAGCAGGTTGAGGTTGTGTTGAATTCTGAGTCACTGATTCGATGCTGGGATCTTGATACATTGGAAAATATTCACAGAATCCTTTCTCCAGCAGCTCAAGCGGTACATTGCCATAGAAGCCAGCGATTTCATTGGCGGTGATATAATCTGGAACCTCAATATCGATTTGAATGTTTTCTGCTACTTTCGTAGTCATCATGTCCACTTGTTTTTGTAGTGCAAATTTCAATCGCATTCGAGCTAATTCAATCTTTGTCATCTTCAACTGACTTCTTGCAGCAGATTTGTTCAACCTTTCAATGAGATCTGTTCCAGATGTACAAATCATTCTCTTGGTGTTCTTTAGCAAACTGAAAGTCGCGTCAATGGGCTGGCTGAATAAACTTTGAGGAACTTCCTGGTCCTTACTAAAGTGCTGATGAACGTATCGATAAGTGTTGTTTTCTTTCTTGTCAGCAAAGTAGCATCTATGAAACCCAAGAATATTCAATGTTTGTAGAAAATCGTCCAGCAATTTTACTTCAAACCTTGATTCTTCTGATATTAGATATTTGCTTAGCAAATCGAAATTGATCGTGAAAAAACCTGTGTCAATAAATTTTCCAACGTTGCCCTAAAAATAGCAATTTTTTACTTATATGTACAATGATTTGCGGCAATTTCGACATTAACCGATTACCTGCTTCAACAGTTCCATTAGCTGATGCGGAAACTCATCGAAGTATCGTTTTAAATGGCCATTCTCAGCGATCGTCTGAGTGAACTCCATGATTGAACTGAATGAACTGATTGCTGAGTTCATGGAAATTTCTAACAGTGTAAAAAACGGTTTTCTATGATTATTTTTTTTTCTCATTTGTCAGTTTGCATTCTTTAAAACTTTGATCAAAAGCGTTTCGATTTGAAGCATAAAAGTGATTTATTTTATAATTTTATGTAATACATTTTATAGAAACTTACAATGGAAGAGAAATTTGGGTTCTTGAGTCGCTTCCCGCCTGCCAAAATGAATATGAAAAGTAAGTACTTTTAAATGAATCAGAACTCGGCGTCATATCAAAAACAATTAATTTAAATAATTAATTTACTTCAGAGAAAAGCCCATTCGGATTGATTCCACGAAAAGGTGTACCAACTAATAATCCTCCATCAGTTGTGATGCCTGCAAATATTCGTAAATCACTTCTCACTGATGATGAATCCGATAATTCCGATGAAAAGATAAACAATGAGAAAGCTGTAGTTGCAATAGCACCGCCAGCAGAAGCGGTTGTGAACAGAATTTTAGTATCGGATTTAATATCAAATCGATCTTTAATTGAGCGCGATCCTGATGAAACATACTGCTCAGTTCTGGAAAAGGACAAGGATTCTAAATCGCTGTTTGGTACAGACGAATACAAAGCAGCTAATCAGTCAAAGGCAGTAGATGACAAAGCTGTTGTAAGATCTTCATCAACAGTTGTTGGAGACTTTTTAACCGACGAAGAAGATGATAATTTATGTGAACAGCTCAGTGAGATGCGTGTCAGCAGGCAAGGTCAGCGTCGAAAATCGCAGTTGCAGGAAACACAAGTTGGTCCGTTTACTGATGAAATAGAAGAATCGAAGCCGCAAGTCGGATTGTGCCGACAGATGGCTGATACCATTATACATGAAACTTCTGACGAAGATGAAACTGAAGATGAAAATCAAAATCGCCAACAAGCTGCAATCAAGAAGTTGCCTCAAATGAAACCAAGAGTTTCACTGCCTAGTACGGTTGTGGGTCCGTTTACTTCTGAGCTTATGTCAGGTCATTGCGGATCATTAGCAGATTTAAACAATATAACAGAAGGCAGTCGGGAAACTGATGAAAGCGCGATTACAATTTTAGATTCTGAAGATGAGTATGATGTCTCACATATTAAAGCACATCCACCAGTTTATGGCTCTGCATCTGACAGCTATGTGAACTGCTCAAGCATAGGTAGCAGTAATAAAACTTTGAATGAGTTCTTCAATAACCCACCAATTATCAACACACCAGAGCGAATGATTTCTCATTCAACGATTTTTAGACATGCAAACAAAATTCCAGTCGTAAAACATCCAGCTCCAAAAATAGATACCAGTCCAAATCGTTTTGTTATGATTTTGTCCGGTTCTGAAGATAATGACGAGCGAGCTGATGGCACCAGTGTCGATGAAAGTGTTGAGATTCCTGAATCCAACGATTTGGGTTTAACAGAGACGTCAAAAGAATTTCATCCTGACACATCACCAGAACCATATGAAGAATCTGAACGTCAAGTACAAATGAGTGAGGAACAAACAATATCGCGATCCACTTCAAATCAAACGATTAAATCAGTAGTCGGAAATATCAATATTTCTGCTACAATCAGTATCTCAATGAGCATCAATATTCGACATAGAAACGACTCAGCTTCCGATGTTTCTCCCAGTTCCTCTAGCAGTGATGAGCCATCCCCACCGCCAACACCAAAACGAACTGCAAGAACACCAGGAAAGACGCCCAGCAAACCAACGCCACACAAGACGCCCAGCAAACCAACACCACATAAGACGCCCAGCAAAGCAACACCACAAAAAAGCACACCCAAAAAGGCGAGCGCACAAAAAATTACACCAAGAAAGGAAAAAAATGCTGCCGCTCCTAATACTGCAAAGAAAGCACTCGCCGAAAATTTTGCAGCCGTTGATGATAACGATTTTCATACTCCCAATAAGAAAACAAATGGCGAGCTTGTGATTGAAGAAGACGTTCAAGAGATGCTTCAGAATTTATATGGCGATTCATGGAAAACTCCACAACTTTTGAAATCATGCAAGGCAAAAGGATTTCAAAACGATTTACGCAAATCGCTGCATGCAAACAATTTTGATACCTGTAAGAATGACTTAAAATATTTTTATTCTTTACTTTAATTTATTTTTATCATTTCAGTCATTCGAAATATTCCAAAAGATCTGGAATCGACGCGAATCAATTCCGGAAATGGCGAAGAGTCACCCAACAATCCGAAATGCAAAGAACCACAAAATATAGATAAGGATGGCTTCAAAACTCCATCATCCAACAAACCGGTGAGATCATCAAAACCGAATGCTATTAAAACAGCTCAAGTTCGTTCTGTGGAAACAAAATCAATTCCCTCAGAGAAGAAGATGGTACGCTCTGTAAAGGCGCAATTAAAAACAAACAAAATGTACGATCTTTCTGATGCAGATACTGATTCAGAATGTAACAACACGAATCTTAAAAATCCCAAACCCGTAGCATTGAAAACTCCAAAATTTCACGAAATCTGCGATAGCGACACGCAATCTGATTCTTCAGATATACCAGATTCAGATGATGATTTCAATCCCAACGAAACATGGAATGCAAGCTCATCGGATGATGATTGCCGAGACGAGAAAAGCCACATCAAAACAACACATACAGGAATTCGGAAAAGTCGTCGAGATGAAGAAATTATTTTTATTCCTGAAGCTAATTTTCTGGAACAGTATGAGTACAAAAAGCCAGCAGGCCTCCCACCAACACCATCAGATCTCAATAAGAAACCAAAACGAAAATTATTCACACATACTCATTATGAGGATGAACCACAACCATCACCTGATGCTGATGATTCAAAGAAATCAGAAGATGAAGAGAACGATACAGCGGCATTAAATATACCACCATTTAGGCAAGATTCCTCCAAAACGCCATCATTTAGTCCAACTGGAATCAAATCTAAAATGCCAGCAATCTACAGAACTCCAAAATCCGCATTAAAAGTTATTGATCAAAAGATGCAAAACAAATTTGGCACATATGGCTTCCTGAAGAGTCTTGACGTTGAATTAAATAAACAGTTTTGTGATCCTGAAGCTGTTCAGTATCGCACGAATTTCAAATCAAAGAAACTCGAACTCGCTTCGCGATTATTCAAATTGTACAACGATAAAGTCTTCGATGGACAATTGACGGATGTTCCTGTGAAATGGAATAAAAAATTGACAAACACAGCTGGTCGTTGTAACAATTCGAGAAGGTGTAATGTGCGTAAGAGCGAATTGGAATTGAGCGAGAAAGTTGTTACATCAGCCGATCGATTGCGTTGTACTCTGATCCACGAAATGTGTCACGCTGCAACGTGGATTTTGAATGGTGAAAATGGCCATGGTCAAACATGGAAACGTTGGGCAGCAAAATCAAATGCAATATTTCCAGAACTTCCCAAAATTGGTGTATGCCATGACTATGCGATTGAGTACAAATATGCCTATCAGTGCGTCAACTGTAAGGCAAAATCTAATGCCCATTCAAAAAGTAGAAAAGTCGATCAGATTCGATGCTCAATTTGTCATGGAGCGATTGAAGTATTTTTAAATAAGAAAAACAAGGATGGACAAATTATAATGACGCCAGTTTCGAAGGAAGTCAAAGGCTTTCCAAAGTTTGTTCAAATGAAGTACAAAGAAATAAGGACGCAACTTAACACGCATAAAGACGTAATGCAGATTTTATCAAAACAATTCGCAAGCTTAAATGTTGAGCAACGCGCGCAATATTAATGGCAAATCAATTGCTTTCTTATAAAAATCCTTTTTAGATTATAATAACTATAAGTATAGCTAAGGGAATTAAAAAATCTGAAGCCACTGACAGAAATATCTGTAAAAACTGAGGCGTGGCAGCACTGCTTTAGTGATAACGGACTAATAAATTGCATTTAAATATAAATTTTTATTGACTGAAATTATTTTTGTTGTTCCAGTTCCTTCTTCTTGTTCTCCAATATCATTTCGTCACGTTCAATATTTTTCACATATGCAAGATAAATTGTCCACAGCAGTGAAAAACAGGAAACGAAGAAAACGCGATTCTTCTCTGGAATGAACGCAAAATTTATTGTCTGCAAATGAAATAAGAAATTCAATTAGAACTTTAAAATTAAGGCAAATGGAAGCAACAACTGACTCCAATTAAAGGCCACACTGTGATTGCGGCACAATATGTTGGCAGGAATTTCACTTGCACCTCAGCAAAAGCTTCAGCCGCCGAAAATGTCTCAAGCCATGTCATGCTGTAGAACAAAGTTGCAATTGCAAATGGCGTGTAGGAAATTGTTTCAATCAAAGCCTGTAAATTATTGCAGATCAATTCAAATTGCGATGCTAAAAGGAAGCGAATATACCTTACTTTGGCCATTGCTACACGCAAATTTGTATTTGGATACATTGCCGTTGATAGTCTCACCCACGCATAAAGTGATGGTGCTGTGATTAAACATCCATAAATACCAAAACGAATCACTCGCCACCAATCAATTTTCTCTTGTCCTGTTATGATCTGTTGAATTATATTTCCAGTTGGCCAAATGACCAAGTATGAAGCCATGCCGCGAGTAATTGGATGTTTCTTGAATACTTTCCAAAACGGAACTGCCAACGACGACGTTCGACTCAATTGTTTTGCTTTATGAACTGCAATCATCGTCTTCAAGACGTTCATTTTAGTATTTGGCGATGCCATTGTTGACAAATTAGGCATTTTGGAACTGTTTTATCGTTCTATCACTGTATTGAATTAAATAATTTTTTTTTTTAATTACGTAAAAATTTTTAAGCGTTGAAAAATAATTAAATTTTCCACTCGTCGTCTGAGATTAAAATTGATGTTAAAGATTTGATTGCCGACACTCCACTGATGCCTTTTGTGAATAAATTATTTTCTAAAATCGTAAAAAAAGCTCGCGCCAAAAACATCGCGACCGAACGGGGAAGACAAACAAAATGTATTAAACACGAATTAAATCTAATTTTAGATCAACACGTGGTGCAAATTGCATTACAGCTTGTTGCGAAGACAATTTATCTCGCTTGACGTTACCTGAAAATGAATCCACGAATGACGGCGAAAATTCATTGCACTCGATAAACAGCTGATTCGCTCATCGATTACACATGATTAAGTAGCTTTTAAGAAAATCCCACTTGACCTTGCGTCTCTTTTGATGCGCGATTTTTTTTTAACTACCGGGAAGTGAAAAGAAACTTCCGCAGCGGAAAAATTTTACTTTGCGGATAAAATTGCAATTTTGTGCAACACAGTTCGAATCATTTTTATTTTAAGAAAACTGAATATTGTTGAGCGAAAGTGTTGATGTTGATGTTATTCTGATTGCAAACTATTTTAATTACTGTAATAGCAAAATTTTCTGCTTTAAATTTATCGATGATTTTTCGCATTAAATTTTAAATTGCACAATTATATATTTTGTTGCAATCACCAAAACATCAAAGTATAAAAGTGTATCAGAATTCATGAAATAATACAGTTTGCATTAAAAATGGAGCATCGAGTCTTCTTACTGACCATTGGATCATTGATCGTCATTTTGAGTTTCATGCCGACTGATGCTGAGGGATCACCACAAGTTACAACATCTGCTGAAGCTTGCTTTGTGCGAATGAAAATCACAGATAAAGCTGTTCAGGTGAAAATCTTATCAGATCCCACCTTTCAATTTCCTGAAGAACATTGCTTCGCAAAATGCTTGCTGGAAAATGATAAAATTGTTAATGCAGCTGGTAAAATGAATGTAGACATAATAAGAGTTATCGCACAAAATAATAAGAAATCAATCACCGAAGCGCAAATCGAACAATGCCAAGGAGCAGCTTATGCTATATCAAATGAACCATGCGATTTGGCATTCTACGGAGTTGAATGTGTCTTAAGATTTTTAAATTAAAATAATTTATTTTATCTAAGAAATTGCACAACAAACATTCAAAATGCGTTACAATAACAATAATGGAGCTAATATGTAGAACGATGATAAGTGGTACGAGAATCACTTAATAATTTCTTTCTTAATTATTTGCTATCTTGACTATAATAAAGAAGCGATAATTTTTCTGTTGCTAAATCTGATCAATAAAATCTAATTAACCTCATTTCAGGCAATGTACACCAGTCAATAAACTGATATCACAGAGTCACATGAACAGTTTTTTTTTGTTGTCAAATTAACAAATTAATTCTAGATAGATTCTAGAAGATTTACTACAAGGTATGGAGACGATCAATTAATCGCTCGTGATGATGCACGGATTTGTGTTTTGTGTGATCTTCATGTAACTTTTGCGCATCAAGTTGCTTCATATATGCCAAAAATATCGTCCAAATGAAACTCGCCATTGCAACAAATGGCACTCGATTACGTTCCTTAATAAATGTAAAATTAATGACTTGAATAATAGGCCAGTAGCAAACAGCAACTTGAAATGTTTGTGGAAATTTCTCTTTGACTTCGTAGCATGCATCTGAAAATGATCGTCCCTCCATCAGTGTCATAAGAGTAAAGAATGCAACACCAGCTGCTGGACCATAGCTTATTTGCTCGACTGCTGCTTTGATGATACCATTCCTAAGGTTCATATGTGGCCACATGTGACTACTTAACTTCACCCATGCATATAAACTTGGTGCAACAAAAAAGGTTCCAAACATAAAGAATCGAAAACTTTTCTTCCAATCAAACGTTCCTTATTAATGGCTTGTTGCACTACTGAACTCGTCGGCCATATGAAAGCATAAACCGCCATGCCTTTAGCTAATGGATGTGCGCGAAAAAATTTCGATACACGTGAAATCATTTTCGTTTTGTTGTTGCAATTTTTGGTTTCGGTTGCCTAAAAATAAATCCTAAAATTGATTTTATCAATGTTAAAGTCCGTTTCTATAAATAACAAAAAACGTTGTCGTGTCTTTTATGCTTTCGTCACTTCGTAAAGACAGATGCAAAAACCTTGACCTAGGTAAGTCATGACTTATTTTGCAAATTATTTATATGTAACAACAATTCAGTATTTAATAAAAGCAAAATGCTCAATTAAGGAACTGAATGCATACATATTTGTAATTATTGTTTTCAATTGATAAAGTGCTTAGTTAGGCACACATGTATTTTTTTTTTGAATTTCAAGTGAATTTTGCTTCTTACGTCAGATTTGGAATATTGTCACCTATAAAATATTGTTCAACACTTAATTTGATGAAACTGACCACTGAAATAATCTTAATTCAACTAAGATTAGAACTGCAATTTGATTAAAAATATTGAATATTTCGAGAAATAATTCTTTCTCTCTCGTTTTATTTATTTATCTTCTTCTTTCTCTTCTTTGTTTCATTCTCAATTATCTAAAGTGCGTTCAGTAGATCGAGTGCATTCAGTACCAAGACGAAGGAAAAGTTTTCATCAAGCTTAAGAAAATTTTAGTTTCAGCAATTATATCGAAGGAAAATCAGGTAAAAGTCTATCTAGCACTCAGAAAAACAAACATTGAAGATAAAAAACATAAAGTGATTGGGAAAAATGTTCAAAATTTCGTGAAAACTCAAGTTTAAAATTTTGAGTCTTTGTAATTGTTATTTTCCTATAATTTCTTTCAAATCGCACAATTTTTCTCACAAAACATTACGAAAGCCCTTATCAGTGTTCCATTTTTTACATCCAGTGCAATTTTGATGAGAAATTTTCCTGAAAAGTGTACAAAAATGCATTTAATTATTTTGTAAACAATTAAGTTCATTGACGCTTCTATCACCTGCGTCCAAAATATTTTGCAAAAGTGCTTTAAGGTTCTGAAGGTTTAAAGTAAACTTGGCTGATTTATCTCTCATGGCGTTTGACCTCCCCAACCATTTTGAACTACACTTTTTTTCTGGAGCAGACGATTATTTTCACGTTTGAAACTTTTTTTTATCCCTACGTCCTGTTGACGTCGATTCTAAAATTTTATTGTTAGCTGTTTTTTGTTAAATTGATTTATAATGAAACTTCATTGTTTTTAGGTAATAAGAAGAATTCAAAATGGCACGTACAAAGCAAACTGCACGTAAATCTACTGGTGGAAAAGCGCCTCGTAAACAGCTCGCCACTAAGGCAGCCCGTAAATCGGCACCATCGACCGGTGGAGTTAAGAAGCCTCATCGTTATCGTCCTGGTACAGTTGCTCTTCGTGAAATTCGTCGTTATCAGAAGTCGACTGAATTGTTGATTCGCAAATTGCCATTCCAACGTTTGGTTCGTGAAATTGCTCAAGATTTCAAGACCGATTTGCGTTTCCAGTCCGCGGCTATTGGAGCTCTTCAAGAAGCATCGGAAGCTTATTTGGTTGGTCTGTTTGAAGATACAAATTTGTGCGCTATTCACGCAAAACGCGTCACAATTATGCCGAAAGATATCCAACTGGCAAGACGCATTCGCGGTGAACGTGCTTAAGATGTTTATCATTCAACCGACAGAAGTTCAAATAAATCTTCGATCTTCATTCAATCAACAATATTCTTTTTAATTAGACATGATTTTTACAAATAGACGTAAAATTTACATTTTTTTTAAGAACTTGTGAGAATCATCACATTTCACATTTTATTCAAACTTTTCTTTTTGTGTTCCATTTACATATAATTTTTAGGTTATAATGAATTTTTCATTAACTTTAAATTTACATACATTTTCATAATTTCTTTTTAGATATAATCCATTTGCAAAAAAAAAAAAAAAAAAAACAAAAAAATGGGTGTTTTTATCACTGCACAAATACTAAACAAAAAAAAAACTATTAACAGCTTTCAACAATGAATCGAAATTTCTAACTCAATTTGAATTTAATACCATGTTCAACAGGATTTTTGGTGAATAAAAAAATTAGAATAATTCAGGGAAACACCCGAAAACCAACTTTTTTTCTTAGGTACGAGCAGTTATTTCTAACCGTAATTTTGAATTTCGCGGTATTTTTCGGCTCATCATCAAACAATAACAAAACATTTTGCTTCGGAAAAAAAAGTTACTTAGGAATGGAAGATTTAATTGTTTTGGAACTTTTTTCTGGTATTGGAGGCATGCATTATGCTTTAAAAGGTATTGTTTTGTGTTATTGAAATGAAATCAATTAATGATAATTTATTTTAGAGAGTTTTATGTCTGAGAAAAGTTTTGAAGTCTTTGCTGCTGTCGATATAAATCAACTTTGTAATGAAACATATCGACACAACTTTCCTGACAACAACTGTATGAATAACAATATTCAGAAGCTCAAGATTAAGGATTTTCAATCTATTAATACAATCCTGATGTCGCCGCCCTGTCAGCCGTTCTCAAGAAATGGAAATTTTAAAGATGTCGATGATCGAAGATCTGATGCTCTTATGAGTATTTGTGACATCGTTAAGAAACATCAACTGGCTAATTTGAAATACGTTCTGATGGAAAATGTTGTAGGATTTGAGAAGTCTGTTGCACGAGATATTTTTATTGATGCGTTAACATCAGCTGGCTTCTATTTTCAAGAATTTATCATATCCCCATCATCTATTGGAATTCCAAATAGTCGGAATCGTTACTATTGTATTGCAAGAAAAACTGAACCATTTTCATTTGCAACATCAGAAATTGTGAGTAAAACTTTCCTATTTAATGGAGCTTTGTTTAATAATTTCCTTCTTCCAAAGCTTCTCAAAATTCCTGGTCTGGAAGCTGCAGAAACGCCATCAATTGCATCATTCATTGACAATAGCGCTACTGATCAAGAGTTTCTCCTCTCAGATGATATACTAGTTAAACGCTTCCAGGTTCTTGACATTTGTACGCTAGATTCGATTAATTCAATGTGCTTCACGAAATCTTACTGTCGATACATCGAAGGCACCGGCTCAGTCCTCTGTAAAATGACCAAAGACATGCTTAAAAAGAAAATTTGTGAAATTGAAGAAAATAATGGAAATTTGGAAATGAAAAAGCTTCTAAAGCTTAAATTCTTACGCCAACAGAAGTGTCGCGACTGATGTCATTTCCAGTTGAATTTTCATTTCCCTCCAACTTAACCAATAAGCAGCGGTATCGCTTACTTGGCAATAGCATTAATGTTAAAGTTGTCAGTGAACTTATAAAATTACTTTACAAAAGATGATGAACAAATAAAAAAATTTTATTTCCTGTCGCGGACAATTCACTTTGCAATTCGTTTCTGCCATTGAAAATGTGGCCACAGAAATGATTCTTATAACCGTGAATTAAATAAGTTAAAACTTCCGGTTTACGGTGGTTGCGCGAAGAGTTTATTATATGATTGTGCCCATTCGATTGTGCCATGACGAGAAACGGCTATTTAAACAAAGAACTATTTATTTTATTATGATGCAAATGTGACAAACATAAAAAAAAACGTCAAACTAAAATTCACTTTTTATCCATTTCATAAATCCCTTCATTCAAAAACCCGATTTCAAAGGCTTTGAGGGTTTCAATCTGGTTTCACGTCACCACTGAGTCGTAAAAATGTGAGTTTCTGGCAAAATTTTTGATGACTTGCGCCATATGGCATGGCTTCGATGATTCAATTTTAAAGGATTTTTTTTTTCGTAACCCAAAACTGGTTGAGAAAAACTTTATCCCCCCCTAAAAAAAACCGCACACAAAAATTTTGCCCATTTCGTGGAAAAAAAGAGAAAAACCAAAAAGCCAATTTTGGGGAATGCCCTCTGAAATTGTTTCAGTCCTCGCTTTTGTACGTATAATTTCAGCACTTTTATAATGATCCCACCCACACGAGCGACAGTCTTTTAAAAACCTTCCAGATTGGCTCATTGAATGTTGAAACCAATGGAAAAAAGGTTCATCAAGGCGATGGCAACGATGCCGCAGTAATTGGGATTTGAGGTGAATCATTCTCGGGGCTTTTCTAATGCTGAACAGGAAAAAAAAAACATTTAAACCTTTATTGGATTTTAATTAAATGGGAAAAAAAATCTAGGTTTGTACTGTCGATGTCCTGAAGGTCTTTTAAAACATCATGAATACGATCAGCATTCAACAGGAAACTAATAACATTTTTTTTTTTTTTTCAAATTTCCTGAAACTTTTCCAACTGCCTCAGTTTTATAATTCCATCTCAATGTTCTTGACGTTAATTAAAAGCACTGCAAAGGATGTTTCCCATGTCCAACTAAAACTAAAATGGCTTTTCGCATGAATAATTGAGAACTTTCATGTGTCGGTCTTTTATTTTCCTCGACACTTTTTGCCCAACTTTGTACATCACAATTTTTTTCATAATTTACATTCACTTGAATGTAAATTCGTTTTGTATTATTTTCATTTTTCTACTCGACTTTTTTTCCATGTTTGACATCTACTGTTTGGGATTCTAGGAAGACACAAAACCATTTTTTATTACTAAACGTGGATATGACGATGAACAGCGACAGTGAGGATTGTAGCAATGGAAACACAACGAGTGGTTGTAACATGAACCAACCAATAAAATGATTTTGAACGCTACAGCAATTCAGTTTTTTTTCCTCACCATCAAGTGGATAACCATCGACAAGGATAGCAAAAGTATGTGCAGAAACAAAAAAAAAAAAAACAAAATCAGAGAATTTTCCAACTGATGGAGGACACGAAAAAAAAAATTAAAAATTGTCGAAGATCAATTTTCCATTCGACTATGAATTTTCGATGTTGGTGAACCTTATGATAGACTTTTAACTACTGTTGATTTATTATGGTTGTTAATTCCCATGGTGAGCAGTTTTTTCTGCTTGCTGCTTTAAGTTCAACATACGATGGACGACTCTTAAAAATTATTTTATGTAGTTTTTCGTCATTTTGACTAAGTAAAATCGTCAAATTTTGCAATATATAACGAACGCAATTATGTTACTGGGAAATCGAAAGTTTTCATTCGCTTTATTAAAACGCTTTGAGGGACATGATGATAAAAGTAAATATTTACAGTTACATCATATTATTATTTACTGAAGTTATGAGATTAATATTCTATTTTAGGGCATAAAAATGTTTACCAACATTCCGCACCCGACCGGAAAAGATATTGTTGTGGAACAATTTCGATTAATTGGAAGGATTTTTTTAATGGTTATTATAGTGGAAAGATTATCCCGAAAATTGAATTTCGATTTATTATAAAAAAAAGAGAAAAATAAATCGTCAGGAAGCGGAACTAAATCTGTGAATTTGATAATTGATCAGAACAAATAGAAAAATGATCTGATCCTATGTTACGGGGGTGCAAATGCTACACACTTTAAACCATCCGTCAAATCAATCAAAAAATCATAAATAACAAACATGAGAACATGCACGCAACAACGCACAATGGAACACACATTTTTATCCTGGGGTTCATTTTTTTGTAGGGATTAACTTTCATCAAAATGTGGAAGTGAAACACTTTTTTGGGGTTTTTGAACATTTGCGATTTTCCTTAAAAAAAAAAACTTCGAAATCATTAAATAAATTTAAAATTTGCTTCAATTTCCTGATTCTGTTTTATGAAAATTTCCTTCGTCCTCGTTTGATTATTCTTTCGTCCTTTCATTGAACCTTCTCTGATGGATCATTGTTAAATAGGAGCCGAGTACAAAGCATTGCAGAGGTATCAATTAGCAATCTCAAACAACAATTGAATACAACTCGAATTGATTGAATTAAACGATAAAAATCCCAGAACTAGTTTTAGCCTTTGTGCCATTGCGTTGAGTTACCGAAAAGGTGAATTTGATACTTTTTTTTGCTTGTTTCGTATGTTTTCATATCACTGGCTGTATGTCCGTAAAACTGGACGAAATCCCTTTGTATCAACTTTTTTTTTTTTTTGCTAAAACCTATGAAAGAAAAAAAAAGTGAAAAATCTTTTTTCATGCCTTCGAATGGACACGAATCGCTATGAAAATATTTAATTTTCCATCTTTTGTTGAACGCTCTGACACATGAAAAATGCGGGCACGAAGTAGAAAACGTGTGAAAAAGTGAGGAAAATTTTTTAACTTTTCTTTTTTTGCTGGTTGGAAAAATGCCAGCACCAGACCGGAAATGGATTCAAAGGAAGAAGGAGAAAAAAGATTCAGCAATTGTGAATAAAAAAAAGAAGAAAAATCTGCTAAATCAGAAAGCTTCCAATTAAGGATTATTGATGTGTCCATCAGCGTACGTTTCGCCAGGAAGAGCTTAAGAATAGACTCACAAAAAAAATTTCTGCCTCTCATAATCCTTGCCTCGGATTCTGATTTCGGGGCTCCATGCACACACAGTGCTGACCATAAATAATTACCCAACTCGTGGAATCACCAATCTCTTCTTTATTTGATGTCCAAGTTACAAAAAAAAAATATTTATTTATTTTTTTTTTTCAGTTAATCGGATTACGCGCGGAAATGGGAAAAAACCATTTCAATTGCACAAAAAAAATTGCTTTCTGTACAGAAGAGAGATTTGCCAAAATATCCAGCATATGAATGTCCAGCAAAAAATCACTTTTTAAATATAAATTCTATGCAATATTCAAACTTTGATCGGCTCAACGATTGATTTCTGTTAAGTTGTGAAATTTGTAATCAATTGGGAAAGTTTTTAAAGGATTAAAGTTGGAAAATGCATGACAAATTTATCGCAAAATATTCAGAATTCAAATCAAAGTCCCAAAACATTTTCGATCCATCCAAAGGAAGTGAGTTCATTCAATGTCATCTAATATTTCCCATCCCGTGTTTTTAATCTCTCGCTATCAATAACTTGCAATCTCGTCCATGGAATTCACCGGGACAGTTTGAAATCCATACATGGGTCCTTTTACTGCTATTGCCGATGTTCATCTTCACTATCAATAAAAAAAATAGCAAACCGTTTGTGAAATAAAAATCCGCATTGTGTGTTTTTTACGCTCTAGGGTTTCACTAGCCGAGGAGATTTCAGTTGTTATTTGAAATTAAATTGTGATATTTTTTTTTTTTTGCAGAGTCCTTTTTCCTCTTTTTATAGAGATTTGTATTTATTTTATTGTGATCTGATAAGGATCTCTGACCATTCATGAGAAAAGGATATATGCGCAATATTAAGGTCCAGTGCAATGGTTACGAGAAATTTAACAGCAACAAAGGATTTTTTTTTACGTTTTTTTTTAAAGACGGGAAAAAGTTCTTAATGAGCGTTTAAGAATATCCATAAGTTATGTCACATTTTTTTGTGCCTTTATGCTCTTCGGTCCGTTTCAAAGTTTCAAACGTCATTGCCCAACAAATTCAAAGAAATGAAATTCAATCTCGTAGTTTATTTCACTCAATTTCATATCAATTGGTTTCAATCTTTTGGCCACTACAGCAGCCAGTCAACAAGCAAAACAGAAGTTTTGTCGGGGGAGCGTTTCAGTTTTCATTTGTCGGTAGATTCGTTTAATTTTGCAATTCTATTTGAGCTATTTAAGGGCGATTAAAATCTGGTTCCTGGAAGTTGTGTAAAGCTTGAAATAACTTCAAAGATTAATTCATCTGTCGAGTGTCGTTGTTTTGCTACAGACCCATGTAGACCAATAACAACGCCATTTTACAATGTTGATGATGTTCACAATTTCCCTTAATATCATCATACAATGAGGAAACTCTCAACCATGATGCCTTGAAAAATGATTCAATTTGCATAAATTTTCGAAATAGTTTCATGGAAAAATCTCGAAATTTGACTGAAAGTCGGTTTAAATGGATGTCATTAAAATTCCCTTCTGTTTTACGTCCTCCTCAACCCTCCGTCATTTCCTGTCCTCGATTATTGTATACATAAAAAAAAATCGTGAAATGATAAGAAAGTTATTGCATTTTTATGGAAATTGCATATCGCGACAAAATGCTGTCGCCTTAAATGCAACTTTATGCAAATGGATTAAAAGTCATGAAACTTTATCGAATGGAATGATGAAACATGTAAACAAGTAATTTTGAGCGGAATATAAAACGAGCTCGTGACATTTTTGAGGAAATGTTAAATTATTGTTTGTTGTCGCCACTGACAAAAACATGACCATGTTCCCGAATAATTCTAAGAATCATTTGATGTCCTTTTAACAATTTAAGAACCATAAGCGAAAATTCTCATCTATGAGACCCGACTCCCACAGTATGGTGCAACTTTGAACATGTTTCCTATGCGAGAACAATTGTGGAAGCGAAAAAGAAGTACGAACCACATTATTGCACTCATATTGCAATCTACGAATTCACAACATGCATTCTTCAGCTCGAACTGGTGCATCCGAAAATTGAAAGAATCTTCTTCTTCTTTTTTATCTTTCCCGATTCGACTCGGTTGTAAATGCATTATTTTTCCATTTAATTTTGCAGCATGCACAGGAATATGGATGGACAGAGATGGAATTTCTCAATGCAATGTAAGCATCGTCCAATTGCTACACTGCATCTCATGCACTATGCACAATAGATAATTTACAACCGCAAAAAGTCTCATGTGTACCGAGAAACATTTCAATTACGTGCCGATGCTGTGATGTTAAAGAAAGATCTGCAATTGCTAAAGGTGACCGATCAACAATGACGTTAATGAGCATGTTAAATTGTTGTGTTCTCAACTCAAATGCAATCATTTAAAGTTAACTTTTCTTTTCCTCTTCTTCTTACGATGGCCATTGGTTGGACATTTTATGGTAACAAAAAGTGTGGCACCAAACTGTGCCGATATTTTGATGTTCTCTGATGAGACAATTAAAATTAGATGGAAGCATTCAACAGTGATATGTCAAGGTGAAGTTTCAATGTTTCGATGTTGTCTTCAAAGTGACCAAATTGAATGATTTGAAGTAAAGCGCATTGAGATGGAGACAAACAGAAGGCACCACAGTTAAAAAAAAAAATATTTCGACACACAAATTTCGTTCATTTTTGAGCACATTTTTATATATTTCGGCTCATTGCCGGGATTTCTTTGTCATTTAAACAAATGTGAGACAATGGAAGCCATAAATGAGAAGTTTTCTTGTACCGAAAACTATAAAGATGCTTAACCGATGGCGACAATGTCAAATATTGAAATCGGAAGAAATGGTTGGAAAATTTTTGACAAAATATATGTTACAGTGTGAGGTTATGTTATGGACTATTTGATTTATTTACACTTGTTAGTTTATCGTTTTGACCGTCTGCCGTCTTGCGGATCGATCTTTTGACATGTTGTTTTCGTGGCGACAACATTGGGCTCTCTTAATGCAGGTCAAATTTCATTGTTTCGTTTATTAATTTGATCCACCCACTGATAATCCAAAGACACGTATACACAACCGGTAGCTTGATTTACTGAAATTGGATCCACTTAATATTTAATTCCCTTTCCATTCTCTGTTATCGATCGTTATCTATATCGAACTTGGCTCGGCATTGCCGGAAGGTTTCAATAGATTTTTGTGGGCATGGTTGATGTTTTTATGAATTAAACTCTCGATAAGAGAACTTCTGGATCCTGTTCGGAAAACAGATCACTTACATGAATTGCAACAAAAGGACTTTCTTGAAAAAATTCTAAGAAACCTTTCCTAACCTGATCCTGAGATTTAACCTTCAAATAATATGAAGCAAAGTAGGTGCAAAACAGAAGCGTGAACGATGGAAGAACTTTGCATAAGGACGACGAAAGGATAATTGTGAACAAATGCTGAATAAATTACTTAACAAAAGGACACTCCGAGAGCTATGTAAGAATTTGAATCTTTTATCAGCTTCTGTTCTATCGAGATCGATGATCAGCTTTCGTTCTAAGAAAATGTCTCTCCTTAATATGCTTCAACAATGAACGGATTAAGATTTTGTGCCATGTTCATGATGTTCATTTGTAATTCAATTAAAGCGAGAATCGTGAAACTTTCTCAACATCGCGAGATTATCAACTGTGATTCTGAGAAGAACCGTGTGGCGGTTATTGGCCTCCCTTTCCACAATTTCCATTCATCATCGACATCATTATTACCGATCACGTTTCAGATTTAATTTAATTGTGCCATCATATCATTCACACGATTCTCGCGTGAAGTCTGAACACAAAAAGAGTACAAAAGTGCTCATTTTTATTGTGTATCAATTTCATTTGGTGTGGAAATAAATTTGCTGTTCATTGTGACAAAAAATACACATGCACACACACACAAGCTGGAGTGACTGGACAGAGACATTTTATTGATGCAATACACAACAGAAAGCTGGTCCGGTGTTTGAATGAATTGCCATTGTTTAGAATTTCGTAACAAATCGGTATCAATAACTTCAGTTAATGGACCGATGGACATGAATTGGGTTGGAAGGTTATGCAAGAGTCCATATCAATGTATGTATGTGATGTGCAGAAAAGAAAAAAAGAATTTATTTGAAACAATTTACGGAACTTTTTTTTTGTCCATTTTGCATCATGTGTTCGACTTTGAACAAATTTTATTTTTGTTATTGTTGCTGCTGCTCATTTTAATGCTCATGAATGTTGATCGTCAATAGGTAGATTATAATAACGCAGGATGGTTATAATTGCGGATGAAAAAGCTTTGACAGAAGATTTGCGACTTTGATGATAAGAAATCTTGCGCCTGCTCTCGGTTCCATTTCATGTTGTTGTGTTTTTCTTTTTAGCGAAACAATAAAATGGAAACGAAATAAAAAAACAGCAACAGAGCTCTTTTGTTGTCGCAAATCTGCTTAAAATTACTGCAAACAATTTTCACTCACTCGACATTCTGATGTAGTAAAATTAGGAAGGACATTTGACACGCCATACAAAACAACAAACATCTCTCAAATCCATTTTAAAGTGATTCTGGAAATGCATTGAGAACCCCCTAAAAAAACTAATTCCACATGTCAGGACACAGCATCCGAAAAGCTGCAGGTCGCCGTTGCCTAAAGTTGACCCGTCGCCTAAAAAAAAGAGCAATTTGTATGCAACATATGTGCGGTTTGTGTGCAAGCACAAAAAAAATATTCACCAAACATGACTCATTAATGCATTTATTCGCCATGTTTTTGAGATGATTTTTTGTACAAAAAAGCCAATGTTGGAAATAGTTGCATGAGGATCGCAGTCAGGATATCAAATAAAAGTTTGTGTTTTCGTTTTTTGTGGAGGAAAATTCACTAATGATAAATGACTTGTAGTAACTTCACTGAACGTATGTGAAATGTGCAACTTTAATGGACACAATGGATTCACTTCTAAAGCAGCGGGGGGAAAAAATATTCCGAGGACGTCAGCTAATAAATTGTCGTCCTTGCATCCCTTTCAATGTTTTATGGTGAACCGTTAAAAAGCGATTTGAAGCAAAATGAACTGGAATGGCGAACCATAAACTTCGATCGATGAGATGAATGATGATATGAATTCAGATTTTGTAATAATTTATTGACAATCATTTTTTTTTCTTCTGTAAAACGATGAAAATGTGAATGAGAAAATTTTGAGGTTATAAAATGGAAGGAAAATTTCGTTTCATAAAATTTTCGATGCCCATAAAAAAGAAGGTGATCGAGATGGGCGAAGAAAGAAAACAAAAATGGATGATTTCTGTATCATTTGTCGGCAATTTATGGGCGACATTTTTTTTTTGCTGATGATGGTAGAAGATTGTTCCGAAATGAGGCAATTTTGGAACCAAATTTTATTGGTTTTTTTTCGTCTCTTCTGGTCCTTATCTCTATCGCTTCATCGGTCCACTTCACATTGTGCCTTCGACTACTTGTCCAAGTTATTTATTGGTCTCCCCAAATTTTTAGACACGTCTTTGCTGCCTCTGAACTTTTTCGGCAAATTTTTAATTTACAATTTTGTGATAAGAAATTTTTCTAATACATTTCACAATGTTCAGCATCAGCACAGTTAATTGAGTTGTTCAGCCATTATGGATTATTAAATTATTGATTGCCACTCAAAAGCACCACATTGGGTCATATTCAGAATTAATTTTCAATCATCCACGAAAACCGTAAAATTGTTGGCAACTTTTAATTTGTCGTTTTCAAATTTCAACATTAATTGTTTATTTTGTCACCTGCATGTTACAATGAATTTGCTTTAATGACTAAAACACCATCTCACTCCAAAAAAAAAAAAATTACAAAATGAAGTTGAATTAAAAACCAATTTACAATTTGTTCGGTGCCAGTTTGCTGTTTGTTGACTTTTGTTTTGCTACCATTCGGTCGTTTCCACCGTTCGGTGTCACACAGAATCGTGGCCAAAGTGTGAGCAAAGAAACAAATAATCGCATTTCCATCACCAGAAAAACCTCCCCACAATTGTTTTCCTTGAATTTCCCTATTAAATACCGTTAAGGATCCTTCACATCGGCGCTATTAAAACAAGAACTGTGAGTTGGCTTTTGCCATCTTAACAGTCTTTTAATGAGATACAGTGGGCGCAATTTTCAGCGTTCCCCGACGACAACATCTAACAAAAAATGGAAGAATTTAAATTGAATATTTTTTTTAAACGACATTCAAGAGACAATAAATCTCTTGTGTGAACACTCCCCCGCACAATCATCAGCCGACGGTGGCAAAAGTGAAATTGGGAGGAGAAGTGACTTTCAACTTGATTTGAAAATCGTCTCATTGTCATTACTTTCTAATCATTTTCTGTCATTCGCTTTATTCTTGTATGTATTTTGCATCCACTTGACACAGTCGAGCGCGACAATGTTTAATCAGAACTCGAGAATTCGTCGCATCGAGGGGGAGAAAGGAGAGAAGTGGGAGATGATGATTGTTAAATTGGGGATGAAATCGAATTATGTTTGCTCGCTTTGTGCCAGTCATGTGACTTGGAATTTTTTTCATTTTGTGGGTGAAATTATTTCATAGGGTAAGCGAATCAATTATTGGATATCGATTTAAGGGTTCCGAAAATTTCGTGTTGCGATTAATCACCTCAAAACAAATTCAAATTAATTGAAATATCAAAATTTAATTGAAACATAAAACGAAAGCAACATTACGAAGCGTCATTTCTCATAATTTCATGGAAAATTTTATGTTAAAAAAACAAATAAAAAAAAATTCAAAATATTTTCACACGAAAATTCTTTTTTTTTGCGTTTAGTATTTTTTTTTTTATTGAATGAAACCGTTTCTTCTTCTATTCACAATAAAATGTTTGTTCCACATGCAATCTATCATCAATTATCCATATCAATTCTCAAATTTCTGTTTTGGATTTGTTTGCGTTCCGTAAAAAAAGCAACAATGAATAGAAACTTGAATGAAAAAAAAAAAAAAAAATGCGAGACAAAGTTTTTTGTGTTGTTCGATTAACACATGAAATGAAGACATCGAATGAAGTTTATGAAAAATTATCAGTTTGCCTTTTTTGGGACGTGGAATGAATGAGACATCAAAGAGAGAATGGAAAAAAAGGAGCAATTTTTTCTGATTTCACAAGAAATATTTTTGTTCCTGAATTTTACTTCTTTGGAGACGAAGAAGTTTATTTATTTATTTTTATGATGCGGCTACTCCGCCTTCTCCACAGAAAGATACTATTATTGCCTCTATGCATTTCTGAGGATCGCATTTAATGAAATGTTTTCTGGTTTTATTGTGCATCGTCCTTTATTTTGGTTGCTCACATAATTTCTTTTACTTTTTTGCTGTTTGTTTATATGCAATTTGATGCGTTTTTTTTCCAGTGTCGATTGTTGCCTCAAAGCAAATATTTAATTTCTTCGGTTATTTTTTTTTGGTTAAATCATTTCAACGAATCCGATGAAATTTCACAACTTTTGTGGAAAAAAAACAGCTGAAACTTTAATAGACAAATAACTTTTGGTTTTATCGCATTTTTTGGTTTTCGTTAATGTGATTTGAGGATTTAACGCGAGTGATATCTAAATTTTCGGAATTGAAAAACTTTATATTTTATTTTTATTATTCCGCAACGAAACCAAAAAAATGTGTGCAAAGCTTTTGAGGGAATGAAAAGCAAAAGCAGAAAATTAAATTATAATATCATTAGAGCACGCGATAACAAACTGTAGCAAGTTGTACGGCTAGAACTGTGCAAAGCCACTTGAAATCAAATTGAAATTGAGCAATAGTGATTAGCAATCAATGCGAAGCATGTTGAAACGATTCGTCCTTCATTGATCGATTACAATTTAAATAGAATTAAAATTAGCTTTTTAATTTCCTCGGAACGCTTCTGCGAATGCTACGAAAGTGACTCGAAGTCATGCAGTTAACTATCAATGATTTCCCCTTACAAACCTTCGAGCCATAAGGTAACATAAAAGTTGAATACCAACATAAACCAGCAATGAAATATGCAATAAATAATTTGCTGTTTGCCTCAAAAAGTTTGTTTTTGCATGTTTTTCTATGTTTGTTGTTTCGTGTATGATTGAAAGGAATTTTGCCGAAAAGGATTTTTACCTTTTCATCAGCTCAACTCATCTTTTATTGTTTTACAGCAAACTGGTTGGGTTGGGCTTTCAGCAAAGAGGTAGAAAATTATCCTTTGAAGGCTAAACGGGGCAAATGTCATAAAAAACATTGCAAAAACTGAAAATATTTGCAAATTTGTGTAAATTTCAATGCATTTCGGTACTTTTTTCGGGATAAAAATTGCTTTATTGATGACACAATAACATTAAAAAAAAAACCTTTTGCGGATCTTTTTATTACAAAAAAAAACTGTCAACGCCTTACGGACATTTCGTGAACTGTAAAATGTTCTGCGGAATTTTGTTTATTACAGAATTGCACGCAATCCGTTGAGGGTTGTTGACAATGAAACGGTTAATTGACTGGTATGCAAAAATGTACAGTTTTCTAAGAAATTGAAGTGACAAGAATACGCTTCTTTGTGTGTGGGGCATCTGTGCGGGTATTTCGATGGTTGCTGACGAACAAAAGAAACGTTTTTGGTTTGACGGAAGCAATTTTTTCAAGGATTTTCCACGATGGTGGCACGATACGTAAAAAAAAAGACTCAATCAATGCTCTAATCCCTTCAATATGATGAGCTCAGAATGATTTGTCGCCAAATTCTTGTTCCGAATTAGAGATGGACACAACACATTTAACCCAAAGTGGTTTCCTAAAGACATCAATTGGGAAATTTATTACGGTCTCATCTTTACCATTCAATTTCAATCAGGATCATGTCTTCATCATTCCTTATGTTGTTGGACCATAATTGAAAACTCTTAAAAATATTTTGATTTTTCAGGCTATTGAATGTGTCCTGTTGTACCAAAAATAAAAACCGGATATCAACAGACACAAAGAAAGTGTCTAACTTTGTCAGTTTGTGGAGACAAAAGTTCCTTTTTTTCCTTCTCAGTGGGGCAATAAATTATCGTGAATTAAGATGTGAAATTGGGACAAATTTACAATTTTACAGATTTTGATCTTGAATTGAAAGTTTTTCTCTCTAAAATCCTTATAGAAATCGTTTCCCAATGCGATAAATCTCCAAAGTTGTAACCAGAAGAAAAGAAAAAAAATTGCCAATTTATATTTATTTGCGGAGGACCATTCAATAAAATCACATCGCATTCAAACGCAAATTACGCAAAAATGTCGAGAGAGAGAAAAAAAAAATAGCGACGAGAATTGTCCACAAATTACCATAAAACTTTGTGTGAATCCGGCGCGGACCCAATTTCAATTTAAATGAATCGAGACATTTTATTATGTCAGCAATTCATGTGTGATATTTTTATTTTTGTTTCTATGTATAGACGAATGGTTCACTGATTTAAATTTAATATGACAACGAAGTGATTCTCAACTCGTCCAATTTTTTCAAGGATATTTTTTTTGTTGTTTTTATTAAGCAAATAAACAACTCATCGATACAACAAAATTCACAATGATTTGATGCAATTTTATGGTTGAAATATTTCTTTTTTTTTCCTTAGAAATATATGTATACATTTGTCAAGTGTTGTTTGCATTTGAATGTACATCAACATGCACAAACCTTTCACAAGCCTTCCAAGTCCAGCTAACCCCTTGCGTAAATAGAAATTTAAAGAAAGCTACAAAAACATAAAAATCACGTCCGATTTGAATTGCCCTTTTCTCTATCCCTCCCCACGTTTCGATCATGTTCCTTCCTTACCAACCCGCCCCTCGGGTCTCGTTTCGATTTAATAGAAAAATTGTGTTAAACAAAATGTCTAATAAAATTTTATGTCAATTTAAAAGGTTTCTCCAATGCCTGGGAAAGTGTCCAATCATTCGTTTAACATCTCTCTCGTTGAACCCTGGACAGTGGGTGACCATAAGAAACTGGCCAATAATTCCTAATCACCTTCCGCCATAAAAATCCCTTTTTTTACTTTATTTGGGGAAAAATGTTTTTCCATTGTTTGAAAACTTAGGTGGAAAATTGTGCAATAAAAAAAAAAGTTTTCTTTGTAAAAGGGTTGAAGGCGAACGAGCAATTTCCAATTATGACTTCATGAAACATTCAGTTCCATTTAATTCGATTCATTAACGAAAACGTTTCGAAAAGTTTGTAATCTGCGACTGTGATAATTGTCAACATAAGAAAAAAAAATTCAATTTCCAGTCGAAAGAGTTTGTGAAGAAATTTTCCCACAAAAATCGATTGCACATTAATCATCCACGGTGGACAATGATTCGAAACCAAAGCAAAAGTGAGACAATGTTGGGACCTTCAATAAAGAATTCAACTGTTGTGATCAAAAAAAAAAAGAAAGAAGAAAACCATTAAAGTGTGTGGACTCGACTCGATGGAAAAAGGTTCATTCGAATCATATTTCTATCGTGCCCTATAAATCACACCTTAACCATGAATGGGATTCACAAAATATTATTTTTTATTAAATCCTTCCACAATAAAAGCACACACAATCTCATGCTCATTTTCGAGCGTGGGCATTAGAAGTAGAATTGAAAACGATGATCGAGGGACACGGAAAAAAATTGGGCTTCGTCACAAAATTTTCATGAATGGACCAAAATAGCAAACAGATATTTTGCCTTTTATTTATTTCTGTTTTTTTGGAGTCTCTAATAAAAATGTCCTTTCGCTTTTGGTGAATGAAAGCGTTGAATTCCGAAAATAAACGTCATTTCGACAGGACAATGAACCATTGTTTGACTTTTAAATAGTTAACTTTTCATACTTTTTTTTTTTTGCTGATCATATAATTCCATTGTGGAAGTGAGTGACAAACTGAGTTGCATCATGCAATTGAGGTTAGGATATTTTTTTGATGCAGGTAGTGTCAATCATTCATAGTTGACTTTTTTTTGCATTCTCATCGTTCATCACTTTGGCTTACCAAAAAAAAAAAAGAAGGGAAATTAGGATGACACATTTAGTAGGGAATATCAATTTAATCGTAAATTTGTTATCAAGGACATTGATACTAGCAATTGTTGTGATTCACATCGATGAAAATATCTAATCACAGTAATGCCAGGAGTCAGATGTTAGAATGAATGATTTAAGAAATGCTTCTAAAGAAATTCCCAGCAATTGTTGAAAATTGACGAGTGACACATTTTTTTGCTGTTGCTATCGGCAGTTTGTGAAATTGCGACAGAAGCGAGTAATTTTGTGTGAGATGTCTTTTGAAGTTTCGTCTTCTTTATGTTTGCTTGTAGCGATTTGGGAATTGCTTCGTTTGAAGCTTTCTTTCTTTCTTTTTCGATTGTGCAAATCCATAAAATCCGATAATTCTACTGTTTCGCGTAACAAAACGAGAATTTCTTTTCGACTTTTGACTTTCGCATTGCAATTCTCTTTTTTTCCTTTGTCAGTTCCTTGAGACAAGTCAAGATGAAGGAAAAAAAGTTTGTAATTGGATTCATTTCGTTTTTGGTATTTTTTCTATTTAAACGAATCTTCATGCAAATTTGGAAAAGAAGAAAAAAGGAAACTGCACATTTAAGAGGAATAATATCTTAAGATACCGATTATAAGACACATTTTTATGGTTTTTGAGGATTGCCATCACACATCCGGTGCTCATTTTTACCCACACACAATGCCATTATTTAACAAATTCCCATCGCTACGGAAATCCATCTACAGCATATTATTTCCCAGCATAGATTTACCGTTAATGCAGCGTAAAATTTCCGAAAAAAAAAAAAATTAAAATCCCAAAGCGAAAACCCAAACAGCCTCTCAAATATATGGCAAAATATTGGCAATGAAATCACTTTTCAGCGCGCCAAATTTAATGTGAAATTAAAAAATAGAATTGTAAAATTTTAGAAATCTATTACTCACCCATCAACATACATCCATCGACCCCTCTCTATTATATTTAAATGTGTGTTTTATCATAAGAACACATTGATAAAATCACCCTCGTCATGGGTATATAAGGAAAAATCCCAAAACATTGGCTTTGTTTTCCACTCTCAAGGGTGATAGATAGAAATGTATATCAGAAAAATTGGCATGAGACTGAAATGATCGTATCAGGCGAAAAAAAAAGGATGAAAATCAATTCGGATGGGGATTTAAATGCGACTGTTGAGAATCAAACAGCAAAGAGGGAAAAAAATTCATGCTTTTTTATGGCATTGATACACTCATAAAACTAACCCTCCTTTCGGTTCACCAATATCGGGGGATTTTGAGTTCTTTGGGAATTTTGTTAGAACATCACAAGATTTTTCATCCTCATCAATTGAATGTGTACCTCATATGCACATTATGTGATGCCGCTAAATCAAGACATATCAAAATTCGAGTCAAACGTTGTAGATGAATTGGTTGCAGAGTGGCCTCATAAATTATGCAATCGAGAATTTAAAAAAAAAAACAGCAAACATTTTTCCATAACTCGACTAAAGTATGATGTCTCATTGGGCTTTCAGTCCCGACAAAAATATCACCATTCACATTTTAGGCTGATGAATAATTTATCTATTTTTTGTCTCTTTGATTTCGATAACATTTAAAAAAAGTGTGCGCCAGCAAGCTCTTTGTGCACGATTTCAGCATTGCATTGATTTTTTATGCTCTTTCATTTCTATGAGCGAATATGGAAATTTTTTAAAATTAAAGAGATCCACAATGGAAAAAAAACCCAAAAACTTCCATAAAACAGAAGCAAAATTCAAACATAAATTGAAATGCAAACACAACATTCAGCAATCATCAGAATGTCACATATGGTTAATAATGAAAAATTTTTGGGCATTGCACAATTCGTGTTTCCATTTTTTTTTATATTTTTATTCATTTTTCTTTCTATTGATTGCAAAAATGCATTTCTCTCGAATTTTTTTATTTTATTGCAGAGCATTTTTTATGTGCAGATTTCCACACAAAACTATGGCACTGGTTAGTGAATGAATTATTCACGTTGTGCCATCCATCAATTTTTCCCATCACCACGATTCTGATTAACAGAACAAAAATTCTCTGATGTCGTTCATAAAAGAAATAACTGAAAGAGGAAAGAGAAATTCCTTTATTAATGACATCGCTTCATTTATTGGCTTCATGCACTTTAGAAAATTGAGTTAATTTTAATTTTTGGTTTCCAAAAAAAAAAAAACGATGACAAAAATCTCCGTGCTCAATTAGATTTTTCGCACCCAGGTGGCACTTTGTGATGTTGAAACCTTTTGTGGATCTTCACACATGCCATCAAATCAATAATCGTTGCGATTTTTCCCTTTCATGTTTCACGGCGGTTTCGAGATTGGATTTTTTTTTTTCAATGCAAATTTTTTTTTTGTGTGCAACAAAATTGCGCTGATGAAAAATGGGATTTTTTGTTTGTTTGTGAGGCACCGTTCGATGCGTTTTGTGCAACATACAAAATGCATTTGATGGAAATATAGTCGTGGAGGTGTCCGGGTAACCGTGCATAACGGGAAGTGAGTGGCAAAATGGCTCAATGTTGGGTACATGATGATAAATTGCATTTTTTTTGTCATCATTGCGCGGTGTCATTTTTAGCAATTTTTTCTATTGCAATTTTATTTTTTATTTTACTGCAGTGACGAACTAAAATTGTGAACAAACTTGTGTCGGTGACTTCCATAAACTAAATCTCCTCGTTCGTTCATTTATTTCCGCAAAAAAACTATTTTATATTCCAACTGCTGATGCATTTTTTTTGTTGTTGTATGTCCTCATGATGCATATAAATTGTGTGCATCAACGTGTCCAGCAAACACACATTCACATGTGCCACTACATTGCAATATTCGCCAGGAGTTTTTTTTTTTTGCTGCTTGTTATTTTTCTGCATCCGATGCAAATTTGCAATATATTCTGCACTAGTTTTTTTTTGGCTATTCGTTGATGGCGAATGGTTTGGTTGTGATGCCGATATTTTATTTTCGTGATCGGTTTATTTTTGTTGCGCATTGACCCGACGAGGGTGCGAGGGTTAAAGTGAAGTGGCACCGCGAACAAATGCACTTTATGTTGTGTTGTTTATGTGCGGATTTCACTTGGCCATCATCGTGGTGTTTCCTGGAATGAACTTTTTTTTTTTTTGGTTTTGTGCGGCATTTCGATGGCTGCTGGAGCATTATTAGTGTTGTTTTTTTTTTTATTGTTGTGGACACGGGGAGGGTTTGCATCAGTGAGATTTCAATACTTTTTTCTCTCCCTTTTTATATTGTGCCATCATACGAACTACTGTTTTTTTAAAAAAATATTTATATTCATTTCTCTCCATAACGAGTGCAATCACTTGCTTGGTGCTTTTAGTGTGCCACGATATGGTTGAACATTTATGATGCTGGTTTCATAAAATGAAAAACAACATGGTGAGGTGAGAGCGCAGTAAAAGTGACCAGAAATAGTTCAGAAATTTTCGTGGTGACGATAACGACTGCAAAATTGGCGATTATAAATTTTTGGTCAGACCGAGGTCAGGAGCCTTTTAAGGGAATTATCAGGAGCGTTTTATAGGAATTATCATGATCTTTCATCAGTAATGATTGAACATAATTGATCACAATCAATAAATGAGCCAATCATTGACCCTCAGAACTGTTAAATTTGTTGTCAATCGATCATCATCAGTTTTATACAATTCATTCATTTTTATTGATTATCCCGGAACCATTTGATGCAATTTTCATTGAAATGGTAATTTGGTATGGCTTTTTAGGGGTTCGACTTACAAGCATAGATTACAAGCGAGACATTCAATAGTCGGCAGTGTTTATTGAAATAGCCGGAAAAAAATTCCATTCCAAAACTAATTAAAGAGACCTTTTTTGCGTTCATTGTCATACGGCAAAGTTCGTATACATTTTTTTTGTTAGGAACCATATCGAATAATGTGTGATGTTAATACATGCACAGTTCAACCAGGATTAAAAAGAGGGAGGAAACTGGTTGCACTAGGGCCGAAATGACGAAATATGAGATTACATTTTAATGGCATCATCAGCTGAAAATTCATCACTGATAAAGAGGCTTAAACACATCAACATTGGCAACGAACACGAGTAGTAGAGAATTTTTTTTTTTATTGTTTTTTAACGTTCCCTTCACGAGTCGAAATAGAAAAACTATAAAAAATAACCATCCGTTTGACTATTTCACCCTTCTCGAATGATACAAACATCAAATAAAAAATATTATTTTAATTCACAAACAAATCTTATAACAAAACTCCGAGGCAGCATCGACAGGAAAAAGCCTCAACTGGAATTATTTCCTTTTTTTCTTGTGTGTTACCAAATTATTGTTATTCGTTATGCCTATCTGGGTAGTAGTTGACACTGATCCTTGCTTGCAATTGCAATTGTTTTCCTAAAATTTAGCAAAAAATATTTATTTTGAGATTATTCAAAACTAAATTTGTTGCAAACTTTGTCGTGTTGCATTGCCATGTCAACTGTGCATGCCACGTCTGCCCGTTTCCTACTTTATACTCATTGAGTGATTATTTATTGAGGGTCGCCGAAGTTATGGTGTTTTTCATTCGAAATGGTTCGAAATTGGGTTTGTGATGACAACGACTAAGCAATAAATTTCATCCCGTTATGCGACTCTGCCGTTGAAATATTTCCACGACACATGATGAGGATTATTTTGATTTTCAATCTGCACTCACACGCACGCAATTGATGGTAATTCATCAGAATGGCATTCTCTTTTTTCTGTGTACTTCGGGAAGGGTAAAAAACTGTGGCCAAAAGAAAAAGCCGCCGAAGCTCTCCCGCATTTTTATACCATTCCGACAAAACCGTAGTTTTGGGGAGGGGAGGGAGGTAAGGAGGGCCACAAGCCAATGTAATTGTGAATGTTTTTTGTGTGTCGAATCGCCCTTCATTATTCATTGTTCCATATATGTGTATGCGATTGTATTTGCGTAATATTTAAATTGTAGATTACAGAAGGGTAGAGCTCGATTGAGGATCTCGTGAATTTGTTACATGATGCATGTAAATCTTACGCAACTGCCAGTGAGCCATAAATTGATTTCGATGTTGATTGTGCAAAACACTTCTGACCTGCATCACAAACACAATGTTGTGTGCATAGTTTTGTAATTAATTTAATTTCTTCGTACACTTTTCATGGGTGTTTTCCAGTTTTGGGCTGAACTTGGTTCCGTAAGGATTTTTTTTTCTCTCACTGAATTGCCCTCAAGCGTGTAAAACTAGAGGCGAAAAACGAGATTTTAATTAAATTCTTTACTCCCTTTGAAATGGAAATTCCTTTTATTTTTTCACTCCCACTGCCGAACTGTCGACTGGCTGACCATCAAATTGTGTAATGTGTTTTGCATGCCATCAAAGTGCATTTTTATTTTTTTAGCTGAGCTCGTTCGTTTCATTTGAGTGACGGCGCAAAAAAAAAACTTTTGATTTGTGCAGTTCTTAATGCAGCGCTGCTGTTCATGTGTCGGATGGTTTATTATTCGAATTGTTAACAATCTCGGGTATGAATGTTTGCGAAATGAAAAAAAAAAAAGAAAAAAGAAATCACTAAAATTTCAATGGATCCATGAAATCCGTCGATGATGCAAATTTTCATCGCGCACAGATGATGAATGAACTGGCCATCAAGCGATAACCAGAGCTTTTCGCAGTTTTTCCACATTCAAATGCAATTTTCACCACGATTTCGTCAGTAGAAAAAAAAATCTAGGTTTGCACATAAATGCCGCATTGACCTGGAAAGAGAAAAATCACGGAAAAGTTGTCGAAAAACATAAAAAAAAACAAACAGAAGTGAAACAAGAAAAATTGCAGAAACACCAAAAAAAGGCATGGAAAATGTGAGGAAAATTGCATTTTAAATGCCAATGGTAAAATGTCTGTTGATGCAACATTTTCAAAGGAAACATTCCATGAAAAGTTATATCAAACAGGAAGTGAATAATTTTCGAATGCCGAAATTTTTTTCATTGCATTGTAATTTTAATGTTTTGTTTTTCATTTCTAGATTCGGCTTTTTCAGAAAACTATGCTGTGAGGTCTGTTTGATCAACAAACATCATTTGCTTAATTTGCATGGTGTTTAAGTGTGAAAAATGAACACAGACGAAATGTGTGTCAATCAGCATTGGTCACAGCTCCATGCTGTCGTTGACTTTCCTCATAATTTTGTTGTCAAAACTCCATTTGTTCTTCGGCTCAGTGCAAGGAGTGTGACTTTCCAGCTAATTCAATTTATGGCACATCACCCATCTCCTACCGTGCTGTGCGAGCTCAGGCCTGACTCACGACATTGCCATAAAATATTTGCTGCCAACTGAAGCATTTCTTGACTTGATGTCCATACAGTTGGATTCTACGAAGGAATCAAACAATGCCATTCGATAACTTTATTAAGTTTTCCATGAAATGTTTGTGTCTTGTTCATGTTTTATGGACATACAACAATTCGGTTCGGGCCTTCTGGACTTTCTTTAGATAGAAAAAAAACTAAACTTTTTCATTTCTTCTTCGGGTCGTCGCGTGCAGTAAAACATTCACCAGAACATGGACTTTCGGTGTCCCACCAGAAGCAAGAAGCAAACAAAAAAGAGCATAAAAATTGTTTCTTCTTGTTTGTTATCAAAATGCATAAAAACTGACAAATAAACAACAAAACACAAATTTTACAGCCAAAGATTGTAAAGCATAGCATCGATTGCCCAATAAAACATGCAAAGAGCATAATTTTCACTCGACAAAATTTCTTTCGCATCTCCCGGAGGGCTTCGGGGATCATAAAATTCAGAAAGAGAGAGAGAGAATGTTAACTAGAGTCCATGGGTTCGAATTGGGGGAGGGTTGCTATTAACATTTATGATGATGATTTGACAAGCAGAAAAAGGAACTTTATGTTTGCGTTAAAAAATAAAAATATTTTTTTTTTTTCATGTTGATTGATTTTATGAAATTTTGACGATTTTTTTCAGTCGAACAGCGTTTATTGCGTCACAAAGAGGCATCGCAAAAAAAAATTGTGGGTGGATTTGTTCCATAAAAATTATCGAATTGGATCTGGAGCTGTTACATTTCTTCTCTTCGTGGAGGCGGGCGATAAAAAAAGAAAACCTTGTGACTTTGCATAATGCTCCATTTTTTCCAACCAACTAGAGCAGTTCAATAAAAAAAAAATTTCGTTTGCCAATTTCTTGGAATTATGCTTTTATGCTTTTGCTTTTTAAATTATGCATAAAGAGCGCTTTTATGGATCTCTTTTTTTTGAACCTGATGGGTCGTCAATAAATCACTGACAAATTGTCCATAATCTGGTGTAGCGTGGGCAAATTTGTAAGTCATGGAAAGGAGACCGTAAGCAAAATAAGCAAAACAAATTTCATTGCTACTTGCTAGTGATCAATCACCAAAAGATATTTAACATGTGATGCTCGTCGCGTGGTTTGATTATGAAATATATTTCATGCTCAATTTATCATCCTTCTATGTGTCTTCTGACGTCAGTTAACAAAAGAACTTTAAAATCATCCGTAACGACCTTGATGTTGGCTTGTTTTGCTTATTTTACTCGAATCCCATTTGCATTTCTTTTAAGCCAAATTGGGCTCCCTACTGGTTTGAAGTTGATGCGATGCACTTCTCTTTATTGACTCAACTCTTTCTTTCGACAAATATTTTATTTTTTTCTTAATGGAACCTAAAATGCAAAAAAAAACCCTTTTTTCGGTTGAGTTGATTGTTTTATGATGCTTCATTGCTCTTCGAATAACAAAGATAGGTCACAAGGAATGATCAAGTGTGAAAGGATTACGAAAGGATTAAAGACAATAAAAATCAATGAAATCCTTTTTTTGGCTTTCGGTGCAATAAAAGCAAAAGAAAGAAAGGATCGAGCGACCGAAAATTGGATTATAAATTTGTTTATTGATAAAACAATTGCTCGTCAATTTAGGGCTCGCCTTAAGTCCAGTGTTTAAATTAATTAAAGCTAGTGGGAAGTCCTTTAATCCTTTCGGGAACAAACTTTATGACGATAGCACCGCAGGACATTGGGGACGCTTCGGGAAAGGCAATATAATATTGAAAGGATTAAGGATGGACAGTGCAAATGACCAACAGTTTGCATGCTCTACCTTTAATTATCCACCGCTCTTAATCCTATCTAATAAACATAAATATAGTGCTCCTCCATCTTTAAACCTTTTTTTTTCCTCTCGCTCCAGTTCATTTCAAAAGAGCGGCGTGTGTTCTCATCGCGTGAAAGAAATTATTTTGAAAACAGAAATTAATTTTAATAAGATTAACAAAATGTTGTTTCCAAAACATATTTTGAAAGATTTTAATGTTAATCCCTTTAATTGAGGAAAATCTTTCAAGAATTCCCAAAAAAAGAACAAAATTCTTCAGTTTAAGATGGCAATTTGGATTAGAGAGTGAAATCATGTCGAGCATCAAAAGTGAATTGCCAACATAAAATTTATGCAATTTAAATAATAATTGAATGCAAGTATCGTATGTAGTGAACTGTTGAACTGTTGAAAGCCATAATTTTGCGGTTTGTAACGAATAAATTGGTCAATGCGGTTGATAATTCGTGAATAAATAATGAAATTTGCAATGGAACTCACATAAATGTGGACATTGTTGTGAAAACGATTTTCAATTTTCGCTTTTATTGTAGATTTATGATTATCATTTGCATCAACGGACTTGTTGCATTGACAATACTTTACAAACATTTTCAGGTTAAGTTCAAAACGGTTGCATCACTTAATATATTCCATTTCAATTTAATCCTTTTAGAAAATTCCACGAACTTGTGTGATGTTATTTCTTTTTCCCCAATAATTTATTGCTTAACAAATCCCTCGCACGTTCGCATTCAAAGTGTTTCTCGCAATGTTGTTTAATCTAATTATAGAATCGATGCGACATATTTATTTACTTAGAACAAATCCACATGAATTATTGCATTTTAAGCACTCGAAAGCATTTAAATCGTTTCTTTTTAGCTTCGAATGAAAATAAATTTATGACGACAACACGCACTGGAGTGATTTTGGGATGATTTATTGTCGACCAACAGTCATCTTTTACTGGATAAAAGTCCATTACCGGTGAATAATAATTGTCATTTGAAAGGGTTTCGCTTTGTACATGCTTCAGTGACGATGGAACATGGCCAATTTCGGGCGACGCATAAGAAAAATTTACATGCCGAATGAGAATGTTTAATCGAATAAAATGAGAGGGAAATTAAACATCGAAAGCAAGCTCAACTTCCGTCAAATAATGATTTTTTCATATGCCAGAATTAAAAGGTCTTTTTTTATATACAAAATCCATCGCTTGTCCCATGTCCGACATTCTGCTAACTGATTTTTATGGAGTCACATTCAGGATTTAATTTCTGGTGGAAAAAATTGTAAAATTATATTTGATGATTTCATTTCAGATGTTTTTTTTTCTGTTGAAGCACTCATTTGACCAAGCCGAGCCGTTGGCAACCGATGTGTGGTGTGGCAAATTTGTGGAGATAAAAATGCTGCCCTTTTTTTTGGGGGTTGAATGAGTTGGGTGGATCGAGAATATTATGGTGGTGCGATGGACATCAGGAAAATAACGAGCTGTAGCACTGTTAAATTCTTCTTTGGACTGTAAATTTCGAGTCGAGTCAGCAAAAGTCGTTTATTTCCCCCTCTTCCATCCTCACTTTTTATGATGCTCTGATGGTTAACATTTTTTTTTTCTGTGCACGACAAACTGAATGTGTAACAAGCGAAAGAGTGTATAGTTTTTAGTTAACCAGAAACCTCCTCTTTTTGTGGGCAAAATAGATATTTTCTCCCTTTTTTCTCTACTCTTTTGCTGGGGTTCATTCTGGGCTTTCTTTACGGGAAAAGAATCATAATTTTTATGACTTTATAGTGCTTTCTCAGTGATTTGAAAAAGACATTTGGAAAAAAAAAAAAAAAAAAAAAATATGTTCACTAACCGACACCGATAGAAAAGCAGCGGTGCCGATAAAAGCATAAAGTAGCATAAACATATAAACAGAACCATATTCATCAAAAGAAAATGAATCTATGCAATTGAAATTTAAATCGGAATTAAAGTTCAACTTGAAGACTGAAAATAGAACATTGAAATGCTAAACAACGATCGACAAAATTATTCTATTTTAAAACTGCACCGCATAAAAGCAACTTTCGGCAATAAAATTTTTTTCTCAAATTCAAAACAAATGGAAATTTTTATTTTAAATATCACAAAGTGAATGTGCAAGCTAGAAAAACTTTAGATTTCGTTTGAAGAAAGAGTCAAGATAGTAAATTACCAACATCATTTTTACCTACAAAACACACAAAAATTTAAGATCTTTGAGCTTGTTCATTTTTTTCTTCTTCCCTTTTTTTGCATTCTTCAAACCGAGAATTTCTCGGTGATAATCATAAAACTTTATTTGTTAATTTCAGTTTTTTTTTTGAGTCCTTTCATTTGGTCATTTCTTTTTTTTTTCACTTAGCCTTTGGACAATGGTAAAAAGTAGCAACACGGAAGCTTTCCATAAATGTTGCCATGATAAAATGTATGCTGGCAAATTGTGAAATAAAATAACTATTCAGCATGAATTTGTGTGATTTTTTTCAACATGCTAATCTGTTGAAGGTCGTCATAGAAATGCTTGAACGACATGCAACCCTTATCATCGTCATTGCGCAAAAATTCTTTTAACAATTCTATTCGCTTGTATGAAGGGTATTCATTCTAAAGCCGAAAAGAGTTTAATTTAATTTTTTAAGCTATTTAATTACTTAATTGAATCATCAGACCATTAAAAATGTTTCTGCTGGTCGACGAGTTTTCGATCGATTGTAATGTTTTATGTGGAAATCTTCAATTGTTCTTCAATTGTTGCAAAATAGAAATTAAGTACTTTCAGTGATTGCTACTCAAATCAAATAGAAACCAAATGAAGCTATCAAATGACACATTTGATTAATCTCGATTGGATGTAAATTCAACATGCATCGATTTGCATCGCTAAATGCCAAATTTGAAATGTTTTAATTAATCGCATAATTTGATTTGAAGTCGTGAATGGATGCTGTGAAAATGAGCAACAATATTGAGTCGAAATCAAATTTCAGTGCACCATCATGATGTTCGGTTGGGCACTTTTGTGTCATCATCCTTGTTTGCACTTCTAATCAACAATTTATCGCATCAACAGTGAAAATTTGACTCTTCACTTTGGAGTTGTGCACGAGAATAACAAAAAAAAGTGTCAATGTTAGTTCATTAGCTGATTGTTTGCAATTTTTTATGCGCAGCCAAATTTGTAGCACACAAAATTGCAACAGGAAAATTTTATATCAAATCATAGAATTAACTTTGTCATTGCTCTTAAATGTTATCGTTGCAAGGGAATTTCGCATAGATATGCGTTGTGAGTTTCTCTATTTACAATTTTAATATCATTTGCGCTCACGCTTGTTGCGTTCTTGTCATCAATTGTCGCCTAAAACAACATAAAATTTTGCAAGCATTCTCGAAATGGCAATCAACGAAAATTTTCCATGGTCGTATGAATTTCAATATCATGTCATGCGATAACTGGAATTTGGTGAATAATTAATTAAGCCAACAAGATAATTAAGTAATTTCAAAAATTTATTATGTCTACATACAAAACGGAAAAGAGAATCATCGTGATGACATGAAAACAATGATAATTATGAGTAACATATGAAAAAAGGGGATTCAGAAAACATACAGATGCGCAAATTGACTCTATTTACCCTCACACTTTCCATCAATTTGTCAAATTTGTTACTTCAAATTGAAAGTGAGCAGCAGTGATTTTGATCATGCCTCGACAAGGGTGAAAGAAATTGTACTTTTTGAGGACTGTTCAAACATCAATCCATATGAGATTGGGTCCATTTTTCTCACTCTCTCTCTCTCTCTCTCAAGTTCTAATTCTTCACTATTCAACACCCTTTAAATTAAATTTACTCTCATCATCATTTCTATGCGTCTTGCAACGACAGTGGAAAAAAAATATTTCTCGGCTTCTGTTTACATTGAATGCTTCCTCAAAAATGTTTTATTTCGGGAAGTTGTGTATTTTTGTGCAAGTGAGTGGTTTGGGAAACCGAAAAAATGTTGTTCGTTTGAGGATATTTCGGGGGTTATGAGGAAAGGGCTGCTGTGCGCTCACATAATACGTGTGATGGAGAAAGGACAGTTACAGCAAAGGGTGTGAAATGTAAACCAGGGATGAGCAAAGTCAATTCAGATATCTCATAAAATTTCAATTTTCAATGCCAGATGTAGCTCGAAATTTTTACCTTAGCAAAACACTTTCCACACCCCTTTGCTATGAATTTGAAATCCTGATTTTTGCGATATAAAAAAAAGTCCTGTGTGATTATGTTGCGTTACACCATAAGACTCATGAATGGGGAGTGAGTTGGCATATAAATCTCTGGAACACTGTGCGGTGAATGGCGTCACATTTCATCGAATTTTTCGCTTCGTTGATCCTTTTGTTAAGGTGCACATCCTTATTATTAAATTGGATAGATCCTTTTTTTTACTGCGCTGTCGTCCCTTGCTTTGATTTCGACTATTTTCCAGTTCCAGCCTTAATTCACCTCCGCCATGTGTGTAAAGTATGACAACATTTTATGCTGAGCTTGCTGTGAGGCAACATTTCTGGTTTATGTTTGTTGTTCCTTGTTCGACTTCAATACAGGACAAAATTCCCGTTTTTTTTTGCCTTGAAGGGTTAATTTTTCATTAAACACTCGATGGGTTGAACGCAATTTTTTTTCTGTTGTTCCATTGTTTCGCCTCCTCGCTCTCGGCAATATTCAACTGTTCAATGATCCATTGTCGAGGTTTCCTTCTGCGTTTTTTTCGAGCGCTCTTCAGTTCCGCTTTAATTGAAACACTTCTCGAAGCAAGTGATTGGAAATTTAACGAAAATATTTATTAAATTTAGGAGAAATTTCAATTTGAGAATGACTTTAAACTCTCAACGTCACAGTTTAGCTGTGAGTGAATCACAGCCGGTGATGAAGGAAAAATGTAAACATAAATTTATGTTATGGAAAAGCAAACGGACAAAATCATTCGAAGTCAAAATTTTATTTGTTTCACATTTTTTAGATACTTATAATGAAATTTTTGCACTATGTAATGGCGTCATCATGATATTATCTATGACTTCGTCGCCATTATTTCGTAAATGTTATTGAATTGGAATTTGAAAAGTTGGGAACTCCATTTGGTCCAACATTAAATCCTTGTCCATAAGCTATGTTTGCACGATGTCCGCCAGGCAAATCATACGTTTGACTTCCTGAGAAAGCAGAATTGGCATTAAATCCTCCTGGGCCGAAATTAAATCCTTGCGAACCGGAATTAGCTGCTGATGCTCCGAAGCCTCCTAATGGACCTTGTGAATTGAATGATTGCGCTCCAGCTAATGCAGAACTAGAACCAAATCCATTAGGTCCCGAATATTGATTGAAAGCATTGGCATTGGCTAAAGCAGAACTTTGACCATAAGGTCCACTAAACAGAAACAAATTTATAGAAAATATTCATCTTCTTTACAAGCATTTTTTTCTTCTTTTACCCAAAACCACCAAATCTGAATTGTCGCTTCGCTCTTACATGAACGTGATCTTCGCCATCGTCCGATAACAAAACAGGTTTTTGTCTATTTACTTCTGCGAAACAAAAAAAAAAGTGATAAAAATTTGAATATTCAAAATCAACTTTTTTGATGCTACTTTCGAACTTCTGTTAATTTATGCCAAACTATTCGCTTTACATTCCTTCTCTTTCCTTGTTGAAACTCACAATATTTGAACTAATGAGAGGCCGAAAGTCAAGTTCGCAAGTTCATCAGCACAAAAAGAAAAACTTACGAGTGAAGAAAATTGTTGCAGCAAAGCTCTCAGCGATGAGCAACGAAACAATAAATGAGGCGAAGAACTTTTGCATAATTTATTTACTATGTGTCAACTAAACCTAGATTTTCCGTTTTACTCCATCGACTGAACTGATAGACAAATTTTGTCTTCGTATTTAAAGTCTTTCGCAAGATTTCCAGTTTAAAACTATCCAACCAAAATCATCATATTGCTGCCATTCAGAAATGAAACTATTTCTATTTATACATTGAGTATTTCCCACATGACGTTCGCGTTGTTGTTAGTTGTTCCCTCAATAATATTCACTTGGAATTACCAAAACAATGTTTCATTGGTTTTTTTTTATAATGTTTGATTAGTCTTTATTTATGTGTAAGCCAAAGAATTTGAATTTGTAACTTGAGGACGTCCATCAGGTCCAACATTGTAGCCAGCACCATACGACAAGGCGATGTTCTTTCCTCCAGGCAAATTATACGATTGACTTCCTGCTAGATTTGCGTTAGCTCCACGAAATCCACCTGGACCAGCATGGAATCCTTGAGAACCGGAATTAGCAGCTGATGCTCCGAAACCACCTAATGGACCTTGTGAATTAAAGGATTGTGCGCCAGCCAAAGCAGAACTCGCACCAAATCCATCGGGTCCAGCATATTGATTGTATGCATTGGCATTAGCTAATGCTGAACTTTGACCGTATGGTCTGCAAGGTTATGTACATAAATTAGTTGTCATAATTAATAAGTAATAAATTTTATAAGTAAATTTATTTGCATAATTAAATTTTCTAGAAATTTCGCAAGGAAAAACCACAGTCAATAAGAAAAATATTCTCACCCAAAACCTCCACCAAATTGACGTTTCTGTCTAAGGAGCTCTCCTTGCTCTGCATCATCAAGTAGAACAACAATTGATTGATCATTGTTTTCGGCTAATTTAAATGAAAATCAAATTAAAACGTTAAAGATTATTCACGAAAAAATTTAAATATTTTTAATGTTCATTGAAAGTAAACAACTTTACATATTACATGATTATAAAATCTAGAACAACGCACTGTTATCAGTAATAAAGTAAGCAAAAGTCAAGTTCACACAAATTGGTAAACTTACGTAATAGAGCAATTGTCCGAGCTAAACTACCAGCAAAAAGTAAAGAAAGAACGAATGCTACGAAGAGTTTTTGCATCTTAATATATGTTTAAATTTCCGGCTACACAATTGAACGGCTCACAAGCAACTGAGTGCTTAATGCGATTGTTCGTCTTATTTAAAAGAGTTTATGACTACTCAGAATGCCCACTTCCAGTATGCATACAACTACAAGCGTGAACATTTCTTAAGTGTTCATATAATTAATTCCTTCTGTAAACAAAACTTGTATAGTGGATTTGACACTATCGCAAAGCATGGTCATATGAGAGAATACCAAAAATAAAAAATAAAATCCCCGCTTTAATTCAGACTTGTTTATTTGTCTCTCACGAATTGAAAGAGTTCGCAGAGATATTTTTTTCTTGCAGACATATTATCTTGTAAAAGTGAATGAATTTGTATTTGATGATGCGGGATTGCCATTTGCATTACTGTAACCAGCCCCATAAGCTAAGTTTGCGTGATGTCCACCAGGCAAATCATACGTTTGACTTCCTCCAAAAGCAGCATTGGCGTTAAATCCTCCTGGACCAGCACTAAATCCTTGCGAACCGGAATTAGCTGCTGATGCTCCGAAGCCTCCTAGTGGACCTTGTGAATTGAATGATTGAGCTCCAGCATTTGCAGCATTTGCACCAAATCCACCAGGTCCTGAATATTGATTGAAAGCATTTGCATTAGCCAATGCTGAACTTTGTCTGTGAAAAAAAAAAACCGGAAGTCCATTGACCTTTCATAACTTAATGTTGTTTAAAGAAATTACCCAAACTGTCTTTTCTGTCGGACAAGCTGTCCCTTGGGCCTAACATTCAACAGAGATTCGACAATTAACTCCTCATTATATGGTATTTCCACTGCGGAATAAACAAAGATTAATTGATTTTTGTCATCTGATTTCGTAAATTTCACTTTTTTTGCGTTGTTTATTTTTGAAAGCAAAAACAAGTTTTACGACTTTTGTTTTTGCGCTTCGATATGTTTAGGGTTTGTTGTTCTTTAACGGCACTTCTTAATGACTTTTACTTTCTTTGAATTACATAATTCAATAAATTTTTGTAATTTTTTATGTATGGAAATTGTTCTGAATAAGTAACAAGTTTGAAACTAACTGTGAGAATCCTTATTGCTGCTAACTGTTCTTGCACAAGTTCCACCAATAATCACAAAAGCCAAAGCCGCAATCAACACCTTCATTTTAAAAAAACTAATATTCCTTCGTGAGACACTTCCCAGAAACGACTGAATCGACTTTCACAATTTCAACTGCTTTTTAAAGCTTCCAAGTCCTACTTTCCAGGTTCACGGTTTGCACGCACACTTAAGAGCAACAAAATTTAATAATTAAGAAAAAAAGAGAAGTCTCAACATTGTTCCATATGCTTTGTGTTATCACATCGATACGCGGAATCCCCCCAGCAGAAAACAAAATTGGATAACATAAATTTTAATTAAGTGAATATTAATGAGGTACTTTTTGGCATTCAATATCTGGATACAATTTTAAATTTATGGATACAAGTCTGGTAATTTATTGGCAAATTGAAAATATTTTACATCAGAAATTTAACAAAATGATCTCTGCCTATATTAGTCGATCGTTTTAAGTGGATGTTTAAATTAGCCGATCGTTTTAAGTGAAAGAAAGTGAATTAGTGTTTGAGTATGATGGATTTCCATTTGCATGCGAGAATCCTTGTCCATACGCCAAATTAGCAGAGTGTCCACCAGGCAAGTTATACGTTTGACTTCCAGACTGACCAGCACTTCCAGAAATTCCACCAGGTCCAGCATGGAAGCCTTGTGAACCAGTGTTTGCAGCAGATGCTCCAAATCCACCCAATGGACCTTGTGCATTAAATGCTTGAGCGCCTAAAAAATATACTCGTAATGTTAAATAATTTTTGAGTAACCTTCGAAAGAATATCAAAATTACCGCCCATTGCTGAGCTTCCACCAAATCCGCCAGGCCCTGAGTATTGATTGTAAGCGTTGGCATTGGCTAATGCCGAGCTTTGTCCATAGGGTCCACTAGAAATAATAAAGATATGAATCATTCAACTTAAACTTATTGTCATTGAAACATCGACAACAGTTTCCATCATCACATCACTCGCAAATGACTAAATTAATAAAAACCGGTATTGTCAACTGCCATCACCACATAAAATGATGACTAAAGCAACGTAAAAGAACTGCAAGAATTCATAATGATTGCTAATTAATTCAACATGCAATGCGAATTCCGTTAATGCCGTTCAAGAAAAAAGGGAATTTCCAGTCCAGTTTGATGTTCGCTTCGCACTATTCAAGGTTTGTTTTTGTTTCTTTTATTACTAACAAAAGATTATTGCCTACATAGCTACTGACTATAGACTTTACGTGACTTTGATATTTTTTTTTTGTTTTATGTCCAATCGTGACCTTCAATGGTGTCAGTGTAAAAAGATAATGTTTGTATTGACAACGCAATATGAACTTGATTAATCTTTCGCTGACCGGTATCGTCGTCTGCACTATGCAAATGGAATGTGGATTTTATCTCAATAAAAAACTTCTAGAATTAAATTATTTCAACCCTTTTTTTTGCACATGGAATTGATAAGATAACGTAAGTAGAAGAAATTGTCAATTTTTATGTCAGAGTTCATAACTGATAACGGGAATTAAGACAAAGATAAGACGAGACATTTTTTTGGTCTGGAAGATTTTCGATGAATTTCTAAGAGAAATTTTAAATTTTCTTACCCTAATTGACGCTTCTGCCGAATCAGCTGTGCTTTAGGTCTAATGTTCAGCGATGATTCCACAATAATTTCTTCATTGTATGGCACTCCGATTGTGGCTAATTTAAATATCTTAATTAATTCAACTCCTTAATAATATTTGCGACTCAAATCTTACATGTTTTCAGAACATTTGGTATCGCTGGCTTTGCAAAGCATCCGGATAAAACCGCCACCAAAACAACAACCATGAACTTTTGCATTTTTGCTAATTTCTGTGTTTTCTGCTTATTGACAACTTGACGATCTAAAAGCGACTAAAATGCTTGTATAAGATGAATTTTAATATACTTATATTTCGGCGGCTCTCGAAACGATTCTACTGTTATAATTCTCTCGCCTCTAATTTGGTATTTGTATCTGAGCATTTTGCACTAGCAACGAAAATTTCTCGAACATTTCAATCTAATCGAATATGAGCGGCATCTAACAGCAGATCCGGAAGGAAATTGAACAGCTGACGGACCGAAAACAAAAAGCTAAAAAAAAAGGCGAACGAGCTAAAGGAAAACTCATTTAAGTGGAAATTCATTAGCACAACAGAAAATTCAATTTTAAATTTGTCTCGATATTGGGCGAGAATTGAACAAAAAAAAAAATTTTTAATTTATCTTTGCAGTAACGAATGAGCTCAGCTCTGCTCGATATGTGATAAATGCTCTGTTGCCATATCTATTGATTGAAATAATTCATGCATAAAATAATGCCCTCAATATTTACCCTCAAATGAATCACACAAAACTCCAGCTATAGTTTTGATCTCACTCAAACATTTCAGGGTAAAACGGCAGCCGAATGAAAGGACCCTTCCTCATTCACATTATAATAGGAATGAACTTTTATTTATTTTTTTGATAAAATAACTTGAACAAATAAAGCACCGAAAAAAAAAAAAAATTCATACAGATGACGAAATTTTGAATTGGGAAACTGCTGTGAGTGATATTTCAGGGGAAAGTTCTATGAGCTACAACCACTTTCACAATTGACAAAACCTCCAAATAATGCCAATCCCAATTGACGCCCAATTTCGATGCAATTACTTTAACGATTCACCCGAAAAAAAAAGAGAATCAGTCGAAGAATAATAATGAAAAAAAAAAAAAAAATTGGGCACCAACAACCGCATTAACTATCCGTTTGAACTTTGATATATTCAGGCATTTAACCATCGCCGAGCATATTATTAAATTGAATGTTCTATCGTGGCGAAAATATTTGTCTAAATATTCATTTTTGCACGTCAAATATTCTGTCACTCCCGTAACCGCCAATTTTAAATGGAAATAGAAGTTTTTTGATGTACTGCGGGCAAGCTCGATGCGAATATTGAAATTTCTTCTTTTTTTTGATATTTCGATCACTCACATCGAAACCAAACTTGTTTGTGGGGTAAATGTGTTGTTGCGTAAAAAGGGTGCAAATTTGGTGCAAAACAAGAAATAGAAAAAACAATAATTCGACACTAATTGATCGAGAGAACTTTATTTTCCATATGTCAGGTGTGTTGTTATTTCATTCCTTTATTTAATATAGAGTAGACATTCATCATCATAAGATAAACAATCAGTAGATGTTTGTTGTTTTAACTTCTTTAGAAACAGAAATTTCTTGTATCGCACTCTTATAGTTTACTTCTTTACATCTTTGTTACCTGTGCGACAAAAAAAGGGAGCCGAAACATGAAAATTACCTGAAATTGTCTCACCAAAAAGCCGTAAATTATTGAAAAGTTTGTTTTAATTTTTTGTTTTCAACTGAAATTCATGTGATTTTTTTATTGTTTTAAAATCGGCTGCAAAAAAAATTTGTTTGTTCAATATTTTTTACATTAAAATTTTTCTTTTTTTTTATATTTCTCTTCAATTAAAGTTAATTAATTTCAGGATCTATCACAATCCCCTAACTTAATGCTATACAATATCAATTAATTACATCGACTCTTCTTAATTACATTAAATTTGTTCATATCATTTTTTTTTTTAATGTTGTTTGTAAACTCTTTCAATGCTCTTTTTGTTGTGCAATGTTTTTTTTAATGCATTTTTTCCATATTATAAAAATTCCTTATTAAACATATTTACATGAAAATTGATGCCAATTTTCAGACGATGCCATCGCATTCGCGATCTCATTAAATTGTCCCCAATTTTGTGCACTTTTACGTCAATCAACCGAAATGACGAAAACGAAATTGCACATTTTTTGTTGTTGCTTTTTTTTTAGTGTCCTTTCGAAAATAAACTTCAAGCACATGCATCATAATTAATGGAATTGCATCGAAATCAATTTTTTTTCCATATTGTGCAACTTCGTAGCATTAAAAAAAAACTGAACTCGAAGTTTGGCATTTTTGTGTGTCATCACTTTTTCCCCTTCCACAATTTAAAAAAAAAATGAGCAACGAAATATTAAAATCCCAGAAAAAAATTTGTGAAATTTGGCAAAATTGTCATCAATTTGGCAAAGCATAAAAAATTGGCGCAATTTTTAGGTTAGGATTTTGTTTTTTTATGTTTAGGGGGGCGTGATCAACCCAAATTCTGGGTGGGGGATACATAATGAGCCTTGAGTGTGACTCTTATCAATGAAAACCAATCATGCCCCTTTTCACAATGGGGCATATTTTGTTTGTGCAATTTAATGGTGCGCTGGAAAATTGGCATCAAAATCTTTCCTATTTACAAGCAGCATTTGTGTCCTAATCATCCGCTTTAAGGTATCACTGACTAAATTGTTTCTACTGTATGAATAATTATTTTGCGTGATGGACATCATTATGCATTAATAAGGTCGCCACACGGTCTTTTGCTGTTGGGTAATTGTGGGCGAATTAATTTTGGTGTCGGGAGACCGCGGTCCATCGTGGGCTTTTTCATGAAGATTTGGCTTTTTTGATGATGGCGCTTTCAGTTCGCAGCGAATTTTTGGCGGAATTTCACGTGAAGGCGACTGTTCTTTAACGGTAGAATCGGGTGTTGATGGCGTTGTGATTGTAGCCGTCAGTGATGGTCGTAGGATTGGCACAAATGCTGATTTTACAACATCAATTTGCTCGTCATCTGAATCTTCAGATGATGAATGTGATGAATGATCATTTGTGGAATTGAGTTCGATGGAGGAATTAATTTTGTGATTTGGTGTTGTGGATGGTGGACTTGATGTAGAATTGCGTGATGATGCTGGAGATAAACGGCCACTATTCATTTGTAGATCACCTGATCCTGGTGTTGGATGTGCTGGAAGTCCAGCACGAAGTGATCCATAAGGCAAGAATGGCGATTTGTGTAAAAGCTCAGGATGTGCAGCGAATGGGAAAGGTGGAAGATAAACTGATGATGCTTGTGGAATGAGATTTGCTTGTGATGATGGTGTAATGGGTGCAGTACCAGTGGGTGCTGATGATGCAACACTACTTGGTGGACTTGGCAATGAAGGGAAGAATGATGATTCATTTGATCCATTCGGCAGTATTGTGGAACCATTTGATGGCAATGTTGGTGAACCTGAGAATAAAAGAAAAAAAAAATCTATAAGAATTGTGTCTGATTTCAAATTGGGGCATCATGTGATAGGATTTTAATTTAATCCATGTGAGTTATATTGCGTTGGTGCCATATGCTTTGATGGACGTGACTTTTGGGTATTAGTGATATAGGCGACAAATATAGTACAAATGGAACTTGGAAATCATTGGATTACCGTCATTGGGTTTGAAAAAAGAGAAGAAGAAAATTTCGGGCGAGGGTTCGACGCGGCATCAGATGGCAAAGTGAACCCTTCGGGCGATGGACAAATGTCAGTAATATTTATTTTTTTCACTCGTTCTCTCACTCGTTGGGTTCATTGATACACATTTGTGGAAAAAAATCACTGTTCCAATAACTCAAATGTCCATCATGGCAAACTTTAAAAGCAGCATTCGATTATGTGTCAGGCTGTCTATTGGACTGAACATACTTTGAGCTGTTAAAGACACTTAATTAAGCCACTTTTTCATTATATTGATTACTCGCCCGCGGAACTCGTTTATTTGTTCTCGACGGCGGTTTTTATTTTTACTGTGTACTCGGCACCACCGCTGATGGGATTTTTGTTGGTGCACGGCGTGGCTATAAGCGTTGTGGGTTTTATCGGAAAATGGATAAAAAAAACGCAACGCCGAACCAAAATGAATCATTATTTTTAATGAAAAAGTGTCCCGAGCGCTGGTGAGCAAGTTGCAAACACACACAAAAAAAATCTTTAATTTAAATTTTTCCAATAACAAAAATCCATTGAACGGACAATCGAATATAGTGGCACAGGAGGACAGCAATAAAAAAGGTAGATTAAACCCCGTCGAATGATGTTGTATGGGAAATCGATTAATTTGTGTAACGGAACATGGAATGGCTGACAAGAGACAAACAAAAAAAAAAAAGATTGTCCAATATTTACCTTTGGCTGCTGTCGGATGATGCGGTGGTTGCTGTTGGTGTCTGAAATAATCTGTCCATGCGTAATTCATGTAAGCTGCATCAAGCCATCCGGGATTGAGCATGAATGGATTGAAACCGCCTGGATGTCCATATGCGAAATCTGGAAGTGATTAGAAAAATAAATTAGAAATCAATTGAATTTCATTGATATGGCTCGAATCACATGTGGATGCGATCATGATCGTGGTAATATGTAAACAAATTCAGAGGGCACAAAACATCAAAAAGCATCTCGATGCAGAATAGAAGTTGGTGTAATTAAATTAAGAAATATTTTTTTACTTCTATTACTGAATTTAATGTCTTTTTCTGTTTTCTTTTGCCGCTTTTGTCGCAATGGAATGAGTCAGATGAGAACAATTAAGAAATTGCGTTTCCATTGTTTCTCATTCCATAAATATTATGTATTAAGGACATAAGAAAATGATGCAAACGATCCAATAATTGAATTTGGTGCTAATTAGGAAAAATTGCTTTTTTCTTTTGCTGAAACTTACTTTGTTTGGATCGTGGCTCACGAGGTCCATCGACAGTCACTTTAATAGCTTTTGTGTAGGTGGCAATTTGGCATGGATATGAGCTGATGGTAATTGTAATTGAGAATGATTTTCCGCGTCCACTGCGTCCGACGAAACGTAAATCATTAAATTTGGCAACTTGGTTCTTCATCACAGCTGTGCAATTGCGCAATTCGGCACAATAATTCTCATCATTTCCGGCCTTAATAGTAACAATTGTGCCATCCTGAATATCATCTAAAGCGACCACTTTAAAGGCACATGGAAGACTTTTATTTGATCGCCAATGTGTTGGAAGTGTTGAGCATAAAACTGATGGCGATCCGGTTGTAACTAATTCACCGTGATATTCTTGTAGGAGATCGTGAAGATTTTGATACATATCATTCATTATTGATGTGCCAAGAGATTCTGCTTTCGATTCAGGCGTTGGCGATGATGCCGACGATGCAACAGCCGTTGGTGTTTCACTATTTGGCAGATGCATTTTTGATGGTGATTTGTTTATTTTCACTTTTGTAGCAATTTTGACGAATTTTCTTTCAGTTCATAAATTTCACAGAAAAACGTAAAATTTTATTTCACGACAAATTCCAAATTTCGAAGTCAATGAAATATTTGATTAATAATCATTTACACAAAATTTCTTATTTCCCACTTTAATCCGAGTGCGGGCGACGGTTTTTTGCTTTTTATTATTCTTTTTTTTGACACTCAGAATTTTCCGAAAATAAATAATTTTCTAATTTTATCGCTTTTCTTATTTTTCTTTCGCGGCTATTTATAAAAATCCTTTATCGCCGTCTATGCGATCAGTGCGCGCACAAAGTTGTGAAATTCTTTCACGTAATTTTTTTTTTTGCAACTTTAAAAGAAAATCTTTCACTAATTTAAAAAAAAATAATTTTTTCTTTCACAAATTCGTGATGAATTAATTTTTTTATATTTTCTTTTAATTTGATTTTTTTTTCTAAGATGGAACACACCACGAAGACGGAGATGATGTATTCCTTTCGAGTGATTTTCTACAACTGCCTGCTCACCGACCGATACATCAAACATATATTTCGAGGCCTATCGAGAACCCCTCACGAAAAAAAAAACACATATTTCCTGGTGTTTGTGTGTATTTTTGTCGGTTTTTTTTTTTCAAAACCTTCTTTATGCTGCCACATAGTTTTTATTTCGAAAATCTCACACTTTTTTCTGCCTGCTTCTCTGAGGGCAATTCAACAGCACCAATATTCCATATGGGATTTTAGGGTTCACACAAAATGCGGGCTTTGCGTGTAGTGGTGCCGCACATGAGAGCAGAGGGGAGGAAAAGAGAGCGACAAACAACGACGAGGGAAAAAAAAGAATTGTGGTGGGGTGATTTTTATTTTTCGAATATGCGGTTCACCAACACCATCATGATATGGCTGGCAGCGAGCTTTTTTTTGATGCTGTTTGGGAAAAAAATGTGATTCAATTCGGGAAGCGCGGAGAAAGGGATTCAACTTCGCGGGGGTTGCGAAATTGCTTTATGTGTGCAACTGAGATCGCTATATTTCGCCACAATCTTGATGGTGAATATACAACTTCGTTTTTTTTTTTTTGAGGTTATATGTCGATCAAAGTGCTTAAAAGTTCACCCTCAATGGTGCGCGCGGGCGTCTGATGAGCGCTGTTCATTCAATAATATAAAAAAAAACATCATAAACAACAAGTTTTTCGGCAAATTATGAATGATATGTGGAAATTTAAAAATAAATAATCGCGAGCTACTCGGAAAATTGGAAAATGACATGCTTCATGTGCACATGATGTTTTTTTTTTGTTGCTTGATAGGTGTTGGTTGGAAATAAAAATTAAGAAACACCATTTGGAGCTGCCATTTAGCGCCCTAATAAATCACACATCATGTTCACATAAAACAATTTGCTTTTTTTCGGTTTATTTTGATGCAAATTGATGTGTTGTTTATTGTCGAAAGCGCCTGTTGAGTGCATATCAATTTTCATTAGTTATTAAGCCATTTTTTGTTGTTCGTTAAATAAAATGCACCCGACGTGATGCGGTTTTTGTGGGATTTAATCAGAAAATTGAAATGTTTATTCAGGTAGATTGGCGAATTGTTGTGTATTCGTTGAAATTCGTGACGGTATTTAATTAAAATCATATTATGTTCTGTAACACCTGTACCGAAAAATGCATTAATGTTATTTACCCCCATCATAATGATTCAAAAAATGTCCCACCAAACGACGACCAACTGACGATACCGATAACGATTTGAGGTTTATATAACGATGATAAACATGAATCACATGGCATCAGGGTCCGCAAAATATTATCAAACAAAAAGCCAACAAACTAAAAAAAAAGCTCACTTTACGCACGCACACAGCTGACGTGACATTTCGAAAATCGCTCACGAAAGAGATGGAAAATCAACGAGAAAAAAAAGTGGGGAAATTTTTACAATTTTTTTTTTTCTCAATTTCTTTTTCGATGTTTCGTTTTTCTCGGTGAGTAATAAAAAAAAATGTTTGTTGTGAAAGATTCATGAGCTCGTTGCCAGCTTGCATGGCTGTGTGTGTATGTGTATATGTGCGGGTTTGTGTGGCGAAAAGAAAATGTGGAAAATTGTTTCGGGTTTTTGTGGAAAAGTCGGTTGGTGTGTGGATGAATGTTTGACGCCCACTAAATTGCGGCTAGTTGGTTGTTAGTTGCTTCTTTTATCATTTTTATCTGCGTTTGTGCAATACTCGAATCGTGACGAATCTTCTAAAACACTTTCTTGAGAAATTAATTAAATTGTTTCACAGAAATTTTTGCTCAAATATAACAAAATTCAAATTTCTGGCGCCATATTTCGGAATCGTATCAAAATTAAATGTAACATGTTTGCAGAGATTATGTGCGAGAATGTGGTTCGTTCATCACCACAATTGAGCATATTCTTGATGTGATTTTTAAAAGGTCAGTCGTTCCATTAAATTTTCATCCATTTCCACCCACACAACATTATCATGATTTTTTTTTTTTATTAAATATTTCGTGCCATATTCGGCTGCTATCCGATGTTGAATATTTTCTCCTTGTTGTTGCCGTCTGGTTAAACATTGAAGAAAAATGGTCGCTTCAATAATATAAAACCACAAAGTTGTTACAATCAGCGTTTTAATTTTGCGCAAAATTCTTGTTGATCATTGATGACCTTTAAACCAACATTGTTCAGCCCACTATTTGATGTGAATTCTCTAAATGCCTTTTAAAAGTGTCATAAAATTGTCGTCGATGCCGTTAAAGCAAAGAAATCTTTTTGACCGTCGCACAGTGCAATAAAGTTTGTAAACCCAAAACGATGGAAGCGAGCAATAAAATTTTACAAGTTTTTTTTCCGATTTTTTTCTTGAGAGAGAAATTGTAAAGTAGCTGAAGTTCTTTTTTTGTTATTTTGGTTTTTCGCAGGCAACTGAATTGCATTTTATGAGTCCATTGCAAAGAAAAAAGTCGATGGAAGTCCAATAACGTTCAAAAAAAAAAAAAATGCCGCACAACCTTTTGTGGTCTGCGAAGTTCCAGCGAAATGTACACCACAAATGGTTTCTTAAACTAAAGTCAAACGGGGATAATTTATTTTAGCAGAAAGGACAAATCGAAGCTTCGAATGTCGTCGTTTAATTAACGAAAAAGGTTTCTTCCGTCTCCACAGTTGAGAACGGAAAATCCATTTGGATTATTCTACGATGTCGCTTGATTAACTTCAAATGGCAGGCATACAAAAAATGTATGTTTCGTTGCTGTTATTGCTCGCTTTTTTGCTGTGTCACATTTCACCTCCCTCGCGCGAATAATAAAAAAAAATTGTGCAATGCCATACAACAACAAACAAATGGAAGTGGAAATAAAAAAAAGCATTTCAAAGAAGTGGAAGTAAGAAATTAATTTACGGAAACGACGCCGCGAAAAGTGACAGAATTTCTTGCACAGGGATGGTAAATGAACCGACTCTAGGACACAACAATGCTCCAGATCACGGCCCTGATGTTCTGCATAAAAAGTCATTGTTTTCAGGAAGTGATTTAAATGAGGCAAAAGTCAATGGCAGCTAAAATAAAGCGCGGCGAAATATTTTTTTTAATGTTTTTCCATTTCCACGTGCAGAATTTTTTTTTTTCACCATTTCCGTTCATTGTTTTCGATTTTTTTTTATCGAGGGCTTCATTGTGGGTGTAAAAAGTGTGCAATCTTGCCGAATGAATGGCATTAAAGGCACTCCATGATATGAACGAGAGATGTAATTACAGAAATGCATTTCATTCTTATATCATAAAGTGCGCCTGGCAAGTTGAAAATGTAAACAATGAAAGTTTCTTTTTTTTTATTTATTTTTCTTTGTTTTTGGCGCCACAATTTGATTTTACAGCATTTTTTTAATGTCTTCAATTGTATCGATTTTTGTTTATATCAACACTCGAAAATTGAATAGTTTTGTTTTAGAACATTTTAATTGACTTTCTGACGACTTTATTTCTATTAAAATATTTTATAACCCCAAAAATTGGGCCACGCTTTATATACAACAAAACATCAAAAAGAAAGAAATTTTCTGAATGAATTTTCAATTTCCATCAATCTTTTTATATCGCAACTGTCGCTGATGGCCTAATGGTTAATAATCATCGGATGTGCCTTCAAAATGTATTAATTAATCAAAAACAGTTTTCCATCATTAAATTTCAATCAAAATTACACAATTTTAATACAAATGAAAATAATTTTTTGCAATTCATCATCAAATTGCCTTTAACGATATGTTCCGTTTATAAAACTTCCATGAAGTGTGACTCGCGTGCAACCAGCAAGGAATAAATAACCTTCAAAGTCACACTTCTGAAAATGTGTCAAACGAGAATCATCCAATGTTGCACTTTATTAATTCCCTTTTAATTCCTAACAATTTCGTCCCTTTTCTGTTGTCGTGTCACCCTCGCAAATGGAGTTGTGTCATACAAGTTATGAATCATTTAGAAAAATGAGAAAAAAAAAATCCCTTTTTAGGATACGTCAAGATTTCTTTCGTTTATAATTCCCGAACATTTTTAGCCAGTCACATCAAACCATTGAGTGGCCCCCGAAAATGTGTGATGTTTGTTATTTATAATTTTTGGCCTGATTTTTTTTTTTGTTGTTCTGCTGCTGGTTGTCATCGAGAGAACAAGCCCAACAATACGAGCGGCACACACTCGTCAAATATATTATTAATAAGAGATTTCCTTCACATCGGCCCGGAACAATGGAAACAGTTTTTTGTTTCACTCTCCGACTGCGATTTTAGGGATGGAACAGAAAAAAAAAAAAACAACTCTGAAATATCATTAAAGCCACGTGTGACATTTTGTTCAGTTAAAATCATAAATTTCCATTCGATGTTTGTAACATATTTTTATGAATTTATTAATAAACATCAATATGAAATTTGAAATAGACTCGAAGTACGAGAAAATGTGATTGTAACATCTTTGAACTTTTGTTAATAAATTTGAAGCCAACGCACGTCTTGAAACCAGAAATTCGCGGACATTCGAAATCTCTTTCGTGCGCTCGATGCCATAAAGGCAAAAAAAAAAAAAACAGAAAAGAAAAATCAAAAGCGGAATTTTGAGAAATAAACACGAAATATTTTCAAGTTTTGCGGCATATGTTTTCTGGTGTTGGCCACAAAATACACTGAAAATGCCCCAAAAACACGAAAACGCGATTCACAAAATCATTTTTTCGCCGTTTGCCTTTTCACAGTTGAATTTTTTTTTTTTTCAGGGAGAAATGAAATAATTAATTAGCAAGCATTAAATGTTTTATTTTTGAATGAATACAAGTCGATGTCGGCAGCTCAAATTGAACGGCTTAGTTCTGATAATTATACATCGCTCACAACATGTCACATTCACGATCGTTAACCAAATACCAAAAAAAAAAAAGTTCTCGCGCCAATAAAAATATTTAAAGAATGACCGAAATGAAATAAAACACCAGACATCAATTCGGGCATCACACACGGACACGGACAGTTTAATGGCTTCTTCTCTCTCTCCCTTTCTCTTTTGCTTTTAATTTAATTTTGTTTCCTTTAATTAAACGACCAAAAATATTTGCACACATGAAAAATACACAATTTCGAGGTTTTCTCGCAAGCCGTTTTCTGGTCGTTTGTTGACGTTTGTGAGCGGCAACTGAATTTACGATCATTGAATATGTTAATTTGATAAAAAAAATCAGTAGCGTCGTTTGAATGGATTTTTATTAATGAACATTTCACCTGTCTATGGCTTGTAAAGTTCCAAATAGATTGTTTTTCATGACTGTTTAAAAATAAAATCACTTTTCACAGTCACGATGAAAATTAAAACTTGAATTGAGGAGAAACACATTTGACATGGAAAATTATTTTCCATCTCGATGTAAATTTATCACGATCGCTCGAGTGTGTCACAAACAATTAAACAAAAAATGACTTGAAAGGATTAGTGACTAGTTAATGTCGACATGTTTTGTGATGCGTGAACAATTTACAGCATTTTTGGTGCTTTATTTTTCACGCTTGTTGACGGTTAAAAATGTAAAGAAAAGAAAAAGTTTTCTATTCAATCACGAACAAACACGCAGAAAAGAAAACTTTAATGACATGTTACATTCCCGTTTCACAAATAAAAAAAAGGCAGAAAATTATTTTCCTCGTGTTAAACACAAAACTGTTAATTACTGTTTGGCCAAATAGTGTAAACATCACGCATTCATCCATCACTAGACACTACCAGACAATTGGCTGTCAGATGGCTCGCATGAACATCAAATACTCGATCTCGATTTGATGGCATGATGCACATGTGGAATGTTTCTCATTTATTTTTTATTTTTTTGTTGAATAAAAATTTTGCAAATTAATGGAGCATAAAAATGAGTTTAATGGACGAACAAATTTCTAATTCATACAGCGAACATTTCATTGTAGAAAAAATTTTCCCACACCCCGAAAACAACGTCAAGGAATGTAAAGGTCTCCAGGAGCTCTGGTACTATTTTCCTTTTAATTAAATCATCAGCAATGAATCGACAAGAACAGCGACATGGTGAGCGATGGAAATTGAAAAGTAACCCAAAAGCATGGCATGGTGCTATTCAAACACTTTTAACCCGAGACGAAGAAAAAAATGCCTTTCAAGAAGTCAATTCGTTCAATACAAAGAAGGGAGGCAAAGAAAAGAAGAAGAAAAATGTAGAAATTTATTCTGTTGCCAAAACACGATCGGCAGGGTGTCTTCGTACTATCATCATGTGCAAGTCAATCGATCGATGCACGAAACATTTTCTAATCGTACCGGAAAAATAAACAATTATTGCCTCAAAGCATTTAATTGCAAAAACATAAAACGAAAAAAATTGTTTCGATATTTGAAAATAAAAAAAAATTGTCATTTTCTGGCATTTTTTCCGGCAAGAAAAAAATTGCACAAAACGGCAGATAGAAGGTTGCAAAAATTTTAAATTGCTGAACTTTTGACGGCGAGCCAGGATGTGAATTAAATTCTATTTTACGAAAATAAATACATTTTGAAGTTTTTGCCACGTTTTTGGTTCAGCATTCGGCTTGCATTAAAAACTGTTTCACTTTGAGAGTTTTTTTTTTCTTTCTTTCTCACTCTGCTGTTGCTGCTGAATGCCTGTGCCCAAATAATGGCCCAGCAGGAATCCTCACTCAGTATGTGGCCAAAGTGTCGAACATTATATTGCATTGCTCCCTTTCACTGCTGAACTTTCTGTGTCCATAATTCCAATTATTTCGATTCTGAATTGACAGTTTTTATGGTTTTTTTTTTCGATCTTTCCAGCAATGCCACTTGGGCTTGTAGTTTTGCAGGAGAAAACAAGTAAAATTAGAATGTCCGACTAAAGAAAATGTTAATTGTGTAATCGATGTTCGCTTGTTTTCATTTCTAAATATTCGACTGCATTTTAATTGTTAAACACTTCGATGCCTTCAAAGAGGTCAAAATTGCAAAAGCGTGATGGTTTTTGAAAGTCGAAACATGAACAATTAAAGTTTTGTCTGAATGCAACATATGGCATTTATTGTCGTTCGTTCGGGGCTGAGTGAATGCAGTTTTATTGCCTTCGAGTGTTGGTTTGAAAATTGTGTGGCATGGTCGTGTTTGGGTGTTTGAAAGTTGCCAACAAATTGACACTTTATTTCCTGGTCCCGCAAAAATATGCCACTTTTGTGCAATTTTCGATAAAGTTCTTTATGGGTGTAAATTACAAACAATTGGATCAATTGAGAATTGTATGGAGTGCCATTGTTGTTATTTGAATGGGCAGTTGCTTGATGCACTTTCGAGAGATCCTTTTTATATAAGAAACAATTGTTGTGCAAAAAAAAAGCATTTTCCTTTATTCAAATTGTCAACAAAACTGAGATGACTCGAATGAATGAAACATTTAAAGAATGAAAAGCAAAAAAAAAAACATTCATTGAAAAATATGTTTCACAATTGCGATGGAACATAAATAGGAAGTTGGCAAAAATATCGCAAACAAAAACATTTTAATGGATCAATTTCGCATAAGAAAAATAAAAAAAAAATATTTATCATTTCAAAAAGTATCGAATGGTTGAAATTTCCTATTTATGAGGTCTACTCGTTGGGTGATCCAATAATAAAAGATCGATTCTAACAAAAAAAGTCATCGAGGAAATTCCGCAAATCATTCATCATTCAAATTATTGGCATTGAAATGCTTAATAGTGTCCAATGTAATGAGAAATTAAACTTAATAGCTGTCGAGTGATTGAGCAGTTTTTAAAAATGCAAACAAAATTCCTCACGTGCAATTTCTTTTTTTGTTTGCAATAACTTTTAAGTTTCCTTTAACGACAGTGATACATTTTCGCGTGTTATAATATTTCTCAAATGTAACTCTATATTTTAAGCATAAAGAATAAGAAGATGAAACCAAAGAGATCCCTTAACCCTTTCAACATTAAACCTTAAGCATCATCATCTTATAGCAAAAGGTTAAATGCGATTCCATAGCAAGTATCATTTTCTCCCTCGTTGATGTTTATTTGTCGTTCCATCTCATCCCAGTCATGCCGTTGTCTCGGTAATTGGATTCCCGTCTTTATCGGCGTCTCAGAATCTAAAAATGTTTCTATTTTGCGTTTGAAAGAAAAAAAAAATTTCAAATTCCTTTTGACAATTGTTTGTCAAAGAATGACGCATCGTAACAAGGTGTCAAGGACCATAAAAGAGGTTCGCTTAATGGATTCGCTAAACAAACCTTCCGCTGCTGTACCAAATATGAACATCCCTTTTTTTATTCGTTGGCCAAAGACTCAATTAATTCGAAACCGTTACCATACCGACACACACACACACACAATATTGGCTTCTGATGGGAAGACAACAAAAATTTGTTATCCTTTTGATGAGATCTCATTCTTTCTCTTTTTTACTGTTGGTTTTGGGATGAGTTATGGAATGGGGTCGTAAATTCACTAATGGATTTAAAAAAAAATGATATCTTCATCAAGTCATAAACAACAACTTCAATATTAAAATTTTGCTTACGTTTGTAAGCTGCGTCACATTTCGTTTGCCATCATCAATATTCATATTACCAAATTACATTATTTTTAAATCCTCCCCAGAAAAGGGAAATAAAAAACCCTCTTCAAACAATTTTCAGGGCCATGCAGTGATTTTATGCAAATTTTTGGCTGCCAAACATTCCATTCACTCATCTAACTGGATCTCACAAGGGATGATTTATTCAAATTCAATACAATTGTTTCCTCTTTTATGATTTCAAAAAAAAAGATGAGAACAAAAGAAACGTTTCATTTATTAGTTGTTGGGAAAGGGATTTCAAATTTATTATGCTACTGATGCAGTTGCCCGAATTGATGTGAGAAAGTTTATGAATGCTATCAAGTGTGAGATATTTTCATTAAGTTCATTCGAAAATTGCATGATCAATGGCGTCTGATGTCTAACTGGCACAATATTTTGGCATCATCATTGCACTTCATCACAATGGAATGTTTGCAATTTGCATCAATTGATGATCCTCTTACATGCCTCAACCGTGAACAATGAGCAAATTATGATGTCGGCAGCACATATGCAATTATTCTTTTAGAGAAATTTCAATTTCTATAATGGAATTCCTTTTCAAAACAAACTCAAGTGGTTACGGAATGAGGATTCCCGAGAGCATAATTTTGATCCTATTATAATGCTTTTATGCAATTTTGCATCGGCGTTTACCTTTAAGGGCAATTCTAAAACCAAATGCATGCATTTTTACTATCATCAATCTAATAAGCGTGAAATGGTTCGTAATTTGTCTTAAGATGCTTCATCTCAAGGTTCATTAGCTACACTCGAAAACATTTTCAATTCAATCCATTTTTGACAGCTTTTTTTTTTTAAAACTAACATAAGAAAAAACCGTCAGGAATATGGTTGTGAGATCATCTTCTGTGTTTATTCTGTTTTGCTTCTTGAACCACATCATTTTCGGATTTTTTTTGCTTTGTTGTTTGCATCGCTTCTTCTGTTTGTTTTTCTGTTTTTACTCTCTCGAGATTGCTGTTGCTGCCCATTGTTTGGGTGTTTTGTGTATCTTGTTAAATGAGGATATAATGAAAGGATAAACGCCGGGGCGGATTACTTTTTGAGGGTTGAGATTACTTGGCTTTGTTCGGAGGCCTAATTATAGACCTCCTGGTGTATAACGATGCCGAAATGTTTGCATCCACGAACTATCTATTTAAAGATCTGAAAAACAAAAAATCGATCACGAAAAGATTGTGAAAAATCGATAGCTTTAAAATTCAATTTTCAATGACATCGCCATAAAATGAGGGCGGGGATCATTTACCAATAATGCCCATTTACCAATATCTCCACACTCACGCACCATAAAGTAGGAAAATCCAATTTTTGCATGGAAAACAACGAAAGAATCGAAGAAATTGGTTTTTCCCTCGTCGCGAAAATTCCATTATCTTGGGAAGGATTCAAAAGTTTCGATTGATTGAAAATATAAAAAAGAAGTGGTTGATAAATGTTATCAAGTGACATGCTTAACGAATAAATCCCAGCTCAAGGAAAAAATACATCGCGGTTCTCCACGATTTTCAACCACATCTTTCGGTATCATTTACTCGTGTTGGAATCATTCGTTGTCGCGTAAACCGAAATAGAATATTGAGCTGTTTTGGGTGGTGTGTGGGGATATTGGAACCTTATAAGGGACACAAACGAGGATATATTAAATAAACGTCACAATTAGGATCACACTTCCCTAGTATTGCAGCTAAAAGGAGCAATTTCCAGCGGAATATATAAAAGGAAGCATCAGATAATGTCATTTGATTTTATGGCACTGCTTCCATTTATTCAATTTCCGCTGTTGGAAAAAAAAGATGATTGTGGATTCGCATTGTGGAGCAAAAGAATTGAAAACCATAAAAAAAATAACAATGGCAAATCCTCCCGAGTGCGAGACAGTACTGCGAGTGACATAAAGATCACAATAATGATATCAATTTATTGGCTTTCCAAGACGTCTAGTTTTATGAGCTCCGAGTTCCAAAAATCACTTTAAAAATGTATGTTTGCGAGTGTTTTTCGAGATTGTAAAATAAAATTCAATTAATAATTTCTGAAACTGCCATGACTAAGCGCCTCACTGCACTCGCAATATAAACCATCTCAAAGAATGTTTCTTCAAAATGTTATAATTAAATTTTCCTCGTCATCAACACCGACATTGTGTGTGTTGAAAGGGGAGGCAAAATTTTATTACACTCGGCAGGCGTTCAGGGGCTGGTGAGAAGCAACAATTTGTCGCAGCTCATTGTGCTGCTGCTTGATGAATAATATTCAATTTAATACGAGTTTTGAAAGATTCTTCAACATTGTTTGATGGTTGACACATACAATGTGGCTCAATTTGAATCTTTCCCTTTTACTTTCACTCCTTGATGATCCTTTTTTTTGATGTTTCTCTCTTGTTTGGCAAAATGGCAAATAAACTTTTTCCTAATTTAATTTCCATAAATTCTATTCACTTCACGGCTGTTCACTTGGTGTTTTGTTCGTTTGTGCGCAAGAGGGGTGATAATGAATCGCAAGTGATAATTACATCAAACAAGCTTCCACCATCCGCGCATTGAATGTATACGCACATTTTTGGGCGCACTGGGGTGGTTTTTGCGGGTGTACATAGCAGAAATGGCAGATTTACAGCATACTGCTACTGCTAAATCCATGCCTAGTTGAGCAGAAGGCATCTGGTTCTCTGTAGAAGGGGCACCGGCGTTGATATATTTTATGGTTGTGCTAAAAATCGCGCTTCACGTACAAATTTAATTTTTCATGCTCATCTGCCGCTGCCATATCGGCAACCCCTTTTGATGGCGTATAAAAACTACTAATTAAAACCGCCATTCGAGAGATGCTCTACAAATTATTTATTAATGAGCCATCATCTGATGACGAGATTTGGTGTGTTTTGATATTTTTCATCATGTTATGACGGAAATTAAAACAATTTGAGTTGAAATGTGAATGGAGAATTTTTTTATCTACGTTTTTACCGATGAAATCGTAAAATTTACCGCCCAGAAACGTATTGCTCAGCTTATCATTATTATATTATCAGAAAAATGTCAACACTTCGATTAATCGTAGCCAGTAGACGTTTGTGCGTGATACAGAATGGTACGAAATAATTTAATTGCTCAATAGCGTTTTTGTGATAGCTTGGAAATGTTTTCATATTTGATTCATAATTGGGAGCTCTAAATCTGAATTTAATTGTTGAAAGTGGTTAATTTTATTATCATATCATTGAACACTTGAAATAATTTTTCAGGGTTTGAAAAGTGGACGCCTTTGAAATATATTGTCTTTATTTAATCTATCGATATCTCAGAATATTCTTGTTATTCTCTACGAATATTATGAGGATATTAAAAAAACTGATAAGATAAGAAAATGAAATGATCGAATCGTTGCTAATTCCTCGCCATATTTCAGAAGCTGATGGTGCAATTGATATCGCTGTTTGCTATATTTGCGAATAAAATGATTGATGCCAGATCCATAAAGCAATCAGCGGAAGGCAAACGGATAACATTTGAAGATGTCATCATGGGAACATTTGCGCAACGAACTTTTAACGGCGCTTGGGTTTCGGGAGATGAGTTTACATACATTGACGGCGGTAACTTCAAGAAATTTAATGTTGAATTTGGTACCGAAATTATAATTTTGGAGAAAGAATTTTTGGTAACTAAACTAATACTTATTACAAAACATTTTCTTATTGAATGTCTTCGAAGGATGCTCAAAAACTGCAACGAGGCAAATTCGAATTGTCACCGGATGAAACAAAAGTTATTGTGAGATTTGATTTTCATCAAGATTTCTTCGTTGATCCAACACAATCAAAGTGTTCCGTTGTTACTCTTAATCCTGAACCATTTGTTTATGAAATTGCTGATGGCGCCGATGTTGGTCGCTGCATTTTTTCGCCAACAGGAAATTTTGTTGCTTATGATATTAACAAAATATTGTATATCATCGACACTGCAAGCACAGTTTGGACACCCAGATTGGTTTCGGAAGCTTCTATTTATAGTGTTGTGTATCCGAGTGACACTTCTTATTACTTTTCTTCCGATAGTAGATTCTTAGCATTTGCAACTGTAGATGATTCAAAAGTTGAATCTATTGTCATTGACTATTATGGAGAAGGAGATCTTCAATATCCGCAACAAGTTCGGCACAAATATCCAAAGCCCGGTACAGATATTCAAATTTCAACATTGAATCTTTTCGAATTGGAAACTCTTAAAACTGTTGAACTAAAAAAGCCGACAAAAATTCTTCAAGAACATTTAATTGGTTCAATTTTTTGGATTGATAATCAGAAATTTGGTGCTATTTGGATGAATCGTCGACAAAATTATGGAATATTTGTTTCTTATGATGTCGAAACATATGAGATGGAAGAAATAATGGAACTAAATGAACCTGATGGATGGCTGAATCCATTTCATATTCCAAAATGTGATAACTCGAGTGTTTGTTATTTAGTAGACAACTTCAAAAATTGGCCAACACTGACAAGTGTTGATACGAAAAATAAGCAAGATGTGAAGCGACTTTCATCAGATGGAATGACAGTTACTCGAATATATGGAGTTCACAATGGAAATTAGTAAGTTTACTACACTGTAAAATTAGCATTTTTTATAAATTCTTAATTAAGTTTCTATGAGTCAACACCATCAGCAGATCAACCTTATAACAGACACACTTATTCAAACGATGGATGCTTGACATGCTATTTTGAAACTCCCGAACTCAACATGTGCTCTGAAGCTTTATCGATATTTAGCAAGGACTTTTCACATTATGTGATGACATGCTCCGGACCAGATCCTTCATTCATTAAATTTTATCGAACCGATGGAAACATGGACATTTATTTATGGGAAGAGCATGCGGAGATTAGGACAAAATTGACTGAATACGCTTTACCTCAAATCAAATTTTTGCGTGTTCCTTTAGCTGGTAATTTCAGCGCTGTTGTTAAAATGATCCTTCCACCGGAAATTGATTTTGAAGGTTCTTCAACGACTGAAATATATCCAATGCAACTTTACGTTGATGGTGAACCTGCATCTGTTACTGTTTTAAATAAATTTGACATCTCAATGCCACATTATCAAGTGAGCAGCAAGAACATGATTTATGTGGAAATTGATGGCCGTGGAACGGCACATAAAGGTGTTGATATGATGTTTTCTGTCAATAACAATTTGGGAACGTACGAAATTGAAGATTTCATTGCGGTAACTAAGTATTTAATCGACAAATTTAAGTTCATTGATGCTTCGCGTATTGGAATTTGGGGTCATTCATATGGCGGATATGCAACGGCAATGACCCTAGCAAAGGACGTCGACCATGTTTTCAAATGTGGATTCAGTGCGGCTCCGGTTACATCATGGCGACTTTATGCCAGCATTTTTACTGAGAGGTTTATGGGACTTGATGCCAATGGCATAAATTATTATGAAAGTGACGTCACACTTCCTAAATATATCGAACAAATTGGAAAACATGAATTCTTCCTTATTCATGGGTCGTTTGATGACAACGTTCCTTATCAACATTCAATGCTACTTGCAAAAGAGTTACAGAAGAATGACATTTTATTCGATCAACTGGTAAATAACAGAAGTTGCTTAAAAATAACGTTATAACTGATGAATTTTCCTTTCAGACCTATGTTGATGAAGATCATAAATTAAGTAATGTCATGTTGCACATCTTTCATACGGTGAATCTTTTTTGGGATAAATGCTTCAAAAAATAGCAAAAAAAAATTTTTCAACAATTCTTCGCTACTTAAAAGTTTTAATAAAATTCCATTATTCAAATTAGTAACGTCAAAGTAAATTTGTTACAGCTCATTGTCAGCTTGCGTTCTTGTTGTTTTCAACCCCTTTTTTTTGGACCCCTCAACGTTAAACATCATATAAAATTGACCATTAAAACGGCCCTCAAAACTTCCAACTCAATGGAAACCCAAACATCACACAAAAGTGAGTCAGCTTGTGAAAGGAGAAGAAAAAGAATAAAACGTGAAATGTGAGAGACGTAAGAAAAGGCCAAGAAAAGGGTTTAAAATGACCACAATAAAATTTTATGGATCCCGGCTTTGCCTGACAATGAGATCTTCTGATGATTCTTCTTATTGATTTGATGATATATTAGATACTGATCAATAATTTAAAGACGCAAATATTGAAAATAAAAGTTATCTTAGTTGCTAATTCAATTTCTATATAATTTTTGAATTAAGCCCTTCTGTTCCAGTATTAAGTCACCGATGTGTAAACGAAACAGCTAATTACTCGCCAGCAACCATAAAGCGTTAATTGTAATGCAATAAATTAAATTCTCTCGACGTGTAGACCCAAAAATCAATTGACCATATTGGTTGGCAATTAAACCGCTCGAACGTTTGTGTCGGTTAATTAAATTGAAACTCGACATCTGCCGCCTTTTGCTTCAAGACAATATTCCTTGGTGGCCTCGGTCGAGAAGTTAATTTTTAAATTATGTAAATTTAATTTCCCCCCAAGAAATATTTTTATTGAAAATTAATTTCGATTCGCCTCGGGAACCTCAGAAATTGGAAGAAATTTCGTCGCCCCGCGTCGCAATGTTACTCCAATGTCGCTATTAATGTAAATAGGAGTGTGAGTGAGACATCGATTTAATCATGATGATCCCCGATACAGCTCTAGATGCAAAGCGGATTTTCGTCTTTGTGATGAGCCGCCGGAAAGCCACTTAGACGAGTCACTTGCAATCCATGAGAATCTTCTTAAAAATTAAATAAAACGCAATTTATTTGTCAAAATACGTTTACTTCGAGTATCTTTCGGCTTAAATGAAATCACAAAAAAAAAATGTCACATTTATCTTTTGTTGTTCATTGCATAAGAGTTTCAAGAGGATTTTCTTCTTCTTTTTTTTTTGTTGATGACACAAAAAGTTGTTGTAGATGATTAAGTAACAATGACAAGATTCCCTCTGGCAGCAGGAGCAAAAAAATTGTCCTTTCACAAATCAGTTCACAATAACAATGAATGTCGACCCGAAATTGAGATTGTGCAACAGCAAATATTTTAATTCTTCAAATCTTCAAATTGACAAATCTTGCGCAATCAAACAATGCAAAAGATTTGCAGAATCAAAATCAACCCTTTCTATGCAACCCTGCCGACATTGTGTTCCCATATGTAAGAAGCGACCCAAGATTTCCATTCGGTTAACCATTTTTTATAACTCTCGGGAACTTTTTTTTTACCCAAGACTTGAAATTGCTTAACAGCGCTGATTTATTGCATAGAAATTTTCCAAAAAAAAAAAAAAAAAGAAGGATTCGAATGGGGTGCCATCATATCGACAGTTTATATTCATTCATAGAAAGGGCTTTAATGGTTGTTTTCCCAAACGGTGGTGAAAACACTGTTTTTTTTTTTTGTTTAATAAAAGCAACATTTTCGAAATGCTGCTCATTGTGTGAATTATGGGCGCACAATAATTTATTTCCAAACAACTCATAACTGACTTTGTCGTTTGAATTCGGAGCCTTTTCTGTCGATGTCAAAGGCCAATATATCATTTGAATTCTAGTGCAACAACAATTGAGAATTTATCATGTTTAAGTTTACTGGCCAAAAAAAGGATATCAGAGAAAGGTGAAATGAAAATATTTGGAACCATTTTTCCAGGGTTGACAACATAGAATCTAAAAAAATTATTTTAATATTTTGTGATGCTGTTGCCGAAGTGTCGAATTTAGACATTTATAAATTTCTCTAACAAATATTTGCCGTATTTTCAATAAATCCATTATGTGTCGGTCAATGCTATGGAACAATAAAAATATTTTTCAATTTTGTGTCCCATGGATTTGGTGTTTATCCCGAAAAACAATTGGACAAGAATTTCTTTCATGTAAGAAGGCACGATAAAAGATTTCTTTTCGGTATATCATTCATCAGATAAATTGAATAACATCGCTGCGTATCATTTAAGGGATGTTTCTATTTTTCTATGTTGCACAATGTGAGCCTCTTGAGAACCCTCGCGCCCTTTAATTCAAACCAATATAAACAAACAAACATGTTACCTTTTTTTCGGGGGGCATCCATAGAAAAGGATGTCTTTATTGTTTTGCTACTTTAATAACAAAAAACTGCACAACACAAAATGCAATTCAGTTCCATGTTGTTGCCGCTGCTGCTGATGCAATAAATTTCTCGGGCACAACAATGGATCTGGTTTTTTTTTTTGGGTAAAAGGATCACTCCTGAAGAATGAAGAAAAAAACAAAATATGTTTTTGCTGTTGAGACATCAGATTATTGCCTTTTAAAATAAGGAAAATGTCTTTATTAAATCGAGTCGCTTACAAGTTACATCTACTAGCTCGGATGCCCGTTATACTGATGCAGTGTCAAATTAATTTCATAGCTGATTACATGAGTAAATTATTCGTTTTCTAGATTTATGATCTCTTGATATTGTTATGAATTTCGGCTATAAAATTTATTGACTCGAAGGCACTTTCAGAAGCATGACAATCGACGCATCTGCACGGCCATTTAAATGATAATTATGAAAGTATTTTTAATTTATGACCTTTTTTCAAGAGCCGTTGATTCCGAATGGAAATTTATTTATTTTTTGGTTCATTCAGTGAACATCATTAACAAGGTTTGGATAAACATTGGGATTATTTTATTGAAACGACTTAATTCACACATTTCAACATAAAACTGCATAAAAGGCTACGGCCAGCGTGCACCGCAAGGAATGATTCCGATGGTCATAAAAAGTCAAAATATTTCTTATACCTTGAGAATATTTTCACTGGCATTCGGCATTAAACAAAGAATTTCATTGGAAAACAAGCCCATTTTATTGGTTCTGGCCAACTGCAAAACAAACATCATTTAACAAAAGTGAATCATAAATTTTGCCTTTTGAAATTTTAGCAATTTTTTATTGAATTCATAAAAAATACCGAAGAAAAATGGTGAAAAATGAGAACAAAGCGATGTAAAATTTTGACAGATTTTTACTGCAAATTTTCATTGTTTCCTTGCCCAACGATAAATACCATGTTTGCGCAATCATTGAACAAAAGCATCAAAGCCATTACACAAAACGATTGTTTGTGAATTTGTTGAAAATTGGTTTTGGAAAAAAATAAAATAAAATTCAAAGAATTTTTTCGCAAAAAAAGACAAATTTTCAAAGACGATTAGTTTGTCCATCATTCACATCGTAACATCGGGTGTCCTTCTGTACTTGCAGGTAGGACGCCAATTTATCATCATGATATGTCAATTCTATCTGACAAACATGCAATTGTCTTCAATAACATATCAATTTATAATATCATCTGGTCCCAATCGCTTGATCATCGCCTTGTGCTAAATTCAATTTTCTACTCATTTACATTTGTCTTCATTTATTTATAAACCCTTTTCCACAAAATGCCATCCATTGCTAACCATCCCACAGGATGCAAATCTTTAATAAGAACAGCGTCTGATAAATAGATTTTCATTTAACCCCTCGAAAGCCTCCAGACGAATACTATCAATCTTGATCCCATTTATGGTGTTAATGTGGGGTTGGAAAAATGTTTTCTCATCATTGTCTCCATGTAAATTTACTTTCGCTTTTTTCGTTTTGTTTGCATTTCAAGATAAAGCATAAGGAACGTTAATTAAAATACTTACTCCATCCAATCGTGAAGAAGGCATTCGAAACAAAGTTGAACACTTAAAATAAGGGAAGTTCAAGGAGCGAGAATATCTAAGTATTATCACCCTATCGGGAATTATCGTGCGTTTCTCAACAACAACAATAAACGGAAAATTCCGAAATGAAATTCTTTTAATTGTTTTTGTTGTTAATTATTTTAATGGTTTATGCAAATATTATTATCACTCATTGACAACTCAAACAAGCATTTCAAACTGAATCAAAACAATAAGATATCCAGCTGATACTGAGAAAATTGTATAGAGTAAGGAATTTCTTATTTTAACATTTTTGAAAGTTCGCATTTCAATTGGCTGCATGAATATTTGGAAATGAAGCATTTCAATCTGGAAGTAAAAACACTGGAAGCTAACGTGGATTAAAATTTTAATTTCATTCTTACGAATTTCTTGCAATGTCTCAACGTTTTAGGCTCGATATTGCGCAATATATTAAAAGTTATTTTCCTTTCTGCATCAATTTCTTCACATACGCTCGTTGAGAACGTTGTCAAGAGTAAAATATATGCTAATGTTGCCATCAGATCTAATGCGAAAATGGCTACTCCAGCCGAATTGCGCAATGACTGAAAAAAGCTGAACTGCTGAAATTAAATGATTAATTTTAAATATGTGAAACGTTTGAAAGTTAATTTAATACCATTGTTAAAAGCGTTGCAACTAAACAAGCAAAATGGAATGTCATTTGTAATCCAAAAACGTCGTTAAATGTTTCCATTATTCGAAATATGTTTTGATATTTCGCATAAATTGCTTCAAAATTTCTGCCAAAACCGTCATAAATAACCGAGCATTCTAAATTATATCGAAGTGAATTGTTGAGATCGTTGAGGGCGAAAACTATAAATTGTCCAACAGTGTTGACAACACATGCATGAATAAAAATGTATAATATGTAAACACAGATATGGAATAAAATAATAAACTTTTTAATGAAAAACTATATAATAAGTTGTAGTTCAATATTGCCAGAAACAAAAAGATACTCAATATTGATAGAAATGACTTAATGACAAGTCCTTTTAATCGTTGAATTTGCGAGTTTGTGAAATTGAACTTCAGAACAAAATTTAAGAAATTACTGATTTTTCTACATTTTACCAAATTTATAATAAAATGAATTATTGATAGCATGAACATCAAATAATTTCCTATGATGTGTACAATAAATGAGAATGTTGAAATTGAAAGAAAGTTGTAAGTGTTAGTGGTGACAATTTCTTCAATCGTCTCCTGCTTTACAGAAATAACTTCCTGGATATATGCACGTAAAAATATAATTAGGGTGTTGCAAAATATTATTATCTTGGAGTTCCTAACAACGCCACCATTAAATTTCAAATGAAATTGGCCTGAAATATTTAGGAGAAACAAAAATATTCGATGAAGCTTTCGTGACATACCGGAAATTACTGAAAGCTTTTCGAGATATTGACATAAAATTATTCATAAATTTGACTTTATTTATTAATCAATCTATTTATATATTCATGTAACTTGCACTCATATCAAGACTAAAATAATCAAATTGCGCCGAAATTTAATTAAAATAAAAGTTCAACTAAGTAATTAACAACTCAAACATTCATTACAAATTGACCCAGTCCATGTAAATTTTTTTTTTTAAAAAACTTAAAAAATAAAACTTAAAAATTAGACATGTAAAAAGCGGAAGTAGTTTATTAATTAAAATGTCAACAATTTTTCCATTCAAGATATTAAAATTTTATTTATTTATTCAATCATTAATTTGTTAAATGGGATTCGGTCAAATTTCCATGTGATCGAAAAGTGGCGACTCAATATCATATTGAAGGAACAAAAGTGAATAGGAAATTGTTGTTCCGGCAACTACGCAAAGCATTGAATAATTTAATGGAATTATATTAAAGATCTTATGCTCGAGGGGAGTAAGAAGTTGAATTGCCAATATGGTAGCATCATTCTTTGCATTTCGACTGCGAATCTTTTCTGTGGTCATCTTTATAGCTTGCAATCTCTGTAACAAAATTATATTTCAGTTATGATAATTCAGGATTAAATTAAAAGCTTTACTTACTTTTTCATAAAACTGATGACATGGCTGAATGATAAGAAATATTATGCAAAAAGCAAAATATAATGAAGAATAAAGGTCGCTAACTTTGACAGAATCGTGTAGCTCAATTGTACCGTTAAAGGAAACGAGTGCCAAAGCGAACTGAAATTTATTTGATTTTTTTTTATTTTATGAGCGTTAATTTAAGATGTTTGCTTACAAAATATTATTTTACATTTAACAATAGAATTAATGTCAATTTTTAAAGCTTACCTGAATGCTTAAAGAGCCAATAATGCTGACAGTTACGACAGATAGTGGAACGACAAAAGCCTCGTTGAATTTCATTAACAAATGATTTAAATCTTGGAAGTATACCATCAATTTTATGCTTAGACGCTCATTATCAAGATCACATTTCAATTTTTTATTAAAATTTTCAAACAGAAGATTAAAAAAAATCAAAATCAAAAATAAATAGCTAACAAATGAAGCGCTGATATATTCCTGCCAGTGAATTAAGAAATGTACACAAATTGATAGCCAAATGGGTTTCATAATTGCGTAAAACTCAATAGAAGTAGTTGAAATTAAAAACATACAAAAAATAATTAGCAACTTGAAGCACTTTTTTCGATACTTGACTATTTCATTCGGATCGATAGAGTGCACTTCGAGAAATCGAATACAGGAGTTGAGAAATATTTGTGATGATCCTTTAAAAATCAGCTGATGATAAATGCATACATAAGCTGTAATAATTTTGCATTGCATCTTAAGTTCTATCAAATTTCTGAAGAATGTAGTCTGCCCTTTGATGCGATGCAAATCTTCTCGAACTGTTAACATGTAAAGATCGTTTGGTATTTGAGTTCCGATGACGAAAAAAGTTATATAAAACAAACTATTTTTAATTGTGAGCCATTTTGTGGGTGTGAAACATTTTTTCTCCAATTTTAGGCTCAAAATTCCCGTTAAATTATAGTAGTAACAAAAAGCTTTTGCCGTTTTAAAAGACATTTCATTGATTACTGAATTTGTGTTGTTTCATGAATTGGTGAAGCCAACTCAATTAGTTAATTGTTAAATTGCTAATTAGTTATTTATATCAACTGCTCAAACTTGTTCATATTCTTATCCGGGTTAATTAATTAACCATTGAATTATTATAAATTACAACAAAAAAACAATGTACGGTTATTGGATCGCTGTCATTTTGTTAGGTGTTTTGATAATAATTTAGAAAATTAAAATAATTTTATTTTTCGGTGTTGCGTCCAACAATAATTATCCTAAGTAGCATTGTAATAGAACAATAAATTAGGAAACGAAATTTTGGTAATTTGTTGATGTTTTCATTAGACTCGGTTTGTTAATTGATCTATTTGGAATCTATTGCTTCTTATTCTGGCGTCGTATAAAATAGAAGATGAAATGAACAGTTGCAATAATTTAAAATTATCCTTGAATAAAAATTAAAAATTTTGAAAAAGCTGAAAAGGCTAAAACAACCTTATTTGATCAGTTTCTATCAATTCGTCAACTTTTTCAGAGCTACGTCCAATTAGAATATAACTCAAAACACGTATAATAAAATATAGAAATTGTTAAAACACAAGAACTGATTTGAATTTTGAATAATTGTTCCATTATATTTTAATGCAAATATCCCCGAAAAATTAACGAAGAGAAGATAAAAGTGATGAAGCTTGCACAACATTTTGTAATTGTCTGACGTTTATTCATCAATCTGAGAATTTTCGGACTTTCCGAATAATTTATATAATTAAAAATGTAATTAACTAAGTTCAGAATTAATAGTTATCATTTATTTTATTGATTCCAATTCAAACTGAATTAACACTACAACATATGATACACTCATTGCAATGACTGCTGACAAAAATTCAAGGTTCAAAGGAATGATCGAAAATATTTTGATTTCAGATGTTGTGGCAATTTGTAAGGCAAATTCTTCTATCTGGTGACGCTTAAATTTTACTGCACGTAAATTAACAGTACCAAACAAAATTTTCATCCGTTTTTGTTTCCTCACAATATTTTCACTTGGCAAAACGAGCTTACATATTAAATAGAATCCAGTAGATATAATATAAAAGGTGTCGGCCATTCTCAATGAAGAGCCAACATTGAATAATTGTTTCGTTGTAACAATTGAGTTGTAGATCTAGATAGGCAGAAACGATTTCCAAAAGAAAATTAAGTTCATAGGTGGCAAGGAATCAATCGGAAACTTACCAGCATTACAATCATTGTAATCATGTAGGATATATTCAGACTTAACTGAATGCCTAAAGAATGATTAAGCTTTTCAATCATTAATTTTATTGTGTTATATTGCACTATGAATTCGGGTAATTCATTTGGTTTAAAATGTATACAATGCTTCAATTTAATATTGAAATCGTCCAATAGAACATTAGGAAGTATCAACGAAGAGTTACTTAGCATGACAAGTAAAAGCAATATGGTAGGAATATACATTGATGGTATATAAATAGCGAGCGAAAGAACACTTGCATTCATGTATGTGAAGTATTCGATAACTTCTGCAGCAAAAAATATGATTAAAAATGTCTTTAAGGATTTATTAAATTCACTTTCTAAATTTTCTTTCACTCTTTCGCTTGTGCTCTTGTAAATCAATGAACAAAATGAAGAGAATTCTATGAAGCGTTTATGCAAACAAATGTGAATGCAAATAAGTAAGAATGCTGAATAATTTCGTGCTCTTCCAATGCAGACGAAAATTATTTTTGAAAAATTTGAATAACCTTTGAGATCGTAAGCTGATACATGATAGATTCCTTCATTGATATATAGGCTTCGTATTGATTTCAGTAGAATGAAAGTAATAATTATTTGAAAGAAGTGAAAAAATACGCGCAGAAATGAAGACTCTGGCTTTCCATTTTTCAATCTGAAGCACAAAATTCCCATAAAACTGCTGATATAGAAAATTAGTTTCGAAATGCTCGGTAACATTTTAGTTAGTGCCATCGACGAAAAAATGTTTCGATATTCCATCATAAACTAAATTGAGTTTGTTAAGTGACAAATTTAAGCAATTAATTATCTAATTGTAACTGAAAAAAAATGCAAGGTTTGGAAATTACTTTTAAAACTTTTTAATCCAATAACATTTTTTCAGAAATTTATTTCAATGATTCAAATTCAAATTGAATTAATGATAAAACATACGTCACACTTATTGCAGTGACTGAAGAAAGAAATTCAAAGTTTAATGGAATGATTGAAAAAATTGTGACTTCAGATATTGAGGTTATTTTTAATGTCATTTCTGCAATCTGCCGACGTTCATTATATGTTGCTGGTCGAAAATAATATTCACCGAGCATGATTTTCAATGATTTCTGCTTTCTCTTGATATTTTCACTTGGCAAAATGATCTTCCATATCAGATAGAATCCAATATATATAAAGTGAAGAGCATCCACAATTCTCAGCGAAAATCCTAACTTCATTCCCACCTTCATTGTCACTGTTGTGCTGTAAATCTAAATATGATAAAAATTCAATAGTTATCCTGTCCAAAATTTGAAGGGTATCAATTACTTGCCAACATAACAATCGATGCAATCATATTAGAAATGTTCAAACTTTGTTGAAAACTCAAAGAATGATCATGTTTTTGAATGAGTAGCTTAATTATATCGTATTGTAAAACAAAGTCATGAAACTCAGTGAACTTCTTCGGTGAATCATTGGCGGCATACCTCAATTGACTATTCAGATCGTCCAACAAAACATTAATAAATATCAACGATGCGTTATAAAGCATGTCAAATAACGCTAATATTACGGGAAAATATAAGGATGCTACATAAATGGTGATCGAAAATAAACTTATATTCATGTTCGTAAGATATTCAATAGTTGCCATTACCAAAAATACATTAAGAATTGTTTTCAAAGATCTATTTAATTCACTTTTAAATTTTTTCTTCACTGCTGCGCATTTGCTGTTATAAACAATGATGCAAAAGGAAGAGAATTCTATGAAGCGTTTATGCAAACTAATGTGAATGCAGATAAGTAAAATTGCTGAATAATTTCGTGTTCTTCCAGTCCAAGTAAAAATTATTTTTGAAAAACTTGGTAATTCTTTATGATCGTAAACTGACTTTTGAAGCAGCTCTTCCTTAGTGAAAAAAATTCGTGTCATTTTCAGCAGTGAAACAATGGTGATAACTTGCAAGAGATGAAATGTCAGGCGCACAATTGATTTTCTTGGTTTTCCGTTCCTTAAGCTGAAGCACAAAATTCCGAAAATATTGCTAATAAAGAAAATTAGTTTCGTACTGTTTGGAAACATTTCAATTAATAACTGGGATAAAATAACTTTATGGCATTCGATCATAACTTTTAATTAGACAGGTTAAAAGCGGAAGTAGTTTATCAATTAAAATGTCAACAATTTTTCCATTCAAGATATTAAAATTTTATTTATTTATTCAATCATTTAATTTGTTAAATGGGATTCGGTCAAATTTCCACGTGATCGAAAAGTGGCGACTCAATATTATATTGAATGAACAAAAGTGAATAGGAAATTGTTGTTCCGGCAACTACGCAAAGCATTGAATAATTTAATGGAATTATATTAAAGATCTTATGCTCAAGGGGAGTAAGAAGTTGAATTGCCAATATGGTAACATCATTCTTTGCATTTCGACTGCGAATCTTTTCTGTGGTCATCTTTATAGCTTGCAATCTCTGTGACAAAAATATATTTCAGTTATGATAATTCGGGATTAAATTAAAAGCTTTACTTACTTTTTCATAAAACTGATGACACGGCTGAATAATAAGAAATATTATGCAAAAAGCAAAATATAAAGCAGAATAAAGGTTGGAAACTTTGACAGAATTGTGTAGCTCAATTTTACCGTTAAAGGAAAGGAGTGCCAAAGCGAACTGAAATTTATTTGATTTTTTTTTATTTTATGAGCGTTAATTTAAGATTTTAGCTTACAAAATATTATTTTACATTTAACAATAGAATTAATGTCAATTATTAAAGCTTACCTGAATGCTTAGATAACCAATAATGCTGATAGTTACGATAGATAGTGGAACGACAAAAGCCTCGTTGAATTTCATTAACAAATGATTTAAATCTTGGAAATATACCATTAATTTTATGCTCAGAAGCTCATTATCAAGATCGTATTTCAATTTTTTATTAAAATTTTCAAACAGAAGATTAAAGAAAATCAAAATCAAAAATAAATAACTAAAAAAAGAAGCGCTGATATATTCCTGCCAGTGAATTAAGAAATGCACACAAATTGATAGCCATGTGGGTTTCATAATTGCGTAAAACTCAATAGAAGTAGTTGAAATTAAAAATATACAAAAAATAATTAGCAACTTGAAGCACTTTTTTCGATGCTTCACTATTTCATTCGGATCGATAGAGTGCACTTCGAGAAATCGAATACAGGAGTTGAGAAATATTTGTGATGATCCTTTAAAAATCAGCTGATGATAAATGCATACATAAGCTGTAATACTTTGGAATTGTCCCTTAAATTTTAGCAAATTTCTGATGAATGTAGTATTCCCTTTGATGCGATGCAAATGTTCTCGAATTATTAACATGTAAAGATCGTTTGGTATTTGAGTTCCGATGACGAAAAAAGTTATATAAAACAAACTATTTTTAATTGTGAGCCATTTTGTGGGTGTAAAACATTTTTTCTCTAATTTTAGGCTCAAAATTCCCGTTAAATTATAGAAGTAACAAAAAGCTTTTGCCGTTTTAAAAGACATTTCATCGACTACTGAATTTGTGTTGTTTCATAAATTGGTGAAGCCAACTCAATTAGTTAAATGGTAAAATATGCTGATTAGTTTTTCACATTAATTGCTCAAACTTGTTTATATTCTTATCAGGGTTAATTAATTAACCATTGAATTATTATAAGTTACAACAAAAAAAAAAAAACAATGTACGGTTATTGGATCGCTGTCATTTTGTTACGTGTTTTGATAATAATTTAGAAAATTAAAATAATCATTTTTTTATTGTATCAATTCAATTAAGTATATAATTTTTCATAAAACATAATAAACAACATAAACACCAAATAAAGGGAATACCATTCAAAAAGAATGCAAATGCCAATGTAACGTTTTCAAAAGTTAAACTACTTAAGCTCTGAATTATAGCGAAAAACTGGAATAATTTAATATATTTCAATATTTTATGCCACTTGGTTTTTTAATTATCTGCATTTACCATCGATACTTCCATGAAAACAGATCCTGCATAACACAACGACAATAAACTTGTTTTTTCGAAGTTCTTTCAAAATTTTCCCATCCATTATTATTCAAATTCAAAACGACCTGTGTGTTAGTAACGACCAAATTAGTGGCCACATTTATTTCCTTTTTAAGCACATATTTAATTTAATTAGTTTTTCAAAAATATTGCAATTAAAAATTAATATCAAATATGTCATCAATAAAATTAAGTTTTCAATATACATTTGAATCACGATCAAACTGAAAAAAGACTACGAAATATGACACTGTCAGACTCAAAATTGTTGTTAATAATCTCCATTCAATAGCGAATGTGCCGAAAATCTTTATTGCTTTCCTTTTGGACAGAAATTCTATTTGAAACATCTGGATCTGCAAATAAAGTAAAGACATAGTAATTCGCGTTGGTTTTGGGAGCTGTCAAACTCACATCAGATTTTGAAAGCTTCGGTGCAAGTAAAACTGCTGCCTCGGACAATTTATAGAATGTTGCTCGTAGCTGAAAAATTAATTTTTAATTAAACGTGGATTGAAGATTAGGAAACATTTGTTTTATTTACATCGTTATTTATTTTTTGACAAGGCCAGTAAATAAAAATATTAGAACTAATGTTTGCGACAATGCCACAAATATTAATCGAATGATCATCATCGCATTATCACTCATGTGTCGTGTTAGCACTAGACTAATTTGAAGCTTAAAAGAAGATAAAAAAAAAAGTTAAACTCAAAAAGTTATTTCAATACCTTTGAGAATTATTTAGTTAATTATTTATAGAAATAAATTTCTTACATTCATAAAGATTAAAAGAATAAGCTCAGTAATGAGCAATGAGATTTGGATTCCCAAAGACTTGTTGAATTCATCAACACATTTCCTAACTTCGCGATAAATGATCGCTGTCTTTGAAAACTTCCTTGGATCACTGAATGTTTTACTAAAGTTTTCATTAATAATGCTCAAAATAGCATGAATTCTTTCAATCGAAAAGTTTATAAAATTATTTAATGTGATAAGAAACCAAAACGGGTACATTGAAGCGAAGAAATTAAAAGCATGATTTGGTTTGAATTCAAAAATATTAAGCGATACCAACTGAATATTCCATATTACGAAAAATCCGAGTGTTTTTCGTTCGATTTTTTTAGCAACTTTCCGTTTCACCAATTGACACATAAGAACTTCAATTTGTCTCATTAATTTTGATATCTCTTGCGAGTTTTTCACTTGAATGAAACCAATAGTTAAAGTATTAATGATTGGAAACATTGAAGAATTTAACAAAAACATCAGAGTAAATCTTGTTAAATGAAAGTCATTTTGGAAGTTCTTCAGTGCAAATTGAAGATTAACATGAGCATAATACAAGCACATAGAATTTAGAGTTATAAATACTAGCCCATTTTTCATGGTTCTATATTTTTCATTACGAAATGTTCCAAAATTTGAAAAAGTAAAAATATTGCAAGAAAAACTGAAAATTTTCCAAAAAATTGAGAAAAACATCACAAAGTTCTCGGTTTAACTGATTGTAACAAACTGAGTTTCAAAAATGGATAAACACATTTTATTAATGTCTGAACAAATTAATTTTATTATTTACTCGAATCATGATCAAATTGAATTATAATAATTAAATATGAAAATGTCAAACTAACAAATGTGGTCAGAAGGCGCCAATCAATATCAAATCTACCAAATACTTTTAGTGCTTTGGGATTGTTTAGAAATTCTATTTGAAGAAGAGCAATCTGACAAATTAAAACCCAACTATTTAGTGTTTTACTTATTTAATTAATTCACTTACTTCTGTATTCAAATATCGGTTTTTTCCAGGATCGTTTCCATTGAATAATTTCTCATAAGTTTTTCGAAACTTCACATAAAATAATTGAAATATTTCATTGAATTGAGAATTAAAATATGTTTACCTCATTTTTGATCTTCGAACATGGTAAAAATATGAACACGATCAGTATTAAAACTTCCGTCGAAATCATCGAAAATATTCTGACAAATTTCATCTTAAATTTGTAATCTCGCTTCATAATTAGAAAGAAATCCATTATCTGAAATAGGCTTAAAATGTCATTAAATATATTTTAAGAGTTATTTCTTTTTCTCACATCAGCAACTATTATCAGATTTAAATCAAAAACAATGAAAGTTAATTGAAGTCCCAAAAGTTCATTAAACTCATCGATGTAATTTAAAATTTTACTAAATTTAAAACAAATCTTAATAAACTCTTTAGTTGTGTACGTGGATTTTTCAAGGATATAATTTAAACTGCATAATATCTTATGGATTTTCATGATCGCGAGGTTTGTAAATACGAGAAATGTTATCAGAAACAGTAGTGGATAAATTAGAAAGAAATAACTTAACAACTGTTGTAATAAAATTTGCGAACTAGTGAATGCGATTAAAAAAATATTTGTTACCACAAAGTACAGTAGTGACGACCGTTCAATTTTCACCATTTCTTGTTGAATTTTCAACGAAATAATTATGTTGTCGATTTTTCTCATTAATCTGATTATTTTTCGCGTATTTTTGATTTGCAAAATTGCAACAATTGTAACAGTGAAAAGCGGATAAAGTAATAATATTATTTTTAGGGAAAGAGAAAATTTAGTATATACGGTAGTATTATAACTGATTCTAGACAATATATTTACAATAAACTTAATATGGAAAAACCAACTACATGCTATAAAAATGCTAAATTTTACGATATTCGTCAAATTTTCGATTTTACAATTAATTTTTTCAGAGCGTTTAAAATTAATGAAAATAAAAATGTTGCAGAAAATTTCAAAAATTTTCCAGATTATCGAAAACATGTTTTATGTTACGTTGAGGAATTAGTGTTTGATACTAAATTTATTAATTTTTTTCAGGCTCTTTACATAAATGGATCCTCGATTATTGCATATTTAAATCAATTTTAAGTGGACGCTGACACGTGAATCATATCTAGATGTTTAATAACAATCGAGCTAAATACAGAAAACATTTATTTTCATTTTATTTAGTTAATGAAAAATCAATAAATCACCTCCTACCACAAAATTGTATGAAGCAAACGCATCAAAACTATAAAATATTGTCAGTCGAAATAACATTTCCGGTAGATTGGCAGCAGCGGCAGCGCTATGGACTGATTTTGATTCCGAAAATGTTTTTGCGTTCCAATTCGTGCTATAATTGGTCGATTTTGAAATGAAAAGCCATTTGTACGCTTGATTGTGTTTCCAATTCATTGGCACATTGCTTTTGCTTGCCTGTAATTAACACCACAAAAGGCAGGTTACCTACGGCCTGGAGCCAGGCCCACAGACACTTCTTTCATTTCAACTTCTTTTTTGTTTTGAATTGTGCTGCAACTTTTCATTGTGCAAATTAAAAATCTATTGAATCGAAGGCTTCAATTCCGTTCCATTTCCCATCCAGTGAAAAGTACTGCTGCACACCAAACTTGCACAATTTTACGGCTGACACTTTTCTGGTGTGTCGATCGTTGCACACTCATTTTATTTTATCAAAAGAACCAACGAACCGAAGCGGTATCAAAATAATTGAGGTACAAGAAATAAAGTAACAAAATTGCACTGCAAGAAATGAAAGAGAGCAGCGTCAACAAGCAAGCGTTTTTGCAGCGGCAACAAACAAGTATTTTTAGTGGACATGAATTTTATTTATATTGTGATGAATAAGAAACATCTGAACATTTGTACAATCATTAAATTTGCCACACTTAACTGGTTTTTCTTGCTATTTAACTTCATTTCCGGTGTTGCTTTGAACAATTCATGTTGTGCATTTTGCTCAATATGTCAATCAATTTGCCAACAAACATCAAAAATTAAACATTTCCACATTGGGTTAAATAAATTTTATCCATTTAAATATTTGCAACCAGCCGAATTTGGTTAAAGTTGCATTCAATTGTGCATGAAACATTGTGAACAATTAATTCAACTAACTTTTTAATAAACGCAAAATATTTAATTAATCAAATTTTCTCGTCTGAATCAAGCTTCTACTTTTTCACACTTAGAGCATTTTCGTCGGATTTTCTTCGGCTTTTCCGAACCATAGACACAAACCGTCGACAACTCCATCTGCTCATTTTTCACTGAACTGTCGCGCGTGTGTATGTGTGAAAATGAGAGAAACGAAAGGGTTAAACATTTAAATTTTATGCTCACGTGGTAATCGACACATGTGCGAATGAGTGGAAAATTGGTTTTTTCAGAGTTTCTACATTTCCCAATAGATAAAGCCACTGTGGCCGCTGCATGTGTTCTGAAGTTCTGGACCACCCGAAAATTTATGCAATAAAAATTGGACACTGCAAAAAAAATATATTTTGTATATTTAAAAATTATGACATTTTCAGAACCATGAACCAGATGCTCCGAGATCATAGTCATGTCGAGCGACGATTCCATTGAAAAACCAAATGATGCAAAAAAAAAAATACACGAGTCAAGCATATGATGGGTCGCCACGTTTACCAGCACAGAAACTAAAGTGTGAGTTGTTTGTTGTTACTATAACGCGAAACAAATGTTTAGGTCACGAAATTCCCGTTGAGGAAGTGCAACTGCAGCAAAACTGCAATAAAATTTCCATATATTTTTGCTCAGTCCATTTTTAAAATACACATTCAAAGAACACCCAAGATGATGAGAAGATCAAACGATTTTCAGATGCAACATCAAGAACGAATTAAAACGACGAAATAAAAATTTTCTCAGTAATAAAAAAAAAATGAAATTGTAAACAACAAAAGTTACAGAAATTTTTAGATTTTCGTATTCAAATGAATCAAAATTTGACAAAAGTTTTTTTTTTCCTAATTTTTGTGTGGTCCTTAAAACGTCAGCTAGTTATTATTATGCAAACAATTTGATACTTTTAAGCGAAATGGGCAATTTTAGTCGCCATATAGTCTCCCAAGTTGTGCATGAAATTTCTAAATTCCTAGTAATTTGACACAAATTAGGATCAAAGGAGGGGTCAGCTCGTGCCGAAGGACATTTATAAGTATTTTTAAAGAAAACTGTTTCCTTAAAACAATAAACACATCAACTGGTTCATTTCACATGCAACACTATACATTTCGGTTACGAGGGTCCCGGCTGGTCTTATCATATTACAACGAGTGAACGAATTGTTGGAACTGCTGTTGCATAAATCACTAAGGGAATGAAAGATGTGTAATTAAATTATAAAATTCGAAAGAAATATCTCTTCTGACCATCTCTAAAGTGCACCACAACCCGAAATTATTCAGCAACTTCCAAGAGTATAAAAAATGGCAATAAATTAATTTCAATTTATTGTCTTCGTTTCCATTTTTCATTGGTTACGTTCGCTTGGCAAGCCTCGTGCTGTAAAAGTCCTTTTATCGGACGAAATTTCAATTAAAACCTTCCAAAAATTTGCATTCCCCAGAAATGAAATTCTCTAGCGATTCCCTTTAGAAAATAAATAATCCGACAAACAAGGAAAGGATTTGAATGTGTGACTTTAGCAAAAAGGGATATGTGAACATCATTAACAATTATAATTTAATGAATATCGAATAGGACTTTGTAAGTTGCCATAAAATTAAAATAAAATTTATGCGTTTGATATTCAATAAAAAAAAGTAAAAGACTGAAAAAGAGTATCAAAAAAATGTCTGGAATCATTTTGCCTGAACGAAATTCACCGCCATTGGAAAAAAAGGTTCAACGATTCATTATTTTAATTACACATTTTTGTTTTTCTGCCACGTTTGCTATTGATCATCATGTATTGGGATGGTGCCGTAAAGACAGATTTCCGTAATTGCAAATTGCCAGCAATCGTTTTTTAATCCCATTCCATCACACAAAATCTACCTAGAAATAATATTCAGAAAATATTCGAATTAAAACACTATGACACACAAATATGCAGTTGTCCATCGACAACAACAATACCGACGATCAAAAGACGAGTGAGAAAAAGGTCAGAGAAAGGATTTGATAATGGCTGTAGTAACATATGTAGTGTGATGCCGTTGTCGAGTCATTGCAAAAAAGGAAAACAGCACAGAGATGTAAACAACACATTGCAAAATCAGTTTTATTGCTGGCTCACCATGTGCCCACCAGTTGAAAGTCCATTTTCGCTTATGGACCCGAATGTTGAATAAATTTTAAACAAAAAAAAACAACAAAGAAATATTTTGCGCTTCAGAAACTCTCCACCCACAACACAACCAGAGAATGTTGCCATCTTCTAGGGTTTAGAGATAAAGAGGCATTTCGTAGGTATGTTTGTGTAAGTTTTCATTAAAAAATGTTCACATGCGAAAAAAAAAGAATGGGCCATTCCACATTCTGGACTTGAAAAGAAAATTTATTCATTTTCGTTGGCGAGAATTTTGAGCAGAGCAAACAAACAGAAGCGAAGGGGTTGTTTAATTACATAGCGTGCTTCTGCTGGACAATATATTGAGGGGTCCAGTACAGTCTCGGGAGATTTATCTTAGCCTCGAATAGTGGAAATTTTTTAGGGAAATTCCGAGAATGTAAAAAGGGTCAACAAGAAAAAAATTACGATACGAAAATATTTTTCGGCGATTATTTTTCACTAACAAGAATTTGGAATTTCTTTTTTTTGTCTTAACTACAAATAGGATAAAGGAACCTGTTTGGGAATACATTAAGGTGGAGTCATTTTCAGACGAACTCCTTTCTTTATTATGCAAATCTGATTAATTCCTGTAGCTCCTTAACACTTTGCTAACACCAATAAAGCAATGTTGTTTTGCTGTTGCATAAACATGAAAGGCATATAAATTTTTGCATATTTTATGTTTGTTCCATCCAACCATTCATGCCATTTTCATTCGATATTAAGGCACTGTTCACATTTACAATTAATTTCCATATTTTTGCACCCGCTTGATTTGCGCAAATTTTTTAATGAAATTCACTTTTGATCTGCACATTGTAAGTTTCTCGAGAATTTTTAATTAATTATTTGAGATTTGCTTAAAAAATTCTAATCAGATGCTGCCAGTAGAAATTTTTTCCGAGTCACTTGAGTGCCGGAATCTTATAAGAATATTTTCGTCTTGAACATTCACTGCGGGAATTCTGATGTTTTACCCCCCGAAAGCACGAAAACAATCGGCGGCTAAACTCAGAAACCTCTATGAGATGAGCTACGAAAAGCCAAGAAATTATGATCGAAGCCAATCGAGCAAATGGCAAAACAAAATAACCATCAAATTGTGGAAATGGCAATGGAATGGTGGAGAACCATCAAACCCAAACTCGTTGGTCTCGTTATTGGCTTTAGCATTGGTACAAATTTTTCCGAGTATGAATGAGTATGCGGAGGGAATTTTGGAAGCATAAAAAGGGGTTTTTTTTCTAATAAAATCAATGCCATTTGCCAGAAACCCGCCAGTTTATGGTGTACTCCCAGCTTCAATAATTTGTTGCCAATACTTTTGGGTTTGCCACTCACTCAGCTGCCTCAAATTCTGTCTTCATACACACAAAAACACTCATATGTTATTGTAGGATAAACTATAACCGGGAAAAGTTCCTCAAAATATATGATATTGACAATATTTCGAAAGTGTCAAGCCATAAGCGACAACAACGACTATATGGCAAAGTGAAAGTTGCTAAACCGTCATTTGCACCCAAGTCGAATTTCGTGTGTGGCAAATAAGAAAAACTTTTTTAATGTCTTTTTTTCTGCAAAGCGCTGAGAAAAGGCGGTCTGTGGCGGTAACCAACAGTCGGCTCTCAAATTAAATTTTCATGTTTCGCGTGTATGTGGAAAATCTTTATCTATTTTCAACTCATGTATTAGTATATAGATTTTCTCAGCTTCATTATGTCGGGAACTTATTACGATTTTTGTTGCTCTATGCTCGCTCGCCATTATATATCCAGAAATGTACGTTTAATTCTCCCATAATGTTCTTTTTTTCATGGTTTAAGCTGCGATCCGATACTCTGCTTGCACATTTACGAAATATAAATTTTCACATGAATTTTCCTTGATATCTATCTGTATATATGACACACACAAACACAATTGCGCAATTTTAAACCAAACCCCATTTTTGACCGCAACTTTGTGCTCGTGTTGGTGAGCCGTATATTTTCCTTCAATCATTTTCAGGTTTTTTTTTTCTGTTTATGTTGCTCTGATGCTAAAGCAGTGGAAAATGTTTCTGCTATATGAAAGAAAAGTCTTCCAGTGAATCTTGTAGTGATCTTATGAGGAAGTGGCAATAACATATCCTCAATATTTCCATAACAATAAATTCCATTGTTGAATTTATCGCCTAAGCTACTGACGATCTCGAATAGATGAAATAAAACATAAAAAAAATATTTGTCGATTTAACACAAAAGCCCAATTAAAAATCTTAACAAAAGCCACTCAAAGATATCATCAAAAGAATCCAATCGTCGACACATGTGAAGGGATTTTAATTAAGAACATAAAATTTGGCAGGAGGGAGACATGGAATATATTTGTACATATGGAATAAAACACATGGTTTTTTCATGAAAACATTTTCCAGTGAGAGCATTAAAGCATTTTTCATGAGAGCGAGAAAATGCATGAAAATCATTTGAACATGTAGAAGGGTTATATTAGTATTAGTGTTGCTCTTAAGGCATGCAAGAACAAAATTTTCCATTCAACATTGAATTTTGAAATTTCCGCGCCCGAGTAATTCGTTTGAGTGTATTGGTTAACAACATTCGAATGCTGTGTGTGGTTTTCCAATTAAAACGATACATGATATGCGATACATCACCCAACCATACATTTGCAGCATACCGATATTCTCTCTCTTTTTACACCTTCGCTTTACTGTTGTGTGCACACGATTCGAATTTTCATCATGAAAATGTAAAAAAAAAAGAAAAGAAAAATTGTCTGTTGATATTTTTTTTTTTTTTTCGTTTTTCCAAACCAAACAACTGTTTTAATGAGAAAAGTTATTCTGGACGATACAGAGACCAGTCGGAAATTAACTCGGAAAAGCAATCATCAATATTCCATGTTCGCCTCGAATGTGTGGTCATACGCGATTTTGACCATTTCATGTTGGTTGCTTTTTTTTTTTTGAGCGTAAAGCGACGGATAACGCGGGTTACAAGTTCTTTTTATTCTCGACCCCATTTATTAATTCGACAGTGAACGTGCAAAAACCGCGGAAATATTTTTATTTTTTTCAAGCCAAAAGGATTGTTGTGGACCGCAACTTTGTGGATCGGCGAAAGTAAATAAAAATTGTTGTGATTTGTGAGAACACAAAAGGTGATGCTTGATGCGGGTTGGGCAAGTGCGAAAGTGATCACTTCGCGGTAGTATTTTGCGGTTTCTTTTGCGACAAATATTAAAAGAAATTGTAAATTTCTTAATCTTGTTTTGTTGCAAAATAAACATAAACGCGACTATATTTTCTTCCCATTTGTCAACATAACTCAAACTGCATTCTGTTAGATCTTAACTATTTTTATTGCACTCAGAATTTGATTTAGGAACAAACAAATTTCTAAATTTATGTTCACATATTTTGTTCTTTCTTGAAAAAATTCCACAAAGATATTAAAAACTTTCTCACATGACGATAATCCGTCGCCAAAGTCACGATTACACAATAAATAAAAATTTCTTCGGTTAAATGACAAATGAGCAATTAATTTCCTGTTTAAGAAATGACAAATTTCTTTTGCTATATCACGATCGTGCATCGATCATTAAAACTTCATCTCAAGTCTGTTGTTTCTAAACATGTTTTGTTATTGCCACCAGTGACGCCCCTCATCAGTGAGCGAAACAGCTCTCAAGGTTTGTTTAAAAAAAAAAACAGTGAACGGTCATAAAATGAAATTAACAAGCAGAAAATCGTAAAATAATACAAATTTTTTCAAGACCTCACAAGATGCTTTTGCACTTGATATGTGAAGCGGCAACACGAGGAATGAAATTTTTTCCGCAAATTGAATTGTCTGCAAAAGAATTTTTCACACTACCACTGATGCAAAGCTTATTAACAGGAAAAACTACTTGCACGGCTTCCAAAAACTTTCTCTCTCCAATCATCATCATCAACATCATTCCATTCATTGAGTTTTGCAAAAAAAACGCATTTTCCAGTGTGCTCAGCGAAACTTACTCCCCACAGCATTGGTGGCCATAAACCCATCCGCTTTTCTCTAATTAATGTGCTGTACATACACGAGAAAGAGAGAGCGCAGTACGGAGGGTATATTAAGGGGGGAACAACGTCGACATGCTATGTATTAAACCCAAATCCCGTTTCTGGCCTTACAAACATACATACTCGATTTATTTTATGATTGCGCACTCACATGATTATTTTTTGGTGTTGTGTGTTTTTTCGGGGGGGTGGCTGTTTGAAGGGTTGCAAAATAGTTTTACTCTCAAAAATTTATATGGATATTTTTTGTGGGGGGCTCTCCGGTGTTAGAAAATTTTCTGTTCAAATCATTCGTGTGTGTGTGTGTTAGTGTACATAAATAATTTTCAAAAAAATTTTCCCATTTAGATTTTACAGTTATTTCTTGACTGGATTTTCAAACACTCACAACGTATTGAGGGTAGCAAATGAAATTCCGCGCTACTAGGAGATCGCGTGCCACAATTTCATTTCAAATTTCGGAGTGTAGAGTTGCAAAAAGAAAATAATAATTCATCCAAAAGCATTTGAAAATTTCATGGGAAAGTCGTCGAGTGAAAGTGCTTAATAGGAAAAATTGATGGTGCTCTCGTGACCGAGGAAATCAAATAAAGTTTTTCATTAAAACGACTTGTGATGTGCGCCACAATCGGTGGTGGATTTTTCCAATTTACTTGCCACCGACAACAGTGAAGAGGAAAAAAAATTTTTTTTTTATATATGAAAAACAAAGCTTGAGGCTTTTCTGGTTCGCCATTATTTGCGGATATCGCGGCACTTGACGTTGTGCATGTGTGATCGGTGGAAACTTAATTTTCCTTGAGCGAGGGTGAAAAAAAAAAAACTTGTGAACATTAATTCGCATAAAAAAGTGAAGGAACGAAAATTCGAATTAGGTGAAAGTAAAATCATAAAAAATTGTGCAACTTGTAAGCAACTTGCTTCTCTCATTTTGTGATTTGCGTGCATACAAATCAACAATCGTTGCAGCAAAAAAGTGCCCTACAATTATCTGCTCATCAACTTGCCCATTTTTTTCATTTAATTCTTTCCACAATTCAATGTGAGTGAGTGCATTTGCAGGAGGGAGAAACTGTGATGCCGCCGCCACAAAATATAAAAAAAATCCTACGTAAAACATAATCAAACATACATGAGCTTCATGTTATTTGTGCGGAAAAGCATAAAGGCAGCAAAAATTTTCATCATTTTCCCGCTCGCAGCTTTTTTTTGCGCACTTTGCGGGAGGGAAATGTTTAATGGTGATGTTGAATGGCAAAAGAGCTGGCGAATTGGAAAATTTAATCCTTTTATTTTGTCGAATGCAGCGCTTTTTTCCGGCAATGAAAAATCATTTTGTGGAAAATTTAAATTTCTGTGGAAATTTTTGCCGAAAAATCAACATTTGAATGCATTTGAATACAAAAAAATCATTAATTAAAAACCATCGATCAAATGACATGCCGCAACAAACTCATCCAACACCTGACACATTCTTACACTAATTAATGCGTTTTAAATCCCGAAATGACAAATGTCAATTTAAATTGATGATCTGGAAATTAACGCATCTCAAAAATGAATGGCAGAAATAGCAAAAAAAAAAAACATAAAACAGCAAAGTCGCCATGCAGTGAAATCGCGTCAATGATTCGCAACTGAATTATGTTCGGTTTCATTTTAATCATTTTGCGTACATCTCACACTGGAACCGCCACCGCCATCAAGTGATGGAGCAAAAAAAAAAGACAACCAAAAACCAAACCGAAAAAATATCATTTTGGCTTTCGGCAAAAAAAAAGCAGAGAGTTGCGCATTTTTTCCAGCTTCCGATTTTTTTTTCCGCGAGATAAATGGTGCGGGATGAATTGTTTATTTGGTGGAATTTTTCAACGCGCTTCGGTGTCCATCAATAGATGTATGAAAATGGTGTGCAAAAAAAAGGATTCTCATTCCATTACGAGAGCATGTAATTCCTTTTTTGCTGTTTGCTACATTTCGGCTGCCCAATAAAGCCACACATAACATTCCGCAGGATATATTCAACTGCCATATTTTTATTTGTGATTTCAATTGACAATTTTTTTTTTTGAGGGGAGACTTCACTTATGGTGTTGTTGAAGATCCATTGAGGATGTAAACATTTCACGACATTTGAGATGAGTCAAATGAATGTGTACGAAAATGTAAAGTGGACAATTACATATCGCTTTAAGTGCTTTTCAATTGTCATCATCGAATGGGCAATTTAATTATTTGATTTCTATGTCTGCGTTTGGAATGTGAATGGAAACTTTCTCATGTTTTGACCTCTTCCGTGTCTGATTTTTGGTCTACAATTATGAATTTGTGATCTGACAATTGTGTGATTTACACTGATAAAAAATTATTTATTAGAACTGATTAAGTTTGTGACTTAAACTAGTGATTTTCTCTTAGTGTAGAAATGAAATCCTCGTTCAATTTGACACATATGGCAATAGCTTTGTGTCCAATTATTTACACCTTTCCTCAACATCATAAATTAAATCAATTTCAAACATGATGACATAAATATCACAGCAAGACTCACCCTCAATTTCTTAGCAATTATATGCAGGACATTCCATAAATAGTTATTTGCACAATCAATGCATAAGCTCGAACATCAAACCTCGAGAAGCATGCAAAGTGATTAAATGTAATTATAATTGTTAATTGAGATATTTTCCACCCATCTCTCGATTGCGAATGTGTCAGATGGAAATAATTGAAATTCTAATCTGCACCCGAAGCGAACAAAATGAATTGTGCAAATGGTGAAATTGGGCTATAAATATTATGATGATGTTGATTTTCGGTGTGGGAATGGCTTGCATTAGACACATCAGCCAAACTATCAAAATATCATAAATATTTCCTCGAGCATAATATTTGGAATTTCATTTTGTGCCTCTTTAGTACAGCAGCCACAGTGAATTTTGTCTCATGACCGAGTCATGATGAATGCAATGCGTATGAACATTTCATCACCCATTTTGGACGGCAGTCGCACGCCATGCTCGAGCATTTTCCATAATTTACTATGCTACTTGTTCGCATCTCTATTGCAGCATCTAGCAGCAACATCCATCTGTGGATGCATATGCATCAACAAATGTTTGGATTTTATGCAATTTTCATGGCGAAAGCGACACTTTACGGGGAGGAATCGGAGAACGGAGCATGTGGAAATTTTTGCAACACATTATGATCCGGTTTTGTGTGGTGAATACGCACAATGATATTGTGGTGCTCCATACGAAAAGGCTCTTATTGTATGTCTATTTGCGTAGAAAATGAACATTTGTACCGCATATAAACATCACCATGGCGCTCTCACTCACTCTCTCTCTTTATTTTGCACTTGGATTTGTGTCTATAATTTGGTTTTGTATGTAGGTTACGTTGTCACTTGTTTAGAGGTTTCCTCTCTCTCTCTCTCTCACTTTTTAGTGCACTAATGTACACACTCATTTACGGTGAATTGCTGGAAACCTCGAGAATGCATGTTTGTGCAATACCAACATGTTAGAACACATTTGACATTTGTCTGAGAACGAAGGACATTTCGTCCGATGACGATACACAAATATCAGAAAGCTCACTGTTAAGCTTATCGTTGCTTTTCTATAATGAACGCCGTATCGTGTCAAGCGTTAACTGTCAGCAGAAAGCCACAGCCAAATGAGGAAAATGGAAAAGTTTTGAGTTGTTGCAAGTTGGATACGAAAGTCAAAAATATGCGAAACTTCACCTGATTCAGAATTTTGTAAATATCTCAACTCTCGTTTTAGCAGACGTTTATTTCGGAAAGTGTGAATAAAAGTGACTCTCAGGCAGTGAATTAACTTGTTATAAATAAAAATATATTGCTCCACGTGAGGACAGTTCGAAAAACATTTCAAACTGGAAAATTTTTTGGATAGAAAAGTGAAACTTGAAATGCATTTGACGGCGAATAATTCGAGCAGCGCCACCACAAATAACGGTGGAAGTGGCGCTGCCAATACAACGTCGTCAAATAACACGAGTAATAATGGAACGTCAACAAATAGCTCCGGTACAAACAACAACAGCAGCAGTTCAAGTTCCAATAATAATTCATCATCAAATGCTAATAATAATCAACCTCTGACGCCAGAACAAATTCTTCAAGAAACTTATACAAAAATGACGTCGGATATTTTGGCCGAACGAACGCTCGGTGATTTCTTATCGGAACATCCTGGAGAACTGATAAGAACGGGATCACCATTATTCGTTTGTACAGTTTTGCCGTCGCATTGGCGATCAAATAAAACTCTTCCCGTCGCTTTTAAAGTGTAAATGATTTAGTGATGAAGTTATTAAAAATTGATGTTAAAAGTATCAAATTTAATTATAGTGTTGCACTTGGAGACATCGGTGATGGAACGATGGTGACAGTGAGAGCCGGAAACGATGAAAATTATCATGCTGAACTTCGGAATTCAACAGCAGTGATGAAGAATCAAGTTGCAAAATTTAATGATCTTCGATTTGTTGGGCGAAGTGGACGAGGTGAGAAATTTGGCTACTTAAAAAGCTGCCTTTTAAATGCCCGACAAACCGATTAATTAAATATTATCGTTATTGAAAAATCAAATTATCAACCTCATAATATCAAAACCAACCCTTTTGACTTCCTCGAAGCGATGATGAAGCAATAAATCCTCCTGTTGCTCCATTTCATTTCTTTCGCAACCCTCGAAAATAAAAAGAAACATTTTTTTTTTCTTCCTTCTGTCGTCTTTTTGGTGAAAGGAAAAGAATCACTTGGGGAAGACATAAAAGGATTTTCCGACTTTTCCTGGTTTTTATTTTCTGGTAAATTGGGGGATTTACTGCCTTAAGGAAGAATAGATAAAGACATTGCATGGGAAAAATTCTTTCATTCTGGGAGTTTTCTTTTTTTTTCTTTCGCATTATTCGAAGAACATTTTCCGGCAAAATGATAATTGAGACATGATTTCTCACTAAATTGTGCTGACGTAAAAACATCTCGTCATCGTTGAGTTAATTGAATGAAAAATCTCATGTCGTTGATGGAATCAAATCAAATTGTGAAATGTTAAACTGCTATTAAAAGATTTATTTGTAAATGCCATTAAATTATTATTGCCTTCATCATTTTGACTTACCTTCAATATTTTTACCATCGTCTCGTCGTTGTGTTTATAGAAAAGTGGATTTGCAAAAATATTATAACTCCGCCGTCATGTGTGCTGAAAGATTTTATTTTCTAATTTTGAAATATATATTTGTTTATTAATGGCTGCGTGATTGGAATTTATAGGTCTGCAAAAAGGATAAAAATATTTTTCCATCGCAACACACTTTTAGCTCATAAAAATTATGAAAATTTCCTCGATCGAGAAAACTTTGAAGCCCTTTTTACACATTCGTTCATATGTGAAATCAATAAAATTGCAATAAATTAAACAATTTTTTTAAATATTCGATAATTAAAAATTTATTTCATTTTGAAAATTGCGCAGAAAAAAAAGGAATCGTTTCAGAAATTATTTATTTAATTTATTTTCTATATAAAATTAAACAGCAATGCAATGCGAAAAATAATTAATTGCCAACACACAAAATTATTCATTTGAATTTGCGTTTTAATTAAAATTTTTAATTCAAACAATTTTTGTTTTCGCAAAATTGTGCATCAGGAAGTTCAACAGTCACAAAAGATTTTAGCAAATACAATTTCTGCTGGGTCAGCAAATTTGCGTTAACCGGCTGGATTTTTCATTGCGAAAATTTATAATTTATTCGGCTTTACGCAACTGCGTTTGTGCGTTTTTTCGGAAATAATTATTGATTTTTTTTTTTAAATAAAATGAACTCTTTATTTAACTTTATTTAGTTGTGTGCCATTAAATATTTAACCTTGCTGCGGCAGCTACTCAACATATATTTTTTCGAATGATGAAAATAAAATTAAAAATCCCATGTACAACTCACAAACACACACAAACATTCACGCCCCTTCCACATACATATTCAAAAATTATCCCAAAAGGCATTTAATTATGTTTAATTGATTTCTTTTTTTCCCGCGTCGCATAAATTATTTTCACAAAAAAAAAATTAAAAATCAGAAATAAAATAATTTCGAAAAATTAATAAATTTATTTATGAGCATTTCAAGTTTCAATTAATTAAAAAAAAAAAAAAACGTAGATTCAATATTGATTTTGAGCCAACGAAACATTAATTCATGGTTGGAACTCTTTTGCTAATTTTTGGTGAAAAAACATATCGATCGATATTGAACTTTTACATAAATCCACGGGAAATTCTCATTTTCATTTTCTCGTTTATTGGACGATTCGAACAAATTTTCCATTTTAACACAAATATAAATCAAATTTTACATTTTACTTGTCATTTATCAATGTCCGAAAAATGAAAACTGAGTTAGTTTTAACATGCATGGAAGCAGTCGATTGAACAATGGCGAACTAATTGTGGTATTCATTCATTCTTCCGTCTACAAGTGATCCCTCTCTTTTCCCTAGACAACTTCCATAAAGTTTCCTTCTTTTTGTTTAATTAAAACATGTATGGAGAAATACATGAACATACATTTTTCCCAACCAGCAGCAACAACAAAACACGTCTTTTGATATAAAGAAAAAAGTCTTTTGTCATTTGTTTTCTTAAATTCATTTCTGTTGTTTTCCATTGTAATGGTAAGACTTCCTTAATTCCCGGACAACCAGTACATTGCCCCCCACCACCACCATTATTTTGAGCCAACAAATATATTCAAATGAGAATGCTGTTTAATCATGTGTATTGCGAGAAACAATGATGGAAAATTAAATGAAAATAATGTCGAGTCATTTTTTTTGGCGTTCATTCGGTAAACACATTCGCAGCAAAATGAAGAAATTAAATTAATGGAATCTTTAGTAAAAGTGTCTACGTCTTCCATGCACGAGAAATCTTTGAAACTCTTTGAGTAATTGTAATTTGTAATTAATTTTTATTTTCCTTCCTTTCAAGTCGATTGTCACACATGTGATTGTGACACTTTTTTGTGAATGGAAGCGTGAATAATGTGAACGAATGAAGATAAATGGCAAACAATTCTTTCTCCGACTTCAAAACGCAATTTAAGGTTGTCAATTCAACATTTCAATTAAACAATTGAAATTCAGGAGGGAAGCGTTGGCAGCGGAGGATGCCATTGATGCCAACTATAGATTTACGTTAGCATAAAATCAACTTTTTCAACAGCTCGTGACTAAAAATCAATCAACAAAAAGTTAAATGACCAAAAATTAGATGAATATTCAGCGTCATGGCGCGCGGCATTTTGATAAAGTCGACTAACAAATTGCCAAAAATAAAGCATAAATAAATTAAAGTGGCTCGTGGTGGTGAAATGACTGTAGCGATGGTCGATGGCAATATAAATTGATTCACGGGACAACATGTACAACATAGCGCTTCGCAACATAGTTATAAAATTGTTGCCATGCATAAAAAACCAATAAATTTGGCAATGGAAAACTGCACATTGCAATCTCTCGCTCAACATCCCCACGCCCCTCCTCCCCCCGCTACTTTCCGCGGCTTTTGACCAAAAAATACTGTGCGCTTGTGATGTGGGGAATATTTTTTTTTTTTATTCAATTTATTCTTTATGCCATCCAATATGTTACTCAACCTCCCCATTCGATAATGGTCTAAAATTGTGATGCTATCCAGGCCATGAACCTTTATTGCATCCATTACGTTTGTTATGGTTATTTTTTTTAAATAATAAAGTCCTGCAGGAAAATTTATGTTGATTGAGTGTTGAGATTTTGGGCAGTTGCAATGATTAGCTGAATGAACCTTTCAACATTTTCAGTGATTAGAAAATTTTGTGACGTTTAATTCAAAATCGATTAAAGCTCAATCTACGCATAAAATAGAATTAAAGTGGAAAATTCTCTAAATGCTCATTGGAAAATGTCGGAAAATTTTAACGAGCAACTGAGCGAAGGGGTTGAAAAATCAACTGCATAATATTGCACTTGTACAATCTGCATAATGAACTCTGTTATGTTGGCATAATCACACATCGGTTCTCCGTCGATCCACTTTTTTTTTGTCAATTTAATGCTGTTGAACGTTCGGTGGAATAACATCGCGAAGGCCTCGCCTTTGATAACGTTGTGAGTTCATGGAACATGTACGATGCTCACAAAATTAGTTGTCATTTTACTTCGACTGATAAAATGCTATGGAAGATTCAACATAAAAAGGGTACGAGATTTTAATGAAGTTCTATCGCACATTAGAGCAGTTGGTGAACATTGCAATTTGCATAATTTTTTTGCTGTCTGCTGCTTGTGCCCTTGTCGTTGCAGTAATGCATCCAATTGTATACCTTTCGAACGCACTTTCGGATGAATGAGATCAAAAGGAATGGACATTGGTTATGTTGCAATATACTGCAATCGTTTGTGTGCATGCACTTTGTGATGTTATAAAAGAATTTCCGCTAAAAGCGAGACAATAATTGTTTGACTGGATTGCAAATTGCATTGCAAACATGCTTGTTCATTACGCAATGCTTTAGTTATCATCATTGATAGTTCCGACAGCCATTACTCAATTAGCTTTCCCTCCACTTAGAAGCTTCAAGATATTAATTTGAAAGCTTTTTTCAGTTTTCAATTCGCTCAATAAATAAGATCAATCAATTCCCACTTTTTTTGTCGCCACCAACTAGAGATCCAATCAACACCATGCCGACCTGAATTACCACTTGTTTATCCGGTCACTTCATCATTTCGCACTTGTCGGTGCGAGAGAATAAAAAAAAATCTCTACCCAATGAGCTTTCACGAAGTGTTGTTAATAATAATGCAATTTACCCGATGAATGATGCCCAAATTGTTGTGTGTACTTTTCGGGAACCATAAAAGGGAATCAACAGCATTCAGTTATCGAGCAGAAAAAAGCGTAAATTCCATCGTATCGTGCATGTGCAGTGCATGCCAAAAAAAAGTCCATCGATAGCAAAAAAAAATCGCATTCAGTTTTTGCAACACTAAATTGCATATACGATGAGCGGGATCAATTCAGCAGTTGTATCACAATCAAAAGTTGAAGTTTTTCATTAGTTTTCTGTCTAAAATTTTCCTGTTCAAATGATTCGCCATTTTTTCCTTCCGGCTTTTTGCTGTTTGCAGTTTTGTTTATTAAAATTCAAACATGTAAATGTCCCATCATGACTGTGTGCCATCCACGTATGACTCAGTGGTTTGCCACTGGAACTATAGACTTGCATTTTGTGAAATTCACTGATTCGATTGTGTGAAATTGCATGAACTAACTGCATTGAGCAAAAAAGTTCACTTCATTGTTGGTCATGCAGCGTTGAGCAGCAAAAAAACGTTTGTTGGAATTAAAACGATTTTTCTTCTGAATTTTTGACGAGCTCACAATGAAATTTTGTTAGATTAACACACGCAAAAAATTGATGAAAAATGGCACGCATTCAATTATTGTGGCCAGTTCTCATAATGCCACTAATTGATTTTATAATTTTGCCCATTGCGGTCACCAATAAGTGGAGGCTCAATAAAAAAGTAAATCAAGAGCTGGTGGTTTTGACAAATTATGGAATTTTTTTTTCACACAATGACAAACCAAAAATCATTCATTTCTGTCTCGTTCTGTCGTAGATGAGTCATTTGATGGGACCAGACACAATTTGCAAGCAAATAAAACAAAAAAGTGTGACCGAATTTTTACATGTGTCGATGATTGTGGATGTTTAACATTACCAAATTGAATGGTGGACCAGAGAAACCATAATCAGTATCAACCGCGAATTGACTGGCCAAATTGTTGTACGTCCTGAAGGGGCAATTCGTTAGTCATTTGTATTCTAACCTCAAAAAAAAAGTATCATAACACAAGCCAGAAAAAAGGATACAAATAAATTCACTTCAAAGTGTCATAAACTTGTCACACACATTTGACCTGTGACATGAGGAATTTACAAATATTTCATAAAAATTTCCACTTTTACATAAAAAAAAACTTCGAAGCACACGGAAAAATTGTCGAGGAGGAAATAAAAAAGTGTTCAGGAAAAACACAACAACAAACAAAATTGAGAACGCAATTTTTTTTTTTTTTTGGCTGTAGTTGATAAGTGGTAAATTGGTTTTCGGTTATCCACAAAGCGAATGAACTCTCTCATTCACTGTGTTCACATTTATTTTGCGATTTTTCAAAGCCACGTTCACGCGACCACGCAGTTGGTCCATTTCACATGAACTTTTTTTTCCCCTTTCTAATTGACAACTCGCTTTATTAAGTGAACTGCGTGGACAAAATAAAATGTTCTCGCGGAACTTTTTTTTTCGTTTGCATTTAAAATTGCGGTGAGCCGCTTTTGGGAAATTGATTTTTTTTTTGTTTATTGCTGTCTCTCATTCAGTTTGGTGCTCGAGTGTCGGTTGCGACATCAATCAAAATTCACATCCTGAGAAAGGAAACTTTGCATTTGTGGCCCACAAATTGTGAAGCCATTTAATAAAGTGCAAGTGCATTAAAGTTCGGTTGAATATTGTGAATGTGTGCGTTTTGTTAAGGATGGAAAGTGAGCATAGGAAATTTTGAAGGCATTTATGTTGTGGAAATGAAAGAGAATCATATTTGATGAAGGTAAACCCAGTATCATGATGATTAGATGTGGCTTATATATATTCGCAAAAAGCATACAATTTTGAAAAGCACATTATGCAAAACGCAATGTATTAGTTATCCGGAAAAGGCGAAATCATTAAACAGCATACACCAGTTCCCCTCCCACATCTCACACGCATGTTTCTCCTTGTCAATAGACTTGTTGGTGCACATTTTCGAGAGATTGTTAACACGCAACTCATACAATCATACAAGTCAATTGCTACAAACCGTTCAATTATTCCTTGCCTAAGTCACCCACTGCATAATGTGCACATTGAACCCAATTTCAACCAGAATAATTATTTGCTTTTGAGGCTTTTTGCAAGCGTATCGACTTTAAGGAATGTCTGTAGATTTTATTTTGCGTGTTTTTTTTTTGAGGTTATGTGTTGTTAGCATGCACGAAATTTTGCATGCGTCGCTATATGAACCGCAAAAACACATCCAAGGACATTCACGCAACGTGCTGGCCTTGTTCTCAAGCTCCACATAATACATCGTCATCGATCGGCCGTAGAAGGAAGTTATCGTTTGGTGGCATACACAATGTGTGGTGCACTTAATTGTTTTTTGCTCTGGAGAGTGAGATTCGGTTTGGGCCAAAAAGTGCTTGGTTTTGGGTTAATTTTCGAGGTTAAGTTTTTTTTTGCGGGGTCTACGAGGAAAGGGAAATGTATTGGTTTGATTTTGAGGTGAACCAGTTTTGAGGAGCTCACATATATCCTCACTGACCGAATACTGTTCATATGCGAAAAGGATTTTTCAATTAACCATCGACCATGTGAAGCAACAACAATAAAAAATGTTTTGCGATTAAATTTTCTTGCCAAATTTCGTTGGTTTTTCAACCTTTGGCAATGTTTTGATTTTCCTTTTTTCTTTTTTTTTTATTGCTCTCTTGTAGGCAAAAGTTTCACATTGACCATCACGATATCAACAAGTCCACCACAAGTAACAACCTACAACAAAGCCATCAAAGTAACAGTAGATGGACCACGGTAAGTTGTGCAATCATGACAAAGTCAAATCGATAAATTTTTTAAAGTATCCGAAATTTGTCGAATCATTGCAGGGAGCCGAGATCAAAGACAAGTGAGTATACATAAATGTATTTGCTGTCCATTCTCGAGGATTAAATTCACCTCTCGTAATCAAATATTTGCTCGACAATTTAAGGATTTTCCTTTTTATTTAATTCAGAATTGTATGAGATCGACACAGATGTCGCGATAATGTGGTTTTTCATCCTTCATCACTCACCATCTTTCGCACGATAGTAAAGCATTCTCCTTCTCTCTCTCACACACATTAAGCTGAAACCGCAACGCTTTTTCCATTCCATTTTCTAAGTTGATTAAACTATCCAGTCTGCAAGTTTTCCATTCCATTCTACTAAATGCGGAGAGGAAAATGAGAAAAAAAGAAAAATAGTTTTCCATCCTGGCAAAATTTATTTCTTTTTGGGGAAAGAAGACATTTATCAAAACGATCTTCTTCCTTCTACACAAGCTCGAGACCTTTACCATGATAGATACAGCAAAATAAAACCTTCAAAGTATATTTTGCGGAAAACCTTAAAAGATTTATAAAGGCACAAAGCATATATGCAAATAAAGCAATGAAATATCTTTAAATTGAAGTCTATGATTCAGAAATTTTCATCGTTCTGACCTCGATGGCTCCCTCGACATGTTCACACAAGGAGATATAATTTGATAAATTGTAGTAAAATGTTCACTTTTATCGCCTCGAAGCTTCGTTCCGACATAAAACAAAAAAATTGGACACACATGAGCACATTGTCAAATTAGAAATTATTTATTGTGTTTTGAATTTAATTGCTTTCTACACAGAAATCGATATCGGAGCTCTAGGCATCGGACAATTTTAGAAAACTTTTTTCCTAACAAAACCGTAAAACTTTTGTCTTGCAATCCCATTTTTCATAAAGCCCGCCCCGCACCCCATCTATAAATATAAAGGCAGCAGTAAATTCATCCACCCTTTTTATCATGCCATTGTAAATTTTTAATTGAAAGTCCTTCATTAATTTTCCCAGATCAAACATAATGCTGGGTATGAGTTTTTTTCATGCCCGAATTGTTCCATCTTTTCTCATTGTGTGATCCATACATAAAATTTGTTGAGATTTGTCCCTTTTTTTGTTTGGACGAAGGAAGAACTAGGTTCTAAACTAGTTTGTTTTCAAACTCTAGACATCTGACACTGTCACACCACAACGATAAACTGCTTGCAAAAATGAATCGTTTTCATATCTTTTTAAAATGTCCAAATTTCATAATGTGTCAACAACTTTTAACGTACGCTTAATCTTTCCCCATTTGCACAATATAATCAGTGCGACACAATTTGGAATGAAAGCATAGTAAGGAGTTGCTAAAATAAACACAAAAACTTTCTACAGTCTAAGTCCATGACTTTTATTTCATTAAATCCTTAACACTGCTTATGATGAAGTCATAAACTACGATCCTTGTAATTCCATTTCTGTCATTTCGTTTCTTTTTTTGTTGTCGTTGTTTTTGTCATTCTCCATTTTCCCTTAAAATTTTCCGGCCTCAACTACGGAACATGGGAAATAATCTGAAAATTTCTCGTTTGCCCCAACCACGAGACATGCTCTGACACTAAATTACAATCTGCTTAAAATTTGTTGTGTCACATTTAATAAAAATGCACAGATACATTAAATGTGTTTTAGTGCTTGGACAATGACTGCAGGAAATTGAAATGCAATGAGAAATTAGAACAGACAAACTTTTTCAAAAATTGCTAATATTTATAAAGACCTTTAGGGAAAAATTGTTCATTTATTGGCCATAAAATTCCGCAAAAGCAAAAAAAAAGTTGTAAAAAGTTGAATATTTAATAATCTCATGCCATAAGCATAAAAATTCATTAATAATTTTCTCGTACTCGATCTTGAGAAATGATGGATTGGAGCGATGGAAGAAAACCACATTGAAACCACTGGAAAAATTTTTCTACAACAAAAAAAAAGTTTTTCCCGCTCGCAAATTCATTAAAATGGAAAATTTTTGAATTCTTTTTTTTTTTTGTAACCAAAATATTTTTTTTTTTATGTAAAACTTGAACATGCATAAGTGCACAGTCTTATCGTTTGCAGGACAACAACAGCAATTTCATTTTGCATTTGGACAACGGCCCTTCCACTTTCCAGCTGACCCACTTTCTGGTTTCCGAATGCCGCCGATTGGGAATTGTCAGAGTAAGTAACAATTTACGTTTATTATGTTGCCCGACATCTCGACTCATGTTGATAGTGCTTCAAAAAATCTTCATCATAATTCACATAAATATTTGCTTTGGGTTTGCCTTTAATTCCATTTAAATACATTAAAAATGTTTGTGAAAAGGTAGAAAATAAAATTATATTTGCGTTTATGATTTAAAACATGTATGAGATGCTGAAATATTTTTATAAAGAACGTGTACATAGAATGATGATAATAATTTTTAATTCTAATGTGGTTCCTGTTTTATGGCATCAAAAATAAAGCTCGAGCATTATGAAAATTATTAAAATCGCTCTTGAAAAATGTGAAAAAATTAAAAAATTTTCTACGAGATATATTTTTTTTTCATGATTAAAACCCTTGGAAAAAGCAGAAGCATACACATTGAGCAACATAACCAAACCCCTTTTCTTGATTCACAATGCCTTTTATCCACTTGCACAACATCAACATAATATCGAGCATGTTATACTTTTATGATACCTTGGAAACATATCTACATATAAAAAAAATATTACGATGCTGCCATTACACATTGCCAGGTGAAATGCTTAACAGAGAGCACTGAAATAATAATTAGCGAATGATAGTTAAAAATTAAACTAATAAGCTAAAATCTTTTCGCTGGGACGGAAAAAATCTGTTAAAATTTCGACAAGAGATTTTTTAACAGAAGAAAATGAATTTACAAACATTAATGCTCCTCCCGAGAGCTCAGCTCAAGAGTGTGTAGATTTAATTAAAAAGAATATCACAAGAATTCCTGTATTAATTGTATGATGATGCATGAGAAGTTGTTGTCGTCGTGTGTGTGCTTTTGGTTATATATTAGCCACCACCCCTGCATCATATTGTGCCGAATGGTTTCTGTTTTTTTTTTTTTTTGATACATTTTCCTCGAGTAGCTTCAATAAATCCCACACACATCATCACAAGCTAATAAATTATAGATGAACATGCTGAATCTTTAATTATTCAACAAAATTAATTCATTTTTCATTTTCGTTTCATTCTTACATGCATCGTGCACGAATTACAAACAGACATGTCACAATTTGGCTTGAGCTCAGCAAATTCAGCTCATTGGGGCTACGGATCAACATCAGCTTATCCACCATATCTAACCAGCACAAGTTTACCGACAGCTTGCACTACACCAACAGCAGCACAGTTTAATAATCCATCATTGGGATTCTCGTGTTCACCAACCGAAACGTCATCGCAAGACTTCACGGGAACGCGTGATTGTGTACCAAGTAAATATTTCTTTTTGTTATTCCTTTAAAATAAAATCCTTAATCAATTAAATTTCCTCACAGTGTTACCTGATTCAACAGCAACTGATCTCGATCAACATTTGAGTAATCTTGTTGGAACACCACCAACAACGGCTCAAATGAATCATCAAACCCTAATGAATGCGGGCGCTGTCGGTGGCAACACACATCATGCGGGTTCAATCACACCAAATGAAACCACAAATGGACTCGGAGTGGTAGCGCGATATAATCAAAACCAGAACAATGATTATAATTTACATTCGAGTCAAAATGGTCCACGAAGTTTAAGCGATTCTTCGCAAGCTGAATCGCCAGTTCAAGATGATTTGCTGACATCAAATACACCAAATATTGGTGGCACAATTGGCAATCAGAATTTTATTAGTCAAAATCAAAATTCATATGGAAATGGCGGCAATGGATGCAACGGTTCAATCTATCCAGTTTTACCAGCGAGTTTACTATACACTCAGCTTTATACAGCCGCAAATCAGTCGCACAATTTTCACTCGCATTCACTGCAAAATCACTCATCACAGAATTCTCTTATGCATGGTGAACTACAAAGTGTGATGGATCATATCGTTACAGGAACTGGCTCACATGGTGGGCGACAGCATCACCAGAATCTCATGGCTGGCAATACGGATTTGAGTTTGATTGGAAATTGTGGAACAGCAGCACGTGTTGCTGATGAAAATTCAAATCGGCAGCTACTTAATGGCCCGAGGGGACAGCCACAGCATGCACCACCTGGCGCTGATAACGCAGCCGTTTGGCGTCCTTACTGATTACCCAAGATATCATTTTAAAATCATTAAATTAGTAAAATTTATTTATGTTACGAAAAAAAAGGAAGAAGAAAATTAAATTGATGAATAATTTAGTAATAAGACACAGTTACCAGCCCTTTGTTTTTATCCCATGTAAGTTTTGTACAAAATGATATTGCACTTGCATGAAATGGATTTTTAGCCCAATTGAATATTGTAATTCATCCATTTTAACTCTGTAGTTTCTAAGAATTCTCATACTCGGTGATAAAGTTCCACTAATTGATTAATTAAGAAAACGAATTGAAATTTGTGTCATATGAATTTGTGCAATATTCTTAAACAAAAACTATTCAAAATTTTCAATTGAAAGTCATGACTTGCACCACTAAAAAAATGTATACCAGAAACTCAATCACTAATTGATTACCCCACTATAAATGGAATATATCTAAATTTTATCATTGTAGATGTAAAATCCCATGAAATTCAGAAAATAAAACGAAAAACTAAATAACGAGCAAATTTCACGAACTTTTCATTCATAGAGCTTTGAAAATTTAGTGAAATCCAATGACTTTGGTTTACATTAAAGGCAAATCGTGAAAACTACAACAGAAACTTGGAAATATGTAAAAAAATATATATATATTTATATATTTTAAAAGGTCAGAAGTGGAACGAAAGTAGTAGTTTAAAAAAAAATATTTCACCTCAAAAATTACAAACAAAAAACAATGTTTCGACAAAAATTGTGCACACTCGAACAATGGAAAGCTCAAAACAATTGAAGGGAAACATGAAAAAAAAAAAAAATCTGGAGTTAGTTGAAAGGATTTTTTATTTTACCTCATCTGAACGCTCGTCGACCGGATAACAAATGTTAGATCCTTTTCATATGATTATTTTTTTGTGGGTTTTTTTTCTCATATTTTCCCGCACTTATCTATCTCCTCAAATTAGTTGCCAGCAAAAGGTTTGGCACAAACCAACATCAAAAAGTATTAAAATTTATTTATAATCAAAAGATTTTTGGGCTGAGGATGAGACTTAAAAAACAAGAGTAAAACATGGAACATGTGTAATGACCTCAGGTCCGATAAATTTAAAAAGACAAAGCATGAACTCGCACACATACATGCTCCATGTTTTCCCGAATTTAATTTGAATTGTATGCCATCGCAACTAACCAGATATTAACGATGTCCATAACGATACCAGACCGAAAGCATACATTACCAAATCCAAAACATGAAATTGCATCTAATAAAGTTTGAACTTTTAGTTCCCTGAAGCTCCCGAGAGGAGATTTTATTGTTTGTAGGACGATAGAAAATAATAAACTTTTGCCCATTTCGCAAACATTCTGAAAAGTGTTTTCGATTTGATGAACTCTGGAAAACGCTAAAAGCTCAGTTTGATAAACCACAATGATGTAACACGTCCTAAAATTCCGCTCCAAAAGAGTCGGACACAATTGTTGGGCGACTGCAAATAAAACCCGTCATTAGAGCAACGAGATAAACATTAGAGATGCAATTTTCTCGTATTTGTATTGGAGAATCGATTCGATGAAATGACCGTTTTATGTCAAACTAATCTGTCAAGTGGAAACGTGGCAATACGCTTCACGGACGCTATAATTTTCCCATCCATTTGCCAACGACATGAACAGCTTTTTTTAATCAATCACAAAATTATCGGTGAAAAGTTTCGACATTGCACTCAGACATAAATGACGGTGGAAAACATCGTTTTGATTGATACTCAACCTAAAATTAAATTACCAATGCCAGGGCATGAAATGAAAGTAATGTCACGTAGAAACTTTTTGCATAAGAATGAAAATTTGCCATTTTAGTCAAAAATATTCTACACGATGCATGCTAATGACATGTAATTTAGTTTCTCGAATCCAAAATGAATGAAATTTCCTTCTAAATAATGATGCGGCGAACTCATTAATTTAATTTCACCAAATTTCGCTACCATCGGTGGCATCTATTGAGCGTCGACGGCAACACGCACAACGATAGCCAAGAAGTTTTTCTTTACCCCTTTTTCCAAGAAATTCGAAAGAAAATAAAAATTTCCCGCTTGAAGAAAAGCGAAAAGAAAAAAAAAGTTTTCCGAAAAAATCTCCGGCAACACCCAAGCGAAGGGTGAAAGCGTAAAAATATATTACCATCATAAATATAGTAAAGGGGTTGAATAGAAAGGGATGAAAATACATTTGCTCAACGACGGAGAAATTTTCCTTACGATTGTATTTGTAAAAAGATTTTCCTTCCCGCTCTATCACTTGGCAGTGTGCACGAAAATTCTCCTTTCGCAATTTTCGTTTGGCGAAAGGAAAAAAAATTGACGGAATTTTTGTGGATTTTTCTTTCAAGAAAAAAAGTCTGAACTGTGTCTTTGCTATGAGGGTTTTAAAAAAAAGAAGCAATTGTTGGAAAGGGTTGAAAGTGAAGGGAAGGAAAAAAAAGTATCAAGAAATTGTTTGGAAAAATTTTGTTTCATAATTTTTTCGACAGAGTTCGCTGGATGTTTGTTCTTGACAATGAAAAATTTGCTATTTTGTCGTAAAGCTTATAAACATCAAGAAAACGAAATTTTGACAAAAGAAGAATAACGTCACCATCTTATGAACTTCCCGAAAAAATTGTTTCTAAAGCGCAGGGATTGTTTGACAACACATCGACACACGCCCGCAGACCAATAGTTATGAAAACCGCAAAATAACCAACCGCAAAGAAAATAAAAACAAAGTGTAGGGAAGAAGTATCATTAGTATTGGTGGTTATAAAAATACTTTTTTTTCCCAACAACCGGAGAACCAGAGCAGGGGTAAAAACAGGCATTTTCATCAATCATTTTCCCCGAATCGCTTCTTCGGCGTCATCCACATCCAATCACACGCAAAACCACAAAGACACGCCTACATTTTGCGGTTAACCACAATCTAAGATTTTCATTTTGATATTTTTTTGCGGCAAGGTGCGGCAGATGACATGCGATTACAAAATATTTTTAGGGGTGAAACGTCATTTTGTGATTCCGTTGTAGCCAATACTCGTGGACGCGTCTTAATTTGAAAACTTTTTCATAAAATCTATCGATTTTCCACTTTTTTTTCTGCATTCTGAAAAGTGTGTCACGTAAAAGTCTTGAAAATTTTAATCAATATTTTGTCACATGACACAAAAGCAGCAACAGCAAAATATTTATGTATATTTAACCCCTTTTTATTGTTGATGCTGTAAATGTTTCTCTCTCTCTTACCCTCGTCTCATTGTTCTTTCATAGCAGCCTCGAAACATAAATGAAATGATGTGAATAGTAAACATTTCGTAGGAATTAACGAGATTATGTTCACGATTTTGCTAAATGTGTGCTGAAGAATGATTACGAAAATTGATTTTCATTTGAATGTTCCTCCCAAACTGATGCAATTGAGTGGTTTCTTGTTGTTGGGAGGCAAAAATCTTTTCAGAATTAAATTTTCATAACTTCTACTTTTCTTAGTGAAAGAAATGAACAGTTCACAAAAGTACTTAAAAACGAATTTCATTCGCTTCCGCTCATTAATATTTATCAAGACTTTTTTTCTTTTGTTGATCCTGCTGCTGCTGCTGTTTCAAATGTCCTTTTTTTCTGAAACTGCGATTTAAATCCTTTTTTTCTGCAGCATAGCAAATATTCAAATTTCGATTTTGTAAAGTTTGTTGAGATTTTTTTAAAAAGAAAAACAAAAATCTTTAGATGCTGATGTCATAGATACGGACTGAAGAAGGACTATATAAAAACCTTCTGAATAAAATTCAAATTAGTAAGATTTTCACAAAATGCGAACTAAAATGCGACGGATGAAGTAGAAAAACGAAACTAATATTTTAATGTATTCTCAAAAGTATCTCGGAGATTTTCGTTGAGCTTCAAGTTGCGAGAAGGAAAAAAACTAAAGAAAAGTGGTATTAAAAGTGATTTACATTTCATTTACATTCGTATACAACACTTTACATTAATGGATCCATTCTTGATGGAATATTGAAAGGGTTTAAAGTGCTACGAACAGTGGAAAAAAAGTAACTTTCAATCGTGTACTTTAAGGAAACTTTAATATGACTCCACAGAATTATTTGATATTTTCCAATGGAAAATGTTGAAAAATTGCCTGCAAAGTTTAATGTTATTTTAATGATAAAATATTAGTTGTGCAACATTTTATATAACAGAATATTTCCCTCTATATGAACATTTTCTATTTCCTTCCATAGTCGTACTCCTCATACCCTCTTTCGACGAGGGGTTTGTGTAAACGTTTTCAATATTTTCAACATTTTCCTCCACTATAAAATCTCCCGGTGTGTTTATCCGCATATGAAAAAAAAAATATATATATATATATATTGCATCATAAATTACATGAATAAAGCATTCAGTGCAATTTTGGAAATTTATAATTTTTGCACAATATTGTCTCTTTCTCTCTTCCTCATTCACCACGATTCAAATATTTCTATTTCGTTCATTTGCAAATTTTAAAACAATATCATGTGCAGCTTCAAATAATTGCACAATATTCATGATGCTGAAAGGAAAATGTGAAAATAGAATATTTTTTTTTTTTTTTGTAGAAAATTCAATTTTGGCAAAGGTGAAAAACATAAACCGAAGTCCATTACGCTACAGGAGTTTCATTAAAATGGTAATTCATCTAATTAGGAGCCCAATTCGTTCACCTACCATCACAATTTTTGCCATCAAAGAATTTCTCACATCGAAAGCGTCCCCTCCTCACTTTGCCCACAATCATAACAATTAATGTTTATCCGGAATAATGATGATACTGCTACTGTTATGGTACCGTAGCATTCGTCGGTGATGTTTCCATGGTCACTTACACCTAATTATGATGAACCATCTCATCTGGCAGTTTGTGTTCATAATTGTTTACGCAAAAAAAAATATTCATGGAAATTCACAATCGAGCGAGTAATAATTTTTGTAATATTCTGCTTTTTGGGGTTCACCACATCATACATCTATCTATCTGTGGAAAATTGTGAAATCTGACATGCACACGAGTTTTCCATTTCGGATACTATTTTAGAATACTTGAAATTCCATAGCAACGATGCATGCGATATCGATGACGTCAATTTATGAAAACGCAATGCGCACAAAAAAAAAAAAAAAAGAAGTTTAAGAATAAAAAAAAAAAAAAATTAAAAGACAACTTCACGCTTGTAATTTCATTCGATATTCCGAAAGCGACGTGATTCCAAAACAAATTTGTTTCATTTAGCACTGATGGAATTTTTCTGTCGCTTTCCACAAAAAAAAGAAATGTTGGAAAGATTTTCATTTCATCCTTTCTCATCGACTGAGCTTTTGTGACTATTTACAAGCCATAAATCAAGACTTGGGTTTTTAATTAAATCTTTTTAATGCTCCTTCTCTGCTTGTGCCTACGATGAAACTTTCATTTTTTATTGTCGCACATTTTTTGGTGTTCCGAAATTGACGCTGCGAAAAGGACGAAGTTATTTGATAAAGGAGAATTCCATTTTAATCTATGTTGCCATAGACAAGTTTTTCTAATCCATCGAAATCTTTAAATCCTGTTGGTATTTGTTGAATTCATCCAAAGCTAAATAAAAGAAAGAAGCAAATTAATATAATTAAACTACTACATGGAAATTCACGCTCTCATTGCGGACAAATTTAATTCGAGAACGCTTCAGAAATCAGCAAAGAGCATCAGTTGCATTCTTAAGGTATCGCCCATGGTTACAATTGAAATCCCCTCTCAGTATCTTAATATTACCGTAAAGGTTTCTTGGTAACATCCTCAGTCAGCACTTGAGTTCAATTCAAATTACTGTGCATCACCTGGTTCCCATTCTATAGTCATTCATATTTCAAAAGAAGTAAAAAAACCAGCAGCAGCAAACAACCCAATCGATAAAATATTGATGACCAAGTCTGATTGTAAACGACGGAGGTAGCTGGTCATGTTTGCGTTGTCCTCTTGACTTTCGACGACCCTTTTTTTGTTGGTCAATTCACCCATCGACAATTTTTTATCATCGCTCATGATTAGAGGGTCGATACATAAAAAAAAATTCACCTAAAATTCCATCCATACACTCATGATGGTCCTCCTGATTGTAATCACCATCAGCATAAAAAAGAGTATCGACCATTTACGACACAAATACTCTTAATTTTTGTTTTCGCCAGTAGAACCAGAATAGAAAAGTGTTTTTTTTTTTTTCACCCTCAGGAAAATTTACCAAAATACCGATGGTGGAAAAATTGGGACACAAAACGATAAATGTCTCTCGTCAATGGAGCTGCCATATTAAGGACAACATTCGATGCTGTCATCCATGTCGCAATGGCAACACCAGAAAGGTATCGGAAAAAATATTGTTTTTTATATGGTCATCGAGAGTGAAGTGAATTAGACGAATGAATCGAAATCCATGCCCGGATGGCTGCTGCTATAAATATTAAGGAAAGGATATTCAATTGAATTATATCGGGTCGAGTGGTCTCAAGTTTTCCTTTTAAAAAGAAATGGCTTTTAAATGTATCGCTTTCAATATTCAACTTGTTATTTTCTATGATATTCGGCTTGTTGAGTTTCTTGTCTTCCATGTCTAATGATCACCATTCTTTTTATTTCTGTCCTAATATCACCAACATATATTGTGCATCTACTAGTTGCGTTGCATAACACTTAAATTCGTTTCTTTTTTTATATTTTCAGCTTCGTTTATTTCCAATCTACCGATAATCGTCCATCATGACATTTCTTTCCGTTACAGTTATTATTATTTATTGGCAAAATTGGAGTGTCATGTGCGTAGTGAATACTAATCAACCATTCCAATGTCGTCGCTTCAACCGATTGAGTCTCGTGAGTGTGTTTTTTATGTGCTGGCAGGTTAGCCGAAAGGAAATTCTTAAATGTTATTGAGGGATCGAAACAAGCACGATAACAATAAAAATTTGTTGTAAAATTAGATTAGAATCATCATTACCATCCACCGTAGATCTTTATACGACACGACACATGAACACAGAAACTTAATGTCATTTGATTTAATGCTCAAATGGTTCGCAACAATATATGGACAATGACAAAAGACAAAACAACACGTACAGCTTTAGCATGTTGGAAGTAGCCGTAATGGAGTTTTCCTACAAAGTGGCTCTCTATAAAAAGAAAAGAAACTCATCGAGATTAATCGGGGACAAGTCAAGAGATTGGAACAAATTAATGTCTTGGGATCGATTGTTAGCAATGATAAAAAGAGGAGTATCGAAATTTCTATAGTTACACAAGTTTTTCAGTCTCTTTACCAATTCTTAGTAGAAGTTATTGCTCGAAACGTCTCACTATATGCACATACAAAAATTCCCCGCAACACTTTTTAGTTATTTGCAAAAATTAATTTTCCACTCTCCCTCCTGCAACAAAACCAAAAAAAATGGGAGCAGTGCCAGCAACACGAAACAAGACTAGATAGAGATTTTAATGAAATATGTATATCTATTTGCTCTGGACGCATAAATAAATAGATAGATATATATTTTGGAAAATCATTAAATAAAATTGGTTTTTTTTTCTTGCCCCGAGACGAGGCTGAATTGAAATTAATGATAACTTGTTGGTAACATCGCTTCACAAATAAACTTTTTTTTATTGTTGCCATGCGATGTTTCTGATGGCTTCTGGGTGCTGTAAAATCTTTCGCACGAGACTGATGAAGAACACAGCAATTTAATTAAATTTAATTATTCAAGAAGCTCCAAAACACGTCCACATCAACTTGTTTATTTTCATTTAAAGTTTTATTTTATTTTCATAAACTTTATTTTTTTCTGTTAACTATTAAAGCTGAAAATAGTAGATCCAGCAGCTTGAAATCCCAATCTGACCCGACTATCGATTTTCTCTGTCAAAGTGATTTTCTATTTAGAAAAAAAAAAAAAAACATTGAAAAATGACGTTCATCCTTCAGAATGTTTCCATTTTCAATTTGAGCGAGGAGACAAAAGGAATTTAAAGACTGATTTAAATATAGCGTTCCTTTCCCTTCGTGCAAATTCAATACACTCTCGCCCCTCCTCATCATATCACATGAAAATGAAACTGTGACCATTCCACAATCAAAACTCAAATAGGGGTTAACCGAACGAAGAACCCACATGCATTCGCAAGAAATCTTTAAACAGATCCAAGTTACAGAAATTGTTGTTACATTTGCTACACTGCGCCTGTTTAAAATGAAATAAACATAAAAATAAATTTGTATTAAATTGTTGATAAGATTCGTGAAATTTCCATGCCACCACATTTGGAACCACTGGACCAAAATGCGATGAAATAAAATCATATTGATTTAATTACGGAACCTTCAAGCGGCAACCTTGGAAGCGGTCTTGTGACATTTACGTAATCTCAAAGCTAAATAGCACGAAGCGTAAATCTAGGAATTGAAAACCTAATAAACCACTCTTATCATGAGCGGAATCACAAAAAGTAACAAACGAAAAAGAGAAATAATAAAAATAAAATGCCGCTCGACAACAATAAGAAGAATTAAATTCACATCGTTGCCCTTGCGACTACCATTGCCCGTCATCAGTGGGGTTTCCATTGGGGCGGGTGCCAGAAAATTTTAACCATTTTCCTTCGGTTCTTGCATGTTTAGATAAATTACAACCTTTCAACCCAATTAACCAAAAAATCTTTAATGAACACCTTTTTTTTGCTTCTCCTGCTTTAATGCTTCCCCGTCACGATGGTCACGAAGTGATATAGCAGGGCTTGGGAAGATTTCAACACACAAATCGAGAAATGTTTAAATGCCTTTAACAAATATTTACATAACCCTGCAATCTTAAGAAACGTAAAAATGTTTTCCTCTTTGTTTCTTTCGACGAAAATTGTTAATTTCAAATCCCTCTTCATTTTAATTATCACAATTTCCCGCCAAGCATTTACCCACGCACAATTCTTTTTTTTTCTCGAGGTACGCCAGAAACAGAAAAATGAGTGTCATCAAGAGACTTCATACCTTTTCGACAATGTGCCTTCACCGACACCCTCCACCCCCGCACGACACAAATACATACCGCGCGCGCCCCCCTCGAATCTTTTAATTATTTTGAATTTTTTGTGATAAAGTCCCATTTCTATGATTATTACAGTGATGATGATGGCAGCGAAACTTTTTCCCATTTTTTATACGGTAATTATTAGCGTTGCCTTTTTTTCTTGGTGTTCTATTTTCTCTTTCTCTCTCTCTCTATCTAGTTATTCTGTGTGCTGCCGCCTTTTCACTTCGCCATTTATCGAGGGGTTTTCCAGCAAAGAATTCGTAAAAATTTCTTTGCCAACAGAAAAAAATTCTTAATTAAATAAAAAATTAATTAAATAGATTCAAGACATGGAATGTAATTTTTTTTTTTTTGTTATGTTCTTGCAACGCGAAGGCAATTCAGGAATTTCAATCCATTGGCTGGACTTGATGGTTCACAAACGTCAGAGTCGTATTTTATGGTAAAAGATTTGCGTCCCTTTCAAGTGCAATCATAAATTATGGAACAGAATTTTTTTTTTGCTTTTTCCTAGAAAAAGCTGTTTGTTTTATTAATCAGATGAAGTACCATCTCACTTGAGGCGAGCTACACGTCGAGATAGGATTATGTTGATGGGCATCTCATGAGGGTTTTATTGTATGATTTACATGATTCTGGCTACCTGCGCACAACATAAATGAGTGGCTGTTTAATCAGCATAATTAAAAAGCTGAAAAGGAATCATTGTGTGCTTGATGTTGTTGTGTTGTGGGTTGGGTGGCGAGCGGGCGGATGTAATATAAAATTGTGTGGCAACAATCAATGGAAACGTATCAACTTCGTGATGGAACTATAATTTAACCAATCATTTCTGAATTTCGTGATAGTTTTCCTCTAATATTATAAATTTTGTGCAGCAACATGATGTGACTTTAATAATATTAAATCGTCTGACAAGTTTCGTTGATGCGCAGAGAGACAGTCAAAAATCATACCAGGTGCTCCGACAAAAGTTGCCTCATTTTATTTCTTTGATCTGGTTCATCAAAAGAGCATAAATCATTGTGAAAAACGGAACGCTGGAGTGGTAGTAAATAAAAAAGAAAGCCTTGAGAAGGAAATTTTTATCCCTTCGCATTTCCACATGAGCATCAACACCCCGACAAATAACTTTTGACCCATTCGAGAATTCCGTAAATCATTTTTTTCTCTTGTTCTGTTGAATTTTGTTTTGTTTTCCTTTGCAAAATTTCATCGACTTCTGAGCTGCTTGGGCTGAGTGTATTAGCAAGCATGTCAGCACTCATAAATCTCTTTCATTTCTCCATCCAAACGTCGCTCGATTGCATTCCTGTGTTTCAATATTTCTGCGAAACGAAAAATAAATTCCGCAACATTTCAGACTTGATGGGCTTTAGCCAGAATTTGCTGTTTTGTGTAACATGTGTACCGAAGAAAATTGTTCAACTGAAAGAGTAAGGAAAATTCGCTCCGTCTTGCATCTTATTGCGAAACTGAGCAAGTAAGTCGACAGGCTGAAAATGATTTATTGAAATGTAACAAATCGGTGGGCAAAAAGAAGCTCAAACCATTAATCAACCAATTCTTCGGAGCGGTTCGTGGGGTCGAACGTTTGCGGATGTTTCTTGTGTTGGAGAAAAATGAAAATAAATCATTGCATTGGTGAAAGAAGAAGAAAAAAAATCTTAAGACAAATCAGACACGTCAAAGTTCCTGAGATCGGTCCGCAATAATAACAAATGGCGGCAATTTGATTGTTTTCCTTTTCCCTCATCTCCATCATGAGAAATTGCAATATGATAGTTTTTCCATGAGATGGGACTTGATGTTATTAACATTCCTTCAACAGCATTATTTATGAACTTGAGGTGCCCAAAATATATGCTACATGATAGCATAAAAAAGGAACTGACGAACGAAGTGATTAATTGTGAAAATTGTCTGGAAAATTGCAAGAAAATTTTGCATCTACAATGGTTTTTCACTCGTTGCTAGCACTCGTTTTTAAGACTTCCATTAAGAAAGCCAATTTTTGTTCTTGAAACTTTTCTCAAGATGTCAACAATCAAACGCCTACACACCAATTTTCCTTAAATCCAATTTCATGCCAAGACAAATTAAAAAGTTTTTTTTTTTTTCCTTCTTACAGAAGATCATCAACGAGAAGGAAAAAGGGACCAAGAACATTTTCCAAGAGGTATGAGGTGAAAACTTTAAAATTTAATTGCTAATCTAATTATCGCTGTCACATATGGATGCCGAGAAGGTTTTCCTCAACATATCTAAAAAATTTGTGTGTGTGCGGATTCGGAAAGTGATGAAAATGGGTAAAATTGCCTTTCTTTTGAGACATTAAAAAGATATGTTCGGAGAAAAAAATCCGATTTTTCATGTTCTTTGTGAGTGAAGAAAATTTCTTTGCATCATAAAACTTTTGTAAAACCTGAAATGATGATCCCTCGTCGTTTTAGCATCGTCCTTCCCCTCCTTCCCTTTCAAAAAACCCATCTCTAAAAGTGAAAACATAATCAAACAACATGCGAGGTAAACACGAAAGGAAATTAAATTTTCTTTACACATATATATCCTTTCGTCCTTTTTCATTGAAGTGCTTCACATTAAGGAGTGAACAGAAATTTGTTTTGTAAGAAAAAGGATGAAGAAAATTACACACTTAACATGATCCTTCGGATGACTCGCTAATAATCCACCCTCACATACATTGCCTCTCAGCAGCCGCATCTTTTGAGGCGTAGTCATGTATTGTTGTTCTTTCTGGTGTCACAACATCTATTTAAAGCTCGTGAAACCAATTAAATTTACGCCCGAAGAATCGCGATAACAAGATTGAACAGTTTCTCTTGATTTCATTTGGAGCAATGCGTTTGAGGGGAATGATAAAACATCATTCATCGGCAATATATAAACGTACTTTTTTTAACAATACTTTTTAATTAAGACGTCTATCAATCACCGAGCAACGAGAAGCTTGCAAAAGATTGAATTCAGGAGTGAAAATAAAAAAAAGAGAAGAAAAATTATCGCAGATTTTCTCGTCTCCAGACAACTTCCCGCAATGCAATGAATGAAAATCCCGAAAGGAAAAAATATTATTCATCATTGTCGCAAAACTAGAAAATGAAAGATTTTCTTAAAGAAAAGTTTTTAAGGTTAGGAATTGCATGAAAGACGCTCATTGATACATCAAGAAAACTAAAAAGTTTGTCGAGTCATTTGATTCTTTCTTTTCTTACTTTCTTGCAACTGCTGATAAGTAACTTTTGCCAATCATCAACAGCAGCATAAAATCCAAGTGGATTCAATGAACTGTCAGATGACATTTCTGTTTCATTCGCTGAAAGTGAATTGAATTTTTGCAATTCTCATTATTGTGATAATGGTCATAAAGTTCAATAACAATGGCTGCAATATGAGAAAAGAAAAACTTTGGAAAACATTTTTTTTTTTCAAGGAAAATAAAAAGTTTAACAATTTACAATTTTTTTTCTTCTTCTTCTTTTATTACATTTTTTTGCCCCTAAAATTTTTACCGTTTTAAAACTTTAAAGTTTCCTCACAAAAGTTAATTTTTAAGTTATATTTACAACAACAACAATATATTTAATTGTATAAATAAAGAAAAATGTGGGACAAGACGTCGACGACCGACCCCAACGAATATTCTTTTTCTTTCCTGGGTTTTCCATGAACGTTGATATGATGGCTATTGTGCTGTTGCGCAAAAATGCCGACGGAAAAAAAATAACTTGAAACTGAATCAATGGAACTTGTATGAAGGAGCTTCTCTAGTAAGGTCTCCAAACATCATTTTGCTTTACGCCCGCACTCAAACGATTGCGACTCAAGAACGTTTCAGGTTTGCGATTGATTTCATTGATATTTTCTTTCGTCATCGATTCGACGCTCATTGAACGCTTTCGTTTCGTGTCCGTATGTGGTTCAGGACTTGGTGAGCGTTTCGTTGATGTGACAGGTGGCGATGATGATGATTGTACATCGGAATCATTCTCTTTATCATTTCCACTTGAATTGTTTGTTAGCAGTGTAATTGAGCGTTTAATGAAGCTCAATCCAGATGCAGACGCTTCAGGATGTGAATTTTCAGAATTCTCTGTTGTCGATGCGTTGGCAGCGAGCGTGTGTCGGAGCCATGGAAAATCGTTATAATTGTTATACAAATGATTATAAAGCCACTGATTCGGCTGAGGCAAAAGTGGATTTTGAAAGAAAAGATGTGCGGCTAGTGCATGATTTATCATCGGATTTGTCGTGCCGGTAAAATGTGAATTGACAGGAAATTGTGACATAAATTCGGATTTTCTCTGATTTTTTTGAACGATTGATGTGAATGCGCCAGGCTCTGTCTTTGTTTCCACCTGATTTCCATCCGACTCACTGACGCATGTGATGTCAGGCGATCCCGTTACAGAAATATTTTCGGTGTCAAGGTCACCATCGTCGTCCTTCAGTGAAGATGATGAAATATCGGTGATTTTTGTGCTGCTCATTTCGGGTGAACTTTTCGGACTGTTTGTGCTTGTGGGTAGTTTTGCCTGGGTCGCAATTACGTTGCCTAGAAGCAAAAAGGGAAAAAGGAAAAATAGATACGGTTTCTGGGGATATTGGATCATTTGCGAAACAGAGATCATCGACACTTACTGCCATCCGTGAAAGGTCGCTCGCCCATCCGATCTATTGCGGCGAGCATATTGTGCGTGGCAAAATGCGAATGATGATGGAAATATTGTGATGGTGGAAAAGGACGATTATTGAGAACACGCCAGTCGGCTGTTCCTAAATGGGTAGCTTGCGATGCTGGTATACCCTGCAGATGATGTGGAAAACCTAAATCGGGGTCGATAGAATTAAATTTACTTAGTCAGATGAATTTTCATTCGATGGCAAAAAAAAAGAAGGAAAATCAATAAAACAAAAAATTTCGTCTCATAACAGATGGCGCTAAAATTGTCGGTGGCTCAACAATAAAAAAAAATCCTCTGGCTGGCATCTAGCCTAAAACTGCATGCCCTCCGTGGTCTGGTTTGCATGGGAAAATTTTTCGTCACCTCAACAGTGACCCATTGTCAAGAGACAGAGAAAAAGACCGAGAGAGAGAGAGAGAACGATAACTTTTCTCCAACATTTCGCAAAAGCAAAAAAAAAAAGATGAAACCGCGCCACATTGTGCTACCACTTAACGCCCACCGAATTTCCCACAAAACAGCACTCTCACTCACTCATTCACCGTGCTTTGTACTGTCTTAATGATAAACAAACAATGTGAAATTTGACTTGCATTTAAATTTCTTTGAACTTCATCAATGTGAAGCAAACATTACCTTTTGCAATTAATGTCGCTGGGGTAACAAAAAGTACAAAGCTCAAGAGAATTCATGTGGCCGAGAAATCAAGAAAACCAGCCCCCCCCGCCTCCCACCTCCCTTTTGATGAGTTTGAGTATGTAATAAAATGAAAGATGCTTTTTAATGTGAAGCTTCTTATTAAGCTTCTTATTTTTTTATTTGTGGAGAAATTGAAGGAACGCGATATCAAACAAAATCGGCACTCATACACACACACAAAATTGCACAACTACTATCGTGACGGGCGCCCGACCCACAAGAAAAATATGAAAATATATATTCATTTGTGGGCGCCATATAAACTCTGTGTGTATATATGTCGGCAGTAAGCAGCAGCAGTAGCAGCAATATGTGTGCACGGCAAACACACAGAAAGATGGTTGAATGTTGTGGAGAATGTAGTGGGGCACTTTGGCTCGAGATATTTTCCATCTACTATTGGTGGTTCTCCACAAAAAAGCATCTACCCCAAAAACCACTTAAAACTTCATCTTATATACATCCTCGACATTCTAGTTGCTTTGGTCTTGTGTGACTGTATACAGAGAACATAAATAGAAACGACGACACTCGAGAAATAATTTTTTCTTGCTCTCTCTCTCTCTCTCTCGTCAATGATAATGGAAAGAAGGAAATTTACTTTTTTTTGAGCTTTCACGAGAATATTCTGAGAGACTTTTTCGTATATCTCTTGCATTTTCATGCTCCACAACCAAGTCATCCATCCTCTAGTTCTCCACCATAAAAAGTCACCCCAAAAAAACTCAACTCATTTCACATTTTCATCGTCATCTTAAAAAGCACAATTGTTTATGGCGAATACAAGACACACAGACAAACAAACCCAACGATTTTGTGTTCTCTTTATTGCTGCTCGGTTCCCCAACATGCACTCACATCCACAAAACACTTTGCCATAAGCCTGAGCTGAAAAAAAGGAAGAAAACATTTCCAAGCAGTTTTTCTTAACAAACACTATAAAACTACGTAAGGTAGGAAAGCTTTAGATACGTTTTAATGCAACACACAGACAAGTCCTCGTGATTGGGTTTTATAGATGGGAACTAAATATTTATAAGTGTTTTATACCATAGTTTTTCACTCGATTTTTCAACCCGCACACAGCTGCACATTGCATTTGTTTTTACCGTATGCAGCATGATAAGAATCATCATGGTGGAACCTCAGACACATTGAAAGTCATAATTAAAATTCATATTTAAAGTGATGACTTAAAGTTGTTTTTTGTTGAAAGCTTTAAAGGACCCCACAACATATTTCCCACAATTTGTCTCAAAATTTTCCATGGTGAAAATGTCAAAATATAATTATGGCACCCCCATTTCACACCTCCGCATTAGGAAAACTTTTATACTTCCGTCGTTAATTATAGAAAACTTTTCCACGTCACATGAATGAAAAGTTACGAAAGAAAAATTTAAAAACAAAAAAAGTTATGATGAGCATAAAATTTTCAAAAAACGCGCCAAGCAGCGACAACCACACTTTTGAACCCAAACCGCCGACGTGTCAAACACAATGCGAAAGGAACAACCATCCCTTTTTTTGGTGGGGGTGGGGGGTTGAAAAGGAGAATGAAAAATTACCGCGGCATCTTAGAGTCATTTCGCAAAAATATTCCTCCACAACTCTTATCGTTTATGGAGAGCCTCCCTTCTTTTGTTGCCACCAATTCACTTAACAGCTTGAAAAATCTCACAACATTCAACTCATAATCAGAATTAAAAGATATTTGTTTTAGCAGCTTCACAATAGCATTCATTATTATTGTGAGTATTTTTCTTAGGGAAAAAAACACAAAACAAGGCACCAACAAATGGATTTTAAAGGATCACAATTGCGACAAAAAAGGGGTTCATTGTCGCTATTAGAATTTTTGTTGTTCTTGCCATATCATTAAGACAATTGAAAAGCGATGACAAGGGACATACCAGTGAGGTGAATTTGGCGATTTTCACAATTCAAATTTATTCTATAAAAGTTTATTTTCAGTTTTGAGCATAGTTTACAACCCTTCAATCTCTAAAATTATCAATAAAGGGCTAAATCTCACACTCAACATCCACTGCCATGTCGCAGGTTTACCAGCTAGTGCCATGAGCATTTTTAATTGTCGGAAGGAGGCTTAAAGTGCTTGGCATTAATTCCTTTCATTGTTTCTAAAACTCGAAACAATTAATCGACTTTTATTTCACCTCCCGTACTATGTGTATATGGCACACCCCCTCGTTAGACGAATGGGAAAATTATATATTAACGAGTGCCTGTAAATCCTCATAATGGGATGAGAACAAATTTGATGTTCTTACTTAATTCTCCGATGCAACGATTGCAGCGATACTTTCAGAAAAGTTTAATTTAATTTCGCGCAATTTCACAAAATTTCGGTCATAAAGTAATGAAATGTAATCGAACTGTTAACCCTTTTAGCGCACGAACAATTTCTTTCTTATTTAATTTTTTTTTTGTTTCATTCTTTCAAGACCATTAACCACCGTTTTCTTTTTTTACGCGCATTTTTAAATTATATTACGACCGACAACGATATAAAAAAAGTCCATAATGGAATTACAACACAAAGGGACTGAGAAATGGAACATTCAATTGCCGAAACAATCATTGCAAGGATTATCTCTTGGGCGTTAAGCGTGATATAATGTCAAGGATTTTTGTAAATTTTCAAATTTTTACTCGTTTTATTTTTATTTTATTGAGTGACAAATTGTGAGACGGTCTGAAAGGAATTAAAAAGGTCGCCCCCGAGAAAAAAAAAAGGTTTTTGCGATTGGCTTTCCTTCATCGGTTTTTGTGTGTTAACAACAGTGGAACTTTATGGGGAGGGGGGGAAACGGAAACGCAAAAGTATGTAGAAAAAAATAAAGGATTTAATTTCATTTTATACTTGTTCGATTAAATTTTTATTTAAATTTTTCCAAGGATAAAAGATGGAAAAAAGCATAATGTAGAAATTAGAGAAAGGACATTTATTTTAAATTTGATCGAAACAAAAAAAAGGGTCAATTACGCATCATTGAAAATTTGATTCAAATTCGAAGGATTACAAGGAAAAAAAAATTTGTAAGCTCTCACTTTTTTTGCTGTTTCGATTTTCGGTCCACCAGACGCTCATTGAACTATAAGTGTGGATCTAAATCAATTTACTAGATTGCATTTTCATTCCGAATTGAATTTCATTACTAATTTCTCTGCCGTAATATTTTCACCGTCAAAAAAAAGGGTTTCACTAATTGTGCACTTTTGTTTTCGCCAAATTAAGTTAATTGAAGTCATTCACCAGTTTTCATATTCAAGTTTGCTCATATTAAAGGCAACATCACGTGTGTCAAGTGGCATTAATTATTAATTATCTCAAAATCCTTCCGCGAAACTCGTGCGCATACTTGAAGCATAATGTAAAAGCTCCTTAATAACAGTCGATGATGAGGCGGAAAATTAATGAAAAATATTAAATATTTAATGAGTACTTAATGAAATTTTCGCGCAGTAAATGCCACGTAAGAATAAATTACATCATGTGTGAGGATGATGATGGCGCATCAGTGGATGAAAAGTTGGCAATAAAGTTTCAAGGGGTTAGAAAATGAGAGAAAGACGCCCCGAAAAGAAAAAAAAATGAACATCAAAAACAGAATTAATGTTTTAGCTTAAAGCTTGAGCATCCTTATAAGGATTTTATTACATCATCGCACGCATACGTCTGATTAAGTTTTAATGAAAAAAAAAGAAGAAATTTTGAAATTCCATATGCTTCTATCATCATCACATGGCATCAGACGGCAATGAATGGTAAAAAACAAAGGAATTAAGATGGAAGGATGTCTCAACTTTCATTCTAGAAAGTATAAGATGGAATAGATGCGATAAGACATTGACTGATGTGTGGGTTCACTATGTACCATGACGGCAACCTACATTGAAACATTTTCGGAAGGATTTTCTAATGAATAATTACTCGTGATGAATTAAAAGTTGAAAAACGTGCGGCATCTTTGAAGGGGGTCTTTCCGTTAATGTCACTATACCATACATGATTATGAGATTACGAAAACAAAAAAAGAAGTAATTTCAAATTCCATAAGATCGTTATGTTTTCCGATGTTTAGAACATTTCATCCGGTAACCAAGCACTACATTCATCTTAAGACAATGGCAAAGGCGAGAAATATTAAAAGAGATAAATCTTGATGAATGATAAGGCAAATAAATGGCTTCTGCACGAGCATCGCTTTTGGGGGAGAGGAAAACGGAAGGACGTCTTGATTAACGCAAAACAACCCAACACAAACTAAAAGCAGCATCTAATTAATAAAACTACTATAGCAGACATAACACTGTGAAGCATGTGTTGCGAGCATCGCATAAATCTTTGGTCTTGTCACTTTTTACTGACTCATTTCTTTCCTTTGCGCAAAATGTTTTTATTCACTACATTCACTTTTAATGACGCGAAAAACCTGCTTCGTGTAATGATGCCATGGACTTAATGCGATATTAAATTCTATTTTGACACTTAACTTCGTCGTCGTTGGTTGCATAATTTTAACAAGATAAAAAAAATTCACATCACACATGAATGGCAACAGGAAATTACAGGAAATTGGAGGCAAATTCGAGTGAGGTTCATTTATTTTTCCTTCTGCTAGTGCATAATTACATGAAAGCAGTGATAAATTGTTCGACATCGCAAAAGTAACAATTTGTCTGACAAATTACAAGCATAACGAAAAAAAAAACCCAAAAACAAAAAAAGCTTCACATCATCCGACAGCGAACGAAGCCAAAGTCATGAGGGAAAAATTATGGAAATTATGGGAAAAAAATGGTTTTCCACTTGGAATCAGTGTTTGGGTGAGTAAAAAAAAGAAAGAAATATGCAAATCGATTGGGGAACCTTCCACCTGACAGCATCCTCGAATAAAGCAAGCAATTTAATGCGATGAGTAAACAACGAGCAACGAGAGAGTCAACATCATAAATAACATTACCAAACGCACTTTTCCCAGAAAATGATGAAGTTCCTTTTTTTCGATTCGGTATTAAAAGATTACGCAGCCATTGAGAATCATGCGCCAGTTATTACATATATTTTTTTTTTTTGGAAGCCCTCGCTGTTAGCATTTCGCTGACAATCTATTATGATGTTAAAATGTCAAAATGATTGTTGACAAAATAAAAACATCAAATATAACTGTCTCTTTAGAGGATCTAAAGCCCGAAATGTCAACGCAAAAAAGAAACTGAAAGGAACTCACGTGACACATCGATTTGTTGGAACTTAGTAGTACTCTTGAGAACCCCTTTTTCTTCGCAAATAAAGATAAAATTTCGTCATGTCTTGAATATTTAAACATATATTTCTTATATTTCGCGAAAAACTGTAAACTGACGATGGGTGGGAACACAAGAAAAAAAGAAAATCAGAAAAGAAAAATTGGATATTGAACCAGCAAATCGAATGGAATTTTCCTCGTTTCAAAGGAACACACAACAGAAATTAAATTGTTTGTCATTCATCCAATTTGCGCTCAATTTAACAGTGGAAAATTGTTCTTGTTCTTGCTTTCCTTCCATTCTGGCAAAACATATTTCGTTGCTTCCAAGAAGAGGAAAAAAGAAAATTCAAATGTCTGATTGAAAACATTTTTTTTTTATGTCCTCGCCAATTTGTTTGTAGGAAGAGCAATTTGTAAATGTCGCCAACAGCTGATAAACGGAAAGTCTCAAATAAGCAAGAATGCAGTGCTTTCACCACCTACGTCAATACTCAACAATCAACCCACAAATGACTCCATAAGGAATGTCAACGAATTTTTATGCTCCACCCACTGTGATCGTGTCACAATGATAATCGTTTTTTTTTTAATTCCAAGACAGTTCAGGGCAATTTTTAAAACAGGAAAGGTATCATTATATTCACATGTTTCAATGTGTGACAACAACATCACACCACTATGTCATTCGGCCCCCATCCACATACAGCAGTTAGCATCACGTATGAATATCAATTTTTTCCCCTTCCTTTGCACACTGTGAATGTGAACGTTCGTCACCATGCTGCGAAACACAAATTATCTGAGAAAATTTCCATCCAAATTTCGAGAATAAAACAATTTTTAGCACTCAATTCATGCGATGAACATCATGCGAAGGAGGGTGGAGAGTTCAAATATGCACATTACATGTCAATTTTAGAATAAATTCTTACGTCAATAACGTTCGATGCTTTCTTTTATGATTGATAAAGCATGATTTTAATATTTTGTGACGCATTTGACAGATGCTTCCCTCATGGAATTTCATGTAAAGTATGTGTTTATGAAATATTTTTATATATTTTGAAGAGCTTATATTAGAAAACATATTTCTCATGTCGCGACAAGTACCAAAGACTGAGATCCTTCATCAAAATTGTTGCTATGGGATTGATATGATTCAAAACAGTGCACCGCACCATCAAATTCAATCGTGATATCAGTTTCATTGAATGGAAGCAAAGGGTTTAATATACCTGCCTAATGCCGATGGTTATTTGTATTTGTAACATACCTAATTTGAATGGAATTCCGCCAATAATTTGATCGGATGGAAAGCGCGGCCCAAATGCAAATGGATGAAAGCCTGGATGTCGTATTTTACTGCGTGGCTCTCTGGAACTTGAGTCAATGAATTTCTCACCAAGAAATAATTTTATGTTTTAACATCTTACCGTGGTCCGTCCACTGTTACCTTAATGGCTTTGCAATATGTTGCAATTTGCATTGGCGTCGTTGATATCACAATTGTTAATGTGAAACTTTTGCCTGTAAAACAAGAAAATTGTGAAAATTGTGAAATGAATACCAAACAAAAATTCACAAAAATTGGCTTAAATTAATAATCGAAAGAAATTTTTTATAAGGAAAAATATTTTGCAAGGAAAATTATTTTGAATTGTGCGAAGTGAAGTCAATAAAAAAAAAACGAGATAAAGAAACTTCCCGAATCGATTTGATTAAATCTCACATTGCCATCGTTGTCGTCTTCGATTCCCGCAGGGAGTGCTAAAGATGAAGCAAAATTGATTTATCGAACAAAAAACGACTCACGATACTTCACAACACAACTCCCACATTCGCGTTGATTGCAAATTTGCGATCATTTTCTACAAGATTTCCGACGTTTATTGTAAACGGCAAGAAATTGTTTTCTTTTTTCGAGCTCTCGTCGCCGTCAAGTATCAACGTCCGGGTATAGAATTTGTTTTTTAGGTCAAAAGGGAATGGGACATCAACAGTTCTTCTTCTTCTTCTCTCTCTCTCTCACTTCATCCCTTATTTATTACAAACAATTTTGGGGTGTATCATAAAAAAAAGTTTCAATGTTGAACATTTACTTTATTGAATCAATAAAAAAAAATTAATTTATCGATGTGTTTTAATAAACAGCTCTCGTGCTGCAATTTTATTCTCTGTTTTTTTTTTATGATGCTGTGAATGCAAAGCGGCATTTGCACGTTCCACGCGATGCTTGTGCCGTCATTTAGATACACAGCGATGGGGCGAGTGCTATTGATTGAACCAACATTAATTTCGCGATACATAAAAAAAAAGATTATTATTCATATGCCGCGAACAAACATGAACTAAAACATGAAAGCTTCAACCAGAATGATTAAAAAATCACAAGTTTTCGTGGGCGGGGAAAATGTGCATGTACACATTTGTTGTTGGCCGGGATGGTGGAAAAATTGTGAAAAAAAAAAAAAAAAACATAATTTAGTGGCCGATCGGAGGCTAACCCTCAAAATATTTTTGCTGTTTGAGCATCACATGAACCATCAGAATTTTATTTACCAGAAAAATAGTTTTTTGTTTTTGTTTTTACATCCAACAGCAGTTTTATGTGAAAATTATGCTCTCGTTGAGAATGAAAAAGAAAACTTTTTGTTCCACAAAAACTGCTGATGCGGAAATTATTTTTAGTTTTAATGTTGCTACTTGAAACGCAACGCAATCGTGCTTTGGTCCATTCGCAATGATGCCTTAAGAATGATAACGAGGGGACAGAAGTAGATATAAGATGAATTTATTGAACGAATTCTGTCAAGGAGAAATTTCTGATGATATCATAAAAGTCATCAGACAGAAGAAAGGATCTGAACCCAGCTAAGAAATGTTTTTTATGATTTCCGTTTTAGTAAATATGTTATACATTCAGCTCATCCAAATTCACTGGGCAAATGCTAGCAGTTCATATGGAAACACCAAGGAAGCAGAGCATCGTTAGACAAAATAAATTTATGGCTTATGTGATAATGTCGACGAACAATGAGTGCGAGAATGTTGATGGAATGTGTTGACAGCACTATTTTATTAAGCAGCATGACTATAATTTGTAGTTGCAAGAACTTTAATCATCCTACTGGTGTTGTGCAATATTTCATCGCCACGAGTTTTACAGCGACAGGAGGAAATTTTACGACAAACTCCCTTCGATAATGCTCAAACTACATCCAGTTGAACTTTAATCTCTCCCCTCCTCTTTGGTTTTTTGGGGAGTCTAATAAATTTTGCAATTATAGTGGCGCTTAATTAAGATGTATTGCGTTTAATGGTTTTAAAGTTTTGCGTTCGCGTTTAGCACAACGGCGTAGGCGCTAAAATGCAGACAAAAGCAGCGACAGGATTTATGACATTGCGATATTACAATTAAGGATTCACATTTTATTATGAAGTGCGACAACAACTGGCACATTTGTGAATCATTTTAAACGGGCACAGAGTGTTGTGAAATTCACGAAATTAAATTTTCTCTATTACTCGACTAACTCTGTTACTCAAAAAAAAAAAAAAAACGCGCGACTGATAAACAACAGGTGTCTTTTATTAGCGCAACCAGCTTGTTGGCAGCGAATAAAAAAAAAATGTTTTCATCTCAAAATTAAATTTTGAAGGCAGTCAGACAACAAATTTGTTTCTTCTTCTTATTCTTTTTGACTTTTTAGTGTACAAATTTAATAGCAGCGGATGGAAAGGAAAATTTTTATTCACAATTGGAATCAACTCAAATATTTGAAATGTCACGACGCTTGAGGCAACTACAAATCACTTTATTCATGCTCCACATATGACTCATTCCGTGTCATTTTGAAGATGCCATAAAAGCGGGTATGACATCGACAGCAACAACATCCCTTTATTTGCTTGCGCAAACACACATATAAAGAAGCAGAGAAAACAAATGGCAAGGCAATAGCAATTTAACATCAGAATCAAACGAATTGCACTGAAGGTTTTCTGTTTGAGGCTTCTTATTCATGAATCCTTATGCTTGGAACTCTTTTTATTATCGTTATGCCATTTTATTATTCATATCTTTTTCACTCTTCTTGCGCGCGAAATGCCGCTCGACAAACAAATGGAATTTATGACAAAAGGCAGCAACCTTTAATAACCCCATTTTTTTCTGGCTGTTGTTTAAAGATTTAACGCAAAACGTTCTTTTGTTGGTTGTAGCTGGTTGTTGAAGTAAAATACAACTCAATGTTATACCCTCCAGGTATGCGATGCCATGTGCATAATAAACCAAGTCTTGTGAAAAATTTCCATGCTACAAACAATATTTTACAATATTTACTGTTTTCAGATGTTTCTCGGGTGAAATTTGCGCGCAAGCGGCGGTGGTGGCAAAGGCAATGAACAGCAAGCAGCACAAAAAAAAGGATGTTAAAATATTAAATCAACAGACAAACGGTAAACAGACGGTGGAAGAAGGAACTTTCTGTGCGTGGAAGTGGAATGAATTTAAGGGATGCATGAATATTGCCAATGGTGCTCCCCGAAAAGCCAAAAGAAGCAAAATTTATGAATAATTTCGCAAGGATTTTCTCGCAACAATTTATTAAATATTCAGCCGAGGACATTAAAGAAGTAGAGATGCGGAGAGAGAGAGAGAGAGAGAAAACGTATAATGCCATCTGTGCTATGATATCAAAGTATAACTTTCAATATTCATGCTTGTTAATATTAAATTTGCAAACTTTCCTTCCAACTCCTCCCCAAAATGAATCAAACACAAAATCCAAAAGTTAAAATTTCAAACATATTTCGTCAATATTGACAATGATTGTGTATCAGAAAATCAATCACTTTTACACATGCCATGATTGTTAATACCTTTTTCTATAAGCACATAAATATATCGAAATTTAAACCCCAATTTTCATAGCACCTCCATGATATTTTAATGCAAGAAACTCAAAATGTTACTCTGTTTGCATAAGCACTTGCTATTTATATGAAAATCACTCGATACACATTGCCATCAATGACTTTGACAACACACCAAAAAGATCAAGAGAAATTAGATTACGATTAAATTAACAAGAAGCAGGATCTTTGATTGTTTACACATTTGTTGAACACGTTTTTGAAATATTTATATTTCTCGGTGGAATTTAAATTTAACGTCGGCAGTAGCTTTATGAAGCTACTCCACTGACGTAATGAGTAAATGACCAAATGTTCAATGGAAGGCTCAAAGATATTTACTTTCATTTTCCCCCATCGACAACTATCTATCCAGCAAATGCCTCTCACTATATATTGCATTTAATCAAACACCTAACAAAACAACAAGACGTATGTTTACGATAAGGTTCAATTGCATCAAAACCGAAAGACAGATTGTTATTCCATTATTGATAACTTTCTAGATTTTGACACGCAATTATTGGCAAATTGTTTATACATTTTAATGTTTGGCTACGTGTTTGATTATCAAACATGAGGCATTTAGTCAGAGAAAGGGAAAGAGACGTAAAGATAAAGACATAGATTGGCATGTATAAAGTAAAAGGGATCTCTCAAGCGGACATTTTGATTTAATTAATGGACGAAAGTTTTGCTCTAACTCAAAGCACCTGTTTCTATTTTGTGTTAACTCAAGCTACTAGTTTCGGGGAAAAAAAAAGTTTTCATTGGGAAGGAAGAAAAATCTCACTCACAAAATGGCAAAAGATCCTTGATGTTGTAATTAATTAGGAAAATTAATTATAGCTAAAAGGGGTTAAATGAAAAGTATCCAAGGAATCTCCCTCGCATAGGAAGTGAGAATGAGAGAGGGAGATAGAGAGTAAAAAAAAACTTTCCTCCGTTTATTATGGCAAAAGAATAATGTTAATCCCTAAATACCATTAGATGCTCATTTTTCGTTGCCAACTTAACAAACAACTTAATGCCGGTGCTTCCTTTGCCCAACCATACAAACAATGCCGTGTGTAGGAAGCAAAAAAGGATTTCATTGCTTGATGTATTATTAAAATAAATTTTGTGCTCTTTGCCGTTAATAAGATCAAAATTAATAATATGAAGGCGGTATAATTTAATACTACGTTGTGATTAAAGTAAATAAAAGAGGTTTTCTAGTGTTTTTAGATGCGAAGAAGAAATATGAAGCCGTTTCTCGTGGGGAGGAGGGGTGGAACTCAACTTTACGCCAACTTCCGTGCCCATGTCAAGCGACATACAAAACTGTTTTAATTAAAATAAATCCTCGAGCGGCTTTTTGTCAGTTAGCATTTCTACTTTAAGTTGTTGTTGCGATGAACTTTTTATGCCAACGCGCGCGCTGAAAAATCAACAAAATTAAGCCTCGCTTTTGTTTATCTCCCATTCAGAGTGAATTTTCCATCAACGAGTTCCACTTCATCAGCGAAATTAATTATCAATTTGAATGAAGAGAGAGAGCGAGGGAAAATGGGAATTTTTGGGGCACAATTCATCAATATTTGAAAGTATTTTCGGATGAACAAACTAAAGAGGATTTTCAACCATTAGCAACGAGAGTAAGTGAGAGAGAGAGAGAGAGAGATAGAAAGAGTTGTGATATTAAGCTGTCCTTGAACTTTTTTTTCTTGTTCTTTCGACAGAAGAAATTTGCATGTTTCTTATGCTACTTCGAGTGGAAATGTGATATGAGTTTCATCAATTTTCCGTCCAAACTGCCTCAACCACCCCACCCAGAACGACAATGGATCCGTAAATGCGGAAAACTAATCATGTTAATAACAAAGTTTTATTCCACTCAACCTTAATAACAAAGGAAACGGACATGGAAATTGTGTTTTGCAATTTTCTTTTTTTTATAGCCAGAAACATTGAAATAAGAAGAAAAAAAACTTTCTGGGTTCTTTTTAACGAATGGAGAATAGTTTTCTTCCGGAATTGTAAAAGTTTTGTCTTTTGCCTTCGACAACAGCAAATCGATTGATTTTCAATTCATTTCCTTTTAAGGATATCCGAGTTGTCGTCCGTTCGATTATCAGGAAGAATGCAAATATAAGAAATCAATCAACTTCCATGATGTGGCAAAATTTCTTCATTACACTAAATAAATTCACACTTTGTAGCCATTAACGATGTTTCTGAAATTGCAGGTATGATGGTTTCTTGGTTTTGCTGTTCATATTTGTCATATAAGTGAGTGCATCATCAGACGTCTTCAATGCGATCCCACAAAATCTTCCTCAAGAAACAATTTTCCTGGTGGTTGGCCCTAGTGGAAGTGGGTTTGGGGTTTTTAGGCTTCTCAGGCCTGATGTGTCTTTTAACACTATCACAAATCACATAGCTCTAACAACACAAACTCCCCCCAACTCTCCGGCAAAATGAAAATCTTTCGATAGTTTTGCGGAAATGTCGGTTTGAGTGCGGAGAAAATCTTGTTTGTTGCATGCTCCCGAAACATTCAACTTCACTAAATGGCACATAAATAGGCATGAAAGATGTTGATTTGAAGAGTGGGGTGAAATTCCATTTTCTTTATCAATTATTCACACACTTTATATTCATTTCCTTAAAACACCAGCCCACATCCCTAACAACAATTTTTTTACGTCTAACTGACAATTATACTCATCAAAAATAATAAGCGTAATTTTTCTATTTCTAGGAGCTCGTTGGCCTAAATTTCTTTTTTACATCCCCTTATTTAATTCATTCGTAATGTGTCAGGGAAAAAAAAGACATCCACCTAAAAAGCCAAGGAGCATCACCGCGAAAAGCAACTTCGTTGGCATTTGTTTCTTCTTTTTTTTACTTAATTATTTCGCAGGTTTTGCAAATTTTAATTATTCTTATCATTCCTTGTTTCCTTTCATTTTGCCGACCAACACCATAATTATCTCTTGCCATCTGATGTTGCTGCTTTTTTTTGAATTTTCTTTCAACAATTGCGAATCCATTTCTCAACGTGACAGAATGAGGGAAGAAAAAAAACTCACAAACCCCGAAATGGGCTCGCAAATGCCGATTAAATAAATAATTAATATAAAAATAAGAGCAATTTTTTTACGTTTCTCGAGCTTTTAGTGTAGACTGATGAGGAGGCGGGCAAGGAAAACGGAAATATAACAATGAAAATCCATTTCAAGTGGCCGGGAAATGTTTTTTTTTTTATTTGCTTCACTTTTGAATCCCTGACACAGGTTCAGAATGCCATAGAGCATCATTATTATATTCACGTTTTGTTGTTTGTTTACCCGAAATAACCTCAAACCATCGCTATCAGCCGACCCACTTCCATGGTACCCATACATAACGCACACATTCCGTACTCGCTTTATTTAAAAAAAAAAAATAAAAATTCTGCCTCATTATAAAGTGACTCAAGATCAACATAATATAAAGAGTGAGAGCGAGAGAGATAACAAAAAATCTTCATAAATAATTCAACGGCTCTGATGCAAAATATGCTGTGAGGGTACATCGCGGTGCTTTGTAGAGACTACAGATATTATACAACAACGTGAAAGTCAAGAAATTTCCATCTTAATGAGAGGTGAAGTTTAAAGAATGACTGAGAAAGAAGAAAGAAAGAAAATTGTCGGTAGGCCAACGAAATTCGGTTTTCCACTGATGCCCAGTCTCTCCATTCCACTCACTTGTGTTTAAAATTTCCATCCATCACATTGTGAAACATTTTGTGATGTTCTTTTTCTTCTTTTTAAGACTCGTGGAGTCTGTTTGCTTTGATGATCAAATGTCTTGGGCATCGTGGGCATCTTAATGAAATTTCGCATCAAATTACGGTGGCAAAAAGAAATTTTTTTTGCTCGGTTTTTGTGTCTTTTTTCAGGGTTTTTTTCTTGCTGTTTCTCATCTTACAATTTTAGGATTGAAAATTCGAGACGATGAAAATGAAAAATTAAGGATCAAAGATTGTAATCAAAAATCAAAGACATTTCGAATCCTTTTATTCACATTTCGACTTATTCATTTGCATGTGATTAAACACGTTCCTTTTTGCTGTCACCATAAGTGAAATTTTCCATCTCGAAAGATGTCGAATTTCTTTGTCAGCGACAACTGATGGAATTTAATTATTTCTCTGCTCTTTCATTTGCAATTTCTTTCCATCAATTTTCCATCTCAAAATACATCTTGTGAAATATTTGATCGAAATGATTTTTAATTTTCCTTTTGTCACTCAATAAACACAATTTTCTGCAATAGCAATTGATTCGCAAATCGTGTTTATTGCGCAAGATGTGAAAATGTGATCGAATTAAGTTTCGTCGCTTGCAACGTGTCTGATTTCAAAACAATTGTCATTAGCTCGCTATAAAATTCAATAAAAAAAAGGAAAACTCATTGAATTCTGAGAGAACACGCGATTATTTGTTTTACGACGTTTGAAATATCGCGAGTGCTAATTTCATTTCACGTTCTAATTATATCAACAATTTTTTCTTGAGATTATTTATTTTTCAGTTTATGTTCGTACCAATCACATAACAAAAAGTTAATCATTCTCCCACCATTTGATGCAAGGAAAATTGATTTTCAATGACAAAAAATGCCAATTATCGAGCAATTCCACAATGGCTTAGCACCCTAAAATCCCGCATGTTTCCGGGGAAATTTTACGACAGCACAACATAACAAAACAAGCATCCTGCTGTTCCATGACACAACTTTCGGAATTTTCTTTCTTTTTTTTTTGTTTAAACTCCGGGAGAAGCTTAAAGAAATTAAATAAAAATCCGTCTAAAAAGCAAGTCTCGGGGGCAGAAAAAAAGGAAAATTCAAAAGTCAGCAGAGGAAAAAAACAGAATTGTTTAAAATTGATCTCGTCGGATAACAAAATCAATAAATTAAACAAGAACCACGATAAATTGCGAGCCATTTAAATGCAACCCTGGGAAATTCGATAGGATAGGAAGGGAAAAAAAGACAACATTCAGGAAATAAAGCGAGAGAAAATTCTGACTGATTTTCCACTAACAAAAAAACGGACGTCATGGAAATCGTTTTCTTTCATTGCCTATAAAGATTCAATGACGGAAGTCAGTTTAGATATCATCTAACGAAACTACTAAATGCATTCGAATGTCAACATTTTTAATTCCATTGGTGGCAATAACAAAATTTATTCAATCTGCACGGGAAATTCTTTAATTTGCAATTTCGAAATATCCTCCTAAAAGATCGGGGAGTCAATTGCTAGTTGGCATTTTCAATAAATTAAATTTATTGCATTTCACTGACTTTTATTGACTTTTCTAATTATCACCATTCGGTTGGAAATTTTCCCGAACATCTTTACAAAGCTAATTTCGTGGACAAATAATCGAAACTTTATTTTTTATTCCATTCCAATCTGTCGCGGTTTTCTCGGTTTATAGGAAAATGTTCAAAACATTTTTCCCTACATTCGATCATTGAAGCGATAAATTGAAGCCAATCGAAGATTAATGGAAAACTCACCTCTGCCACTGCGTCCAACGAAACGCAAATCATTAAATTTTGCAACTTGATTTTTCATTACAGTTGTGCAATTTCTCAATTCACCATGATAGTTTTCATCATTACCACACATGAGATGCACAGGAGTTCCATCTTGTACATCGCCAAGTGCAACAACTTTAAACGCAACGGGAAGTGTTTTATTTGAACGCCAATGTGTTGGAAGTATTGTACAAACTATATGCGGTGATCCTGTTCGCGTTAATTCACCAGGATGCTCAGCGATCAACGAATCAATTGTTCGTTCTGCTAAATTTTCCGCCGTAAGTGGTGAATCGCGTGGATTTGCAACCGTTGCTGAGCCACCATTTGATGAATTTGACGATGATGTCTTTTGACTTGAGCTATTTGACTTTTCAACTGGAGCCGTTGCTGTTGTTGATGTCACTTCTGATGCAACATGCATTTTCATGATTCACTAAATTTCCTTTTTCTTTTAATTCTCCAAAATTAGATAAAAAAAAATGAAAATTGCACAAAATTATTTTCTATTTTCACTTCATCTACAAAAAAAATCGAATTTCTTTCAAAATTTTTCTCTGGAAAATCACCAAGAAATTTTGTTTTATTATCTTTGCGGCTGCACAAACTGATCTCAAATATCCCACAAAAATGAACAAATAAAAAAAAAGCTCGATAAGAGATAAATAAAACTTGCGAATGTCGCGTTATGTTTCAACGGGTCCGTTCACGAGCGAATCAGAAATGTTTCTGTCAACCGCAACCTTTCTTGGCTAACCCATCCGATCGTTTTTCTTTCTTTATTTTCTTCTTTTTTTTTTGGTGTTGTATTCTTGGGCTGTTCGATGTTATTGTTGTTGTATGTTATATATATTTTTTTTTCTCGTGGGCTCCCATTCAACCACCCCACATCGTCAGCCATCCAGCCCAGCCATCGTCGTTCGGGTATGATGTTGTGGTTCCGAATGGCAGAATAAAAATAATAATAATAACAAAAACCACCAGTCGTCGACGACGCTCACCCGAGAAATGGCTCCTTCAACCCCCTCGCGCGCACTCTTACACGAGAAATATCTTGGGGAGGGGGGGAGATTTTTTTTTGCTTCACTCAGATTTTTCTTAGGAGAGTGCTTTGGTGAGGGTGGCAAGTTGTAGAATATAAAAAACGATCTTCACTTGTATTGTCAACCAATACATTGAAGTTTAATGCTCAAATAAAAGCTAAAAATGAGTTAACTGTATAAAAATTCTCATCAAAACCAGCTGATGGAACCTCAAATAACATCTCCAACAAATCGTGGTTGATGAATGAAGAGTAGGTTACAAATCTCAAAACGGGCGCACACTGATAACTCCGCCTAGAAAAAGAAGTTCTTGTGGTTCCTTGTCTCCCATAAGAAGAAAATAACAAGGTAGGAAGGAAAAACCCCGAGTGTGGTTCTGTGGCATCGCCAACATAAGAAAAAAAAAACACCTTCAACATCATCCCAAACAAAGTCCACCATTTTTTCTCTTTTTTCTTACTTTTCTCCTCCCCATCATCCTCCAGAAAGAAAAGAAAAGAATAAAAAAAAGCATAAACCCATTTGCGTTGCGTAAATTTTGGTTTTTCTTTAGAGGAAAAAAAAAATACTTGGTGAGTGGTTTTCATGATTGTATTTGTGACTATCTCATCCTCTCGCATAGGGGTTGAGGAAAAAGAAATCTTACGACAGAAGAAAAAAAATGCGCGAAGTTTTATTTTTGAAGGGGAAAAGTAAATTTTCTTTTTCGAATTTTCCGTCCTGCTCATCGCAGTTATAGCGGTGAGCTTTCTTGACATTTTATTACCTCTGTATTGGTGAGATTTTCATTTGAGGGAAACCATGAATTTTTGGTTTCTGGTCTTTGCTAATTTAATTCTTGTGTTATTGTTGTTCTTCGGCTTTCATAGTCATGATACGCTCGATGAGTTCGCGTTCAAATGCCGGATCGATATCTTTGCGGTGTTGTCTAATGACATGATCGCGGTATGTTGTTCTTCTTGTGAAAGTTGAATTGCACAATTCACAACGGTATGTTGTTTTCTCTTTGAAATGAACGACTTTAAAATGACTATTAAGCTTTGATTCTCTCCTAAATGAACGTGGGCAATGTGGACAACTGTAAGGAAGCGTTTCATGTTTTTCCATGTGATCGAGTAATTTTGTTTTGTGATGAAATTTGCGCTGACACCAGTGACACTCGAACTGTGGATCACTGTGAATTTTTGTATGGCTCTTCATAGCCAGCAGCGTCGAGAACACATTACCGCATATATCGCAAGGATACTTCGGCTTTTCGCCTTCGGCTGAATGCATCAATTCCTTATGCATAGTTAAATACGGAGCTGAGGAAAATTTCTTTAGACAAACTGAACATTCAAACTCTCGAATGTTTTCATGAACAGACTTTATGTGCTTTTCGAGTGTGCTCTTTTGTGCAAAAGATTTTCCACATTGACAACTCCAAGGCTTTATGCCAATATGAACAGAATCTTTGTGAGTTTTCAGTGTGTGCTTCGTAGACAACAAGGCATTGCACTGATCGCAAGGGAATCGATCTCTCAACTGCGATGGCAGATGAGTTTTCTCGTGCATTTGCATTGATTTTCGTTCATAGCTAGTATAATTGCATTTTGAGCAACGGAAGCGCTTCATTTTTAGATGTTTTTTATTTGTGTGACGCCGCAGGTCCGAAGAATTTTTCAATTTGCAGCCACAAATTGGACATAGAACCAGTGTGTCAACTAAATGTTGTTTTTCCATGTGTCGGTTCCGCCAATGGAGAAGCAAATCATACTTCTTATAACATCGAAATGGACAAGCATCACATTGCATATTTTTGATGCGTAAATGAATTCGTTCTATGTGTTTTTGAACTTCCACACCATTTCTGAGGCGCTTCAGGCATGTCGGGCATCGGTTATCAGGAAACTTTTGCGATTGTTGCACCTTTGGTGGTGTTAGCTTTGAGTATATCGTTTTTGCAATGTGTCTCAATTTATCACGTTTTTCTTTTGACTGTGGTTTCTTTTTTGGTGTTATCCTCTCCAACCATTCGTTTTCCGATGAGGATGGATCCTTATTTTCTTCTTTAATGTACTCTCTGTCGTCTTCAATGTAAATTTCGGTTATTTCATCGTTTGTCACTGGTTTAGTCCTAGCAGTTTCCATCTTCAACTCGGTATGCTTCCTATCCGAATCAGTAGCGTGAATGTCGTCCTGCAGTAATTGCTGAAGTCTTTGCTGATTTTCGGTTATCATAATATTGTAGTTGTAATAATCTTCCAATCGATGTTGGCAACTTGCGCATGCTTTGTTTGACAAGAGTTCAGATGACTGGAACTAAAAACAAATAAAAATTGTTACGCATTTATATTTCACGTTTGTTTTAATGATCAATAAAAAATACTTTTAATTTTGTCAAAACTTCAAAGAAATGCACAAGATTCTCATCGATTTCCAATCCCTGAGTATTTGATTTCATCGGCTTGAAGCAGAAACGGCATTTATCAAATAATTCCTCCAGTGCTTCCATCGTAATTTAATTAAACCTATTTCACTGTCTTTCATAAATTTTTGTAAACAAAATGTTTTTCAAATACACACTAACACATTCACACTCTCCTTTAATTCAAAATCAGTTTTTGGCGCATTTTTTCTGACTGACTTTTCACTGAAAGTCCGTTAAATAATCATTAAATAACATTTCGTCACAACGCTCTGCATCTGCCGAAATTCGAAATTTTATAAATTGAATGTGGATCTGATTGAGTATATGTAAATAATAAAATTTAGGGTAATCAGAGCATATTTCATTAAATTAAGCAAACTATCTAAATGCATGGACACCTGTAAGATCCTGCTTGCCAGCCAAAGTTTCCTCCACTTCTGTTGACAACTACTGTGCTATCACTTTTCTTTAGCGGAACAAATCGATATAGAAAGTCATAAGTAATCGTTTTTTGGCAGCTTTATTTGAAGCAATTTATGTCACATAGCTTACAAAAATTATTTAAGTATTAAAAAATTATTAGAAAATTAAAAGAGAAACATTTTATTAAGAGCATGGACACTTGTAAGATTTTGCTTGCCATCCAAAATTTCTTCCTTTGCGGCTGATAACCAATGAATCACCGGAACAACCAGTGCTCCTCCAAACGGTACAAGAATAAGCTCCACTACTCGAGCCAGATACGAATGGTCCACCAATCAAATTAATACATGTATTTCCACTGCTAGTGCCAATACAATTACCTTGATTCGCAGCCTTGCATACATTGATTATACCTGGGCTTTTACCAATGCCGCACAATGCATCCGTCTGATAGAAACCTATGAATATTAAAATCATGAATTCCGTTGAGTCGTTTGTGGCAAGAGAAAGCGCTTAACTTACAGCAATTCATTGCAACTACAGCCAAAATTAAAGAAATTGAAAAACGCATCACTTGCTTGATGTTTGATAGAGACAATTATTATTAGGTAAGTAAGCTGGATGTTTTGCTGTTTTGCTTCTTTTATACTAGAGGTAATCTGATCATTCTGGCTTCTTAGGCCAGTGACTGCCACTCTTCTTAAGTAGCAACCTACTTAATTCTATTGCCTTTAGTTACAAAGTTTGCTACGCCACTGAATCTAATACATAGTAAAAAAATATGAATTGATTATGTTTAGGGACGTTCACGAATTTTGCCACGCTGCACGGGTAAAATAATATGTTTTAATAGAAAAGCGTTACAAGAGGCCGAGGGTCTTAAAAGTACTTAAAGGAAGAGGTGTGCCGTAATTTTAAATATTCCCCGTATTTCGTATACTTATAACATGTTAAAATAAATGAACTGATAAGAAACTAAAATAGACAACCTTTCGCGAAATGCAAAAGATAAGATATTTTATTAAATTTAATGAAAAGCTGCTTAAGGGAATTAATAGACATCAGAATTGAGGTTTGAAACACTTGAAGAAATTCGAAAGGCAGTATGACTGATCGATTTCGTTTGATAATGTTAGTAATTTTGTTTTGGTTTAGTGCTTTGGTGTCACCTCTAAAATAAACAACCTCGTGCAAAAGATAAGAGTGAAACAGCAAACAAAATACAAACATAAGGGACATTCCATTATTGATGTCAATTTCAAATGTCCTGGAGCGAGGGATTACTTAAGTACTTAACTGATCTCAAGCTGTAAGCATTTTTTCAAAAAAGTAACTAAAATATGTAAAAATCGTCCAACTTGACATGAAGAAATCATAAATTTGATTGACAACATTAGCAACGAATTGAGTCAGATTTAGACATAAAAAACTGCAAAATCTTAAAAATAATTCAATGTTCATCAGTCGAAGACCTTCACCTTTACAACGAAATTATTTATCAAATACGATGAACTTATTGAAGTTCAAAACAATATTGAAGCGTCAATGACTTCCAAAGATATGTTGACGAAATTAGTCCACTCACATTTTCTTGTTTTCTAAACAAGTTTCTGGGAGAACAAAAACATTTCCCAGACAATATGTTAATTCAAAATGAAAAGGAATGGATTCAGAAATATTAACTCCTGATCATACATTAATCATAAGTTTTTAAAGATGTAGAACCTCCGAAAGCTTTGCTACCTAGATCTCGTCAGAATTTGTTAAAATAATTAAACGAAAATTCAAAAAGTTTATTGTGTTAGCTTAAAGATGATCGCGTTTTTAATTTTCTTTTATGTCAATAAACTTGCTTGAATGTTTTTGAGTCATTTGCAGTGGTCACTTTTGCCTTAAATGCACTTTTACCTTTTAACCTACATCGATTGAAACAGTTAATCATTTTTCTTGTGAATGTGCTTTGTCATTTCCAAAATAAATAATTTTTATCAATCCGATAACTCCTATCATACTCCTATCTATAAGAACAGATTATACACAGAGAGAAATAACATAATAAATACTTTACGTTCATTCGGTTGGAAACTTCAGAATAAGAAAGATATCATTTATTTCTTTGCTTGTGTGGTCCGTTATGGTGTCCCCATAATTTGTAGAGAAAAGGAGTAAAATTTTCACTAAGTCTTCTTATTGCTAGATATAAGGAGCGGCAGGACAATAAATTAAAGGAAAAGGTGAGAAAAATAGAGTAAAAATGCGAATTTTGAATTGAAAATTTTCAAGTTTAAAGTCATATTTCGTGTGGTTTTAAAGTATTATATGTAATTGTAGGTTACGTCAGATAATATTTTAGTAACATCAAATAATATTTTCCCCAAAATAATCAACCATAATTCGCGTTTATTTTCAGATAACATAAACATTTCACCATTTTGGAACTCAAATTGCAAACCATTTTTCAAGAGGATAACTTAGATATACTATAAAAGCCTTAGTTCCAACATCCAAAAATAGCATTCCATCGTTACCTACACACATTGACACCACTGATATCGACATTTGATATCAGAAATGAATCGTAAAAGAATAAACAACAGCCTTTGCACTTACATTGAAAATTCAGATGGGATAACTAAAATTCAAAAACTGATTGAAAATGGTGCCGACGTTAACTTTCAATCTGATGACTGGAACAACGATACACCGCTTCATCTTGCGGTCACTAAGCATAATGCCGATATCGTTAGTCTCTTACTTGAACATGGTGCTGACATATCGCTGAAAAATGGTGAAGGAAAAAGTGCTTTGGATTTGGCATCGGAACCAGGAAATGAAGAAATCCAAAACTTGCTTGCCAACAATTCGATTCAGATAAGTTTGAAAGATATTTGCATATTAAGTTTTAACGAAATCGTGCCCAGTTCAAATTTAGATATAAAAAACTGTAAAGTCTTAAAAATAATTCAATGTCCATCAGTTGAAGAACTTCGATTATTGTTACAAAAAGATTATATCATTAATGCCATCAATCGTGCTCCGTTTTGTTTCTTTATTGATTTTGAAAATGATGGCGACATAAAAGCTTTGGAGAAGGAAAAATTGAAAATATTTGGTTTATCTAAATTGATAATTATTCAAATTCGTTCGAAATTGTCCAATGATATTGTTATATTTTATAATGAAACTGTCAATTATGATGAACTTAATGAAGTTACTATTAATACTGAATCATCAAATAACTTCAAAAGAGATCCATTCACATTATCTTGTATTGTAAACAAGTATCTAGTAGAACGAAAAAATATTCTAGACATTAAATTAAAACAAAATGAAATGTTTAATGGTAAAAGTCTTCTTTACTATGCTACAAGTTCAAATGACATCTTAAGCTTGCAATTTTTGATGTTGCTCAATTGGAATTTACAAGATGAAAAATTAACTCCTGATCATCCGCTACATGTGGCTATAACTTCTGGATCTGTGAGTGCTCTCAAAACTCTATTAAATCTTCCAGTAAATGGCAATCAGCTTTTAAATGAATTAAATAATTATCAAAGAACTTTAATGCGCCAACTGAAAGATGATCGTGGAAACAACTTATTCATGATCGCTGTCAAATTAAACAATCCTGAAGTAATTAATTTTATTAAGTCATGCGGCTTTTGCATCCAAGAAATATTAATTGAAATTATTAATGCTGATGGACATTTTCCAAGTGTTTTAACTGATGATGGCAATGAAACACTAAAACCGCTAATCGATAAACGAAACGACTTTCATGAAAGTATCGAAGCCGGAAATTTAGAAATTGTTAAAACTTTCGTTGAAGAAAATTCTCATTTAAAATTTGCATTTGATTCTAAAAATAATTCAGCACTTAAAACAGCTTATGAGCATAATCAATATGAAATCATTGCTTTTTTACGTTCGAGAGGTTTCACGTTTGATGATCAGAAAGAAAAATCTGAAGAAATAACTAAAACTAAAAGCTTTAATGATAAACGAGAATTGCGCAACGCTTATCTAAAATACTTCCCAAACCATGTTGACGCTCACATTTTGCAATTGGTTTTATTTTCGCGATTGAATTTCTACACCAACAACAAGAAAAATCATTTTGAACAAATTCGCGAATATTTTGAGGAACTTGATGCGATTCCTGAAATTAGTCCGATACTTAAACTTGTTGCTAATTCAAAATCAATTGATATAGTTTTTGATTTCAATAATAGTTCAGTCATTGAAATTGATCCAGCCGGTAAAAAAACAACTGCTGGCAATGTTTATCCATTTGCCATTTCCAAACAAATTTATGTTGCTGCTGACCGATCCCTTGAAGACATTTTGGGAACTTTGATTCACGAGTTATGTCATCTGGCAATGAAACTGGTTTATGAAAATAAATGTAAACCTTACAAAAATAACAATACTGAAAGGGAAACAGAATTGAAAGAAATTCTAGAGGAATATAGAATTGAAGGAATACGATCAAACGAGCCAATTGTTGATCGCGCTTACACTTCTAGTTCACAAGCTCTTCAAATTCCTGAATTAATTGTTCGTGTTCCACATATGATCGCTTTCTATAAAAATAATCAATCAAGACTCGATGAACTACGAAAATTATACAAAAAACTTTTTGACTTTTTCAATATTTACACAATCATTGATATCGAAACACTTACACCTTTTTTAAAAGATCGAACTATGATCAAAGAGTTTAATGAAATGCAAGGAATTTACAATAAAGCAAAAGCTTTAAAATGGAATTGCAATGAAATACAAAATTTGTTTGTTAACTCTAAATCACAAGTTCATGTCATCAAATCAAACGCTCCAATGCTGACACTTAAAAATCTTTTAAATGACATTGACATCACAGAGTCAAAATGTAAAAATATTTTCTTGAGTTTAAAGCAAATTAAGGATGAGCAGTATTTAAATATGTTCAATGAATTTGCAAAATTCAAAGCAAAACCGACTTTTTACATTATCCAAGATTCAGACGAAGATGAACTTATTTGGTTGCCGATAGCAAAATTGTTTAAAAAACACTTTACACTAATTTTTATACTTAAAAGTAAAACTGACGAAAAATTACTGCTCAAATCCTTAGAAGTTAATTATCAAACGATTGAAAACATTTTTATTTGGAGTGATTTAACAGAAGACTCACAAATTGACATTCTTTTGAGAAATGTTGATTTTCGTGGAAAACAAATGAAATGGAATCAAATATTGTTCCCACAATCTGAGAAGTTGCAACAAATTTCTCTCGATGAAATACTCGAAAGTTCCAAAATATTTGACGAAATTCATGAGAAAAAGATCAAAACATATTTGATGACTGAAATTTACATTCCTCGGAAATTGATTTCGGAAGATGGTTTTACTCTCGAAGGAGATGAAGTAATGGATTATACCGGCGAAATAAAAAATATTGTTATTGCACAAAGTGCAGGTTATGGGAAAACAACAACATTGCGACACTTCAAAAATAAAATAGAGGAACTAAATCCAAATCACTTGATTGCACTTATTGACTTAAAGCAATACGCGGAAAAGTTTTCTGATCCTTTAGAACTTCCATTTGATGAAAGTTTGATGCAAATTCTTAATATCAAAAAGAATTTTGACCAAAAATTGTTTCAGCAACTTTTAGATGACGGAAAAATGATTTTAATGCTTGATGGTTTTGATGAAATTGGTTCGGATAAACAAAAAGTTGTTCTAAAATTCATTGAAAAATATCGAGCAAGTGAAAAAAATCAAATTTGGATCGCAACCCGGACACATTTTGCAAAAGAAATTGAGAAAGTATTGGAACAAAAATCTTTTGAACTTCAACCATTCACAAAAGAAAATCAAATTAATTTCTTGGTTCGGTTTTGGAAAATGGATAATTCCGAAAAAGATGAATCAAAATTAACTGAAATCGCAGAAGAATTAATCGAGAAATTTGATAAAAACATAAATTATGATGCAAGTGATTTCATTGGAATTCCTTTACAATTGCGAATGATCGCAGAACTTTTTAAAAACGACATCAGTAATGCGAATGAAATCTTAAATAATTTCCTAATAGACAATGGGGAAATAAATATTTTCAAATTTTATAATTTTTTCATCCAGAAATTAAAAATTAACTGGATCATAAAATGCCCAATTGAATTTGCGGAGGATATAGATCAGAATGAAAGGAATGAAAGCCTCCTTGAGTTTCACCGGAATCTAGCAATTGCCGAAATGAACGTCGGGAATGAATTAGAAACATTTATAAATGAGGATTCGGACAATGTTATGCCAAAATTACTGTCAGAACATTTGATTGTTCAATTTGGAATTCTTCATAAACCTGAAAGAACTTCTGATAAAAATTATGAATTTGTTCATAACACTTTTGCGGGATTTTTTTATGCCGAATCGTTTTTGATTAAAATTCTCAAGAACTTAAAATCTCAAGAAAATTTAGACGATCTTGGAAAACTATTCTGCATTATTATTGGTGATAAATATTATATGGGCGTCGTCAGAACATTTATAAATGACGCATTGAAAACCGAAAAGTTTCAAAGCATAATGAAATCAAAAGAATTCTATAAATCAATCTCTAAAGAATATCCAATATCTAAATATGATGATGAAGAAGATTTTATTCGTTCACTTTATAAAGAAAAACAGTCAAATATTTATAACTTGATAAATTCAAAATTTATTGATGTAGAACCAATAATTGATAAACGTGTTGTGGAATCAATATTGGAGACATGGTATATCCCTGCGCTTAATGATTTAGAAACGCTTAAAAGTTTGAAAGCTTTGTTTCAAAAATTCCTTCATCTCGATGAACAAAAAAAAATTCTGTTAAAACTTCGGTATCTCAACGACAATTTATGTTATCTGTTTCTAAATAATGAAAAGTGTACAAATGAATTTTTTGATCTGGTATGGGAAATGTATGCAGAAACATTGTCAAAAGAAGAATTCCATGAAATGCTTACAGAACAAACAGAAATGTTGGAAGGTTTGCACCATACCAATGTACTAATAATAGCCGCGTCGTATCGAAATGCAGAATTTTTAAATTATATTATTAAAAAAATTAAAAATTATTTTATCGATAACAATAAAACGTTGAAAATATTGTTTGATCATAACGATTGCAGATTATTCTGGGCATTAAAGAAAACTATATTGCAAAATGTGGAAATTTTGTGGAATTTTTTTTGTGAAGTCTTTGATAACGATAAAGAAAGGAAGGAATTAATAATGAAAACATATAGTCGTACTGGCAATAATGACAATATTTTGCATTTGATTTTTACGCAAAAGAACGATGAAGTTGTTAATTTTATTTTACCGAAAATATACGACATTATGGGTAAAGAAATTTTTAAGGAATTCCTAGTCATGAGAAATAATGAAGATCCTCCAAGAAATGCCGTTGGCAATTATTTCAAAAGTTTCTTTCTTCGTAAATCATTTTTAACATTTATCGAAAGTATATTGACTGAAAGTGAAATACGGAATATTTTGATAGAAGAAAATACGGAATGTCCTGATAAATCAATATCTAAAGATATTTTTGAGAAGACCTGTGACAACACGATTTTGCATTTCTTAGCAGCTAAGAAATATTTGACAAAAGATGAAATTAAAATTGTATTGAGGAGCAAGGGACAAAATGGCGGAACAGTTATACATTCCATTGCAAATCGTTATGACGATTCGGTTTTCGATGAACTATGGGAAACGTATGAAGAAACATTTAATGAGGAAGAATTTAAAGAAATTGTTTTATCTAAAAACATTTTAATTTTGGCTGCAGAAAATCCTCGTATCAAATCGTTCCACAAATGTGTCAATGCTTTAAGAAATTGGCTTCACATAGGATACATTAAATTGTTGTTTGCTGAAGTTGAAGATTATGAAAAATGTGGACAAAGTTGGACTCAGATAGAATTCATCGTGGAAACCACAGTTCTCAATAAGCGGGTTAGATTTATTGAAAAATATTTTGAGGGCGAGATGAATGATATAACTGAGCTATTACATGAAACGATATCTCATCTTAAAAGACATTTGAAGTCTTTGTTTCCACTTGACGAACCCTCGCCATTCTCGTTCTTGTTCTCACTCTAACGGTGATTTTATAAATAAAATGTATTACTTAACTATATTCTATTATATTTTCTTCTAATTTTTTTATTACAAATAAATATTATGCAACGTATCACGATTTATTATTGCAACAACAGTTAGATGTGTCCCATTTTATGCGTTAGAAATTAATTTGGTAACATAGATGTAGAAGAATTGTACTAGAGAATTGAATTGAATTGTAAATTAAAAGTCATAACCGAAACAGGATTTGTTGTTTTCTTTTCATCATTCTTGGGCTGCCTGAACTGAAGTTAAACATAAATTATTTATCACTTATCAGTTGCACTGATTTCAAAATCAAAGAACTGAACTTGATTCTAAAATCAATTATATTTAATTGGATACACAAGTTGTAATATATCATCTACATGTGATTTAATTAGTTATATTTATATGTTATTAATATTCATTTTTAAATAGAAAATAACTCTTCAACTTCAGAAATAATTAGATCAAAGCTTCATTAATTTGTTATTAGAATATTATTCCTCGTTGTTGTTTGAGTATTCACGCTGAATTTTCTAGCTCACAGATCTTGCTACAGTCAGCGAATGCACTTTGAATATCCTCGCAATGAATAAATGCATAAGCCCGTTGATAATAAATCATTTTAATGGCATTTTTATTGGCCTGATCAACATCCAGCATCTGTGTAAGAATGCTGACGGCGCCAATATAGTTATGCTCTGACATCAGTTTTACGTAATTGCTGAATAGTTCAATCAGCAATTGAGCTCGTGCACCCATTTCTTCAGCTTCTGTGAAAAATGGATCCATGTCGATTGACTTTTCAAAAAACATCAGTGATTCTTTTAGCATAGAAAGTCGGTAGTACAGCAAACCTTTCACATAGAAGGCGCGTGGACAAGGATTTGGCATACTGAAGATCTGTTGAAGCTCATTATTGGCAGCAATGAGATTATTCTGATTGATGAGATTCTCAGCATAAGAAATACGTTCTTTTAGTGAATTATCTTTGTATTCGACTGTCTCATTTGCCGATTTTTCTGAAATTATCATTGAATAACAATCGCGGAAATGCATAATGATACTTGAAATTTCATCATTTTCCAGAGTTATTCCGAGTGCTTCGTCGAGAATGCTGAATAGTTTTATTTCAGATAACAATGCAGTCGGGCCATTTTGAGCTAGGGCTGAAAGTACAAATGACTTGTTAGATGACGCAAATCAGGATTAATATTACTGCTCACCCATGTTCATGGACTGAATAATTTTAAGGGCACGACGTCTGACTTCATGGGCTTTCGTAGATGTCGGAGAATCGTTCATTTCCAGAGCTTTATCGAAATGATTGATAGACAGTAAAAAATCACCATCATGATAAAACAATGAGCCGAGCCCATAATGAGCTAATGAATTCAATGGATCATGTTTCAGAACATCATTCAACAGCTCATACGTTTCCGTCGTGTTGATTTTCATCCCAATAAAACAAGCTGCTTTCATTATTGAATATTGACTGGCATTCGATGGATTCATTTTGATGGCATCTTCAATTAACTGAAGGCAATCAGCATATGCCTTTGCTATGTAGGCATCCAATACCAATGCATAATAGTCTGTAGTTTCCAGCTTTCGCTTTTCTGGTGTTGTTTGTTCCTCGAAACCTGTCCAGTGCTTTATATTCTTCTCTAATCCTTTCGGGCTGTAATTTTTGTCGAATTCGTTATTCCACAAGCTTTTCTTGCCTGAATTCATTGGTACTGCTTCGTGGTAATCCTGGTAAAAGCTCATTGTTGTTTAAGTCGTTCGGAATACAAAATTTCGCTTCTCGTTTTGAAATGCAACGCGCGTGTTTCAGACTCGGGCATAAAAATAAAAATGAAATAACCCACAATATTGAAACAATTTTTATTCTCACAATCCCACAATAATCAAAATATAAATAAAACCAATCAGAAAAAGGAAAAGTCAGTAAGTTGCAATATTTAAATGAATCTGCTTCAAGCAATCAACCAGCAGAATGTGGAGCGAGTTAAAGAGCTGCTTAAAGTTCCGCACACTAACGTGAATATTCGAGATAATCATAATTTTACAGGTAAATCGTAATAGATCATTTCTGGAATCCCTTTTAAAATAAAATTATTTTGTTAGCTCTTCATCACGCTGTTGTAAAGAAGAATCTAGAAATATGCCAGCTTCTTTTGAACCACAATAGGATTGATTGCGCCGTGAGAAGCTTCGAGGGATGTACGGCGCTTTTTATTGGCATTATAGCAAATTGTCCAATTGAAATTCTCGCACTCCTTATAAGCAAAAAACAATCCATGGTATCAATCAAGAACAACGAGGAAGTCACATGCCTTCACGAAGCTGTCAAAAGTCGCCGGTTGGATGTCGCCAAGCTACTGATTGAGAATGGAGCTTGCGTTAATGATTTAGATTTGGACAACGAAAACTGTCTTCACTTAGCAGCGAGCAATACGGATTATGATATGATTGAATATCTTCTGAACGAGACAGAAGTGGATACACAGGCAAAGAATCGGGATGAAATGAATCCATTATGCTTGCTGGTTGCTCTATCTCGAAATCAAAGTGAAGATGTTGTCAGCCGATGCTTTTTTCTTATGCTAGAGCGCACATATGATAAGAATCCAATAACAAATTGTTACACAATTGCGGACATATTCCAACCGGCCCTCCTTGCTTGCGTTTATGGACATTCAGAGATTATCAAATGGATCATCTTTAATATTTATTCAGTCAATAACTCCAAATATGAACTTATCAAACAATTGAATATGAATTCGGATGATGCTGAACCCGAATATATTTACTACATTTTGATCTTCCTTCATGACGAAATAACTCGATATGACAAGTTCAGCTTTCCTCGATTCTCAGAAATTGACTACTACTTTGCCATTCGTTCAGTTTTATACAATATTGACCGACAGTTATTGACTCCTGATGGCGACATAGCACTTATTAAAAAATTACTCAACGAGCTGGAAACAATTGGATTCAATCTTAGAGCTTCGGAATTCGAAGAGAATTTTGCAAATTTAATGAAGGAAAAATGCTCGACAGGGCCATTCAACGAAGTCGAACTTTCGCAATTCAGTGATCTTTTCAACTATCTCAGTGATAAAGGATTTAATCTAAATATCTCAATCAAGGGCTTCTTGCATAATATTGCTATCCACACACCGGAATTGCCAATCGTACTTCCGTCACTGATGGCAGTTTTAAAACTTCTGCTGCCGTTTTCAACAAATATTTGTCATCAACGTGAATTGTGGCAACTGATAAAAGACACTAAAAACTTGAATCCCGAGATAGATATCATCTCTTCTTGGCTTATACAAAATTTCGGGAATTCAGTTAGCAATTCTGTTATGGGCTTACAAGTAGTTTATTCGCTAAAGCAATTATGCAGAGATCAAATAAGAAGTCAACTTCTAGAGGTTCATCCTAAAATATTTCGTGATCATCAAGCTTTGTTGGGATTGCAAATTCCAGACGATTTACTAAAGTTCGTTTTATTTAAAACCTAAGAAAAAAAAATTGATGCAATAAAGCAAAAGCATATGCATCGTTTAGACCCTTCACAAATTTTTTTTTATTGGAACAATTTTTTTTATATAAATTAAATTATTAACGAATTTTTTTTTGTTATGCCTCTAGGTAGGTAGCATTTGAATACTTATTTGAATCTTCCTCTCTTACATAGTGCGCGCTTGGAACAATCGTTTTTCTTGCTGGTCTTACAATCAGCAATTTTAGAGTTTCCTTTGTCGAAAAAAGCCGGAAAAAAAAAATATTTTATTTTGCGGCTGTTTATTACAAAGAAAAAGAGAAATCGTCCAAATCTGGCTGAAATAATGGATCTATTATCAAATCACTTGCGTCAAATTAAAGTACCGACTGCAAGTGATAATATTTATAGCGAGGAATGTGTTTTCTCTTACGATACACCGGTAAATAACAATATTTTTCTTTTTTCTACAAATGTTGATTGTTTATATATTTTTTTGAAGGAGTCTGACACTGGTTTATTCGTATCGCTGACGTCTTTTCTGGGTCTTGGAAAGGATTTTGTTGAGCCGTACTATCAAAAGACTAATCATGCTGTGTTTCTGCACATTAGGCGTTTAAAAACTGAGGTAGTATACGCAAAACATCATTGTGAGGTTAAAAGTGATTTTGCAAAAATAAATTTTAGATCCCACAAAATGATTCAGAAGAAGGGCCGGAAAAGAAAATTACTCGCTTAGCAATTGGAATTGAAGGTGGCTTACAGGATAATGCGAACAAGAAGAAATACTCATATCAGGACATTCAAAGTATTGTCATATTCCCGTCCCAGACAAAGATTCCGTTTCCAAGTGAGGAACTTCCAGCGATTGTCAATGAATCAGTTAATGCTATCATCTCATCTGAATCAGCGTTCAAAAAGTTTGAGAAAGAACAATTGTCTGGTACTTGGGATGGCGAGATGCGTCAGGTGTCGGTCCATGCTCTCGAACTTCAGCAGCTGGAGAATGGTATAAAAATTCCACCGACTGGATGGAAGTGTGAAAAATGTGATCTCACTAATAACTTGTGGCTCAACCTTACTGACGGTTCAATTCTCTGTGGGCGTCGTTTTTTCGATGGAACTGGCGGCAATGATCATGCAGTTGAACATTATGCTGAATCAAAGTATCCATTGGCTGTTAAGCTGGGTACAATCACTTCTGAGGGCAAAGCTGACGTTTATAGTTATGCCGAAGATGACATGGTCATCGATCCATATCTTCAAAAGCATTTGCTTCATTTTGGCATTAACATTGGACAAATGGAAAAGACTGAAAAGTCAATGGTCGAGATGGAGCTCGAACTGAATCAGCGTGTTGGTGAATGGGCAATTTTATGTGAGAGCTCAGCTAATTTGCAGCCTGTTGCTGGACCTGGTCTTACAGGAATGTCAAATTTAGGGAATTCTTGTTATCTCAACAGTGTCATGCAAGTCATTTTCACCATACCGGATTTCATTAGGCGCTATGTGACTGGAGCCAACGAAATTTTCTCTAACTCGTCCGCTGATCCGGTTAACGACTTTAATGTTCAAATGGCAAAGTTGGGCAGTGGATTATGGAGTGGGAAATATAGTTCCATAAGTGACGATGCTATGGACACTGGTGCAAATGGCATCAAACCAACAATGTTTAAAAATCTGATAGGAAAGGGACATCCAGATTTCTCTACCAAACAACAGCAGGATGCACAGGAATTTTTGTTGCATCTCTTCAGTGTCATTGAACGTAACACACGCGGTCAAGAGAATCCAACAGATGCCTTGAAATTTCAAATTGAAGATCGTGTCCAATGCATGTCGAGTCAGAAAGTGAAATACAGTTATCGCGACGAATGGTGTCTTCCGTTGCAAATTCCTTTAACTGCAGCAACGAATTTAGATGAAGTTCGAAAGTATGAAGAAGATAGAATCGCAGCTGAAAAGGAAGGACGCCGATTGCCTGATGATGCATTGGTGCGACCCAAAATTTCGTTGCGTTCATGTCTTGATAAATTCACTGAACCGGAAATTGTTGAGCAATTTTACAGCACTGCCATAAATGACAAAACAACGGCCAATAAGCGAGCTCGTCTTGCCACTATGCCCGATTATTTGATGCTGCATCTCAAGAAATTTACACTTCGTGAAGATTGGACGTCTATTAAATTGGATGTTTCTGTTGAATGCCCGGATGAATTGGATATAAGCTACTTGCGCGGCACTGGTCTACTTCCATCCGAATTAGAATTACCAGAACTGAAAGGGTCTCCACCACCACCGCCACCAATGGATCCTTCTGTCTTGTCGAACTTACAGGATATGGGCTTCCCACCGGAAGCATGCAAGAAAGCTGTTTTCTTTACCAAAAATACTGGTCTTGAATCAGCAACGAATTGGATAATGCAGCACATTGCTGACGATGATTTCAGCTCTCCATTTGTTCCACCAGGTCAAGAACACATTAAAACAGGTTTGTTATCGTTGATAGTGAAAAAAAAAATTGTTGCTTTAACTATTTTGATTTTTCTAGATTTTATACCTAATGAGGAAGGTTTAGCAATGATAATGTCAATGGGCTTCACAATAGCGCAAGCCACCAAGGCCTTGAAAGAAACCAATAACAGCACTGAGCGAGCTGTCGATTACATATTTTCACACCAAGACGAGCTGGATATGATTGATGTACAAGAAGCAGAATCAGCGTCATCTGGTGGTTCACCACCGAAGAATTATCGCGATGGTGATGGAAAGTATCGACTGAAAGCCTTCATATCGCATATGGGAACCTCATCACAAGTCGGTCACTATGTTTGTCATATTCGTAAGGATAACCAGTGGATTATTTTCAATGACAATAAGGTTGCTATCAGCCAAAATCCACCAAAAGATCTCGGTTATTTATATTTGTATGAGCGCGTCAAGAATTAAATTTTCCAGGCATTTCCTGATGTTTTTAATGCTCAATCCTTATTGAGTCCTTGAATTATGTACTAATCTTTAAAGATCATTTTGAAATAAAAATTTAATTTAAACATGATTTGCACCAAAATGAAGCGCTTCTATTTTAGATTTTCTATTATTCTCAACTTGTTGGAATGGATTTTCCAGCGTTCATTCCATTCCAGCATGCTGTCAATGACATAAAAATACCGTTCAAATTAAAATTCGCAAAATGTGTCTTGACTAAATCCAGTTAAACCTACTTTAAAATTACCAGAATATATTTCTGTCTGTGAGAAGTTTATATAACTTTTCAGATCGTAAGAAAAGGGTTGAAAAAAAAAAATCTTTTCTTAAAGTGAGATTAATCCATCGTAATTAAATTTCCTTTTAATTACAAACTTTTTCGCCGCTCATCATCAACTTTCCTTTGAAAATCCGAATTGCTGTGGAGAAGTGAAAATTACCTTCCAAATTGGATTTGCGTTTTACCTGAGAATTAATGATTATATTGTGTCACTCACAAACCTTTGTTCTAACACAATTTCCATAAGGGTCACATGCAGTGATTTTTTTCCAGCAGCATCATTTTTATGGAGGGAAATATCTCTATAATATAAACTGCCCAAAGATATCCCAACAACCTTCCCCCACAAATTCTAAAACACACAAATAACTGAATTTGTTGTTGTTGAAATCCTGAGTCACTTACTGGGTTCATTTGTATTCATATCATGTGAAAATCGGCTTCAATCCCCAGAAAAAGGAGCCAATTTTCTCGCTTTTCTTTTTTTTGACCATTTTATGAAAGGACAAAAAAAAAAAATAGAAATAAATGGAAAATACTATTAAATTTGATTTCTTGCTAATGGCTTCCAACTTTGCCCATTTTATTGGTCCACACATTTTTTATGTTGTTTTTTGTCGAATAGAATCAACATCAATTTCTGGTGCTATAAAGAGAAAGAAAATAGGTTTCCGGCAAGCAGTTTATATTTGATTAGAGCCAATTTTCCTTTTCCCAAATACCACTTTGCAAAGCTATTTGTATAGTAACAACAACGATGCAGGGCAAGCAAAAAAATAAATAAATAAACCAATCGGAAATATTTTTTTGTAATGTTGTGAGGGTGGAAAATCAAGAGAGTGTAAAATGATGAAAATTTACTCTTTTTATTGCACGAGAGTTCATCATCAAAGCGATGATGATTGTGGAATGAGAATGTGTTTGTGTTGCCCATTTTGAATGATGCTGAGGGGTTGGATGGCAAAATTGATGTCGTTTTAATCATCATTCGGTTCCATCCGAGCAAAGAAATGTTTCGGCGGTTACGAGGACGAAAAAAAAAAGAAGTTATTCAAGAGTTTTATTTGCGCTTAATTTATTATGCATTAAGAGTGATTTTCATCAAATTATGAGGGTGGTTGTTGTGTTACTGTTTTTATATCCCTGTGAGGATGCGCTCAATAACAACTCACTCACTCACTCGCACGCAGTACACAAAGCGAAAGCGATTTAAGATGTTTATCTGACTTTGCTTTTTATGTGAAAATTAGCTTCTCAATTTTCACGATGATGCTCACATAAGGGGAGGTTTAAACATTTTGTGATATTTTATTTTAATTTTATTATTCTGTGGACATATTGCAATGATGACAAATTTGTGATTAGCTTCGGGAATTTTCAACAATTGTTTGCCACTCAAATTTCAGTGAATTTGTGTCTTTATCATGACGATGCGATTTTCATCTTTTATTATGTCCTTAATTGCCTTCATTGAAATTATTGTTCCAACCATAAATGCTTTCAATTAGCATCAAACTCCTTTGATGGCATCAACATGTTACAAACTTATCGTCATCATCGCAATTTTATTCTAAGCATGTGTTTGGGGGTTAAAAAAAAAAGGATTTTGTGATGAGATTTTTATCTTGATAGCATGCACGTTTATACAAAGAAAGATGATGATGATGGGAACAATTGAATCAGTGATTGCTCGTATATGTGCGGTTGAATAAGGCTCAGATGACAGTTCATTTTTCTGCCATTGCTGTTGTTATGCAAAGTTGATTTTAATGCGATGTGGATCAAAATTTTATGGATTTTTGTCCATTTAAAAATGTTCAAAAGAAAAATTTTGCCTCGAAAATTTGTTAAAAATTCCATTAGAATTCTGTTATGGATGAATAATTTTGCTTCGTTTTATGCTTGAAATCGAGACAGTCCATCTTCCCTCTTCTTTTTCTTTTTAACAAACATTTTTCATCGGAAAAACTTTTTAAATTCCGAAAATAAAAAAAAAAACATTAAAAACTTTTCTGATTTCGCAAAATTTTTTATTGATGAACCTTAATGGACTTTGAATTTAATTTCTTATCTCGATTTGTTTGTTGCCATCGAGCTCTTTCCATCAGCAAGAAAACATTTAATCAAATTTATTCATTTCATTTTCTGGTAGTTGTGTACCAACAAAAAAAAAATAAAAAATATATTTCCGGATGTTTGCCAGTGCCGGAAATCGACAGAATTTTCATAAAACTGCTTGCAAAATTGCTCTTAAACTGTCGCACAATAATAATAAATGTTTGTCGTTTGTCGCTTTGTGTTGTATTTATTTATGCTTTTTATGCCATTTGCTATGCACAATGAAAGAATTTTCTATGCGAGTTTTTCCAAATCGAAATTGTTATTGCAATGAACTTCTTTCGACCGACCCATCGTCGATTGTGTAACCCAAAAAATATTAAATTTTATTACCAAAATGCAAAATTAAAAGATTCGTCATGGGTTTTTATTATCGATTGCAAACAAGGATCACACACACACAGGCACACAAAAAGGATTTATGCAAACAACATTCATTGAAGAATTATTGCATAATTGAAAAATCAATTTTAAGTCGATTTCGGACTTTTCAGTAACTACTTAAAAGTTAAAAATATGTTTAAGGAAGGATTAAATGGACATTTATATTGATCGATTGGTGGCACATTAGCGATGATATTGAAGGTTGAACAACTCTCACATGAATTTGTGGTTAACACCCCTCAGCCGCAACATCCTTTTAAAGGATTTTCTCCTTGATAAAAATCTCATCAACAAATAATTTCAATGAGAAAATCCGACAAGAAAAAAAGAAAGCAAATTAGACATGAGGAAATTCGTTAGATCGTTTAATGGATACGGTTTGACACGTGCCAGCATTAATAGAACCACTTATTGAGTGCATAAATGCGATTATAGTTGTTGATGACTCGAGTGCGTCTGCATGATGCTCATTTTGCACTGAAACATCCGATTTTATTCATTGACATTGCGCTGTTGCGTTGAAACAAATTTGCTACGGTGCCTCGACAATAGAAATTGAGCGACAATAAATCAAAATGTACACAAAACCACCCTCGCATTTCTAATAATTATTGTTTATTATTTGGCCAAAAAGTTCAATTGACACAAGGCGACATGAGGACGAGTTAGTTTAGTACTTACTATTCTACCGTCTTGGTGTTTTAAGAATTAAATTTCATCTAACGATATATAATAATTTATGTCACAGGAATAATTATCATTTTACTTCTAAATTAATGACGTAGTGAACGCTTTCTATCGTCACTCGATTGTCTTGAATAGTCTGAGGTTGATGATGATGATCGTCGCCTTCTTCTGGCTCCTGATGATTGCTTTGACCATGCTAATTTTATTTCCACTTTTCTGCAAATAAACAGAATTATATACATCGAACATCGCCATTTAATCATAAATTATCTTACTTTCCAGCGACGAAATGTGGAGCATTCTTTAAGGCGACCTGTGCCATTTCATCGGTCTCATATTCAACAAAACCAAAGCCACGAGATTGACTGGATAGCGGGAATTTAATGACTTGAGCCGCAATGACTTTTCCATATTTCTGGAAATATTTCTCAAGATCTCTTTCTGTTGAATATAGCAAAAGTCCACCAACGAAGAGTCGATTTCCATCCTTGCCATCAGTTCGCTTCTTATTTTTTTTAGATTGAATTTCTCTCAACGTATAAGCAATGGATTTAAGCTGATCGATTTCGGCTTCCGTCTCATCAAGTTCAATGTTCAAATCCTTTTGCTAGTAGTATATTCAGTAAGTGTTTATTTGATCGTTTTATTAATTTTGTAAACATAACGAACTTACAAGTTCCTTCAAGTTATTAATGTTTTCAATTAGCTTCTTACGACGTTTCTCAGCTTCTTTCAACATTTCTTTTACTTTCTCAAGCTCGTTCGTCCCCTTGATGCTGAATTTTAATATTTCCTTATCAAATTTAGTGTCAGCCATTTTTAATTGCAGATCAAAACAATGAAAATTCCTCTCCAAAATTTAACTTTCTAACTTTTTTTCTCGGTGTTTTTTTTTTATCACCAGTTCACCTCTCTAACTCTTTGAGATTCTCTTTGATGTCATCGGATCGATGAAACCCTTAGATAAGACCATGACCTATGCATTTATTACTTAGGTATAAGAAGAGTGATATCGGTGATTGAAAGGACTTTAGCGGCTTTAGGTAATGGATAAATTTATTACAGCTTGCATTTTATAAGAGTACTTAAGCTGAATTATCATTAGCCTAAAGACTTCAGTTTATTTAGTAAAATGTCAATTAATTGATTGAATATGTTTAGCGCAGAATTCCTTTATCCGTACGCAAGCTTCAACTATCATTTCTTCAGGAACTGTCAAAACAATTCTAAAATAGCCTGGATAATTAAAGCATGGAAAGCCAGGAAACAGCAAGACACTCTGCTCGCGAATTAATCCTTGCGAGAATTCCAAGCATGATGAAAATTCTGGAAATTTTTCCAGTTCAATTTTGATCATCATATACATGGCACCTCTTGGTCGAATGGGATTTAAGCCGGGAATTTCATTGAACATGTTAAATGCTTTCGATGCATGACGCTAAAAAAAATCGATTCTATTGAGTAATACTGTATGATGCCGGATACTCGGACATTCGGGTGCATATAGGTAAGAAATATTAAACTTACAGCAATTTGCTTCATTGTTCCATCAAAAAATTCTTGCGGAACATTATGCAAGATATCTGGTAGTGCTTGTTGTACCGTGCTGTTTGGTCCCAGAATCCTTCCAGTGACATTGCGCAATCCTTGTTTAACATTTGTAGAGCATCGTCGCGATCATGAATAACAATCCACCCAAGTCGAATGCCCGGCACAAGAAATCTTTTCGACAATCCACTACATGACAAGATTGGAACATTCTTTGACACTGAACTAAAGGAATTAAATTCAATTCCCGGAAATGCGAAGTGTTCATAAATTTCATCAGCAATGATTGGCAATCGATATCGTTCTGCAACAGCCAAAATATCGAGCATGTGCTCCTTACTGAAAACATTTCCACAAGGGTTTCCCGGATTTGTTATTACAATGGCACGAGTATTTTCATCAATAAGGCTTTCCATATGATCAAGGTCAACATCCCAATCTCTTACTGGATTCAAATTATATGGTCTGGTTTCGATATGCATTCCATCAGTCCACGTTTTGTAGTTATAACAAGGTCTTGGAATCAGCAGATTTTCTCCAGGACTAACCAGCGTCAAAACACACATTTCCATAGCAGCTGAGCAACCACTTGTTACTATGACGTCATCAGCTGTGATCTTGCCTTGATGTTGCTCATATTTTGCAATAGCCTGACGAGCATTCTCGCTTCCGAAGCTAATGTTATACTGAAATTTGTCACCATCAACTGCTTTCTTGATCGCTGTCATCAATTCTTTTGGCGGAGGAAAGTTACCAAATTTTGTCGGATCTCCAAGCTGAAGAGTGATCACCTTTTAGCAGGGTTGGGATCAATATTTTGCTCCTGTGTTATTTTTCTAAGTGGATTTATGCTAAATTTTGCATAATCCGCAATTCTTATAAATTTTCTTCCACCAGATGCCATATTCAAATAAAATTTGAATAAAATAGTCGACACGATAGGAGCTCTAAAAAATTACTGATTAAGCAGCTTCATACTCCAATTTAAAAAAAAAACATTGATTGTGATAAGAATTTAAAATGGTTGTTCTAAAAATAGATTTCTTTATTGTTTGGCATTGTAGACGTAGATATCATCTCTCAAGTCAAGATCAAGACATACATGCGGTTTGCTAGAAAGAATAAATATTTACGGTGTGGTGTCTACTTAGCATTATGATTGCTTCGATTAAAATGTGTATGAATGTAACATTGACAAGATTTATTAAATCTGAAAGAATAGTTTAACGTTTTGATGTAATGGTATGAAACAATTTCGTTGAATTGATTTTTGCGATCCAAGTCCAATTAAGTATCGAAAAATTTCTCCCAACTGATAGTACCATGAAAATTATAACAGTCCGGTCAGTTATTTTGTCTATAGAAAGCTTAACATGGGTTGGGGGGGAGGATACCACCCAAAACCTCTTTAGAAGAATGCCATTTTCCAAAGCTTCAAATCTTGATTTTTTTATGGAGGATCTAGGAACATCCGTATTGTACGACGTCCTACTCGCGATGTGAATACTTCCAGAATCTAAATTACATGGTGATACTTTGATTTTGTTAATCTGTGGTTTTTCTAAGGTTTTTCTAGGGTTTTTCCAAAGGTAACTCATTTTTAAAAATGTGTCAAGATTAGGCTGTGGGCTGAAAATTGAGTAGAAAAAATTTCTTAAATTATCTAGAAATTGATAAGGTTCATTCTATAAAATGCTGAAAAAATTTTCTGTATCGATTAGTATTAAGCAACTATTTCGAAGTGTATCATTGAACTCACCTTATAATTCAAAATGAACAGTACAATCGTATTTGCATTGCTTTTATTGTTCGTTACGTGCGTTTTCTCGCATTCAACTGGTGCACCAGAATCTGCCTGTTTCACGATGACACCAATGCACGGAGCAGCATTGCCTCAGACATCCCAACCACCGGTGATGATGCAACTATCTGCAAATTCTATTGTTGGAGGTACAAGAATTCAAATCACAATTCGTCCCACTGCTGCCAACCCCAATTTTCGGTTTAGAGGATTTATGATTCAAGCGAGACGAGTCGGTTCAAATGAAATTCTTGGAACTTTTGTAGAATCAGAAACGGCTGCTACTATCAATTGTTCCGGTGTCTCGACAACTTCAACTCATAGAGCAAATGCGTTGAGAAATGAACAAGTGATTGAATGGATTTCCCCACAATCAGCCTCATATATAAGATTGCAGTAAGTTCATAAATCATTGCGGTATTGTAATATTAACTAAAAAGTATTTAATTTAATTTATAATTTACAGCTTGTCAGTCGTCGAATCGCGACTTGTTTTCTGGGCTAATTTTGTATCAAATATTATTGAAGTTGTGTAAATAAAGCTAAGTAGTACATCCAATTAATAAGTATCGAGAGAAATTTTTTTTATAAAGAGTTCGAGGGATATGGAAAAGAGAGGGACATTATTCATGTGTTCATGTGTTTCGTCAAAGTAAAATTCTGAAAATTAAAGAATAGTTATTTTTTGAGCAGTTTCGAGTTTGGTAGGAATCTGGTATGAACCACCTGTTGATAATTTTAACGTATTTTTTTAAATTGTATCAAGGCCATGTCCAGTAGCAGCCGGCTATTTATTTATTTGTTGTATGTATGTATTTCATTCAATCAAGGCTATAGTTTGTCATTTTTTATTCTGTGCGAAAGAATTTTATAAAAGAAAAAAAAACATGGAAGAATTCAAATCTATTGATCTACGAGGAATCAATCTGTTTTTTGGTTCCTTAGTAAGGAATATCAATACCCACGACATCAGTGACATAGCGAAGAAAGTGAAAAACTATCAAATTACTAATGAACAACAAATGGAAACTTGTGCCCAACTGTTGTTTGATAATGCAAAATTGGATTCGAGTTCAGCTACCAAATGTTCCTATCTAGCAAAAGAGCTTGCAGATATTACAATCGTGATAAAGGAAAATCCTCAACTTGTAGCAACATTCAAAGATTACATCGTGAAAATTTCGCATAGTTCATTCGAGGATTTGTTTAAAGAGCCAAGTAACTCACAGTCAATCGGAACAATTATTTTCATTGGTCATCTTTTCAATGCTGAACTCATATCAAGCTCCTTATTACGATATTGGCTGTTGCAGTTGAAAATAAGAAACGAGAATATCTTATTAGATAATATTTTGCTAACAGTCCAACCGAAAATCATTAGCATGTCAGCAAAGACCAATCAAAATCCAACAATCGACAGTATTATGCAAATAATTAAAGAACGGGAATTAAATATTCAACAAGCAAGAAAGCAAACAAATGCTTCTTGCAGATCATCTAGTGTTGGATCCAGCCCTACCGATAATTCAGTAGGAAAGAGCTCACAATCATCTAAATCAGTGATCACAACATTTAAAGAATATCTGAATAAAATTAAAGATGGAAAATCAACTAACTTTGCACTGAAAACATTAAAAAACTGCAGCAATGAGAACAGAATGAACTGTGCTAGATTGCTTATACAAATGGTTGAAAAATATCCCGAAAAGGCTAAGGAATATGCATTTATTGTTAATGCAACTTCTGTATTAAATATGAAGTCTGATGGCAGAAATCAAACATTCGCTTCATACATCAATAATTTTTGTGGCAATGAAGTTGGCTCAAGCTTAAATGCCTGCGCCTTTAAAAATCCTCAAGAATGGAAGCAACTCGCTGGTCTTGGTATATTTATGGGGGAGTTGTACAATTCGGATGTGATAAAGTCTTCGCTTATGTACAAATGGTTTGATCAAGTTTTGAAAGTTGATATAAGCAAATCTGACCAAGCAGCTCAAACATTCATGAAAGTTTTTAACATCGTGACAGAGAAGATGAAAGAAAATGATCCGAGCAAATTCAATTACTTCAAAAACCGTTATGATATGAAAAAGTCAGTGGCATTTTCATCAACACGTGCGAAATCTTTAATTCTTCCAACAGTAGAATCTAAAAAGTAGCTGTTAAAATCGCTTAGTTATCAACCTGAAGATTTATTTATTTATTTTTATTTTTCAGGAAATTACCGAAAAGTGCTGAAGAAGAGATTAAGAATATTCTGAACTCACTGACAGCATCAACCAATTATCGGGCCTTAATAATTACGAAATTAAATGACTTAACAATGTTCAAAAAGTGCTCGAACCTCTTAATTCAAAAAGCTCTAACTGATAACGAACTTGCAGTGGCATGTGGCTACATCTGCATAAGAATGCGTGGCAACGAAATCCCGTTTAATGACGCCAAGAGCATAACACAAGCCTCCTGTGAAGAGGAGTTTGATAAGCTTTTCACTAATGAAGAGCCTTTGAGGATGAACACTTCACTTGCGCATGCAATCAACGTCATTTCATATATCGGGCAGCTGCACATTCACAATCTTTTTCCCAGAACCGAATTCTTGAATGTTATCAGTCAGCTGCGAATTTGTGCAGAAAGAGATATGCAAGTTGCTCTTCCAGCCTTAGCTCTTCTTCTCACTACTAACAGACACAACCGTGGTTTTTTCCATAATCTGTCTGTCGATGTATATCAGTTTTTAGAAGAACACGAGGATCACCCGAATGCCTCTAACAAAACAAAAAAAATAATCCAAAATGTTCTTCAAATGATACGTCCTTTAATGAAGCTCAGGATTTCCAAAACCTCTGCAACGCCAAGGATTATCTCAAAAACATCAATAATGACAATCGCTACTGTTCCAGTAGTTTTTCAACCATCTCGTTCTTCATCAATTTCTTCTAAATCAGAGCCGAAATTTCCAACAATTTCAAGATTACTGTGGGACTTAGACACACGAGATGTAGACGACGTCAGGGAGGTTTCCTGGAGGCTGAATTTAACAGAGAGCGACTGCGATGAGCTTATTGAATTTATTTATGACTCTGCGCTTGAAATTGGTATTGAAGAATCGATACTGGTTAGAATTGTTAAGCGAATGAATGCCGAACGCCCAGAATATTCTTAATTGATTGCCTTATTCGTCATATCGAGCAAAAACTTGTCGAATTCAAATTCAGATTGGGTCAAGATATTGTTACGGATCACAATGTGGAAGAATTGAAAAACAACAAATGCTTGATGAGATTTTATGGTGAACTCTACAATGCAGGACTTATTGAATTTACAGGTCTTAAAGATTCAACATTCCAAATTGTTGATACTTATCATAAATGTTGGACAATTTATATTCGGACCCTGCTAAAAGCTGTTGCTGCAAAACTTATTAAGAATGGAGATGGCAAATATTTATACTCTCTAGAGGAATATGTGTATCAAACACCATCTCATCAAATTGGGTTGAATGTGAGAATATTAACCTTAGCTGAGAGTGAACTTTTAGAAATATTATCAGATTTCACAAATACTCAATCTTCAAACAAATTCTTTGCTAATGGAACATTGCCAGCAGAAACTGTAACACCTCTTGCACTCATTAAGAAGAAAAAATCAAAGGCATGTGCCATTCAATAAATAGCAATAAACTTATTAAGATATGCTTGTTATTTTATCTATACTTAATTGTTTGATGTTTCTCCAAGAAAGTTATATTTTTGTACTTATTCTAGGGGTTTGAGGAGGTGGCGAGCAAGCCACCTGTTAATAATTTCAACGTATTTTTTCAAATTTATTTCAAGTCATGGCCAGAAACGGCCAGCTGTTACCGAGACTTCATATTGGATGTGTCATTCAATATTTTGTTTTTGTCATTTATTCTGTGCGAAAGAATTTTATAAAAAAAAAAAAAACCATGGAAAATTCAAATCTATTGATCTACGAGGAATCAATCTGTTTTTTGGTTCCTTAGTAAGGAATATCAATACCCACGACATCAGTGACATAGCGAAGAAAGTGAAAAACTATCAAATTACTAATGAACAACAAATGGAAACTTGTGCCCAACTGTTGTTTGATAATGCAAAATTGGATTCGAGTTCAGCTACCAAATGTTCCTATCTAGCAAAAGAGCTTGCAGATATTACAATCGTGATAAAGGAAAATCCTCAACTTGTAGCAACATTCAAAGATTACATCGTGAAAATTTCGCATAGTTCATTCGAGGATTTGTTTAAAGAGCCAAGTAACTCACAGTCAATCGGAACAATTATTTTCATTGGTCATCTTTTCAATGCTGAACTCATATCAAGCTCCTTATTACGATATTGGCTGTTGCAGTTGAAAATAAGAAACGAGAATATCTTATTAGATAATATTTTGCTAACAGTCCAACCGAAAATCATTAGCATGTCAGCAAACACCAATCAAAATCCAACAATCGACAGTATTATGCAAATAATTAAAGAACGGGAATTAAATATTCAACAAGCAAGAAAGCAAACAAATGCTTCTTGCAGATCATCTAGTGTTGGATCCAGCCCTACCGATAATTCAGTAGGAAAGAGCTCACAATCATCTAAATCAGTGATCACAAAATTTAAAGAATATCTGAATAAAATTAAAGATGGAAAATCAACAAACTTTGCACTGAAAACATTAAGAAACTGCAGCAATGAGAACAGAATGAACTGTGCTAGATTGCTTATACAAATGGTTGAAAAATATCCCGAAAAGGCTAAGGAATATGCATTTATTGTTAATGCAACTTCTGTATTAAATATGAAGTCTGATGGCAGAAATCAAACATTCGCTTCATACATCAATAATTTTTGTGGCAATGAAGTTGGCTCAAGCTTAAATGCCTGCGCCTTTAAAAATCCTCAAGAATGGAAGCAACTCGCTGGTCTTGGTATATTTATGGGGGAGTTGTACAATTCGGATGTGATAAAGTCTTCGCTTATGTACAAATGGTTTGATCAAGTTTTGAAAGTTGATATAAGCAAATCTGACCAAGCAGCTCAAACATTCATGAAAGTTTTTAACATCGTGACAGAGAAGATGAAAGAAAATGATCCGAGCAAATTCAATTACTTCAAAAACCGTTATGATATGAAAAAGTCAGTGGCATTTTCATCAACACGTGCGAAATCTTTAATTCTTCCAACAGTAGAATCTAAAAAGTAGCTGTTAAAATCGCTTAGTTATCAACCTGAAGATTTATTTATTTATTTTTATTTTTCAGGAAATTACCGAAAAGTGCTGAAGAAGAGATTAAGAATATTCTGAACTCACTGACAGCATCAACCAATTATCGGGCCTTAATAATTACGAAATTAAATGACTTAACAATGTTCAAAAAGTGCTCGAACCTCTTAATTCAAAAAGCTCTAACTGATAACGAACTTGCAGTGGCATGTGGCTACATCTGCATAAGAATGCTTGGCAACGAAATCCCGTTTAATGACGCCAAGAGTATAACACAAGTCTCCTGTGAAGAGGAGTTTGATAAGCTTTTCACTAATGAAGAGCCTTTGAGGATGAAAACCTCACTTGCGCATGCAATCAACGTCATTTCATGTATCGGGCAGCTGCACATTCACAATCTTTTTTCCAGAACCGAATTCTTGAATGTTATCAGTCAGCTGCGAATTTGTGCAAAAAGAGATATGCAAGTTGCTCTTCCAGCCTTAGCTCATCTTCTCACTACTAATAAAAACAACCGTGGCCTTTTCGATAATCTGTCTGTCGATGTCTATCAGTTTTTAGAAGAACACGAGGATCACCCGAATGCCTCTAACAAAACAAAAAAAATAATCCAAAATGTTCTTCAAATGATGCGTCCTTTAATGAGGTATGAATCATATGAATCAATAACGACTGCTGCTAGTGTTCCAGTAGTTTTTCAAACATCTCGTCCTTCATCAGTTATCTCATCAATTTCATGGGAATCGGAAACGAAATTTCCAATAATTTCAAAATTACTTTCGGAATTGGGCACTCAAGATGAAGACGACATCAGGGAAGCTTTCTATACATCGGATTTAACAGACATCGATTGCGATGAGCTTGTGGAATTTATTTATGACTCAGCACTTGAAAATGGTATTGGAGAATCGATACTGGTTAGATTTGTTAAGATATTTGATGACGAGCGTCCAGAATATTCCTTAATTGATTGCCTTATTCGTCATATCGAGCAAAAACTTTTCGAATTCGAAACCAAATTGAATCAGCCCGTAATTAGTGATCGTAATGAGGAGGAATTTGAAGACAAGTACTTGATGAGAACTTATGGTGAACTTTACAATGCAGGACTTATTGAATTTACCGATCTAGAAAAATGTATTAATGAAATTGTTCATACTTATCATGAATGTTGGACAATTTATTTTCATAGCCTGCTAAAAATTGTTGCTGCAAAACTCATTAAAACTGGAGACGGGAAATATTTAGAGGAATATGTACATGAAGTATCATATCAAATTGATACGAATGGGAGACAAACCATAGCTGAGAGTGAACTTTCAGAAATATTATCAGATTGCATAAATTTTTAATCACCAAATTCTACTAAAAAGAAACGAAAAAGAAAAAAAAAGTTCTAGGTAGACACTTGCTAAGTACTACTTAAGTACATATTTAAGTCAATATGTCGTGTAAAAATAATCCACTCATCAAATTGTTATCTATGACTATGATGTATGTTTTGGTCATAAATGCTGGACAATTTATTTTCAATGCCTGCAAAACTGGAGACGGGAAATATTAAAAGGAATATGCAAAAATATGCCAAAATGTGTAATAATTCGGTAATAATAAACTTATTACATGTTTATAATATAAATGAACATAACCTAATGGAACCAGACGCCGAGCCATTTTAAGTCCGGAAACGGACAATAGGATATTATTGGATGTGCTTTTCAAAGAAGAAACGGTTCTTCCTTCAACAATATGTCATAGATTTGTTAAACATGCTGATATCAATTTAATATAATCGGTTTTTGCAATTCTCTTTAGGTTTTATTGCTTGAACTTGGTTCTTTTATGAACTTGACATGGTTCAATTATATCAAGTCAAGAATTAAATATTATTTAATATTTGTTTATGTGGATACAATAAGACTGCCAAAATAACAATCAATTCGTTAGTATGGCCGATATCTCCTTGATTCGGAATGCGGTTCAATCTTCAGAGAACTGAACCTCATCGAAGAAGAAGGATATTCTGATGGATGAGAGCGATAAATTTTTCTCGGATGCGCTTTACGAAGAACAACAGTTCTTCCGTCAACAACATGTGGAAAGCTCCTCAGAGCCAAACTCATCATAGATTTATCCAAATACTCAATGAAGCCACATTTAGCACTGCCAGTGTAGTGATTCTTCACGATAATACAGTCGACGAGCGCACCAAATTTCTTGAAATGACTTGCCAATTTTTCTTGCGTTGTATTATTGTTCAGATTGCCAACGTAGAGTCTGAAGGGCTTATTAGAATTATTATCTACCTTTTCGCCCATTTCACAAATAACATTTTGAAGGCGATTGATCTCACTCGAAGCATTCTTCAAAATTTCATCCTGTTGTTCTTTCTATGAATGTGGAGAAAAATTTAACCATAAATAATTAATGTTAAGCACATGTAGAATACATTATGGACCTACAAGTTTCATCAAAAACGACACATTATTTTCTAGCGAAGCTAATTTAGCTCTGACATCAGGACTGGAGGTGGACTCGCCTTTACCATTTTTATTTTCAATCTGAAAATATAAGAAAAAATAAGGTGACGTGATTTTACAGAATTTCTGTATGATTTACCTTTATGTTTTCTATATTCATTTTCACACAAATAATGAACTAATCAATCGATTAATTTGACTTTGCGCAAATTAATTATTAATTATGTATCTACAAAAATAAATTCCAGAATTGAATTGAATTTGATGGACATACAAATTATTTCGCGATGGACTTTTTGACTTTTTGCTGTCCATCTGAACGTTGCACAAAAATTCAACTGCCGTTTTCAAAAAAATTCCTTACCATTCCTCGGTGATGTGATCTGCTTGGTTATTGAAGATTACTGAATTGATAATTAAATTTGGTCAGTCAGAAATTTAAGTAGACATTACATTTTAAAAGTAGACATTACATTTTAATGATATTAATTCGATTACCTAGTGAGAAGTTTATATGTATTACTAAAATTCATTTATTCTTTGTAAATTTTTCTTGTGACATCATTTAAGAACGCTCTTGAAACCAACCTTAAAATATTTTTATGCGCATTGAATTGTTTTGAAAGTGATTTCTCCGATTTGCAGCAAGTTCAAACAAATGATATGGAGTTGATGTTGAATATTACAACTGGCAACGATGATGCCAGCAACATGAAGGTGAGGAATAAGTAAAATCATTCTGATTGAATAGCTAATTCAGTGAAACATTTAAATTGCAGGACATTAAAATAAAAAACAAGGATCATTATGCTGGAAGTGGATTTTCATTTGAATTCACTAAAGATGAGCCAGTGAAAGCAACTGTTTTGGCTAGGAAATGTGTTTCAAAGTCTAAAAATGAAAATTCTGTTGAGTTGAAACTCTCAAAAGAGCCCGAAACGACTGAGCCGGTAAAACAAAAGATCCCAAAATCAGCTAAAAAGTCAACAGAACCCACTATCGATATCGATGAAGTGCTCAAAAAAGACACCACATATGAGTTACCGAAACAGCTGCCTACGGTCGATTTTATGGATGAGCCTTCGAGCGGCAGCAGGAAAAAATCTCACAAGAAAGGCGAAAGCCTGTTGTGGATTTTACGAATTTGCCTGCAAAGCGAACTAACGATCAACAATCAAAACAAAAGAAGCCTAAAAATAAGTTCTCAAAAGTTTCAAACCCATTTCCCAACGATCCATCAAAGAACCCATCAAAAGCAGACGTTCAGCTGAAGCAAAATATACCATCAAAAGTTCAGCACGACTTGGAACCATCATCATCATCCGCGACGACGACACCAATGGAGAAAAGTCAAAATTCAACAGTATTCTCTACTGACAGTGTTGACTCATTAAAAATTCATCCGTTTTCCATTAAAAATATGAAGGAGGTGCTTAATTTCAATAAATTAACTCACGTTCAGCAGAGATCCATTCCGTCTGCTCTGGAGGGGAAAGATTTGCTGATAAGATCTCCCACGGGATCTGGAAAAACACTCAGCTATGCATTGCCAATTGTAGAGAAATTGCACAATATTCGCCCTAAATTAACACGCTCTCAAGGGATTTTTGCGCTTGTGATTGTGCCTACAAGAGAACTCGCTGTACAAACATACGAGTTATTTGTAAAGCTTACGAAACCATTTCAATGGATTGTGCCCGGTTATTTGAGTGGTGGTGAAAAGCGAAAAGCTGAAAAATCACGCTTGAGAAACGGTATAACAATTCTCATATCGACGCCCGGACGCATTTGCGATCATTTATTGCACACGGAATCAATGAAGTTAGATCAGATTCAAATATTTGCATTGGATGAAGCAGACAGATTGCTAGAATTGGGCTATGAGAATGATGTCAAGAAAGTTGTGGATACAATTGTCGAACAAAATACTGATTCCAGAAGTATTCAGAAGATTTTGTTATCAGCTACACTCACATCAAAAGTGAAGAAACTTGCTGGCCTAACATTACAGGAGCCTGTTTATGTTGACAATGATTCAGTCGAGACAATCACAGCATCAATGCAGGACGATGAAACAGACGACAATATGGTTATACCATCGGGAATTACGCAAACCTATTTTGACGTTCCACCCAAATTACGTTTTGTCGTTCTCTGCTCGCTGTTGGTCCAACAAATGGCACATGGTGCGAGAAAAATTCTAATTTTTTTCCCCACCCAACATGTTGTCGATTACCATTATGACATTATGGTTGAATTCCTGACACAGCCATTCACCAAAAAGGAGAAAACAGCAAAATCATATCTGAATGGTGATGATGAGGACATCGATGGTATGCTAGAGGATGAACAGGAGGAAGGTGATGATGAGGATGAAGGCAATATTTGGCTTCCCAATGTGACACTTTTCAAGTGAGTTTTTTTTTGTTTCCTTTCACCGAATCCGGAAATGAATTTCCGTAAACTTTTTCTTTTTTTTTTCTTAATTCATTCTCACAGACTCTTTGGCTCGATGACACAAATTGAGCGCATCTCAGTGTTTCGCGAATTTAAGGCATCAAAAGCGGGCATTTTACTGTGCACGGATGTTGCTGCACGCGGCTTAGATGTGCCACAATTGGATATGGTGATACAATATTCGGCACCACAGGAGTTAAGCAATTATGTGCATCGTATAGGAAGAACGGCAAGAGCTGGAAATACGGGAACTGCTGTGATTTTTCTGACAAGAAATGAAGAAAAATTTGTGGATCTTTTACGTGAAAAGAAAATTGAGTAAGTTTTGTGAGGTTTTTTTTTGGAAATTGCGCAATTTTAATATTATTTTCCTCCTGAATAAAAGAATATCTCAAGACGATTATCATAAATGTCTGAAGGAGGTTCAACTGCCCAATATAAGATTGCGAACGTTTGAAGATAAAATTATGACACTGCAACGAAAGCTGGAAGATCTATTAGGTGAAGATGAAGAGCTGAGAGTTAAGGCATCAAAAGGTAAGTGTGAATGTTTAATCGAATTAATTATGAATGAAAGTCTGTTAACAATTTGCAAAATGTTAGTTGATTTAATGAAGCGATTTATTAACTTCGATGAATATGCTGCGACACATGTTGCTGCATTAACAGAAATGACCTCAAGCTAATTTCGATGAATTAAATTCAGTTGAATGATTTTCAATAGCAAGCACAACAAAAAATCGTTTCATCACCGTAATCACATTCGTCATATCGGATTCACAGTTCAATCCTTCAAAAGTGCACTTCGATGTGGGATTTGAGTATAAATTGTTGATTGTAATCCGATAAAAATCCAATGATGATTTAAAAAATACTTAAATCGTGAGCATCACTATACTTAGCTTCAATTAACAGCGATACTTGACAAGATTTTTTCATGCATTTCTGAAAATAACATTCAGAATGTTAAGGTTCGAAACCTTCTTATGTATTAAATTGGGTTTTGGTCGCCATTTTGCGTTTCTTCCTTTTGTTTACTTACGGAAATTCTTACCAAGCACATATCGCGTCGATAATTGCATTTCATGTGCTTTATGATTTGTGTGATTTTGTCGCTGACATGTTTACGATTCAAAACTGTAATTTTCATTATTTAATCACGATCCTTGCAAGTCCTTTTTGACACATTTGACACATGAAAAATAAAGAAAAAAAATTATTACAACGGCACCCGATTGAGGTTCATAATGTGAACCAATATTTTCTAATGTGCATTTAATTGCAGAGGGGAAATTTCCGCAGCGTACGTTAAAAGTGGGTTGTTGTCAAAGAGAAGGATCATTAACAAGGAATTGAAATTGTTTACTATTCGAGTGAACTTTTGAGTGTTTTTTCAAGGATTCTTGACTCGAATTTATTGAAGCACTTTTCAGAATTTTGTATCAAATATTTCATGTTCATTTGCCAGTTGATGGAACTTTCAAGAATTTTATTTGGCAAATTTTTGTGGGAAAATTATTTTATAATGAAATTAACTGTTTCAATTACTTTTCAACAGCATTCACATCATGGATTTGCTATTACAAAACATTCTCAAAAGAACTTCGTCATATTTTTAACTTACGTGAAATTCATATGGGACACATTGCAAATAATTTGGGCTTGAGAGATGCACCAAAGTCGATTGTAAAACAATATTCACAAGCTAATGAAGGTGGTAAAAAGGAGAGGTAACGAATTTATTTAATTCTATTGTTGAATCAACAAAAAATAAAAAAAAAATATCCATTCAACAGGAATAAAAATTTTGATTTCAATCATCGAGTTCATGTACCGCGCGGAGATCAGCAATCGATTAATAGACTAAAAAGAAAGTATGGCGATTTTACGAAAACAAATTTCGGTAAGATGTCGAATGTATCAGAATTTGATAGTGGTCTGCCGGACTTGAAGAAGAAAAGGAAGTGATGGAGCTTGAAGCGATTGGTTTGTCATAATAATTACATGAAATTATCCGAATCAACAAACATCAGACAGAAATCATTAATAAAGCTCTAAAATGATTTTAAGTACAATTTCGAATTGATTTTCTATGAATGCACAATTGTAAAAATGGCTCAAATGATTGTAATCGCAATATCTAATTCTCTCTAAGGCTCTTTTGCTGGTAGTGTAGGCACTACAATGAAGTTCCTTAATTATTTATTTCAGATAAATAGTCACACAATCATTAATGATACAATTTCACCTTCGATCTTCATTCGACGATCTTCAACTTTTATAAGTTTAATTTCTTTTTGTTACAATTTCTTAATGTTCCATTCATAAAAAAAAAAGATCTATCGAAATTCAAGTGGAAAAAGAGTTCTTTAAACATCACTCGTGCAATGGAAGAACCATTAAATGGTTAATGATTTGATTGGAAACTCATCATCAGCTCTCTCTGATGGAACATCACTCGATGGTTAGTTCAATTTATAAAGCTTTTGTATACATTTCAAAATACTCAAAAAAATTACAATTTTTTTTTTTGGAAGCTGAAAAATAGAAGTTAATTTAGCCACCGCTTTAAAGCGAAAGGAAATATCGAACTAAAAACGATCATTAAGCTAATAATAATTGTTACAATCCATTGCGCGGCCGCCGAATATTGATCGATCGATGATAAATCGCTCCTCAACTTGTTGTTTTTCTTATTTTCTTGAAGCATTTCAGATCATCGATTGTGTTTAGCTCTTTTCTTCATTTCTTTCTTTGAAGCTGCTGCACCTCAAGCTTCCATCTCAAAATAGAAAAGAGCTATTTGAAATGGGTGTAACAACTATACACAAAAGAAGTAGCTTGATGTAATTAACAGCCGGATTGATTAAATATATTTTTGTGATCTACAGCTTATTATTTGAGCATCGAGTCTTGTAAATTTTATTATTCTTGTCCTTAAATGAATATTTTTGCGACTTCCATCTTTGGCTTTTTTAAAGAGTAAAAAAAATCTAAACCGCGACGCTTCAAGCGCATAATCTTTTAAATCTTATTCATAATTACCAAATAATTGACAGGATGTAGCGCAACAACAAAATGAACAGCTTCTGAAATATCCCGCAACGGCCGATCAAACATGTGATCTTTTACAATCATTATCGACATACAGACAAATAAAATGCGCCATGACTCGACTGAAAAAATTAAAAATCAGATCGTCAAATTGCTTGGAACATGAAAAAGCCATTCTCTGATTCTTGAAAATTGAATCTTGTGAATTGACGGCGAACGTTAAAATTCGATAATATTTTCAATTAGTGCCGTAATTGCCATTCACTGAATTGAGTCCTACGATCAGAGATTATTTCAGTTGACAGTCACGTTTAGCGCCAGGTTTTTTAAAATTTGCAATTAAAATTTTTTGATTATGAAATTTAATCAACATTAAGATATGAATTTTCGTTATAAGGATTCACATCATTTCACTGGAATTTCTTTTTGCTCACAATCGAGTTTACCTGCTGCAAAAGAAAATCCGCTTGATGTTGCTGATACACATTCTCAATTTCACATTGTACGATGTGACACAGCATAACATTTTATGCTCTCATTCCCTGCTCAATAACATGTAATAAATCTCTAATACGATGGATCATGTTGACTAATAATTGGGTGGTCGTGTCAATTTAAAGCAGCAAAAAATTTCAGAAATGAAGCGAAATAAAAAAAAAAGATCTCAAAAAAAATTCAATGAACATAAAAATTACGTTGGTCATTCAATGCACCATCGAACGATCATCAGCTAAGAATAAATCCACTGAAAAATATTTAATTAATGTGTAACATGAAACGGCAATGATTATAATTTAATAACAGCAATAATAATGAGAGCTATGCAATTTTTTCGGTGGGACAATTTTTTTTATTATATTTAAAATTTCCATTTGACGAAACACTAAAATTTGGATCCAAAAAATTTATGCATTAATTATCTAGATCTCATCATAATTATTTAATATATCTACACACACACCGCCAAGACACACAAAAAAAAGAAGTGAAATAAAAATAATTCGCTGGAAATTAAATTTACATGACGAATGATTATTTTAAAATTAATAAATAGCTTCAGATAATTTGATACCAATTAGCGACACGGATTGATAATTTGTAGTTTCGGACTGCGAAGCGGTAACTTAATATTTAATTGCGTATATTATAATCGCGGGGCACTCGCATTCCATCGCACAGGTGATTTTGCTCCATTTTCTTAGGTACAGCTAGGCATTGAAGCAATTAGCTCAGCAACTCGAAGAAGAAAATTTAAAAATTGGTGAGAAAAATTAATCAACAATTTTTTTTTAATGACAATAAAGTTCCATTTGGACACATTTGCCCTCGGCATTGCGCCCGAAAACTTTACAAAGTCATTTGGGACATTAGCATAATTTGTTCCTTCTTACATGAACGAGAAAAAAAAAACATAGCACATTCATGTTAATTGAAGCATAAAAATTGTAATGACATTTTTACGTGTTTTCATAAATTTCATATTTTTTTGTCGTCTTTTCATCGTTTGAACATTTCACAAAAAAAAAATAAAATAAAATAAAATTTGTTCATGTCAAAAGATTGTAAAAAAGAATTTTTTTTTTGCTATGCAAATTGGTGCTGATAAAAATTCATACTTTTTCCGCTCTGGAGAGTTGACGGAGAAGCTCCAATTTTATGTGCTGTCAATAATATGTTTTGAAGCAAGATTGATTGGTTTATATTAAAGTATTTCGAGTGTAGTGAATTTTTTCCCTATGACTACACCCCCGCAGTCAAAGTGTGATAATGAGAAAACGAAAGAAATGGAAAATTTGTCTTCAGAAAGTTTTATTTTTTTTACAATCATTTTATATATTTTTTTTCGTTTTTCTTGTTCTGGAAAATTTCCTTGGGGAGCCTTAAGGAAATTGCATAATGGTGTTACATCCGATGATACGAAAGCCCAACCCCCGTTTGACAAAGACGTGTTTAAGGTGTCGTAGCGGAGCCAATTTTAATATAATTGCATTTTTGTTTCAAGACGCTTTAGTGATATTTATTTTAAGAAGACACCGGAAATGATGAAGCGACGTCCATTCACATTTTCGACGGTTTCATATTTTGCTCTATAATTTGTCATATCATCGCATTTAATTTGTCCAGCATGCCGGAAATTTTCCACTCAAATTAATTGACACAAAAAAAAAGGTTTTAAATTAGATTCACGAATCGTGTTAATGGACATTTGATACAAATTTTTCTCGAAACGGAGATTGATGGACCACACACATGCGGCTGGTAGATCATGCTGTGGATCCGTTTAAGGGAATTCATAGAGCGATCGAATAAATCGTTCGATGGCAATCGTTTTTTTTTTCTTGCTCCATCCAATTTTGATCCATTTGGATGAATTACTGTGAATTGAAATTTCTGGTTTCACAAGTTATTAATTTTTTCATTCTTTCTTTTTTATAATTTGTTTGTTCTTGTGATCCAATTTCAGAGTGATTTAACTTGATGCGGCATTCTTCCTTTGTTTACCGATAGAAACCTTTTTCAGATTATGATGAAAAACTGCCGAGAAAGATCAAGTAAATTATTAATAAAACCAACAAATCTTACGAGATTTAATCTCAAATTTGACGGCATCTGCATCCCATTACAAAGGCAAGAGAATTGTTAATGGAAGTCAAGACAAAAAAAAAGAAAGGTTGAGAAACAATCACAGCAAATTGATTTTCAGCACCACAGAAAATCTCGATCAGGCGCCACTTTTTTGATCGACGAAAAGCGATGAAATTTCCTTTGATATTCGCACAAATTGAGATCAATCAAATTTGTGGTTATGTAAAATGCTTCGATTACGAGATCTGACGGAAACTTGAGATGGCGAATTAAATTGTTTAACATTATTTAACTATTCAGAAAAAAAAAAAACAATTTTCGGTCGACCGCCACAATTCAAAAGGCAAAAATATATCGCGTGAGGTCATTCAGTAAATTGCTCCTTTTGTTACTTGCTGGTTAAAATTCACTGCCAGACAAGTGGCATACATTTTAATCAAAATTAATCTGCTCAATTAATACTGAAATTCACTGCTCGACGGGTGCTGCTACATATAAAGAGACACGGATGTTATAAGTATCGCAGAAAAATGGTAGACAATTTAGAATGCTGAAATGGAATTAATTTTACAAAATAAAAAAAAAAGTTTCCGTTCATCCATTCCAAAGCAACAATAGCCGCGCAAAATGTGTAACATTAATTATGTAAAATTAAATAAAAAAAAATCTCTTTTTGTAAAACGATAACAGGAAAGCGAATTAAGCTATTGTTAATTGTGATTAAATGAGCAATTATTATTCGGTGTAGTTCACTTCCATCACTCAAAGTCTTTTGCAATGGTGAAACATTTTGATGCCACTGAATGGTGTTCTCACATTTAAAGTGCCATCAATGGAATTTAATACTTGCACATTGAACCAGAAAAGAATCACATTCGCATGTGTCTCACATTCCAGGTATGAATAGATCAGGTGCCTACCAACTTCCAACAGCTGCGGTAATTATTTGATGAAAACTTCAACTTTCATGCATTATGCGAAGCATTAATTTAGATCTTGTCTTATGCATTGCATCGACATGTTCATGATTGTAATACTTTTTTTTATGGAGCAATTAACTTTTTCTCTATAGTTAAGTGCATGAGAGAAACAATATGATGATGATCAAGATCAAAATGAATTAGATGTGATAATCGTGCACATCAATTTAGTCTAGTTCACATTCAATTAAGACTTTTTTTTTGGTTTTGCGAATTTTAAGGTAGAACTTTAAGTCAAAGGGTGGCAAAAAAACAATTTGATGAGGGATGAGAATTCCATTTGTATACAATTAACCAGTCTCAAATACTACACTACAATCAGTGAACGTTTTGAATCAATTACATTGTTGCACTGCAGGCATATCTCGATTGGCATAAAGAGCAATTGCATGATGATATTCCATGCATTTTTTGCCCCATTACGAGGATCAAAAAGTTCAAAACTTTTTCTTAATTCACTAGCAGAGCTCATGAAAATTTTTCCTTTTTTACGCAAAAACTATAATTTTCATTTCGAAGCTCGGATCGAGACCCCGACAGAATGGAATTTAATAGCAGAAACAATGCCATAATCGCAAATGTTTATCAGAAAGCAAAATTTATTATGAGACTTGAAAAATCATAAATAATTTAAAATTCGTGATTTATTTTATAGGCACGAATTGTGCTCGGAGCCATGTTGCGCAAAATCAAAATTAAATGAACAATTTTCCCTCGAAGGAGATTGTAAATTTTGCGTTGAGAGCCGAAGTAAAATGCAGCAAATTGGGAATGAATTGATAAATTGCGATTGCCATGTTGAATCATAAGACCATGCATTTTGTTGAAGTTGAAGTGAATTTGCTGGAATCTCTTTTGTGTCTCTCTCTACAGCGATGGAGTAAAATTGCAATTTAATTTAATTATTCGCTATTTTCTCAAAAATAATGTCCAAGCTCAATGAAAAACGAGTCCAAATGGGGAGAATTTAATAATAATTGAAAGGAGAATGAAGGTCCATTTCAGCTGAAATTACTACATCCAATGATCGCTATTAATTCCATTTTGTTGTATTTTCAGCTTTTTTCATTGATAATTTTGTGAATGATGCAGAAAAAAATGTGCAATCGAAAGACATAACAATAAAAACTCATAAAAATTTTAATAATAGAGTCGTGGCTCCTTTTGGATTTGGATGCACAATGTCTACTTTACAACCATTGATTTAAATGCTGACAGAAATATGAATTTTAAGATAAAAGAACCATTCAACAGCATTCTATTGAATCAAATACATAGCATTTAACTTTACTTTTTGCGATTCTTTAATGATACGTTTAGTTTTATAACATTCGTGATTGACTTTGTATTATAAGTGTTTTTTTTTTTTATCATTGATGCCATCGAACCAACCAGATTGAGACAAGTTTTTTTTTATTTTGTTCTTTTCATTTAATTCACTTAATTTGTTTGCAATTTTTGAATTGCCATTTTCTTTGTTTCAATCATAAAAATGATGCACAACGATTGAATATAGCATTTAATTTTGTTTTGAACTTGTTCCTCCAGTAGTGCGTCCTTCATTCGCATTACAATTTCTTCCCACCCCTTGACAATAATTTCATGATTATAACATGCTACACAAACTCGCTCCGATCAATTATCTTCCATCGACTTCCAATACGAGCGACTTACGGCTTAATTGACTTTGCAAATGGCCGAAGGAATGGTTGCACGTCGATAAAGTAGTTGTTGACTTTGAATTTCAAGATTAAATTGTACATAAAATCTTAAATCGATTAATCTCGAGCATTTCCAAAATGGCAGGCACCAACAATGCTGTAGAGCGCTAAAGTTGTTAATAATTTCATTTAAATAATCCCAAAAACCGGTCGCATATCGCGAGTAACAAAACATCACACGTCGATTGTTAAATTAATTTTTCCATTTATAGTCTGTTTTTTTTTTTTTTCTTTTATCAATTTGAGCGGAATATATTCGACGAAATAATTTGTCAAATCAAATTGATTAATGATTGTGATCAAAACGTTTTATGTACATAGCTTTCTCGAGTCGCCACAACGACACAGCGAAACATTTCGGGCTAATGATTTAAGATAAAAGGACAGAGACAATGGACAAGCAAAAAAAAAAACCCTGAAAACGAAATAGCCAGCAAACGAGATTTTCTGGCCTTTTTTGTAACAAAATCATTTCGATTAAAAACACTTTCAACCTAAACAGACCTAAATTCATAAATATTTGTAACAAAAGTTGACATTCTGATGAATGATATATCAATCTCCATTCTTAATTTACATCGCACAAGAGTTGAAAAAAAAAAAAAAACCGACTCGTAAGAAAGGAAACGTATCGAATATCGTGTTTATTAAAAACCACGTAGAATTAATCATGCAAAGTAAATTGAGTTTTGATGTCGACTCTTTCCAGTCATACTCAATAACAAGTCAAGCGAAATCTATTTGTATCAACTTTAATGCTCTATACTAAATGAAATTGTTGCCAGTTGATTGGAAGTAGCTGACAACGTTCAGTTTTCATCCAGAATGTCTAAAAAATGTTCAGCTCAGCCATAACACCGCTCAGCTTTAAAATGACGCTCATTATCGCAGTTGTCACTTTCATATTTGCTGGGATCTGGTAGGTTGTTTGAAAACGATATAATTTAATATTGCTAGTTGTCGATGTAATTCATTCGGCGTATTTGTTTCAATCAATCAATTAATTATTTATAGCGATGAAAATTGTTTTTCAAATTAGATTTTTTTCTATACCAATTTGATAAGGGGTGTAGTGAAAGAAATTAATACGTTATGCACGATAATTATTCTTGCTGACAGCGCTAATTAAATTTTTATAACGTTTTATTACCTCATTTTTGAAGGCATTTGGAATAAATTTCCTGCAAAATTCTTATCAAATATTTAAGATCTCTTAAAAAAACAGGAAATGGAATTAGCACAGATGAAAGTTTTTGAAATGAAGAAAATCAAAAAAAAAAAAAATGCTATCGATTCGCTGTAATTACGGTCGATTGTCCAGTTAAGGGGCTCCATCAAAGCCAATTGATTGATTATTAAGCTTCTTAATTTCACACTCTCGAGCACTTTCAAGTCGGTGGAGAAAAAAAATCATTTTTCAATTTCAACAATGGCAAACTGTAAAATTGAAGAAGTTTAAGAAAAAAAAAAATTTTAAATTCTTTGAACATGCCACTTTTGTTTGTTACACTCGATGAGCTCCTTGAGGTGCGAAGGCACAACAATTTCTATTGATTGTGGCTTAAAGACTTTGAAATTGGCTTTTTTTCCTGAGTGAAACCAAATTTTGATTGATTATGTTAATGATTCAAATATTTAAAAAAAAGATTCAAAATTCTCGTCGCTGTCGGTTGTTAATAATGTGATGAAAAAGCCTCATACTGGTGATAAATTGAGCGATTTTGTGCATTTCAAATGCTGAAAGAATCTCTTGCCATTGTTAATAAATGAACTGATGATGATGGTCAATGTGCACAGACACACATATTTTCAGTAGTTTCATTATCGACGCTTGTACAACTTAATAAATCTCAATTATTCGTCGAGTTCAACAAGTAGTGAAATGTTTTAATAATAATATTCACTTGCCAACCCACTTGTCAGCAATCAGATTGATGCGATCATTCACTATTGAACATTCTTCATATCATATGCTTTCTATCTTCAGTTTATGAGTCGAAGCACGCACCAACATGTCAGATATTTTCAATAAAGTGCAGGTAATGACATTTGACTTGAAATGTGATGATGCTTCCACATATACACAATAAGAAATAAATCAATTATACATCGACATGATGAATTGTTTATTGAACTGAATTTTATGAGTTTTCTATTCGAAATCACTTCAAATGCACATTTCAAAAGAATGCTTTTGATTGTGATTAAATTTCTCGCACAATCAAAAGGATACGAGCAGAGCGAGAAGAATGAAACCGAATTAAAGACGTTTCAAGTGTGAAAGGCCATGAATGATTGATGGAATGTTGTTGATGTTTCAGATGAACGATCATAATGACCGAAAAATTGGAAAATAACATTTCAGGATTTCTATTGCTTATGAAGTTTATTGTTAGTAATTCTTCTAATACACTTTCCTTTACTCCATTTGACCTTCGTTATAAACAACGACTCAATTTGCCAAAAAAAAAAAACTGAAGCATCATCAACAATGGAAAAACTATTTAAGAGCTCGCAACAAAGCACTTTATAATTGCGCGTTATTGCGGGATTCAAAAATCCAAAAAAAAATTGACTCTATTAATTGTGTCGACAAAATCGCGTGTGCATGTTCCCTACTAAACTCAGCGGTGTGGTACATTGTATGCATTAGTGTATTGTGATATGATCATTATCGTTTGGCATCAACAACACAAAAAAAATGAAATGTTTGACAAAAAAAAGTACCAAACAATAAAGCTCGAAATTGAAACGTAAACGAATTAATTAAGCTAAATTATTGTACATGCTGCTGTTGTCATAGAGAGAAAAGTGATTTGTAACAATGTGGAACGAACTTTTTGAGTTCAAAATTATTATTTTCATTAAAAATCAGTTAAAAAGTAACAAAAAAAAATTAGATTAAATATTTGTAGAACATTTTCCGCTCTTTCAAACCGGATGTCAGATATTTTATGACGATTTCAGTTCCGTGCTGTTGACATTCAATTCACTTAATTATATTTTTTGGGTAAATAGTTGTTCGGGATTTTTTTTTTCGTTCGCCGCGAGGTTAAAATTTGATTATACGGTGTAATGACTTTTGAAATTGATGTATAGTGCAAATAATGAAATGTCTCTGGTGGTCATTTAATTTTGATTGCTTTATGATTTGATTGGGAAACTGAAATGTGTCGCTTAATGGAAATGTATCTTGAAAGTTTTGGTGAGAAACGTTCTGTCGAGTTCTAGATGAATAAATACGAAAATAATTTAATTTAGTTCGCCGCATCTGTTCTGAAAGCTCTTCCAGCAAATGCACACACGCACAGACAATTTAGAATGAAAAGCAATTTCGGAAATCGAATGAAATTCATATTGAAAACCAGAATTTTGAATTATAATGAATTATTTAGACACATTATAAAATACATGCCAGACACAGAATCCTAAAATACCTAAAAACGTACAGAAATTTTCATAAATTTATTTCCACTCGAAAATTGGACCGGGACGAGAATGTCGAAAACTAATAGCAGAGTTAATTTAATTTGCCAAATTTGTCATAGATAGATTTTAATGAGCAAAGTTTATTTATTTCAAAAGAACTCATGACAGCATTATTAGGCATAAAAAAAGAAAGATAAATAGAATTAAATTGCACCACAATCAACATTATCGTGCGATCCCCCGCATGTTGTCGAGTCATGCTCACTGCCGAGTATGAGTATTTTGCTTTTATGTTTGTTATGCGCAAAAGGGGTGCGGAAATGGGAGAAAAATCATTTATGTTATATTATTTTATTGGTATAATTAAGTGCAGTGTAATGTAAATAATCTAATGAATAATAAATGGGAAAATATATAATTTTTATTTTCATCCCTCTCGATTGAATTTCGTTATGGTATTAGATGTGGAATTATCGCAATATTTGTTAGCAAGGGGTGTGAATAATATTATGTTGGGCAATTATGTTAGGCTTCGATTTATTTGCATTGAACAATAATCAATTAAACTTGAATTTAAATTTCTTCAAATTCTGCTTAAATGTTTCACATTCCTTGTGTAGTTATACTTTTTATGGATTTAATTTATTTATAAATTAATTGCCGAAGTATTCTGAGTGAAAAAGTGGTCGCGTCATGGTCACGAATGAATTGTGTTGTGTATTTTTGCGCGCTCTTTTCTGCGAAACCAATTGCAAACCCATTTCGGATGTTTAATGTTGCTGTAACAGCTACAAAAATGCTTCATTTAATTCCTAAATTATTCGATGGATGATTTTGAACTTTATTTTATTTTTGCATTGTTCAGGACACGATGGAAAATCATTAAAATTTAATAATTTATGATAATTCAGCGATTCATATTCATTACAAAATAATTCTTTTTTGCTCCATTCAAAAGTATATTAAGTCATATTAAAGGAATAATTTTCTGTATCATTGTTCGCGTCTGCTAATGGCTTTGAATATATGACGCTACTGATTAATGATCCTTCATTTGCCATCACAGAATATGCAATAAAAACGAAAATTATGATGAAAGGTGGCAATTAATTACACCTGTCGTCGGCCGTTCTTTGCTCTGTTTTATCCCATTCGGACAAGGTCAGGCGAAATTTTTCTGTCGTCTTCGCAAAATTGGCTTTTAAAGTGAAAGTTTGTAATATATGAAGCATCCTAAACGTATTTATTCGAACAGCCATCAAAAGTTTATTGAAGCAAATCGATCATCTATTCAGAAAGAAAATTTATGACCAGAACTAATAGCAAATTAATTATGGACAAATTCTTCTTCTTTTTTTGTGTTGCATCAATAGAATTTCCAATATTGGGGCAGTTCAGAAAAGTTATTGAAAGATTCACTAAATCGAAAACAACAAAGGAAAACTGACCGACCGTGAATGATTTTAACACATTATTACCAAAAACACTGAACATTGAATTCATCGATTGCTGATTAAATAAAATATTGGTAGGGAGTAAAATTGAAATATTTCACCATATGGCAGGAATGAAACTTTTTTAGAAGCTTCCTGGTGTCGAGTAGGCTCTTACCCAACTTCCTGTCACAATTTAATTAAACCGCGGCATAAGTAACAAATGTCTAATGATGATAAATATTGAATAGGGTGTTGAATTTTAATTTGATCCTTACCGATAGTTAATCAACTAACGGCTTTTCAGTAGCAGATTTTCCATAAAAAAGGAAAAAAAAGAAAAGCACTACAATTATGGTAAATTAACAGCAAGAAAGTCACATGAATAACAAAAAATAACCTGTAAAATTTAAGTAATGAGATCTCGTGCATGCAGTAAAATGTTTGTAAAAAGGGCAATTTTAAAATCGTTTTAGTTGCTGTTATATGACTTTAGTAGCCAAAAACGTCCGAAGCTCGTGAGTGTTTTAAAGGGTTCGATATCACGCAACACACATAATTTTGATCGACGAATAAATGTAAACATGAAACAATTTCTTCATTTAGTTCGAAAGCACTTAACATGCATAATGTGCTTTGGAATTATTCGCCGACTAATAACAAACTCCGCGCTATAAAATGATCAGACATTCGAATCATGCATGGATTGTATGGCTGATGATCGATAAAAGCTTTAAAATTAACCAAACAACTCTTCTCGTGTAAACAAATTTCAATTATCTGAGAAATGTTTCAAATGGCTGACAACATTGGAATTGTGTAAAGAATAATAGAAATCCTCCTTAAGATTTCTCAGTTGTCGATCCTCTGATGAAATTCTCAATAAATTTGCCGCTTTTGGTATTGTTCATATATGGCGATGAGTTTCAACTCTAAACACACAATCTCATGGTTTGAATTGAAAAAACAACCGAACCGATTAAAAAAAAAACGAGGAAAAGAAAGAGAGATAGAATGAATTTGAATAATGGTGAGACTACCAGGCTTTTCTGTTGAATCACTAAAGACGCAACTAATTGGATAATTTACTCTCTTCGCCTTTGTTTCGAAAAGCCATTCTTCGAGACCATCTCCTTCGATTTCACGATGAAATGTGCTACTGAACCGTGCCTGGGACTTTATCGTTGCACTAACAAGATCAGTTTTAAGTTACCGCATAATTCGTATACAATTTCTTTGATTGTTTTTCACCATATTTGTTTCTTTTTCGCGGTTTTAGTATCGAAAATATGTGAGAATTTGTTTTGTTGATTCATTTTGTTTGAATTAATTTCTTTTAGACACTTTATTCACGGATCATTGATTCATTGGACGGAATGTGTGAGTTGTGTAAATAAATCAAATTTAAATCCTAAATCCATTAAGTTTCTTTTTACTCACGCGTCTTTCCTATTCTTTGGTGCTACAATCGGAAAGGGCGTTAAATGAAGTATATTTTTAATTGGCTTTTCTTAGAATGGAATTTGAGCAAGTGATTCCGTAAGAAAGTAATTATTTAGAATTAAAAATAATGGAACTCACTAATAAAGGTGACACTAATTAATTGTTTCGATACTTTGGCATTATACAATCGCACACAGTTGATTTGATGCGAGATATTTTTCAGCCGCAAAATTATTCAAAAATAAAAATAATGTTTTAATTTGAAAATTATGTAAATTAATGCAAGTGCACTGGAGTGTTCCCAACATACTGCAATTATAACAGCAACAAAAAAAATATCGTTTTAAAATTATTTTCTACTTGAAAGACTTTTAACCTGCACTGGGTTTTTTTTTTATTTGACAGATTGCTTTCGGTTAAACGTGTTTAAATTTATGAACGACAATTATTTCTCATGATTCCGCAACAATTAAATGCAATAAATTAAACCAGAAAGTTGATCGAAATGGAAAATTATGCAAATTGTTGTGCGCTATTTTACAAAATTTAATGTCTGCCGCATGATTAATTTTGATGGTCCTTAAAAAAGGATGTATGGATATTAGTCAACCGTCATTATCAGATGTTTATCAGCATCAAGGTGTTTCTCGGTTTTCTACGAATGCAATAAATTTGTCGTAATAGTTTTAATTGTACACTTAATCCGTAAATTGAGGTAACATTAACAATTTCATGATGCGGCCTTTTGTTAAAGGACGCCAAATGATTTCCATTCCAGTCTCGTAATTGCTTCCACTCGACTGTAATTAATATTTTTGTTTCAACCTTAACAGCCTATTAACTAAAATTTCGGTGCACTTTTGTGCCGGAATCTGAAAGGATGCACAGGATGGCAAAAGATCTACAATTTACTGGGGAGAAAAAAAAAATTAAATAAATTATGATCTATGAATGAGCACTTTTGTATCTTAAATGATTCGTTTTCGGGTGGAGTAGTTTACAGTGTCGGGCTATCCAGCTCTCTGCCTTTTATTTCTTTCTCTCTCTCTGCGAGACCCCGAAATTATATGTGGGGTTAAAATCTATAATTACATTAATGTAAGCAAAGCAGAAAATACCAAAAATTGGAAAACAAATTAGGAGTGAACGAGCGATTCCGAAAGTCAAAGGCAAAAGAGAGACTGCAGACAAAGAAGGATGGTCCAATGACGATGAATGGAACCGCGTGTTGCCCAAGAAAACATAAAAAAAAAACAACAAACAACATCGAAAGGCGAGAGAAAAATCCGTAAAAAAAAGTCAAATAAATATAAAAGAAACTGCTGAGTTGTTTTCCGGCGCCTCCAATCGCTTTTTTTCCTTCTTTCATTCATTTAAAAGATTATAATTTTATTTCACTTTTTTTTACATCACAATAAATTGTCGATTTGTGTATTGTGGCGCCAAAATGATGTTTTTTTTTATTCTCCCTTCTTCATTGTTGTCTGTATCCTTATTGATTATTTTTTTACTGTTGCCAAATAGGAAATGTATCCTTAGCAATGCGAAATGTTGTAATAGCTGCTCGGGTCCCTTTTTACGGATTTTGTGTGTGTGTGTAATTGAGCATGCTGATGATCCAAATTCGAATTTTATTTTAGCTCTTGTCGTGTTACGTAAAGCAATCAATTTGATGGAATTTAAGAATAAGAACTTTGATGTCATCATGTAAGTGACTTTTTTGACAGTTGACCGATTTCTTAAGATGAAGCATCAAAAATTATGTTTCTCTCTATTTTTTTTTTCTTTTATCGGATATCCATTTCTCCAAATTATCTCGATTTTGTGTCTGTTTCACTTAATTTACCCAAGAAATTGCCCATCATTAAAGTCAATGATGCGTTACTGTGCCCGCATGTAGAGCCACTCAAAAGAAACAAATATTTGGAACTGATGACTCTAAGAAATAATTTAAATTTCAAAGATTTTTTCAAGCGAAAAGCATAATGCTTGGGTCGGTGGGTACGTAGTGAGATTATGAGGTGCTTGAGAATTTTTCAAAGTAAGTGCGGGGCATAGCCGTGAATGATTGCTGATTTATCATGTCCAATTATTTATAATTTTCATGACTTTTGTAAGGTATGCAATGGTTGAAAATATTTTCCTCTAACGTGACCAATGTTCCGTTGATTTGAATGTCACGCCATCGGCGTTTGTCAATATTTCAAGTTCCATAAAAAGCTTTAGATTATTAGAACAAATTTATTCAACACTTTTCGGTTGATTTCCAATAATTCCTCAATGATCGTTCAATGAATGAAATAATAATAAGAAAATTATATTGAATTTATTACAATTTGAAGATTCTCTTGAAAAATTCAATCACACAACATTCAACTCGGAAATCAGATATTATTCTACTTAACAACTTTTACTCTACTTCCATTTTTACAATAAAAAAGTAAAACACGCAATTACGCTGTCCATACAAAGCCACGATTCGAGTCAAAATATTATTTTCGTGGGAAAAAATGTCGGTCGAGAGTGCTCTCGGGGGCTTTTTGGTTTTTTTTTTTTTTTTTGGAATGGTGCGATCATGATCTTTTATCATCATTTATTAATAACCAATTTGTGAACCCTTTTCTGTTCATAAATCTTTATACATTTTTAATGATAAACTTTCACAATCGTCGAACATTCGTTAAGTGTCGGTAGCGCGGGTAAAATGTAATCAACGTATTTTAGGAGTCCAATTTGGGACCTTGAATGGGAAATCAAAACACCTGTTTTTTTCTATATAGTTAAAGGAGTATTCATTGTAAAAGCGGCTGAAAGTGCCTAATTTTGGGGTTTATTGAAAGCAAAAAAAATTAATAAATTAAAAATGAAGCAAAGTCATCACGTTTTTATCGATTAACAATTTTTGTTGTTCGAAGAAAATATTTGATGAGCAATTTAAAGCGTGAAACATTTTTTTTTTTGGATTCCACACCAACATAAAATTTCAGCTGGGTTTTATTACCATTTCATCCCAGACATGCGTAGTTGCTTCCGTCACCCAGAAATTTTGCCCAATTAAAGACAATTTCTTTTCTTGTCACTTCCACGAAAATTCTTTTTTTTTCTCGATAATTTCATTGACGTCAAAACAGCTTTCAAAGCTGCGAGGACACATATTTTCAAAAAATTTAATGCTGTTCGAGGGAGCGGTGAATAATCTGGAGGAAATTAGAATTTTAAACATTTCTTTCCATTAACTCTAATTTTGCTCTATAAAAAACACATTTTATTCCTTTTTTTTATCATTTGCGACTTTTATCATCATACAAATCACTTCTGTTATACAGTTTTTTTTTTGATATACGAAACCGTAATGGCAACTCATTTACATTCCAAACAAATTGTTTCTCGAACGCAAATGCGAGATGAATATCTAAACGTGAATTATTAATCTCTTGTAGTGAGAAATTGCGTTTAAAAATGATAACTTTTTTGTATCGTTTTACGATAATGGCGGAAGAAAGAAACGAGGGCGGAAAATTTATGAAAATTGTCAGTTGAAAAGGGGAAAATTTGACATTTGGGATTCATGAAAGCATTAACATTTTCGTATCAAAAAGTTGAAAAAGGTCTCAGTAAAATTGGAAATGACTGTTAATGACTTTAGAAAAGTTGCGCATTTGAAAATAAAATATTTTTTGCGTCATTTACTGAAATTGCAAAATTTTAAAATGCCAACAATATTTCAGTTTCTCTATCAGATTTCGCTGGCCATTAAAACATGCTTTCAAAATGAATTGTTGTATGAGATAAAGAAACCGCAAAGTTTTGTTATTTCTTTCACTTCGAGTCCATTAATGAAAGAAACAACAACAAATAAACAAGCGCAATGTTGTGAAGTGACAATAAATTCATATTCACTCGAGAGCGTGTCTTTTTATGACTTACTTAATGGCATCTAATTTAAGACTTAATTTATTTTAAACATTTTCTGATGTTTTGTAAAATCAATTTAATGAATTGATGAAGTTCATAGATAAATGAGACCCGACACTGAACCGGTCAACAATAATTTTTTTTTTTTGGTGATGATGTCTTTAAGTCGATACCTGTTTTCCAATCTTTTTGTTTTTTATTTTATGGTGAGACACAGAATGTTAGTAAGGGCGACAATTCACTTATCGAAGATTATTTTGTTACACCATAAAAATGAAATGACCACAAAACAAATTAATTAAATTTACAAAATATAAAAATATTTCTTTCATTTGATAAAAAAAAACTGGAGAAAGCCATAATGAGATCATAAGATCGTCGTGTGGGCGCCTTCAAATGTGTAAAATGCCCATTTAGACAATCAACATTCATCCATCTCTGTCACATTGGAACTGCATTTCTTATCAGCCAGCAGCCATAAGAAAATTGCCAAATGGAACCTCAAAGCTCCATAAACATTTTAAAATTACATTAAATTAACGCCATAAGAAATTAAAATTTATTTGTTGCAGACAAAATCGAGAAAACTTGTTTTTTGTTGAACAAATTTAAATTTCTTTAAATGGAAAATAAATTGATGCCGCACAATCAGCCGCGGTTTGAGTTTTTGTTTTTTAAAGAAATTTGGTGTGAAATATTGATGGTAAATTAAATAGTCCGACAAGCGATGAAATTTAATTTAATTTGAATGAACGACTAAAAGTTTCATTCTGATAGCAATCACTTGTAGGTCCAGCATCAAAGACTATCATCGTTGCCGATGCAATAATAGAAACATTCTCCACCACCAATGGTTCCATCTCAAAATGGAAATTATTTTGTCACATTTTTATTTTTGTTTTGAGAATAATTTATTGCTTGTTATTTGTCCAAATTGTGTTATCGGAATCTTCTTTCATCGCTCGCTTGACTCGATTGCTCTTAAGCGATTCATTTATGGACCATATTATGGTGATGCCTTTTAGCATTAACATTGAACTAGCGGATGTTTTGAGTTTATAAAAATTCTGATTGATCATTTCACACTTGGCTTAATTTAAATTCCTTTTTTTTTCGGTTTCTATCGCATGAATTTCCTTCAGCTTCAGTGTCGGCTTTCTCGTCTACCTGCTTGAATTTAAGTCCCATTTGTGAATTGTATCCATCAATTTATTTAATTTTGTTTCACTTTTAAACGTCGCCAACATCAGACTTCTTGATACCTGTTTTCATTTCAGTTATCTTCTTATGTCCATCCGAGTCGACCGACCTGCTCACCATAGTTTGGGTATGTATTTCATGAATCTATTAATTTCACACCGCAATTCTTACTATAAGCCAGAAACCCGAAAAAAAAAACTATTTTCATTCATTGTTTTTTTTTGCTTGTTCATTCTTGACAAATATCAAACTATGCACGTAATAAATACTTGACGATATAAATTTATTTAAATGCATTTTGCAGTTTTTATTTATTTTTTCTCTTTCAAATGATACAAAGCTAATAAATTGAGCATGGTGCTGTTGTTATTGCAATCAAATTTAAATAAATAACAAATGATTTATCTAATATTGAACGACTTAAGGAGGAGCTTATTTAACGCTTTATTGAATATATTTTTACAACTGTTTAACCAATGATGAGAATCGTCCATGGAAAGAAACATCGTTAGAGTTCTTTTTCTTGACATCGTTATGCCAAAGTTACTTGAACTTAACCTCAAATAATTTTCTTTTATTCTTGTAAATTTAAAACTGACTTTCGTGCTATTACTGTTAAACTTGCGGAAAATATTCGTGTTTATTGTTTTAAAATGTAATGAAATCATCATTTTTATAACATTTTTCCACACCGTTTGATGTGCTGAACAATCGTGAATCATTGTTAAAACAGCAAAAAGAATTCTTACTGATGAATTATTTAAATTGTTGTTTTGAGCTTGAGCGATGTTTGCAGTAAGTAAATGCATAAAATTTTATTTAACAAAATAAAGATTTTTCACGGCTCGTTTGATGCTCATCTTTATTTGAGCGACTTGTCATATTTTTCTGTTATATTTTCAAGGCTTTGTGCTTTGGTAATGCGTTATACAGGCGTTTATCCAGTAAAGTTATAAACACTTTTTGTACTTCATCATTTTTCACCACCAGACCGGAAATTAACAGCAAAGTTCTATAAAATATTGCTGAGTGTGCACGAAATGATAATTTATTTGTATCCGAGAGCTAATTGAAAATTTCTGTTTATATTATTATATTGGTATTATGCAAAAGAGCTGATTATGTATGGCTCATAATAATTAAAAGTCTGTTTGATTGATTAAGTCAACACTGATAATTAAATTTCACTTCACACTCGCTCTCACTATATATGCGAATTTATTGTATAGTTTTAAATTATAAATTATGTGAAAATTATCTGTCAAATTTTGTGTTTAATTAGTTTTATTAGATGTGATAAAAGTTATAAAATTCAACTGAACCGGAACAACTCTCAAGTACGAAATCGAGAAGGAAACGAGACTTGCTCAGAACAATTTTCAATTTTAATTGTTTCTACGATATTAAAATCTTGATAAGCGCCCATAGTCACGTCATATTTTCATTCTCAGTTTAACAACAGAAAAGCTCGAAAAACGGTTGAAAGAACATGAAATATGAGCAGCGTTTTCGGATTTTTAGTCGGCACTTAATGTCCGGCCGAATGATTATCAGCGATCGTCGTTTGAGACAAACATGATTTTTGGTTTAATGCATCAGTCCTTGCCTAAACACGACAAATGGAATTACAGTAAAAATTTATAAAATATAAATCTTTGCACAGTTCATAATTGCATGTCGTTATTTTTCACCAAAGCCACATCACGCCATAAAAAATAAAAGCTGTACACAAAGTTGTAAAATATCATTTTTACTGTTTAATATTTTTTTTTGTTCACCCTAAAGGGTTTAGAGGGAAAGAGAGAAGGAGAACGAGTGAAATGAATAACTGCAGTAATTTATAACAGCGTAATCAAGCTATAAACATCTATTTGTTTTAAGCAATTTGCTGTGAACTGTATGATTTCTATCGAGCACTGAGTAGCATGCTCATCGAGGCTTCTAAAAAAGAGATAAAAAAAAATATATATGTATATCGCTAATGGAATTATGAAAAATAATGTTTAAAGTTGACGTGATTGAGTCAATTATAAATTTTTTACAACTTTTCTGTTAGAATTTCCTGGAGATTAAAACAACAATTGTTCATTGAATGTGTGTGCTAATTTTGCAAAATGTCCTTTATTTGACTTCTCCACTGCATTTAGCAAAACTTTATAAAAAAATTTAAATGTTCATATAATTGTAATTCGGCGTAGACACGCGAAATGATATTTTTCCTATACGCCATTGCTAAGATTTACAAGCACTTTGCATTTTTTTAAATCGACTCTTAAAGATTCAGGGGATTGCAATATATACATTATGATTTTTAATGGCACAACCCACAAGTTTAAATCTTGAAAGTTTATTGACTTTGGTAGCATTCAAAATTATTCTGCAATAGTTCGCTCAAAGATTCAAAATTATTGGCATCCATTTTTCTTAAGTTCTTTTCTTTTTGCAAAAATAATTGTCATCGACAAAACGAGTTAAATTTCACTTGATACTTTGCTCAGACATTCTTTTGCGGATCAGTAATAATTGGCTTTTTCATTGTATACCTGTCACATGATACTTTGACAAAATTGCACATAATTGCACCCCGCTCCACTCTTTCTCGAGATTTTCTTGTATCACGAAATTGATTTGTTGCGCGTCTTGCTCTATCTCTCTCTTTCTTCCTCCCTCTCTAATGATGGTACTTGAATTAATTTAATTTCAGTCGCCTTTTTATACACAAACATATCTCTTCATGGAGTTAAACTTAATTTTCCAATAAAAAGAACGACATGAATCATTGTTAAAATGTTCATCTCAATGATGTTTTCATGTATTGCTGAGCTATAGTATAGCTATGTATAGTGAAATTTGAGAAGAAAAAAAAAATATAAGGAGAATAACAAAAGCACATAATTTACTCACATTCAGAGCAATATGCGAGTAGGGAAAAAAATATGTATACAACATTTCAACATTGGTTAAAGAGTCATTATGGCAAAGCATAAGCTCCTCCTTGTTTGTTTGCTCATTCAATAAAGTGCCTCTTTTACAGTTAAACGTTCCATTCAGCTCTCTATCAAAGTGGTGCTGCTGCTACTCAACGGACAACAACACAAATGAAATGCGAGCGAGACGCGAGTGAGTAAAATGAAATAAAAACCAGGGGAGAAATGAAATACAAACTCGGCAAAAACAGCGAGCATTGAAGCAATTTATCATGTCAAATAATACTTAACACGAACGAATTAGAGTCGAAAACATAAAGCCAGAGAATTTAAGTGAGTTGCAAGTGTATTTGTGTGCTCGAGTTGTGGCTGTTGAATAAAATTGGTGGTTGTGTATCAGCTTCAGTTTGCTGTTGACTTTAACATTGAGCGGATTGTGTGAGAATTCTCAACATCAAGCGTCGGTTAAAAGCTAAATTGAAGAAAAAGTTTCCGGACGCAATCGATTATCCGATTAGTAAATGAAGGCGAAATAAATTAAAGGATTAAAGATCAACTGAAATTTGTACTTATTAGCCTAATATAGTTCTTTAAATTAATCTGCAACGAACACATAAATTGAAGTTCAGCCAAGTGTAATTAATTTATTCGAAAACAAACTGATTCGAATTGTTTGTTGCATAATAATAGAAAGATAGAAAAAAAAATCTCCGAGTGTGAAGCTTGATGGTGATTAAAAATGCACATAAAAATCACCACAAAATGGAAATGAAATGCTAAAACATAAATGCTAATGTGTTTATGAGTGTGTGAGCATAATTGCAAGTAACACAGAAAAAAGCGCAAGAGCATAAGGAAATTCATTGAAGATTAATGTTATTTTCCGACTTGGTGATTTTCCATTTGAATTGTTCTCTTTTCCTAACTCTGAAATTCCCAAGTGCGAGAGATTTTGTGAGCGAGATAATCGCATAAAGTTCATTTTGTTTGAATTTATTCCGTCAAAATCGTACTTCAGTGGAGAACATTGATGGGCTACGATAGCCCATTGATAGCTGCAAAAATTAGTTCCATTAGTGATATTGCCGGGATGACGGTCCCATTGCAAATGCAACGTGGTTCAATGGCTTATCAGCCGCCACGATCGAAATTCATGATCAACGACATTCTTGGCGGCAATGGAAAGCTGCGGTCGCCAGCAGATGATGATGATCGAACGCCAAGTCCACAGCCACGCGATTTAAGCATCCCGCCAAACACGCTCAGGCATCACAATGATGACAGTGATTCCGATAGCAGTATGCTCGACGATCACAGCATCTGTAGCGGTAATTATTATTGCTACGAATATTACTCAATAAATAAATTAGTCGCATTTAACGCATTAACAGAAAGAATTTAAAAAAAATTGTATTTTAAAGAATTTTTCTACGAAAGTCAAAGAAGAAATTTTTTTTTTGTATGTGTTGGGTAACGATCTGGTGACGTTAATCGCATAATCAGCTTATAAAGTGCCCAGATGACATTTAATCATATTAAAGTTTAAAATTTTTTGTTTGCCCCGAATAATAAAAAAAATTTGAATTGACAGAAACAGTTTAAATGAGTTTTTTTTTAATTCGCTTCCAAAATGTGACACGAGAGAAATCGATTTGTGTCTCAATCTGTTTGATGTCAAAAAAGAAAAAAAGTGTCGATCGAGCGCGGGGACCCAAAAATGACTTTTTAATTTCTACTTTTATTGTGTCAACTCACTTTCTATAACAAAAAAAAAAGTTGTTTTTTGAATTAAAATTTGTCACTCAACAAATTCCAGATGATTTGAAGTTGTGAGTGATTCTCATGACATTTTATATAAATTTAACCTCCGTCGGTTCCCGGGCCAACACCTTTCTCGTTCATCACGCTTTAGCTAATTTGCGTGATGCTAATTTCATTAGCGTAACAAATTCCTAATTTTCCACTCGACATTTTTTTTTTATTTCAGCTATTCACATTAAGCTTCAACTTTAATATCTCAATTTCTCTCTAAATGAATACACATTTTCAAGCTAATTACTGTTTAATAACATCATCAGATTCACAAACGATACTTTATTTTCACAATAGAAAATTCCCTGTTCGCATTCAAATGTTCTCGCGCAATTTATGATTTTGAATGATTGTGTTTCATGGCACTCTCTCGTTCAGGCGGGTGAAAGATATATTCATGCGGGAATTAATGTGTCTATCAAAAGATTAAGCATGGAAAAGCTTTGAACGCGAATTATAAAAAAAAATGGAATAACCGAAACATTGTATTGGAATATTGTCTGGTATGAAAAAAAAAACAATGGAAGCATAAATTTTAATTTCTATACAATGAAAATTCGGTTAATTATGTTTACACGCTTTGAGATTCAAGACGTGAAGTGAATCGTTTGTTAAGGAAATTGTTTTTCTTGAGTGAGTCGCGTTTGTTTGCTATAAAAAGTTTATTTTGCACGCACATCAATGAAAACGCAATTCTTCACTGCCCGATCAAATGATCCACTTTTTGAGGTCACCATTAAATATGCGCAAAATAATTATGTACCTATTAAGTTATATTCTTTAAAAAAAAAAATCACAAGTATTTAATTATAAATTCTTATACAAGTCGCTTCAAACAAAACCGACAATTAAAATGACAAAATAAATATTTCCTAAATTTCCGTCGTAATATAAAATATTTTATTCTTCAAAAAGTTATTTTTTTTTTTTTGTTTTGTTCTTTTATCAAAATATCTTAAATTGTCATAATTTTTCGGAAACTTGAAACGAATAAAAGCCGCATGAATTAATTGTGCGGTCACAAAACTTAAAATTGCAAATGTCCACGGGAGAAGAGAAAAAAAATGTGTATAATATTTAAATTCCATGTTCATGCTCGCAGTCACGCAATTGCACTATTATTGCCACCGGCAGTGGGCAATTCCGCTAAAATACAATTAAAAGTGTTTTTATGGATAAAAAAAACCCAGTCATCGTTTATTTTTATTTGTGTATGTGCTTTTCGGGAAGCTTAGCTTGGGCATGGGCAGTTAATAACATGCCATCCATACTTTGTGCTAATGCTGAATTAATATTTGTATTTTGTGAGTAATAATAATAAAATAAAAAAAAATAGAAACTAAGTTGCTGAATAATAATGATTATAAAACACTAAAAAATTGTTGTTCACTGGCAATTATTCAACAATTAATAGTTTCTAAACGATTGCAATGACGAGATTGAAAAGCATTTTATGAGCTTGCAATTTACTATTAAAAGTATCATTTTAATTGCGCGTAATTGTATGCGATTCTTCATTGTGCTAAATGTGAGAAAAACTCTTTGTCAGGTTCTCAACGTTCATTTCGGTTTCATTATTTTGATGATGGACAGAAAACCGAAGAGACCGCAGCCAAACGACTCATTTAATTTTAACGGATGAAATGCGCTTAAACGCAAAACCGACAACAATCATTAACGTATGCAAAGTTATTCGAGGCCATTCAGAATGTTTAATGTGCAATTTAATAAAATTATTTCTTTCTGCACTTGCTGCTCACTTTTGCAGCACCGGTCTGACATCAGGTGCGTAAATGATGGAAGACTTTCATTGTTATAAGCCATCAGCGCTTGTTTCTTTCTTTTTTTTTTTGTCGATGATGTTTAATGGTTGAATTTACAAATTGGTGTAAATTATTTTCATGCAAATTGATTGAAACTTTTCGACTCGCAAAAAAAAACCAATTTACAAATTTAACGATCTAATACCATAGTGAAGTGCGCATAAAATGCCGCGAAAAAGAAAAAAAAAAAATGTGTAAAAGTTTTATCGCATTCTGACAAATCTAATTAACCTCTCCATATTTGATGCATACTAATTGACTGTTTGCTTTGTTTCACCCATTACACAAAGCCACTCACACAGACACTCTTTTGCGGTTATATTTTGTGCATGATGTATTTAATGAACTCATTCTGACCGCGACTCGGGACTTTCAAGCGAATTGGACGATTTGTGGAACTTACTCGTAATATACATAAATCGTTGCCTTTTAACCATTCATTTATTCATATCGCTACCTATTAATTCATTTTATGCTCACTTAGTGTGATTTGTAATTCTGAAAAATATCCACAGGAGAATCTAATTTCCGTAGAATTCAGTGCATAATATTTTTTTTATTTGTGATATATTTTTCTGCGTTCAAGTGCCATATTAATTATGTTAATTATTTTGACTACGTATTGCCACCATATTATGAAACTGCGTAGAATCTGCTTACTTTAACATATATCCGGGCAAATTCAAGCTTTAACACGCAATCAGCTTATGAAATCTCTCAAGTGTAACGCACATGCACATGCTGAGCTTATACAATTTCATTTTATTTAATTTAAAACTTTTTTTTTCGCGCTTTTGCGCTCGCAAATTTTGTTCTCATTTTTGCTAAGAAAAGTTCTTGAAAGAAGTTTTTTAATGCACCAAAATATTAATGGATGAAAACAACTGAGATCAGCAAGTGACGTTTCCTCTTAATCATATGAGAATCACTTCAAATGGACTTTCGCGAAATTCATTCTTACCCATTCGTGTAATTAACATTTTCTTCTGCTTCTCATTTTTTTTTTCTTGTTGCATTGTTTAATAATTTTTCTTACATTATTTTTTTTTTGCTTCTTCTTTTTCTGCAAATCGCTACCGAAAGCCATTAATGATGGAAACAGGAACGCACGGTGTGCGAGGTGTAATAATTTTTATTCACATTAATTCATGGCCATAGCAAATTATGGACATAAAATGTGAAGTAAAATGTAGAAAACAGTTCAAACATGAAAAGACTTTCATGCCTGAAAGTGCCAGAAAATGCTCGCGCGATCATAAAAAATTAATCTTAAAATAAGCATTCAATTTGAATTTCATAAAATGCCTGTAACCGAAACTGTTTGTTAATTAAAATATCAAACGATATTGTTAAAATGCTTTTCATGCGCGGATAAGAAAAAAAATAGCTAAGCATTCAGGTGGCAGGCAGTTCATGAGCCACTGTCCATTGTGTCGGTTTATGATTTATGAAGTTGACCGATGTGTGGGATTTCTTTAATAAAGTCTAAAGTCAAAATGTGGTTAATTATACGTTAAGTAGTCCCGTCGAAAATGGGATACTCTTTATGGCATTTGATATCTTCGACATGAAAATTACGGTCTAACTGGACAGCCAGACAATTACAAGTCCGGGAGAATAATATTAAAAAAATGAATTACAAAATATAATTTTCGACTAATTTATGTTAATTAAATTAATAGTTTTTTTTTTTTAGAAACGATTATGAATTGTTTCAGTCGGTGTTGCTTATCTTGCGCACAAATCGCAGACTATTTATAAAATCAACTCCGCTTAAAATATCACGAGGGGGTTGCCAACTGTTCTCTAAACAAAACTTTCTGGTATACGAATCTACGAACTGGTTAAAAATATTTATTTTTTTTTTTTCAGCTCATTATGTTGAGCTTGGTCTCCAATTTTAGTTCGAAAAAAGAAACATTTTGTGTGTGTTAAAGAGGAAAAAGGAACTAAAAGCTGATAAAGATCTTTTAATTTTTTACTGTTTCATGTTCACTTAAATATTGTTTCGCAGCGAGCCCGATTTGCTTTTAATTTTTGTGCTCTTCAAGCGTAAACTTTTTTTTATTATTTTTACGTTTTGTTGAAAACTCGACAGCTTTCTGTTAGTTAATGAACAATCATTGTGGAAACTTTGTTGGGAGGAAAAAAAAATTTAAATAGCTTTGAAGTGAATAGCACGATAATCATCCATTAAAGTATTAGCCGAATAACGTGTTATTGCTAAATATTTTAAAATTTCACAACACAACAAACTGCCGACGATTTAAAATTTAATCCAATTTAAATGAAAATTAAATTTGTCAATCTTCATCGCTTCCAAAATACAAACAAATTTGAATTGAAATTAAATTACGAGGGGCTTTATCATAACAGGAAATGAAATTATCAAACAAACCGACACTAATTAGAGTTTTGTCACTTTGCAGGTGGTAAGGACGATGATGGTAGTTTTAAAAATGGAATGGGATTAGGAAGCAATTCGAGTCTCAGTAAAAAGCAACGAAAAGCACGAACAGCTTTTACAGATCATCAATTGCAGACGCTAGAAAAATCCTTTGAGCGTCAAAAGTATCTCAGTGTTCAGGATCGAATGGAGTTGGCAAATAAATTGGGCTTAAGTGATACACAAGTCAAAACGTGGTACCAAAATCGAAGGTAAATATTGATTCTTTTACTTAGTTCAAATTTCTAAATCATATTTGATTTTGATTCGCACGAATTCCTTTCCACAAACGTTTATTCATTTGCTTTTACTGCAAACATGAAAAACAAATTTAACATTAATCAAAGTGTGAAAATTGAAAACTGTTTAAAACATCTTTTGGTGTATGAAATGCATCACAAATTGATGAATGAATTTATATTTCAATTGAAAATCACTTTCCAGTGTTTTATGTGAAAATGGATTTTCTGGCAAAAGTCCATTAAACTCGTTTTAATAATTCATCGTTTTTCTTTGTCTGATTTATTCACAGAACGAAATGGAAGCGACAGACTGCAGTGGGGTTGGAGTTATTGGCCGAAGCAGGAAATTATGCAGCATTTCAGCGACTTTATGGTGGACCTGCTTACATGGGTGGCTGGCCATATCCACCGCAAGTACCTTCAGGCAATCCAACGAGCACTGTTGATCTTTATTATCGACAAGCTGCAGCTGCTGCAGCTCTTCAGAAACCTTTACCATATCGACTTTATCCTGGTGCACCAGGAATGAATCCTTTAGCGTCTTTAGCTCCAGGTCCAAGTGCATCTCAATTTCAACACCTAACAGCATCAAACTCCTTATCTAGCTTAAGTAATTACTATAGTAACAACAACAATAATCCGAGTAAAGAGTCTAACAACAATGCGAGCATCAATGATGACGATACTCCACGAAGATCTCCAAGTCCAACACTTAATCCCGGAAGTCCCGAAGGACGTTCAGAAAGTAACTCGCAAAGTGATAATGAGGATGCAATTCAAGTTTAAGAGGATTGCTACTGCGATTCTTATCCATTTTGTGATTATACAATCTTAATTTTAACTTCGAAAACAATCATCAGAATTTATATGCTAATTGAATGTTCAAAAAAAGAAAAATGTTTATTTCATGCCTGAAGAAATGCTCATCACTGAAAGTAAAAAAAAAATCATTTAAATCATCACGACATTAAAAAAAAATGTGGCAATAATTTTAAATGACGCAACATTTGTAATCGCTAGGATATGTATAAAATACGCAAAGAATAAGAAGTTTTATGGAGCATAATAATCATAAGTTAGATTTACATTTCGATTAAGAATTTTAGATGTTTAATTGTGTAAAGAACAAAAGAAAAAAAAATATTTTATTGAAATAACAGATCAATAAAACGACTATTTGTGACTTAAAATATGAAATGTTTTTTAATTTTGTTTAACTCGTTTGTGTTGAATTAAAATATCGCCAAAAACTCCCACAACAGTCGTCTTCGATGGCATGCAACATCAATTACATCGGCTCGCCGAACATTGTCGCGATTCAGGAAAGACCATTATCATGCAATTTGTTACATAGTTTTCTACTTTGCGAATGTAAAATGACTTTTAATTGTTCTGTAATTTCAGTTTTATTTTATTTTTCTAACTTCTGCTCCTTTACACGGACCAATGATTTCGTGTAACCAACATTTCGACATGAAAATGTAAACGTGAATTTAGATCGTATCGGAAAATTTACCACACATAAATCGCTACAGAACACTTAAAATTCATAGCTAAATGTTATGTTAAATACTTTGAACATAACATGAACAGCGAACTCGCAGCTAATAATCCTTTAGCGTTTATTTTTCGGCGCAACGTTGGACAAACATTAACGACGCTTATAAGCACGTCATCCCTCCGTTTTCGTTTCATTTATAATAACGACAATCAAATGACTTTCCAGAAATGGGAACTGCGAGCAAATTTAGCGATTATGGACTCACGAATGTAACACAAACAATTTCAGGCTTAATTTTATAGCTCAACGATGGTATTTTCATTTATGGTTGAAAAGATGTAAAAATTATTGTTTGCTTTTCTGAATATTTTTTTTATGTTCTTCACAATTGATTTTCCATTTCAAACGCCCGCTGAAGGCCATTACAACAAATATATTCTAATTTAGCAAACAATTTAATTTGCATAAAAGCACAGCTTGTGTGCTGATCAAAATCGACAACGATTTGCTTAATATTTCCCTTAAATGAAAAAATCCTGGTTACAAGATTAATACGTTTTGATTAGATATTCATCTCATTTGCGTTTGGAAACAATTTGTTTTAAGAAAACTCGCCCGTATTGAAGAGAAAACGCGTAACAATAAAAGCATGAAAGTATTTATTATAACAATTTGCCTTACAAGCTGATAAGGAATATGAATATTTAATCATCATTAAGGCGTGTACCAGTTAGTTCAAGCTTTAGAATTAAAGAAAGTTTGTTTTTCACGAGCAATTTTTAAGGCATTTTTACAGCCATTTTGGCGAATTGATGAAACACGCTTGAAGGTTTTGAAGAGCTTTAAATTTCATTTAGTTCTTCAATTATTATGAGAGAAGAATTTTGATGCGCATGCCCACATTTGGCCCACACAATCATGATTATTACTGATTTTGACTGAAACATATTTTTCATTTCGTCCAAAGATGTTTCATCTAAATTCTGAAATTTTGTTAAATTGAGTAAAATTTCAGCGAGAAATTATTTTCTTTGTCATGCGATAAAACTAACAGACGCCAACAATAAATAAATATAAATTACATTAAAAACATCGGTCGACATTCAACAAAAATAAACAGTAAAATGTCCTTTCTCATGCAAACTTAAATAAAAAAAAAGTTGTCATGAAACTTACACAAACCGATAAATACATCAATTAGATTCGTTTTATTCAACAACACATAAAAAAAGCATCAAGCAACTACAAATATATACGTGCAAAGAGCGATAAAAAAAAATAATATCACAAACATGTATCACGTTGCAGCTTGAATCATTTGATTTTTTTTTTGCTGTTTTCTTTCTCCGACTCATTCAATATTAAAATAGCACTTTTCCATTGGTTAAAGAGTCATTATGGCAAAGCATAAGCTCCTCCTTGTTTGTTTGCTCATTCAATAAAGTGCCTCTTTTACAGTTAAACGTTCCATTCAGCTCTCTATCAAAGTGGTGCTGCTGCTACTCAACGGACAACAACACAAATGAAATGCGAGCGAGACGCGAGTGAGTAAAATGAAATAAAAACCAGGGGAGAAATGAAATACAAACTCGGCAAAAACAGCGAGCATTGAAGCAATTTATCATGTCAAATAATACTTAACACGAACGAATTAGAGTCGAAAACATAAAGCCAGAGAATTTAAGTGAGTTGCAAGTGTATTTGTGTGCTCGAGTTGTGGCTGTTGAATAAAATTGGTGGTTGTGTATCAGCTTCAGTTTGCTGTTGACTTTAACACTGAGCGGATTGTGTGAGAGGCTTCTCTCTGTTGACTTTGAAAAAAAAAAAAGAAATAAATTTCGATATCCTAGAAAAAAAGAAACAAATATTTATCGACTGCATTAAGCGTATTAATAATTCCCAAAGTGACACTTGTCGACAAATTTCACACCACCCACGCATAACGATTGATTGTGAGCAATTGTCCAATCAACATTGTATACAACGCTATACAATTTTGGAGTAATTAAGGAGTTGATTAATAATAAATACATTTCAATATTTACTTAAACGTGTCCATTGAGTGATATTTTCTTTGATGACTGTTGAAAAGTCAAATTCATTGCAGTAAATGTGTGACAGACTTATTATTAATAGTGACACTAAAGCCATTACACGAGCATGATTATTGATTTTGACACATATGAGCAAACAGCAGTGAATACATATTAATTAATCAAGTACGAAACCATAAATAATTATTATTGCTGCAAACATTAAAATGCTAATGTGTTTATGGTTGTGTGAGCATAATATATGAAGTAACAGTGCCTGAAAAAAAAAAATAAAAGTGCAAAGAGGCATTAAATTATTATAAAAGCTCATTCAGTTTACATAATGAGAAGCTGCGAGTCGACAGACGAACAAGAATTTTAAGCTTAAAAATTCCATCGACACAAAAAGCACTTGACTGTAAAAATTGTTAAACGTGCAGAGTGCAGACATACACATAAAAAGTGCATTTTTATAAAAGAGTGTTCCATGAGCCGTGAGAGTCCAACGGAAAGGAACATCAGTGTTAAGAGTGAAATGACGATTTTAAAGCAAATGCAACACGCAAGTTCAATGGCAGCTTATCAGCCACCGCGATCAAAATTTATGATCAATGACATTCTTGGTGGCAATGGCAAGACAAATGATGAATCAAATGAACGAACACCCAGCATACAGACAAGGGATCTCAGTGTTTTTCTCACTTCAATTCCCGACCATGATGACGATTCAGACTGTGATTCAAGTGAGTTTTTACCGTCGGTTAATTTTGGAAACTCAAAAATACACGCAACGAAATCATTTTCAAACCTAACGATTAACATTGCGCTCGAAGTTATTTATATAAAAAAGCGAAAAAAATGCGAGAAAAAGAGAACCTCGCTTAATTTATGCATTATAATAAAAATATAACTGACCGATTAGATATACACACATCAAATAAAAAAAATATATATATACGTGTTATAATTTAATGGGTGAATAATTTCGAATTAAAATGAAGCAATGCTTAATTACAATATGAAATTGCGGCAAAAATTTCATAGCTATTAATTTAATTGAAATGAGCAGAACTGTGTTATGATTTATGATTGGATTAATGTGATTTCAAGCTGACTACATTTGAAACAACTTGAATTTTGAATTGGAGATTTATTCTTTTTATAAGTATTCTCTCATGATTTAATGGTCACACTGCGAATTGACTTCAGCTAGGTCATAGGAAGTAATCTACTCTACAACTTAAACGCAAATATTTTACTATCAAAATCATTAATTGCTTAATGAATTCCCAACATGCAACATCAATTCAAATTGTGTTACATTTTTTATTTTTGTTTTTCATATTTTCGGTTCTCGTTAATTAATTTGCTTTCGTACAAAATTGAGGAAGCAGATGTAAAAGAAAAGTAATTTTGCATCAAAAATATTTTTTTTTTTTTTGTTAAAACGACGAAAAGGAAAATAAAAATTTAAAAAATTTAATCATAAAAATTCATACTTACAAAGTATTGAATTTTTAGTGCTTGTTAACTTCTCGTCACGAAAGCCACGCGGCTTTTACAACATATGAGAGCGACAAGCATTCGCACGATAAATTAAAAAAACTGGACGACTAATTATTTTTTTTTGTGGCACATTTTGAGGTTTTAATGTATGTTCATTGGATCTTGGGGTCATTTTTAGCACTAAACTTGCCAAGTCTTTGAAATTAAGTTAGCTGAAAAGGCATTTAACTAACCACGAAGAAATATTTTTCCTGAATTTTAATGCATTTTAATTCATTCTATACAACACTTGATTCATAATAAGTGGAAATTCAACCGCAATATTATTTGTAGACTCATTTAACGTGTTTAATGCCATTTAATGCAGCTCAGCTCAGCACTTTCGCATTATTACATTTTTTTATACCTCGTTATTTCCTCCTAGTCTGTCGAATGCATCAGTTTGCTGTTGTTGATGAGCAATTTTATAATATTTCATACTAGAAATAGCACCAATCAACAACATTATAATGCACTTTGCTGTTGAATAATGGATTAATTATCTCTCCTTCTCACTCACTCTTGCATTCACTTTGTACTCGCAAATGCTTTCATATGCTAGTGAGATTGATTCATCGTGCGATTCAAGGATAGAGAAATTTTATGACTTCAATTAGTGTGACAAGTTTTGATTCGTGACCGTCGCCATGATAGAAATGGATCAAGTTCAGGTCCACAAAAAAGATGGCAATTAATAAAAATTACTTTGATTCTAATGTCGTCACATTTGAAATGAAAATTTTGAATTAAAAAACAGTGAAAACATAAAAATATTAAGTACTCAAAGAATTGCAGATCATTTTATGATAATTGTTTCCGGAGACCAAAAACTGTAATTTATTAAAGTGTCTCTAATTGGACTTTTAGTGTATTCTTCAAGCGAAAATGTAAATAAAATTAAATAGTTTTAAGCTTGAGAATGTTGTCGAGCTTTAAATGTATTCATAAGCAATTATGGTTGGGCATCTTAATTATTATTTTTTCATGGTTCTCTGATCAACGCAATTTTGCCGTGCTCGAACGCAGAACTTTAATTTACAATTCAACTAAAAGAATTAAATTAATAGCATTTTTTTCTTGGTTTGCGCGCGGGGAAAAACATTAAGAAGTGATTATACGTCTTTAATCTAGCATTGACCATCTTATTTCAACTGTTTGAATGCCTTCTACAACGAAGTGAACGAACAAAACATAAAGGAACTAATAGCTGATAAGGATCTCTTAATTTTTCTGGTTTACGTTTTTAACATGTAAAATACTTTTCGGACTGTTTTGTGGCTACGGATGGCGTAATCTTTGGAAAGCAACTAAAGCGTAAACACTCGAACGCTGCCCCATTCAGGCCTCATAATGAATGTTCTTTTTGCTGGCTCTAGAATAAAGTTTTATGTATTTTTCTTTTTTTATGATTCAACAATGTTTGACTTTCTTTGAATTCTTTCATAGATTTCAGAATTCGAAGAATTTATAATAAAAAGAGAGAGAGTCAAATCTTTTCATAATTGAATTCTATGTATGTGTCACTCAAATAATTTTCGACCCCTTCAGGCAAAAATTATTTCATGTTAATAAAAAATAAAAAAAAGCGTTCGAGAAATATTTTCCCCGCTAAATTGGTGTTTAAGTTGATTTTTTGTGTTTTCCGGTTGTTACCCCACGAATGAAATAATTCTTTATTTTTCTGTATCGTTGACTTATAACAAAAACATAACCAAGAAAATATTTCTAATTTTTTATTTTCTGATGTCCACTTTGCAGGCGACAAGGACGATGATGGAAATTTTAAGAATGGAGTTTCAGGATTAAGCAAAAAACAACGAAAAGCCCGAACGGCATTTACAGATCATCAATTGCAGACGCTAGAAAAAGCATTTGAGCGTCAAAAGTATCTCAGTGTTCAGGATCGAATGGAGTTGGCAAATAAATTGGGCTTAAGTGATACACAAGTCAAAACGTGGTACCAAAATCGAAGGTAAATATTGATTTTATAATTGAACCACTAAATTTGTCAACCCATAAAATTTATTTCCTTTCTTGAAAGTTCTTTTTTTTTGGCTTCGGCCATATTTCAATTCACTGATTGCCCACGTTACGTGCTTTGAAATTGAAATGTCTAAACGCCCACCACCAGCCATCCAACCCGATAAATTGCTTCATGACTCTACTCAATTGTAAGCAACCGTCCGATATTACTCGAAGCGCGCTCAAATATTTGTATTTTTCTATTAAACTCAAACACTTAACGCATCATTGACTTTAATGACGAGCAATTTTCGGTGGGACGGTAAATAGTGAAATATACTCAGCAAACAATTAGTTGAGCGCTCGGCACTGACTAACATGCTAAAGGAGGGAAATAAAAATGAGGCAATGAAAATCAAATATTCATCATAGGCGTATAGATCATTTAGCGGTGTTTATTTTGAGCTCATTGCGCGTTGCTTGATGAGCTATAATGTATGGCCGTCAATCGATCAGAAAGGAGCCCGTGATGATGATGTTTATTAGACAATGGTTTGATGAGGCACCATCAGTTTTGATTGAAATTTGCTTTTTTTTCTTCTTTCAATTGAATGACTTGAAATCTGAGAAATCAATTTTAGCTCATCATCATTTTCTTTTTTTTTGTAAATTAACATTTTTACCATAACACGCTAAATGTATCTAAATGTCATGCTGTAGTAGCGTGTTACAACAAATTATGAAAAAATCACCCATTTGTTAATCGCAAACTGCTTCTGAGTTTCTGACAAGCCATGAAATCACTCCCGAGATGGCAAATTAAAGAAAACTTTTCGCATAGACAGCCATTTAGCCGAGTATTCATCTCGAGGGCGCTTCACAGAATGTTGACAGGTTGTTATTAACTTGAGATGCAGGCGCCATCCAAGAAGATGATGCGTAAGATAGATCTCATCTTTGAATAGATCGAATAAAAGGAGAGAGAGAGAGAGAGAAATGCTCGAGACTTGTTTTGCCGACAAGCACAACTCAGCACATTTCATGATTTCTCTTTTCTTAATTCCTTTTCATTCCATTAATTATTGCCAAATGTGCCGCCCGAGATTATTTTCATTCATAAAGTTCGGCTGCTGTGCATCGCATTTGACTTTTGCCGTTTGAAATAGCATTTGATGGTGTTAATTGAATTCATAATTTAACCACAATACGTAGAGAGTGAGTGAGAACATAAATTAAATTCTGCGAAACGCGTCTAGCGGTCGTGTCGCCATAATGATGCTTAAATGCGATGTATCGTATGCACGAATTACATTTTGCACAACTCGACAGTTTTCACTGTTTAACCCATTGTGCAGTCAATTTACATTTTCGAGGCATCAAAGCGTGATTTATAATTTATGATGTTAAATTACTGCTTGGCAGGTTTTTTTTTTTTTTTTCGAGAAAAACGCAAATTGTGTCCCGCTGCAGTATTTATATGTGTGTGTTAGTGTAGTGGCAAAGGTAGAACAGTGAGCTATAAATGCACATTCACAAAACGCTTTTAATGATTGCATGATAAAAAGATATGTCAGAAGTAGAATTGAAATGGAAATCGTTTATTTCCGCAAGCATTGTGCAGAATTGCAGTCCGCATAAAAGTCACTTCAAAAGTTGCTTGGCTTTGTGCCTGCGAGTCAAAATGTTTCTCGGTCTGTGATTGCCATACGTTTTCAAATACAATTGATGCAATGTCTGCAGCAATGAAATAATATTTCGGATGCGATTAAATATTCCATAAGCAATTTGGATCAATTTGCCGCGCGGTTATTAGAAGAAATAAATTTTTACAGCATAAAATACATCATATATATATATATATACATATAATAAAAGGCATCAATGCTTTATTTTATGATTCAAAATCTCTACTTATGTACTACATAGATATATGATTTTCCACAACTGGACACCCTCAAAAAAAAACTGCCAAACCTTCATGATGCTTATTGCGATCATTTATCTGGAAGTTAAATAAAAACGAGCATCAAAAAGCTCATTTGCATTCACCATGTTTTGGGCATTCGATATGCAATTTAGAAGGCAAAAAGCGCTTGAATTAATTGAAAATTGAAGGCTTCTTGCCAATTCACCGCACGATAGTCAGCAATTTATTTCATTTGCATTAAATGCTTTCGTTTCTTTTATTGCGCACTCAATTCAATATTCGCCCGATGATTTTTGGGCACAGTAATGGCAATTAATTGCGTACATTCAGCAAAACAAAAAAAAAAGAATTCGACTCCGAATGGGAAATTAAACAATTATCTGCAATTGCACAATGAGAAGAAGAATTTGAATTTGTGAAATATAATTGGCCTTAAATGCGCCGAAAGAAAGTTGAACCTTCTTCTTCCTTCGAAATCCATGGTCGAGTGCATGATATTGCGGGGGAACTTTTTATTTTCTTTTTCTTCATGTTTTCATTGTTGATAAAGAAAAATATAATTTGACCAATTTCCACAAAATTATCGTTATGAAGTCAAACTGACCGCAAATCATCCCCGCAAAAATTCCCCATTTTTTTATGTTTGTGAGTGCACGAAAATTGCATGGAAATAATTTTAAATAAATGCTCAAGAATTGTGTTCAAGTTAAACCGTTACATTTTTGTTCAACTGCTACGGCTATCACACAATGCATACACAACATTAACATTTCATATTTTTGTTTTCGTTGTTTTGATAAATAATTACAGACATTTTTCACATGAGAGCCTTCACGTGAAAATTTCACTGCCGTATGAAATAAAAAAATTGAATAATTTTCGAGTGTTTTTTAACTGCTGTCTTTAGCTTATTTTGTTATTGTTGTCCGTGTGGCAAATTCGGGACTATGGAAAAAGGGGAAAACTTTGCTCAAAACCGGAAGCGTTTAGCAGACCATAATTATATTTTTTTTTATCATTATTATGTTGTTCCTCAAAATGTTTTATGATCGTGACACTTATGATATTTTTTTGTTGCATTTTTTTCTTTACAGAACGAAATGGAAGCGACAGACTGCAGTGGGGTTGGAGTTGTTGGCCGAAGCAGGAAATTATGCGGCATTTCAGCGACTTTATGGTGGACCTCCTTACATGGGTGGCTGGCCATATCCACCGCAAGTACCTTCAGGCAATCCAACGAGTTCTATTGATCTTTATTATCGGCAAGCCGCAGCTGCTGCAGCTCTTCAGAAACCTTTACCATATCGACTTTATCCTGGTGCACCAGGAATGAATCCTTTAGCATCTTTAGCTCCAGGACCTAATGCAACTCAATTTCAACAATTAGCAGCTTCAAACTCATTGTCAAGTTTAAGTAATTTGTATAGTAATAGCAGTAACCACAGTCATGATTCACGAAAATCTCCAAGTCCAACACTCAATCCTGGAAGTCCTGAAGGACGTTCAGAAAGCAACTCCCAAAGTGATAACGAGGACACAATTAATGTTTGAGTCATAAAGCACTCAAGAGTTTCCAGTTAAATATTTGCAATGGTTGTTTCAGCCATTTTTTTTTTGTATCTCACTCAGAACCTACAACCACCTACAAATGCTACTGGTAAGAGCGCAAACGTGAAACATTTTTATGCAAATCAAGTAAAATTTTTTGTTCTCATGTATTGCCACTATTGTCTCTCAAACAAAGAGTGTCGCAAAGTTTTTATCGATTTGAATGTATGCAGTAGAATTGCATAAAAAAAATTTTAAATTAAATTCCATTGTACGTGTACAGAAACTTAATAAAGAATTGTATTAAAAATTGCATTTTTTATATATATATATGTAACGTCTTATATTATCATTTTTATCCAATTTCGAGTGATCATAAAGTTTCATTGTTCTTTGGTTCATCAATGCTATAAAAAAATTAATATTTGCAAATTACATTCGGTTGTTAATTGTGTACAGCAAATACAAGATGTTTTTTTTTTGTGCATATGTTCAACATTAATGGTTAGAATATGATACACGATGATGTTAATGCAAGCATTAACTACCCTAATTGATACCAATAAAAAATCTATTTTGAAAAAAAAAAAAAAACTTCAAAAACGAGCAATTTTGTTTCATTTACAGTCAAATTTGATGGAATATTTGTTGGCAAATGGATGTTTATGTGAAGTAATGATCTCTGAATTGTTCGTTTTAAAAACCAAATATTAATAAAAAGGTTAAAATATAATTTTAATGGAACTGAAATTAAATGAATGTTTTGTAATTTCCAGAATTTTTTCGCTCTAATGAATTCCATTTTTGATTGTTTGAAAAGTAATTTTTGATAATGAATTTGTTGGTATTAGGCCAAAAATGATCATTTACCGTAATTATTTTGACTTTGCTATAAATTTTATCGAACAATTTTCTATAAAGCTTCGTTCCATTTCCTACAGTCTGAGAAATTAATCAAAAATCGACACCTTTTTTTTAACATCAAAGTTTAATCGAAAACAGTCTGGAAATTTGGAAGCAGTAATTGAAAAGCCATTATAGCATGAGCATTACGATGAGAAAACCGCTACAATGAAAGTATTTTGTTTGTAGCTCGAAGGAGACACAACATATGCTTCGTTCAGGAAAACATCATGTATCATGCGTTTGCCTCGAGGAAACACTAACAGTCATTAACCATCAAAATAATGTTATAATTGGTTTGGTTTTGTTTTCAGGCCGGAACAGCGGCAGTTTTTTGGTCGTAAATTGTTATTTCATGCCACAATTTTTTTTACTTTTGTCAAATCGTTCAATTCGTTTGTTGTTTTGTTATTTGTCTGATTTTGCTCATGAACACAAAAACCATCATCAAAAATTGAAGACTTTGCGGTTTAATCTAATTGTAGCTCGATCAAGGACAAGGAGAGAAGCGAAAAAAAAAAACAAAACTTGAAAACGTGAGTAAACAATTACCAGGCATCTTCTCATCCCCACAGCAGACGAGCCAACAATAACAGATGTCATAACTTGAATAAAATTGTTCGTCTTTCTTTTTCTAGATACAATGCACAATATTCAAGCTACCTTCTGTTGCTCTAACATGTCTTTTACATTATTAATGATGTGTTAAAATCATTCACGGTTGGCTACATCGATTACGATTACCTGTGCCTATTTGGGCAGGGTAAATTTTTTTTTCTGATCAATTCGCTTCCGAAATTGGAATTTAATTTGTTTCTAATTTGATTGAGGGAAATTTTATTTCTATCATAATTATAGCGAGACGTTGTTGAGAAAATTAAAATCAATCATTTTGCGTTATAAATTGTATAAGATCCATAGAATTTATAGCAAAAAAGGGGTTAATTCGTATGATAAATGTTCATGTATCATCATCACATCGCATTATTTACATTACACTGCATTTCTAATTACAGTATAATAAAATATCACTTCACTCGACTTGTTGTGTGAACAGCAAATGTGAACAGCAGTTGTCATGGGTGACAATCTAATTAAGCTTTATGAAGTATAATTGAATTCGAAAATCGCTTTCACACAGTCCCTAAAATCCAATTTGAATGAATCCTCGTTCTATTGTGGTGTCTTGTTGTCTTTGTTGGTGATTAAAGCCAATTGCCTCGAGGCTGAGCAGGGAAATGGAAATTTTGGCACATTGAACAAAACGCTTGGAAGAATACTGTTTGACTTTTTATGTTCCTGTACAAGGGTCTTTCAGGCATAATGAATATTACAATTTATCATTATTAATATTGAAGCTCTACAAGCGAATCACCTGAAAAAATAAAAAGACTAAAATCTGTGTCACCTGAGAATGTTTAAGTGGTTTTCCGTTCAGTTACGTCACTTTAAGTTTCGTCAGAGTTGAACCGAATAAAAATATTCATATAAATATCGGCCGATTGTCACTTTGAATATCAGCGTCGGTTTCATCAATGCATTCGGTAAGGAAAAGTGATATTAATCAATATTTTTTTTAATGCCTAATGCCAATAATGAATCGATGAGTATAATTTTTATTAATGGTTCTGGTTTTTATAATGTGAATTCTTCGCACTTCTATGGATGCTCATGCCGAGGTTCGACTTATTATAATAGCTGCGCTCTTAAAGAGTCCTCGCTTTGTTTTGTAATTGATATATAAATGGATCGTGAAATAACATCGTTAAATGTACCTTCCATACACTTTGTGGTTTTCCATGTGAAATAACAATAAGGAGCCCTTGTGGAGCTTCTTGATCAGTTTATTCTTTTCTCACATTATTTATGTTTTTTTTTTTTTCCTTCGGGGTTTCGAGTCACTTGATGGTAAATGGACAATTATAAGTTTCATTGGTGAAGGATTATTAATCACTGAGAACTATTAATAACGATTTGAGATCTTTTGATTGGAATCTATCGGGATCAATCAAATGATTTTTGAATTCATCATAAAGGATATAAATCATTAAAAAAAATCATAGAATTTGACTTGAAATTTAAAATTTTTATTATTGAAATTAATTTTTTTTATCTTTATAAAACTTTGCTGAAAATTACTAAAATATATTTAATCAATCCAGTTGTTAATTACATCAAGCTACTTCTTTTGTGTATAGTTGTTACACCCATTTCAAATAGCTCTTTTCTATTTTGGGATGGAAGCTTGAGGTGCAGCAGCTTCAAAGAAAGAAATGAAGAAAAGAGCTAAACACAATCGATGATCTGAAATGCTTCAAGAAAATAAGAATAAAAGTTTTTTTTTTCTGGGCTGGAAACAACAAGTTGAGGAGCGATTTATCATCGATCGATCAATATTCGGCGGCCGCGCAATGGATTGTAACAATTATTATTAGCTTAATGATCGTTTTTAGTTCGATATTTCCTTTCGCTTTAAAGCGGTGGCTAAATTAACTTCTATTTTTCAGCTTCCAAAAAAAAAAATTGTAATTTTTGAGTATTTTGAAATGTATACAAAAGCTTTATAAATTGAACTAACCATCGAGTGATGTTCCATCAGAGAGAGCTGATGATGAGTTTCCAATCAAATCATTAACCATTTAATGGTTCTTCCATTGCACGAGTGATGTTTAAAGAACTCTTTTTCCACTTGAATTTCGATAGATCTTTTTTTTATGAATGGAACATTAAGAAATTGTAACAAAAAGAAATTAAACTTATAAAAGTTGAAGATCGTCGAATGAAGATCGAAGGTGAAATTGTATCATTAATGATTGTGTGACTATTTATCTGAAATAAATAATTAAGGAACTTCATTGTAGTGCCTACACTACCAGCAAAAGAGCCTTAGAGAGAATTAGATATTGCGATTACAATCATTTGAGCCATTTTTACAATTGTGCATTCATAGAAAATCAATTCGAAATTGTACTTAAAATCATTTTAGAGCTTTATTAATGATTTCTGTCTGATGTTTGTTGATTCGGATAATTTCATGTAATTATTATGACAAACCAATCGCTTCAAGCTCCATCACTTCCTTTTCTTCTTCAAGTCCGGCAGACCACTATCAAATTCTGATACATTCGACATCTTACCGAAATTTGTTTTCGTAAAATCGCCATACTTTCTTTTTAGTCTATTAATCGATTGCTGATCTCCGCGCGGTACATGAACTCGATGATTGAAATCAAAATTTTTATTCCTGTTGAATGATATTTTTTTTTTAATTTTTGTTGATTCAACAATAGAATTAAATAAATTCGTTACCTCTCCTTTTTACCACCTTCATTAGCTTGTGAATATTGTTTTACAATCGACTTTGGTGCATCTCTCAAGCCCAAATTATTTGCAATGTGTCCCATATGAATTTCACGTAAGTTAAAAATATGACGAAGTTCTTTTGAGAATGTTTTGTAATAGCAAATCCATGATGTGAATGCTGTTGAAAAGTAATTGAAACAGTTAATTTCATTATAAAATAATTTTCCCACAAAAATTTGCCAAATAAAATTCTTGAAAGTTCCATCAACTGGCAAATGAACATGAAATATTTGATACAACATTCTGAAAAGTGCTTCAATAAATTCGAGTCAAGAATCCTTGAAAAAACACTCAAAAGTTCACTCGAATAGTAAACAATTTCAATTCCTTGTTAATGATCCTTCTCTTTGACAACAACCCACTTTTAACGTACGCTGCGGAAATTTTCCCCTCTGCAATTAAATGCACATTAGAAAATATTGGTTCACATTATGAACCTCAATCGGGTGCCGTTGTAATAATTTTTTTTTCTATATTTTTCATGTGTCAAAAAGGACTTGCAAGGATCGTGATTAAATAATGAAAATTACAGTTTTGAATCGTAAACATGTCAGCGACAAAATCACACAAATCATAAAGCACTTGAAATGCTCGTGAAATGCAATCACCGAGTGAGTGTGATGAAAATTACGTGATATTTTGTTAAGAATTTCAATAAGGAAGAAAGAAAATTAAAAGGCAATCAAAATTCAGTGGTTTTTAGGTTCGGACCTTAACATTTCGAACGAATATTTTCATTTGTTTGAGAAATAAATTTAATTTCGTAATTATTTCAACTAATTAAGGCTAAAGCGTAATTGCATTCTCACTTTAGTAACTTTTCTAAGTCTTCACTTTGATTTTTATCGGATTAAAATCACCAATTTCCACTCAAATCACACATCGAAGGGTACTCTCGGTGGATTAAGTTGTGAATTTGATATGACAAATGTGATTATGGCAATGAAAAGAAAATTCCTTCTCGCTATTTAAAATCATTCAATTGAGTTAAATCCATTCGAAAATGGCTTGAGGTCATTTCTGTTAATGCACCAACAACATGTGTCGCACATTCATCGAAGTTAATAAATCGCTTCATTAATTCAACTAACAGATTTAGCAAAAAATTCTCTAAAATATATTTTTTTTTTTTTCACCCCAAATTGGCCTTGAAGGCAATAATAACAACGAAAGTGCCAATAAATTTGAATTCATTCAAAATCATTTTCCAGCTTCCTGCATCGTCATCAGAAAGTGATTAAATGTTCCAATTAATATCCTGCTGATATAGAAATGTTGAGAATTTAAACGGTAGCTAGAAGCCACATTCCGCAATGATTTTCATTTCATTGTACTAGTTAAAATTGTATCAACATATCTGCCAGTTAATTGCTTGTCAGCATGCATCATGACACGGGATGTTTTAAGGAATGTCACTAGCAATCGTGACTTGAGAAAAACATCTCAATCATATGTCGATTAACAGAGTTTAAGCCACTGAAGTCTCCTGAATTCGAAGCAATTTTAGCCGCCGATGAAATCATTTCTGGAACATTATTTAATATTTTAGCTACAAAAGATTTTCGGCTTCCACTTTTAAGCACAAAAACCGCGCGCTCACAAAACACAGATTCGGTCAATAAATGAAATCCGAGAAGGTCTCTGCACAAAAAAAAAACTTCATTCTGATTAATTAACAATGTGCTATAAGATGACTTTGTCTGAAGTATTTATAATGATTCTGAATTGTTGTGTATCTATCGACAACGGGCATACGATGTTTATGAAGAATCTTCCGCGGACAGAAGCGTTATTTTTTTCATATTCTATAAATGATGTGTGCCGCAAGAAATTTGATTTGTAATTAATCATCAGGTTCGTTTGTTGATCGATTTCCATCGAATGAAAAGGTTTAATGATCCTCCATTGTGTAATCGCTTCAATATTTTAAGGATGAAATATTTTTTGAATTTTTTTTCCACGCATTTTAATTAAATTTGCTTCAGTGGAATTTTTTGTTTTGGCTGATGATCGTTCGATGGTGCATTGAATGACCAACGTAATTTTTATGTTCATTGAAATTTTTTTGAGATAATTTTTTTATTTCGCTTCAGTTCTGAAATTTTTGCTGCTTTAAAATGACACGACCACCCAATTATTAGTCAACATGATCCATCGTATTAGAGATGTATTACATGTTATTGAGTAGGGAATGAGAGCATAAAATGTTATGCTGTGTCACATCGTACAATGTGAAATTGAGAATGTGTATCAGCATCATCAAGCGGATTTTCTTTTGCAGCAGGTGAACTCAATTGTGAACAAAAAATCAAAATCAAATTACATTGAGATGATGAGAAGTGAGTTACTTACAACAAAGTTAATCGGGCGGGAGCAAACTTTTAATTAACGTCTGATCGGCAATAATATAAAAGTCAACTTTGACTGCAGCATTGGATCAATTAGGCAAATATATTTGGCCAAACAACATCCCGAAAATCATTAGAATTGCGAGGGTGGTTTTGTGTACATTTTGATTTATTGTCGCTCAATTTCTATTGTCGAGGCACCGTAGCAAATTTGTTTCAACGCAACAGCGCAATGTCAATGAATAAAATCGGATGTTTTAGTGCAAAATGAGCATCATGCAGACGCACTCGAGTCATCAACAACTATAATCGCATTTATGCACTCAATAAGTGGTTCTATTAATGCTGGCACGTGTCAAACCGTATCCATTAAACGATCTAACGAATTTCCTCATGTCTAATTTGCTTTCTTTTTTTCTTGTCGGATTTTCTCATTGAAATTATTTGTTGATGAGATTTTTATCAAGGAGAAAATCCTTTAAAAGGATGTTGCGGCTGAGGGGTGTTAACCACAAATTCATGTGAGAGTTGTTCAACCTTCAATATCATCGCTAATGTGCCACCAATCGATCAATATAAATGTCCATTTAATCCTTCCTTAAACATATTTTTAACTTTTAAGTAGTTACTGAAAAGTCCGAAATCGACTTAAAATTGATTTTTCAATTATGCAATAATTCTTCAATGAATGTTGTTTGCATAAATCCTTTTTGTGTGCCTGTGTGTGTGTGATCCTTGTTTGCAATCGATAATAAAAACCCATGACGAATCTTTTAATTTTGCATTTTGGTAATAAAATTTAATATTTTTTTGGGTTACACAATCGACGATGGGTCGGTCGAAAGAAGTTCATTGCAATAACAATTTCGATTTGGAAAAACTCGCATAGAAAATTCTTTCATTGTGCATAGCAAATGGCATAAAAAGCATAAATAAATACAACACAAAGCGACAAACGACAAACATTTATTATTATTGTGCGACAGTTTAAGAGCAATTTTGCAAGCAGTTTTATGAAAATTCTGTCGATTTCCGGCACTGGCAAACATCCGGAAATATTTTTTTTTTGTTGGTACACAACTACCAGAAAATGAAATGAATAAATTTGATTAAATGTTTTCTTGCTGATGGAAAGAGCTCGATGGCAACAAACAAATCGAGATAAGAAATTAAATTCAAAGTCCATTAAGGTTCATCAATAAAAAATTTTGCGAAATCAGAAAAGTTTTTAATGTTTTTTTTTTTTTTTTTTCAGAATTTAAAAAGTTTTTCCGATGAAAAATGTTTGTTAAAAAGAAAAAGAAGAGGGAAGATGGACTGTCTCGATTTCAAGCATAAAACGAAGCAAAATTATTCATCCATAACAGAATTCTAATGGAATTTTTAACAAATTTTCGAGGCAAAATTTTTCTTTTGAACATTTTTAAATGGACAAAAATCCATAAAATTTTGATCCACATCGCATTAAAATCAACTTTGCATAACAACAGCAATGGCAGAAAAATGAACTGTCATCTGAGCCTTATTCAACCGCACATATACGAGCAATCACTGATTCAATTGTTCCCATCATCATCATCTTTCTTTGTATAAACGTGCATGCCATCAAGATAAAAATCTCATCACAAAATCCTTTTTTTTTAACCCCCAAACACATGCTTAGAATAAAATTGCGATGATGACGATAAGTTTGTAACATGTTGATGCCATCAAAGGAGTTTGATGCTAATTGAAAGCATTTATGGTTGGAACAATAATTTCAATGAAGGCAATTAAGGACATAATAAAAGATGAAAATCGCATCGTCATGATAAAGACACAAATTCACTGAAATTTGAGTGGCAAACAATTGTTGAAAATTCCCGAAGCTAATCACAAATTTGTCATCATTGCAATATGTCCACAGAATAATAAAATTAAAATAAAATATCACAAAATGTTTAAACCTCCCCTTATGTGTGAGCATCATCGTGAAAATTGAGAAGCTAATTTTCACATAAAAAGCAAAGTCAGATAAACATCTTAAATCGCTTTCGCTTTGTGTACTGCGTGCGAGTGAGTGAGTGAGTTGTTATTGAGCGCATCCTCACAGGGATATAAAAACAGTAACACAACAACAATAAACCACCCTCATAATTTGATGAAAATCACTCTTAATGCATAATAAATTAAGCGCAAATAAAACTCTTGAATAATGTGACAGTTATACAATGATAATAATAACTTTGATACCATCCGAAAAAAAAGAAGAAGAAAATTGTTCAAAACTAACATCATTCGGTACTCATCGCTCGTGTTTGTGATAAAATTAGATTATCGTTCGCTCTATTTTTTGGAGTTCCACCCATTCTACGAATCATCATCAATTGCCATTAATGCTCTCTTTCATTGATGTTGAGATTCCACAGCTCTTTATGGAACGGGCATCATTGAAGTGTACTGCCTGTATATATGCATTCTCGGTTCCTCGGTTCGCTTCCGATTGGTTCCGATTATTGTGTTGGTGGGGAAAAATATATGTGAAACGCGCAGAAGAGAGAAAAATCACAAATATTTTTATGCTCGCTTTGAGCGATTCAATTTTTTTTTGTAAACGCGAAAAATTGCCCTCGGGAGAAAAAAAAGAATCGATCCGCGTTCATTTATGTGCTCCATTGTCAACATGGCTGTGTACTTATTTATCAGTTCTGAGCCACGATGTTGATGTTTTAATAATAAAATTCCAAATCCCTTGTTTATTGACTTATCCATTGATTTTCCTCGCCCATTCATACGCCGTTGTTATGTCGATTATTGATTTAATTCCAGTTTACATCAACGCGCGAAATTCGGGCTACAAAGCACTTGTATATATGTGTATTTGGTCCATTCGTCCATTCAGTCAGCATTATAAATTCATTCGCGAGTCATTTTCTTATCGTCTTAAAAAATTACTTTAAATTGAATGTCTATAATTTAAAAGCACTCATTAATTTATTTATCACTTCGCATATATATAATATGGCAGAGTAGAGTCTCCTCGCATTCTGTGCTAAATGGTATCAATGTAAAGTGGATGTTATTTATGGTAATTTTATACTTTTATTTGAATTTAAATTTTATTTTAATGTGTGCTTTCATTCCAGTGGTGTCGAGGAATTTTTTGCAACACTTTTTAAGTTTGAATTTTTGTTTTAAGCATAAACTGAAATCCACGGCACTGGTTCATTCATCTTTTCTTCTCTCGCTATACATCCAGCTCACGGGCCACGAAAAAAAAAAAACAAACGTGAAAAGGCGTTAAAAGAACAAGCTCAGATTTGTGTAATTTGTTTCCTGTGTTTTCAGCATCATGTTTTGCTTATCAAATATGCATAATTTTCGAATACAGAAAAGAGAACAAATAAGAAAAATGTTTTGCGATATGGAGACAAGTCTGGGATCTGACGAAGGCACACGCACGCACCCAGAAATTCAGACAAGCTTGCATAATATATTTCTGCTGTACATGACAAGCTTAAAAGATGTCGCAAAATATCAACAATATCTTTACAAAAGAAATTTGAATAAGAAATTTTTATTTTATTGCAATAGATTCATTCAATGATCTTGCAACTGATTAACGTCTTTGATGATTTTATTGCAGAATTCAGTGGTGATCATCATTATGTAATATATTGCCAGATTTACCATTTACGATTTCGAATGTTTCAAATTGAAACCAAATTGATACCATTTTATTATTATTTACCATAATTTGTTTAGATCTTTTTTTCAATTACTAGCAAGTTCTGCTACATTCGCATGTTTGCCGGCGCCGTAAGTGAAGCATCAAAATAATAATTTTCGTGTAATTTACTAAAATTCATGTAGTTAATTTGTAGCAATTATTGATACATATTTAGTTGCATAAATTCGGCAATTAACAAATTCCAAGGACATAATCGACATCAAGAAGCTTAAAAATCTAATGGCTCCAAATTGCAATCATAATGCCACTCAAATTACACTTCATTTAACCCATTCATGAGTGACCGATTACTTGTATGTTTTCTTTTCAACTTGGAGTGGGAGCTTTTAGGGCCATTTGATATTCATTAAGTCAAGAAAAATGTAAGCGTCCGTTTCCTGACCGCCTCCAGCCATAGCTCAATCGGCACAAGATGAATGGATTGCGGTCCGGCCAAATTAATCTACTGAAGCATATTTTTTCCTCTTTGTCTCTATCTCTTGCCATCAAACCGTGATTATAAGATGATTTTTCTTGATATAATAGTCGATCGCGGAGGGATAATTAGGTTTTTATGATGGCCCAACAACAACGCCTAAAATGTCTCGAAACGAACCGGAAATTTGTAGGAACCGCGAGACACAAAAAAAAGACCTAAAGAAAGACACACACAAAAAAATGCTTTATTTGATATAATTTGAAGTCATAATTTGTATCATCGCGTGCTTTAGTGCCGTCAATGTCGGCTCCAAAAGAAAAAAAAAATCCATCTTGAAAGATCATCTTTATTAATTTTGTGTCAATCTTGAAGCTGAATGTGTTTTCAGCCTACAAATTGATACTTTGCGCTCTACATATTTTCATTGTTCCATGTTCGATTTAATCTCCCATTTATTGTTGTTCTATTAGAAAATTAACGAAAGCTTTTAGGGCGAATGAGCAAAATTATGGGGTGTTGGGCCAGTCACAATGATGTGCTCCATTCATAAAAGCGTCTGCAATTCGACTCCAAAATGACTCATTTGTTGTCGCTTTTGTTTTATTAATTGACTTCTATTTTTTTTTATCTGTTTCGCAAATATCTTTTTTTTTCTATATTTAAGAGTCGTTAATAATAGAACAAAGTGAATAAAGAAGCTGACAGAAATGCTTTTGTGTTCATCGATAAAGGGACCGAGATTTTAATGAATGAAAATAGTTTTTTTTTTTTTCGGGTTTCTGGCTTATAGTAAGAATTGCGGTGTGAAATTAATAGATTCATGAAATACATACCCAAACTATGGTGAGCAGGTCGGTCGACTCGGATGGACATAAGAAGATAACTGAAATGAAAACAGGTATCAAGAAGTCTGATGTTGGCGACGTTTAAAAGTGAAACAAAATTAAATAAATTGATGGATACAATTCACAAATGGGACTTAAATTCAAGCAGGTAGACGAGAAAGCCGACACTGAAGCTGAAGGAAATTCATGCGATAGAAACCGAAAAAAAAAAAGGAATTTAAATTAAGCCAAGTGTGAAATGATCAATCAGAATTTTTATAAACTCAAAACATCCGCTAGTTCAATGTTAATGCTAAAAGGCATCACCATAATATGGTCCATAAATGAATCGCTTAAGAGCAATCGAGTCAAGCGAGCGATGAAAGAAGATTCCGATAACACAATTTGGACAAATAACAAGCAATAAATTATTCTCAAAACAAAAATAAAAATGTGACAAAATAATTTCCATTTTGAGATGGAACCATTGGTGGTGGAGAATGTTTCTATTATTGCATCGGCAACGATGATAGTCTTTGATGCTGGACCTACAAGTGATTGCTATCAGAATGAAACTTTTAGTCGTTCATTCAAATTAATTAAATTTCATCGCTTGTCGGACTATTTAATTTACCATCAATATTTCACACCAAATTTCTTTAAAAAACAAAAACTCAAACCGCGGCTGATTGTGCGGCATCAATTTATTTTCCATTTAAAGAAATTAAATTTGTTCAACAAAAAACAAGTTTTCTCGATTTTGTCTGCAACAAATAAATTTTAATTTCTTATGGCGTTAATTTAATGTAATTTTAAAATGTTTATGGAGCTTTGAGGTTCCATTTGGCAATTTTCTTATGGCTGCTGGCTGATAAGAAATGCAGTTCCAATGTGACAGAGATGGATGAATGTTGATTGTCTAAATGGGCATTTTACACATTTGAAGGCGCCCACACGACGATCTTATGATCTCATTATGGCTTTCTCCAGTTTTTTTTTATCAACAAATGAAAGAAATATTTTTTATATTTTGTAAATTTAATTAATTTGTTTTGTGGTCATTTCATTTTTATGGTGTAACAAAATAATCTTCGATAAGTGAATTGTCGCCCTTACTAACATTCTGTGTCTCACCATAAAATAAAAAACAAAAAGATTGGAAAACAGGTATCGACTTAAAGACATCATCACCAAAAAAATAAAAAATTATTGTTGACCGGTTCAGTGTCGGGTCTCATTTATCTATGAACTTCATCAATTCATTAAATTGATTTTACAAAACATCAGAAAATGTTTAAAATAAATTAAGTCTTAAATTAGATGCCATTAAGTAAGTCATAAAAAGACACGCTCTCGAGTGAATATGAATTTATTGTCACTTCACAACATTGCGCTTGTTTATTTGTTGTTGTTTCTTTCATTAATGGACTCGAAGTGAAAGAAATAACAAAACTTTGCGGTTTCTTTATCTCATACAACAATTCATTTTGAAAGCATGTTTTAATGGTGAGCAGAATTTTAAGAAAATTTAAGAACCATTCATGGACTCCTTGCTTAATAAAGAAACTAAAGAAATGGGTAGATACTCCACGTAATTAATAACTTCGTTTTTGTAAGATGGCGCCACTTGTATCGCCGATAACTAAGTGTTTCTGTGAGAATTGATAAAGTATCGCGATACTTGGTGGATCAAATTGCGATCAAATTCTACTTAATGGCAAATTGATAACAAATTATGGTTTGAACATTTTTTTTACGTGAAATCCTTTTAAGAGCTTTGAGAATTCCTTTAATATGAATCCTTTCAATTCCAGGTGGCAAAAACTGGTTGGCATCAGAATAGGGACTTGTGGTTTTTGAGAATATTAATCAAAACAAGAAAATAATGCAATAACCCTCTAAGACAAAAGGCAACAGGTCCCGAGTTCGTATCATGACTGAATCGCGAACAATTTAAGCATCGCAATAGAATGAGATTTTAGGTAGAAAAAAAGTCGTAGAATTTTATTGACGCGAATAGCGCTCATTTACCCATGTTGAACATTACGAGAATTAAGAATAAAATAGGATGTTCAATCCATTCAGAAGCTTCAGGTTGGGGATGACATTAAGCGGCTTATTGATAATACATTTCTAAATTCATTCCGTCGTGAATTTCGTCTAAAACAAAAAAGAGTAAGGATCAGTTTTTCGCAAGGATTTTATGAAGGATGGCTTTAATCTTCTGTACTGTCGACAGATACTCACAATCGGATAGTCTGATATTGTCCTTGTAGATTGTATACCATTTCTTCAGGACAATCTTATCATATCGTGTTCCTGTTTGTGCTGCAATAAGTTTCTTCAAATCGCCAATCGTATCATCCGGATTACACTTAACTCTTACTTTTTTGCCCAGACGATCATTGCAAGTGATTTCCAACATTATGATTTGTCTAGAAAGTCATTAATAATAATGAAATTAGAGATTTGTAACTTTTCTTTTAAAAAACGTTTAAAATCGACAGTTTCGAAGAATGTTCAAATGCGGCGTTGGAACAATTCGCAACTCTTCTGAATCTGATATTCAAAATCCCTTTATATCGCTATTTACCTTAGGAATATATTAGTTAAACTTTTTTGTTTTGATCTGCGTACAGTAAAAAATCTCCAATGGCACAAAGTCGATATAAATATTTTTAACAGTGTAGTTCTACAAAAAAGCGACAAACACTTTTATTTCCGTATTTCGGTTTCCATCAGTATTAGGCAATTCGGTGAGATTTTTGTGAATTAGACTGTTTCGCAAATGCTTAGTAGCTGCTTTTTCTATCCCCGAATTATGGATCCAACAACAAGTAGACCTTTATTTAGGTGTAATTCATTGTAATAATAGTTTTATATATTTTTTTACAAATGTAAAATGTGTCTCGGGTAACACGGAACGAAAAAGTTTCTGCAATTTTAAAGCGTGTAGTTTGTGATTCCATACATTGAACGTAGCCACGACCGTAGTTTGTCAGTGTAATTCGAGCTGTTCAGTACAACACACAAAATAACTTGTTGTTCGTAAAGCGCGATTAAAAAAATATCATTTATATTTTGTGTTTTTCTTCATTTTCATGTTTAAACTGATAGTTCTACTACAACCGAAGAGTGGACAGTGTTGAAGAATTCAGGGTGGTGCCCGTGAAATAATAATTGATACAATACCTATAGATAAAAAAGTGTATAAATCTTATCAAAAGCAGCAAAAAAGTGTGAAAAAGTGTGTGTATACTGAAGCAGAAAAAGGCAAATTAGTTTATAACTTAATGCATTTCGAAGAAGGCAGAAAATGTTTGTAATGCGATCGAGCAAAATGTAAAGTGTATTAAGGTGCCAAATGAGTAATTAAACGCGATTGGAAGTAATCATCAATCGGAAGATAATAAAAAAAAAGCGAAATCGTTTTCAAAATAGTGCTTATTTAAAGAGCTTGGTTTATAGGAGTGCGTGAATATTAGCAATTATTATAGCTCACAATGTTTAAGTGCATTCCAATCTTCAAAGGATGCAATCGACAAGTGGAATTTGTTGATAAACGTCATTGCTCCTTACCCAATGTGCCCGAGGACATATTGCGGTATTCGAGGAGCTTGGAGGAATTACTTTTGGATGCTAATCACATCAGAGATTTGCCCAAGGTGCGTTCTATTAAATGGTCATTTTAACATTTAACAAAAACTGATGACATCATCAGAAATTTGTTGCATGTAAAACTACAAATATCGCGGCTCGCTTCACCATCGTTATAATGAATGCTTTCATTGTGTTTGTGTTGTGTGTTCATATTATATTGCGAGTGGAATTTCTTGGGCTGATCGTCTTTTCTTTCGTTCTCCGACCGTTTCTTTTGTGCCGTCTTTTCTCATATATAGTTATATGAACTTGAATGTTTATTTAAAGACTTCCAACAACAACCGGTAACAATTTCGAGATTCCAGCCAATATTATTTTGCTGATGGACTTTGTATTTATATGGCCCATGTGCTGTTGCTGCTACTGGTGATGATATTTTTCCTTCGCATGATTGATGATTCCAATCATATTTCTTGCGCGTTGCTTTCACTTTCAAGTAGACAATATCGGAGATTAGACCACTGAAAAAAAAAAGTAATAAACATTAAATGGGCATTTTATTGTGCGCGCATTCCATCATTCGATTAACACACAGAAAAACCGGTTTCAATCACGCAACACTTTGTCGTTGAGCGAATAAAAAATCTTCGATATTAAAAGAAATTATGGCTTCCCACTTCCGAAAACAATTCATCAGATGGTACAGTCATTGCCACATTAGGCAAGCGAAAGCATTAAAGATAGGCGAAAACTTAAAGCACAACCTAGAAACAAATGAAATTTAGAACAATGGAACTGATCGATAAATCAATAAAACTTTCTGCTCCATTTCCCTACAAACGGTGAACAAATGAACCGTCAACAATATTGTTCAAAGTTCTATCAAACAATATTTATGTGAATACTGAAGTACGGGCGGGAAGGGGTCACGGGTTAAATGAGTTTCCCATATTGTCATTAATTTCTAATTATATACAACAACACGGCGCGGTGAGGCGCACGACGAATATGAAACTGAGGTCTTTTCCATTGTTAATATCAATTTGCTCGTAGAAATTTTTTTCGATAGCCTTTTTCTGTCCCTTATTTGTCGTCCGGTCCATCGCCGTTTTCTGATAACATTCACTACACTAAAATAAGATTCTGATTTCACGAGGGTTCATCAAAAAAAAAAAGAGAGATTTTCTTAAATTTTCTGTATCATTGAATATTGAGTGAATTTATGATTTGATTAGATGCGCTTGGAAGGAACAGAAATTATTTATTGAGAAAACATTTCCGATATCGAGAATTCTTTCCTGTTTTGATAAAAAAAAATTTGTGCCCTTTTTCCCCGGATGAATGCTGATAAAGATAAAGAGCGTTTGGTTGTCTTTAGCGCTACCCCACACACATTCATTGACCATCGTTTCATAATAAGTCACTGATTCTTAGGTCGAGAGAAAAATGTTAAAGAACAATCTTGGGTTGAGTAAAAGGAAAATTATAACTTCAACAGCCATGAATTGTTTACTTGGCGAGCTTAATTCAGTAATTGCCATTTAAATTCCAGCCTACCAAAAGGTCATAACCGCCCCCTCCACAATCAATCTAATGAGTCATAAATTCATGAATTAAGTATTCCATTATAATTCAAATGTTTCGTAAATAAAAGAATCCTTTCGTTGGCACAAGGAAAATATGCTCGAGGTACTTTTCTGAGCCTAAATTGCTTTTCTTCCTCGAAGGCTTTCTCATAGAAAAAAAACTTGTACCTCAACTTGCTGTTTGCTCTCTCGCAGTATGCTAATTTCATTTTCGTTGCTTCTATTTGCTTAACTCCAATTCTACGTTTGCCTGATGTTAATCTACGCACTGAAACTAAAATATCTGATAAATAAATTAAACAAAAAAAAAAAAAATATTTTCTTACCACAACTTGATAATCATAATTCTCAACAACCTGCCTGTGTGTGCCATAGAATTGTGAAACAGAAAGGGAGAGAGATGGATTGAGGGATTGAGGTGTGATAGATGATAACACGACAAGACGGTTTACATTACAAAAAGCTCTATACAAACATAATGACTTGTATAAATTGTTTAGTGAATAATCATGCATTATTGCTGTGTGTTTGAAGCAATTAATGATTCCCTGAAGACTTCCTTGCGGCAAACAAGGCAATGAAATAAAAATAAATTCATAATAAATTTCCTAATAATTTCCTCTGGTTATGACCCTAAAATGTTAACTCTAATAACATAAAAAATTATTCTCGAGTTGGCTATATAAAGATCATTTTTGGAAATGTCAAAACCGAAATCTGGATTCGCAATTTATTTATATCGAGAAACAACTCAAGAAACATTTTGTGGTTTAAGTCTGCTGCTGCTGCTACTGTTTATCAAAACATTCCATAGAAAAATGTGTGTCTTAGTTACATCAACTTTTAAGCGATGGCCTTGAATATTTTCATACATGGATAGTGGTTGAGCACAATAGCAATACGTATTTGTCCCACATTCGAGTTTCCATCGCACAACCATACACATTGTTTTCTATCGTTATCATTGCCAATGTTTACACACATACACAGCATTTTTAAAGGTTTCATGAAAACCTAGAAAACGATTATCGTGAAGAGTTGTCATAATCTTCCACAATAGCTTTTTATAATAAATTGTCATCGCGCTATGATTGCAACATAGATTTTATGATGTGCTACTGTCGGATTTATTTGTTTCTTTCACAAAACCGTCAATAATTTTGGATTTTGATTGATCCAATATGTCTATCAAATAATAATGGTCCATCAAATTTGCAATTCTATCAAAATAACAAAATATCCGTGGCTCTTGAAAAATAATCAAACTCAATTTTGATTTGGAGCCACTTCATTTGTGATGCATCAATTCTGTTTTTCCGATAGCCAGATTTTAATAATGAATTTGTCATGCTCCAATTTCCCTCGTCGTGAAAAACTCTCAAAATTGTGATCGTCAATTCAATTTGATCTGCTCATCAAAATTTTTGCAAACAAATAGCGAACTAAAATTTTGATTAAAAACAAATGCTTGAAATGCTAACCCACAAATAAATGCATTGCAATGTATACTGTTGCTGCTGATTAGTTTCGGCATGAATCGATATTTCTTCTTCTTTTTCTCGTTTGCTCAATTGCACGCGACTCGGGAGGAATGCAAATTGCTTTTGAAACGGTTTAACACAATTTCTTACAGCTGAATTTCTGAAAAGAACGAAAAGAAAAACTGTCGAAAGTTCATTCCCAAGACGAGTAAATTGCGCAATTTTAATTGAATATTTTTTTTTTACATCGCGGGTGAAAAGCAGAATTATAGAAGAGTCATCTGGCTGAGACATCCGTGACTCGTGATGCGATTCAATTGGAATTTAGAGCACAATGAACGAAAATAATTCTGAGAAAACTCCCATCAAACCGTCTTGTGTTGATGTTCACGAACGAGAAATTTCGTCATTTGTTTAAGAAAAACCTTAATTTTATTTAATCCAAATGATTTATAAAATAAATAAAGTCTCATGATACGGAAATAGTGAGTAGGTCAGCAAAAAAAAAAATTGAAGTGCCGATGAATCACGCACTCTATCAATGAGTTGAATGAAATTGTTTAGATATGATTTGATACAAGCTTATAAATCTTGAATACAAAGTAAACTTTCAGGTTTCTAACAAAAGATATATTGGCAATCTTGTTTGCTTCTTTTTCGCTGGTTCTTGCCCAAATCAATGTCTTTCAAATCCTACGTTCGAATATTTGCAAATTTTGTCCAGTGTTTTAAAATGAAATGCGAATTACATTCGGTTCAGTTGCGTACGTATTCGTGTGTTTATAAATTCATTGCCCATCAAATCTCAAATTTATAGCAGTATAAATTCAATGATGGCAAGCAATACTACACATTGTTGTCCGGAATATCCACCGTTTTGTGACACATTTGACTGACTGCAAATGTGTTTGTAATAAAAAAATTTATGAAAAATGTTCGCCAGACTAACACTCAAATGTAATTTTCTTTTTTTGTTATTCATTTACAGAACTTTTTTCGATTGCATCGACTACGAAAGCTCGGCCTGAGCGACAATGAAATTCACAAACTTCCACCGGACATTCAGAATTTCGAGAATCTAGTGGAATTAGATGTATCGCGCAATGGTAAGTCATTGCTATTTTTATAAATAAGAAAATTAAAATAAATGCAACATGCGAAAGCATCAAATGAATGAAGCAATGTGATGATTGAAATGGCACGCAAATGTACAAAGGTGGCAAACATTAGAAGCACATTTAATCCCATTTCGACCCCGACTCTGATGACTGTGCTTCATTTTCTTGCTTAATGTCACAGTTACAGTTTCATAGTGAATGGGAGAAAGAGACAGCGGCATGGAAATGAATTCAATTTGTCTCGAGAGCTCACGCGCGTGGCATAATGATAAATTTTGCGAGAACACAAAAATAAATTCGCGAAGCAAAATACAAAATTTTCTTTTGGATTAGGGAATTGTGCGCCAATGGTGTCAAATTTCAAGGTATCAGGAGAGATTGTCATGTGAACATTGACACCTGTTGCTTTATTGACATTTTGTTCAAATTAATAATTAGTTCTAAATAAATCACTCCTGTAATTGCTAATAGTTAGTTATGGAAATTAGCAAAAACCATAAGACCAAAGACATTCAATTTGATATTTTATTATATTTTTTTGCGCTTGTTGCGTATTTTTAGAATTAAAATAAGAAAGAAAAAAAAAATCCCTCCGTCTTTTGGTTGAACAGAGTGCCTGAGCTTCATGTGAAATCGGCATAATTTCACGAGCGAGTTGTTCGTGTGTATACATTTCTTATTAGCATTTTATATATTTTGTTCCCCAAATAAAATAAAAATATGTTATTTATTTTATAAAATCGGCGAACCAAAGAAATCTTGAATGCTCCTTAAACAAATCTCAAAAAATCTAAAGTGAAACTCAAGCGTCTGTGTTAAAACAGATTTACTTTAATTGACGCACTTTATGTAGACATTGAATTAGTTTCTATCGACTTTGTTGACATTGATATTTATTGCGAGATTAAACAATAAATAAAAGTCGTCAACTGACCTAGTTTAAATATCTATGCATTTTAGAGCGGATGGGTCAAGTTTGCATATAGTGTAGAAAGCATTAAAGCCGGAAATGGCATCTAAAACATGATGGAATGTACCGTTATTGAAATGGAGAGCGGCACAAAAACGGTCGTCTATGTCGATTAGGTTGAACGATTCACAACGAAACAATAACAAAATGAAGCTTATGAGATGGAAAGAAAAAACCCTGCAAACAGCCACAGAAACCTTTCTCCGACCTTTCCATGCAGAACATAAATTCATGATGGATCCCAACCTCTTGCGCAATTAATAATTTTGCTGTGTGTCGAGCTTAATCCCCAAAAAAAGCCACAATAAAGTCTCTTGAGGCAATTGAGCTTTAAACTTTTGATTCTTTACAAGAAAAAGCTTCTGACTAAAAATTAAATATTCGCCTCAGCTGCGCCCGTCAAGTGACCGCAATATGCAGTTTGAAAGAAATACAAGAAAACAAGAAAATGCAATTTTCCCCAGTTGCTGACTGGTTTATATTCATATCGATCAGCAAGTGAACGCAATTTACCGATTTATAGTCTATTTCTAAAGCAATAAAAGTGGCTTTTAAAAAAGCTTTTTATCACTGTTTCTAAATGTCGATTAATTCAAAATGTGCTGTGAAGAAATACGAGAGAAAATAATAAAATCGATAAAACTTCAACAATCAAATGTGGGAGGAAACTCCCCCTACCCCACCCAGAAAAAAAATTATATTTAAATGAGTTTTTAAAGATTGCGAAACGTGTCTTAAGACGTATTAACTTTTCATATATTATTTTAATTAATTCTACGCATATAAATTCTGCTTTTATATTTGCATTACGTATATCTTGATAGGGACTTTAGTAGCTTTTTAGAATTTCAAAGCGTGCATGTTGTGTCTGTTAATAATCTTCAATTACATTATAATCCTAAGTAGATGATTATCGACCGAACTAGCACGCTACAAGTTTGCCAATAAATTCTCGTAAAATACTTTCATCAAAAAAAAAATTACTAACGGCCATGGCATTACGCTTCATTGCATATTACAGAGGAAATAATTCCTGCTGACAGTGCTCATGCAATTGTTTACTTTGTAGAAACTTGACAATTTCAATTGTTGATTGTTTGTACCTTCCTTGTGTAAACATGACTATGTGCGTTTATCAACCGGAATCAAATTATATGTTAATGTACTTAAAATTAACGAAAATTTTGCCAATTGTGCACTTTATCAAAAGCTTATGACTCAAGCGACAAAATTATGGATTATGACGCAGATAATTCTGATGGTTCAATGATAACTAAGTAAAGTTATCTGAATTGCTAAAGCAAATATTAACTCATCAATTAAGTGGCACAGACATTCATTAAAAAGTCATTCGCATCCCAAAAATCAACCAACAGCTCGATGTGCTTCTGCTACATATATGGAGCTTGAAATATGACTCATGGTGAGAAAGAGAGAATTGCTTTGAGTGCTCTTTGTTTTTTGTAAACGGCTTCATGGATGAGGCGGAGGGGCAGCTTTGTTTTATCAATAATCGTTGGGATTTTATGTACAATATTTTGCATTTACCCTAAACAGAATAATTGGCAATTGTGTTCAATTAGATTTGACCCGAGTGACTTGTAGTCCCAATTTGGACTTCTTTTTTTTTCTTTATCAAATGAAGCCAAAATTTCATGGAAGTTAAATTTATACGAATAAAGATAATTTTGCGAGGAGATAAAACATGTGTGTGCGTTAGTGCATCAGACGAGGTCGGCGATTAATCACTACAGAAAAAAATGTTGTTACATTTTGATCGCTTTCGGGCGTGTTTATTGCTTGTTTTTGCTGCAAATTAATGAATTAAAAATTCCCAATTTGTTGGGGGTCCTGAACACAAAAAAAAGCTAATTAAATATTAATTAATGTTCTGGACTTCTCGCAAAAACCGCGAAACATAATTCCAGCTGTTTGCGTAATTTAAAAATTCTCTGTTGAATTGCACATTAGATCAGATAAACGCCATTGAAAATTCAATTAAACAACGAGCCCGACTTCTTATGAATTAAAACCGCAGAGGCTTTGCGCGTTTCCTACTCCAATCATTCATCATTTATGATATGGGCTGCTGCTGGGTGTCTGTTATTTCTCTCTCTCTCTCTTCTTCCATCTCTGCATACTGAAAATCAACACACTGTCATGTGAAGTAAACAATAAACCGCGAGAAAGATGTTTTTCTGCTTCAGTGCTTAAAGCAATCAGAACAAAGCCTTAAGATGCGCAAAGAATCAAAATAATGAAAACAAATCTTCAGATTCATCATCCACGCATTGTTTTATGCTGCTTGTTATTCACAATTTCATAACACGCACAAAAAAAGAAGCATAAGTATTTATGGCTGATAGAAAAGCTATTTTTTTTTAGTTACACGATGATACATCGGCACTGGATCTTTAAATAAAAATAAAAAAAATAAAAGTATAAATATTTATACGCGGTTATGATTGTTTATCAACGATCAATATTCTATTTTTGTTAAAACGCCGCTTAAAAAAATTCTGCTTCGTTAGACCTTGAGTTGCCATCGCTTGAAAAGAAATTGATTTACGCAAAAATATAACAACAACAAAAAAAAAAAATCCACAACAGCTTGCATGATGCGAAGCAGAGAACTGGAGAACACATGTATCGCCAGTTGTGCTGTTAATTGAATTAGCAATTTGACAATGTTCGTTTTTTGTAATTAAATTAACCTCGTATCAGATTTTTCGGAGTATGCAATATGATGAACGCATGTGCATTTTGAGATTTTTGTGCGAATCGTTATTGTGCTCAGTTGGATTATGGGAAATTACAATCAAGCTATGCGAGCTATAAAAAGCAATCGTGATGGTGCGCTATGTCAGTATGGTGTATCGTACATTCAGCAAACCGTCGCCATCTATTTATTTCGCCCAATAACCCGCAGGGAGTCTCATATCAATTTGATTTTGATATATCATCATCACCAATTGAGCGGCATAAATTGAATTAAGAGCACTCAATGTTCCTTTTTTCTGATTCAGATTTAATCGAAATGAGCAATATTGGTTAGCAATGGGAATATGGAACAGCGAATACTTTTTGATGCTTCGTCTGAAAACAATTAAATGACAGATCAGTAAGGTCGTGGTGGGGAGCGACATACAGTTATTTATTAAAATTCCGAGATGTTTTGAAATATTTTTTTTTTATGACACTCTCGTTGAAGTCTTCAAATACCCTCCCCCCCCCCCCAAAAAAAAAAAATTTATTCACACAATCTCGCGGCATTTCCTCGAAAAAGCATTGTGGCATGAGAGGATGTTTGGTTCGATGGGTTATGCGGTATGGGTATGGGTTTGTAAGTCACATACATATTGTTATTGTTCCCATCGGCAATTCCGCTTTTTGGGTTTTTAAATTTATTTATGTTTTTTTTTTTTTTACTAATAAAATTTCATATGATTCAATGATGGAAGGCATAAGATCAACGATATTCCAAAGGAAATAAAAAATGCTTCATCAGTTCCACAACAATTTTTATTTTTTACAATACGGTAGCATGGCAACGAACGCTAAAGTTTACAACAATAAAGGCTCTAATTGATTTTCACTCGCTGGCGCTTCCAATGCTGGAGCCGCGCGATGGAGCAATTGTTGGCAGTCAAGATTCGAGAGATTAATGACCCGTGTCTGATGGTGAAAGAAAAAAAAATAAATCATTAAAAAATTTATGTTGTTCCTGTACTGTGTACTGCGCTACTAAACATCACACAACAACAATCAGCACAAGAAGACGACGACGTGTGTGTGTGTGTTTTTTTAGAATAAATCATGGACATTGCAGGCAAAATCAGTTTGCCAGATGTCTTCTCTTAAAGATGATTTAATGCTGTTTCTATTCAAAAGCCATTCAATTTGTTCCATCCATGTCCCTCACTCTCTATGTTGAGGGAGCTAATTGATAATAGGGGAATTGATGTGCAGCAAGTGAATTAATATGAAAATTCAATGTCCATGAAAAGTTTTCATTAATTATTTGAACTCCAGTGAATCTTTTGCTGCATATGTTAAAAATAAGCTAATGTTACGATCGTTTTTGAGATTGGCTCGAGCATGATGTTGCATTAATATTCGTCATTAGCTTAATACAGTCAGACCACAAATTTTCATAAAACTGGGAGTTTTCCTTTTTTCTCATGAATCACCTTTAAAATTGATTTCGTGATGCCGGAAGCATAATTGAGAGTGTTTCACATGATGATTATGTGTATCATTTAATGTCATTTTACGAAAGACAATGACGACGAATCTTTCACTCTTGTGCGTGCAAATAACAAGAAGGAATAAATAAATGAAAAAGGAAATTCTGATATAATGAAATTTATGATGCGCTTGTCGTTAAATAGATTTTTCCTCGTTTGAGTTTTATTTTGCGATGCGATGTTATAGCAAAATTTTAAGAATCAGTGCACCAACTGTTGAATGTTTTCTGTTCGTACGCTTTTATGTTCGCCATAATCAATTTTGTTCCGGACATAATTAAATCAACTCTTTTTTTTGCACTGCTTTTGGACCGTGTGTAACACAATCAAAAGTTAATGAATTTTATGCAAATTGAATTATTGTTGTTGTTGGTTGCCTCGTGGATGGTCGACGCATAATAAATTTTATTAAATTCTTTCGTATCGAAATGAAACTTAATTGGATTCACTTGAACAGTAAAACTGGCAAGTGCATTCGTATCCTTGAATGTAAAAATTCCTTTGCACGCATCGATAACGAAACAAAATGATGAACTTGACGTGAAATTGTGTGTGCATCGTTGACCGGCAAAAATCTAGTTCGACATTGCCCAAGGCGAGGCATTGAACAACAAACAATTCAGAAGAAGAAAAAGGCAAAAAAATGTTTCACAAAAAAGAAAACTGGCAACAACGCAATTTTGTGAAAAACATCAAAAATAAAAATACTAAAAATCAAATTTTCTGGTTATTGGCTCTAAAATTTGTTTAGAGTTCATTGGAATAATATTCTGTCTGTACGTGACAAGCTGACGTTAAAGGCTCTTCTTGGTATTTGCTCGATTAATTTGTTTCGTCTTTTGACGACAATTTCTTGATACGTTTTTCTTCTTCTTTTTATCAACGAATCTTCTGCTCCTTAAGGTTATGATTTCTTTGAACCTCTAAATTTTTGTCTTCAATGCTTCAACTTGAAAGAAAAAAACAAAGAATAAAGACGAGCTCAATGAACTTAGACATTTCACCTATTCATTACATTCGCTCTTAATAATTTCGAGAGCCTAAGAAATTTCTTTTGTCACGAAGACACATTCAGAATTTCAATTAGTTGCTTTTAATTTGTGTGTCGAGATTTTCTTCATGTCAGCATCTCTTTGCCATTCTCCTCAAGTCCCACAATTCGTGAATCTATCTTTTCAAAGTAATTTGATCTAATTCACACAAATGCCAACATTAAACAAAACACCGCTATTTATATCTACTTCCATTCCATGTTGTTTTACTATCAGTTTGCAATGATTCTAATATGAAATTGACCGAATGGCATTGTAGCGAAACGAGCATCTTGAAGATCTCTCTTAAAATCCCTTGCAAAGAAAATTGAATTACATAATAAAAATTCAACTTTAATAGTCAGACTATAAAATATTAAAGTTTTTCATTCTTTTCGTTTGTTCCATTTCTCAGTTCTCGATTTGCTTTGTTCTGTGTATATGAAGACTATTAAATGTGAAGTGGGGTCATGGTAGAGAGAAGTAAAGAATCAAGATGAACAAGTAGATTATGTTGAAGCTTATTTTAAAGCGCATGTTATTGCTTCAAGTCTCTGAAAATACCATGAACTTATGAACTTGTTGGTAAATGAAGCATTTTCTAATCCACAATTTGATCATTTTGCTATCACTGAAGTCATATTGTTTGTTATTCCAATTATGAGCTACATTGTTTGCTAAGGAAAACATCAGCAGCCTGCCATCACTATAGTAGATATCAAAAGCTAGCTAAAAGTCTATATAGAATAAATAAATGCTCTGAACGATGTTAATGCTATTTGAGAGCTATTTTGCAGACGAGGCGCCATGTTTCAGCTTGATGTGATGCGCTTGTTGCATGCAGAAGAAGAAGGGACTTTAATTAAAACAAATTCCTTTATTATTATTATTAATATATTCATTGTTCTTATTTCCATTGCAGATATACCCGACATTCCAGACGACATTCGTCACCTTCGACTACTCCAAATTGCCGATTTCTCATCAAATCCAATTCCAAAGTTGCCGGCTGGGTTTTCGCAATTGAAAAGTTTGACAATATTAGGTTTAAATGACATGTCCTTGACATCGCTGCCATCGGATTTCGGATGGTAAGTTTTTGATCTTTAACCTCTGAAACAGAATGAATGATTAGACTAGACTATTTACCTACATGATTAGTTGTCAGTTGATTGAGGGTGAGAGCGAATGAAACGATGTTGTCGACAGGGAACAATAACAAACGCCACATTTTATTATTATTATTCAACAAGTCAAGTATGTGACGCTACGCTACGGCTCGTTTCACGGTCTAAGCTTTACGAAAAATGCTTGATTGATTTTGTGTTCTTTTCGACTGTCAATCATTTACATGCTCTTGTTTCTGTTCACAAAATTCGTCGGGAGGTGACTGTTAAATAAATGATGAGCGCTTAATGATTATTAAAATTTCCTCATGTTTTGTTTCGACATAAATTGATGAGGACATTAGTGACTTTTTCATCATAAATTCATAAATAATCAAATCAATTCTTCCAATTAGATGTCCAGAAGGCAATGAAAAAAAATTGTCCGCCTAATCATGAGTGACATTTGGCTTTCTTCATTTCGTGTGAAGTTCATTTGAAAATCGGTTATCCGTCACGTGCCTAATAATGATAACAAATTTATGCAACATCGGTTTGGCAAGAAAATGAATATTCGTCATCTGCCGATGTCGCTGCTATGTGTGCGAGTTTCTGTGTTTTTGGAGATTCCCATCGGATGAGTGCTGCCTGCTGTCATTCAATTTATATAAATATAGAACAGGTTCCGATGTGAATTATGTCTGGCGGGAAGTGAAATGATGATGTCGCGGGTACGCAAAATATTTTGAAACAGATTAAGATGATCTCCCTCCCACACGAATACGATTTCAATCATGCTGATCATGATGATGATGGACCACACACTGGCATCATATACGATTTACTTTGATCATTTTTAATGTGTGTCAATTCAACATTTGTTTTCTTCTTGCATAATCTCGGCGCGTTTGGAAATTAAATAAACTTGACTGTTGCGATTTTCATCTTTTTTTTTGCTATTCATTTGACATATTGCCGCCGGTGCCACATCGCGTGCTGGTTGTTATTGCTGCTTATGTTCTTTTTGTGACAGAGTTTCAGGGTCTTCTCCGGAAATGAGGTGTCTTGACCTTTGTACCTTTTTTTTGGCAAATGCCAACAAACTCGGTGGGATGAATATTTTCCAAATTGCATTTTCCTTCATCTCAAATTCGTACCGATTCCACACAATGTTTTCTTATTTATGTATCCATTTTTACCCACTACCAAGCCAGACACTGTCGCATAATTTGTTATTGACGCTCTTTTTTCGTTGACATAGTAACATATTTTGTTTGTTACGAATTTGTAAAGTTCACAGCACAATCCCTTACACAATGTTGTTTAATTATATTAGCATAATTAATGGAATGTGCGACCCAATTAGGAAGCATCTCATTTCACAGTCGCAAGTGAATTACACGTAAATGCCAGTCTTGCATCAAATTGTAAATTGGTTCATTTTTGCGGCTTCAAGGTCCGCTAAAATTAGAAGTAAAAGCATTAATTGCTCTTTCTCGTTCTGATGTTAATTCTTAGTTCTGATGATGATAATTTGTGACTGTACGTAATCGAAGGTAGTTGTCAGATGTGCATGTTGTAGAATAAGTACATCAAGTACATCATCACTTTTATACATTTTTTTTTTAACAACATGTTGCCCCATTAAGGAATAGTCATTAAATAAAGGAAACTTATTGCTTACATTTAGCGGACATGAATTGTAAACCTACTTTTTGTTGATGGTTGCAATAAGTAAACATTTCCACGATGTTCTTGAAGCTTAATAGCCTATCAGCATTTTTCGCTCGAGTGTGATCTTGTGACGCAAGAACTTAAGTTGCACTTGTAACGAGCGCTTCGCTGAATGAGATAGAACATAAAGCAGAAAAAAAGGAAAAAATAAAGTTTATTTAAGTTTAATTGTTTATTTTCTCAAGAGATTTGTACATTCACGCATCAGTCAGTTGGTGGGAGGCGCTTTGCGAAACTATTTAAGAGCCGCTCTAGTTAAACATTCATTGTTTCTTCACAAATGACGTCAAATATTCAATCATACGGTGAAATGAAATATTTTTCCTCATTTCTTCCTACTGGCAATTGTAAAAAAAAAGAAAAAAATGAGAAGCTTCAAATAAAACACTTGCAAAACACCTTCGTAAACATACAAATGTAATCTGAAAGCTTTTGACGGAAAATTCATTTCTTATTCAAGCAGAAATCGTTTGTTTACACAATTCTGAGCATGGCTGCCTGCATTAAAAAAGCACTTACGACAAATCTCAAACCGGTGATGAAAAGAATCGTAAAATGAATGCAGTTCTTAAATTGATATGTGGTTGCATTGACTTTTATATGTTTCCTTCCTTCCATCATTACATTTCTTCCTTCATGATGTTTAATCAGAATCTGATATAAAAAAGCAGAGCTCAAATTACCCGCTGGGCAAAATAAAAAGAAATGCACACAACAGTTTACTTGCTGTCATTGAATATCTCATTTTATTTGTGTGGCTTCAATTGTGTGCCTTCCTGATTTTCACAACACTTGCAGGATTAGAGAGACTTTTGTTATACGGCTGAAACTTCCGACTGACATCTAATATGGAGATTGCTTAAAGTGGAAGCTCATGTTCAAATGTGTGTATGCAGTCATCGATGCGATCACATGGAAATGGAAACAAATCGATAATTGGTAATTGAAAACCTCAGATGGAGAAAAGAACCACAACAATAAAGCTGTTATTTGGAGAATAACTTGTCCAATCCAATTGAAACATCATCAAGTCAGTGTGTGTATGTATCGACTGTGGGATTATGTATGGGGACAAAATCTCTCTTTCTCTGTCTCCTTGTCTCTTCAATATATTTATTCAATTCAATTGAGAAAATTGGAAGCACCAATTCCAAAAGGTATCGAACTTTATTGTGTAATCACTCAAAAAAAAAGAAAACTTGCTTTCACCTCAATTTGGGTGAAGCATCATGATATAGCATCCCTTTGTACGACTGTTGAGGAGTGTTGCGATGGTGATAAGAAATCGATGCAGCTAAATTGAAGTGGTTGTCAAATTCAATCTTATGAATTGGTTATTGCGCTATCGTCATCAGTATCCTTAACAAGTCTTATTAACAGCAATATTTTATTTTCTCATCTCTTCAGCCTTTCGCAGTTGGAGTCACTGGAACTACGCGAGAATCTATTGAAACATTTACCGGCATCAATTAGCCAACTAACAAAACTGGAACGTCTTGATTTGGGTGACAATGAGATTGAGGAGTTGCCATCGCACTTAGGCGATTTACCATCACTTCAAGAATTGTGGCTGGATCATAATCAGCTACAACGACTGCCAGCTGAAATAGGCAATTTAAAAAAGTTGGTGTGCCTGGATGTGTCGGAGAATCGATTAGAAGAAATTCCTGATGAAATCAGTGGTCTTGAGAACCTCACCGATCTTCATTTATCACAGAATTTGCTGGAGTTCTTGCCCGATGGCATTCAAAAACTAACAAAACTGACTATCCTAAAGCTGGACCAGAACAGATTACACATCATGAATGAGTACATTGGAATGTAAGTTCAAGAATTTCGTTGCAATTGTTATCAGATGATATTCACAATATTTTTTATTTCAGGTGCGAAAACATGCAAGAGCTCATACTCACCGAAAACTTTTTGGTGGAATTGCCAAATTCTATCGGTCGGATGAGTAAGCTAAACAATCTGAATGTTGACCGAAATGCGCTCGCTGCGCTCCCAACGGACATCGGCAATCTGATTAGTTTGGGCGTTCTTAGCTTGCGTGACAACAAACTTACAAAATTGCCTGCGGAATTGGGCAACTGTACGCAGCTACATGTGTTGGACGTGTCTGGTAATCGACTCCAATATTTGCCATATTCCCTGGTGAATTTACAATTGAAAGCTGTTTGGTTGTCGGAAAATCAAGCGCAACCGTTACTTACGTTCCAGCCTGATCATGATGAAGTTACTGGCGAACAGGTGATGGTTCTGTTTCCGACTGCTATAATATGAAAACTAAAGAGAATTTTCATATTTCATTTTAGGTCTTAACTTGCTTTTTGTTGCCACAACAAGAGCTCCAAGCTGTCAGTCCAGGTATGAGTTGCGCATTATTACAAAAAGTTGTCTGTTTTTATGTGCACCATAAATTGGGTGAAATACTACAGTCACAAAGGGAACGTAAAGGATATTGTGCACAGGACAAACAAAAGGATCCCTTTCTTTTTTGCTTTAGTTAACTGTTGATGTCACCAATATACTGTTCATTTTATACGACTTGTTTGCGTCCATTATGATGATGACTTGTGATTGTTTTTGAAAATTGGATTTTTTTTCTGTGTGCTGCTGTTTTTATTAAAATCTACACACTATGTAGTTGCAAAATGATTCTGAAAGTTCCTTTTTTCCAATACAATTGATGTTATTCATTGAAATTTTTTCAAATTGCTTTTGAATAACAATCGAAATCAGTTGCAAACCAGACGTTGACACAAGCAGTTCGGTAGATGGATATACTTGCACAATCCCTTAAGTTTGAAACTTTTCTAATTCACAATTTTTTATTTTTGTTCCAATTTCACAATGTTTACCCTAAAACACGCACAACTTCACTAAACAACTCCCCAAACACGTTAAACGAAAATATATATAAATAAAGATCTAGCACCAGGACGCTTGTACAGATCCGATCAAAGATTCGATTCAATGGATTTGTCCGATACGCAAGGTTCAGTAATTTATAATCAAAAACAATTTCTAATAATGAAAATAACTTAAATTGCATCAAAAAAACTAACAGGAGGAAAAATATCTTAAAATTAAAATCTTTCATCCCGGTCGATTGGAGTCTCTTGTAAAAGTTATTTTCACTTTGAAACATGATTTGCTCGAAACATGATTCGATGACTAACATTAGTTTACTAACTTTAATTGGATTTTGATTGTATCAGAAAATCAAATTTAAAATTTGCACGATTATGGAATGGAATTTTTTTTTTAAAATGGTTTTAAAAGTCTCATTTGATGCTTGATGCAACAGTTTTATTAACCTTTGAACTTTTTTTTTCCATCATCAGAAAATCGCGAGGAATCAGACAATGAAGATTGGGAAGCACGCGAAGAGTCAAGAACACATTCGGTGAAATTCAGTGAGGATTCTGGAACCGACAAAGAAACATTATTTGTTCGCCAAAATACTCCACATCCCAAGGAATTGAAATTGAAAGCTCACAAACTATTTTCGAAAGATAAAAAGGACGAAGAACCGAGTCTGCTTCCATTATCAGAAGAGGTAAGCGACATGCTGTTTACTGTGTATAAAACATGTTTTAGACATGCCATGATAAACAGCTGAGACACATTTTCGAAACATGATTTGAATTTTTTTATAGCGTTAAATTTTGGAGTGTGTCTCGGGTTTCTTTGTGATGATTTTTTTTAAAGCACAAAGGACATTTTTACATAAATTCTTATCATTTCTCTCTATACAGTCCCAACGCACAGATACATCCGGCAGCAATGTCACACAAACCCCAACAGAACCAACACAAATTCCGAATATACCACAACATCACGAAGTTGTTATGTCGCCTAATTTTGACGTGAGTTTTGGAAGCAGGAAAGAAGCATAAATTTGAATAATCTCATAATTTTAACACAGGAATCTGGCGAGAAGCGCGTTGGTTTTCTTCATGACGACGATGATCACGAATACTCCGATGGTGGTGAAAATGACAAACGTCCTGTATCGAAATTACATCGTCGCGATACGCCACATCATCTTAAAAACAAACGTGTTCAGCAGCATTTGAGTGAAAAGGCGGCAAATGTGATTCTAAGCAAACTAAAGGAAATGCCACAGCCAATCGAGGACGAAACAATCGATATGAATCCAATGCCTCTTGTTCAGGACGTGGGTTTGCCAATAGTCGATGAAATTGTTCACATCGACGACGAACTCAGTAATCAGAATGGCATCGATTTGTCAGCTCATCCAAGTGGTAAGTTAATAAAAAAATGCTTTCATCATTTAATATTTAAACGGCTCCATTGAAAAACTGTAACAATTGTGCAAACGTAAAAGCTAAATTTCCCGCGGGCTCTTCGGCTTCGCTTAATGGTGTGTTATTTTTATGATTGTGCAAATAGCGAGAGCGCGCGTTTTTTATATCAATTCTGTCATCATTTTGTGTTGTGCTGATAACATGTTGTGGGTGGGATTTACAGAAGAATGCTGATGCCTTTCAGGTATTTGAGCAATATCGTCGGCTTCAACCCTATAAATTCTGTATCTTTCATTTCTACTGATAAGATTTCGTTAATTTTCGTAATTGATAACACACACATGGGAGCAAAGAAGGGATTTTTCGCGCGATACATATGCAATAAAGATTGCTACTAATGAAAAACATCAACAAAATGTTCCAAATATTATTTCGTATAAACACCTTTTTCCACACGGTTTCTATTATTATACGTTCAGCTGAGGACGTTGTGTTCGTGCACTTGCACAACTCTTTAACATGAATTTTTTATTACTTTATTAAAGTAACTCAATTTTTTCACCGCTTTTTTGTGGAATACATTAGTCACTGTTCAACACTTGAAAGCGCTGCATGTTTTCGGAATCGGTATACACAAATCGGATTAATATTGCGTTACGGGCGACGGTTAATTGCAAAATATATTTTAAATCGTAGGATCATTCGGGATTAGCGGTCAAGCACTCGATTTTTGCACAATAAACAAAAAAAAAGGATTTAAAAGGGATTTGCACAAATTGAGCGTGCCTGCGATAACGAGGCAAAGGGAAGGGAAGACGAATAAGAAGAGAAAGTCTATTCTCGGGTTTCATCATCATCGCAAATTGGACAATAAATTGTACGGACCATTACCGCAATTGAAATTCCATCCGGTCGGTCGATTGAGATAGAAAGAATTCAAACAATTTCCGGTTGCATGATAGACGAAGAAAGGACGAGAAAATCACTTTACTTAAAATATTTTGGAAAGGTGTGCTGTCTACGAATAGTCATCATCTACAAATACATACGTCGTCGTCAACGCAGCTACCTGTTATCAGTGGGAAAAAGCAAATTGTTTCACATCGATAACGAACAGGTTGAAATATATGTTCATTCTGCCCTACGTTTAGTGTTGATAACGAGGAACAACATAATTCATTTCTACTGGCGGATCAACCCCTTAAAAAGCTTATCAGATTTTCTGAATTGTTTACATTTCCCAATGATGTCACTAAACAAGGCCCTTTGAAAAAGGCTACAAAAATATTGCTGACCTACTTCAAACGACAACAAAGAAACAATTGACATTGAAAACCTCAAAAAAAAAAGAAAGAAAGAAAAATACAATGTTCAGCATAAAACTGAAAGTGAAAGAGGAACGCAAAAGTAATTCATTGCCGCGCCGCAAAAAACCATCTTCATCGCTATCGTCATCAACATCGTCGCTATCGCGGTTGCAAGCGCCCACAAAAAGCTCATTTTTGAGCAATAAAAATGGACGCAACAATAAAAAAGTTCGTATTCAAGCGGAATATGAAAATAAATTTACGGGCAATTCGCATGGTAGGTTGCTTTATGCGCTCATTGACATTTAAAAAAAAAATACCAAAACAAGCTCAGCGTCGAAGGTGGTTGAGCTCGAATGTATTTTTTTTAATACTATCAGACACCACATGATGATGACATCATCGTATGGAATTTCTTGTACTCATGCGTGGCACGATAATATTCATTCGGGCTTTTTTTTTGAAACTGCGAAGAAGACAAAAGAGCGCTTGATTAAATATTATTTTTTTTTTGTAAACAAATCACCATCAAGCATCATCAGAGAACCGGTTAAGAATAAACACTGAGTTCGAAGGCGAGATGGAAATTTGTGCGAGAGGCCGGTTTTGCAAAATGCCAAGCAATATATTTATTTTTGACTGTGACGACACTTTTTTGTGCTATTCTTGAATCATCATCATTAATAGAGCTCTAAACCTCTTCACCTTTTTTTTTGTCACTTTGTTGATGACAGATATTTGTCTACTGTTTTGTTTTTCTTTCGCTTCAATTCCATCGCATCACTACCGTTTACTATGGCCGAGTGACCCACTAAATTAAATTTAATCGAATCGATCTATTTTTTTTATGTGTCTTGTTATTTTGGTTTTCATCTCACGCGTGCGTTGCGGCGACATACGATGATTCATAAATGAACAGCACAAGCATTCTGGAACATTATTAAAGTTGCATCGTATCCAATATGAATATCATCTCCACTTTGTTACGATCAATACATTCACATAGGCAACGCGAACTCGACTAATTGTCAAGGGCACTTCGACAGAATGATGTGTATACATGAAAGGGGGGAAAAATAATAACATGGATAATTTACTCACACTGATATTATCATCTGATACATTCCGTAGAGATCAAATGGAATTTTTGTTTATCAAGTTCCGCTCACATGTATTAGCGTTTTGCTAATGTGAAGAACTAGAGACATACTCTACCAGACATAATAGGTGGAATTGGTTACTAGTCAACTCGTTGATTTGTGTATTGTTTTTCTATCCACAAACAAATTCAAACAAATTTTTCAGTATTTGTTGAAATTTCACATCAAACGGTTGCCTCACGGTCAAGAGAACGATAGAAAAATTCGCGACAGTTTTTAAATAATAAAACATTTTATCACAAAGCAGAAAAAAAATATTGTGCAAAAACATTTTGATCTTTATACGCACAAGAAAGTCTTCGATACGTTCATTGAAACGATAAAGAAAAGAAAAAAAAAAAACTTTTTATAATTTTTTGGTTCAGAAAAAAAGTTTTCTTAAGGAAAACTTGGTGAAATTTAAGACGATCTTCATCGGTTGAATTGATTCACATAAGTAATTGTATCGGAGGGTGCACTGAGTCGATTCACTGTGATTCCGGCCAGTTGGAATTTTATTTTTATTGAATTGGAAAAGTTTTTATTTATCGATTAATCGCGAAACGAAAGAAGAAGAAGAAAAAAAATGAAATTTATAAAAATCAATTGTAAGTCAAATCTCTCACCTCGCGTTGTCGCGCGCTTTTGTTTATTGCGCAATTTCGCGAATGTTTTTTTCACTGAAACATTCTAATTGTCATCAACGAATTGTTTCCATTTTTTTTTTGCTATTGCGAGCAATGACGTTTCCCGTCCAATTGTGCAAAAAAAAAATAACAACATATTTTTTTTATAGACTCAACTGACGCTTTGACTGCTCTTCAAATTGAACGCTTAGAAATTCATATTGAGCGCACTTCAGCTGGTTTGGGATTGAGTATAGCTGGCGGTCGCGGATCAACACCATTCAAAGGTGACGATGAAGGCATTTTCATATCACGCGTTACAGAAGGTGGACCAGCTGATTTGGCAGGATTGCGAGTTGGCGATAAAGTACTGAAGGTCAATGGCATTTCAGTTGAAGATGCCGATCATTATGATGCTGTTGAAGTATTAAAAGCATGTGGATCAGTTCTTGTATTGGTGGTTTCACGTGAAGTTACACGTTTAATAGGACATCCGGTGTTTTTGGAGAATGGTGAACTCGCAAAAATTGCAATCGATAATCAATTTTCGGCGAAGGAAAAAGTCATTCCAGCACCAATTCAGATTCCACCACAACAACCAATTGAAGTTCATCACGAAGAGACACACCCACATTCCGCACCAGTGCTGGACTCTTCAATGACTCATCAGAGCATCACCAATCAATTGTTGGTTGGCTCATCATCAGCTCCCGATGTCATTCATAAAGTCACATTGCATACAACACTAATTCGAGACCAATTGGGCAAGGACTTGGTTTTAGTATTGCAGGTGGCAAAGGACATACACCATTTGTTGATGGCTCCGACGGAATTTTTATATCGCGATTAACTGAGGGCGGCATTGCACAGCGCGATGGAAAAATTCAAATTGGTGATCGCGTTGTGGCGGTAAATATTGAAATTAAAAACCTTTCTTTTCTCAGATAAAAAATCTAATATTCTTAATTGGCTTCACATATTTTATTGCTCTTTCTCTCTCTCTTTCCTAACCGCAGATTAACGGTGTCGATATGCGATCAGCAAATCATGATCATGCAGTTCAACTGCTGACAGATTCTAATCGATTTGTTCGCTTGGTTGTTGAACGTGAAGTGAAAGGGCCTCTTGAACCACCACACAGTCCACGCAGTCCATTACTCAAAGGCCTCAGTCCATCGGGTTACATGGCAAATAGACCGGGTGAGTTTTTATTCTTATTTTCTTGATTAGTTAATCCCATTATGATGATTATGCAACAATAAAATTAATTAATCTATTTTGTCATATTGCTCCGTTTCAGCTTACACGGGTTATCGTCGGTCAATTGGTGATGTTCTGGAAACAAGTAGCGGCACAACCACAGCTAGTAGTACCGTTAAAAGTACTGAACCAATGTCGATTGATGAAGCCAATCAAAAATTGACAACAACCGCAACAATAATAGCGCAAAACATGAAATCGACACAAGAACAAAACATCATCCCATCGCCAACGATCCCAGCACCAACACCAGCTGTTGTTCATTATCAGGCACCTACGGCTATTGTTCATCATCAGGCACCTCCGACTGCTGTGTCAAATAACGAGCAATTCATTCGACATGAACAGCAGCAACAACAAGCACCACAGCCAGCACCTCGAACGCGTCTCTCTTCACAAAATTCAATTCCGATGACGAATGGTGATGGCGCTAAAGCTGATGATGCTGCGCAGGTAAGGCGTCGCTCCACATGAATTTGATTAAGTTTTCTGTAAATTCCCGTTTTTTGTGGCTTCGTTTATTTTATTTTTTTGGGGGTGGATTTTGTTGACATGAAGTTTGAAATTTTACTGAATGACACAAAAGCATCCAGTTGAGTCCTTCTCTGTAAATAGTAACCACAGGACGCATTCAGGCAAACTTAAACTCTGCTTGTAGAATAGAAATTTACGCTTTTAAATTTATTTTTTGTGAGTGTCCGTCTTTTTGTCATTCCTTCAGACCATTTAAGAGACCATCAGAAATTAATTTTGGATATTTTTTTTTGTCGAGAACGAAAGAAGCAAGAATGCATGAATTTTTTCCCTATAGAAAATGCTTTTATTATATAACAAACCGCCCGCTGCTGATATTCCTCTGATCCCTTTCTCTCCGAGTCCCCTTCCCATCGGTTGCCATCATTAGAAAAACTTGTGTGCGGGAAAACTTTAGATATTTGTATGGAAAATTATACGCATTAAGAAAAGAGCTTTTAAATGTAAGAAGAAGAAAAAAAAAGTTTTTCCCTCACGCCCACAAATTCCTTTAATTCCATCAAGAAGCAAACTCTGCTCTAAAGAAAAGTGTAGATTTTTTCCAATTTAGAGAAAGAAAAGAGGGATAGAAAAATTAGTAGCTAAAGCTTTTCAACCACCATCCACCGCATTTCCCCCCGCTCGCTCAAATACACGCCATAAATCATCAAACAGCTGCAAAAAAAACTTCATTAAAAAAAAAAACACCAAACAAAAATTTGTAAAATTAACATTTTTCTTTTTTCTTTTTTCCAATTTTTTTTTTCGCGTGAAAAACGCTTTTTTGCCCCATTACAAAAACAAATCAAATCAAAAAAAAAAAATGCTATCGAAAAATGTTGCGCGAATCATTTTCATGAAATTCAAATTCTTCGACACGGAACGAACAAAAATTATGCAAACATAAAAAAAAATATAAAACACCTCTGAAAAATCAGACGCCAAGGCCGATGACGAGTGAAGACTTTCAAGCCATGATACCGTTGCACTTTTTGAGCGGTACGAAGAACTATGAATTACAAAGGAAAGCACCAAGCGAACATGGAGCAACAGCCGTAACAGTAACCGTTCAAAAGGGATCACCCGATATGCCAATGTTACCACCAGCGCCCACGGACCTCGGTCAAGTAACGGAAACCATCACCAAGTCAACATTCACTGAAACTGTGATGACACGTGTCACCGATAATCGATTAATGGAACCGTTAATTAGTGAGGTATAAAGCCAAAAAAACACAACAGCAATTAAATTAGTAAAAAAAGAAAATTTGTGATTAATTAGTGATGCGCACAAACACAAACACACAAACATTTATTGCATCACATATTTCACAAACCTGTTAGATTCCTTCATTCTAGTTCTATGTAGATTTAATTTAATTAAGTAATTCCCTTTTTTCTCAGTCGACTGTCCATTAATGTGGACACGAAAGCGCTTTTTTTTCTCTCTTTTAACGTTAGATGTGATTTAGATTTTGTGGGTCGGTCGAAGGCCATTCACTCAATTTGCCATTTCTAGTCATCGCACAACGAGTCTATTTTTTTTTTTTTTGCAAAATTGTATTTTTTTTTTCTTTTGACCTCCCTCGCAATCAATCACATTCTCTGTTTGACCATCTAACTGACATAAAGAAAACTCTAATATGGCAGTACCTAAATTGCATAAGCTGTAAGGCGTAAACAGAACAAAAAGCGCAAAAAGCTTCCGCGGTAAAAAAAAAATACACACCAGCGACAAAAGTCGAAAGCTTTTTGTTGTTTTTGATATATTGTGCGCTCTTCAAGTGGCTCGTAAAATGTTTTTGCATTAGAAAAAGCGGAAGCTTTTATGCACTCATAGTTCTATTTATAGAAATGAACGTAGAATAACTTTTTCGCGCGTTTACGCTTTGTTTCGTACAAGCGCTCAACACATTTGAAAATGATGATGACATTTTGACAAACACAACCTGTTGTGATATCGCGACCTGTTGGAATCCGGTGATCAATCAGATTTCTACAATCTGTTATCATTATTCAATTTTATTTATTTATTTATTTTTTTAATTTCACTCAAACCACAAATTTCATTCACTGCTCTTCCATCCCACACATGCATGCATATTATTTACGTCCAATTAGAGGACGGGCTACGGTGTTTTTTTTCCTGGTGTCACAATGACAAGCATGGATGTGTCTGTTTTTATGACTGGGCCAGCTGTCTATTTATGGCTGTCGCTGTGCGAACGATGACAGAGTCACAGATCATCCTTTAATTATATAATGCTATCAGTGATGGATGAATTTTGTTACGGCATGACATTGTTGCATGACTGGTCCTCATTGGACGTCTCTCGATATGTGTTTGTTCCATTTCATCCGTTTATATATTTATGTATCCTTCAACATTTGAAATCCATTTATCATTTAGTGTTCCATCATTCTCCTCTGTATCTCTAAAACATTGCCAATTTCGACCTCAATATTTCATCCACCATCCAGTTATCAATAGTCGAATGCTTGTTAGAGCGCTAGTGATGCATGTCAAAATGTTCTGTGGAGCCTTATATATTTGTGTGTATGTCCAATTAAGTAATGTATGCTGGATGATTGTGTTCTTATGATGGTTGAGGAAGATTAATGGTCCAGGGGCTATATGACTTTTGTCCTCAAAGTGTAATTTTTCCGGGAAATATCCACAAAATAGACAGCTGACTGATTAGCTACCAAGAAGTTAACAGTAAGTTACTTAATTTTTGGATGTGTCCTTTTTTCGCACAGTTCATGGGGCTCTATTCTTCTTTATGTCACAACGTGTCAAATTAGTTTGTGTGTTTGTGTTTATGGTAATTTGCCATGTAAGTAAGACTAATTAATGATACTTATTGTCAACTCCATTGCAGGAGGTTATTTTGCCCAAGGACCAGGGACCATTAGGTTTTAGTATTATTGGAGGAACGGACCATTCCTGTACGCCATTTGGAGCTAATCAACCGGGAATTTTCATATCACATGTAAGTTGAACATTAAACGCGTGAGAACGTTCAATTAAATAATTCTGTGCACTATTCAGATCGTTCCTGGCGGTATCGCCGCACAGTGCGGAAAGCTCCGAATGGGCGATCGTATTTTAAAAGTAAACGGAAGCGATGTGACAAGTGCAACGCACCAAGAGGCCGTAATGGAATTATTACGGCCATGCGATGACATTAGGTTGACCATTCAGCATGATCCGTTGCCCGCTGGCTTCCAGGTGAGCATTCAATTAAATCCTTATGTCCCATTTCTGTCTGCACTCCTTTTATGCCGTTGCTTAATTAACTAGCACAACATCGGTATGCTCACCCTAAAAAACATTTCTTTTTTACGCTTGCTCTCATTTTTCTCTCATCATTCCAATATAAAATGCTAGAATTGTGAAATTGAAACGATTCGAATCGAGGTAACAACAAAAACATCCATCAATAATTTAATCATTGTTTATTTAGTTTGGCGAAATTAATACTTTTAATGCTTTTTTTTTCTGCTTTTGCGAAACATTTTAATCGCACTAGATTGTCAATTATTAAAGTTTTCTTATAAATTTCACAGGAGGTGACCATCGTTAAAGCAGAAGGTGAACGTCTTGGAATGCACATCAAAGGTGGACTTAAAGGTCAACGTGGTAATCCGCTTGACCCCAACGATGAGGGAGTTTTTATATCAAAAATTAATAGCAGCGGTGCTGTTCGACGCGATGGACGTCTTCGCGTTGGCATGCGAATTTTGGAAGTCAATGGACAATCGCTATTGGGTGCAACACACCAGGAGGCCGTCGAAAGTCTGCGATTGAGCGCCAATCGCTTGAATATGGTTGTTTGCAAAGGTTATGAGAAGAGTGACCTGATACATGGCATGATTAGTGGTGGTGGAAGTCGATTGGGATCACGCGCCTCAGAAACTGGCTCAGAATTGAGTCAAAGTGTATCGAGCCTGGATCGCGAAGATTTTGATGCATCAATGATCATTCAAAATTCTCATGCTGACGGTATTAAGTTAGATGATGTTTTTGAAGAGACACAGCAAAATGCACCACCATCAGATAGCGGCAGCAGTAACACAAATGAAGAGTTTGTTCGATTGGCCAATGAAGTTGCATTACTTAATCAATCGGAAAATGCACTTGTTCCTGCAAAAGAAAAGAGCACACCGGAAAAGGTTTGTTGATGAAACATTTCTCATGTGATTAAGTATAATTAACATGAATTCTTGATAAAGGTTCTGGATATTGTGCGTGCTGCGGAATCTTTAGCATTGGGCAATGATATTGTGCCACCGAAATCACCTATCGACCATCATGAAACACTCCAAAAGACAACAACAATTGTGATGTCAAAGCACACGCTAAACACGATGGACAATCAGCAAGCTGTAATGGCACAACATCCACAACCTATTGCCCAAGTGTCACCATCGCCACCATCACAGGTAGGATTTTAATTTAACTATCCATTCGTTGTTCCCATTCTTCATTCCATTATTGCTGTGATTTTACCATTTCTGTTTGTGACTGGACAATAAATGCCCTTTCTGTGTCGATCTACACGTCACATTACCGCCATTCGGTGTCATCCCTTTATTTGTGTTGTTGCTGTGTATTTTCTAATTTTTTTTTATTATTGCTAATATTTTGTTATGACACTTATTGAGATTTTGTAAATACAGGAATTGCCTGAACTCAGGCACTGTTTGTTTTGGTGGTTTTGTGAAACTTCTTATACACATTTGTGTTTTTCTTGTTGACCAACACTACCACATTCTTTGATGTTTACAAAATACGACATGAGTGCGAAACAACAGTCGACATTGTTTTTTTTCCTGCTTTAACGTGCAATTATGAGTTTTCCATTTTTCTTATATATTCTGAGTGTAATAATAATTTATCTTGGATTTGTTTTTGGCATGCGGATAAGAAAAAAAATTTGCATTATGGACAATTACTTATCTCATTCACCTTTCTCCGTGTACAGCCTACCACCCTCACCTTGTTATAAATCTCTGTTTTTTGGTATACTTATAACATTTTAAATGTAAAATGAACCCAATTTGCTTATGATATAAAAAGGAATCCCAGGAAAAAAAAATTAATTTGATTTACTTTTGCAATTTTCTTTCTCTCTTTCCCTTTTTTTCTTCTCCGTTTCTCCATTTTGCCCACCAAACAACATCAGCTGGCGACTTCCTGGCTAAAATAGTAAATTGATATATCAGCAAAAATCTGAGCTTTTAATTGAGTTTCATTCGAGAAAAAAAACCAACTGTAGGATTTAAAGTTTCTTATCGTTTCTCATTCTCGGAACGTCTTGCAATTTTTCTTGCTCGAAGCAGATCCTTGACTTAATTTATAAAATAAAAAATTCGATTTATATAGAAAAAAATGAAGAAAATTTAAGACTGAAACCAGAGAAAAGTATATAACTTAAATTGCAGAGAATAATTAATATAAATGTCCGCTGAATGTGTTTATAAATGTGAAAAGATTGTCAGAATTGTAATACCGCTAAGACACTATTCCTTTTGTTCTTTATACAACCTATCTAGATGTTAAACAAAATCACTTTAAATATATCTTTACAACAACAAAATAGAACACATGACGTCACCTAGATAATTTGATGTATGGATGCAATCATGTTGAGCAGACAACATAAAACGGGTCAATGTAGAATCGCACAGAGTATAAGAGAAATGTTATGTAGACCAAAAGAGAGAAAAAAAAAACATTTTGCAATAGAGCGAAATATTTAAACAAATTTATATTTGATATAACGTGAAAATAAACTGAGGATTAATATTTGATCCGGTTTTAAAAAAAATATCATCTAAATAGCATGTAAACAAAATATCAAGCAGGAGGAAGAGACGTCGCTGAATACAGAAAAAAAAACTTTAAAACTGCCATATCGAAATATCCCTTTAAATTTGTTTTTAAATTAAGTTTGCCTTTAAACCTATCTTTATCAAACGAACGTGAGATGTCACACAATCATTTTCACGGTATATTGCGGAAGAATGAATGTTCTGTTGTCTGTCGAATGTTTTATAGGAAATATCGAGAGAAAATATTTGTCAATTTCATGTAAAAAAATTATGTATGTATATATTATATATCTGCCATGATGGTACGTGTGGTATGTTCTCATGTGTTCGTAATCAAATATAAGCAACAAACAAAAATGTATAAGAAGAAAGTTTCCTCGTGTAGCGAAGAAAAAAAAAATATATATATAAGGAAAAATATATTTTTTGACATTAATTTTGTTATGAAAAGTGCGTGATGCGAATACGAACTTCTTTATCGACGCCTAATAGACACAAGAACATACACACACGACACACAATTTGACACGTAATAAGCAATATCAACGGTTGAGTAGAGTTGTGAAAATGTCATTGGGTTTTTTTTTTTTTGGTTTTCTGTGATGTATGACATTTTACATAAATGACGTCGCATTTTATGGATGCTCGATAAAAACACTCAATCAATTTGATTAAGTCAAATTGGAAGAACTTGACGGCAAGAGCATCAATTGAGGTTTTGAAGAGATATTGTTTGATCGAAAGAAAAAAATTGCATGCACGTGAATTCTCGTGGGGAGAGCAGAAAAAGCTTCTCGAAAGCATCTATGAAACATGAATAAAGCATAAAGAAATTCAAGTGAAATTTATCGTATTCTAGAGAAATGTTATTTTAATATTATGAAAATAACGTCTTAACGTTCTCGCATCGCCCACACAATATATATTTTTCACTCCTTTGAACATCAAAAATATTTCATGAAAGGGAAAATTCTTGGCGTGTTGCAAGCAACAGCAGTCATGTGTGGGAGAGAATTTTTTTTTTTCTTCAAATTGCTTTTGCAAGCTTTCATTGAAAGCTTTTTTTCTAGCTATTGCTACGGATGAAAGTTTTTTTTTCTCTTCTCGTCATCTATCGCTTTTCGTTGCCTTCAGCTACAGTGATATGCACATATAGTATACGACAAGTTTCAACAAGAAACTGCATTCTAAAGAAAATCAGTTGCAATTTGATCGCTGGGTTTGCTGCCATATTGAACTAAGTGGCACAGCGATAAAAGTTCAATTGATTTCAGTTTTATAAAGAAGTGGATGATTTTGCAATCGATAAAATAATGTAAATTGAATTAGATTTGACTACGGATTTGAGAGAAAACGATTTGAATCTTATTTTGGGTTATAAAGATGTATTAAATATCCACTAAAGTCATTTTTCTAATTTTATAAAAAAAGTCTTCTAATTTGCGATTAAATATAGGGCAGTGAAGTGCACTTCCCTTTATAAAGTTGATAAGATGATTGTACTATTTACTACTTAACCTGCGAGAGTTACTTTGAAATTAAATAATCATTTAATTGCTGCAATTGTCGATCGAATACTTCGAGTTTTATGAGTGAATCTTTATGCAATTTGAATTCACAATTTTCCACATTCTCCACAATTTTCCCCTCCTTATTTTCCAGTAGAATTTTGTTGTACTTCCATTGAGTTGCTCAGAATTTCACTGTTATATTCAGTTAAGAAAATGCTTCCTAGATATATGTGTCGTAGAAAATCCTTGTAATTTTCTTCCGTAGAAATTTCAAAAGCAATTTTCTTCTCTTTGGCTTTATCTTGTCAAATTCCGGATGCTCTGAAAGACACGCTCCTAACCCTTGTAGAATTTTAAAGAGAAATATGTTTCATTCGAAGTGGAAATTCTTGGGGACATTTTAGTATTAACGTCACTAGAGTTTCAAAAACAAAATCAGATTTCTCATACGAAATGGATTAAAAACGGTTGCCAACATCTTGTAAACTGTTCCTGATGTCCGATTCCTTTTTCTAATTTACGGAACTAATTATATTGTGATCTTCTTTATTCATTATACCTATGTCGCTCAATTATTCAGGGTGACTTTTACGGAATCCTTTTTATTAATAAATATTTAAAAAAATATTCCGAAATCTCTTAATCAAATCTTAAATGAATAAAATAATGACGTCATTTATGAAAGATTTTCTGTGAATTATTCGTGAAGTGTAATTGAAGAGTATAAAGATGTGGGTGTTTTATTTGTTGAAAGTGTACTTCGAAAAATGTAATTGAAAGCGTATCATGTTCCTTCCCTCCTCTCTTCGCCCACACTCGTTGACAAAACAGATGGCGATGATTGTTATAAATTGTGCACGTGTAATTTACATTAAAATGTCAAATTTTAGTCCTTTTTTTTGTTATTCAAATTATGGACAAAAAAAAAAATAATGAAGCAAGAAATATTGTAAAGAAGAATCTTTGAGATCAAAAGAAAGTCCCTAAGATAAAAATTGTTGTGCAATAAAATTGTATGGAAACTAAAACGATTCAAGAATCCGATAATGATGTTTTGCTTCAATATTAATTAAATTCCTTAGAAGAAAATAAACAAATCTACACACATACTATACACACATGACGGCAAATTTATGCTCTCAATGCGAATGAAATTGTTTTATTTACGTTCATTATGAGTGCTCACACAGCGCTTCTTAATTTGTCGCCTCACCATTCGCATAACATAAAACTTTAGTTTTCGTCTTTATTTTATGATTATTTAACGGAGTGATAAGCAAACACCTCCCGTTTAATTATATCACTCGTGTTCGCATATAGACGACAAAAAAACATTGACACATTGGGACGGAGGCAGATTATGACTCATTTCAACATCGGATAATTATTCGTTTGTTCTTAATGCCATGTTAATTTTATTAATTTATGTTGTGTTTATGTTGCTAAAATTATGTTTTTGTTCTCTTTTTCTTTCTCCTTATCTTATCGCACCACTTTATACGTGAAATGAGATCTTTTTTATGTTGTTTCGAGGGCGGTGATTTTGTCATTGTGTCTCACATACACACAAGCATATATAAATTTTCAGGTTACAGAACATTGAATCATGTCAATTGCTATATTGTTTCTTCGTTAAAAGCTCATATCACAATTCATCAAACAAAAAAGTGATTCATAAGAAAGAATATATTCTTATCACTAACTTTCAAAACTTTCTTCTCCTTTTCTTTTTTTATCGACCGGGAAAAACATTTTCGCAATTATAATCTTTATCAAAAAAAAAAATCGTAAAAGCAGGTTGTTTATTCTACCGATCCATCATATCGCCAACAAACAATGCCCCCAGCTGCTAATCAATTGCATGAACCAACAACTAATCCCAATAATAACAAATTCGTATCGACTGGAAAATCAGATGGAAACCGTCAGTTGCCATTAATTGCGAGCAATATTGACGATTTTATCAATAATAATACGACACGTGAGCGTGGAATATCGACTAGCAGCGGTGATAATGACGACGATGATTACGAACCATATTCGAGACGCGATTTTCGTATTGATGTAAAGCCGAATGACACAAGCTCAGGATATTTTACGTCGCCAAATGAACATGAGAAATCTACAATACCTTCGATAGTACATCAACATCATCGTCCCACTGTGTTTAGTCCTGAAAGTAGCGATTATGAAAAGTTCGAATATCAAAAGAACATCATAAAGAACCGTGATGAATTTTCATCATCACCAGCTGATTCACAATCGGGTCGTAGTGCCATAAGTCGCAAATCAGTTAGTTTCGATTTAGATGTTGATGTGGAAGAATATACGCCTACTCGACAAACTGATGAGATGTTTGAGGACGAGTTGTTTTATGAAAAATCGCGTCCTCAACATCAACAATTTCAGACCGAACCGAAATTGATCAAGGGCATTCTGAGGTCAGTTAGTCCAAATGTATATCGCACAGCAGGTGCTATTGATGATGATTATGATGGAAACGAAAAGGAAAATCCATTCCGGAAAGAATACTTATCATCGCAAGAGCAACTTAATGCGCCTCTCGGTATGCCACCAAGTGCCATTTCCGATGCAAATATACGTTCAAGCTTTGATAATTTGAGTGTATCATCGACATCATCCTCATCACAACCATCGAAAATACCCATCAAAAAGCCAATATTTAAGTCTACCGGAAGTCTTGTGGATCGCCCTAAAATACCGCCGCCTCCACGCCCTCCAAAACCAACAGTTAAAGTCGCTGAAATGGTGAAAAATGAGGGCCTTGAGCGGATGAGTCGTCAAATGGAGCAACAAGATTTTCTTGAGTTTGTTCATGATGTGGAAACAAACAAGGTTCATGAGATTGAAATCCATGACCTAACATTTGATCCGGATGATCCACTTCCACCATTACCAAATTATCCACCCCCTGAAGAGTTGCCAACCACATCTGTCTACAAACGTTCTACAAGCTTAGATCGCCCGAAAGACAGTCCACCCTTGCCACCGCCACCAAAATGTCATCAGAAGGAGGAAATTCTTGAAATTCTGCCAGCTAAATTTGATAAATACCCAATCAAACAGCGACCACATTATGTCAATGAAAATTCACAGAGAAACATCCTCGTCACGGAGGACGAGCATCGTGAAATTTTGCTAACGGAAAATGAATTACGTAACGCCATCATCACAGAGTATGATGAACCGAATTCTACCTTTTCAGCTCAATCACTAACGAATCCATTTTCTCCCAATGCTGCTGCTTCTGCCGATGCTTTAACCACAAATCCATTTTTGGATTATGATTCTTCATTCGATAGCTATCGGAGTTCACCGAATTTGATGTCACCGAATTCGACACTGGAAAAATCTGTATCTAGCATAGGCTATTCGCCATCTTATCAGAGTCTTCAACACGTGCAACCAATTAACATTCTTCCACCGCCGCCACAAGTTTTACCGGTCCATTACGGGCAATTACCAAAACCTCAACATGCTGGATATTATCCATTAATGTCGAGTCAATATCAGATTCAACGACCAACACAATCAGCAACAGGTCTTTCGATTCAGATGCAGCAACCATCTCATCAAATGTACATTCAACAGCATCAGCATATTCCCGAAACAACATCATCAGCAATAACATCACCAGCATCATCGTCAATGGTATTTGATGAACAAAGGACCTATGTGGTGAGTGGGGAAGGTCAAAATAATTTCTATGTCACACACAACAATGTTAATAACACGAATGCAAATAATCAACAAAATCATCCACAAACATTACTAATGCAATCGGCTTATAGTCCATTACCATCCACATCATCATACCTTCACCAAAATCAATACACAACATCGTTGCCAATGTCGTCGTCGACGTCACAGCAATATTTAGTAAGCACAAATGCAATACCACAAAGCATTAGTCAACCGCAATTTATTTATGAACAACAACAAATGCATCAACAGCACCTCAATCAGCAACAACAAAACATGTTGAATAACAACACCACTCAATATGTTCATCAGCGACAATTTATCGAAACAGAATTATCACCGATTCGCGTAAATCAGATTCCACAACATTTCGTTTATGCGCCCGGTGGCACAACGCCCGAACCAAAACCGACGATGAGCACTTTTGGCAAGCAAACTGAAGTGTGAATACAAATCACAAGATTTCTTGTTTAATTCATTTCGTTCTTTCACTTCTTCGTAACTCCGATTGCTTGCTTTCCAGCGAGGGAATTTTGCATTTATTATTTCGCATAATCTAACTTTATGAATAACAAAATATTAAAAAAAAAAAATCTTAGTTTGTAGCATGACGAACGACAAACTGGATGAAAAAATCCTCCAGTTTGATAATTCAAGAAAAAAATTATTTCCTTAGATTTTAGTATCTTTTAATTATGGCCATTTTCGTTTTGGGTATAGGATTACTTAATTTAGCTAATTGATAAATTAATTTTCTTTTTATGAATTCTGCTTCCATTTTCTTTTTCCTCCGCAACAAAAATATCATAATTTTTGCATGAATTTTAAATGCTAATTTGGATTTAGACGAGAAAATTATGTTTTTTGTGACTAATTTGACATGAGCCGAAATAGAAAAAAATTAGAAAAAATTAAATTAAATTTCACTGATAATTTTTAATTGGCATTAATTTGACACACAGCAAAATACACTCATAAACATACAGATTGACACCCGTAAGCACACACAAACAAACACAAGCAAAAAAAAAAAAATATTATTTTTTTTTAATTTTAATAAAATTGTCTCCATCTTAATGAACCGAAGATAACGAAAATTGAGGACTTTTTAATTTATGTGTTTAAAATTCAATCTTGTTATTGTCCCCTCCAGTGATTTGTCGCAGGAAATTAAGTGCGAGATAACAGCTTTCCGTATTTTTTTTTTCTAGTTAGCTGACATTAATCTTACGCCCGGTAAATACTCTCTTTGTCGTCGATTAATCTTCCAAAAATATACGTTCAATGTCCTTACGCGTTATTGTAAATTCAAATTTAATGAAGCCCTTCATCATGTTCCCCTTTGTCGTCGTCATCCTGAGTTGATTTTATTATAATTTTTCTTCCTTTCTTTTTGTCTCTTTCCGTTTTCTCTTTTTTTTTTAAAAAATGTGCTTTTTGCAGTCACCGACGCCACCGCCATCAGCCCGAACTCCGAAAACCGTTTCTGACAAGAAACGCTTCTTTGAACATGTGATGGAAGATCATCAGAAGCCGACACCAAAGTCAGGTTTGTAAAGGTTTTTTTTTCTCAACCTTCGGACCATGAAGGCTTATCTCGAAACACAAAAAAAAGCAGCAAAACATATTGAATCAAGAACAATTTAAAACCAAAAGGACACGGTACTATGGTTGTGCTTGTTTTCGGATTTAAACAAGTCTCATGATAAAACAATAGCAGAAGTGGTGCCACAAGCGATTCCTTTATAATCATTTCATTCCCCTCTTTTTTTTCCTCATGAGCTTTACGTTTAATTTATGACGACAGGTGAAATCTGCTTTACGTTCATTTCATGCATTCACTCCGCTGTTTTTACCATTTACAAAGAAATGAAGCGCAAATATTTGAATTTCAAAAAAAAAAAAAATGCCGCGCCATTTGTTGTTCTGTTATTTGCTATCTTTGCTAATATTTGTATTTCTAACAAATAAAACCGCCAGTCTCATTATATTTTTTCGTTTCGTGAAAAGTCGAGCGGGAAATATGCCATGAGAATTTGAGATAGCTTTGTAATGAGCTGAAGCGACCAAGAACCGCCATGAATAACTTTAACTTGCAAATTTTCCTTTTCATTTCTGCACGTTTCTTCTGCAATAAAGAATCGAAAAACGGTTTAAATTTGCTTTCGCCAACATTGCGAAAAATTTAAATGAATCATGGATTTGTTATGTTAGCAAGAACTGCAAATTTTCTGCTTATCTTATCGTAAACATTTTACAGAATAAAACAGCAACATTAAACTTTATAGCGGTTTCTTAATGTTTTGCATATTTTACATGTTTATAATAAACTGGCGTATAACATTATAAATAGTAGCAGTTGTTTGTTGCATCAAACCAACATAAAAATAATATTTGCATTCATAAATGTCGAAAAGATTTGTTTTCCTTTGCGTTCTGCTCAAAATTGCACAGCGCTATGAAAAATTATGAAATGCAAATGCAAATGATGAGCTTTCATCGTGTTGCTAAAGCTCATATTATTTCATTAAAAGAGCATTTTTCCTTAGGGCAAACGTTTCGACTCTTTATGATGCTGGTTTGCGAAACTGAAATAACAAGATAAAGAGAAAGTTTAATGATTGAATACTAATGGCTTTCTGCTGCTACTGCTGATTGAAGATCAGAGAGTGGGAGGAAAATTCAATATTTGTGCAGTTGAAAAGTCCTGTGCTATTCTTTTAAGAAATTCCCACAAGCTCTTCTTCATAATTTCGCCATAAGCGAAAGCTGTCAAAAAAAAAACCCGCATAAAAATGATGAAATTCAAAGGAAAAAGGAAATCTTTTGATGCAAAATCTTCCACCGACTCATTATTATAGGAACAAATTTTCCATCCATTTTGATGTTTCTCTTTCTTTTCTTTTCATATTTTTCTCACTTCCAATATTGAATCCATTCGCTATGTTCGATTTAATTGAATTCTGCACTGAAAAACGATGACAACGGCAAAAAAAATCAATGTAAATTGAATAAATGCGCAACACAGACAAATCATTTTCATTCCTTTCCGAGGATGAAATTGAAAAATTGAAGCAAGAAAATGAGAAAAAAATTGCAACAATAACACGTGAAACGAAGAAGAAATTTTTATCAGACACAACGGCGACAAGCGACAGCATAAATAACAATGATCAGTTCGACATTGCCAGTAATGAAGACGATGAAGAGTTTTATCGCAACAATAAATTGATCATCAGCCAGCATCAGATGGACGGCGACGACGCTAACTTGAGGTAGGTGCTTTCTTCACATTTGATATTTAGTTTTTTTTTTTTGGGGAAAATTTTATTTATTTTTTATTTGGAAGAATTTAATGAACCATTTCCGGAACATCTTTTCGGGCTCAATTGAGATTGTATTTCAAAATGCTATCAACAAAAAAAGGGCGAAAAATAAGTAATAGAGAAAGAGAGCGGATGAAAATCGATAAAAATTTTCAGGAAAAAGTTCCTCTTTACAGCACTGTATAAAAATGTTGCGCAATTTATGCTACACAGAAAGCATTTTCCCTATCTGTATTATATAATTTTCACTCGGCTTTACCTTGCGCCGTATCTGTGACTTAAAGTTTCCTTTTTACAGCAATGACATTTACTATTCATTTTCCTGCTCCAACTGTTTTCAATTGCACAATAATATACAACATTCGTACATGTTATATACAGAACATGAATTTTCCGTATCTTGTTCGTATTTGGGTTTTCTCAACAGAACACTCCATCCGTGTCGATATGTGAAAATAAATGAACATCGACTCCTTCCGGCTGCCCTTTTTCGGGTATAAAAAGAGGTTGGGGGAGATGTGTTATGATGCCAACAATAGTTGCAATGCTCTTGTAAATGCTTTTAAAATGAGATGAATGAACGACGGTGGGAGCAAGACGACAAAGGACCCCAGAGGGCAAAACCTGAAGCAGTTGAAAGCAAAATCATTTATGCAAATTTAGAGTCGATAAGGAACATTATTGCTGTGGTGGGACTTCATGAACATTGAATGCGCATACATTCAACATGTGAGATTATAGAATGAGAGTGCAATTCATATTGAATGTTCATTTAAATGCACGATGCGATGCTTTACGAAGCGAACATTTTATAATCTATTGATGATGATTCACACTCATGTGCTGCATTGAATCGACATAGTGGAGATTTGTGTTTCACACCACTCACAATGAATCAATTAAGTTGATGTTAATTTTGTAATGAGCAGCGTACGTAAAATTTAGCTAAATGGTTTTCCATCATTCTGCATTAGGAACGCACAGGCGTTAGTTCTATTTTTATTTTATTTATTGTTAATTAAACATTCCTTGCCATCATCACAAATGAATGTGGCAAAAGCGTCATGAAGAAGGCTTGAAGAAGGCATTAACTTCCCTTCTAATTGGATGTGGTTATTTTCACTTTTTCTCTTTCGTGGTTCACTAATTGAAGGATTTATTATGCCGACAATAGGTTTCCGCATATCTTTTCAACTTCCCTTCATCTTTACCACACGATGAGTGTATGTTAGTTGATAAAGTTTTGAGATACATGCACGCACCTTCATTTCTTATAAGAAAAACTCGCCGAATAGTAAGAAATATTGCGGCAACTATAGTTTACTTGTTAATACCGCTACACTTACTGTTCGACAATTAGCGCCTCACACACATTTTTATTTGGTTGGGTTCAATGGAGCTAAAACATTTTTCCTTTTTATAAATTTCCTATTTAATTCTCTTTTTTTCTGTTGTTTTGTTTTCCTTCCTTTCTTTTTTTTACAATTTTTCCTTTTCCAGAAACCCACTAGAGGAATTGGAAGCAGTATTTCGAAGCTAAAAATAAAAAAAAAGTATTTTAATTTAATCTTAACACCCTCGCACAATGTTTCTACAGCTCTCCGAGGGCGACCAATCGAAGGATGATGAAAAAATGGAAAAGTTCGAGTCGAAAAAAAAAGTTGTTTTTATTAATTTAAGTTTTTAATTGACTTTTCACACTTGTTTCTACTCTTTTTGATCTTTTAAGTTATTAATTTTAATTATATTTCATGTAGTGTTAATAATTAGGTAGTAAACTCTTTCTCTCTTTCTCTCTCTCTATTTCTGTTTCCCATTTTCTCTAATTTAAAATGTGTCTCAACATCTGTTTAAAGTCGTAGAGTTAAATTTTCATTTTAATTTGTTAAGTTACCCTTTTTTATGCAGAAAAGTACGAAATTAAATTAAATTAAACGATCTGATAGTGCAATTTTGGCACAGAAATTAATTAAAAGTATTCGACAAAAAAAACCCTCCGCCATTTTCTTAAAAGATAAAAGTTTCATTTTTTATATGTGCATTGCACTCAACTCCCATTTTTAACAATTAAAATAATTACATCATCTTATGTTGTAAAGATAGTTTTCCATTATGAAATGATAATTTATTATTTCTCATTTTACTCTGACAACTTTTTTTTTGTTTTATTTTATTCTTGTTCATTCCCACAAGCGAACTACAATCAGTGGACGACGAAATGTTGCAAATGCACAATACGAAAAAAAAGAGAACAAATTGAAAACTTTATCTTTTGCATCCCTCAACAGCTTTTGTTCGTTCGCTCGCTGACTGTTGCTCGGGAACATGTTTTACTGTAAAAAAAGAAAGAATAGAGAATTAAAATGAAATAAAAAAATATGCTTTCATTAAAAGTTTAATGTCTTTTTGTTATGTTGTTTCATTAAGTAGTTTGTCATTTTCTGTAGTTATCCTCTCTGTAAACATTCACTGGCTCACTATTTGTATTTGGGAGAAACTTTTCTTTTCTTGATGCTTCTTATTGTAGTTTTTAGACTGTGATGGCAAAATTTCCTTTTTGTAAATGAAATCTTGAGTATGCGAAAATTGAAAGCTTACGAAAGTTCGATCACTAATGGATCTCATTCAGATTACTAATGTTGTCTCAGCATAGCGTTAACGGAAGTTGACATGTTTTTTTAAGTATCTCGAAGGAAAAAACATTTTTTACGTGGAATGAAACTTTAAAGATGTTCATGATTTACCTTTTATTGTGAAGTTTTCTATAGAAGGTAATCAATTATGGGAAGATGATTTTTTTAACGCGAAAGTTTTCTTGCCCAACTTCTGCTATAAATTACTTCCCAGATCCATTTCAAGGATCTTCATTCACTGGGAATGTTTATACTTCGCGCATTTACACAAACACTCCTTACAATTATTCTTCTTCTCTTTTTGGGGGGCTTTCACTAAGCTTCACAGGTAAAATTACAATTTTATTTAGTGACAAAAAGCTCCCCGCATCAGAGTTTTGCTTTATAATATTTATCAAAGTTATTTGTTTGATGGGGCTTATTACGAAACTTCTCAAATTCTAGAGAATTCTCATCCATCCACAGACATACAAATCACGCCTACACAATAAAGCTCATTTTACTAACGCCTCAGTGTTTGTTTCACTTTGAAATTTGATTTTGATGTGAACTCTCTGATTGTGCTATGCCACAAACATGTACAGAAAAGCATATGTTAAAAAATCTCTAGTTTAACTCGATTTTCTGTGCAAAGCATCAGGTGTCGCTGGATCTAATTTAGAATTATAATTAGTGGCACAAATATATGGAGTGCGAGGGAATTCGCTGTGCGCTGCAAGGGCACAGATATATTTTTTTTCTACATATCAGTAGGGCTTTTTTCATTTTTCCTTCAATATCTTTCATACAAATACAGCTCGTTAGAATTATCATACCCATGGGCAACATGTGCGGTTGATGCCACCTGGATGTCTATAATTGGATGCTGTTTCATGTAATTTAATATCAAAATCGATGGTGTTGTTATACATACGAAATATTTTCATATATGAATCAAACAACAACCTGATAACGTCACAAAGGAGCTTTTAACATCGCTGGCGCTTGCTTTCTTTGAACTTGCTTTAGTGCAATAGCATTTTCATGTAAAATGAATGTAGGATGAAATATACATCATTCAGTGGTGTATGATAATACCAGAATAGCATGAATACAGCATTAGCGTTATGACACAATAAACAAGAATCTCCTTACGTCGGTGGAGCGGTTAATAAGTATTCATCACCCGAAATGCGGTGTGCTGTTTATATGCTGTGTGTGGGTGTTTGGTCGGCGTGGTGTGTTCTTTTATTACTCGGTGAAAGGAAGCGAAAAATTAAGGCAAACACGAAAGATACATTTTCTGATGGTGGGAATCGTTCATTGATAATGTTTAATGCAAACATTCAGCGAATGCTGCGGGAGATTGCGACAGAGTTAATTTGATTGCTTTCATTTTCTATGTACATCTGTATGGTACTCAACTCTCACCGGATTCTATTATGTTATTCAATTTTCATCCCAATTCTTGAGTCCCTCTTCGAACTACAGAGTTTTGAGAAAAGTTCCAGTTCAGTTGAAATTAAAATGCGATGAGATATCATACGCTGAACCGACGACACCACTATAAAAAAATTCTTATCATAGGAAAATTGCTTTCCCAATTTCAATTTAATCGCTGTAAGAATTGAGAAGATTATCGAGAGCTTACGCAAAGTTTATTCTTGAAATGGAAAAAAAATGATGCGAACTTCATTGAAATGGAAGCTTCGATCCTTGTTAGGATCTTTGCTCATTTTAATTGGATTTTCGTTCAAATTCATTCAAAGCTTTTTCATCATGAAAGTTTGGAAAAATGTTGTTCTTCTCCGCAAATCCGGTGACAAAGTAAAGTCGATAATTAGATGTTCTTTTTGTCTTAATCCACCGCTATCATTCTATGCGGCATCATCGAATATCAATAGAATTTACAATGAGTATAAAATCCGCGATATTATACGCATTGCTCCATTTTAATCCCACGTCTCAATATTTCATCAATATCACGCCATTTTGAGCTATCAAATTTTTCTTTAGAACATTTCTCTTCTCTCGCGTTTACTCTGGATGATCTTGTGATTAACAGTTGCTCGATTTCTCACGTATTAGCTCGTTATCATAAGAAAGGAAAAAAAGGTTTCTTATTGTTCATTTTGTTCTATTATATACCGTAGCAACTGTATATCTATGTACCTTCCATGGAAAAGGCTCCATCAACTCGAGCATAAAAGTTTTCTATTTTCCATTTCTCCCCTTCACGCTTGTAAAGACTCACCGCCATTGCCGCTGCGTGCCTAAAACAACAAACACAAAACTCCAAGCAGAAAATAGCAATGAAGAAAAATAAAAGGTGTCTAATGATGGGCTGAAGAAATGAATTTGTTTTGATGAAAAAAAGTACACGAAATAGATATTGGATAAATGGAATTAAATGAAAAGCTTAAAAAATTATTTTCAATTTTTCTTTCTTTTTTAAGTGTTAAATAAATAAAGGAAACAAAAATGTTCAACTGTGAAAAGCTCACTGAATTTCGGGAGTTAATAGAAAGTAAAGAAATCTAGTTTCGAAATCAATTTACTCAATGAGTCAATAGCGGACATTTATTTACAGTCCAATTAATTATGACTTCCGGCTAAATAAACAATTGTCGCATTTCGAATGATTTGTTAATGTTTTAATTGTTGTTTATTTATTTGAAAACTGAATAATTAATGCAATTTCCAACTTTCTTTCCTCGACTCAACCGCAGCTCGTCCGGTTGAAACTTTCGTTTTCCTATCATTTCTATTTTAATTAATGCTAATGAGGAAACCCAAACTCGACAGCATAAAAAATAGTCAAATGATGGTTAAAAAAAAAAGTTTCCGCTCTCATTTGAAAACTCATTACATTTTCTCAATAATAATCAAATTAATGATCGATGGAAATGGAAAACTCTTCTTCGGCTGAAATTTTCCGTTGGGAAAGAAAATCGTTTTCCAATTTTAATATTGCATAAAATTTCACAAAAAAAAAGGAATTGAAAAACTAACTTTTATTTCATTACTTATCAAATATTTTCTCTCAGATCGAATTCACCATCGAAGGTACATACTCCAACCAGTCGCATCCCGATTCGTACGGCAAATGCTGAGAAACGTGCTCGGGATTTGGGACTCATACAGGACATTGATGAAACACAATTGAGCCCATCGGAGTTACGAGCTTTCCGGTAAGGAATATAATTGGAAAATTAAATTGAAAGTTTTTTTCCTTCTACTCTGGGAAATATTCAGTGATGATATTCCGATACGCGCAATACGTTTATGAACAATTCTGGATTCACTGAATGACGCTACTTATGAATTTACTTTCAATAGCGTCGAACACAAAATGATTCCTGAAAATTTTATTCCTTCAATTCTTACACGTGGAAATTTCTTTCGACCCGCACAAGAGAGAATGGCCATAAAAGAGGCTTGATGGCTTATACATATGGCTTATTTTGTCGTTTTTTTCCCCAGAAAAGCTCTCTCCTATACTGTGCAATGAAAACTCTTTCACAAGTTTCGTTTTGTAAGTGCATGAAACGGCAGCAAAAATCATATAAAACTTTTATGAAACATTACTTACAAACAATCCTCCAATATGGTGAGATACCAAAATTAGACATTCATAGCCTTAAAATCTGGCACGGAAACACGAGAAAACAGCGACAGAGTCACAAAATTCAAATCGAAATGAAGTCGAAGGAAGAAAAATTCGTGGAAATAAAATAATAAATGAGCTTTTTAAATATTTTATATTTCACTCATGTGAATTTTGCCTCCCTCTCTACCCCTTTGCAGAAGTCGAATGCCGGCAGTCAAGTGCCTTTTATTTCACGCAAAAATAAGCACAATATATGTGATGTATGGCGGATTAAATTTTTCAGAACAATCGTAAAATGTTATTAAAATGAGATTTTCTCTTTAATGTTGAACGCCATTTTTACTGTCGCCGGCGTCTTCGAGTCGAATTTTATAACCCGGTGGCAATACGATTTAAAGAGCAGTAAAAATTTTTACCGTGCCATTTATGAATTTCGCTTGGTAACTGACGCAAATTCAACATACATACGTCGAAGGTGACAAAAATTCCTATTTAAATTACTTTACCAAAGACTTTATCTTAAGCCGCTGTTTATCTTACACATACGCTTCCTCGTTTCTCACTCTCTCTTTCACTCACTCAAGATGGAGTACAAGGTATGCTTTACATTTAGGAAAATTTATGAGACAATTAGAGAATGAGTGGAAAAAATCTTTTGCAGTAAATGAGTGAATGGGATCAATTCACTGATTAAGGCTTTGTGTAATAGTTCAACTCCTTCTGCATGACAGATGTTGTCAACATTTTAAATGTTGCTCTCTCAATTTAAATTTCATTTATATCCCCCCTTTTTTCCTACCATCGCTTTAATACTATACGTGTAATTTGACTTTGCATTCGCTTTCATTTAACAAATTTTACAAACCATAAAATTCAATGGCTGAAGAAATGGAAGATTTTTAACGTTTCCTCTTTTTGGCTTTTTGCTGTTGCTATTCATTAGATTACGACCGAAAACATTTGTCGTTATAGACACAAGCGGAAGCTGAAAAAAAGGGGACCTTGAAACTCTCGTAAATTGCATGCACGAAGTTCCGGAGCGGAAGCAGTAAATTCCTTTAAAGTGAGATTTCTAAAGCGAGCTTTTTTAAAGCTCAATTTGATAAGTATGCTGTGCATATTTAATGTGAATGGAATATTTTTTGAAGTTTCAACCATAAATCACACTGGAAGAACTAATTCCATTAATGCAAAGCCATTTTTTTATTTTTGACTTCTGCTTAAAAGTTCAAATGCTCGATAAATGCTCAGCGAAGCCCAAATCAACAAGAAAAAAAAACTGTTTACAAATTTTCTGCTATGTTGGCAAAGTCCAATTGCCGGCCGACGCATTTATTTTTTATCAGAGGAAGCGGAGAGAGTGACCTCGAGACCGGAGAGCAACCAAATATTTTGATTTCTTTTTTTTTTTCTTTTTTTTTTGCATAACCAAGCGAATAATTTTTATTATATTTTTTGTCCCTAAAACGCTGATGGATGAATGTGAAATGTATACACAGTGAAAAGGAAACGGAACCGATTGCTTGTGGGGGTGGCGACTGCTGCCTCTAACGCCCAAGCGAGATCTTTCTCGAATTTTTAGATATCTATATACATATAATGGAAATGCTATGAACGCGCTTAAAAGCACAAGGAAAGAGGCTAGAAAAACGAATGAAAGAAGAAAATATCAAGAATCCCATAACACTCAAATGCTATTAGCATTCTCAGCAGAAATTCATGTTTTCCTTTCATTCGAATCAACACACAACGAAAATGAAATTTGTACGAATATTTCGAGTGGAATAATAAATTTTGTGTTCTTGTTGCCCAACGAACTGTTTCATGCTGCCAATACACGCACACATACAAATCACGTTAAGAGCCTTAGAAGTGAATTTTCCCCTTTTTTCCGATTGTTTACAGAGCTGAGAAGCGAGCAGCGTGGCGTCAAGCGCGACTCAAATCATTGGAACAGGATGCAATTCAAGCTCAAATAATGATTCAAAGTCTTAATACGGATACAGTGAAGACAGATGATAATGCGCAAAAACGTAAAAGATTGGATATGCTGGATGAGGAGGAGGTGAGTTGAAATAGAGAAAAAAGTTCCTTACATTTGTAGTTTCTTGGTCAGCATTCGTTGACATTTATACCTGGGAGTGTTTGCGTGTGGGTGGCAGAAACATATGTAAATATATAATGAACTTAGGAATTCAAAAGCTCTTTATCTAATGGACTTTTTGCTATTCTTTTATTTTCAATTTTATTTTCACGAACATTCACATGGAAGACAAACTCGAGGCGCAATTAGTAGCCAAAGCGCAAAAAAAAACTTCTTAATTTGGATATTCCAAGTTAATAAAAGTTTATTGTTTCTCTTTTCTCTTATTCGCTTGTTTCTATTCATGTCCTTAAGCTGCATTACAAATTGCTAACTAAAATTCACTCACTCCATTGTTTCGTCCTTGAAACTCGTAAATCTGACGCTTATTCTTAATACAAAATTTATATAAATTTTCATATTTACAAAAGATTTACTGTGACTTTGATACTTTTACTTCTTCTTTTTTCCCACAAAAAGGAAAATTCTTTTCTGCTGTCGGCAAACATTGAAAAAAAAAATTTTCGCAAACGAGTCCTTTGAATGTTAATTAAGCATGAAAATGCTTTTTCCTCTCCATAATGCTAATTATTTAATTTTCTATGTGTGCGTTTCCTAATTGTTTTCCTTCTTTATACCCCTCGCATAATTCTTTCAAATTCCGGGTCGTTTTGTTGATGTTTTGTGTCACGTTCATTGCGCATTTATCAAAACATTTCAGCGATCGTGCAAAAATAATTATTGGAGACTTTGTAATTTACATAAAAAGCTTCTTTTGAAGACAATTTAATTTTAAAGAAACAATTATTAAGTAAAATAAATATGCATTATGTGCTTTGGAAGAACTAAAAATTTTTTCGTGACATGATGACACAAAACATTCATTGCTTTATTGTTGAAATCGTAGATAGTAGATATTAACTATTAATTATACTAATCTAAAATCAATGTATTCTTAATAATAACATTTAATCCTGAAATAAATAATCCCTTTCTAACAGTCTTTTGGTGAGCTAATAACAAAACCCGCTAAAAGTCGATTGAAATTCCCAAAAATTTCCATCAAGCTGCGACCGGGTCAGGTGACGGTCACAGAAACTGAGCGACTACTTGATGAAAAAGTCATTCAGCGTACAGAGGAAAATATTTGTCCAATCACGGGCGAACCAACGTTCCAAACTTTTGAGTATGTTGAGAAAACCATCGAAAAAGAGGTTAGAGCCAACATTGAAAATTGCATTGAAATCTGAATAATTTTAACTCACTTTATGGTTTATCAATGCACCTAATGGTAGTTTTGGCTTTTTGTTACAAGTGATACGCTTTTGTTTTATGTAAATTTACCCGCTCCCAAATGGGAAATTTTGCTCGCAATTTAGTGAAATTGAACAGCTTCATGTGCACTCACAGCCACCGCTTGATGTAGAGGTCTAAAAAAGTTAGCTTATGGCTATCATAAGCACATCAAATATTCCAATTGATATCGTCCAAACCACAAACGTAGTTTTGCCATTTCTTCATGCACAGTTTTTATTTTTGTTATGTAGAAATTTTGTCCGCTTTGTACAAAGTAAAATTGAATTAGCTTTGATTGATATGGGAGTTTTATGAATTTGATTGACTTTCGTTCTCTGATCAATTCTGTTCACACGAACAAAAAAAAATTTAAATATTTTCACATCCAATTCAATTCTGATATTGGATTTTTTTCCCAATGGGTATTTTTCTCCCATAAAACTTTCCACATGAAAATGCTTTTATGTGTTTGCTAAAATGCTGAACTCACTGCATAAAGTTTTTAGCCGAAAGCATTTCAAATACTTCATACAGTGGAAATTTTGATTGATTTGTACCGATATTTTGATTGATTTTGAAATTATGATTGCCGATAATGGAATTTTATATCGAACTTATTAAGCATAACATTAATGTTATATTAAAGCTTTTTCATTAAAGTAGAATTAGCAAGAACCTTTTGCTTTTTGCCGCACATTGCATAAGCAAAAATTCTTAAATATCTTTAGATACACACCATACACGGCACATAATTAATATGCTTTGGTCCATTAAGCATTAATTATGATGAAAAATATTTAGTAATCATTCAATGACGCTATTCATAAGTGATTTTCGATGTAATTTAAGTAATCTATCGACCAACATTATTGATAAATATTTCCCAACAACATATTTCGCTCCATTTCATGCGTGCCATATAAGTCTGCATCTTATGACTTCCATTCGGGAGAAGAAAAAAAAAACAGCATAATATTGAACGAAATGAAATGGATCAGCATGAAATGGCAACTAAATTGCTCTTTCAACGTAACTGAAAATAAATAATTCAGTTGTAAATCTCATAAATTGAGGTTTGATTTCCTTTTCCCATTTCAACGAAATGAACTTTCTTCTCATCTCGATTTCCATCATTCTCCCCCTCCCCCCACCACCACTCTCCCAACTTTTTTTTTTCATCATCATCATCAAACCCTCTCATTTCTTAGAGCTTTATTTATAAGGGAAAAGCAAATCTTATTGGTAGTTGACCCATCGACCTTTTACCCGTACCTTCCCCCCTCCATCCCCACGTCCCTCTCAGTCGCTTACTAAAACCAGAGTTTTAACGCATATAAAGAAACAATGTAATGGACATTACTTTCCATATAAATCTACTTAACTAAGTAATGGGTCAATTGGAGTAAAAACAAGACGGAAAATATCCTTAATCTTACGCTCGCTTTTAATGGTGGACGGGACATTTAATGTCATGAAAATGTTTATTGCTACTGGATTTTGTTGCCAATATTTTTTTTCTTCTTTCTTTTTTTTATATCATTTTAACAGGTTGAAACGTGCCAAGAGCGAATCATTTCGTTAGAATTGGAAGATCCAAAGTCACTCGAATCACCAACAACGCCCACAACTGATGATTTTATTCAGGCTCAAATTCAACAACGCCTTCAAATGTCCGCATCTGAAGACAGTGATGACAATCAATCTGTTATAACTGTGTGCCCCAACAACAGTGAAGATCGTCTCGTGCTCAATCCAACAGACCCAGCCGATTATATCAATGCAAATGTTTTTGGTAAGCATATTGAAGGCATTATTGATGGTATGCCAGCATCAAATTTACAAACAATCGTAGAAGTTGTTAATCCAATGTTGGCTGGAGATGGCATGGCAACCGAAATCGCTGTTGGCTATACAAACGACGAGAGTCTGTCATCGTTTGATGTCGACACAGATAATCATGATGGTGTTATTTATCGCCACAGTGAATTGTCACTCAATGACAAAATGAAGAATGTCCTCAAGGAACTTAAACAAAATGAGAAAGTTCGGTTGAGTCTATCACGAAGTATGGATGACGAGGAGGAGGATGATGATGAATACAAAGACGTTGACCGTAATATGGAGGAGACAAAATCTACTTCATTCGAAGAGAAAACGGGCTCAATTGGAACCGTTTTTATGGTACGTGAGCGTTTAATCAATGACTTTTACGATCACGAAACGACCATCACTGTGACGGAGAATGTGACAGCATTTACTGACGATACAAAAATGTCCACAAATCATAATTTCTATAAAGAAAATATCGAATTTGTCGACAATTGCCAAGTGTACACAAATCCAAATGTTGAGCAATTTTTAGCAAACGAAATCCGACATGCGGAGGAACAGACAAGTGACCAACACGAGCAGCTCAATACGGAGGAAATGCTTAAGGCACGTAAAGAGACATTGACACTCGACCTCAATCAACCGGCAGATGAGGTGGAAAATGATGATGATGGCGATGATGAGGATGTATCAACAACTGATAACACTCCAACGACACCAACAAAATCATTCGGCGCCGCGGGTGGCAAGAAAAAGAAGCGAAAAAATAAAAGCAAAAAGAAGTAAGAATATAATGTTTAGTCAGATAATCGAACAAAATGTGTAACAACAAAGCTTCATGCACACTCGCTCACAATGCTCGTTCGTTAATTAAATTCATTGAGTTCTGCGTGTGTGTATCTGTCGCAAATAATTTACAGACGAAAAAAGCTCAACACACAATTCACGTACTCAAAAAGTTTTCTGTAATGCAAGCGTTGAAATCCAATTTGCTCATAGTTTTCCATTAAATTTAATTAAATTATTGCAACAGCTTTACTGTTGCTGCCGTTACTACTAATTATGATTCCATTTAATCAGTATTTCTATATGCATGTTCGTTGGTATCTCATAACATTGCATTGTTTAAATGCTGGAGGAGGGGAACGATGTGCAACAGTTAACAAATTTTCAATATTTGAGCTATTTCCACTCTTCAAATTTGAGCTTTTTTTCTTCCTTTCGTTTTTCTTTTCTTTTTTTTTCAATATTCAATGAGTGCAAGTAAAAGTATAACGATAACTTTCTACGTGTCGATTAGATTGAGAAACAGGAAATGATGGTTTGGTGCGCCATTAATGGGCAACGATGGAAATTACCATTTTTGGCAAACGATGATGGTTTTGAAATTAAAGAAAGCATAAGCAGCAACAGCGGCGCGTATCGGGAAATGAATCGTTCAGCGAAATAATGATGACTGGCACGACATCAGGCCGTTTTGTGACGGCAACGGGAAGAGCAATTTGATAAGCAAACAGCTCTCAAATTTCTGTCGTTCTCTTGCAGCCTTTGCTAATGATAAATTTGTTTAGTTGATGAATGACGCCACCTCGAATGGTTTGCGAAATATTTAATGTCAGGAGATTGTGCTCATTCAACATATTCCCGGGGAAAAAAATAAATAAATTAATAAAAAAAAAGTTTGCATCAATGCATCATTAAACACTTTTTTCTGACGCCATTTTTTTTTTTTTTGTTTCTGACCACTACGGGATGGCAAACAAATTTGCATAATGCGCTCGATTTATTAATTAAACATTGGAATTCAGTTTGCTGACGTGAGAAAATGCACAAAATTGAAATTTCTTCTTTTTTTAAAAAAAAAAAAAAAAACATCACCGAACTCAATCGATTGAATGAAAAGAATTAGTTCGCCATTAAATAACGAGCGTATGTGCGTGCAGCGGAAAAGCGGGTTTGGACAGGGACGAAAAAGTTTCATTTTTTTTTTGTTGGAGCAAAATTGTTCGCGCTCAATTTGACATTTTTGTCATAGTGTTGTTTGCATTGTTAATCGTGTACCATCATGTAATTTGTTTCAATTTATTATTTTTTGCTGTGTGTACCTTAACGCGATTAATTTCTGATATGCTTCAAAAAAAAAAAGTTGTTGTGCTTGAAAACTGTTGTCGAGTGGTGCTTCGATGCTCAAATGGCGGTAAATGAGGCGAAAAATAAACACAATTTTTTTTATAATGATGATGGCGAATGATAAAAGGCAAAATGCCAAAATATGAATATCAATTTAATGAGATATAAAAGCACACAATCACTCCCCTCACTCACACTGTACACAATATTTTTTTTTCGCTAAAGAAAATAAAAAGCAGATAGCAGCATCGATGATGTTTCAGTATGGTAAAAAAAAATAATAAAAAAATGTTCTTTTTGTGTTGCTGATAAGAAACGACTGTCGGAATAAAATTTGGGTGTGGGTGAAGAAGTTTCCGTAAATACTTCTTTTTTTTCATGTGCCGTTGGGCAAAGTGATTTTAGGCAATTTTTCCATCAGAGGATAAAAACAAAAAAGAAAGAAAGAAAACATTGAAAGAAGCGTAATCGCAAATTTTAATGTGTTAAAATGAGTCATACGTGGAAGACATGGAAGTATTCCCTTCATAACTTAGAAGTTAAGTTAAATTGGATTGTGAAATGTCTCAGATGTCTCATGGATATTGCTAAAAGTATTAAAAGGGTTCATGGATAAAATAGTATCCCTATGAGATATTAAACCCAAGATAATTCACAGTCCCTTGTTTTATATTCTAACAAAAAATTTAATGGAGAAAATTTTCAAATATCTAAAGTTCTTTTTACAAACATTCAAATATATTTTTTATATATGAATTATAAATTTTCATTAGAGCTATAAGTAAGATAATTGTGCAAATAAATCGTCAAGATAAAAGGAAAAAAAAAAGTTTTTCTTTTCCAAACAACTTTGCGTATATTAAGGCTAAGTTTGTCTTTTCCGTCCTCATTTTGAAAATACTTTATATATGAATAACTTACTCTAAGTTCTCACAATGATTAATTTTGTGAGCTTTCAAATAGATTTAGTTTCGGAAATTTATAGATAAGATTTTGGTTTAATTGAGTGCTATTTTTTAACTCATTTATGTAATTGGATTATGAAAAAACATTCAAATGTTTACAACAAAAAAAAAAACAAACAAGTAAACAATCCTTTTTGCGAAAACGCAAAGTTTATGTCTATTCCTTTGGATTTTAAAGACGAAATAAAACTGATAGATTTTCATGTTATACAAAATAAATATGTCTACATGTTATTTTTCGTGGTTTGTTTGTTAACTTTATTATTCTTGTTCTTCGTCTTGTGAGCTATTGAGTAGGGTTGCAAAAAACTTTTTCAGGATGCTAATTAGAGACGTTTGTAACAATGTTTCGGTTGGTACGTGCAATTTTCGGCAAAGTTTTGTTTATAAAGTTCTTCATTTGAGTAGTTACAAAATTATTTAGCTAAATAACAAAAGCTCGTCGACAAACAGTCACCCACAACAAAAAAAAAACCTTCGCTTCTATATTTTCCCATCACAACATCATGTGAAACGAAAGTTTTCACATAATTCATGTCAAAATGGACTGTCGTTCTTCCCATTAATTCCAATAGTAAAGAGTCGCAGTAAATTAAATTTCACATTTTATGATATTTTACGAGAAAATGGTAAAAATGTAAACAAAAATTCAATGTCTGTCCACAATGAGAGCACATTGGTTGATGATGAGGGTCCCATAAAATGAATACACTGACACATGTCATGTGGCGAAATATCATTTTCATGCGGTTGATTTATGTGAATATACCGAGATAGGAAAGCGGATGTGGGAAAAAATTCCTTTTTCTGCTTCCATGAAATCATTTCTAGGTAGGATAGCAATATTTTCAACAACGTTAGAGGATGTTGAAGCTTCAGGAAGAGAGAAAATACCATTTAAAATTTTCATTATGTTCATTTTTTAGGACACTTTTTATTCTATTATAGGTTTCAGAACGTTGCCAGCTAAAAGAATAAAGGCAAAAAAGTGGTTTGCTGTTTAAAAGCTATTAAAATTTCATTTTCAGAAGCGTGTCGTATTTCCACCAAATTGAGGTTATTGAGTGCTTTCTTTCGTTTTTTTTTTTCAGACTTGCGTCCTGCTATGAAAGCTTGATAATTGGCAACAGGAATTAATCAATTGAGATCGTAGATTAGAAAAGTCAATTAACCAAATACATATCAATCTTAATTATTCGAAATTTCCATTGAAATTCACTTCAATGACTTGCTATAAAACATTAATTACATTAAAGAGGGAATACAGCGGGATTCCATTTAAATTGTTAACAAATAAACTTCCTCAAAATGTTTTGCGTTTTTCGTCGGATTGCCAGCAAAATCCGATTTACTACATTCGCTTTGATTAAATATTTATTGAGAGAGAAGAAAAAGACACGGCAAAACCCGAGGGGTGCCCTCGGTTTTCCTTTAATGCCCCCCCACTGACTTAATAAATCAACAAATGGTCCATTGCGATGTTAAATGTTCTGGTCGAATCGTGACTTAAACAATCCGAAGAAATAGGATAATTTAAAACACTTAAAGCTTAACAGTTGATTCTCGCATGGCTTCGTAAAAAAAATGTGTGTGTGTGCTAAAATAAAATAAGCACAAACGCTATAAATATAAAGAAATCAAATTGGAAAATGCTTTTGTCGAGGCCTTCGTATTATGTTGCCTTAAAAATCGAATAACAGCCCGAAATAAAATTCAAATAAATAATTTCGGTTCTTCTTTTATTTTCGTGTTTTTTTTCCGGCACATACAGATTCGAATGAAAAACATCTTGGAAATGGAAAATTCGATTTTACAAATTTATTTGCATGCATTGTTTCGCAATTCCATTTGTCATCAAAGAATATCAGTTCCCGCAGCTCACATGAATGAAGCGATTTTATGGAATTTGAAGAAGCATCAATAATGTATGCGAAGCTTTTTTTTTTTCGACTGAAGCGTGATATTGAAATGCGAGTTTGACATAACGATCGTTATAAAAATTTTACAATATGCTTCATCGGTCATAAATTTCAATATAATTCCCCAAGCAATACGCAATATTATGATGCTTAACAGACCCAAATTGATCCATCCAACATTATATGACAAGTGGCGCGCGCATTTTTCTTTATGTGCTAAGCATATCTTAGAATTATTATTTTTTGCCTCCATACTGAAGAGCGATGAGCAAGTTGCTACCTATCGATGTGATGAATTGTAAAGCCCTTAAGAACCTTTGGCAATGGTAAAATCTGAATATGAGTGGTTCTTTTGTGCGTGTTCGCACGTGTATCATCACTATGTCATCATTCTCTGTCCATTCAAATTGATACCGCTAAAATTTGGGAGCAACAGAAATAATAAATCTTATTTTGCCAAATTTTGAAAACTCTCATTTGTAAGGATCATAAAAAAAGCTATGTACGAGCAAAATACGCACGAAACTTTAAGCACTTGACAACTTACTGAGTGTAATTGTTTTGCATTAGTTGGCATTAGCATCAAGTACCATTGACGGTAAACAAATATTTTTGTCCAATACATAAGCAAATATTTTCCTTTCCTTTTTATGAAAATGTTCAGTATCGAAGAATTAAATCCCCCCCAGAAGCCAAACGAAAATCCGAATTTAATTTGAGACGAACCGCCATTAAATTGAATTGTAAAAACCGAAGTAAAATACATTTCGGGTCATTAAAATGGATTTAAATGAAACCCCTTTTACACCGAGAATCACTGAGGGAGGTTGCGAGTATGATATGGTGTGACGAAATAATAAAGTTCAATGAGCCAGAATAAAAGCCATTACGACAGATCTTCGCATCGGTTGGCAGCCAAGAGTGGGCTTTTTTTTCTTGATGTTAGCCAGGGAAGCATTTCGAACTTGATATTTTGCAGGAAGGAAGAAAAGAAGAAGGAAATTTATGTCGAAAATAAACTAAAAATAAAAATTTACGATCCAATTTCTTATACTTCTTGGTATTAAATTGACAGATAACAAAAGTAATTTGCGGGACGCCGTGCAGTGAAAAGTAAATTTTTCACGGGGTTGATATAGCAACAAAGCAGACATATGTCTAAATGTGTTTTGCCGATTCTTGACAATCTGCCGAAGCTTGCCTAATCGAATTGAATGCTAGCACGTGTGAATGAATACGTTTTGAATTGAGTTGAATATGAAATGACACCAAAAAAAAAAGTTTATAGAAAGAGTTGCAAGAACCTTATTCGAAGTTTCGGCAACTTTCTGTTGTTTCACTGAAGGATTTTTGAGTTTCTCGTTGGACGATAAAATATTGGAAAAAAAAACCAAAAAATGCAACTCAGAACCTTTTTTGCTGTTGCCGAAGTATGTTGCTCCGCAAATATTAGCAATGCTTTTCTTTTTTTCTTAAAACGTGTGTTGTCAAATTTGTGTGTCATATATTTAATGGGATTTTCGTGATTTCTTTGCTATTTGTATTAAGAATTTCTAATGTAATTTGAATATCTCGATCACTCGACTTGACTGGCACAACCAAAGGTTGACTTTAAAAAGTACTTTAAATTTTGTGCGTGCAATTTTCAGCTTCGTTTTAATTTTTCTAATTTTTCACGTCACCGGGTCATCATTAATGAGCTTTCAAGCGTCAAAAATATGAGGCGTTTGAGGCGCACCGAGACTGGGAGAATGATTGCAAGGTAACAAACGCTTTCCTTTTATTTTATATTGGCGATGTTGCAAAATTGAGCAAACATGCCACGTGTAAGAGGCAGAAGAATATTGCTTGCAGACTTTTCTACCGCTGATTTTCATTCGCTCACTTTGTCAATCGTATCATCTCGCAATGACAGAAGCCCACGAAAATGTTGTTGCTCATCAAAAAGCTCATAGCGCTTCTTAAGGTGATGAAAAAAAAAGCAACGAAGATTTAATGGCAGTTTTGTGCGAGGGTCTTTTGTTTCTGTCACTGGGATTTATGATGTTTTGATAAATTCATTATGCGTCGCTACAAAGATGAAAAGAAAACTGTGTTGGAAAATCTCATTAGCGCTTTTAATTTCCGTTTTTTTTTTTTTGTTTTTTTCTTCAGATGCTGGGAAAAATATCTTTCATCTTCCACAAGCCTCTTCCTACTTACTTCTACATTATATTTTTATTTCGCAATAAACAATCAAATACAATAATTAAACTTTCAATTACGGCAACAAGTAAACGAACTCGCATCACGAGAGCATGAAATCGATCCTAATACGCTTTTGTAAGCATTTCATTGATGTTGCCTTCGGGTTCGTGAGCTATTAAGCTTCCAGCTGCAAATGACTTTTGGCAGCGTTTATTGAAAAGTATCGTGTAAAATGTTTTCGTGTTTCGAATAACAAGCATTCAGCATGATTCTGTTTCATTAAAATATCAGATCTGTTGTTGAGTTGTGTTGTTATCAGATGAAATTTAACGCTCATTTTCAGCATAGTAATTTAAGAATGTTCATTGAAAATAGGCAAAGTTGCAGAAGTATATACATAAAAATTGCTGTTCTGAACATTTTCTTTAAACCTCTGAAATGAGATATTTGTTCTTTTGAATCGTTTTTTTTTTAAGAAAAATCGTATAAAGAATATTTAACTAAATGGAAGTGAAGTCAAATTTCTTCTCTGCCGTGAATTACTTACTGTTGCCTTTCTTTATTCGAAGCTCTGTAATAAGATTCCTAGACATGAGCCAATGTTTGTTTTCTTTTATAACCTTCGTCTCCTAAGAATACAGAAAACGTGCATTTGTTTGCTTTTCATATCCAATTCCACACCGGCCACTGCCACTCCAAATTGGATGAGGAGCTTTTAAATTGAAGCACGGGATTTGTTGTAAATCATCCGATACCTTATTCTTGTGCCATAACGCAGATATGCCTTGCAAGAGGGAAACATATAAGAGCCAAATTTCGTAGATGAAAAACTTTTTTCTTTATATCGATTTTCCGAATTTTCCGAGTCAAAATGTTTCCTATTTTTTTCATAATTTTGGAATTTTCTTTTCAACTTAAAACAGAATTAAATTTTAGCAAAAAAATGTTCATCAAGTTTTTTAGGATTTAGAACATTATGATGCCAAAACGGCTGCTTAATTATTAAATCAACTTAATTAAAATTATAGGTTAATTGGGTAGCATCACCATACTGTGTATTTAATCATAATCAATTGTTTTAAGTTCATTAGAACATATTTGCTCAACAACACACATGGCATCATGCTTTCATAGGAATGTCTCCTTGACCTATCTTTCAATCTTAATGTTCCAACATAAAATGAATATTTATTCCTGCAATATATCTTAATTAGGCAACATTAATTTTCGGTCATTTTTGTCCAATAACGTTAGTCTCCAAGAGCGTGAGGAACTTTGTCTTCAGTTTCGCCTTTGCCCATTTCCCTCGATCGTCGCAGATGGCTAAATAGGAAAACCGGGATGAAAAAGCATTCGTAATGAGATTCCATTAAAAATAATTGAAAGAGTTGTGTTTTTTTTTTTATTTCTCTGCGTTCATTTCTTATTTTTTATGTCACTTTGAGTAACACAAAACTGTTTTTGTTTCAAACTACCACAATGAAGACATTTCTAGGAAAATTTCTAATTAAGCGTAATTTCTTTGCCTCGCAACAGTTTTAATTAATTGAAAGTTTCCTTAAGATAGAAAGAAGAAATGGAATTAAATTTTTTTTGTTCATTGCGTTTTTCGATTTGAACGAAATTGGGCGTACAGTTAGTTAGCTTTCGTTTTGATATCATTCAAATATTACAACATGACAAGCTGTTTGACCAAAATTGGAAATCAACATGTGTTGTAATTTACATCGAACATGACGCAATGCAGAGTATTAGGTTCAGGTTGAATTATCGATTGGACCTTGAGGGTCAAAAAAAGAACCAACAAAACACAAAAAAAGAAAGAAAGATAACGATGAAGCGAAATAATCGATATCAGGTGTATGTAATTCGTAAGTTGAGCAACAGATGTGCTGTTGCTTTATGCAAACTGAATTTCTTTGAAAGCAGTCAAACATTCGAATTAGGAGAAAGCAGCGTTGTAAGGAAAGTCATGCGCAGCCTGTTGATGGGAATTGGGAATATAAAATTCCATCATAAAACATTCAAAGTTGCTCAAAGTTGAAATTCAACAGGCGACTGACGCCGCCTTTAAATTTTGACAATGAAAAATATTTGAATAAAAAATTTAAGAAATTTAATTCCAATTTATTAATGAAATTAAGAAAAAAATCTTTCTTTCAATAAATTAACAATTTTCGTTTGTAAATAATTTAAAAAGATAATCTAAAACTCAACAATGTGAAGGCGCATGGTCAATGGAACTTTCATAAGAGGAGCCTTGGCATAAAGTTTTCCCATCAAAGCTTTCCGCCTGTTTGCATGTGTTGATGCTTTCACTCGCATAAACAAAAGGATCCAGCTTTCCTTTTACATTTTTCGCTTGTTTGGTGTCATAAAAACCGATACTTTGTTAGTCAAGAGATTTCTTGCGAGCTAATAGGAACAACAAGTGGAAATCGGACAGAATTTTATTTTTTCATCATTCATTAGTGAACCTTGATGTCATTTTTGGGATTTTTGTGACCTTTTTTTTGCTACCTTCATTGACATTAAAATTCAAAAGTGAAATAAAAGTTTCTTTTTTCGTCCTTTGAAATGATTTTTTTTTTCGATCTTGGAAATAAAATTTTCCAAAGTGTTGCTCGATGATTGAATGAATGAAAAGAGCTTTTTAAGGATTTGCACTGAGAATTAATTAACCGACAACTAAAAGTCTAAAAGTTTTTTTTTTCTTCATTCAGAAGTTTCGTGAATAACAAGCATTTAAAACATTTAACCTCAAAGAGTATTTGCTTAGTTAGGTTTAATAAAAAGGGTGCACACAGTCGAGTGATGACGAAATGAAAGCACAGCCGATTAACTCGAGAGCGTCAATGTGAAGTGTTGATTCAAAATATTGTACAAGTCAATATATGCGTGGGCGTATGTAATATATAGCGAGGCAAACGCATCTAAATTATGTCACGTAATGAAAATGGATAAATTCTGGATAATCTCATTAATTTTGTCAACTGCTCATAAAACTAGTAAGTTTTCAACCATACAAAAAAAGCACCAACTGCTCAGAAAATTTGACTCCGGAAATGAGTCCATAATCAAATTAGTTCTATTTTCTGCTATATTAGCGATGTATCGATAACATTGGCTCGTAAATCTCGCATGAGAAATTTTTCAAATTGGATTTTCATAAGACAGCATAACCGCGGAATGAACGCGAAAATGATCTGCAAACTTTGCCGATATTCGATTTAATATTTTACGTGCATGCGATAATGGTGGAGGCCTCGGTGGAGGCAGATCTTTTCTCGTCACCTCTCTCTCTCTCTCTCTAACTTCCACTCACTCTACCTGAAATCGTATGATATGAGATATTCTATCCTGTAGTTAAAAAGTGGGATAGGTTTAAACAAATTACGATAAAACATTCAGCAGTTAAATTACTAGGGTAACTACCTAGAGATATTTCTTTCGATCATGAATTTTAGCAGTGATTTATTTGTTCAGAAGTTTAGTCGCCAAAGCAGTTAAGCTTATAGCTGTAACGGGAACGGAAGAATTTGAGCTCCGACAATATGTGAAAATATAATTTAATAATCATAATTGCCCGTAATATACGTGAATTATGTGCTTGTTTAATGAAATAAATTGGCTAGAAAAATGTTAAATGATATGGAGGAATCATATTACATGATTTATAACGTCGATTACTTTAATGAAATATTTTTTTCTCTTTCCTTTCTTTCTGTTTCTGAACAAAAAAAAAATAATTACGAATTATCGTGAGCAGACTTTTAGACTCCATCACACTTTGAATAAGATTCTTAAAGCTCACGAAAGTTATGTTCGCTTTATGAACTGACTGAGACAATTTTACGGGTGTTGAGATTTTTGATAGCTTCATGATATCATCGGCATGAGTAGCACGGCTCAAAGTGAATTTGTGTTTATGATACTTGGTATGTCTTATCAACGAACCACAATCGCGGAGGCAGAAAAAAAGACTGTTTATTTTACCGAATATGTTGAAGATTTTGCTCGTTTCGAGTGTATCAAGAAAAAAAAAATATTCTTGAGAAGTCGTGCATAGGAATATATCAAATTTAATATCAAGACTTAAACCTTCGAAACGAGACTATAAATTACATTACATCATGCACGAGCTTTTTTTTTGTGAAAAACTTCCGCGACAAGGCATTGCATATATGCTTTTTCCCCGAGTGATTGCGTGCGTACACATATATTTTTTGCTATATATGTACACAAGCGAAAGCTGTAAATACATGATAAGGTAGTTAAGCCATCCAGCAAGATAAAAAAGCGAAATACTTTTGGGATATCTTGAAAAAGCAATACTTCCGTTTTTTTTTGTTGATGTGTTATGTTGTATGTGTTTGTGCAAGTCAAAACGGACTTGATTCAGTTGAAGAGAAACTAAATATTTTATGGCTTTTCGTATCACATCAGAAGATTTGAAGATTCCTTTGTTGCAAAGTTTTACGAGTCTCATTGGTATTATCATTGAATTATGTTCTCAATGACTTTCTTCAAACATAACACACGATTCCTAATCCACCAGACTAGGCTGCTCTTTCTCTAAATATATGTATGTGTCCTTCGTTTTTTTTTTTTTTGGAAAATGTCCTATGTAAAAGCTTATTGACAGTCCGTGATCAGTAAAGATGCCAATAAAATTTATGAACTGTAACTCAATTGAATTTGAGAGCTTTTCTATTTAAAGCCCCTTTTTCCAGTACCGTATTGAAAGCTCATTTTTGATCTAATAAAAAGTGGAAAACATCAACTACATTTTAGAGGCGGAGAGAAAAAAAACCAACGATGTCAAAATTGTGTTTTTATTGTTGAAAAGGGTAACTCCAAGTAACTCGGATGGGGGTAGAAATTGGAAATTTCCAGCTGTAACCCGAATCGATGAATTTTTAATGTAAAAAAAAGCCAAAACAAAAATCTTATATTACGGACAGTCGAAGTGAATCATCATTAAATTATATATTTATTTGTTGTTGCTATATTGACTGACAAATTTTATTCCTTCATATATACATATTTTTTTCTTTCTTTCTCCACAGATGGACAATCGAATATTGAGGTTCAATTGATAACGAAAAAGTATGTCGAAAAAGGTTCGAGTGTTACATTCTACTGTCACCACAATGTCGACTTAGATATCCTTTACAAGGTACTTTTATGGTTCACGGAATGCTTATTATGCTCATTTTACCATTCATAAATGTCCCCAATGTTTATGGCCTCAATCGCATCACATTGAATATTCATCTACTTAAGATCTTCGCTACTCTAGCGATGAGGCAAAATATTTGCTTATGTATCACATAAAAACCTCTCACATGCAGTATTAGCGATATTGGCAAATTTGCACCATTACAATAATGATGAACTTTATCCATAACTTTCCTGACATATTATAAGCACCGTATTTTAATGTCATTATTTGATTTATCGATAGAAATTTTGTGCAAAACTTGGCGCTTCCTTGCCATCAAGTTATTATTTATTGTCATTTATTTTTCAATTGATTTTGTAACGCACCATGTGAAATTTATGTGTCGTTTATCATTTGCCAAAAATTCTACGCACCAAAAGCAACGTCGACATCATTGCTATAAGATAAGAAGCGCGAGAATGAAACTGAGGGTGAACAAAAAAAAAAAGGAAGAATACAAAATGAAATTTATCCCTTCCTACCCCAGCCATACACGCGGCATGGCATCTATTTTCTTTCTGCATCAATCCACTCAATTTAGCTGAGCTCTTTATGTAATTACTCTTTCGAGTGCCTTCCACAAAGAGTGAACACTTAATATGGCATGAAAAACAGGCGGCTCTATTTATGTTCGGGGAGCTTTTTTTTATTGTTTGAAATCGTATAAATTTAAAGTGAAAAATATCACGAGATAAAAATGTCTAATCCTTTGTCCAAATCTAATTTTTCTCCTTTTCCTTGTGGTCGTTTTCGGTTATTTAGGTGGCTTGGCTGAGAGGCGGCGAGCACAAATTTTTCGAATACATCCATAATCGAGATCCACCCTTTGTAAATCTCACAACGCCCGGAGCCGACATTGATGTGAGTCTTGTATCTTGATCTATCATGAATTTGCAATTATGTTTGTCATAAGTTTTAATTAATAAGTCACATGGGTTCATCGTTAGACCTTTTCTCATAAAAACAACCGCCAAATGAAAATGAGGAGTAAATATCTAAATAGAAAAGGCGGAGTAATTATTTCGACCTTTGAATTATGAATAAGTCAAATTTACTTTTTTGGGTCTAGAATGTGTTCCTATCATATTTGTGTCATGGTGGAAAGGTCCATCCTCCAAGGAATTTTAATGCAGCACTCTTTTCAAAATTGGAATATTAAATTGAAAGGAATTTCTCCTTGTTTGTTGCCTTCAAAAGTCAAGCTCGCTCGAGCCCCCATGAAAACAGAAAAAAAAAAACAAAAATGAATATGTGCGACTAAATGCTTCATAAAAAATTTACGATTTCACTTTAATATTCATTTGATTTATGATATATTCTATTTTTGTATCACATCGTGAAACATTATAATCATTTCTGCTGACGGTGCGAGATAATTCCGGGGAAAGTCTCCACCAAAGAGCAACAAACGAAAATATGTCACAAGAAACAACAAACGAGCAGGGATTAATAAATTGTAAAAACACATTGTTTATGGCAGATTTCGAAAAGGTTATGTGTCGCCGCCGCGCATATAACATGAATTATAAATAATTCAAAAGAAAAATAGATCTCTGAGCTTTTCACAGAGCTTTTCGAAACTTTACAATTTTGAATTCAAACATAAAGATTATGAAAGTTTTGTTTTATGATTTAATCTTACATTCGCACACATCTGCCTGATGGTCTCAAGGGTGTTTCCCATAGACACATCTGCAACCAAACACTCCATTAAATAGAATTTTACAGCTTTTGGGTTTAAGATTAAGGAAAACCACTATCAAATTTATGAGCCTCATCTTCAAATTCAGTTTGATGTATTTTTGTTGTTTTACAGTTTACAAAATCCAACGAGAGCCAAGTTACTTTAATGAATTTGGATTTTGATGCTGCTGGCTCATATTATTGTGAGGTGTCGATTAGTAATCCAATTTTTACAAAAGCATCCAACGAAGAGATTCTTCATGTTATTGGTATGTTTACAAAGTCGCGCACGTGTGACTAAGCTAAAAAATAATAATAAGAACTAAGTAATCTAATCATGCTCTTTTACTCATTTAATTTACAGTTAAACAAACTGGTGCGCCGAAAATCCTTTTCAAAAAGCGTCTTTTTGTTGTTGGTGAAAATTTAATTGCCAATTGCACGACTACGAGGAGCAAACCCGTTCCACACATAACGTGGCTAATTAATGGCAAAAAGGTAAATGGTATAATGTGAAATGTAACGTTTTTATTTTATATAATTAAGGAGGAAGCACATGCAAAGCATACATTTCAAGAGAATAGTATGAGAGCCTTTTAAATGCTACATCTGATGAAAACGAATGTCATGAATCTCTTTATTAATAGCTGCCGTGTTTCGTTTTAAGAGCCATTCAGCATGAAATTGCGCTTGCAAATATAAAATCAAGAGCTCGCCACGGCACAATGTATATATGAAAATGCGAACATCTTGCGGTTATTGTTGAGACTTTTTTCCGCACATTCCTTTCATTGAATGAGGTTGATGAAAGAAGGGAGGAAAAATATTATTTAATTAAAAGGAAAATTAATATTTTTCACCATTTCGTGCGGTTTCGACCCTCCGAAATCCTTTTTTTTTCATTTGATGGTGGAGACGGATTTATGAGGTTGGGTGGGTTTTGTCTTGCGGGCCTTTTTTAGGTCTCGACATTGTTTTCAATTTGAAGAGATGCCAAAAAAATGGGTTTAAAATTTGTTCAGCTCAATAAACATTTAGTTAGAGTAATTTCATTATAAATTGCAAGATGATGACAAATTTGAAGAGCTTCAGTGGAATTTGAGTGGAATTCATTGAGCTCTATAATCGCGTCGCGTATAATTATTATTGAAATGGTTTCCACAGAAATTTAATACAAAAATTATCAATTAATCTTTGTCACTGAATTTTCCCTAATCATAATGATGACTGCTCGGTTTAATAAAGTGACAGAAGCGAACTTTAAAAGTTGGTGAAAAAACATTTGTTTCCTGTAATTTCAGGACAAAATTGATAAATAATTCAAATATATAAATCTCTCTCTCTCTCCCTTTCCCTCTCTGTTTCTAAACAACAGGTAGATGATTCTCATACGACAATTCTCCATCCATTTCCATACAACACAAAACATAATCGATCAAAATCTCATCATAATAACGTTCAACAATCAGACCAGCAGAATAAAAGTGATTTTAATGATATACGAGGCAACAGTGGCAGCACATTATATGGCAAAATAACGAATACAGCTCAAGATCCTTACGGTGAGTGAAATTATATTTCTTTCACTTATGAAAATTTAATGTTCACAATACTTGAACGATGGAAGACTTAATGGAGGTTCACTCGAAGAATCTAGATACTCTAACTTTAACAGGTGTAAGACGCTTTTCGCCATAAAAGCTTTTCGAGAAATATACAAAAGTTTTAATATTAAAGTTGATTGGGACCTTTTTTACACTTACTTATGTGGAAATGTAATTAAAGCAAAAGTTCAATTCAGTTATGCGAATTAATGCCTTTCTTATTTCATTTCTTTCTTTATCTCTTCTATTAAAAACAAACATAACCAAAAAAAAAAAAACAGATTACGAATCATCACCTTATATTAATGAGACTGAACACCACCGAAATCATCCCTACACTAGAAATGGCTTCTTCAAGCATCGACCGCGCGATAGAGCCGGTCATCGGTCGCATCGTCCTTTTGGGAATGTCGCTACACAAAATATCAAAGATGTATTCAGGTATAGCAACAACGACGGCAGAGAAGAACATACAAATCGAGATTTCTATGATAGTAAAAGTTTCCCACCGATCACGATGCATAGGTGAGTTGAGTAAGAAATAAAAAATAAATAAATTTCAAAGCTGATTGAAATTTACGGTAATTTGCCATTTAAATCGACCTTCATCCGACAGCAAACTAAAGGCAAAGTTCAGACGAATCAACCAATTAATGTGACGTTTATGATCGGTCAGTTTTGAATCCTCCTTGTCATTCCAAACATGAAAATTGTTTCACAAGTTCGCAGTTTATATTATAACTTCATTAGGTTACATTTGAGTGTGTGGGAGGTAAATAAGTACTGACATATAGCACCAGCCTATGACATTGCAAAAACATTAATAAAAAAATTCTTGCTTTTGTTTACACTTTTTTTCTTGTATCAAAAAAAGCTTTTAAAGCACACAAGAAAAAAAAACTGAACTACATGACTCGACACAAATGCCCAGCCCAGATATGTACATGTGAATGTTATATGAGAGCCATGATAAATCTATTAAATTTCGTGTTGGCTTTATTCACTAACATCTATTTTGCATATATTTACACACGTTGGAATTTACAAAAAATAAAATCTTCATCAGTTTCGATTCGACTGAACAATGCAGCAGGCATTTCAAGCTTTTGAGCAATGCGTGGGACTTTTGCCATTTACAAATTTCAATATGCAGAGGCTTGTCATAAAATATAAATACACTTTCAATAATGTCCTGGGAGATGATAAATATTCGCAAATTATATTCGAGTTCACATTTGCCCACACAGCGAATGGAAAAATATGCGATTTCATAGCATTTTATGCAAACAACTTTTAAAGAATCGATAGACGCTATTCGATTTTACAGCATTAATAAATTGCTTTATTTGAAATGAGTATAAGACTGAGACGATAATGGCGACGATGAAAAATGAAAAATAATTGAAGCGATGATGAAAGTCTCAATCATGTGATTTTATGTGCAATAAATCTAGCTTTGTAATAACAACAATGAGTTTTTATCAAAGTATTTTATGCTTTTTGAATGTTCAGAATTCATAATAAGTAAGAAACACATTTAAAGGAATTATCGATTAATGTTTTCCATGAGAGTTCATTTATGTTAACAACTTTATACATTTTATCGATTTCAAAATGAACTGTTTTGTCTATAAATGAAGAGTAGTAGATAACAGTACTCTAATCGTTATTCATTAATTATACGAAAATGACTGTGAATGGGAACACTTGGATATGACTGACAGGCTTTCTTTTACCATATTGTATTTCCCATGCTATTTGATTTGTGACGTAGAAAGCTTTTAATTTTGTTTCTTCATTTATTTCTTCTATTTACAGAAATGCTTTGAGTACGTTTCATAAAATAAGAAGGCACCTGAATGAGCCACGAACATCGAAGACAAACAGCATAAAATTGGTGATTAATCGCTTAAACTTTGCAGCCAGTCAATTGAGTATTGAGGTATCCGAATTACATGCTGACGAATATGGTCGTCTCGAGATCTCGTGCATGAGCACAATTCCAGCAAAAGTAGGCCCGGGGGAGATGTTTGCAGACTTTAAGTCGTACAGTGTCAAAAGTAAGTAAATTATAAATTTTCTTAAACATTCTCCATGCTAGTCTTTAATCAATTTAATGAAAGGAAATAATAAGGTCTTACTGACCTTAAATCCAAAGAAAATGGAAAATTTGAACTGCAAATGACAAAAAAAACGACGATTTTCCTCATGGGAAAATTTAAATAATTTTTTTTTATCTTTTCATCTTGCGCTCAGAAACATTTTATTGCCTCCAAGACAGAAAATCCGTTATCAAAAAGACCTTTTTTAATTAGCCTTACATTAGGACCAACAAAAATTGGCAAGATAAAATGAGCGAAAACAGAGAGAGAGAGAAAGTGAAGATCAAGAAAATTAATATATCTATCTAATGCTTGATAAGGACACGAAAATTGTCGACTCGAAAATTTATTTTAATTTTGTTATGGCGTCGAAAGTTTTTTTTTTTGTTTGATAAAAGAATAAAAAATATAAGAACAGAACTTCTCGAAGCCCGAGAACAAGAGAAAAGTTACATCGAATTGTTTGTCCTTCGAATGAGACATTCTTTGAATGATATTAGCGCGGTGTGAGCGAGAGAGAGAGAGAGAGAGAAGATGTCCCATGATAAGGAATGTCCTTCGAATGGAGACGGAAACGAAACTTTTAATTACTTTTTTATTCTGTTGCCTCGAAATATATTCTGAATTTAAATCATATTTTCTCTTGTTACAGTCGATGTAAAGTCAGCTGAACGTAGTCCATCAACTCATTATCCAGTACCGACTGTCGTTGGCATGGCAGCGCTGGGCAACCGATCAAGTAAGCCTCAAAATGTTGGCTGCTTTTACGTCCTTGCAATTCTTATCGTGTCACAATGTCTACCATTTTCAATTTTCTACTCTTTTCTATTGATGTAAGAGCTTTAAGAATGTCAATAAATGACAACTGTCGTCAATTCTTCTTAACTTTCATTTTTGTAAAACTTTTTTCAATCTCAGAAATAACAAAAAAAAAAAAAATCTTGTGTAATCTTGATCAGAATTGTATGGACGCTGTGATGCGTGATTTGATTAGATTGGATCAATTTTATCAAATGGAAAACGGTAATTCCGCTAAGTAGACTTTGAGACGTCTCGGTTCTGAGCGTTTTACAGCTTTGCATTGAATTTATCCAAACGCACTCATGGCGTCTGCTTTGAAGAAAATAAAGGACAAATTTTTGGAATAATGAAGACATATCGTAAAAAAAATTACTAAGTTGAGTGTATATTTTAAGATTGGCATTTACATTTGATGTGTATACAGAAAGAGAAAATTATAATGAAGAATAAACGTTTGAAAAAATTATAAGACGTTTTAATATTTTTCAATTGCCTAAAATGCAAGTACTCAATCAAAGGACTCGGCAGTGTATTGTAATGTTTTCCTTTCAGCTTATAAAAGTGAATACTTTCGTCAATTCCGGTTAATTCTATTATCATATGATATAGACTAATAAATCATGGATGCAGCAGTGAAACAATTTGCACGGATATAGATAGGACACGTTTGTAAAAGCGTCTGTTTAAATCCATATCAAACAATGAGCCCCAAACTTATGTCGCGCAGCCGTTATGAGAGAGGTTTATGCTTTTAGATTGTCTGTGTACGTGATTATGAATTTGAACCGGCACTGACAAGTGAAACTTGAGAGCTTTTCAACCGTCTAAGGTCAAGTGTGTGCTTTCTTCAGTCGGTATGTCGTAGCGCCTAATAAAACCCAGCTCGATAAATAAGCCAAGGATGAGTCTATTAAAATGTTGATATTGAAAGCATCAATTTCACTCGAAAGCTTGTTGAAATTGCGAAATTGAATTCTGGAGTGGTATAGAGGACTTAGGGAACGAGAAATTATAATGAAATGCTTGAGTGAAATTCAATGTTTGTGTTGGATGTTTGATGGGTAAAAAAGGAGGGAGAAGCAGGAGTCGATGTCGTAAAGAGTATTACTTTATAAAATTCAAATACTCACTCTCTCCAAATCTGTTTATTCTTCATCATTGTACCCTAAAAACCCACCATCTTTCAACCAGTCAGTTTTCTTATTAAATATAGAAAGGAAAAGGTCGATAGGAGAGTGTCTTGACGTTGGTGCGTCAATCAAAAGATTTTTTTTTTATTTCAAGCATTTTATTTCACTTTTTCCTTCCATGTTTATTCCTTTCCATACTCCCATCCAATTATTTTTCCCAACACATCACATTCTATTTGCAGGACGTGCGAAAACTTCATAAATATTTCTCCTATGATTTTTTTTTTGCCTTTCTAAGAATGAGTGGACATGGTTTTATGTTAAGTAACTTTATTGCAACCCTCAATTTTCTTATAACTGGCTCTTAGTTTTAACGTCATTGATGAATGATTTACATCGCTATATTATGTGAAAGTTTTGTATATATGCACAATTCTTATCACACAATCATCTGTATTACAAAAGTCATGTATTCGTCATGTATTGCGTTCTTGTAAATTTCTCATAAAAGTGCAAACGTAAAGAACTACTTTCAGTGAATGAAGAAAACAACACATTTTCCTAAGGTAGAGAAAACCAGAACTTAATCTGAACTTTCGTGTGCCGAATCTAATTCAACCTTAACCAAAGTTTTGACGGCACGTGAGTGGTTAATAAAAGTTATGGACGGTCCACTGGATTGATATATGTGCGAATCAGGAATCATGGATCGATATCAATTTGGACTTTCACCTTAGGCATTTACAGACTTTCCGAAGCAGTTCAAAGTTCAATTCACTGTAACTTCCACAACATTCTACAATTTTCCGTTTTCAGGAAAAAAAAAAAAACATTCTGCAATTTTCGGAAAAAACTGATCGTGCGACTTTTGGCATTTACTTGGGAAATTTTGGATGAATAATTTAAAATTGAATAAAATTTTCCAACTGTAATTGTTGAGATAATGAAAAAGTAGATTGATTAAAAAGTTTTTCTTGGTTATATTTTATATTATTTATATAAAAAATAATATTGTAACCAGGCAATCGCGCATTTCCTTGAAATATCTCATACACTATGAATGAGTGAGTGAACATTTTAAAGTTTTATTCTTGAACCGCACCTGTCATTTAATGCTTTTCCATAAGTTCCTATAAGCATATTTTACTGATAGACACGAAAGGTTAAAAAGAGCTTCTGTGAGAAGGAAAAATCGATCGACGGACCATCAAAAATATGTGGGTGTGTGTCCGTGTGTGTAAGAAATTTTCATTACTAAATGACGATGGTAGTGGGTGGGGGGAGTGGGAAAAGCATGATATAGCAACAATATAAAATATATCTGCAGCCTTCTCCGTTCGCTTCAGTAAATATTATACAAAATAATTTTTTGGTTGGGCTATTGACTTAATTATCCAATTATGCAAACAAGTGAGCTGGAAAAAAAAGTATCAGAATTGAGGTGAAATGAATTGTGTGTAACCTGCCATATCATTGTGAAAATAACTTGAAGCTCCACCAATTATTGGGCGAAAATAATGGACGAACAGAAAACAACGAACTCAACTATTCCTCATATCCTGCGGCTAAATTTTCACTAATTCTGAAGTATTTTGAGTCGAGACATAGGTTCTTTATTTCAGATTAGCACGAAAACTATTTTTTGAAGTCGTTGGGTGATGTGTATGTAGCTGGTGCTGACGAGTTATTTACGACGTAGGTGGATGATAAAGAAGCTTATAAATTTCACTAGTATTAAATGTATATAATTATCAAGTCAGTTGTGTCAGATGGAAGAAATGAATGGCTGGCATTTCGGAGCCCATCGCGTTCATAGCAAATATAATATAAATTGGCGTGTGCACGGATCCGCACACTTTCGCCACTGGATACCGCCGATTCTGCCATACTCTAGTGAAATGAATTAATCAGGGAGTAAGTTTCGTAATTTACGCGTTATAGGCTTCCTAAGCTCTTCTTGTTTATAAACATCAAATGTGTTCCGTTAGGGACGCAAAAAATAAGCCAAAAGTGCGAAAAGTAGAAGAATAGTTAAAGCAACTTAAACACTTTCAAGAGCTACTAGCTGTGCGGGATTTATTGATTTTCTTTCCTCATAAGCTGTACTAAACTAACAAGGAATCGCCTGAAATCATTCTGTGGGGAGGGGATCATTTTTTTCACGTTTCGCTGTTCGAGGGCTTTAAAAATCGATGCACATATTTCTCTGTTGCGCTGTTGTTTCATAACTTTTCCGGTTATTAATTCGTTGGTATGGTAATTAAAGCATTTCACTCATATTAACACTTGATTGCTCACAAACAGGACATGACGTCTTAAGTGTTTAGCGAACATTTACTGTCAACAATTTGAAAAATGAATGAATTCGTTGAATTTTGTTACAAAGCAAATCAAATTGAAAAGTTATTTATGAAAATATCCTCAAGGAAATTAAAAGCTAACGAAAGTCACATATGTACAGTACATGATCGCAGAAAAACATTTAAATTTTCAATGATTCGGAAAGTATATGAAAGGTTTTGCGGTTTATTTTTAGCGAATTTCCATAATTCTCGAAGTCTTTGGAAGTTGCTTTCTTCACGAATATCGCCAATGGCAATGAAAATTGTTTCTTCCTGGGTAGTCAACCGTAGTCCACGACCTGATTTCCTTCTTCAATTTACATAAGCATTTCACCAATGTCCCAAGCACATCTCAACAGTGCGATCACGTTTCGAAAATTTCTGCAAAAACTAAACTTTTATTAAAACACTGATTTGCATAAATTCTTATCCTTAGATAAGACTAAATTAAAACATGATATGCATATTTTAATGGAGGAAAGATATATATAATATTATTTTAAATACGTTCCATCTTGCCTACGCACAGCATGGCATCGGCATAACACTCTACCTGCTTCAGTGCTTGTAAAAATGTCGTAGCAACAATTTTGCCTTTCTCCTGTAAACATGGTGGGCAGGAAATTTATTTTAATAATTTCCTTCAAGTGTTATTAAAAAAAAAAATAACAACTTGAAGCAACTCACGCACTGGCAACATATTTTAAGCGTGCGACTGTGGACAGTCGTGGAATTTTCTTCTTCATTTAAATTGAATGAACATTAAATAGAACAAAAAATTGACATTTTATATTGAAAAATTTTAAATGTCATTTTCAGCGTCATTAATTTCAGCATGAAATCCATTAAGATTAAGTGTGATTTAAATGACTTTTCATTGATCGAGTTTAGTCTCTTCTTTTTTTCTTCTTTTTTTTTACCCCATCCGTGCATGAAAAGCTTATGGTCCCCCTGCAATGCCTCAACGCCCGTAAAAAGTTGCCTGTTGAGTTTATAGTGCAAAATTGATTTATGGTTTCGTCGGTTTCCATTTCTGGTGGTTTGCCAAAACTCAATGTTTGTTTATAAGGAGGGATTTGAATTTTTCGGGTTGGAAAATGTTGCTCACTTTATTAGAATGTCAAATTTGCATATTGAATGATTTTGGCTTTCACCGAAATTTTGACACATGTAATTTAATTATTCTTATGACAAACGAAACAATATTTTTTCATTATTCGAGACAAACGCGAAAAAATAAAAAAAAAACTTTTCTTTTTCTTAATTACGACAACCAAAAAGGCAACAATTGACGTCGACGCGCTTCTTCAACGTTTTCGTCATTTTGTTCTTGTAAAAATATAAAAGTTTAAAACAATTTTTATTTCTTATTCAGATAAGAAGAAAAGAAATGTATAAAAATTTGTCAAATTTTGTCGTTTTTAATGAACATTAATTTTAAATCGGTTTATAAATGGTGTAACATTCATAAAATTGCAAATGCGAGAAGTATTCTTTGCAGCTCTTAAATACGCAACTTAGAAATCACTCCAGCACCATACGAACACTTTGAAGAAAAAGTTCGTGACACTTCATGTGAGCGAAAATTAATTAAAAAACTTTACACAGGCCCCTAATCATGCTTCGCAATGTTGGAAAATTGTATAGCACAAAGCTTTGTGTCTAGTTGACGCTCCATTCATTTGTAAATTCCCATAAATTGCTCAAGTATGAAATTCTATATGTATATACTTTTAATTGCACAAGAATTCTTCATCATAACTCCGATAATTGTTAGAGCGTTGAGAATTTGCTGTCTTCGCGCCAAATTTATGGACGCTGGAATAGTGAATTACAATTCCACCAATGTTGGGGGTAACTCGTAATGCAATTTTGTGCGCATGTCAATTCCCCCAGATCATTCCAATAATGTTTTCATCATCAGTGTCGTGTGCCACTATCTGAGCAACTGAAGACAATTCCAGTCATCATTTGGCAAAGGCCTCCGCACTTTCAACAACACAAAACCCACTCACCAGTGTCTCGCGATATGTGTTAAGGATCGCAAATATACAACAAGTGTTTTTATACAAATTCTTTCCCACTGGAGTAACAAGAAATAATATAAAAAAAGAAATACTTTACTGCTTTTTTACTCGCATAAATCGGCATATTTTTTTTTATGTACTACCCACATGTGAAGGCGACGCTACTTATCGCAGTGAAAGGAAATTGCAAAAATGTCAACCACACCTGTCGTATATGTTCGATGTATTAAGAAATGTTGAAATTCATGCAAGGAGAAATTCTTTCGCGACGCAAAGTGAAGCGATTTTGTATTTGAAAAAGCTTTAACGTGAAAAACGGAAAAGGCAAATTTTCACGGCAACGAAAGAGAAAAAGGAAAATAAAATTCATTAATAAAATGAAGATAAAAATGACAAAGTGGAATTAATAAAAAAAAAAAAGAGAAAAGAAAAATATTTGCGAAAATAAATAAAAAATTAAAAGCATTTTGTCCATCAAGTGCTAAAAATTGTGTGCACAAAAAAGAGCCACTCGAGAGTGTTTTTTATCGCCAGCGAAAAAAAAAAATATTGCTCTAGAGCGTTGTAAAACGTAAAGTGAAATTATATTTTGATGGTCGTTGTTGTTGCTGCTGTTTCGTCCGACGCATAACGGAATCAAGAAAAAGAAAACAAAGAAAAACAAAAATTTGATATTTATTAATTTATCGTTTCGATTTGTGGACGGCGCTCGATTATGATGGACACACTTTGGATTATTTTCATTGGAATTTTGGTTTTTGGTAGTTATTCAAGTAAGTTTAAGACAAAAAAAAAATTGCCTCAAATGGCTCCAACTTCTGATGAATATAATTTTTTTATTTCTTTTTTCGGTATTTTTCTGGTGGAATCATAAAAAAATTGTTATTTGCAAAATATTTTTTTTTTGTTCTGTTGGGTGCTTGTGGATGTAAAATAAATTTATGTGATAAAATTGGACTTCATTAAGGGCGGCTTCGGTGGATCGTAAAATGAAAAATTCTCTGCGGATTATGGGAGTCGGTACACTAAAAATCAACCATTTTTGGCTTCCTTTATTTTTATTTTCCAATTAAAGTTTTATATTTTCCTGGCAAATTCCAAACCAACAATTATGACATTATTGCGGTGTGCCATAAATTTGGATTAATATTAAATCCATTAAATTTATGAATTGCTCAATGAAATTATTGGGCCAAAGATATTACCGTTTGTTTGCATCACTTCTTATATGAGTTTTTGGTGCTTTTTTCAATGAAGAAGTTTCAAAAAGTTAAATGAAATTGTAATAGTTGCAAAGCTTCCAAAAAGAAAATATCAAAAAAGTTTATTGCTTCACGATTTTCAGTTGACTTCGTGCACAATATAAAAGCTCTGGTAAAAATATTTTACAAGTTTTCTGTTTATTTTTGTGAAAAGGTTCCTGATTTCTTGAATTTTCACAGGAAAAATTTCAATAAAAAGTCCTCCCATTGCCATGGGAATACCTTGAAAACGGAAAATAAAGCTGCTCACATGGAAATTTGCTAAGCGCACTTGAACTGGGATTTTTGAGTGGATCGACTTGAGAACCGGGTCTGATTTATTTATTTTATTTATGCAATTTGAGATTTTCCGTATACCGAGAAAAGAAAAACATCTTAAAAGCTTTCAAGCAAAACAATTATTCCGAAATAATTCCATTAAAATGTTTGTTGTTTTTCTCCTGCAGGTAGATAAATTAATCAATAAGATTATAAGCTTTTGATGTCAGTGATTTGTTAAATTGCTCCCGTGAAATGACATGAATCCCACGACCAATGTTATTTATACTACAAAGGTTATCGAACCTCTTCAAGTGTGCTGTGCTGTGATGCGAGAAATCATTAAAGGAAATTAATGTTTCGTAAACAATTTTCCATCAAAACAACAAACCCAAAAAAAAAACCTGACAATTTTGTTGTGTTGTTTTTTTTTTTGCTGATGCTACAAATCTGTGGAAAAATTCATGAGTTTTGTTGTTGTGACTTCTTCTGATTCTTAATATTCGTACTTAAATTATTTCCTTATTGAACCTACAAAAGACAATCGGCTTGAAATTTTATCAAGAGACACCCCCGAAATAAAGCCACAAAATGAGACAAAAAATTAAATTTATGAGCTGCGAGCGGAATAAAAAGAAAGAAATCGTTTATCGTCGTGATGATAAAGAAATATTTTCCACGACATAAAATAAATATGTGGCGGAGGAGTGCGAGAAAGTCTAAATTTCGAATAATAAACTTTATTGCTATAATTAGATAAATTATATAAAGTCACGAATTTCTTGATTTTTGCGATAGTTTTGATTTCATGGGCGCCAATTGGCAGTAATGTTCTACGCTCGAAAAATTATAAATAGAAAATTTCCACAACTCTAATAGCAAAGCAAATGTTTGGTTTATACAATTCGAGTATGCCATTTTGTGATTTTGTTTTGAATGAGTAGCTAAATTGACTATGGTTCTGATTTTATGAGAATCACTCCACACAAACTACAACAACAATAACAACAACAGAAAAACAAACTTAATGCCAAATATACTTTTGTTTCAAATTTTCCATTTGCTTTTGTTTAAAGCTTCGCATTCACAGCTAATATGTGAGTTGTTTTATAATTAAAAGTTCCATTCGAGATTATAGCTTTTGAAATTGTGGGTGGTTTTGGATTGCCCTCATTTGAACATTTTGAAGTTTCTACGAATTATCCTCCTCCAGCCACCAAAATAATGGCTTTCGGAATACATTTAATAAACAATGAAGGCAATTTGAGGAGAAATTTTATTGAATGCTCGCTCTGGACTGTTCTTTTTTTTGGGTCAAGGGATTTGGTGTTTTGAAGCAAAAATTTTTGTATTATTTCAATGCACGGTGGTAGCGATTTTGGTATTCACATATAGAAAATTCCACTGTACCATCGCTCGATAGACCCTTCAAGCACGAAATTCCAAATAACAACAACCACATTTCACTGCGGAGGCGGCAAAAATGTTTGCAGGAAATAATTTGAAACAATCGCACTGTAAAATTGTGATTTGCCATTAAAACCATTTCCGGAGGGTGCGCGGAAACGCATACACACACACACAAATTTTCAGAATTTCGTCAGACGTCCTTAAAATGAACACTAAAAATGTATCGTGCTGAATTGTTGGAAAGAGAGAGAGTGAGAGAGAGAGAGTGAGAGAGTAGAGTGGCCTGGCAAATTGCAGCTGAATGAAAGTTTTGAAGGTGATGAAATATTCAATTGGAAGCAAAATGGATTTGTAAATAAAATATATGAAATTACGGAACAGTGCTCATCATGACGTGCTGATGACGTAGAAAGCACACAGTTCACTGCATTGATTTTTCAATTAAGTTCCCCTCAAAATTTCATTCACAAGCGAAAAGTTTTCCTCCCATAACTCGATAATTTGTTTTTAAGCTTTTGTGAAGTAGAAAAATCCACAATCCGCCCACGCTCCGCTCCCGCCAGGCATTTGGGTATATCATATGAAAAATTGAATGGAATAGCATACATCGAATCGTGCTTGTACTCCTTTTTCACTTTATCAAATCACTATCTCCATCATTAGCATCAAATATTTATCATTCCGAAACGTTGTTTAATGCCTCCCTTACTTGCCCCGCTGCTTCTGATGCTGTTGCCGCTGTTGTTGTGTGTTATTTGGGCAGAGCGAGATAAAAAGTTGCTAAAAATAAATTTATTCCGTCTGCATGTTGAAACTCATCACACATCCCGAACACTTGCATATACACTCCCACACATCCACATATACACCTACCTACACATCAGCATCAAAGAAATTCCACTCAAACATTCTCCATTTAACACTTCCTGAATAATAAACACGTTCATTTTTTGGTAGGAACATTTTTCATTCACAGCATTTCGAAGATATTTTTTTTTTCTTATTTTCTTTTGACAAATTTGCAAACCACTCAAAGTTTGTTTGCGGTAGGCTTAAGTCCTTGAATGCATGCATTCCACAAAACAAAGTTGGTCTTGTCATAAAGCTCATAAGCATAAACTTTTCGTTTCTTTGTCGGAAGGAAGGCAAAAGTGTGATGTAAAATTCACCATGAATATTAAAGAAACTTTCCGGTATTTGCGGTAGAATTTATTTGAGTTTTACATAAACATACAATATTTAAAAACATTATTAACAAGCCCTAAAACATACGAAAATACATATCTCTGTTCGTATTATACTTTGTTACAAGATTTGAGGCGAAACAACAACATTCAACATTTCCCCTACTGTGGCTGTCATTAGAACATGTTAAGAGCATTATCAAAATTAAGTCATCAAATGTAAATTTCAAGCTATGTTGGGACATGTTGGCATGCCATGGCATTAAAAAAAAAAGTATACGATATCAGTCAGGAATTACCTTTTCAGTTCTTGTTAGTGGTGCTTTATCTTGTTTAATTCAAATATTTGTAAAGTGCCCTCGATGAACTGGTTGGCTGTGACTAAAAATAGCACCTGCGAAATGGCTCTAGTGATTTTAATCCGCAAAATTGTGCTCTGAAATGCGTTGGTAAATTATAAAAACCATACAATGAACTACAAAATGAACGGTTGTTTGAATTGCATGGGCAAAAACGTAGAGCCAGAGTGAGGGAGAGAGGAAGAGTAAAAAAAATCGGAGAAAATTAATGGCTTTGAGCTGTTTTTTTTTCTGTTGTGCTTTATTAGTCCACTGTGCCTTTTGTTTAGGTACCGACAGAGAAAAAAAGCTGTTCTGAGAGTTTGTTTTGTTAGAACGAAAAAAAGGACGCAAACAAACGAAATGAGGAAAAAAATAAATAAATATAAGCATTTTCCACACAGTCAACGTTTATCATTTTATTTTTTTTCGAATGTTTATGAGCTTTCGGCATTTTGTTATTCTTTATTATTTTCTGATGGGAAATATTCGAACAACGGGAAACAATAACGCGAAAACATTAATCATAATTGCAGACAATTATGCAGAGAAAGCGGCACAACCATAACGACACACACATACACTAAATGCTCGCTGAATAATAATCGGATTTGCAGATCCGCTTATTTACATTTCGACAGGGTGCTCATTGCGTAAATTTGCAATGAATGATTCTATTGCGAATGTAAACGAAGCGATGAAAAATAATTTCCAATCAGCAAATCAATAATTTGACAACTGTTGCATATAAAGCTGATGTCGTTTAAGACAAATGGCTCACACGCCGAAATATTAAATATGTTCAATTTTAATAAAAACACTCGATACCAGTATGTTCGATGAATTGAGTTCTTATTGAATTTGTTGCTCATTCATTATTGAAACTGAAATTCAGACACGTCATTTGGAAACGCAGCCAATATCAAAATGCCCTGACCTGCATAAACGGTCGTTAAAAAAAAAAGAAAAAGCTTTCATTATTTATGTTCCCCATCCACGATTCTGTTGAAACGGACCAGAGGAAATTCAATTATAGCTCGATAAATTTTCATGTCGAAGAGTTTCAAATATTTTTCTTTCTTTTTTCGTTGAATGAAATTTCTTCACGAATAATTTATTTGTATTGAACCCAAATAACATTTTCATGGAGTATTTTGGGTGGATTTATTTTGTGCTCTGTTAATGTTGATGCATGTGACAAATCAAGTTGAACTAATAAAAATGTTTCTGACATTGAACATGAACTGTCACATTATACATTAACACATAAATTATTACAATTAGTTGTTAGCACTGTCGATGATTACTGCTGTCGACCGAAAAATTTCAACCTGACATTGAGCTATTTATAGAGTTGGTAAACAGTAATTTAATGGCACATCACATGATGTTTTGTGTATCATGTAAATGTCAGAACTATTACAAAATTTGTCATTGAGTAAAGAAATTCAATTAAAGTTATAAATTAGTCGCACATTGTAATGTCGTTGAATGTACAAATAAATTTACGCTTTTTCGTATAATCAACTTATAATCATAACTTATTCACTAATTACTTATCTCATTTTGAACACATTTCTTCCAATTACAGATGGACAATCTGACGTAGAAGTAGAATTAATTGCCAAAAAATATGTCGAGCGTGGTTCGAGTGTGACACTATATTGTAAGCATAATGTTGAACCGGAGAAACTTTATAAGGTCACATGGCTGAAGGGCATCGGTAAAGTGTTTGAGTATATAACTGGCAGAGATCCTCCGTATCGAAATTATACAGTCCCAGGGGCTGAGATTGATTTTCAACGCTCTAACCAAAATGAAGTGACGCTCAAGAATATTGATTTCGATGCAGCTGGAATGTACTATTGCGAAGTATCCCTTGAATCTCCAATCTTCACGAAAGCTTCAAATGAAGCTCAAATTCATGTCATCCGTGAGTATCGGCATTTAATTTCTTTAAGTGTTGTTCGTTTACCCTTTTTTTTCTTCACCGCATGTCCGTCCACACCTTTAATAACAATTATTTCATTCCACTTCTTATGTTCTCATATTTCAGTCTCACAAAACGGACCGCCGTCGATTGTGTTCAAAAAGCGGCAATTTTATGTGGGCGAAAAGCTGATAGCTAATTGCACGACCACTAGATCGAAGCCAGTTCCTCACATAACATGGCTGATAAATGGTAAAAAGGTAAATATTTGACAGCTATTTATTTGATGAAATTGCTGCTATTCAGAGCCAAAATTAAAAGCGCTTTTATCATGGGACACTGTCAATTAGGGCTTAAAATGTCATTAAGTTCAATTAAACTCTAATGACAGCAAAGCCAATTAAAATTTCCATAAATTAAAGTCAAACGAAACTATCTGAGAATCAAGCGGTGTTTGTATGAGTGTGTATGTATGCAGGAAATTGTCGACAAAAAAGTTTTATAACAAAACTTTTATTCCGCAGCTGTCGTCCCACGGATCGGGGCGAAATTCTTTCAAACTCACAGGAAAATTCCCTCCGGCCTCCCGAAGAATGAAAGGAAAACTTCTTGCTATTTTCTCGTTCTCGCCTAGAATAAATATTTGAACTTTCCTTTGTCTTTTTTTTTGGGAAGAGGCGGAGAAATGGCCACCCATTACTGTCGCCGCGCCTTAAATCATTCGAAACCGAAAAGTGAAAATGAATTCACCGGCAAACGACAAAAATATCTCATTTCAATATTTTTCTGTCCGCCCTCCAATCTATAAAAATGTAAGAAAATTAATTTATTCCTAAAGAAACGTAAACAGAGCCGCTGGAATGAGTTAGAAATAAAACCTTGAACACAGATAAGGCAGGCAAGATCTTTCGCAAGATCCAACAAAACTTGATGATTAATTTAAAATACCTTTTTATGACAATGTAAAGATAATTAAATTTTCGTTTCATTGTGGTTGCCTGTAAATAAGCTAGTAATGCCATTAGCTTAGCAAGAAATCACCATAAATTAAATTGTCGTGAATAAATTTAATGCAAACTTTTGCCTTCGAACGATGTCTCACAGACAGTATTAAACGGCATTGGAAATGCCACAGAGAAAAATATTTACTGTTGTTTTGTGTTCACATAAATATATAAAAACGGCTTTAATATCATAAGACGTTATTGTCATGTTGTTGCTGTGTTTCTTTTTTTTTAACACCCGCAAAACTTATGATTACACGACGCCAACAAGAAAAAAAAATTAAGTGTCGCTATGAACAGCACCATAAAAAAAGCTTGAAAAACTTTTCACATCAGAAAACAATAATTATTACACCAAATTATTTCTTGCCTCTCTCATTGTACTTTCTAGGTTGATGAAATTTATACGAAAACTTTACATCCATATGGACCCAGCTCCAAACATAAATCCAAGTCCCATCACGACAGAAATGACTTAAATGAACATCAACATAATGAAAATGGAAAATCATCAAAAGGTAAAAAAAGAAAAAAACTTTTTCATACGCCGCGAAAAGTTCTTTTAAAAAAAAAAAATTCCACTCACAAACGTGAAAATCCCAAATGCTCAAAGGTATATCACGTTTCCCTTTCTGCAAATTCCATCTTTTAATCTACGTTTACTTACATACTTTTTTTTGGTTTTACTTTACTTCATACAGACGATGAAAGCGATGATGTCAATTCTCAAAACAGCCATAGATCCGGCTACAACATAGATAACAATGAAAGTACTGATTTGTCGTATAATAAACACTACAATAATTTTAATAGTAAAACTAGGGAATCAAATTATCATGACAATAAAAACTATGAAATGCATAAGAAGCACAGGTAAAATGCTTTTACAAAAACTTATTAAACTTTAGCTGAAAAAACTCATCAAAAAAAAGTTTCGTTCATAGAAATGGATTCAATAACAAAAAGTTTCGTCGTCATACAAACGACGCTGCCCATCAGCATCAGCTGCGCACTAATGAGCGTCCAGCAACGCGTAGAATGCACCCTGGAATGTTTTCCAGCAGCCAATTAAGTATAGAAGTGTCAGATCTACATGCTGGCTCAAATGGAAGGTTAGAAATAACCTGTTTGAGCACGATACCGGCAAATGTTGGACCCGGTGAACAGTATGCAGACTATAAAACATATAGTGTTAAAGGTAATTAAGTCAATTGACATTTTGCAAGTGCAACAAGTTTTATCTCCCTTCCTCTTTGTGCACTATGGAGAAAGCAGTATTCTCGACATTTTACAAAGTTTTGCTCCACCTAATGCAATTTAAAGATAAAATTTCTTTTACGCTCTAATTACAGTTGATATTGAGGCAGCTGAGCTAACGACACAGCCACCCGTTGGCGGAATGGCCGCTCTAGGAAATAAATCCAACAAACTCTACTCGCTTAAATATCCACTACAATTTATAACACAATGTCTACCAATAATACTAGTTATAATTCGCCATTAGGACTCCCATCGGTCAGTCTTGCATACATATTATGATTGATGGTTTATTGGGTTTTATTTCGTGTGTAGGTATGTAAAAAATAATTGAAAAATTGCTGTATAAAACAAAAGTGTTTGAAAAATTGCAAAATCAAACAAGAAGAATGAAAAATACAATCTCAAATGTAGTGAAATTCATGAACATTTCATGTACATTTACATTTATAGTAACTACACCTTCAAAAGCTCTACAATTACTCAGCAACTTTTGTTTTTTTTTTTTTTTACTATCCCTGGAGAGAGTAATTACACAATTCCGAGCAAATGTCAAAGTTTTATTATTTTACATGTTGGATTTTATAAATGTGTATTCAATTAATTAATTTAACTATGTCTAAATCAAGGTCTGGTTTATTCACAACCCTTAAAGTTTGGTTATTATTAATATGCCGTGACAAAAACTACATTTCTGTAATCATTATTTTCAAGTTGCTTAGCTTCAAGCATTTTTAATTTATAATGAGAACATTTCTTTTTGTTTTTGCATATTTGCTTAATTTATGAGTTCCCCGAAAAAAAAAAAACATAAAAAAGCTTTAAATTTTAGTATTAACGGAAATGAAATGAAAATGTGGTTGACAAAACCATTTGACAGACCCAAATGAAAATACGGATCAGAAACTGTAGAACTGAACTGAATAAATGTTTTATTGCCACATGTCCCATTCAAATTTAATCAGCACGCGAACATGAATTTCAAAAAATTGATTTAAATAAATGCCAAATTAAATTGCAATTAAACCAAAATATTGACACACTGCATTGACAGATATAAGCAAAAATCAGTTCCAGCAAATGTAGGTATGAAATAATCATTTGAGCGATATATTGTTAAAATTTTGTGCGCTCATGAACAAGAAATAGCGAAGAATATTCGGAGAGTAAATCTTAAATATGCATTGCAATAAAATCGATACACACTATAACATAAAGTTACGTGAAACAGCTTTAGGTGTTACATTAGAGAGCATTTCAGTTACAGTTATTGTCAATTTAGATGCAAGATAGAAGAACGTACGTTTGTTGAATAATTTTACAAAAAGACAAAGTGGAAAAGAGCGATAGAGCGAGAGAGAGTATACAGTCAGTCAGAAACAAAAATAAATAAATATTGATGTGAAAATCAATATAAAAATATATGCGTTTAATAAACAACAGCAACAGAAAAAAATATCTCACAGACGTTTATATTTTATGAGTTAATGAAATATATTTTGTATGCTGAACGGCTGTTTATGCTGTTTATGCCATAAAATATAGAAACACTTGTATCTCAATAACTCAGAAATACTGTTTCAAAAAAAAGCATAAATTTAATTTATATGCGCCATTAAATGATGGCCTCGCAAAAATATATCATACACAATGTTTATAGAGAAACAGACGAGAAAGTAGTAACTATATACATACTTAACAACAAGAAATTTCATTAAAGCTCCGCTCTTTAACATTGATACAATAAAGATATTCAACATACACAGCACAATAATAATATATGATGATACAAAAAGCGATCTAACCATGAGTTTATTTCAGTCAATCAACGAATTTCTCTCCCTGCACATACAATAGCAAATACAATTTTAGTGATGTATTTTTCTATCAAAACCTTTTCTGATGTTCCAGTAAAAAAAAAAAAAATAACATAAATAACTAAATCTATGAACTTGTGTAATGTCAATATTCAAACACGTTTTTTTTTATGTCAAAGCAAAAGAAAGTTACCGTTATTCAGAAATGTCAAATAATGTGCATTGTGCAAGGATATATTTATGTATAATAATATTCAGCCAGAACTTATAACGTATATAAAAAAAATAATCATAAATAATTATTAAACCGAGATGAGAGAAAAAAAAAATATTTTTAAAAAAATAACTTTAATGGTATATAAAAAAATATACACAAAACACGTATAGGGCATGTCAATATGTAGTATCAATTTTGTGGGTTATATGAAATGACCAGGTAAATCCACGCCATTCTTTCTATAAATTGAAATGTCATATACAGGTATTCGACGTCTTCCTATGCTATGCTGTCTATTGTTAAAAAGAAATATAATATAAGAAATATTGACTTTTCAATGATTAAAAAACACTTTTTGAAAACTTATTTTATAGCGATAATCGGAATGAGTATTTATGCTGGTAAAAATTATTTAGTAAAAGAAATGGAAAATATAGAATTAGTTTCTTCAAAGATAGTTGCAAAATGCTAATGAAATATTCAGTTTCACAATTTATTCAACCAGTTACTCGCATGACCCAACGTCAGCAATTAATTAAAATTGACTTTGAAATTTGATTTATTTTTTATTACTTTTGTTTTAATTTAGTTTGGGATATCCAAATATTTTTTGTGATTTAAAATATTCATTGAATGCATTCCACACCGGTTTCATGCTCCAAGCTTCAATCTATTCCATTTTACAATTCATGATTCCATACATAACACGCCAGTGAAATTTGCCTCCGGAAATTAAAATTGAATGTTATTTTTTATGTCGGTTGTCACCTGTCAGATCAACCCAACTCCACAAGTCTCAGTCTACATTGAGAGTGTAAGAATATGGTAAAAAGAGGAAGTCGAAGGAATTTTGAGAAAAATCGATTAAGAAAGAAAAGGAACTTGTAAATCTGTGTGTTGGTCTATATGTCTCAAGGTTCAAGAAATGAGCAGAATGATCATGCATTAATTGTTAAAGTGACCTTTCAGTGATAAATAGTTACTGCTGGTTATTCAGTTTCCAAAGAAAAATCATGTTGCATGTTTTGTTCTATTCGTATGAATTAATCATTATCGCTTGCAAGCAAAAAGTGGAATTAAAGCATTAAACAACTTTACACATATCATGAATGTTGTGTCAAAAAAAAAATGAAATATAATTTTTTTTTTACTTCATCATCACTCACCAGACAAAAAATGGTGTAACACTTACTGGAATCAATCAAATCTTGTGAAATTTTTCGTGGAAATATTTGAAGTTTCACGACGTTGTAAAATTCTCTGAATAATGAAACATCTGTGGAAGCCATTAAGGCATCGTCGTGAATAAATTTTGCGTTTTTCTCGTTTAATAACTTAAAAATTTAATTATTCATTTTCAAGATTAAGAAAAAAAAAGGTATGCATTATGGAAGTTAATAACTTTCACATCATTTCATGATAGAATTTAGTGTCGAAGTATTGGAAATATGGCTTGCAACCATTTTATCTAATTTATTTATCATTTGCAATCATAAAATTAATGGCGATAAAAAACGGAATCAAATAGATTTAAAAACGTTTCTTTGTTTGTGTCTTCTTTTTTTTATTGAAGAAAATAATTGAGATTGGTGGAAAATGTAGCAAAAATTTCGAGAAAATTAAGAAATAATGATGAATCAACAAGCTTTATTAATTGCATGAAATAAACCTTATGAGAAAGAAAAATGTGTTTTGCTATCGTCTATAGAACAAACAAGGAAAAAATCAACATTTGTTGCATGTTAGAGCGGAACATTCAAAGAGATAAATAAAAATTAAATATTTATGAAAAAAGCATTAAAATATATTTAGAATTTTTCTTCTTTAAACATTTCCTGGTTAGCTTCCATTTGAAACTGTCATTTCCATTTTTTTTTTTATTATTATCGTTTCTTTCAAGATATGCTGGAGGAGGTTGTGCGTCGAGTAAATGGAGCCGCTGTAGATGCAAAATTTTAAAATCGATGGTGAAACATCTGTTGATTTATTTCATTGCCCATGTTCCAGCATCACTTTTATTTCCCTGACATATGCTTCATGCTTTTTTATGTTCGTATTTATCATATTTTTGCATTTGCAGATGAAATATTCGTCAGTGTTGTTTCGGAAGTTACCAGTTTAAATTTTAAAGGTTTAAAAGAAACTTCTTTGTTGAATGAGCCCGTTAAGACGTTGAAGTTTAACGACCAAACGAAGTTGTAAGCAGTACACCAAATGCTTTAAAGCAACATCCACAAACTTTTTTATGTGATAAGAATTCCCATTTTAAGATCATGAACGAAACACATTTGATTTCATAACAATCTTTTAGAGAACTGCATTTAGGGGGAAAACAATTAATCTGTAAACAATGCACATGCATTTTCTATGCTGAATATTTAACAAAAGAGTAAACGACTCGAAACGACTCAATGCTGCTTATCATTGTAATAGCATTTTATAATGTTTCAAAAGAAGCACATTGGAAAACAAAAGGAAAAGTTCTTCAAGCCACTACAAAAACACATTTAAAATGTAATTTCGTTCTTTTCTTCTAAATTTTACACGATGAAATCTTAAGTTGAATTGCATTCGTGAAGATTGTTCACTTCCCCTCGACTCGAGAACATTGTGTGATTTTCCATTATCATGTAGTAGAAAACATGAAAAATGTGTTTATTATACTTCTTTTTTTTATTGTTTTCCTAATGTACATGTACACTTGAGGCCACTTGTATGTGAAAAACATTCATTAATTATCTTAAGAAAATACGTCGAAAGATTACAACAAGATTTCTGTCGTAAATAATCTATGGCAAAAGATTATTTTGAAAACGTGTTTCAAAACACCCCCTCAAGGCGATAATGTAATAAAACCCATTTTACATGCAGATTATGAACTTAAAAAAAATACAACATTCAACAAAGTAATTTAAACATTAGAATGCAGAAAATTTATGGCGCCATGAAAATAAAATAAAATTATGTATGAAAATCATAAAACTTTCGTAATTATTTTTTCTGTTATCAGCAAATAAAAATGCAAACGCATGCAAGTGTTTATTAACAAACTATTAAATGGCAATTTCAAATGTTTTATGCATTATAAATGGTTACTGATATCGGATCTTTATTGAACTATTATTTATTATTCATGCTTACTTGCAGTAACGAAAGCAGGAATCGAGGAAGTTTTTATATTGGCCGAATGATTATCAGAAACAGTCACCTTGGTGACATTGTTGGTCGATGAAATAAACAATTGACAACAAATTTAATCAGTCTCATATAATTTATCACCGAATAAATATTGTGTCCACAACATGAAAAACACCAGACAATGGTCATGAATGCTATTGTCCAAAACCACCAAAATGCCAAGAATCTTCATAAATGCTTTATTCAATGGTTTCTCAAACAATACCTATGCTATGTGATCATATTATAACGGTCCAAAGCAATCAAGTTCATTGTTCAAATCAAGCACATACAAAAAAAAAGGGAACCAAACACACCATAAAATTCACATGATAGTGATCCCAGAATCCAGGTCTCGAAAAAGCAATTAACTATCATGGGTGTACCAGCAGCAAACATCATAAAGAAGTCAGAGAATGCAAGATTTATAATAAAAGGGTTCGATGTTGTTCGCAATACGTGAACAACCACAAAGTTGCCGACGAGGGGAAATCTGCAAATGAAAGTTTATGCAAGGAATTATTTTTCTGTTTCATTTGCTGAAATATGAATTATTCGTCTCACATGGACAAAACGTTGCATAGTCAGGCACCACGTGAAATTTATTGCAGAAACTTTAATCCAAATACTCATACACAAAATGCACAATAGACGCGGGCACCTGTTTTTAAAAAATATTGCCATTCGCTTTGATAGTAAATCACTTTCCACTTTAAACTTCATGCTAGCTTATGCTACTTACCACCGAAACAATTGATTGATAGTCATACATACTAAAAATGCTACTCTAGTCATTCCGTGACGTTCAAGTGCCTTAACGTAATTCGAGACGTAACTGAACTTTCGGTTGACGATGTAAATTTTAAATTGAAGCACAGAAAATAAATTATTTGCATACAAAAAGTGTCCTCTAATCGGATCAATTCTGATATTAATATCGATTATTAAATACTTACTCAAATATTGCATTTTCTACTATCAACGCTTGGCTCATGTGCAACATGTGAATCCACTCAAATTAAGCTTTTATTTGCGCTTAAAACGCTTTGGTTGCATTTTCAATCATGAAAAGCATTCTTAATCCTTAAGCAGCATTGAACTTAAGAGGATAATTGTTTGCGTATAATCTGAATTTGTGGTGTAAAATGAACTGAAGTAAGCCTAAGAGCTTGTTATTTAAGTTGTTAAATTAAGAGGCAAGTTTTAAAGAACAAGAGTATATATAGATAACAGTTTGAACGGAACTTCAGGCAATTGACCTTACAAATCTAACGGAAACTTTATTCAGTTGATCTTACAACCATTACGGAAATGTAACACAATGAATACACTCAACAACGATGACTTCTCCTGTTGTTGGGTATTCAATTTGCAGTGGAATTTCAATAAAAAAAATCACTCCGTCGCATTAAAACTGAATACACTCAAAAGTTTTTTTTTATCTGCATTTTCTCAAGCACTTTGTGAATGGATAGCATTAAATTCATGGTACCATTGAAATGCATAAAACAGAAGCCAAATAAATTTCGTTATAAAAAATCAATAAAATAACTTTTACCATTCAGCATCTGATTTGTACGTTTGCTCGCTTTTGACTTCGCCAATATTTTAGAGAATTTTATTATATTTCCCATGGCGCTGGCAGCGGCAACACTCGGCAAAGGATAAAGTTTTCAAATATATTTTCGCAAATTTACAGTTTTTTAAAGGAATAAAAGCAATGAAGCTCTTAAGGAAAAGGATGAGCAAATTGCAGGCATGACTTTAAAGACATTGTTCGTTTTGACACTAAATTCTTTCCGAGATTGAAAAATTGCAGAAATATTTCTCTGACTCAAGCACAAAAGCAAGAAAATCTGTAATTTGCTTGAATGCATTTACCATTCTTAAGTTATTCAGAGCACACGTCCACAACTATATGCTTGCAACACAAACCAACGAACACAGTTGGTGGGCGAACAACAGAAAATTTTGTCATGTGTCATGTTCGAGCAGTAGGGAACAGGAAAGCAACAAATGGTAGCGGTCGGAATTCATTTCCATCGCATAATTTTTCACATTTTCTTTATATAAATATATATATATATATTTTTTTGTATAATGTCAAATGCCCCGTTCTCGGTCAACAAGTGATTAGATGTGAGCAAGAATGATGAAACGAACATTAGCCATTGTTCGGTCAAGTTGAAAGCGTATTTTTTTTTTCGTTCTTGTAAAGCTCTTTTACCATTTCTAAGCACATTTTGTGCCTCCACTCGAATGAAATAAACATTTTTTATGTATACATGTATAGCGAAAGGAAACGTGAAAAAAAAAATTCGATTCTCATCATGTCAGAAATACTTAAGCCCAATGAGCCCGAATGAGATTAATCCACAATGCAAGAATGTGATCCTGAAAAACGATTTTCCTTCCTGATTCAACTTGACAATCATTTTGTCTTGTCAGATCAAAATTATAATTCATGATGTAAAGGAGGCTTCATGTCGCACGTCTCGAAAAAGTTTTAAATTACAAATAATTGCTATGGTATCAGATATCGGTGTGGAACATGATTGCACATTTAATCACTGCCCACGCCCTATTGCTTACACCGTATCATGTTCTCAATCAAGTTCAATCACTTGAAAAATCTGGCTGATAATTTTCTATGTTTGACGTAAATTTAATTTTTTTTTTGACGTAATTCGATAGAAAATTTAGTGCCCTAAAAAATGCGAACATTGCGCACAGAATCAGATCAATCAATGATTGATGATACAATTTTCTTTTTTATGTTCAATTTCATTTTCTATTCTGAGAAACCTTTTCGCTCTGTTTAAAATTGAATTAAGCACAATGGCGAATTGAGATGTTACAGCTGCGCTGGGGAAATTAAAGCTAAAAATCAATTGAAGGGCCAGCGGCCAACTGTTTGTTGTACAGTAAAAAAAAGAAGAAAGCTCTGCAAGATGTTTTCTAATATGCGCTTGAAATGAGATTTTTTCTCCAGATTCTTCCATTGAAGTTTTTGCTACACAAAAACCAACAGTAGCAATCCCAGTGATTCTTTTATTGATTTTCTTCTTCCCGCAAGCCTATCCGTAAATACTTACTACAAGAAATCTAATGCCGGATAAGCTCATTGTAAATTTTTTATGAATGTAAACCTTTAAGAGGGTTGAGAAGCTGGTGGAAAAAAAATATTAACTTGAGCAAGAGATGATTCGGGCACATTGGAACGTGAACAAAGTTAGATGGCGCGGGTTTATCAAAAGTCATTAAACGGGACCGATCACCCCTTCATTTATTTCAAATCCTTTTAGCGTCCCTTAATTTACATGCAAAATTTAATTTGATTGTACAGGTGTGGACAACATCACGGAAATTCTTTACACCGTCTCCGGTTATGCCTCATTATTCAAGTTTTTCTTCCGCTGCAGGGGCCCCTGAAATGGCATGTAATTGATCGGGTGAAATTCTAAAAAAAAAACATGCGCAATTGTACAAAGAAATGGGTAAGTAATGTGCTTAGCACAAATATCATTATTGTTATAGTCAATGCTCGCATTTTTCCACCTCCCAAAACAATAAATTTCCATTTTCAGTTCAACAGGCATTGCGTATAAATGCGATATCGAAAAAAAAAAATATTCATGGCTTTAGTTCGACGCAATTGTTGTGTCGTGCTTTTTATGGTCGAATTATTTGAGTATTTATATGAATTACAAATGTCGCAATTTGTTGTACATTCAGGCACGGCTGATGTTTTATGAATGAAACTAATCGATTCGACTTTAATTAATGATAAAATTGATGCGGTGGGAGAATTACTTTAGATGACTTTAAAAGTAAGTAACAATGTCCATCAGCTTTAATGGAAGATTCATAAATACTTGGAATTTAGTTCTGAAGTTGCATAATGTTTGCGAACGATAGAAATTGATAAATTAACCACGAGTTGAGAGAAATCTTTTAAAATAAAAAGTTGTTATTATAGCAAAGTTTAAAACTTTTCTTGAACCATGGTCCATGAGGGACCTGTTTTGTCTTTTGTTTCATTTTTGGTGTTCTTACGTACTTTCTTCAATAATGGCTATTAAGGCAAGAAGCAGTTTTTCGTTCAAAATTGAAAAAGTTACAAGATTGCCTTCCAATGGAGCATACGATTTTTGACATTTATCTCTTAAGGAAGCGATTTCTCACAGCATTCTAAAGCTTTATGTGTGCTTGGGGTTAAATCCATGGAAGAAATGAAAGAAAATAAGGAATTTCTTCAGTCCATTTTTCGGGTGCAAAAGCATTTTAAACATTTCGATATCAACACAAAACTCTCATTGATGGACCTTTTAGAACGAATATTTATCTCCGAATGATATTGAAAAAGTTTTTTTTACTCTTTTGCTTTATTTGACTTCTTCATGCAGAAAATTGATTGAGAAATTTCTTGCTTTTGGGCTCGAAGCATCTATAAAAAAAAAAGTTTCTTCAAACTATAGTTTAACACATTTAAAAATTCGTTTCCTTCAAATTCGTAAATTCAATTTCATGAGATTTTTTCTTCTAACTCGTGCTTTTATTTCCTCCATCTCGTGTATTATGTTCTGTTTTAGTTATTCTGTTTTTGTAAAAGAAGTCAGTTGAGGGCTTCTTTCAGCTTTCATTTGCAGAGCAGCACATCTGTGAGTGGGGATGAATAATATAAATGCCATCAAACAAAAGCTTTGCTATTTGAAATGGATTTTTTTTATTTCATAACCTTGCACAATAAAATTTCAGTGATGTTCTGAAGAAGATGATGATGAATATGCATTTCATTCTGTTGCAATGCAATGACAGCAATTGTTGGAAGTCTGAAAAGTTCCAATGGCTTTGGATTTGCGACAAACAGCAAAGAAGTACTTTAGCCATATTTCTCGAGTTAATTTAAGTAAGGATCTCTTGAAACAAAGCACCGAGCCCCAATCGACTACTTGGGTGGATTCCACTCGAAAGTTACATATAACATGTATCTAAAGTGCTTTTGAATCCAATCAAAATAAGTAGTAGAAATAATATTACTGAGAAGTACAAAAGCAACAGTGAAGTCGTGAAGTCTGTATCTCACTGTGAATCTGCATGACATTTCTTGATAAAGCTTTTTCCTATTGAGGCTTAGTACTCACAAGTCACAATAATATTAAAGACGCAAAATAAAATTGTTATAAGATAACAAAAAAGAATCTGTAATTTATATTTCAAGCCTTGCCTATGTGCATATGTGTGTTCTCCTTGACGGAGATTTAGAAAAGGAATAAGAAGTACGCGAAATGAAGGAAACAAAAGCATAAACGAACGACTGGTTTTCGATGTAAACCCCCAAAGTAATCCTCAAGATTCCGTTATTCCGTTCCATGTGGCTGCTGTTGCTTTTCTCCAGTGGCAAAAAAAAAAAGTATAAATATAAATCTTTCGCGAAGCAGTTTATTTGAATGTTTTCGCTTTCACATTGTTTGGTGGTTTTTTTTTGTTTTGTTTTGTCTTCACGCACTGACTTTTAAGCAAAGTTATCGCTCAAGACGCAGAATCTCAAGCGCAAATGGAATATTTACGACAGAAAAAAAACTTCTTGGCACGTCCCCAAAATACTTCAGATATTTTTAAATCCAGCTCATCATTGCTTGGGGATTTTCCCAAGTGTCTTTTTTGTTGTTATCTAATCAAAAAGCGAAAGTTCTTGACAACACCAGCGAAAATTATCGCAAATGCTACTCGTAGCATCCGCTATCTAATGGAAGTGATTTTCTGTAATCAAGCTCAATTAAGACAAAAATTTCTTAATGCCTTCAATTTCAATCTTTGTAGTACTTTAAAGAAATGAAAATAATGACCTAATTAAAAACAAAAATTTGCCCATACTAAACGCTGCCTCACAGCATTAAAGATGGTTTACAAAGATTTATGACTTAACAGCAGGTTTCAATTTTTAAATTATTCAAAAGCATTTCACTTTAATTGCTTGTAAATTCTAAGCAATTTATGAAGCCAATTAGGTAAATGAGGAAGCGCAAAAAAAATATCAAATAAAAATTGTGACAAGTGTCAATCATAAATATTAAGGCAAAACAAATCATTTTATCATGTCATGTCTCGAGATTGCGGCATTATCAAATATTTATAAATAAAACATGATCGCAAAACGCTACAGTGTCATCATTTGAGGACTCAGATTACGGTTATATATGTATACATATTTTATTTTTCGTTTGTAAAACTTTCAATTCAACGCGCTGCGCCCTTTCTATTTCTTTTATGTTGTTTGCCTTGCGGGATGAAATTGTATATGCATGCACATATGAAAAATCAATCTTAGATTCCTAATCCAATTTTGCCCTTTTTTTCTTAGCTTTCCTTCATTCCATTTTCATGTTGCTTGCTCGCATATGAATGTAACTTCATGTCAGTGAATGCCGAAAGCAGCTTCCTGAAACAAAGATTTATTATTTATTTATTTTCAGTAAAACAACGTCTGTTGATTTGTTATTATTATTATTTTTTTTTACATGGGAAACTTTAGCTTGTCGACGCAACACAATAATTTGTTTTCCTTTCTTTATTTTTTTTTTATTTTGTGTTGAAAATATTTTTTTTTCAATTTAATTCCCAACGAACTCGCTAAGTAAATTTGACAACTTTTTTTTTTATTTTCAATTTTCCTTGATAGAAAAACTTTCGTGAAATTTCCTCACTGGCGCCCTTCAACAAACTGCGAAGCGGTTTTTGCTAGTCGTCAAATATTTATTAACAAACGAAACGAATTGTATTTTGTGCGCTTTAATTCAGTTCACTCTTTTATTGCTGCTGCGAGGCATACTTGCGGATTTTTTTAAATATACAAAGAAAAGAAAACCGGAAAAACTTTGCTAAAAATTAAAAAAAAAAGAAGAAAAAACGAGACAATCGTCGTAATGAGAAAATTGTGGATTCTCATTTTATTTTTCCGGCTTATCAGTGGTAGCATTTTCAATATTAAAACCGGAAGTGAGAAGGTAAAGTAGTGGGAGTCGAGTGAATCGTCTCTCAATTGTTTCATTGTGGTTCCTTAGATGCTAAAACTTTAATCCTATTTTATGGGGCACATTGCACACAACAATCGTGCTGGTATTATCAGGAAACTTTTGAAAGCATAGTAAGTCAAGCGAAGCAAAATTTTCAAATACTAACGAAGAAAATAGAGAAAATCTTGATCGAGACGAGTAATCTGTTGATCCGGGATTATGTTGAAAAGTTTATTAATCAAACAGTTGCGGGCACTATCAATGTCAAGGCAGTAGAATTGACTAGATCACAGGCCATGAAATCAGACACCAAATGCGGAACAATGATAACTGATGTGGAAAAATGTATTCCATACATTAATTATCTTGATAACAAGAAGCATTATCAACTGGATGGACTAAATAAAACATTCCAAGTAATCACAAATTACTTTGAAAGAGCTTTGAAGAAATGTGACAGTGGAGTTGAAGATACACCCAGATGTAAGCATTTGGTTGTAAGTTTTACATATTTTGTTTTTATATATACCTCCCGCATTAAAATTAAATCTTCACAGAATAGTTTAATGAAAATTCGCCTACAATTATTGATGAATCGATTGCAACTTTACACCGAGGACTTTTTTCATCGTCACGCTCAGCTCGAAACTCTCGTGTCGATGACTTGTATGAATCAACTTCAACATTATTTGAGATCGCTCAAAAATTAAATACTTAACGAAACAAATCTTAATGGAAAAATAAATACATTTGTCACAGAAGCTTTTCCTTGTTGGTCGAATTGAGATTTAAGAAGAAGAAAAAAAAATTATTGAAGTTTACTTTTTCTCTCAAGTAATACAAATAACGAGTCAGCTTGAACTCTTTAAGGATTGTTTTGCAGCTTTCAAGTGAAAAGAAAACATGAAAATTTGTTTTGTCTTCACATCATTATCATGACTTTTATAGCATGAAGAAGTACGAAACTTTTATATTCTGTAGAAAAAACATTACCAAGCGTTAATTTTATCGTTAATAACTGCTGGATATTTACTTAATGATCAACAAACATTTCATGTTGATTTATTATCAGTATTCCCGCTCACGTTCCTTTTGCTGGAGCATGAAAAATGTAAATCAATTATTCAAAATGTCAACAGCAGAATGCAATTTATTATTCATTTAACTACATTTTAGCAAATAATAATAATTATTTTCTTATCCTACGGAAGGAAAAAAAGGAAGTTTGGACGAAGGTCACTTGCATTAAAAATTTATTTGAAAATGTCATTTCCATTAGTTTCCCGGCAATATTCGATAACACTGAAAATCTTTAGAAGTCTCCGTTCCAATGCGTGATAGTGATCGTTTGTTAATACCGGATGAATAAGGTCATTTTTGGTAAGCTCTCTTAGAATCTCTGACAATGATCCGCCAGTAAATGTCAACAAACGGTTGTAGGTTATTTTGCGCAATCTGTAATGCATTAAATAGTAATTGGATTCGATTCAAATTTATGACCTTTAATATTACATGCAACATTGATAAAGTGGGGCGAGTATATCAATAAAATCATGGCGATGATTTCCGAAGCCTTTTCCATTATCAATCAATACAACTCGATTGCTTCGTGTCTCATAATGATGACGATCACCATTTTGCAAGAGAAAATCAAATATTGATGTATCAATGAGATCCAAAATACGAATTATTGGTAATTTCGTGTTGACATAGTTGCAATAATGATTCTCAGTATCTTCCTCCCACGCTGCTTTACGACCATCTTTATATGTTCTTTGCCAAGGGGATTTGTGTTTTGATATTTTTCCCGGAATTTCATACAATAAAACGCCTTCGAGCCAGTGATTTCGATCACCACAAACCATTTCCGACGGATTGCAATAGTAGCATTTACCATAAACACAAAGTCTTGTTCCATTATCTGTGAATGACACATACATTAATCCTTTTTTTTTATTGAACATCTAATTGAATCTTATCATACGTCTTAAAACGATTGTGTTTTTCAATTCTTCATCAGCAAGTGGCAGAATTTCCTTTAGATTAATTTTTCTACCTATAACTATTGGAGTCCATCGCATATTGAGCACAGCACCCAGATAAAAGGCAACAATTTCAGAATTATGACGGTCTTTTCCTGAATAAACGGAGCCTTCAATCACTTGATTCCTTTTGTACCAGGCTGGTTTAAAGAAAATAGTCTGATTGCCCTCAATTTGAAGGCTTAGCTTAAGTTGAGTTCCTTTTTGTGCATTTTTCGCACCAATGATAGGAACCTCTCGTAGAGCTGTCAATACTTTGCACATAATTGGACTGTACTGTGGATAAATCTCATTTCCAAAAGCCCACTAAAAAAAAATTAATATGGAATTTCCATTTAAATATTATCGATTTTTGAAGCATTCTTTATGCTTACTGAATTTACTTCGTTCCAAATTACACTATAATTCTCATCGTTTTCGCAGGACTCAAAATTCGCTAGTAATTTCGTACGAGTAAGGTTGAATTTGGGATTTCGACTACGATAAATGGGTTTTAAATCAACACTTAAAAAGCTATCTTTGAAATTATCATTTGAGATCTGGGTATCGCCAGGAATTTTATATTTACTGCTATTGTTAACATAATTCAATCGTGACAAGAAATAAAAATTTGCGGTATAGATTAATATAAATAGCGACATGAAAACAATGACTACGAAGACAAATTTTTTCATCATTAATTTCACTAAACTTTGCATTAAAACTATAGTCTGCTCGTCATTATTTCTACGAAGAACTTTTTTTTCTTATGTAGGCTATTTTATTAAGATCGCGAAAATATAGAAAATAGCATTTTTTCTAAATGTAAACAATACGAAGAAATACCATGTCAACCGTGCCGTCAAAGAAATTTTGAATGCAGGTTCGAAACGTTATTTTTTTTTACAAATCCTTCTTGATATTTATTTCATATAAGAAAAATTAAATAGCAGCAGTTTTTCATAAAAACATATTTGTTTGCATTTTATTTTGCGATCTTTTCGCATTCCTCTTGAAAATAATATATCTTAAAACCCCTCCCAACTGTATTATGGTTTGATTTGAAAGGAATTACAATAGGTCCGTTCATTGAATTTCTAATCGGTGTATTGATAGTAAAGTCTCCCGAAAAGCTGCCATCGTTTAATTTATCGCCACATAATCGAACATAGTTAAAAGCAATGAAATCATCATAGCAGCTGAAAAGTTCAACACCAGCTTGTCCTGGTCTTGGATTAAAATTTCCATTTTCATCTAAATTTCTTATCTGAAAGATGTCCTCACGATCCTTTAATTGATTGGTGTACAGAATGTTGCAATATCCTATGTTGCTTCTTATACATATTGCATAGTTGAGATTGTTCTGTTATGAAAAAAATTAACGGTTACTGAGAATTCAAATGGAATGAAATTCGACGGCACGACGAAAACAATTGTGTGTCGCACGGGATATTGATAAAGTGATAAAGTATAAAATGAAATTCTAGAGAAAAAAAAAATATTTAAAGTGCTTTACCTAAGGCTAAGAAGGAAGTGAAATATAATCTTAAAACTTTTAACTGTGATGATTCATCTTACCAAATAACTTGGCCTTCGCAATTTTAAAATCTGTGAGTTTTCATCGTAGTTAAATGATTTGATAATTCCTGTAGGATTTGTGTGAAATTGCAAACAGAACGATGGAGCCATGGACTCCCTTAATTGCGTTACCTTTATTTTAAATGCTCTATCGCTGGCTGACGTTGTTAATACAGTTAAATGCAATTTGTCTGAACCTTCAACCTCAATGAACACTAAAAGAAAACATGTCAACCAAGCGTTAAGTTTAACTTCAATAGAATTCCTACTATGCTGCCCTGAGTTCACGCCACAAATGACTGGAATTTCATTACTATATGTTTGTCCAGAAACAATAAATCGATCATCAATGCAATCACCATCAATATTTGGTGGAAGCAGCTCAAAAAATAGAAATTCAAGCAGAACCTGCTTCACATTTCTTGCTAAGAGAATTGTTAATTGACATGATCCAAGATTGTCTCGTGATGCATGTGGAAATGATGGACTCTCGAAATAAGTGACATTTTGATTGGTCACTGAACTGCATCCAGCTTTGACTTTACATATGAATAAAATTTCTTATCAGAGTAAATTATTGGAAAAACATTTATAAAACTTACAAATGCAGCAAACGCCAAAACCATTTGCGCATCGATCCACAGCAATTCCTCCTGAACTAAGACACTCAATTTCGTTGTAGCATGTTCCACTCAACTGTGAAATTGGTTTTCGAGCAGTAATGCATGGTGCATTTTCAAATCTTACAAAGCTAAACAAATCAAGAAAACGACCAAGTGTCGTCAAATGAGGAGAAATCTTCGATTCAGGCCTGTCTCGATCCTTGCTATAATAAATAAGCTTTTTCAATCGATCAGCTAGAAAATCTAATGCATGTTCCACACGATTGTTCGGTTTCATAATATGATTACGTGTCTCGTCTACAACTGGCTCGATATTTTGCACAGAAAAATTTGAATGCGACAAATTTTCTTCATCACTTGAACTTTCTGAAGACGATGAAGTTTCACCTTCTAAATGTGACATAGTTTCACTTTCAACACTACTTGGTAGAAATTTGTTATTTATCTCTTCTGTTTGACTTTCATATGCACTTGAGGCATTTAAAATACTGCTATTAAAAAATGGTTCCTGACTTGTGCTGGCCTCAAATGCAAATTTTGGCTTAATGGGTTTCTTAGTGGGAACATATCGTAAACCATAAACATCTCTATAATTTAAATAATTCATCGTTTGACCATCGCTTTTGTCACCCGTTTTATATAAATACATGAAATTATTAGTTATTACATTCTCATTTGGTGTCTTAATTATAGTATCGCTTTCAGAATATTTGATGTTTCTATCAGCACTTTGTAAATTGTCCAATGTTTCGTCGCCCAAATTCAAAAACACTTGAAGCACTAAAATAAAACCAGAAAATTTCCACTTAAATGCAAACATTTCTTTAACTTTTTTCAAAATTTGTACTATGCGACGCGATTTCACAAACTAAACTGAAAGAAAAGAAACATTTTTTCAAATGTCTTCCAACCAATCATTTAAACGACACTCGCAAAAGACGAAGAATAATTATGCATTTGTGCTTTAATAATTGATAATTGTACATGAAAAACCAACAGTGCTGAAAATGTGTATTCGTTTCATGTCTTAATAAGAGCGATACATCAGTTTTTGTTAAGATTTATGCACAAGAAAAAAAATATTTCACTTTAATATTTATATTTAGTGAACGACATTCATAACTGACTTTTAATTATTCTAAATTTCGTCATATACTCGCAAGTAGTTGCGCTCACGGTATCAACTATTATGAAAACGTTTACTATGCGAACAATTGCAAAACAGCTTAAATTAAATTATGTTATTATGCCATCAGTCATGCAAAATTGATTCCATTTCTTCACTTTAGTACAAAATGGGATCGGAGCATTCTCAACACGCCGCCACAACAGCGAGCGGCTCTCAAACTCCTTCAGTCAACAATACTTCACGCTTTAATCAACGACCCATGTCGGTAGATGCAGCGAGATTGCAACGCGGCTATACAATTGCCGCACCAACAACAAGTGATAGTTTGAATAACAGTCAGCTGGTTGATACCAGTCCACCCCCACAAGATTCTCGACCTGTTTCACCGCCAATGAGCGTTTGTTCGGATTCAGATTTACCATACATATCGTATACAGATAAACCGATTGGAGGTAATTACTATCAGAGGATTCCAAACATTTCATCTGTCTAATCACTTCCATTTAAATTCTCGATTAGATTCCCCAAAATTGCGCAACAAAGGCCAAAAAGTTAATAAATCACGACCAGGTGTCAATCTGCGAAGACAATCAACATCCGCTGGTGGCAACCGAAAGATTGGCTCAACATCTGGTACCTTGGTTGTTGTAAATCGCGGCGGCTCAATTAAAGATGCTGGAATTGAGAAAGATCCAGACATTGTACGACTTCAGGTAGGTTTTGTCATGAAACAATTTAAATTTATTTGGTTAAAATTCTCCTCAAATTGTTTTTTAAATGCTTAACATCGAGATTAATTCAAAAGCTTAATTGGTCGAATTTGATGACAATCATTCGCCATCGTAAATTATTAGCACATGATGAGCTCATGACAAATGTTTTAGTTAAAGTCAGGTAAACCAACGCCCACTCTCTGTGTTGCGGCAAAATCGCGAACGCTCAATGGTTTTCTCTGTTCAACCATCACGTTGTATTCAGGGTCGTTGTGAAATATGTTTGATTTGAGATTGGTGTGGTGTCGTTGTTTTGCTTCATTAATTGACATTGATCGAGTTAATGGCTTGACCGGAGGGCGTGCTGTTGATATTGGCTCTTTATGTTCATCTCTAGGTGACGGCTCATTACTGGGTTCATCTATTTCATTTTCGTAAAGATTACGGGTTCTTTGTGGACGACGAATCGGCACCTCATCATCGTAAAATCGATCTCTCGACGACATTCGGGAGGCTCTTTCTTGTGGCATTGGTGGCCTTCGCTTGGAAAATTCCTGTCTTCTTGGTGACTCAAATTCATCGTAATCTGGAAAGTCTTCATCAGAAATATATTCGGGTGAAAAAAGTCGGCGACGTGATGTTCTCAGTTCATTGGGAACATATTCGGGGCGCCGATATTTAGAGCGTCTGCTCGAAGGTTCATAATAGCGATCATAACCGTCATCATCAAAATCAAAATAATCTGATCGATATCGGCGTGGGTGTGATTGAATTGTGCGGTGCGATGGAGTATAACGCGATTGTGGCTGATTGCTGACTCTTCGTTCGTCAACACGACTCGGATTACGATGATAATAGTCGTCGTCATCTGACTCACTGTAACTATCCACATATTTTGGCGCTTTCTTCTTAGAAGTATCCACATGATGCTCATTCAAATTTCCATTTTTGGTCGTGCTGTTTTTGCTGTTATTATTATTATTGAAGCTCATACTTTTAAGGCCTTCGGTAATGATTTCTTCATTTTGTGTTTGGCCACTAACACTATTTTCACGGTATGGTTCATTAAAGCTTTCAATCATTTCATTATTTTCAACATTCGATGTGTTTTGAATATGTTTTATCGGTCTTTCAATCACTGATTGCACATCATCATCATCATTTGGCGGAGTTTTACAATCGACAAAATCATAAAATTCTATGCGCGATTTCAGCGTCTCGAGCTTTTTGTGCTTATTTGGATCGTGCGTGGAGCGACTGTAAACGCTTTCGGTGTCAGTGACATCGACCATATCATAAAATTCAATACTTGACTGCATGTTCTTCGATTTTCTTCGTCGTGATTCCTCGTTGTCTGCCGAGACTTGGCTCATTACTGATGCAGTCGACATGCTACGATTCCTTAATTTGCTACGTGATGGTGCACCAACAGCGTTTGTCTCATCTGGCCAATAAAAGTTTGTCTGCAGACGATTTGGTCCACGTGTAGTGCTCGTCATCATACCATCTGGCAGGCCGCTGAAAAACTTTCGGCTCGCCATTATCTTTGTTATTTTTTTTTCTTCCTCACAGATTTTAAGTTTCAAGTCCCAACTTGTCGCGTTAATGGTTAAAATTAAACTGAAAAAAAATTCTCGCGCTGTCTTTTCAGCTTCATTGTTTGTGAAATCAAAAATAAATGATATTTTGCATCAAAAAGAGGGAGAGCGAGTGATCCAACCTGCTTTTGCCTATTTAGTTTTGCGTGGAAATTAATAAATTCACATCGACAGGGCGTTTCAAATTATAAGTGAACCACGTTTGTGCTTGTGACACGAATCAAATGAATATTGAGAGTCACCTTACAAATTCTGCCCACGCATCTTCATAGTGGCAAATGAGAATTCTTGCAATTCAAAGTTTTAAGTTGAGCGTAGAGGCATATAATAGCGACCTTCAAAACTAAAAAAAATTTGAAGACACCCACAAGCTTGTCTTTTCACCGCTAAATATTATCTCTCAAAACAAAATTGAATTCCTTCTAGGTCATTTTTGGGACAACGAAATTTATTTACGTCTGCTTCAGCTCTTTTTTGATAGTGACTTAACAAATATTCTCCGTTTTCCTTGCAGAACATTCCAATGTTTTTGCCAGTAATGCGTGGAACGTTATCATTGCCAGCAATGCGTGATCCCGAAGTATTGGAAAGACTTCAACCCAACCACGTGCTAAATATATGTACACGCTTACAGGTAAAATGCTTTACTTCATAATATAGTGACAATCTATGAATAATTTCAATTATATTCACAGTCACATTATAGCCTATGCGCTACAAAAATTGCACAGGATCAAACGATAATAAATGCTAAGATAAAGGACGTTGATCATGATATTACTAAATTATTGTCTAAAATGACAGAGCGTCAAAAACAATATGCAACATACGCTGAAGCTTTTTCTCGTGTTCGCCAAATTTCTCATCATTTGAGCCTCTGTAATACACTCTTGAATCAAAATATTGAGCTAATGGAATCATTGAATAATATATTAGACGTTGACGATCGTTTGGAGCCTTTTGTATGGACAACAAACTAATTATATACGCAACATTTACTCTATGCTTCGTTACTTTATTATTGAGCTTCGTTACACAACAAGCAACTCAAAATATTTGTCAAATATTAAATTGTGCAAATTCTTTACTTTTCATTACTCAAAATGCTTAAACCACACCCAAAAGTTAAATAATAAATGCCGCAAATAAAACGATTTAAAGAATAGATAATTAGTGCTCCAAACATGGACATGTTGAACATATTTTCAGATAATTGTCATAACGGACTTTGAAGGTAAAGCAGAGATTTAAGAATTTTATTAACTTCTCAACAGCAAATAACAAAAATAAAGTAGCAAAATATGAAGAGAGAGCTTTATAATCAAGCTCAAGATGTTAAAAATTTCTTAAGATTTGAAAATGTCACGAAAGAAAATGTAGTAAATAGAAAGTACCAAAAACAGCTGAAGTCCTCGTTTCACCCACAAAATATTCCTTAATTTCCTTCGTGCATTTGTTAAACTGCTCAAATCATCTTTGAGAACATATTTTCTTATGCCAAGCATGTGATTTTTAACGTAATCATCCCAATCCATGTTGCTCATATCACAATTAAATTCTTGTGAGTCATGTTGGGTTTGTTGTGCAGCGGAAATTATTCGCTTTAGATTTTTTATATCAAAATTCCACTGATGCATTGCAAAAAATTCTCCCGTATCGGCGGCAAGTTTAAAACGTTTTGCAATTTTGAGCATCATTGGCTTTCTTCGTTGTATCATCAGAAAGATGTCAAAGAAAATTGCTGGAAGAAAATGTAGAAATATTTCAATAATCCAATGCGCGAATCGATTTGTTCGATAACTAAAATTCGGATAGAGCATTGTATATTTTGTTGGATATTCTCTAGCATGCTTTAGCGTTATTTTGCCATAATTCTGCCATGTTATTGGATTAACTTGACCCGATGTACAATGATAGACGGGTGTGATGTTTGATCTTGTGAAACTATTTGACCATCCAGCTGTGATTATTGTATTGCAAACGACATCAACAGGAATCAAATCAACAATGAAGTCCTTTTGGCCCATGATACTGCTAATAGTTCCTCGACCTATTTCCATCATAATTCCTGGGATAGTAAATTAATTTTAAAATAGTTCCTTTGAACTAATTTATTGTAATCAAACCTGTGATTCCATAAACATTGTCAACCCAGCCAGGAAAAGGCTCATTAATAGCTGCCGTCACAATTGACGGTCGCACTATACAAATCGGTAATTTTTCATGATAATCAACGACAATTTGTTCGGCCATTTGCTTTGTCAATGTGTACGTATTCGGATGATGTCTGTTGAAGCGTTCGGCGATTGTATCGACAAAGTTGTCAGGTAAAACGTCGACTCCATTCATAAACATTTGATGATCAAGTTCAGATGTTGAGCCGTAAACTTGTTCATCAACATTTTGCAAATACGGATTACTGTATGCCGTACTCACATGAACAACGCTCTGCAAAAAACAGTTCATTATTGTACTTGTTATTATGCAATTAAAGTCGTCGTCAAGTCTAACATATCCAAGAATGAAAGCTTACCTTCAAGTTTTTGATTTGTGTGCAAAGCTCCATGATGCGTTTCGTGCCGAAAGTGTTTAAGTTTGCGGCCCCTTTAAGTGGTTCATTAAATCGCACAGTCGCAGCAACATGAAACACAATATCGATTTCTTCTTTAATAAGCTTCAAAGCTTCTTCATCCAAACCAATATTTGGTTCATTCATGTCGCCCGATATGCAGACAAGTTTATTTAAAATTTCAGAATTCTTCTCACGTATCCTTTCAAAAATTGGATTCTTTAAGAATTCTTCAAATCGTCGTTTGCTCGCCAGACCACGCTTCGAACGAAGAAGAATATAAATTTTTCGAACCCCATCACAAGATCGCAAAAGCTTTTCAATCAAAACTTTCCCAAGGAATCCAGTCGATCCTGTTTTATAAATTGCGATTAATTGAGTCCATTTAATAAAATCTGTGCATAAAATTACCAGTAACAAAGATATTAGTTCCATCATAATATTCTCTGATAGATTGCGTTATTATCAGTGGATTATTTGAAAAATCATTATTGTTGTCATCGATTTCTTGTTGCGTCTTTTTGCGGATATATTTAGTTAAATCTAATTCCATCTTAATTGAATTTTTAATAAGTTTTTTTTTGCAATGAATTTTAATAAAGTTTGTAATTTCTTCTTTCACAATAACGAGTATTCTATGACACAATTTCTCTTAATCATCATCTGTTGTGCAATAAATAGTTGAGCATGTGTTTTCTGCGTTTGAGATATTTGAATTCCAGTTTCAGGTGGCAGCAGTTTGATGCAACTTTCACTTGCGGAAATTTCTGCACATAAATTGCATCATATTTGTTAGAGAATTGCACGCGCTGCGTTTTTTTTTTTTTTTCTTCTCAAAATTTTAATTTCAAATTTAAAAGCAAAACACTAATTTTAAAGATGTCAGTAATGACTTTTAGTATAAAATTTCCAGAATATTTAATTCTTTTCACCTTCTTTTTCTAAAGTGTCTTAACCGTACAAAATTCAAATTGAAACTGATCTTTAAGATCACTGAAATTTCTATTGACTGAAAGGAAAAACTGTTTCGGAGAAAAGTGGGAAAGTTTACGAACAACAAAATAACTAGTTTGCTCAAGATGTCAGTGGTAGATAGTCGCCATTAACAAGATGTAATTATAAAATCTAATTCATACTTTTCCAAGCAATGGCAAAAAGAAATGTGCATAACAGCAAACATGCTGCAATTCATTCCATCTCTTTTCGTTCACTATAATATTGGGATTTTTTTTAAAAAGCTTGATATGCTTAAAATGTGTTTGTCCTACATTTGCAAGATTCGCAATACTGACGATATGAATTCCGGGAATATGATCAAAGGAAAGAAATTGTCTTCAAGATGGTTTCAGATTTTATTGAGATTTTGATTCTATGAAGGTTTCTTTTAAAATTCATTTTACATCTTTTGATATTAATTCAATTTTAAGAGTTTCGCGTCTTTTAAATTCGATTTCCGATTCAATAGCATCAAACTTTTTCTGAAAGCGACTCTCAAGATCAAGAAAAATTAATGTTTGTCCTGAATGTTTCAAATCTTTAACCAATGCGTCGAATCCTTTAAGTGCAGTATAGTCGAGTGTCGCAATTTTTGAGCAATCAATGATGATCGGATATTTAAAGTCGGTTTTTATCAAGGCACTATTAACTTGCTCTCTGATGTAATCGATGCATGGAAATGTGATACCCGACGACGGCTTGACAACGATATATTGTTGCTGACCAATCTACGAAGCACTTCAATTAACTTCAAGATTATAAAATAAAAAAAAGTTCTTCTCACCTTCTCAAAATAAATCAAAGTCTTGGGTCGTGCAGCTTTGCGGAAAATACTAATTGATCCTAGAATAGTTCCAAATACCAAACCAAATGATATACTAACAGTCATGCAAACAAACATGCATCCTAACCAGGAAACAAAGTCCATTTTGCCTACGTGCCATAATCGGGGAACGATACTAAAATCAATCTTAAAACAAAATAATAAATCCCAGGCGTGTGACAAATTAAACAATTGTGCAATAAAACCCTACCATAAAGACAACAGCACAAATCAGAACAGCGGCAAGTGTTGATTTTGGAATGTAGTTGAAGTAAGGCGTCAATAAAGTTAGTGATAAGAGTGTCATAATGGCGCTATAAACTCCGGATAAGGGCGTTTGTACAGAACTAGCATGAGCAACAGCTGAACGTGTAAAGGCGCCACATGTTGGAATGGATTTGAAAAAGGAACCCAAGAAATTTGCCATACCCAAAGCGATCATTTCTTGTGAGGCATCGACGATTTTTCCAGATGCTGTAAATTAAACCTTCAATTATCTTCATCTTAAGGTTCAACCATTTCTTTACTTACTGAATGATTTTGCAATTGCTACGTTTGCCATAACAGCAACAAGAGCAATAAGAAATAATCCTTCGCCCATTTCACCACAAATATCAAAGAATCCAATGGTCTCATTGCCTGATTTAACACTAAATTCTGGGAAAGCAAATGACGGAATTCCCGCTGCAACCTTCTCAGTCAACGCAAATGGAACTTTCTCGTATCTCGTAGATAACAAATATGCACAAAACGACGAAATAATTACAACCAAAGCGTTACGAGAAATGCTCAAATACCAAAGAAGCTTCTTAACAACCGGATTTGCAGAATCGATGTCCTTAATTTTCTGTAAGAAAAATTGATGAAAACTCTTTAACTTTGTAAATAACTTTAATTGCTTTTTACCCTTAGAATAAGAAGGAAAGCAATGCCAAAGACGCCAACTGATAAATCGCCAATTTGCGTTTGTTGTATGCGTTGAACGATTGTGACGACAGTGTCTGGAAAACTTTTTGCCGACATTTTGATTCCTAAAAGACCTTTGAGCTGACTGCCAATAATAACAATAGGTGTTGCAGTTGAAAATGCAGCGATAACTGGTGCAGGTATAAAATCAATAATAAATCCAAGCCTAAAGACACCCATCATAAATTCAATAATTCCACACACGAAACTCATAATTATTATATATTGAATTGGCTTTTGATATGTGTATTGCAGAATAATTAATGACATTAACGATGTTGGACCGATACTAACTTCTTTCACAGTCCCAAAGAACACATAAATAATTGAGCCCATGAAAGCTGAATACAAGCCGTAAACTGCAGGGACACCAGCCAGATTTGCGTAGGCTAAACTTTGTGGAATAATTGTTAAGCCGAGAGTTATTCCAGCAATTAAATCGGCAATGGCTTTCGAACGATCATATTGTGGGAGCCAATTAATTATGTAAAATCGTTGTTTTATAATTGAAAGCACTTTTTCGCTAAGCGATGAGTCTCGAGCTTTTGAAAAATCACTAAAAATTAATGAATCTTCAGCTTCAACATCTACTGTTTTGGTAGTTGACATTTCGCTGTCGTACACTAGACTGACAACCAAACACTCAAATGACTCCTAAATAATCAAGTGATAAGATGTAATAAACTCTCAACTCTCGAACTAAATTGCACGCTGTTTTAGATTAGATATATTTGTAGATGTTTGCTTATAACAAGATTGCATTTGTTTAGTTTATAACAATTGCTTTATGATAAAATGGGATGAGAGAGATTACATGAATTGTTTGTTCATCGTTGTAATTAAATATGCCACACACGAATCGTTGAAACAAATTGAATGAAATAATAATAAAAAAAACCTAAAAAAAAGAACAGTTGTGAGCACGTTTTTGAAATCTACGTCAATTCGTAGTCTTCCATATTTATGTCAATCTTATGTGAAATCTTTGCTCATATATGAATGAATTCCATACGATGCTATATAAGAATAAATTCCATACAATGCTATTGTCATGTAGGCATTCAAATAATGCTTAGAGGATCTAAACATGTGCATTGATTCTTTATCAAACGGAAAACAAAGCTTCCGAGACGTGAATAACGAATGTAGTAGACAAAATTGTGACAACTGGGTTGAATTAATCACATTATAGGAAACTGTTATTTTGATTATTAATAAATGGAATAAGTAAGAGGAATAGTATAACGATCTCTTTATACCTTATGCCTTAATAATCTTTCCCGATTTCATTAACAGTGGCGAACATAATGAATGACGGTAAGAAATGATAATAATAGATAATAAAAATTCATGACAATCATGTCACATCCCTGAAATAAATTGAATGAAATAAAAACTTAAAATTAAACTCAAATAACATATAAATTGTTTCATCCACTTAAATACTTTCTATTTATAGCTAAATTGACGACTCGTAGGCCGAATAAGCATTGCACAATATTAAGCGTAAACAAATTGCGTAGAAGTTTGTTGTTATTTCATTTTTTGAAGTTTATTAAAAATTTGAACAAAGAAAATCCATTTCCATTTATGTTTACAAAAAAGAGAGAAAAAAATGCAAATTTAAACAAAAAAAAAAAAATTGATGAAAAGAAAATTTCAACAATAAAAATTTTGCAACAATAGATTCTCGGATTCCGAAAAAAGTGCTAAAACTGAGTATAAAATGACGTTAATAAATACAAAGGAAACGATCAACGAGACTAGCGGATTTTCTTAACAATGATATCGATCAGCGCATCGCATCGTTCACTTTTACCGCGGAAGTCTTTTGGACTTGGGCCAATCATCTGAATTAATTGTGGAATATCCGGTGAAACCTAGAAGAAGAAATTGCATGTCACGTTTAATCCTACGACAAATGAAAACAAAAAACTTACGAAAACAAACTTTGAAAGAGCTTTCAAAGTTCTGAAAAGATATTCTTCGGATGGATTTGAGTTCAAGAACTGAAGTATTGCCATTGTGATTTCTACCGCAATGTCATCAAACACCTAAAGAGAAAGTTTTAAAGCCGGAAAATCAACAAACTGTGCTTGGAGTTAATATCCTCGAGGGCGATCAAGTTTAATGCATTTTTTGATAAAGATCTTCTACTCAAAGTCAAATTTGTACCTTGAAGAGTGAACCTTTCGGTAGCATCTGCCGTAAAGTTTTAGCACGATGAAATTTCTGCAATGAAAAGCAGAAAACAACTGGGAAGCATCTCTTGGAATATAATTGAAGCAACCACGACAACAAGTTGGTTATTAATGGAAAGTTTTCTTCAACTTTCTTTGTGCAAATGTTTGCCATTAAAAGCTCACGAGCAATATTAATTTGTTTCCTCGATCAAAAAAATGCATTAAACATCGATCGATTAAAAAATGACAAAGCGCATGAAATACAGATACTGACAACGGTCTTTACTTCCTTGATGCCCAAGTTGTATGTCAATGCAGTTCCAAGTTCAAGGAGTTCGGGATTTGACGATAAAAGTGTATGAACAACTACTTTTGTGGTAGCTCTAATGTTTGATGTTGCTGAATTATTGTAATTCCATTCGCTGATGTACAAAAGCCATTCTGATGCGTTTGTGTTTTCAAACAGATTGCAAGCCTATTATAGAGTAAAATGTCAGTTATTGAAAAATGTAATACACAAATTACTGAAGTGAAACTCACAAATAAAGCCAATGCTTGTTGCTCTTCTGGCGCAATCTTCTCAATGTCCATTAAGAAATTCATCAAAACATGATCGCGACGATCTTGATGCAACAACAAAATTATGTCATCTTTCAATGCCGCAAAGGCTAGAGCTCGCAACAAATGGATGCGTGCTTCCGACGACACTTGTGGATCTCTAAAAACACGTCCAACAAATACCAAAAAAGTGTCACTAAGTGCCCAACATCCATCGCCGAGAAGCAAATATTGATGAAGTTCCTCGAGTGCAAGTTGCTCGTCTTCCGATAAATTTTTATCAACCAATTTCACCAAACTATCAAGTTCAACTTTTGGATCGATTTCTTTGAAAACAATTGGTGGTTCACGATTCCTTTTACGTTCTTCTTCAGCAAGACGTTCTTCAGCTTCTTCCTCTAATACTTTTTCCGATGGCAACATTTCCGAGCTAATGATTGGTGCTGAATTTTCACCAGCACCATTTTGTTCCTCAATTTCAGACATTCCTGTTGAATTGTATTCGCTGTCACTGAATGTAACTTTTGAATTTCGCTTTTCCTTCTTGCGCTTTTTGTCCTTTTTGCGTTCTTTTTTTGCAATTTTATCAAGGCTTTGTTTTCGTCGCTCTTCAAGTGCCAATGACTCTTCGCGTATTTGTTCAATTTGTGTGTTAATTTCAATGTAATCTGGTGATGGTTCGCGAGCTGCAATTGTTATCTGTGGCTCAAATGAGAAATTCGAATTTCCGTCTGATCTTTGACCTAAACTATCTGCAATTATTTAATATCTGAGTCGAAATTATTCCTAATGGAGAGGCAAATTAATAACTAACGAACCTATTAGTGGTCCTATTGTCTGTCCAAGTGGTGTCGATAAGAATTCAGTGGGCAAATCAAGAATATATTTTGGTATACTAGCGCCGCACAAAAATTGACATAAATCTTCAGAGAATGTGTTGCAATTATGCTTTAAGAGACTGTAGCTCGATCCTCTGAGGAAAATAAGAAAAATAGAAGAAATTTCTCAATAAAATTTTCACAACTCTCGCACAAATTTTCCACGCAAAAATAAAACTCTTTCTCACTCTCACCGAAATGTGCTCTCGGCTAAGCCTCTGAGATAATCCTTAAACACTTGATAAGGTATAAAAGTCAGTCCGATTTTTTCAATTTTTGTCGGTCTTCCCAACACTGTTGATCCCTGAAAGTGCAAAAGCTCCAGTCAATTATTGCGAAAAAAAAAAAAATAAAACTCAATGGAAAAACTGTGAAAAATTGCGGAATAATGAGTAAAAATGATTTTTCCCCTCAACTTACACCGCAGCGTTTGCGTTTGCGATGTATATTCAGATAAATTTAAAATTAAACTGAAAAGACTTCGTGTCTCGAGTGCTGTGAAAATGGCTGTTAGAAATTTCCATTCGACACAAAAATGATATTTTAGAACGCCATCGCGTTCGCCGGCTTTTTCGTGTTCATGAGTCCACAAGACAAGTTGAATAAGGCGATTAATGACACTAACAAGCATACAATGAAGACGACTTCAACTTGTAGATGCGATCAAGTGTTTGGTGTGTGGAAATTTCATGAGGAAATTTATTTAAAAATAGATAAAAATTCTCACATTCAAACCAATAATGAGAGAAAATCTTGCAGCATCGACGACCAAGTCGCTCTCGCAATGTAAAAGTTCGCGTGCTGTTTTTTTTTTTATTGGCGATTTTTATTTTTATACTAAAAACTCTTTCAACAAAATGTAAATAGAAATAAATTTCACCTTTTTTTTATAAATTTAGCAAAGCACTCAGTCACGTTGAAAGTGACACGAAAAAAGTGTTTATCACGTTCGTGGAATAAGGTTTCGGACTCGTAAAAAAGAAATATTAATGAAAATCAATTTTGACTTTCGGCAGTTTCATTCACAAACCCAGGATTTTAGTACACGCGATTGTGGTTTTCATGTTTTTTTTTCTACTTCTTTCACATCAAAACGGTAAAAGTGTGTGCTTGTGAGACTTGATGATTGTCTAAAGTGGGATGTTAAAGTCATTAGAAAAGTATTTTTTTTTGCAACAGGATAGCAATTTTAATGAACTATAGTTTGAATGAACCCATTAAAAATTCTTTATGAGCTCATATTCATTTAGGTAACAATGAGGAGGATTCTCCACTCCAATAATACGTAGAAAATGTATATATTTTTTAAGTCTTTAAATTAAGTTTTTAAAGAACACAAAGAAAATTCCGCATTTTTTCAAAAAGTTTACTGCCTTTATGTGTTGCGTGTGGGCAATGTCATAAGGAATATATCATCAACACCATATAGCCAACAGCAACAACAAGAAAAAAAAGAACATTTTCTGCCAAAAAAAAAAAAAAACAGAAAGCAAAAAACATCATAAATCGTCACTAGATGGCATTTAATCCGAAATTTCTTTTCTTGTTTATTAATATGTATTTATTAATAATCATGAAGTCGCTATTTGCTTCAACGGAGTGCCTTTCTTTTGCTGTTTAGTGATGTTTTTTTTTTATTGAGTGATAATTGAGATTGACTTGCGATGCATTACCGAAATAAAGCTAGGACTTGATGTTTTCTTTCATCGCTCACAAAATAAATAATTGTCAAAAACAAAAAAAAAAAAACACTATTCAAGGTGAAAATTTCATTTTCATTCCACATTCGCAGACATTTCAAGAGTTTTTCTTTGAGATTTCGCAGAATATTAAATGACTAAATGTTTATTTAACTCACTGGTGAACATGATGTGATTCCTGGCGATCCATAAAAGTATTCACGACCAAATGCCACGACTGCCGTATGCCAAATTCCATCGATTCGACGTCCTTAATTTCAAAACAGAAAACACTTTTAATGTAAATAAACAAATGATTTATAACTGAATCAAAATTTACCTAGCAAAAGTGGCGACATCATCGACGCCATTCCCTGCGTCATATCATAGATGAACAGCTCAACATTATACGTTCCGTAGTCATCCATTGTTTATGTCTCAATACTGTTTTTTCGCGATTCTCGTAAAAATTTCACTGTAAAACAGAAGAAAAACTAAGTTGAGGAAAACTAAGAAGCACGAAGGTCAGTCCACTTGAATGGTGGGTAGATCACTTGGAACACTTCCAATTCCTTATCGTTTTTCATAATGAGAACTATGAAATCAATTAACGCGTTTCCAGTCAATAAATTTTGAAATTGATGTTCACAAGTAGCATCAAAAACAATTAAATTTGTTTCTAATTATTTCCCTCATCACCGCTACACATCCAACAACTATAAATATCGAATCCAATCGCTTCACATTCTACTCTCTGTTGCATTATGTAATTTCTCTTATTTTTTTCACCTGATTTTAAAATTTGAGCACTATAAATAAATCGCTGCTAATCCTGTTTGCTCTAATAATGTTCGTTCTTGTGTACTTTTATTGGCAACATGAAGAAGCAATAAATCAACAATTTTTTTTTTAATTTTCTGTTACAACAACTTAATAAATAGTCAACAAGATCAGTGAAGATATTTTATTTTATTAACAGTTTCTTGCACTGTTAGTTTCGCTAATTAGCCAGTAAGCACATTCAATTAGCACTGTTTATGTTTGATGCAGTCAATTATCAGCATTCAATTCCTTAGGGAAATTCCAATCACTCTTTACATTGAGCTCCCTTTTAAAACCGACTTCATTCGCTGTCCAACTGAATTCAACTGAACAAAATATTTCATTTTCCGACGTAATTAGATTCTTATTCGTTTGTGCCGCACGGTGGCGATATACACCTCTATTTTCTTGAGTCGTTGAATCGCGAGCAATGAATATTTTCACTATAAGCGCGACTAACTAATGGCGCAAAAAAAAAGAAATAAACTATTCAGAAGTGAATTTTCCCAAGTCAGGTATCAAAGTGAAATTATAAAAATATTTATTTTTATGCAGGATGAAAAGAAAAATGTTTCGTCGTGAGAATCTAAAATGAAAAGTTTGCACTCCATCGGGGTCGGTTAATAAAGATTTTAACAAGACCCTCCACAGCATCCTCCACACGAATTTTTCCGAATGTCTGCTTGAGGAATTTTCTGTTGTCGCAAAAGTTTCAAGTTAGAATTTTTTTTTTCTTTTTCACTCAAATTAAAGAGTCGCCAGTTGTTCTCATTAATCGATTCAACAACGCTCAGACATGCAATAATGCCGAAAAAAAAGAATTCTTTTGGGTTTGAGAAACGACTGAAAAAGAACGTTTCCTTTGTGACGTGAGCCATGAATCAGCAACTTTGGCCTTAAACAATTTTCTTCTTTTTTTTTTGATGATCGTTTGCGATAGTAGAGATCTCTCTAGATAAAAATATTCGACCGTCGCGAACCGACGTCATACATAAAAAATAATATCACCACGCTAAAAATAGAGAAAAATGTTTTGAATTTTAGTTTCCCACGAGTCGGCGAATAATTATCGCGATTTATTTTTGGAAAATGTTTAATTTCGTGTTTCATGCAAATATCTCCAATTAAGATGTTTTCGTTCGATGTTTTTTATTTGTTTAAAATACGCCGACACAAAAAAGGCTCGACACATTTAATTCCATCGTTGACATTTACAATAAGGAATTATGAAATCGATCAATGACTTGGCGTAAATATTCCGTAATTTACCTTATAAGTTAGAATTTATAATATCTCTGGAATGTGAATATCACTGAATTGTGCTAACAACTGTGTATACTTAATTGCACTTCCAATTGCACCAAATGTTAATTAATTGAGCTAACAGATTTTTCTAATAAGATTTTTAACTTTTGATAACAATTATTGTTTTGCTGTTGATATGAATGGCCAATAAAAGAATAAACTTTTGAGAAGGAATGTATTTACGAAAGTTTCTTGTCCCGCATGTGTTCGTTCATAAAATCAATTTCATTTTATTTCATTTAATATTACGAGTTTTGCATTTATGCGCTATGTATATAGAAGGCGAAATGAAGAAAGTGAAAATAATTTATTTTGTCGCAAGAAGATTCCAAAAATAAATAAACAATTGTAATATGCAGAAAGTAAATTATATTTAACAAAGTATGGACCCGCTGGAAAAATTCGCATGTGCACCGCATGTTATTGATCTCGTATTTCAACATTTAAACTTGGCTGATGAATTAATGGCAGCAAGAAAACTATCAAATGCTTATAATAATTATATTTTAACATCAAAACACACCAAAAGATTGAAAATGGTATTAATTTTAAGACAAACGTGCCAGAGTTTAGAGATCTTCGAAAAAAATTCAACTGCCAAAATATTGAGCTGAACTGTAGTAAAATGTCATCAGAATCAATAGTTAACCACACTAGAAAGATTTATTCAGGACACTGGAAATGGAGGAATGTTTACATGAAACATGTTAATGTTTCGCTTGCTCAGTTTGCACAAATTAAACTATTTATGCTTCAGAAAACGGAAGGGGTTTTCATTGAGGAATTTAAAATCAACGATTATTTAGTAATTGATAAATTGCTGAAAATTGACAATCTGAAAAGCTTTGGAGCAAAATCCTGCTGTACATCAGTCATAATCGAATTCCTAAATCAAAATCGGAATCTTACCAAATTAGTGTTGGTTGAAGTAAATTTAATTGAAATTATCCAACATTTAATTGAGCTCCAAATTTGTAATCTGGAAGAACTTCAAATAACAGAATATGGACGATACACTTTCGAACAGGAAAAAAAGGATCTCACCGAATTACTACAAATGAACGCCAACACTTTAAAGATAATGAAGTTCGATATGTGGATTGGATTGCCTTGCATAATAACCGCTTTCGGAATGCCCAACCTGAAATCTTTGCAGTTATTTGATATGGCAAAGGCAGATAGTCACATTGACTATAGCACATTGGAACTGCCAATCTGCCCCTCATTGGAGATTCTCGACATGCAAGACTTGAATCAAAATTGTAAATTATTGAAACTTGTTTTAAAAGCTGCTCCAAATTTGAAGAGCCTTAGAATTTACAGTCTTCATACTGCCTTCATAAAAGTGATAATTGAAACATCGCAAAAGCTTCAAAGACTCTCTGCATCTTTTATGGATAAATGCAATCAAGAAGATCAAAATTTAATAAAGAAACTAAGAAAATCTTGTGTTGTAACAATTGAGCTATAAAAATAAAAAAAGACAATTGTATATTATAAATTTTGATCGAAATGTTCTTGATCCGACAGATAGGAGACTCCGAGATTCCCGGATAGGAAGTCTCGAAACAATAAATTGTGATCACCCAAAATCGAAATTAATAGCAAAGTGCACCAAAACTGCGTAGTCTTTCGTATTAACCCGAATTAAACGAAATAACAGATGCCATCATGCGGAAGTTGCCAAACTAGTTTTCGTCTCAAGACAACAAAAGTCTTAAAGCATTTTTTGTCTATAAAATCTAAAATAACATACATGAAGACGTGATCAGCTGAAATAAATTATTACTTCCTAACTAAGTAGAAGTGGGATGAAAAGGTCATTTAACAAAATGAATACCAAATTTGGAGTTCTTTTTATATAAAATAATAACTTTAATTTGTATTGTACATTTTACTGCATTTTTACATTAAATTCTTTCTTAATAATTTACAAAAAAAAAAAAATATTTAAAAAAAAAATTCAGCAAAATTTCTGCTGTAACTTTCCGGCTAGTTAGAAAATAAAAATATGACACAAAATTTTGCAGCAATTAATGAAAGTTTCTCTATTAAAAGTGCCTTCATGATTTTGTGTGACTTTGCAATGGCGCACCGTCCAATTAACAATAAATAATGTAATTAACATCCTAACTATACAATGATCAATTTCTTTTTATAAATCCTAATTCACATTCAATTTATAAATGAAAAACTTTTATCAAAAAAAAAAAAAAAAAGAATTAGTAAAAGCTTTCAGATCTTAATCTTATTAGATACGCTTTTTTTCTCGTTGAAGGCACATGTTTTCTTTTCCAATAATATTGACAATTTACCAAATAATTTGTAAAAGTTTTTTTTTTGTCGTTAGTGAAGTTGAACTAGTTCATTTGGACTCTGCGTGTGTGTATTTAAAATATTTTCAATACGTGAAGCGACCAAAAGCAGCAGCAAGGCAGTGTGTATATTAATTTTAGCTATTAAATTGTTCGGTTTTAATTAAAAGGCAAATTTCGTTTTGTGCCCGTTTTTTCAACTGGGATTTGATACGTAAATTCTTATCGTCTTGGATCCATCCAATTCCTTGCGCAATCTAATAGAGGATCGATGACGTACTTTTTTTTTATCGTTAGGTAAATTTTTTGCTATTTTACTATTTTAAATCAACAACAACAATAACAGCAACAACCTAAAATCATTTTCAAAATTATTGCACAATTGTGAGGGGGATTTTTCAAGCATTTGGTGCTTAATGTCTCATAAATGTCGAGGAAAGAAAAAATATGTTTTCAGCAAGGCACTGCAGTTGCAAGAATATTTAGATTTGATTTTAATGTATCACTAAACAGAGGCACGCACGCAATTTAAACTTCAACGCCATCACGATCCAATACGTAATGTAATTTCTTTGTGTCCTCTTCTGTGACTTCTTTGTTATTTGTTGTTGCTGTTACTGTTGACACAGGTGGTGGTATTTCAGGTACAGATGAGGCTCCGCGACGAGTGAAGAATGCCATCTTTTCTCTGTTGGATTGCACAAAAACAAAGAACGAAAAAGAGAGAAAAACAAAATATTAATCATCATATTAATTCAAATTGACAGCTTTTCAAAGACTTACTTGAACGAAATCATGTCGGGCTTGTTCTTTTCAATCTTGGTTTTACGCAATTTATAAATTTCCTTTGATGTTTTTCTCAATAGCTTTTGCATTCGCTTATCTTCGATGCAATTTGTACTGTTGTAAGTCTCAACTAGATTTTTAAATTCCTCATTTTCAAGCGCCCAATTTGCAATCGGAACATCATTTGCATCGCGAGCCTGCTCTAAACGTTGTTTGAGCTCTCTCAATCGAGTTATTTCGTCATTTAATGTTTCCAGTCGGGATTGTTGAGCCTTGAGATCCAGTTCAAGATCGAGACTTGTTCGTGGTGGTACACCTGGATTTATTTCTGTGAAAAAATATTTAGATATAGCACACAAAAAAAAATGTTTAAAGATTTTGAAACTCACTTGTTGATATTGATCTTGTTACTTTGCTGTGATATCTTAATGATCGTCTCTCAACTGCACCTCTTCGGAATGGATGGGGTTGTTGTTGCTGATGTTGTTGTTGCTGTGCTGCAACTACTGCCGTCATATTAAAATGCATTGCACTGTCACTGTCACTTCGTCGACAGATGTAACGAGATTTGCTACACACTGTCACTGCACTCGGCGAAAATGTTTGTGATCTTTTGACTAAACTGCTACGGTCTTCAATTGGATAAATTGTTGGATCGCGCAGTGATGTTGCCGATGCTGAACCAACACGATCTCTTAATCTCATCATGGCATTCCGTTGCTGCTGGTATTCAGGCAAGAATTCTGTGTTTGTTTGAGCGTCGACAGTCTCGACATTTAAGACATCATAATTTTGTACTTCATTAATGTATGTTTCAAGCATTTGTGCTGTTGACACTATTTCAAGAAGAAATAGAAGAAATAGAAAATTGTATTCGTTAGTAATTAGAAATTTTTAAAATGTTTATCATCACATACCATCATCATAAACTTCATCAATTCTACCACAAGCCTCATCCTCGCCTTCTTCGTCGCTTTCTTCATCATCGCTGATAATTAGTTGCTCTTGCAAGCTCATAGCCAAAACGGCTTGCTGCTGCATTTCATCTTGTCCTGCAAATTTGTGTCATTTATAAATATTTATTATTTGTCTAAACTAAAATAAAGATCAATCGTCGCTGTTGTCATTATTATTACCTTGATTTCGAGTTAATGTTGATGTTTGTGAAGAAATTACAGTTGATTCATCTGACGACTCCTCTCTAGTGGCTAATAAATTATCATCTACATCCGTTTCTGTTATATTTTGACGGCTTATTATATTGTACCATTTGCTATTGCCTTCCTGATGCGTATTAAATTCTGCAAGGCTTACTTGCGCACTTCCCTGGATTATTTAAAATATTATTTATCATTTTTGAATGAATTTCGAAATGATTTATGCTTCAACTTACCACCCAATCTTCTCGTTGACTCAGCAGAACCATAATTTTGATTTGAAGGGATTTCGTGTAAACTTTATTAAGCGAAATGGGCACTTGAATACTTGCTCCGAAAATCGGTTTGATGAAATCATTGAATGTTTTTGTGCGCAATATGACTGGATTGCCAGTTGAAGAAACAGGTAAAAGAGCAGCTTTAATATATAATTGACAGCCAGCTGGAAGTCCCAGTACGTTGAGATTCCTTGCACGTTCAATTGTTATATGGAGAGCACATTCATCAATTAAATACTTTAAAGTAACTTGAATTTGAGCAGATTCTTTGATTTGAGTTGAAACTCTTGATGCTTCAAATACTCCGCTGTCTCCAGCCACTGATTCGTCACTCACAGCCGCTGATACAGACACTGAATGGGTATTTGATGCAGACGACGATCGACTTAAAGCAGATTGTGGAATATCCAAAAGTGAAGGCTTCTCATAAATTGGCGACAATGGTGCTTGCTTAATTTTCAACTCTTGTAAATGCTCATCCAAACAAACGCAATCTAAAATGTGTTGTCCTGATGTCGATGGGCCATCGAAAAGTGCTGCAGCATTTTCATACATTGGCTCAATTTTCATTGGCGAAGCTGGTGGAGTTTCTGTAGAGAGACTACTTCGAGACGACAATGACACTTCTGATGTTGCCGGTGGAAAGAATCTTTGAATTTTTCTTGAAATATCAACCATATCGACACGTGGCTCTGCAGCCAATGGATCACCATAAATATCTGTGAAGCTGATACCACTGAGTGAGCCTTTGCTGCTTGCTGTCGATAATGAACCCATACTTGAACCGCTACTAATAGAAAGTGTGCTTGCCGAAACGGATTTTAATTGATTCTCTAAATGAGTTACTTCTCGTAAAGCATCGAGAAGCTCCTGAAGCAACATTTGTTTCTCTTCATGTAATTTTAATCGACTTGCAATGCATTGATTCGATTCCTCGTAGGCATTGTTTAAATCTGATTCTAACTTTTTGCAAAGTTGTTTGATTTTAACCATTTCTTCTTCCGATCGCGAACGAGGCGAAATGCTACGATATTCCAATAAAAGTTGCTTCTTCTCCTGGAACAACAGCAAACGATCTTGATCCGATTCAAGCTCTCCAGGTCTTATTCTTTCTTCTAATGCTGCTAATTTCTCTTGAATATCTTTAACTTTCTTGCGCCATTCATCATATTTCATTCGAAGCTGTTTCATTTCTCTAGCACCAATTGGGAAACTATCTGCACACATGTCAGTTTGTGAAGCTGCTGATATTCTATCATTTGCTAAGTTAAATGTACTTGCGTCAGGACTTTCTTGCCGCAGCTGTAAGCGTGTAAGATCTTCCTTAACTTGAGCCAAACTATGCATAAGTTCTTTCTTTTCTTTCTCGCCCAAAAGCAATGATTTTTGTATATTCTTAACTTCTTCCATAATAGCTTGTGCTTCAGTGATATTATAGCAACCATTTTCATGATTGCTAAGTTTTTGTTCAACGCCATGCAATGTTTCGACACCACGCTGTGTATATGACATTTCCGTTTGTATTCGTGCCATTTCCTTGCGCAATCGATAAACCCTTTCTTTGGCCAAAACTAAATCAGCTCTTAATAAGTCGGGATCGAATTTAGTACTACACGAACTTGCCGATGAGCACAGACTGGTACGGCTAGCGGCTAAAGCATTCAAATGATTATATTCATCTTGTGCCAATAAAAGTCTCTGTTGTTTAATGTCATAAATTTCTTTCTGTGCTTCAAGTTGGTCCTCTGCAGATGTTACGTATTCGCGTAACATCTCTTCTTGCATACTTTTCCATTCTAGTCGCGGGTCCTCGAGTTGTGTACATTGATTGTTGTGATTGATATAAAATATGCCAATTTGAGGGTCATAATTTTCTTCCCATCCAATCGGCAACTCATTTCCAATACAGTCGGCAAATGTTTCAGGTTTTGTGTACCTAAAAAATATATGTATTTAATCAATATTTAAGCTTAATATTTGACTTGACAACGATGAGGAAAATAAATGAGAGAAAAAATTGCACAAATTACGATATTTGCATAGTTTCAGCACTCAAGTTAGCGAAAAAAAAAAATCTATAAATTGAGTCTACAAATATTATACCCAAAGCCATGTGTATTACTTTTTATGTGACCTTGACATACCAATAACAATAAAATTAAAAATACGAAGATAATAATAGCAGTGTGTATAAAAATATATATGCAAAAGCGAAGTGAGAAACGAAATTTCTCCAAAATGAAAACCATCAGCCGCTCAGTAATAGCTTTTAAGCCGCTAAGCAGCACTGTTGTGTCGCATGCGAAAGGCCACATGAATCATTCAATATGAAAATATATCAATTTCCAAAAAAAAATAAATAAAATGAACTAAAGAAAAAGTAAAAAGATTAGCAAAACGCGTTATTCGTTTCGTAATTGCTCGAGTTATTTTTGAGTCGCAGCGCATTTCCAGTTTGCAATCAACCCGATTGTGAGTGCTTTGCCCAAAAAGAAAACAAAAAAAAAAAAAGTATTATTGAAAAGAAAAAAATCTCCGCATTTTATTGTGTATCCACACACATGAAGCCTCCACTTAAGAAGAAAAGCAAACGTAAAAGAATTTTGAGAACATGAAATTGTTGTATATAAATATGAAAAGGCAAAAAAAAGCGAAGCACAGTAGCTATACGACATAAATATCATTTTCTTATGCTTCTCTTCTTTTTCATTAAAAACCTTTTAAACACTCCAAATGTTTCTGATGTTGTTGTTATTTCCCATTCGCTTCATTGCATGTTTCCTTCATAATATTTTTGGTACATTTTTTATATTTTTTTTATCTTTTTTTGAATAAAACTTTTTTTTTTCTTACAACCTTTCTTAATGCCGTTTTGTGTACATCGCGTCATTACATGAACCGAATCAATTAGAGATGTTTCTTCTTTCTCTCTTTCTCGTAATCACCCGATCACATTTTTTTTTTGTAAGTAAACTACATTTGGTGCACGCCTTTGTCGAAGCTAAATTCGATTTTCTAATTATGCAGCGGATCAAAAAAAAAATGTAAATGCATTTTCAGATCATTTCTCATTAATTTCAATTACAAATCTCGTTGGCATTTCAATTCGTAATTTCATACATAAATAAATATATTGTTGTTGTGTTATAACAATGTTTGAGTGCATATGATGAATGTTTATTGCGATTGTGTATAATATATAAAAATACCCATAAATACATATATCGCTTTTGGAATTTGATTGAGAAATGAGTCGCAAAGGCAATAAAAAAAAACGAATTGCAAAAAAAATTATAGGAGAATTGTAAATTTTGCCTCGATTTTTATTTTTGCTGTTGTTGTTTCTTACTATTTTCGTTCGACAAGAAAGAAAAAAAAAAAAATTCTTTTTATAACATCGAATCGTAACGACACCAGCAACAATGCTATATAAATATTCAGAATTGAATACGATTCGAAGCACACAGACAATCGCTCTTTTAGATGGAGGCAACGAACAAAAAAAGAAATATAATAAACATATATTAAACTTCTTTTGATTTCATTTCTTTTAGAGTTTTCTTGTACCCACTCTTTCTTAACATTTCTTGCTGTTCTCTGGCCAAACTAAGTAGAGATATATATATACAAAAGAATTCAATATTTTTGTTTCATTCGTGTGCTTTGGGGCCTTTTTTTTTCTTCCATCCCAAACAAGAGTAAATGAACTGTAAAAATTATAAACACACGATCAAATGTATATACCACAAATATATATATCGGGGCAACAGCAGCGGCACAGCACCGGGGGAGAATTGAGAGACATAATCACGATACACGATAGTTTATATTTATGTAGAATGAAAATATTTTTTAATGGAATTTACAGCAACAACAACGAAATACAGCCAGTCAAGATATAGCTGGAATGATCGTTTATAGCTCGAGTGCTTATAATAAAATGCGATAAAATAACTTGAAAGTTTAATAATGATGACGACGACGAAAGAATTTCTTTATAAATCCGGGCATACCTTCGCGTTGACATTGAATAATCATGCCACAAATGATCTTTTGCAGCACACGAGGAGGGATGAAAGGAAAAAAAGAGCAGAGTTGACAATTTTTATTTTTCTTCTTTTTTTTTTCGTTCAGCAACGCCAATCAGCAGGAATGTTTTTTTAATGAAAAAAAAAAAAAAAAAGATGGAAAAAAAATGGAAAGGTTTAACGTCGTCATTTGGATTCGCTTGCGCAAAGCTGAGCGCAGTGTGTTGTAAAATAAAAAGCAACAACAGTAACAAATGAAAACGTTTTATCGTTTTATCGCATTCCATTGCTGATGACGTGCCGCGCGGCGACCATTTTTGCTTTTTTTCCACTGTTGCTGTTCGATACATACACTCATCGCAGAATTTCACGAGTGGCATTCACAGGGACCGAGACCGGAAAGTACAATGAAATGTGCTGTGACTGGCGGGTCGCCGCCGCCGCAGCTGTACACACTCGGACACAAAATTAAATGATTGCTTTAAATTAAAAACATATTTAAATAAAAATTACTTCTTTTCTTGTTCTGGAGCGAAGGCGAATTGTTGCGAGATTGTATATAAATAATTTGTGGAAAAATTAAAATATATTTTCCCATCGGCCCATGGACAACGGGGCACAGTGAGAGTCCATTGTTCTAGATTGGAGCACAGAAGAAATTCCTTCTTCATGATTTTTTATGGTGCGATAACTAAAAGCAATGACTTGAAATTTATTATGCAATTAAAGCACTTAATTAGAATAATTATGTAGGAAAATATCAAATGAAGATTTTTCAGTCCACATTTTTATTTTTTGTTGTCTTTATACCGAGAATTTGAGACCGATTGTCTTGTGAAATTCGAGAAGTTCATGATCGCTCGCTTGTGATGATCTTCTTTTTCTTTTCGCAGCTAAATATGTGTGACATCTGTGGCGACGGCAGAAATAAATGAATCAGCAATTGCAAAAAAATATATATATATGTATATTCTTTAATTAATTGTTTGCCTCCGTACAGGCGAACGCAAATTGCTCTTCAATTTTCTTGACTGACTTTTTACGTGTGCAAATTCTGTTTGTATATATAATAAATATATATGTTTAAAGTCCGTTTAATTTCATTGTTAATACCAAATGGAATGCGAAACATTTTTTCAAACAACTCTACAAGAGCTTTATTCAAACAGAATTCATTCAAAGTATATATTGTTTATGACTTATAGTTAGATGGTCTTGTGCAATAAATAGATTTAAAAGGCGCACATTCCTTTCAATGATGTTGAAGATTTCACTCCGTTCTCATCTATCTATTCATCAGTTCTTGTTTTCCTTCATCCCATATCGCAACATTGAATCAGCACGTTGTGCAAAAATTTAAATGCCCGATTGTGAACGTAGCGGGGCTCGCTAAATAGTTCTTCAGTTATTTTATGGAATGGAGATTAAATATCTAAGTAGTCTACTGTTAGAAGTATGTAGTTAATATCCGGGTGTGTGTGTGCGTTTTACATTTTGTCTAGTTTTATCATTGGCATAAAGGGGAACGATAATAAATATTAGAGGTCATAAAAATTCCTTTTACAAAATAATTAAACTGTAATCATATCATTTTCTCCCAATGCACGCTCTACAGTCGATCCAAAGCAGCGATTGTATGGATCGGAGAATCATTAATCAAGTTGTGGAATGCAAACGTATTTAATGTGAATTGGCGCCAGCATCCAGTTCATTATGACCCCGCTCACAAAACGAAGGCACTTCACGCGACATTCTACCAGCAGCATTTATTACATTGATACTAGACTGATATCTTTCTCTCTCTATCTCTCTCTTTTGCCTGCAGCTTGCTTGTTGTGTTCAGTTAGCTGATAAATTGAACAGCATGTTTGCTTGTGAATATTAAACAATTTCCACAAAATGCATTGACGCCTTTGAATTAATTACTGATAACTGCTCTTTTATTATTATGATGGCTTTGCGACATTGAGATGTTATAAAAATAGTTGATGTTATTATTTATTGATAACTGATGAGAAGCAAATAACAAAAAAAAAAAAATAGTTTAGTCACATAATTTTTTTTTTGTGCGTTAAAGCAAATATTTATATAAACAACAAGAGTCGAGTGCTTTTCACGACACCGCGATAACATTTTTTTTTCTTCGTTTTGAAATTGATAGCAGTGGAATTTATTTAGTAAACAGGCAATGGAATTCCAGTGCCAATGTTAATATAAAATTATAAAATTACAGGAAAGTATGAATGGCCACTATTATTTCAATTTCCGCTATAAACTAAAAAACTAAACCATCTCTTTATCTATTAATGGCAGTCGCGCGCCATATCTAAACCGTACAAAATCCATCTTTTCCTCCTCATCAACAACAAATCGCAATCGACGCCCGGTTATTATTTTTTTTTTCTTTCTGTTTTGCCTTTCCCACAACCGTTTTATTTTTCTCCTGATAACAGACACACCACATATTTACACGGACTCTATAAAGTCGTAGCAATTTTTTTTTTCTCTCAAAACGTCGTTATCACATGCCAGTTGCGCGTTGAGCGTAGGAAGAAATAACAAAATTCCTGAAACTTTAAGCCCGTGTTGGAGTGTGTCAATATATGATCGACAAAATTTTGGAATGTCGTCTGATGACGGCTGTTTAACAGCTCATCGTAGCAATATGTTATTTCTGCACATAAGAAAAAGAGTCACCAAAATAAATAACAACATTTTTGTATCGCTCGTAATATCGCGGAATGTATTGTGCGTCGTAGATCAGTGACTTGCGATTGACAATAATGTTGTGATGTAAATGACACATTCCAAAAATGTCCCTCTTAACAATTGTTGTACCTCCTAAACAACTTTCGATGTGCACATTTTCACACATTTGGAATAGATTTTATTTTTGCGCGACGCGAGTTTCCTATTTACTCGTTGGACAATTATAGTTTTGTGCTCGCTTGACGGTTTGGCTTTGCTTTTGTTGGAAAGAAATTTTGCTTGTTGTTTTTGGATAATATTTCAACCAACAGCAAAAATCACTTTCACTTTTCCCCGATTCTCCGGAGCTATGATTTAAATAAACTTTGTTGTATTAAGTATTTTATTTTTTTGTTTCATTAAAGTATTTGTTGCAAAAAAAAAGAATGGGCACATGCAAGCCATAAGCTCACTTAATGCCTATCGAATGCCAGTTCAATGTGTACGATAATGTGCAATAAACATAAAAGAGTTCAACAATGTTGAAAACTGAACCCCCGTTGTAAAGTTGACTACAGTTGAAGTTGAGAGTTGCTGTTTGTGTCGTGAAATGGAAATGCGATCAGCGTGTTACCATTTAAACACATTGACAGAAACTATTCGATCGGAATCCAGCGTGTTGGCAACAACGACGACTACGATGACAAAAAAAAACATGAAATTAGTTTGTGCACATTTTTAATGTGACTCTCTTTGAGCGTGTGTATAATTAAAGTTACATAATTTATTTTTTTGCAGCATTTTTTTTTTTATTATTTCTTCAAACTTTGGAATTGAATATTTTTGCTTCTTTTTTTCCTCTTTTTTTGCTTATAAGAGCGACAAAATTCAATTACACACATATCGGAATTTTCATGTGCACATTTTTGTACTCGCCGTGGCATTTACTTTGCCAGTTGCTATTGGCGTTTGAGAGATCGACATTTTTTCTACTCATTTCGCGGTAAGTAGAGCTGCCTCGCGGAGATACCATCTGTAATCATTTATTTGATCTTTTTTTTCTTCTTCTTTTTTCAATGGGTCAGAGAAGAAAAAAAAAAACTTGTAAAATTGTGGGACAATTGTGAAGAAAAGGCGACTTGTGACGTCAAAAGAAATGCAAATGGAAATAAATTTACATCGCAGAAAAAAAAAAACCTGAAACCACATTCAGCATTTTTCGTGAGGGAAATGAAATGAGTTTCTTAAAATTTTTGTTTTCCATTTTTTTTTTTGCTTCTTCTACTTTTGCCGATCAATAAGATGTCGAGAAAAAAAGCGCGATCTCGTGTGTCGAAAAAAAAAATATATTGGATGCACGAAGCTCTCCGCGCGTCTTGACAGACTTTTGGAATAAACATTGTTTACGAATCCATACCGAATACCGCTGTGTTGAATCGTACATTTTTTCGCGTTATTCATCTGAAGCGCGCGTCAACATAATTATTTCAGTCCTATAACATTTCAATGGATTTATGAATATAATTAATTCTTTGTGAATGTAGTAAAATTAACCTGTTTCTATCGGATATAATAATCTAAATATATTTGAATGGACATCGAATCCACACCGGTCGCATGTTATATTTACTAAAAATGAAGCTCCGTGAGCCAATCCTATAAAAATACCGAAGAAGAAAAATTCAAACCCAAGAGATGTGAATACATCGCGATGTGTCTAAAAATAAATTATTTTCTAATAAACAGAGAATTTCAAAAATTCCAATGCCTTCTTCCTTTCTTTCTTTAAAATAAAATAGCCATAAAATAATTTTTTTTTTCTCAAAATATAATAAAAAAGAGACTCTTGCGGGACGGAGCGAAGGAACAAGAAGAAGAAAAGTAGTTGAAGGGGGGAGAAAAAAAAATAGAAGAAATATTTACGACGAAACGCATTAAGAAAAAAGGCGAGCGAACACTTGATCTCAAAGTAAGGAATGTCACTCAGATTAGAGTTTCATTATAATCGTCAAACATTTAAAACGTGATTCGTACGAAATATTTCATTCTTTTTTTTTTCGACAACAAAATTTCCCGCCCTCTTGTCGCACTTCTTCACAACAAAAAAAATGCTTGGATTTCGGGATAAACCAATTAAAGCAAACAAATTCCTCTCATAAAATCGTATGGAATTAGCTTAATCTAATAATTAAGTAAGTTAACGATGTATTATTTTTCCTTCACTTTATAAAAAAAATACTCTTTTGTGGAATAAAATACCTATACACGATTACAACAACAACATCAACATCACACGAAAAACTCGCAATACTAGTAAAAACAACATGTCGCCGTTTGCGCCCTCTGGTTGAAAGAATTTCATCTAAATGTGATTTTCTTATATATAGCTAAACATATATTTTATTGACCTTTATTATATATCTGATGAAACATTTCTTTAAGAAAATCATTCGCCCTGCATTCTAAGAGGTGCTTGTAAATTCTTTAATTGTTTATTGTGCTCCAATTGTCGCGTTTAACATGAATTTAGGTTGAAATTTGTGCAATTTTGTAATAGTTTGTAATATTTCCAGCACTTACCTATCTCGCGGATCAATCCATGTGGTTATTTTGCGTGTGTGATCAATGTAATATGTTTTGCCATCATAATCCTGGCTAACTTCCCAATTATATGGTAATGGAAGATTTTCATTTTTGTTTAAATTTTTAGGCATTTTGCCTCACAAAAACTCTTCCTCTGCTTTTTCCACTTTTATTTTTATTTTTTGCTTTGATATTAAATTAGCTTTTTACGTAATCTTATACAGCGTATTCCATCTTATTCTTATTGCTATTGGATTAATGCACTTTGTGAAATAAAAAACTACACTTAAAACTCTCGCTTATTCTTAAATATAAAATAAATTTCTCGGTACAATTTTTTCTATGTCAGTTCACTTTTATCAACTCGACTTGACCATCAAACGACTAAACAGAAACTGACAAAGTTAACATTGCAGATGAAAACGTAAACGTTTCATGCCCCGCTCAGTTGACTTGACTGACGACGATTTTTAAAAGCTCACTCGATTTTGTGCAAATGCTACGGCACATCATACCTCCATTATTTGTCATAATATCTTCGCCTATCAATGTTTTTTTTTTATTTGAAAAGTTCTTAAAAATTAAAAATGGAAGGATTCTTTGTGTTCGATATGTCAAATGACTTATTGTTCAAGTATACTAATAAATTAATGTGCGACAAACTTGCTGGCATTGCCAAAAAAATGGGTCTAACGAATCAAAATGATGAAAAATCAGATTCAATAAATTCAGACACAATAATTCATATTTTTAATCCTTTATTGGCCAATTTGCGCTTTATGCTTATTCAGTTTGACAATTCCTTCAATTACGTTAAATGCCAGCATGGATTTAATATTGTGTTTGATGAAAGCTTTGGATTTCTATTCATTACAATTACTGACGATAAATCAATTGAGTTTATGCAACGGAAAATGGGCGTCTTAATATCATTCATAAGGTACATTGATATCAATCGATATAAATGATTTAATTATTAAAAGTTACACAACTATTAGATTCCTTTTAGGATCAGCAATATATCAAATCAAGACGGACAACAAAAAATCCGAAATGCTTTTAAACTTAATTGCAAAATGGAAAGAGCTCTATGAAGAAAGTCAGGATATTTGTTTGGAAGTAATTGAACAATTGTCAGTGAATAAAGATGTCAAAAACAATATTGTGAGCTCATTAGAAGTTGCTCTGGAAAAGCTTAAGCAAGATCCACAGTCGCAACGCAATCACGCAATTATCTTTGTTGGCAATAAATTTCTGTCAATGTACTCGATGCGAACTTCGAGTCAACTTGTTCCAGCTGATATCCTGTTCCTAAATATCTATTGCCAATCATTTGAGCCAACACATAATATTACCTCATGTATGCTCTTTATGAGCAGTAACATACCACACATGGTTCATCGCGTTACAATAACACCACAAATTACTGTTTTACTACTTTCCGAATTCGGAAACACAATCATTGCGACAAATCTATATGAGACATTTCAACAGCTGAACAAAATCAAGATCCTTCAATCGCAAGCTGATATGGACAATCTCATTATTGAGACAGAAAAGCTTGATAGAGTTGTTAAGAATATAATAGAAATTGAAAAGAAAATTAAAACCAACACTCAGGAAATGAATGAATGCGTTAAGAATTTCCAGAATAAATATGAAAGTCTCAAGAAGAAATATGTTGAAATGCTGAAGATTATGGATAGAAATCAACTTGTCAAAGTGGAGTCTTATTTTCCTTACTTCGTTGAGGCCACAAAGGAACTTCACAGAGTAAGAAATTAACAATAATTAAAAATGGCTTCAATTCTTAATAAACATTTATTTTAGCTTTCATATAATAATCTATTGACCAAACAAATGTCACCTGATCAGGAAAAGATTTTACACAATATTTCCGCTCTATTGACAGATCGCATTTCAAAATTTGCTGAATTTTTGGAAATCAAATTGAAGAATAATTTTACAATAAGCTCATATTTGGAAGACTTTGCTGGACTTATCCATTTTATATTTATCGACCGTCAGCGCGGAACATGCTTTACCACAAACATTGATCAGACCGCCCAAGAGACGTCAATTCTTGTTAAGAAGAAAGTTTGGAATATGATTGAAACAGCTCGAGTTTATTTGCAAAATGGTCAGACATCGGTTATTTGGAAGGATTTTGGATTCAGTTATTCATACTCACTGTGGTTTGAGGATTCAAACGGTCAAACATTGAAACCAAAGGATCAAGGATTCAATACATTGGCAACCAGATCGAGCCATGTTCCTGGAATTTTAGCTCAAGATTATTATCAGTAAGAAAATATTAAGGAAACATTATTAAATCTAATTGGAATTATTTTTTTCTTCCAGAAATTTAATTGAAGCACTTTTTCCAAAAGCTGCCAATGGCGTAAATAAAATCAAATGCTACGAACTTTTTACCATCCATCTTGGCTTGGTGACACCTCACCTTCAAGTCGAACATTCCAGACGTCTCATCGCAACGATCTTTGATCTTACTGAAATGGTCAACAATAATTTATTTGATCTCTTATAAATACTTTAAAAAATTACGTGCAATATTAATTAAATTATCAAAAATAAACCAAATAAATGTTCGTACTCTTATCAGTAGTAACTTTCGATCTATTTTTATTTTAAATCGGATTCCGAACAGCTACTAACGGTTTAAGATATACGATAACTTAAAAATTTTACGCAACTGAAAGGTTTTTCAAAAATAACTCTAAGCGCTTTCCTCGGCGCCTTCAGAAGATTCGAAATTGCGATGATAATTTCAAGATTATTTCCGAATTGAGCTTTTAAGCTTTGAAATGTTAAGCTTTGTATCTTAAAACAACAAAAAAAATTCCATTTGCCCTTGTCGAAAAAGCAACAAGTTTATTCTGCCGGAAAAAAACTTATTTTGTGAGAAAATTATTTTCCCTTGCATTTTCCTCTCGTTGCTTAAATATTTCTCTCGAGGAATTTCCGATGAAAATTTGGAAAACCGATATTTGATCTCAGTTCTCCAGCAAACTTCATCGACTAAACGTCATTTTTTAGCTTTCGCTTTCGTGTAAAAAATATTTAGGCGTATCGTAGAAAGGAACTAAAGCATTTTTTGAAGGCATTTCCTGCTAAATCATATTATATAGTAAACTAAATGGTTGCATAATGTCGCTGATTTTCAACAATTCCGTGAGTTATTTATTATTGGTTCTCAAAAGCTTATAACTTTTGCATGCCCTTCAAAATCGATTTGCGACTTAAATTTTATTGATACAAGTATAAACAAAATAGTGATAGTTCAATAGAAACGCCATGACAGTGCCATCACAACACAATGTAAATAAAATTTAAAAATTTGTTTATTATCTTAAGGGAAAAAAAAAATAAAATTTCCACGGAAACTTTTATTTTTCTAGGTTTTCGCTTTCAACGATAAATTTATCGATTTTTTTAATATCATTCCAAATACAATTAAACTCACAGGAACTTCAACCCTTCACTTGCCCTTTTTTTCTTACGACCTCAACAAACCATTTGTAGTTTTTGCATCGACGTGGTCGGCTGCAAATTAATTTACATCGAGGAAAAAAGTTTCATGAAGAACATTTTGTTGCAATTTATCCACATTCTGGTTGAATCTGAAATTCTAATTTTCCTTCATTATAATTTGTGCAATGTGACACTAAAAAATGGCAAATTTAACACATTAAAATAATTTATTACCATAAAACATGATCTGGAATCACAATGAAGCAGAATCAGATAAAGAGAATTTCAAACAAATTAATTAAAGCTTTATTTAATTTGTTGTAAGGTGTCATTTTTCAGACGCTTTAGAGCATGATATATTAGGAAAATGCAAAAAAAAAATCAATAATTTCGTTGTTGTTAATTTCTTTTTGCATTTTCCATGGCAGAACTATTTAGATATGAATGAGAATTAATGTTTTTCTTTTGCAGAACATTAATTTGGACGAAGCGAACGGAAATTTGATGGGAACTATTGCGCCGACAACCCAAGGCAATAATAATGATGACGAAAGCTTCTCCGAGTACACAGATCCGGATCAATCGGCTCCCACAGAATTACTCGCAGAATTCTTGACTGCCATTATGAAGAAAGATTATCATTCGGCATTAAAATATTGCAAATTGAGTATGAATCTCGATAAAACTAATTAATGACCTCATTTACTGATGACATAAATTTACCTAGTTCTAGATTATGAACCGAACAACAAAACCGCTAAAGATTTTTATCCTCAATTGGTAGCAAAAATTAATGAATATCATACGGCATCGAACAGTGATGGAACCGATGAAAATTACAATAATTCGTCATCGCTGGAGTATGTTGACAATGATGTTTTGGATAACGAAGAGTGCCTCGAAGATGCGATGATTGACAATCTATCAGAATCATCATCAATCACTTCCACAAGCACGTCAGAGAATGCATCAGAAGATTTCATGAACTCTAATTCTGGCGATGAAATTGGTCATCACGAACAAGAGGATTTGATTCAGTTGTCACATAGTAGCAGTCAAAGTAGCAACGATTCATCAAAGTCCGACCAATTGCCACCTTCCATGATGTCCAGCACGAATTCAACAGCATCAACGTCCAATCGAGAAAATACGAGTCACTCATTAACGAGTCTTTTATTGGAAGACGATGAGATTAATAACAATGAACCAGTCGCAGCTCCATCTCACATTCAAGCTCCATCGTCGCCATTTACCACAAAAATTGTCCAGATATTGAAATCAAAATGGAAACCTAATTAAAATTCATTGTAAGAAATCGAAAAAAAAAAAAGATTATCTATTTAGAAGAGAGCTATAGAACAATATATATCTGTACACGACTGATCCAGGGCTTCAAGATCATCATAATTATCATTCGACGAGACCAAAAATTATCCAAAAAATACCAAATCATTGAACGATCATCACAATTTGCATTTTGAACAAAAATGTATGAAGAAAAAAAAATGTTATCGAAATCTCTTTTTGACGGAAGTTTAAAAAGAAATATCCTTTAGATGGCTCTACCAAATGTGTTGTAGGATAGATGGAACCATAAACTCTTGATGTGTATTATACAAAATTATGTAGAATATTTTTTCAGTTTCTCAGAAAAAAAAGGCTCAGTAAACCAAAAGTATAACGCCGATGTGACTGATTGCACATCGAATTGCAATGAAAAGACTAAGAAAGCGGATTAAATAAAAAAAAATTATTTATTTTTCTTCTCTTAAAACATTTTATATTCTTTTGTTACAAAAAAGGACGATTTAAGCATCTAACTGTGTGTTTGTGTGAGTGCTAATGAATCAAGAAATATTTTACGAATATAAAATTTAATTCCTTTCATTATTTAACTGGTTTTTTGATAAAATTTCACCGGGAGGAACGAACTAAAGATAAATGAAATATGGGTGTAGAAATCTTGCTATGGCACAAAAGGAGTAAATTCTTGCTTCAACTTCACTTGAATAAATTTTGAATAGAAAATTTCAGCCTTCAATTATTTGCGATCATTAAATTCCTTCGTTTTTTTTTTGTCTCTATTATAATTCTGATTTTCAATTTTTCTTAATAAGAACTGGAGTGAAATATAAGAAAGTGAAAAAAAAAAAGTTGGTAGCACCTCATTCTATCATTATTGATTGATCTGAAGAATATGTTTTGATTCTTATTTCATCGACATGTTTCATTAAATATAGACGACAATCATTCATTTGTTTTCTCTGTAACGCATTTCTAACTCTTGGATGTATTTCATACACAAAATTCTAAAATTATAATTCATCTGAGGCTATGATATTTTGAATTTGCATTCGGTGGCATTGACAGTGTGTACTGTTCTGTCGTTTCATGCGTGATTGATTCTTTAATCTCTAATATATCTAACTTCGTACTTAATCAGTCCGCTATTTCGAACCTTTTTTTTTCTCTTTTCTTGATTAAACCTAAACTCAAACAGACAAAAAAAAAATAATTAGTCGTTATTTGAAAATTTGGCACATGACATCAAAAATGTTGTTATTCATTTTTCCGTATAATATATTTTTATCAAAAAATATTTTACAATTCTCTTGCGCTGGTGGAAAATTTTCTTTTAATATTTCATAATGATATCCACATCGGATTAATCGAAATGCATGTACAGACATTTAACGGAGAACCCTCACTTGGGCTTATTACACCTAATATTAAAAAAACTTTTAAAATTAAAGGAAAGAATTGTCAAACACGTCGTGCGTGATATCAAACATTCAACATTAAATTCGGGGTGTTACGTTTGTTAAATCTTATTGTTGTGGACAAATGGATGATAGGAAAATATAATCAATTACAATATAAAATATCGACTATTTAAATGAATTATGGGGGAAGAATTTGTGGCGATTTTCAAAAAATAACCTGATTGTTGTTGAAATAACAACAAAAACTCATTTTGATTGTTGTGCGAGCTTCGATATCGATTTTGTTTCTTTGATATATTCGATCATTAAACCTTGCTAGTTAATTAAACTTAAAGTACACAAGAATAAAACTTTAGTTAACTTATAAATTCTATAGATAATTAAAATCTTCTTAAAATTCTATTAGAAAAATGTTTTTCATCTTTTCGTTTCTCTGATAAAATCTCACCAATTTTTTCCTTTAAAAACTATAAAGTTAAAATCTTTTCCAACTTTCTTCATTGTGAAAGCTGCCAGATGATTCTGTATTTCCAGGCGTTGCATTCATTTGCATTCTATATTTTTTTTTTTTCGTTTTTTGCGCTGCTATTATATTGTTGAAAATAATAACTTACCCAAAAATAATTATTTAATATCAATGATCCACCACGTTATTTTGTCTTGCATTAAAAAAATCATCTGTATTGTTTTTGCTTATGAAATTATTTGTCGTCGTGTCTAACGCAACTTGTTGATGTCGATTGTGCTGCGATAAGCGTTCCATAATGCATGATGATGATAAACGTGCTTCTGCATCATGATCCCAGCATTCTTCAATTGTATCGCAAATGGCATTTAATCCCTGAAAGAAGTAAATGAGTGGTATGTAAATAATTAAACGAGACAAGGAAAATCTATTGTAACTCACGCTATCAGTCCGCCATTCATCGTAAATACGTGGACGCAATTTCTTTGCAGCAATATTATCTTGCATTTCTTCTAATGTTGGATGTGACCCAAGTTCCGTTTCAAATGGCAAGCGATATTCCGCAACAGGTCCACCGTGAGCCGTACAACGTGATACCAATTCCCACAAGACCAATCCGCATGCATAAACATCAATACGCAGGAACGAATCTCGATTAAAGTTTATTGCACCTTCAAGAATTTCCGGTGCCATATAACGACGAGTTCCAACCTGTCCGTGAACATCGCCACATGGTTGTCCAGGAGCAAAAACAAGCGCCAATCCGAAATCAGCAACGCATGCCGTCAAATCAGATTTCAATAGAACATTTTTGCTCTTAAAATCGCGATGAGCAATGGCGGGTTTGAGTTCTTCCGTTCGTGTTCCGGGTATTTCTTCGTGCAAATGCATTAATCCACGAGACATTGACACAGCAATCTTACATAATTCAAGCCATGTGACTGTGTGAGACTTGAGATAATCACACAATGAACCGAGCGTATGATATTGAGTTATGAGCCAGAATTCCGTTTTTTGATGATCAATGACATGTTTTTCAGCACCAAAGAATTCAAGAATGTTTGGATGATTCATGCGAGGTAGTTTATAAATCTCTTGTTCAGCAACCCACGAATTTTTATCTTGGCTTGGGAATATTTTAACAGCTACATCCTTAATCGGATCTGTATTCATTCTACCTTTCCATACGATGCCAAAACGTCCATGAGCTTTTACTTCCAGCAATTGGATAGGTCTAGTAGCTAAACATTGGGATGATATGGACAATTCCGGCTCCATCGTTGGTATTTCATTGAAAATTGGTTTGTTGCGATGGTAAAAATATTTAAAGGCAAAACAGATGGCGATGACGATTGGTATGACGACAGCCGCCAAAACCCACTTCATAGACTCATTTTGATTGTTTGGCAAATTTTCGTCATCTTTTTCAGTTGTTGTTGCTTCTGTTGACGTTGGACTCCACTTGAATTCTGCATTACATGAATCGTGTTTGCAGCAGCAAAAGTTTTTACCATTATTCTTTTCAAAATTATAGTCAGTACATTCAGTTTGATTGCAGTCTTCGTGGAAAATGAAACAGTCCTTTAATTCAACAATTGGTTCGTCGGTTCTATTATCATGACTCCACAAAGCGAAGCATGCCTGACGTTTTCCATTATCAGCTTTACATTTCTTTATTCTTGGCTCACATGGTTGATCATTTGTGCATTCTTTCGGATTATAATACTCACAATTGATTGTCAATTCCGGATTATGATCATCTTCATGTTCTGTATCCTCATGAAGTGTATTTTCGCGATATAATGCGTTACTTGTTGCTAAAATTAAATGTATGTATTAAAAAAAGTTTTAGTGATTTAATTAAAATCTTACCGGAAACCGCTAACAGAAGCAGCATAAACAAAGCTGTCGATCGCCGCAGCATATTCTATCTTTCTGTTTTTCTTTCTCAATAATTTTTAAATTTCTTATTCTTGTTGTTCATATATTAATATTATCGAAACCTTGGAATTACAACAAAAACAACCAAATTTCTTGTTAATTTTTCGATCAAAAAACACTATTGAGCCACATTTTTTAATATATTGACAACCCTTTTCGCACTTATGGTGCACTAAATTAGCGATTTAAGATATATGATATATAGGAAAACTTCGATTTAATCTAAAAAGGTCAAAAAAATAATCTTTGAATTATAAAATATTTGACGAATAATATTTGACGAAGCGATGGTGAGTATTCATTTATTGATGGTGGTGAATTAACATTGATAGAGAGAGCCAAAATGCTCTTAAAAATGTAATGGAAATCCTAGGGAAAATCCGAAATCCATGAGTCCTGACATGAATAGACATTAATTAAGTAAATGTTCCGTATTCTCATATAATTTTCGCTACAAAATGTTGTTGCCGGATTTTTTCCGGATATTTTTCAACTGAATTTTCGAATTTATGCTCTAATTCTCTCTTGCGTTAAAAAATTCTCTCATGCTCTCTCATGCAAGCTCTCATTTGCCTAGACGAGAGCTCCACCACCAATCAACACGATTGGAAGCGATTAAATATTTAAACATTTCATTTATTTGGTCACCAACTGCAACGATGGAGGAAGTTCAGCGGCATTCAGTGCATACGTTAGTGTTCAGATCTCTCAAAAGAAGTCATGATTTTTTCGTTTCTAATCAACCAATAATTTCAATGGAAGCAGATGAGAAAACGTAAGTTAATTTAATTGTCAAAGTACATATCTAAGCTTTATTAGAACTCTTGCACATTATTCAATTTCAGGGAGCAAACTCGATACAATATCAAAGCTCGCGACACATATTTGCCCGTATTTCATCGCGTTGCGGCATCAGAATATGATCGGAAGAAGGCTGAGTATTTTAGTAAGGATGAAACGCCAGCAACAAATGATCCTAGCAATCAATTAGCGATAATGCCACCGACAAACACGACAACCGGAGGTAAAGGAGGAGAAGTTCCCTCAAACGCTCTTCTGCCACTTCCAGTTATTTCTTCAACACCATCACAAGCTCTAATTCCGAAGAAAGCTTCAGCCATTCCGCGTCCACAATGGCATGCACCATGGAAATTATACCGTGTCATTAGCGGGCATCTTGGATGGGTTCGATGCGTAGCCGTCGAACCTGGAAATGAATGGTTTGCAACAGGTGCTGCCGATCGAGTCATCAAAATTTGGGATTTGGCCAGTGGAAAGCTGAAGTTATCCCTCACTGGTCATGTCAGTACAGTTCGAGGACTCGCTGTTAGCCCGCGTCATCCTTATTTGTTCTCATGTGGTGAAGATAGACAAGTCAAGTGCTGGGATCTAGAATATAACAAAGTTATTCGTCATTACCATGGTCACTTGTCAGCAGTTTATAGCATGTCGCTTCATCCAACACTTGATGTGCTCGTTACAGCTGGTCGTGACTCTACAGCTCGTGTTTGGGATTTGAGAACCAAAGCAAATATTCATACGCTATGTGGACACACAAATACTATAGCCAGTGTAGTTACACAAGCCGGAATTCCTCAGATTATAACCGGAAGCCATGATTCTACAGTCCGCTTATGGGATTTAGCAGCTGGAAAAAGCATGGCGACACTCACCAATCATAAGAAGAGTGTTCGTAGTGTTGTCATCCACCCGACATTGTACACATTTGCATCAGCTTCGCCTGATAACATTAAGCAGTGGTTATGTCCAGAAGGAAAATTCATTCAGAATTTATCGGGGCACAATACGATTGTAAATTGCATGGCAGTTAATCCAGAGGGTGTTCTTGTTTCTGGCGGAGATAATGGCACAATGCATTTCTGGGATTGGCGAACGGGCTACAATTTCCAGCGATTCCAAGCAGCTGTTCAACCTGGATCCATGGATTCTGAAGCAGGAATATTTTCAATGGTGTTTGATAATTCAGGTTCACGATTAATAACAACGGAAGCGGATAAAACAATCAAGATTTATCGCGAGGATGATGAAGCCAGCGAGGAGACGCATCCAGTCCATTGGAAACCGGAAATAATTAAACGTCGCAAATATTAGAAAAATTCTTAATTGGCTTATTATCATCATCAGAACAGAAGCATAATAAAACAGAAATATTCATTTTTTTATATTTCTTTCTTTTTTTTTGTTTATTATCTTTTTTTTTACTATTTTTTAATCGAAACCGAAAAAATGAGGATGATATTTTCGACTTAAAAGCCAGGATGGTGCCGTAGCTAAAGGGTAGGGTAGGAACGAAAGACGGAGAGATTTTTTTTTTTTACTTTACTGGAATAGGGACTGCTTTTTCTGCACTTTTATAAAATACGATGTTTAATTGGGACATGCTGTCAGACCAGAAAATAATCCTTTCGCCTGCTGGTCTGAATTTCTAATTTTTGCCGGACGCTGTAGATGATGCTGATGAAGTGTTGCTATTGTTGTTACTACTCTGTTCTTGCCTATTAATAACCAACTTCCTAACGTAATCGAGTTCACGCGATTTGCCCGGTTCAGCTTCGACATTTTCAGGTTTATATGGTTCTCGAATGAAGACATCATTAAAAACCACAATATCAGGACCACTCCATTTGACCTGTTCGACTGTTAACATTTTTGCCAAGAACCTGAAAAGGTTTTGCGCTTCTTCACTGACATTAGCTTTCAGAGCAGTGACCAGGCACTTCTTCTGTTCCACCTGATTGCGAACTCTGTTGCTCAACTAAAAAAAAATTGAAATAATAAAACTTGTATGATTGACACAGTCGGTGGAAATACTTACACGCTGCAGATTAATCGATTGGGGCTCAGCATTTTCGGCTCCATTTAGTTCCTTTTTGACATCAATATTCTTACAATACAGCAAATTAACAATGAAAACATCGTTGAGCTTTGGGCTATTGGTCGACGATTGGCTTTCTAAAAGAATAAGTGAGATGAAGGACAGTTTTAAAATGCGGAATTATTGAATCGGAGTATTAGTGCAATGCATTTACATTGACTGGATACAAGTACATCACTCATGTTGTTTATAACGTGCTAAATAATGCACCGTGCTAAGAATCACAGAAACGATGAAATATACTTACTCAAAATTAAAAGTCTGGTATTGAAATCAAAAGCCATCACCTGGCCTTCGATCAGATCATCGTAACATGTTGTAACGGCAACAGTCGATCCGATTGCGAAACAGGTCATATCCGCCATTAATTAAGGAGAGAAATTAACAAAACTTCCGAAAAATTATTTTATTTTTTGGAGCGCGTTCAGTAATTCGTGGCCAGAAGTTTTATCAAATCAACATTTCATCATACAAAATTCGATCATATATGATATATGATGATACATGATTTCTTATGCAATTATTAAAAGCATGTTGATTGTAATAAATGTATGATTTATTAATATTATAATGGCAGACTCAAAAGTCAGTTGCATAAAATATTGTTATGACTCATAATGCAATCAAATCAAACAACATTTTTCACCCTCTCTCATTGTGCCATTGTGCCATATCGATTATATCAAGCGCACATGCGCAACAAACATTATTCCTATAAATTTTCTGTAAAGCAATTTTTCATTGTCCTTAAGAGAAATTGTGAAAAAAGTAGTGAAAATAATTGAAATTAGGTTATAAGCTGTGCAAAAAGTCTTCTAACGAAATGACTTTGGTAAAGTTGATAAAAGTTCAATTGAATTCATGTTGAATTTGACGATATTTAAAAAAAATTTAAGGATACAACGGGTTGTCTTGGCGATTGCAATTTCATTGAGCCACCAAATGCTATTTTGTCAATTCCACCGCCTCCATTGCCCAGTTTCTTACTACCCAAAAGTTCAGACATCCCACTACCAGGCAATAATCATTCTCAACCATGTTTTGCTGCTTTTATGTGTGAACCATCATTTGGACATGCCGATGGAATAGAGTTTATTGAACTTCCACGCAATGGTAATATTGGAATTGATGAACCATGGTTCTTCGTATTGGTTTCATCAGTTTGTGGCGTTTTGTTCCTTGGAGCAATATTTGCCATCATTCTTCTAAAATGTCGTGACAATAATTGTTCTTATCACGATGCCAATCTCAAACATCAAATGCATTTCTCACGAGAGCGAGACCCAAATGGAAATACGAAAGGACACAGCTATGCAGCAAATGGTCAAATGGTGCCAGCATATAATCCACCTTTACCTGTATTGTGGGCAACTTTGACACCTCATGGAACAACACAGCATTTCATATCCGAACCATATCCACAAGAGGATCATTACGAAGCCATTGATTATGGTCGGAAATATCAAGCGTGTGTCAATGATTTGAATAAATCATTTACCACTCCAAGAAAGACGCTGAGCATCAAGGCAGTCAAGGTGATTAATGTTTTAATTAAATTTACTTTAATTTTCTGATTTCATTTTGAAATTTAGGGACCATTCGAAAATAATGGCTTTGTCGATTTCGATGATCAAGAAGACTATGCAGATCCATCACCATTAATTGCTGGCTCCTTCAACAATTTAGACTCAGAAGAAATTGATTCTGGCCTCGGTGAATATCAAGACCCACAGCAATTCTCTACTGGAAGTTCAAATGGCGAATTCAATGGATCACTTGCGAGTAGCCAATTGTTTTTGAGGTCATCTCCTGCATCATCAACATTGAGTCGCCAACGGATTATATCAACCCCAACACGGGTTAATCCAAATATTATTTGTCCACCACTTAATAGCCGCACGCTGGCTAAGAATATAAAAAATGCAACAATGAACCATCATTCACCGCCGATTCACGCTAAACGAATTTCAACAACGCTCAACCGTCGCTCTAGTGACGCAAATCCATAAATATAACCTTTTAAATAATACAGGTGGATGCCACATTGCACATCCTCTTGCTACTTAATGAGTAGTCTCACATTACCATTTTAATTGAGCTATTTTTATGTCCACTTGTAGTGTAAGCATTAATATAAACGTCGGAAGAAACATTGATCATTTATTTTGATAACCAGTTTTGATCTATTATATTGACTATAAAATATAATTCATAATAACATTTATCGTCGCTCAACCCAAGTTACTTAAAATATCGACTAAATTTTCTAAGTAAATATATTTTCTATCGATTGACTTAATTCCACTAAATGTATATTGTAATCAGGCTATAAATGGATCATGTTATCGATAGCTATTTTCACGAACGAAAGCTATAAAAATATGAAATAGAAACATAGGTCGTGTGTAGGTGCACAAGCAAACATGAAATAATAATTTTTTGGATGATAGCAAGGGAAACAGCACGATATTATTATTATTAGAGATAATAAAAACCAAACTGCAATATTATTAAGTAAGTGGATCAATGTAGAGCTGTTGGTAAAAAAAACTTGATTGTGTCCGGGAAAACGAGAAAGAACTTCTATTTTTAGTTAAATCAGAAAAATTAGCACACATATTCAATGGCAGCAGCAGCAGCAGACATTCAGGAATCAATTGGTTGTAATTTATTAAGCAGATTAAATTAAGGATTTTGGAAAAAGATTTTAATGCGAATTTTGTTCAATTGCCAGAAATTAATTATTTAATGTGAAGCAAATGGCGAATGACATTCGATGAAAAATCTTTTACTATCTCTTTATTTTCATTGTGATTTGACGTGTGTGAAAAGCTTCGATATTTAAAATCATTAGAATTTATTTTTCTTGACAACAGACAGCAAATTATTTTTTAGAAACTCAAATGATACCTTTTATCGCATTAAACTCGCAGTTCTAATTGCAAAAAAGTAACAATAATACAATTTAACTAACTAACAAAATTAGCTACATAATAATATAATTTAAGCAAAATATTCCACTCAATAAAATGCTAAATGAAAAATAACCACAAAAAGTCTTTAAAACTTTATCACATTACGTGGGAATTTAATTGGGTTGACATTTATGGCTTTTACTCCTTCCAAAGGTGACATACTCGACGAAAACTTTCATTCATCTTTTTTTGTTGATTTTGTAAGATGGAATTAATTTACTTATGTCAGTCATCAAGATTATCCTCAAGGAAAACCTAAAGTTTTCATATGTGTAGTTATTTCAATAAATGTCGATTCAATTACATACAATTTAGTGTCAATAAATATTCACTAAATTTCTATACTACAAAGATAAAGCAAAAAGTTTACGAAGCAAAAGCTTTTTTTTAATATATGGTGGGTTATGGTGTGAGATAAAATATCAACATTTTGGTTGCCTAGAAAACAAGGATTGAAACTCGGAGATCCCATTTCAAAAACTCACAGTGATTCCTCAAATTGTGAAAGCAATTAGCAGCAGATTTGTCTGCCAAAGCTAAAAAACGCCGCCGGAGTATTTAATCAACAAGTGCAAATGTTTTATTTGCCTTTATGAAGAGCTTTCTAGAATTCACAAATTGAAAAACTTTCAAGAGATGCTCGCATAATTATTAAAGGAAAATTGAAAGAGTTCATAACAAAATGCCGTTAATTGAAGAAAAGAGGCTTTCGTGAAGATCTGAATAATTATTTTTTTTTTTATAATGACTACAATATAACAGCAATGAATTGATGACTTTTTCATCCACAACTTTACCATAATTAAAATTCCCTTGGACCCATTTAAACACATTTCTCACATTGGCATATCATATCATTTTATTTATCGACTCAATATTTAACTATCGTAAAACAACAACCGGTGGATTCTTTTTTTTTTGTTTCTTTATTTTGTTGTCGTTCATTGGAAGGGATTAAGGATTTATTTTACAAAAATATATTTCAGAGCTTTCATCCTTAATACGATTTCACAAATAGAGCACATTTTTGATATTCCATCTGATAACAAAACAGTTTTAGACTTTGATTACATACAACAATTTCTCGTTACTGCTTATTGATTTATATTTATTATGACGCGCTCTCAGCGCGAACTCTTTGTCGTATGTCATGTTGTTCTGTTGACACATGAATCGTGTGTGCATATGTTTGTATATACTGACATCAATATAAAATTTTGTATCTTATTTTCTGCTTGCTTGCCTCACTTTTCGACTTTGCTTCTGCAGAGCAATGATTGAATTTTCCTTTTAATCATACAATAAAGGAAAAGTTTTGTAGATTGAGCTGAGCGGAAATTATTTCCAACATATCAAAATCATTTCGAAATATTCATGAGAAAACCTTGAATTTCATTAAGCTGGCGGGGATTTCATTCTTTGTTGTAGGTGTCAGAAAAGTTTTTATGCAATGGCAGTTTCCGGAATGTCCCTATTAACATGAAGCTAAACTTAGGGTAACCACATGGGAATTATCTAAGAGACATTTATATAATACATTAATTTATTAACGAATTGCATAAATGAAGACCAAAGTTCTCATTTTTTTTTTTCGCCAATTAAGACTTTATTGAATTCAATTCTCATTAAATGGAATCCAAATTAATTCTTTGCACGAAGCTGCAAAAACATCTTTCAAAATGCTCCGAAATAATTTTTTTTTTCAAATATCGCTTAAAGGAATTATTTCCCATCAAAGGAAAATGTCAACAACATGCGACTTCACTTCTTTCAAATGTCTTTGTCATTAAAAGTTTATTATTGTGCTGCTCATTCATTTAACTTTGATGAAATTGCACAACAAACATCGCTAATGGTTGGCGAAATGAAATGAAAAAAATAAATAAATAAATAATAAAAAAAATGGGAAGAAAATCTGTTTGTTTGGCAAAACTCCAAAAATTTAAGATACGGCACGAGCTTTCAAAGCTTTAAGTAAATATATTGTTTTAACACTTAAGCTAACATTACATTCAACAGGAGAACGATTTTTGTTTGTTCTTTCTTTAAATGTAGCAACAGTAAGAATAACACAAAATATATTATTTTTGCTTCCGCTTTGATAACTACCAAAACGACTTTTCGATTGACCCAACCGCAGAGGTATGAATAATTTTTGAGGTTAGGATTTTTTCATCTTTTTTTCCAGTCCAAAAGTGTGATTTATTTACTTTTAACCCTTAAATTTCCTCAGTTCTGAACATCATGTTCGACATACTTTCCCTTTCACCTTAAATCTCAGCCACGTCGCCCTTATCGAAGTTCATCAGTCATTTGTCGTTATAGGTCCTACACAAATTAAACTTGGTCCTTGTTGGCTTTTGCGCTACTTTGGGTTTTACTCTCCGACAGAATGAATTTTTTGTTATTTTAAAGCCATCAAACACAAAACCCTTTAGGTAGGTTCTCAAAATGAAAACCGAGTATGTACGCAATGAGACATCTGTTAGCGGATGATTTATTGAACCGAACATCAATTATATCAGATGGAAGTCACCCCCGAGTGTCACAGAAGCTAACGATAAATTTTACCACCCTCACATTTGCGCCCCAGGCATAATGTTTAAATAAATACTGGAACTGTAAGATTATGGAGTGTGAAAATAAAATGTTGAATAATTTTGAGTCTATACATGGTCATGACTCTTGAGTGAGTGAGTGGGCGTTTGGGAGATTTGCTTAGTAAGCTACACGGGAAGTACGCGAGTACCAAGAAGGTTAATGGCGTAAATTTATTTCAGGTTTTAAATTTGTTTATTCGCTTGGCTCCTGAAGCACAGTAAAAAAATATATTAAATTTAAAAAAAGACCTGATTTGAGGACCCAACATTTATGATTTTGTATGTGTGTGTAGGTGTGTAAGATTGTTTTTATGCAAATTTAGACTTTCTCTCTCTGTTTCAACTTCCCGCGCGCGGGTCGCCTCACTCTATTATCATCACAAATTGCCGTTTTACATTTAGGTAGGTTCATTTTTTCACCGTCTAAATTAATTAGCTACATACACAGAGCACAATATTTCGAGCTTATAAAGTTCGTTTTGAAAAAGGACAATAAAGTTTTAAAGTGTTTGAAATTTTTTGATGTCCTTTTTTGGGGCCGAATTGACATTTTCCAACGAGCAGGTTTGTGTTAGCAAAGGCTCCTTTTCCGCACACTCTTCTCCACCAGACACCTGTTGAATATCAGACTCCCGTCGACTTGTTGATTGTGTATTTAGCAAGCTGTCACTATGCTTTGTGATTAAAATTTTCGGAAAATGTGAACTGACTCCATCATGTGTGGTCCTTTCATCATCGCGCACATCGTTCTTGCTGCCCACCAGAAGCTTTTTAAAATTGTTCATCATAATGTTCATGTTTTTACTTGTGCTTGGTGATGTACTCATTTTAATTGAAGGTGGCGGCGGCGGTGGCATAATAATTTTACCCAGTGGCTCAAAGTTAGGCGATAAATATTCGTGATGGAAATCACGCGAACTTTTACGTCCATTATGCACATTGAACATTGAATCGGAGGGAGTTCGATGAATCTTATTAGAATTGAACATGGACAAATCATCATTATTCAAGTGCGATGTAAGTGATGAAGAAGTTCCAAAGAAGAAATCCGACAATTGTCGTTTGAGAACATTCTGGTTTGGTTGATACGATTGTGGCATATTTGATGTTATTTCGGTGAGTGATGCTCGTCTGGAGCCACACGTGCTTGGCGTTCGTGCTTGAATCTCGTAATGCAACTCTATTTTCGTCTTTTGTTTGCGCCAATAGTGTCGAATATTCTCCTGAATCGTCTTATTTTTAAAGCCATACAGAATTGCGTTCATTGTTGGCGTACAGACAATCAGAAACTGTACGAGACAGATGACAATGTTCAAGACATCTTCTGATTGTTGTTCATTCTGTTGCGACTTCAACTGTTGACGCTTTCGAAAGAAACTGAAAATGATGACGAAGAGATAGTAGGGACAATAGAAGATAACAATGGATGCGATTAATTCAAAAACTATTCGTGCTGCCTTCTGGCTTTTGCGTTTCATTTCGAATGGGTTCGGTCGGGGTGGAAAAAAAAACGGTTGATTGGGAAAATTGGTCATTGGCATCGGTGGAAATGGGTTCTTCTGATGCGTGATTGCCACTTGCGCTGATAATACCGATTCGAAAATGGCCGTTGCTATGCGATTTTGTTGAAAATTTGCTGCAGAGATAAACAGAAGGGACAAATGATATTTATATTTTTGTCGACGGTTTTTATATGTTTGGCATCATTGATACATGTTATATCTATTTATGAAGCATAACATAAATAATAAATAGGTTCACAAGCATTTGTGAAAAATGACAGATTAATCGAACGATCTCAGAAAGGTTGAATTGCATGTTTAATGATAATCCTCTTTTTTTATGTATACACCGAAAAAAAAATTATCATTTGCCACAACGAAAATATGCAATTTCTGTGTCAACAAGAATTGTTTTATTTGGGCAATGATATTTTTTTAGCATATTCCTTACCTATTTGCAGGACCTTTACATTGCATGCGACTATCAGTATGATTGGCAAAAATATTGTCAAAAGTGTTGTCAATAGCACTTGTATTTCCCACCAATAATATTCTTTATCGAAATTTCGCTCCCACTCCATCCGCAAATTGATTCGTTTGAACCAGCACACGGCCATCACATGACGATCATCCGATATCATAAGCATCAAATATATCGGAGAAATTGTGAGAATTATGATTATCCATCCACTACATAAAAATATTGTTACCTGCAGGAGAAAGAGAAAAAAAAATTGTGAAGGTAAACAGAATATGATAAAACGCAAATAACAATCATTAATATCTGCATCATTTTTTGATGATTTCCCGTGAGGTTGTGAATGAAAATATACATTACTTAATAATGTGGGCTATTAAACATATTAAGAACCTTTGTAAATAATTCAACATAAGAATTTATAAAGCTTAATTAATATGAAATTTTTCATTTTCACAATCATGAGAAACAAAACTTCAGTTGTCGTTTCTGGAGAAATGTTAAATTATTAATCAATCAAAACTAACCTTTTTAGTGGTAAGCAATGAATTATAATGCAGTGGCGAACAAATTGCGTAATATCTATCAAAGTTTATACAGCTTATCGTCCACAATCCTATCGGCTGCAAAATATGTATTAATAAATCATTAAAGCTGCAATATGAACTGCTCAATAGTGATTCCCTTGAAGGAGCGTGGGTGCTGTAATCGCCGTTATCCAATCGGCTTGTGAATGGATAATGATTGACCAGGGTGCTTGTTGTTATAGCCGCCGATTCTGGTATTGTCGCTGTGTTTACCCATAGTGATGGTGAAGTTATAATTGAATTATTGATTAATGTCCATAGGTAGATTATTGACAATAACAAACAAATGACGCTCAGGTGAAGCAACAAAATTCGGTTCGGGGAATTCAACTGTAGGGAGAGATAATGAATAAAAGGTGAGAAGGAAACGAACAAATTACATTAGCTCTTGTGCTCAAATAAATGATATCGCAATTGAAGTTGAGCATAATTTATTTGTTATATCATTTATTTTTCGTTCGTTTTTTCCCTTTGCATCGTCTTTGGAAAATTTTCACCATCAATTTATTCATATTTATTATTATTAAATATGGCGAAACGTGATCTGATGAACTCTATTTATGCAGAAGGTGAGACCATTTTTGTATCTGCTGCTGGCCTGATTACACGATGCTCTCTCTATCCATCGTCGTAGAATGGACGCATGGTTACAAAAAATTGCTAATCAAATTTCATGTCACGCAATTTCATTGGAAATTCGCAAGAAAGAAAATAATTTCGAACATTTTTATTCCATCAAATATTCAAATGTAAATTTATTTTAAATTTCCAGCAAAAGATTTAAAAAATTGCCAAAAAAAATAAATAAAAAGAAATGTGCAAAATTCGACTACGGTAACATTATTGAAAGATGCTTCAAATATTCTTGAGCACACGTGAAAGCTCTTGAAAGTTTTCCTCGACAAAAATCTATAAATTTCATCACACCGTTAAGTGATTTATATTGACATCGTTATTGAATTGAGCGAACACTTGAAATTTTATATTTTTTTTTATTATTCATCGCTGCTTTTTTAATGCATATCCATCAGACGGGCACTTGAAATAAAGGTGGAAGGAAGCTCGTTGTGATTATGCTTGTGAATATTAAAGATTAAACTTTATTTTCGATTGCAAAAGTTTATCGTAAATCTGAAAACTTTTTCATGCTGCAATTGCCAGTTGAAAATGGAAAATTAGAAATTTATGGACAACCTGGATAGAAAAATTTTAATTCCATGAAGATTTCAGATATTTTTCTTGGAAATGTAAGTGAAAGTTTGAAAACTTTCAACAGAATTCAGTTGAGAGATGTGAACGAGTCAGCTGATTCTCTGTAGTAATTAAGCGAAGTTACAATAATTGAATTTGTTTCTTAATTTTCATTCTCAACATTGTACTCTAAACATTGTACCTACTGACGAAGATGTGTCAAAAACATTTAAATGTAAACAGCATAGGTTTTGCATGATCTCGTTTATTATTTACTGTTTACTTTTGTGTCTTTTGAATCGAGCCCATTCTTTACTGTCCTAAGGAATTTTCCAAGAAATAGAAAATGCTACACTATGAGAATCAATCATTTAGCATGCTTGAGGACGAGTGAAACCCTGGTCGGACCGATATCACTCAAGCGGCAAGCCTTAAATAATTTATTATTTTGCAATCGATTGACTTGACGCAAATCATTTTTCAAAAAGTTTCTTATTGTAAATTTTTTTCAGAAAATAAAATTTTACTTACTTGTTTTGTAAGCACAACTAGGACGATTATAGAGCAATTTGTCAAAATTCCCAAACATGAAACGATGCACGATAAAATAATTGCAATAACAGACATTTTTTCTCTCTCCTCGTCGCAATGTTGATTTGATTTTGCTTGATATAATAATTCCTGTATGTATTATTATGAATTACTGTGAACACTAAGTAGACAGATGAATCTACTGACACTTTTACGGCTTCAGATATTCTCACTTGCTTTTGTTATAATTGTCGCATTGATCGATTCTAGTTCATTAGTGAAACAACAAAACATTTTGTTTTCCAGTTGGCTTCGAACATTTTACATAAATATTTTCCGTCATTATACTTTGCAGCTCACTTTGGTACGAATACGGAATAATTAAAATATTTATATTTCAATCGATGAAAGTTCATTTAACTTATTCAGTGGAATTGATTTTGTATATGAAATTCTAAAATGACGAAAAAATTTCATTAAATTCAGATCGGTTAAGAAAAACTGAAATAAATAAATCAAATCGCTTCGAGCAAAGGAATGTTTCATTCAACGTTCATATTAACTGCTCCTTTGACGGTTGAAATTAAATTAAAGGTCAGTGGTGGAGCTCTCTGCACATGTTTAGAAACCTTACAGAATTCTTCGTGGCACTGAACTCTTAAATTATTATTTTTTCAATTTCCTTCGGAAAGTTCATTGAATGTTCATGAAGACGGTTATAAAGGAAAATCAAAGAGTAAGCACGTGAAATGAAGGGAATGTTTAATGAAGCATTCAGTTGTATCGACATGTATGTATCTAACATAATCATATCCTTTTTGTTTGGTTTGTGGTAAAAATGGCAGTATTTTCTATGAAATTCTTTCGGTTCGGTTTTTATCTCTCAATAAACCATCTCAAGTATTCAATTCGATTCCTGCACACGCTTCCTGATTCGTAATCCTATTAATTTTCAATGAAATTCGCACAAAATTAACATTATCAATTACAACACAGTCAGTCAAACTTTGGAGTTGTTTACTGTTTCATGAGAACTTTGTGCTTGTGAAAATTTTATTCTTTGGAGAGACTCAAACATTTCTTTCCTCCCAAATCATGTGTCGAAAATGTAGAAAATCTGAAAAGGAAATCCTTCCTTATAGAATAAAAACCATGAAAAATTTATAAGCTTTCCTTCCATCTCTCTTTCACAATATATTCGAAAAAGGCTAAATACGGCGAATAGAAAATCGATCCAATAACTTTTCATTGAAAAGAATTTTCCTTTAAATCAAACGACATTGAAAAAATATTGAAAATGCGATGAAAAATCGAAAATATTTGTTGCTTTTTCTTCTCAAAGCCCTGCACCATTGAATTCCTTTCGGTTTGGGCTTCGGGCATGAGCCGACAAAAATGCTTTATTTTATTCTTTAAAACTACTCGAACGGATCGACAGATAATCTTTACAAAACGTGAGACATCAAAAATAAATAGCATTTTAGGATGTTAAATGTTTTCAATGGTGATCTAGCGCAAGGGCAATAATATTTCTATCTAGATATGTAATCTGAGATTACTCATTCGTGGTTTTCATGAAACCACCTGTGAGCATTTCGAGTGGTTTATTAATTCTGAATGCTCATTTCATGATGCAATTTGATGAAACAGAATATTGTTCGAAATAATTTAATATCATACGACCTTGAGAAGTGGATTCTTGTGATATCTGAAGCTTCAATAAGTCGGAAAATTGCTTATATTGAATTTCATTCCGTAGCAAAACGCAACAAATTTCAAAAACAATGTTGTAATTAGAACTTTGCCACACTGATACACTTAAAACTTAATAAGAGATGCCGAATAAAAAAGAGGCGAATGAAGTAGTAAAAATGAGATAAGGATGGAAGGAAAAGTAATATGTGCAACATTCAAATGACGGAGGTACGGAATCAAGATTTATTATGACGTTCTCACACAGTAAAGAAGGCAGAAATTTGCTAAAAATAACAAAAAAAAAAAAACTTTACTACACTCATTTCCGGAGAAGGGTTTTCGAGAGAAATTTATTGTCTTCAAACGCCCGGTACAAGTGGTTTTCTCTCGTGGGAAAAATCAATTTGCATTTCAGAGCGATTTTGTTGCTTTGTGAGAAAGAAAAGGAATCTTTCAAGGCAAATTTTTCAAGTCAAACGACTATTTCTGAAAACGTCGTATATAGAATTATAACAAGGATATCTGTAAATAACGCATGACTCAAAAAGGAACGACAGTATTATTGAAATTATCTACTTGTGTTACAGTATTCTGCACATACATGACTCGGCGGAATAAAGACATTTTCAACAAATGCGTTGGTGTATTTTAAGAAAGCGAATTGAAATTGTTTCAAAGAATTTTTGACTCAAACCAAGAGCTTTGCATTTGGCTTTGTCGTTGTCATTTAATTTTTTTTATTGCTATAAGAAAATATTGCAAAGCATATTATTTACGCCTACGCGCAGTGAGCATATAATTGTATCGCTATCATGAATGACTTAACATTTATAAAATTCTATTGTAATCTTAAAAATTCGTTTTTGGAACAAATTTAGGTATTTTTGAAAACCTTCTAATAAAGATTGCATCGTTACCTAGAAACACAACACGAATGCTACATACATAAACGGTATAATTTTGGCCAATATAAATTTTTAATTAGCGTTTAAATATTCAAAAGTGCTTATAACTGTTTCGTACACTTCATTAGACTAAAATTTTTTGCGTCGATACTCATTTTGCCATGACAGCGTCAAGTTTAAATCATTTTATATTTATGTAGGGAAAAGCAGAAATAAACCTTTTAGTGGGTTGGTAAGGGAGGACGTAAAGTTTTAAGTTTACATTGGTCGAGGACGATTTTCATGGCCAACGAGAGCTTACAAGCCCATAAAACCTGTTTTTCTATCGTTTCTCTCTTGTGGAGTCATCGATTTAAAGGCTCGAAGGAGAAAAGCAAACAAAAATATCGATGATGATGATTGACAATGAAGGAAAATCGTGAAAATGTAATTTTCGATATTTTTTTTTGCCGTTCTCTGTTAAATAAATATACCACAAATGAACTACGAGTGAGACACGTTATGTGATCGACGACTTTGTAGAATGATAAACTTCATCGAGAGTGTCTTCGGCATCTTTCACCATCAAGACTCTACGCTCTCGTATAATTTGTTTTGCTTTAGCAAACAACCCACTTTCCGCCTTAAACATTTTCCAATCTTATTGCGATATTGTAAAAAATAAATAAAATTTTCTTATTCACTCAGAAACTAAACAATGTAAACTTTGAATCACTTACATATCCATCAGATGGTCAGTTCTGATGAGTGAACTTAAAATAGATCATTGATCGAAGGTTATTTAGCTAACATCTGACCTTTCATTTCCTATTCATGAAATTTTCTCTTTTTTTATCATATTCTCATCGCACTTATGGCTCGATATGCTATCGACTTCCCACCCATCTGCTACACATTTCGTGTTCAATGGAGAAAAAACAGAACCTGACAAACAACAGAAAAAAAAAACATAAATGGCCAGCGGAAATTACTAATTCATAAAACAAATAAAGTCATGCTATGAAACGGTTTATGTAATTTTGTGAATAGATGAATGCATGCATTTGTTCGCTGTGAGATGAATGGAATCATGCAAATTATTTTACAATTTTATCATTAAGTCTAAGGTTCAATCGACTGTCAGGTCAAAAAACTTACAATTCAATTCACAAAATTCGCTTACATTCACCTGACCAATTAATTGAATTGTTTTTACAAGCGTGTTTCTTCTACTTAATTGAATACTGTCATGCACTTAAGTCGTCTCCTTCGCAGGTCGTAATGTAATCGATTGGAAAATAAATGAATACAGAATAAATTTGCTCTTTATATTATTTCCAAAGGACGGTAAATCAATTCTTCTAATAAAATATGAAACATGACAGAATGATGGGAGAAAATCCACTTTATGATAGACGAAAAAGGAAATAAAAGTATGAAGAAATGTATAAAGTAATTTTAAGGCATCATAAAGAATTTACATTTCCGACAATTGCTTTTATTTTTCTAGCTTCAATTGATATTCAGATATAAAATTGACAATGTAAAGGTATGTCTCGGTTAATGCGAAATAAAATGCTCCCACCTATAGCGAGAAGGATATAAAAATCAACCTTCCAAATCTCCCAGTCAAATATCACTTGAAATCTCTTTGTTCAACGACAATGTGCTCGATTTAGAAAAGCAAGTCGAACCCCTATCGAGATATAACATCAGACAAAATTTATATTATCCTTCACTCTATGAACCAATCTCAAAAGCTCTTTTGTTTTAGGCAAAAGCTCCATTAAATGGAAATACTTATTAATAAACTGGGATGCCTTTATTAAATTTCTAAATGACGTAGATCCGGAAATTTGTTAAGGATTCATGTTGATATTAGAAAATTATCATTTGAAATAAATGACATTTTGGAACGCGGGCGAAATTCTATTGAAGCCAATGTGATGTTTGGTATTTTATTTTCTCAATTCACAATTTAATTTTGATGGAATTTGATAGAAGGATTTCAGTCAAATTATCAACATGGCGACGTAACAACAGTTTTATGGTGTGCCTTTCAAACATTAACCAATGATATTATTATCATCATGACTTAGAAACACCAAAAAAACGATAAACATCAATTGATAAGATTTTAAAAAGCAATTTCCTTAAAAGCTCGTCATAAAGCGTAAGCGACCTTTGTTGTTATGCAGGAATTGAAACGAAATTAATTTGATCGACATAAAATTAGAAACAAAGTTCTCAATCTTTCATTTTTTTCGATTTAAACTTGTTTTTCCTCCTTTCTCACAGCACGAAATTTCGCAATTAAAATTCATTCGACATTCAGCTCTTATAAATTGTCACCTGAAGCTGAATAGCTTAAAAATTGCGCTCAGGTTTCAATAAGACATATTTTTAATCACTGTGGGATGTCGATATAACAAATCCAATAAAATCACTGGCACAGATAAAATAGCAAATTTTATATCATAACCACATGCACCATGATCGTAATTAAATTTACGACGCTGTCACCATGCATGGTCTTTTAAATGCACCAACAAATTCAATATAACTCGAAATTTTTGCCACAAAATTCATATAAGTATCTATAATATTTAATTGCATTCCATTCCTATCCATTTCACATAATACAAATTAATTTTGGGACTAAAGATTTCAACCAAACAGTGAAAATAAGAAGAGACAGATGGACCGTCCATCAAGTGATTTATTATTCGGTTCTGGGTGTACTTCCTTTTTATTATTATGATTAAGCTTTTCTCCACCACTGTCTTTTACATAAATAAAATAATAAAACTGTCCACCACCATTATGGTGATGCTAACCATACACACGGTTGTTTCGTTTTATTCTTTTAATTTTACCGACCACTATATACGACCACTAATTGCCACAATAAAAAGTCGTCCAATTAAGGAAAACAATGGCAGCGAAGAAATGTTTATTTATTTTGTTATTTCTTGCTCTAACGCTTTAACTTGATCACCACAATGATATGCACACAACTGATAGCGCGACAATGTAAAGTGCGAAGGACCAAAAGAGTCGAGTAGACCAAACTGGAGAAGAATTCTACGAGTGTCTTCACCAACCGAAAGCCACGTTTGAAATGAGAAATGGTTTTTTTCTAGTTAACTGCGTGTTGCTTCGGTAAAAGAATTCCTTCCGAACTGAAAGAGCATACAAATTCCTTGCGCATGACTCAATCTGAAGCTCGCCAGAACCGAAGAAGCTGCTACCGATAGGATTGTTGTGGGAAACTTTGACGATATCATTTTTATAAAGGTAAGAATTAAAGACCATCACAAATGACATAAACATACCGTAAGGAAATTACAGAACTTCTAGTTTTATTTTTAGTGCTGCATTGCACGATTTATGGTTGGAAATAATTTGATATTTGATTTGATGGAATTCTATTAGCTAATGAGAACTTGAATATGTGTGGAAAAGAAATGTTATCTATGCACATTACAGGCATTTCATATAAAACTTTTAATCTTAAAGCTCATCTGAGATGTTCATGTGGAGCACGCCTCAGTTTGTCTATGCGAAAATTTGCAACAAAAGGAAAACCCGAAGACAATGGGAAAGAGGGAAAACATTTTCGCGACGAAATAAGAAAAACAAAAATTGCTCAAATATATTCAACAGGTTTCTGCACAGCACACGAATAAATGTTATTTTATACTTTCTTTATTCTTCAATACTTTCCACAGAAATAAAATTATTGGTTTCGCGATTTCCAAAACGTTGTGCGTCGTAAATTTGTGGAGCAATTTTCATGGTTTGAATTTTCTTTTCTGATGTGATTTCGTCACAAATTTGATGAAAGAAACTGTCAGCCTATTCGAGTTAATCTAGAATTAATGTATAATACAAATGAGAGATTTTGTGGAAGCATTTCGAAAGCTTAACCACAAAACCACTTCATAAGCCTTAATGCGTTAGCCATTGCCATGTAGTGAATTCAAGTTTCCATTCCAACATGAGTTGTGTGGAAAATCACTCGGTAAAATACTAAAGCAAGTTATTTTTATCGCAAGCTTTCATCGACTGCATCAATAATTTATGCAACAAACTAAAATTGGAAATTGCTTCTGAAATATTTAAACGTTTATCGTGATTTTAAATTACATTGATGGAATCATTTATATATAGCTCAACCGCGATATAGCGCAAATTGTCGGAAACCGAATTTGCCATGTACATCATCAACTGATCTATATATAGATAAGTAGTCTATTATTATTATTAAAGAATTTCGTTTTTCTGCAAAATAAATTTAGAATTTGTTGCAGAATGAAATCACTGATTGTTATTTTTACCTTCCGTCCCATTAGCTCTGCCTGAAAAATAGCTTTTACAGCATATTTATAGCTTTAGAAGGAAATTAAATTACTTTGTACACATCTCTGGTGTTTATTCGTTTTTCTTCGTATCCCATGCATCACTCGCATACATAAATATTCTTACACGCGGTCATAAAGTTGCGAAATTAATTAAATTACTCTCATTGCTCTCGTTGTTGGCATAAACAAAATTGTGAATGAGCTTTATTCTCTATCTGCTTGCTATTTAAAGTGCATAAATTGTGCCCTGTTATATTGTAAATGTGCGTCGCTAACCGCTTCAAATCTTATTTTAAGAAATTGAAATTATTTCATTGATTTTCGGAAGCCTTAAAATGTATACCCACGTTCCAGCTGAAAATAAATACCACAAGAAAATGGAGCAACAGCGAACGCAATGCGAAATGTTTTAATCGAACCTGGGTAAGCATTCAAATATTCGAGTTATATGATGTAAGGGTGAATGCCACAAATATCAGATTCCATAAAATCAGAGCTATTACGTAAAAAAAAGAGAAAATGAAATGACCGAAAGCTATAAGAGACCGACTCGGCTCACCTTTTGCAAAATGAAATCACAGAAAAAAAAAAAAAAACATCTTTTATTTGCTGAAGTTCTTTAAAATGTAACATTACGCCTTATAAAATTTTACAGAAATTCTGAAGAAGATAAATAAATTAGGAAATAACACGAAGCGAAAAAAAAAACCGAATCCGGATGTCAGCAGCCTAAATAATCTTAAAGAATAAAGAAAGGGGATTAGAAATTCTTGGACGGATCCATTCATAAATTGCGTCTCTTGACATGAACTTGCATTTTCTTATAAGAAGTGTCATAAATATCAGAACCAATGGTTCGAATATCAAATTAAATTTGTTGCCGAAGGTAGTGGAGTGTACGTTACGACGATGATAGATAGCTGTCTAAAAGGTCGAAATTCAATTCAATCTGTTGCTCTTGCTGTCAAAAAGAAAAAAAAAATTCCATTGATTGTAAAGCTTTCAGGCCAAATTAAAAGGAAAATTAAAACTAAATTGACTTTTTGTCTCTGGGACGATTTATTTATAATGTTACCATTATATATTTCGTCTCAGTTGCTATCGAGTATAAATTGTTTTTAGACAACTTTACATAAATCGATGACATCTTGAAAGATTAAATTACTTAATGTCTATAAATTAAATTTATATTCTTTACTCAATACTTCTGCTTAAAAAAAATCATTTTGACCTTTTAGCATTAATCTATATTATGATGGACACAACTTGAGATTCGAGAGTTTTCGTACCAATAATTTCAAATTTGTCTCGATGAAAAGTCAATTTTGTTTATCACAAAAAAAAACATTGCAGAACGTTGATCAACGAGAATTTCGTTTCTGTTCGAAATTTTGAGGTCTTTTGGAAATGAGAATTTATGTTTAAGTACTTTTGATGTTGCCATGGAGATGTTCAACAAGTAAGAAAACTCATTTTCTTTCGAAAGTTTAAGAAGCTTTCATATCTTAACGAAACACGTGAAAATATAACGAAAACTCTGTGTTTACATCAAAATGCGCATGCCAGAAATCCACAAATGTGATCCATTTTCTTCCTTAACGAAAGCTCATTTTAAGTTGTGTCGTGACGGATGATACATTAAAATCGAAAGCTCTCGTGATTTATTTTTTAAGAAATTGCTTATTTTTAGTTAAAAGCCTCTAAAATGTAATTAATGCATCACAATTCTGTTCATAGCGTGTGAAATAATCTGAAAAGTCATAGCAAAACTTGGAATATTGGACGAAAATTGTGGAAAACTTGAAGTGAAATTTTTTTCAAGGAGGATCCATCGAAAATGTTTCTTAAATTGCCTTTAAACTCTCTTCAAACTGTTCAAATTTACATTTACATGAACTTTCAATAATCCTTCATCATGAATTAGCAAAAATTCAAGGAAACTCGAACGTTTTAAAACCTTTTAAGGACTTTTTCGCGAAAAATCGATAAATGTTACGTTAGTTTTTCATGAGAGGAAAATACTGCATTGAAGAAAAAATTATCGATTTTTCCGTACTTCGTGTTTGTAAATGCTTTGTGCACATAAACAAACTTGCCTTCCACAACATTGTTTTCATGTCAACTTTCATTTGTTCTACGCAATAATAATTAGACACAAGTTTTGCTCAAACACGTTTCAAATTTATTAGAACATTTTTTCATAAATGGTATATCTTTGGACGTATCCTCAGTGCCATTTATGAATCATAATTTTCTCATAAGTCAAATATTTTCTTTTTCTCTCTTTTTTTATTCTAAAAAAAAATAAGAAATATCAAAAATATAAAGTCATAAATACATGCAAGGATGATGCAGAACTAATTTGGATGATATTCATCATATGCGATATTTAACATCATTGCAAAGTAGACTTTAACGTAAAGAAAATGGGAAAGAAAAAGCAAGTCGCAGAAGAGGATTTAATAATCCCAAAACAAGATGGTCGCATATGCGGGACTATCTGCATTTGTCAAATGACTTTGGTGCTGAGTTGTGTAGCCATTGTGTATTTAACCGTGGCCGTGTACACGCCAGCTCACAAGGCATTTAGATCTGAGATTGTTGATGTGCCGGTCATGTGCACTACCATAAAAGCCGCTCAACGTGAAAGTTGTACTGTCCCGACGTGTAGTGAGTGGTGCTTATCAAAAGGCACCGGTGCCTGTCTTCAAGTCTACGTAAATTTACGTCGCAATGGTAGTTCATTGTTGTTTGGGAACTGTACAAATTCAGCAAACAAAACATGTTATGGGCTCGATCAAGAGAATGCGAAAAAGTTCGAATGCATCAAAGACGCTTGCCGAAATTTGACGGGAGTTTTCAATTGTACAAAAGGAATTTGCTACAATATAACAGACGCATTTGAGTGTGTCTTTCACAATAAGGATCCAGCATTGAAGTGTTCGGGGCGTCGTGGTAAAGTGACATGCATGGATATTCAAGGACTGTTTAGTTGTAGTAGAGGAGCGTGTGAAAAAATCAAAGCTCCTTATAATTGTGAGCGTCGATGCCTAGATATTCCAACGAGAAATAAAAATGTTATTATACTAAGTGGCGATAAAGTTTATTTATCGAAATGCTCAATGGCATATGATCTATCGACGAAGCTAGAAGTGTGGAATGAATCGGACTCGAATACAATAATGGTTTCATGTTTTTTAATTAAAAACACTAGCGATGGTATTGAAGCATCAGATTGCGTTAATGGATCGGTTTTACTCAATAATCCTTTGGGTGATTTGACAAATTTCACATATTTGTCGTATTTACATCACGCTGAAGCGGAATATGTGAAGACAATCGCACCGTTAGAAGCCGATTTAACAATATCAAATGAATCTCGATTGATGATAAATTTAGAAGGATGCGTAAATACGTTACGCGATGAATGCAAAGAATTTTTCCGCATTTATGCTAAAGACGGTTCCGATCATAATGCTCGTGCACGTTTCACATGCTTCTATTCTGAGAATAACGTCGCAGAAGCTGTTGTTCGATTCGATTTGGAAAGAGAATATCAACAATTTATGTTTGCTTTTTTCCTGCCAACTGTACTTCTCGTTGTTTCTTGCTTCACATTAGTCCTTTGCCAAAGGAGCGTTGTCGTTGGTGACGACTCTAAAATGCGATTTAAATGTGTAACAACGGAAGACATGGGTCAGCCAAATACTGGTGGACATCATCATCACCATCATGATCATCATGGCGGTGGAGAAGCTCTCTGAGATCCATCACGTATGTTCAAATTTTCCATACAACTTACGACGTAATAAGGTCGTTGAATTAATTTAATTAATATTTTCATAATTTTAGGCATTCCCCTTCTGCAGGACAGCCCAGTTCATCAGCCAGGTGTATTTTCTCTGCAATAATTTCTTCAAAATTCTCTAAAAACAAAAAAAAAACTTCTTTCTATTCGACATCATTTCTAAAAATCTCCCTTTTCGTTTTCAAATTCGCAAATCTCCCACGATGGTCGAAACAAAGTTTCCTAAAAAAAATAAAAATAAATGATTGCCGCACCATTGCCGCTTGTATATAACACTTCAATGGAACAGCTACTCAATGAAAAGTTTCCACAAGGCTCATCACATCCATAATATTTCAAGTTTGTTAATGCTTAAACAGATTTTTCATCTTCTGTATCGGGTATGAAGAAACAAAAGCATCTGATTTTAAACGAATGAATTTGAATTTTCTGCTGTTTTGTTTGGACTTCTGGATAACACAGATCCACAACGCAGAATTTTCACAATTCATTCGAGAACGCTTTTAAAAATGCCCGAAATTTCATTCACATTCATTATTAATGTTTTAATCTCCCAACAAGATAAACCACAAACATAAAGTCAATGTCCATCAAAAACGAAAAGGAAGTTCGTCCTTAGAGAATTTGCAAAGTGAATAAGGAGGAATGCGTGAATTAAACCAAAAAAAAAAACCCAAAATTAATTGCATAGTTTAACGAAAAAAAGAAAACAATTCTTAAGAAAAAATTTGCAAATTAAAACTATTTTTAAAAGAATTAAGAAAACCACAAACTAGTTAAAGTCGCGGTAGAATTTGTAGCGTTAAAAATAAATCCGGAGTGAAACAATCATAAAAGAAAGAAGAAAAATTTGTGCAATTAAAATTTAGCCGACAACATGCGATCAGTAGATGATAATCGATCGAGTTCAAGCACCTTCTCAGCAGCACCAAGTTTGTCAAAAAGCAAAATAAGCTTAGGAGCGACGAGTCAAAACTCACAAAAGTCCACATGCTCACAAAAATCGGCCGGTTCTGTTCCGTTGACACGTGAAGAAATCTTAGCGGGATATTTGGAGAAAGCAAAATGGTACACATCAGTTTGTTTAGGTGAGCAATAATATTCGACTATTTGACATGATAATAAATTTTATTTCTTCAAATAGGAACAACAGCAATACTTTCAGTCTTCGCTTTCCTCTTTCTGATTCCATTCGTAGTTGATCCAGCAATTTCAGCAATTATAGCAGATTTTGATCCTGGTGAGTTCTCGATTTCATTCCGAATTAAGTATTTTGCAACTCAAACTAGTATCATTTCTATAGAGCCTGTGACATGCATCGTTTCTGATCACACTTACAATGAAGGCATCAAAAATTGTTCTTGGAGTAGTTGCCGTGAAGGATGCACAACTGCACAAACAAAATGCCATCAAATAACTGTAAACTACTCAAAAATCCCGTTTAAAGAGTGGATGAAAAGCCCATTAGATATTGAATTAATGGATTGGGATGTTGCCGATACAAAGTTTTTGATAAATACTGAAGGGTATTTTTAATTTGAATTTGTTGTTGATTATATTTTTAATTATTTCAAATTATTTATAATAGATGTGGCTATCCAAATTCCGTTAACTGCACAGAATTTTCTAAAAAGTTTGGGTAACATTCCATAATTTTATTAAATTTTTAAGTTCTGGAATCAATAAATATTAAATTTTAGCTATGAACACGTTCGAGTGGACACATTTCCCTGCTTCTATTCGCGCGCATTTAATGAGCTTGTCGTCGCGAGATATTCATGGGACGATAATTTGAAGCATCTAATTTTGTCCATCATAATTCCAAATGTGCTTTTTGCCGTGAGCATTGGTGTGCTTTCGTATTGGTATTGCAGTTGTTGCGATAAGGCATGTCACAAGAATCCTAAAGTGTATGCAGAATTTCCAACAGCAAAAGAAAAGTAAGTTAAATGTTCTCGTGCTTTTGTCGTTTTTATAATGCATCCCCCCACCACAATTCACCCAGATTTGTGTTTGCTTATTTTTGTGATTCACCTTTCACACAAATTCATCGTTATTTGCCATTTCACCAACAAAAACGATTTTGCCAAAAATGAAATATTTTAATAAAGAAATTCGCACAATATTTTCCATGTAGATAATTTTAAGTTTTTATATCAAATTGATTCAAAACGATAGGCTCACAAAACCTTCCATTCAATTCATTATCAGTAAAATTGTTTGTTTTGATAATTTTACGTTTCTTTTATTCTTTTTATAATTTCTTTTCCGGCTCATTTTTACTATAGCAAACTTTTAGTAAACTGCAGTGACGATGAACCAGACGATGAATACTAATTTTTGGAATTTAGTGAACACACACTTTGGAAGTCTTTAAATTTTAATACTTTTTCTTCTAATTCTTTCGATTATAAATCTGCATGAAATTTTAATCGCAATCTAAGTATCAAGAAAGGAAAAAAAATCTTTAAGGAAACTTCGAATAAAAATTTCTTTTTACTATCTTTCTTCGGAATCTTATATGAATATGTAAATCTAACAATTAGATAGGAAAAAAATGCAATAATTAATTTTATGTCTTGTGAATAATGTAAATAGCAAGCACGCATACGCAATATGGCTGATTTGAAGCTTTTGTTTTATGTCTCGCTATAAATTTAGAACTTTTTTGCAGTTTCATGTCGAAACTTCAATTCACTCTTGAAAGAGCAACTTTTTGTTTTCCTGCACAATTTCTATAATTTTGTCTTCAAAACGCTTTTTAAAACACAAACAAAAAAAAAAAAAAGAAATCAATAATTTTACATTAAATTTTTGATCGATCTTTAGGAAAATCAGTTCTTGGAATATCGACTATTGTGAATCAGAAGAATGCATCAATAAGCTTTAAAGATTTGCTGAAAAAGATCTTTTTCTCTGGTGTTTGTCCATACCACACATTTTAAAATCTTAAAATCTATTAAATAAGTTTAGGCAAAATAACAAACGAAACAGTTGCTTTCAAAATTAATAACAAATTTGCACATTTTTAATAATAACAATTCCCAGCAAATTTTAATCAAATTGTCCTGCAAAATTTTCGGGTACCAATAACTTATTAAAATTATTGAAAATTGTAGCAAATTTTTTTTCTCTTGAAATTAAGAATAAAATGATGAACAATTAATTTTTGCTTGAAGAAAATGTCGTAAAAAATTTCAATATCGAAATCGTTGTTTCCAGGTAGGTTTCCAGATTATCGCATCGGATTTTATTTGTTTATTATTGCAGTAAACAAATTTTCTTGTGAGACTTTATTTTTATATTTATTTTTCATGGACTACAAATATATTCTTGATAATAAAATTGTAAACAACAAAAATAATTATGATTTAAAAAGCTTCATGATGAGGTTAAATAAATATTGCTCAAAATTGCGGAGACAGTCTACGAGGATGTCTCATATTTGTCGAGAGCTTTTCATGCTATATTCCGATAGCTCAAGTGTGAAGTTCCTAGTGAGAACTATTCCGTTTATGAGCAGCTTTTTTAAATTTAAACATTTTCTAATTTCGTAGGAATTTTCAAATGAAATTTTAACACCCAATAAACTTTCCACTGGACTCTTTTTATGCTGCATATTTCATGTCGAAATTTTGGGGGTTATCAATCAAATTCTCTTTTGAATTAAAATAGCAATGACGTTATTGATGTTTATTGTTTTTATTTACACAATTTTTCATCTTAATAATAAATATTTGCATATTTAATCTTCACTTAAATAGCAATTGCTTCATGATTACAGCAAGAAACAAGATATTCACCGCCACAGCAGTTTTATCTTGTTATGACATGATAAATAATAGCTGTGAAAGTTAAACTAAACTCCCCAGCGACTGTCGGATTTATAATATTTGTTATCTTTTTCCGTGCCTGACATTTACGATCAGCTGATGCTGTTTTTATAATTTCACGAAAATTAACTTTCAGAGCGATTAGTTTGCTTTTGTCGTGCATTGGAACAGCTCTGCTAGAGATGAATAAAAGTGAATCAAATATCAAAAGATCGAGGAATCCCTACGATGAGGCCAATTGGCTTTCAAAGTTTTGCTATTGGTGGCTGAAAGATCTTTTCATAGTTGGGTTTTCAAAGTCAATCACTGAAGAGGAAATTTGCTCATGTTCAAAGCAACACAAGAGCAAGGAATGTACTGAAAACTTTAACCAAATCTGGCAGGAAGAGCTAAGAAATTCTCAGCCGAGCTTATTGAAAACCATCATGAAGTTTTGTGGTTTAAAAATTATTCTAATTGGTATTCCAATATCCATTTTGGAATTGATATGCAAGTTGTCAGCTCCAATAATGCTAGGATATTAATTGCTTATTTCACTGATAATCCTTATCAGATAACCAAAAATGGCGCATTCTTATTAGCAACTGGAATAATTGCAACTCAATTGATGCAAGTTATACTCTACTATCCATTCAAATTTTACATCTACATTGAAGCAATTAAAGTAAAAATCGCATGCTGCTCATTAATTTACGACAAAATATTGGCATTCACAAAATACACGCTATCAGATGGAATCTCAGGTCAAGCGATAAATTTGATGTCAAATGATATTACACGATTTGAGTTGGCGCTTAGTTTTCTGAATGACTTGTGGCAGTCGCCTGTTGGATCGACGATTGCTGGCTTCCTGGTGTATCAACAAATTGAAATGGCCGCATTTGGCGGACTTGCACTTTTTGCTATTTTTATGCCATTTCAATTGTGGCTTGGAAGAAAAACTGCTAATGTACGATTAAGTACGGCAAAAAGGACCGACAAGAGAGTTCGCTTTATGATGTCAATTTTGAATGGAATTCAAGTAATTAAAATGTATGGATGGGAACATGCGTTTTCAAAGGTCATTCATGAGATCAGAAAACATGAAATTGCAGCAATAGCACGCGGTTATAATATTCGCTCAACGCTGTTATCATTTGAAGTTTTATCAAAGGTCGCAATTTTCTTATCGCTAATTTCATATGTTTTGATGGGAAATGCATTAACCGCACAAAAAGCTTTTATTGTCATTGCACTGCTCGATTATATTCATCGTTCGATGATTTTCTACTGGCCCGATGCCATCATGTATCCATCAGAGGCTTATGTTTCTGTTAAACGAATTGAAGAATTCTTGTTACACAATATTGACAGGCGTGACGCAATTGAGGGCGTGCATGAACATAAAGAACTGTCAAACAAAAAAGGAATTATCCTGAGAAATGCTTCAGCTTATTGGAATCAAGATGTTTATAACAATATTGGAATATTTAGGATTAACTTTGATACAAGAAATCATCATTTGATTGCTTTTACTGGGCAAGTTGGAAGCGGTAAAACATCACTTCTCGAAGTTATTTTAAAGGAATTACCACTTACTAATGGCGATTTGGAAGTCAATGGAGTAACAAGTTATGCATCTCAAGGATCGTGGATTTTTGAGGGCAGCATCAGAAGCAATATTTTGTTTACCGAAGATTATGACGTTGAACGATACAAACGCGTTGTTCATGTTTGCTCACTGGAGAGAGATTTAAAGCTTCTCCCATATGGCGATCAAACAATCGTTGGTGATCGTGGTGTTAGCTTAAGTGGAGGACAGAAAGCTCGTGTTAGCTTAGCGCGAGCTATTTACAAGAAGGCAGACATATATTTACTTGACGATCCACTTTCTGCTGTTGATCCGCATGTGTGCAAACATATTTTCGAGAAATGTATTAAAGAATTTTTAAAGGATAAAATTTGCATTCTGGTAACGCATCAAATACAATTTTTATCTGCAGCTGATTTAATTATTGTTATGAACCAAGGAAAAATTCAAGCACAAGGTACTTATGAAGATGTTAAAGCAAATGATGAAGATTTTCGAAAAGCTCTTGAAAGTTTTAAAGAAAGTCCTACGATTGAAGAACGCATAGCGACAATGAAAATAATCAAACCTTCACCAACTCAAACAAACAAACAACAAAAATCAATGAAGGAATCTCAACAACTTAGCAATGTCAAATCAACAGTTTACGTTGATTATTTGAATGCCATCAATAATGTTGCAGTCGTAATATTTGTTTCATTACTATTCATGGGAACACAAATAATGGATAGTTGCGTCAGCATCTTTGTATCAATATGGGTTCGGTGGGAACATGACGTGAATGGATATTCTAACGTTACCAAATCGACAGTTCATCCTGCAAAATGGACAACAGAAACTCACATTTATGTATACACTGCAATGATTGGAATATATATTGCTCTTGCTGTTTCAAAGGCATTTGCATTCTACCGAACATGTTTGAGAATTTCGCAAAATCTTCACGATCGAATGTTTGCCGGCGTTACAAGATCTTTCATGTATTTCTTCAATCAAAATCCAACAGGACGAATCTTAAACCGCTTTTCAAAGGATATTGGAACAATCGATTCAACTTTACCGATTGTTGTCGTGGATTGCCTTAAATTTTTCTTGGAACTTGCTGGAATCTTGGCAATTGTTGTTGCGACAAATTATTGGTTAATTTTTCCGTCATTAATTGTTTGCATAATATTTTTCATTCTTCGAAATATTTTCCTTGCAACAGCAAGAAATATTAAAAGGGTTGAGGCCATTAGTAAGTTTTTGATCCCAAATTGTCAAAGCTGCAATCTAAAATGTTGCTTCAATTTTAGCCCGTAGTCCAATATTTTCGCATTCGACAGCAACTTTAGAAGGATTATCAACAATTCGAGCCTTTGATGCTAGTAAGCATCTTAAGGATGAGTTCAACGAACTTCTAGACGTCAACACATCATCATTTTTCCTATTTGTGGGAACATCGAGATCATTCGCCTTCTGGTTAGATCTCATTTGTGTTGTGTTTGTTGCAGTCGTGGTTTACTCATTTTTGATGATTGGAGATAATGTTTCTGGTGCGAGTGTTGGCTTGGTTATCACTCAGACTATGAACCTTATTCGAATGGTAAACTGGGGCTTAAGAGAAACAGCAGAATTAGAAAACCAAATGACTTCCGTTGAGAGAGTTGCAGAATATTCAAAATTACCAAATGAACGTTCACTGGAAACTGACGTAGAAAAGCTCAAAAATTTACCATCACATTGGGCTGAAAATGGAAGAATCCAATTTAAAAATGTTTCACTGAAATATTCAAAAGAATCAAATTATGTTCTGCAGAATTTAAGTTTTGAGATTTGTGAAAGAGAAAAAATTGGCCTCATTGGAAGGACAGGTAAGCTTTACTTGATAAGTTAAAGATTTATAACACAATTTTTTTTAAAGGATCTGGAAAAAGTTCCATTACTCAAGCCTTATTCCAGCTAGCAATAACTGCAGGCAAAATAGAAATTGATGGAATCGACATCGGTGAACTCGGACTTCACACATTCCGTCAAAAGATTTCAATCATTCCACAGAATCCAATTTTATTCATGGGCACATTGCGTTACAATCTCGATCCATTTAATGAGAAAACCGACGACGAAATTTGGAATGCCTTGGAGCAGGTGGAACTGAAGGAATCTATTAAAATTCTCACCGGCGGATTGGAATCAAAAGTATCGGACGATGGATCAAATTTCAGTATGGGTCAACGGCAGTTGATTTGCTTGGCTCGTGCTATATTAAAAAATAACAAAATTCTCATTCTCGATGAAGCGACATCAAATTGCGATACAGAGTATTTAAAATTAATTCTTTATTTTCGAGATACATGATGCATGAATATTTTCTTTTCAGAACCGACAAACTGATTCAAACAACAATTCGAAACAAATTCAATGACTGTACAGTCCTCACAATAGCTCATCGATTGGCAAGTGTTCTTGATAACAATCGTTTGATGGTATTAGATGCTGGAAATATATGTGAATTTGATACGCCAAGTGAGCTTTATAAGAAGAAAAATGGAATTTTCAGAAAGCTTTTCGATGAATCTGGTCTCGACATAAATCTCTTTGATAAGAAAACAATTTGAAATTTAATTCATTAATCGATCATTAATTAACCTCAAAATATATAAAATATAAAGCAAATTTTCACACGGAATTTTAATGCACTCATAATATGAAAGTCCACAAATTCGCAATTTTAAAATTGCGGCCAATAATCTGGTAATGAATATTCATCATAATAAGTATTTATTTAATTGATATTTAAAAGTCTGCAATTAAAGTTATTAATCCGGGAATGCGATTATAAATCAGTATTTTTATGCAGTGGGAGTGCTGACATGCTGTACACTCACCAACAACATTGTAAAATCCTTCAGTTTAATAAAAATAAATAAAAAATCATTTATTAAAATATCAATTTTATGCTATCGCCTCATTTGGCTCACACTATTCAACATCCTCCCAAACAATGACACTTCAACACTCTGCTGCAAAAAGTGTTGAAAATTTATAAAAATAATCTGGAAAAAAAAAAGAAAAAATGAAAAATGGCCTTTTATGGACGAAAAACTTTATCTATAATGAATATCAAAAAAGTTCCGCCTTTTCATGGAAGCAGAATAAAAAGAAGAAAAAAAATTATTAGACTTATTTCTCTGGCCACGCTCGTACTGTATATGACTTGAATGTACCAATTAAATGCAGCTGTGCGAGAAATAACATTTCCGGAGCAATCTGTAAATGATATTAAAAAATTTTAATGTCTCGTTTTTTTTTTTTTTGGTTTTTGAAGTCTTGTTCCCTTCTGTTTCATTTGCTTTAGCTCAATTTCGTTGAAGCATCAGATAAGAATCTTTCAAGTGCCTTTCATAATTCTCAACATGAGTTCGCTACCGCCGAGAACAACGGAAAAGTTTCAGAAGCTCTTAAAATCTATTCAACAGTCGTTCATTAAAAAATTTCCCTTCAAAAAATTCAATTATTTTAATTAAAAGTTTTATTTTTTTTTGCATTTTCTTTAAATATGGTGCATTCATAAATTACGGTAGGTTTCTGCCATATAAATGATATTTGGATTTTGTGACAAAATATTTTAAATTATCAAGTAATTTTTATGCAAATGCTGAACTCTAATTCAGTTCAAAGAATTCTTCAAAATTCTGTTGAAATTTGAACTTCTAATTCCATCTTTAATAACCTGACGACAAAGATTATTTATTGCTTTCCCTGATAGCTTTCATTACTTTTTCATATGCAGACAAAATGTCAGAAAACCAAAATTATTTGAACTTCAACAGTGAACTTTCTCGTTTTATGGCTTGCCGGTCAACATTTGTGGTTTGACTTTTTGCACGCATCGTTGCTTCCAAAAAGTGGTAAAAGCGAATGCGGATAAACAACTGCAAACAGCTTTCTGTCCATCCTGCATCAAAATATGTTGCACAAACGTTATAATATTCTTCTCCTTCTTTTTGCCAACACTCAAAATTCAGTCAGACAGTGAACATTTTTGCTGAAACTCCTGACAGATTATGCTCATGGAAAGGGCGCAGAACAGCAGAGCAGGGAGAAAAAAGTTTTCATGACATGGCATTTGATTTACCATGATACCCAGAAATTAATTCTTCCTCTGTTTAACATTATTCTCTCGCTCGTATTAATCTAAATTTACATTCCGAGACGAGAAATGCATGCAGTCAACTATTTGGAATATGAGTGATGATATTTTAAAATACTCGTGCCATATATAAATACACATATACACACAAAAACGTTTGAAAATTTACATCACGAGGCATTTTGCGACTTCAAGATGATGAATTAAGGAGAAGAAAAAAATGTGATGCAATCCATTCTCTCAAATTGTGTAAAATTCACTCGAGGGAAATCATGTTCGTGCGAATCTGGGAGTAAAAAAGATTTTTTCTTTTTTTGCTTGTGTCTTATGCCGAATTTAACTTCAAACGAGCAATTTGCGATCTGCAAAATGTGTCGTCGCATCGAATGCCAAATTGATGGGAAATTCCATTTATCTCATTCCTCGATAATAGCAAGCTAATTGGAAACTAATTACAAAATCAATTAGAAATTGAACTTATCGTTTATTGTGTAGCGCAGGCAATTTGTTATTAAATGAAATCAATTAGCGTTTCCCGAACATTTCGATTCGCCTGCGTTCAATTTTCTGATTTCATGCAAAATTATTCACAAATTATTTTCCTAGAAAAATTTATTTCAAAAAATTGAGGATAAAAAAAAATGTGAAACTGAGATTTCATCTGCGGGAATTTCATGCATTTGCTTTCGATTATTGCCAGAATGATTCACAATGCACGAATTTATATTCATCTGGAAATTTTTTTAAATTTTTTATTTCGAAAATTATGAGCAGGAAGCAAATTTAAGTTTAAAGTAAAATTATGCAACATAACGATTCCGTATAGTGGTTTATGATTTACATACGCACGAAAGGGAATCATTTTTAAATGGGTTTTTTTTTTAGTAAATGGATTAAGTATTACATATAATTCTACAAATATGAAATCATTCATTATGACATGAAAAATCCATTAATTCAAAAAATAATTTATTTTAGGAAAGACTCGGGAAAGACAACTTTAATAAAGAATGAAAAATAACTAATCCAGAAAGTTACATCTCAAAAATGCTTGAAATATATTTCTACAATTGAAGAATTTCCATTAAATATCCACAAGTTCCAAAAAAAAAAAAAACGTTTTTTTAAATCAACGTTAGCCTGCAATAAAAGCGTTGATTGTAATTAATTGGTAGAGTTTACGAGTGCGAAGTCTATTAGATTCATGATCCTGGAAAACTCATGAAATAACAAACGGCAGAGTGGATTCATAAGCTCTATGAATTATTTATGATGGTAAAATATATTATGATAGTAGTGATGTGTATTTAATGAGGAAATGATGTTTCCGATGTTTAATTTCATTTTCGGCATTCTTCCATCAGCAGCATCTCAAAGCATCATGAATGTAATAGCATATCAGAAACGTTGAATGCTTTAATTAACTTCTAAGACATATTGAGTCGATTGAGTCAAAATGCTGTAACATTAAATAGGAAATGGTTCCGATAACACAAATGAACTGAAAATGCGAATATTCTGGCTTTTGTGCAATGTGGGAAAAGACTAGCGGAATAGTTTAGTTTGATGAACGTGCTCTGGTTGTAAATTGGGAATGATGTTTGTAATATTGACAATGCTCCGAATTCAGATCAAAATTTCGTCAGAAATGCGAAATTTTCCTTTTGCAGTCTGACGACGTACAACAATAAAAAATTGCCGCATTCATAAATTTTTCAAGATTTAATAAAATTCGGAAAAATTATGACACATTCGCTATGCTTTATGCGATCTATCAACGACGTTTGCATATATGTAACACATGTTAAGAGATATCACAATTTTCCCTCTGAGTTTTTTTTTTCTGTTTATTGCTTGTTCAAAGATTCTTGGCAAAAGAAATTAAATAGTTTACAGCAAACTCAATGGATTGTAAAATTTGAACTAATTTCGACAAAGTCAATGCGCCTTGTAGGCATCACTGATGTCGACATAATTTGGTAGAATGTTCCTTTAACAACAATAAAATAACATGTAGCATCAATAAGAGACCATCTGAAACTACAAAATATAGAACTCCATTATTTGGTAATAAAAGCACAGAATAATTTCAATGGAATTTATAAAGCATGAATGAGTACTTTGCGGCTAATTTGAGGGTTTTATCCAATGGCCGAAAATCCTACACAGACAAAAAAAAACTAGATTTTGGTTTTTCAATTCTTTTGTTTTCCTTCTACTTATTTAAGTCATTAATTCCGTTCGGAGGGTGGATGAAAAAAAAAATGTTGCGATAAAAATAAATGTTGAAGCAAATTTTCTCGATGCCGAGAAAAAAAAGAACATAAAATTGGAACAACGAGTTGTGTGTTCATCAAACGAGACGAAGACAACAAAAAGATTTATGTCTAAGAATATGGAAAAAGAGAAAAACTTTTTTAATGATAATCAAATTTGAATCAAAATTTCATCAAAAATCTGCATTAAAAGTGCCAAGTGAACTCAATTTGGGGTTTGTTTAATTAATGTACAGAACTCCAAACATTAAAGCACACCACAAAGAGATGTTTAAATTAAACAATGCGATTACTAAAGCCTCATTCAACACCCACACAACATTGCGTATAGTGAAATTTGATTCTCTTTAAAATTCCATATTTTCAAGTATTTTGTGTGTACGTAAAATAAACTTTCGATGTTTTACGTTTATCAGATGTGAGTTTTGTGTTATTTTCGGGTCGTATCGTTTTGTACTATTATGGTCGATGAGTTTTGTTTCTTTGAAAATATTTAAATTCAAACTTGTTGCTGTTTGATATATTTAATAGAAAAAAAGGATCAAAATGTCTTGTGTGTATGATAAGAAGCTTATTTTTGTTTTTGTGATGATAACAAAAATTTCATAAATATAGCAAAGCAATAATCCATAAATTTCCTTTTCTTCTATTTTTAGTTCATCCAGTAATTCACGTGAGTTTACACTTTTTTTGTTTACTTCAACTGCAGTCTCCTTATTGATTTTTTTATTATTCAGGTTCCTAATCAGCTTGTTGGTGCCCCACTTGGAACGGATGTTCAAATCGAGTGTCATGTTGAAGCGAGTCCTAAGTCAATAAATTATTGGATAAAAGATTCAGGTTTGGAAGTTGTTAATTGATTAATTTTATTTGAAATATTGCAATAGATTTCATCAATTTTGCAGGTGAGATGATCGTTTCATCATCGAAGTACATCGTTCAGGAGCATTCGAGGTCGTTGTATGAGATGAAAATGAGTGTAACAGTGAAGAAATTTGAGAAGGACGATGTCGGTAGTTATCGATGTATTGCGAAAAACTCATTGGGTGAAGTCGACAGCAGTATCAGATTGTATGGTGAGTTTTGATGTCTAATCTACAATTATAAGCTGTAAATAGAAACTGCTCGCAACATGTCTTTAAATATCATTCATTTATTTAGAAATTCCTGGGCCAACACGAAAAGTTCCACCTTCAAATCATGACAACGAATTTCAACAAATGGGCAACAAAAAACTAAATCAACAAGGAAAAGAATCACATTTCAAACCACCAAAAGTGAACAATGTAAAAGGAGACAGTGATGACGATGATGATGATGATTTTAGTTCGGAATATCTTGAATATCCAGAAAAACGAGGTAAATTTATAAATATCAACAGAATGCCAAATTAATTAACTAATCAAATTTTCTTTCTTAATAAATTAGATCCAATGAAGACAATGATTCAATCTTCAGGGCCTACAAAGAAGCCAAATATTCAAACTGGATTGCATAACAACGGCAACAATAAAAATGAGAATGATGGAGCACTATTTTCACGGGCACATCATCTCACACTTAATTTAATAAGTTCATTGTTATTAATTATTTGTTCATGCTATTCTCATATAACAACATAATGACATTCATTATGTTGAAGCCGTACACCGAATTCCGAATTTCGAAAAAAATTAATTTAAAATTTATCGTGCTGCCCTCGAAAAAAAAACACTTGACTTTTGATTTAATTGGTAAAAACCACTTTTCGGTTAATATTTATTAAGTGTTTTAACATTAAAACATTTGAATTCGAAAATTGGTTGACTGGTAATTATTGTGCTAATTTATCGTGAAAAATTATCATAAATTTCTCAAATAAATGAAAAGTCCTCTTTCATCGAATAGAAAACGAAAACTGAATGAGATTTCGTTTGCAAATTATTTTCAACGTTCAACACTCAACGTAAAACATTGAAACTCACTGAAAATGAAACATCGAAAAAAAAAAAATCCTGAAAACATTGCAAGAAAATTTAAAACATATTTGATTGTTTTTGATTGGCTAAGAAAGAATTTGTTTCGTTTGTACCTGAAAAAACATTTGCGCATAGCAAGAAATTTCATCATTTTTGGGTCTCAAATTGGCACTTTAATTTATAAAAAAAAAAAAACTTTACTTCAATCTGAAAATTCAAAAAAGGTCCAAAAATATTAAATTTTGCTCCAAAAATAAAAGAAATTTTAAACAAAAACTTCGTCTGTCATATCATAAACGCTTTAAGTACTGACGCAGGTGTTGATATTTACTTTTTTATCTCTTTTCAAGATGTATTTTGTGTGTTGTAAGAGGAATAGGAACTGAATGAACAAATTTTCTACTTCCCCCTTCATGCTGCGTATGTATCTTGTGTTACCTTCAATTATGACTTTAACGCACATGTTTTTAAAGGTCCAATTTTTTTTTGTTTAAGGGGGATATTGTTGTTATAATAATTATGTAAGGCACCATGGGACAGACAGCGGTCGAAAGCATCGTCTGCATACACTTTAAGAGATTTAAGATGGTATCGCAGAGCAACTTTACAATGCTGATAACTTTAAGCATCAAAATTTTTCTTCGCCGCGTGTGAAGCATCGCTCCTTAGATAAAATCAAACATCACGAGTCCCTGTAGACACCCGAAAATTTTGACAAAAAGAAAGCAAAATAAAATATCTCCAAGTCTCGGTGCCAAGAAAATGAGATGAAAGTCATCTGGCACGTTATCTATAACAACCGAACGCCTAAGTAGAATTTGCCATATAAAAATATAATTCTATCATGGGAACTATTCACATTTTTATGATTTTCCATAAATTTTCCCTTTGCATTATGCTCTCATTGCTGCTGTCTCAATCTTGTGAGGTTCTAGTAAATATGTATGTATGCTGCACGAAATCTTTCTTAATAAAAAGGAAGATCTGTAAAGAGAATTCCAACAATCGCACATATGCCATAAACTCACTTTCTATTTAAACTATTGCCGTATGTTTCTGTTCGAGTTTAATGCAGCATATTCTTTACAGCACTCGCACCACATACACCGATTAAAATTTATCTATTTTATTGTTTTAATACCGTTTTATTTAAATATATCATTGTCATTAATCTGCGTATTTCCAACATGTATATTGTACGTTTCTGCTTTCATTATTTACATTTTAATCTTCGTCAATGTTGACGATGGAAAAGGAATTTAATTTTTTATCCATCTTTTGGTAAAGATCTTTTTTTTATATATATTATTTGGGATTGTTTCATGAGGAAAAAGGATTACATTTTCCGACAATTGATTTTTAAGCTTTAATAGAAAAAGCTACAATTATTTCATACAATTATTATTATTATTTTTTTTTTAATTGTGAGGAGAAGGAAATTAAATAAATTCAAAAAGGATTTAGGATATATATTCAATAAATAATCCCTGATTGATTTTTTTTTAAATGTCTGAAGCTTCATTCTAATAACTGAAATGAATGTGAACTTACTTCACTGTATAGGGGTAGTTACACACGTTTTCCTTTGATGATGCAAAATGATGACTTTAAAAATCTCATTAACGTAACTGCTTGATTAAATAAGTAATTGATGTATGAAGCCTTTTTTTATAAGTTTTATTTATATATATTTAGGTAATAGATTTTTAAACTAACTATTTGACTAATAACGGCACATTATATATTCTTTTTATCCTTTAAATATTTCTTTTCTTATTTTATTGCGATAGCATTTTAGCAATTAAACATCTTTTTTTTATTGTTATATTTATATATAAAAAAACAGGAAAATTAAATTTTTATAGTGAAGGATTTTTCACAAAATGAACAATGGAAGAGGAGGAAAAACAGTTTTTTATTTTTCCGCAGGGTATGGAAAGAACATACAAAGATGATGATATGGATTTATACTTACTTCTTCACAAATCCAGTTTCAAAATGTACAACAATGCATTTTCCAATCCCTGCTTTCTTATGAATTTCAACAAACAACTTGGGTGGAATGGAAGAATTATTTACATGACAGAAGAGAAAAAATCTGCACCATACTTTGCAACTTAAAATTTAGTTTGTGTGGAAAAATTCTGAGAGGAAATGAATTGTGACTCGGAGTCGTTTATGGGTCATTATGGTAATTGCTCTGGATGTATGCATCAATTAAATAATTTCAGGGACTAAATGAAAAATTGTGATGATCCAAAAATTAAAATTAATTGAAAAGTGGTTTTTGGTCGCCAATTAAATCACAACTAAAGTGGTTTTATTTTGGGGGGGAGGGGCAGCATGGTAAATTTTAAATTAATTTTGTTTGAAATCCTGAATTTGTTGTACGGCTTCAACATAATGAATGTCATTATGTTGTTATATGAGAATAGCATGAACAAATAATTAATAACAATGAACTTATTAAATTAAGTGTGAGATGATGTGCCCGTGAAAATAGTGCTCCATCATTCTCATTTTTATTGTTGCCGTTGTTATGCAATCCAGTTTGAATATTTGGCTTCTTTGTAGGCCCTGAAGATTGAATCATTGTCTTCATTGGATCTAATTTATTAAGAAAGAAAATTTGATTAGTTAATTAATTTGGAATTCTGTTGATATTTATAAATTTACCTCGTTTTTCTGGATATTCAAGATATTCCGAACTAAAATCATCATCATCATCGTCATCACTGTCTCCTTTTACATTGTTCACTTTTGGTGGTTTGAAATGTGATTCCTTTCCTTGTTGATTTAGTTTTTTGTTGCCCATTTGTTGAAATTCGTTGTCATGATTTGAAGGTGGAACTTTTCGTGTTGGCCCAGGAATTTCTAAATAAATGAATGATATTTAAAGACATGTTGCGAGCAGTTTCTATTTACAGCTTATAATTGTAGATTAGACATCAAAACTCACCATACAATCTGATACTGCTGTCGACTTCACCCAATGAGTTTTTCGCAATACATCGATAACTACCGACATCGTCCTTCTCAAATTTCTTCACTGTTACACTCATTTTCATCTCATACAACGACCTCGAATGCTCCTGAACGATGTACTTCGATGATGAAACGATCATCTCACCTGCAAAATTGATGAAATCTATTGCAATATTTCAAATAAAATTAATCAATTAACAACTTCCAAACCTGAATCTTTTATCCAATAATTTATTGACTTAGGACTCGCTTCAACATGACACTCGATTTGAACATCCGTTCCAAGTGGGGCACCAACAAGCTGATTAGGAACCTGAATAATAAAAAAATCAATAAGGAGACTGCAGTTGAAGTAAACAAAAAAAGTGTAAACTCACGTGAATTACTGGATGAACTAAAAATAGAAGAAAAGGAAATTTATGGATTATTGCTTTGCTATATTTATGAAATTTTTGTTATCATCACAAAAACAAAAATAAGCTTCTTATCATACACACAAGACATTTTGATCCTTTTTTTCTATTAAATATATCAAACAGCAACAAGTTTGAATTTAAATATTTTCAAAGAAACAAAACTCATCGACCATAATAGTACAAAACGATACGACTCGAAAATAACACAAAACTCACATCTGATAAACATAAAACACAGAAAATATATTCAGCGTATACACAAAATACTCGTAAATATGGGTTTCCATGAGAATTATGTTGTTCTATTTGCAACATTGTATGTGTGTTCAATAAGACTTTTGTAATCAAATTGTGTTTGGTGGTTGAAGAATTTACCAATTCCATGTAAGCCTTTCTCAAAGCTTTATTATTATACTTAAATATACTATAGGCATCTGTACCGCAGTTGTAATTTTCATTGTTAAAGTTATATCGACGAGAGTTTTCACAAAATACTCACAATGTATGTTCAAGGAAATGCGTTTCGAAACTGATGGCGGCACTGAATTACTAGCGATACACAAATACGATCCCATTTCGTTGCGGGCAATTTTTGTCAATTTCAGAACTTCGCCACGAAATGAGGCCACTGCAAGGAGAAAAAAAAAGGGAAACAGTTTAGTGGCATAAAAGGTCACATCGATTCTTTATATGTCGTTTATTTTTACCATGTGTTTTTGTGCCCATCGAATCTTTTAGTATGATCTCAGTTCCATCCTCCCTCCGCCACGTAACGACCGGCTCAGGATAACCTCTCGCTCTGTGTTTGTGAAGTAAGAATATCAGTTGGTTTTTTTATTGTTTGGCATAACTTTTGCTCACATTGAACAAACAAATAGAAAGGAGAAAAAAAAAGAAACTATGAAAAGAAATTAAAAATTATAAAAAGAGCTATGAAGGAAGTTACGAAGCTTTTAAGAATTTAATCTCATGTTTTATCTTTTTTCTTTGAATGAAGCATAACATAATTTATTCTTAATTTATGAAACCATTCAAGTGGAAATGCAGTCGAGAATTACATGAGGGAAATATAAATTGTACTAAACAATAATGTTTGAAAATAGTCCAATTGTAGATATTTATTTTGAAGAGCTTGAAAGTATTACCTATGACAATTCAAAACATATTTCATACAGTAAATATAAAGGAAGTAGCATATTTTTTTCAACTAGTTTTTGTACGCTAATAATGAAATTTTTATATAAACTCGTCCATTAATAAGATGAAAATTCCCATTGTGCTTTGAATTTTTTTTTATAATTTATTCTTTAACATGAAAATGTTCTTTCGTCTTTCACTTCAGCTTCCAAAAACTTATGCTTTCAACTGCTGTAATGCATTTTATAAACAGAAAATGAAAAAAATAAGGAAATAAAATGCGTCAAAAGTTTGCATTGGGCTGGAAGATTTTGCAGCTGCTCGTGTAGTCTTATTGTGACGAAAAATTTATGTACTTTCTTCTTCGCGTTACTTTTGTTGTGATTAAATTAAAGCTTAAAAATTGTAATAGACTCTGAAATCCCAATTAAAGCTACACTTATATTACCTGCATGTTAACTTCACAGATGAGCCTTCGGGCACAATGACATCGCTTGACGTATCCTCGGGTATGAAATCAGGCGGAATGACAACGTCCAAATATCCAATCTGACAAAACATTTCAAATGCGCAAAAGCTTAATTCAGTGGAAATCTTTTCTTTTTTTATAACAAACGTCCAAAATAAATTTGTTACAAAATTATTGAATTGTTTTGTTGCAAAAGTATCATAAATTTTTAAGCTGGAGGGAAAAGTTTGAATGAAACAACAAATTCAATTTCCATCATATTTCCCACAAACTGTCAGCTATAATTCAACTTTTCATCGGGTATAAAACTTTCTCAAATGGGACATTCGCTTTCGCCGGGCATATTATCGTAATTCTCTCCGCAGTGTGCCAATGAAAAAGTTTTATCGTGAATATATTTCACACAAATGGTTTTCTCGCATTTCGGATCATTAACTTGTCATCAACATTAATAAACACTTTCTTGCTTTCTTTTGATTGACTTACCTGACTTTTCATTGGATCTGTGTTAATCTGGGTGGATGTTTTTTTTTGTGAAAAGATTTGTTAATTTATAAATAGAGCAATTGGAAAATTAAATTTAGACATTAACCTGGCACATGTAGCCCCCTCGATCTTCTTCATTTACTGACTTTATGTGCAAATTCCATGTGTTAACATCTAGGTGCGATACAGTTACTCGCGAATTGTGAGTTATCACAGTATCATGTATTGCCTGAATCGCTTTTGTATCAGCTTTCACCCAGCCAACCTTTAAAATGGAAATTAATTGTTTTTCGATAGCATCTATTAGTAATTTGACAACTAATTAATTTGATCAAACGAATTAAATTGATTTAATTTTACCGAGATCAAACAATTTTTAAATATCATAAATAGTGAAATACATTACCCTATAACCACCTAAATGTTTAACGTTACATGTAAAAGTTGCGTCACGCCCTATAGCAACAGATATATTTACAATCGGCTCAGCGAATTCCGGCTGGAACGTTAAAGCTTCTGCAAGGATTAACATAGATTGAGTTAATGTTAATGGCAATGAGGGTTTTTGTGTGTATATTAGAAAGCAGCAGTTGTTAGAAAATTCCATTAAATTTATCTCATTTCTTTTTCTGGTTAAAATTGCACAAACAAACAAGAAAACAAGATTTCCATCCCGAAAATTAGAGGCACAAAGAATGCTCATGAGAATGCTTTAAATAATTAAATGAAGAGCACAATCGTGTGGCGGCTGATGTGAAAATGAAGGGAAGGGAATGCGAATAGTTTTATGAGCGGTACAACGAGAATGGCAACAGCACAGGAAAAATTGTGAAAGTGATAAATTTCTGACTCCAATTTAATTATCATTAAGGAAATTTTCTTCTTCTCTCCATACCCTCATAACTTGCACAATCTATTCACTCGCTGCCAGTTCACGTCTGAAATGTTTTTCTTATTTTCTCTCTATATTTCTACGGTGATGCTGTAGTTTTGTTTAATGAACATGAGAACTTTGCATTTATTTATTTTGTGTGCTTGATATGAGAAAACTGTATAATTTTCTTCTTTCTTTTTTTTTAGGAAAATTGCAGTTTTGTTTAACAATACTTCTCTGGAGTTTTGTTATTAATTAACTGCATTGATGCGGGAAAACAAAAAATTTTCACATTACGTAAGCTCTGAGCATTTTTGGAAAATGAAAATTCAATTGTAAACATATTTACATGTCAGCATCATTAGAATGTATGAAACACTCTCAATCAGTTTCTTTCAAATTGAATATTCAACTATTAAAAAAAAAACTCAAAGCGAATTTAATATTTTCTATCATTTTTGTGAGTAAAAAAAAAAATATAAATTTTATCATAAACGTGCAGAGGGAATATGAAATTTATTTTAAGAAAAATTCATAAAAAATTCAACAATTAGCAGGGATAAGGTAATCTGTGAACCCATAAATTATGGCTTTAATAAAATATTTATTTATTTACGGATCTGTGAAAATATTGCTCTCGATTAATATAATTGTTCGAAGTGCTTCCTTGCCAAACATAAAAATAAATATGACTAACAAATATTTAATGCATCTTTAATAAAAAGATTGACGGCTATGTGCATATAGTATCTAGATATTTGGAAGGAACTATTGGCATTCTGATTATTAACTGCCGAATAACTTCTTAAAAATTTGATATTTGGAGCATTAAAGGAAAAGGCCTTAAATTCAATATTTGAACAGCTGACAAGATGTCGATTAATAAAATTTTTAAAATAATTATAGTACATAACAAATTTGATTTAAAGTTTTATTTTAGAATTTAATTTGTTCAGTGTAAGGAAAACAATTTTGCCATTTGATTTTGCCATTCCACAACATAATATGTTCATGTATTTCTACAAATTAATTTAAATCTGGCTGGACACATATTAAAAAAGGACGCAGATTCCAGACCAATTTCGCAAAGCATGTTCAATCATGAACTTCAAAGTAGCGCATAAATTATGAATTTACTATGATTAATGTTGTGCTCCAACCCCACTTTGCTTATTGTCAATTTGATTGCAAAGGGGAATCGTGTCTGTGTCTTATTTTCCGTTAATTTACACAACCAGCTAATATTTTTTTTTATATTTCCTTTGAAATTTATGATGAGAAAAACTAGTCCAAACTTCAGACAAACATAAATTCTATAGATAAATAAAAATGTTAACAGATTTTTTGTTTGTCAATTCCGAGATTGCTCATACAGAAATAAAATGCACAGCAGCAGATGGACTAGTTTTTTTTTTATTTCACCCCACCGCAAATGCACTCATGCAGAATTGTCCGATTACTGATGAAATCATAAAAAATATGAAAAAATTTCTATATTATGGGAATGTCGCACATAAAGTCTATGAGACACAGACAGAAATATAACTAAAAATGTGGCGAACCGAAAATATGTGGATTTTATCTGTGAAACCTTTTATATGTTCTCCCAATCCCAGCCCAGCTCTGAAAATGCACAATAACAAAAGTTTTATGGGGAAAACTGATAATAAATGGGAGCATACTGTAAAGCGGAAGTTGATATTTTTTGCGGTTTTGCTGTTTGGTGTCGATCGAAATAACAGTGAATTTTTTTTTTATATTCCTGAGCCACAGAATATATTTATTCAAAAGAAATAAATAATGACGGATCATAAATATACATTTTTTGCAATCACTCCAGGGTTAAAGTAAATGAGGATAATTCTTCATCATCGTTGTTCGATGCTGCTATAGTTTCCATGAACCAGAAAAACTTTAATTTCCGTTATGTCTGGTTGATTTATATTTGAAATGAAGAAATATTTGGTTTATCTCTGCTTTTAGATGGTGATTTGTTGACTTTATGTACTTTTGAATCTCTTTCTTGAATAAAAAATTGATATCTGAATGCTATCATCAAAGGCACAATAATTATAGATGCATTGAATATATTATATTCAATAAAGTTATTCATACTTTGGAAATTGAAATGTGTTTTTTTAATAAGTATATTATTGACATTACTGCACTTAAATAAATTACACTTCGTCATAATTTTCCTCTCAAAACAACTCACAATATTCGTTTCAATCAATAAGGGAATTTTTTAGCAACATTGCAAAATTTTTAAACACTGAAACACATGGTGTATCTCAATGATCGTGTTCGACATTATTCCATTTCAAAAAGTCAGTAAATCAATACCAGGAGCACTGCCTAGAGAACAAAAAAAAATACATATTGGATAGAACAACAATATTTTTGCAATTCGATGCAATAAATTTATTCCAGAAACATAACAGCAACATCACAATCAGTTAAATAATGGGAAGAGAGAAATTGTAAATTTTTATATGCCAACGACTTTTATGCTGCATTTGAGGTTTATCTGTTTTCCAGTATTGCTATGTAAAAAAAGAAGCTGTTTCCACGGATTTTCTTGCCATTTGTCATGAAATTTTATGCCATTCTCGCAAATACCGCAACAATTTGTAAATCTGTTGTTTATCTTGCGAGTGATTATTGCACACTCTAATTTCTAAATGAAGTGGTGACACTAAATTTTATGCAATATGCTCTCACAGTCTCACAAAATTAACAACTCAATTTTGGAATTTTCATAAATTTCCTTTTCACCATAATAAACTTCGAAAAAGGAAACTTCCTTTCGCCAACTATTTTTTTTTAATGTACTTTCTTTCACTCGATACTAACACGACAGAAATCTATTCAGAACTTTCAACAGCACTTCCTTGTAAAAAACAACTTTTTCGACATTTTCCAATGGGATAAAGAGAAACTTACTTTGCAGAATAACAGCGAATATCACTAATTTAGACAACAATGTTACTCCATTTTTATCCATTTTTTTAGCTAGAAAAAACTTTTTATTTGATTTTTTTTGTATGTGTGTTGCAATTCTCGTCTCGGTGCACTCGGCGGAAAATATTTTCCTTCTATATCATTAATCTTTTTTTAACTATATGTATTTTCGTTGTTTATTTCAAACTTTTTTCCGTTTTGCATTCGCGACAGTAGTTTATTTTGTCTAAATTCTCTCTGCGGTTTCAACGGAGATAAATCCTCATCATTATTATTTTATATCAAGTTGTGAGTTTTTATTTACTTTTTTAATTCGTGTCTGAAACACTTATTAAACGAGTCGCGTGTTTATGTCAAATAAACTTCCACTAGACATCGGTAATCCATTTTATGTGCAACGCTGTGCTTACACATGATTTTATCATGTCCTCAACGAAACTGACCCTGATCAAGATTTGACTTTGAATTCATTTTAATAATTGATTCTCACAAATATTTGCTGCTTGATCCCATCACATAATATAATAAAAAATTCATGTTGATATGTTTCCGATATACATCCGTTTATTTACGAGGATAAAATACAACTGACAACGAAATTATTCAGTTGCAAGGGAGAAAATAAAATCACAACTAGCAGGAGCAGTAGAAAATCATTTTCCAACCCCTCACCAAGTTCCATCAGCATCACAATGAGATGAATGCCAAAAAACATTGTTATGGCATGAAGCATGAATGAAGAGCTCTGCGATGGAAAACACTTCCTGTATTGTTTTCTTACAAACTTTTGTTATAAGCAAGAATATGCTTTCGCAAAAATTTTCCATCACGACATGCGACCGATTTGAAAATGAAATGAAAACATCGCAGGAGCATTCGATGGGGATCGCGATTGGTGGAATTTCTGCGCTTCAAAAACAATGCGCGAAAATGATTCTTAAGATAACACTGACATTTGATTAAGCAAATTCTTGAAAATCCCTTCAGCAAGGTTTTTTTTAATGGTTTCAAAATTTATTATTTGTCATTACAACTAATATGCATCTGGGAGCACATGGACTATGAAGAGTGACAGCATATGTTTGGGCTACAAAATGTATTGTACTTCCTTTTTTTTGCAAAAAAAACTTTTACGTTTCTATTCAAAATAACGCTTTCGATGAAAAATTATTAGAGAAAGCTTTTAAAAAGTTTACAAATTTTTCTAGAAATTTACAAATGGAAAAACTTTTATTATGCTACACATTTTCAATGTAATATGTTGCCGCTGTCGAATGGGAGTTGGCTGGTTGAACGAAAGAATTATATTACAAAAGACGTGTTAAAAAAAATTACACAACATGAATAAAAAGGATTTTTATTTTTGTATTGACAAATATGTTAAGTTTTAAATTTTTTTTTCCATTTCCAGATCGAGCCATTACGTTGACATCGAGTTTGAATTGGAAAACTTTGTGTTCGTAGAGGGAGATTATTCTTATTTTTAAAGAAAAATTACTTGAAAGTTATTATATTTTCTATACTGCAGGAACTCGAAATAGTCAACAGCAATTTTTGTGTGCTTGAGTCGTGAGCATGGATTTTTTTGTTATTAAAATATCAATCAAAAGCCGCTTGGAGATTGAAAAATTTTCCATCGTTGCTTTCGAATATCAATGCACTGAGAATTCACATCATATAGGCTCGTGAAAAGTCAATTTGTCAAAAAAAAAAAAAAGAACAAACCATAACAGTGCAACAGCTGTAGCGGATGCCAAAATCGGCGAGTGACTGCGAAAATTTTTTTTCACGAAACACGTTTCGATGATTTATGGATGTCGGGAGGCTAAATTTCTCTTCGCAATACGTGAACTATAAAATATTTGAAAAAAAAAAAATAAGCTTTTAGAGATATTTTTTTCCACTAATTTTGATAGAAATTAATCACTGTTGCGACCGTTTATATGGGCTAAAGTAAAAAATATTTCCTAAATTATTTTATCACAAATCGGGCTGTAATAATTATTGAAAACTTGCTTTCCCTCGGTATCGCTTTTCTCTATTACTGAATTAATTTAGATTAAATTTTTGCAATTAAGTGGATACAATGGAAACGAAAATTGACAATTTTAATCTCTGCTGATAGACTTCTGTCAATTCTTGCGAATATCCAAATGTTCCCATGTGCTGCTCTAATTTCTTTAAATACATAAACAACTTCGATGATGAATCGTTTCGACGTGATTTGTTTAGATTTTGTCTCAAAAGTTTCCCAAGAATTTTTAGCAGTTTTCAAGCTGTTTCACATAATATTTCGCATGCCGCATTTTGAACCAATTCCTCATAATTTGCAACATTTCTTTTTTTTTTTTTTTTTGTTCGCGATAAATTCGCTGTCTGACGCCACTAATCCTCCGCTCTTCTACCATTCAGTTAAACATGCAATCGCAGTCACAATTTTTTTTCAATCATTTCATTGTTTAACTAGCATAGGATGAAGCTCATAAATTTTCATTGTCATCGATTACGAATTCAGCAACTTAACAATGAATAATTTACCATTGATATCGAATGCTATGGGCAAATAAAGCGTCATAGCTTGTTTCATTCTGATGTAAATTGTCTGTCAATTGAATGACTCTACTATGAAACAGAAAAAATGCTTCGTTTCCAATGAAAACTTCTAGCCGTCAATAAATCAACAAATTTTGCTGATAGATCAACAAACAGCCATCAAAATCCATCGAATGTTGCAACATTTTGTTTTTCTCTTATTTCTGGAAGTTTTTCAATATTCCCGAGAATTTTTTTCTACTTTATTTGTTCCCCACCAAACGCCTGCAATGAAGACTCTCGAGTGTCATGCAAACAGTCGATTTAAAATCAATAACTGATGCATTATCATAAAAAACAACAGTTTACACGTTCCAACATAAAATACTCTCGCCATTCACGACCTGAAAATGATTGCGGAATGTACGTGGATCCATTTGCTATAACATTTTATTAGCAAGTTACATTTGTGATTTCTTTAAAAGAAAAAAATCCATGCAAAATTAAATGTTTTTTATTAGATTACTTGCAAACATTTGGTTGATCAATGTGTGAATTCATTTAATTTAATATAATTAATAAACTTGTTTCGAGATGATTCATTGGAATCTCCAAAATATTATTTCAATAAAAAAAGTTTACTTTAAGTTTATTTCGGTAAAATAATTCTATTCGTTTTAAAACAGTTTTCACTTCTGGTAAAGCGTCATCGTGGAAAAATAGTGTGAATTACGTGATTCGAATTTCAAGATTTTTTTTTTTTTTCAGAATTTTCAGGATTTTCACAATGCAGATATTTCGCATCTCGACAACAACGGGGAGACGTGAAGTTCATTTGTGTATATGTGTGCACAATTGTGTATATTGAACATTGAGTCCGGTATTTAATTTTCATTTCTAAAACTAAATTCGTCATCATTATGATATGATTCCATGGAATGACTCTTTCAAATATGTATTTTGTGTGCATGCACTTCAAAAATTTTGTACAAACAAAACATTTTAATTTGTTTCGTATCATAACAAATTTAGTAGAATTTCATAAATGCTGACCATAATATCTCATCATGCAATATTGAAAATGACAATAATGCAATGTGTCAACTTAATTGAAAATCATATGACAATTAAATTAAATATTTGCTCAAAGTTTAATAAATGGAAACAATTTTGTTTTTCATTGCACAAACTTCCCGAAAAACAAATCAGCAAAATTAAGTGAAAAACTTATGTTTGCCATCGCCTGAAATTCTTTTTGAAAATGACTGAAATGAAAAAAAAAAAAAAAAAAATTCGATACAATAGCGACAAAGTGTGTGTGGATAACTCACAGGCGCCAAAATCTCGCTCATTCTCGGAAAATTGATATTTTTTTTTACTCAAGTTGTTATATTGCCGTAAGCGATTCGTGACTTGATTTCAAATTGTTTTAAATTTTTGCGCCAAACTACAAATGCCATAAAAACAAACAAGGACGAGATTTTTTTCCGCTCGTTCAATGCTTTTTATTCACTGACTGAATCGTAGGGTTGAAGGAGGAGGAAAAAAATGTTTGCAAAAATAAGAGCAAGTGAAAAATTCTTTTTGAGAGTTTGTCGCTTTCGGACAAATAAACATACAGACATAATTAATCAAGTGAAAATCGGGGTGGCACGACTCAAATGTTTGCGGTCATTTTTTTGTTTTGTTTGCGGCTGTTGTTTGTTTGAAGCAGTTGTTTAAAAGATTTTATCACATGAATAATTAATAGAGCTCTTTTTATCCATTTATTCAAAGTGTCTTCTGCTGGTCATGTGCGCGTAATTAATTGTTTAATAGAATATATTTCATTATTTCAATTTTTTTGCAACATTCACATTTAAAATTTCGTCATGCATTTTGATGAATTTTGCATCCTTTTGAGCCAGACACGGACAATTTAATTTGATAAACTTTTCGCATCACTGCAAAAATGAATTTATATAATTTTTATTCCGTGCGCGCCTCTTAATTATCGCTTTGAACGTGCGCGAAAATTTCATAAATTATTAACACTTTTCGTAAATTCATTAAAATGAAATGTAAATTCAGCACGAAAAGTGTTGCGCAAAAATAAACAAATGTAAAATGCGAACAATTTCTTTAGTCAAATTTGTGAACATTTCTAAGCTCAATGACAATTTGTTGTGATATTTTCATATAATGGTATCAATAACAAGAGAAATTTTATAGGCATTGGGGATTAGAAATGGAATGCGAGCGACGTAGATACCAAAATTTATTGCGACAATCAAACAGCTGCGCCGATTATTTTTAATTTACGTAAGTTTTTACTGTAACGAGAAATATCTTTCCATAAACACATCGCATCATTAGAGATAAATATTTTTGCCAAATTTTTACAATGTTTGAAATTTACTCATTTTATTTGTAAAATTTACAATGACTTTTTTCATCGTCAACAATTTTTATTCATCTAAAAGCGAAGAAAAATATTACGAGCTAAGTTTAAACTGCCGATCAAAACTTACCTTCGTTTCCACTTCCACTAACGGAATAATCTTCGTCATCAAGAATATTTGGTAATGCAGTTTTTGCTGTGGTGATTTGTTGCATTGTAGTTATGTCTTCATCGCTGTCATTTTTGCCACCACTTTCAAAGTAAAGATCTGTTGTAGTTTCTAATTTGGGTGTGGTGGCGATATTTGAATCATCCTCATAGAATAAACCCGATCCTTCTATTTCAGTTGTATATTCGGGAGATTCTCTCGAAGTAGTTGTGATTTCATCAGTGTAATCTTCTATTGTCGTTGTCTCATTATCATCGTGTAATTTTGCTTCTGTTCGAAAATAAAATCTTAGTTAATTTATCGAAAGAGAAACGTCAATCATCAAAATAGCAGTAGATATACTATTTCTACCCGATAAGCAATAACTAATTCAGTTAATTTGATCAGCATAATCATTTCTGAGTATTTTCGTAGCGAAATGAATTTACGATGAAATTTATGTTGCGACGTAAAATTTTGGTCCTTAAACCGCATCCGCAAACCAATTATTTCTCCAAATGACGACATTTATTTACTCGTAATGGAAGCAAGCATGTGTGTACAAGCTCCATAAGAATGGCAAAAATTATTTTCCATCTAAATGTGTGGCACATGTGAAAATACTCATAATATGCTTTAAAGCGCAATTAAAATGAAATATTTTCTTTCGCAGAAATTTCTCTCTCACCCTTCCCTCTCTATATGAATCTTCTCTTTTTACTGTTCAACTGATTATGGTTTGGATTATGGTTTGAATAAAATCTTACTGAGAAGATAATTTAAAACAATTTCCAATCATTTATCAAACACATGATTTTATGACAGCTTAAGTTTTTTTTAAGAAAGGAAATTTCGAGGACATTAAAGTTGCGAAAAGAGCATCTCATTTCAATATAAATGTGAACATTCTCAGTATAAAAAAAACAAACACTTTTTAATCTCAAACTTTTGATGGCAATTTGACCTTTCTCATCTTTTTTTTTCTTCTTTTCTTGTAATTGAATTTTGTCTTGAAAAAAAAGGTTTCGATTGATGATATTTGCGACAATTCCCCGGAAAAACATTATTTCTTTTCACTTTCAACTTACTCAGTTTGCTGAATTGGTCGTAAATTTCTTGACGATAAAAGATGCCAAAATTTATCGCAACAATTATCAAGATTGTTAAGCAAACGCACTTGCATCGACTTGTCTTCTTTCCGCTAGGTTCTTCTCCTTCTCCTATCATAATTTTAAATTAATTTTAAATAAAAATTTCTTTGTTTCGTCTATGTTTAAAGATGCTGAAACTTGAAATGAGTTTTGCCTTGTTCGTCTCATCGACTATATGTGAATTAATTCTGTTATCAGTAGAAATATATTCTCGCAAAATATTCATAATGTGACATCAATAAACATTGAGCTATATCTTACATGGGTATTTCCGTGCTTTGAGTCGAGTTCCTTTGAACTAAACTATCATCGTTCCATATATAGAATCAAAATTAATTAATCATTGTTAAGTTTGCATTTGATTAATTTATTCTACTTAATCCAACTCTCACTCCACGCGTCAACCATTCGCTCATCATCACCCGCTCGTGAATAAAACTTAAAACAATGTTTTATGCAGAATCATCAAATTTAAGAGTTGTGTTCTTCATGTTTCCAGTTTTCAACCAACAACTTTTTTTTTTCGTTTCTTTCGCTCCGAATCGGAAAAGAGAAAAATGCTTCAGTAAGGAATTATCCATTAAAAATGTTTTGATGTTTCTTATTGTGGCGCGTATGTATTAAATAATTAACACTTTATTATGATTGATTAATTCGGCTGTTGAGCTGGTGAGTCATCATAAATAATGGTAAATCTTCCGGGATATTATGAGAAAAATTGTCTCAGCACGAATTACGTCACATGCTGTGCAACCCTATTCTAGACATAATTAATGAAATGGTGTGAAATTTGCATTTATTTCTGCGCCTTATCTGGTTCATAATGTAAAGAGAATGAGAAAAAATATATTACGTTAATTAATTTTTGTAATCATTCGTGAGATGTGAATAACGTTGAAGGGCATTCATGAATCATGAATGTTGTTGATACACTTAGCTCCTGAATGATTTCAAAACTTTCTGAGATCGCTTTTAATCACAATTTAAATTCAACAAAATCATTAAAATATTTTATTTTAAAGGAAATATCGATCAAAAATACTCAATATCATTGTCTGATCATGGTCCCAGTAAAATAATTAATGTCAGAGACCGAGCACCTGACCATAACTCTTCAAACTAGAGAATACGATAAAAAGAAAACTATCTGAAATGTATATGATTCATAAAAACATTCAACAAGCCAAATTTCGTTGAAACAAGCGAATCAAATTTGAACAGCTTTTGTCATGCAGAATTCTTATCAAATAAATTGCAGCTCTCATTTTCATTCATAAGTATAGTAAGAAAATTACGTTTGCAAACTGAAATGAATAAAAAAAAGAAATCCCAAACCTATTTCAATATAATCCCACATTACATTAATAACATATTTCTTTGAATAAGTTTACGATTATCTCGTGCTCAACAGGAATCTACAAAATTTTATTTCTCGGCCAACAAACAAAAGTGCTTCGGGCACAAAAATGAAATCGTGACATGAGCAGTAGTCCCATGGAAATTATTTGGCAACAATGACAGTGAAAAATTTTGTTTTGGACATTTTAAAATTGAGATAATTTGTTTGTTTCTACTTTCTAGCGAAATGTTGGAATTAAAATCAATTTGAATTCGTTTGATCAGCAGGGACTAGATAATAAGAAACAAAACTAAATATTGATCCCTTAGAAAGATATATTAGGAGCAATATTTTTTGCATTTACTTATATAAATAAAAAAATGTTCGTGTCACGTTGGAAACAAACAAACCGTAAATAAAACCGAGAAATTTTTTTAATTCATTCAATCGAAAAACAAAATTTTCAGTAAAATTTCAGCAACCAAATGAAAAAGTAAAATAAAAATAAATTTTGTGCTTGTGTCAGTTTGAGTAAAATATTTTTAGAGGGTTTTTTTGGAATTTTTGGTGACTTCACATTGGATTCCTGGTTTGGATGACATTGTGGATAATTCTCTACTGAAGCAGAGAAAAAGAATTGAACAGCAGCAGATAAAATGGTAACAAATCATTACGCGGCACGCGAATTAAATGCATTTTTGTGCAACACAACAATGACTTAAATAATGTGAAACTGGTTGCCATGGTCGATAAACAACAAAAATCGATTGATCATCGTTGTACAGCTTATCGCTTGTTGACTTTAATTGCTTTAAACTTCATTGAATGTGATGCGAAAAATCGTTCAATTGTCTGAAGAGCAAACAAGACCACGTCAGACTCTTCTCAGCTTTCATTTAGTCGATTATTGATAAACAACATGTCAATTGACTTTCTTCGATTGAAGAGAGTTTCTCCAATTTCACCTGTTGAATATAAAAAGTTTGTCGTTGTTTGTCTTTAATCTGATCTCAATAAATTTTCTGATGTTTGTTGAACGAATGACGAAATTAAAAAAACAATTCGGAGTTTACTGGAAACTCATCTCACGAATTCAATTACTGGAAGATTTATATTGAAAACTTAGATTACATTCAACCCCAAACATGCTTCCGGTCTGTAATTTTCACCTGTCGCTAGTCACTAGTCAGTTTTTCAACTTCATGTTGTATTTTCATTATTCAAAACAAATGCGAGGCTAGAAAATTCCAGTTGTGTAATTTCATTACCAGTCAATGTCTGTTTGTTTGTTGCGCAAAATGGAAATCATGTCGTGGGGCTTTGGGAGGGATAGATTTTAATGTCCTTTAATCTGATCATTGTTCCTTTTATTTCAATTTATTTTTCTCTCTTTGTTTTTTTTATTATTATCATTGCAGGGCCCGAAAAAGAAAGGAGGCAGTTGTAAGTAGATGACAAGCAGTTGAAAAAACTGCCTCACAAATTATTTTATGACAATTTGAAATTTTATTTTATTTAATTTTATTTTTGTTGGCGGGGATCATAAAGAAATTTAAGCTTCTTTATCAACTTCTACAAGCTATTCCAAGGCACTTCGCCCCCCAGAGCATACAATAAAAATCTCCTAAAAAGATGGTTCAGTGAATGCGAAATAAAAACCATCGCCAGAAATCACGAAACATAATTTAAATGAATCGCCTTTGCAGCATTAACATCCAATGAACCGAGAAAGATTTCTTTTTGTCCTCGCCGCAAAAGTTTCTCTTTTTTTTTTTCGTGGTTTAAATCTTTTTTTTTTTTTGTTTCTTGCCCGAAGAAATTCAGTCGTTGCGAGAGTATAAAGTTGTTAAAAAAATGTCTGCGACGACAAAAAAAAGATTTGAAATTAATTTTTATATTTTTCATTTCTGCTCCAGCTGTCATCGATGGCTGCGATACATCCAGTATGACACGCGAGCAGCTCGAATCATTTTGCATAAAACTTCGCAATGAGCTTGAACGTGAACGTGAAGAGCGAAACTTTTTCCAAGTTGAGCGTGATAAGTTGCGAAGTTTTTGGGAGATTACCAGAAAGCAATATGAAGACTCGCAGGCGATCATTCGCCATAAAGAGCGTGAGGTTGAAGTTGCACAGGAGATGGCTGATTTGGACACAAAAAATGTCATGCAACAAATGAAACATCTTCAATATGAGAATCAAACGAAACTTGGCGAAATGCGTGCTGAAATGATGACGCAATTGAAACTTGCACAGGAGGATCATGCAATTCAAGAGCGTGAACTTTTCAACGATAAACGCGATCTTAAAAAGCTTCTACGCGAAAAGGATGAATTCAATGAGCTTGAAATCCAACAAATCAAAATGAATCACAGCGAAATTCTCAGCATGGAACGTGAAAAATTCCAAAATGAAACGAAAGAAATGGCAAATTTGCATGAGCGTCGTCTTCAAGAATACATGGAAAATTCCGAAATTCGCCATCGCATGGAAATGAGTGAAGTCGAGGAGCGCAAAAACAACCAAATTCGACAATTGATTGATGCCCACGAGAAGGCTTTTGGCGAAATGAAATCATATTATAATGACATAACCATCAACAATTTGGCATTGATAAGCAGCATCAAGGAGCAAATGGAAGAGATGAGACGTCAATCAGAGCGCAATGAAAAACAGATGGCAGACGCTCATTCAGGTTTGTGATGATAATAAGCTTCATGATGACGCCATTTTAAAAGAATATATTTCAGCTCAAAGTCGAAAGCTCTCGGAACCGATTAAAGATAATCACGCAGAATCTATTGAAATCCTCAAAAAGTTGGAAAATTATCAAAAGGACAAAATCGCAATGCAAAAACTCCAGAGGCGCTTTGATGGATTACGTAAGCAACTGGATAATCTGAAAATGGAACTGGACGCAAAAGTTTTACATTGTGACAAGATAACGGAAGAGCGGGACGAGTTGCGTCAGAAATTTGAGGAAGCGATTCTTGACGTGCAACAAAAGTTCAGTAAGTTTTTTTTTTCTGGTGGGAAAATTTCCATGAAGCTTTCTGTCATTTCAATGTCATTTAGGTTTGAAAAGTGCTTTACTTGAACGTAAACTCAGCTTCCTGGAGAACGAAACGGAACAACGAGAATCATTATTGGGAGAAGTGCTAAAAATATCAAACATTGATTCGACCGCAATGAGCACTCGCATTGAAAAGCTTCTTGCACATAAGAATGAAAAAATTCAAGATTTACGCTATGAACTCGCTCGTGTCTCAAAAGCTCACGATGATTTGCTAGAAGTGTTCAAAGCCAAAATGATGAAATTTGGAATTCCAATAGAGGAATTGGGCTCAACCGTGCCATTGATTCAGCCGCGAAAATTTACGTCATCATCTCGCTTGAAGCTCTGAATGAAAAGTTTCTTAAATGAACATTTTCTAAAGACGTTTTCCTTGGAATTTTGAATAAAAAATGCACAATTTTTTTAAATGCAATTAAAATGGCTAAAATTGCATAAATCCTTTTTCTGTACTTCTTAAGCAATAATCCCGACTTATTGTTATCGCATTTAAAATTAAATCTTTAATTTAGTCATTAAGACAAGGAACACGACAGTCGACGCAATGGAATGTTTCCCATAATAAATTTACCACGCGATTTCACAGAAGACGACACGAGTCACTAAATCAGGCGAATTTATGGTTTTTGTTAAGAGCGTGCATGCAAAAAAGTGGCTGCTATTTGATAAGATGAAGATCCTTTCGTGGCATGTTTAAAGGCTTTTCCATCGTAAATTAAATAAATCCTTGTGATACTTTTGTGCTGGTTACAAATAACAACCAGCAACCAGAAGTTTCCCATCTCCCATATAGCATCGTGTCGTTCTTTCGTATCTTTTACTTTTATAGACTTTTTTATGTTGTTTAATTTACTGTTTGTTGTATTTCTGACATAAAGAAGCTGTTGGTGAGTGGGAAAAAGAACAACACAAGGCTCGTAAAAATTGCTGGAATCTAGTGAAGGAAGCACGTTGGTGGCGTTGCGGCAAAAGTATGCTTTCACTGTGATTATTCTGGATCATCAACGTGAAATATGCATGAACATGTTATTGATAAATACAGCTTATTTTAAACATAGGTGGAGAGTGTAGAAGAAATCGCAGACTTGATATTTGAAAATTTGAATCTAGAATTTTGTATTTGTGTTGAATGAGCATAATATAAATCTTCCGGTGACTGAATTCGTGTGGTGAATTTTCAGTAAACTCAGAACTGTTTTAGTAATTTTATCATGTTCCTTGAACATCGTAGAAGTTACTGGCATAAGATTAAAGACAAACAACGACAAACTTTCGAAATTCAACAGGTGAAATTGGGGAAAATTGTCATCAATTTTCATCTATCGAAGAAAGTCAATTGACATGTTGTTTATAAGTAAATAATCGACAAGATGAAACTTGAGAGGAATCAAATGTGAAATTATGTTTGCACTTCAGACAATTGAGCGATGTTTGGCATCATATTCGTTGAAGTTTTAATGTAATTAAAGTCAACAAATGGCAGACAACGAAAACAACTATGATCAATCGATTCCATTAATTAAAGTACCGTTATTGATCGAAAAACATTTCTCCAAGCCGACAAAGTTTCACTTTTGTCTGCATCATTAAAATTTAATTTTCCCCCGAAAATATTTCTGTGAAACTAAATTTTGGATGCACAATGATTGACAATAAATAATTCAAACCGGAAAATGTGAATTTTCACCAAATACGCAGTCATGACAACAACATTCAATCCATCGACAAAATGCAAAATCACGTCACAAGTCTATTATAATCTATGAAAATTGCGATAGGTTTGAAATGTTTGTTGCACTGCATCTGTATGTACAGCAACTCCGTGATCAATCATTTCATGTAACCATATTGAAAATGGAAAATAGGTTTCTAAATGAATGAAAATGCATGTCTCGAATGAATTTGAATTCGTATTTTGTAAAGCTGAATTCATTCCAAATACGTAATTGAGACAACATTGAAACATTCAACTGGAAAATACATTTAATTATACACCAAAGCTGTTAAAGCTTCATAGCACTTGAATTATAGGCAAACATTGAAAGAGTCGACATAACAATCTGTGAAAAATTATTTAGAATTTTGAGTTTCTCTCATTACTTAAATAAGAGGAAAAAAAAATATTTCCGGAAAACAATTAAAATTAAAATACGACAACATATAAAAATATGTAAATGCAGTTTTCGAGCAGGCAAAATGTGCCGAGTTTTAAAATTATTTAATTGTTTCTGAGTTCCTTGATTTTTTTTATGTGGCAAATGGTAATGACAGATGCTTCTCTTCACTGGAAATTTGGTGGTTGAGGGGGTGGAAAAAAAACTTTGTCTTTGGTGGGAAAAATGTGCGTTAAACACTTGGATTTTTATATAATTGTATTCTGACAAGCACTCGAAACAGACAATTGTGAAATCCTTAAAATTTATATTCAGGTTCGAAATTAAAATTTTCGAAATGGAATTTTGAACTTTTCTGAGAGCATGTTAGAATCTACTTACTAGGCTTCAAACAATTCTTTTACCCTACAACATAAACGACGATTCATCGATGGCAGTGTTTGAATGTCAATGATGTCGAAACCTATAAATTTGTTGATTCGGTCCCATGCACGCTTTAAAATATGCTGAAAAAAAAAAAAAACAAGGAAAAATGTTTACGGAGAAAAATATAAAAAAGTAAATATCAACACCTGCGTCCGTACTTAAGAGACATGACAAGGAAAAGTTGAAAACTTGCCACTTTCAACGCACATTGAATTCTTTATGTACTCATAGAAAAAGAAAATATTCCTGTCGTCCTGAAAATGCAAAGATGTGTTTTCTGTGTATATTTGCTGAATGGAATTTATGTTCTATGAATTAAATTTTCGCAATTCGCAAGTTTCCTTTCGTAAATATTGAAAAACGTTCGTGAGAAAAAACTTTCTTTCTCTTGGCACGTGAATCATTAAGAAGAAGAAATCTTTAACCTCGAGAAGTTACATTTTGATCGTCCGAAGTTTTGAGACACGAAGAAAGCATTTTATGAAACTCATTTTTAGTAGTCTATTAGTTGAAATATTACGTACTGGTACGACTCAACGGAGTTTCATCGCATCATGGCTATAAAATCAACACTAAAATGGTTCAAGTATGCACCATTTCGAACAATTAAAATCTCGAACGAAAGTTGAAGGAAGTTTTAAAAAGTTTTCTTCGAATTTTCTTGTAAATTGCTGTAATGTACGAGTAAAATGAAAACTACATTTAATTAACATCAAAATTTTGATGAAAAAAATTTATTCTTGCAATTGAATTTCAAATTTTTATCTCATCCAAAATTATTTTCAACGTATCCAGCTCTCAACACAGAATCAAATTACCACGCGGAGTTTTCACCAAACTTGTTTATGACATGAAATTAATTCAATTTATTCAAATTTCGCGGTTTTGATTTAAGCTATGCGAGACAAAATTTGATTTAAATTTTTATATTATTCGAGTAGGAAATTACGAAAATTGTAAAGGCAAAAAGTTTGCTTGAGAGCGGTAGCAAATTAGAAATTGAATGTTTTTTTTTTTATTGCTGACAGCAAACAGATCTCATGAGCACTCATGAGAATAATGGAAATCCCCCACGGGCATTTAATGAATTGTTTTTGAAGTATCCATTTCATTTTCGGGGCTCTTAATATCCCTTTTACATTGCACAACACAATTTAGCCATCATGATGCCAAGCTCACGATGAATTTTGCTACGTGATATGACTTCACAAGATGTCTCGTGATGTGAAGGCGAAAATGAGATTTGTCTGCAACAATCACTTATGAAAATTAGCCCTTGAAACATTTCTCCTCATTCTTCCTCTTGAAGTGGAGATTGACTCCATTATTGCAGATTTTTTTTATTACAACTGTGTGACTCGTTGTTTGTTTATCTAAAGAATTTTTTCTATGATGTTGGTCGCTCATTTTATTGCATCACAACATAAAGCTGCTTAATGGCAATTTTATATGCATGATGTGACTTCAACTTACTCGTGGTTTAATGTGGTTCCAGCATTGTTTGCCGATAGGACGTGGTTGTGGCCTCACATTCTTTTGTTTGCTCAATCGTTACACGCGAATTTCAGAAGATTTCATCAGAGTTTTCTGCCTATTCATTACTTAATCATAAATTTATGAGGTGTTATATTACCAAAGCACAAAAGGGAAAGTGATGAATAATAGCAGGATATTCAAATGAATTAGACTGAAAGGAACGAAACAAATTGAATATTTTTATATATTTTCAAGTGTTCTCATTTACAATGAAAAGATTTTGTTGATCCCAGAGTTGTTTTGTTGCTGTCACCATCCGATCCGAGTGATGACAAATAACGGTCAACGAATTTTTGGTTGATTGCTTCAATTACGTTTCAGAAAGAAAAAAGAAAGTGTCGACAAACAAAAAAAAAGAGAAAGAAACATTTGTTTTGTCTCTTGATGTGATACGAAGAATAAATCTGCAGGAAAAACTGGTCTCAAGAGAAATTAAATGAGGAATTTTTGCCAAGTATCAGGGTATGGAAAATATGAACACATTTCATGATTACAAATTTTACAATTTACTACAAAAAATAAATAAAAATGACATCAAATTTGAATCTCATTTTCTTTTCCCAGGAAAATTATTACAGTGAAAGCTCTTCAGCACACTTATAAATTATACAACAAATGCTTTTGTTTTGCTCATTCCTAAGAAACATTTTTCTGGACACAATTAAACGCTGCGATGTCTTTTTGTTTCATTTTCGAAATTGTTCCGGGAGCATTGTATCAAAACATTGAAAATGCTTCTTATATGTTCATGCAAAAATTGAATTCAGAATCAGAAATTTGATTCAGTAGCATTTTGACATCGAAAGCACAAACATGCCTAAAAATCTCATCGAAAATTTCCATTTTTTATCGAGAAATTTTCTTAAATTCCTACATTTTAAAAATATGTTGAACTTTATCAATTGCAGCAATCTCTCTCATCGGTGCACTTCACATTTCATGTGCAATTACACTTTACTGATGATGATGTAACTTTTAATTTAATATTCCACTCGCACAACATGTTAAATTTTATGATCTTTACGTGCTACAAATTGCGAATGAATGTTGAAGGATTTTGAGATTTTCCAGCATAAAAATGCTAACAATTACGAAATGAGGGAATTACAATTACACAATGGATGGTACGATTTAAGCCACAATTTTATGTCATGGTGAGAGTGCAGCCATTTATCTCTAACAAGACGACTTCTCTATCGACACCCTTTCTGCTCCAAAGATTTCTGAATTGATGATTTATGCAATTTCTATCAATTCCTTTCAGCTCAGATTTTCATTGCAGAAATGTTTAGCCGCAGGCTGCAGAAAGATATTTGACATCATTTCGGATTGCAATTGCATTTTTATGATTTCAAACAATGAGCTGCTTATGGCTGAATTAGAAGTTGGAGGTTGAGTTAATAAATTTCATGCATCAGCAGAATCATGAATTTATTAAATTTCATTTTTATTTGTGTTCAAAATTCAAGTCACCAGATATTTAGTTTGAGAAATAATATGATTAGATACTCTCGAACTCGACAACAGAACTGCCTCTTTCTTCATGCTTAGATCAATGAACAAACCTATAGTAGTAACCTTAGAAACTGGGCCATATTAGTATCCGAAAATGAACTAGATTTGTTTCTGCACATGATATCGAATGCACATCACGTATCCAGTGCTCTGTTTTTCGCCAATAAATAGCAAATTACTGATTTTCATCAATTGACTGGATTAACAGGCACTGTGTGAATGGAACAAATTGCGCATCGATGATGATGTGGCAGTCGAGGATACGAAAATTTATGTGAGATGGGTGGCAGAGCAGTCAGTTCACAAACAAAGAGAGAAAAAAAAAGTTAAAATGATATGCGTCAATATTTTCATAAATTTTCCGCATGTGATTTCGCTTTAATTTAACCAATTATCGCCTCCATACGATGAAATGCAACGAATATCGCGAATAGGGGAGGCAAAAAATCTCAATGCAGATGACTTGAACAGTGAAAAAAAAAAAACTGAATTCAGAAATTCATAAATTTTCATTTTGAATGCTAAATGGTGAAGCACAAAAGTTCAAAAGAAATTATCATTTTTTTAACTGTGTTTTGCCGAAAATGTCCTCGGGGAAATTTTTCAATTCATTTTATGATTTTTTTTTCTCTTCTTTAATGTGCAAACGTGGAAAATGAAGAAGAAGAAAAAAATTAAAAACTTTTCACTTAAATTTTCGGCAGCTTAAAGCAATTTCGATGCCAGCAAAGGAAAAAAAAATAATCCAACAAATTTGAAATGAAAATTGTCATTTTTTTTTTTCGGTGATTATCAGACATAAAACATAAAGAAAAGAACTTTCTTCTTTAAATAATTAAAAATGATTGTTTTAAGATGTATAATAAGAAAAAATAATAATTTTACTTCAAAGGACAATTTTGTTTTGTAGCATTCAAAGCGTTTCTAGGTTCAACATTCGACTAACGCAATGCAACCAAAAGAATAAAAAAGTTTTTCATTTCTAGATATAAAGCAATGAGAAGATAATTGAATTGTTCTAACAAATTCAATGAAGTGAAAATATTTTTTGCAGAATATTTTTTTTTATTTTATTTTATAGCACAAAGGCACGAGCGATGGAAGAGGTAAAGAGATTATCGAATTGCTCCATCGAACTTGGCCCAATGCCATTTTTTGGTCTGAATAATAAATTTCGGGAAGAAATTTCAGACATGTCAGATCGCAATTGCGAGATAATTTCTATTTTCATCTTTGTAACGATTTTACTCCTCTGTCATCGAAGCAATAAAAAAAAAGAAAAATCGATGTTGGATGCAGGAAAAGCATCATCAGATTTAAAAAGATACAAAGCTTAAGAATGAAAACTGTCGGATGTGAATCAACATCATTCAATGGAAATTAAATTCTTGTTTAGAATTCAATGAAGCTGTTCACGATAAATCTGTTTTAAATGAAATTTAATGAACCGAAATTAAGCACCCAATTCACCTGTTGATACAAAGAACGATAAGATTTCAGTGTTGTATTTGAAAGTACGACATCCAATTGAAATACTTAAAAACACGTGTATCAATACGAGAGAAATTCTAGCACGTTGCACATTTCACAAATCAAAAATTTTCTCACAAACAAATTGCAGGTGTTTCAATACAAAAGTCACTAAATCAAGCGAATTTATGGTTTCTGTTAGGGAAAGCGTGTATGCAAAAAAGTGGCTGCTGTTTGATAAGGAGAAGATCATTTTGTGGCAGGTTTAAAGGCTTTTCCGTCGTAAATTAAATAAATCCTTGTGATACTTTTGTGCTGGTTACAAATAACAAACAGCAACCAGAAGTTTCCCATCTCCCATATAGCATCGTGTCGTTCTTTCGTATCTTTTACTTTTATAGACTTTTTTATGTTGTTTAATTTACTGTTTGTTGTATTTCTGACATAAAGAAGCTGTTGGTGAATGGGAAAAAGAACAACACAAGGCTCGTAAAAATTGCTGGAATCTAGTGAAGGAAGCACGTTGGTGGCGTTGCGGCAAAAGTATGCTTTCACTGTGATTATTCAGGATCATCAACGTGAAATATGCATGAACTTGTCATTAAATCAACTTTCTTATGTTTTTGCTGTTAATTTCTTGATCTGCACTCATCCAATGAACCATCAAAACTTTAAGAATTCATTCGTTCATAAAATATAAAACTCCAAAATCATTAAAGCTTTCGAGCATTTTCCTTTATTGTTTTTTGTCCTTCGTGTCTATCGCAACTTTAATCTGTTATCGTCTTGAGGAGATCATAAAATATGGAAGGAAATCATGACCTCAACTTACCCAAAACATCATCTTAAAAGTCCATAATTTTATCTTCCCATCCCATCCCATTCCCCTCCCTCTCATAACAAAACGACATCCAGAGAGCATCAGCACCAAGAAAAAAAAAAACGTTTTTCGTCCATTAAATTTTCATAATCATAAAACGATAAACATCATCAAAAATTATTGTTTGCTCTTTTCAAACAAAATTGTGGTTCGGCATCATCTGGTTCAACTATTATTTCATATAGCACCAGATGATAATACATTGTTGTTGCTGTAGTATTTTGTTTGCTTCACTTGAAAAAAAAAAAAAATAATGAAACAAACATTTCAAAAGATGCCAAAGAGAACAAAAATCTTTGGCAAGAGACGAATATTTAATGTGACTGTCGAGAAAGTTTAATCAGATTTAACGAAAGTTGTCTCTTTTGCCTTTTTTTTGTATGTGTGCCATCAAGAAAATTTACTTTCCGGGCATAATTCTTATTAAACATAAAGAAAAGTTAAATCAAGAGGAAAAACAAAATATCACAAATTTTATAATCTCAATTTTTTTTTCTTATTTGCAATGAAGGATCAACAAAGTGCAACGATGAGCGAGACAAGGACGAAGGTAACAGGACAATTTTTCGAATGCCCCAGGTGATGTCAGTCAATCATTTTGTTATAGAACGAACGTGGGCGGAAAAGCCAGAATTTTTTTTTGTACGTAAAATTTGTTTTAGGATGTTTCATTTAAATTTATTTTCTTAAAATTTAGTTCCACCGAAAAAAAATGGTTTTGACAATTTTAATTTTGCCTTTAAATTTAAAACCGAAAAATTGTTACATCGCACATATCACATGAGGGACTCAAGTCATTAAGCTCCCTTCAATGTTAAGAAATTTTCGTTTGTTCGTAGTCGCGGCATAATAATTCTCGGGATGAGGAGGAGGGAAAATTTATTGCCACCAGATGGTGCCTAAAAACAAAAATAAAGCAGCAACAAAGAGGGAAAAATTGTGTAATATATAAATGAAAACACTTCTCATCGTAATCATAGAAAATTGATGTTTCGTCTTCATTTTAGGTTCATACATGTTCATTTTTTAAGGCAACATATCTTATCATGTTTCAATTGATGTGTCAGTGTTGCAAATTAAACGAAGCGCTTTCTTTCAGAACTAATTACTTAAATCAAAGAGTTTATTAAACTTTACATAACTTACCATGAATTGATCGATAACAATAATGCGTGAAATTGCAGCATAGGTTTAAATATATCAGCGGTTTGTTTTTAATTTAAATGGATTGGATTGCAAAATGTATGTTGCTGTATTAATTGCATTGATAATTGAAAATTACGATTCCAGGCACAGAGTTGCACTATTTGACAATTAACATTTAACAAAACCGGCAAAAATATTGAATCTAAAGCGAGGCAAGTGAATGCTTCATAATGTTGAAAGCAATTCAAAATTATTGATAAATGCAATTAGAGAAACGCGTTTCACAAGCGCGACAACATGTTCACATTTCCGTGCGATTGACACACTGCCACATTCAATTACTAGATTGAACGAAACGTCGTGATGGCTTTTGATATCAATTTTAATTATCAATACACAATTTTTAACTGTTCCAAATGATCAAACCGGAAATACACTTTTCATTAATTTACCTTGGAAAAAGTTCAAGGGAACAACGAAATTTAAAGCGATAGACTTTCATGAAAAAGTTTTATTGAATAGTTAAAAAGAAAAAAAAAAATGGAATCTCAAAATCAATTTAAAAAGCCCAGTAGCGCATTGTCGTCCAATTTATCGGAATTTTCGCCGACAATATCACTTATGTTGGTCAAATTTGTCAATTCATTAGTTTGGCGTATAAGTAAATTTACTTCATTTCCGTCAAGACTGGGAACATCATCTAAAGCTTTTATCACTTCATTTCCAATCACCGGCTCCATATCGTGATTCTCATCATCGTTATGAATTGCTGTGTGCTGTTCTTCAATTTGCATCGGCTCTATGGGATTGTCGAGCTTAAAGCTTTTGTCAAAAACATTCATGTTTAACCGATATTCACCAGCATTAATTCTAAGTAAACTCGCAGCATTCTTATCAATGGATTGTACCAGACTATTTGGTATTTCATTATTGGTGATTAGTTTTGGAGTCAATTTCTGCATCGCTTCGACAAACATTGATAGCTCCTTGAGGAAGGCGCAGGCAATTTCTTGATTTGATTTCTTCTGACGGGCCATTGTCATTAAATGTGAAAATAAAACACTTTCATTTATTGACTTTGGCCGATGATCAGGAAACAATTTGAAATGATGGTTCATCTTGTTTTTCCCCAAATAAATTTTCTTGCATGAAGTACAGCGAAATTCAGATGAAATCTTTCGAGGTTTGCGCGACGGTTCCTTTAGTCCTGGTAGTAGCTGGTGATCTGATGCTGATGGCACTTCGAGCTGAACGACCGGAATATTAAGCATCAAATTTTCTAAAACATCTGGTATAGGCAGAAAGTTTTGCTGTTTCGGATCCATTTGAAAAATCTTCTTGGCGATTTCTGGTTTAAGTTTCACAATTCGTCCAGATTTTGTGCGGTGATTGATGAGTTCTTGTTCCTTCTGATCTAATGGCTTTTCAATGGGACGTTTGCTATCGTTTCTTGGGCGACCGACTTTTCTCTTAACCGGTAATGGAAGTGATGATGAGGTAGATGGACTGGATGATTCTTTAAGCAGACACATCGATTCAGGTGTCATAATATTGTATCTTATTGCTGTTCGTGTTCGATTAGAATAAACAACAGTCTCAAGAGCATCTGACAGATTCAATTTAAATGTGATGTCACCATCACCGGGAAAGTCAGCAGTTATCTTTCGTAGCGTACTCAATTGTTGTTCGCTTAGCTTTTGAAGCCTGCAGAGGAATCACACAATTGGTATTAGTTATCAAATCACAAAAAATGAACTTACATCTTAGGGCGCTCAAGAAACTTCCCGAAATACTCAGCTAAATTTATTTCTTTATTCGGAGACTCCACAATTTTATTTCCTCTACTCTTTGATTTGGTATGTGGCTGAAGAAATTCATAGTCGATTGTTGATGAGCATGAACTTTCAGTGGTGACTGTTGAATCATCATGATTAAGATGAACATTGTTAGATAATCTTGTTGGACTATTCAATAATATCACTCTATTATTCTTGGGTTTGGAAATTGGGCTCAATCTATTTGTTAGTAAATTGACATTTTCCTGAGTGAACAAAGCCTTGTTGAATATTCCGGAGAACTGCGAATTAACTGGAAGTAGAATGTCTTCATTTTGATTACACAGAAACTTCGGGGAATTGTTTGAGTTCATTGTTTATCGTGATACACAATTTTGAAACAATATTTATTTACATTGCGCAAAAGGAAATTCCATGTATGTGGGATAGTGGGATAATATTACTAAAATTGCGTAAAACGAAATTGACGAGGCCCCTGATAAACTACATTGAGAAACATAAACAAAGATTTTCCTCCCTCTCTACTTTAGTTAATTTTAATTAAATTAGTGTGAATTAGTTAATTTCCCACTTCCTCTTAAGCTAGTATGCATTACTAAGTAGTAGCCCTTGCGATGTACAGTGAAAGCGATGACTTTTTGAGTGATGAGTTCGACGAAGTTGAGGAAGATAATCAGAAATTAAATATAATCTCACAATTTGCAAGTGAGCTTATAGACTTTAGCAGTCAGTATAGCTCGGACAGATCCATCAGTTACTCAGCAGTCAACATCTGTGGTCGCCCTAGTAAGTTTCCCAACTATGGGGACTTCGCAGAATCGTTTACAATGCGCAATTATGGGCCATCAACAACCAAAGAATATTCGCCACAGGATCTTCCAGACATTCCATTTCATGATTTTATTATTGTCAAGTTTGAAAACTTTGTGTTACCTCATGAAATTCGTATCTACGAAACCTATAATCCTGGCGCCGTTGTAAGGATTTATGCATATTGCTGTACTGTTAAGAAATGGCTTGAACTTTATCAGTCAGCGCCGGTGCCAGTGGAAAAGAAAGCCCGTGAATTTTGTCCACCTATTAAGAAAATTGACCTTCCTACCAAGTAAGCTGAAATGTTATTGGCCTTGAAATTTACAGGGATTCATTAATCGATACGTTTATTCTGCCTTTGTAGCGTTATTCGATTGGAGTTCAACCATAGTCTGTTAGACTATTACACGGGTATAGATGGCGTTTTGCTGAAAGGAGCTAAATCTAAACTACCAGCTGATTCTAAAGGTACGCCTTCCGAACAATCAATAATCCAAGGAATCATCCAAAAGAAACTCCACACTGTTCAGTTTCGTCCATCGAGCTCGGCAGCTATTGTGGATTTCCTGAAAAATGATCTGAATCGATTTATCGAAAATGTAGGTCTGAATACCGATCTTAAAGTCACTGAACGCAATTTGCCACCAACTTTTATAGCGCCAAACACCAGTAAGCAAGAAAAAAAAATAAATGACGTTCCCTATGAAGTTCTGTTCAACATCATGTCATTTCTGGATCTTAGATCACTTTATCAGTGCTCTGAAGTGTGTCGGTCATTTCATCAAATAACCTTAGATCCACTGTTGTACGCCGAGATCAACTTGAAGTTTTATTGGAATTGCGCAAATTCAAATTTAATGCATACGCTAACAGATCGTGCTAGTCTTGTAAAAAAAGTTGATCTAAGCTCTTGTGGGTATTATGGAGCAATAAAAGCTTCGGACTTCATCAGCTTCATTCGGGCAAATGGAAAAACAATAACTCATTTAAGGCTCGACTCATGTCCTTTTCTGAATACATCTTGCCTGGAAATCATTAGCATTACGTGCAATAATCTGGTCGAACTGTCAATAAGAAACTACATCAATATTCAGGAACGTGATTTCGTGAGCTTAACACTGCTACGTAAACTTGAAACGCTCGATTTATGTCGAGCCGGAATGGACACCTTGACTTTACTGAATATTTTGAAGAACAATCCAAACATGAAGCATCTGAATCTCGCATTTTCATCGCAGCACGTTAACATGGATGAAATTTGTATGCAAATTTCAAATTTCAATCCTAACATTACTTCAATTGATATGTGGAAATGTAGTTCATTAACTTCCATTGGTGTTCGCGCTTTAGCCGAGTGTCGCTTATTGGAAGAACTCAATTTCGGTTGGTGCTTGCGTGATGAACCGACAGTCAGTGACAGTCTCCGATTGCTGGTGCAAAATTGCAAGAACATCCGTAAAATGATTCTAGCTGCGATCCGTGGAATAAATGAGCGAGACTTGGACAATATTGCCAATCATTGTGCCAACATCGAACATTTGGATCTATTAGGAGTGATGAGTTTAACAACAGAAGTGTGTTTAAAACTTCTTCAGCAATGTAGCAAATTAAAAATCTTGGATATTTCGTTTTGCAACGTTACCGATGAAATGAGTTTAATTCGATGGAGTAGCGAATTTAATGTAAGCATAAAACGCAGCGAAGTTCCATCAAATGATTGAAAAATAATTATATCTCTTAAAGAAATTCTATAAAATATTTATTTTTGTCTCTTGAGATTTTTGTGCGATTTTAGTAAAAGGAAAGATAATAAAAATAAATATATTTTGCCGCTGAAATTGAACTAATTGTTATTGGGAAAAATTTATTGAATTAAAAAAAAGCCTTTCTAACGTGATTTCAGCTTAAAAACTTTATTATGAAAATATTGAATAATATCGAAAAAACACTTGAGAAAATTTGTCCGGCGCCATCTGGAGTAACTTGTTCAATAATCCAATCATAATAATCTGCTGTGTTTACATAGGACGTGTATCGATGCCGCGGTGGATCACAATCAGATGAATGTCTGTATCCAACAAGACCATAAATAACATTGTTACATACAACTGGCGAACCATCATCGCCGGCACATGGATAAACGTGATCGGGTCCAGCACAAATTGAATTTTCTGGATTTCCACACAAATCATTCTCAACTATTGTGATATCACCTTTTAACATTTCATGTGATCCATGAAGCGATAACGGCAATCCCCAGCCGAAAATTTGGCACTTACTTCCAACTGGAATCGTTATGTTTGATATATGAATTGGAGAAATTTTAGGATCATCCACCGGTAGTGCTGAATAACTGCTCAGCTGAAATTATTATTATTTTTTTAAATATTATCGTAGCAATAGCAAATTATTATCAAATAATTACATACAAACCTTAATAACAGCAATATTATTGATCATCGTATTGGGATTGTAATTGGGATGAATGAAAACTTCATCGGCGGAAGTAAAATTATAAATATTTCGACCTTCATCCCAATAGCGGAATCGCGAACCGGCAATGAAAATATGTTGACTGATATCAACATCAATTGCAAATCTTCTAGCACATGAAGCAGCTACAAGAGCATGCTTATATGTTATCAAAACAGCTCCACAAACATGTCCATTTCCAAACATAATCTGTCCTCCGTATTCATACCATCTTTGTCTCATTGACACCATAAAAGGAATCTGTTCACTGACAGTTGCATTTGCAATGCGTTGTTGCAAAGTTTGACTCTGTGAGCTCTGAATGGATTCAGGGAAGATTTCCTCCTTGGCTGTTGCATTAGTTAAAATCACACAACAAGCAATTAGAACTAAAATAATGTTCATAGCTGAATGTATGAAATTAAACTATGAATTTATTGCTCAATCTACACGGAACGTAAAGGCGCGATTTTTTGTTATCATTCTGCGATAATAAGTTATCGATATTTTTTTTTTTGAAAATGCTCGATGATACTGAAATTTTGGACCTAAGTGATACCAAAGCTGATAAATAATTTTTTGGGGACTTAAAATGTGTCATCAGTTCCATTGAAATGTGAGCTTATCGACAAATTTTATTATGCCAGCAATCTTACTAAAACAACATTTACAATTAGAGCGAAAATACTTATTACAACATGCTCAGCTGCATCAGTGTCATCATTTGCATCAGCCAGATGTTGCGCAATCCATTCGTGATAACTTGCGACATCAATATAAGCGGTATGCAGAGGAACCGATGAGTTTATGCAGGAGCCAGGTGGAGTGAAGTCAACAATTCCAAACAATTGATCGTTACAAACTACTGGACCACCATCACCCGCACAAAATGGTAAATCAGCAATAGCGCAAATTCTGTTTGGTGGACTACCACATATAGCAGTTTCAGCACTTGTAATGTTACCGACTAGAAGTTCTCTTGGTCCACTTGACTATTTAAAAGATTTGAGGATTAGAAATGTTATTTATCAGATTTGCGAAACTTACAACTAAAGCAGTTCCCCAGCCAAACAGTTGGCAATTTGTTCCAACAGGTAAAGCTGAGCTGGCAAATATTATTGGCGATATCATTAGAGTATCTTCAGACAATGTTCTGTTGAGCTAAGTAAATAAATTTTTAATTAACGATTGCGTTTTAAATATCAAATCAATTCTAACCTCAATAATTGCCAAATTATTTTCAACTGGATCGAATGTATATTGTGGATGAATTGTTATATTTCTAGCAGAAACGATAACAGCTTCATCGCGATTATAACGATATCTTGTTCCAGCAACAATCACAAAATCATTTGTTGGAATTCGATTTTCACGAATAACAATGCAAGATGCCGCAGTGAGGACGCGCGTCCTTGAAATTAGAACTCCATTACAAACGTGTCCGTTACCAAATTCTCCTTCAGTTTGCTCACGAGATTGTTGCCTAATTGAAACTATGTACGGTTGTTGAACACTGACTACGCCACTTCCAACAAATGGCGTTGGAATTTCCAATTCCAGATCAGTTGAATGAGCAAACAAGAGACTTGATGCCAAAATTGCAAGACTAACGAGTAGCTTCATTACTTCTTTCTATTATAGCAGACAACACTCAACTGAAATTGGCAAATGACGCACAGTCGAATATTTTTTTAATCCATTAAGTGTGTGTATCATTCTTATCGTCAAATGCTGATAAGATAAAAATTGCAATTTCGTGAGAACGGTTTTTGATTACAACTAACTTCATGGGTCATGCATTTCTTAGATTCTCAAACCTACATACGTAGAAGAAAGAAAATGAGTTACTTCGTCTCTATGTTTGTCGTTCATGCTTATGAAAATATCCGGTAATGAAGGGCATTGCAACGTTAAGAAGTTTGTTACTGAGTCAGAAACTGACAATGAGAAAAACATGAAAATATTTTGGTTTCTAGCTGTGTATGTTAACATGTATTCATTATTCGCAGATATGACATATTTATGGCTTAGTTTTGTTTTCATTAAAATGTAAATCTTGATTGTACGGATGCCGATTGAACTTATGATTGAAATTACCGTTTCTATAAAAACTATGATTCTCAAAAAATGAATATAACGCTTCCTCTCATTTCTATAAAATTAATACAAAAAATTTAATTAGGGATGAAAAACGTTTATTTTTTGCTGCTACATATTTTATTTTGCGCGCGTTGCATGCTTTTAAGGAAAATATATAAAACTGGAAACGGCGTCATGCACATCGTTCTGTTCTTTTGGTTGCAAATGTATTAGTGTGAATCAATTCGGAAAAAAGTATTTTGAAAAGAGAAAAACTAAAATCTAGCGAAAAAAATATAAGAATTAAAGATATGATTGTAGTGCGGGTGTATTGACATCATAAAGTGTTATTCCTTTATTAAATGTTCAATTAAACATAAATTAGAGATTACAAATAGCCAAATTTGCAAGTGAATTATTTTTTACCAATTGAGAAAATGTAAGTAGAAAAAGAGAATATTTTCCTAAAATTTTCCCCCAAACATCCTGCACATCCTTGATAACGCCTGTCTGCACCTTATAATTGGTACGTGTATTTTGATAGAGCTTGAAATTAGGAAAAGTTGTTTTGCACAAAGAACTGCAAGCAAGCCTAAAACGCAAAAAAAAGAAACGAAATTTTTCAAGTTCGATGAAAAAGAAAAAGAAATTTCTTCCTTTTTTTTGGAAAATCACTCTGTCCTTGAACATTCTCTCTTTCATACATAAACAAAGTCACTCCTGCTGACATTTTCAGTAGCACTGCACAAAAGGACTGAAAAAATTGTTTTTCGCTTTCGGTTCGCACAATTCAGTGTCGCTAGTCGGAAGCAACGAGCCTGTAATTTAATTCTTTAGTGATTGATAACAGAATAAAAGTGTTTTTGAAACAAACAAAACAGAATGAAGATAAGCAAGAAAAAACAAAAAAAAAAAAGAACTGAGAAATTTATAATTTGATTTGAAATTGTTGTTATTTAGTGAACTGAATTACATCTTTAAAAAAAAGTGTGCATCAAATGTAAACATGTTTGTAAACCTTATCACAGCACTATCATTACGTTTTTTTGATTATGTTTACGTAGATTTGATATCTAAAAAAAATTTACTACGAAGTTTATTGACTTTTTTTTGTGTGTTATGTAATCACAATATTTTTCTCTCGCATATTTTTTCATGTGCTTTTATGGAATGCTTTTTTTATGTTGGTTTCATTTTCTAAGGAATTCATTATTTTCTTTTGCAGTGAGTTTTTAAAGCAGAAACTATTCAAGGAAAAATCAATATTTTTGATATTGGATTGTGAATTAATTCAATTTGCAATGTTTAAAAGTTTTTGTAGTTGCCATGAACTTAACAGAAGTTCTTGAGAAGTCATAAGTGTTGATAGGATTTTTTTTTCCTTTATATATTCTCTCGGGGCGTTGAAGACGAAGGCTATGTAAACGCCTTGGTGTATTCAGGATGCTTTTCATAAAGTTTAATTAAATTGTGTTACGCAACAACTTAACAGCGCGCAGTGAAAAGAGAAGTTTCGTAAACAAAAAAAAAAAGAAAAGACATTTTGAAAATTTCCTTTAGGCACAAGCAAACAGGAATTGCGTAAAAGAGAGCTACAGAAAAACTGAAAAACTTATTGGAGGAAGTCATGTTAGGATGGAAAATATTTAATTTAAATCCTGACATTAATGGCTTATTAAGTTGAAGATGATCTTGTGGTGCATGGCCTGAAGGGCATATCTCAGATCGGAGTATTGTTTTATAACATTTAACATAATCGAATTTCGAGACAACGCATAAATTACGCAACGCTAAAGCAAACAAACAAAAAATTATGTCTTATAAATATCCTTTTCACGACAAATTTCGTCTTTTCACTCTCGCTCTTCACTCTCTTTATCTTTTTGGTTCATCATGAAGCTTTTTTTTTTTTCAGTTTTCATGAAGCGACGACTCTTCCGCTGCCGGTCAAGTTGATATTATAAAAAATTTAATTGAATGCAATTTTTTTCTGTGTTTATTTGCGCATATTTGTTATTTTATCATGCACGTTGTATGAAATGAAACAAAAATTGATCCACAAAAAAAAAAATGCTTTTTCCGTTTTTGTTCATTAAAGAAAAACTTTTTCGTTTTTTTTCCCTTTATTTTCAGGTTGCGAGCATTCACCTAATTCTATATAAAATTACGCTGATTCTTTATAAATGTGAAAAAAAAAGTTCTTTAAGAAATATTTACAGTTGAAATTTTATTATCATTCCGCTTTTCATGTTGTCATACATACTTACATAAAACTTTTTTTTTTTTTACTTGATCGTTTAAAAATCCATAACTCAAATATTATTTCCGAGTTTGTGTCTCAGAAAAAAGAAGTTTACCACTTGAATGAGCGGCTTTTGTTATTATTTTTGCTTTTTGCTGAGCATATTTTTTTGTTGGCCTCGTTCATTTATGTGAAACTTCTAATCTTGTACAAAGTTCTGAACCCAAACGTGGATCTATAAAATATTAACTTTGTAATTATTTGTGACGTGTTGTATTTTATAAAGCATATTGCACAATCTACTAATAGATTGATGGCCCAAAGTGAGCTCAATTGATAGGAAATTATTAATCAAACAGAGTCAATTACTATTTGGAAGTGGAATAAAACTATACGCTTAATAAGACTGTTGCACAATTATTAATATCGACTGAATACATATATATCGATAAAGTCAATTTATTACCGCGAGATTTAAAGAGTGCAGAAATATTCTCTCATCATCATAAATAAAAAAACAAGGAACCATTGTCAGAAATAAAAAATGGCAGCACCAAGCGAAGAACAATCTCCAAAGCAGTATCAACAGAGATCTCCATTGAGCAAGACAAATTTTAGTTTTAAATCAAATTCTCCATCACATTCACTCAACAGTGATTCGCAACAGCATTTGAGCCCGACGAATTTCTTTAATGACGGTCATAGTGGCTCTGGACCAAGTCGACAGCGCTCATTGCGCGATCGTTTACGTGACGGAATCAGTAGCAGCTTATCATGGCAGTAAGTAGAAACCCAAATACCTGTTTTGCATGTCGCATTATTATTCTTCTAACATCAGGTAGGTTCGTTCTTAATGTAAAAAATATTACATTAGAAATATTTTTGGGGACATTATTTATAAGCGCGCCCATAATCCTTCTGCGAAGTTTTTCTTCTTTACCATTCTTATTGAATTAAACGCTTGTCACAACGAAAGGAATATGACAAATTTACTTCCATTTAAGAAATAAAATTATGCGGGTGAACTTGAGTTGAAACTATTTGTAATGGTGTTATTAGCACTTGCGAAAGAGACATAAAACCGGACATACAAAATGTAGAGCGATGTATCCAATGGATTAAAGCAAATTACATCTCTCTCTATAAGATTCCGTGCACGGACCTCATACACTATCAGCATCACTTCTCTCTCACTTTATGAAACTTCTACATAATCGCATTTGTATTGAAGTGTTCAACAAGTTTTTTTTTAAACCTTTTCAATCTTCACATTGTTCGTTTCGTGATATAATAAAACTGTAAAATGAGCATTCGATGGTATTGGGAGCTTACAACTATAGCTGCAGCCTATTGGAAACAGCATTTTTTCAATATGTGTATTGTGGTTGAAAAAATTAAAAAAAAAAAAAAAACTTTTCAACCAAACAGTCCATTAGGAGAATTCAATTGAGACGCATTGAACATATTTCAAATCGGAAAAATATATAAAATAAAATTCGTGGCCTTTTTGTCTGTAGGTTCAGAAAGAGTTTGATTTTTTTTTTTTTTTCGAAAGTTGCAATAATAAAAAACAGAATCAGGTTAAATTTTGCTTTTGCTAATTATTTAAGCGGAATTTATGATAACAATTTTGTTATTTTCGCTTTAAATCAATCTGCAGTGACATACAACACATAGAAAAGATAAATCGCTGGTGAATTAAAAAAACATCAATCATAAAACGCTTAAAAGTCTTCTTAATGGATTTTTTGCGCACATGGTGCTCAGTGAAGACTCTGACAAGAAAAAAAAAAAAAAACAGAATAATTTTGTGTTGATGTAAAATGAATCGAGAGCTCCATTCACAGAGTTGAATAGTTTTCGTTAAGCAATTGATGAATTGCACGAGATTGTGAAAGTTGACGGTCGGCGGCGATGTGTGTTGAAATTAAAAATTAAAACACAAAACCATAAAAAATTATTAATTTTAGCTTATTCGTGAAAATGATAAGCCGTGCGAGCGTAATCATGTGAATCAAAGTAATATTTATTACACAAAATTGACCCTAATTGTAATGTAATAAAACGTGTAAAAAAACTAAATATGGAACAGAAAAATATAAAATATGAACCTAGGGGCTATTATGATTCAGCTGACTGTATATCTCAAGCACAATTAGCGCTTTTTGGCGCATGAAAAATAAATAAATAAATAAATGTCTTACAACTTCAATTACAAGTGCAACAAAGCACTTTATTGACACTCATGTCATGAAATTCTTTAAATAGATAAACACCTTGATTGACAGCTGCCCCTCCATCTCCCGTTTTTTGCCTCTACTTCTGTTGATTGATAAGAAAATAACTTTTTTTTATAGAAAAACGTGATTGTTGTCACGAAAGTGGGACATCAGAAAGAATAATTTTGTATGTTTATATTTCTATTTTGCATTGCAATGCATTTGTCGAATAAAACGCGATTCACACATCTCCTACAAACTTGTCTCTCTAACATTCATTTAAATGTTCCATTATCATGTGAATTCGATATCGGTCGAGTCCGATTGTATTACGTGCGAGTGATATTAAACACGACAAATTCCTTGCGCAGTGTCCAGTATGAAAAAAAAAGGTTTTTAATGCAAAGCAGTTCCATTTAAAAGACAATAAAAAAATATCTAATGATAGTAATTTATTGTAGATAAATATTATAAATCTTACAATTTAATTTGACGCGTCCCCGAAGGTGTGCGCACAACAATTTTCTTATTTTTATTTCATTTTTTCAATGAAAACATGAAAATCAATCATGAAATTTTATTGCAACTTGAAAGCTCAATAAATTTAATGCGACACTTGAAGCTTTTAACAGTTTCATAAATTGTCTAGCATTTATCAAGCGTGCGACAAAATGTCTTGTGAAAGAAAAAAAAATTACAAGAAACATTTCTAATATTGCAGAATATTTAAAGACAAAAATGTTGGTTTAATACGTGAGACTTTAGTGCGATAGTTCAAAAGTGATAAAGACACTCAATTAAGAGCCAACAATGACGGAAAAAGTGGCCAAGTTATATGTCGGCGAACGAAGGCCATCGCGAAGAGATGCAAGTGAAATTCCAACACTAGTCGAAGAGGAACATAACGATGAGCCAAAAATCGCAATACCAAAAACGGAAACGAGGAAATATTCAGATTCCAACTTGCCACCAGCATACAGTAAAGCACAATTGAAAGCCACAAAAGCATCACGACGCAGCTCATTAGGTTTGAGCCTGGGATTGCTAGGTGGTAAAAGTGATTCACAAAAAGCTGGCAAACGGCGAAGTTCCATTGCGGTAGTATTGCTTGGTAGGAGAAATAGTAAGGTGTGGAAATTTTATTATTTGCTTTATAATTTTGCGGTTTTATAATCATTATCTAACAATCTCAATCGTCAGTCGAAAGAAGTAGCTAACAATGAAAAATCGGAGAAGTACCAAGCAAAATCATCAGAATCGGACATTGAGAATGATCCACCAGTGACAATAAAAATTTCACCGGATTATGATTTGACGCTACAAGAAAATAAACGACGCAGAAGCTCATCGTGGACGACGAAAATGGAGCGACGACGTCGAAAAGGACTTCCGGAAACTGCCATGAATGGTGAAGACCTAAAGCCCCAGTTAGAAAATTACAATCGTCAAAAGCGCCATTCTTGGTGGAATATTTTTGTGCCAGATAATTTGAAAAATAGGTAAAAAAAAAATACTATCATTGTTTCATATTAGGCAACCAAACATTTCAATCAGAATGTGTCACTAAAATTGCGTGACTCGTGATAAGAAAAACATTTTTCTGCACAATAAATTGTCTACGAAGAATTATCTGTCATAGCCGCAAATAGAAAGTATATAAGAAATGATTTAAAGCTCGACCAAATTGATTTATAGCGCTTTAAAAATACGACACGAAAAAAAAACCCGAATCTACCACCTGACTTACTTACTGCTTGTTATTGTGACACATTAATTTTTTTTTTTCGGTGACAACACCAACCGCGTACTGGTGTTGCGATTAGATTACAGAGGTTTCGTACGCCGAAAAACACTTTTGAGACCAGTTTTCTTTTTTAAGAATTATCTCGACAGCAAAGTCTACTTTAAGATTGAATAGGTTCAGTGTTTCGAAGCTGTTATTCTGGATGCCGAGTTTGATAATATTTCTTTTTTTTCCTAATAATTTTCTCACGCGCGATAAACTTAAAGGCCACAAATCAATAAGTGACAAGCTCAGTTTATTAAGTGATTCATTACATGTGTCAAATCTAACAAGACACAGAACAATTCTCGTGAGACAACCAACAAAATATTGCGCTGAAAGATTCTCATTATTTATAGTGAAAGTAATTGGCTTGTCCAGAAAACAAAATATTTAAAAAATATATTTATAAAATTTCGCATGCTAGTGCTAATCGCCTGTGTCTATTTGTATATTTCTGATTTTGAAATTCTTTACAATCGAAACTAAAGCACACAACTCGTGCCACAATAATTTATTAAAAGTTTGAAAAAAAAATCCGTTCTCCAAAACATTCTAATTGAGACGTGGATCTCCTAAATGCTTATATAAATAATAATATTTTAAAACACACCTAAGCATATGCTGCTAATTAGTGGTATGAATGGATTGGCGTTGCCGTTTATAAAAAAAAAAGGTGAACAAATTCACGTGACACCCATCGTTACACTAAACAATCAATTTTACTTCTCCATTCATGCTTAATAAACTATTTTTATAATCGGCGAGTTCAAACTTAAAAGTAAAATTGTGATAAACGAGAAGATAAAGAAAACATATTAAATAAGTTCACAGAACAATGAATGATTAATCACATTGGGACAAAGAAGATTGCGCCAAATAGAAAAGTATACAGCGGAACTGCGATTGTCAGTTCTCTCTCTCTGACAGTTGTTCAACGTGATAAGATAAGAAAGAATCTTGAGATTGTTACGTCTTTTCGAGAATACAAATAAATAAAAATAAAATAGAATAAATAATGTCATTAAAAACTCAGAAGTCAAAATTGAAATATTGGTAAGGGCCATAAAAATATTAGATTGTGCTTTCTCAGTAATAATAAGAAATAAAAAAGTGAGAATGTAAATAACTTTGCATGTCTACATGCATGATTTGTAATTAATTATTTGTGATCATAATATAGGATAAGCGGAAGAGAATTCCACTTACACACATGACTAGTCACGTACCTTATGCACCTTCCCGTCGTTATGCTCATTTATCATTACTCGTTTTTTTTTTATATTTATAATTGAAAAATTTACACTCACGTGATTGCCTTCCACAAGAACCGTTAAATTAATATTATTTTTGCAACAGTAATATTTTTTTTAGTAATTTATTTATTTTTTTATTATTTTTTTCTATGTACTCGATGTAAATCTTTGATTTGATTTATATGCATGTTGACGGTAATCCAAATGACTTAGGTCTAGACGTTCTAGTCAGGATGCTGGCTTTCCATCCACAACATCAGATATAATAGATGATGTGCGTCCACCCTACAGAAGGTAAGTCAATTTTTTCATTAGAGCATTTAGATATTAGTTTGTATGTTTTATAAACTGTAAGTTTATTAGATTTGCTAATCCAACGCAAAGAATATTGAGATTACTTATGATAAAATCTAAATATATATTTCTGACGCGGGGACGATCTTGACACATTTTAAGCTTTTTTTTCTTACTATAAATATTGTCGTATTTCTCGTTTTGCATGAAAAGAATTTGCGAAACAACAATCAACGAAGCACGTGAGCGCTTTTTTTTCTGCCATCGAATGTTTACGAAAAGACAAATTATTATTGGAAAAATAATAGCAGGAAATGCTGATAAAGCTATCAATCATTAATTACAAATAGATGGCGCTACTGAGATAAAAACGTGCATTCGAAACTTATGCTGCTTATTTTAGCATTTTTTATGTTGCAAATATGATTCATGACTGACAAAGAAACCACCTTTTAGGTTACTATTTTGACATGCATATGATTGTAAGAGGAACGGAAAAACCTTCACATTGGCTGTAAACAATATAACCTCAATTTGGTTGGACATTGAACGAATGAACGAACAACAAAAAAAATTAAAATGCTTGTTGAACGTGATGAAACTTTAATCGAACAATTGAAGGATTTCTCAAAAAAAAAGTTTCTGATGACAAAATAAATTACTATTTGGATAAGAAATGTCTCTTTGACCTGACTCTTTAAGTCTTGAATATTTTCTTTCGCAAACTTTGAATAAGCAAATAAAATCAATGAAATAAAATCAACTGAAAAAGAAACGAAGAATTAAAAAATGTCTGTTGCTCACAGTGATGCGACGATGATTACAATTAACAGTTAGAGAGCTTCGCATATAAGTTTTTATAAAATATGAGCAAAGCATGCATTGCATTTAATGTTATTAACCTTGCGAATACTATAATGAAAATGAATATCTGAAAATAAAAACTAAATGCGCGCGCGAGAGACGCGAGGCGTTTGTGTATGGAGGAGAGACAAATAGCGACATGTGAATAATAATTATCGCAAAAAAAAAAAAAAGAAATTCATCACGTGACTAGCATTTTTCTCCGCTAAACTTGTCTTCTAAACCGCGCAATGATTAATGTCTTGTGTTAAATTATTCCGTCCCGTTTTCATTGTAGGAGTAAGTCTCGCAGTGTGGATCATGGGTTAAGCACTCCATATGACCTTGATTCATTGCGATCCAAAGTCGAAGGACGTTTTGAGAGCATTGATCGTTTGTCAGCTAAAGGTTTGCATAAATCATTTATTTCTATTTGATCATTAGTTTTGCAAATATAACAAATTTCTTTTCGCGTACAAAAAATAGGTACAATACCTACAATACCAACCACAAATTATACGGTCGGCGATCGCGACACACTGACATCAGTGGCGGCACGGTTCGATACAACACCATCAGAATTGACGCAACTTAATCGTTTGGGCAGCTCATTCATCTATTCAGGACAAGTTCTTTTAGTTCCTGATAAATCGAAAAAGAATGACGATGAGACGTCGAGCAATGCAAGCGGCGATACTGAAAGTTCAAAAGAAGATAAAAGCCGTAAAGGATCCTATAACAACGACGACATACCGCAGCAAGAAAAAGGTAAAAATGGCAAAAGCTTTTATTTTCTATTTCTTTGTGTTCAAGGACATGCATGCTCCTCTAATAACAGACATTTATTTATTTACCTATCGATTTTAAATGTCACATTGCGCAAATGCAACCTTTCTGTGCAAGTTTCTTACACGCAATAATCGCGCGGAATAGAAATTAAAAGTTCCAACAACTGAACGTTTCCAGAAAAAGTAAATATTGAAGAATATTTTTTCACATATTTCGCAATTTTCATGGTCGAAGTTTAGTGATAAGCTCTTAAATAGTAACACAACCTAATCTCTATTAATATTTAGCACATGTGTAGGATAAAGTTTTATGAGACGTTTGTGTTGTCGTTTTTTTTTTAAATCAAGGGTAGCTAATTTGACGTGTCAAAATCAAATCTTATCACACAATAATTATTGCAAATGAATTGATTATTTAATCCCGTGAATCTCAAATATGTTGCGATCTGCATTGTTTTTGAAATCGGGTGGTAATGTCATGTTTATTATTACATATAGTTTAGTAATAGACATTGGAACATCTATTGAACATTGATTTGTATTTTAGATTTGTTGGATGATCTTCGTCCAGCTTCTCCGAGACCTGGTCACGTTGAGCGTGTTGTTTTGGAAAATAAAAACAATGATGACGATCCAATTGTTGTGCAGCGCTTTTTGAAATTAAACGTCAGGCATATCACCGATGGTCAAGGTGTTGTCGGTGGAGTTTTGCTCGTAACTCCAAATGCTGTTATGTTTGATCCGAATGTTTCGGATCCGCTGGTGATTGAACATGGACCAGAAAGCTATGGTGTAATTGCGCCGATGGAATTCATAGTCAATACGGCCATATTCAATGACATTGCTCACATGCGAGTCGGTAGCGGTGAATACAACACAAATTTGAGTGAAAAACCGGAAGTTTATCATCCGAAAAGCACCCAACGCTCCGAAACACTCTCGCCGGGTAAAGATTCATTATTAGTAAAAGACGAAACATTCCCGGAGCTTGGTGCCGGCAGCTCTGTTGACCAAGAAAGCAATTGCTCAACATCGGACCGTGATGATGGCGATGCATTTCCTAAAGCATTTGATCGCGATTTAGTGACGCCTGTTGAACGAATGCATATTGAGTCGTCTACAGAAAGTGCTGGTGCACCAAGCAATGAAACGGATACGAAAAAGGATGGGGAAATTAAAGGACCAGAAACTGGACCAACAGCGGAAAGACGACAAAGTTTAATAGATCGCCATTGGGCCGTTCCCAGCAAAGATAGGTAAATTGATCATTCATCACAATCTCTCATTCATTACCTTATTTTTCCATTTCAAATTTCACCTTAATTTATGTTTGTAGTCGTAGATATTAATGCTTTTGTTTCGTTCGTATATTATGCTTATTTTATACGTTCATTTTATGCATCTATTCTTTTCGTCACATCATCAAAAAAAAACCTGTTTCATTGTAACACTTGCTAAAAGACTGAAAACTAAATGTGATAGATCTGAGGACGCCGATGACGAAGAAGAAATAAAGCCAACTAAAACAGTTGCCAACAAGTCAATCGATGAAGAGAAAATTGAAGGAGATGAGATTGCTGTCGAAGCATTGGCAGTTGAAGAAGAAAATTCTTTATCAAGAACTTCATGTCATGATAGTGGCATTGATATCAGAGATGCAATACCTGTCGTTCCAATTATTCCTGTTAAGAAGGTACGTCCAGGCATATTAATCAATAAATATTTATTATCAATTAACAACTGTTTGCTTATGTTATAGGTTTATAGCGACGCTGATATCGTATTGAGCTCCGATTGGCTTCCGCCAATAACAATTGCACCCGTTGCAATTGGTATCGACTCAAAGACTCAGTCATCAACACAAAATCAAGATACTACATCAACATCAAGCGGTGAAGGATTAGGACGCAAAAAGACATCAAGTGTTAGTTTCAGTGTTGATGAAAATGAAAATCAGAATCCAGTAACTGAAAAAGCATCGGGCGAAGTCAAGAAAAATAAGGTAAAATAAAGATATTTATTGCGATAATAATAATTGCTTATAATGAAATCAAATTATTTGTTGAAGATGCTAAAACGCTTATCATATCCGCTATCATGGGTTGAAGGCCTAACCGGCGAAAGTGGATCAACAAAGCCGGAAACTGAATCGGCCCCGACCACCGGTGACTCAAATCAGAGTGTATTTTCGAAAGTTTTTTCAAGGTAAATTGAATAATGTCAATCTCTATGAAATAATATTGTCCATTTCCATCATTTCACATTCATCTTACATCATTCACGGCACTATTTTTTTATATGCATTGTAATGATAACCCATTACTTAATTAATATCATCTAAACCATTCCTAACCGTCAACAAAAGCTCACCAATTACATTGGTCTCTGAAATCGGAGGCAATTTATTTTTATCAAAAACTCCATCTGAAGAGAGCGGTGGTTCTCCGATTCCGCCTCCTTTTACGGATTCAAGAGAATCTGGGTAAGAATTTTACACCTTTTGTTCAAAGACTGACAATCACCTATGTAGCGAAGAAAACTCTTCTTTTTTTTCGTACGCTTCTCACAACTTTTTTTTCTTTTGATTTTTGCTCGTCGATTCTTATTATTTTACATAGAATTTAATGCTTCGGTTTATTGCTGTTATGCAATAAATAAATTATTTGATGTGTGTTTCTAAAGTTTTTATGCGCTTTTTTTTGTTTGTAACACCTGACTTCATCTGTTTTTTTAGACGATCATCCATCGGTACATTCATAAGATCGCATCAATCATCAGAAAGTTCCGCTTCATCGCAGAATACAAAACCCCCAAAACCAGCACCGCCAAAACTAGACTACCGGTCGATGGTGTCAATTGACGATATGCCAGCTCTCTTTGTGAGCTTTGACAGTAAGTATTGATTTTCCAATATGCGTGACTCTTGGTTTCAAAATGATGTTGAAAGAGAAAGATTTTTCCGAAGAACATAAAAGAAAATTACAAGCTTTAAGAAATAAGAAAATAACTTTTAAGAAGTTCAAGAATGTTTTTTTTTTCTCGATGGATGAAATGCTTGTAAATGTTTAGAGACGTTTAAAGTTAATGCACTGAAAACAAACAAAACTAATAATACAGAACACTTAATGCACAGACAACAAAAGTTTAATTGGCTGCGGCAATGATGTAATGAATGAGGAATGGTAAAATGAAAAATATAATTAATTCTGCATGGGGCACCTTAGAAATCGTTCAATTTACTGTAATTTTATTGTGATTTTACATAGCAACACTAACATAATTTAGATTCTCTGACGAAGACACTCGAATTAATGGATAATACGTAAAAAAAAAATATATAAATATAACAAAATACGAATCCTTTTAGTGAGAGCGCCGTTGTTTCCACAGTTGGAAAATCTTGGTAGGTGTCACATTTTACTATCCAACATATTTATTACATTAACAAATCATTATTTTTTTTAATGCTAAAAATCATAATTTTTTTTTTTTTTCACATAAATTCTACAAAATATTTTTGTTTACACGTAAAATGTGTTTTTATAAGTTTGCAAAGTCTCTTTACACAAAATGTCTATTCTACCGAAAATAATTGTGACTAATTAAGTAATTGTAAATTAACAATATCTAGATGTCTTACTCTGAACTCAAGTATGTTTTTAAAAATCAATTAAATGTGTCAAGCAACAGGAGCCTCAAGCAAGTGATAGCACTAATTGCATCTATCGATGTGCTTTAAATGTTAAAATTTCTTTTTTTTGGTATAGAAACTAGAAGCTGTTTATGTAGCTGCAAGCAAATTGATACAACACGATTTTGATGATCTCAAAAGCACGGCGCTTTCAATGTTTTTTGACTTCTCACTATATTTTAAATATTTAAAGAAAGTAAATCTTTGATACTTTCGATTATTTCTCTCTTATTGTGTGTGGCTTTACTTTCAGTTTCCTTCTAGAAAAATTCATAATTTTAATTGCAACTTTTTTTTTCCTCATAAAAATTTAATTGTAGAATTGATACCAAGACCTGCTCGAGCCTGCCAAGATCCACCGATGTACTTACGACTGCGTATGGGACGTCAAACCGGCAAATCTACACCACTACCATCGACTGTAATGTCATATGGAAAGAACAAATTGCGACCCGAATATTGGTTTAGCATCCCGAAAAACAAGTAAAATCTTTGACTCTAATTATTAATTACACAATTTTCCTAAGCATAACTTTCGCCCTTTTAGAGTTGACGAGCTTTACAGATTCCTTAATACATGGGTCTCTCATCTATATGGTGATTTGGACGAAGAAGTTATTAAAGTGCGCGGCTATGAATTAATTCAACATGATACTGAATGGACCAACAATCGAAACTCGGGCAAAGTAATTATTTTCTCCATTCATAATTAAAACAAAACAGTAATTAATTTGTACGATATTCTAGGATGGCGATGGTATTAGTGACGAAATTGGAGATTACACGAGAGAATCTTGGGAGGTAGGTTGACGATAATCATGAAACCATCAATTTTTTTTCCTAAAATCGCTCACGATGAAAGTAAAACTTGAAAATTTTTCGTAGAATCAAAAAGCAAATTTTCTAAATCAAATTTTTTTTCTAATTTTTTTACAACATTTTCTGGTTTATTCACCATTTTAATAATTGTCAGCTCTTAAAAGCTCCATTTGTTAAAACGTTCAATATTATCAAAACTCAAGCTGGATCAAGTGATTTCGATTTGGAGGTTAGAAAATAAAAACAAAACAAAAAGAGAAATGCAATTGCAAAAAAAAAACGATTTGATAACAAACATCAAAATAGACTGAAACACGCAAGAAACATAAACAAACTTGACATAATCTATAGTAGCAGAGTTTGTGGACAATTAATACTTTTTAGTTAGCAACTCCTTGTTTTAATTTCTGTTGGTTCATTTTTAATGGATTGATGAATGTTCGAAACTCAATTTACAGCTTTTTGTTCCAATTTATCATTTGTGATTTCACATTTATTGATTATGTTCAAAAAGACAATTAGGTGTGAATTTATTTTATTTTTTATTATTATTGAATGTTAGCAATAGCATCTTAGTTTAGTGAACTACATAATACAATATTAGCAGGACAGAAGGTTACTAACCGAGTGAAAATATTTATTTAAAAAAAAAAAAAAATGTTCGATTTAACCACGGCTATTAACCACACTTTTTATTGCGCTAAAACTTTTAATCACAATTTATAGTGGTGCGAGAAAGTTTGTCGCTTGAATTAAATTTAAGAGATCACATCATCATCGGTTGAATGTAAAAACATTTCTTGTCATTAGATAATGAAGGACAATCATTGTTTGCTTAAGAACTAGCTGTTGTTTGCTTCTAAATGTCATACAAGTGACGATCAAACATTTTTTTTTCTGCACCATACCACAGGCTACTTAGTTCATACCGCAGACTATAAGAAATGGGTCATCAGCGATAGAGACCTTCATTCAAATCGTAACAAGAGGAAGAAGTATAACGAACCGATACAAATATGACCTTTACATCTCAATGAGTTTCTTGAAATTACTCAAACGTTTTTCTCTTTTTCGCAAACTTTGAAAATAAATTCAAAATATTATGATGTGTGATTTACAAACAACTACATGTCACAAAAGCCATCCAAATGATTCTAGGGAATGTAGGGGAGGGGAGAGATAATCCACAAACTATTCCCATGCAAAATTAAAAATAATACATCGATTATATTCAAGCAAAGCTATAATCAGTGGAAAATCCTAACGCTGAACTCTGGTCACAAATGCTTTCAAAGATCAATTTCATATCAACAAAACTGGCGTTACAAACGAACTTTCATGACTATATATTATCGCGCATTGAGAAACTCGTGAAGCTTATTTTTAAAAATAATACACTACACTGATATTTGTAAACGGACCACTGGTCAAGCAACAGTGAATTTTTTTTATTTTGTTTTAAATATTTCTGTCTTTGTGATAGACTTCGGTTTTTCTCTTTTTTTTTCACTTCTCTAATGAATTGACTGCTAAAAAACGAAACATTATTGATCCAAATTTGCACAAGTGGTTTGAAGCAGCTGTCATAAAAACAAATTGTGTTAAACAAAAAAAAAAAAACGTTGAGCCAATTTTTTAAAAACTTTATTGTGCACTTCATTTCACTTTGAGTCGTGCGGCTGATAAAACGATTCGCTTAAAGACTAACGTAACAATAATAAAGTATTGGACATTTTTATGACAGGATTTCAATAATGCCAAAGTCAAAATTTCATCGGTTCTCGAAATTCGTGAAGACCAAGGTAAAAAATTGGAAGTGAATGTGAATTACATCATCATCGCAATATAATGCGCAATTTTTTAAGAGAATATTTGAAAACAAGTCCCCTCCGATCATTGCATCAATAAGTTCATTGTCATCAATAGTTGTGATTTTGATGATTGAAGAAATTGCAATGTATGTGCCTGAGATTATCACAGCCGGCGAAATGCTTGTCACGACTTTGCTATAAAATAATGATTGAGAGCGAGTATGAGAGAGAAATTCAAAGAGAGAGTTGCGCAAACATTCAGTCATAAAATTACTTTCAATGTGTTAACAAGAACCCGAACTCGACATTTCTAGTTAAAAAAAAATATTGTTTTATGGTGTTAAATGGCAAAAATTGCTGAAAATCTTTGACATAAAGCTTCTTAGTGTTTAGCTTTCCCAAAATTGGCGTGAAATTGACCCCAAGAAATTACTTTTTTGAAAACTTAAGAAATGTAAAGTCTTTACTTTGCAACATAGTGTTTGTGCTCCTTATAAGTCATATGATACTGTATATACAAGAGTAAATGAACTCTTTTTTAAAAGAGCGAGAAAGAGAAAATGCATTTCTAATTGTAAACATTCAATGAACCGAAAGCGATAAAAAAATTGTTAAGAACACAGAGAAAATTTATCACAAAACTAATTTACAATTAACAAACGAATGTTAATAGCAATTAAAAGTTAACAATGTGGTTCATTTACTCGATCGTTGTACTTACTGTGATGACGTTCATCTTCAAGAAATGGGGAATGAGATTCTATCACCGCTGGGGTCGACCTGCGTTTGTGCGACGCATTGTTGGCAAACAAAGGCCGGCAACACCACCACTGCAAAATAATATAATTAGTGATCATAGCATTTTGCAAGTGTTTGATGATGGAAGCATCATTTCTAATAAAACGGTAATTAACATGAGCATGAGATCACCATGAAGATTCATGTCACGATTCTTTAATGAATGATGTCAGCATAATTTTTTTTGGATATTAACCAATAGACAGAAAAATGTATCATTTAAGCCGACAATTTAATTAGCAACCCCTCAATTGTGTTGACTCCTCTGGAATTTTTTAAAAAGTCTTTAATGTCCAAAGGTGCCAATTCTTTTAGCAATATTAGAAACCGAATCAAAATCAATGTTGTTACGTTAATAATTTTGTGCCTTCTGATGATTTATTTCATCGTTTCAATATTTAATTGAAGCAAAACGACTGTTCCCAGTTTTATTAGCTAATTTATTAACAAGCGATCGATAGTGAAATTGATATTATTGTCGAACAGACTGAAAAAAGCTCAGTAGATCTCAAGGTATTTAATAGAATTCTCAGCTGCTGCTGGACACCAACTTCCTGACTGATTGTGAAACTTTTTTTTTTTCTTTTATTTAATCTTTCTATAATGCTCTCACGTTTCATATGTGTTCCCCCCGCTCACACGACACACAACAATACAGACTAGGTAGTGCGACGCGCACACGAGCCGCGATCTCCGATCGCATTCAATTGTTCGCTCTGCTGGTGAATTGTTGTGTTTTAGATTGATATAAAAAAAAATCGTATACAATATATAAAACTTGTTTTCTATAATATTTGAAAAGAGAAACGCAATTCATTCTACATTTTATCAGTGTCAGCTTCTGTTAAAAGTTCACAAAGTGAAAGACTTTTTATGTATCACATGACAGTCACCTACAAAATTTTGAAATATGTGCGAATTATTATGTCAACAAAATGAGGTGAATAGCTATTTTCGGCTAATTACTTATTATCGACACACACACACAACCATTTTGTATATACGTTTGTTGTCTTTTATTTTCTGAACAATGGAGGATGCTTTAAGTCGAATATAAACGCGAATTCTGACTCCCATCAGACAGCATGAAATCAAGTATTTTTGTATTATTATTAAATCAACAATGCGGAAAATGCTGGAATCTCATAGAATTAGCTGATTCCATAATTATATTCAATGTGTTGTGTTTTGATATTAGACAATAAATCATGCTATCTGCACAGTAGAGAGTTATATAGTCGATGTATGTCACCTATCACGTAAACCTGCAGTGTATAAATATCATCTATAGTTGATTTTGAAGCTGACAAGAAGCGTATTGATTGCTAAAATCCTTCCACACATTCACAAGTTCATCCTACAAAACGCCCGCGGGTCTGAAATCGGAATTATGAAATCAATGTCATCAGGCTGTAGCAAAAAAGTTATACCCTATTTCTATAGTGACTATGTATATTTTTTTTAATACTCGCAAAAAAAAATGAATTTATTACAAAAGCACTGATTGAGTTAAAAGTTTCTGTTTGTGTAAATAATGCTCTAATTCTTAATTTGGCTTTGAGTAGATGAACAAAAATAAAATGACGCAGCAATAACAGAACCGCTTCTGTTTCATTCTTGAATGTTGGGTGTATTTATAGATCATTCGACGATAACACATCCAAAAAAATCAACATTGATTACACAAGAAATGTTAAATAACAACAAAAACCACCCACAGCAAAGACAAAAAAAAATTATGTTTTTAAATGTTCAAACGTTACTTACTTTATTTTAGTTTTCATGAAAACACGACAAAAAGTGTACATTGAATCGATAGGATTCAATTAGCCGCTTAGAGGAATAACTTAGCATATGATTAATTAATTATTCCAATGCTACATTGTTTTTAGGTGCTGTCTATGAACAAAGATGATTATCGAAATGCTTCATTTATCACATCGGGTTCATTTGAACAAGACTTTCCCATTCCCGAATTAATTGGACCAACAGAAATTCTTAGCGAGGATCACAGGTATAACAAACAAATCACAGTTGAATAAACGATGGAATGTTAATTTATAAATAATTGTAGAGAAAAATTGTGCAGTCATTTACCGGCACGTGCAGAGGGTTACTCTTGGTCATTAGTCTTCAGCACATCACAACATGGATTTTCGTTGAATTCACTCTATAGAAAAATGCATAAACTCGAAAGTCCCATACTCATTGTTATCGAAGATACGGAGAAGAATGTGAGTCCCATGATGCGTCAATAATATTTTCGTAAATTCATTATCCTTTTCTTGGGACATACTTTTAGGTTTTTGGTGCTCTAACATCATGTTCACTTCATGTTTCCGATCACTTTTATGGAACAGGTGAATCGCTTTTGTACAAATTCAATCCCAGCTTTAAAGTATTCCACTGGAGTGGAGAAAATTTATACTTCATTAAAGGCAATCCGGAGAGCTTGGCCATTGGTGCAGGAGAGTAAGTGAAATGCCTGATTGATTGCAAAACCATTTTTTATTATTGATAAATTCATTTCATCATCTTATAGCGGTCGATTTGGCTTATGGCTTGATGGTGATTTAAATCAGGGTCGATCGCAAAGTTGCAGCACATATTCCAATGAGGCACTAGCTCCACAGGAAGACTTTGTCATTAAAACCCTCGAATGCTGGGCATTTGTATAAGTACCATACACACAATTCATGAAAAGCATGTACCACATACACAAACATTATTTGGAACAGAATTTACAATTTATATTATATATACAACATTGATGAAGAAAAGAGATAAAAAAAAATTAGATTGAGAACTATAGTTTAAAGTTAATTGCAGTTCTATAAAAGTGAATAATAAAAAAAAAATTAGTGCGAAAAATTTGATGGAAGTTTAACAAAAAAAAATTGTTTGTGAAGTAGAACTTTGATGACAAAATCCAATTGTTGTTCAGTTTCGACAGAGACTTTAGTTTTGATGAAATATGTTAAGACGAGCGTCGCATGCATGCTAACTATCTGTAAAGTAGTGGAGGAGGAAAATCGGATTCAAATTTGAAAAAGGAAAAAAAAAATTGATGGAAAAATTGTTGTTGGAGAGTTGGAAAAAAAGTTGTTAAAGCTTAAAATTGTGATATTTTTTTGAGTTTTGTTTCCTTTTTTGAACTTTTCATTGATGTTGGATGCAAAGTTTGCATTTCCAAATTTGATTGACAGTCACAACACACATCCTCCCAGTCGTTTTGGTTCTCGTTTTGGTAAAATCAAACATACAAAAAAAAATACTATCAATTATAAATTAACAAACCCAACAAAAAATAAATAAATAAATGATAAGAAAATCGAGAAAAAGCTTTCAATGTGTTGCACCCAAGATAAAAAACAAGTGAAAAAACAGCCTGCAATAATTTCATTCACATGCATAATGGCACATCACTGCTTAATAAAGACCAATTTTGATTCCTCTATGAAAAGAAGCTTTCCCTGGATCGAATTTTATATAAAAAAAAAACTTTGATAGGTACAAATTTTTGAAAATGTTTGAAGGAGATTTGTGCTAGAATACAGTCATGGTCAATATATAGAAAAATTTCCTTTCTTTAATCAACGAATGAAGTCACGCAGGTTGTTTTATCACACCTAAATTTTTGAGAAAAATTCAAAGTGACTTTCGATTAACTTTATCGACACACGCATGTTGCAAATATTTCTCACCGACATTCAGTGAAGGCTTTATAAGGAGAGTCACAATAATATTTTTTTGGTGTCAATCGGTGCCTGAAATATTTGCGATTTGATTGTGAAGGTCGCGAATTTGATAACTAATAAAAAAAAAATGCAAATTGTTAGAGAAATGCACCGAAAGATTGAGTAGAAAAAAAAAATGTCACTAAAAATAAATCATACAAAACATTATTTGTGGTAAACACTTAAAGTGTATCTAAAAAAAAAAAAAAATTGGCAGGAAAAATTATTTCCTAGATTTGTTGGAAAAAAAGATTGAAAAAATGGCGCGCAAAGCAAAAAAAAAATGAATGCCTAGTTGGGATTGTCATTATCGAACATTTTTTGCTTTGGTTCAATGATCAAACATCAATAACCAACAACACGAAAAACCCATAATCCAGATTCCTTTTAATTATTTTGAAAGAATAAACAAAACTGAAATTGGACCTCTTTAATAGAAAAAAAATGCAATCAAAATTTTCAATAAAACTGAATTTTGAAATTAAAAAATAAATTGAAATTTAATTTTCAATCAATTTACTTCACAATAAAATTGTGTTGACATAAGTTTGTTTTCAGTTGATTCATGGTTCGTCGAATATTTTTCAGCTACCTGTGGAGAAGATCTGTAAATTCGAGAGAGGAAAAACATTTTTCACTTGTCAGGGTAAATAATATATTTGGAATCAAATAGATTTTTTTTTATTGCTCCAATGTTTATACGAAATTTGATTTTTGTTTTGGATTACAAGTTAGTAAGAGTTGTTTCTAGTCTAATAAGCATGAAAGATTGCTACTGATAAGAAATGAAATTAATTTGATTTACAATTCCCGTTTTTTTTTTCTTTCAATTAACGTCTTTGAGTTAATGGAAAACAATTTGTATATGATTGTAAGATATTGATTAGCACACTCTTGCTTATGCTTTTCGTGATTTAAAACTCTTCGCGACGTAGCTAATTATATAAATAATTGGATTTTAGAACCGAAAATTATATTTAATTTAATTCTATTCTCTTGTAATTTAAAGGAAAGTATTTTTTGTAGCAACTTTTTTTCTGTTTTCATCTCCCAGGTCAAACACTTAAAGCAGAACACTCACTTAAATGCAGGTAAATTGTATAAATTTAGGGTCTTATGGGTGAAAATCCAAAGTCATATGCGGTGGATGTTTTCAAGGAGAGATTATAGATTCAATTTCATATCGTTATCACAGAATTTTTCGATTGGTTTCTTTTTAAACAGTCTTAAGATATCAGAATATAGTTCGATTAAAATGAAGCTAATAAGAAGAAGACGCAATGTACGTAAACGTGTGATTGGAATTTTATTCAACGAGAGCTTTTGAGCCATTGAGGCATTTAAGGAGAAAGTTTTAATTAAGTAATTAAAAAAACAAGGTCAACATGTTGATTGTTGTTTTGGTGCAACACCACTTAAGGATTTATAGAAGGAAGTATCGAATGACTCACATCACATCAGGTCGCGTGTGGTACACAATTCAGGCAACTGATGCCAAATAACTTGACATAAGTTTGAGTGATATTAAATAGATTTTATGATTCCAGAATTGTAAATTAATGGGAAACATATGAACATTTAACGGTAACCATTAGTTTTTTTTTTTTTTTTAGTTTAATTCACGCTTAATATTCCAAAGATAATTTGCAAATTTTATTCTTTTTTTTCTTTCATTTGGTCTGATGAATTGTTCGACAAACCAGAATGTTTGCACTGCAACGCATTAGAGTTATTGCCCGCAATAATTCTAAAAAAAAAAGTTTTTTTTTCAACATCAACTTACATCAAATTTTGTTTTTTTTTAATTTTAATTAGATATTTTTTTTCCATTCCATTTTTCTCCATTTTCAAAATGAATTTCATTCAAATCGTTTCTTTTTTATCCGGTGCAATTTTTTTTTTTATCATAATAATTTTTGTGCTACACTAATTCACAAGATATAATGGCCAATTAAGAGAACAAAGGAACAAAATGTTTCAATTAAACGTATAATTAATTCAATGCTTCTTGATCTTAATTTTTTTTTTTTTTCGTTATCAATTCAAACTACTTGTGCTTAATACTAAAATTTCTCCAACCCCTTTACTCATTGGTTTTTGGTCCATAATTATTTGATTTATTTTGGGAAATTATTTGATTTGCCACAAAATTTTACTTTAAATGTTAATTAAATGGAATTTGCTTTGTGCAACAACTATTAATGCTTATAATTTTTCAAAACGAACAACTGAAATGTTCAACGAGGGTGAAAAAGTGTGTGAAAGTCTCATCATCATGATTTATGGATTAATTCGTAATGTGCAACAATGTGAATAGAATTTCGTGCAAATTTATATCAATCAAAATGAAAAGGTCAATCACACTTTAATCGGGTAAATTTTTCTTTTGAATAAATATTTTTTTTGAAAAATAATTTCAACAATTCATCGAAAGTTCGTCGAAAGTCTTTATCAGAACTTTTAAGCTAAAAAAAAACTACGCAATTAACATAATTATAAATGCTAATTTGTAATTAAATGCTTTTTCGTGCAGAATGATTGTGCTTCCATTAATTATATTCGTAGTAAATTTTAAAGTAATTCTTATAATCTGCTTACATATCCTTTTCACAAGTACTAATTTTTTTTTAGATTTGACATAATTTCTTTTTTTAGAAATGAAGTTCACATGCCTTAATTTTTTTTTTTTTTGGTTTTTTGTTTTGTTAACACAGTTTTGCGACAATATTTTCGAAGTATTTTAATTTTAGGTTGCCATTGAAACGAAAATTCATTATAAATAGAAATTTTTGTTGCTGCTAAGGCAACTTAATTAGATTGTAGTTCTTTGATAGCCTGAAGAATTCTTTTAACATGTCCCACTTTTGTTACACCCAATTCCTTCAAGTCACGACGAGCAAGTGTCAAAAGCTCTTTACCCCGTATATCATTTTTAATGAAACTATCAATATACTCAGACATTTGCATTGCTTCTAACCATGTGATGACTTCATTAACGCCCCAATTGGAAACAGCCTCTCTTGAGCTACTCCTTCCCGAACGCGATGAACTCGGTCCAGTTTGTTGTTGGTCTCTGTTGCGGAAACGCATCCAAAATGGTTTCGACTTTTTACGATGATCGACATCGTCGTGCGGGGCTAAAACATTCAAATATATTCGCATGTTTCCATCCTCACTCCTTTGCATTGTACACTTTCTCAATTCCATTTCGATATTTGCCAGTGACACACTCAATTTAGATTCCAGATCTTCACGCATAATTAAACTCTGACCACGCTCACGTAACAATTCACATGAGCTTTCATATAATTGCCGTGTAATTGTAACCAACTCAGTTAATTTTGTTCGCAAATTTGGACCATCCAACAATTTGCCACCTGGATGAATTGCCTCGAGAGCATCAGCTGTTTTGGCAGCTATAGCATACAACTCGGGTTGCAATGATGGATGGGAAATGATAAGAAATTTTACCCACTTAACGAGAGTACTAACGCATTCAATAAAATTCAATAGCAAATACGTCTCACGTTCCGTGAATAGACTGTCGCCAAGTGCTGTACTGTATTCTGATGTAACAGAATTTTGCTCTCGCATTATTGAAATGCTTTGTTGGCGTTGCTTTTCTTGCCAAGTTTTCAAAGAAACTTCGAGATTTCTATTTCGACATAGCATTTGTACTCGATTCTTATGGATAATTCGTATCATGCCAGGTGGCTGTAGCCATGCTTCGCCATCAACTTGAATCGGCACGCCTTCATCACCTGGGGTACATAAATTAAAAGCGTTATAAAAGAAAATCATATCATAGATTTCCTAAATCCTTACCCAATATATTTATTTGCACACTCTGACATTGAGCAATACGATGATGTTGAAGATTAATTAACCGACATGCAGCCATCTGAACGGATCCAAATACTGCTACCACCTCTAAGATTCTATCATCGAAACTCGGCGCAAGAAAGCAATCGTCCTCCTTCGTACCACCCCAAAAGTTTGTTCCACCCATAAAGCTAGGAATATTCAAAATAACAATTCCCTGAAGAGACGGAAGAGGTATTCGTTGGCCATCACATTCAAGTTGTACTCGTTGTTCTAAGTTCTTGTAGGTCTTTTGAAGCCATTGCTTTGATCCCAGCACGCCATACCACATATAATTCTTAGCCCTTGACCGGCATTTTTCCGGATGCTCTTCGCGTTTGTTGTGAAAATCTAATGAAATTTTTGCATCAATTCCAATTCCAAAATAATTGTTCATAACCACTCGTTCGTAAAATCCTTCCAATAGTGTTTCATCCGGATCCATTAAAGGACAAGCGAGCGAGCAGAGTGTATCAGCATTTGCAAGTAAACACTTTGATATGAAACCCGCACCCGATTGTACATTAGGCCATGATGGTAGACGCACTAATGGATTAATAATTGGCAAAGTTTTATTCATTTGCTCCTGTATTTCATCTTTCTTTCGGTCATTGATCTCTTTGTCTTTGTCCTTCGAGAAACTTTTGCGAGATCCGAAAATAATATTTTTAGCACCACCCAGTGACAACTTTTCATTGTTCTGTAAGATGAAAAATTTATTACGAGCATTTAAATCATTATTGTCTGTATTTACCTTAAATATTGTTCCGCAACTGATGCGACGTGATGCAGCTGGTGAGCAATTAAGATATTTAACATGCTCCGAATCTAATGTTAGTAAATTTGGATTATGATTGGAATGACGACGATTAATATCAACTTCAATGGGCGCCAATGTGCTCGGCGTATGACTTGAATGTCTTCGATATTCGCTGTATCTCAATTCCTTTAAATAATCGTTATGTTTTTGTGATAATGCATTTTCATCCTTTTCGGAACGTCTATCCTTATCATCTAGGTCATCATTGACATCACTGAGTATAGCATTCTTATAATCTATTCGCTCGGTAGGAGTATTCGGAATCTCATATTCTGTTTCTACTGACAAATCCGTTAGGGATCCCTGTATTTGAATCTTGATTGTATTCAATAGATTGCTTTTTTCGCACTCATTGGATTTTTCACCTACTACTTTGATCGTTTCATTGGTATCGATTTCATTAATATTTAAGTCTTTATCTATATTGATTGTATTATTATTATTACTACTGTTACTTGACAATTGTTTTTTGATGGAGTTTGAGGCACTTCGATTTGTTGCTCGATTAAAACGTTTGAAACTTTTACGTGCAATATCATTGCCTTCAACGAACTGTGCCAGTGAACAGTATCGTATTGGCTCGATTGATGTTGCACTTTGATTTGCGATGTCGGCTAAATCAAACACTCTGTTTTCAAACCCAAATTGTGTTTTCTCATCCGCTTGATTTGGTTTCTGCTTGATTGATTTTTTCGCACTCTTTCCATCGACGGTACATAATGTTGTTGTATCTTCTGTGATTGAAAAATCTTGCAGTACGCCAAGAATATCATGGCCCAACATAGAGCTCATATCGTCTAAAATACTTTCACCGTGAAATGCATCAGTTGTTTCACTTATCTCCGGTGAATCAATGTGACCAATAAAGCAATCACCACCCAGGTCCTGAATCATTTCGCCGACATTTATCGAATAAGCTTCCGATACTCGTTGATCTAATATTTCTGAATTTACACTACATTCCTCATTCGTACTTATCGCCGACATTATATCACTCGTTTCACCCATAATTTCATCCGATGACGATGGATCCTGCTAAATATAAAAACGTGAAATAATTTTGTTTATGTTTTAGTTTTAAGAATAATAAATATTCATTGAGGCATTTACCAAATGATCAACATCGATAATTGTTATATTTTCGCTCATATAAACATTGTCCTTTGGTGGTTTTTCTAGCGTGGGTAATGAAAGTATTGGTATCTGTAACGAATTTGAAACCATTGTGCAAGCTCCGCTTTTAACTTTAAGTGTTGCACTCGAGCATGTTTCGTCTTGCTGCTTTTGTTGTTGCTGTTGCAAGTTCCTAAAATAATTTCTCTCGCAAACTTCTGCAGGACAAAATGCCAACAAACTATCTTGCTCGCTTTCTTTTTGCTCTAAATCAAAGTTGTACGTATAAATATTCTCGTCCCGTTCGGCATTTACATTGTTAATGGTTGTAATATCATACTCAAAGTGCATTTGGTTTACGTGTCGCACTGTCAGTGTATTGTTTGATATTCGTGAGGATGTTTCGCTTTTTTCCGAATAATTTTCTTCCTCAACTTCCAAAATGCTGAAAGAGGTTTTTTTATTTTTTCAGTTTCTTTTTAATATCGAATCGAAAAGTTATCGCTGATTAAACAAAAGTGAACTTACTTTTCAGGAACGCCAGAATTTCTGCGACTGCTGTCGTCGGCAAATTGTCGCGGAACCGGAATGCTCAGAGTGTTTAGGAAGTTTTCATCTATCGAATCACGCCTGATATCGGGTAATGGGGAAATACATGTAAGACGCGTTGTTGAAGAAGGTGTTACGAGATTAATCAATGGTATTGGGGATGGTGACGTGCACGGTGAATTTTCAGATGATGATGTTGGGATGAGTTTTTGACTCGTTTTCAACGACATTTTTCGGAAATTGCCTTCGCTCTTATTCTTCGCATCACAATGCTCAACAATACTGTGAATGATACGTTTCAAGCTATTTGCACGACAATGTACCGCCTCCTTCTCGGAGCGTTTCATTAAGCGACTCGTTCGTTCTTTTGAATTAATTTTATCTTTTTCAGGCTTCCCAAATGAAAATCTCCTTTTACGGGGTTCACTGAAAGATTTAATATCGAAAGAGAGGAAGGATTTTTTTTATTATTTTGGAACGTTAAATAATTTAATTTAATTTAGGCTGAAAAAAAAAAAAAATATCCTCCACTGATTAATAAGAAGTCTCACAAATCTTACTTTTCTGGCGTACGCTCTGACGCTCTGCGTTCAGAAGCACTGCGAAAAGCAATTTCTTCCATTGTTTTCAACAAATCATCACCCACAAAAACTCCTTTTTCCTCGTCCTTCAAGCAATCTAATAGCATTCCAACCTTAATACTATATTTACGTATATGAATAAAGTAAATGGCAAAAAAAATGAAAGAAAGGGGGGAAGTGCGTTATTAGACGGCGAATTATTTAATAATTCATTTATATTTACATTCAGGTAATAACAGTAACAATAGAAGAAGCATAAAACGTATGTTAATTACCGTAAAATATCACATTTAATAAGCAGTTGCTCGTCATCTCGATGTGTTTCAGTAACGCGATTGAGAAACTCGTTAACCGTCTCACATAAAATGCGAACTGACGCAATGACAACCTGAAAATCATCCGTATCCACGATTGACTGCGAAAGATAATGAAATTATTAATGCAATAAAAAAAATACAATTTTGCTGCTTGAGGACTTGCTGTCGTATATTCATTGCTGTAAGAAAGATATTCTTGGAAAACTCATAAATAAGCAGTTTATTTTTGGAAACAATCCTCTTTTGCCGTAAGCTCTTTGTTTGATTTAAAGCAATTTTCGGATTGAAATGAATCATCTACTGACGCTCAAACAAAAAAAAAGAGTAAATTATATTAAATCTCGAGCACATCATTTTCTTGTGAGTTTACCTGCAAATGCCACATAGCGTTGTCTTCAAATTGCGATAATATTGCATCCGGCGAATGAGATATTGACATACCCTGACGTAATGTTATTCCACGCTCAAACACCATAATCGACCATCGATCGAGCATTTTTGTGGATGATTTTTCATAGCGATCTAATAGTTGTGGCAAATGTGCATCATCATCGCATGAACTGCCCCACCCGAGGACTCGTGCCAAATCATTACCAGTCCCTAAGGGCAGCACGGCAATTTGACACTGTTTCTGAAATGAGAGCGCACGAACATTGAACATCGTTAATTGATTTATGGATTTTCGAGCCATAAACTAAAACAAACTTTCTTATATATCTGCTTCATTACGTTCCAATTCATTCATTCACAAACTGCCAACAAAGCGAGGGAGAAATTAATTATTTAGTGAAATACTTACATGCATTTTAAGTCGATCAATTTCCGAAAGGACCCAACCGACGCTTCCATCGCCACTGCATATTAATATTCGAAAGGGATCAAAATGTCGAAATAAACGCAATCCCAAACTGGGACCGGTCGAAATCAAATCAAAAACTTGTGCAGGATTTAATAATTGCTTAAAACGTCTTAGAAATTTTACGCCTTGATTGTCGCCTGATTTAGAATTAACGAAAACGAGAAGGGGCGAGAATGATGATCCATGCGGTTTTACAATATCCCATGCTTCATCCAATCCAACTGAATGTAATGATGTCGGTGGAACCACAGACACTTTACTCGGTCCCAATGGACAGCAATGTCCCACTTTCGGTCGACACTGTGTGTGTATTGTCGCTCGACACCACAAACACCTCCAATCTTGCAATCTCAGTACGGAACCGCACGTTTTATCACAATATAAACATTTAGCGGAGACTGGCAAATTGCCTTCCATCCACTGATGTGGCATGATAAGATTGCCATCCATATCCTCGATAATTTCTTTTCCCACACTTGCTAAAGTTGTCCATTTACAATTAGATATTGCTTTAGCGGCGCATCGTTTATGGACTTTAAATTTACACACTTCACACGATAATCCATTTGAGGTAACGCCCGACAGTGCTTCACGGCACACCTGTGACGCAAATATAAATAAAAAATGTAAACATAAATGATTTGCTGTTCTTTTTTTTGTGTGTTTCATAAATTTAACAGTTTCAAAATGGCTTACATTGCAATATGTTGGGCGCGCATGAGATGTTGCGTACCAACTGTGATGGCCGGATAAAAAGTCATGCTGATCGGGCGGTGTTGGATCGAAGAAATCTCTCGCCGCAGCTGCTTTTAATGCCTGACACCAATCATCCATTTCTTTACGCGTCTCAGCAGCCAGTACCAATGACCTAGTTGGTGTTATAAGCTGGTTGGATATTGATGGAAAAGGAAATTACTTGTGATAACAAAAATGTTTTCCAGAAAAGGTTTAGGAGATGGAAAGAAAGAATATCGGCTTACTTGGAATGTGTGACTTAGATGTCTTGTACTGAACTCAGCAAAGCATAAATTTGAAAGATCAATTTCATCAAAAAGCTCGCTCTGCGTTGTGGATGGTTGAATAGAATGAAATTAAAAAAGTTTTTTTTTATCGTCATCAGTTTGAACCTCAAAAAATAAAATAAAAAAAGAATTTCTCAAGTAAATTAATTTAAAGAGCAGCTGTAAAATTTTTTTTCTTGTTTTATATAAAAGCATTGTTCCTGCGTCACCTTCAGCATCATTCTCTATTTTTAGAACATTTTTAATCGCATTTTATATTAAACAGGGAGAACCAGAAAAAAAAAAAGTTTTAAATTTCTATTGAACCTTTCCCTCTGATTGATTACAATTAACGAACGGAAAATGTTTTCTTACGAATCGCTTAGTTGAGTTCATTAATTATCAAACCCATCATTAAGCATCTATTACTTTTCCATTTTATTTCTGTGTGCTTTTTTTTTGAAAGGTGCCGAAATCCATACTTAGTTTCAAAGTAATTATATTGTCGTGAAATCACAATGTAAATGGCAAAGGTTCAACATCATCTCCTCCCCCCAGACTCGATCCCAGTGTACCGAAAGTTGTTGGGAGTATGAGAGAGGGAAAATGAACTTTCGTGCAAAAATCTGATAAAACAAGAAAACTTTTTTTTTTTACATATTGTGTGTATCGATTTACTGAAAAAGCATTTCGCTTGTTTGGCAAAAGACTGTATTGTTTTACATCAAACCAACCAACCAAACCGATTCCCAAATATCAAATTGTACATGTCGAAAAAATGCAAAAAAAAAAAAAAAAATGTATGTTTAACATATGAGCGCCGTCCCAGTTTTTATTACAGTCTTCTTCCTTTTTTTATCGTCATACAATTCGATACAAGTGCAAATATATTGTCAGCGAATAATTTCGCGCTTTTTATAGCCGTCGCTTTTTCATTTGTACCGTCTTCAACGCGCTTCACGGAAAAAGCTCTTTCGAATAATTAACGCGACACCTCATTGAAATTAATTCAAGGATTTGTGGCGTAGGTAGGTGTGAGAGAAAGTGAAAATTTAAACGAAATATAGTTTATGATTAGGTGTATTATGAGCTTCAAAAGTTATGTTTCTTTCTTTTTTTTTTTTTTGGGGGGTTTATTTTTTCACACAAAATGGCCTCCATCACTGTTTCCCGCAAAACCAGCAAAAAAAAGAAGCGATTATTTATTAATTCTCTGTATACCTTATCTGAGTTTTATTTCGCAAATTTGAGCCAGTATCAAACATCCAAACACGCTGATTAAACAAACAACAAAATCACAACGTCGCTCATAGAATTAATTTTCGTGTATTGATATTGGCAAAATTTCAATATAATTTTTTTTTTTCCTTTTTTTCTATTTGCTCGCACTACTGTTGAACCGTAATTTATATTGCTTTCAATGGTATCATAAGATGAAAAATATGTTTATTATAATTTCACATATGCTAATAAACACAGAGAAGGAAATCAATTAAATCATAAATTCTATTAATTAAATTCCTAGCAATTTTAGATAATTTTTTTTTTCAACATTGATAAAACCACACGAAAAATGAATGTGCAAATTTCACGACATCAACTTTCAACGGTTGGATATTTACTGAAGCTCTTTTCACATTCTCATCTGCCCTAAATATCTTTTTTTTTGTGCTTTGATAAAATTCTATTTTTTTTTTCCTTGCTCATTGGAAAAGCTTCTGGGACGTTTTTGTCCCGATGCCCATGTTCGGATGATATGAAAAGCTCTTATTGGAAGTTTATTCGTGTCTGGAAATGATAGCCATGTGCACACCGGAAAATTATAGAGAGCTTCTCTCTTTATATAATCGTAAATGGAAAAACAAGCGTAAAACAAATTGGTATATAGGGCACGTTATTTTTATATCGAGGGGGTTGGAATAGTGGATAAAATTTGTTTTACTCACGTTTGGATGTTTGGCATAATATAATTTAAGTCCTTTAAGACGAAAATAACGTTTACGCCATCGTTGAAATGACCAAGTTTGTTTCATCAAATAACCTTCTTTAGTGAAAACCTGATTAAGTATATAAAAAAAGGAAAATCAAAACGAAAAGTAAATAGATTTTCCTCAATATAAACAAAAAAAATGTAGCAAACGCGACTTACAAGTGTCTTGTTATGTTTTGATAGTTTTCGATGAAACACTTTCGCTGGTTCTTTTTCTTCATCGCTTTCACTCTCAGTGGATTCTTCGGGTAGACTTTTCACAAACATTATTTTTTCCATATTTCGCAAATCTCGTTCGCGACCAACAGGTATTTCCGTTTATTTTCTCCCGCCGACATTCAAAAACAACAAAATTTATATACTTTGCTGTATATTTAGTTTGCAGCAATTAATTAATTAATTTTATTACTATTTTTTTTTTCCTGTTGCTCGTATAATGGCGCGCGGTTTATTAAATCACACACTCATTGCACACTTAGGTCCACTATTAACGCCGTCATTAATAAAATTTATTTTTATCTGCTCGATGAATTAATTGTTTCGTCGTCACTTTTAGCATAATTTTTTTTTGCCATTATAGCCGTATATAATATCACATCACAATAAAATGTGTAATCAATAAAGCATAATTACATTTTTAAGGTTCTTTTATGTCTCTCTTGCTTTCATATAGTGCTCGCTTGCCATGGCTGCGTTTCTCTCGTCACTGCAATTCAATTTGCCTTTTTTTTTTGTTGGTGGCAATATGTTTCACCACAATTTAAATGCCATGTTTCGAGTTTTGAACTTTTTTGATTTCACAACTTTCCATTGCTGCCACATTTGCAATACATTTCGGTTTTCTTTTGAGCACGCTCCAAATCACAAGCACAATTAAAAAATAAATATCTGATTGTGGAAAAAAGAGGAAAAAAAATTAGAAAGCTTGAGAAACTTCTTCTTTTTCCACCATAAAAAGCTTTTCGAAGAATTCTTTATTATAGAATGCAAAGTTTGGCTGAATCGATAATTTAGCAAATTAATTTTCCATCTGCAAATACATTTTTATGTTTTGTTATGCACAAAAGAAACTGAAAATTATATTCCACAAGTTAATATAAAACATGCAAAATTCACACACTTATTTTAATGTTACACTAAGTAGAAATTGATTATTCTTTAAGCCTATTGAATGACCGGAGTGATCTGGGAGCGCTAAACGCGGACTGAACAGAGCTACACCTTCGTTTCCCAGTACATTTCGTTAGAATTCCCTATTTTTCTTTATCGAAACGCCATGTTTGATGAGCTAAATTTGTTTCGAGTTCTCTTCGATTTTCACATTTATGTATATACACAAGAAAGGAATTTTTTTATAATGTTCCACATTTTCCTCGCTCTCATATAATCCTCTCTCTTCAAGCTCTCAATACAAGTCTCCTTGCTTGTCTCAATATATGTTGGTGAGCGAAAAAACACAACAGCCAAGACAACAGCAACAGTGAAATATAAAAATTCTCCGCATTGTGATTGTAAACAGAAAATAAGGTCTACGGTGGTTAACAATTGTCCATGAGTCACACACCACCACACCACCAGGTCGGATTGATTACAATTTCATGCCGCATTTCATAGAATTTCTTTCACAGCCAATCAATTTACAATTTTGCGTACGACATTTCAAATTATGTACAACATTTCCATGAGGCGTGATTCATAAATTACGTTATAAATTAGCATTTAAAAATATATATATAGATAATTGACGTCATTCGTGAAAATATTAAAGGTAAGAGATGAGTAGTAAAGTATATCTTATATGATATATTCGTAACATATATTGTGTGTACACATATTTATACATAAAATGTGTTTCATGAAATATCCATATGGGAACATCAACCAACTGAATAAATAAAAACTTTGAAAAGTTTTCGTTTTTTTTTCGGAAGCTGCTGCCATCAGTTTATTTCGGAACATTTAGTAGCAATGAAGTATTTATTACATGTCTGTATCTGCTTATGCAGCATTACTGTAAGTGTTCAGACATCACGTATCATTAATTTGTAATTAACAAATTGATTTTCCGTTTAATGATTCAAGCACACAACATCACAAGGATCGAGATTGACGCAGAGATTTGTAAAAATTATTAAAGATGAAGTTGAAAAACATTTGCATACAAAGCACTTAAAATACCAGAAAAATATTAAAAATGAGATTGAACAGTTCACTGATGGTATGGTTAGCTTTCGATGGAAAGCGAACAACGTTTATAAAGATTTGTGCAACATACCAGCTGACGACGTTGAATTCTGTCAACTTGCTCTGAGCCTTAAAAATCAGACAAAACATGATGTCGATGCATTTCGAAAGCTCTTGGAAACGAAAGAAATATTAAGTGCAAATGCTTTTTCGAATTACAGTAAACTGATTGAAAAGATCATATTTAAAATAATCGATAAACATTCAGACCAAATAAATCGTCGAGGTAAAGCTGGTTGCTATTTAACGGCGCTTCGTAAAATGATTGCCAACACGAAGCATAGCGAAATGCTCAGACTCGATGAATTTATCGAAGAAAACTTTCTGCTTTTTAAGGATGAACTAGCAGAGAACCTTAAGGTAATCTTAAGATTTCGAAAAATTCTTCAAGAGGCAAGCAAAAATTATCTCAAGAGCCGAGATGCCGAAAGCTTACGAAATTTTGTGAGATTTATTAACTGTTTAGTTTTAACCAAATCATTAATTCAAAACCTTGCGTTTTAAAGATGAAAGAAAACAAAAAAATACTGGCGCAATACCGATCATGTGTCGATCGATCAATGGAACTGACTTACGATGGAGTTACAATGACGGGACCTGAAGAATATGAAATTGAAGAAATTATAAACCAGAACTACGATAAGATTGAAAGCGAATTTAAGAAATGTATTTAAATATATCTATGATTAGCCTGACATTTATAACATAAAAAGCTGAAAAGCACAGATTCCCATTGTGATCAAAAATATAATGGAATGAAAATATCATACATGAGACTTTATGGTTTCTTTTTATTTTCCTTTCAATTTAACAAATCGCGATTTGAACTCCGAAATTGAGACAGAATTTTTATTTTTGTCATCGTAGTCAGCCCAGTCGCCGCCATCAATTTCAATATCGTCGAATCTGGTTCCACCATCGATGCTTTGCACAATGAGACCTTCTCGTGGATCGTATTCAGTTGGTTCAATGCCTCTACAATCGAACGTTATAAATCCGGTAAATTTGCCAGAATCATTTTCTACGTAGGGAACTTAAAAGTGAAATGCAAGAAAATTTTGTTATCTATTACAAGCTTATGATTCGTTGCAATTGCAATTTACTTGATGACTTTTCTACAACATCCATTGAATTTTCACGTGAGCACATTTTGCAACGAATTAAAAGGTTGTATCCTTTCGCATTTCGACTGTCCTGTTGAACTTTCTCGCTTTCAGAGACATCATGAAAAGTGTCGTCAGATTCGCCACAATTTGAACATTTAACTTTCAGAAAGAATCGTGTGTCTGCGTTTGATTTGATTGATTCAATGTTCTCCAAGACGGCACTAATTTGAAGCTGAATTTTTACCATTTCTTTACTGATTTAAGGTTTCAGAAAGCTTTTCGGCAAATAAAAACAACAAGGACAATCCAGTGAAATTTGATTTGATGATTTTTATGGTTTTGATATTATAACATTATAACAATATTTAACCTATAGACTTATTCGAATTTTATATTTAGTTCATTTTGTGGATTGATCAAAGGAAAGCTCAAACTATGAACTTAAATTTCAGTAATAATTAACAACCAGCCAGGGAACCAGCTATCACTTAGCAACTATAAACTAAATAAATTATGATGAGACAGGCAACAAATTCTATTTTAATGATTCGCCCGGTTGCGTTTCGAATGAACGAGCAGACGGCAGTAAATAATTATTACCAAAAGGTTTTGGATGGACTGCTTCCTGCAACAGTCAATGCAAAAGCACAGCTAGAATTTGATGGATTCGTTTCAAAATTACGCGCTGCTGGAATCAATGTCATTGTTGTAGAAGATACGAAAATACCTGACACACCAGATTCTATTTTCCCGAATAACTGGATTTCGTTTCATGAAAATGGACACGTAGCTCTATATCCGATGTTTGCTGAAAATCGCCGTGGAGAGCGACGTGAAGATATTTTGGATTTGTTAAAAGAAGAGGGCTTTAAGATTGAAAAAATCGTAGATTATACCTCAGCAGAAGAAGATGCTATTTTCTTGGAAGGAACTGGAAGTTTGCTTATCGATCGTGCTAATGGCAATTCATATTGCGCGTTGTCGCCAAGAGCTGATAAAGAACTTTTTATTAAATTCTGTGAAGATTTTGATTATGTTCCCATAATTTTCGAAGCATTTCAAACCGTAAATGGTGAAAGAAAATTGATTTATCATACCAACGTAATGCTGTGCTTAGGCGAAACTTTTGCAGTAATTTGTGCAGATTGCATTGATGACGAAAAAGAAAGGAAAATGGTTTTAGATAACTTGGAAGCCGACGGAAAAGAAATTATCCTAATTACAGAAGATCAAGTGAACAATTTTGCAGGAAATATGCTTGAACTAAGAGGAAAAGATGACAAGAGATTCTTAATTATGAGTGATACTGCTTACAAAAGCTTGAGACCAAAACAAATTGAGAAGCTAGAATATCACTGTAAAATTATCAGCTCTAGCCTTGATACAATCGAAACTTGCGGTGGCGGAAGTGCAAGATGCATGATGGCAGAAATATTTCTTCCTAAATAATAAATGATCTTCCTAGATCAAGCCTTTTTTATGATTTTACCGAAAATACATCCTTTAAAATAACGACGATTGCACTGCTAATATTGACTGACTTTAATTGCAATAACGATAACCAATAATTCTTGAGATCGCAATAATTCCGTATGCTTCTAAGATTCTCGAAAGGCAATGAGCCTTTCGCATTACTAAAGAGATAACAATTGCCATGGACAACAATCGCAATATTATATAATATAAACGCAGAGTTTTGACAACTTAAAATTAAAAGTGTGATAAAGAGAATTTTGTTATCTTTTGGAACTTGATTCGTTTCAATTTTTCAGTCAGACTTTTCGTCAAACATCCCATTGAATTTTCACTATGTAGAGCACATTTTCTTCTGCATTTAGTAATTTTGTATTTGAATCAATAGGTTGTAAATTTTTCGGATTTCGGCTGTTTTGCACAAAAGCAAGGCACGAGCTTTTAAAGTTTTATAGTTTTCAGAAGCAAAGACAATCCAGTGAAATCTGATTTGATGATTTTTCAAATATGGTTTTGAAATTATTATAACAATATTTAATGTATAGGCAAATGTATAGGAAACGAATTTCCTACGAATTTCTTTTTTTTTATTCAAGTAGATACTTCCTTAGTTGATTTTGTGGATTGATTGATTTTGATCATAGTAAACATAAAAAAAAACTCGTAAAAAACCAAAATAAATACATAAAAATATATGTTACATTTCAAAAATAGATTCCAAATGTTCTGTGATAAATAGATAAATAAATTTAACTACATAGTTATGGACACCGACGATCTTTGGATTTTTGGCTATGGATCTTTAGTAAGAATATTGCTGATGAGTCAAAATGTTTTATTTCATCATATCACGAATACAATTTTTTCTATTCTCTTTTAGGTGTGGAAAAATAATGATTTTGCTTATGTTGAAAAAACTGCAGGGTATATTTTGGGCTATGAGAGAAGATTCTACCAGAATTCAATAGATCATAGAGGAACGGAAACGAACCCGGGACGAGTTGCCACATTAGTAAAATCTAAAGACAATGAAGTAAAAGTATTAGGCATTGGATACAAAATAGCTAATGAAAAGAAGAATGAAGTTATAACTCATCTTGATTTCCGTGAAAAGAATGGTTACTCACGCCATGTGACTCTCTTTTATCCCAGCGATGGAGTTTCGCCTAAATTGACAACCGTTTATGTTGCAAATGAAGACAATCCTTCATGGAACAATGATCACAAAATAGAATCAATTGCAAAGCAGATATTTTCTGCTGTCGGACCATCTGGAAGAAACATCGCTTACGTTTTTGAGCTTGCTGATGCTTTGCGAATGCATTTTAATAATCCACAAGATGATCATTTGTTTGAAATTGAAAATATTTTAAAGGAAATGCAATCAAAAAGTGATAGCGCACATAAAAGCTAGTAAAAATAAATAAAACAACAAATCTACCAATACAATACAATATAGACTTTCTTCATTTTTATTAGATCCATTGATCTCTTACAATGATGGTTCTTTAATTTTGTGTTTTTTTTTTTTTTTCTTTTTTAATTTATTCCAAGGATAAAATTTAGATGTAGTATTAATTTATCTCACAAAAGTTTTTCTTCCAATTAAGAACATTTATTTATTTACTTTTTTTTTTGTTTTGCAGATGATGCGAAAGATGAGTGAGATTTGTATCAGGAAAATAAATTCAGAGCGTACGGGCCAGGATTAATAACTGTAAACGAGGAAACTTATAGGACATTGAATTTTGCTTGAAGCATTATACAAGCGCACACTCAGCTAATCGATGAAGCTCTGTTCAACACATGCCTTAACTCGCTTCTCGTATTCTCGACGGTTTTCTTTATACAACTGAGCTGCCATTGCGTTCGCGGGAGAATTTGGATTTGGGTCGCTAAGAAGTGACTACAATGAGACAATTAATGTAGTAAATGCAAATTTATCACGAAAAATTTATTAAAATTACTTGTATTGATGTTAATATGGCTGAAACATCATATGTTGGACTCCATCGATTTTGTAGAATATCCAAACAGATGCCACCATCGGCATAAACGTTCGGATGAAACATTTTCGATACAAAACGGACTAAATATAACAATTATTAATTAATGATCGACTTCTATATTTTGATATAGATTTAGTTATTCATTACCCGTTGGAGGCTTATTCGGATATTCCTCAGTGAATTCTATTGTTAGCTTGAACGTTCCATCCTCAAATGGCGTCTCATGCGGACCGAAGATCACAGCATTCCACATCATTATATTATCATCAGTCGGTGCTCCTGAAACGCCAGTTGGTGGATCTTCCTGGAGTCTAAAAATAAATATTATGTAAATCATGTTTGCTGTTCTGACAACGGTAGCAAGGCTTCTGTTTTAGTTTCCTGTATGTTTGCATATGACGCATATTGATCACATCACTTGTGTTGAGCTATGTCATTGAACTTGCAATGTGTATCAAATGTATTATTATTATTATACTTATAGCTATAGTCAGCAAATCCGCTTAACAACAGCGAATTATGATTTTTCTCTAATTTTTCTTTATTTTTGAGCCGCGAGCAAAAACATTTTGCATGTGACGAAATTTCGGGTTTCAAGAAAATTAAACGATGGTTTCAAAGAAACTTGTGTGTACGGATGGATATATGACTTTTTCAATGAAAACTGATGACCTTGTATCAAGCGCACACATTCGGGCAGATGACTGCAAACAGGCTTTTCGACTTAAAGGCTTCAAACAAGCTTTATACGCAACTTGTGCAGTTTTAAAGACTATATTTCGTAGCATATTATATCGTCTTTAATCAGAGATAATGGATTTATTTATTTATATTTTTTGCAAGAGTTAATTGAAATAAATTGCAGATGAAAACAATTTGTTTGGTTCTGGAAGTTTCACAGGTTTTCGATTTGTGTGAATCAATGCGATGATGAATTATTGGTTCGAGCGAAAATGAACAATGACCCATTTTTGGGATGACCATCGGAATAGTACAAATGATGACATTCGAAAAGATGGCGAGTTTTTTTTTTGGTTTCAAACAAAATCACATACCTTTTAAAATCTCTCATTAATCTTCGACGAGCTGGAGTTGACATGTTTACTTTATTAGGTTGATCAGCTTGTGGGTGATAGTTACGAAACTAATAAAAAAAAACTTTTTGATTCGAACTTTTTTTTTGCAAAAATTGATTTCTCTGACGACACACACGAAAGATTTCAGGACTAATCGATTTCAAGGCAGTTGGTATTCTTCTTATTCACTGCTGAGCCTTTGTAAGGTAGAATAATCCTTTTTGCCTCTAATTGCGCTGTCTATAATTATATATAGTAATTTTTTTTCAATGTCTGTATCGTTTTCAATTTTCAATGAAGTACTGTTTTGAAGGGATGCACAAGAGTTAAAACTGTTGATTTCAAAATTCTAAATTTCGTTAAATTTGAAATTTGTAGTAAAAATTGAATTTTATTTGGAATCTGAGTACTATTATAAAATACTTTTATGGACGGATTGTGTAGATCTTTAACGCTTAGCTTAATCTAATTTTCTAATTTGTGCTTCAGATCTGTATGAAAAAGATTCTGGTCGCAATATATTAAAGATTCTCATGTAAAAACCATATTTCTAATATTTAGGATGATTTCTAATTTGTAGGATGGTTTCAGATCCTATCCTGAAGTTGTCTCTTAATGTTAAAAAAATGCAGTTAAGGCATTAAAAGTTCAATGTTGGGGTTTTGTTGAATTACATAAATTTGATACTGGGAGTAGACGACCATCCAGCAGTAGATCTAAAAAAATGATTACTTTATAAAAATTACATCAGCTGGTTCAGCATAAACTTACGTTGTATCCCATCCATAACCAATTTACAAGACAGTAAAGTGTTTGAACAAGCTGCAAATAGCAAAATTAGGATTTATTTCCCATTATTTGATGGTATATGCTTACGTATATGTAATAGCCGTATAGCTGCCAGATTCCAAATAAGAATTGAAACATGATGATAATTCCCATTTGAATCAGCCATGGTAGAAGCCAGCCGCGAGTCTGAATCTTGATTCCATAGTAAATCAGATATGATGAGATGATGAAAATAAGTAGATACAAATTGAAGAAATTTCCCCAAAACTGCATTGTGTCGCGTACATCAGTCTCGAATAAAGGAGAATATAACTGTGTCGAATCACCTCCTAACAGACAATAGATAATCTAAAATTGAAATTATTACTATTGTTTTTAGTTTTGAAAATTTTGCAAATTACCATCGTTATAAGGATGACTGACATAGATGCAGTGTATACTGCAATAGCATAGCTTCCAGATTTAACGGAATTGGTCCACACAAATGGTGACCAGCAAGATTCGAGCCAAACCATTATTATGTTTATGAAGGCTCTTGTTATTTATGTTTATATAGATTTCAGTAATAGCTCTTGGGCGTGGTGTTGTGGTATTGTGTCAAAATATTTGATTGCAATTACACCAATAGCGTTATTCTTACTGCTTTTATATTCTATGTGTAATAATCTCAATAAGTCATGCAGATATAACAGCTGTGCAAGCTTTAAGATACTTATTTTATTTTTTTAATTATAATTGAGTTCGAACGCGCTTCATGACTTTATTGTCAATTGAGCCGACTCTAAATTTACGCATCACTTTGAATCGGGTAACTCTAACATCATAACGTTGGAGAAATCTGCTTTGCAGTTTACGTTAAAAACAATTGTTCAGTAATAAGTGACATTTCTTCATTCATTACTTGAATGGTTTCTATGAGATTTTGTTTTTCAATTTGAATGACATTTGCTTTATTCTGAGCAATATTCGATCAGAGTGCACATCAAATATTTGTTGGAATTGCCAGATCGGGAGATGCAGAAAAAATATTCAGTAAAATAATATATATTTCTTGTGAATATTTTCTCAAATGAACACACAAAGTTTAGTAGCTATCGATTTCGATTCGGAAGTAAATAGCAGCATAATTAAAAGTACTGATGTAAATATAATTGAAGACAACGACGAGGAAGGTTTATTTAACAGAATCAATCTGGAGGATTGCGATAGGATACATGATGAAAATCAGCCTTTATTAAGTGCTGATCATCACGAATTTCACGATCATGGACCCATTTATAATCAGTTTCCCAGTAAGTATCACTATCTCATCATTATCGTCATTTCCTCGAATGTGACCTCGAATGCAAATTGACCTTTACGTTGATATTTACGCATTCTCCATCTTCATGCAAGATAGATTCTCAGTATTCATTCTGATAACATGGAGAACCCATTAAATTTAAATAACTTCTTATCTTTGTTGGCCTTGTAAAACTTAAAAGTGAGTCATGTGGCGCATCCTTGATATAAGTTACACATTTTGCGTGAACCGCGGGCTATTTGTAGACATTTACTTGTAAATACAAGTGCAAATTTTTTTTTGTTGTTATGCCCGTATAAATAACAACGTAACGTATTCAGTCAGTACACAGCCAACAGCTACTAAACATGTTAAATTGCACAATAAATGGATAAATTAATTCAAGATTTAGATTTGTCGACGCTTAGGCAGAATCAAGAAAATCTTGTGCAAGCGTCATTAGCTCCTGATCGAGTGCACTTTGTAAAAATGACTTCATTTGATTCTGATGTTTACTATATCAATGACTCAGTGAGCCATCATCATCTGGGTTAATAACAGCTGATGACGCGTCATAATTTTGGATTGTCCTAATTTAAGTTCTCGCTCCTGTTTCTTTCTAGATGATCCAAATTTTAGCGACCTCGTCTATCAGGCAGAGATTGCAATTGATGCTGGAATTTATCCAGAACGAATCTATCAAGGCAGCAGTGGATCATATTTTGTAAAAAATCCAGCTAATGTAAGTGCGCAAAGAATAAAAGCATAAACAGTTTTCATCGCTTATCAGTCGTAGGAAATCACAGAATTAGTTTAAATGTGATAATCCAGTATATGTAAGCGTAAAGCAAAAGACTTTTGATCGAGCGAGGTATTTTACCAAGAGAAAGTTTCCACTTGGCTCCAATATTGGTGTCGATCATACATTTTCGATCTTCATCTTATTTAATTGCGCAATTTTAGCTTAACGTAAAATCTTTATTGTAGAAAACAATCGCTGTCTTCAAACCAAAAGATGAGGAGCCCTACGGAAGATTGAATCCAAAATGGACGAAGCTTCTTCATCGATTTTGTTGTCCATGCTGTTTCGGCAGAGCCTGTTTGATTCCCAATCAAGGATATTTATCAGAGGCTGGCGCTTCGGTTGTAGATTCCAAACTAAACCTTAATATTGTTCCTAAAACACGAGTGGTAAAATTGGTGTCCGAGACATTCAATTATCCGCGAATCGATCGTCAGAAAGCGAGGCTCAAGAAAACTATAAAGGAGCGGGTGCCTGCAGCTAGATTCAAGCGTATGACGTTGCCTCCAAAAATTGGTTCATTTCAATTGTTTGTTGATGGCTACAAGGACGCTGATTATTGGCTTAGGAGATTTGAACAGGAACCGCTTCCAACGAGATTAGCGCAAAAGTTTCAGATTCAGTTTGAGCGATTGGTGGTTTTGGATTACATAATTCGAAACACTGATCGCGGCAATGATAACTGGTTGATACAGTACGATCAACCATCAATGCAATCACAATCACACAACAGCAGTGCAAATTCTTTAAACAACAATTTCATCACACTTGCAACTCCTACGGGTCTTCAAGCAAATGGAATTCGTAGCAGCATGAGTAGCGCCAGTTCAATTTCGAGACATGAAAATGATGAAAATTGCGATTGGAATTTGGTCGATTTGCCAGAGATCAAAATTGCTGCTATCGATAATGGACTGGCATTTCCGTTCAAGCATCCTGATAGCTGGAGGGCTTATCCATATCACTGGGCTTGGCTTCCGCAAGCTAAAATTCCATTTTCGCAATCCATTAAAGATTTAGTTTTACCATCGCTGTCAGATTTGAACTTTGTGGAAGACTTGTGCAATGATCTTTTGGAACTGTACAAACAGGATAAAGGATGGGATCGCAGCTTGTTTGAGAAGCAAATGGCGGTGATGCGTGGACAAATCCTCAATTTGACACAAGCCTTAAAAGATGGCAAGTCTCCCGTTCAACTAGTTCAAATGCCTGCAGTTATTGTTGAACGGTAAGTTAATTTTATTGAATTACCAATTAATGCAAATTCACAATCCTTTACCATATTTTGCAGATCAAAAATGAATCAAGGATCGTCACGGTTCGACTCATTTCGTCAGCGCTTTCAAAATAAGAGTCCAATTTTCTCGTGGTGTTAATTATTAAGAATTATCTGTCAAAAATGACCAATTGGGATATAAATTTCACGCTATACAAAAAAGACTGTGAAATAAACCTTAAAAATCTTATGCAAGCTTGCTTTATACTGTCTTAAATTATATTTATTTAAATGATTAATTAAATCCTTAAAACATTCCATTAAACATTTAAAAAAAAAGTTCTATAACAACAAAGAAAGCCATTGCTAGTCGCTAGGTAGTCATTGTCGTTTATACAGATTTTTAGAAATTCCTTTTTTTCTTTGAGTAAGTAGCGTCAAATCGGAAAACTGTTTACAAAGCTCTCTTTGTGACGTCATGCTTTAAAAATATACGAGCTGAAATTACGATAAAACGTAGTTAGTGTTATAAATAATCTACCAAAAAAATATACACTTTAATCATTATTAATTAATTTAGCAATAAATAAGAATTTCTTAAATTATGTGTGTCACGGTAAAAGCCGAGGTAAAAGCTCCTTTCTCTTCTCTTCCCAAAAGATTGTGCTCGACTCGACTCTGTTCGTAATGGAATGAGTGAGCATCCCTAAACACCAAAATGTCTGTAATGCAAATTTATATTAAAAAAAATAATGTTGATAAAATTTAATCCCAGTATGAAAAGACAAAGTTTTGCGCGGCAAAAGCCTAGTTTAATTATAGTTTTCAACTTTAAGTGTCAAATACAGCTTGAAAGAAAATAATAATAATAAAAAAGTCAAAGAAACGAAATATGACATGTGTTTTCTTCCAGATGTATTTTAGCAGCACGTTCCATCCCAAGTTGGAATTGTACATGTGTTATCATCGATGAAGTAACCTGGCGGTTGATAAGAGAGCTTTGCTATAGTATCTTTTGCGAAACAGACTGATGGTGGACAATATTTCGCTTTGCGCGCCCATGGTGTGTCAGCCTTTGGTGATGGGCAAACAGGCATGTACGAAAGCTTTTGTGTTGTTTCGAATTCCATCGGCAAGTTAGGACGTTGATATTTAATAATAGGCTTGCATGATGGTATGCGATTATAGTTGCACACATCTGGTGGCATAAATGATAATTGCTGAACCGTTATTTTTTCAAAGTCTCCGCATTCTCGTCGAAGGTTATTCCTTGGAACGCATTTGGTGCGTCTGAATTGAAATTTCGGAACGTAATCATGTTTCTGAGTTGTCATTGACTGCATTGGCCCATTTCCCAATAATGATGGTGAAAAAGGAATTATTGGTTTGGTGCGTTCCATGCAATTGTATGGCTGAAAAGAGAGTTTCATAATTGTATCATCTTCAAATTGTCCGCAAGGTGTTCTCAGCTGTTCCGTTGGTCGGACTGGTGGCAAGCGACAACATGCTGCCGTTTGAGAATCAATGGATTCAAAGGAATTTCGATAAATTGTTTCACTTGTCATAGGAACGCATGGTCGCTGATATTTGATAATAGGTTTGCAGCTCTCACGTCTCGGCGGTTGTATATAACGTCTCTTCCTGTATGGTGAGCACATTCCATACATTTCAGGGCAACAATCAGAAGGTTCGCAGCAATCCTCAAAAGACTGCTGCTGGCATGGATCGCAGTAAACTTCCGGACAAAAAGTTTGTTCTGGTATGCAAGATTCCTGTTGTGTGGGTGGAGAACAGCATGTTGAACATCGGGTCGGACAAAATGGATCCTCCAGATATTCAACATTTGTGTTAACCATGTCGCATGGCTGACAACTTTCAATTTTGATATCACACGAATCACTGTAACAAAAATCATGAAAATGTGTAAATTGCGTCGCTTTTGATTAATTTCTCACCCCATAACGACAATGGCAATTTGGAAGGAACAGAAAATTTTTAGTTTCGAATCGAAGAGAAATTTCCTTGGCGCGTCTGAACTCGTCTTATCAATTTATTAAACTGACCGCTTCACCTTTCCACGCCTTCTGAGGACGATTCTTTTTTTCTTCAATTAGCAAATCAAAATTATTTTTTCCCGCTTTTTAACGAAATTCTTTATTTCACACACTTTTTTTTTAGCGAGACACCCTTTCTGGCTCAATTGTTATACTCGACAATAATCAATTAATTAATTATATGAAATGTTTAATTTATAACAGAATTGCCCAAAAGATAAAATAATAACTGGAAATATTAGGAAAGAAGGTGTTTAAAAGATAATGGTGCGAATTTCTCTGAAAGGATTACAGGGGCAGGGGAAAGGGTAAAAGAGCATCAAAATGTGTTTCTGTGGGTGTAATTTTGACAAATTCAATTCGGTCACTTCATTATCATGTGATAATTATTTTTTGATCAAATGGCATCAACGGCATCGCCTTCATCAGAACTACTGTAGTCATCTCCGAATTCGATGTCATCATCCATGTCGCCCTCAACAAATGTAACTGTGTCATTAATGCGGACCGATTCTGGGAATTCACCATAAGTTTTAAGATTTCTCGCTTCGTCTGGTGTGTATTTGAAAATGACATCTGCCTTGGCATCCTGATAATCTCGCAAACCAACTAATATAATGTCACCTTGATTGATCCAGACCTAAAATAAACATGAATGGGAACAAGGATATACATCAATTCTTCTTCTTATATTAGTGATTCATATATTTTCCACCCCTAAAACGTAATAGAAAGTGTTTGAAATCCGCGGGCCTTCATCAAAAATGTTCTGTATTGCTGATTTTTTGGAGCACAATGAACTGATGTTGGCGCTCCATTTTTATACATTTTCGCCACGATTTATTTTTTTATTTTTATTTAAATGCATTTTCTTAAATATTAAGTAATTCCTTACATATTAGAATGATGCTTACCTTTTTCCTTAGTTTCCCCCGAATGTGGCATAATCGCTTCACGCCGTCAAAGCACATTGCCTCAAGTCTTCCATTACCCAGCATTTTTGTTACTTGAGCATATTCTTGTTCATCTTCTTTGAATAGCAATTCACGCTTTTCCGACTCATTTTCATTCTTTCCACGACGACGATTCTTTCCTCCTTTTCCCTTATTCTTCGGCATTGTATATTTTGATTTTGATTCTGCGTTTAAATGACTTAAATTATGAAATTACTGGAGATTTAAAATAATTTCTTCTCCGAAGTATAAATCGGAAAGTCTGAACCGCCTCCAATGGTACCTCTCAGGGGGAAACTAACTTTAATTGAAATACTTTTTTTTCCATGTAAATGAAATTAAGTAGAAATATATAACTGTTTGTGATAATTGGCAAGCTAATCAATTAACCTGAAATTTGCACGTCATGACAATACAAAGTTTTAAGTCACTGCATATAAAAAATAATGAGATTTTACCAACCTGCACGTAACCTCAGTTGTTTTCCCCTAAAAATTTCAAAACGTGATCAACACAGTTAGGAAAAATTGCGCCTAAATTTTGCTTAAATTAACACTAAAAATACGTGAAATATGTATGACATTTAAAATTACAACTGCATCAAGGAATACCAAGTTATAAGAAGCGTCTTGATTTGTTTATCAACAAAATCGATTTTGTCTTGTACTTATTGAATATTGAAATCATTGCTTAGTCTCTCCCCCTTGGATCATATTTTTCCGTAATAAAAAAATTCTGTGTGTGTCATAAATTCTTTCGTGTGCTCCTTAAATAACTATTTAGTAAGTTGTGCAATACGTTAGTCAAGATGGTGAATTGTTCGCCCGAAGTAGCAACACAGATTGAAGAAGGAATTTAATGGCAATTCCTTTAAAATCGTCTATAATAAATAGATCGCAATTCTTTTGTTCGGAGTGTCTATTCGTCTATTCGTTAATAACAATAAGAAATCTAAAATAATACATTAGTAATTAACTCGTTCAGTTTCGCATACGATGGAGTTCATTGGTAATTCCCTAGATCTTGAACTAGCGTTCCATGAAGAAATTTCAGGTATAGCTTCGTGATCACATACCGAAAGCTCAGGAATACTATTTCCAGTTCTATTTTTAGCTGATGCTGAACTTCAAGACAATTCCCTTTTTGCTACACAGCTCAATTCTGGCAATAATCCATTTGTAAGTAATTGAACTGTTTCGTGCGTCTGAATATGACCTTTACCTTTTCAAAACAACAGCTTGAAGGTGGCCAGACATACAACAATTTTAATCGAATATTTTCCAACACACCTGCACCATTGGATCCCATCATCGATCTGAGTTCAGGGTGTGAAACCGAAGATAATGAAAGTCCGCAGAATCTTCAGATCAATCGTAAGCGACACCATTCAGCAGAAGTTTTGAATGTACCGAAAAGAAAGGCTCAGGAAGCTGTAAATATTCAGCAAAAAACGCAGCATGATAGCTCAAATGACGCCTTAGAAATTCTGAATCTTCTCAATTGTGACGACTCCAATTACAATAATCAAGCACAAAATCTGGTCAAAGTTGAATGTCCACCAACGACAGATGCTACCAGCTCCTGTGATAGTACAAATTCCTTAAACCAGATTGTAAAACATTACCATAATTTGGAGCCGAAGGACTGTGATGTTATGTGCGATTGTCTTAAATGCTTTCCGAAATTGGGTAGTTCCAGTAATATCAACGTCTCAAAATCGCGAAAATGCAAGAAACAATCAAAAAGTGAACAGCCATCGGAACCCTCGACATCATCCTCATCATCGACTGTTGATTTGTCAATGATTCCTGGTCCGAGTGGAATGCAAAAGAGAAATATTAACAGCAGCAGCACATCGACACAAAAATTGTCCAAGGACAACAATAATAAGCGAACATTCTACGAATCATCGAGCGACGATAGTGACAGTGATGCATTTATGCAACGTCAACGACGATTTCTTCGAATTCAAAACTCTGAATCCCATCCCCCAAAGAATGACGTTCTAAAAGCACCCGATCTACAGTTTGATTGGGTCAGCAGTGACTCAAGTGATAGCAATGATGAGGATGATGTCATTTTTATTGCGGACAATGCGAATTCAGCTCCGATCGATTTAACTGGCGATTCGGATGAAGATTCTGTTGCAATCAATCCATCGATAATATCAAAACTATCGACAGAAAAGAATAGTCAAGTTACATCTAAGAACTTGAATCCATCGGCACGAGAATTTTATCCGAGTTTAACTCTACCAGTGTCCTGTCTTCGACCATTAGCTCCGTAAGTGATAAGTGCATGTACAGACATTTAAGCTGTAACATTTCTAACACTGTTTTATTTTATCTTCCTAAAAGGGCTCCACAAACAATTCCAAGTGCTGCCGTTCAAAGAAGTCTTCCAGTCACTGTGAATACCCAACGAACTCCATTAATGTCACCTGTTGCCATTTCATCGATTTCAGCACAAAATTCTACAGTATCGGCTGCTCAACCGCACATGATGATGAATATTCCAACTCCACCAGTTGCCGCTCCAGCGCCTGCCCGCCCAGCAAACTTCCGTCATATGATTACCGGATCCGATGTGATGCTCTATGATGGTCAAAACTATGTGCCACGATTCATGCGCGGAAGCTCTTCATCAGCAGCAACGGCAAATGATCCAGCTCCCCCGACAGCTGTGCCTGAGGCATCTGAATGCAGAAATCCATCTCCAATAAACTCTGCACCAAATTGGCAAGCTGCGACAACTCGCTCAAATACATTGGCAGGCTATTATCGTCCTCCTTCGCCACTATATCATGCTCATCATCATCAGCAACCGCCACAGCCAACATGCAATCCCACTGAACTGGTAGCACCACCTGCACATCAGAATTGTCGTCAACATGTCGGAAGATGTCCATTTATGACAGAGGGTCATCATTACAATCGCCCCAGAAGATTGGCTCGTGATTTCTACACAATGCCCAACGGACGTCCGCCATATGCCGTACATGAAGATCTCTATCGCCGTCAGTATCAAGAACAGGAAAATCGACGCCATTATTGGGCTTCATCATTGAATGATTCGTCTAATGAAACGCCAACAGTTTTACGTCCACCTCAAATAGGTCAGATGCCATCATTGGAACCTATAGTTCATCATCGGTTAATAACCTCATTAGGTGATGCTCATACAAATGGTAGCATCAATCACACCGTAGACAGTCCCGGATTACGAAGCTGGGATCGACCGCGTCATCAGCAGAGATCATGGTAATTTTTCTTCACATCTCTAAAACTAGGCAGCTGTATTTAAATTTATTTTTCCTTTACAGGTATAATGAGCCTGCTGATCACACAAGTCAGCCACACATTCATCATCATATGCACTATAATCTTCAACCAACAGTGCCACATGTTCATCTGTCGATTGGGGTAAAAAAAAATCATAACAAATTTTTGTCTAGTGAAAATTTCATAACAACCTCATTTCAGCTTCGTCAGCCAGAGCGCTTTAATCATCCATTGAATTTGCTGACAAGACTTAATCGCTTTGTTAGAGTGATTGAAGAACGAGCCAATCGTGGCGCTACACAGGTAGAATTAAAAATGCTTTTATACGATTTCATTGAATCTTATTACAAATTAATTTTTTTTTTTTTTCAGGAAACTATTGAGATCAATACATTACCACACAAATACAAAAAACTGCGTCGTGCTAGTGAAGCAGATGAAGATAGTGAAAAGTGTACAATCTGCTTATCTCAGTTTGAGATTGACAATGATGTTCGGTAAGTTACATTAAATGAAAAATAATTTTTATAGAATACAATTAATTTCTTCATTTCCTAGACGACTTCCTTGTATGCATTTGTTCCATCGTGATTGTGTCGATCAATGGTTGATTACAAGTAAACATTGCCCAATATGTCGCGTTGATATTGAAACACAATTTAAATGCTCTGAAATGTGACAACATCAGGACGAAAGTCAAACTGTCATCAATTTTGAGATTTCAGGATGAAGGCTCTCATCATTTTAGATACTATATATTTATCCGTATACACACGTTCATTAAAGAATGTTTACTTACTAATGTAGTACTTTTCTGCAAAATTTTAGTCTATATTTCAGTAATCCTAAGTATGTATATAAATGTCATTTCTCAACTGTATTTATAATTGATAACAACTACAAGGTCATTCATTATAAAACATAAATATGTATGTAAATTGAAAAAAAAAAAATTAAAGTATCAAAAAAATTCTAAAAGCAGTGCATCCCATTTCTATATTCTCACTCCAAGTCCACTTGCTACCAACATTTTTAAAGTGGAGAATACAAGTGTTTGAAAAAAAAAAACATATATTTTAGCAACATCCATAAAACAAAACATTGATGAATTTTGCATTCTGTCCGTCTGTCCTAAAGTTTGTAGATGTTTAGATTAAATTTAAATCTACTAACTTCGATCAAATGTGTAACCATTCTAATTTCCACTTAGAAATCCTCAAAATCTCGCAATAAAGGATATACATACATGTAATCAAAAGTGCTGGCAGAAATATTTATGTGCAATACCAATTAAACTTGTTTCGTTTAGATGTATGCAACATAGTTGAAATTTTACGTCAGTCAGTCGTAGTGCATATATCTGCTCGTACACAATTTTATAGTATAGCAAATTCATTGAAAATGGTTTATTATAGTGGCGTTTTGTGTTTAAAAACATTTTGCAAGCGTAGAATTGGCTGCGGGATTAATTAGTAATATCAAATTGCAAGTGGCACAATGGAAAACTGAAGAACAGTAGACCAATTTCGGAAAATCGCATAAACATTTTGATTTGGCAGCCTCCTGCAAGAAAATTTCATAATTTTTGTCTTTTCACGACCATTGGAGATCCTTGTGCAATAAAAGTGAGTGTTATTTACTGGACTATAGAATAATAATCCATTTTTAAGAGTTATAAAATGAAATTAATGCGATAAAAAAGCATTTATTTCCTAAAACGAAAATCAACCAACACAACTAAACTGCTGCCATACGAAAAAAAATGTCAAAAGAGACAAAAAAAATCGATTGAAAGACAAGTTTCCTTTTATAAAAATTTATAATTTCGTTCAAGAGGCCTCCATTGCATTGGTGGTGTATAACACATCAGAAGGTTGTTTGTTGTGTGTCTCGTCGCAGCAGCGTGTACAGCTGATTACGCTTACTAAGTAGGGATATTACAAAACCATATACTATCGTGCATTATAAAAGAAAAAAAAAGATGAACCCAATTAGAGCCCTATTAAATATTCACGCAATTTAAATAAATAGAGGGGAAAATTTCTACTCAGTTATACCATCGGAATGCACTATGTAGCCGAAAAAATAAAATAAAATAAAAATACAACTGTGTTAAATATATGTGCCCACTTCAAAGCGATAAATTTTCATTCACGACTTTTCATTTGTGAATTAAAGATTTTCGCCTATACAATATTTATTTTATTTTTTTCATTATATTTATATACACTGCGAGTCGCTAGCGGGAGGTTATAGTAGTATGATGAAAAACGAGAGTTTACATACAAAAAATAAAACTCACACATAAACTAATGTTGTTTTCAGTATAATATTTAATTGTTGAATTACATTTTCATTAAAGCGCACAGCAATAGTATTGTTATACATTTTATCATTAAATACTCATTCCGGTTCCATTCATTAAATTCGGTCGAGCATTGTGGACCCATACGCGTTATTTTAAGTTTAATATTATTTTCATTTGATCAACTATGCGTATCATTGTAACATGAAATCACATTTAAAGTTCAAATCTTCTACACATATGCTATAATTATGATAATTTGATGCTTTAATAAATCGACCTGGTAGGATGGCGCAAGTGACCTCGACTCGTGTTTAAAGGGTTCTCGGGAATAAAAATCAAAGTCTACATTTAAGTTTTTGGTTAGTTTGGTTGTTCAAACAAATGTTTCTCTTCCATCTCATGAAAACGAGCTACAGATTATAAGAATTCTCTCCTCTTTAATGGAAATGAAGTAAAGAAAGAAAGAAAAAAAAAAAGTAAAAACGACGAGCAAGCCAAAACTTGTTATGTGTATTATGTATACACAGTAATTTCTCATCTCATTCTTATGAAGTGATTATTTCATTTTGATCGTTTTCGTTTCAATTTTTTTCCTGTGCTGTTGTTGTAGTATCGTGTAAAAACGACGAGACAAAGAGAAGAGCGCAACTCAATTAATGATGAGGCTCTAATAAATTAATTCTTTTTTTTTTTCTTAACATTTCATTAAACACAAGCTTTCAGTTTGGTGTATATAATAAATAAGGAAACGCGATAAAACTTTCCATCATAGCCACAAAAATAAATTCGGTTGTCTCCAAGACATCTACACAAATGAGGAAAATTGAAACGTGTGCGTATATTAATTGTATGTGATGAAGAAGAAAATTACTCATGATAAACAACAAGCCATTCAGTTCAGTCAGTGAAATATTTTTGTTCACATAATTAACGCTTGTCTGTCTGAGAGTATAAATAAGAAAATTGAGATGAGCTGATAAAAAAAAATGTGTGATGAAAATACAAATTGGCTAACATTGCTTAGAATTGACATGTTAGAAAAAAAATTACGATGATTCAAACATTTGTCTTCTTCCTTATCATTACAGCTGATGCAATAACTGTCGCTGGCTGACCATAATCGCTTCAAAACGAATAAATTAAAATAATGAGCCACGTGAATGTAATGTGAGGATTTTAGAATATGCAATTCATAAGAAACACACGTGAGTGAACATAAGAAAGAAAAACCGAAGTGTAAATATAAGTGCAATGAGATTTCTGTATTAATCTCGACTGAATGGTGTATAAATAATGAACGTTAAAACACAATCAACGAATTTAGAATCATCTGTACCTATTTTACAACCAACAAATCAGCAATCATCATCATCATTGGGTTCATCGTCAAGTGCACCCATAACAGAATCGGATGGCAAAACGGCCGATAAAACGTGCGCCACCGGAAGAAAACAACAGCATGGCAATTTGGATGATGAGGTAAATAATAATTGTAATTGTAATCTTGTATTATGGTTCAAAGAGCTGTTTGCAAAAAAAAAAATTCCAAGGTGTCCATGACACTGAAATTGTGAATCACATCATAATGATGTTTCGCTGGAAATGTTTTCAGTTTTATTGTATTCCATGCCTTTTTTTTAACGTTTTCATTTAATATGAATCCACTGTCCGTCACAGTGCGCTGGTTACTATGTTTCAATTATAGTCAAGGAATCAAGTTTCACATACATGTATATAAGTACATATTTTTGTAACAAAGTAGTCAGAATAATATCTAGCATTCAGTTTACATCATTATCCACATCGTATTTCTTTACATTCTTATTTCCCCCCGAAAATGCTATCATAAATACCATTTCAGTAATCATCGTTCAAGGCCGTGCCGAATGACCAGCCATCCATCTATCTCTTTTTCCCCGGCCATTAACGGAAAAGTTGGGCAAACATCAATCATTCTATGAATTAATCAAATAATCGCCAAACATTCTTCCAGACATGTGTATAAAATATTCATATGAGAAAAACAACTGAACTTATGTAAAAGGTGAAAGACCTCTCTTGGTCGGAAGATGGATGTCGAAAGAACTTATTCGTCATTGAAAACGTATTGAACCTTCTTTGTTGATCCAACTTTACGTCTCGCTCTTTTTATATATATATATACATATATGCACAATCAACCATACACGAGTTCATTGGCTGTTAATTATTGTCCATAACAAAATGTTCCATCTCATTCTCATTCAATTGCAATCATAATATGTATATGAATTTTTATATTTGCGCAAATTGATTTAATAATTTTTCCTTTATTTGTTCTGGTGTTTCGTGTCATTGTAGATACCAGCATCTGTAATCAGTAGTGTCGGAACAATCAACTATCAGCATCAGATTTTTGTCGTATCTAAGCCATCGAGTGTTAGTGAATCAATTGCGCAAACGCTCCCAATAGTAACTGCCACTACTGTGCCATCATCAGGTGAACCGGGCATCATAAATGTGTTATCATCGTCTGTTGCACGGAGCAATGAAAGTGTAAATAAAATGATCCAGCAGCAATCGACAACAATTTCAAATGCGGCTCAACCGCCACCACGACTTCATCCAAAAAAGAGAAAATTCGATTTGTCCGAATTGGAAAATGATCATCAGCCGACAACATCTAAATTTGTTTCAACGGCCAGTAGTAGCAGTTCAGCTTGCAATAATCAAAATGTTTCGATGTGTGCACCGCAAACAACTGGAATGACCGTTATTTGTCAAAAAAATGATCATAATGGAGGAAGCGAAACGACGAACTTTTTAAATTATCCAGCTTTGAACCAGAATCAAATGACAAAGTGCGATGCACAGCAATTTGTGAAGAAAAGTTATAATTCACCAACAAGTAACTCGAAAGCAATAGCTGCTTCTAGTCAACAGCAAAATGCACCTTTGATGGTAGTGGAGCAAGAGTTAGTTGATCTAAAAGAATGGTGCAATCATCGTGTGCTGGCAAAACAAAAGGATTTTTATGTTCCTGGTGTCATACGTCCAACGAATTTGCCAAACAGTGTTCTTGTGAACCTGGATTATCCTGAAGCACAACAACAATTATTTCAAGACATTTTCGCTGTCGGCCGTTTTGATGTGATTAGTGATGCAAGCCCATCATTGTCTGATGTAAGAATTTTGATTTAAATTGATAGTGCGCTTGTTCCTTTTTATTAATGTTATATCTCTCATTTTCAATAGATTTACGTTGGTCAACGAGTATGCGTTCGAACTGTGATTTCCAATATTCCGACACATGTTTTCATTGAAGGACAGGTCGTTGAAGTATTGAATGTACAAGCTAAGCAATTTGTTGTGCAAATTCGTAGCAATCCTCAGGATAGACGCGTTGTGAAACGAGCTGATCTTAGATTGTTATTGCCGCCATGGTGGGATGAAATAGCTGAACAAGCCGAAGGACCAGTAATGAAAATGACTCAAATGGGAAGCATTGTAAAAGGCGAACCGCAGAGTCAACGAGTTATGTCGATTCTGATTAATAAGCCAAATGATGAGTCAGCGAATAGCTCGACTATCATTTACAACAGCAGACAAGATTCGGGCAATGTTGTAAAATCAATTCCCACTCAAAATCGAAGCTACGTTCAGCGATATGATCCTGCAAGTGGCTCCATTCAAATTCATCAGGTTGTACCAACATTGCAAACGCATGATGAATATTATAGAACTACTGCAACATCGCCATTTCAGTCAACATCGCAAATGCATGATGGACTGCAGGCTGCTGCGGTTGAAATGCCATCTGGAATGGCTGTATCAGCAAGTCCGCTCAATGATGATCCTTATCGAAGGCATTCATCAACACGTCCATATGACGATTACGAAAGTGATGATGAGCTTAGACGCGAAGACATTAGTTTCTCCATTGATGGAGAAGAAAAGTATTCGGGTAGTAGCAAAAGAAGCAGTATGCAGAGTCGTGGAAGTACATCGAGTCTGATTGAGCATGGAAGCTTAACGCCACGATCTCAACCAGCAACTCCAAGGTATGATAATTATTTTTAATTTTCATAACCTGTTAAATATCTAATTTCAATATATCTCAGATCACAAGCAGCAACGCCGCATCGTTTCAAGAAAGGTGACGTAGTATCAACACCAAACGGAATTCGTAAGAAATTCAATGGTAAGCAATGGCGTCGATTGTGTTCAAACGAAACTTGCACGAAAGAATCGCAACGTCGCGGCTACTGTTCACGACATTTGAGTCAGAAAGGCAATGCGTTACGTTCATCGACGGGCCCGGGACATTTCTCAGCGAGCAGATCGAGTAGCAAAACTCAACCCGATGAAGACACAAGTCGCGATTCGGAAACATCGCCAAATTATCGTGTTGCGGGCAAATTTGATCAAGAAGAAACAGACGTTGCCAATATGTTGGGTGAGTAAATTCTAATAGAATTTATTTACATTTTCTCTTTTACTTTGTTTGTTTGAATTTTCGACCTTGTTGCCTTCTACGAACCTCAACAATCAGTTCGTGTTTTGCGCTTCGTATCAAATTGCAATGCGTAAATCGGTAAAATTTGCATGATGACTGTAGATTTGACAGTGAAAAAGACACAAATCAATTGAAATTCGAGACGAATATATGTGTTCGCAATTTGAAATCAATTAACTGGTGCATTTGCTATTGCCTATTTCTTCTTACAAAACCTTAGGTCGTTGATGACGACAACAGGCACATAAACAGAAATTCGATCTGCGGCGGAGATTGATTATGGAAATCCAGTTATATTTTGTGTATAAAGTGTGTACAAATAAAAAGTACACAAAGCTATGTGAGGCCCAGAGGTGGGCATAGTTACGACCAATTTGCGCCATCGCTGTGCTTTTGAAAAACACAACATTTCTAAAATTGCTGTCCACTCAAGAATAAATAAAACATACTTCTGCTCCTTATTCATCCACATGATGAATTTAATGACGCTGTGTGCTTTTTCTTGTTGTTTGTTATCAAGCGAACATTCACACACACACACGATTTACATCTCAGGGCTCTCATTCCAGTGCGCGCCCGAAACATCATCCCATTTATACTTTGCGTTTTGCCTATTGTTTTTCTGCTTTTTTTTTTGTTTCATCAGTTCCATTCTGTCAATAGTCGAATGTCGTTCGAAATATTAAAAGAGCAGTTAAAAATGGCTATTAGCATGCCAACGCGATCCTGTGTGCAGCTAAACGTTTAACTAAACCTAAGAAATAGAAGAAAAAAAAAGATTGGAATCTAATTAAAGGAAATGGATTTCAATATGATTGATTTAAATTCGGGAGCTGAGTTGTATTGGAAGTGTTTGTGTAATGTCCAGTAACCAAAGAAGCCCAATAATCATTTTTTTCTGCCTTTCCAAATGGCATCAGTGAAATCATGTTAATTTTTTTATATTTATGTTATCATTTTAGTGTCATTGAGCAGTTCACGTTCGGCAACACCAGCATTTTCATCGCCAACTGGCCATGGCTCATCGCCATTGGTTCCAAACCAATCACCAGTTACAGTTGGAAATCGACAAAATGTTTTTATGCCCATCAGTGCTGGTGATTCAGCAACGCATGGTGATAATTCAAAATATAAAAATAGCACACCAAGTCCAGTGTTGTATAATATTTCGCATTCTCAAGTGATTCGTCCTGAATTAGTGCGTCCAGCTCAATCGCAAGTTTCTCATCATGCAGCCGCTGTAATTCAGCAACAGATCTCTAATGCGATGACTATCACGTCATCATCGGTTCCTGTAACAATTGTTACGCAACCGCCCACTTCTCAACAGCCAACGTCAATAACGTGTCCAGCCCCAATGCAACAGGGGCATGCAACAAGTGTCATTCGAATTTCGCCAGCTTCCAGCAATCAGTTTAAGCCATTTCATCCCGTCATTGTAGATCCAACGCATTTGGTTCCATTATTGCCGCCTACATCAACAGCAACTGCTTTAAATCTCAACAATGGCACAAATGGTGGAACAATGCAAGTAGTCACGTCCAATTTAAATCATCAACAGCAACAACAGATGACAATTCCATCACAAATAGAACAACAAAAACCAGTGACAAAAAACGGAATTAACACGGGTTCAGTCTACCAATGGCACACATTATTGCCAGTTATCACTGCACCGCCAGCTCAAACATCAACAGAGAATCATCATAATCATTATCATCATCAGCATGACAACAATGGACCATCCTCGGGCGGACCATCAGTGACAGTTGATGATGGAGAAGTGAGTGGAGACGATGATGATGTCTTTGTACCCTCCGAGCCCGTGGATACGAAAAATTCCAAACAACAATCAATTGGTAGCGGCGGTGGTAATAACAATCAGCAGCAACAACAACAACGCTCAGTGATTTTTCAGAATGCACCTAGCGAACATGAACATGAACCGTTCAGTGGTCTCGAACCAGTAAAAATGGATGTCGAAACCCCACAACAGAGTGCCAATAACAAAAAGGGGCGGTCACAATCGCTGAGTGCTCTACACGCTGGTAAAGATCCCCAAAGTCCAAGCTGCAAAAAGGATCCACGAATAAGACGTCCAATGAATGCGTTTATGATATTTTCAAAGCGTCATCGTGCCATGGTCCATCAACAGCATCCTAATCAAGACAATCGAACTGTTAGTAAGATTTTGGGAGAGTGGTGGTATGCTCTAAAGTCGGACGAGAAAACTAAATATCATGAGCTAGCCAGTGAAGTAAAGGAAGCTCACTTTAAAGCACATCCTGAATGGAAATGGTGTTCGAAAGACCGACGAAAGTCATCGAGCTCAACAAAAGATTCGCAAGGACGAGTGGATTCGATTGACGGAGTAGATTCGTTTGATGAGAAGAGTCCAAGCACACCAGCTGATCATGTGCCATCCAGTGTTAATAGCGAACATATTCCAATTCCTATTACAAACTACAGTACAAGCAACTACGAACAAATAGAAAATGGCGCACATCATGAGAAAACCGAGAACAAAGAAGAATATGGAAATCAGGAATCAATTGAAATTGATTTGAAATGTGCTGAAAAAGTTACAGACTCTGATGTTGAATCAAATGCTGAAGATAAGGTGAAATTCAATTATCATATTATTATTGTTATTATTTTGCTAATGGTATTCTTTGCAATGCTTTTAGATGTCGGAAAATTATAATCAAAAGAATGCAGCAATGTACAACAATAATAATAATCAGCAGCAAAAGACAGATCAGAATTATTATGCAATGGGAGATGTGACAAGGAAACCAAAGCCCATTAATCCTTTGCATCAAAATGAAAGTGCCATATACTCTCCGATGCCTATGTTTCCGTATAATAGTCCAAAAAATCCCATTGGAGTTATGCCATTCCAGCCGAAAGGTAACATATTGGAGGTGTATTTAAGATTTTATCCTACGCAATAAAATGTTATTCATTTTAAGGTGGAGCTTTCAAAACGATGCCGCCAAGTCCAAAAACAATTGTGCAATCCAATATTAAAATGGAAGCCAAATCAGCTAACAGCACTAGCAATGATAATACTATCTTCAATTTTCCATCGGTCGATGATGGACGCAACTGTGATTTACAATCGGCGAACGGTATGAATTGCACAACAAATATGCGCCATCATGAAGGTAAAGAAATGGATGTAACCGATGTGAATGTAAATGTCAATGTTGTTGTTGCATCATCATCATTAACAAACCATCAAATTTCCTCTATGTCATCGTCTGATCCATTTACTAATAATACTACTACTAATCAATCATCCAATTCAGTCAATGTTATCAATGTATGTGGTGGTGGTGATCGTGATTTTACTAACAACCAACAAATAGCAAACGGTGGCATCATAATTACGGACGAATCAAATGATTTGAATTCAAATTATTATGATGCCATCAAATTGGAAGACAATGGCACAACGACGGCAATCATTTATGAGACAATTGTCATTGAGAATACGCCCCAGAATCAGGAGCTGATGGGATTAATGTCCGTCGGCAATAATAACAAACTTATCGCTAACAAGAATGTTTCGCTTGATACATTGGGTAATCATGGAGGTGGTATCATTGTTCTAACGGGATCATTAAATGATTTATTGCTAAATCAAAATCTTAATGTACTAACAAACGCATCATTGGCGCCATCAGTGCAAGGCGATGGCATCTTCGCTGCTACTACTAAATGTTTGAATGATGTTAAGACTAACCCAAACCCGATTCAATCAATTGTTTTAAATTTAAATTCACAATCATCATCAGCGCCAACATCAATGACCTCAACGTCAACCGCTGGACAAGTGTCGGGTGCGAATCAAAAGTCCATTTTGACAATTAATTCTAATCATCAGCAGCAACCACATCAGCATCATCAACAGCAGGTAAAATTGTGTTATGAATTTTATAAATTATAAGATTTACAAGATTTTGGCTTAGATGAGATTTTTACCATCACAGGACGAATTTTTGGTTTATTCGAAACAACAAATGCCACCAGTGAGCATTCATCAGCAGATGCAGCAACAAACGGCCTCAGTTCAATATGTGATGCAAGGCGGGAAATTACCAAACATGTTTTTGTCAAATACGCAGCAAAACTTCAATTCATCGCATGGCGCTATTACCTCAAGTGGTGGAGGTTTGATGAAAATTAAGGAAGAGCCCGAAAGTCCGACCATCAAAAATTTGCCAGCAACACCTAAGTCAAATGAGCCGCCAGCACAAGGCAGTGATGAATCTGGCGAATCACGTAATGAGCAGCAAAGAGATGAGGAAGAAAGTTATCCCGGACAGGAGAGTAAGAAGTTTGTTCTTGCACCAACGCCCGCGCAGTTAGGTAAAGCTCCCCTTCAACGGAGGCTTAATCGAGGTGATATGCCCTTTAAATGTCAACGGATAATGATTTTTCGCTAACATTTTTTACTTTATTTTTACAGCTAACTCTTCCTCAAATTCGTCATTCAGCGAGACATCATTTGTTGACACAATAACGACAACAACCGTTCCAATAAATCCCGTTCCCTCGGCATTGCCAACACCCACGTCTGCTACTTACGATGACTTTCATGCTCAAATGTCACCATCAGTCAAAAAGATGTACAAGAAGATCAAAACCGATGAAATGGATAAGTGAGTTTTTATTTTCATTGGAAGTGCTTCGCAATCAAGTTAATTTATTAGATTACACCATTTCAGTGTTCTGCGGCAAGTTGATTTTGAAAATAAATTCAAATTTCTGCCGCAATTCAAACCAGAAGATTGTCAGTCGCCGAGTGCTATTTCGATTCCATCATCGCCTCGTGTGTTTACGCAAAGCTATCGCAAGAAGCCTCAACCGTTGCCCAAAACTGGTAAAATTTATTTGACATAAATTTAATATTAAATTTTATTAATATTTTTTCTTTTCTCCAAGCTGATCCAACAGATGATGAGCAATCAGATCTCAGTGCTATGTCGACAGCAACTCCATCAGCTTTTTTGATTGGAAATAGATTTTTTGGTGCCGATTTTGACATTAAAATTGATCAATTGCGATGTAAGTTTGACTGTAATTTTCTAAAAACATTTCTAAGAATCGGGTAATTCAATATTTGTTTTATTAGATTGCGTAAACGCTGTTCTGGCAGCTGAAGACAACACTGATCGCTCGCCAAGAACACCAAAGACGCCATCAGCCAGAGCTGGAGCAGACGAAAAAGGTCACCGTAGAATTCTGGAGCAGCGGCGTCAGTTGGTTATGCATCTGTTTCAAGAACACGGAATGTTTCCAACAACGCAAGCCACAAACAGTTTCCAGGTAAGCTTTACACAATCACAATTTGTGATTGTACAGTTTAATTGTTTATTTATTTTTTAATTGCAGGTATCTCACAGTGACATTTTTCCAAGTAAACAAACTCTTCAGCTCAAGATCCGCGAAGTGCGACAAAAGTACATGGCGCAGTCTGGAATCACGCCACAATCGGCAGGACCATTTACACCCGAAATTCAAAATAGTAAGATCCATCTATAGTCAAACTATTCGAAAACCAGATATTTAAACAAGTAAATATCTTTCAGCGACCACATCCAATAATGAATCGTGTGCAACCACAACATCATCCATGTGATTTACATATGATTAGGTTCATGCATTAATTAGCGATTTGTGTTAGACTTTTCCCTTTCTGAATCGCGATCATCCGATAACTTGTAACAATTATAAAAAAAAAGAAAAGAAAGATTATTGGAAAGAATATCATTTTGGAATTTATGGATCAATAAACTTTAGCGGGGGAGCAGCTAGTGTATGATTTAAGTCAACAATTTTGTTGCATTCATAAAATAAAAGAAATGATGATGTTAGGAGATATGAACTATAATAATCACTAGTTTTTAAAACTCTCTTTATTTTAAAGCTACGTTGGTGTTACTTTGAATGAAAAGAAAATTTGTGAATTTTGAAGAATAGCCAAGCATTAATTGTAGTAGAAAAGTCGAGGGATGAAACACTGTAAAGAAATCTTCCTGCGTCTTTTAAAATGTAGAGATGCCATATTAACATTTTTCTTTACACTTTTTCACCTCTCGAGATAGTTTTTCAATTCTAAAAAACTCTTTCTTCAAACACAACACAACCCCCCTCCCTCAATCTCTCGCTCTCAGTATAAGAAGAAAAATATAAATGCATATTTTTATAGACCATTTTTCGGACAAAAAAACGTGTTTGCAAAAACAAAAAATAAAGCCTTAACACCCACAAAAAAAAGAGACAAAATTGTAAAAACAAAAGTCAAGTTGTGATTAAACATTTATTATTATGGAAATTTGAGTAACAAGAAAACGTTTGGCGGAAATGTATTTAGGCGAAACTTTTGAGATGTTTTATTTTGTTAAGGCTTTGCGCTAACCGTTGATGATGTCGGTGAACTTGCTATTTCATTTTGTACGTCATCTGCGCTTAGCGCCACAATAATTTTTTTTTCTTCTCATGACGATAAAAGAAATAGCTCTTAAGAGATTATTAAAAACGCAACATTAGTTCAAACATTGTCTAATTAATCAATTAATCCTTCATTATTTGATACTTATGAACATTAAAAAAATAGCAAGACAATTTAATTTCATTTATATCTCAATTGAATTCAATGGAAGATCAAAATGTGATATCTAAAAACAAGTTATTCTCTTTTTTCTTTAACCACGTTAATTTCAAATGAATCCAAATTTTCATCCACTAGATTTGGTTCCAAAAAAAAAAAAAAATATATATATATATATAATATACATAAATATATTTAGTTTCTATTTCGATTTGTATTCTTTAGTTAAACGATTGGTGCCAATAATAAATATTTGCACCGAAATCCCATTTGTGGTGTATGACAAATTTCTTTTATATTTGTCATAAAACTCCTTAATATCGGACAAACCTTTCCCAATTAAACATAATTAATATCATCAAAGCGTAGATCATAATTTATGTCTACTGTTTATGATGTCAGATATTTGCTATAGAGCATGCACACAAAATCAGGTGACAAAATTTGAAAAAAAAAAAAAAAAACATATTTTTATTCTACTTTTGTTTAAAAGTATTTTCCATATTTGGTGATTTAATTGGATTGAAGGTATATAGAGAAATTAGAAAATTTATTAAGACAATTCCACGCATAATGATCTATTGCATGGTGGAAATAATTTTATTGCAATTCATGATTCAGAATAATACGATAGAAAGTAATAATAAAGTAGTTGTAATACTTACTTAATTTGAATCAAATTTAAAGTCACTTAGATTGATGGTGATACAATACAGCATACACGTTAGTAGAGAAATTTGAAATAAAGAAAAAAAAGAGTTTTTTGGAAAACATAAAAAAAAGGAATTCAAGGACATTAAAATTTCAACACTGAAATTGTTTTCGTCTAAAAGTTTCATTTTATTTTAATTGTAAAAAAATCATCAGCAAATATTGCAAAAAAGAAAGAAAAAGTTCTACGAGAACTACACAATTAATTTGTTTTTAATAGTTTTAACATCACTAATCCTGATTAATCACTATTCCCAGTTCTTTTAAGCTCTTATCTATATTGGACTTAAGTGGTCGTGCGGGGAAAACTTTTCTGGTCCTTAAACTTTCACCAATTAATTCATAGTGTTTCAGTTCGTTAATTAATGGAAAAATTTGTTGTTCTATAAATTCCGTCACCGTCCAACTGTCATAAATTTCTTCCATATTTTCAACAATACTTTTTGCAATATTAACCAGAGATGCTTGAAGACGCGGCTCGTCCTCGAGCAATTCTGATATCCTCGAAGCTGATGTAAAATTGTAGCGAATATTATAATCCGATAAAAATCCACGTGAATATTTTAATGTGTTTATAAATTCACGAGTTTCAGTGACTAATGATGACAATCGATTTATGTAACGAAATACTGAGCTTCCAGGAAAAATGCAGCGCGTGAAACTATAAAGATCGGGATCTTTATTTAAATCGAGCCACAAATAGCGATCGCCTGGTGCTTGTGGACATGAAAGTGATGGAATTATTGGATTCGTCTTTGAATCGACATCAAAATATCCTCTTGATACTGTATGCAACTGCATTGCTAAACTGGGAATAGCGACGGGAAAAAGTTCACATAAAGTTGCAAAATGATCATATCGTTGCCATCCTGTTAGCGCAATCCCTTTTATGCCATTTTTAAATCTTATTCCTTCTCCTTGAATAATTGCGAGCCATCTTAATGTATTCTCTAGGTGCCTTCGTCCAGGTGGCACCAAAAGTGTTTCGCCGAAAGCTCCTAAAAATGTTATAACGAAATTTAAAAATTCATAAATATTTAAGTTAATGTATTCACCTTTAAAAGCTCCAGCCACCCAAGCTGTTGAAAAGACTTGTGAATATTTGTCCCAAACGGATGACTGAATGAATTTGTAAATGTCTTCAGCATAAACCCAAATCATTGGTTGTACAAGATCTGGTCCAATGCCAGAATGTTTAATTGCTTCTATGGGCATTTGTCGTAATTGATCATCCCAAATGATAACATTTATATATGTTCGACGTTTTTTAATCAGCGACGCCACAGTAACAACATGATCGAGAAATATTTTATCATGAGCTTTATCTCGACATCGTGAACATTCACCGAGTTGAAAGACTTCATCACATCCGATATGAATTGATTTCAATGCCGGAATCATTTTAACATCATCAAATTTGGTTTCAGCTAGAATTCGATTTTGTTCATCGGGATTCAAGCTATGCAGGCTAATGACTTGATTTAGGAGTTCATTGATGAATGCCATCGACGAATTTAGGCTGGGGCAGATCGCTTGAGGAGCTTGCGTTGCATCTTGAACCTCACGCAAATGATAAAATTCTTTGAGTTTCAATGCGAATTCGAGGTGACCGAAGGTTTGAACCAATGGTATCACTTCAAGACCCAGCAAATGTGCAGTTTGTAATATTTGCAAGATATCTTTCTTACTGTAAGCATTTTTTGCCGCCATTGGTGAAAGATAACCACTATACGGAAACATATCTTCATATTCTAGAATGATTCCAGTTGCGCCAAGAGATTTCAACATCGGCAAAATTTTCAATAAGTAACCAATCCTAAGTGCACCACCCTTAAAATCAAAATGGACGAGTCGATTGTGCGGTGGTTCATGCTTGTTTGAGGGACCAAGTCCAACAAGTACTGGCAATCCCATTTTCTTTAATTGATTCTCATATTTTGTTTGCTTATCGGCAGCGATTTTCATTTCTTCTGCAACTCTTCGTCTTGAAATATCATTTTGACTTTCCGGATCGAAGCTATCGCCGTTCTTGTCTTGAAGTATTTTTTGCCATTTCTTAAAATATTTCTCTGTAAAAGAGATATGAAACATATTTCGGTTAATATTTTCCGTTGACTTACGTAACTGCCTTCATCGTCCCTAATAATCCAAACTAAGTAATAACATACCTTTTTGATTTAGTGAGTAAATATTTATAGCACTCGGTTTCACATATTGTACAACATGCTGTTGATCAGGAAAAACTGTTTCACGCCCATTGAGACCCAACTTTTGTAGGAGCTTCAAATGTTTCGTTCTCACAACAGAATTCTACAGCAAAAGGGCATTTTCATGTATACTATTTTAGATTATGTTTATAAAATAAAATTCCATACCTTGTTGCTATCGACGTGATTTCGATTCGAGGTGTAAACAAACACCCAAATCCAAATTGCAAGTAAAAATATTAATGGAGCTACAAATAATAACAACTTTTTACGCCAAATAAACATCAGAAACCGCGAATGCATCTGAAATTAAACATAGAAAAAGCAAATATTTCTTATCAGTTTATCAAATTATCACTCGAAAGCTTTTAAAGACATTTTTTTTTGTCACCTTTTTAAAAATCAATAATTTTATCATTTGTGAATGACTAAATAATGTTCGTGCAAATTAAGATAAAAATTTGTTTACATTTTGCGTCATTCAATGTTGTAGAACGTTTTGCCAGAACCCGCAAATTGTTTTCAAGAACGTAAAGAAATCGATAATTTTCTTGCCAAAAATAATTTTTCCGGTATTTTCAGTTCAGTGTAGCGAAAGATTTTACTCAATCAAGGAACTCGTTTTGACATTAATTGTGAACAAAATATTGCAAAACACATATTTTCCGAAATAAAATCACTTAAAAATATCGTCAGAACACAAAATTTGCGCAACCCAAACACGACTTATCGAGATGAAAGCTCGTCACAGAATCCACAACACAAAACAATGTTTCGATGCTGAGATGAAAAAATCCTTCAATGTTTTATGTCTCATTCAGTGTTTTATGAAAGCTTCCGTTGACTGCTTTATTCTGAAGAATGTTTTTGCAACGTGCTTTGTCGTCGACTAAATAAAAACTGAATGAAAAATAATAAAAAAAAAAATTTCAAAAATTTTTTGAAACAAAAAAAATCAATAAAAGCCGAAAATTGCCATTTCTATTTATTATAAAAAATGAATAAATTTTCTTTCACCATTCGTGCCAGACAACAAAAAAAAGCAAGTAGAAACTAAAGAAAATCACCGGCTTTTAACGAACGAATAGAGAAGTGGGAATTATATTGAAACAAAACAAAAATTCATTCATTCATTTTTATTTATTTCGCGTGAATTTATAAAACAATTCTCTTATTATGATATCGCCGACACTTTATGTTTATTAGTGGAATGCTCGAAATTTTATTCTGAAATGGTTGGGGAACGCTTAGTGAGTTTACTCATGTCATTGTTAACCTTTAGTGAACTATTCAATAAAATCCAAAAATTAGTTTCAAAATAAAATTTATATTTTTAACTTTATAACACATCTGAGCAGATATGTACCTACCAAACCATTATATTTCTTCCTATAGATTACGTAATTTTGTAATTCAAATTAAATTATAATTCTCTCAATTAATTTCAAATTTCTGTAAACGCTCAATGAGCAACATGGCCGAAATAAGACGCCGAAGAAAATAAAAAATCTTTCAGTTGTTTGTTACAAGAAGATGTAACAAAGAAACAAAAAAATGAAGTAACATTATTTTACAGGCGAAAATTTTATTCAGATAACTAATCACAAAAACAAAAACTCTTTTGTGACCAGGTGGCATGGTGGCATGGTATTATGTTCCCTGACCTCCATGTGATCCATGACCCGTTCATTCTTTTCAAATTCCTTTCATTTATAGCCTTCTACGTCATCCATGGTTCTATTATTTGGAATTTTGACCTATGTTCTTCACATTAGAGGCATATTGTTTACTTTATGAAAGCGATAGCTCGTACTTCTTCCATTTAACTATTTGATATTTTTCGAATATTTGAAATATTTTTGAGACATGTTTTAAAGAAATATTTTTGCACTTAACTGCTTATAATAAATGTTCCAATAATGTTTCCTTCCAGAGAGATTTTAAGTAAATCACCAAAAACTAAGAGCGCGCCTCTTATACACGGGAATGCATAACATCGTTAAGTTCAATGTATTGTTGTCGAATTCATTGAAAATGGAAATATTGCGTCTATAATTTATAAGACGCTTCTCTAATAGACATCGATTTGCGTCACTATGTATGAAGTATTTAAGGTATTTGCCTTCTTTATTGTTATTCCATTACCAGTGCCAAAATTGTTTACTTTTTAACAATAATATGAAGACTACCCTAATTATCCATTTGATGTCCATCAGAATTTCGTAATCGAGTTTTGCTACACATTGGCAATATTGTTTGTATTGGCGCCTGCGGCACGCGTTATGCAATATTATCTCGATATTATCTTACAAAGCTCAATGACAAATATAATGAATTTTTACATCTTCGCTAACTTTGAAGTTTTTTTTTTCTCAGACAGGATTTCCAGCAGAACTAAGTAGCAAAAAATATTTACTTTGCGTGCTCAATTTTACAAATTATTTCCTTTTGCCTTTTTTTACAATGAACACTTGAAGACTCACTTGAAGCAGTGAAATTTCATGTCTAAAACATTGCTGCGTAAATTCGTAAATCCCTTGTTTACTTCTTAGATCGTCACCACTAGCTAAAACAATATTTGCAATGAATTGGTTCGAAGCAAATAAGAAGTACAGAGAAAAAAAAAATTATTTTTTAATTCTTATGGTAGTACAAATACCTCATTGTGTAGATTACAGCACTTAGATTTTCGGAAGCGTCATTTGAAATATTCACAAGGATTTTTTTTGCTAATTGTAATGCTTTTTTTTAAAACTTAATGAACTAATTTTTAGTATTCTTCATATTTTTATTTGATTTATTATTCAGCAGATACTTGGAATATTTTATTCTTAGTTCGTTTAGCTGCAGATAGTTTTTTCACGAGTAAATATTAAATAAATATTCGTCAAATGATTATTAAAAAATTAATTGTCTTAGTAATTTTCTGATTACTAAATGACATTCACAAAATTATCTATCTTGAGAAAGACAGTGGAATTATTATTGTCCATGTGTATTTCAAAAAAAATAAAGACAATTTAACCATTAATTATAATTAAAGCATTTATTACCCCATAGAAACATGTTATATGCATGAAGCAAAATTAAACGAAACTTAAAACCATACATTTTTATATCTATTATATATCATATTTAATACAATCAATGAAATTGTTCTTTGTTTTTACAAATTCTTTCAAATTACAAGATGTTACGTTTTTCAAGAAGTGCGTTTTTTTTTAAGTCTAAATAATAGCAATCGAACTAATTAACGTGTGACGCACGAAAAGGGTTCCCTTTGTGATTTTTGGTAGATATATGTTTTGTAATGTACCACTTTATATATGGTATGTACATACTTATAACAATAAATGCGTACATACATATATGTTATTATTACTAACAATAATGTTGTGAAGGCTATGTTGAACTTTGCATTACCAAAGCAACAGCTGAAGTGGTTCTACTTGTGTAACGTCATGCCATCATATTTACTTGCATATTATATATTTGAAGATCTGTTGAAGAGTGCATTTAATTAGTATGAAAATTGCTAGATATTTATTGAACACTTGATTATTGCAAAAAAGTAACTTAAAAGTGACGTCATTATCAATGTACCCCGAATCTACGTCGGGCATCGCCGTACCAAAAAGACATCGCGTAAAATATTAGTATAAAAGCAAATCTTTTCATTGCGCATCGTTCATTGTTTGTTAAAATTTCGGCAATTGATAAACGTCTTAAAACGTGATCCAGTGTTGTGAAAAAAAAGAAGAAAAAAAAGAGGATTAAAAAAATGGTTTATGAACATACAAACGGTACTAACGGAAATGGATATGATGAGAATCATGATGAAATTGTCATATCGGGAATTTCGGGACGGTTTCCGAAATCAAATAATATGAGTGAATTTGCATATAATCTTTATAACAGTGTTGATATGCTCGATGATAGTGAAGATCGTTTTAAGCACATCTATAGTTCGCATCCAAGAAGATTCGGAAAAATTAACAATCTCGAGAAATTTGATTCGTCATTTTTCTCGTTACTTTCAAAAACAGCAAATGTTATCGATCCTCAAGGAAGAATTTTACTTGAGTGCTGTTATGAAGCGATTGTCGATGCTGGTGTATGCCCAAAATCACTGGCAGGCGGCAATTGTGGTGTTTTCGTCGGATGCTTTAACTTTGATTCATTGGAAAGTTGGGTGTTTGATCAAGATGTTGACGGAATGGCTCTTGGCGGGTAAGATCTGAAGTGATTACGAGATTAACTAAATAAATTCAATTTTTTTTTATTTGCTCTCGTTAAACATTAACAGGAACGCTCTATTTACAATGGCAAATCGAGTATCATTTTGTTTGGGCTTAAATGGTCCTTCTCTCGGCGTTGACACAGCATGCTCGAGCTCTCTATATGCACTAGACCTTGCAGTGAAATCGATTAAAAATGGTGATTGCGATGCAGCTTTGGTGGCTGGCACGAATTTGATTCTTAATCCCAAGGCAACAAACGATCTCAACAAGTTAGTGATTTGATTGCTAATAGTATACACTTTTATTAATTAATTCAAATTTAAATTAAGTATTTGCTAAATATTGTCATGGTTTTTAATTTTTCTTTGTCAACAGGGCAGGAATATTGGCAACGAATGGAATTCCGCGGCCATTTGATCAGAATGGTTCTGGTTACGTTAGAGCCGAAGCGGTTTGCGTAATTTTTCTTCAGAGATCTCGAAATGCAAAGCGAATTTATTCGACAGTGGTTCATTGTAAAGTTAACAACGATGGCTTTAAAAAAGAAGGTCCAACCTTTCCCTCCAGACAATTGCAAAAAGATTTATTTGCAAAGTTATACAAAGATCTTAAAATGGACCCTTCATGTGTCGATTATGTTGAAGCTCATGCAACTGGAACAGTTTTGGGTGATCCCCAAGAAATACAATCAATTGATGAAGTTTTTAGTGACAAGAGAAAGAAGCCATTACCAATTGGATCACTAAAATCTAATATTGGTCATGCTGAAGGAGCAGCCGGAGTCTGTTCGATAGCAAAATCAATTTTAATATTTGAAAATGAAAAGTTAATTCCAAACATAAACTTGACGGCGATTAGAAAGGATTGCCCAGCATTGAATGAGGGACGCTTGAGAGTTGTCGAAAGTGTGGAAAGTTTTGATGGATCATTGATAGCAGTAAACAGTTTTGGCATTCTTGGCGCGAATGCGCATACATTACTTAGAAGAAACGAAAAGAAAAAGATTAATCTTGGATTACCAGAAGATGATTTACCTCGTTTGGTTATGTGGTCGGGACGATCAGAAGATTCAATTAATTCAATATTTGATGATATTACAAAACGACCGTTAGATTCGGAATTTATCGCTCTCCTTCAAAGCACTCAAACTGATACAAATCCACTGAACACATATCGGGGTTATGGCATCTTTCAAAAAGCTTACAACAAAGATGAAAATGCTTCGTGTGTCGAAAGAAATATTCATCACTTCAACGATACTAAGCGTCCGATAGTTTGGGTGTACAGTGGTGTTGGGTCACAATGGTGTGGAATGGGAAAAGATTTAATGAAAATACCATTAATGGCACAAGTCATCGAAAAGTGTCATCGCATCCTCAAGCCGAAAGGTTTAAATCTTAAGAGCATTCTCACATCATCGGATGAATCTACATTCGATAATATTTTGCATACATTTGTTGGTATTGCAGCAATTCAAATTGGTTTGACTGATATTTTAAAGCGATTAGGAATAGAACCGGATTATATTATTGGGCATTCAGTTGGTGAATTAGGATGCGCTTATGCTGATGGTGGCCTTACAATGGAGGAAATGATTTTATCAGCTTATTCTAGAGGAATGGCTGTGAATGAAATTAAGCGACAAACAGGTGCAATGGCTGCTATTGGAATGGGATATCAAGAATTAAAAAAGATTGTACCAAAAGGCATCGAGATTGCTTGTCATAATTCATCCGATTCATGCACAGTCTCCGGTAATGTTGATGATGTACGAGCATTTGTCAAGGACGCAAAAGCTAAAAAGATTTTAGCAAAAGAAATTCATTCATCTGGAATACCATTTCACAGCAGCTTTATCGCATCGAGCGGTCCAAACTTGTTGAAACGCCTTGATGATATAATAAAAAATGAAAAGAAGCGCTCCCCCAAGTGGATAAGTACAAGTGTGCCCCAGAATGATTTGCAAAATCGCAATAATCAATACTCGTCAGCTTATTATCATACCAACAATTTATTGAAACCAGTGCTGTTTGAGGAAGGTTTAGAACAATTACCCAAAAACGCAATGACAATTGAAATAGCGCCACACTCGCTATTACAACCAATCATACAAAAAGCTTTTGCTGATGGACTTTATATTAACTTAACAAAAAGAATGGCTACGGATAGTTCAAATCTATTGTTAAATTCTTTGGGAAGGTGAATTACACAATCTTCTTTTCATTGAAACACTTTCGGCAAATTGTTATATTGTTTCTTTCTAGAATGTTTCAATATGGCTTAGATATTAATATCAGCAAATTGTATCCGGCTATAAGCTTTCCAGTATCAAAATCTACTCCAATGATTTCACCGTTGATCAAATGGAATCATTCTGAAAACTACGCAGTGCCATTATATGATTCGTTTAAACGATGCGATAAACGAAATGTTACAATAAACTTGCAAGACCCAAGATATGAATACATTCAAGGTCACACACTCGATGGTAAGAAAAGCTCATACAACCGTTGAAAGTTCTTTCAAAATTCAAAATTTATTATCATTTAGGACGAGTTTTATTTCCTGCTACAGCTTATTTATGCTTAGTCTGGGAGACATTTGCAATGATGATGGGAACTTTACAAAATAATATCTGTGTTGTTTTTGAAGATGTCAAATTACTTCGTGCCACAGCCATGACGAAAGGTGAAGACATTGACATGACTGTTTTAATTCAAAGAGGTGCGTTGGAAGGTTTTAAATAATTGAGGAACCTAACTATAATTTAAATTTTATAGGTTCAGGAAGATTTGAAATAGTTGAGGGCGGCGCTACGCTTGTTAACGGATTTATTAGAACTGGAGAAAATGAAAAGTTCTCAAACATCAAGAAAGCTTCAGGAAAGCTCTCAGACGAGAATTCAGTTCTGGAACACAAGGATTTTTATAAAGAATTACGTTTGAGAGGATATCATTATTATGGTCTCTTCAAGGGCGTTCGCAACGTCACTTCTAATGGTGATTATGGCGAAATCGAATGGAATAACAATTGGGTAACCTTCACAGATTGCATGCTACAAATATCAATTGTGGGTAATGAGAATCGCGGCCTGTGTCTACCGACATCAATTAGAAAAATTACAATTAATCCAATGGAGCATTTGAAGCTGTTGAGACAAAATTCGACAAAATCTCAGGTCGAAGTTAATTGCAATTCGAATCTTAAGGTCATACAGAGTGGTGGAATAGAAATATGTGACCTTGAAGCAAGTTTCGTAAATAGACGGCCGCTGCCATACGATCCAGTTCTTGAAAGTCACAGATTTATATCCCATTTTCCAACACCACAACTCTCTAATTACGATATGGCAAAATTCTGTATGCAGCTCGCACTTGAGAATGATACAATGAAAAAAGTAACACTAATTGAATTCGACGCAATGGATGACCACGAACATCTCAGCGAATTTTTCCTTCGGGCTCTTGAAGATTTGCCATTAATAACATCAGAAATTCATTATTTGACGACAAAACAAATTGATCTGAAAGGAATTACAGTGCATGATGAGCAGTTGTCGTCCTTTAACAATATAAATATTATTGTTAAATCGGGAATCTCTACAGATCTTGACTTTTTGAAAACTGCCTGTGATGCAATGGATGGCAAAGGATTTATTTTATCGCGAGAATCAAAATCCTTGCAGCAAAGCAATTTGACATTACCAGAGAATTTCCGGCTCATTGCGTGTATAACAATGGAAACAGAATTTTTATTTATGATTCAGTGTTATAAATCACAAGATATCTCAGAATCGACAATTGTTAAAATTCCAACAATTTACGAAAACTTCAGTTGGATTGAAGAACTAAAGGAAGCTGTAGCGAATGGACCAACATTAATTTACTCAGACACTAAGAAAGATGTCTCTGGAATACTTGGTCTTGTAAACTGCCTTCGTAGGGAACCGAATGGACAACAAAATATCACATGCGTTCTAGTAGATGACGATAATGCTCCTGAATTTAATTTGAGTCTCCCATTCTACAAGAATCAATTAAAATTAGGTTTGTCCATTAATGTTTTTAAAGATAAAAAATGGGGAAGCTACAAACACTTTTCGCTAAAGAAGGACAACGAAGCTAAATCAAGAACTGGACATTGTTTTGCAAACTCTTTAAGTCGTGGCGATTTATCATCAATGACGTGGATGAATGGAGCATTAGATATAAAACAAGTAAATAGAAATTTAGTTGAAATTCACTATGCAGCGTTGAATTTCCGCGATGTGATGATTGCAACAGGAAGAATTCTATTGGATTCAGAATTCGAAAATCGAATTGAGCAACAATACAATCTTGGATTTGAGTATTCGGGCGTTACTCAAGATGGAAGGAGAGTTATGGGAATGATTGCCTCAAAGGCAATAAGCACTCACATTATGCCAAAAGAGTTACTGCTTATTGATGTTCCAGATAACTGGACATTAGAAGAAGCCGCGTCTGTACCAGTCGTATACTTTACAGTATATACAGCATTTTTCTTATCAACAAATATTAAGCCAGGAAAATCAATTCTTATTCATGCGGGATCTGGTGGTGTTGGTTTAGCTGCGATAAGAATTGCATTTGCTTATGGACTTGACGTATTCACTACAGTAAGTTCAAAGGAAAAAAAAGAATTCTTACTCAATGAATTTCCACAATTGAAACCCGAAAATATTGGAAACTCGCGCGATATTACATTTGAGGAAATGGTAATGGAAAATACAAATGGCAAAGGCGTCGATTATGTATTGAATTCATTGTCAGAGGAAAAACTTCAAGCTTCCATTCGCTGTTTGGCAGACAACGGGAATTTCCTTGAAGTTGGCAAATTTGATATGTTGAACAAGAGTAAAATTCATCTCGGACACTTTATGAGAGGAATCACATTCAGAGCTGTTATATGCAATGAAAAGCAAATGTTAAATCAAATCGATGAGACGAGAAACTTAGTAAATATGATTAGACATGACATTGAGAGAGGAATTGTTAAACCACTTAGAACGACAGCATTCAACGCTTCTGAAATTGAAAAAGCTTTCCGTTTTTTGGCTACTGGAAAACACATGGGAAAAGTTGTTTTGAAAATGCGTCCTAATGATAAAAGTCATGAATCGCTGCCAATAAGTGTCGTACCGAGAATCTATTGCAACCCGAAACATTCATATATTATTCCTGGTGGACTCGGTGGTTTCGGATTGGAACTCGCTGATTGGCTGGTTCTAAGAGACTGCAAAAAACTTGTTTTAAGCTCTTCAAGAGGCATTTCTAATTCTTACCAGACTTACAGAATTAAGTGAGTTAACTCATAAACAACATAAAAAAAAATCTTAATGATTTTTATAATTTATTTCTAGGATTTGGGAGTCGTACGGTGTTAAAGTAATAATAAATACTTGTGATATAATGAAAAAGTCAGGATGTGAGAAGCTTATAAGCGATGCTATAAAGCTAGGACCTGTGGGTGGTATCTTTAATTTGGCCGTTGTTCTACGTGATGGAATCTTGGAAAATCAAAATGAAACTGCATTCAGGGAAAGTTTCGGCCCTAAAGCTATTGCAACTAAACATTTAGATGAGATTTCGAGAAAATTGTGTCCAGAACTGGAACAATTTGTTGTATTCTCGAGTGTATCTTGCGGCCGCGGAAATGCTGGACAAACAAATTATGGCATGGCAAATTCAATCATGGAACGAATCGTAGAAAAAAGATTCAATGATGGACTACCTGGAAAAGCTATACAATGGGGTGCAATTGGAGAAGTCGGACTTGTTGCTAACATGCAGGAAAGCAATGTCGAATTAGAAATTGGTGGAACTTTACAGCAACGAATCTCATCGTGCCTTCAAGTTATGGATAAACTTTTGGCATCAAACGAACCAATCGTCGCAAGCATGGTTGTAGCAGAAAAGCGGCATGATACGAAAGGAAATAAGAATATCGTTGAAGCAATTATGCATGTTATGGGAATACGAGAGATAAAGTCGATTTCAATGGATTCAACACTTTCTGAATTGGGTATGGATAGTTTGATGGGTGTTGAAATTCATCAGCTACTCGAACGTGATTTTGATTGTGTTGTTACTACTGAAGAAATGAGATCATTTTCGCTAAGTGAATTGGAGAAAAAAGTAAAATCCTCTATAAAATCGGCAACATCAGTAGGAGCCACTAGCGGTCAAGTAAAGGAACCATCGTATATCGAATTAATCCTTAATGGATTTGAAGAATCAATACACAATAAAGACATAATAATTACACTGAATGAAGGCACAAACAGCAGCACAACAAAAGTTTTGATAATTCCTGGCATTGAGGGCATGGCTGGCAGCACATGGCTTAAATTTGCCAAAAAATTACAATTTCCAACTTACGCATTACAATTTATTAAAACCAGTCATCTTAGAGACTTTGAAGAAATTTATGATGCAATAATTGAGGTAAATTTACAATTAAATTCAAATTAAATTTCTTTATTTGATTAACTTTTAAATATCAATTTTAGGATGTTGTAAATCTCTATAAAGATAGTGATCATTTCGTATTAATTGGTTATTCATTTGGATCAATGTATGGCATGAAAATCGCAAGTAGATTGGAATCGATGGGCAAGAAAGGAAACTTAATTGTGATTGATGGTTCACCAAATTTCCTTAAAACTCAAGCCAACAAATATATACCTGCGCACTTCGTTGACGATGATATTCAGAATTTACTACTCATCAATGCCTGTAATAAACTTTATGGCACCAAATCGGATAAGATTAAGGAAAATATTATGAAGCAAACATCATGGGAATCGAAACTTAATCAATTCGAAGCAAGTTTCCTTGCTACACAAAAGGACCTGCAGTATGATCAATCGAGATCGACATTGGAAGCGATTTTCTATCGAATCAAAATAACACTAACAACTGATAAATTACAATTTCCCGTTCTACAAAAAACTCCCTTAATACTTGTAAAGCCCAGCATTTCGAATATTGCAATTGAAAGTGATTATGGGTTGAAAAAATATTCCCGCGACGAAATTCGAATTGAAACAATTGATGGCGATCATTTGAGTATAATCGAGAGTAATGAGCTAATCGACATTGTGAGTTCGTGCGCGAGCAAATCTATTATTTGATTGATTTTTCGGTGAAGGAAAAATAAATAATTTTGTGCATTTTTTAGTAGTAAGATGAGGTATTAAACTTACACGATTTATCCAAACTCATGAAGTTTTTCATTGCTATCTATTTCCTTTACAATTGTCAATGATTTTAGTGTTGTTTGAGATGAACTTGGTGGGGTTAATCCAATTGACTCAAGACGATTATTTTTAAAACTCTGTACAGAGAAATGCTAACGTGTTATGAAAAGTGTATAGCCATAAAAAGCTTTCAACCTACCCAACGTTCCAGATCGCAAAAGGAAATATTATAATTATTTGGCGATGTTTTATTAAATTTCCTAAGATGTAAACCACACACAGTTGCAAATAAAACCGGCACATTTTTGACACAAATATGCTGTTGTTTGAGGCTCTTGTAAATTTCAGTTCGCTTCTTATCGTTGTTATCAATTAAATCAATGACGGTGTCATTGTTATTGACGTTATTGCTGATAGCTTTTAGTTTGTTCTCCATTTCCTTATTTCTTTTACGAACAATTTAATGAATTAAACAAAACATCTCAACATTATCTTGCATCAACAAAATACAATATGTTTATTGATTTTTCCCGACGCCGAGTCATAACTTCACAGACATCAAAACAAAAATATGGAAAATCGATAAACTGCGCTTGTCTAAATTATTCACTAAATAAAATATTTTTGCTTCTAAATCATTTCCAATGACAAGTTCAACAGTTTGATCAATTACTTAGATAAACTTTCAACAACTTTTCATCTATCGTCGACTTTTTAGACCGACTAGCGCGATGTCAAAATGCTGACTCGTTGGAAAATATGTTTGTGAGCGCTTTCATTGATATTTTGTAATTTGCTGTATACCTAGCTGCACACACATTGGAAAAACCTACTAATAACAATGAATGTAGAACACGATATATTTATTAGAAGTAGGACATTTAACCACCTATAATTATCAAATTGTTATTGAAGGGATTGAGGTGTTTATATATTATATAAGCATTCCACAATGACATCGATTGTAATGATTTTTTGACATACTGTTTTTATAGCTGCATAAACTTCACTGAGCCGACTGTTGAGTGCTGTTCAATATTTTGTGAGCTTACTGTAATAAAATAAATTCCATTGGCCTCTCAGGTTCTCAAGTGACTTGCTATATTGATAAATTATCACCTCCGCAGTGCCAAACGTTGCAACATTTTAACTTATTTATTTCACTGAATTTGTAGAAAAGTAACATAAATAATTGATTTTTATTAATTCGAATTGCGGATGCAAGGAGCAAAATGTAGTAACACATTACTTAAATAATCGCTGAACAATTCTTGATTGTAACGCGCTCGACAAATCAATGAACTCTCTGATGACGTTTCGTGGGTATATGATTAGAGCATTGCTTATATAACTTTTTACTACCTAGTTATAAAACGAAATGATGATTTCAGAAAGGCTTTTGCAGGCCGGGAAAAGTGCAATTGCAATTTTAAAATGTAAGCAATTGATGCACTCTTCTCTACCTACTCAAGTTTTCATTATCTGCTGTATTCATTAATTGATTAAGCACTTTTTTCCACTTAGTATCACTCTGAATGGAGTTTTCAGTTCCTTACAAATTTGCAACTAAAAACCGAAGCAGGTTAAAATAATATTCAATAGTTCATTTACCATTTGACGAAATAAATTCATCTTTGCATGTGGTCGAAAACAAATATCATTGTTGTAATAAGAAGAAGTTCATTCTGAGTCATTTCGTAAGAAGAGTGTCTAGAAAAAAGTGGAGAAAGAAAAGAAAAGAATATGAATTATTAAGATTAAAACATTTCTACAATTTTATTTACATCAAAGAAAATAAACACTTTTTGTTTGATGTATTAGTTTCTTTTTCGTAGTCTCAAAACGAAAAACACACTTCGGCTGCAGAAGTACGATTGTGAACCGAATCGGGAGCGACCGAATAGCAACAATATTAAGTGAGAAACTTTAATTTTGTCTTAAAAAATATTTTTTTTTTTTCTGAGTAATAATTTGTTTCTTCTTTTTTTTTGACGCTGCAGCTGTATTGGTCTGGATTTGTACATAAACTAAACACAAAATTGTGTTTTAAGTTTTGGAATCAACTTTAAAGTTCAATAATTTTTTTCCATGTTATTTCATTGCCAGAGTCGAACTCATAAAATAAAATCCAGCATGAGAATTTTCATTTACAATAAAGATAAGCTTCAAATGATGTTTCTAGTTTCTTTCGTCAACACTATCAAAAGTACGAATCTAAGAGATAGTAAAACAAAATATTTAATTAAAAAATATTTTTCATAATATTGAAATATTTTTCGTTCGCTTTAATTTTACAGCTTACATCAGGGACAAACTTGGGCGGTTGTTAGGGATTTAAATCGAATCGATTTTTATGTTTTTTCAGTTGTATTAGTGGTGCAATTGTTGGCTACAAAATTGATGGAGCTATCGATTTTGCTATATAATTTATGTTATATTTTATTATATTTTTTTTTTCGTTCAAGTTTAACATGTTCTATGTGAATGTGTGAGAAAAGAGTATTTATTTATTTAATGGCAGTTCTAAAGAAACTTGAGTGAAATAAAATATTTTCAAATTAAATTTTTTTTTCTTTATTGAGCTAAAAAATTTCGAGCGCAAATATAATAAAATTCTTTTGTTCAAACTATACGTGTACTATCTATCTATCTATACGTGTATAACATATATCGACTGTGAGGCGAGTGCAGTTTATAGAAATCTTTTAGTTATAATTATACATACATATATACTGCTATTTAAATGCTAAATCAATAATAATTAATACGAAAATCAAGTTTGCTCGCTTGGCAGAAATGAAAAATGATACGAAATTAAAATTAAAAATGTTTAATTTAATTCTCGTTGGGTGGCGAAAATTTCCATTGTTATTCTTTGCATTAGATTTGTGGCTTGTTCGTCGTTAAGATCGGCCAGTGATGCCGCTATAAATTGGCCAAAAGCATTGTACTTGTTAAATTTCTTATCCAAATTTGCAAAATTATCGAAAGACGTTGAGGTAGATGTTGCAGCATATGGATGCTGCGGAATAATTGTCATTGGCGGTGGCCCACCTGTCAAATTGTCGGGACTTGTAGGTATAATGTATTTTGATGTGCATTGTTCGTTGTTGTTCTTCATGCTGCTACTGGTATTGGCACCGTTTATGGAGCTAAAAGTAAAACTATGTTTCAAAAATCACTTAGTTTCCCAGCAAAGAAAAATATGTTTGGAATTAAACATGAAATTATTGTTGATGTCTTACATTTCACCATCCGTTGAGTTGTCATTGAGTATCGGAATGGCTTCAACCATATCGAGATCTGAGTCTTCTTCATTTTTAATCTCGTTCATGGAATCATTGCGTTCTCTCATCAAGCTGGAAAGCATCGAAATATCGCCCTGGAAGTTATCACTTGTGGAAGAATTTGCTGATGAATTATCAACTTTGGCATGTGCTTCGGCGTCTTGAATTTTCTTAAGCATTTTATAAGAGCGCCGCTGCTTTATATGTCCATCAAAGAATAGCAAATATTTGTATAAGGCCCATGTGGATTTTGGATTCGGACATGTGTCAGAGCGCATACTTTCAATTTTACGCTTCTCCAGATTGTATCGATTGCGCAATTGAAGCATTCGATCTTTGAGAATTTCGACTGAAAACGGATCGTTACTATCAGTGGAATTGTTAAAGGCATCATCGCTATTGTAGTGATTACCTTTGTAACCCAGCTTCATTCCGATATCGTTCCATGCTCGCTCCGAATAATGTTTATCTTTATAGAATGGATTACGTTTGTCATACAGAGCTGGTGTGCGAGCATATAATGTGATCAAATTGATATCCAAATCACCCATTTTGCTTGTGTTCACCATGTTATAGAACTCTTGTTGTTGTCTGATCTCGTTCATAAACGTCAAAATTATGTTATCCACTTTGTCGCCGTTCTGATACCCTTCCACTTTAGCACTTTGTTTATCAGCAAAAAAAAACTTTTAGTATTGTCAATATTTATATGTATACATATATACTCGAACAGTCTCGTGATATGAAGCCGCGTTCCAGTGCGGAACTGTTTCTTTTGGCTTCTAATCAAGAGATGGAAAAAAAAAATCTTTTTTCTCTAATGTTCTGTTAAAGTTAAAACGCGACTTTTTCATACAAAGTTTTTTAATATTCTGAGAAAAGTCTTAAAATTGTTCGGATTTTCAATAATTTTTTTTGCTCTCCCTTGCGCTCGGCTCGTTCGGGTTTCTCAACATTTAATGTATATATGGCACTAATACAACAAATCAAACGAAAACTTGTAGCAACGTAGAATGTAGAATGTTAATGCTTTTCTTTTATTTTTATATTTAACTTTTATTTTATAGCTCCGTCCGGTGTCTCAATGTATTGGTGCAAAGAAAACACACTTCGAATATACTTGTTTTGTTGTTGTATTGCTATATTGCTATTGAATTATTATTATTCTTTGGCTTGTTTTATGATGACTGTCGAGTGTCGACATATACGAAAATCATTTCTTTTTATTTTGTTTTCTTTAAGTCAGACCACTAAAACGATTTTATTATCTTATTGTCGATTTGTAGAAGTTAGAACCAGAAATATGTATACTGAGCAGATGGATTATTATTTCTATTAGTTTGTGTTCTGCTACTGCTATATAGCTTATGACTGCTGTTGTTCCATTTTAGAAGGGGTTTCTCAAGTACAATACTTCTAAGTTTACATCTATGATTTTTATTTAGCTATCTCTATGTTCTATTTCTCATCTATTATTTAAATTATTAAGCCTTATGTGCAGCCTTATGGAATACTAAAATGTGACTAATACTTGCAAGCCTAATAACAATTTATTTTATTTTTTTTTTTTTTCGGTTCGGGTTCGGTCTTTAAATTTAATTTCAAACAATAGCAATGTGCGCATGTGTTAAAATTCTACGAAATGTATTGAGGCAAAATATAAAAAATAATTTTAATTTTTCTGTATTGTTTACCTGATATTATTTCTTCTTATACATGCTGCAAAAAGTTCCCCCAAAAATAATAAAATTATTCTTTAAGAAATCGATTAGGATCTCTTTAATATTCGAGGTATAAATTTGAGTGTGTAAAATATTCTGTCTTATTTTCTTTAATCTTTTATTTTTATTTGTGTAGTTCGCTCGAATAAAACATTTTAGATCTTTTTTTTTTCGTTGTAGTTTTGTAAAGATGTATTGTGCTATATACGTTAATGCAATTAGTATCGTTAGTATTGTTGTTTAAGTTTTTTTTTTTTTTTTCTTTAAATTAATGGATTTGAATTTGAATGTAATGAACCGTCAGATGTGTAGCTAGGGAGTTGAGCAGCTGCATTTACTTATCAAACTTGAGCGTTCTGGAATATTTTTTCTCACTTTATAAATTTGACAGATGATCCAGTGCATGTATATATTTAACTGAAGGCGTCTACAAATGAATCATTACAGAATTGGTTATTGACCAAGATTCTTTAATATACTTTATTGTGGAAATAATTTATGCGGAGGTAAACTGGCAATTAATAGCCAATATAGCAAAAGTCGGCATGTAATATGTTTTCTTGCAAAATGGACATTCATAGCCGTAGACCCTCGTGTTGCTGTATAAATTATGAATCTAGAACTCATTAATTGAGAACACAACAGTTCAGTGTTGTAGTTTAATTAATTTGCGTTGTGTCTCGTAAAATATTCAATTATATCGATGATCAATTGTGATTTCTCCCAACAGACTGAATCCTAATGTGAGCAGTAAAATTTTTCTTTCTTAAGACGTTTTTAGCTTCTTAGAATTTAAACTTAATTGGATCATTGCAAATTAAAAAAAAAAGAAATCGCATTTTATCGAATAAGTAGTAATAAGCATTTCTGCCACTTTTATGATAAATTAAAGTCATTTATGATAAATTAAAGTCAAGTTTGTTACAATCAATAAAGCTGATCCACAATCGGGGCGGTTTTTTGCAATCAATTGATTATTCACGAGAAACGCAATAAATTTATACAGGCATCGTCGTGGGATCATCGCGATTGGAATTTATTTTATGGAGATGAAAGCGCCTTTCTTTGCAGGTTTATGATTTATTGATCGAATGCGATTTATCTAGTCGCATTTGTGCACGGTTCACTTTGGTAAAATCGGGAGATGGTGAAATGCTTCAACGAATGGCGCACAAGAAAAGAAAAAATATTGAAAAATCTCGCACGAAATATTTCAAATAATAATAACGAGCCTGCAGAAAGCTTTCAAGGCCAATCCGTAGAAATTGGATCGCAGTTTCTTCCTTTATGGAACAACAAAAACGAAAATTGTGTTGTTTGATTGGAGGTCTCAAATCGCCTGCAAAAATCACTTCATAATGTGCCCAAACCAGCAGCTCAAACAACAAATAATAATAAGAATAATAAAAAAAATCAGACTCCGTGCGAACGGATGATGAATTTAATGTGGTCATTTGATATTCTTGTCAGACAAGTTCGGTTAAATTTTGAACGAAAAAGATTCCGCCGAAAATTATTATGATGAAGCACAATAAGAAAAAAAAAGAAAAGAAACCAAAAAAAATCTATTGAAGGCTTCTGAAATCGAAGAATGTTCCATATTTTTATTTATTTTCTGTTTTCGTCTCCATTCACATGAACATAGAATGGTTAAAAGAAATCTAAGACTTTAAATGCCTTTTGTTCCAATTTGCTCACCGAGCGGTCAAAAAGAAATGAAAAAAAAAAAAAAAAACGGCCATTGAAAATGGATTTTGCCTTTTGCCACCGCAATGCATTTTGGAACCAGAGACTTCATTCATTTCATCAGTATTTCATGTAATTTTGCTTGCAGCAAAAGCCAAAAACAATATCCATCAAATGAAAGAAAATAAAATTGCGTTTGCACTTTTATTGCCCACATGAAAAATTCTTTCTTTCTTTTTTTTACGACCATCGAACACCGTTAAGATCATTGAACATTTCGAAATTTTTATGATTGTGACCGAACGTCCACTCATTGGCGATCGCAATTGATAACGTCAACAAGTATTGAGCAAGCAGCAACAAGACCCGCATAAACTTCCTGTCTTCACACATCATCAAGCTTTTATATGTTTAAAAATCCAAAACAGAAAAAAAAAAATAAATTTTAATTCAACACGAAAACTTAATTTAATGGGACAAAAGCAAACTTCCACCGAAAATAATATTTTTAATATGGAAAATAACAAAATATCAGGTTTCTTGATGTGTATATGGACATCATTGGACACATTTAATGGTAGTTAAGATAAAAATCTTAAAGAATTTCATAATAGCAAAATAAATATTTATTATTAACTCACCATTGTTATAAAAGAAATATTTGTATTAATTGATTTGAATGCAATGCCAGACATGAATATTTCAATTCTCTCTCGGTCGATTTCTTTTTGGGGTGTATAAAGTTGTCAATAATAATTTATGGAAATTGACATCAGCTCACGTTCCATAGCTGATGACGTTTTTATGTGTCTGGTAAGCGATCGATGGCGTTATCTGTAAAGAAACAAAAGAAGAATTAAGAAACAAAGGAAATTTTATTAAAATTTTGATTTATTTATAATCATAGCAATTTCCTACAGCACTAAAGCGTAAGAACTGCAATGCGCGCATAACATTTCTGCAAATCAGCAACTCTTATAGATAAATATACAAATATTAATCAGATTTCCGCGTTAAAAGCAATTTCAAACTGTGATCTTTTCATGTCATAATTCTTTGCGGTCGTCAACAAATACTCCAGTGCTCTTCAACTCTATCTCTATCTCACTTCCTTTCTCTCGTAAGAATTTGTTATTTTTATTCTCAGTTTACAGTTAAAAATTGCCGCAACTAAACAAAAAGCGTTTTGTTATGAAATCATAATATCATGGACGATTTGTTGGTGGAATTTCTGGAGATGGATTGGTGTAGAGAAGTGAATGCATCATGTGCGCACATAGAGCGAGTTGAAGGTTCAAAACAATTTATTATTAAAAAAAAAACCATTGCTGTATGATATTTGCACGCTGGAGTAGAGAAAGAAAAAAGAAATGAGATTGATGTGATGAAGGCATTGATTTGAATAATTTCGCTTCCAGTGCACAATTTTCATGCTCATCGATTCGAACAATCAGCAAACCGCACGAAATGTGAACTCGCCATTTAAAGCATTCAGAAACGCTCTTTTCTTATCAAGTACCGCAATAGATTGTTTTGTGAATAAATTGAATTATTATAACAAATGTGCTGCATAATTGCCAATTCACTTCTGATTGAAATGATGCTACAAAAGGATGCAAACAAATGAGCGAAATATTCAATCGCGAGAGGGCAAAGAAGTTATTTATATCACGTAGTTCTTACTTCTTAAGGCATTTTATTAATAAATCTTTCATTTATTGATTGGAAATCTTTATTTTGTAACCATTTTTGACGAGAGTACAAGGAAATGTTTTGCAAAGATCATTAAATTGAAAACTTTAATGCCAAACAGACAGTAAATTATACATCTTTAACGTCACCAAACAGTCACTACAAATTAGTTTAGCACTTTTCTTTTAGCATCGCCTAGGTAGTGTCATTTAAAGCCAAGAAAAAAAAATCAGAGAGAATATCGTAAATTTATGAAGATTTTCTTAATTGTACATTAACACACCCTACATCCTGGGCAATTGCACGACTTAACAGACCCATTGCGAGCTATATAGTTAAGGAATGCTAATTTGTGTTAATATTTGCTAAATTTATTGTAAAATTTAATCACCATATGCACAACTTGACCCCCATCGCGGAATTTTTATTGAATCTAATTGCTATCATTCTAGTTAGTTAAAGTGACTCTCCCATCGCCAACGCACCATTGCATTAATTCACAATTATCGATAATGATGTCAGGTGAAATATACGATGAGCTGTAAGTACAAATGATTCCAAAAAGTTTCGAAATATTGCGAAATCAACAGCAAAGTTGTGTATTTAAATGTTACAAAGTATTTAAGTTATGGATCATATTTCATGGAGCACAAAAGCAAGAGATTCTTGAACTTAGAGCTCGATACTGTATAATCATAAGCAAAAATTGTTGATTGTCTATAAAATCGCACTATAGCGAATGAATATCGGAAAAGTGGGCAATTTATTGATTGGAATGTTCGGTGCACTATCGATTGGCTTTGATAACTGTACAAAAGAGAACACAACGAAACATTTTTCGCATCGTGCTCGTTTTTTTTTATCTAATTAAAGGCAATAAGATATATCGCGGAATTATATTGTAATGAAAATAATTTTAATGGAAGTAAAGTCAAAGATTCTGAACACCATTTTGGCCGTAGGTTGCGAAGGATTATGATGATGATGCTACAGAAATAAAAGGCACAAAGAATTGTATAATTGAGTGCGGTTTGACCTTCTTTGCTCTGTGAATCGACGATGCTGTTTTTTTTTATCCATTTGCGCGCTTTAAAGTAATGCACTCGCCTCGGCACTCTCGGTGTGTTCAATTGTAATCTTAAACCACCAACAACAAGTAAATATTCAAACAATGATCCATAAACAAAAGCTCGAACTTGTAACGGTACATTTAAGATATACTCGGTCGCTCTCTCTGTCGCTCGTCGAACTTATCGCCTACAAATTCGAAACTACAACAAAAAAGCAAAAACAACAACAATGACAACGACGATGATGACAATGGCAAAATGCAAGTTGAGTCAACAATTTCTTATTTATAAATCGCAATGATGCGGCGCATCGTGATAGAAAGGTTAGCAATGTCATCTAATTTCTCTCAAGTCGCCTTCGCCTACCTATAATCGCTTTCTAGAGATACTATAGTCATGTCAAAGAATCCATCACTAGAGCTATAAATTTTCATCCACTCAAATTACTCACGCTTGCCTTTGGCGTCGGCAACGGTTTCAAGTGCTGCTTTTTTGCCATCAAATCGATGTCTTTTTAATTGTCAAAGCATTTGTTAATGGTAAGATGTAAAGATTTTATTTTTTTGATTTATGGCTTATAAACACTTTAACTTAACAACTTGTTGTGACCATCGCAAAATTGCAATTCATATGATGCCCATTATGGTGCAATTCATCATAAAGAAAGAAAATTTCTCGTAAATATTTAAAGATTGCGGGCGCCAACGCAATTGTTTCTCTTCCATTTTATTGCAAAATTACCTATTCCATGTCCACTCAAGCGACGATGTTGTTAACACATTTTATGATTTCGATCTCCAACGTTGATAATGTCATGCTTTTTGATAGGCCGGGACAAGTGCAATATTAATAGCAGAAGTCGCTCAAAATGAGAATAATATTGCGAACCCATCCCTACCTTCCAATCAGCTGAAGCTCACATGCTGGGCGACGATCCCATGATGAATGATTTCGTCGTTAGTTTAAATAAAACCAAAATTATTTTTTTATTCACTGTCATACGACAAAATGTTCATCATCGCCGCGCCGCGATAACCAAAATACAAAAAAAAAATTACACACTCCAAAGGACTGAGCTCATTTACTTCAATCACAAAAAATAAAAAATATGCTCAAACATATAATGGCAAACAAGCATCAACATGCTTTTCGCGTTTCATATATATCCAAGCGCCGAATTAAGAAGTAAAAAAAAAAAAAACCAGCCCAAACATGTGTTTCGCGCGGATACCAGAACGTTGTCAGCAAGAAAAAAAAGCGTTTTTCGGTATTTTTGTGTGTCGCTTGAAAAATAATAATTAATTATGGTGGAGCTGTTTCCGGAATGATGTGCCATTAAGTCGTAGCCAGGCGTGGAATGTGAAGGTCAAGAAATCTTTTTATATTGCTCAAGAACACAATTATTTCTTTACTGACTGGGGATGAAATCTTTCACTGCCCAAGCGGTGGACAAATTGATAAATTAACTTAATTATTGAGCTGTCAATTCACTTACCTTATACATAACGCCTTTGGACTTCAAAAACTCTGATTAATTCACAAATTCTTTTCTGCAAAAAAAAAGAAAGAAAACATTTAAATCAATTAATTGATTCGATTACCATTTTTTTTTTGGGTGTATTCAATGGCGATGATGGTGCAATTAATTGATCAAACTACAGGATGGTAATTATTACATCCATCAGTTGGAATCGTTCAACTCTTATGCTCGAGGCAAAACATCATTAAAGAATCGGTCTTAAATGCTTCTTAATGATTTCGACCTGAAAATGCATTTCTTGGGATGTCATTTTTGCTCTTAAATCTCGGTCTGGACTGGACTGAGATGATCATTAGCGTTTTGCAAAAAAAAAAAAAACTTCTTTTTTTATATACAGAAACTCAAAACGATTTGAAAAAGTTTCGTGATTTTCGTTGAAATTTCACTAGACATCGGTCGAAGTGATTTTAATCAAGATCTTTTTTTTTTGGCAAGATGAACATCGAAGCTTAAACCTATGATTAACATTTCTTAGACGTAGCCTTCAGTCGCGGGTCAGAAAAAAAATCGCCAAATGAGAAACTTTTTGTTTTGTACAACAGGAGAAAGAACGAAAGAGAGAGAGAGTGAGAGTGACTATCGATCATTTCCAAAAATAAAACCAAACTAATCCACTCTGGGCAGCGAGTCGTTTGGGCAAAGAATGGTGGAATTATAAATCCAGCTTAACAACCTGCTATTTTTCTTTCAAATTGATTCTCTTTTTTCTTTATTTTTTCTTTATTTATTTGGGCAAACACAGTCATTCAAATATTCACTGGAAAAGATTCTTACAATGCTGCGCAACCAAATTAAGCATTTTTCTGATTTTCTCAAAGGTACTTCGAAGAAATTTTTGCAAATGCATCCCAAAATTGTGAATAAAATCTTTTAGATGAGAGAGAGAGAGAGACAATCGCGAAAGGAAATTCGGTTATTTGATCCGGGCAAGAACAAAGTGAGAAATTCGAGATAATTTTTGATTAAACAGAAATTCGTCGATGATGATGACGAAAGAAATTTGATGCCTTGCACACTGGTAGCTTTACGGTGGTCTTTGTTCAGGTATAGACGCGTCTGATAGAAGAGCTGAAGAAAAATGGTTGCGTGGTCAATTAAGAACGACAAAGTTCGCCTTAATCGTTGCGAATAAAAAGATATTTGATCATCATAGCATCACAAAATAGCAATTAACGGTTCATCAATTTCTTCTTTCCCTCTGTCTCTCTCCCTCTCTATCTCCCTCGCATCCACAATTCCAAAGCACAAACAAACTGAAAACAGTTTCTTCTTACTTCAATGCTGCCATCAATTTTGATCCATTGTGTGTGTCGTTGGCATCGTCGAAGGCAAGAGAGCAATGAAATTTCATTTGCGCCCACAATGTTGGATACAAACAATTCTTATTATTATTTCTTTTTTGTACTGCCACGGATGGCAAACGGTTAGTCGGAGAATAATCATTAGCAACTTTCATCATGACGCGCTTTAAGACTTTTTACAGTTTTCGCTCTGGTCATGTAAAGCAACAGAATACAAAAAAAAAAAGTTACGCGCGCGACTGAAAGATATATTAAGCGCGACTCTGGGTCCACGAAGAGTCCAAAAATAGTAAGAGAATGTACTTGTTACACTCCATAAATATTATTTCGCGTTCTTTCAATTTTCACGTTTCGCAATTGTCTTCGCAATGGAAAGCTTAATTTATAAGACAATTGCCGATACTCAATAAAAATACATCAAGTCGTTATTGTTATTGGCGATGTTAATGGTGTACAACATGACACACGCAAAGAGAACAGAAGAAAAGAAGAAATTCCAATGGAATTTATTGTATTTCGTTAAGTTTTCTTTCTAATTTCTTTGAATTGATGAAGTGACCTTTGCAAGCAAAAAAAAAAAAAAGAAATATTTCTATAAATTTTTGCAAATCCACAAAATGGAAGCACTTGAGAAAGGCTACAAAATTAATTTGTCGCGTGTAGGGAATTATGTGATGACAGGGCGCACACTGGGCAAAGGACATTACGCAAAAGTTTATGAAGCCGCTCATCGTCATTTAAATATTAAAGTTGCCGTTAAACGGATTGAAGTTAAATCAATTTCCGAGAGCTACATGAAGAAGTTTTATCAGCGTGAAGCTGAAATATTAATGCAATTGAATCATCCATGCATTGTAGCTCTTTATGAGATCATCACGACTAAACACAACTTTTACATGGTACTCGAAATTGGCGGTGAAAATTTGTGCGATTTCGTTCGATCGCAAAAGCGCGGAAAGCTCAATGAGATCACAGCACGCAAATTAGGCCGACAAATTGCTTCTGCTGTGGCGTATATTCATGGCAAAGGAATAATTCATCGCGATTTGAAATTGGAAAATATTCTGATTGATGATAAACTCAAAATTAAATTGGCTGGTGAGTGAGTTCATAAGAAGCAAGATTTTCTTAGATATCAAATTGCAATTGATTTTCTCTTCAGACTTTGGATTGAGCAATATGTGGGATATGAAGAATTGTTTGCGAACCAATTGCGGAAGTCCCGAATACGCTTCACCAGAACTACACAGTGGCAAATCTTACGGCAATGAAGTTGATATCTGGGCATTGTATAGAGAGCAAATTTTAATTAACTTTTTTTCTTCTCATTTTATTTTTTATGAATTTCAAATTAAATTTCATTCTCTTCCTTTAGAGGCGTCGTGCTCTTTGGAATGGTTGTAGGCCGATTGCCCTTTGAAGTTGATGTGAAGAAAACCGTTAGCAGTCGAATAAGAAGTGAATTATTTTACCAAGAAACAAATCGTGGCATCAAGACAATGAAGCATCAGACATTCATGGGCTCAACGTCATTCGGTATAAGAAAAAAAAAAAAAACTGAACATTACTTTTTTCTTTTAAAACGTTATTGTTGCACAACTTTATTTTGTCGTGCAGTTTTCAATGCATCATAAAATAATCATTGCATTTTATAGTCTTTAAAGATCTTATGCTCAAAATGCTGAATCCCGATCGTCAAATGCGGTTAAATATTAATCAAGTTGAGCGACATCGCTGGTTTTCGGGAACAATTGTTTTTGAATATTCGGCGGTCGATGACTCATGGCGACATGAAATTATTGAAAAGTGTGCGAAACAATTCGATTATACCCCGGAACAGATTGAATATCACATCACAAGCTCACCTTATGGACCAATAGGTGGAATCTATAATATTGAAATGCATCAGCATCATCTCAAGTCGATTAAACTCAACAAGATCACAAATCATTGGCTAGTGAGCAATATGAAGGTAATTAATCAATTCTTATTCTTCTCATTCGCATTAAGATTCCATAACAAATTAGCACTCTATTCTCTAGAGCACGCTCGTTCTCGATCCATTAGCAACGCATCGACCGACAACATCGATCGACTATCAGTCGCTATCGGCCATTGATTATAGGCCAAAAACCGCTTCAGGGGCCCACAAACCACAGCTCGATAATGCACGGCAAAAGCTTTCATGCGTCACAATTAAGTCGTCTTAACTTTTAAATGCATCCCACAAATATTGAGAAAGAATAAAAATTAATTTTCGGCGTAATTTGATATTGAAATTAAAAATCAAAAAACTATAAAAAAAAATCCATGAACTTAGAACTGTAAAATGAATGAAATGAAGATAAAATGTTTCGTTACCATTCAATCCTCTTATCAAATTAAATTAATCTTCCATCAGAATCTCTGCCGAGTGCTGCTCTTCTGAGTCTATACTTGAACTTTGAAGTTTTTTCTCTCATGAATCCTATAAACTCGATAGAAATAAACTTTTTCTCTCGCTTTACGAATACAGGAAAAATGATTTATTATTGAAGTTCTTTCGATGAACACAATTGGTTAGTAATTGTAATTGCAGTGGAGCGATGCCATAAATTGGATGAAAGTGCGCGAAAATAAAAAATAAAATAATAGAGGGAACAGATATTTACCCAACGTGCATTGATAGCCAATTAGAGACCGTTGATATCCCATTTCAAAACTGATGATAATTTAACAATTTTTATTGACTATCATTATAATGCTTCTTGCATATACACACATTATATATCATCGGTGCTGGTGATACAGCACGAAGCGACTATAAAAAAAATGTGAGCAGTGGTTGTCCAATATATACTTTTTTTTTTGGTTTCTTGTTAATGAAAAGTCCATCTAATGGTTAAATATTATTAGTTGAATGGACTCTTATTGTGGTTTGCTCTTTATGTGCTGTTATCGCGCTGTTTGTAAGATTCGCTAAAAAAAAAGTCTCAATAACTCATTTCACTACCACTACACAGTTGAGGCATTTGATCGTTTTTATAAAGAACAAATTTTGGTGGTGCAAAATTGAAAATAATAATTTTATTTGATCGCAAATTTTTCCGAGCTTTTATATTTCGCAGTCGTTATTAATTCGATGGCATCGTAAGAGTAAGGCACCACTAATGATTATCATTTTTTTTGATTCTTGGCATTTTATATGCGAATATCCCAAAAATTTTTCGGCACAATGAAATTAAACAAATCGAAATTATGATAAATTATACCACAAGATTTTTTTTTGGCTGGTTGTGTTGCAACAGAGTGAAATCTTATTATGGCCTTTCAAATGTGCAGATTGTCTTCATTTACATTCCAATTTGCAGATAACGCCCGAGAGCGAGAATTCTTGAATGAGGCGCTCGAGTATTATACCGAAAAGTTAATTACACACTATTTAGCGTCGATCCGCGATCATCATCGATATAAAGTGTTTAAAAAAAAAAAATTTCCACATCATCGAAATAACTGGTTTCAGTTCAAGTGATTTTTCAGGTAAAAGCTTCTTATTATTTCTTTGGGCACATAACTGATAAGAAGATTGGCACTGACCCTGACGGTCGCGCGTGTGCAACTCATGGTACTCAAAAACAAATGAAGAAACAAACTTCTCGAACATAAGAATTTCTTTCTTATAAATCAACGGATGTTCCATTCATTCGTTTGTGATTCTTGATGTCGACGAATAACGGAAATTTTCTTCTTGCTTTCCCGAAAAATTACTTGTTCTCATGGCCGTTCGCCCTTCATTTAATTTCGCAAAACAGCGACTTGATATTGGCAAGCAAATCGAAGATATATCACACAAATACAAATGAAGAATTGCGCAAAGGACAAGAAGAAATGTGCCGCATCGCAATAAGAAACACGATTGTGCAATTGAAGGGAGCACTTGAATGGGCTCAATAGAGTTCCAAATAATTGAATTCAAATTGAGTTTTTCCTCATCCATTCGACTGTAAAGATTGAACTTGAATGAATGATTCACAATAATGAACAACACGAAGGAACAATGTAGAAAATTGTAATAAGAAATTTTAAATCGAGAGATTTATTAACTTATTTTTATGTTACTAAAGTTCTCGTCGAGAACATCACTAGCGTGCAAACTGCATTAATTTTGTCAATCATTTAAACTCTTTACTTATGAAAAGTTTTCAAAACACGCGATCGTACGCAACTGTTGAATACAGTCTCCGCCTTCGAATGATTAATCTGAACAAACTACTTCTTTAATAGCGATTTGTATAAACAATTTCATTGATCTTCTTTGCATCATCACGAAGTCGTCGCTATTAAAATTGACCACTGCAAGTCATAAATAAGTAAATTACGATTCTACTAGAGATGTTTATAATGCGTTCTTATGTGCAGCGAATCATTTTGCAATATCTCTCTCACTCTCTCCTCCCATGATCGATTCTGCACCGATCTCTTATTAGCAAATTTGACTTCAATGATTGAACAGTTGTACATACTTTATATTATTTCATAACTTAAAGCAATGACCCAAGTGTAAAAGATAATTTTCGTCCAGACACAAGAATAAACAGCATTAAATACCGAAACAAAAACTGAATCTTTCAACCGAAATTGTATTTAAATAATAAAATATAAGAAAAAAAAAACCAGTCACCATCTCGTAGCAAAAGCCGTCGAGTGTAAAATGAAAATCGCGTTAAGCGATGCTTCAATGATGAACCCGATGGAGCACCAAACAAGCGAAATGTTAATTTTATTTTTCTTACTTCTTTCCCATCTATAACCCATCTCAGGCTGTCGTGTCGTTACTTTTTTTTCGTGTGTGCTGTTCGTTCTTTTAATTTGTTTATTTGGTTTCGCTTGGTGCTGTACAGTTATTCAGCTCTTTCATTTTTTTTTGTTCTTTCTTCGCGCACAGCGCTCGACAATCGGTTTTATATGTTTGATATATTGGGAAAAACATGAGGGGCCAGGGTGATGTGGGGGGGACACATGAAATAAACAGTTTCAGCTAGTCAGCTCGAAAAACCATGCAATGCATTAAGCTCGTATTAAATAAACGTGAACTCTATTTTGCTACTGCTATTTAAAAGTCAACTTCTAATGATTGGAATGGAAGGAGAAGAAGAAATAATAAATTTCTATGTTTGATTAAATAAGAATCGGTAAACTATTAGATAAGATTAGGCGTGGAGAAAAAAAAAAGAAGTTCGTTACGCGCCTAGCGAAACGAATCACAATCAAAAGTGATTGTTGCCTCAATTGACACAAAACAGCTGTTCCACTTATTTCTTAAATTTTTCCACATTGCATCCAAAATAACGCGATTGGGGACAAACAAGCATAATTACGAAAAGCTATCAGGAAGCATCGATAACGCTTCGTTTTACTTCTCACTCTCTCTCCCTGTTTGAGTTTGCATTTGAATGGTTCGCGCGAATCGCATACAGTTCACTCGATCGGAAAATTTATATGTATGATTTACGAAAGAAACTCGTTTTCTTTTTTGGTGTGGCTCGTCATCGATGAAGTAACAAGAAGCAGTGCAGTTACGGAAATATTTTCCATTCATCTCGTGTGTCGCAATTGTCGCTGATCTATTGATATAAATAATTGTTGAACAAGCGCAATTCTAATTAAAATTTTTCAATTTTCCTTTTCCTCAAGCAATTCGTAAGAAAGCACAGTTCCGTACCTTGCGAAACATTTTTTCCTCCTTCTTCTTATTCAAAAGTTAAATGAATAAATTACAGAAAATCACGCAAACTTTATATTTCGGTCATTCGGGTAACATTGAGAAATTGGAATCTGCCTGGAAGCGATATACTCATTTGCTATTTTTCACAAATCTATTGAGCCACCATTGAGCATGGTTTTTTTATTCTGTGGATCGGCACGTTTTAATCAGCTCCATTACAGCAAAAACGATTTTATTTTTCTTAGCTCTTCTTTTGCAACCAAAAAAATAAATATTTTTCTAATTTTTCATCATCATTCGCTTAATTTTTGGCTTCGTCGATCCATTTCGTGGCCTGAGGCCAGGTTGCATTCAGCGGAGATATTATTATTATTATTATTTTCCTTCCTTGCCATGCTTTACTGCCCATTTAGATTCCATTGTCTGCTGTCCAGTTGTACCATGCGGAGTTTTCTTATTCTAATTTCATATAGCAAATCTCACTAGCGCGCGCAATTCTTGAGATGGAGGCAGTTTTCCTGGAATTCCATCGCCCTATTGTTCCATTTTGCGTTGTCGTTTTTTTTTTTCGGTTTGGTTATGGGGGCTCCACGAGTGTATATTTTTATAACCGTATTTCGCCCCGTATCCAACATCAAATAAATCTTAAATTTCATCTCGACTTCTTTTTGCGGTTGATGCTTTTTTTTCTTTTCTTTCCATCAATTGACTTGAGTCGTCGTCTTAAGAAAAAAAGACATGATAGAAAGAGAGTCATCCCAAGTATCTTAATCTTCAGTTGGAAGTAAAAAAGCCCACAATAAAGCTTTGCCCAATCAATTTAATGAAAGTTTTAATTATAGTTTGAGCCTCGAAACATTTAACGGCTCTTTTTTTCTCTTTGTCGATGTGAACTCTTGCGAAATGAATTGACATATTCGCACCAGAGCGGCAGTTGCAACATTATTTGCAAACATCCGATAAAAGTGAGTTCGTGTCTGAATAAGGTTGCCGGCGACATGAAGTGAAAAATCGACATGAATTTGATTGAGAGTAGAAAAAAAAAATTGTGCGCGGCAACTCATTACGCAATCAATTTTATTCAATCTCTTCATAAAGAACTGGCGTTGTTGTCGTTGTCGCGGACTCTGACTAAGTTTTGTTTCATGTGAAGCACAATATCAGGGAAGTGTTTTATAATAACATAAAATCCGGTTAAACATTAATTGCGAAAAAGCTTTTATGATGTTACGACATATCCGAACGATCCCGTTTTTTTGATTCACGCGCTCTCCAGTCAGTCACAGACTTTGTAATTTTATTTTTTTTTTCGTTCGTCTTATTGAATCCACATCGCATGCAATGGCATTTTATTTTTCTGTATTTGTTGTTGTTGTTGTTGTTCGTATTGATTTGATCGTGTACCCTTGGAACCGAATTTGAAATCGGCCTCACTTCCTGTGCTGTGTGAGTGGAGTGGTGCGGCACCTCCTTCTCCGCCAGATTGGATTCATATTGGATTTATTTCGGAGAACATTGAAATTTAGAGGTTCTGGTTGTCCAGAGATGAAATTAATGTTGCCAAAGCATAAAATTAACCGAAAAAAAAGGTTCCAACAGCTGGCAAATGCTGATGAACAAAAAAAAATTTCCTCGAAAATTCTTTCACTACAATTCTTATCATTAAAAGTTGCTTTTTTTGTTAATTGCATAACATATGTCATTCACCAAACGTTCAACCGACCAAAATTTTCCTCTGACTCATCGCCGAGCGTCAATGTGACGAAAAGTAAAATGAGTGAAAAATTGATTGTCAAATTAATTATTTTTAATAGCCGATTTTTCTCTGGAACGACTTCCTCAATTTATGAATTGAATAATAATTTGCTTCTTCTAAGAAATCCGTAAAAAAAAAAGCCCAACGAAGACTACAAACACAACCTAAAGACCTAAAGAGCACAATCAATCGTAAATTAACTAGATGTTTCCATTCTATATCACGAAATCGTAATAAGAAGGCAACAAACATTTAACGGTTCATTTCGTTTCATTAAATGGCATAAATATACACAGACACACACAAAAAAAATGAGAGAAGATATCAAAATAGTCATCACATGGGAAACATTTTATAATGGAAAATTTCGGTTTTTTTTTTATTTTATTAAGCCGCACATCATTCACGATGATCTCGATCTGTGACATATCATTAAATTACTTACAGATTATTCCATGAAGTCGATTTAGAAGTATTTTTTTTCTTCTTGCGTAATGAAAGTTTTATTATATTGAGAATTGTAATTTAATTTTTTTAAGCATTTTTCCCTCGATTTTTTTTTTGTTTCGCATTTGACGCGCCGGATGGGTCTGGCCCAAAACGTGCCATATAATTTTGATTTTGGAAATTTCTCAGAACGTCTCAGACCCTCAGTTCGTTTTTTTTTTTTGGACATTAAGAAAACCACAAGAAAGCAATTTTATGCTAATTTTTCGTGTTTTTCCAACACGTCCATCACCGCAAAAACTTTAAGAAGTGAATTCTTTTTCGGTTGATTTTCGTTTGAAAGAATCGTCGAGAACTAATTAAAATTTTCACGGACCATAATAGTTTGTTTGGTGTGCACGCAAAATTAAATTAACGTAATTTCTTTTCAGCAATTAACAGAATTTTTTTGGACGGATGCAGATATTTTATGTTTTTTTTTTTTTTCTGATAACGCCAAATTGTGAATCACAAATGACGAAATTCAAGTTCTGCGTCATTAGACTTTGAACTTTTGCCGCCAAAAAATTATAATTCATTTAATTCCACTTTACCGAAAATTTTTCGACATTAATCATAAATTAGTCAAACTTACCAGCTTCAGTGATGATGAGAAGCTTGCGCGCGAGACTTGCTCATTGGAAAATCCAATTTGAAACTTCTTTGCGCGTTTCTTGCCAACATTTTTTCGAGTTGATTTTCTCTCGCTCTCTCACTCGCCCGCAGCGCTTCTGATATTGTGCATTGACATGAGTCAAAAGATACATTTCTTATGCGAAAATAAAATATAATAAAAATAAGATTCACCAAAATCTCAAAGACTTTTCGTTATTTTCTTATTTCTCCAACTTATCGTTTGTGTTTGTCAATTTAATTAAATTCAATTTGCGGCATTGACTGTGTAGACTTTTTTTTTCTTGCTGTAGTTTGGGTTCATATCAAAATAAACTTGTTTATCATTTGCGAGAAATTCGATGTGTATGCACGGATTAATCATCATAGATAGTTCACAGTATTTCATTTTCACTGGACACTTTTTAAATACTTTTTATTTCTTTGCTTTGTAACTTTGTGAGAACTAACAAACTATTTCAAAACTTGGATGATGAATAAATAAAATAACTTCTATTAGACTTGAAACAAATCCATCCGGACGACACAAGAATTGTTTCCAACCGATCGCAACCACGTTTTTCGAGTGATTGAATGAATGTAACTAAGAAACTTTTTCAATGTAAAAAAAGATCGGTTTGAAAACAACAACAATGGAACGTTTGTATGATGCGGATGGAAGAATGAGAGAGAGCGGTGGGGCAGCTATGAAAATGAGTTGTGAACTATTGTAAAAGTAATCGTTGAAAAGCGCTTCTTTTTTGATTTGAAAGCATAAATTAATGCTTTATGAAATATAAAATTTATGATATTTATAAAAATTACTAAAAAAAATATTGAGAAACGTCCAACACTTTAACACAGGCAGACACGAATAAAAAATTGCAACATTTTGTGTCATTTTCAAGCTTCCCCTGTTCATATTTCTTTTTATAATCTCTTCTCGCTTTGTGTTGTACACTTATTTTTTTTTGCAAATGTTTAATACACATTTTTGTGTTTGAGGGGAAATCGAATACTGTCTTATGCTCGCTTACTTAATGCTTCATTCTTGCTTTGTGCTCTCGCTACATAATCTTTTCTTTTCTTTATTTTTTTTTTGTCAATAGATTCAGAATTTTCTTACCTGATTTTAATTAATTTTTGGTATTTTTCGGGTTCTCGTGCACTTTTTTTTGCTGTTTTCTTGCACTGCTCAAGTTGCATTGGAATTTTTTTTTTTGTTTTTGGTTCTTTTGAAAACTTTTGGAACTGCAAACCAAGAGGCGAATGAAACGAAATACTCGTCTTGCATCGATAATCGCGAAAAATTCTCGCCAATCGTTTGCGTCAACTCAACTCAAAAACAGCGTTGATGATGGAAAATGCAACAAAACACAGAAAATAAATGTTTGAAAGCAGGTGAAAAAAGAATTATATCCAGAAGGTTAATTTGCCAAAATTGTGCCTGCAGTGAGAGAGATGGAAAATTGCGATTTGCTGATAACGATCGATTTCAAAACTATTTTCATGCTCATTCGCTATACACATGCCAGAGACTTGCATTTCATGATATCCAACAGGCCAAATCTATTTCCATTTGTGGTTTCAATTTAAAGGAAAATTTACAACCGTCAAATGCGAAATTTATGTCCAACAGATGGATTGTTGCATAAAATGAATTGTTTGCAAAAATGAAATAAGAAATTATGCTCTTGATGAATTAATTCACTTTGTTTTTTGGGGATTTTCTGCAAGTAAAAAAGAGGAACACGAAAGAGAAAAGAACTTTAAGGGCAGGAAGAAGTAATCATCTGATCATGACACCGTCACATGAAACTCTCCTTTACTTCGTAGCCCAAACAATGGAACCGAAAATGGCAGATGGTTTCGTAATGTATCTCGAACATTCGTTCTCTTTATCGTTTACGCAGTGAAAACTTTTATTATTATTTTTATTATTTTTTTGAGAACAATCCATTTTGCCGATTATGATTAGTCGACCGGGGATGCACATTAAATGATGGATTGTAATAAAATATATAAGTTTTCAAGAGCAAACATCAACAATCGTCGTCGTCAGCACCATCATTGAAGCATGGAAAATGTTACATTCGATTCCGATTTTTTTTTTCTCTACCTTCTGGAAATTTTATATTTTATATATATATTTTTTTGTTGTTGTTAATATCCGAAAAGGTGCTGCAAGCAACAACATTAGCAACAACAACAACATTCCCGAAGTAAAAACGGCAATGAAAAATTTACGAAAAATATATATATGAAAAAAATACGAGCCAACAGCAGCAGACAAACGGAGCAAAATGAAAAACCGGTCTTTGGGTTCTTGTGTTTCTGTTCTGTTCTGGGCTCGATGGAACTATTTTTAAAACAACTCTTTTGGATTTGGTGAATTTCGATTGAAGAAGAAACTTGATGAGCCAATTCTTTAGCTGTGCACGGCATTGATAAGTTGAACGCTGAATGAGTGAATGAGCTCGTTAATCTCAATATCAAATTCGATGGAGATTCTGTCGCAGATAGAATTTATGAGTTCTATTAACCACCCAAATTTATGCGTATCTCGAATTTCATATCTTAATCATTCCTACGAATAATAATCGTCATCATCAGATCTCTCTTTTTACATAACCTTCTAATCATTGAAAAACTTTGCAAAAAAAAACTTCTTTAGAATAAAAACATTTTTGCACAATTCCCTCCAAAAAAAAAAAGCAGCATAAAATTTCCATAGAAACATAAATAAAAGACATAAAGGACGCCGCGCGCCTTAAAATTTGTTGTGAGAGCTCCTCAGATGAAGGCTAAGATGAAGTGAAATCATTAATGAAGGAGAAGGTAAGGAAAAATTTTTGAAATTATTTTTCTTTCATTAGTTTTCTCGTGTGTGTTTCGTCTGTTTCTCCTATGCCAGCTGCCACTCGATTCCCCAAATATACTGCCATCATTTCATTCTTATTTTGTTGGCTATTGGCTAAACAAAAAAAAATTCTCAATCGATTTATTTATGATGGAAATTGTAATTTGATTAATTTTTTTCTAATCAAACGAAGCTATAAAACAGCAATTTCGCATGTTAAGTAGATTAAAATACTTAACATCTCTATTATCATTCCAGAGTGCGACAAATTGCGCTTCAATGAACCCCTTGGAAAATATTTCTGATTCACTTCATCGCCACGATGGTGTGATAATTCCCTTGTTGAGTGAGGAAAAAAAATTCAATCAAAAGACAAGAAATGCAATTTTCTGCATCAAGCAACTTTTAAATTTTTCGCGAACCCCATCTGTGCTCATTGGTTTTGAAGATGGATTGTTCGAGATTGAGAAAAGGAAGAGATTTTTTTTTCTTATATTTTAATTATACAATGCGAGATTACACAACTTCATGTTGAATAACTAAAATGAGTCCTTTTGAATATACAATAACAGCGATGGGCTTGTAGACCGTTCTCCACCTGGCCTTTATCGTTACTCTTTTATTCTGCTCTTTATGCCTGTACATATATTTCAAGTTTAAAAGCTGAATGATAGTCCTTATACACCATTTTCAATGGCACCACAACATGCGAAGCCATTCGAGCGGCATCAGCACGAAAAACAATTTCATTGGAAGGGTTGAACTTGAAAATTGAAATTGAAAATTACGCAGCAGCGTGCAGTGTGCAAAAGAAAACGAAGCTGATTTTTGAATGGCATTTCATTGCCAATGGCAAATGATGGTCACAAAAAGGGGTTCAGTGTGACACAAACATTTTTCTTTCAATCGCAATTTTGATCTCCGACTAAAGAATTGATGAGACATTGTATGCGTGAAAGGTGTTCTGCTATCTCTTGCCGACAGCGATGAAGACATTTGACCTTTTGAGCCCTCAGTTGATGAGACAATGTTGCATGAGAAGAATTTTTCGAAATTTCAAGCATAACATGTGGCCGGACGAACATAATCATCATGTTCAGGTTTTATGGAACCAGCAACATGTTGCGCTGATCAAAAATTATTGCAGAAATATTTTTAGGAAGAAACTTTCGGTTCCATTTGTTGTTGCTAATGATGGTCAAAAGATTGCGGCAGGTGGTTTGTGGTCGAGAATTTCTAAACTCCATCATCACACTTCAGCATGCAACATAAATCATCGCACATCGTCCATAGCAAAATGCTGTTCGATAAATGCTTTTGAGATTTTTTTTATGAATTATGAAGAAAGAAATTTTAGCTCGACTCGTAAAACTTTTAAAGCACCATCCGCGTAATATATTACAGGAATTGTGCAAAAGGTCTCATTTCAATGAATCAGCACGTGGTAGAGCTTAAGATGGCTCTTTTTCAGTGTTGTGTTGCCGTTTTCGTCGTTTTTTTTTTCATTCTTAACGGAATTTTCACGGTCAAGACTTTCATTCGACAAACAATAAAATAAAATAAAAACTTGTACAATGGAAAATCGCTGTTGCTCTCCAGCTTGTTGCCCTATCATCAGCCTACAGTTGGCTTGTGGAGCGCAAAACAATTGTGACCATTTGCAAATGAAATTGCTTGCAAAAGTGAGTGAATAAGAAGAGAGGGAGAGAGAGAGGAAAATGAAATACGACTATGGCGATATGTAGCAACAAACAATAACAATAAATGAAAAGAATTTCGATTGTTCAAAATCACAAGTAACAGCATTTTACCTACCTAGTATATCCATACTTTAATCGGTAGAGATGTAAATCATTACGCGTCCAGGGCAGACATTTTGGGGGGCCCACATTTCATTTACTACCTGAGGGATTACACATATGCCATCTTTTCTGGGGCTAGTTGACGAATGCTGGCACATTAGATTACGATGAGTTTTAAAGAATGCATTGGAACTGAGACATAATCAAGGAATTATCCCCAAAAAAGAAATATCACTTTATGAGCAGGTGACCAAAGTGTGTGCCAAACTTAAAAATTCATCTGCATCTCGGCATGTAATTTGCAATACAAGACAAAAAAAAAGAAATTATTAGAAACACCATTTCAATGTCCATAATTCTGGATGATCGTTCGTTATAGGCTGCAAAGTTTCTTCTGAGAAGCTTGCGGTACATTTACAATTTTACAGTCTGCCTTGCCTGTAAACAATTCCATCGATGGAAAAAATGCAAATCTGACAATAAATGGACTCTTTCAGGAAGGTTGTTTGTTCCCAATAATTGGATGCACTGCCATAAAAATCCCAATCACGACTCCCAATTTCTCAGAATTAGTCCTTGAAGAAAGAGATTAAAAATCAATTGGAACGGCAAAAAAAAATATATTCTCGAAGCAAAAAGTCAATTGCGGGTGCAATAAAATTTCTTGAGATCATAAAAAGTTTTTCAAACCTGAGCAAATCGCCAAAAAAAAATATTTTTTTTATTAAATAATTTGGAGAAATGTTTTTTTTTTTGGATTCAAGGTGTACACAAAAGAAATATTGGCACCTGCTTTTATTGCCAAAAGAGAAAAAAATTGATATTCGACTGACCACCTTGCGGGACTCGCGCTCTCAAATGCTTATTTTATTGAATTAAACCTTTCGACAATCAACGGGAATGGAGAATTTTGACGGACCAATTAATGGTGGCAGCGAGTCAGGCCATAAAGTAAAATAAAGAACTGCTCCATCATCATCAGTGGAAGAAAAAGCGTTTCGCAAAATTACATCGCCAAGAATTCACTTTATCACTTCAACTAACTGTTAATGACTTCCGAACTCATCGGTGGGGCGCGCGGAGAGCTCGTTAAATAATGGACAGCACAATGACCAATCTTGGGCAAGTGAGAAAGAGTTGTGCCGGGGCATTCACTGGTTGTGCTGTCTGTATGTATAATATTTTGACAATAACAATTTAAACCGTTAAATTGGCGTTCGAATGTTTGAAAATGTAAGAAAAAAAAAGAGTTCGCGACTTTTAAAGTTCGCGATACATTCGGATCTGATATATGTACACTTAAGAAGTTGCCAATTCACATCGCCATAAACATATATGATGCCACCAATAAATTACAATTATAAATCTCTGCATATGCCGCGCGTATTGCGAATTAAATAAAATATGTGAGTGCATCATCCAAAGATGGTTTGCATCGATTGATTCATAAACTCTTAAAATTAAACATCTAAAGGCGATTAATCATTGAATGGTGAACAATAACGGAAGTCGAACAATTCTATTACCGGAGTTGTGTTTTGCGTATAAAAATCTCTGGCGAATCCCTTTGCTTCAAATTTGTTCGTTACAAGGACAGCAGCTGTTGAGCGTACAAATGGAAATTTATTTTTCTCTCTCCTGGTAGAAATTAATCAAAAAGTAGATTTTTTAATAACACCGCGATGGAAAATGAATTGTCGGTTCCTTCCGGAGTCAAAAAACAACGAAAACCCATTTTCAGGACCATCTTAACGCATATTTCGTGTTTTGTAATTCGAAATAATAAAAATTTTCATGTTATCGAAATAATCGCTTTTGGGAGAATTTTTTATGTTTCATTTTATAACGACAAAGGCAGGTGAAGTTAATTATGAAGGTATCGAATAGTTTGATGATGGGCTCATTCGCATAGCAATTATGAACACGAGGCAAATGTTTCTTTAAGGCAAATGGTTTGGAAATTGGTTATGCTGGCAAAGCATAAAGAATGAGAAGAATAAATAAAATTCGGCACATTCCTGATGAAGGATTGAGGAATCGAAGGATTTTACTTTTATCCTTACATTGAAGAAAAGTCCTGCGAGATCCTTGGAAGGAAATTATTTCCACATAACTAGGCAGCATCTGAAGCGGTGACGAATTGCTAATTAATTGAATTTTAATAATGCTTGTTAGGGTGAAAAAATAGTAAATTTCCAAAAGATTTCAGCATAAAATAAATCAGGGCAAAATACCTCTTTAGCTTTAGCTCTTTAACCGGTTTTAAGACGTTTTTCATTGTAAAAATCTATTTTTTGGTAATGTCGAACAAAGAAACATTTTTCTCAGAAGATTTAAAAGGTCTCCCGTAAAATTTACTGCAAAAAATCACTAATTTCTAGTTTCGGTTTGGATTATCAGTTGGGTCACATAAAGTTCTTATATAGAGATTTATTATGATGGAAATTTATTGATATTCTTGACAGATTATCCCTGAAATGTAAATCACTTTTGTTAAGCCATGCGAAAAATCACATTTAGGATCATTCATTGGATTTAAATCCCCGACAAAGTACATCAAAATTCAAACGTACTCTGAATCCATAATTAAAGATTTCATAGCGCGCCGTCAGACGATCGACAAACAAAAGACTTCAACATTGGAAAAGGAAATTACAAAAAAAAAAAAAACTTGAAGAAACAAAAAAAAAACACGAAAAACGAGATTTTTATTAAAACGATATCAAATTTCAAAACAATATCGCTTAATTATTGCCTCCTTACATCGAGTTGCGTTGCCAACGTGAAATGTTGTTTCCTGTTCCTCATCAAAGCATCATCAAAATGTGAACCGGTGAGAAAAATGAATGGATCAAAAGGGTGTTGCTTATGGGAAATACATATTTATCTATTATGCTCATCCAAAGCATAACAGAGCGTCTCAAAACCTCGAAATTACTAAAATAATTTCGTTTTTGTCATAATTCACACTGGAAATGGGTTCAAGATGGAAGCGTTCTTCTGATATCTAATAATATAATTAAGGTAGACTCGCAACAATCCTTTCAAATGTATCGAGTTTCAACGATCGGGTCCCGTAACGGGTTTTTTGATGGCTATATTCAGCGTATATTTTTCTGACCTACTCATTGGACAGGAAAAAAAAAATTATCGAAAGATGAAGATTCTTAAGAAGTGATAAGATAATTTTGCGAACGCTTTTCAAGTATTATAGCTGTTTGTTTGCTGCAAACAAACCGCCTTTCTGCAATGCCTATCACAATTACGTCAAAAGTCCTTTAGGTCAATTCTCACGGTTTATTTTCATCATCGTCGAGCATCAAATATATAACAAATTGCCTCCCTTTTTTCAGAGCAAGGAGCAAAAAAAAGTGCAATAAAATTATTTTTATTATTTTTCTTTTTGTTAGAAAAGGGAGTTGGAAAGCAACAAAAGATTTCAAACGACGAAATAGTTACATTTGAAATATAATTTTAATCTTTTTTTAATACCCGCTCAAGACGCTTGCAATCCTGTAAGAATCTTTAGTTCCACGAAAAAAAAAAATCAACAACAATGGGAGCATTAATCAGGACACGTTTTATGTGCTTGGAAGGGTTCTTATTGTAACAATATCCATTTCCATTTCAATAAATTAACCTCCTTTTTTTCTTGGGCGAAAAGAATATTTTTTTCGCTTAAGAACAGAAATGTTTTGCATAAATTTCCACGATTCCTTTTGATATCCTTTTCTCAAGTAGCTTATTTTTTGTTTAATGTTTGCTCTTCCTTCGTGTCGAATCCTGTTATTTTTCATTGAAGGATCCTCGAGGAAGTTTATATTAAAAATTATAACAATCCTAATTCAATAAACAGGAAGTTTTTATTCTAAATTTAATGAAATTCGGCGGACGTATGAAACGTAAGAAATATTTAAATATGGAAATTTTCTTAAATGATCTTTGTGAGATTTTGTTTTTATTCAAAATCCTTAGGGCAATATCATGAATACCAAATGCCGAAGATGGACGATGGACCATCTATTAATATGATTTTAATTATTTTTCTAGCCCCTCATTCATGTCATCTTACACATCATTCTTTAAGCTCGACGCTCTTTTGATATTCAAATTTTTTTCGAAATCAAATGAAAAAAAAAAGAAGAAGAAAAATAAGTTGAATTATATCGCGACGCTCTTTATTCGGATGTTAATGAAACATTGTGTTATGCAAATTACTCCAAAATCTGGATTCTTCTATAACTCAAGCGTTATGCTCTATGGGCCATCGCACGATACATGTTTTACATGAAAGCATAATCAAAATAATGTGAAGAGAAACAAAAATTAATTGAAACGAGTTTTCATTTATAAGAAAGAATGAGGTGAAAAACGACAAATTTTTCATCGTATTAATCACGAAAACTAGCGTAAGAAAATTAGCTTTTACTAATGTTATTTTTTTAATTCATTGTTGTTCACTTTTGGCATGTCCATTTCGGGGGTCTTGAGACTAATTGAATTCATGCTAGACTTGATGCGAATAATAAATAGAAAATTTAAAACCAACGTTCTACAATCCACACGGAAAGTTTTAATTGCAAAAGATCGCGGCGTGAGCTGTCAAATGGAGTTCACTTTTTAAGGAAATTCAAAGAGACACTTTCGAACCTTCTTGAGATATTGGCGTGTGCAAAATACAAACCAATTATAATTTGCTTCGATTGTTTAATGCACTTTGTTGGAAAATAATCCATTGGGAGCTTACGAAGTGAAATCACGCGATGTTTTCAATTGAAGTGACCGATATCAAAATCGTCTCATTAAATATACTTAGTATGTAGTCTCTGGGAGGATTGTAATCGAGATGTGTCACAAAAAATGACAAATTACATTTAAAGAAAATTCCAGTTTTTAATTAGGCGAATCACAACGAGTTCCTTAATGGTTCTTTCTACAGTCATGTCATCAGAAGACGATCACAATTTCTTACGGTTCGTTCATTTTTGTTATTCAGTTGAACTGGAAATTGTAATGACTTTTCCATAACGATCAAAATATACCTTAACGATGCTGAAGATTTATTAAATTTATGCCACACAGCAACAGCGATAAATATATATAACAAAAAAGGGTCGCATTGTTTTCGTGACAAAATTTATGGATTTTAATTGTTTTCTTCTCGTGAAGAAAAAAAAAGTTTCTTTTGAGCTGTTTGGAAAATTTAGCAACCATGACGACATAAACTAGAATCCTGAATTCCCTTTTTGCATCCTTCCATCGCGTGATAGGATCGTCGTAAACTAGTGGTAAAATATTTGTATAATAACTTTTATGACACTTATTTCTCTCATATTCCCGACCTATAAAATCATAATTGTGATGATTTATGATGCACAATGCATTATTGAGCTTTAAAAGATAAATAATTCCAGCGAAAAGGAAGAATTTTACAATTGTACCTCAATATAAAGGTTTTAATGTTTACATTTCGTTTGACTTTAATGCAAAATATCGCAAAAGAGTTGACTCAAAAGATTTAGAGAGATGTTTGGCGAGTAATAAAATTGTCCTTATTGGTAACTAACTGCCAAAAAATAAAAGTTTATGCTCCATAAAGCATTAACTATAAGGAACCCTTTTAAAGAAATAAAGGAATATATAGTTTTACATTGTGCTAATACTATACTAACATTAACAACCACTAAATGGAATGTCCTTGAGCGACGAATGAAGGGTCAAAAATTATACATTTTCGTGTGTAATAAAAATGTTCTTTTTAAATGAAAATTTAAATTCAATGGCAATAACAAACACAACGACACACATGAAATATTTTTTTTGGGATTCACAATTCAAATAAATCATGTAAATTTCCATCATCCCTTTCTTACTTACTGGCTTATATATACGACTGACTGATGATTCATAGGTTTTTATTGTTTTGTTGCGTAATTTCTTGGATTTATTTTTCATTTCTTTAGACATTTTGTTGTCATACAATTTTGCCAGAATTTGCGGAAAATTTGAACTTCCTTGTAGAATTTCTGTGCAAATTTATAAAAATTAGAAAAATTGTTTCGGAAGAAAATGATTGATCTTAAATGATGGATGTCGATCAGGTAGACTCGTACAAACAAAAAGAAAAAAAATATCAAGATCACAAAATACACGATACAACATGTTTGTTTTATTCCTTTTATTTCATCTATATTTGGTTCCATTTATGCAAGGGGTTTTGAAGTTTTTTTTTTTTTTTTTTCAGAAGGAGAAATCTTTAGAAATCATCGACACAATGCCATAGAGAGGTACCTCAACCACCAGGTATACCTTTAAATCCGTGCGTAATGCCGGCAAAAAAAGGTGAACATGTCTAGAAACATCTGGTGGCAATAGCGAAAGCATGTTGATATCTGAAATATTGTTGAGCTTTTGAACAAACATATTCAATTATGCTTTATTTGAGTTATTTCAACTTAACTAGTTTTAAAATTTGAATAGAAAATTAAATTTCCAAACAAATGAAAGAAAACGGTAAACTAAATTAATTGGATCTTAAACAATAAGAAAGTCACTAGAACGTGCGATGGTTTCCTGTCCGAAAATTTTAATTTCTTATGATTTCGATGAAAAACCAAGAATACAAAAAAAATATCTGTCAAGAATTACTTAGCTAACGTAAAAGGGACACGAAATTCATCCATGCGCACACAGACATTTCTGTTCAGTTAAGATCATCTATAAATAGTTCAGCACGTGGCAAAATTCACCAAATATGTGTGAATGCCAGCCGTATCATATAAAGAGACGCAATAATTTATAGGGATTTTTTTAATTTATCATCTGCCGTGTGTTCGTTACCTTTACGTTACTCGTACATGGGTCTGAATAAAAATGTCTTTCCTTTTCCAGATATGAAGGAGCCTTATGAACATCATTCTTGATTTACTGCTATAAAGTCCGCTTAATTACTTCTTTCAATGGAGCATGCGTCCTCAAGGAATGAATCCAGATAGCCCGTCGAGGCGCATGATACATGCAAACAATAGAGCAGATGGCCTTTTTACGATGGACTTTGAATAATAAATTTGATCGTTAATGTTATAAAATTGTGTGTGTGAAATGCTCATAGAATATTACTATTCTACTAATTTTATAAACGTTCGTTTATATTTTATCTAATGAAATCCACTTAAGCCAGGTGAGACATGAAGAGAAATTTTTAAATCGCCAATGGCGTATCTACTTAAATAAAGATGCCAAAAGAGATTTTCTTTATTCATCTACGATCCATACAAAAATGTAAAATTTGCTAATTATTAATTGATCGAAGAATTTAAAACCATTGACGCAAGTAAAAAAAGTACTTAGTTTTCATCAGCTGATTGATGCTAAAATTAAAAAAAAAGGAATAAAAAGAAGTTGAGCAATAATCATTCATGTCTTGAACATGAGTGTAGAGTCTGTAAATGTTAACGGAAGTTTCGACATTTACACAAATTAATTACTATATTGAAACACTATATTTATTTTGACCAATTTAAGTGTTCTTACACAAGGGAAATTTATTATTTTTTGTTACATAACTTTTCCATTCATCAAAAGAATTTTGAATTTTGGATTTTAAGCCCTCACTGATTTGTCCTCTGTTTGATGAATGACTGTGGACAGGAATAACATCTTATTACATCTCGAAGACAGATTTAAGAGCGAGTTCTGGTTTATCATAGCCCAGCTCATCTGGTGTCTCAATACCCAATTCGGTGAGAGTTGGACGAATTTCTTGGATCAAGTATGGATAAATTTCTTTCACCTTGTCACCGCACTTGTCCTTAACTCCTTCCAGCCATCGGATGGCGAGAGCGTAGTCGTTCACACGACGGCATGCCTGAAGTCCAGCAATGATGAGTTTTGGCTCTGGAACTAAATCCATGCCCAAGAGATCATTCATTGCTTTACGGCACTCCCATCCATCAATGTCTGGGCGATTGAAGTATGCTTCATAGCGGGCATCAAATTCAGTATCTGTTTCTGTTGAATGCGATGAGTTACGAATAGCACCAATAGCAGCAAGTCGTGATACGCCAAATGATCCGCGGATAACGTGCGCTAATGAACCAGCGGCAGCTCTCAACATTTTTTCACCTTATTTGTTTATTTCGCGATCCTAAAACATTGAGAACACTTTAAGTGGCTTGTCGATAACATTTTAAAATATTTACCTACGAGAATAATATAAGATTTTATGCTGCTTTTGATGATTTTCAGTGAGACGAAGAAATTTCGTAACAGATCAGGGGTATGAGAATCGATAACGCAAATATATATTTTTCTTATACCAATTTTATAGCATGTTTTTTTTTGAATATGAATGCATGTTTTCAACCGTTCAAACGTTCCAATTCCTAATTAAATAAGTTAACTGTTAAGAAATTAGTGCTTCAGAATGTTTCAAAATTGCAAACAAAACTTTAATGTTGTAGTGGATATGTAAATTCATATGGATACACATATTAATAATTTATTTCTATAGGCTAAAGCTCTATATCCATTTCGTTCCATAAAATCGATACTTTTATAATGCCAAGGGAGGCTTTTTTTTTATTTAAGTAGCCCGAAAAAAAAAAAAAATGATTGTAAATTTTAATTTAATTTTCTCGATTCACAAAAACGGAGAGAAATCAAGTCACAGGATAAATATCTCAGCGAATTTGAAAATCTAATTTTGCTATAAAACAAAAAAAATTTCTACGAGTGTTTAGACAAGTGTTGAGAGGCGTTATAAGTTGCGGGCTTTCACTGTAAACAATTTTTCGCATTTTAAATTATCAAATTCAAATTCACAAAGGAATTAAAATGTCTGCATCTCACGTGTAAGTTTAATTAAAACTTTAAAGTTACGATATATCGTGTTGTAGAAGAATTACAACAAAAGGAGTATTTAGATAGGGACGAGAATTTTTTTTTTTCGGCTTTTTGTCTCGAATCTTCTGGAGGAAATCGATTATTGACTCTATGGAAACTTAATTTATTTCAAACGTTATTTGCATTTTCAATTATCATTTTCGATAGAGGGGTTTTCCGGTTCAAAGGCCAAGCTCAAGTTACACTGATTAAATTGACCGATCCTAACCTTGAAAATCACTTTTTACTACTTTTTTTTGTGTATTTTTTAGCATCCCGCCACCAGTCGTTTGGGCACAGCGAAATGATGTCATCTTCGTTACATTCGAAGTCGAAACAAAAGATCCTGAAATCAAGTATGTTGACCCCTCATTCATGTTATTTCTTATCAGTCACTATATTTTTTGTTGTTTTGTAGGATTACAGAAGATTCACTGTTCTTTAAATGTTCATCGATTCCAGAGAATAAGCACCATGAAGTGACAATTAATTTCTTTAATAAAATCAACCCTGAAAAGTATGTGAGCAAAAACAGCGGACGTTGTTACGAGTTTATCATCACAAAAGCTGATACACATGCTTCGTACTGGTCCAAACTCACCAGTGACAAAACCAAACCTCACTGGCTTAAGGTTGACTTTAACAAATGGAAAGATGAAGATGAGCTGGATTCTGGCGATGAGAATCCCGGATCTGGTGGCCAGTTTGGCGGCATGGGAGGTGACGGCGGAATGGGTAACTTCAATGACTTAATGAGCTCCATGGGAGGTATGGGAGGAATGGGTGGTGGCCCTGGCGACGGAAAGCCATCGTTTGATCTCGACGACGAAGCTGACGAAGACTCTGACGATGAGGCGTTACCAGACTTGGAAGATTCAAAGAAATAAGCTAACACAAAAAGTCATGCATCTATTCTAATGATCACGATGAATCCAAATTAACCGATATCTTGAATTTGAAGTTTGATATAAAATAATGCTGAAAAAGAACATGATTTGAAAACATCCATTTATAGTGTTTAAATCGTATTAAGGTCCTTATAACTAAATCGCATTAAATTTGTAATAAAAATTCAAAACCATTGCGAACTACATACAATGAACGAGCCAAGGAATAAATCGTGAAGGAAAAACTACTTGCTTTGTAAGATTTTTTATAATTTTCAGAATGCAATTAACGGCTAAAATTTGTATGCCACATTTTCGTCTATAGATAAAAAAAAAAAATATTTTATAGCAAAAAACTTATGTATTTGTTGGGCAGAGTGCATTAAAAAATATTCTGAATCTGAATAAATTGCATAATAAACAGACAGTAATGCATCACTGACCACTGTGCACAGCTAGTAGTGTCTAGTTAAACAATTATCACATCAATCAAATCTATAAAAAGTTTAATTTTCATCAATGCACGTGAATTTTTCGTCATGTCCCGAGCAAGTGATCTTTTAGGGATTTTACGTGGTATACAGCGAGTAACACAGGCATCGTTAGCTGCACAGGAAGCTTATCTAAAGCATCTTTGGTCTCACTCATCAGTTCGTGATGTCATTGAAAAGAACGCAAAACAATCATCAGAATGTGGAAAGAAGATGGTCAAAAATCCAACACAAGAGCTTCAAAATATCAGTAATGTCATTAAAGAGACATTTGAACGATCGTCGGTAGTTGTGGAAGGAATCAAACAATACACCTCATCTGGTAGAACGTCAGAACCAATAGGAACGGTGGAGATGACTAATGACACAAAATCGTATTCATCAATAAAAAATATAAAGAACCTTGATATTGCTTCTATCACACTAAAGGAACTTGAAAACCTTCTAGCTGAGCATAACAAAATGCGTCAAGTTAGTCTTCGTATTGATGAAGATGCAAAACTAAAATCTAAAAACTCGAAGAAAGCTGAACAGAAGAAGATCGATCCGATTCCTCCGGTAGCATTGAAGCCTGATCAGTCAACTGAGTCATCGACAGCAACAACAGCGACAGCAAGCGTAGCTGAAGATGAGAAGAGTATTGATAATATGATGAAATTCATCACAAATTATGATAGACGTCCAAGGATTGAACCTATTGCAGTGCCTGAGGTGAGTCTAACGTGATGTCCATGACCGGACTGTAAAAAAGTAGATGAATTCCACTAAACTGAGAATACTTGCACCCATAAAAAGTCCTAGAATGCCCCCAACTGAAACTAATAACCCGAAAATTATAAGTTGCAATTGCACAAGAAGTACTCGTTAATTTAACTCACCGACAATATCAATGTCCTCTCTAACTGCTTGCCGAAAATAGCGTTGTGATGGAATTGTTTGCAATCGAATGTGAGATGTCCGTTTCTTACTGGCGTCTTTAATCCCTGCAGTTCTTCCGACGACACTTATTTGCGGTTCATTGCATGATGGAGCGCATCTGCATACAAGTCCATCATTCCTCCATGGTTGCATAATTGTTGTTTGTGGAAATAACAAATCGGCATTATCAAGACACGAGAATCCTATGAAACCGCATTCAGGACTTTTGTCATTGTCATCCACAATTAAATTAAAATGCGTGCAATTGCACATTGCAATTTGCGCTCGCTTCAAGCAATCAGTTACACAAGTACTAAAGCTATAATGCTTGTAAGCTGAATTGCTAGGTTCATCGGGAAAAATGCATTTTCTGAGGTCGGGTTTAATTTTTCTAACGCTCGGGTCATTAATCGTATCTTGAAAAGACAGCAACAATTCACTTTCAAAACCGTCCGGTAATTGTGGAAAAGTAAGAGTAGACAGGAGCATATGCGGAATATCTTCTTCATTCAAAATATGTAGAGCTGATGACTTCATAACAGTTATTTCTAAATGTCCATTTCCATATTGCATTCCAACCTTCATGTTCAACCAATTGCTTCCATACTTTTCAACCGCTTGGATAGAGTTCAATAGAAAACATGTTCCCAGTGTTGTCCTAACTGGCTTAAAATATTGACAACAATCAAATCTCACTTCATTCCATTTACATTCGTGGAAGAATGTTGTGCAATTGGCTCTGGCCTTATCTGCAAATCCCTGGTATCCACTACTTGGGCATTTAATGCTATTAGGGCTATCAACATAAGGCATACAGTGTGATGTAAGCGATCCAAAACTGTATAAATTATGAAAAATCACGCGCATTAAAAAGTCCTCAACATCATAATTGTATTCACTCATTTCGCCATTGCCTATATCAAATTTAAATGAATTTATAACTTCTTCTAAGCCTTTATAGTCCTCCCTCGAATAACCCATTTCACAAAATCCAAGTGATGGAAATCCAACAGAGTCTGCTGGCCGTAAGCTCACAACTCCCATACTAACCGAATTGCTGTAAAACGAATCCATGTAGTTCATAATCAAGTTTATTGAACCGATCCATGATAAAATAATGCAGCCCAACCAGAAGAGGCGCTCAGTGTAATGATAACGATTATCAGCTACATAACGGAGACCAGCTAAGCTGCTATTTTTACAATAATCCTTCAGTATTGCCCACAGGGATGAACAAATTCTCACCATTTTTCACGTTTGAATGTGCTTTTCTGTGGAATTCCAAAAAGCTCCAGTTTTTAAATTAAAAATGTATGAATTTTCCTTTGAGTGCATTTTCATGTAAAAATTTTATTTTCCATTTTTAGCTTAAAGTTGTTGCAAAACAACGAACAGTTCCATCATCGAGAATTGGTCGTGTGGCATCATTTGGACAACTGGGTGTTGGTCTTGGATTTGGGACAATAAGTGAATTAACGAAAGGAGCTCTCGGACTTGGTGGATCAACGAATGTCAAAGATGCCCTGTTGAGCCCCCAAAATGCCGAAAGAATTGTTGATACGTTATGTAAAGTTCGAGGTGCTGCTCTGAAATTGGGTCAGATACTTAGCATTCAGGACACAAATGTCGTGTCACCACAATTGATTCAAGCATTTGATCGTGTTCGTCAAGCTGCTGATTATATGCCCGATTGGCAAGTTGAAAAAGTGATGATAGGTGAATTTGGCAAAGATTGGCGAACAAAGTTTGCAGCATTTGAAGAGAGGCCATTTGCAGCAGCAAGCATTGGACAAGTGCATCGCGGAACAACACACGATGGTATGGAAGCGGCCATTAAAATTCAATATCCAGGTGTTGCGCGTAGTATTGAAAGTGACATTGATAATCTCGTGTCAATGCTTAAAGTGTGGAGTGTTTTTCCACCCGGCATGTTTATCGACAACATCGTTAAAGTGGCAAAACGCGAACTTGCGTGGGAGGTTGATTACAATCGCGAAGCTGAATACACAACGAACTTTGCTGATATGATAAAAGATTATCCTGAATTTAAAGTGCCCATTGTTGCAAAGGACTTAACGACAGAACGTGTCATTACAACTGAATTCGTTCCTGGTGTTCCAATGGATCATTGTTTTGAGTTGAGGTAAGAGAATTTCTATCATCAGTTGATAATATCAGTTGCTATTTACAATTTATTTTTCACAGTGAGGAGCAACGCAATCATATCGCCAAGATGGTGATGCAATTATGCATTCTTGAACTTTTTCAATTGCGATGCATGCAAACAGATCCGAATTGGTCGAATTTCCTTTATGATGAGCCATCACGTCGTTTGATGCTTATCGATTTTGGCGCAACGCGATTTTACACAAAGAAATTCATGGACAATTATTTGCGAATTATTATCGCCGCAACTGAAAATGATCGCGCAACGGTGCACAAGAAGAGCGTTGAAATGGGATTTTTAACGGGCCTTGAAACAAAAGCAATGGCAAATGCTCATGTTGATGCCGTGATGATACTTGGTGAAGTTTTCAGCGTTGAGGGAGAATTTGATTTTGGACAACAACAGACAACAAAGAAAATTGCTGATCTAGTGCCGGTCATGATTGCACATCGCTTGTGTCCACCGCCAGAAGAAATTTATTCGTTACATAGAAAACTTTCAGGCGTCTTTTTGCTATGCTACAAACTTCAAGCGAAATTTGCATGCAAACCGATGTTTGATAAAATAGTGAAAGATTATCAGTTTGACGAATAAAAAGTATTCCTCATGATTTTAGCTAAAAAATGCTTACAATAAATTTATTAGATCATTCGCAAATGAAGCTTCTTATTAAGATAAGTCAACAAAATTCCGTCAATTGCAAAATGCATTCCTGAATTTTTTCAGCGCTTTCGCAACGATCTGGGTTTGTTATATCACCGCAGGTTTCTAATATTTCCTGGATAAGCTTTATTCCATCAGTGTCGTCACCAACGACGGGCTTCATAAACTCGTAATAACCTTCATATGAAAGTTTGTTATCGACTAACTAAAAATTCGGAAATTCTAAATGAATGAAATTTAAAAGAAAATGCAAGCTCACAATTCCATAACTTTCCCACAGACACGCCATCAAGCACTTTTCAGCTCTGGTTTCGGGAAGCGTTCCATTTATAACCGAAGCGAGATCATCATCGCTTGCATTTTCAGATTGTTGACATTCCTTGTAAACTTGTTCAATCATTTCGGGAATTATTCGACTCTCAATTAAAATGATAAAAACTGCCCAAAATGATGCAATAAGTATTTTCATATTGACGAGAGACGACTTTAAATTTCTTGTGAAAGGAACTCGAATGAGTAGAAATGACTGAAAATCCAACAAAATAATAAAACTAAAATAACGGTTAATGGCAAAAACGTGCAAGAATAATTGATGAAAGCTCATTTTTATTTTGGTGATAAAAAAAAATGAAATAAATAATATTTTGTATTTACACATTTTACGCTTCAGTTTCATAATTACTTTACATATGAATTCCTGCGCTTTTCTCAGATAAAGTTTAACAATGCCAGAGCAATAAAGATTCAGTTCTAGTAGAAGCGCAAGGTCTTTAAGCCTTTCGGTGACCGAATCATTGCGGTGAATCATAAGAAAACGACGACTCTGTGATGTTGACGTGCGATAGCCGTCTGATTGCAAAATTATTTCCATTTATATTAAATTTATTATGCAAGTCACATAGAAATAGGCATATAAAAATTACCTTTCCGACTATACTGAGATTGTCATTTGAATATGATTTTAAATTTAGTGAACGAGATTTTGTTACGCAATTTCGATTTTGTCAGTTAAACATAAATTTTTTGGAAGAAATTTAGTCAAATCATTTAATTTCAATGTTCCGTAGCGAGATCACACGCGCGCCGTGTTAATTTTTGTAAATAAAAGAAAAAACTGCGATCAAATTCACAAAAGCAATGACATAAAATGGCAGAACAAAATTCGTTGAATAATTTTGAATCAAAATGTCCCTGGAAAATGTTGCAATTTCATTTTCACTTGCGAAATTAATTTTTAATCGAATTAGGAAGTAAAAGTATAAAAATTAACCCGAGAAATTAAACAAAAGACCACAAAAATGAACGAGAGTAGAAATTGAATTAAAAAAATGTTTGAAACATTTTTTTTGGCTTGCAATTCGTTACCGAAGGTCAGTGAAGCTAAATTAACAATTTACTGTTTTTTTGAGATCAAGCACTTGGCACATGAATCATATCAATTTAGAGTTTGAAAGTTTTCTTATGTTGATATAATTTTCGGTGTTCACATTTCAAAAGAATTATGCAATCTCATAGCCACTTATCGTAACGATCAATTAATTGTTCTGGCTCAAAATAATCGGCTGATATTTGCTAAATTGAAATGAATAGTAATTTCTAAATAACATACTTGCTGCACTACATGAAGCACTTAATCATAAAATTGTTATGATCTAACACCTCTTAAAATGGATCATTCTCCAAAGCACCATTTTACTAGTGTAACAAGCTGTAACACAAACAATTTAAATGCGACTCTTTTTTGATTTAAGTAAAGACAATTGCTCGCTAGCAGACAAAGGGCAATAAAAAAACGTTGACTTTTAATTGCCATTTATTTAAAATCACACTTTTCTATCATGCACTGGTTGCTTTCGTTTGGGAAAGAAATGGAAATATATCATGTGCTTATGAGATACGGCGCAAGTTGAATGAATAAATAAAAAAATTGTCTACCCAGGAAATTGGATTATATGTGACATCACTTCTATAAGACTTTTAAAGATGTGGTCACCTTTTTTTTATATGACTTAAGTATTATGAATAGAATTTATTTTGTTTGCTCACTGAACAAAAAGTCATTCTATCCAGCATCCATTTGTTGATTCATTCATCCATACATAAAAATTATTTTTGATCGCGGGAATTCCATTTGGTTCATTTTAAAAATCTGTTTACATAAAAGACAAGTCAGAATTCAACTCTCCGATTGTTAGACTTTTACTCTCGATTTCAATTCTTTGCTTTGTTTCCGTTTTTGCCAATCGATCGTTGGAAAAATTTTTGCTTAGCAATTTTCTGAAGTTAAATTCAATTCACTCATGGATAATATATTTTTTCTAGTGTAAAGTAAAAGGCTTTGTGCCGGGGCAAGATTTCTTGTTTTCTTTGCGATGCCAAAGAGACGCTTTTTTCCCTCTGTATATTATTCAGTTCAGACCATGCCACAGCGCTCTATAAAAGCAAACAATTTTCGGTGGTTGAATGTTACTTTACATTTTATTCGCAAACAAGTTGGACGCGTATTGCAGGTTCATAGTTTTTTGGAGCACTAAAAAAAATAACTTTTTGACTTAATTTAACTGTTGAGTAACAGTGAGAAAGTGACAAATCATCAGCAGCCCACTCACAAATTTCTTTCGGAAATTGCTTAAAAGTGATCATGTTGAGAATTAATGTGAGTTCAAATTGTTAATGAATTTATCAAATCAAAGTGTTGCGAATCGTAAATTTGTTTTTATGCTCGCATGGAAAAATCAATGTTGTAACGGTCATTAAAGACTATGAAGTGGCACGAAAACTGCGAAGCAATAAAAGAAAAGTCATGCTAAGTATAAACTACGCAATGTGTTCGCACTTTACTGGACGATGAATCGGAAATAAAATAATTAAACAGTTGCTGAAATTGAAAAATAAAAATGTCATGAGAACGCGACCTTGACGAGATTTTTCTTGAAGAGCGGATGACAACCCGACCGCGCATAAGAAAACATCTCAAGATGTTATAAACGCGATGGCATTAAACGTTAAAACGGAACATGGACAAATAAAATTAATTACGTTGGTTTTTTTTGATGACCTGAAGGCAGGTTATGAATTTAAATTTTGAGAAACAAATTGCGTTAATTAATTAATGTTTTTATAAAAATAAGATTGCCTGCAAAATGCTCTTCCGTACAATGTTCTTGAAGAACAGATTTTTTAATTTAATTTTTCTACTTTTCTTTTCAGATATTTTTTGTGTTTTGCTTGATCGGACTTTGTGTCGCATCAAAAGTCGATTCATCGAAAACAACAATAAGTGACAAGAAAACTGACAATAAAGAGAAGCGTGATGCTGCAATCGCTGGACCATATACTTATGAAGCTCCCCAGAAAACTTTCCAAGTTCCAATTCATACTCAATCGCAACAGAAAGTTGCTCCAGTTGAATATCATCACACTTCACAAAAAGTTGCACCATTAGAATGGAAGCAACAACAAAAACCAATTCACATTCCAGCTCAATATGCTCATGAACCTGCACAGCAGTATTCTTCATCTTACGGATATCCAACTGGAATTGAAAGCTTCTACAATCAACCAATTAAAAGCAGCTACAATTTCCCATCATTCCATTCATTTGATTCCGTTCCATCGATCAATTATATTGAATCAAGCCCAGAACTGACAAACTTTGGATATAAATCACAAGCTGCCCCAGCATTCGCTCATATTCAATCGTATAATCCATATAAGTCATTTTCCCATGGTTCACCTGCTCCCGCTTATAGCTTTAATGATGCTTCTTATGCTTTTCCACAACATCAACAACAGCAGCAACAACATTTAAATTATCAAGTTCCATCATACGTTCAGAGCTTCCAACAAGCACCAGCTCAATACTCCCATGGATATAGTCAATCTCCATCTGCTATATTTGTTCCACAAACTGTTTCAATTCAATCAAAACCTACGAAAACACCCGACTATGCTTTGGGCTTGAAAGGATTGAGCCATTTTTCAACAATTTCATCGCCAGTTCAAACATCTTACATTAAGCCAAGCTATGATTTGCATCAGTCATCCTTCACACAAACTGAACGTCCATTCAAAGCCTCAGCATTTTTGGGAACAACCCATTTGAATCGTGATTCACACACTCAACAAACAATCGCCAGCTACAAGCCATCCAATGAATATTTAGCTCCAAGCAAAACTTATCTCCCAGCCAGGGAACAAGAATATCAAATTCAATATGTTCAAGCACCATCAAAGAATTATTTGCCACCAACAAACAACTATTTGCCACCAAAAACTGTTACGGAAGCCCCTAAGAATAACTATCTTCCACCACCACAACCAACAAACTCATATCTTCCACCAGTTACTCAATATTCACATTCTCAACCTCAACAACATTATCAACAGCAATATCAACCAGAATCGTATGAATCATTCGAATATCAACATGGAGGATCTCAGTCTGGTCACAGCGAACATAAATAAATCTCAATATCCATTCGCACGATTCATTCATTTCACTGCTGTTAAATATTTATTTTGTTGATGTTTTCTTCATACACACATCCATTGTGTTTAATGTACCTAAACTAATGCATGAAAGCGCATAACTAGTGTAACATATGTGTCGCGTGGTAATCGCTGATGAAGGAAAAAGAAAAGAAATAAAAACTGGAAGCATTTAATTTTTAATTAAATTTTGTTTGAATTATTATTTTGTTGCAAAATTTTGATAGACAGAAGAATTGCAAATATGCTCGGAAATTAATTATGCCGCAAGAATTCGATGTTTTATAATCTTCACAAATGAAAAATTATTTTTCAAAATGATTTAAATTAAGATTCATTTCATTAATGAGAAACTTTCATAGACATCAAGTGCTTTCTCGAAAAAAAAAAAATAAAGCTCAAACGATGTGTGTGGTGGAAGCTCAGCCGTTATCATGTTTAAAACATATTGTATGCTTCTGAACTTGAAAAAAAAATTAAATTCAACATATTCCAAGTCCATTCTCTCTGTTGTTGGTACAGACATAAAACAAGATTTGAATGAAAGTAAAAACTGCAAATTGCATTGTTATACAAAACAGACCGACACAGACCACAAACAGACATGGAAAAAATGAAAGTTGATAAAACAAAAAAGCTCAATTAATCTTTTTTTTTTTAAATTGTTTATCACTTTTTCGCTCGTTTAATGAGAGCAAGTCAAATTTTATTTCATTTTCTGCCAGCTTCCAATTTGTAATTGAAACAAATTAAAAAGTCGCAATTGCAATTTGCCGGCTTAATTATATTTTCTGCTTCTTCCCACAAATCGTTTTGCACTGCTGAGCATCACAAGAGATTGCACAATCAAATGCCGCCCATGAGCTTTGAAAGTCTCATCTGAAAGCCTTCAATTTTTCGGTTGATTTACTTAGTTTAGCTTAAAAATCAAGTTCATTGCCCTCGCGGAGTTTAAATAATTTATTTTACTTGCTTTTCGTGATTCATCTTATTTTTTTTTTTTTTGAGCGTCAACCGGGAAGTAAACATGCTTCAGTCACTCTCAATCAACAAGAAGCAAAAAAAACTGTTAATCGAGCTGGTAATTATTTTCATGTTACGAAAACATGCATCACATTTATGTTGTTGTCTTCATTAAAAAATTGTTTAACCATGTTAAGTGATGTTACCTGATGAACTGCGGAAGTTGAGAATTGCATTGATATTGATAATGAATAAATCAAATTCATTGCCACGACTACAATTTTTGCATTATTAGATGTTAATCAGAACGAAATATTTTACAATTTTCTCGGCAATTTTCACTCTCGCCACATTTACGAGGGGATAATTCAATAAGTTTATTCGTCACACTCCACACTCGCAAAAGATAATTCCAAGCGCAGTCTGATTGGAACTCCAATTATTGAGCAATTTTGCTTTTGCTATCAATTTAATGCCGCGAAAGTCGATCGACTTCTCCTCTCATTTCTATTTTCCCCATTATCAAAGTGAATAATTATTTCAAACTCAGTTGATTGAATATTGGTGCATAAGAAAATATAAAAGAAGAATGTCTATCAAATGGCAAGCTCAATTGCATTTCGTCATCCAGGCATTGCATCTGTAAAACGCTTCTCGTGTTAGCGCATAAATTTAATTTTAATTGTTCCAAAGGATCTTATTAAGGTGTTAATTTCACGCCTAATTGGGCGATGAAGTGATTAAAGAAGTTTTATTAAATTGCGAATTTTATGGTGTTTTTTATATGGTTCGGGTCAGAGGCAATTTCATTTCATAAGTTTTGCGTGTTGAAACCCAACAAAATAAGAAAAAAAAAATAATAATATCAAAATATTACAAAAAAAAATGAACCAACTGGTGAGTTCAGAATGGAACGTTGAACTGGATTTATTACATCATTGACGCTACATTGCTATTATTATTGAAAGTGAAAGGACTAAATGTGTGTCGCTCCGCTCCAGCCCACAATTAATTATCTCAATTTATTTTCTCTTTTACTTCTGTTGTTTTAAGATCAAATTGACAATTTTAATATGGCAATGGTGTGCGGTGGTAAGCAATCCTACAATGATTGAATCATTTCCTTTGCGCACAAGGGAAAACTCTTCGATCAACACAAAATTACCATCAACAGATTCTTGGAGTCCATCAATTGCGAATAATGCTGGACAACAAATAGCGCAAACAACAGTAGCACCAATTTATAATACAATTAAACTGACACATGAAGACGTTGTTAAAGGCAGCAATTCCGTTTATGGATCTCAATTCTCTAATGGTGGCATGATCTTTTCCATCAATGGTAAGAGCGCCACAACAAATCCATTAATCTCTGCTGGTAATTTGAAATTTCTTTCATCCAAAAAAAAAAGAAAAAAGAAGAATATATTAACAAATTTATTTTGCAACAACAGCGCCACAACAGCCAGTACTCATGCAGTATTTATCACCCGATGGCCTTCAACAGACCGCGGCTGTCCAGTACATACAGCTCATTAGACCTGTCTTGATGGTTCCGGCTCAACCATATTTGCCAGCGAAACCTAATTCAGAAATTCATAAACAAACAACTTCTGAGCCAACCGCAAGTGCCTCAGTTTATTCATATCACAATTTCAATAGAAATCAACAAGAGGTTGCTTCTTATTCAACGCCTGTTGCACAATATTTCCAATCGAATCCTCAACAAGAAAATTCTCAAATTTCCTTTAATGGTCTCGATTTAAACACAAATGAATTCGTGTCGTCAGCGTCATCACCTGTCATCTCATCGGTAGCTGCACCACAAGCTCAAACATTGAGCTCACCATATGTCTACAGACCTAGCGCTGTGAAGTATCAAACACGAGCTCAAAGAGCTTAAAAATTTATTTAATTTAAATTTTAATCAAAAATAATTTTATTTGAATTGTTAAGAAAATAAAAAGTTTTAAATTAAATAAAATTGAAAACTTTTCATATTAAAATTGATTTCAATCACCATCACCAACCAAACGTTTTCGCGCTCTTTTTTTTTGTTACGTAAGTAAAACACATGCTGGGCTTTTGTCAACTCAACTCACTACAGAAATATTTATAAGTGATTGTTATTAATGACATACGCGGCACTTTTTCCATATCAAAATCGAAGCAATTCATCATCTTAATAAGTCATTGCGTAAGATTTGCGATTGTCTTCGATATATTTCTTAAGAAACCATAAAGAAACGAAGAATTTATTTGGACATCATTAGAGCAATAAAATCATTATAATTAATGACACCATCGCCGTCCTTATCGGCTTCGCGAACCATTTCAATTGCTTCTTCTTCAGACAATTTTTCCCCTAAATTTGTCATAACATGTCGCAGTTCATGAGCTGAAATAAATCCATTATTGTCAATGTCGAAGACGCGAAACGCAGCGCTAATATCTTCTTTAGATGTGATTGGCTTCATTTTCTTTGACATCGCCGTACAAAAGTCCTTGAAATTGAGTTTCCCGGTTTTGCTTATATCAATTTCCAGAATCTTGTCCAACAAATCAGCTTCGGTTGGATTTTGTCCCAGCGCACGCATCACAGTACCAAGTTCTTTTGTAGTGATGAAACCATCCCCATCCTTATCGTAGATTGTGAATGCTTCCTTAAGCTCGTCTAGTTGCTCGGAATTTAAAGGTTCAGACATTTTGTGCAAAATTTGAATTATTTTAAAATTGAAATTTTCAAAGCAAACTGAAATTTGTAAAAGTCTTTAAAATCTCTGATGCAAGAAGATTTCCTTCTTCTTATTTGCGACTAACAAAGGCTGCTTGGAATGTCAATTAATCATTTTATGGGAACTTGCTACAGGAAAACAAAAATATTTCATTAAATCAAAACTGAAACAATTTTTACCTTCGCAAGAAATTCCAAAAATTTTTCGATAAGATCAATTTTAATTAATTCGTGTTGTGGGAGTGCCAGAAATTTCGTTAAAAGCTATCAATCACAAACACAACAATTGTTAATTTTTAAAAATCATTGCATAATTTTATTGCATGCAAGTTGCGAGTGAGAGAAAGCTTTCGTTAATGTTTTTGCATAATTTACGAGAAATGCGTTAATTTTCATTTCAATGTGACAATCACAGATCAATTAATTATGTTAATGCACCACCCAAGCTGTCGATTAAACAAAAGTGAAACAATTTGTCAGTTTGATAAGCCGCTGCGTCCCATAATTATTTTCTACTCATAAACTCGCAAAATTTCGTTAAATACCTGACGTGACCTGAATCCTCGAAAACTTAATGGAACGAAATAAGATTTCGTTGCATTTTATGATGTTGAACCGGGCGCGTCGTAAAAGTCAATTAAGTGCGTTGCATGATGAAAATAAAACTTGTAAGTTGAGATGAATTGAAAGTGAATGAATTATTTCCTTTTAATGCCCAACTGACAATTAAAATTACAAAATTCAATTGAAATAATTTTTTTTTTTGAAGCAAATAAAAGAAATATATTTTCAAATCTTGATGGAACTTCACTCTGATTCCTCTTTCGACAGAGAAACCGTCATAACAACGGCAGTAATAAAGTGATGCAATCAACCTTACACACATCATATATGACATGACACGGACTAATTTGTTTATAATTGAATTTGCATAAAAATTTATTCGAAAACAATGGAAAATATTTTCATTCCCTCTGACGTTGCCTAATTAATAATTCATTTTTTCTTTCTTTGGCAATTTGTTTTTCATCAGAAAGTACCAAAAAAAATCCTCAACTTATTTTCAACTTCATGCGGAATGCGATCAAATTTCTAGTGAAATAATTTTTGTGTTTAAAAATTTTGACATTCATAAGAAATTCTGAAGTCGATTCCAATTCTTATAACAAAAGAAACTATCATTTGAAAGTGTCTTTTATTTATTCAGATGATCATTCAAACAAGAAACATAATCAATGCGGCACGGTGCACGATCATGATTTCAATTCGCACACAATGGCCGTGGAAGAAAGGAATCAAAAAAAGATCACAAATTTGCAATGTCACCAAACGCTGTTAATTGAAATGAAAATTGCTTTTAATCGAAATCATGCAATCAATCAATTGATCACTAGCGATTGTATAAAGTAACCGCAAAAGCTGCCTCTATAATAAGCTTTTAATCTATTAAATTAAAATTAAAACTCAAAAGAAACTTTCAGAAAAACTTTTTTTTATTATTCATTTGACGCCACCCCAAACACGCGGTCTATGAAATCACATTGCCCCGCAAATGAATTTTCGAAAGATTCCATTCAGTCTGGATACAAAATTTATGTTTGTTTATATTGCCCTCCATGATGTTTATGTTTGTATTCGCACATGGGCACTTTTAATTTCTTTTTATCGCTTTCGAGTGCAAATCGTCCGCTCGTTCATTGGCGGCGGCGATTTAATAATACAAGCACAAGAGATTGCGGCAATGTTTCAACTCTGATTTCTCAGTGAAAACTGTATCGCGTTGATAATAAAAACTATATTGTACATATGAGATCATATGTTTAACGACTCTCTTGTATGTGCCCATCGCTCGTCTTGCCCCGAGTCTTGCGTATGTGTGCAAGAAAGTGATTGATGTAATTGTTATTACATTCTACTTGAACCCAACACCAATGTGAGCCTTTCGATCTGGTCAAGTGGGTACTTTAAACTGGACCAAAATATAAATGTAAGAGCCCCTACTATTAGCTGTCGCAGTTTTAAATGAACTTTGGTGTGATAAACACCTTCGGAGTGAGACGTACGGAATAACTTGAAAAAGTACTTTTCATAGATTAATTCAAAATTTTTTGGTGAAACGAGATTGATTTGCGGTTTTTGAACAGATATTAAGCGCATCAGTCGGATTATCATTCAATCATATTTTAAAAAGAACACCATAATTGGATTACAAATAATTTGCGAAAATGGTGAGTTAGTTGTGTGTTAAGTGGATTAAAATAATTAACCAATTATTTATTATTTGGAATTTATTTTCGGAAATTAAGCATCAGTAAATTTTGAGTTGATTGATTTAAGAAATTTCTCCGCAATAAAATTGGCAATTTGTGTTAATTTTAGTAAATTTGAATACATCAATGTTTTCATTACTTCCGTGCCCTGAAGCGAAGCAGTAAATATGATTCAAGTGACAATCAATTAAGTGTGTGACAGTTGTCTTTCTACAATCCTTTCTTATTCACTTTGCCAGCAATTTGAAGCTTGTGGTTTCACTGTGGATTAATTATTTATTACTTCCGATTGAGCTAGCGGGATTGCATAAGATTCAGGCGCAAAATCGCATAAAATTTGCATGATAGATGATGTAGATAAGTTAGTTTGTTAATGGAATTGGAATCAAACAAATCAAGTAATAAATAACAAACGGATGCTGAGAAAAGTAATATGAATCAATTGTAGAAACTTATAGCAATAGTATCCGCACAGTTTACCTTTCACACATTTCATCGTGCGCAAATGATACGCTCTCGAATAATTTAATATCGATTCGATGAAATATTTCACAAATATATAATTAACCACACATTCCATTCCATTTGCCACGAAGTTTGGTCTTTAATCATCACATACTTTTTTTCTGTTGGATAACTTTAAACTTGATTGACACGCGCCATGAATTTTAATGTGTTACTGATGCAAAGTTGTGAGCATGATTGCTAATTAAAGTTTCACTTGCGAGCAACATTTCACTATTTAGCATTTCTGTACCACACCGAAGTTCAATGTCAAGATGCTTTGTTTTGCTTTCAAAGCTACATGTGGCAATTGTAATAAACCTCATTGAATGCTTTTCAAAGTTATCGTTTTGAAGCATATCTGGAATTCTTTTACATGAATCATTTCAAGCTCATTGCATTACATTATTGCTTGTCATTGTACAGATGTAATCCTGTCAGATCACTTTCTCTCATTGGCTATTGAGTAATAGAGCAAAAACAACGCAACATTTTAATTGTTTGGCAACTCTCTAATGATAAGGAATGGAATGTTTCATAGGATTTGAATTTATTGGCGTTGAACCGAACAAACGAATGCAACTTTTTATTTTCTGCACTCTACGTACCGCAAAAACCACTTTCACTCGCCGATCGGATCTTTTTTTGGACTTTTGCAACGAATTAAAGCCATAAATTAACGCAGGCTAAAAGAAGAAGAAGAAAAATGATTAAAATACGACTCAACTAGAGTATTTTTTTTGCACTGGACCAGTTATTTTGGTGGCGACGAGTTTAATAAACTTTCTAATTGACCTCTCTCGCTAAAGACAATTTTTTCCTTTAGACATTCGGGCGCGCGCGATTAATGACATGACGCTATGGAAAATTTGATAAATCATTTTTTTTTAATTTGAATTAATGAATTTTCAGAAACTTTTCGTTTTTTTGGCGTTAATTTGCGTGACGCATTTTGTTGCGTGTGAGGAGCAACAAGTCAAACTTGAAGATATTGAGCACGACACGTTGATTAGGGAAACTGAAAGGAATACTGATGGCAGCGATTCTAAAGAATTGTCATCACAACAAACACAACACATTCAATTGAGTTATTCAAATAATCCTCAAGACATCTTTGTAACGCCTACGCCATCGCGTTTCAACTTTAAAGGTAAAACAAGATATAACTTTAAGCTCCCGGAAGTTACATTCGAATGTTTTTCCATTTCTAGATTCACCAGTTGATCTCCGATCACATCTTTATCAGCATCCAAAGCCCGTTCATGAAGGCGCAGGAACTTACACAGTCGAAGCGAAAAAGACTCTTACGCAACCAATTATCGGCGGATCCCAACCCATTCAACCAGTTCTAACACCACAGCCACAGTACATTTACGTTCAGTCACCACATCAATCACACGCACAACAGCAATTCATTCCACAAGCCAAGTAAGTTTAAGAGCTAATTGAAAACAGCAATTTAGTTCAATTTCAGCAATTATCAAATTAAACATGATAAATGTTGTTGCTTTTTTTGCCATCATTTATCATCTACATAACTCTTTTTTTTATGTACGGATTCATGAATATGAAGCAACACAATTACAAACGCACACAAATTGTTCGCTTTTTAATAGTTCCGCAATTTCAGCGAATGTTAAACGGTGGCAAATTTTCATCTGGACTGCAAGTGAAAGTAATTTGCTTGTGATGGTCTTGCGAGTGTTTATGCGCATTTCACGATTTATGTTCACTTGACGTGTATACTTTGACTATGTTTCCTTTCACAAAGAAAAAAATATTTAGCATTTGACTGACTCTCACATTCTCATGTCGTGCCACCGAAAACATCCTTGGACCAGTTCAGTGGCTGAATTTATTATGAAATAACCACAAAATTTCAATTAATGCAATCTGTTTATTGCTTTTAATTAAATGTTTTTCTCTTTTTAATTTGTTTTTTAGTGCTTACTTCATGGTACCATATGCAATGCATCATCAGCAAGCATATCAACCTCAAATTCATATGCAACAACATGCTGCTTTACCGCAACCGACTCCAAGCATTTTCACATATTCGCATGGACCCACAAGTCCTCCACATCATCACCATCAGTCTTATCAACCAGTTTCACAATTGCAGACTTCTGTCGACTATAAAAATGTCGCTCCGTTGACAATTGTTCCACGAAAAACTTTGCCATCAGTGACTGATACAAATTTCCAGCAATTTTATTCACCAGGACTTGAATATCATTACACAGAAAGCATTCCAACGACAAAACTTTTTCCCCATCAACAAGTCTACAATTATCATCATCATCAGCCAGCACCAACCGCAAGCTACCTTCAAAATTATGTTCCCCAAATGCCATCATACAATTACTATAGCTCAGCACCATCAGCGCCATACGTTACAAGCTATAGCAAGCCACAATCAACGGCCGTTTTAGATACTTATACACCCAGTTCAGTGACTTACGCACGTCCTCAACATCAGCACCAGCAACAACAATACCATAAAAACTTTTATCAAACAACTCCATATCAGCAAAATTCGCACTCACAACTGCCCATCCCACAGCAACTCTTTACACCTGCCCAGCAAACTCATTACAATCCCCAGCACACTCCATATCCCTCATCACAAGCCTATAATACAATTCAATATTCCGTTCCATTGCCACCTTATGACCATAGCAAGAGATCAACATCGAAAGCAACCGCAAATATTTCAGTGAATGCTCCGAAATCAGCATGAACATCATGTTACACAATAATGCAATTTCACAATTTCCATTGAATAATTTTTATTATTATTATTGATATTCTTATTTGTTGCAGGATGGACATGTTAAAATGGAATAATTTATTAACTACCTAGTCGGATAAGTCTTAAACTTATTGTTGTTGTTATTTTGTATCTTGAGAAATTGTTACTCGTTCGTTTTTTTATCTGTATTCATCAATAAATTTTATTTTTTCTTGTTCAATTAAAAACATTTTTTTTTTAATTTGTGAAACGCGATTTTAAATGCATGGCATGATTTAAATGCGAATGTCCTTCCAACAATGTTATTTTATTGAGATTTCGCAAGAATTCAACTCAAAAACTGAAGCAAAAAAGGAATCATTTGTCTAAGAATATTTTTATTAATAGATTTGATGACAAACATATTACTGCCTAATTCACTGTATAGAATTGTTAAGCATCCGTATACGAACTGGTTAGTTCTCGCTCAAAGTCGAATCATTTTGACTTAAGACATTGTCGCATGTCTGTAAAACAACAAAAAAAAACTTTTATTAAAAAATGAAAGGATTGTGAAGGGAAGTTTCCGAAATGTCTAGAATAAGAGCCATTACATAATTTTATGATCTCGTGAGAGGTCCATACGATGGTCCCGGAATTCGACCTTGATAGCTCATTGGAAAAATAAATTTACTTCAAAGTGAAATAAAAAGTTGAAATTTTAATCATTAATTTATGACTTTATTTAGTGCAAAAAGGCCTTCAGACTCCTACTTTCCATGTTCGATGCTTCGATTCCATTTCTAGGTCATGATATACATAATATATTATTACAAGAAATAAATCAATTGAAGCTTAAGGAATATCCCTCCGTATAATGTATCTGCTTATTTGGCGGTGACATGCCAAGATAAATATAAAGCAACATCAATTTAATCTCTTGACATGTTCATCCATGAGATGAGCTTTACATGCAACATCATCGCAGATTAAACAACAATCTTGAAGCATTCGATGCGTTCACAAAAAGTGCTCTCATCGTCATTTCCCACACCAAAATCCGCCGCAGACTGGTTTTATTTTATTTTTTGCGCAAAAAAAATATGACGCTGAAGAGGCGAAGAGCTGATCATAAGTCACAAGTCGTAAGTTAATTTTAATTCAACCGCGGTACCGAGCGCATCATCTCGAAAACTTCAACAGGGCAAGAAAAAGATAAAATTTTTCCCCATTTTCGTTTTCATTAATAAAAAAAAGAATAAGACAAAAAGAAGAAGAAAAATTTCTCTTCGTCTGTTGGAGCTTAACTTGATTTTCGTGTGTTGTTTTTCATTGAATCACATTTCGGTTGGTTTGTGCATCAGACAGACGTCTACCTGGTCACAGCTCTTGCAAATATTCGAGTCATATTAAATCATAAAGTGAACAACAACAGTCGCGTTTTGTTTCTTCGAACATTTTATGAACCATTAAGACGTTTGATTAAAGTGTGATTATAGTTTATCGATTGGTGATTTACAAAGTTATCAAATTAACACGCAATGAAGTGGCTAATTATTGTGGTATGTTGTTCATCTCATTAAAAGTTTGTGGAAAAATAAAATATTATATGTGCGATTAAGTAGAGAAAACTTTGCGTTGTTTGTCGTGGAAACAATGTAACAATGTGGCGCTGAATAATCTCTAATGCGATAATTTTTTTTTTTCAAATGCTAATCACCAAACTTTCATCGCTAAGCTTTGCAACTGATAGCCATCGCTGGCAACAGCCGTGAACAGAGAGTGTATTTGCGACAAAACTGCCAAAACATTGAGTTCCAAGTTGCCAAATTCATTGCCATTTTGGAGATTTTGATATGGATCAACATGGAGATATATGTTATTAAAACACCATTAGTTTTCCATAATATTAATTTAATTTCCCATCGTCTGACTGCAAATTATCAAAATATTGTTAAAGCGAAACTTTTGTCAATTATAAGTCGCTCGCAGTTTGAACCAATTTTTTTTTTATTTCGTGTATTGCGAAACATTTTAAATTCGACATTCACTTACCAGAGACGCCCAAGATTGATGGTCATCTGTTTGGTCACATACAAAGCTCCATTATTACCATACAAATGTCTCAATTCAATTTACGTGCATCATAAGGCCTGATCATAATCTTAATTGCTTAATTTTGTATGTCATGTCGGGAGTGTCTTAATACATAGTGAATCACTAACAAATAAACAAAAAAATAAAAAAAAAATTCAATCCATGTTGATGGCAATTTTTACAAAACAATTAAAAAAGTGACAACGATGGTGGCGCATTTCATCTCCGCCAAAGCATCTCGTGCGCGTCAAAATCTCTCAATTGCCATTTAACAAAATAAAGGTAGCCAGCCCATGACATGTCTGGTGTTTGTTGGTTTATCTTGCCCCGTTTGACCCAGCACTTTGCTGTTTTTTTTATTTTAGTGATCCATCAGAAATTTTAATTGATGCCAGTCTCACGTAACAGACTGCGCTGTAATGGTAACGAGATCCATTTCCAGGCCAAAAACCGATTGCGGCATTGAAAATTTCGCTTTCAAATCAGTGCGAAAAAAAATGCCGAAATAAATTCTGAAGTTTCACAGACCACAAAATATAATCTTAAGACTCGTGACAATAAGATTAATGATGCTTTGTAAACGGAATGTAAATGGAATAATTGACAGAAATTGGCAATCAATTGACCCCTGTGCACATAATTATCAAGTTCAACTTGTTTTTTTTTTTTTGGGCTGAACGTGTTTTGCTTAACTTTGTTGGCACAGTTACGAACAACCTTTTTTCTTTATTACTATTTCGTGGAACAAAAGGATTGATAATTACGAGTCACATGAAAATTGCATAATTCTTCGACAATGAACATACAAAGTGCTTTCTTCCGAAAGTCATGCAAGCGAAAACCGCGGCATCGCGTGGAGACACAAAAGAAGTCAAATGTAATAAAAATAAATAAGCAACCAGAATGAATGAATTTCACGAAGAAATTTAGTTTTATTGTGACTCGAGTGCGTTATTTATGTTATTATCTTTTCATCATGATGTCACACATTCCTATTAACTTTTGTAACATTATTTTTAAAAGTTCACCCAGCATAGATTTCCCTTTCTTTTGAGAAAATGACATCACTAATGAAAACATCCCATAATTTAAGATGCGCAACTTTACATAGATGAATCATAAAAGGCATAAACATTAATTCGACTAAGCAGTTACTCCAGTACTTATTAATTATGAAAAAATAACAATTCAAATAAAAATAGCTGAAATGATTGTTAAAAAATTGCGCAATTTGTACGCAATTAAATAATTTTAAGTTGAGTTATACGATTAACCAGAAAATTTTTAATAATATCTTTCTAAATTACCAAAAAAAAAAAAGAAGTAAAACGGTACCCGACGAATATACCCGTGAATGACTTTCACCGAAGTGCATCTTTTAAATATTATGCAAAACAATCAAGTCGCTCAACATGATCGAAGATTGTGCATGAGCAAATGGAACGAATTGATTTATTTTCTTTCTCTTGCCGAATGAAAGGGAAATTGTAACACACACCGGAGAAGTTCAATTTCCTGGGCACTTCACCTGCTTTGCTGAAAGAATGTAACTTTAAAAGGGGGGAAATGAATTTATAACGACCGTAGTCTGACACAACATTTCAAGGCAATTTGTTGATCTGCAATCTTTATTGTGGCTAATTATATACCGACTGGGTAATATCAGATCAGACCAATCAGTCAAAAATTCATCGTGGAGATTGTTGATGTACAATTGGCACGGCATCAATAATCTCATTTTCATGTCAATCGCAACTCACCGATCGGATTTCGTGCAAAGTCGTTCAACATCTTACGAGAATATAAAATGTATGCCAAAATGATGTAAGAGTAGTGAACATGCAAATTTTACTGCTTCTTAAAGATGCACACACGACGTTAAGTGCGGCATAAGAGAAATTTTCTATTTTTCACATTTATCTTTGCATCATTCGCATCTACACCGGAAAAGATTTCATGCGATCGTTACATAACTTACCTATATAGCACAATATTGTCGATGTTTCATTTAACCACTTAACCTTAGCATCATTAATAATTAATTCAAATACAATTTTGCCAATAACTGCCGAAAATTGCACAAAAGATTGCACGAAGAAAACTCATCGAAAAGTGTGAAAAGATCTCGTAACACAAAATTGTTGTTTTCAAAGATTCGATGATTGATGCCCCTCATTTTGTACCATTACTAATTGCATTTCACTTTTTCACGCACAATTAAATACAAGAAACAAAGTTTATTTTAATGAATCGTTCAAACTTGTAAATTTTCGAGTTCAAAATCAGTGTTTTTAAGATTTTTTTTTATTCTGCTTTGTTTTAACGAGATGAGACTCTCTCGCTTGCCACATTCATTTTCATTATGATTTAATTAAGGTGGCATTCACCTGTTTTCGGTGGACATTTTGCGGTACCAGCAAAGTTAATGTCGAATGATGGAAAACTTCCGCTTTCATTTTCATTACACTTTCATCAATTTAAAATATTAAAAAGATTGAAATGAGAAAGAATTCGCTGCACTACAAAACAACAATAAGTTTATTTTAAGAAACACATCGCTTGATTAAGCACGTCATTGCAAATCCAATTTCATGAAATTGAATTTGAGCATCATTAAATAAAATTAAATTAATAGCTTTATTTTTTTTTTTCGCTTTTTGCATAATTACATTTCACTTCTCTCTTGATGACTCCGACGCCGCCGCTATCTTTCATCGCCTTGCACAAACAATTTTTAACACATTTTATTTTTCTATAATCTCATAACATTCAACAACTAGATAAACCTGCTCTTGCTGCTCGACACCATAACGGCAATTGCAAAACAAGAAAAAATTATTAAGAAAGCGCATGGTGCGAAGCCAACGAAACATCCAAAATCAATTCTCGAGGAATTTCGTGGTCTGGCGCCGGCAGATGCTGAATTTATACGTCAAGTGGACAAGCAGTATAAGCTTTATGGCGATAAAATCAAGATCAAAGTTGAAAGGGAAAATGCTACAAATGCAAATAAAAACACAAAGAGAACTATCGACACTTCTCTCGGGTAATTTTTTGGAAATGACTTGCACTTTATTCAATTTCTTTTCAAATAAAAAATATTTCTTTTAGCTATGGATACAATCAAAATCAACATCAAGATGGTTATTACTTCAGTGAACCACATTTGATGCATCAATTCACATTGCAAGATGTTCCAAATGGAAAAGGTTATCGCGAAAAAGCTGTCGACATTGAGATTCAGCAGTCACATAGTTATGAAATAAAGGAACAAGACTATGCAAATGCACCTCAATATCAACAATCAGCAAGCGTTCAGAATTATCAGCAACAAGGTCATGAACAAGTCTATGAAGATCCAGTTCCTGTTATTGTATTGCGTATTCCTGGTCCACAAAAATATGCTCTCCATCTTCAAGCATTATTACAACAATATCTTGAACTTCGTGCAGCTCAATACATCAAAGCACTGGAAGAACAAGAAAGTCAAGGACTCTTGATGCATCCACAACATTATGTGAATCAGAATCCACCACAACAACAACAACTGTCTTATGTTTCAATGTTTGCAGTCACTCCAATGTACAATCAGTATTATCACAATCATCAACACCAACGTCAGCCACAAAATTATCAAAACTTTTATCAACAACCATCGTATGTATATCAACATATTCCAGCTGGCGAACAAAGCTATTATCCACAACATCCACCAGCACCACAAGGGCAACAAGAATATGCAACGAGCTACATTAATTTTGTAACACCAAGTTATCCGCATGAGCAAATGCCACACATCAATCATCATCATGAACCATTAGAAACATCTGAGAATTATCCAAGTGATAAGCACACACGTGTTATCTTTAAGAAGAAGAAGCAACGTGTTCATAGACCAGATATGACAATCACTTATCATCAATCAGATCCAATTGTTGTTCCCGACCCAGTTCAGGTTCAAGAGCAACCAGAAGAAATTCATTACAATCATCAACCAGAGAATGTTCCTCAATACAGTGTAAGTCAAGAATATCATGACACTGATGAACCGATCATTACAGTTACCCAGCGCACAAAAGCTCCATTCAATTATCACATTGCTCATCCAACTTTAACACCAACACACGCTGAACTTCATGAACGTCATCAGCCAAAACGAATGGCACCATTCTCACAAGAACAATTTGAAAAGGCAGGAAAAATAATGAAATCAAAACGTAATCGCGGCTCAATTAAGCAGCAAGATAAAATGAATAAGGAAAAATCCTCATCAACATCTAGTTAAATATTAAAACAGTTAATCATTTATCATAATCGCCATATTTATAACACAGTGATGATTTTGTTATCTTCGAAGCTTTTGTGCAATAAAAGAAAAAAAAATTGTCTTACATCAATATAAAAGAATTCATCAAATTATGTTTAAAGAAGCTTTCATCACTCAAATGAGCTTAAATAATTAATTAATTTTTTATGTTGTGGATTAAAAATTTTGTCACCTTTTTGTGTAAATAAATAAAAAATAAATTTTCAATTAAAAAAAAAAAGCTCTAAGCGTCTTTATTTTATTTATTTCCTAACTTAGTTGCACAAATCATTGCAGAATCGTTTTGTTAATTAATTTTTAAATGAATTAATTTGTAGTAACTTCCTCAAAATGCATTGACGCATTGTTTGAGGCGTAGGCTATAAATCATATCAATTTCTTTGATGAATACTGTGAAAGCTCTAAATCAGAAACATTTTTTTGGAACCGATATGCTTTGATGATTAAGTGCATTATTTTTCGTAGAAACAAACTTCCGCAGAGCTGCAATTGCATTCACGTGCAATTTGTACAACTATTTAGATTTATCTACTTTGATAATCTACACAACTAACTCCAGGCCTATGCTCAGATATCTCTCAACAATTTTTTTTGCTTTCGTTTGCTTTTGGGTGCATTTTCTTTATCTCTATAAAAGGTGTTGCCAAACAAAAAAATCTTTCAATTGTTCGTGAATTATCGGTGTGTTAAGATGAAAAATAAGTTAATTTTTTATGCGCTAAGCGTGGTCGTTATTGTAAGTGAAGAACTAAGTGATTTGGAAAGCTCATAATAAGAACATTGAGAATAATTTTTTCAATAGAATATATCTGATATAGATCTGCCCTAGATCTGAAGTGAGCTAAATGTGGCATGCATGATAAAAAAAATTGCAACAAAGTTTATAGCATTAATTAGTAAACATGCAATTAATAGCTGATTACCATGTGGCGTGTTATTAAGCTAGAAAATTTTCCGGTCAATTGCCCAAATAGCTTTCCCAATTATTATCATAAATTCGCATCATGCATTTTAGTGTTAAAGAAAAGTTTCTCTAAAATCTTTATTTGAATAAATACTTAAATAGTTTTTTTTTTATGGTCAAGAAAGTTTCTTTTGTAATTTTTTGTGCTTTCAAATTGCAGGCAAATTTTTCTTTGGCCAAAAATGAACAGCAAAAGCGACGAAGACCAATAAGCGACAATGAAGCATTCGATAGCGATGGAAACTACATTGATCAAATTGCATCGGATTCAGTTGCAGAGCCCGGAAACTTTTACATAAACTCACATTCTGGACCGCCCAATGGCGAGAGAAGGAAATTGCCAACGAGAAAACCACAACAAGAAAAAGTTCATTATGTAACGCCAGAGCCACACACAAACTTCCCACAAGAATATGTTGAAAGTGCTTTAAAAGAACATGAAAAGCTCAATGAAAAGAAACCCGCAAATTCGTTTTTTGAATATTCCGCAGTGAATCATGAAGACTCTAAAAGAATAATTGCACAACCAACCAGAACCAGAAAACCCACAAAAGATTACGAAGATTACAGTTTTTATCTGCCAGATATCAAACGATTAAAAACAAAAACAACGGCCAAACCATCAATTAAAGATCAATCGGAAAAATATTACAAGCCACAAAGTGCTGATGCAATCATCAGAAAGGAAGTTAACGCAAATGGCGATGATTCAATTAATAATTATCATTATTATTATCCTTCGGAAGATTTATCGATATTTGACAATGGACAAAATCAACAATTTCAGTATCAACAAATTTCGTCCTCGACCGCTGCGCCGTCGGTTGAAAAGCCGTCAAAACTGAAGCATTCAAGCAAGACAAAAATTCAACCAGGATATTCTTCGACAGATCCTTATCAATATCAACCTGTTCTCCAAAAGCCAAGCTCATATGACACGCCAACTGATGATAGCTTTTATCCTTCATATCCCTCTTATGATGTAAAAGTTTTGGAAAGCATTTCAACTCCTTCGCCTTCAAGCTCCCCATCAATAAGGATTCAAAAACCGACAGGTCCTTCGACTCATGCATCAATTAGACTGGTGAAGCCAACAAAGAAAAATAATTATTATTTACCATCATCGACAATGTCTCCATCAACAACTATGAAGAATATTATTAAGAAAAAACGTCCATCAACAGAAATGCCTTTTGAAAGTGCGAAAAAAATTTCAGCATCACCTTCTCCATCGACAATTTTCCATTACTCTACTACAACTCGCACTCCACCTGTTCAAAAATATTCAACTTCATTACCGATTTCATCAACGACAGCTAGTCAAGAATTTTATATTCGACCATCAACACAAGTAACATCATCAGTAGCACCATCGCATTCATTGGATAGCTCTCCTGAACGAACTGTTGTCATCAAGCCAAAATCGTTGTACCAAAATTATGAAGTAACCGAGAAGGATCAAAATATTATTTATAAGTTTGTGCCGGAAATCAATTATGTTCCTGCACGTAATGCAGCTGAAAATAATTCATTTCAAAACACTGAAGCCTCATATTTGGATACAATGCAATCATCATCACCTGACTACTATCAACATCTTAATAGAACAACACAAGATGAAATGAATTTCTTCAATAATTTCCATAAAAATTACAACTACGAATTTTTTACTGAACAAGATGCTTCATCACATCCAGGCGACATCTTACAAGCTGATATTCCAATATCGGAGCCAGAACATTTCATAAGTAATCAAGCATCAAAGAAGAATTTAATCATTTCAATTCCACCAAGATCGGATGATTATGAAATGATGCCAAAACAGAATCTCGAAGAACAAGAAATTTCGCATCCGATGGGTGAAGGCGAATTGTCACCGGAAGCTTCTAAAAATCATCAGTATTTCGTGCTGTATTCCGTTGACGATGACCGAAAAGATATAAAAGCCAGAAGGAGACCAAAGCCAGTGGAATCGGAAGTCGTCTATCATCACCACCACCATCAGAATGATGAGAAAAGTGAAGACGATTTTGATTCGGACTTCGATACGGATTTGATAAACAGTGAAAATATTCGAATTGTTGATCCTCTGGTGCGTGATGGACGTCCGATTGAATTCACAAAGGATGATTATTTGCGACACATTAAGCAAGCAGTTGTGCAATATATGAAAAATTATCAGACGGAAGATTCAACGGAAAATGGAAGTAATGTTAAGATTAAGAATCAACGTTACTATGAAACGGAAGCTCCTTATCGTCCTACAAAAGCATCTTTTTATTCTTCCACATATAAGCCTAAGTTGCCAGCTGAACAATATAAAGCCATGCCGTCATTAAATCTGCCAAAGAATGTTTATCCTGCAGAACGTCTTAAGGACGCAATTGATGAGATTCAAGATCATTCAGCCCAAGTCGATTTAACGCACAAAAAATCGAAGCAACGTCCATTCGATCTATCGGCTATTGATGTTGGTCAAACATATCAACATTTGGCACCACTTGATCACTCTGCGGCACTTAAAAATATTGAAGAATTCGATCAAGCACACACCGTAAATCAACAAAATCGACAAAAACTTCGATTTTCTCAACAAACTTATCATGACATTAATAATTTGGGAAAACATCAAAAGCTCAAGCAACAATCAAATGACGATATCCATGGATCATCAAATGTTTACAAATCTTATTCACTTCCAAGCAAATATAGTTCCAATAAAGATTCTGGAGTGATAAATTATGACAGCAGCAAATTACCAAGAATTGTATCACCAAATAATGAAGACGATGACGATGAAAATGAAAACAAAGCTGATGAGCCTGTCGATGCTCCAATTCAAATAATTAACGGAATTCCAGTTGCTAATCCATACAATATTGATCTCAATACGCTCAAGTTAACTGAATTAACATGATTTTTAAATTCCAATTGATGATTTCTAATTTTTTTTTTCTCAGGTACATGCTGGGCGGAATTGCACAAGCGGAAGTTAATGATCAACTAAAGGATCTCGATGAATCTTCTTACAGTCAAAAATTCCCAAGCAACTGGAAATCATTTTCGCCAAGTCCCATGGTTGGAGCATACGCTTCACAGGAGCCAATCTATCAAGTTTATGGACAACAAAGTTTGAGTGATTCTCAAAACTCGAAAAGAAAGAAGAAAAATTCTGGTCAAACAGGAAATCATGGATTGAATCAGGAGCAGCAATCTAAATTTCCTCTCGTTGGATCGCTAGTGAATTATACTAATAACAAATCGAAAGGCGGCAACAGAAATAAACAAAAGAAATCAAACAGTGCGCAGAAAAACAACAATTTCGGAATTGAATCAAGCGGGTGGAATCAACAAATGAATAAAAAGCAAAGATCTGAGCAACAGCAGCAAGCATCAATTAGAAATTCGCAGCAACAATCGCGCATGGTTCTGAGACCAGTTTTAATGAAGAATAAGCAAGCGCGCGATGAACATCTCCATAAAACTGTTCCATCACTAAATCGCATTCGAATGCCTCCGCAAGAAATGCGTCCACCGCCACAAATCAAACCTAAGACACATCTCATTTTGAAGAAAGTTGCTTAATGTTATTCTTTAAAATATTCGTTTATGTCATCGAAATATTAATTTTTAAGAATTGTTAAGTTATTTAATTTATTGAAATAAATAAAAACAAATTAATTGAAAGTCTCTTGAAACAGTTCACGTTTTCTTATTATTGAACGAATTTGCTCAATCAATTAACCATAATATTTCATTTCTAATTAATTTTAAGCTCGTCTTAGTTAAATTAATTTTGATGCCGTTTTCCACATAAATGCTTGTGAAAGCATGATCTTTTAAGTTAAACAATGATGAGATATTGCGTATGCGAATAGTAAAATCCAATGCAATATCAATGACGTACATCTTCAAACCTGTTTACAAATCTTATCAGTGATCGTGAATGTCAAGTTCGGATGCAATTCAATTAAAGTGAAAGGAGTTATGCAATAGATGTATTCACGTGATGCAAACTTGTCGTTTCAGCTTTTTGCATGGTCATATTTGCATTATTCTCACATGCTGTCCAAAAATTACATGTCCATATCTTTAATACATTTTATGTTTCGAATTATTTTCGGAAGCTCATGCTGCGTAACATAAAAAAAAGTTTGTTTGCTATGTGCAATCGCATTTTATTATTGAACTATTTCCATTGCAGTTGTTTAATTAAATTCATTCACTTGTGAATTAAACCTGCTGCATGCTGCATGTCGGAAGAAAGTATTCGTTTCATGGGTCTCATCATAAGTGAGGTTTTTGCATAAAATGATTTTATAATATTGGATTCCGTAAAAGGAAAATGCATTTGACTTTGTATTCAGATGCCAAACTTCAACATGCATTAGATTAGACTTTTGCGATTTCAAATTTAAATGCATCGCAGCGCATAATGCTGAGAGCGAAAGTGGTTAATCGGGTAACGGGTTTCCTTCTTCAGGTTTATTGTTTTCGTCTTAAAAGAAATAATTTTTTAAAAATCATAAAATAATTCTCGCTCAATCGATCATTAATTAATTTCATTGATCCGCAAAATTTCTTTCAGTAAACAAAATGTTGCAGCTTTAGCCACGAAAAATAGCAATAAAGCCCGTGACATGATGTCATGTTTTATGAAAATAATCATAAAGCAACAAATGTTTTTCAGTTTATTACTGCTTCCAATTTCGGCCGCAGTCTGACAAATGCGTCAACAAAACAGTGCTAAAGTAACAACAATAGCTTTCGGATCGTAATAAAATATAATTGACATCATCTACTGATGGAATCCACTGGCGTATACAAAATACTAATTTTTCTTCTATTCGAAGCCAATTCAAAAGACCGAGCCTTTTATGGCTACCCAAAGAAAGATCAATAGTTGATATGAAGATTCTTACATAAAACAGACAATCGAGGCGACATTTCACCGAAAATTATCAAAATGTCATTGTTCTTTAATTATTATTTTTCAAAGAAATTGTTATGCGCACGCTGTCGTCGGCGAAGAGATTATTGCGCAATTTCTCGATATTAATCTCTTAAATTGCTTCCACATTAAATCGGAGGGCGCCTCCAGTTGAAACCAATTGCGCTTACAATAATTAACTCTCAGCATGTATCAAAGACAACAAAACTTGTCATAACATTTACTAAACAAGGTTCATAAACTCCGAAACGGGGAGGCGGTCCGGAAAAGTGATTTGTGGTATTTTGTGACAAGACTAAGTCCCCGAAAAGTCTAAGTCGTTATTTATGAACAGCCCTAAGCTCATAAGCTTCGTTATTAGTTATTAAGCATCTATTAGAGCGGGTGCCAAAAAAAAAGCCAAGCTTGGTTGTGTCAAAAAATTGTCGGGAGACTATTCAACGAGCTGAAGAGAGGTGCATACAATTTTTTTCAAATCGCATTTGAAAGAAAGTGGAGGGACATTTTGTATAAAATCGACAAATTTAAAATAATTTTTCACATTCAAGTTTTGCAAGCTTCGCCAAAGAGTTGCATTCAGTTTTTATTCACAAGAAAAAGTTTCACTGAGGAAGTAAAGTGCAACATGTTGAAGATTGTTGTAAGTTATAAAATCTCTTTTTTTCAACTATTTGTGCAATTATTTATTTCCTTCTTTTTTACACCATCTATTAGCTTTTCTCAACTCTTATTGCGGCTACCTTAGCTGGTGTTATTCATGAACATCCAGAAGAGGAGTATCATCATGGACCATCTGATGTTCAAGCCGCTGAGACTGAGCACCATTCACACGTTAATCATAAACATGCAGAAAGTCATCAGTCTGTAAAGTTTATTCACTATCACCCCGTTCCCGTTTATGTTAAGAAAGAAGATCAGAAATACTTGAGCCATCCAGTTGAGATTGGAAGCAATAAACATAAGTTGAAGTTGGTCCATCCAGAAACTGAACACTCAAAGGGATACGGTTTAACATTGGAAAATCACAGCGAATACAAGAATCATAAGACCGAATACAAGCCATACCATTCTGATTCCGGTCATGCCGGATCAGATTCCCATGAACAACAGCATTATGAAGTTCAACCAGAATTCGATTATGAGGCTTATGAAAAAGCCCATCACTAAACTGAGTCATTCGTTAACAAGCATGTTAAATAATTGTGATATCAACCTGTTCTTGTTTTATACATCCTCTAATTAAATAAGTTTTGCTGATGTTGTCGATACATCATTATGCAACATCACATTGTTAATTTTTTTTATAAAGCTTAAATAAAAATTTTATTATGAAAACATAGTTAATTGCATAAATACTTTTTGCCAGCCGCTTGACACTTCTTTTCGAATTGTGGAGATTTTATATCACTATTAATTTTATAGAAGGGATTTAGCGTGTGTTTGATATAAATCTCGTACATTTCATTGAAGAAGTTCTTAATGCCATCATTCTGATTATCGTGAACCTGAATGGAAGATATTTGTTACAATGAGATATACAGATCAAGATCAAAAGCAATGATTACCATAACAAAGCGTATCTGGCTAGCTGTAACAAAAGCCGAAACGAAGAACTGATTAAACTTATCGAGACTTTTCAAATATGTCTGATTGCTGTTCCACTTATGTTCATCTATTAGATCGAGTGCTGCATGTGCAATGAACTGACTCAAATGTCTGTGATCATCTTTCTGCAATGATTTTTATTTGACTAAAAATTGTTATTTTGACTATTCCCTAACTTATACCTTCACTTCCTTGCCACTGTTAAATTCTTGCTCGAAGATAGGATTGTCATTGTGTCCAACAATAGCAAAATAGTAGCTACTACTCATTGTATTGCTAATTTGTTGATTTATGAGGATATGAATTTTCCTAAAGAAATTTTTTTGTTTTGACTTTTGCCACGCTTTGCAACTGAACGCATCCAGAAATTTGAATTAATCCAATGCGCGGCAACGTTGATTATATTCTGCAATCCTGAATATTTGTAGAATCAAGCCTTTTAAACTTATTTTGAGCTGTGTCAATAAGATAAGCAAACTAAGTATTTGGGCGCAGCGACGCATTATGAAGTTTGGTCCAGAAATAGAAGGTGTAAGTGCTTTTCGTTACCAATAAATTTTTATTTTAACCTCTCTTTTGTTGCTTCTTCTTAATATTAGGGCATTGCTTTTGTTGATAAATTCAAAGACCAGCGGTGGACTGATTATTTCTCAGAAATTGTGGATTGTATGTTTGAACGAGAACAATGTAATGTTACCATCCACAGAAGATCAAACCAAACAGACATCAGAAAAGATTTGATAACAATTATGCAAAATTACGCAATTTATTCAGGCTTTTCATTCACTACGCTTCACCTTGGAGTTTATTTCCTTGACATTTATATGGACAACTACATTGTGAGTGATAAACATGAGCATCAGAAGCTGTGTGCACTCATTTCACTCATGCTTGCTGCAAAATCGGAAGATCTCGATGAATATGTTCCAAGCATAAAAGACATCCTAAGAATCATCGATTTAAGTGATTGCCTTGGATGTGACTTGAATTTTCGTGATATGCTGGATCCAAAGGAAGTAACAGCTGCCTACAAGAAATTCTCTTCCGTTTACTATCAGCTTGAATTCTTAATATTTGAGTCAATCGAATTTAATTGTATTCGTCCCACTTATGTAAGCTTCGTCAATGTGTTCAGAAACGTGGCAGTTATAGAAGATGATTATAATAACATTAAAATGGAACTTGGTGATGCAACGACGTACCAGCAGTTGAGTGATCTACAACTTTCAGCAAACGAGCTGATCACACAATTTTTGGAGATTATTCTTCATTCAATAGATTTCTTTAACATTCTTCCGTCCATCATCGCAGCCTCAATTATTTGTGCAACTCGACAACTTCTCAAGATAGAAAATTATTGGACAACAGAGTTGGAATCATTCACACGCCATTCACTTGATAAAATTGCACCGGTTGTAGACGATTTGATAGGACGACGGATGATGTATTGTCTTGAGTCGACGAATATATCACAGGACATAATAATGAAGGATTCCGGCTACATCTCACCAGACACTGATGGTGAGGGAACTACTGAAGAATTGTCAGAAGATTTAATACATTGTGAAACGGGCCACGCTAATAAGAAACTTAAATTAACTAATTAGAAAATTAAAACTCTCTATATACCTGATCAATCGCTTTATCCGCTTTATCGATAAGAAATTAAAAATAATCAGTTGAAAACATGTTCATATCAAAAAAAAAAAACTTCAAATTAACAAACAAATATATTTATAGAAGATCATTCATGCAGCTTAAAGCTTAAATAAATTACATTTATCACGAATTCACTATTCACTATAACATACTAAAATCATTGGTGTACTAAGTAAATTAAAACCGGCATTAAGAAGAGAGCATACTTATCTTGCAATTATCGATATTTGGGGAATTTTGAGGGTATGCACTTAAAATAGGTTACTGATTAAATCGACACTCAAAGATTTTTATTTTCATTATCGTTCATACCTCACAAGCTGCAAGATCGCAGAAGAACTTAGAAGGTCCAAATAGAGAAAAGTTCCATTCAAAAAATTCTGGACGAAACAAGCTCAAAGATCTTTTAGTCTTAGTCAGTCGTTCAACATGAGTTGTACATCCAGCAGTTTAAAAATCGCTAATTTTGTAGCTTTTTTTCTTGGTAAGTGCAATCACTGATTGCCAATCAGTAATAGATGAAATAAAATATTAATTTTTATATATATATTTTTTTTCCAATAAATTGAATTCCAGTTTTTGGTATAGCTGTTTATAAAACTTTTTACCCTTTCGACCCAGTGAAGCCTGGCTTTGTTTGTGGTGATCCTAGTCTTTCACTCAGTTATAAACCGAACACTATTGCATCTCTTACATTGGCAGTTGTATTGTATATGTCGGTTTTAATTTTGGTAAAGTTAAGGAAATTAAGGTAAAGTCAATTTACCGATAAAAAAAATACGTTACTTTCAGGTTTTCCTCACAGAATTTTGTGTTTGCAAAGAGAAGAGTATCATTATCAGATTAAAGTTCAGCTTGTCAATAGCGTTCAACTTTTCAGTCAAATATGCTTTTGCAAACTTTTTAGTTTTTATTTTAATCGATATCGTTAAACATACTGCTGGAGGTCATCGGCCACATTTCTTTGATGTTTGTAAGCCAGAACAATGCATGGAAGGTTCATGGATTGAAGAATTTAAATGCACAAGCGATGCCAGTCAGTTTGAAATTAGAGAAGCTTCCAGATCCATGCCCAGTGGTCATTCCCAAGCTGCCGTTCAATTTGCAGTATTCTTAATTTGGTATATGCAACGACGAGTGACAAAAAAAGAAATTACAACTTTCTTTCTGCCAATTATTCATTTGATCTTGTTATCTTGTGCCTCTTTCGTTTGTGCAACGAGAATTTTTGATCATGCTCATCACTCGAGAGACGTTATTGCAGGTGCATTAATAGGCCTCGTGACTGCTGTTTACGTAGTAAGTTTAATAAGAATTAATCTGTTATCAACAAAAAAAGATAAAGATTATACTTTTAGTGCTTATTCATGTGCGATAACTTTGGAGCTTCAAATTATGTTCAGCAACAACCAAAAGTTGTCGAGGCTATTGAGAGCAGATATTGAAATAGATACCGAAAATTGTCATTCTTAAATTTACTATTTTTATTTAATCTGTCGATCATTATACATAGATACTGTGCACATTTCTTATCAAAATAATTTGTTACGTTATATATGCTTTCTTTTTTGTCCTTCAAAATAACAAATTAAAAAAAAAATAGAGCTATGTTGGAGCATAGACAAAACACATCAAGTTGTAAAACAATAAATCTCTTAAATTCGTTCTATGCTGATGAAATGATAAAACATCGATGATAAATTACAACTATATGTCAAGGATCTTGGGTCTATACTGAAGCTTCATTGGCGGATCTTTGAATCGCCATCTCGTAACATACACAAACTTCAATGTGTGATCTTTACCCAGTAGCTCGTCATTGCAAAGGATGTCAATCTAAAATAGAATGGCAATAAATAAAGCAACAACAGGTTTATATGAATCATCTGATATATCAATCACATTTAAACTCACTTCACGATATTTTTCCATTCCATTGAGGACCTTTTTGGCAACAAATTTCTTCAATTGTGTGATTGTCGCCTGAGAACTACATCGAATAAAGCGTCTCTTGAGGTTCTTCAGATTGCTGTTGGAACATTCTAAGCACAAATTGACTTGTTCATCCATTCGATGGAAGTCAGATTCTTGATGAGCTTCATTAAGTTTTGATTCCTCTTCAATTTCTTTATTATCCTGAGGAACATCTTTCGGGCATGGAAGATTTCGCGAATTGTAAAACTCTCGTTCGCGGGTTATTTCGTCTGAAAGTTCAATTATTACAAGCAACTACATATTAAAGTTTCTCATTAAATAAGTACCTTCCTGAAGATTCGGGACCAATTTATAAACGATATCTTGCATTGTTCGGTCATGACTGATGTATTGCAATGGATGTGACTGATGAATGACAAGATCGCAGGAAGGGCACGTATTAAATTCCTCGAGATGTTTCACCAAACAGCTTTTGCAGACTAAAAAGATTTCGGCGTAAGGATAGAAGGTTGTTAATAATGCGAAGATAGCGTTTAAAATGCAGATATTTGAAAATATAAACAAAAATGATAAGAAAATGGCTTATTTCTCGTACAAGTATGTAAGCACTCCACGATGGTAGTCGCATCTATGAAATAGCCCTTGCAAATACGACACGTTATGAAGGGATTTAGTCCTTTTAATTTGATTTTGCGTTGTTCCATATTGAATTTAATTATTAATTACATTAACACAAATTTTTATTAAAAATTTTACACGAAAACACAATAACTGAATGTATCCACAGGGCGAATTACTCTATGCGTGACCCTATTCTCGACAAGTCGGATACATTCAGTTATTATAAAATCGACAGCAAAGTCTCACCTACATAGTGATCCTCGGAAAATTCGATAGTCGAGGAGGATTTTTGTCGTCGAGAAAATTGCTCGTTTAGTTTAAAGAAATTATAAACGAACGAAAAGATAACACCAATTGATAATGGCATCTTCAAGGCTCCTGTTAAAAGTAAAAGGTAAGTGCATTGATAAGCATATGTTTGCTAAATGAAAATAAATGTAGTGGTCGCCAAAATGATTGAATAATAGTCAGGGCTTCAAAACATATAAGAGAGTATTGTGTTACATCGCAATCTACCAACAATCCTTAAAAATACGTCGCTTTCGTATGATTTCAACCTACCTGAGAGCATATTTCAGATTAATTAGTTAATTTCTGCATTCGATGATTTCTTATCAGTCTCAGAACAAAGTTCAATTAAAAGTAAATTGAGACCGCACTGTATCAAATCATTTGTTTTTATTTACTCGCATTGAAAGTGCATCATGTGAGACTATAACAGATTGTGATCTCAATTACGTCTACAATAACCTTCAAAACGTGCTTTTGCTTATAGATGGACTCGCCGGATTAAGCAAATTTGGCGGTCAGGTGCGATTTGCTAGCTATGAAGCTACTCGCAAGAATCTGAAACTTACAAAAGACACAAAGGTCATTTGTCAAGGGTTCACCGGTAAACAGGGAACTTTCCATTCCCAGCAGGCCATCGAATATGGAACCAGAATGGTCGGCGGAGTCAGCCCTGGAAAAGGCGGACGTACTCATTTAGATTTGCCAGTTTTCAATTCAGTTGCTGAAGCCAGGGAAGCCACCGGTGCTGAAGCAACTGTCATCTATGTTCCTCCACCAGGTGCAGCGAAAGCCATTCTCGAAGCTCTCGATGCTGAAATGCCTCTGATTGTGTGCATTACCGAAGGTATTCCACAACATGACATGGTTAAAGTTAAGAACCGTCTTCTGTCTCAAGATAAGTCACGATTGGTTGGACCAAATTGCCCAGGCATCATTGCACCAGACGCAGTAAGTGTGATGTCATTAGCATATTTTCTCATGATTCATCATCCTTTCACGTGATGTTTATTCTTAGTGTAAAATTGGTATTATGCCCGGACATATTCATAAGAAGGGAGTTATTGGCGTTGTTTCACGTTCTGGTACATTGACCTACGAGGCTGTTCATCAGACAACTGAAGTTGGACTTGGTCAGACCTTGTGCGTTGGTATTGGTGGGGATCCTTTCAATGGAACTGACTTCATTGATTGCCTCGAGGTGTTCCTTAGAGATCCCGAAACAAAGGGTATCATTATGATTGGTGAAATCGGTGGTGTTGCTGAAGAGAATGCTGCTGATTATTTAAGTGAATTCAATGCCGTAAGTGTGCTAATTTTCGTTATTTTTTAAATATGCTAATAAGTATTTATTTGTCTTTTTTAGGGAATCAAAGCTAAACCAGTTGTGTCATTCATTGCTGGTTTATCAGCTCCACCCGGCCGTCGCATGGGACACGCTGGTGCTATAATTTCAGGAGGTAAAGGCGGTGCACAAGACAAAATCGATGCACTTGAGAAGGCTGGTGTTATTGTTACAAGGAGCCCCGCTCAAATGGGTCGCGAATTGTTTAAGGAAATGAAAAGACTTGAGCTCGTATAAGCAGTTTCATGCTACTCTATGTCCCATCTCATGCATAATCCATCTCTTATGTCATTGAGTTTTCTTCTTGTCGCAATTATTTATTTCTAACAAAATTTCCGAAAACAAAAAAATCGTCTGCCGATGATTCTTAAATAGTCAAAATATTTTTCGCTATTTATAAAATTTATCTCTTTGAGCTCCATCAAAAATCATTTTGCATAATTTTTAATAAAAACCGAAATAAATTTTAAACTGATCAACATAAAAACAAACGCCATCGGTGCTCTGAATCATCCTCATAATTTGCAATGCAACCGCACTATAGAATTCTGTGTTAACTCATAAAATCACACAATTCTTTGGCGAATATTTCACTCTTATTACTTCCCCTGTTATGAAATATGCATGTGAAACTAAAAGAAAGTGCACCAACTTAAATATATGCTTAAAATCGCACCCAATGCTAATTAAGTCTTACAATTTACAAAGTTGAATAAAACTCAAAGAATTAACAACAAATAATTTTTGCGGCTTTTCATTACGCACTCAATCATTTTGCGGTTCATTGCGGATGTCGAGGTTATCGATAATTACCAAAATAACAATTTGTTCTCTGCCGAACAACATTTATTCTTTTTTTCTGAGTATTTCAATAAGCAACAATCATTAAATGATTTAAATTCTTTAAAATAATTATTGATCCCCTGTCATGAGCACATTTTAAGTTTTCTGGAATGATGAGATTCGTTTCATGGAAATTCGGTTTTGTTATTAAAATTCAGCAATTACCAACTCGGTTTTGGAATCTTTTGTGACGAGTTGAATCAGCGAACCGTTAGCAGGACGGCTTGATTGATCATTAATCCACTTGTGGAACAAATCGGCTACAAATTCAAGTGGAGTCCATGTGGAAAAATCGGCATGAGGCATCCATTTCCTATTCATTGATGTATCCAACGTGATTGGCAGAATACAAGCGACTAAAGAATTATTAGGAAGACCGGAGCCTTCGGCAGCGAGTGATTTTGTAAGCTGATGAATAGCAGCTTTAGCCATTCCGTAGCCAATCATGCCAGGTGTACCAGCCAGGGCAGGTTTAGCACCTGTCAACGTCAAAACTCCTCCTTCTTTAAGAAATTGTGAAGCTACAGTTGCAGAAATTGAGGAACTCCAAACACTTTGTTTCCACATCAGGTCGCTACTCTTAGCTAGGTCCTTTGAAGCATTGCCACCAGCCCAACCACCAGCTACACAAATGACAGCATCGAGCTTGTTATCAATCAGAATTCCTTTAACAGCCTCTAGAACTTGTGATTCCTGTCCAACAAAATCCGAATCACGATTTACCAGGATATTGGCATCAGCAGCAGTATTTTCGCTCAAATCAATGGAAGCAACCCACTTAAAATAAATGAAATGGAAGAAGTTGTATAACAAGTTTCTACATTATAACACGGAAACAACAATTACAGGGTCAGTCATTTGTAGTGTACTTTCTTTTTTTCCTGTTCATGAATGATCAATGTTACTTATCTACAGCAAATTGCCACCAACTTATAATATTTATCAAATTTGAACTCACAAAGTTCTTCGATTTAAATGCCTGCACAATGACGCTTCCCAGTGCACCTTTTCCGCCGTAAATCAACACACGTCCAGTCATTTTAATTTCACGTTTCGGCTTAGAAAGACGTCTTATTGGCACAGGGGATATGGAGAGAATGAAAAAAAAAAAATCTTTAAACTTCTACACTCTCAAATCTTTTGCTTCGTCAACATAATTCCTAAAATTTCCACTGAATAATTTCATTTCACGGTATAGTGTGTAAAAAAATCAAAAGTTTTCAAAAATTAAATATTAACAAAGCAAAAAAATCAAAATTAAGTGATAGCATTCCAGAAACGCTACAATTAGCTAAGCATTGTCAATAGCAGCATCAGAAATAAGAAGAAAACAGAAAGTAGCTAAATAGTTCACCTTATCTATCAAAGGAGAAAACTCTAGATTTCATAGGTCAGTGATTCATTTGAGTATCGCCTTTGTTACTCTTTTAGTTAATTTCGTCTCTTGATGACTCAGTACTTTATTTGCGCCACCTCTCATTTCAGAAGGTCATCATGTCAGGCCATCAGTATTTGAATAATGGAAGTCTTTTTACGGAAGATGATGAAGTTGATGATCAGACATTCCTGAAAAATTCCCGAGTAAAACCCAAGGATGATTTCCTTGAGCAACGTCAGTTGTATGAACAAAAGCGGAAAGAAATAGAAGAACGAACAATTCATTCATCACAGCGATCTGTTGGATTATTAAGGGAAACCGAACAAGTGGGACAAGCGACAGCAACTGAGCTCGTTAAACAACGCGAGCAACTGGAAAAGACAAGAGATCAGCTCGAAAGTATCAACACGAGTCTAAAATTTAGTCAGCGTCACTTGAATGGCATCAAGAGCATATTTGGTGGACTCAAGAACTATCTCTCTGGTAAAACCGACGAGCCAAAAATGTCACCGTCCTCTTCCAACAGCGAAATGTCATCTCCATTACCATCGCCTGAAGAACGCTTCAATTCCCATCCAACAACAAGGCTTCGTAATGATCCTATTCAGCAACAACAACAACAGCAAGTTAGTGGGAACTTTAACAAGCAATTGGATCGCAATTTGGATGAAATGTGCTCAAGCCTTTCGCGTTTGAAAGGCCTTGCTATCGACTTGAATCAAGAAATTGACACACAAAATGTCCTGATCGATGATATCACAAATCGCGTTGAAGATGTGGACGTAAAGATTGGTCGCCAAAACAAGGATATGAATAAGATTCTGGGACGAAAGTAAAAAAAAAAAAAATTGAAACAAAATGTGTTCGCTATCCTCATCATCTTTCATCAAACTGAATTCCTCAAAATTCCGTTTTTGCAGATGCTTTATTGCTGCAGCGCAAATGCTACATATATGTTATAATTTATCTGAAAATGTTTTTTACGCAATATTCTATATGTACATGTAAATTATACTCCTTTCCCGTATCATTAGCCTAATAAATTGCTGGTATCATTGAATTTAGACGCATAGAGTTCTCAAATCATTACTTACGCACAAAATTATTTCCTTAGACATGAACAATCTTGTTAGTCTATGTAAGAATTATTTGAAAACAAAAATGGAATTTGCAAATATGGAAGTAATGGACATTGAGCGCATTTGTCGAACGTGTCTGTGTGCCAGTGACCTACCGCTAGAATCCATTAACACCGAAGATGATTGCGAAAAGATCAATTACGCTGCAATGATGAAAGAAACTTTTGGGAAAAATTTGGTAAAGTCAAAGCGAAAAGTACCTGTTTCTTTTTCTCTTATGAAATTGTATGGCATTTTAGATTTCACAAGCCGATGGAGTGAGTTATAAGATATGTTCCGAGTGTCAGGACATCATAAAAAGAGCATACAATTTTATGCAAAAGTGTCAAAAGTCTAATATTGCTTTGACCGGAATAGATTTACCTCAAAATACTTCAGAGAAGGACACTCAAACAGATTCATTGGAAGTGAAGCAGGATTATGAAAAGCTAGACGATGATGATGAAAACTTTGATAGCATTAATTTGCAATCGGAAGACAGTATATTTGAAAACCAATCGAATCCACTGCTTGATATAAATCCAGTGACCGCACAAGATTCAGTGAATGTGAATGTGAAAACAGAGAATGAACCAGCCAGCGATAATGAAACAGCTGAGGAAGATGATGAAGCTGATATAATGGATCAGGAAACACCCTCGCCGATTGTCGTTATCAAAACTGAGCATGGTGAAGATCTCATTTGCGATGTGAATCCCTTTAATGCTGAAGAATCTGAATCCAATAAAAAGGAACTAAAATTGAAGAATCACAATTGTGAAAAATGCTTCAAATCGTTTTCAAGATTGACTCATCTTCGGAGACATGCTTTAATTCACGAAGAAGTTCGACCAATTCAGTGTTCAATATGTGAAAAATCCTTTACCAGAATGGATCATTTAAAATTACATGAAGCCAGCAACCACAGTGAGAGCAAGCCATTTCACTGTGATCACTGCAAAAAAGGATTTATCAGAAAAGAACATCTTATTAAACATGTTGAATCAAAGCACGGTGATGGGGCTAGTAGCAAAAATAAGGAAATTTGCACAATATGCCAAAAGTCCTTTTCTTCCAAAAAATATCTTCGAGTACACCAGAAAACTCACAGTGGCACTGATAAGGGCTTGTCCTGCAAATATTGTGGTAAACTCGATTTTCATGATAAAAATGAACTCAACGATCACATTAGCAGGGACCATCACAATGAAAAAGCATATCTCTGTTCAGAGTGTGGCATGCGCTTTGTTCGAAATGATTATTTAGTAATTCATATGCGAAGACACCTTAATATTAAGCCATACAAATGCCGGTAAGTCCAATGATCTTCTATAACAGCTCAACTATCTGATTTTGCTCTTTTAGGTTTTGTGATAAAGGATTTCCCAGGGCTACTGATTTGACTGTTCATGAACGATATCATACAAATGAGAAGACACATCTCTGCAATCTCTGTGGGAAAGGATTTCAGAGAGCTTATAATCTTCTGGTTCATATGCGAGTGCACACAGGTAAGCTTAAGAAAAGAATTCAAGGAAAAAAATTATTTGTTATTAAGATCATTTTATTCGTTTTTGTAGGTGAAAAACCTTATGGTGAGTTTGAAGTTACTTAATTTAATATCAATGGAAATTATTGAAATTCCTTTCAGCTTGTAATTACTGCTCGAAATCATTTGCGCAGGGGAATGATTTAAAAGCACACATCAGGTACATATCGAAAGAGAAAATAATCAGGAATAATTCATGAATGTCCTAATTTTTATTTTGAAGACGTCACACCGGTGAAAGATTCAAATGCGAAATTTGTCAGGAAGGATTCATTCAAGGATATCATTTAACTCATCACAAACGAACAGTGCATGGATTAGATGTCAAGTCGCATATAAGAAGAGTAGAAAAGTTCCCAGCTAATCAAAATCAAACTGAGCAATTGGAAGAAGCCGGCAGCTCGGAACAAGTGAAGATCGAAACTGAATTTCAAGTGAATTTTTAATGGCCTAATTGACGAGCTGAAATTTTAATACTCCTGAAATACCTTCATAAATTTAAATATATGATAAGAACATACTTATGATTTATCTTCAAATAAATCTTAGCTAAGATTACGAAAAGAATTCTTGAATGCTTTATTTTAAATTTAGTTGTATAAGTTTACATAATGCATTGGTAATATTAAATCCGCTCTAATGCTTCAACCTATAAATAAAAACAAATGAAGAAATCCAATACCATTCATAAATATGCAATTTCATACCATAATTATGCTGTTGCCGCGTATAACAACCATGCCAATTTCATTCTTACGACCATCCTTGCAGAGCTCAATGCCTTCGTCTACCACGACATTCATAAATGGATCGAAGCCTCGTAAGATTCCATGAACGCATCGGCCACCATTCAGCTTCAGCGAAAGTTTCTTATCCATGTACCTAGATAAATCCAATTGTAAACAAATGAAAACGTTTAATATCAAATTTGTTATTATCACTTACTTTTTCAACTCTGGAGGATGTGCCTTTGACATATTGTGTTGTATAAGATTATTAGGTACTGGATAATTTGATTGATTCGAGCGGGAAGCTTTTTTAACTTAGTATAATGCGGAAAAACTTTCTCACAGTGTTCAAGCGCAAAATGTTGAAGAAAATTTCCTCTGTAGGAGTTCTGACCCTATTTTTCTATGTTTTTTTTTTTGACAATCAGCAATATATTTTTTGAAAGTTACCGTTAGCGATAAACGTTAAATTTTTTTCAGAAATTTGACTTCAAAGTTAGTTGCGGAATTTAAGATAATTCTTCGAATTTGCAATTTCAAAGCAATTTTTAGGCCATAATCACAAGCCTAAATGTAATAAATTTGTGTTTGCATTTAATAAAATTTAAGATCTTAATAAATAACTCAGTTGAAATTAACACTTGCTTAAATATCTGAGTCGTTGATATTTCAAAAAAATATCCGCCATGTGTTTGGAGTCTCAAAACAGTTTTGGCAAATATTGCGTAGGTACTTGTCAGTCTCGTATTCCTCTTTATAGATATTGCCTTATTAATAGCAGGAAAAAAAGAAACATTATCAGTTATCAAAAATTCGCCACAGACATCAGATCGGGTGAAAAATGTAAATTGTTCAAAATTTTGTGAAGGTGCTTTATATTTTTTTTTTATTCAATTCCATTGCAGAAAAATGAAAATGTTAATTTTCTCGTTTTCTTTGCTGCTGTTTTTCGACGGAGGATTCGCTGCAAATATTGCTTGCCAGTTCTTGGATAAGCCTCCATTTTATCAATGCATCGCAGCCACAGTTGATCCTATAATAGCATCAAATCAAGCTATCACTGTGTCCGGAAATCATATTGCACCTTATGGCAATACCAACGTATCGTACATCCAATTTGCAGAACCGCAAGTTTTGAACTATTTTCCTTCACTTATTTTTGATACATTTCCAAATCTGGAACACATTCAAATGAGAAAAGTTAAATTTACGACACTTACTTCAAACGCAATCAGAAACTGTTCTACACTGAAGTATCTCTATCTTTATGATAATTCATTTAGTACTTTGCCGCCAAGTTTCATGTACACATGTGTCAATGCAATGATACTAAATTTACAATTCAATCAAATATCTACAGTAGATAAATATGCTTTTAATGGACTATGGTATGTAAGAGAATTGAATCTTGCTTACAATAATATCGCATATTTGGCTCCAGAAACATTTACATTCATCGGAAACTTATTGGAAATTTATTTGAGTAATAATCAAATTACTTCGATACATCCGGACACATTTGCAGCGAATACTATTCTACAACATGTCGACTTATGTAATAATAAACTAACAGTTCTGCCAGCAATGCATGTTTCTAGTAGTTGGAAATACTTGCCGGGCATGTACTTTAGTTCAAACCAAATTCAAGCAATTGATCCATCTTTCCTCGCGGACTATCCAGGAAATCGAACGAATTGGATTTTGGGATTGTATGACAACATCTGCGTCAGTAAGGATTTTGCTAATGAATTTCCTGTTCAGCAAGGTGATCTTGATGCTTGTTACAACACATGGCGTATGTGGTATACTACAACAGTTACACCTACAACTACCGTTACAATAAGAACAACTGACATATTGACACCATCACCAACTCCAACAACCAAAACAACGGCCGTTTTGACACCAACTCCAACTATCCTAACAACCAAAACAACTGCCGTGTTGACACCAACTCCAACTATCCTAACTACCAAAACAACTGCCGTTTTGACACCAACTCCAACTATCCTAACTACCAAAACAACTGCCGTGTTGACACCAACTCCAACTACGGCTACAACATTGAAAACTGTACCTAATGCAAATATTAATTGTCAGTACCAACGATGCCCGATATTTGGATTTTATTATTGTACTCCGATTTCAATTGATCCAGTCACAATGGAAAATATGAACATAACGACATCAGGCGTGCATCTTTTTGGCTATAATGAAAGAAACGTTTCGAAAATTGAAATTCGAAGCCCATGGATAGTTAATTACATTCCTTCAAAAATGTTTGCTATCTTCCCTAACATCGCATCTATGACGATTGAAAAAGCATCTTTAACTAATTTGACAACAAACGCATTCAGAAACTGTTCCAAATTAATCAATTTGAATATTGTGAACAACAACTTCCAAACGATTCCAGCAAGCTTTGCCGAAACATGTACGAGTCTAAGCTTTTTGTCTCTTTCAAATAATGGAATCAAGACGATTGATAAGAATGCCTTCATGGGATTGAACAGTTTAACAACTCTCGGATTGAGTAACAATAGATTGAGAGTTCTGCCTGCTATTAAGTTTTCAAACAATCCTGCTTTGATTTATGTCGGTTTTGCTTCCAATCAAATAATTTCGATCGATCCATTATTAGTAAGCAACTTCTCTGGAAGCCGGACATGGACCCTATTATTGAATTCAAATTTGTGTATAAACAAGATATATGTTAATCCGTGGTTGCCAATAGCTGCTGCTGATTTTAGTGTTTGTTACACTAACTTCAAAAATGGTCTCGTCTAAAACACATCTCTGCTGGAGACAAAATGAAGCAACGTATGAAAACAACAGGATTATTAAATTATTAATCATCACGAAGATTTCATACATATATTATGCTGACTAAAAATTAACATTTCTTACAGGACGATTAAATAGATTTTCGATTTATTTTTTTTTTGTTACACATGTCCGAAAGCTATTATTGAATTCCACTGAAAAAAACAATATCAAAATTGTTCGTTTTTCCAGCAATTAAAATTGCAAATAAAGAAAATCCTAGATTAGAGTGTGAAGAAGTAAAATGATAATAAAATGCTAATAAAAATTGATAAGTACTTACTTTATTTTTATTACAAATTTAAGCATTCACAGGAGGTCAAGGCAGTCCGTATTTCTGGTTAAAAATATGTCTTACATACAAGCATATATTCATATATATATATCTAAGACGCATATCAGAACCGCCAATATTGATCTCAAAAAAATATCCGCCATATGTTTGGAGTCTCAAAACAGTTTCAGCAAATATTACTTACCAGTAACAAGCAAATTCTTAAATTCAAAAATTCGTAACTCGTAGAAAACTTTTGCATTAATATGAGGAACCACGTTCGACTAACTAGTGAAAGTATGTCTTAATCAATTAATTTTCATTAATCAAGGAAATGTCATCTACAGATTTTATAAAAAAATAATAATAAATTTTTATTTACATTTCCCGAATTATTTTTCAGAATAGTAAAATGTTTTCATATACGTCTTATAATTCAATATCAGACCCCATTTTTAATTTTCTTTTATAGTTTTCCAATTTTCCAGCATAATTAGGGATGTCTAAATATTACTCATTAAAAACATCAGGTAGTTCTATCATTGACGGAATATCCATAAGTACAGGCGTTTTTCATATTCAGCGTATTGTTCTCACATGTTGCTTAAATACTGCATGCATTACTTAAATATTGACGCAAAAATTTAGAAAAAAGTTTTAAAGGCTCTCACAAGTATTCGAATTTTTAGCGATGAATTTTTAGGTAGCGTCAATAATCAAAGTTTTTCTTTTATTTTCTGACATTCTCAACAGAAAAACTATTGATTTTCCTACTTAAGTAGCTCCAAATTTGGTTTGATTAAATTATTCACAAAACCGTTGGATTATGGTTTTTGAAAATTCCGATAAGCTCTTTTGGGCCTGTGTTTAGACAATTTTCGGGTAGCCGTTATAAACAGGTTTCACTGTATGATTTAAAACGAGTCAGGAAAAACATTTCAAGTTATTATTCCCAATAAATTAAGGACAGACTTATTATACCCACCATTTCATGAATCCGTAATCATCAGTGTGTCACCAGCCAAAAGCACATTGCTCTAAAACATGTCTGAGTCTTACGGTGAGTTGGAAGAATTATTTTGTTCTTTGTTTTGATTCCATTTTATGTTTTATTTTTTTATTTTTGCCTACTCTTTTAGATTATCTCTTCAAATTTCTGATCATTGGTAGTGCTGGAAGCGGAAAATCATGCATTCTTCATAATTTCATCGAAAACAAGTGTAAGTTGCTGCATTTTCGATATCTTAGTATCACAAAACTAAATCAATCGATTAAGTATCAATCAAGAAATAAAAATTGATGACACAATAAATATTATTTGACTATTTGCAATTTGCAACAAATTTTAGTCAAAGAGGACTCGAGTCATACAATTGGAGTTGAATTCGGCAGTCGAATTGTTAATGTTGGCGGCAAGGCAATTAAGCTACAGATCTGGGATACTGGTAAGAAATGTTGACAGCATCTTTTGTAACGATGACATCATTTGATTCATTCATTAGCTGGCCAGGAAAGATTCAGATCAGTAACAAGGAGTTATTATCGCGGTGCAGCAGGAGCCCTCTTGGTTTATGACACAACCTCACGGGATTCGTTCAACACGCTCACAAATTGGCTCAATGACACACGAACCTTAGCATCTCCACATATAATTATCATCCTTGTTGGTAATAAAAAAGATCTTGAAGAGGCACGCGAGGTTACATTCCTGGAAGCAAGCAACTTTGCTCAAGAAAATGATTTAATCTTCCTCGAAACGAGCGCCAAGACCGGAGAAAATATCGAAGAGTCTTTTCTGAAATGCTCTAAAACAATCTTGGCCAAGATTGAGACTGGCGAAATTGATCCTGAAACCGTTGGCAGTGGCATACAGTTTACTGACCAGGCTATTCGCAACAACATTCAGAACCGACAGAAGCAAAACAATCCATGTTCTGGATGTCGTCCATAAGTTTTTATACATTCACGCTTTCCTGTCCACACACATACACTGTTTATGATAATATAAATGTGATGTTTCTTTGATTTTGGTTGTACACTTTGCAAAGTATGATGCAAGTTTTCCATTTCTCCCAATATTAATTTGACCTGTTGTTTTGTGCACTCAGCTGAGTAGTATTTTTAAAACTAATTTTGGTAATGGATCTAACAATTGGATTAACTTATCTATTCCAAATTAATTAATTTTGACTGTAAAGACACTTTAGAAACAAGTGAAATAAAATTATGATTTGTTTTGTAGACACATTAAATTGTACAAAAAAAACGCATTTGTATTTTATTTACAATGCTCCATCACTTTATTTCTATTCAAAACCTTCCAATATTTTTTTTGCTAAATCTATCATAAGTTTGAGCAAACCCACGCTTTTATTCTATAAAAAAAAATCGTCCTGAACCGGTGGCTCTGAAAACCGGATATTAAGATTAGATACATAAAATTCTATGTCTAAAGTAGTTTTAAAAATGTATTTATGTTGTTAAACATGCTGGATTTGTACTTATTTGGAGTTAATGGCATTTGAGCAATTTTTCTGTGTATTCATTTCTCATAAAAAGAATTATTTACAAATCAGCCTTATGAATCTTATTATGGACTCTAGTTGAGTTTTTAGTAGTCACTCTTAAAAAAAAAAAGTTATTGCATTAAAAATTAGGAAAATGAATAAATTTGCGACAGAGATTTACACACGGAAAAAAAAATTTAAAATTGTCTAATAGACTCCTGGCAATAAGTTGTATTTAATCAATGCTGAATATCTTTGCCAAGATGATTCATATTTAAGCGCATTCTTTTTGTTGATGATAATTGAACGATAAATGAGATATACAATAATGAGTAAGATTCCTGTGAATGCTGGGCAATTGAATTTAAATGCTGTTGGTACCAGCAAGGCTAGATGTAGTAAAATTTCACCAAACAAATTAGGATGACGTATTTTTGACCACCAGCATGATATGATTAAACGACGATTTTGGAATGTTGGCAATGTGTCAAGATCTGGAAATAAAAGAAATATTTTATTAGCAAAATAATTATGATGATCAATTTGTATGTATTTTTTTACCTCTGAATCTGGTGTCATTTGGGCGTAAGCGATATTCATATTTCAGCTTGCTACTGGAACGCTTAATAATCAATCCAAAGATAAATGCAATTGTGATTCCAGTCAGGACATAGTTGTTTATGTCGAGTTTTTCGTTTAACAAGAACCGTGGTAAGAAGCTCAGTAAGAATGGAAAAGTCGCAAAACGCAATAGCATTTCGGCTCCAAATCCTTCATCATTGATTTGGAAGGATGCTGCTAAATGATGTTCGAAAATTAGAATATCTAATGCATAAAGCACCAGGAGACTGGAGATGATTAAGGCAGCAATATTATATTCAGAATTTTGAACAATGAATACGAAGCTTTCGTATGTATGTTTGATCAAGTCATTGATTGGTTCGGCATCATGTGTAGTTTCGACGACTGGTAAAGTCACATTTTTAAAAAGAAGAGCGACATTTATTATTAGGATGAGTATTATTGAGCGATGATATGCTATTAATTTGGCATCAAATTTATCATAGACTCTCGGGTTAATTTCCAATCCAGCAGCAAAGTCGATAATGAAGCGGCCGCTTTTTGCATATGGGTTGCGGCTGTTTGCAGATGGCCAAAATTTTCCTTTGAGGTAAATGGAGGAGGCGATGCAAATATTTGCAATAATATTTAGGTAAAAGAATTGATCGATGTTATTGTAAATTGCCGTCAATGAATCTAATCCATGATATTCCAGTCCAAGCAAAAATGCTAATATAACAAATGCTGCTAGGAAACCATTGAATCGATATGTTTCGTTGGAGCCATAGAGCCTTACGAAGCGTCCAATAGGTATAAGAGACAAAATCACTGTTCCACTGAGAAATGCCAGAAAAAATGAGCCAGCTTGTTTGTTACAGTATGTTGACGATGTTTTCAATTCCTCAATGATAATTGGCCAATCCCATTTGCCATTATGCTTGAAACATAATTGAAGTACAATTGGCACAAATAGCAAAACTTCTAACAACAAAAAGTTGATAAGTGGCTTCGAAAATAAACCTAGATCCTGATATCCGGCAACTTTTAGAGGCACCATTTCCACATCATCATTGAAATCTTCCTCTTCATCGTCATCTTCATTATCAGATTCCTCTTTTGTCAATGAGCTCACCGAGCGACTGATTGATCGCTTTCCAATATCTGACGGAGTAGTAGTAATTTTGTAATTTACTGGAGTTAATCTTTTTCTTAGAGAAGCCAGTCTTGTTGTTCTGGTTGTTATTTCAGCCACTTCATCATTATCACCAGAATCATCCAAAATATTAATCGCCTTGTTGATATTAGCTTGTTTTATGGGTGTGCTTGATTGACTGGAAGAGGAAACCTCTTCCGAGGGAGTATCAGTTTTCTTAGGACGTCTTTTCAGTGCAACCGAATCCGGACGCGATTTTGTAACACGAGCTGGCGACTTGCTCCTTGTTCTACTAGCAGGAGGGCTGCTACTTTTTATGGCTTTTCTGGTTATGCGCTTTTTATCCATAATCGGCAGTTACCCCACGTTAGGTTAAGTGAAATTTCTAAAAATAAAATCGCGCGCTTCCTGCCAAAATATAGTTTCACTATAAAATTCACTTAAAAACTGTCAAAACTTTAATATTCTTGTTTTGAAATAAAGCAAAGGGTAATTTGAGACACTTTTTAATTAATTTTAAGGAGCTTTATCTGCTCAGAACGGATATTTATCAGTTAATAATTCTCTGAGCAACTTTTCGTTAGTGGCGTCATTAATAACAGACATCATCATAAATGATGTCAAGCATTTTTTTGTTAGGCATAATATTTTTAGCTTTCATTTCTGTTCTACCCCTACCACATAAAATTTTAGAACTATGGTATAATATTTGTGACACTGTTGACGACTGAACCCATTAACGAATTTCTAACTGCAAGGGGATCCTAACGACTCTTGTTTATTGCCCAGTTTTCTTCTTTTTTTTTTTTTTTGTTATATTAGCATTACATTGAAAAGCATTATAAAAATAAGAATTTTTAATTTTGTTAAGTTTAGAGCGTTAAATCAAAAATGATTGAGTTGGAAGAGTACTTACCTATTTCAGTAGTTTTGACAGGGTTATTATTAATTATTGGGTTCACATGTTTTAGAGAAATCAAAGCAGTTGAGGAGGAACTTCGGCAAGCAGAACTTAAAAAGCAAAGAAAAAACGGAATCGCAAGGGAAAACACGATAGCTCCCATTACAAGTACCTGATAGCGATTGATCTCGAAGCAACATGCTGGGAAAAGCGACAACGTAACTGTCAAGAAATTATCGAATTTCCGGCGGTGCTAATTAATCTAGAAACTGGAAAGATTGAAAAAGAGTTTCACCAATACGTCAGACCTGTTGAGATTCCTGAATTAAGTGATTATTGTGTAAATTTAACAGGAATCCCACAAGAAACTGTCGATGCTGCTGATTTACTTCCCGATGTGATCGAAAGCTTCACGCTTTGGATTAAAGAAACGATTAAAAAGAAGAAACTTGTTCTTGCAAAGATGAAGCCTGAAGATCCTGTTGGAAATTGTATCATCGTAACATGGGGCAACTGGGACATTCTCATACAGTTAAGAAATGAGACGAGACGCAAAAATATACGAAAGCCGAGCTACTTCAATCAATTCATGGATTTGAAACAGATTTTCGTGGAGACCTACAGGCGAATGGATGCATTCACATTTGCTGATGCATTAGATCAATCAAAATTAGTCTTTGAGGGACGTCCACACAGCGGAATTGACGATGCACGTATGACGGCTTATTTAGCATTCAAAATGTTCAAAGATGGAGCACACTTTCGATACACTAAAGATTTTAATCAGAACAGATTCATGAATCGTCCTTTCTGATGAAAGGCCATTCAAATGCCAAATAAAAAATTAACACAGTTCTTATCAAGCTTTGTGATCATTTCATTTTCTTTCTTCAATCATGTTCAACATATATGTTAACCTCGGAACGTTCATTTTGCAGGTTGCTGAGTAGTATTTCACATTCATCATAAGAAGTCTGATGAAAAGGTTCAAAAATAATCAATTAATTTTTTTCGATACTTATTAATTAATTAAATGTGATCCGAAGTCAATGGCTCAAAATGCAATGCAACTCCACCACACAACACATTTCTTGCTTCAAGACATTTTTATGTTTTCTTTTCAACTCTTCCATTCAGTTTGCATTTCGTAGTCGTCGGTTGTAGAAGCAAATCAGTTGAGATCCGCGATATTTTTTGCGCTTGCACTTCCATTCATAGAAATCTGTTGTGAATGTGTCTGTGTGAAAATTAATTTCTCTTTGAAATCGAAAGCAATAATATTGCAACAGTAAAACAGGTGATAACGCACAAAAAAAAAGTTGTAAGATTGCAATCGATGCGCCTTGAAATGTGATTGATCAAGTCAATTTATTTGTGGACTTTAACAATTTTTTAATTTCCCAACAGCTTCAGTGTTAAATACTCGAATTAAAGAAATAAAATGATTGCATAAACTGGCAAAAAAAAAAAACAGAACTCAATACATTCGCTGATTCCATACGGCAAAAATATATGGCTTGAACATGAGAGAAATGCATAAAATCTAATAAAAATATATAAAACATAAAAAGTGCAACAAGGAAATTGTAATAAAAAAAAATTGCTAAAAAATTTTTAAAGTGTAACAAAAAAAAATTGCATTTAAAGTTGATGATTGGCAAACATAGATAAATTGAACACGAGCAAATAGACATGGGATCCTACGTATATCTCATACTTTTGTTATTTTCAATTTGCGAAATAACGCAACAGCAGCAGCAGCAACAATTGTCAGGTAAAAAAAAAATTCGCTATCTTATCAATTAGAATTCTTTTTTGTTATGTTCAGCTGCAATAAAAAAAAAGTGTTGAACTTTTTGCGCTTCCCGAAGATGATTAAAATAAAAAGAAGCAAACTAAAATTCCACGTTCAATGGGAAGGCATCATCGTATCTAACGCCTTAGCTAGATTAGCAGACACTCATATGAAAGAATTGACTGACCACCATCTTAAGTAGGTGTATTAGTTAACGACATCGAGCCCGAAAAAAAAAAATTCATAGCGCGAATCGTCCAGTAATCAAAAAACAAAAACAACAAAAAAATAAAATTCCGATACATAAAAACACTTTCCATTTTACAATTTCAATCGAACTTATATAGTTTTCTTCAAGGCTTTCCAGTCACTAGCACACCAATTTTCAAGTTTCAATCGACATCGAGCTCGGTCGGCTTGGAAACATGAAGCAAATTTTATTACATTTATTTATTTTTTTAAATTTCAACTGACTTAAAATTGGTCGGCATTCTGGTTTACCCACATGTGCAATTTTACACACACACACAATTTATCTGCAAAAATGTGCAGTGGACACTTTTGGTCTGATACCCATGAATAGTTGTGACATTGCTCGGATTAATGACTCAAGACAGCTTAATATGGGGAACTTTTATTTCTCGTTCTTGAGTCAGTTTTGTTTGTATAAATATGTCATTGAATGATTTCTTCCCTTAGATGTGACTAAGTAATTTATCCAAGCTTGTTAAATAAGTATTCCCAAAATAAAGAAAACCAAGTTGATGCCATTTCACAAGTGTCCAACAAATGAAACGACTCAGACTCATTGCGGCATAATGTAAAACAAATAACTTCAATACGAACACGAACCGCGAACCTGCACGAATTTATTTCTTTCATTTCAATTGGAACTGGACAGCTCGATATATGTACATATAAAAATTTGTTATCTAACCAAAATCCAAAACTGGACATGAAATTATTTCTTGTGGCATGATTGATTTAATAAATTTTATGTTTAAATTTCCTTAAACACCAAAATTAGATTTATCAATTGATAACAACATTTAACGAGCAAATGCGCGCAAGCTCATAAGATTCCGTAAGGTTCAATTAGTCGACGGAACCTTGCACCAACTCAATGAACATTGAATTAAGGCATTGTGCCGCAATATGGCATTTAATGGGTGAGAAACACCGTGCTTTGGCGGGCCAAGCCTGTTAATAGTGGAAGAGAAATAGCAATTTAAAGTCATTTTTGGTTTTTTTTTTTTCTGAATTGAATGGAATTTGTTAATTCACTTATTTTTGCGTTATTTATAAGAGACACCAGAAAAAAATATTTTCTGCTTGTTCATACTTTGAAATATTTTTCCTTCCAATCGGCAGACGAAAATGTATATTTCGATACAATTTCACGACTTAAATGCTTTTAAAAAGCTGTGCTAACATTTTGTATGCAAAGTGCGCTTCAATCAAATTTATATTAAAAATGCTTTGAATTTGATTTCTTAACAAATAAATCATTGCTTTGCATCCAGATTATAAAAATTTCGACACTGAAACAATGAATCTTGCTTGCTCTACAGCTTAAGCTGCTTCATTTATTTTTTTTTGAGACACTGAGCAGGTTTTATTTACGTTGTTGGTGCCGTTTTTTTTTTTGCTTGCCGAGAGCTTATTAAGTGGAAAGAGTGACTGACTGCAATTGTTGTTGGACGCGCAAGGCATGATGATATTTCGTTTGACATTTTAAACGCAGAAATGTAAAAAAAAAATTGTTTTGGAATCTAAGACAGACGCGATCGGGCGTGATGATGAGGTAAAAAAATATTTAAAAATTTTTAGCATGAGCCGGGATTGAATTTCATAATTTGGGAATTATTTTTGGAACTAATTTATCTTCGCGACAGGCTCTTTTGATGGACTTCTTGAACGCAACGCTGAGCCACTGAAATCATTTCAAATCATAAAAGAGCGGCTTCGTTAATTCACACAAAAGATTTATGGGCGTCGATTGCAATTTGGTAAATGATGATGGACAAGATTTCCATTAATATGCACAAAAAAAAAAAAAATTCCATTTCTCAGAGACGGTCAGCTCATGAAACGATCAAAAAGTCATTCAGACATCTCAAAAAACCAGCAAAGATGTTAATCAAGCAAAATGCGAGACGAGAAAAACGACAAAGAAAAAAAAAATATTTTTGTTTTCACTTTTATCACATAAAATATTCAAACAAATTTCATCGCTAATCGCAAGATTCGCTTTTTTTCAAGAGCGTCATTCGAAAATCTCTTTCCATTTTTTATGTTTCTTTCGGTATGCCCTGACAAATTTCTGGAACTTTAAAAAAAAAGACCGAATGAATAAAAAAAAACGAGCCATTGAAAGTGAAAACATCCGATGATGGTTCTGCTTCAGGTGTGCCTTGGACCGCACTAGAGACAATAGAGAGAGATGACGCCGTAAAGTAATTTATAACCGGATTTATGAATGTTTATTTTTATAAAATTGGAGGATTTCGATTTTTTTTTGGGCATCGATGAGAGAGAGAGAGAGAGAGAGAAAGAGTGCTCTTCATAAGACATTTAATCGTCCAACGCGATCAAGCCAAACAGTACAAAGATCCCGGAAATACCTTCAAAAAAAACGAAAATTTATCTTTATGTGGTTCCACCTGTCAACGGACTTTAAAATGTTATTGATCCTGACCCATTTACATGTTAAAGCGTGGCGTGCAAACATCTTGATAATGTTTTTTCCTCTTTTCCATATTACTCTTTGCATCATTCTCCCTAAAAGCAAAAATTTAATAATAATAAACGGTTACATCATCAGCAAGTAACGTTATAATCGTTTTGCCTCCTCGCAAAAGCAATTTACCGATTTTTGAACTGTCTTTTTATTTTTTTATTTTTGTGACTCTTCTTAAATTATCGCTTCATTCATCTTCTGTTTATATTTCATTCGTTTTCTTCCAATTGCTTTTGATTCGCTTCAATTCTTAATGGTAATGTGCTAACGTTGGGTGTGGGTGAGAGATCGGTTTGGACAATTTTCATTGTGTGTTTCTGTTCTGTTATTTTATTTTTTTTTTTTCGTTGGCATTTCACACAATTGTTTCGCCTTTTTGTGGAGCTCTCGTTTCAGAATTAATAGAAGGTGCCCGCAAATAACTCCCGGTTAATTTAAGATTACAAGCATGGAATGAGTGGAGGAGAGATTGGTATCGCGATATAAACATAACATGTGACGGTGGACATTGTGGGCCCAGGAATTATATTACTGAAACAAACGGCAAATGGTTAGTTTAGCGAGTTTTTCGATACAGAACACTGTAAAAGTTAATTTATGGCTTGCGCCATTTATGTAACATTCTTACCCGTTGTGTAGTTTTTGATATAACATTTCGATGAAATTTTTATTGATAAGTAAGTCTCTTTATGGATTTCGAGAGAAGAATAGAAAGAAGTCAACTACTAGAGATACGTGTGATGACCCGTTAGGTCAGATTGCTTGCATGATGTTGCAATTTATTTTTATTATTCTTGGTTACTTTTTTTTTTTTTGTTTTTTCGAGTGTATAATCATAGACAAGGGTCATGTGGCAGCGCGAGAGAGAAATTATTTATTTGTTTTATTTCTTTTAAGAAAAATAAAAAAAGAAAAGTTCTTTGTTGGACATGCACAAAACATTCTAAAGATTTGTCGACGCCAGAACATTCCTAACGGAGGTACGAAACATGTCCACATATTTAGAAGCTTTTTAACTACCGCTGCCGATCGCCGCCACAAAAGCAAGATAGGATCGTGACATTTGCGAGTTTTCGTGAAACTTTCTTGCAGAAGAGATTTTTTTTCTTCTTAGATATTTCATTCAAAATCGAGCAGTTTTGGTCGCGGGATGAATTTCGATTTGGACTTTTTCTTACATTTAATTGACTTCAAGTCGAAAGCAGATTTCTAATTAAGACGCATCAAAATAATTTACTGTTGCAATTTATCAGTTAAGTTCGTTTCAGTTTTCTAATTTTGCAAAAATGCGGAATTTTTTCTCCTTTGGCGTTTGATATTCAATTTAAACGACTTAAGTGAATTGTGTAACAATTAAAGTCTATTTATATAAATTCAAGCAAAAATATAAATGAAATATTTAACAACACTGAAAATGTTTAATCATGCATATACGAGTATAAGAAATAAAGTTAATTAAGTTATGATTATTTTCATATGCATGAATAACCTAAAATTCACTGTCATAACGGTGGCGCTGATTGCTCAATGGCAACAAACATGAAATATGTGAAATATGTTGCGCGGCAGCACTTAGTCAAACAAGCATTTTTTAAATAAAAGTTTATTTTAGATATATGAAGAAAACTTTTTTGATGCATCAATTTACGTTCGCACGGGTGTTTTCATGTGTGTGTATGTGTGTTGACGTGTTGTGAGACGTAAACTGGATTAATATCTTTTTTTCTGTGAGGTGGTTTTTTTTTTTGATATGGAAGTCGGCAAAACTAGTTAATCATGTCAGGGTCTCGCATATGCGAGTAATAAACATTTATTGTATCTACGCCCAAAATCAAAATATCCATCAAATGTTGCGATTACCAGTGTGTGATGAATCATAAAATATTTTCTAGACTGAACAAGAATTTTCAGGCGAGAGATAGCAGCCTCGTAGAATCACCGAAAATTGTCGCTAAGTAGGTAGATATTCAATCATATACGAAATATCGCAGAGAAACAAGAAAAACCGAATCGCCTTGAAGATTTTAAAAAAGCGCGTACAGCTTTTTGGCCGAACATTGATTGGCTTTTAGCAAACAGACAATTTTTTTTCGCTTTCGGCGTTGAATGGATAAACGACGAACTCAATTCTTGCGAAATGTGAAATTTTTTTTTTATCGTCAGGAGTTTGTGAATGGAAGTCAAATGTTGGAATTTTTGTTTTGTTTTTCAATTATTTTGCGTAAATTTTTTTCTTCACAACTCATTCACTCAACTCACAAAAGCATTGAATTGCCCAAAAATGCCATTGAAGGAAAAAAAAATTGCTTTATTGATTAATTGATCCAGAAGCAATGTATTTGAAATTGATTTCTGGAGTCATCATTGAACCAATTAGTGGCTTGAAGGAAGTGATTGGTAATTTTTTTTTTGCTTGTTCTTGGTGTCTTGTTTGCAACTCAAGCTCAACTTTAAACGAATTTTGTTTGTCTTTTTTTTTTTTTTCGTCAAGTAACATGACAAAACCGGAACATGATTAATTGGTCGTGTCTTAAGCGCTAATAATCAGCTAATGCTAAAATCATGCCCATTCAATGGATGAGAGACAAAACAACAAAAAGAAGGGCACGTGCAATTATCCCTCCAATTTAAGAAGAAGAAATAAATTAAACTTTTCGAAAGCCATTTAAGTGCTCGACATTTTTTGCACTCGAGTTTCTTTTGACGATCATCCGCTGAAGGTTCATTGTGGCTTGTATAATAATCGCCAGCCACGACTTTGAAGTTTTGTAATCTTCCATCATCGAATTGAAATTGTTTTCGCGGGCGCATCTAAAAGCGTCAGTAAATACTATGAAGCGCCTCATTAAATATCAATTTTAAGACACTTCACCAAAAAGCTCAAATGGAGCTTATTTATACTATTGAACATTGTGCCACCAAATTTACTTCAACATACTTCAAAATGAAATTACCTACACAATTGTGCAGTTTTTCCTTTGCCGTTGAGTTGATAGTTACATAACTCAAAATTCATTCGGCAGCAGCAGGCAAATATTGGCAGAATTGTAACATACAACAACGCCGTGCGCGAAAGATAAAAAAAAAAAACATTTAAATTAATTCAGAGCACAAACCAGTTTTCCGCACATAAATTTTCTTAACTCAATTCAAGAATTTATTTGCTGTGCAAACTTATACTTAATCTGAAAATATTTATAGTGGGGCAGCAGCAGTTGAAATGTCTGCAAGCAAACAAGCGATCAATTGAGCATTTTGCTTGCTTTTAATTAAACCTTTGATTGATAAATAAATTTAGATTAAATCCGAGGGATGACAACTGGGTACTTCTGAGAAGTCTGCATGAAATTGGAGCCGCGTTGCGGCGTTGCCGTTCATTAAAATTCCACGAATAACTTAAATATAAAACGAACTTCATTGGAGAGGTATGCAAATAAGCATTGACAGGTTTCGATAGACCAATGATTTGACGTTGATTAAGAAGTATCTGATTGTGGCTTAAACATAAACATTTACAACATAAAAAGATTTCTCCATTTACAAATTTACAATTTCCATTGTTAATCAGTAATTTTGCGGCCTGTTGTCGTTTTATGATGTTACGCATAGGAAAACACTCGCTTTAAAAAAAAATTTCACCTCTAATTTATGCTTCCTCGATTAATGCAAATTGATTCTTGAATTGCTAATTTATAATCACAACTCGATCACGTATTGTGGTAAAATGATTCCAAAGTGCTTCGAGCTTTACCAATAATTTCTTCGCGAAATCAATCACTGAAAAAAAAAAGTTTTGACACGGTGCCGTAAAAAATTAATTTTATAATTGGAAAAAAGAGCACCCGAAGCATATATTTAATTTCAATAATTATATGAAAAAAAAAAAAAAAAAGATTTGCTGCCACCCAAAAAGAAATTATTTCTGGCCGCATCATAAAAAATCACTTCATGAAACCGGAGCCGTAATTTGAAGAATACAAGAATACAAAAAAAAATATTTGCTTAAATAAAGCGCCGTGTACGCGATAAATACAGAAAAGAGCATCGACCCGGCAATTATCGAGCACATAAAATACCAAAAAAAAAAAAAAAAAAAACAACATGAGAATAATTGTGCGCATCCAATAAATTTAAGGCATCTTTAAATTGCAATCGAAAAGGTGTAGTGCAGTCATAAAACAAGCCCAACATAAATTGCGATGCGAGTACAAAATTCTGGCATTAAATGACATTTAAGCATGAAACCGATTGGGATGAGCGTTGAGGGGGGAGGGAAGTTGAGACGATAGAGGGAGATGGGAAAGATCGAAGAACTGCTGATTCGAGAGTACACAACAGCGAAATCCAATCACTTGAAATATATTGCCATTAAATACATTGCAATTTTTATCCCTTTAACATCTCGCTCAAGTAAAGTAGTTAATGCTAATAAGAATGCCACAGTGAGTGAGAGGGAGAGAGAAGCTTAGGCACTTTATTGTTTCCAAATACGAACATGCATTGAAAATTGCAATTTTAATAAAATCAATTTTTCTTTATTTCTCGTACTTAATAAGTTTTCAAATGTCAAACAGAGGAATCGTCTCCACTCTCTTGGGGAGCTCTTGGCATTCGCTGTTATTGCTTGAAGCCTGCGCGATCATTACAACATTTAAATATATGCAAAAAATCGCGCCAAGTGCTTGATGCCGCATACAATATTATTTATAAATTGACATCAAGGTTGGAAATGCCTTTTGCAATGGAATCCTGACGCGTGATCAAGATCAGTTTCATGATTCAACTTTGTTGTGAATTTGAAATAAGGATGGGCTTTTTTTTATGGAATTAATGCAATAGCCACCGGATTTCAATGAAATATTCGAGAAGGTCGCGCGAGTCAATTTCTAAGTATCATTAATGATTCCAACTTTTTCAGGAGATTCATCACTCAAGTTGCATTCGCCGACAATTGCCTTGACATAAAATATCTTCAGTCAGATTTGATTCATTTATTTTTTTCACTTGAATTTCGTAACTTTACTAAAAGAAGATAATTCGAGACTTTTTCGCTTTGAATGCAAGCAAAAAAAAATGGCAAAAACTAAATAATAAAGTTTCAGTTACAAAGGTTTTCGCTCTTTTTAACAAGATGATTGTTCATTCTGTAACATTAAAATCTTATTTCTCACAAAACAACTGATTGCAAATCGCTTTGAAATTGTAACAACATGAAATTGTTTTCGATCAAAATTGCATATTTGTCATTTTGTTATGCTGAGCTTTTTTTTTTAGATTTGAGAAAGTTTTCTGTAATGAAAATTTCAATTTTTCCCTCACAAAGACGCATAAAATGCACTTGTGAGAAAAACAAGCTTGAAATTGGAGATTTCGTTTATTGTTATTTGCATCAATGGAAATGTGTAACAATTGTTAACAAGCGCACAATGCCCTCTCTCATTCTCCCTCCTCTCCTCACAATAAAACAGAAACCACTTGTTAGTTTGCCCAAGCTCAAAGCAAAGCAAAGCAAAAAAAAAGATACTCAAAGTATGGTTTTGAAACTCATAATGCATGCGAATTTGCGAGCAAAAGAATTGAGGGCGCCCGAGACAATCGATTCACTGCGGATTCCACACTTGAGGTCATTCTTCGTGGGATTTGTTCAAGTGCAATTTGTGATGCGCGCAATATTTGCGATCTTCCGGGCTGAATTCCATAAAAGTCCTTCAGTGCCATTAAAGAAATAATTCCGTTAAGTTCTCGCCCTAGATTTATCATAAGCCACGCGAGCGAGTGAGTGAGAGAGGGAGAAGGAAGAGATGTGAATCTTACTTTGCATATCAACTGATGTAATAGCCGACGACATTTACATTATTCAACGAAACTAATTGAATGTTACAACAGTACTTCACGAAGACATGTTGACCAATATGAGTAAGAAGCTCAAAACATGAAAATTCTCGCTGTTCTGTCATGACTCGAACCTATAAGCACATGAACCGTTAGGTTGCTGCTGGGTATTTGCGATACATAAAACAAAGTTCTGTTTAATTCGACAAGCGCGCAATCGATTCCCGATAATTGCGTTACTGACTCAGAATTTATAGTTTTATTCTTGTGTCATTTCGCGCGCAATGGACGATTTGATAACTGATCAAAAGTACCTTTTTTTTCTTACCTTTTGTGGACATAAAATATCGCATTAATTAAACTTTAACGATCAATTCAATTCTATTTATTTTTGTAATTTTGAAATTTAATGCGCGATTACGCGAGAATGATTCAGTCACAGAACGAAATCCGTAATTGCAAATTAAAAGCCTTCTCAATTAGACGGATGTAGTAGACGCACTGTGACTGAGACTGTGATGTGCTGGGAGCCAAAATGATGAACGACTTTATATAATGTAAAAAAAAAAAATTGTGCGCGAGATATGAATTGTTAATATCGCGCGGGACACATCTCATCATAAATACGTGGGATAATTTTGGAGGCGCGATGAATGAGAAATTCAATTTGTCGTCGTTGGCAAGGTAGACCTTGAATAAATGACTACCATAGTGCGATCATCAGCATCATAATTTCACATGCGTCACCCTTATGAGGGGGAAAAACTATTAGCTCCGATCCTCAATCTAACCGGATTTGTTTCGTTCTTGATCATCCAATTAGGTGTCCGGTTGATGATGTTGAAATCGTTTGGAATTCCACTTAACGAGTCATCGATTGTTGCATTTTTTTTTTTTTTTTGAGATCGGAATGTCATTACCATTTTGCGCTTAAAATTGTTGCACTAGGATGGCGTTTATGGCATAACACAAAGGGTCGTTAAGATAAAAGGCACACGACGGATCGAGTTACACTTTGTTTGTGGTCTTTATAAATAGTAGAAAAAAGAAGAAGAAATAAAATCATGCCGCAGTTCAAATTGCGAGAGAACATGCAAAAAGGTCAAATTTCTCATAACTTTGCAATTATAAAGCTGGCATAAAAGAAAAAATTTATTATAATATGTGGCAACCACAAGTGATTTCTTTAACGCTAATTGATAGTCATAAAAAAAAAATATTTAATTGCTTTAATTTGTTAATTTTTTTTTTTGTTTGAGATGTTTATTACCACGGAACTCTATTTGAGAATGCTTTATTGGTTAGAACTAAAGCTCCGTTAAAAGCCTCATAAGAATGCAATTTTTCGGTTGCAACATATAATAGCTCAAAGCACCCTCGAAGGCAAAATTCAAATGATTAAGTAAACTGCAGGAAAACTAGTTTAAGTTGAGCTTGCAATAATCAAAACATTGAAAGTGTGCTATCTCTACAGCAGTAGAGCAGTACAGACTTTCTTGTTTCTTTGCCGTTATGGTACATAATTGCGCGGCATGTGGATGCGGAGAGAAACCATCGGTAATTGAAACATGTCGGCGGAGGTATGAAAGTGTATGACAATGAAAGTGAGAGCAATCTGGCTCGGTTTTCTTACGATGTTGTGACTGATGAGCATCAGCCAGCGACGTAGTAATTGGACGGGATCTTGATTACAAAGGGAAGTTGAAAAATATTTATTTTTCGGCAGACTTCCATTTTGGTAATAAATAACTTTCAAAAATACTTAACGAAACAAACTTATAGCAATTCCCAAGCACCAAAAAATTCACAAATAATTTGAATTGAATTCTCTTTCTTAATTATCCCATGCTCTATTGCATAATATAAAGTGTCGAAGCGCAAGACAATTGGCCACATTGTCATTCTTCCACTTGATCAATTGCACCAGATTACGAATCAAACAAATAGATCTGATAAAGATCAAAGTAATTTTGATGTCAAGTAAATAAAAAAAAGTGAATTAAATTCGGAAATGTTTGTTGAAATGTTCACACGCAAATTATGTTCGCCATTCGATTTTGTTACTGAAAAAGTGCGCCTCAGTTGGTCGATCATTGAGACTCGTGGTAATCGCATAGAAGCAATAGTTGGAAGCATAAATGATGACGTAATGCCAATACATTAGAAATTTGCATTAGCCAAATATAAATGGAGAAAATGGAGTAATTAGTGCAATGAATCAATTCAGTTAATCGTATAATTGTTCGCTTGCGCACGTCTGTGCACTGTTGTAAAATATGTATCATGAAACACATATTTGCCATATTTGTAATTACGGCGCTTTAAAATATAGCTCAAGATATAGCGGTGAATGTGCACATTTTTTTTTTGGACAATTGACGACCATTTGAGCCGTTAAACTGAAAATAAAATTATGAAATGTTGTTCGTGTTTGAAGTGTAATTGCAAGCTATTGAATAAAGCTCATTGCCACACTTTCGGCATCGTGATTACTTTGACTATAGTAATTTTGGGCTCGTGCTCATCCCATTTCTGGCGATTTCATGAAGGTTTCAGTTTTTCATCAACAAATTTCAAACTACAAATCATGCAAATTGGTGCACTTAAGGTTAATTCACGGTCCATAGTTCACAGTTTGCTTTCAGTTCTTTTTTTTTCTGTTGAGTGAAACAAAACGAAACGAAGAAAAAAATTGATTCATTAATTAATGTGTTAAAAAAAATTCTCTTTGGATTGCAGAAAATCAAAATTACTTGAACTACCAGCAACAGCCTCAAGGTCGTTTCTTGTCATCATTCCCACAACAAAACAATCGCAATGGATTCTTTCCAATTGCACGTCAACAACAGAACGAGCAAAGTGGATCATATCAACAGCAGGACTTGTATCTCGATGGTCCATCAACGTCATCATTCTTTCCCTTCCAGAGTTTTGCGGTGAGTGAAATTTATTAAATTTTTAATCAAAAGTCATTGAACATTAAAACAACAGCAAAAAAAAAAAAACAAATAGAAAGAGAAATAAACAAGAGACATTCCAATTGTAAATAATAACATGGTAGCAAAAGAAACTGGAGTAAGACAGCTCAATTAAGTGTTCAGTAAATAGAGCATAACTGTTTTGAGGTTAGAAGAAAAGAAATTTTTAAGCGAAATGATTTTTAATTACAATTTACCAAATGTGTGAGTAGTAAAAATAATAAATCCAAAGCCACGCACCACAAAAGTGATGAACTTCACTCACATATAAATGTGAATTAATGAGGAAATTAGTATTTTAATCGTAAAGTAATTTTCCAGTTTGTTGATTGCCCATCATCGCTGTGAAGCTGCCGCCACTGAGTTCATGACTGACTATTCGCATATGGGCTCGGTCGCTATTGCCTTTGATTTCAATCTCTCTCCATGCCAAGCGCGCCGCCGATCTACATCATGCAGGCAAGCCGTGATTTATTGAAATCCTTGAAACATTCTTACCATGCCACCACTGTTGAGCTCATCGAGCGAATGGGGCCTGTGAGCCCATGAAAATTCATATTGTTATTGAAATTTATGGCATTTTTTGAATGTTAATGATTCGCATACATGTGAAATTGTTTTTAATAAATTTCCATTCGTTTTTTGCATTCGAATGTGCCACTCCTGGGAAATAAAGATATTATTTAATGTCCTAATGCAATCACAATTACGTAATAAATGATGTTAAACCTCCGCCATCGGAGTACAAAAATTGACATCTTCCAAGGATATTAAAATATTTACTTGTGCAATGAGGAAGTCTTGCATTCAGTTTAATACGTTCAAATATTTATATTTGTCTGCATTTCTATAGAAATTCAAGTTTTTTTTTTTATAATTTCGGTGACACCACCAACGCGTTGTAAACCAGTAAATGAATAATTCAGCGATAATTTAATTAGCGATTCTGTTTCTTTATTTCTTTTATTTTCGTTATTGTTAATTCAACATTTCATTTTGTGTGCAAATATCTTGTGTGAACATTGCTGCAGTTATCTTTATATTATTTTGTGTTTTGTGCAAATTTGTGCTTCCTATAGAAGACGTTGCTTGTTTGCGCAAATTCGTGGGAAACGTGAAAAGGAAAAAAAAAAACAACAAAAAATTTCAATGCTGGAAAAGAACTTTTTTTTTCAATTGACGCATTGAAAGGTTTTCTTTCGCCATTTGCAGGGTTCATTGGACATTTGGCGTTTTTCTCCCATCGGTAACTGAACCTAGTCACTTGTTCACTGCATTTGTGTATGCGCACGTCTATTATGCAAAAAGACAGAAATTCCACTTAGTTAGTAACGACAAGTAGTCAACAAATATTTTTTATGGGATTAAAATTGAATTTATTGTCAACAAATACAAGACTATTAGATGTGGATCAAATCGCAATGCAGGAAACGAAATTAATACAAATCACAACTCACAAGACGTCGTACACGACAACGGACAACCAGAAGTTGCGTTAATGTCGCGCACGATTCTGTTAATTTTTTTGTTTTTCAGCTTTTTAACTTTGGGAGTGGAATGAAGTGTCATTAATATATTATAATTTGGAACCAACGCTTGTTTTCTTGCTATTTTAGATACAAAATATTGCTTAAAAAATTTGCATTTTACTTGAACGATCTCTGCTGATTGTTTGAAATTTGCCCAATTTATGCGTATTATAATATGAACATTACTGGCTTTACAGACTCATTTCATTTCCTGAATGGCTTAACATCGCTAATATGGCACGCTTGCGGCTCTATCGTGTTTTAGGGATGGGCTGAAAAAAATAACTTAATTTAAATTGTATCGAAAACCGCATTTCAGACATTTTTTTTTCCTTCTTAACAAACTCGCCAGCATTGTAGTGTAGCAATTTAATTACACTGAAGGTCATTTGAGGCGAAATATTTAGAATTGGAAATCTTATAATTGATTTATTTTTAATATTATTCAATAAAGCCTTTAATCATATTTTTAATTCAATTTTTGGTTTGCGAGTGCATATTAAATTTGCTATGGCGATTGTTTTAATAAACACAGCAAGCTTCGCTTTGCAATTTGAATTTCGGCCAATAGAAAGTTACGCACAGTGCTGTCTTAATTTGTTTTCGATGCTTACGTACTTACACATCATTTCTTTGCGCTATTATGTGAATTGGAAGCTCAAATATTTGTATTGAATAAAGAAAGCCATAACAGTAACGTTGTCATCTTTTCTTTAATTTATTTCAATTATTTATTGTTATTTATTTATTTTTTTCTTTACAGACAACACGATCCCCAAATCTATTTGAGATTTCACCGCGTCCATTTGCAGCGACGTCATCGCCCGTTCAAAATCGCAATCAATTTTCGAGCTTCGGTCAATCAAGCGAACGCCAAAATGGCTTTCAATACAATGTAAACTCTAACTTCCCTTCATTGCCCGTCCAACAGCAGACACAACGACAAAACCCTTACTTGGATACAACTGGTTTCGGCGAGGTGAACAATTTGCCAGCTGCTTTTATTTACTTTTTCACTTTTTTTTTTCGTTATAATTGACACGCTCGCGCTTGGCATAGATTCAGATTTTGCCAGTGAACCGCATAATGCACTAATAATTTTCTCGACAATATACTGCAATATAACGCTGCAGTTGAATGGCAGGGCGCTATTTTTTGCATGCTCAAGTTGAATTGTTTGTGTGCTAGTTGAGTCACGAAAACGATCAAAAACAAAAAAGGGAAACAAATTTTACTTTAACAGAACTTAATTAAAGTAAATTCTCGCGATTCGATTTGCGATGGCAAATTGTTATTTGATGTCGTTTTTTCACATTCAACAATCGCTGTTGGAAGTTGTGAAGTCATCGTGTCATCATCATCCGCAAAAGCTTTTTACAGATATTTTTGTGCCTACGCGATATTTTTCCCGAATTAATTATTTGCTGTTTGTCGAATGAATGATACATTCAGGCATAGACTAATCATTCAGGCATATTACACTTCACTACTTAATTAAATATTGTTCTGGCCGATTTGGACTATTTCATCTATTAAGTAACTGTTAAGCGTGCCAAATGTCGAAAAAAATGTTTATTTCTTTGAATTAAAACGATTGTAAAAGAAATAAAATGAATTATTTTTGTGGCATTTCCTGGGTGGCCTTTGCGTCAATCAGCGAATCTGTGTTAAGCATTTGAAAACGTAATAAATAATAATTAAAATTGCTAATTTAATCGATTTATTTGTAGATTCCACTCTTGGATGAGTATGAAGAACGGCAACAGTTTGATCGACCGCGTGGTCGGCTGTCAGTTCAACGCAATTCCAATGAAAATCTCGATAGATTCACAACATTGAATCCAATATTAAGCAGCAGCAAAAGCAATCGAGACAAATTGAGGGAGAATCTGCGTGGTAGACCATTACCGGTGACTACATCTGAGACGCCAGTAACAGCAAGGCAATTTAGAGATCAGCAGTCAAAAAAATCTCGTTATACACCAATCACTCGTAGCACAACACCGAAAATCTCACAAACAAATGGCGATTACGAATACAACGATCAAAAGTTTTCGTTTTCAAAAAACAACAAAGTGAAATCTCCAAGTCGCGACCTGTCGGTGAGACCTTTAAATGAATATCGTGTAAACATAACACACGATCAAAATGAAGCCAGAAAGTCAAATAGCTTGGCTGTAAAGTCATTAGATTCACCAAGTCGCAAGCCACAATCGCAAGAGGTCGAAGAAATCGATGATGGCGAATATGAAGAATACGACGATGATGACTATGGAGTTATTTTAACAGAAGAAGAAAGAATTCTAAAAGAAACAACTAAATCGACAGCACCACAAATAACAACCACGACAACAACAAGTCCTGCGCCACAAACAACAACAGAATCATCAAAACCAGAAGGTCATACTGTGATTATTTTTGAGAATTTTATTTTACCGAAAAAAGAAGAGTCATCGGAAAAGGAACCCGAAGAATATGAGTATGTTTATGAGGATGAGGAGAACCAGAATTCAGTACTGATAGTCCTGTTACAACAACAACAACAACACCAGCACCACCATTAGAGCGAAAAACTTCAGAGAAACCAGAACATTTTGATGTCACAACCTACAGAGATCCAAATGGAATTCTAAGCAAAGCAGTAGTATCTGTTGTCACTTCAAAAACAGTTGTAAATGGATCAGTTCCTCAAAATCACAAAGAAATCGATGATACTCCAATTGAGACAACAACAGAAGAAGAAAATTATCCATCGTCAACGAAGCCAACTCTACCGGAAAAGCCGACAACTGAAAATTGGGTTGTGGTCGCTTCAGTGCAAACTAGTCGAAGTGTAAGTGGTGCACATTTCTTGCCCTTCCCTCATGTTGAGCAACAAGAAAAGAAGAAAATTTTCGCTGAGCTTAATAAGAAAGCAAATATTAAAGAACAGCCAAGAACAACTGAAGAAACAGCACATACAACACAAATATCCGAAATTGAAAATATTTCATCCGAAATCGAAGACGACGAGAGTGACGATGAGGACGAAACGGAAAATTATCCATCGAGAGAAGTCACAACTAAGAGTTCATTGAAAGATTCATCAACAACTCTCGCAACGACATTAAAATATGCTCCATTGCCATCAACTGAAAGCATTATTGATAAATTAGATCGCGAACAATCAAATCTATTCTTGGGTGTACTTAGTGGTGAATATCCTGTTTTAAAGGATCCATCTGCTAAGAAATCAAAGCCAGTAGCTGCTAAACAAACAACTGATAATCCAGTCGATGAAAACTCAACGCTCATTGAAGTGACAACGACGGTAAAACCTTTAGTTTTGATAAGAAAATTCCAACCGAAATCTACTATCGCAACAACGCAACGAACGACAACGACACAGAAAGTTTATGTAAAACATTCTTCATCGACAACAGAAAGTCCAGTCACAACAACTGCAGAGCCTGAACCGACGATAAAAATTACTTCAACAACACCAGAATCAAATCAACGTGAAAATAAGAAAATTTCATTTGACAATACTGATCCCGATGAACTTTCAGGATTATTACCGCCAGGATATAAATCAAGAAATTCTTACAAGAATAAGAAAATTCATACAACAACAACAACAACCCAAGCGCCACCATCAAAGGAAGAACCACTGCCGGGAAAGTCGCGAAATCAAACTATAAGTCGTTCATATAAATCACACTCTTCATCACAAGATGTAAATGTTCCATCGCTCAAAGGGTTTAAGAACAAAGATAAATTTGCATCACTAAAATCTGAACAGTCAAATGACACAGATGATCCTCCTAAAAAGCTGCTGAATAAGCTTTTTGAAAGCTCATCAGATGATATCGATTTAAATAAGTTCCTGCCACCAGATTTTAAAGAAAAATTAAATGCATCCGAGAAATTGACTGTAATTCCATTGGAAAATGATGACAGCAGTAAATTATTGCCACCTGGTTATAAGCCAGGAACAACCACAAAGAAAGTGACAACGACGACATCTAAACCTTCAATAAAAATAATTGACGATGAAATTAGTAAATTCTTACCACCTGGCTACAAACCCCCAGCAGATGAAGAAGAAGTTAAGAAACCCGATTTGTCTGAGCTTTTAAATAAAATTAAATTTAAAGATGTTTCGAATCTTTTACCACCGGGATTTAAAGAAGAATCAAGTGCAAGTGAGACACCAGCTTCAGTGCAAAGCAGCACAACTGAAATGACAGAAACAACTAAAGCTGCCGGAGGCAAACTCGTTTTTCCTAGAGGACCAAGTTGGAAGAAACCAGGCTCGGGAAGAATCACAACACCTAAGCCTTTGCATGCTGAAGGACCAAAAGCTCCTGAACTAGCAATTAGAAAGGGACCACCGACACGAGCGACAACTGAATTTACCGGCTGGCCAACAGTTGCTACAACTCCATTATCAATTGAAAGGCTTCTAGAACTTCAAAAGAATGCAAAAGAAATAAGTATTTATGACTTATTGCCAGCATCCACAACGACAGTAACAGAAGCTCCGTCAACAACAACAACGACCACCACCACAACTCAACGACCAACAGAGCCATCAATATGCCGCTCTGAGTGTAATTTGGCTGGAACTATTCGCATTATTGAAGGAGTTGAATGGTCACCGGAGCTTCTAGATCACAATACAGATGAATGGCAAAAATTAGCTGAAAATATGAGAGACGATTTGAATGAAGTTTTCAGTAATGCACCGAATCTCAATGAATGGTTTAAAAGCGTACGCATTGATGGTTTCAGTAAAGGAAGTGTTTTAGTTGATTACTTTGTCGAATTAGCTGACATTTCCAACGAAGTTAATACACTCGAAATAAGACGATTATTCCATGAAGCTTTAGAGCCAGCACCGAATAATGATACTGACTTTGAAGATGACGATGTCATATCGCAACGAATTACTAAAGAAGCTTTTAAGCTAGGCAATTTCTTACTCGATCCAGTCTCAACTGACTTTATAGGTAAGTTTAAAACTTGGAGCTTTTTATTGATAAACTCAATTATATTTTCAATTTTCAGTCATTCCGAAACCAATTGTGAGACACATCAATGAAGAGGATGAAGACGATCTTCTCCCACAATGGGCTATTGCTATGATAAGCATTGGCTTCTTGTCCCTCGTCTGTGTGATATTGTTTGGTGTTGCTGTGGTATGTTTGTAATTTTATTTGTTGACTGAATTGATTCATGATTTGTTTCTTCTTTTTCCTTCACAGCTACTAAACAGAAAGAAAGCAGCGAAAAAGAAGGCCACACCACTTACAGCTGACATGTTGAATGAGCTTAATAAAAATCACATGGGTGGACTTGAAAATTATGGAGCGGAAGATTTGTACAATCTCGATGACACCTGGGACGAAAGACGGCAGGAGATAAAGCCAAAGGTTTGTTTTGAAAATGTTCACATGGATTTTGAATTATCTAAATGTTAATTAATTTAAATTTTCAGCGCTTTACAAACTCAGTTCATGGAAGTAATCCAAATATCTATGACAGTTGGCGGTCTCAGCACCTGCAACGCTACAATCCGGATGAGTTTTATTACGACAGTCACGACCCATACAACGATCTACAACCAAAGGCATATCAATACAGTCAGCAGCAACAGCAGCAGAATTATGGCAGCACAAATCGCTTCATGGAACCGAATTGGGATGAAGCTGGGTATCCATATCATGTTAGTAATAGTCAAAAACAGCACAGTAGTTCTAGAAAACATTATAGAGATTACGATCAACATTTTTAAATTTAAGCTTATCGATTGTCATGACTTGAATTCAATTTTTTTTCTGTGTAAATAAATTATTTAATTAAATAAATTTTGAAGTTTTTCATTTCTGTTATGCGACTGATTTCAGGAATGAGAGCCAACATTTCTTTTTGAGTTTTTCAACAACAACATCTTTATTTTCTGTTCCCTTTTTTTTGTTATTTTAAAATTGTACATTCATATCATCAATTCTATAATTGTTTACGTTTTTTCATTTTAGTAAATGGAAAATAGCCAATATGAGTGGTTTAGTTTGATTAATTGTATTCTGAGCAAGATAAGTCAACACTTTTTTAAACTCTCCTTCGTGTATGAAGTTCACAAACATTATCCTTTCAAATCGTTACCTTTTTTTCTATAAAATATATGGCTAAGGTTTAGTATAATAATTGTCCATTAAGTAATGATATTGCACTCCAACTATAGTTTAGCTGCACATTGTTAGGACTTCAGCATTTTAAAATAACACAAATTAAGCATTTCGTTTTGAATATTCTTCTTTTTTCCTCTAAATTGGTTCGTTACATTTTGACCCCAAAACCAGCTTTATAATTTCGTCAATAACTTTTCAGATAAATTTACATTGAAAATGAAAAGTACATTTTTATATGTGCTTCAATAAGTTGATTCAAAGCTACTTCTTTGAACTAAATGAAAAGAAATTGCATTTTCAATGACTATTAAGTAGAAAGAAAAGCTTTTTTCTTCATTTGAATCGATTCGGTTATTGTCTAGTCACAATAACATGGAGAAGAATACAAATTTTCATTTGGTAAATGAATGATTAAAATTAGTTCCTTTAACGATCGTCAGAGCTTTTTTTGTGACTTTTTCAAATATTTTGAAAGCTTTTTTTGCATGATATTTTTCTCAAAACTTTTATATGATTCGTTTTCTTGGTTATCATAATTCACATGTATAAATATAAACTACACAATAAAATATTTTTTACTTAATAAGGAAAAAAGTTCTTGAAATATTTTCTGAATTTATGACACAGAAATTGTCGTCGATGGAAAAATTCAGACAAAACGGAAAAAAAAATTCTTATCTTGCCAAACGCAATGCACATTTGCATAGAATTTCATATATAAAGCTCTTGCTTTATTATGCAAACATATATTTTGATTGAGTCAGCAATTCAATTGAATTTCAATGTAATTTACTCATTTAATCGTTTAAATGCTAATTAGGGGGAATTTGATTTAAAAAACAAAAAAAAATCGCATTTGCCTAAAAGATGTTGTGTTTTTTTTTTTTGGATGATTGATTGTTATTACTATGAATACACTTTAACTTGTGAAAAGTTTTCAAACTACATATATTTTGTCGTAATATTCTTTAAATCTCACATGTTTGTATGAATATTTGGATGTAATAACATGTAAGAAACATTTAATTAAACACATTGCTTAAACAGTTTAAAGCTTTCTCCTAACAGATATCTTTTCTTTTCTTTAAAGATTTCAAAAAGCAAAATATTGTTTTTTAAGCTATCTTGGGGGTTTGTATCTGCGCATAGTTTTTATAATTTTATATATGAATTTTACATCAAGTAAACACTTAAATTATGCCATTTGCCATATGACAAGTATTCCATTATTCATTTTTTTTGCTGCAAGTTGCTAAATATCTCATGATAGTTATTATTTAAGAAACTCATATTGTAGCTAACAAAACCTCATTTTTTTCTAAAACTTTCCAAGAAGAAAGAAAATTTGCAGCCATTCAAATTTCCTTTCTTGTTGTTAATTTCCTTTTTTTTCTCACGACCATGATACAAAGACCATTGATGATTAAAGACCATGTGTTATTAAACATATATTTGACCACATATAGCATAATTTATATATTTCGAACATTAGTTAGATAAGAGTTCAATTCTCTTTCAGTATAGAAGTTGATTTCTTTCTTGGTTATTTAAGTACTTTGTATGTATGATTTTGATAACATTATTATTTCTGCACGTTTCATTTTGTTTGCCTAAATCTACGTGAACTTCGTTTTTGTGTATTTTTCCCATTTATAGTCAGATTAAGCCAAGCAATTATGAGATTATTTGAATGTCTTTGCAAGCTCTTTTTACTTGGGTATGAGCTCAAATTACATTTTCATTAGTTAATTTATCATTTTAAAAGCAGCCATTTTGAAATATGCTACAGCGATATAATTCCAGAAATTATTCGGACGACTATCTCACTGTAAAACAAAATTTCATATTTGGACCCGAATTAAGACTTGAAATCTTTTTTCTAGGTGACTGCTATATCAAATTTAATTATGTTCGTTTGTCAGTCCCATTCAGTCAAAAATTTTAAGCTAAGTCATAAATTTGAAGTCTGAATGGAAAATCAGAAAACGATTGACGCAATAAATTTTGCAGGGAGTAAGTTTTATTAAATATATTTTTATTCGAGTATTGTGTGAAAAGAATAATTTTGCAGTGCATTTGATAACAAGTGGAATCAAGTGAATCAAAGGTGGTTCGAATCTTCGTTGATCGATGCTATAAATGTAGAATTTTAAAACAACACGGTTGCAAAATTAGTTGTTTGTTGTCGAGAACGTGATTACTCTTCATCTTCATCCTCGTCTTCATTCTGATAGGAAACATAGCGCACTGCTGATCGATCGCCAGTTATCAGTTGCTGTTTTTTTTTATTGGAAAATATTTTATTTCGAGTTAGTAAATTATCCTGGAAAATTCTTTAAAATTTCAAGAAATTGAATAAATAATAAACTGATAATAAAATCATGAAACTTAAGATTTATTTAAGCAAAAAATTAATAATAAGATCAATTAACAGAATCAATTAACAGAAAATTACTTAATAATTATAATTTGGTAATAAAATTATCTGCCAAAACAAATTCGTTGGATATTCGTTCGTCATTTAATTCAGCACCACAATTGTCAATTCCAATCGGACTCACCTTCTTTTCTTCCTTCGTTGGTGGCGCCTTTAAAAGCAACAAAAGTGGCGCATAACAGAAACATAATATTCCAATGCCAAACATCATCCACTCGAAACCAATATTTTTGACCAATGTGCCACTGTGAACATTAAATATCTCATTTTAGCATGGTAATTATAAGAAATCTTCAACTCCTACCTAAGTGCTGGTCCAATTGCGAAACCCATACAGAATGCAACATCACCCAAAGCATACACACTTCCATAAACCGCTGAATGTCGGATATCGACGAGATATCCTAATTCCGGCATCATACACGAGTCAACCATACCAATAGCAAATCCAAGCCCAGCATTGGGCAGTATGAGATGATTAATTGATGTTGCTGATGGAATCTGAAAATGAATTTCAGAATATAAATTTCGACAATTTGAAAATTTAATTTTAAATTCTTACAGCAATTAAACAAGCTCCAATCACAACTAAGCCAATCAGGGCAGCTCGCCATCTTCCAATTCGATGACCCAGAGGACCAAATAAATTGGTACCAATCAGATAACTGATTGATGCTGGTAAAAATGTAACGCCCTGTTGCCATCTCGATGCATCCATATGGTCCATCATCCAGATTGGCAATGATGGTTCAAGCATAGCAATTCCCATATTAGCAAATGTTATGGCACCCGATGCAACGAGAATGTATGGATCCATAACAAGAGCTTTCAATGATGGTGCATCGGTTTCAGTGTGCACAACAGATGGTTGAAGCATGAAAAGTTGAAGCATTCCATCGCCAAGTGCCAAGATGGAAAGTATCATAAATGGTGCTGACTTTCCTACAAACTCATACATAATGCCACCAAATGGCGGCCCTATAAGAACACCTAATGCCAATCCACCAAGTGCGATTCCCATGGCATTGCCACGTTCCTAGGAAATATCGAATATTTAATTATTTGATAATATTAAAATATTTCAAATAAAATTTACTTTGTCGTCAGTATAACGATCGGCAAGCATGCCCATTCCTGACACTGACGAGCATGATGACCCTATGCCTTGTAAAGCTCGCGCAAGAAACAAAATTGGATAAGTGCGGCCGAATGCAAAAACTGATGAAATGTTGGATAATTAAAAATTGCAGTTAATTTAAGATTTCACAGAATTTACTTATTGTCGACAGAAACATAATAATGAAGCCTGTAAACATGGGAATGCTGTAACCGATTCTGGAAAATTATTTATCAATTAGATTTTGAGCGCGTAACCAAAATTGTTTTTGATGTACTTATGTGTTAAAGGTCCTACAATTGGATTAGCTAAAAGTTGCACAAACGCTTTCGAAGCAAACATTAAACCAACTTCAGCGGTTTCATCGACCAATTCCTTATGACGTTCTTCGCGCTCAGCATACCAACTGACGTTATCTGTACAAAAAAGTTATAAATCATAAGCTTTCATGATCAATCTTGATTAAGAAATTATTATGTTACCATAACTAGCAGTTGTGAAATCTGGACCCACATAAAGCTCATTGGTCGGTGTTGTGCTGGGCGGTTCTTTTGGGAAGCTGGATAGTGGTGCATCGGGATGTCGAATGTCGTAGAGAAATTCCGGGATGATGGGTACTAAATAAATCAAGATGTGGAATTAATTAAATGGGAATTCATTTGTTGATAACCTCACACTCCTTACAACAAAACAACCAACATCATAAACTAAATGGATAAGAAAAAGGTGCAACAAGACAGAAAAATCTCTCACAATAAATCATTCACATATTTGCTGAGAGACTGATTCCTCAACAGCAGACACTCAAATTGATAGCATTTGTGGGGGTTATTTGTGCTTATTCTAACCCAAATATTTTCTCCCTTGAGACTCAACTGTATCCCGCAAATATACAAGAGGTGTTAAATAAAACATGAAGCGTTTCGACTTTTTATCTTTATCTTTTTATATTTCTTTTCCTTGTTCTCCATTAAACGTAAAAGTGTGGAAAAAAGTACCACAGAATTAAAAGGGAGAGAAGAAGGAAATTTATTATGTTTGGTTTGCTTTCTTTGCCTTTGATTTGTTTGATGGTTGTAGCCACTTGGCAAAAAGTAAACTGATGAAATTCTTTTTATAAAAATGATTCAAGTTTACAGAGCGACCAACAAAATCATTTCACTTGAAGGACAATTCAATTCAAAGTGCAATTCCCGTTGATTTAGCGCAGCAAATAGACAGACGTAGTAAAGGGAGGGACAGAGGTATATAATGTCAATTTGTTGAGAGTTAAATCAAATATCTAAAGTCTATATTTGTGGTCTCACAAATGAATCTATAGGCTCAAAAGCCGAGAGTGGCGCTATTCGCTGTTCAGTGGACAAACATTAATTTTCCATCATTTACTTTCGAGATTTTCCATTTCAATGAGGACACACTCGACACCTTTTCCTTCAAGTACGACATGCCGATGAGATTTGTTCGATGGAATTTCGTTTCCACTTTAGTGCAAATCAAACAAAAGAATAGAAAAGAAACTTCTTTCGACTTTATTTTTCCAATTTTCCCAAATGAAAGGCGAAAATTTATGATAATAGAAATCAGTTGGACGATAAAAGAAATTGCTGTTAAACATTTATGTTGTGGGGTTGGAACCTGATAATAAATACACAAATTATGCACATATCATTAACACATCATTCCACCTCACTATAAGTTACACATTCAACGAGATGGACCACTTTAATATTATTTACACACGAGCTTCCTTCTTTGTGTCATTCTCAATCTTATATTTAAGTAATTTTTTATGTTTCTTCAATCACTTGGTCTGATTATAACCCTCCATGATGTGTGCATATGTGCGGGAGGGAGTGTAAATGAGTAGAAGAATTCAATTTCACATTCTTTGAGTGTAATTAATTTACTATGCGAATGCAATTTGATTGTAAGTAAGTAAACGAATCCATCAAAATCAAAATCCAGTTTCAAGAACATAAAAATTAATTTCCTCGAGAGTAAAGTGAAGAAACCAATTACCAAAGTCACTCATTGGTCATTAGCTTGTTCATCGTTTTTTGAACTTTTTCGCAAATGATGAAATGCTAAGTGACCCAATTATGACAAAAAAAGAGAGACAAAGAATAACAAGTTCTAAGCGACCGGAAGTGAGTAACTTTTAACAAGGCATAATCACAGCGCAAGGAGAAAAGTGTCACAACAAAAGGACCAAGAAGGAACAATATTGCGACTATGAATAATGAAATAAAACGTTCCACCACCGCACCATTTTCACTTGTAAAAAAAATTAATTTTCCTTTTCAACAGTTTCAGAACTATTAAGCTGATGCGTCAAAGAGAGAGAGAGAAAGAGAATGAGAAAGGAAAAATTAGCAAAGAAACACTGAAGAAACATAATTTTCCGTGTCGCTACTTACTTATTCAGCACAATTATTGTTCAATCATGTGGAAAATTTTCGTTGTGCGTGAAACTGTTTTAATGGAGACGACCGTTGAGAATAAAAATCCATTATGCATCACAAACACACAATTCCGTATAGATTCATGTTATTGGCTTATTGAAGCAGCATTTATTGCAACTGAATGAATGTTTATTGAAAATAAATTCAAATCGATTTGCAAAAGACGCCTCGTGATAATAAAAATTCAAATGCGACGATGATTTAAAAAAGCAATGAATGGGACACAATTACATGGAGTTTTGTTGTGTCTTTAGGGGGTGAGGGGGGCAACATCCATTTTAATTTACTATTGCTATAAAATGCACTTTATTTATGGCAATTACTTAAATAACAAAAGGATTTAATATTCTACGCTTACGGTAAAATGATCAAAGACATTCAATAAAACTCACCAACAACGGTTAAGAGCATGTTATCCAACAGCAAAGCTATGGCCACGATGACGAGAACCAGTCGCCTGGATCCACGCCATCGTATCATCCACGTTTTGAAGTTTCCCCATGATTGAAATTTCCCGCCACTTTCGTTCTTTTCGAAGCCGTTATCTATGCTAGCCGCATGATATTTTGGTGGAAAAGTTGGTGGTGCTGGTTTCTCTTCCTGCGGATTCTTGAATGGATTGTTGGGACTCGATTTTAGTTCGGTCTGTTGAATGCCTTCTTCAGTTGTTTGCATCACTGTTATGGCCCTCTCGATGTGGCTGGACTACTTCTGTAAATGTTTTTAACAATCATAAAGTTAATCAATTTAAAACGCGTTTTATAGAAAAATAAAAATCAAATCAATTTTCATTCACGAATCCATTTCAATTGCTCAACGAACGATTGCAATGAAAACATTTATTCTCTGTAATCGCATTATTTTACCCCAAGTTCTGATTCTCGCAGCATGACTACGAAATGTTATGAGCAACGCGATTCCTTTAATTTAAGAAAAAAATCCCATGAAACAAGGGAGAATAAGTCGGCTTATTGCATGCCAGTGATGCTATTGTGAAGAGAACACTGATTGACATCAGATGGTGATATCAGAATTCATCAGAAGGTATCAAGGGAATTTTCAGTGGCGATTATAAAAAAGAAGAATATTTCAACATAACGAATTCTGTAATTAAATGTAATTGCCGTTGATATTTTTTTTAACACAAAATAAATCTTTTAAGAAATGATTTGAGTGGTTTTTAACGGATCTTAATCCATTTGGGACAATTTTCTTTATTGGTCGAGGCGATTATTTTTTTTAATTCTTTGAGAAATTTTTAATTTAAGAAATCGGCTCATTCCATGCTAAACGAGAATTAGACCAAGTAAAATCGTTTGAAAGGACACTTTATGTCCTTCGTATCATTTTAAAAACTTTGCAGCATCAAATAGCACAATTTTCCACAAAATTGCGAAAAATCTTCGACGTCTAATTGACACTGGGATTTATAATTAAATTTTCTGGGAAATTTGTTACATTTTGTCGGCAAACAGAAGTAAAATAAGGAGTTAAAATCATATTGAGAATTTTCAACGGCGCTTATGTTCATGTAGACACATTGAGAAACTTAATTGAAACAAAATTAAGGAAGATAATTAAAAAAAATAATGTTAATTTAAATGGATTGTTGTAAAAGTGCTCGTCTAAAAAGGAGCAAATCAAATTTTTTTTTTTTTTTTTTGAAAAATTTCAATCTGCTTTTGATTGCTGAAAAATCGAATTATTTGTCTGGATCTTTTAAGCGTCTCTTTAATCAAGCAATTAAAAAGTTATTTAAAACTTAAGATTTTTTTTATTGCGACAAAATCCCACATCGACAATGCTATAAATAACCTAGACGACGATGAATTCTTTCAATTGATGGAAATTTTAAATCTTCAACATTTTTTTTTTTTTGTGTTTGTCAAAGTTTTGCAAGTTTTTCATTTAATTTTTGCGGTTTTACTTTGAAGTGAATAGGAAAATAAAGAAGGAAGTCAAATAAATGTTTTCTTCACAGTCAAAGGCATCGTATCCTTCTACTACGCCCATGATTGTTTTAAATATTGCCGAGGACAGTTTGATGAAAGTTAATGACATCGGACAAGGGACTCCTCGTTTGTGTGTGTATGTGGATAAAAAAAAATCCATATTTTGAAGAGACATCAAGTGCTTTCATCGAGCGCGGTTTTTATAAATACCTTTCTAGAAAATTTAAGGGTGGTTTTGAAATTGATGAAGTGGAAAAATCAATTCGGTCAAAATGAGATTTTGGTCAGTTGGTAAAATGGATTTTAACCCATTTAGCGACTGTTTATTTCACGTCATTTCTTCACGTTAAAAATAGCAATAGTAAAATCCGCGAAAAACAAAAGTTGCGATATTCCGAGATTAGCGTCTCGATGGTTCTCTCATGACCTTTTCTGAATTATGCATTTATATAATCAAGTTCATGAGCACACGTGTAAGATTTTTCATAAAGGTTTTTTTTTTTAAATTGCACAATTAATTTGCACTATAGCAGTTTCATCAAACATTGCACATAAAGTGTTCATAATTTATGTGCTTATGTTACATTTCGCTCGATGCTTTATGCGCACTGCAAAACCATTTTTTTCTGCATAATTCATTTAAGTTCACATGTTTAAAGTTGTGCGACAATTGACTTCAATATCACGTTAATTAATTGCTTCCTACTAATTTCGTAATTTATTGTTTCAAATGAAGAAAAAGAAAATAAGTATTTTTAAAAGAGAGAGTGAGACTTCAATGGAGCAACTTTATATTTGTGTGCTTCATTTAGATTTTTAATTCATTAATTTAATTCGCACACAAATTCATTAATCCCTCAACGGCACTTTTAAGGACTTACTTTACTTTGATATATCAAGTCTTTGATTGTTGTGTGTGTGGTGTGTATGTTTATGTGTTGGAACACACTTTAGTTAAGTAAATTTTGTTACTGTATTTAATATGAATTCTAAAAATCTCACAACACGTTGAAATTTGCAGTGAAATTTAATATTAGAATTTTTTTGTTTTTGTTCTATCTCATACCAAACAAAGATTTTTTGCTTCCGAAACTTTTAACGTTTGACAGTAAACTGAGAACAGGTTTTGAGATAAAGTTTACATTTATACGAGTTTTACGGAGAATAATGAATTTTTAGGATTGAGCTTTCGGAGAGCATCTGTTTTGTGATACACCTTCATCATAAATTCAACTGTTGCTGCTCATAATTCTTTTCGGCTCAGAGAATCTTTTATCTGTCTGTCGAATTTGAGTCGTTAAATTATCTGTTGCTTACACAGAGAAATCTTAAGCCGTCGGACAGCGAGTTCGACTTGCGATAGATGCATCACGATGAATTTTCTTCCAACCAAAAACTAAACTTTAACTGTCAATTACAACAACGAAATTTCATTAAATTCTGTTGATTTAATTCTGCAAGAGACAATTAAAGTTTAATTTCTAATTAAGACGTAATTTAGGATTGCGTAGGCGCCTTCACTAATTTCAACACGCTAAATATATTTTTTTTTGTTTTGTGTTTGTTGTGTCTATTTCTTTCATTGTTCATGCTTTTAATGTGATGACAAACAGGTGAAGTTCCAGTTGTGCAAACACTCTTCATGTTTCATTATATTTCACGATTAGTGATCGATTACGCTGTCATCAATACACTTCTCTTTATCTTTGGGAGGGTTTTGAAGTTTTCGTTTCGTTCATATTTAGTACGACACAAAGATCACTTGTAACGCTTCTCACGACAAACCAATTAATATTTTTTTCTTCTAAAATTAACAGTTCGTGACTAATCTACTTAGAAGATTGATGAGAATAAAAGTTCATTCAGCCTATTGTTAAACGATCATCATTGCAATAATCTACTCATAACGATATTAATTGATGATCGTAATTTAATCATCGACCACAGAATATGAATAAATATTTTCATTGAATCCAATATTTTTGGAGTTTAATTGAAAATTCCATAAAATGCTTCGTGTTGCAAATTTTTTATTGAGGTTATGTGTTATAATTATTAGGTAGTATGCAATTAATTGGTTTTACTCACTTCTATTAAATGCATTTGTTGAAGAAATTGATGTAAAAATGACTGTTGATTATGGTTGGTTATATCAAATTTGGTCAGTCCATTGTTTAAGTGAACGCTGTAAATTAATTTTTAATTTTGGAGGAAAAATGAGGAAAATTTTAGGAAAATTATTTCGAAGTTATCGAGAAAATATTATTTTTGTCTAAACTATAAATTGCCCAAAAGTGTCCAATTAATTTAAATCCCATTGCAACCCGCAGTATTTCGGTTAATCTGGAAAATTCCGGAAATCACCGATTCTCCACCACAAGAACCGCAAAAATGTGAAAACAAATTGGGAAAAATCACTTTATATAAACTTTTCGAATGGATCCGAAAAAAAAAGGAAAATTAACGGCAAAACTGGGAATTGTTAAATTGAGAGCAGATAATTTTATGAATTTTACATTATTGAATGGATAAATGGAAAATAGGAAAATTTCCCTCAAAGTGATTCATGAGTGCACACTTCATTATCACTTGAAAATTATTATTAACCAATGGTTAATTAACAAGTGGATGAAAATGGAATATCGCACAGTTGTATTGGGGCAGTGAACTTGATAGCAATTGAAATTAAATCACTGAAACATGCAAACCACAATGGGATGATAGTTGAATATCTTTTAAATGGAAAACTTAAATAATTTTCCTTTTTTTTCTCTTCTTGAAATGAAATCACTTGAGATTGTGCACTTGAAGTATTTAACTTTAACTAACTTGTCCTTACACTAGCTCAATGGAGGACTTTTTCCACCGCACGACTTCTTGCTACGAGATCAACTCTCGTACTGAAATCCCAAACTGGCAAATGGAAAATTCATCAAGACAGCAAAAGGAAGAAAAAGGAAAAATAAAATTAATATCACAACGGCAAAAAAAAAGATTGCAGAAGGATAATGAACGATGATGTATTTTACAATTCGCGTTGTGTCCTTTCGGTTTTCGTTTGACGCACTAACACGCATACAATTGTACTTTTCTAATGCCGACATAAACTTCGGTCAATTTCGGCTTTTGTTGTACAATTTTCGTTTTTACCACGCGTTTACCCCTACAAATTTTCCTCGCTTTTCATAGGGAAATGAAATGTTCGGCATTTATCGGCACGCGGCACGAATGCTTGTACAATTTTCTCCCACCCATTTTTTTTTGCGTTCTACGAACTGACACATGATGCCTTTAGAGCATTCCGTATCATATAAGAGGATTTAAGAAGCAATGGAGGAACGATAAAAGATTTATTTTCATTTATTTTTATGAGGTCTTTTCTTTATTTGAAGTCACTAAAAAAAAAGTATCAAATGCAAGGAAAGAAAAATCCCAACGCTATTCAATTATGAAACAATAGAAAACAGAAAATCTGAATTTATTTCGTTTTGTCGATCGCCATCATGTTCAACTGTTGCATTTTTCTCTTTTTTTTTGACAATTGATTGACTTTGATGATGTTTTGTGTCGGAATTTTCATTTTTTGTTTGAACGAAATTTCGCACTAAGTTCATTCAATTATTGAAAAATGTTGAAAGAAAATTATATTTGACCGTCTTGATAAGTAGTTGCCGTAAAAGCTTTTTGATGTTTAAGATTCAATTGTAGGAAATTGTAATTTTCCTTGCTCCATTACATTTCTTCCTTAATGGCATTCCGGGTCCACTTTCTTGCAGCAATTCAATTCTTCTTCATCTTTTTAAAACAATACGGAAAGCTTCGATCTGTAATTTAATTGACATTCCACGACACTTTGCACAACGCCGATTAAATGAATTTGCGAAATGGAGCTTTAATTATCATGAAATATTATTTCAACTTATCTGTTGCGCTTAATGGAATTTATCGGTTTACGAACATTCTTTGGCATGTTGGCAAGAAATAGAAGAAAAAAAAAAGGAAAATTTATGTGTACGATGGAAAATCCGCAAGAACTTTTTTGCCGATTTTTTTTTCCCTCATCGATTAGGAAATCGACTAAGAATTGAAAATTGACGATTGATCTGCTTCGCATTTCATTTTTATTCCCTTCTCATCCTCAACAGTCGAATGATAATTGAAAAGTGCTCTTGGTGGAAGGAGAAAACATTTTTTTTTATGAAAAATTGCGGGCATGTCGGTTCAACTAGTTGATGACAATTTTCCACAAGATTAAGTTGATAAAACACTTCAAGTCATGGCTTTAAAAATAAAATATATATATATGAAATGTTGGGAATTGTAAATGACTCTCGATTCCTTTTGTGTCGTCATGCGAATGGAGATGAAAGCTGTGAGTGTGTAAGAGGAAAGAGGGCGATGAAAAACTATCCAAACAAATTACCATCATGTTCGGAATTGTGATGACAGCTTCAGATTTTTATTTATTTTTACTTTCTCTCTCTCTACTCTTGGACATATGCCGCGAGCCTACATTTTTGAGGCTCAACTATTATGAGAAGACAATTAAAAAAAAAAAGAAACCTTCATTGATCGTTTGTTGGTCACGTTCAGGAAGCCAAAAATATTTTCTATCTTCAACAGAGTTATGAACAGTCTTTCGTCCTCATACTCTGCCTTAAACATTAACATAATTCTCGTTTCATATTATGGAGCGATTTTCCATTATTATGACATTGTTGGCGGTCGCATTCCATTCTATATTAAATGCGAGGGGGAAAATTGAAGAGCGACAAAAATTCCAAAATAGTTTCGTGAGAAAAATTAAAATTTTTTTAAATGTAAGAAAAAACGACAAATGCCATTTCGACGTTAAGGATTCCTGATTATGATCGCAAGTTAGTCAGTTGATTGCTATCGCATCAACAACAATCACTCCAACTTTGAATGGGGTTAAATAACTTGAAAAATATGTTTCTTCCATCAAGTCGTAATTAAATTTTCCGGAATTTTCAATACGAAAAATAAAAATGTGCACAAAGAATTCAAGCAAAAAAAAAGTTCTTCCGCATTGATCCTTGCCCTGATATGATGCCTGCAATAAATATGAGTATATTGTGAATGATATAAAGAAAGTTTCATCGTAAATGCAATTAAATTATCCATAACAATTTATATTTTGTACCATCATATCAGTAGTGTCTGGACAGATGCCTCGTTGGCTCGTTTACAAGTAATTTACTGAACATGAAAAGTAACATACACACACACACACACAAAAAAAAGTTCATAATTAAAATGTTATCAGATTCATGGACATCGTCGACGATGATGACACACATGGAAGGACTTTAATAATAAAAAGAAAAAAAAAAATTAGTTAAATTTTCCATCATCATTGTGACTCATCAACAAAATAATAATTTTTTTTGTATAAATTTTATGGAGCAAATTGAATTGAAGTCGATAAGAGAACGCTTCTATCTCACTTGCTCCTTTCTCTACCATCGAGAATGCGGGTGCCAATGATATGGATCTGATGCTGAGGATGAGGTTGAGAGTATGAGTAGGTCGATGGTAAATTAAATTGCTATTCATCATGTCACAAGCATGATGTTATTGATGTGTGACGACTGGTGTTGTTGTTGGTTTTGTTTTCACCAACAAAAGGCAATTCAACCGTCGATTGGAGAATCGGAGTTGGATCATCAGCAGCATTTTTTTTTGATGTTATGCATTCAAGGAATCATTTAAAAGTTAGGTTGAAATAATTTAATTCCGGAAATTATTCATCAAATAGAATTTTATAGATAAAACTCCTACTCTGCAATTTTCCTCACCATCAAATTCAGCTCTGTTAATATCATTGACTTTCCGTATGATCCATTTCTTTGTGCTCCGACATCGAATTGATGTGCCAAATAAAGAAGGCGCAAAAATTAGTCTCAATTGATTATTTATTGAATAATAAAATGAGAGAGAGACGAAGACGATGCCGCTGCCGCTGCTGCTATAAGAAAACGGCTTGGGTGGGTGATGAAGTGGCAAATTTTTCGAAGGGTGCTCGGGAGTGGTGTTCAAAAAATAAAAACGTTAAATACATTTTTTTTCAGCTTCCGTTTCATGTTCACAGAATTATATCGAGCGAATGAAAAATTCTCATGAAAATCACATTTTTTTAAAGCTTAATGCGCGTGGAAAATTTAGGACAAAATCATTAAATTGCAAAATGAAATCACAATGAAAACTGTTTTTAAAAATACCACAAAATTGCATTTTCCATTCATTTCGTTTGGGAATTCTTTTGCGATTTTTTTTTCCTTCGCTTTTATGTACTAGGAAAAGTCCTTTACTTCATAAACTAAACTTATGATTTATTTTATAGCTTTTTGTTACGTTTTCTTTTCTTTTTTGCCGAATGGATTCCATTTTTGTATGATTTTAAAGTTGACCATGTACGAAATTATGAAACGTTCTGAGCCATTAACCAGCATCAGAAATCTCCCTCCTCCACCTCCACCCCGCCTTCATTCTAAGCTAAACCCATTTTTTTCGCACATTCTTCTTGTCGTCATCATCATAATTTAGAGAATAATAAAAGATCCTCATATAACATCATATGACTTTCGGTTCATTGTGTAAAGCTCAGGGACTCAAAATGGACATTTCATAAGCCGATTGGTGACAATGTTATACATAGCATTTCACGCAATCCCTGTGCAATAATAAAGACGTTCGAATAAGCAGAAGAAAGTGGAATATTAAGAAATAAAATGCCATCCTTTTGCCAACAATAAAAATTTCTCTACGAATTGCTTTTAAGGCGTAAAATAAATTCCTTTTTTCACTTACACCACTTTCAGGGTTCTGTGCTCGTCACCCTCCGACATCCCTTTCAATGAGAGAGCAAAGCATGATTGGAATTTAAATATGACTTTTGCTTTCTTGCCAAGCTATAAACCCTCAAAAAAAAAAAGAAATGCTCAGCGGCGTTGTAAAAGAAATCAACAAGTGTGAGAAAATTTCCTTCTTTTTTTTTATTGTAGGTTTCGGGAAAAATTATTTTGCATTGTTATATTTTCATGACGTGTGTGACACGCGACCAGTGGAAAAACCATGTGCAAAAAATCCATTAGTCTTAGAGATGATATTACTGGATTGAAATGGCGTTACGAAGGTGTTAAGTGCCGCATATCAGTGTACGAAGCGATTAAGATGAAGTTTGATGGAATTTTTTTGTACGTTGATCGATTGGCACAATCGGTTAAATAACACGGAAACGCAAAGTTTCTCTTCTTGTATCTAATGCAATCATCTCGAAATGGAATGTCAGCTTTAAGTTGTGGCGAAAATATAATTTACAGCACAATTTTTTTTTCCTTCTCGTTGTCGGGTGTGAAATTGAATTTAAAGTCAATTAGGGGAAAAAGGGTGTCGTTTCATTCAGTACTGTTCAGAAAGATTTTCCATTAAAATTAGAACACTTGAAAGTAGAAATGATGATTCGCCTTCGGGTTACCGTCACATTTAACGCCGCTATCATTTCCACACTTCCGACACGAGAGACAAACTCTAGACGATGGCAAAACTTTTTTTTTTTTAGCATAACGAAAATCATGAACAGTTAATTAAGAAAGTCTTTAAATGTGACAGAAAATTGATTTAATTGAGTTATGAAAATTTTCCTAGCAATTGAATTAATTCGTGTTGAAATTGAAACTCGGTCAATAAAATTTTAAAGATGTTTCAAAGTTGTTTGATTTATTTGAGCATCTTCTAGGGAAATGATTTATAAATAATTTAAACTACAAAGAAACCTTCTTTTTTACAGCATTTCTATTTTCGGTTTACTTTCTTGAAGATTTGAAATGCTAAGAATTTCATTTTCACTATCAAGCTGTTGCTGTAATCCAATGGAAAGATTCAATTGTGAGTTTCGAGATTCGGTAAGCATATGAGACGATGGTGGTTTCAATCTTGAGGGATCGAGCAGTGATTGTAATTTGGAAGCTGATTTTTTGGTGGGCGTTCGAAGATGACTTGGCGATGTTTTCGCTGCGTTCAATGCTTTTGTTACTTTTGAACTGTGAATATGAAAAATATGCAATCAATTTTTACTGGAGGTTTCTTAATTAACAAATCTTACGCTTCAATCATTTTCAGGAGTAGATGAAGATAATTCTGAAATTCTTCTTCGCCAAATTCGCTGGGATCATAACGAGCTGCTTCATAAGCATCACAGAATTGATGGACAAGTTTTTGAGATGTACCTGATGATCCTAGATAATTCTTTAAGAATGATCGCAAGGTTTGTGAACCTCGACTTATTGGAATTTCTTTCTCCAGCAATTTCACATCATCAACTGCCTTTTGTCGATAATAATAAGGTGGTAATTTCATGTTGGGCTTTAGTATCAATTTACCCAAATTCTTGTCAAGCAGTTGTGGTTCGAAGAAAAGTTTTTCTACAGATTCAAGCCGCCTTTCAATTTCACGCTTAATAGCTTTGGTGGCATTATGAGCTAATGGAACGTGGGGCGAGTGCCTAAAATTGCGAACATCAATAGAAATTTTAAGTATATTGTAGGTCATGGATATAAATCAATATTTTTTTTATTACCTCGATCTTAAAGTAAATCGCGTCAACTGTCTTTTAGCAAAGATGAAAAGGATTGTGGCTGAAATTGTTTGAATGAAAATTAAATAAAAGCATTAATAAGAAGTTCCTGATAAAAGCAAAATAATGAACGAAGATACTATACTTTATTCAGACTATTTTTTACCTGTCAATACTGAGCCAGCAACTAAAATTACAATTATTGGACCGGAAAGTTCATTTAACATCTTTGAGAAATTCTGTAAATCACAAAAAGCTTAAGAAATGTATTTTTCCCTTATTTTTCCAATATATGTTTTTTTTTGTTTTCACTTGATTATAGCAAAAATATTTTATGGCATTGGGAGCGGTGCGTAAATTTTGAAACATCTTTTGCTGAGTGCCGCGAGCCCTGCTTTTTTGTTACGGAACAGTTGGTACTAAAGCCCTTATAGCAAAATCAGACATTCAGACTGAAATTAACAAGACCCTTTTATTCCAGATACAGTGTTAGCATTTGTTCGTAGCTTTCTTAGCAACGTAAGCTCTACGAAGAGTTCATTTGCCGATAGCATCACTTAATTTTCCTGAGAATAGAGAACAAAAGCTCATAAGCATGACGGCTGTCCTTTATTCTATTTTGGGATTTCTCATATTCGAAAATTTGGTTGAACTTTATTTGACATTTCGCCAGGTGAGCATCACAAAAATGATTTTCCTTAATTTTCGACAATGTGTAAATAAAATTGTGCAATTGATTTTAAGCTAAAAATCTACAAAACCAGCAAGGAAGTACCAGCGGAACTCAAGGATGCCCTCAAAGTAGAAGTATTCGAAAAGGCGAGGCTTTATGGATTAGATAAAGCTGAATATGAAATCTTTAAATCGATATTGTGTGATATTTTTATCGTTTCCATTGAGCTGTATTGTGGAATGATTGCATATCTTTGGAATGAAGCAGTTGTTTATACCGGACGATTCCATTTGAATCCAGTCAACGAGATTCATGTATCTTGTGTATTTCTTCTCATCGTTAATATCATCGGCATATTTAAGGACCTTCCTTTTGCCATCTATTCGACCTTCGTGTTGGAAGCAAAGCATGGATTCAATAAGCAAACAGTTGCATTCTTCATAAAAGATCAGTTGAAAGCATTTGTCGTAGGTCAAGCTCTCACCATTCCAATTGTTGCTGCCATTGTTTACATTGTTCAAATCGGTGGAGATTATTTCTTCGTTTATTTGTGGGGCTTCATCTGTGTTGTATCACTGCTGTTAATCACTTTGTATCCCGTTTACATCGCACCATTATTTGACAAATTCCGACCATTGGAACAAGGCGAATTGAGAAAATCCATTGAAGAGTTGGCAGCGTCATTGAAATTTCCCCTTGGCCAGCTATTTATAGTTGAAGGATCAAAACGAAGCCATCACAGCAATGCTTACTTCACAGGCTTATTTGGCGTCAAGCGAATTGTTCTATTCGACACGCTCCTTCTGAATAAAGGATTACCAGATGACAGTACATTGGATGAAGATGAAAAAGGCAAAGGATGCACTAATGAAGAAATTCTTGCTGTATTAGCTCATGAATTGGGTCATTGGAAGCTGGGACACTTGAGCAAGAACATTGTGATTGTTCAACTTCAACTATTTCTGGTCTTCTTCATGTTTGCCTATCTATTCAAATTTGAAGCTTTGTATGAAGCTGTTGGATTCACAAATGGAAAACAGCCAATCATTGTTGGTTTCCTTGTCGTGATTATGTACGTTCTGTCACCATTCAATACCGTTGTAAGCTTCCTCATGACACTCTTGTCGCGAAAATTCGAATATGAAGCAGATGCGTTCGCCAGACAACTTGGCTTTTCTACTGACTTGTGCAAGTCACTTATCAAATTGAATATCGACAATCTTGGATTTCCAATTTACGATTATCTCTACTCAAACTGGAATCATTCACATCCAACATTATTGCAACGTATGGCGCGCTTGAAAGATGACAGTGAGGATAAAAACATCAAACAGAAGCTCAACTAGAAGAATTCTGAAAGAACAGATTTGAAAAAAGTCATTAATTTTACGGGAACTACATCCTGATTAAAGACAACCAAACATTCAATTTTATACAATTTTCCATGCTTTACGATTTTGTCTGATATTACTAAATTCACATTTACTTTAAACATGGTAAAATAATAAAAAAATTAATTAACAAGAGTCGTGTAAAATTATAAAGTTGTGGATTGCATATAAAAAGCCAGCCAATCATAAGTCTGGAAAGTTTTTATTTGTGAAACCGAGTCTTTACTCATCAAAATTCCACAAAACATCATCAGCAAGGAACTCCAATAATTATGCCACGTACCATGTGTAAATTCACTCTCTATCACTCTATCAGCATTCTATTTAGTTTATAATACTAATAAGGGCTTATTTGTTCAAAAACTTTACCATAACTTTACATGATGTTATTATTGCGCAACCAACCGATTGCTTGCATCGGAAAGCTCAATGCGGAAAAGGTGTAAACTACAAAGTAAATTTAAGGAAATAATAAACTATCAAAAGAACTATACCCAAACAGGAAATAATGATGAAAGCTTCTACAAACAAACAAAAAAGAACCTTTCAAAAATGTATGTTATCGGAAATTCAACATAAATATATCCCCTTTGTTATTGCCATCAAGAATGTGCATCACGTAATATAAAGCCATATCAAAAAATGGCAAAGCGTTTCTGTACCAAAAATCGAATAGTGTTGTACAGGTACATCAGTCGACTGATAACAAAAGCTTTTGTGTAGATGTTCACATCTTATAGTAGATCAGTAATTTTTTTTTTAGGTTAAATCACATTTTCATCATCAACCCTGAAAAAAAAAAATCAAAGGTTCATTTTTACATTCCTGGCAGCGACACGTTTCCAACAATTTTCATATAAAATCATGAATCTTTTTTCAGGAATCCAACCGGAATCTGTGCCTTCAGAGGGTTTTCTTGTTAGAACCGAATAAGCAAATTAAATTTAAAAACTTCTCCCGCATTCAACTTAAATAGCAGCAGCAAAAAGGGAAACTTTCAAAGTCAACCGCAAAATAAAAATCATCTGAAGTGGAATGTTTACAGCAAAAATTTCAAATTATAAAAGTTGTTTGTTTCTCTAAATTCCATCGACTCTCAAGCTTATGATTTTCAAAATGAAGTTTTCACCTGAAAATAAGCAAAACATTTAAGCGAGATTGATGAAAATCTCGTTTATTCAACATTCATGCCATTTTATATTATTTCTTGTAGACGATTTGTAAATTTTATTGAGAATCACATTTACTGCTGATAACAAAATTTTAATGTTTATATTTTTTTCGGAGAGACAACTGGGTCAAGAGATTTAAGACATAATAAAACATGAATGATGACAATAAGAACACGTTTTATGGGCTTCAGAGTTTGGGCTTGGGTCGTTGTTGAAGTGCTTTTGGTTAAAGGACAGGTTGTCTTTGAGACAATCATCTTTAATTTGATCATCACTCCAGTGTTTAGCAAACAAGTATAAACCGTTTAGAAATATCCGCATGACGTCACCACATATTCATTAATATATCAAGAACTATAACCATAATGGAAGTTTTATCATGAAGTTATAATTCCTATAAAATACATCTTACAAAGAAATTAATCTCCTTTTCATGATAAACAATCATTCGTAATAACGAAAAGAAAATAATTTGCCATCGTGAAAGGAATCTATTAATAATGGAAATCCGACATATAAAGATACGAAACATGATTGTCTTATACGTCTCATGTTGTTTTTCCTATGACGTTAAATAAGTAATTCTCCGTGCTTAAGAAAGATTATGAAGGTGCAAAAACACAAAAATCCTTTTATCACATTTCGTACAGGAATGTGCAATTTGCAAATTATTAATTTGCAATAAAATAAAATGTTTGTATGAAATTTAGATGGCGACTGTGTATTTGATGTTTAATGGACATAAATAAGAAGCTTATTGCGAAACGTAATTGAAGTAGAAGAACATTGCCATTATGATGGAAAGTTAAGTCTTGATGCTTTTCGAATTGAAAGATTAAAGTCATTTTCATCGCTCTTCTGGTTTGAAGCTTTAACAGAATCAACCAAACGTGATTTCATGAATTAAAAACAGCACGAACATTAAAAAGTCAACATATGCTCAACATAAATCAACCCTCCAAAAAATTTGGACTCGGGTGAAAGTTATCAATTATGTAAATTTAAAACTGAGTGGAAATTTACATTGATGCACGACTTTCATTCAGCGCTCATTTTGAAGCCCCACCACAACATGTGTCAGATATAGACCTCTAACATAACTACATAACATGGTCAGTGTGGTAAATGCGTGAAAGTTTTGTCGATAAATGTAGTTTAAATATTGATACCCGCAACATTGCGGCGCTGCAGTAAAATCACAATTGCGGATGCTTTGAATTTGAAACTTTTAGTGATATTTTTTTTTTATGGTAAAATCAATTTCAGTTGATATAGCAAAGTCTTTGTGTCGACAAAAAGTATACACTGTAGACATCAGTTATTGAAATAATGATGAATTTGCAGCAATGGGATTCAATGCTGATCGCATCATAAATTTCTCATCGCTGCTATTATTAACGACACATAAGTAATTCTTGAATTTATTTTGTCGCATGTCGTTAAAGCTGTTTTACCTATATGCTTAAATTTGCGCAACAGATTTATGTTTTTTTTTTTTTCTTTGTGGAAACAAAACTTATATTGTTTCCATTGAAAGTTTTTCAAGGACCGAGGAAACCTTTTTTTCCATGTGCTGTAGCTTACATATGCTCATGAGTCATGACCTTTAAAGCTTCCATTATCTACGATCTGCTACTTAATACGATGAAAATGGAGGACTTATACTGTTGGTGTTTTTGTTACATCCTGAATATTTTTTATGCTAATGAAATTGTTAAGCCGCCCATGGAGGCAGATACCAGAAGAGCAAACAAATACATCAAACAAGCTTTATGATGGAAAGTAAATAGTTTGTGCAGCCGTTGTGAAGCGTAAACAACTTGTGAATAAGCTTACAACTAGTGTACGATTTAATTTCATTAATTATTCTTTTAGGAATTTTTTTTTGTTTGTTTCAGCTTGTTAAGGAAATAATAAAGCTGCAAAGCTGTGCTGTAAACTAAACAAATGATAAGTTTATTTTTGAAGATAAAGTAAACAAGGATCAACTCATTCAAAAATGCCTCAGTAGTTTTTCATTAAAGTTATAAATAGAAACTTTCAAGTGCTCCAAATCATCAGCAATGGAGTAAACAAACTGCAGGTTGCATCAATGCGGAAAGATAAATGTTTTCATCCTGCTTTTCATTCCAGTCACGCGTCAGGACGATAAATGTTGCCATAGATAATTCTGTAAGTAAACAGTAAATGTGTTGATATGCAATTGCAGCAGATTACTTAACTTCTCTTGAATAGAACTGAAAATCAGAGACAAGAAAAGACGACAGATTTTGTTTTGAGATTTTCATTTGACTTTTTATTGAGATTTTTTTTGGGACAAAAAAAAAAACATTTTCATAATTTTTATTTTTCTTAGTAACTTTTAATCATTAATTCATAAGTATTTTCTTGAGATTTTGCATAAACTTTCTTTCTCTTTTTATAGAAAATCAGAAAACTTTTATAGAACTTTTTATTTTCCTTGATCCAGAATAAATATAAGTTTTTTTTTTTATCTTTTTTTATAAATAGAAATTTGATTAGCTCGCAAAGTTCGGAGGTGAAATTGATATTAAAAATTTTATGTATTTTTTTTTTGTTTTCTAATCTAATTATAAGATACCGGACATTCAAAAATTGAGATTCTTTTTTAGCATTCAATTTGTGTCTGCGAGATTATTTTTTTGTTTCTAAATAAATAAATATTATCAATGTGACTTATAAAAATAAACTTATAAAAAATATCATTATGGGAATGTGTTTAAGGCTGTGTTTAATAATTTAAATATTATTAGAAAATATCAGTGAATTTTAATATTTCGACAATTATTCATCGAAGACAATCAAATTCCCGTTAAAGATGTTCATGAAACGATAATTCTTTTATCAGTTTAACTTATATATTTTTTTTTAAGTTCTATTAATAGATCAACTCAAGAAAATTCTTCTGCAAATATTTTTATCATTACATTTCTAGTATACATTTTTTCCGCTCACATAATTTTCTCTCTAATAATTGCTTCAGTTTTAATAACGTCATAAAAATAGCATTTTCCTTTGTGAAAAGTCGAGAGACACTTTGCCTATGACATTTTTCCTCGTAGTGTTAAAAAAGGAAAATAATTTGCACATAACAAAATTACGCAGGAAAAAAGTCAGAGGTGAAAGAAAGGAAAATAAATTCCTTAAATATCGCTTAGATGGGAAAGTATTTTTTAATAAATATTCTTTATTCAAATATGTTCATAAGATTTCTTTTAATATTATATATCAATCCTGTTTTATAAATTCCTCGTGCTTGCAGTGCATGTTTTTTGTTCACTTTTTTTTTGTTTCTTTAGTTTATTTAATGTATCAAGATAAAGTTTACTATCTAACATTACTGAATAGATGATGAATGAAAAGAAAAAAAAAGGGCCATCACAATGAGGCTACTACCGAAATGGAAGAAAGACTAGAATTTCATATTTGCGTTGTGTGTGAAATAAAGTTTTATGAACTGAGTCACATTATTTTCTGTGATGTCACAAGAACACGTTGCTTAATAAGCACTCACCATTACCATGATTCACGAAATTAAGTTAAATTTAGTGAAATATCAAGAAAAGAACAAAAAAAAAAATTATCGGAAGCTTTCAGTGTAGCTTTCACTGTTGACGATTCGAAGGGTAAGAATGGAAGGCAAGAAAACGAAACATCAAGATTCTCTTGTTTTATGATTGTCACTCATTTTATTTCTAACAAATATTTTTCCACATCATAATTTTTCCGCTTCGCTTTTGTTTTATGATTCAGCATGATTGTTGTTCTGCTTTGCTATACGACAACACTAAACAGCGTACGTTAGCTTTTGTTTTTGATTTTTTTTTTATTTTGCGTGGTCCCGCATTTCCATAGAAAATGGTGTTTAGAGACGGTCGCTTTCAACGCCGTCATTGTCACGAATGATTGTATATTAAAAAAAAAAGAGGAAACAAAACAAAACAAAAACAGGAAACGCAAACATGAGACGAGGCATTTGCAAACGACAGTGACGATCCGGGCGAAAATTGTTAAAAAGCTTTTTAAAATTTATTTGTGTTCACTTTAACATGGAAATAAATGAAATTTAATTTTATATCACTTTACCGAAATTGTGACTTGAAAAAAGGTGAAAAGGAAGTGAATGCTTTAAGAGCTCGAAAAAAGAAGCTGTTTTTTTTTTTTATTCAATTTAAGCTTTACAGACATTCTCGTGCATGCATAATGTATCGTCAAAGTGTATGCTTATAGCAAAGCTTGAGCTGCTTTTTTAGCTTGGCTACGATAAATATGGTTCAGGTTATTAAGGGGCTTTCGAAGTGCTTCATTCGGTATTAACCGGAAAATGGATTTTATTTTGTGTTCGTTGTATTTGAAGGATTATCTTAAAGAGCTCAACCCTCGATTTATACACAAAAAAACGGAAGCTTTTTTTTGCTCGTTCATCAAATTTCTTGTATTTACTTTAAATAATTAATTGTGGCATTTTCATTTATCTTTGGGACCAATTTCAGTTTTCAAATATTTATCATGGAAAGATAGAAGGAAAAAACTTTAAGCAAATAGATCATTTATTTAGGACGTTCATTAACCTGTGGTTTAAAAAAAAAAACACATTACATCTTTTAGACAGTCTTAGGAACGAAAATAATTACTTGTTTGTTTCGATGGCAACAAAAAATATTTTGGCTTTTGTAACAATGGAAATTCATGAAACAGGAGAAAACCTTTTTGCTGTGACCTAAGACAATGAGTGTCAAATTGAGACATAGCAACGCCGTAAATCGTAGATAAGAGTTTTTTTGTGTTTTCATCCTTTGAATCAAATTTTCTTAATTGTTTTTTCCTTTTTAACCGTAATATAAACGAACCGAGATTTGCAATAATTATAAACATGGAAAGCTCGCTACAGTCGCTTCAAAAGCGCTACGGCCCTCGCAGTATGAGAAGTGGAAGGAGTAATGAAAAATTGTTTGCAACCTTCACGAAATAAATCATTTCAACGTCTCTCCATGGAGCACGATGCCATAAATTATGAATAAATGCGATATTTGCCCTTGTCTGCCGCTATCGTCCAATTTACTGTTGTTAATTACAAATGAAAGCCATTTTTCAAAAATCTATTCCCTTTTATACATATTTTTATTTTTTATTTTTGAGTCTTCGCCCCATTCAAAAGACGCGCCCTTATTAATTTTACCTTTAAGTTTTATATTTAAAATTGAATGAAAAGTTTCTTGTTGTTGTTTTACACAATTTTCGCTTTTTTTTTAAACATTGACTATACCATTATTTTACATTTTACTGTTTTTAGTACGCCATCGGGATTGTCATTTGCTATGAACAGTTTTATTTTAATAGAAAATTAATTGTTAAACGAAAAAAGAAACGTCTATTTTTGTAAAGGCAAGAAAAGGAACAGCAACATAAAACCCCCATTAGATTTTATTTTTCTTGTAAACTGTTCAATTATAAATTTAATTTAAATACAATTTGAGGTCGAATGACGTAAATCTAAAATAATAAAAAAAGCTGTTTTTTTTTTATTACGCCGCAATGGTCAGCAACTTAGAAATTCCCAATTCCGGTCCGGTCCATTACGACTTAACTAGGATTTTCTCCGAAGTTATATATCCTTGCGAAATTCCCATTTCGTGACCAAACTCTAAAAGTTGTTCATAAAGTTCTACTTCTTTTAACTTCTTTACTTGAAATAAATCAATTTCAACTCACAAATAGCCCCAGTAAAAGAGAGAGAGAGAGAGAAATACCATTAGAAATATTAGTGAAATTTGTTGATGAAAATAGGAAGTTTCTCTAAACTTCTTACAGTTGAGTGTCAGTTTACTATGTGTTCGATTACATGAGGCTGGTTTGAGAGTAGAATAGTGAAAGGATCCTTTTTTTGGGGCCACCCCCCAATGAGGGTATCGTAGGGAAAGCTTAGGTGCTCTTTCGTAATGGCAGAGCACTTGACGATAGAGATAGGAGAAAATAAGAAAGCATCAACATTTCAAGAGCTCTTCATTTCAAAGACAGTAGTCGATTTCATCAGCTTGAGAGAAATATGAAATTGGAGAGCTAGACTTAAAACAATCATATATTTGATATTGTTTTGCTGCTGCTTCTAGCAATACGCTCGTCTAACACCAACCAAGAGAAATAACTCCCACTCACCGTGTGGATGGCAAATATTTTCCATGCCTTTTGTATTTTCTCAAGAAATAGAAGCTTATTTTTCTCGCTTTCTCGCAAAGCATCTCCGAAAAATGAAACGTGGAAAGCGTTAAGACTTTGATGAATATTTGAGTAGTACTGAATAATTTAATTTCACTGCTTAATTCTTGTGAAAAGTCCTTCCAAATAAATATTCATAAGAACCACTGAGTCAACTCAAAGGCATGAAGAATGAATGTAGAACATTTCCTTGTAAGTGAATGACTCTTGGAAAAAAGAAGAACATTTTATCGCTACCTTAAAGTTCCATCTTCTAATAAAAACTTCAAAAATGTTACTGCAGCAGCAAAAAATTTTGAGTATTCGGTTCAATTACAGAAATTGAAAAAGAAAATCTCCTTTTTCGCCACTTTTCCCAAGAAGTTTGAAAACCGTCATGCCATTAATCAAATGAGATTTGTACGTGAAAAATTCAATTAAAGAAAACCGAAAGTGGTTGATATTAAACATCGGTCAGAGTGGAGAGTGCTAGAAAGTTGGTTGAAATACATAAAAAAAAGGATCCATTCACAATTTCGACGTAATAGCAAATTTAATATTTTCTTTTTATTTGTTTTGAAGTGACTACTGTCAGATGTAAAGTCTAGAGGCACGAAGGCTTTACACTGAAAATTAATAACGGGAAGCTTTTAAAGCTTCTCATCATTAATGTCACATCAGCATTACTCAAATTAATAATTCGTAAAATGAAATGACTTACGATGTAAGCTTTAAGTACATAACTTTTTATGGTTTTTCTCTTTTGTGTATGATCACCAAGGAAAGGAATTTTCTCTCATATATGACTTAAATTATCCTTACACAAAGAAAAGTTTTCCTTTAATTTATCGACATTAATTTGTCAAAAGAATAAAGAAAAAAAAAATATCAAGCACTTTGAGGAAGGAAGAAGAACCGAAACCTAATAATCTGATGTTGCGAAACGAGAAATTCTCCTTAATTTCAGGTTCCAAATGTTACGCTTCAGGTTATTTATGGAGAGAACCGATGTCGCCTCCGTTAAAAAGAAGGAAGAAAAAAAATATCGCAATAATAGAAAATTGTACATCAACAAAGTTTACAAATCGCTCTCAATGAAGAATAATTTTTATGGTTTTGAATTCTAGAAATTCAAATTCCCACACAAATAAATTGCTTTTATTTTTTCACTTGGTTTTCTCATTTTTTTTAATTTTAGTAATTGACTTTTGACTCATTTTTCTCTCATTATTTTTTTTTTTCAATATATTAAATATTAATTTTTTTTAGTTATATATCTATCAGTGATTGGTAAAAAAAAAGATGTAAAATACTCAATAAAGTGGATCTTCAAGACTGTGCATCTTGTATTGTTTGGTTTACGGGTTGTGTTTTCTCCATTCATCAAAAAAAAAAAAAATCTTTCGCAAATTTACATATGAAATCAAATAAATAATAAACATTGCACGAGCAAAAAAGTAAAAAACATTTTCAAATTTTGTTCAAAACACGAGAAAACAAGGAGGCAAAAAACGATACATTCGACACGTATTGCAAAGAGCATTTTTATATGAATGATTCATATGCATAAGTAACGAAGTGAATAAAATTTTCTTTTCTTAAATATATATTTTGTTTTTCTTTTTTTATGTACATAATTTCTTATCATCACGTTTATTAGAATTATTGAATATTTTCTTTACTTTACTCTTTATTTGCTGATTGGCGATGCTTTTTTTTTAAATGTAAGGACAAAAAGATTTTACATTAGTGACGTTAATAGTATAAAACGATTTTTAATGAATTGAAATTTGAATTTTTATCTAAATTTTGTTTATATTCATCAAGGAAGAAAGAAACCCGTGCCAACCTAACTGTATGCATTAATATTTATAATATACATATATCTATACTTACATTGTTATGCTTTTTTCACATATCAACTCTCAAAATGTTATGAGTTGAGTTCATTCATGAAATTTTTGACTAACAACAGAAAAAGTTCATTATACTGTACAAATTTACATTAAGAATTTAAATTTCAAAAGATGTCAGTGACGCAAGTAAATAAATTTGCAGCTTATACAATACGCGAAGAGATTTTTTTTCCAATAAAGGAAAAAGAAAAGACGAATACTGAACCATCTGCAAACGTGTTTTAATTTTTTCTGTTGTTGTAAGCCATTAATAATTCCCATAATTTTACTTGGTCAAAATGTAAATCGTCGGAGATTATTTGTTAAATATTGATGGTGCTGGTTTTTTATTTTTATTTTATATCTTCGTGCTGTCCTATGGAATGTTGATTCGATTCGTGTCTGATATGTTTTCTTAACGCGGCAAAATCGATTGGTGATTTATTTTTTTTTCGAAGCCCACAAATGAAATTCGACTCTCACAACACAATTTTTCCATTAAAAATTTTCCTCATGTTTCGCCACTGTATGTATTTAAAGGCTTTCTTTTTCTTTTGCGTGATAGATGATTGTTAGCACTCACATGATAAGAGCGAACGTCTTCGCATAAAACCCATCTGCGGTATGTTTTAAAAGTGAAAAGAGAAAAAAAAAGTCTCAATCGATGCTTGTTTTCAATCACTTTAGCATTAGCCCACGCTGTGAAACTGCTCTTGACCTGAACGCGTTCAATGGATGAGAGGGAAAAAAAAGAAAACGAAAGAAATTGAAAAGGGATATTAAAATTCAAGATGATTGTTAACCTTGCGGCTGTCAATTAACCATACTTTCAAGATAAGCTGCCAATTCATGATCATCAGCTTCGAGTGCAAGCATTTTTGGCGTTCTGCTGTCGTTGTCTTGTATCAACAAATTTGAACCGCCGGCAACGAGCATATAACAAATACTGCGCCTCTTCATGGATGCCGCTTTATGTAATGCCGTTTGGCCTTTGTCGTTATCAATCATATTGATAATGGAATTCGGCGCGTAGGCAATTAAGAATCGTACGATGTCCTTGTGACCATATCGGCTGGCATGATGAAGTGCTGTGAGGCCCATGGCATCGATCGATAGCAGAGAATAACCTTGAAGATGAAGCTCTTTCAACTAAATTGGAAAATTAACCAGAGATTGGAAAATTAATTAAATATAAACAACAACTCCCATACCATTGCAAGATCCCCATTTCTAGCTGCCTTTATTACTGCATCGGTTGTCTTTTCCAGCAAATTGCTGCATAAAAATAGAAAGAAATCGGATATAAACATTAATCATCCATCTCGAATATACTTCCGAGACAATATTATGTTGTGCAATTCTCTATACGGCTCTCGGTGTACGTATAGTTTTGCTGTATCTATATTAAGCGTATCAGTGACATTTTGAGAGTGTCAGTTGAAAAAAAGAAAACAAATCAAGCTGCCAAGGGGTTTCTATCTAGACTAGAGTAAAAGCCGAATGTGTGTGTGTAAATGCGTGTGATTATATATATTTATGTATGTACATAGAATGATAAAATGGTATTAAAGTAATCGAATAAGTAAAGGAGATGAAAATTTGTGGCAAATTGAAATCTGATAACAATGTCATAGAATAGAGGTATAAAATATTGTATGTGCGTGTGAGTGTGGATATCGTTAACAAAAGCTCTTCGTCTTCCATTAAAAAAAAAGCTTCATTTACTTATATGGATATATGAATATTGCATGGGACAGGGCTTACGTCAGAGATATTAACACTTATACGATTAGGATTGTAAATAAACAATGATGTTAGATTCATTAGTGATATCGAGAATATTGAGATCACTCGTATTTCTTTTCTGCATTTATTGTATAAGAGGAAAATGTAATGAGCTCATGGATTCATAGATCCATCATGACGATTACACACAATAATGTTAAAAGCTCCTATATAACAATAACTGAAATTCTTAAGGCTCATACAATACGGTTAGGAAAAAAACATGGATACATTAATAGAGAGACTTTCGTCGGATCTCATATAAATCTCAAAAGCACTTAAAGTAATAAAAAAAATGCACATGCTCACATCTCATGAGTTTGCGGAGTTTAAAGGAAACATCAAAATTGAGCTTCCATCTCATGCCGTGAACTAATCATTCATGTTCCTCAATAACTCTTTAACTGAGCAAATGTTTTTTTTCCTTGATTAAGGAACATCCATAAACATTATTGATTCGGATTTCGATTAATAATTTCATTGCACGCTCGTTCCAATCTCATAAATGACTATCTAATTGTGTCGAGTGGTGGACTAACATTACGGATCCATTTACGCTATTGACACATACATGGAAATGAAAGGTAGAAATATAAATCCGACATGGCAGAAAATGGAAACAGCATTTTAAAAATTCAAAATGCAATCTATATTAATTGTAATCATTGCAGGAACTTATAATTGGCATACGGGTGTATGCTATTCATAATGAAAGTCAATCGAGTGCGCAAATCCTAGAGGTGACCGAGTTCATTTTCTGCCTGTGCAGCAGTTCAATTTGAAATTGGAATTTTTATAAATCGTGGAAAAGAAATATTGGTCGCGAAAAAATCAATTTAAATTAAAGGGAAGCATTCATAAAACATGTCATAAATAAAAGGATAATTCATATCAAAAATTAAAAAGCTTTTGAATATGCAGTGAATTTGCAAATCATACAATAACTAACGCATTACGAAACTTTTGAATCCTCCTTCTTATGAGCGTGTATTGAATTTTTTTTCGGAACTTCAAATTTATTCTGATATCCAATAACGAATTTATTCGACCATGCTTTTTTCCCCCGAAAAATTGCTTGCAAATTGAAAATTCAGTTTTCTGATTGTGACAATTCGCCAGAGCAGCAAATTGAATTTTGTGATTAATTCATTCGCAATGTCAATTAGAGTTACAAATTCTATTGGATTGTCTATGACAAAATCTAATTTCAAAAGCGACACAATCAACACAACCATAAACTGCAAACTTTTTTTTTCCAATTAAACGACAATGATTTATCGGTCAAATCGATGAATAAAAAAGGTTAATTAAATACCTGAATCCAAATGCATCTTCACTCAAACCAAATAATCGATTGTGAAAGCTGCAAGAATTTTATGTGCATGATTTTTGTGGTTTTTTTTTTTGGTCGATTCAGCATGCATCAAAAAACATGATTTGGTAATTAATTTGTGAGAAATTGATTCATTATATTGAAAAATATTCACAATCAGAGATGAGAGAGAAAGAGAGAGAGAGAGAAATGTTTGAAAAGAAATGTGAAAGAAAAAAAAATCGATGAAAATTCTGCAGGAAATTTCTACATGCATAAAAAATGTGCACGTGTTAATCGAGTCAAAACAAGATCTAATTACTGAAATTAGCGCTGCTAATTAATTGAAGCATACTTACGCTTTGAAAGCCGTCGCATCTGAATTGGAGTTATTTCCTGCAACATCGAGTTCCTCCTTTGAGGCGCTGAGTGAATTTCGTGGACTTCCATTTGAGCCTTGTGAGCTTTTGCGTGAATTTCCATCTAATGCCGGCGACAGTGATTCAGACGTTCCAGCCGAATTTGGTCCCGAAAGTGAACGATTAAAGAACTTTTTGCTTGGCGTCATGGGTGTTCCATCACCGGAATCTTTATCACTCGACTCTAAGCTGGAGATTATCGGTTGCATGAGATTCGGTGAACCTTCATTTTCGGGTGTTTGCGGCAATGTTGGACATTCTTGATCTAGCACATAAATTACATCTGTCGCAATGTCTGTGACATAATGGAGATTCTCCTGAGCTCGATCAACTCGGAAGCAACGCTCAGCAGTGCAGGCTGTGAATAGAATAGTTTTCGAGATAGGAAATCAGAATTTAAAATTAACATAAAAAATGTAGGCAGAGGATTTGGTAGCCATAAATCATTGCGCGCCTATCTCCCATGTGCTCTTTGCTCTTGCTAAATTGCTGTAGCGACATCATAAAAAATCATTTAAAAGCCATACTCACAATCAATAAAACACCAATCGGATAATAATTTGGGGCTGTCGGGTCCCTCATCACATAATTTATTAATCAGTACACGAATTTGCTCGAGATCAGATGTCGGATTAACCTCAATGGCGCCAAGTGTTGTTGCCGTTTGTTTCAACAGCTCCTTATCATAATGATGCTGCTCATAATCGGACATTTTAATGCGACTAACACCTATGTTTATGGGTTCTAGGGCCATTTGTCTGTAAGTGAAGAAGAAATGACGAAAATTAGGGGAAAAATGGTCAATTAGTAAAAAAAAAGTCTTTAACTTTAGCCATCAACACATTAATTGTTGTCATTTGCAGGACAGGAAATTTTTTGACAGAAAGCAGGAAAGGATACTCACTGAACATTTGCTCGTCCGGGTTTCTTTTTCGCTAACATCACAGCCTTGTTAAGCAGAGAAAGTTCAATGATTGACGGCTTGACTTTGCACGCTTCGCCATCGACTTGCATTGGTATCGTTTTTGATGTTACAACTTTTGCCGAACGACATTGAGCAATGCATGTTCCATGACCGCCAGCTTGAAGAAGTGGCTTTTTTTTGGGATTGAAAGAAATGAATAAAAGATGTGTCATCATCATCAATCTTTTGCTTTGGGTATGTTTTTTAAACTTACCAATTGATATGTTGTCAGTCCAACAACCTCAATGAGTCCATCATCAGTTGCTGGTTCATATTGACCGCCCGATTTATTCCAAGGATGTGTACCACCACCATAGCTTGCAATATTTAAGAAGACAATCGCATGAACTCGTAGCTCTTTAAGCTTTGGTGTAATGTCCTTTCCATCACATTCCAATGTCACCAGTTCGGCAAGGTTCTTCCATTTACGCTTCAACAGATCTTTTCCACCTGCCGTTCCATAGAACATTTTATTTCGTAATCGTGAATTGAACTTTTCCGGATGTGCTTCTATTGTCGTCAGCGGTGTCGTTTTGCGTTGGATTTGATTTTATTTTATTTTTTTTTTTGCGAGAAGGTAAATAAAAAGAAGAGAATGAGAAAATTGGATTTTTTAGCTTTGTGAAAATATTGGAAAAGGGAAAAACTTGTGAAAATATAGGCCACCCGAAGTGGAACATTGGATAATCGAAAAAAAAAAATAAATAAAAGAAAATTGTTGTGATTTTGGATGATGGAAAGAAAAAGTTATTAATAAATTGATTTCTTCCACAATTCTGATCACGAAAAAATTAATTTCGAGGAGCCATTAATCATCTTACCTCGTGCTTCGTGAAACTCTAGTGCTATATGAGCATCAACGCCAAGTGAAAAATAATTGTTCACAACGCTCAATGGCAACGAATCTTTGCCTTCTGATGATGATTCCGAAGCATCTGGATTTGGTACAACATTAAGATTCCATCGATCAAGCAGAACCGTATCAGAATTGGCAATGTTTGATAGGATTTTGCCAATTGGCTCATCTGTATAACCCTAAAAACAAGTAGAAAAATCATAACCTTTAAAGGATATTCTCACTCCATTTGATAAATAATACAGATTTTTACTCAATTCTTAAATCCATCAAATTTTCCATTTCATTGTTTTCTGTATTCGCATTGAACCATCGAGCATGATTTATCCGCATTTATGAAATCATGTTTCACATTTACATGTATGATAAATCTCAATATAAATAAAAAAAGCGACCGAACCGTAGCGCAATTCGATTTGTAGTTTACAAAATTCGTTGGATTCTCCACCACCAATCACCTCTCGTGGAATGCCAAGTATGGATGAATGTAAAGCTATTGTGCAACCCTACTCAGAAATATATCGCTGTATACTTTTTTTTTCTTATTCCTTTTTCTCGCATCATGTTCACCCTTAAAATTCGCTAGTGCCGCTTTTCGACAAATGGAAAAAATGCTCAATTGAATCACGGAAAATGTGAAAGCATCTTCTTAGCCGGAAAACATTTCACACAAAAAAAGAGAATGCGAATGGAAAAATATTTATTCGCAAATTGATGGATTTGAATTTATCGAATCATTTTTATCTCATTTTTCTCGTTTGCTCATTGAATTGGAGCTTTTTTGTGTTTCGTTTTTTTTTTTGTGATTCATGTGGGTGTGCGTGAGTGCGTGTGTCAAGTCTTAACATCATCAAAAGCATAAGCAGGGAAAAATCACGAATCACACAAAAAAAAAAACACCTTGAAATTGAAGGGCTGGATGATTCATTTTTCATTATCGAAGCACCTTTCGCTGAATAACTTTTCTGCACACTGAGTAATTTGAAAGTGAAAATCCAATTGAAATATGATGATTCAATCGGTTTGAAAAAAATAAATTAAATAAACTAAGTTTCATATGAATTGATTCAATTTATTTGTGATGACACCGTGAGCTTAACTTCGTCATTTTTTGGCCTCCTTAGGCTGCTGTTGCCATTTATTTTATCATTATTCGATGAGCATTTGTAAGGATGTGGGGGTGTGGTGGAGGTTTTTGATGTCGAATCAGCAAGAAACAATATTATCATTATGAAGATTTTTTTTTTGTGGATTATGCTCGAATGGAAGCTTCAAAATTATTGATCAACATATTATATGTTCGCACTGGTTGTCAGGGTATGGCAAAAAATAATAAAATTTAGCTTGAAAATATTTTGTATTACTGTCCATACCCTGGCTGACAAAGGCTGAGCATATCACATGATTGAATTTTCATATATTTAATCAAATTTAAGCGCGCGTCATGCTTTTCAATTGAACAGAAAAAGGTTTTATCGTCAAGGCATAAGGAAATTTCTTTATGGAAAATTTATGTGACACTTAATCAATTGTTTTTTTTTTCTTTTGTTGGCAAATGATTTCGTTGATGAATGAATTGGTAAGGCACTTACCCCGCCCCATCCAAGGGCTCTCGCCAAATCGTTTCCTGTACCAAGCGGCAGAACTCCAACAGCTGGTGGCGGCAAAACTCCTATTTGATCAAGAACAGACAGAACCCATCCAACTGTGCCATCACCGCCACACGCCAACACACGCAAATTTGGCACTTTACGGAATAACTCCAAGCTGTGAATATTAATGAGGAATAAATATATAATATTATAAAACGCACACCCAAAGCTCGCATTTGAGAGATTTTTATGTGTGCGGGCTAAGCTTTTGAAAGGAAAGTTGTGCTGAAAACAGAAAATTTGTGCCAGCGATGTTTTTGTTTGGGTTCAATAATTAATTAGCAAACGCTTGACATACCCCATTTTTGGTCCCCCTTGTGTCAAGTCAAAGACCTGACGCGGATTTAGAATCCATTGGAATTTTTGTAGAAGCTTCGCTCCTTGATTACCGCCACTCTTTGGATTTATAAACACCAACACAGGCGTGACATTGGGTGTCGGAATCGGTTTAATCACAAATGTTTTCAGTTCCTTCTCTTTTGATTTCTTTTTGCCGGCGGGCTTCTTTTTTGGTGTTTTACGTAATGACGATTTGAAACTGCCTTTGCGCGGTAGCTTTACGATCCACGATGGCGGTACGATAATACGCGAATGAGCGCCTACAAATTAGGATTGAGGAATTTGAAAATGTTCAATTAGGAAAAAGTTTTGCGTGCTGTCTGTCGCGCTGTCAGCAATCGTTTTTTTTTTTTAATGCTCATTTCCAATGTTCTTGCACACAGTCAAAATGTTGTTTACACAAGAAAAAGGAAAATTATAGGCAGGCATTAAATGGCCGATAACCGACAGACAGTGAGTGAACGTCACACGATAATGACACGGTTCATCAACATTTCTTACCCAAGGGACATTCCTCGCCAATTCGCTGAGGGTTGAAACAAGCCTCCTTATTATGATATGACGATTTACACCAGGCACAAGATAAAGCAACAATCTCTTTTGAACTAAACGATAATTTCGCTTGTAACGACTGTGAAAATATAAAAAATGAGAAAAAAAAGGAAAAATTTGAGACGAGAAATGTTTTGACAGTTTCGTTAATGTTTCAGTCAACCGAGCGAAAGTCATGCATTGAATATAGTATATGTGTGTGAGAGAGAGAGAAAGAGAGAAAAAGAGAGTGAGGAAAAGAGAATGATATAAAATCAGTTGAGTAGAATGAGTGACTTAACGATGGAATACAAAATTAAGTCAATGCCATTTTTTTCATTTTTTTTTTTTGGGTTGGATCTTGTGGCGCAAAGACTTTAAGAATTTGTTTTTTATCTAAAGAATCGATAGAGATTTTGCTACTCAAGAATAAAGAAATAATTCGGAATAAGTATAACAATTTCAAAAATTGCAAAAAAGACAAACAGCAAACTAAACTAAAAAGCAGAATCTGAGAAACTTTCGAATTTCCCTCTTCTTATTTTTACGGAAGAAGATTTTCAAGCTTTTGCGGAAGTTCATCAATTTGGAAACGAGATAAAAGGTTCTTTTCTTTTTTTCTAGCAATTTTCCAAATGTATTTGACCTTTATATTAAAAGTTTAAAGCATCAAATAAACTTAACTCAGAATCATGCGTTTCAAGAAAAAATGTTTTCAATGCAGAACCAATCTTATGGCCTTAAATTCAAAGCTCTACCAAAATTAATTTGGAATGTGTGTTCATTAAACCAAAATTAATCACTTCAGCAGGAAGAGAAGAAAAGTAAAAAAAAAGAAGGAAAATTAAGTAAATTTGCATGTAAAAATTCGTAGATGCGTAATAGGAAAGTCTGCCACTCAAAATGCCAGCAACAGCTAATTTCTCAGCATTTAAGACGTAAACAAACAGAAACAGTGAAATATTAGAAAATTTTAAAAAGTGAAAGGCACTTTCTTATGCTCTCGTCAAAAAATACGAATGATTTCGGGCATCAAATGATATTGAAATTGTGACAGATGCTTTTGATGCAATATTATAAATTATGGAACAAATTGTCTAAAAAAAGTACGAAAATGTGAAAAGAAGATATGAAAGAAAAGCTGTTTACTTGCTCATAAATTTGATTTTTTTTTAAATCATTCATTTGCCTGCAATACTTTACAATGACTTTACCTTAAGATACGAAAGCTTTTTTTCCGACTGCTCAATCATTACGATTTACATTAAAAATACATTAGTCATGTTTGATTTTTTGTTTGTTTTCACACACAAAAATAAAGTTAAACAGAAGGAAAGAAAAATATTCAAGAGAGAGGGAGAAAGAGAGAGAAAAAAAAATGAGGAAAAGTCTTTCAAAAAATTTTGCAGGAGCACATAAAAGTTGTTTGAGTTTTTCTCAATGACTTTTTCAATGAATGATTGATTTAAGATGCAAACAAAATCTCTCGATTCGAGGAAGTTCATTTAGCAATTAAGATTGTTTTTCTTCTTTTTCTTTATAACTCGAAAAATTGCGCAAAAAATTCTCTTGCTTGAGTTAAGAAAGTTCAATAAATTTATGTCGCATTTTACCATCAGGCAGTGAAGCGATGCTTTTTTGCTCGCATAAACTTTCAGTAGCAATATAAGAAAATCTCTATCACTCGCCCAACTGGGGATTGCTTTCGCACGTCAAACCATAATCTTCCCCTCTTGTTTCCGCCACTCGTCATAGAGTTCTCGTTTCTACGTTTTCACTGTGAATACACAACTTTTAAATGTCAATACTCGATTTGATATTTATCATACGCATCAAAATGTTTATTGAGCAAACATAAAATTTCATTTTAGTTGCGTCACATACAAAGGAATAACAGCTTGAAAGCGCGATATACGCGGAAATATGGTTTTTATATCGCACGTATGCTACGTATCGCATGTATGATTCACAACCATCGCATTCATATAAGCTCAGTGTCTCTTCATACGTAAATATTGTCTTTGAAAGCTCCTGAAATTACTTCGACATTGAATTCGCTTGATATTTAATTGTCCACATCCTTTGACGTCACAAAGCTTTTTAAAGCTATTTTCATGTTGCAATTCATTAAGAATTTTAAATGAGTTTCTCTGTAAATTAATTCATTTGTCGACGATCCAAAGGGAGAAAAAAAAGTATAACTTCACAACATGGGAAATTAAAATACATTTTTTGCAAAAAAAAAATAAAAATTTCTCCTCGCTTTGCATTTTGCAAACAAAAAAAAAGTTTGTTATGAATATTCATAAAATATTCAAGCTTCTGCAGCAATGGAAGATGGGTGAATCAATTGCGCAGAGAAATGTATGCTTTTACACAATTAGTGTCTCACTTTACTGTACGAGATAAAATGCACAGATGCATGTTTGAAAACGCATTTACTATTATTAATCTCGACATATGTTGCATGGTTTTTTTTCCTTACTTTATGAAATATCGTTTTCAAAGAAAAAAAATTTAATACTCTACGTCTGCATGGGTTTTCTTCATGTCCTTAGAACAATATGTGATGGAAAAATTCGATTCCTCACGAGACAAAAAAAGAAGATTTTTTGTAAGTTTAAAAGTTCAAAATCGGATGAACTGAAATCTAATGTCAAAGATTTATATGATTTATTTTTACGGGGTGTGACGCTGAGTTTAGATATTCCCCAATGCTATTCAAACAGTCATCTAATAAAAAAGCGCATAAAAGCTTGTTATTATAACAAAATTGGTGAAAACAAAATTAAACTTCACGAATTTTTTTTACATCTCAAGTACTTTTTCCGGAAGGCGGCAAGAGGGCATCGAATCTCAGTATATGGTAATATCGAAGGCAATCCTGAAGACACATCATTGCTCTTTTGGTTTAAATGGGGGCTACATTTAGCCTTAAATGATAAGGTGTATGGTTTTTTTTATCGTTTCCGTATTCAGTGCTTTCGGTTGTACTTTCGCTTGTTTTAGTTAATAATGAAATGAATTTAATGTGCAAACATTGGTATTTTTGGGGGCTTCTTCTTCTTCAACAATAGTTTCGAATTGTTTTTATGGGAGATCTTATTGAATTTTTTTTACGACTCATTATAAAGTTTCTGGGAATAGAAGAAACATTTTCTTTTCTTTTTTTTTTCTTTCTTCACAACTGACCTTTCCACATTGTTTACATTTCCCCTTCTCTGTTCGCCGATGAATCCAATGATGGTGCGTTCTTGTTTGTTCCCGATATTGACGTACACCAACATCACGAAATGTTGGTTTGCAGGCTAGCTGCGAACGTTCCATAAGCACCGTTATGCAACTGGCGTGGGCGATAATTTTACAGGCCGAACATTTCATTCGTGGTCCATGTTTCTGAAAATGAGAAAATTTTTTATTCAGAAAATCAATTTAATTTTATTTAAGGAAATTAAAATTGTCTCATCGATTTTCTTCTTCCTTCGTACGCAAATAAACGACTCGTCTCAAGACATTCAACGAAAAGTAACTCTTTCGTTTATCTCAATCTCTGTTTGGAATTTGGATACGATAAGTTTTATTGCGTTGACATCGAGGGATTTCGATGAGGATGGCTGTCTCTAGACTTCAAGGAAGGCAAAATTTGCTAGCAACGTTTAAGTTGAACAATTATAACAAAAATTTTCTAGTTACGTTGCCTATATTATAACCGATACTTGAAGCATAATCAAAAACTTTGTTCATCAATTTTGTATTCAGAGTGCTGAACGAAGAAGAAATGGAAGGAGATATTTCCATTCATAAAATGTAATTTCCATGTTAATTCGATTAAATTGAATACTTGAGAACTTTTATAAGACTTAAGAGAGTGGCAATTTTCACTTTACTCACCGTACAATCACTATCGCCAATATAACAGCAATCACCAGACACCGATGTAGGAACCCAGAGATGGTCGCCAGATACAGCACTATCAGACCAGTCGGGAGTATTTCGTATCTGTCTCGATCCTGAATTGTCGCCCGCTTTTCTACTGAAACCGCAAATAACAAAAATTTTAGATTAAATAAACTTGAAATATAATGAAATGTAGAAAAAAAAACTTTTCTAGTTTTGGTATTTTATGTAAACATTTCACTTCATTATGATTTTTATTTTGCGGTTGACTTTGAAAATTTCTCTCTGTTGCTTTTTCAGTTGAATGCGGGGAAACATTTCAAATTTAATTTGCTTATTCGGCTCTAACAAACATAAAATATTTAAAACCCCCGAAAGCCACAGATTCCTATTAAGTTCCTGAAAAAGGATTCACGATTTTATATGCAAATCGCTGGAAATTTATCGCTCTAGGAATGTAAAATAAACCTTTGATTTTCAGGGTTGATGATGATAATGTTTTAACCCTAAAATTACTGATCCGTTATGAGATTTGAGCATCTACACAAAGGCTTTTGTTATCAGTCGACTGACGTACCTGTACAAGAACGTTCGATTTTGAAACTGAACCGCTTTTCTACGTTTTGCCATTTTTTGATAATGGCAATGCTTTTATGTTACGTGATGCACATTTTTGATGTCAACAACAATATATTTATGTTAAAATTCCGACAACATACATTTTTGGAAGTTTATCTTTTGCCTGTGAAGCTTTCATCATTATTTTCAGTTTGGCTTTAGAAGCTTAGATATTTTATTAATTCCTTAATTCACTTTATAATTTACAACTTTTCCGCATTGAGATTTCCGATACACGCACTCATCAGGTTGTTGCGCAAAAATAACAACATCTAAAGTTCCGTTAAACCTAACCCTCATTTGTATTATTTATAAACTATACAAGAGAGAGAAAATTGCATATCCATACCATGTGATAAATATAATTATTAAAACCCTCGCTGATGATGGCTGATATTCGTTTATCTTGTGGGATATTAATAAGGCTTTTTCCACTCAGTTTCATAATTAAATAGTTTTCTTACTTGTAATTTTTCCACACAATTTCTCGTGTTCGAGTTTTCTGACTTTTTTTTATTGTGCAATGCCGGTTGTGCGGCAAACTTTAATGTAAGATTTGTGAAAAGTTTCGAGCACGTTTTGTGTGTGATTTGATGCATGATTAATTCCTCAGGCATCTCTTAAAGAGGGACCGTTCATGCATGACATCACCAAACTTAACATGAATATTTAATATAGAATGTCGATGTAACGCGACACTTGAAGTATATCCAAATAATTCTCTACAACTTTATTGCTTCTATTTTTATCATTGAATTTATGTGGGTTGTAAATAATTCGTGAATTTTTCCTCTCCTTGCACATTGAATATTTTGAACCACCAAGAGCTTTCTATTTTCTTTTCTAGAGGCATTCTATTTTTAGAACAACTTTTGATTCATGAAATAATGAATGATTTATGTATCTAAATATAAATGAGAAGCTTTAAAAGGCTGGTGGTTTAGTGCTGCTCTGCGGCATTTGGGTTGTATAAGCAAATACATAAACGATAACTACGTACATGGATGATTGCTTCGAATATATGCTGTGTTTCTTTAATAAGATTGCAATAATAGATTTTCAGTGATCTGACTTCATTTTCAGTGATTAAGCATTTATTGTGACGGAATATATGAACTAATCCCATCACAAAATAATTTCTATTAAATATCAGATAGGTATTTCAAATTATTTCGATAATTTGACGATAACAGCAGAAGGTCTAACGCGCACCAATTATTTATTCATTAATAATTTTGGGCTTTCACGCAGTCAAGCTTGACTGATCTCCAATTAACTTAATTTACATTTTGACACTTCGAAAGCTCCTTTCTTCTCAAAACGGATTTTCATTGTAACTTTTGTTTCTACAGATACATTGTAGGTGGAAAGTTTCATTATCATCTGAACAGTTGCCAGCCAACAATGTTGACTATGTACATAAAGGAAGCAAGAGAAATTGCACTTGACACAATTTTCATTTGAGAATATTTTTCTCGCTTTATTCCGTTTTCAATTTAAATTTTCCGGTTCACTTTTTGCATCTATCTTTCATAAGGAACTTTAATATCTTTATTTTATTTACTGTCATTCAAACGTCAATGCTAGTAACGCTTCCTGAATATTTATCTTTTGTTCATTTCACGCTCAGTCACCGTCATCGTCGGACAGCTTCTGATCGTTTTTACCGTCTTCGCTAGTTTTCTTTATAAATGTATCTTTAAATTTCATTCATATTTTATCATTGCACTTCCACTCTTTTCAATTGATTTCATCACAAATTGACTCTGAGCTTGAGCAGTGTCAGTAAGCTAATGACATTAGCGAGGAGAATGCCAAAAGGAATTAATCGACGTAATTTGTTTTCTAATGGCATCAGTGAACCGAACGTTACTCTCTTTATCGCGCAAAATGTGAACTGAAAATGGAATTTATAATATTGTTAAAATGCGATAAATTTGCATTACTACGTATTGAGCATAATAATATTATGTGATATTGTATGCACAATGATAGCGATAGAAAGAGAATGCGAGCGAACGTGAATATTATTTAATAAACGTATCGCACAACTAAAAATACTTCAGGTTGCTTAGCTGCACATGCTGCGTTTAAGTTTTAAACGAGATTTATTCATAATGTTCAGTGAATTGAATGAAAAATCGTTGCCTTATTGACTTTTAAACGTGTGTTCACCAGTGCAACTGGAGTTTACTGATCGTGAAATAATTAATCAATTAATCTGTCTGTTCACTTTTGGACGGTAATTTTTCTGTGTCATGAGACTATGACATCAGACTGAATACGTATAAAATATTAGTCTCATGATAATATTTATTTTCCGTCAATGACACGCACGCAGACAAAAATAACGCAGGAGTAAAAAGCGCCATTTTTGGATTTTTTTACGTATTCTAATTTAAAGTTTCCAACAAAGCAGTAATTAGATAGTTAGGTTGACAATTTCTGTCAAGTATAAATAAAAGGGCAATGACCGGTTGAAGATAAAATTATCTGCAGCCAACAAATGTGACATTAACCATTGAGGAAACATAACCTTTTAGCCCACTCTTACTTTTGATATTAGGTGGAAAAAATATATACGTAAATTCAGTGTTATATTTGAGTAAACGCCGAAATGGTATTCCCAAGGTTTTGGGTTTATCCAGAGCCTTCTATAATGAATGACGAATCTAACAAAGAATATTCGTTTGTATTGTGAAATTTTCGTATGAAAATGTTTCAAAGACTTTTTTAATCAGTGACGTCATTTATTCACAACCCAAGATAAATGTATCAAGGTTCATGTCTGGAAATAGAATATTAAAGCACAATCTGCATTATCTCAAGTTTCATTTCTTTGCCTATCCAAAAATAGAAATAGAAAAATTGTGACCTGCAAAAAGGAATACGCGAAAGAAAAGAAAAAAAAATAGAGCAACCAAAAATGTTTTTACAGCATTAGATTCTTATAAATGAAAATATTTGCATGTTTACATGATCAAGATAGATTGAGGAGAATCTTGGCCTGGGTTATGATTTATCATCGTTCCATAAACATCGTACATATAATATCGCAAATCAGTCAATAACTCGTGAAAATTGTTTTATGAACACGCTTCCGCTTTGAAGATTTACATTCATCACGAGCATAAACAACCAATTTTTGAACTTTTTAATTAATTTTAATGTTCACAAGTTTATTAAAAGAAAAAGTTTAAATTTTCATTTAATCCTCATCATGTTCATGCTCGTCGTCAGCTTCAAAGTATCGATGCATATGGTATTTCTATGCATATTGACAAAGCCACTTTGGAATGGGAGCTAGCAAAATTTAATTAACAATTTTCTGCAATATATCATCTCGTCGCTCACTCAGTGGCGATACAGATTTACAAAACACTGATTTTCATAGTGCCCACACACAAAAAAAATTCTTCCGATTCTTCACTGATTGGAAATCCAATAAAGCATAAATTGTTTGTCTGCGTGTCATGTGCATTTATCGAAACCATTGGAAAGTCATGATACAGCTTTGCCACATTGTGTCCACTTTTATTATCGTATAAACTTTTCATCACGTCCGGCCATTACAGCCGATAACAGCAGATCGGCATAATAGATGGCCATTTAATAGGCTGTTCAAAATGTGAAAAGTTTCATTTTTGTTTGGTTCTTCTCGAACTTTTGTTTTGTGCTTTTTGAACGAATGTCAAATTTCCCAGCAAAGAAAAATAAAAAACTGAATGAATTTGTAACTTCAGAGAAACATTAGACGGTTCACTTACCCTTTACCGTAAATGTTATTTGCAGGGCCTGCGAGTGCCAAGCTTTATAACGCGCTTGCTGTTCAGTTGGAAGCACAATATCCACAGAACGTGAGCGTATCGCGCCGCTAGGTACATTTAAAAGGTTTAAATCGCCTTCGGCCGGTTGAACTTCTTCCGTTTTAGCAGCGGATGATACTTTTGTGAAGCATGAATCGACCGATGCCGCTCGATCACGTTTTAGGTCAGGCACGGCGAGGAAAATATCACGAACAAAAGGTTCATCGACTTTGAGCGTTATCGCTTCTTGAGCATCCTCTTGATTTTCGTAACCTTCTTTTGGCTGTTCCGAGTCGGATGCATTTGAAACATTTTCAAGTGATGTGCCCGTTGGCTCAACAAAAATTGCTTCCTGTCTAGATATGGAACGTCGTCGTTGACGTGGACCCGGAATGTCATCGAGTTCAAGTTCATTGGAAAATTCTATTGTAGGTGATGCTGGGTAGAATGGAGATATTGAAGGCATTGCTGGTGGTGAACCGGGCACGATAGCCGGCAAGGGAAAGGCTGGATAATCACAATTTGTTGGCGAGAGCGTAAACGTAATGCTACATGGTGAGGGTAACAGTAGGGTATTTTGCTGGTGGAGAAAGTAATCTACATCATTCTCATCGTCTTTCTCCTTTTCGCTTTCCGACGACGATGACGATGATGTGTCAGAATAGGTGAGCGCCCTGAACTCTTGAGCATCAAAGTAGAAACCAGCGCTACCGCTGCGCTTTCGTTGTTCTTCCACATACTGACAATGAATGCAAACTGGTGGCTTTGCACTTGATTTGCGACGCTGAAAACGTTTTGGTACGTCGAGAAATGAAGCATTGGCATCGCTTGATTCGATGCCAGCTGAATCGAAGCTACGCGATCGTTGTTGATTTGTTGGAACAACTAATAAACCCAATTGCGAATCAGTTGATGATTGATGAAGGTATTGAGCTGTTCGTTGTGCTTCTAATTTGATTTCATCGAATGATGCTGATCGGACCTTTATCAGTAAATTAATAAAAGTGTTTACACAAGATGTTGTCAGTATCACTTTCACAAGACGACGATGTTTATTTAAATTAATTTACATATAAATTCAAATGAATTCAAATATAAATTACACAAGCATACACCAACCTGTTTGGGTACTTCTAGACTACTTTGTGTCTTCATCTATGCACCAGTTGGCGTTCGAAATTTCTTAAATGTTATGCGCGAAATGTTGTCGTACATTGCGCCACTATAGGCAATTTCCAATATTATACACGCACACACCACACACCGGTCGCACTAAATGACGATGCTCCAATTTCGATTATTCATTGTACCGTAAATGAAGTAATTGAGTGTTTTTTTTATCTTGTAACGTTCCTTTATTTCCAATTTGTACATCGATGAATGAAATGTTCCATTTCCAAGTGTAGGATGAACCAGAGAAATGAACAAAAAAAAAGATAAACAAAAATATATAAATTTTTTTTTGTTATCGACCTTTGCTATGTGGTAGAAGGCAGAAAAGTTTTTGAAATAATGATGTTCGAACAAACATTCTTTAAAATATCTTGAAATATTCAAGACGCGAAATGAAAACCGAAATTAACCAGTAATATGTTAAGTGGGTTTTGCTATTTTTCCGATATTGCAACTCAGGTTTTATCAACAATAAATATTGTGAGCGACTGCCATTGGCGTAATACAAGTAATGATGCTGTGTCACATGTATCAAAGGATAAACAGATATCTTGCATAAAGCATTTCCTTGTAAAGTCTACATTATTTTCGATTTGTTTTTGTTTCTTTCTTTTTAAGGAAAAAAATCATTTTATATTAAAGAATCTTCGAAACAATGCTTTTCACAAGAATTTCCAAACATTTGCTCTTCTTTGAAGAAAAATTTTCTTTGCTTGATTCACAAGTTCCAATGTACTCAATACAATTCTTGGCAGACAATGATGTCAAAGAGCATATCTTATGTATAAAAAAGAAAAATGACAATTTATGCTAGAGGCGAATCCGATGGATATTTCATAAAATAAGATTTAACAAATTTATGTATTCGGCAAGCGCGTACTAGATGATTGCAGGATAACATCTATAAGATGGACTCAGTGAGAGATACATCATTTTTATGTTTATTCACGTTCTGTTCATGATGTAAATATGAAGTAAACAAGTCATAAAATGGAAACATTTTTTTTTTGGCTAGTAAAAACGCAAACATTTATTACCGACATTATGCGTCGCAGCAAAAGATATTGAAAAAAAAAAAAAAAACTCTAAATTGAAAATATCCCTTTTGATAGAATCTTGAATGCGGATAAATGTATAAGATTCGAAAGATTACAGGGCATCAAACTTATTTATAGCATTTCGTTTTGAATCGATTCATATTTACATTTTTATTGAGTTATATAGGCATAGGAATTATAAAAATAAATCTGACAAAATCACCCTTAAAGCTACCACAAAAAGCTTTTTATATAATGAATGGATTTAGCCGACATTCAAAGATGCAGAAGAAAATTTCCGACGTCACGACATTCACTTTCGAGAATTCGGTCTGAGAGAAAAATAAAGCTCAGTGAATTAAGTTTTCGACTTCCATTTCAGGCACGCAAAATGCCAAACAAATGTGTGGGTTGTAAAATTTGATTACTATACAAACTGAAAAACATTTTTTTGTTTTTTTTTTTTTCTGCTCTCACTGATGTGGCTGTTTTAGTGGTAGCAGTCAAATATTAATGAATATTTACGCGCGCGGGGCCTCGCTTTCCATAAATATTTACAGTCATCAAATTTACATGTTTCTAATTTTATCGAACGGGTGGTTTTTTTTTTTCGTGAGTGTGTATACATATCTATGACGATCACTCAACGATACAAAAGTGTCTGCAACATTTTTACTTTACTTTATTTATATTTTGCGGCCATATAAAACACAGAATTAATTAATACTATTTTCGCAATTCATTAATTATAGAAATTCTTTCACTATTATAAAAGGATCCTCGTAGAGTGAGAAATCGATAAAATAATAAAGCTTTCTTTTGTGTTGCTAAGTTATTGTGTTTCCGATAATATTTAACTTCATGAAATATAAACTTTCTTTTAGACTTTTGTGGTGATGTTGATGTGGGAGGGGAGGAAGTAAGAACTTTTATTTGTACGTTGGTTGGCTGTTAGCATATCGCTGATGTTATTGTAGGTTATAAAAATGTTTTGCTCTGCGAAAGGTTTGGTATTAATTTCCTGCTTTTTATACGCGAGCGGTGATGATGTTTTCGTTTAGGAATGAAAAAGTTATATCGTGCATTGCTTTTGTCTTATTTATACATATTTCAGACCAATGATGGCGATATAAAATCTCACATTTTACGAGTCATCTGATTAATACAAAGCTTTTAATTAAGTCAATTAACAGCATAAAAAATTGAAAGAAAATCTCCAAAAATGGTCTTTAAATGAAAAGCCGCCAGCCATGAAAGAGTTGCTGCTGTGATGTTATCGTTAATGATTCGCATTGTTTTTTTTTTGTCATTTCTCATTAATTATGCTGCTCGTTTATACTTAATTCAGTTCTACGAATCAAATTTCCTTGAGGGCTCTTTCACGAGCGAGAGAGCAAGTCTTGTCTATTGTCTCATTAAACAATATTCTTCTTCCATAACACACTTCGTAAATAAAATTTTATTTGCTTATAATACTTATCAGAATAATGGAATATAATTTTAAGCATCAGACTCAATTCAAGCTTAAACCAGAATGAGTTTAAAATTACGACAAGCATTAGATGCTACGCAAAATTGTATTTCACGCACGTGTCCGTCGAAGTTTTTTTTTTTTTTTTGAGGAACTTAGAAGCATTTCAACTATTTTTAGCGAAATTTTTTTTTCTTGAATTTGACCGGTTTTTTTTTGTTTCTTGAAGAATTATGAAAGATTGACGGACAGACGATCATAAAGCGAAAGCAGAGATTGAATTTTATTTTCAAGAAAGACCGCCACAAAATAAAATAAGGGAAATGGATTCTTTGGATGCGACAGCAGAAAAAAAGGAGAAATCCTTTCTTTAGAAAAAAAAAAATCGCGATTAGGATAAACAAACAAATAATAACTACATGGGTTGCTTCAGCATCTGGCAATATGTCTTTCAACAGTCTTCATTGAAGGAAAACGAGGAAAACAGAATATAATAAATCGTCAGTTTTTTTTTTTTTTTCATTTGCCATTGAAAAGTGAATTATGGCACTCTTTATCTCTATATTTTTGTTGAGATTTTTTGTTTTCTTAGAAAAGAAAAGAAAGAAAATATATTTTTATCATTTTTAAATATGCAATTTCTCCTTAAGCTTTGATTAATGAATCAAGAGGCTAATAAATGAGCAAAGATGAGCCTATCCACAACTTTGTTTTATGGCATCATAATTTCATTTTGATTGCCGCACAACTTGATAAGCATAGATAAATATATTTGCCTTTGATGTGGCATCATTGAGTCTGACGACGATAAATAGCAATAAAGATGTGAACGACACGGTAACCGTAACAGAATGATTGAAACGACGATTACTGCGAGAAAATATTACTGCGAAAATGAGGGTAAATTGAATTATTTGACATTTTCTTGCGTAGCATGAAATTGAGAATTCTTTTAGAATTTTTTCAGGCATTCAATTGGCATTAACAAAACAAGAAACGAAGAAAATTTCTTTCCGCATTATGACTCAATGATCCTCCTTGTTATTTCATATAACAAGATATATACATATATTTACATAAATAAGTATACCAAAATTCAACCATGCTCTTTCGTTTGCGGGTTCTATTCTTTAGGTTTTTGTGAAAACACTTTAATAATAAAATACAGAATTTCAGAGGGATAGGTGATGAGTGTTCAGGTTCACATCATACAATATTATCTTGAATACGGAATCTTGAGTAGGTTCTCAAAAGGTGGAAACTTTGCATAGCATTAATAAGACATCTCCACAATATACTTTTACATCCCACCGACTTTTTTTTGCATTATTATAAGGCTACATGGGAAAAATATTTTAAGCTTTCTGGGTATTAAAAATTTTTAAAATGTGAATAATAGTAATGTTGTGGTGGCGACGAAGTCATTATATTAACATTTACAAGCATTATTATGCAACTCTGAGCTGCATCATCCATGTCATTGTAAATAATTAATTACAATGTAATAATTAGCAAACGCAATGGGAATTATGTTCTATGAAGGGAGGAAAAGGATTATTCACAATTACAATAGTTTGCTGGAAGCTTTGAACACAGCACGCTGAGCAATGATAAGTTGCTTAAATCAACTAAGTATTATGATTTATTCAGCAATGCTAGTCATCCTGGGATTCGTCCGTTAACCTTTTTTTTTCTTTTCACGATCGTAAAAAAGCTTTCACGCATAAAAATCTTGCCCCAAATGCTGCCAATAAATTACAGGGAACAGCTTTCTGGTGGACTCATATGGCCAAAGATAATTAAAAAAAAAAAATACATAACACAAAATGGGAAAATGAGGGCTATGTTGAACCCATTATAGGGCAATTTCATTGCAAGGCAAAAGTTTCCGTATTTAATAGCAGAAAAGCGTTAAAAGATCCCTCGACTAATATAAATATATGCGAAGGTTTTTTTTTTATAATTTGCTTCGGTGCTTTCTGCCACTTGTGTGACTGCAATGAATCCCTTTGCCATCATAAATTGTCATGATATTCGGATGGGAATTGTATCACACTCAATGAACTTGCGAAAAAAAAAAGAAAAGTTTAATGTGTTTGAATGACGTTCATTTTTTCTTCGTCTCTATGGTCTATTCCAATGCCATTGGGCAAAAAGGATTCGAAGGAAGTGCAAAAATTCAGCTAAAGGTTGAGAAGGGAAAGAAAAGAAAAGAAAGCTTTTTGTAATTTGATTAAACTCAAAGTACTCGAAATTTATTTTCATTTCATCGAAATGGAAAAGGATTTGAGCCGTGCTGGCAGACTATGGATAAGGAAACTTTTTATTTATTTTTCCCCTGGTTCACTTTCACGAAAGCCATTCAGCTCCAAATTAAAGACGGCTCGTTATCATTATACAAGACGTTTTATCTAAAGTTGGCATTTGATACAGTAAAACTCATCAGTAGGCAAACCGATTTATGTAAATCAACACGCTCATATCTGTACACACACACGTATGCCAAAATACCATAAAGACTGATGGCATCTGAGAGGAATGAAATGTGTTTGAATTATTAAATGACGCAAAAGGATTTTATTATCAGTTTTGTAGGCATATCATTCTCATAGTGTTGACAGATATCAGTTTGCGGTGGGGCAATTTAATAGACTGGAATTTGAAATTTAATGAAAGTTAATACCAACTTTTCGTAAAATTTAACATGAACCATATAATGTTCAGTATCCCTCAAATGGAGCATTAGTCCGAACAGCAAGATCTTCATCCATAATTGAAATTTCTCAGGGGAATGAAACTATTCATGAGCTCTTCTATCATGTTCCAACTATTACTACGTTATTGACGAAAGCATCCATTACCATGTGTTACCATCTCTAAAATAGTTTCTGTGTTGAGGATTCATACGTCGAAGTTCCCTTAGTAAAAACATTTCCCGATTGAGCGAGAAAAAGTTTCAGAAAACTAGTTCAGCCTCAAAAGCCACAAAGATAACGATCGGAAGAAAAGTTCTAACGACATTAAAATCAGATACGGAAAATGTATTCCTTAAAATTTATACGGTGGCTTTTTTTTTTTTTTGAAAACCTTTGTATACGGAAAATGTAATTCTTCCCTAATGGAAATGACTTAACGGAGGGTATACAAGGTCGTTTATTACTAATGCATAGCAGCAACTGAACTGAAATATTGGATCCTAGTGACTAGAGCAATGTGTATTTGTGTTTATTCGATGTTTTTTTTTCTAATGTTATTTAATTATTCATTGCGAGTATGGAAAGTTTAGGCAATTTTTTCTCGCACAAAAGCTCAAAAGCTGTGGGGAAGTTCTATTTCACACAAAATTTATTGAGTCGACTGATTCAGTGAAACGCCCATTAATCGACCATGAAATAAAAAACTCATAGCTATAAAACATTCCATTAAACATGGTTTGAACATTTCTCATGCGAAGAAAAAAAGAAATTTGGTGGGAAATTTCGCATTCAGGGAAAAAGCACAAAAAAAAAATCCCCGACAATTTGGCGAAAAAAAAAAAAAAACAAAAATTTTTGTCGAACGCTTCAACTGGAACGTGAAAATTCATTTTCGTCGACTTTAGTCGCTGTTTATATTGGAATTGGTGGCGGAATAAGTATATATTTATGAATAAGAAAAACTTTAACTTATTCAACAAAAATATTTCCAATGAAATAATTTTTCTTTTTTTCTATTACATCTACACATTTTCCTTCTCATTCAGCCAGCCGTGAAGCTTTGTGCGTCTGTAAACGATATATGAGTTCATGAGCTTCAAAATTATAGCGGGGATTTATATTTTCTGTTTGCGTCGTGAGTTTCCTTGCCGTAAGTTAAATGTTTACTTCCCACAATAACATTAAATCATCATTTTTGGTAAGAGCTCTCAGTGTAGTATAGGAATTTTTTTTTTCCTTTTATTTAATCAGAGTTGAGCAAATATAGGTATATGTACCATTAAACAATGACCATAATAGTTGTAGGGCGAAATATTATTCGTGCTCTTTAATTGAACCATATCTGTAGAAAGGAATTTTTCGGTAAAATAATAACTAAACGCTACATAACTGGCAAACAATTCCAAATATTTTTCTGGCTTTGAACTTGAAGAAAAATTTATAAACAATATTTTATGACTTTTTTTTTTCTTGCGACCCGAAAAACAAAGAGAAATTTAATAAGCTTTTCTTTATAGCATGCGGCCTTTTCTATCATCGAAATATATAATCAATTGCAAACAACTGGATTGCAACCGATTGACGACGACCCAAGTTATTGTTATGAAATTGTTTTGGGATCGAGACTATAGAAAAAAGGGGAAAAAATAAATACAAACAGCATTTTATTGGTATTGAATAATTTATAATTGAACTTTGTCCTCGCTCGCTTAGATAAATAAACAAATACATCCAACCACAACAATCGAGCAATAATCGATCGTCCAAATTTCCGTACAAAAATCTATCCTCGCTCTACTCACAACCAACCAAAAAATAAATGAATAAATATTTTCATTTCAAATGAATTAACAATTGATATTGATTTCTTATAATAGTTCTTTGTGCAGCTTGACGTCGTTGTATTTGCACGATTCGACATGACGCGACGACACTATGAATGGACACAAATGAAACAAAAATGGAGCACAATGAAAGGCTACGACATGCAAGTTTTATGTTCTTTTTGCGGGGGCTATCAAGAATAACACCGCGCCATCACCGTAAAACGAAAATGAATAATTTATGAAACGTGTACATGTAAATTATTTCGTAGCAAGGGCACTAAACTCAGAAAATGAAACTTTATAAAAACAAACGTGAGTCAACTCGAAGAGCTTTTCAGCCTAAATTAAATATAATTATAGAATAAAGTACCGCATTTCAACATGAAAATATGCAATTCCTGGGATAAGTGAAAATCATCAGAGAAAAGGTAGATAATTAATGTTTGTGCAAACCGAAAGTCCAAGTTTCTGTCTGCAACAGTATATGCTACTCATAAATGAATCCTGTTTCCTTTTATAATCAAAACTTGAGAAATTTATTCAGCAAATGCAGCAAATTCTATCAAAAAGCACTTTTCTCCCATTAAAAATGTTTTACTGAGGAATATTCTTAAAAGCGAATTTAATTTCGTTTCCACCGCAAAAGAAGAATTGTGTAAAATATTAAACTTTTTTTTTTGCGTCCTTGGTCTCGACTGCCGCCAGAGGGTGGCTACATTTCATTATTTATGCTTTATGCTTTTTTCTGTTTATCCATCATTGAATATATTTATATACCAGTGAGCACAGCATACAATACTCAAATTTATCCGCAGAAAAACTATTGCAAAACTTTTCCTTTCGTCTGATTATTCTTCTTATTGTGCGACACAAAAATCCAATTTCATTGATACCCAACAAGAAGCTTGTCTCAACAATATATTTGTTTTTATCCCACTCAAATTGGAGCTTTTTTTTTCATTTAAATATCTCGTTCATCACGACCCGAGTTCTTTTACGGAATGCTGTTTAGCACAAATTCTATTTTTTATGTACACTTTTCATCATGTTTATTTTATTGACTTTGTGAAAATCCATCAGGAGAACATTTTTCACATTTTCACGAATACAAGTATTTTTTTTTTCTTTTTTTCCTTCAAACAACTAAATCCAAATTGAATAATTTCTTTTATAATTGTAAATTGACGTCAGTCGTCAGTGAGATATCATTTTTAAGAAACGAGAGATGAAATAATTTTCATTTTCATTTTTTTATGGCAATATGAGCAACAGATTTTCATGTAATTTTCTTCTTTTTGTGTGTAGATAAAACAAATATTTCGCTACCTCTTTTTTTATATTTACAGCGATGCAACTTTATCTTATTAATAATACACCAATATTAATTATTATATTACACGATGATGATTAGTATTAATTAATTAATATTATTAGCTATACAAGAGATACAATTTGTTGATTTTGTTTGATTTTTATTACTGAACAATTAAGTAATTTTTTTTTTTATTTTAATATCAGAGTCACTCGACATTACATTCCGATTACCGAATACACTCAATGTTCCCGTTCGACTGATTCAAAATTCTTTTCGGTGAGCGACTCAACATCTCAATTTCTTGCTGCTGACTCTTATCGTTAAATGCAACAACAATTTCCTCTAGCGTTTTTCGTTAAATGTGTGATGTCACGAGTCGGAAAAGTTTCGTTAAGCGTGAAAGCTCATGCGCCAGCAATCATATGGTCGGTTGAAAAAAAAGAGAGAAAGAGTGTACGTAGATGTTGTTGTCTGACTCAGTTTTGGCGGCGCTTCGAATGTTTATATTTTCATTTGTCAGACGTACATAGTTTTATATCTAACTTATCGACACCACTTGTTCTATATATTTTTTTAGATGTCGATTTTGTTTATTCACTTTGCTATAAAATAAGCATTTTGTGTTCTGTATATTCCATCAGCGATGATTAAGATATATATATAAAATATTCAAAACGTTTTGTTTTATTTTTATAAACATAAAATTGATTGCTGACCATTCATATAGCGATAGTTTATATATAATGGACAAGAGGTATTACCGAGAGAACGTTTTATACATTATTTAATCGATGAACGGTAAATATTCACACGAAAAGCTCATTCGATATTATAGCTCCATTATTGCGGCGAGTTTATAAGATCATTGTCGGATCAATTTAGAGTAAATTACACTTAATTAACTTATTATCATGGAGCCCCTGGAGGCGCTATATTTCACCTGACTGTACTATATTTATAAATATTCAACCGTTCTTTCTTATATAATAGCATTACCTGACTTTCTCATGCCACGAAGACCGCATACAAAATACATCATAATGGTATCAATTTGTAGCGAAATGTCGTAACTGAGCGATAAAACAACAAATTGTCTACTTACTCGGACCTAGAATGAGAAAGAGAAAAAGAAGAAATAACAAAAGAATAAACATTAATCGAAAGTTATTTTCGTTGGTATTTCACTTCAATTATCTGTTTAGGGACGGTTCAGAGATAATGGCCATTAAGAACTGCATTCTGTATTAATGATATTGAAACTACCTATGAAAACATCATGTATAAACCGTCCCTAAGTCCTTTATTAAATAAACATAACAAAATCATAAGGTTTTGAAACAAATTGCTATCGCAAGTTATACGCACGTAGCTAAAATATCAAAAAATACATCGATCTAACTTCATTAAAGTTCATTTAATGTAATTACGTAGGTTTTAAACAGAAATTTTAATTAAATGCATTTTAATGAAATTATTATATTAAAATTTCATAATTTGATAATATAATTTTATTTTGCAGATGACAAATTTATGACAGAAATAAGAAACATTTTCAACAGTATGAGAAAGACGTGAAAAATCGATGATAGAATGTCATTTGCGGAATATTAAAATATTTCTATCTTGATCCAAAAAAAAAATTTGCTTATTCGTTGTAGGTCTGTTCAATAGACAGTGGAGTGACATGAAATTAACAATATTATGCCATAATGTTCTACAAAATAATTATGTTAATATATATTATAAAATAAATAGCACGTTGAATGTCATGTTGTGTCATGAAACCTTTTTCATGACAACATAATCATTGAAATGATGCACAATCTACGTCAACCGAAATTAACCAGTGAGTATGAAAATATTTAAGTTAACTTTTGGCCTTTTATCAGACATTTAAAACATACATTATGCGCTAATTTCACTCACTTTCTCTCTTTAAAACATTTTCTTAATTTATCAATAACAACAGTCGATGCTTCACTGTCACCCACATTGAATTTAACTCGACACCCAAGTCGTGTCAAGTCTAAAAGTCTAAACATGAAAAAAAAAAGATAGAAACAAAATTAGAATTTCAGAGATGCCTAGGGGTCGAATCTGTTATTAAGCATATTTGTGTGTGAGCGTGATTTGTGTGCTAAATATTCTCTATATAACCAACATTGTAAAAGACAAATGACTTCCATAAATGTTTACTAAATTCATTGTGGCATCTCATGATTTATTTTCATGGGCAATCAATCTCTCATTCAAGGGTGAAATGTCTGGAAAAATTTCAAACTTTCTTTCAGCCAGTCAAGAACATTGAGTGAGAAGAGAGAGAGAGGAGACAAGAATAAAGGTTTTAGCGAGCTTGAAAGTTTTCATTAAATTGTCTGGAATTAAATAGCGGAAAAATCCTTGACGAAGGCATTTCTTACTGTCTTCTGGCATTTTTTTTAAAACGTTTTCGTGGACAAAGAAAAGGCCGATTTTTTTAAGGTTATAAATGTGCAGTCATTTTAAAGGAAATGAAAGGTAAACATCATATGTAAATGTCTTTTCCTTACAATTATTTGTTTAAGCTCCCAGAGCGTTCAAGCCTTTTTTTCCGTTTTCGACATGAATATAGCATTCAGTCCCACATCAGATTTATAACAATTTTTAAAAATATTTCGACTCTGATGTTAAATTTACTGTTTTGCAATGGAATGTTGTTTAGTTACAGAAGACTGATGAGATGACATCCTAGGTGGAATTGATGTAATGTATTTTCATTCAAGTGTTTTCGGACGACGGTTCACTTTACATAGGCAAAAATAATAAAAAGGCTACATCTCGAGCGTTATGGGTGTTGAATTTGATGATTAGGGTTCAATCATATAAAGAGCTTTTCATTGCGTATATGTTGATAAATAAACCCAGAAAAAGAGAAAACAGTCGCTGAGTTGCTGACTTCACGTCATCAGATAGATCTGAGATAGTCTTTCTGACACTTGTAGTAGGAGAATGAGCAACACCGAACAATCACAACAGAAAACACATTGAATCATTAAAAAATGAAAAAGCGGAAATTATTCGACGCCAACGAAAAATTGATAAGTATATAATTAGCATTAAAATGATGGCAATGTTTCGCTGCATAAAAAAATCATGATAATTTTAACATGTTTCATATCGCGTTTCCACCATCACATCACACAATTTGACTGGTGTTTATGGCGGTAAATTGATATTCGAGTGCGGTAAAAGTAGAAAAAAAAAATTGTTGCCGTTATTATGAATGCTTTTTTCGCGTGATAAAAGTGTAAAGACGGCTCCTTTAAGGAGAGAGCAATGTGAGTGTGGCATGTCCACGTGACGTTCATACAAGTGAGCTGCGGCGGAAGAACGTCTCCATTAATGTAAAAATATTTTGCTTGCTGTACGAGTAACATCATCGACATGCATAGAAATTATAAGGCTTCTGTTTCGAAATATAAAAATATTTCGTTAATTTTCTCTGGCATTACGAGCATATGTTTCGTGGGGCATTATGCTAAAATGGCTTTTCCTCGACATGGCTCAAGACATTTTATGATTCTATTTTATTAGTGCAATAATTTAATTTTATGAACAGAACAATTGCTTGCAGTATTCGTGAGAACAATAATCCTTACACGAATGTTAAAAGCATGTCCGCGCAAACATCTACATGTGCTGCAAATGACATGCATAACATAATCATAGTATATTGGAAAAGGCTTTGCAGAAGCTTAATTCTCGGAGAAGCAACAGGACAAAACAATTGTTTATGAAATAAAAAAAAGAAGAAGAACAGATCCTGAAAACATGACCAGACATACACAAAAACGGTAGAAAAGTTCATCGGCAATGAACCGGAAAAACGTTTTTATGAGCTCCTATGCTTCAAGAGCTTGATGATTTATGCTTTATGTTCGATTACGTTTTGCTTTCTGGCAAAACCAGAAGTTTTGCTTTTTTTTCATCCACAATTCCATAAAAAAAAACAATGCACGCGCACTGATGAAACCTTTCATGTAGAAAAAAAAATATTTGTGGAAAAACCACTAATTAAGTTAGTTCGATTGGAAAATGAACACGGAGTAATGTGTTTTTTTTTTTCATCGATTTTCAATCGAGCACAAAGTAATCAAATTAGTCAAATAAAGAGAACAAGAAGCAGGAAATTTGTGACAGAAAATTCAATTTCTGGTGCGGTAAATGAGACATAAAATTTCAGTTAATTAAACGGACGATGATGTTGTTTATTTTTTTTTTTGGATAATGCAGTAGACGAATTTAAAGGAAATGAGGGAAATGTCTGGGAAGGGAGGGGTAAATGACCCTTACCCTCCATCATCATCGCTCAAATCGTGTTGGTCAACACTCAAAGGCACTTCTAAAGTATCCAATTTGGGCTCGGACCCATCTTTCACATCCACTTCGACCATTATGATTCAATTTCAATCCGAATTTTCTATCACTTTATAACACCGATTACCGTTTCCACAACGCCCTATCTACGTCGATGAACAGTCAAACATCAAATGGCATGAAATTTGTGAAATATGTTCGGACGTGACATTGTTTCGTGCACTTTTGAGGTTTCGTTGTCCGCAAATTCGATTAGAAAAGGCAGCACTTTAACTTACAATGCCATCGATTTAGAACATTTTCATATGTTTCAGTAGATAACAAGCATGTATTCATATGAAAGCTTTCGAAGCTTTCTAAACAAAAACAAAACTTTTAAAGAGAACTTCGTAAGCCAACTTTAAGTTCTTTTTCATATTTGTTAGACAGAAATTTAAATAAACAAAAACATTTTGTGCACTTTATGAATCTCTCGGCATGATAACAAGAACAAGGTCGAAAGAATAATTACCCTAAGGTTACCTCAGAGGCACCTCATCAGCTAACTCCACCTACACAGTAAGGTAAACTAAGTAGAGGCAATTGAACAATGGCTGTTATGCATGAATGGGATATGAAGCATATCTCGTTCGAGAGGGAAAATCAGTTTTCTGAGCTCATCGTGAAATGCTTTCAAGCGATTGCTTTCTTGCGTATTTACCGAAAAATATACATCAACAAAAGCGCTTTTGTGGGCAATACATCAAAACAAGAAGAAAAAAAAACCATGACGAACTGCTTTTGCGGTTAATAAACTTGAAAAACGTGCGCGCCCCACGACTGCTCAATAAATCACATCTTGCCCCTCACTCATAGTTAGATAATTTTTTTTTTTTTTCATCCTAAACAATTTTCGGACAATTTTATTGCTTGTTTTAGTTTGATGTCTTTCTCGCTTCTTTCGTCTCTTGATAAATCAAGTTGTTTTGGTTTTAAGTAAATGAAAATACATTAACGAGGAAAAATTCCTCTCAAATTCGCTTCCGCGTCACGTCTCGAAGTGATTTGTTTCGGTGCTTTAATAATATTTAAGTGTAATTTATTTTTCAGTTTCACGGATTTTCAAAGTGTCCGACTAGGTAACTTTCGGTATCAAGACGATTCATAAAGTGACCTACAGTTACAAGCTACATAGAAATTCTTCTCAACTTGTTTTCGTTGCTTTTAATCCCCACAATGTTTGTGTTGTGCGCATTTGAGCCACTTAATAGCCAGGATTACAAATTACGATTTTTTTTTCTTTTTTCGTTGCTTGTACATCATTTTTGAGGGAAACGAAAGTTCTTTTTAATTAAATTAATTAGCATAATTTATTGTTTTTTTTTTTTTTTTTGCTTATTTACATAAATTAATACATTTTCTCGCTTTCAAAATGAATATGTTTCATTTTTACACGTTCAAGTGATAAGGAATTTTCGTTATTAAATGTTTCGCTTTAAACGTGAAAAGCGATTTTTCTTTTATTTTCACTTGCGACGCTTTCTCACCCACACGCGAATTTGCCATCGACGCATATGAATCGGACTTGAAATGAAATGAATTACAAAAAGATTTAAACAACTTGAAGATATTTAATCGCGTGATTATCACTGCCATTGTAGATACCACTCAGAAAAAGCTTAATTCTAAATTCTTTTGAAGCGCTTTTGCACGCCATCAACGCTATTTGGCATTTTATATTCGAGATCTTTTTTTTTTTTTTTCATTTTAAACACGCCATATTTGTACGTCTGTCATTTCTAGAGGAACTGATAATCGCATAATTGCTTACATCAGCGATTTTTTTTTTCACAAGCTTTGATATGTTTTTGGCAAAAAAAGCAAAGCGTGGAATACCGAACACACATGAAAAAAATATTTCAACATTCTCGGATGTTTCTTTGTTTGTTGTTTAGGCAAAGAAATGTCGCCAAAAGGCGAAGCATTTTTTTTTTTACATTTCTTTTATCACATCACGTATCATAAACAAACGGTAATTTTTTGCCGCAGAATTTTAAAGAGACGAATTTTCGCGACAAGTGTCGGAGCGGAAACTTTTCCTTCATCTTTCTTGTGAGCGAAAAACAATGTTGCCTTTGGGAAAAAGAATCGGAAAATTAAAGAAGAAGCACGTGAAATCTAAAATGGAACAAACGCACACGAGAAAAACAAAAAAATTAAAAAAAAATTTAATCCTCTACACAGCAACAATAAACAAATGTGTCATTTATATTTTGCCACAAACGAAGGATTTTAATTTCCATCAACATTGGAGACTTTCATTATTGCACATTATTAAGGTTACAAGTTCTGAGCTGATGCACTTGTGTTGTAATGACTTAAGTGTGTGAGGGAGTAAAAATCTCATCGCGATTTCTTTTTTTTTCATTAGCGGCTGTAAACACTTGGCGGGATAAAAATAGAAAATGCTCGTTGAGAGTAATTGCAAGCAGCGATGCGCTTCTTAGGATCATTTTAAAGTAGATATTTAAGGCAATTCCGATTCATAAATAATTTTTTTAAATGGCTAAAAATACTCTCAAATCTCTTCCCCCAAGTTTATTTTTAACATCCCCCGCCGCCACCATCGGTTTATTTTTGTTTTTGCGACGCTCGTCTGCACTTTGCATCAGTCTTATTTTCGGCAAAATTTTCATGTGCGATTTTTTTTTTATGGAAAATATTTAATATTTCGATGCAATTTTCGAAAAACAAAAAAAAAAACTTGCAGGTTTTATATATTTCATTATGCGCACATGAGTGGGAATTTCGGGTTGCGATCTCTCAATGGAAATTTAATACCACACAGTCGGATCGAGTGAAAATTTTCAATTAAAATTTTTCACTTTATGGAATATTTTCCGTTAGTTTAGTTGCAGCTAATTTGCGGTTGTAATTCAAAGAGCTGAACATCTTAGGAATTTTGTTTTATTTAATAAAGCTTGACGGTACGTATTTAAATATTCAAGAGCTATACTGTTTAATATACTCATCATTATGAAAAGTGCTGCTGTTAAACCTCCCACAAAAACGTAATTGAAGTGCACGAAAATTGAGCTTGTTAGATGCTTTTCATCCATAAACCGCAACACAAATTATACTTTGAATAATTAATTTTTTTTTTCTTTCCGCTGCAAAGTATTTCACTTTAAATGAACCAAATTAATTTCACTTTTAAAATCCTAGCTTTTGTCTTAATTAATAATAAAACGCAAATTTCTAAGTGCCTTTCGAGGAAAATGAATACTCGCTAATTGGATAAATTTATGATGATACTCGAGATCGCATTTCTTGCACTCACTTTTCAAGATATTCAGAGCACTCCGATGCAGTAATCGACACATCACTATCGTCCGTTATAGCGCCACCACTACACTGTTCACCATAGCCGCAGCTCATTCTATTGCGCAAAAATGCATACCACTTGGATTTTAATAATATTACGTGCAACATATATCCAACAAATTTGCAATAAATTTAAAAAAAAAATATATATATTATTTTTTCTACTAGCTCTCGCTAATGTCCAGCCATACCGACTGTCGCGCACTCGCTTGGACACACAACTTGATCGCTCAAAATTACCGCTCAAATGCCAAAAAATCACTGTTTCACCGTCATTTAGACGATACTTAAAAAAAAAAGAACACAAATATAATGAATAAAGATTATTAGTTTTCCATTCCAATTTCCTTGCAATATCGTGCAGCGCAGAGCGCGCGAGCGGAGCCAAGCGAAGAATTAAGCGTTTTTCGAAATGACATTTACATAACTTTCGCAGTTAAGCTAGCAGAGTAATGTGAATTAATGAAATTGGATGAGCTACTGCCGGAGTCACATGAATGAGACGATTGGGAGTTACGTAAGGTGATCCATGTTTTAACCTATCACATGACCAAATGACGCAAAATCCGAAATAAATAAATGACTGCGATGTTAAAGCGGCAGGAAAGGATTCAAGTGAACCACATAAAATCCCTTTTGGGATATCCCTTAATGTTCTCGTTATCTTTTCACATCCATGAAGGAGACACAATAATAGATAGCGCACTCTGGAAATGATATCTTCATTCAACTTACAGAACTCATGTCATCGACATCCATTCAAAAGGAAAACGAAGTAGCAGCAGCAAAAAAAAATTAAGTGGAACAGCAAATTGTGATGTAGAACAGTTATTGCAGTAACCTTTTTTTTGGGGGGGAACAGGGGGAGGGATTCTGGCGACGAGAGTCGGCGATGAAAAATCGCATGGAAAGAAATATGACGTCGATATTAAAGTGGCCGCGCTATAAATCTGGCTCATTAATCTTGAAGGAAATCTCGGTTCGAAGGGAATCAAACTGTATGAAAATTCATTAAATTAGACTACAACTTTAGTGTACGTACACGAATGCAATTCCCCCCTCGAAGCGGAGCACAAGAAAAGTGGCACAGAGGCAATTAAAATGGAAACCAGGCAAAGCGAAATTGCATGTTAAAGGATTCATATGAAAGCAATTGTAAATTCTTTTTTTATTTCACACACATTTTGCTTTAATGCCCTGACCTGCTCTCGTGTTTCTTGACTTACATGAGGTCGCTCTGTCGCATATTCTTTTTTCCGTTTTCGCTCATTTGTCACACGATTTTCTTTAATTTTTTTTTCCTTCTTTCTTGCTCTCGTGAGACAAATTTTTTTCTTATAAATAAATTTGCAGTAAAATCTCGACAAATTGAATTCAATTTTGAGCATGAATTGCAAATATTTAGAAAAAGGCTCAATTCGAATGGGAAAAAGGGATTTGTTTGCAAATGGTGCGGTGGCAATCAGTGACGAAAATAAGAAAGAAAGCGCTTTAAATGTTTAACGTCGATAACGAGTCTCTAGTCACTGTAAATAAATGTTTTTTTTTAAGGCAATTGCAAGGAAGAAAGAAACATTCGAATTGCGACTGTCATCAGCATACATGCTTCTTACTTTGAATTAAGTAATTCAAATGCTTTAAATTGGGATAAATAGAAAGGTAACGATAAGAATTCTACATTTTCATGAAAGGACTTTCACATCTTTATGATTGAATTGTGCGACGAAACATCTTGACCGCATGCAGCGTAATATCAATTCAAATATTATTTTTAAAAAAAATGTTCTGCTCTCTTTGTATATCGCACAATAACAACAACATTAAAGAATTAACAAACGTGAATAAAATCGTTGCTCTCGTTTTATAGTGTTTATAGTCGTTCGAGTTGTTTACGATTTTTTTTTTTATATATTTTACATTTCTTTCAATTATTTTCACCCCCACACATAAAGCTCACTGACAGACATACAAACACGCGACACATCTCATATTTTTTTTTTTCATGAACTTGAATTTATTCTTGAGATTTTCATATTCTTCACTAAAAAAAGAAATATATTTATAGTGTGGGAGCTATACGACAGTTTTGGAATGAGTCATAAATTTGGTAAATTTTTGCGAGGCGTGTATCGTTATCGAATTGACGCAATAATTACAGAGTAATAAACAAATGACTAAAGTTTTTATATTTCATGAAACGTAAATAAATTGTTTCTGCCTTCAACTGATTAATAATAAAAAATAAATTCCCGTTATGATATGATATTCGGAAAATTAATTGACTGCGTTATAATAACAAATGACTTACATGTGAAAGATCCTTCGATACGAGATGGGAATGATATTTTCATTCTTTTTATCATCAACAAATATCGAGTCAGCTGATCGGTGAACTGATGGTGAATCGCTGGTTGGATTGAAGCAGCTTTTATGATCGTGCATCTGATGAGTGAAAAATTTCATTAGACACACAAGTTCACTGACAACTTCCGCAATTGTCTCTAATTCACGTCCCGTCACCGATAAGTCAATGATCTTTGATTTTCAATTTTCAATTGGATCTTCATCACAGTCACAGGTCGCGCAGATTTTCACTGATCACGCGAAAAGAAAGATTAAGGTTACGATAAAACTCGATAAAATTCTTGCAACTTGACGTTTATTAAATGATTGTGACTTTGAAATTTCCTTAATCAATCAATTAAGACACACTGATTTAATGTACAGCCTCTTGAGATTTTCAAAATTATGCAAAATATCAAAAAAATCTATTTAAAAAAAAAAAAACTAACTATAGATGATTTTCTTGTATGAGCAGATGGGATTAAAATGTGTTAGTGTTTAAAACTCGCTCATGTGTGACGATAAGGCGTCATTATAATATTTCGTAACAAAATAAACACGAATTGATCACTATCGAATGTCTGTCAAAATGTCAAACAGCTAAAAATTTCAAAGATTACTAAACTAAAGATAAAATTGTCAGTGCCAACTGGGATGGAATTTATGAATGAAGCCTGTAAAGTTCTCTCAATATTATTTATCCGTGAGAAGAGCGGCTTTATTTTCCAACACAAGCAAACAAAAACTTCAAGTTTAATTTAATTTGTGCTCACGAACCGCGAGCGTATAAATTATTTCTCTTTTACGCGACGCCACTGGATCTATAACAAAACTGTAGTACGGTTCTAAAAATTTAAAAACAATTCTCAACGGTCGGTCGAATGTAATTTTTTCATCAATCAATTGTAATTTACACTTCAACCTTTATTGCATTTAGCGAAACGAAAGTTAATTAGCATTGACGGCGTAATGAAAAAATTAATATAAAAATAATTTTCACATTTGTCATCTATTCATGGCATTGCAAATTATAATTAAATATTCCAATATGAACATAATAACATCACGAGAGCGAAACTCTGTCACTCATTGAAACAGATATTAATCTATATTCGAACAGAATTCAATGTCAAAGTCAGTTGTGTTGGTCATTTTAACTCCATATTTAATCCATAATTGATACTCTCGTTTCAAACTGAACTTGAACAGTAAATAAAGTTAATTATCAGAACTGAAGGAAATTATTGCAATTATCAAAATGCATATGTCTGCAAATAAGTTATGTATATATGATGAATTTTTATATGATGAACATTCTCATTTTAGGGTGTCACAATTAGAAAATATTTTTTTTTTTTCTACAATTTTCTAAATCGACATCTACTTAGCATTTTTAACAACACAACTCTATTATGAATGTAATCAAATAAACCGGCAACCGAAAAATGAGGAGGCAACATTGAACTATACAATATTCTTGAAGGTTATTCACAACACTCACATCATTGATGTAAACCATTCCGTAGTTCTTAAGACGATGAAACATAATCCACTTCATTTCTACAAGAATGTGCAGAATTTTGTTCCGAAAACTTTAAATTGTTGACCAATTTGTATGTAAAATATTATTTCATTTAATTTGCACTTCCGTCTAACATTCAACAACGCACGAAAAACGCTTGCTGGTCTAGCTCACTTGCAAGCTTGCGTTAAAATGCCTTAAATATAAAAATTTCCCATGATCCGATAAAAGTTATTAATGATGGAAATAAAATTTAAAACAGAACAATTGCGTGTTTATTATCGACAGTGTTGGATTCGCACGTATACTGTTCGAGAGCGACTGACAGAATGATCGTGCAAAACTGGAAAAACCACATCAAATATGAGAGGTTGCTTACTGAAGATTTTAAATGAAACGATGACGACCATTACGAAGGTTGTTTAAATGTTTTTAGCAGTGCGTTATGAAACCGATGAATGATTCCCAATAATTTTTCACGAATCACAACACCATTCTTGTTAAACCGGTTTCGATTGAATGAAACTAAACAAAAGTTCAGCTTCAAAAAAACGATTTCAGGTGGTGCAAAGGCGCATCATTCGCAAACTGCATCGATTTTGTAATGTCTGTTAATTAAATTAAATGTTAACTCTTTTTTTCTTTTGCGAGCATTTACTGTGCTCATCAGAATATTGTAATTCATCAAAATATTCTCAGACTGATCTCTGAGAGCATTATTTAAATCCATGTTTGTACTACTCAACCGCTCAGTTGATAATTTTCATTCAGTCATAGCAGCGCGTTGCTTTGTTTTGATTAAGAATTTTTCTTTTGTCTTTACAATTCCACTGCGGATTTGAAAACTTATTTTTTTTCCATGAAGATTTGCTAATTAACAACGTGATGAACGAGACTGAATGTGAGTATTTTATATTGTCTTTGATGAGGAAATTAAATTTAGAAAAAATCTCATTCAAGATGTTGATAAACCATCAACGAGTTTATCACCAGAGAATCACTACATTAGTGACACCATCAGTGTTAAATTGCTACCTGATAAGAAGGGAACATTTTTAAAGCACACTGTATATGAGGCAAGTCAATTACAATAAAACGATACTCTCAAATGCTAATGACTCACATTTATTCTCTCAGATTACATCACTGAAATGGAGCAGCACAGTTGAGCGTCGATATAATGATTTTTTGAATTTTTACAATTATTTGATTGTGAAATTTTCTAATCGAATCATTCCGCGAATGCCACCAAAACAGTTGATGTTAGATACGCTTCTGGAAGAGCGACGAATTGGTCTCCAAAGATGGTTAAAATTGTTATCCAATCATCGCATATTAAGTGCCGATAAACTTTTCAAGATGTTTTTAACTGACACAGCGAATGTGCATCAAGAAAATTTGCGTCAAGCGTTTGAAGAAAGTTCTGATGAATTCTTAGCAATTGATAAAACAAAATTCACAGAAATTTTGGATCATCATCAGCTGACAACAAATCGTGAACTTATAAGAATAATGTTGAATTCTGTGTTAAAGCTTAAACGACTGATAGAAAAACACTTGAAGCGCAAAGAAGATCAAACAAATGACTTTGGTGAAATGTCAACAGTTCTGAGTGTGATAATTAAGGAGTCAAATGACAAAAGTCTCATTGACTTTTCAGAATGTTTTCGTAAAATTTCAGTAAATTCTGATAAAACCGAAATTGAATCATCGCATGCCGTAATCGAACGATTGACAATGCTTATTGAAGTTCTGATTGGACACAGTGACTTATGTGATCGCGTTGATAAGATCATCAGTTGCAATGATCATTTGGAGTTATCGCAAATACTATCGCATGGTAAACAGAAAGTCAAAGATGTCATTAATGGCATGACAAGCGATAATGAAAAATTGATCAGTGAACGTCAAACAACCGAAATTGAAATGTTGAAAAAACGAAAATCTTTTGCACTTTTTTGCATCGCGGAAGAAACGAAATTTGCACAAAAATATTTAGAACTTTTGCCATCGATTCTATTGCAATTCTCGCACACAACAAGTCGCGAATCTTCAAAGATCACCGAAATTTGGAATGAAATCGTTTCAATTGAAAGCGAAAAACTTAATTAAAAGATAATTATTGTGCAACATCACTAACTTTTTTCCTGCTACAACAAATTAATTTTCGAAACATAATTGAAATAAAATTAACACTTTATGCAAACAGTTGAAATGGTAAAACTGGAATGCCATGCACGAATATAGGAAGCGCAAAAAATTAAAAGCTCAACTCATCACTTTTATTCGCTGTGTATGTTTACCAAATAAATAAACACTTTTTTAACAATAGACAAATTTACGTATTTTGATGGGAAGTTATTTTTGCTTATTAAACAAGATGCACATGAATTTCTCTGCTTCTGAATTCTGTAAAATGTATCACAAAGAAACCCCAAAAATTCGCCAAATTTGAAATTTTCAATTGCATTTTTTTATTTTGCACAATTTTTATAGTTTTTTTTTTTAATAACATTTTATTTTGAATTGTATGAACTAACAGAAATCATCAATAATTTCATTATTAAACTTCTTTTTTTTCGCCATTTTGTGAAAAAAAAAGGATTTTTTTTACAAAAAAGAATTTCTCCGATGCTGATCACACAGCGCTGAACAATGATCCTACAAAATTAAATAATCCTGGGATTTTGGTGATAAAAAAATGTCTGTAAGCCAGATGGACGCTAAATATGAACTTGTCTCTTGTTGTTGCAATTATGCATTTCTTAGCAAATATTTTTTTTTTTTATAGCAAAAAGAAATTTCATATTCTTCCGTAGATTCATGTCATGTCGTGCCTTTCCCATTTAAAAAAAAATCCATTCCGTTCCTATCTTATCCTTTTATAACATGCTACTTAAGTCTTTTCGCAGAAACTTTGGGCCGCAAAGAAATGTTTTTTTAATTAGCAAAAGGTTGGTTCCTTAAGCCCATCAATGTTTCATTTTTCTCTTTACCAATATCCAATTCTCAGGATTACGCTTCTTCATTCCCTAAACGTATCAGAACAAATTTGTTTTTTCGCATGCCACTAATAATTTTCCTTTACTTTTATATTCCTAGTAACTAAATTTTTACTTAATTTCGGGAAAAAAATATTTTTTTTTGCTGTTTTGTGACTATAAACTTTAATTTTTTTTTTGTTCAGTTTTTGTCGTCTTGGATTAATATTTACAGATAAACATGTATTTCATTCTATATGCTTTCATAATTGTAGGAGGAATTTTGACTATAGAAATATTATACCGGAAAATCGAAAGACTTATAATTTTGTGTGCAATGTTAGTTTTGCTAATAATTTAGAAATTCATCTCTGTCATACATACGAAGCATTTTATTACTTCATTGATGTTTTCTAGTTTTTCTAAGAACGGAAGTGCGAAAATTTCGCTGATGGAAAAAAAATCTGGTCAATGAAGAGTATTTTCTTTCTATTATAATGATTAAACTTTCGGGTGGTGGGCGAAAAGTGGAGCAAGAGCATGAATGGCGAAGCGAGAAATTTCCTTTTTTTTACTAGATATTTTTTTTTTTTGTTTTCTATATGTCCATTATGTTTATTTCTGCTTGAAAATACACATTTATAAGATTTTTTTTTATTTTTTTGCATCATAATTATTAATGAACTTCTTGCACAATATCACGCTTGGCGTTCAGCATTTTATGTATCTACTGTAGCGCCATTATCGTGCGTTACTTGCACACAAGTTCAATGCATGTTATAAAGTATAATAATAATAATAATAATTAAAAAGACCACATATACAGAAAGCTAATTGTTTCCCTAAAACAATTAATCGTAATTAGAAATTCTCATATCTCTTATCATTTTTTTCATGTATGATTACCATTTATTCACTAAATAAAGTTGTTTCCTCAAGATAAACAAAAATTATGACAAAAAAAAAATAAGAACGTTGTTGGGCGTGTGGGACGAATAGAGAGGGGGGCGAGTGATGCACAAATAAGGGGAAAAGGATTCTTTATACAAAAATAAGATTCTCAACTGTGATTTTGTTGTTAATTCATTGTATTTTGATGTCTGGCCCTAAAACGTCTACAGAAAATCTCTAACTTTGCTTTATATTTATAATATTTTGTCCTTAAATATTGCTAAAGAAAAGAAAAAAAAAACGAAAGAAATTTAAAACTTAAGCGATACAACAATTTTTTTTCGCGAGTGACTCGAGCGCGCGTAGGTGGAAAATAAAAGTTAGAGAAATTCGTGATATTTGTTACATAAAATAACTTTTATATTTTTCTACAATGGGTCGTGTCGTCATCATTTTCATTTGCGCCACCTCAGTGACAACTTTTATAGGGTCTTGAAATGGAGGTGAGAGAAATCGAACAGCAAAAATCTTGATTTTTTTTTTACTTTTTAATTTTTTATCTAGCAGCTAAGAAAAATGTTACAATTAATTTTTTTTTTCTTCATGGTTATTCTTCTAATGGGTTTTCGCTTGTGAAATAAAAACCGCGGAAGAAAAAATCGCTTTCTATATCATAAATTCGGTTCACGAGATGAACAAATTGCATAACTCGATCGATTTAATCTTAGCGCAGTTTGTGATGAACCTTCATAAGTTTTTTTTTATCTTTCTGATGTAGTTCAGATGAAAATTTCATGTATAGCATCAATTTAGTCCTAAGATTATAGATTTTCTTAAATATTTTTCTTCTTCATCTTTTTTAAAATGTGAGTTATTACTTTTTTTTCTCTCTTTATTTTCATTATGAGGGGCTTAAAACCATCTTTTTTTCTTCATTGAATGCATTCAAAATTGAATGTCTAGTTGTGGGTGTTTTAGAGTAAAATTTGATTATTTTTTTATGGGCGAAATTTGTATGTGTGTGGGGGGAGGATTGTGTTCTGATGATGATAGCGATGACATTGATATCTGATTATTAATATTATTATAATTATGCAATTTTCTCTAATCATCAAAAGGGTTGTTACAATAAATGTTTATTTTTTTTTCCTTCTCACATTTGTTTTTCATCTGCGTGTGTATCTGTTTGTGTGTGTTTGTTTTTTTTTTTTTTACTTCTATAAACAATTATCAATAGCTTTTTTATGTTCATCGGTTAAATGAAATTCATCTAATTTTAATTTTAGCTAACCCATCGATGAAGCAGTCGCTGAAACTTGCTGGCCTGCCTGTCCATCTTGTTTTACTGTCGTCAAATCGGCCGTCTGTAACGTGATATCAGTTTGATTTAACGATTGTGATTGTTGGCTGCTGTTGTCGTTGCTATTGCCGCCGACTCCTTGCGATGACGATTGACCGGCTTGTGTATTGTTTCCATCATTTGGATTGCGTGCCTGTAAACTAGCATTTAATGATGGTTGTATTGCTAATTCTGGAAAAAAATAAAACAAATTAATTAATTAATTGATCCATAAAATCCGAAATCTTAATTGACCTTACCTTGATCTGTGAAGTTGAATAGTGGTGGAAACTCGCGTCCATTAGGTAAAACCTTGTTGCCTTCCCGCAGCTCATTAAAGAATGGATGTGCACATGCCTGCAATGGTGTTATTCTGGCACCAGGTGTATATTCCAACAAGCGTGAAACTAATGCAATCGCTTCAGCTGGTGTACGCACTCGGAATACCTACAAGGTGAAATCGCAAACAAAACAAACAAAAATGGTTTGTGGTTAATTTAATTAATGATTCAACTAAAATCTAATTATATCCATAACAATCCAATCCAGATAGCAGAAAATGATTATTTTAGTATCATCAGCCAAATGATGATGTTTTGAAAGATCAATTTTACAAAGTGATCACTTTTCAATTGGCAATGATCAATTAGCAAAATTGACATCATAACAAAATGATGAATATTTATTTTATTTTTATTTTATCAATTGAATTGGGGTAAGGGGGCACATGAGAAACTAATGAACAAAAATCAAAAACATCTAACTTGATTTCGATTTTCACTCTCAATTGATGTCGACTTGATAGTTTCAGTTTTTTTTTTTTTTAAGGAGTTATAAATGACATTTTCTCTGTTAACATGAGGATCATAACATGAATGATGATGCGATTTAAACATCTGTAGTTAACATTATAGCAAAAGTTAACAGCGATCCATTGAAACAAACAAAACAATTGTCACGTGAAAATTAAGAGAGGCGCAATTTGATGAAAGTTAGAAACGAAATTCATCATTAACTTAAATGAAAAGCTTTTCTTTGGTTTTGATTCAATCTGGTGGAGTTTTGTTAGAAGCTTTTTTTTTTCTAAATGTTCTGAAATAAATATTTTTTTTTAACATGAACTGTTAGGTCGCGCAAAATAAGATAACAATGAAACACTTCAAACAATTCTATCTTGGCGGGGGAAACAAATGTAGTCAGGCTTTAATGCAGCTCTGAAACTTTAAACATATTTGTACGAATATGTATGTGTATATGCGATATTCCTTACTCTTATACGCTGATGATCTTTTGACGACTTTGGTAATGACTTTCGCTCAAGCATTAACTGAAATGATAGTCGATATCGACTGAGAATGTTTTCTTTTTTTTCTGATTTCATTTAATCATCAGTTAATCATTACGAACATTAATTATTTGAATATCCAAAACTTCTCAAAAGGAAAAAAATTACCGAGAACGAAAAACTCGCGCATAAGACGGCAACAAAACAAAGTATAATAAGGGATAAAAATTGTTCAGTGTTAACAAACCTTTTGCCATGGGTGACTCTTGATTTGCGGGAATTTGAATTCGGTGTAATTGGGATTCATCTCCTTGATTTGATCCCTCGTTGGTGTGCCCAATACTTTGATAATTTCAACCAGTTGATCGACGCCCGAATCGCCGGGGAAAATTGGTTGTCCCAAGAGCAATTCGGCCAGTACACAACCCGCACTCCAGACATCTAAAATTAAAATCAAAGAATTGTTAAACCAATAATTTAATGTTAGTAATTTTGGACCCTTACCAATTTTTGTCGTGTAATTAATTGCACCAAAGATTAGCTCGGGAGCTCGATAATAGCGCGAGCAAATGTACGAAACATTCGGTTCGCCTTGCAGCAATTGTTTAGCGCTACCAAAGTCGCACAATTTCAGCACAGCCGTTTCAGGATCAAGCAATAAATTCTGGGGCTTAATGTCGCGATGACAAATTCCCAATGAGTGGATGTATGCGAGACTTCGGAACAGCTGGTACATGTAAAGCTGATGGAATATCAAAAAAAAAATTAAATTAAGCCCGAAAAGAAGTTTTTAGCACACTTACTCTGATAAAATTAATTGGTATCGTTTGTTTGTTTTTAGCATATTGGCGTGCAACTTTATAAACTGTCTCTGGAATATATTCGAGCACTAAATTTAGATAGACTTCGTCCTTCTGCAAAAAAAATGATGCCAAACAAAAAAGAAAGTATTTAATTAGTTTATTTAAACAACAGCAGGCTCGCAAAAGCTTTCAAAACAAAAACTCGGGGGGGCAAAAAATTCGCAAAGAAAATGTGGGGTATAATAGAAAATCTACGATTGGAAAAAAAAGCTCTAATAAGAATCCTAGAAAAACTTGAAAATTTTATATCTGTGGTTCCTTTCTGCGGCTCTATCAGTTAATAGCATCGATAATGAGCATAGTATTATTATTATTTGAGGAATCAGCAATCGAGCTTTCTATAAAAGTTAATTATTCAGTTTAACGATTTTGGAATATATAAATAGAGGAAAACAGATTTTTATTATAAATATTTAAACTAAAGTTATTTTAGCAATCGAGAAGAGCATCAATTTTCGCTACCTGCGACTGCAACGCACCAGCAAAAACTCCTATCCCTAAATCGATAGGCCGCTAGTATGTTTTTTTTTTATAATTTTGAAATTTTTTTAATTACAATTTTTTTTTTGTGTTTTTCAAATATTATTCAATTTTCAGAACCAATTGATTGGTGTTTTTGGAAGAACAGAAGAAGAAAAGAAAATTTGAAAAAATATAAAAAAAAACAACACACAAAAAGTTGGAAGAAATTTTTCTTTAAGAAAACGATGAAGGCGGAGCATTTTGTCTCCAAAAAATGATCATGATAATGGAATTTAATGTATATGACGACAAATAATAATGAAATTGTCATTTTACCTTTTCACCGCTTGAGTAGAAGAAGTACTTTAATTTAACAATGTTACAGTGCTCCAAGCGTCTCATAATTTGTAGTTCGCGATTCTGCAAATTGTTTAGAAAAACAAATTAATATGTAAACATAATAAAGTTCATGGTGTGTCCTCGTTACCTTGAATCTCTTATCTTGCAGGACCTTTTTGATGGCAACCAATTCGCCATTGTCACATAATTTGGCCTGGAAGACAACCCCAAAACTACCATTTCCAATCACTTTGGTATCGGAATACGAAACTTCCTGGGGTCGATCTGGTCCTTGGCCGGGTGTAGCAACGACTGTTGTAACCTTCGATCCATCTTTGCCTGCAAAATCGGTTGGTTGTTAGTTACGATGAAGGAAGAAATAAAAGAAATTAAAAAATTAATATCAAAATTATAATTTAGATGAATGAAAAGTTATGTACAATATGAGCTCTAAATTGGTGACAGAAATCTGAATTAATAATGATAACAACAACATCGCGTAACTCGTTTCCTCACTTCAACCGTGTCTGTATTTAAAATTCGTTCGTTTTGACCCCTAAATGAAAAATAGACGAATGAAGAAAAAAAAATATACAAAACACATGATCAACGTCAACGACAGAGGAGGCAAAAACAGCTCTGACGCTATTGGCGTCACAAAATAAAATAAAAAAAAAAGCAAAGAATCAGATCAAAATATTTTTTGATATCGATAAAGAGATAACGTAAGTTTTTAGCTATAAGCCAAAATAGAGATTTTCATTGCTTGCGCTTAATTATCGCGAGTCCATCGCTGGACGTCGCGTGTAAGCGATAAACATAAACAACCAACAGAATAAAATTGATTTTAAAATTTAAATACAAATTTTGTTCATCAAACGAGCCACCGCAAGGAAAAAAAGAGACTGGTTCTTCATTAATAAAATATAAACATCGCACCATCATTATAGCCATGAACTCTGTCACAGCTGTGTTTTGATGGAGCGCACGCGGATAGGAAAAAAATTAGCCATCGAAAAATTGCGTCGTGGCTTGTGTTAGAATAAATTAATCCTACAAAAGGTAAATAAACGATAGTTATAGGTTAAACTGGATGAGTCTAGAGTTGTAATTATCACAATTTCACAATCTCATGTGGGAGTACTAGGCTTAAATTTGCAAGTCGCGATGGGTGTGTTCGATTTGGGACCAGATACAAAAAAAGAAAAAACTTCTGCAATTTCACACGTAGATGGTGACAAAATTTTAGCAAAACAGTTGTTTCAAACGCACCCACCGCTAATCGCGACGCGAGCGATCAACACTGCAGTGACGTACTGTGCGCAGCAATGAAAAATTCGTCAATTTTCCAAAAATAAACTTGGCGGCGAACGCGATTTCAATTTAAGAAAGCCCATGGACATTATTTTTCGCAAGCAAAACACCAAAAAAAAAAATCTTTCGTGTTGACTTATTTGTCTTTTGGGAAAGAAAAAAAGACCATTGTCAAGAAGATTATGCGTAGCTATTGGCTTATGATCAAGAAACAAAATGAATGAGACGAGATCCTGGCCGCACATTCCTACAGATGTGACCTTCACGAGTTTTTCAAAAGAAAATCTGTTGGAGAATTCAAGTGTAACTGATTTTAATTGTTTTAGTGCTGAGCATCGCATTGAATATATTGGACGACATAGCATTAAAATTAAACTGTTGTTGCCATCATGTGAGCCACTTTTTAATTAGATTCCATGATAATATTTCGTTCAATTCGCATATCAAAGAGAAACACAAACAACTCAATTAGCTTCATTAAGCGCTGTTTGTTTTCGCAGAAAAATCTCCACGCCAACAAATATGGCAACCAGATGGAAACAATGAAGACAATTCTGTGCAGCTCCAATTTGATAATTTTAGATGAAATATCGACCACGATTGTTAATGAGGACTGGGTGCCGGAAAATAAAAATCCGCCTACAAAATTAGTTGGTAAATTTTTTTTTTTTTTTTTCAATATTTCCGATAATTTGCGTACGCGCATGAAGCGGTTAGAGAAATTATAAAAAGCAAACGAGCTTTTTCTTTGTGACAAAAACATGTGAAGAAATTTCACATTTTCTTGTAAAATTTATTTTTAGAATCACGATGAGGTCAAAATAAAAAATAATTTCTGCGTTTTGTTTTCGTAAGAAATGATTTCAAAACGTCACTCAATGATGACGCAATTTACTTTATATAACGAAATGACTAAAAGGAGCACAGAGTTTAGACTTAGTAATTGGTTTTCACACCTTCACAAGTGTCAGCCCAGAGTTAATGGCGATCTTTCAAATCTATTGGCCCCATTTCCGACTGATCATGGAACATTGTAGAACTCAGGTCATGATGCTGATAACCTTTAAGTTCTCTTTGTTGAGAGAGAAAGAGGCTCCAGACATTCTGTTGAAATTGCCATCTCAACAATTCGGTCCCAAAACAAAAAGTGATAATTAAATGCTAAAAATACGCAAAAAGTTCTTCAAACATGAAGTGTCAATTATCAGCTCACCGATTCTGAGCTGTTGGCATTTATAGTGACGAAAGTATTCAGATTGAAAGCGATAATTAGAGTCAAGTTTAAAGGCACTTATAAATAAGATTTTCTACAAATAGATTTCGATTGTGCCTATATTTATTGTCATTTTATGATCGAGCTAAGAAAAAATTGCACGAATCTCCTGGAGTGTGCCGCATGTTCAATTCGTCAACAATTGAAGTAGGTAATAAACAATTTATAGAGTCACACTTAGATTCACGCAATATTTAATCTCCCTTTCCTTGGTAATATTAAAGCCACTTAAACTGAATGAGGGGTCTATGGCCCCTATCAGACTCAGCTATATCAAGCTCTATAATTTCCAGAGCGTGTGGCGGGGGCGAAAAAAATACTAACATAAATTCATAAGTCCACTAAATAATTCATCGAGTTTTCTGATTATACAATAAGCAAGGTTAAATGGAACAATAAAAATAGTTTTCCCATATAATGACGGTGGAGAAAATTCGTCAATAACTATCCAAAGCACCTGTGAACCATCAAGAGGTTAAGGGCTAGATAGAGTGTTTATGAGCGTTGTTTTACAACGCAAACACAAATTCTTTGGACACATTTGATTAATGAAATGTGTCAATCTAATGAGTCGTATTTTTTTCGCATGTTTGTCGAATGGTAGATAAAGTTGCTTATCGTGAAACCTACAAGGCTCGCAAATTTTGATAACAATTTATTATTACACTGTATTCGTTATCAGGCAGTTGTTCTTGATTCATTCACTTGTGAAATCACTCGATTACCATTTTCTTTTAATTTGTTGTTTGATGTTCCCGATGCAGCTGCAGCGTTTTCCATTATAAAGCAAAATTTTTCTTAATTCATTTGGAATTGGAACTATAAACTGAATAATTTTTCTTTCGAAAATTTCATGGCCAACTAAGAATTTTATATTTTTTATTAGTTTTTGAGGTCATTTCCGCAGTAATTAATTGCTTTGTGCGCTTTGTTTTGAATAAAGACTTGTGCGATTAAAAGTTGAGAATGCAGGCAAAGGATTTATCTATTTTCGCGAGGATGTTTTTTTGCTGTTGGCATATTAACTTCTCAAAATATGACATGACAGTTTTTAGCTGGATTAAATTAAGCGCATCAGCAGAGAACGTCGTTTGTTTATATTTGCACAATAATAAAAAGAAGAAAAAAAAAAACAAAGAATTATCATTATCAGTTTGTTTTCCTCGCTTGTGTGCGATGATGATGATGAATCTACAAATTGATAGCAAGTAACTTTGAAATTGATGAGCCTTTTAAAAATATCACAGAAATAATAAATCAGAAAAAAAAGAATCTTATGATATGGAAAGAAAACAATTTTGATGCAATTGACGCGAATACATCTTGAGAACATTTTTAATAGAATTAATAGAATCTCTTCAGGAATCTTATGTCTTCGAAAATTTTCGGCGCATTTAAAAATGTTGGCGAATTTTATTTTGCATAAAATTTCAATTAAAGAATCTTTTTTTTGGGTGTGAAACCGGATTTTTGTTGAGCCTTTCGAGCGAGACCGATTGTCGACTTCGAGTGTGTTATGCATGAAAATATTGCTATAAACTTACACAATTCTTTGAGCTTTTTTGACAGTCGAGTAAAGTTGAAGCACGAGCATGAGGTTGTCTCACGCTCACTTCTTGCTTCCTTCTCGCGTCGTTTTTGTTCTTGTTTTTCGATCACCATTCGTTGTTGCTTAATGTAGCGTTCACGAATCTTTGGACTACCGTTTTCATCAATGTAATAGAGCGATTGACTAAGTCCATCATATTTATTAATCAACTTTGGATCAATAATAAAGCTTTCGGTTTTTGTAACAGCCACATTTATTGTTTCATTTGCCCCCAATGGTAAGGCGACTGCTTGAGTTTCAGGTTTCATATCACATGCGGTTTTTCGATTATCCGCCATCGGTTTTTTGGAAGATTTAGTATCACTATACAGTTTCAGCTTGTCAATATCGGGCAAACTGTAGCGCTTACTGCGAATTTTTGATGCTGTACGTGCAGTGTCTCGCATTGGCATTGCGACTGTTGATACTGACGAGGATTTTATGGAAATTTTTGAAAGGCTGTGTTTCGAGTGAAATTCACGTATCGATGGAATTTTTGAAATACTGTTGATGCCACTATCATTAAGCTCTTTGCCCTTGAGCATTGTTATATTTCGATGCGTTAAGGAGGACCCATGATGTCCACAACTATTTATACTGAATTTACTTGCACTCTTCTCATCGGGATCATAAACAATTCCCGAATCTGATGATTGATTTTGACATTTTCTATTGCTTATGTTTAAGTAATCATGAGCAGAATGTAAATCAACAGCCGTCGCATTGTCATCGTCAAATTCATCTTCGTCAATGAATGTTTGAATTTCATTTAAATCTCGCATTTTTTTTGCGTGAGTCTCTCACTTTCGATTTTTCTTGTTTGTATAATTTTTCTTTTTTCTTTTTCAATTTCAATGAATTTATTTTTAGAAGCAAATTTTTCCTTCGCTGAAGGAAAAGTTATCGTATCTGCAGATCGGTACTTTTTGTTCAATAAGTTTTGGTTTTAGGCAATTTACATTTTTTTTTATTATTGTTCAGTGAACACCTTTAGCACTTTGTACCGCAATTTATATTTTACGCGCAATAAGCGACATTAGTTTACTTCACTTGCTTAGTGTCTAATTGAATAACTTCTTTTTGTTATTTTTTAAAATGCTTCATAAATAATTCAAAACAAAGTTTTGATATTATCGAAAACACTTGCAGGTCCCGATTAAACATTTAGCAAAGTCAAAAGCATTATTTTTTTTTTCTTCGGCGCGCCAAACGAATAGGATTCTATTTTAAGTTTAGCTCGTGCAGCGGCACCACGACATAAGAAGTATTTTTTTTTTCTTCGTTTCTCTATTTACTTTTTAATCTTTTTCTTTAAATTTCATTACGCGCTCACACCGACTTCACTATGACTCCAGTGTGGAATTTTACCAAAATTAGTGATAAATTCATCAATAATGTTCACAATTTTTTTCTTTATAAGTCTTAGTCACAACATTCATGTCCGGTTTCAACCGCTACTAGAATGCAACTGATACTTTGTTCTAGTTTTCTCAGGACTTAATATAATTCTCTGTTTCAGCTTTGTCAACGATTACAAAGCTCGAGTATCAATTTACAATCACAAGAAAAAATATATATTTTTGCACTTTGTGCTTATGCTTTGAACACGTCAATTCCAAACAAAGTCTGATCATGAACTGAGTTGTGTGTAAGCTTTTTCTTCATTTTGCTCGCTCTCTTTTTCTCTATATAGCTAAAGGTTGGTTCTGTGCCGTTGTTGGTGTGCATCGAGATAAGTCATTGTAAATGTATTGGAGTTGCCCGATTAATTGAGCATAAATCATAACGAATGAATAAAATCCGTATAAAGTTTCAAAGCGTCTGGTAACATTTTTAAGCGTCGGCGAAACATGTCGCTTTAATTTACATTTGTATTCAGATTGCAAACAGAATATACTCATGAAGTTCCTATTCATTATATATTTCTTAAGGCATTTTGAAAACGATGAAGCCAGAAGACGACGAATCATCATCATAACAATAACAAAAATCCAACAGCACAGCATGCCTACCCAAGTCACTGATATATTTGTAATGTGAATTACGCGATGGAAGAAAAAAAAAGAATGTCATCAAATAAATTATGGAATTTTGCATTTCTTTTTTTTTTTTGGTTGGAATGTGAATTTCCAATTTTAAGTAAGGATTTATGCTGTTCACGCAGAAAGGGTTTTGGGCATTATGAATATGATGAAGACAATGAAAAATTGCTTCACAGACTTTGGCTGATGAAACCTTAAGTCTTTATGACACCAGCGCAATTCTGTTCATTTTTTTTTGTTGCTGTAACCCCATTTAATGGCTCTTGGACAACTTTTTATTTATTTATTTTTGTGTAGCGCGCTTTTGACTTTTAAAAAACGACGTTTACACTTATTCCGAATGCTACCACTTTGCTTTTCAAAGACGCCGTCTACGCTCATTCCGAATGCTATCACATGCTTCCATAAATTCCGATGAAATTTTATTGCGTCGGCATCACACGCCTTTTCCCCGCCCCTTCTTTCCTTAATCTACTCTTTAATCTAGTTTAATTTCAGTTCAGAGACGCAACTGGTTTTAAGCTGTCAGATAATTAGTGATTACAAATGAGAACGTTTATTACAGATGAGGTTTGATTGACAAGATTAATGAAATACTTTCATAAAAGCCCCTTAAACGTTTCAATAGGCTTTTCAATTCATTATATGAATAATATAATCACTGAGGGAAAATCTTCATCAGGATTCAGAATCGTTAAAACTTTTTTCATTACTATGCAAATTTAATCTGGCGCTCAATTTTTTTTTTTTGACAGAGCTTTTAAGGGAGCTTTCGCTTTCTACATCAATTATACAAGAAGGACATTAATTACAGTATTTTCATAATTGAAAACCAATCAATTAGCATCATTCGAACAAATGAAATATGGCAAATAATATTAATGCACCGTAAAAAAGCCGAAGCTCGGTGTGTCTATCATATTTCAAGAGAAAAGAAAATTATAGCCACGAGCGTGATAGAACAATTCAATTATTTAGATATGTGTGCGCTGGCATAAAACTATGAATGATACCAGCATAAGAAAAATGACAAAACTCATTGCAAAATCACTTTTTTATATTGCTTTCCATCACATAGAATAATCAACTTCAGCGTCAACAAACAGATCGATAAATAATTGTGATGGAGTGTGCTTCTCTCAATTAAGGTTTCGTGTGCCGATCGAAATAGTTTTATGGCAGCAATTTTGAAGTGATGCATTTTTTATGGCCTTACCATTAACAACAACAATGTTTTAACCGCAATGACAAAGGTTTTTACCAAATATATGATTGTTATGATGTTACTTGATGACGATAAAACACGTACAAAGTAAACATTGATCAATCACGCTCAACGCTTACCATCGGGAATCACGTGAATAATAATGTTGGATCCTAGAAAGCTTAATGGGGATTCTTTCAGTCGACTACCACGCACTTGGTTCTTCTGTGGTTTCACAGTGCCGAGCACTTGTGGGTTTTTCAGGTTTTTTTTTTGCGAATCATGCAAATGATTTTCAAAGGAAAAAAAAATTAATGAGCCTTTTTGCGGTATAACATCGACATTGAAACAATGTGACAATGACCAAACAACGACGATGCAAACAAAAAACGTCAATTGGTCAATTAGTTTAATTAAAATAAATATGAAACAGAACACAGATAAAGCTGTAAAATGTCAAAAAGGCACTTTAGGAGTTGATCAAAATGTGCTGAATCGAATTTGGTGTGGCTAATGAAATTTAATTTTGACATGGAACTAATAAATCCCATAAGATGGAAAACTTGAAGGAGCGAACAATTTGAAGGCTAGGTCAAGTGCAGTTGGATCTCATCCAAATTATTCATGTGAATATCAATTAAAAGCTTTTGCTTTTCAATTTATTCTCCGCCTAAGGGTTTGGTATCATCATAAGTTTCTTCTTTGTTATAATCGTAAATTCTGAATCGCTAGGCAAGCAAATTATTGAAAATCGATATTAATCTTCTAAGACTCAGGTTCAATTTCTTAGTCACCAACCCCACTTTTTTCCTACTGTACTACTCTGTGTGTACATATCATATCGCGTCTAATGACCTTGTCCATTTAACGATATACAATGTGAATAGTTTGTTTACACATTATTGATAAATGCTTTTTATTGTTACGATGCAAAATGATCTTAAACTAAAACGCTCTGTTTGTTGACTTCTTGTCATGTTTGGCGTTTTTCTCCGGTTGTTTGGCATGTTTTTTCTGCTTTTTTTTCTTGCCCAATCAGAGAGTTTTCGAGCATTTTGATGACTTTGTAATGTAATATTTAAAACTGTGTATGTAACTTTATACATTCATTATCTAAACTCTCAACAGATATTCATCATAAAAAAATTATCGATTTTTTTTTTTGCCAAAATCTCTACCGCTCGTGCAATTCGAGTAGCATTAGAACGTTCATGTAATTGAGATCTGCGCTTTTTTCCGCTATTAAATCGAAAGATGATCGATTCGAGGATTATGCGGTTGTTGACTTTTTATTTTGTTTTTGTAATTAGTTGTCTGCCTCTACATTTAGCTCTCTGTTTATCAAAATTCTCTGTTCGTCAGCCGGCAAAGCAATTAAAATTCAATTTAAGTCTAATTTTTCAATGGGTGTTAATAATTCATACAAGAATCGAATGGTAATTGAATTAGTATAATTACTTTCAATTAATTAAGCAACCAGTGTCTGACGTACGATGAAAGTTTGAACGAGGCAAAAACCGGCAACAAGGAAGCAATTACATCATGACTGAATCTAATTTCCCCTCGAACTTTTTTTTTCTTGCTTAATTGAAAATGTAAATTTGAAGAACGTTTAGTGGCCAATGAAAGCGGAAAATCTCGTTATGTACACGAAACCTTTCCACATGATTTAGTGCTATAGGATTCGATTATAGCTCTTAGATTGCCACGGGGGTTTTATTGATTTTGCAAATATTTATGGAAACATCTTAATGAGACCGGTAAATTTATATAGTGGTTGTCTGGTAGTCTATTGCGACTCGGGGAGAACTTGTGATATTGATCACTGTACAAATATCACATGATTCAATAAATGGTTTGTTCGAATCTATCACAAATGTTGCCGATGGTTGATTGTTTCTTGTATGACATAATAAAACAAGACCTTCGTAGACGATTAAAAAATCAGCTGCTGAATTATCGTAGAAGTAAACAATCGTTAAAAATACAATTTGAAAATGTGTCTCGACTTGCAAATAAATATGAGGAGTTTTCTCGTGAAACAGTATAGAATGTATTGATTTTCCTATGCCCCTCTCTCTCTATTCCTCTCACTCTCAAATGGAGTGTTAATTAATTCTATGTGACAATTAATAGCAATTTCAAATGAAATCATTCCAACTAATGATTGAATGTGATGATAATAACTTATAAATTGCTTTAGCCCTAACACTGGAAGCTCGTTAAATATTTTGTGATAACTTCTGATAACAATTATAAAAGGCCTTGCATATTGAAATATATGAATGCGAGAATTCAACGTAATTTGAGTGATTGGGTTAGGTCAAGATTAGTCGCATTCTTTCCAAACGGCTTTGAACGCTGTAAATACATACAAAGGATTCGCAGTGGAGAACAAAATTTAATTAAATGTGATTTATGTAAGTAAACGACAATGGATAAGAATAATGTGCTTTATACAGCGCTATTGAGAGGTTAGGTATGAAAATGCGTATAAATAATGCAGCAAATCGAGTTTTGGTCATTTCCGTCATGCTCCAAATCAGTTTTTCACTCAATCCCTTTTTTTTAAAAAACAGACCTGTATCAGGTGACCTTTTCTCTTATGCAAAGCACAACTTCTGGTCTTTTTCAAACGCCTCAAAAAATGAAAATTATATATTTCCATTTATTTCAAAAATAAGAAAAATAAAATGAACTAAAAATAAAATAAAAAACTATAAAAACAGAAAATTATACTAAAAGGCAAAAGCAGGCAAGTCACCAGTGCGCGTACCATAATTGTTTTACAGTTTCTTTAATGCCACACGTGGTTTTAAGCTTGAGATTCTTTTTTTTCTTCTCTCAATTATTTGTAAGTTCCTCGCTTGATACACTCACTCATTCACGATGAATGTCTCAAGACGGGCGAAAAAAGAAAAGAAAGAAAATAATAATAATTTTTCTTTTATATCTTTATGATATTCTCTAGAGGGGCCCGATTTTCCTCAATCTCATGTAAATGTTTACGGGTTTTCATGATCATTGTCTTTCGTTGTTGCTGCTTTTTTTTGGTGTTCCACATTTTCTCTGCACCGCGGTGCGCATAAAATGATTTCACGTTTTGATAAATAAATAAATTTATGAAAATAGCAAATTTATATTAAATTTTTCTTTTTCTTCGCTTCGTTGTTGCATGCTTTGAGGCCGTGAGCGAAAAAAAATTGTTTTGATAAAGAGAAAATTGGCCCGATGGGCATAATCTGAGTTGTCTTGAGGGATAGAAAAATGTGTAAGAAGCAAAATGACAGATTGTCGTCACAAATTTATTATCAAGCATGAACATTGTGAAGAACTTTCAAGCTATTGTGCAACTTTATATACTTATTTAAAAGAAAAGTGAAAATCTTCTGTATGTTAGTGTAGTGGAATATTGTGAAATTGCGAAAATCTTTTCGGTTTCTTCTCTATTGACCCGATTACAATTGAGTACAGTTGAATCGTGAGTAGTCGCATAGATCGCTTAACAGAAATACGAATAAATGATAGTAATGAAACGAACTGCGCGTCTTTCATCGAACAAAAAACAGCATCGAAGGAAATTATGTCAAATCATTTGTGCTGGCGCTGCCTGCTTTCGTGAGCGCGCGTTCGAAGCAACATTTTAATTTTATTCTTTTTTTTTTTGTTTACTTGCTCAACGCGCGCGCATAAGCAAAATTCAAACATTGATTCGGCCCATACTCCTGTTATCAATTTATTTGCTTTTTTTACGCTTTGTAAATCTGAATTTCTGATGAGCCGCTATATAGAATTATTAATGCGAATAAGCGCGTACGTTAGAAATATATTTTTATATGCGATGTGGAAGCTGAAAGACATTAATCGCGGCCATTAAATAGGGTGGTTTCGATGGAGATCAGTAAGCCACTTTAGTTCAAGGGTGCGCCACGATAAACAGCACCGCATACAATCGAAAATGGGGCTCGCTCGTAATCTTTAAGCGGTCAGTTTGTATATATATTCACATTACGTCCACAAGAGAAGAAAAAAAAAACCATTTAATTGAAATCTATTTTTCATTTTCACTGTTTTTCGAACGACTTTCAACAGATATGCGTAGTTTTGTTGGACATTTTCCACATTTCTTTTTGTTGTTATTATTCAATACGGATTTCTTAATGAGACTAATTTCGCAATGAGCATATCTTACGAGAATTTATTGACGTTAACGAAAGTGGCCTTCGCAATATTTTACATATGATATTATAGTGATATTACTGATAAATAGGCTCACAGCAGCGAAAACTTTTAAAATTGCCATTACGAAGGTTTTTTTTTTTAAATAAAGAGAAACAACAACCCGACAGTTCCGAAGAGAATCCAATTAATCGGTAGAAAAAAACTTTGTTGCTTGAATTTTCAAAAAAAAAAAAAAACGAAAGCTGAAAATTGATTTTTCTTTCAAGAATTGAAAGGCGGGCGTGGGCTTTTCCGCAAATATTATTCATGATTCAGATGATTCCTTTTGTTAGCTGCTTTTATATTGAGATATTGTGTTTGACGGAGGGGAATGAACATGTCTCATCTTTCATACGGCTTAAAATCCAATTTTACAACATCTTCCGTCATGGACTCACCTTGGCGAGATTCACTTTAGACCTCTCACTGAAGCCCTAACTACATTTCAAAATGTTTTAATAATGTTCCATCTCAATACATCAATTTTTTTTCTCTCTTATAAGTATCATCTTAACCTCATCGTCTAACCCATTGGAAGAAAGCATCTTTGAAACCTATTAAATTGTAATTTGCACTTGAAAACAAAAGGGATTTATCACTCAATAGAGCTTTGATGTGATAATTTTCCAATCGTTTGCAGCTGATAATAAGTCTGTGCCCACATTCATTGCTGTGCGCTCGCTTTGTAGCGCGCAAAATGTTGCTTTGAACTAAGCAATTAATATTGAATCAATTCAGATTAACGAATCAGCTGTTGTTTGAATGTGCACTTGACGTGGCTATTCTAACATCATCCATTAGTTCCGTTAATTTTTCTCTTTGTAAGTTTTTTTTTTTAAATGATTAAACATCGGATCGGTTTTTTTGGAAATCTTAATAAGAAATGCTCAAATTATTTCCACTTAATAAGAGTTAATTTGAGAGACTTGCACTCTGAATTATCCACAAAATTATTATTGGGCCATCGATCAGCGTTTTAAAAAGCACACAAAACGCATCAACAATTAATAGGAAAGTTATTACAATAAAAAAATTAATAACATAAAATGTAACACAAAAAGGCACATCGCCATTTATTCCGTCCCCCCATGCACTACATTATTGATTTATATTTTTAGATTTTTTTTTCTGTTCCTCCCTCGGCCCCGTCAAGGTCAACACAGAAAGAAAACAGTTGCACTAGTTTTATAATTCGCGCATCATTGTTGCCATTTTACATACATAGGTATTATGAAAACCAGCATCACCATAACACAGAAACTTCAACATACTTCTTTCGTGTTGTTCAAGTATTTTTTCAATTTTCTCAAGACGAGCCTCACGTATAGCCTTTTTCTTTGTACTTGACATCACTTCCATCAGATGCGAAGGACCTTGCTTCACACAAACACGTTCAGCAACAATACGTAATGAATCCAGCGCACAAATCTTCTTTAACCTTTTCACTATGCAACCGAATTTAGATAAAATCTAAAAATTTCCTCACAAAACTATACTGTGCGAAGATAACTAACTAATGTCACGAGAATAAAGCACACAAAAGTAAAAGCTATATCGGCACAATTGAATTATACAATCTGCAGTTTAATTATAATTGAATGAGTTTGACGAAATTAATTAGTGACGTTGACAATGCATGGTGGTCATTCGTGAATCAATCACGATACAAAATCAATCGTTTTTTGTTTTTCTTTAAGTCGCCAAGTAGCGCGAGTTAAAAAAAAAAAAAAAAAGTCAGATGTGATGTGGGCGCTACTCTGAATCACATCTATGTCGAGCGTTGTTTTCTTATCAACAGTTTAATGCATGCTTCTTGAATTCAGTAAATGTGTCAATCATGAAGTGCATCGCAACAAAATATCGCTCCCAGTATTAGCGCGTGTGTGTCTACGTTCTGTGTTTATATATATCGAATGCATTTCATGGGGTTCACGAAGCCAGATGTGTAGACGCACGGCATAGCGACGCCGACGACAAAACTGCTTTGCGAGCGCGGGCAACAAAGGGACAATGAATGCGTTCGCATTTCATCAAGAAAGAAAATGTTCTTAAAAAGAATACAAAATTGTGTTAATCAATCATTTGACGTCCATCGACTTGATGACATTTTGCACGAGTTCACTGCCGTCAGATCACAAGAAAAGCCACAAAATGTCTCAATCTATAAATATATATTCATACGTGAATAGAAACAAATTTTTCGTGCCTCTTTTTATAAAAATAAAATAAACATAATAATTTATATAAAGTGCATGATGACGATCATAGTTATGTCGAGAAGGAGCGAAGAGAAACCAATTTGCCTGCCTATGAAAATATTTGCTCATGTTTGTGCATAAAAGCTGAATGATAATTTTCAATTGCACAGCTGATGATGATGATTCTATATTATATTTCCTATAATAAACACTTTTCCCATTAAATTTTCTCTTTTAATTTACTTCTTTCTATTCACTGTCACCAATAGTATACGAAGACGATATGGGATATATATTTATTTATTCACAATTCTTTGTCTTTTTTTTATTGTGTGTCATTCATTCACTTGTACTTTTCAGTTCCGCAGTAGAGTCTTTCTTTCATCGACCCAAAAAAAAAAAACAACTTGAATAATTCTTGAGAAGAGACTAAAAAATATTTTTCCGCTTTGGACGTTTGTTCACTTCCTGAATATTTGCTGATGGTGCGGTTTATTTTTTTTTTCTTCGACCACCTTCATATCAGTTTTCATTTACGCAATAATTCCCAAACATTTTGCTGTTCACTCTAATTTAGACGGAATATTCTACGTATATTAATTCTTTATAATTAGATCAGGCGCTGTTGATTGATATCTATGGTAACAAGCACTTAATAAATTTCTTTCATTTTATGCCTCAAATGGACATCGCCATTGAAAGTAGGCTGTTCCAGGTCACAAAATAGGTGAATTCCGTCGTAAAATTAAACTGCTCATTCGCGAGCATGTATGTTAGCGATAAATATGCATTAAATTTATTTTTTTTTGGCTACGTCCCGATTCATACGCGCATTTTTTAATTAGATTACATCTTTTAAGCGATGGCATTTACATAATGCTATGGACTTGTAAGAGAGACAACTCTATTAATCATTACAGCACACATATATATCAGAAAGAAAAGATGCGTATAATTGTAATCACACTGATATGACTATAACACATTGGCCACCTCACCTAACTGATACATTAAGGCCATAAATAAACTAGGGTACATTAAAACATAATTTTAAAAAACTAAGAAAATTTCTAATACGGAATTAGCCGAACAGAAACTGATTTTTCATATAGAATGAAAAATCGATGAATTTTTATTAAATTTACAGCGTAATGAGCTCAATGAACAGCTGAAGATTGCCCATTTTATAAGTGTGTCCTTGTTACTTGTTTCAAGCACACTGATGCTTCAAGGAGAGTAAATTTTTTCGTTCAACTTTTTTTTTCGGATGGTTCAGTAAAAAAAATCCATCGTCCGCCATTTTTCACTCTCTGCCCTGCTGGTGCACACATTCATTCGTTCGATAATAAGATATTTCCATTTGCTTCGGAATTTTCGTATAGCCATTCGATTTTATAGATGAGGAATGAGTCGCAGGATGTTGTTGTGATGAACCTAAAATGTTAATTAGCTAGAATTAATACTTACTCGTCACTTTCATTCCTAAAACAGGAGGCTGCTGCTGGTTTGCTTGTTTGTTCTGTTCAGCAAATGACGTTGTTCTCGGCCGCCCGCTCATCGTTTACGTTTGTCTTCAATTATTATAATTACTGCACTATGCTAATGAACAACTTGTCAGCACACTTTGTTGCAAAGAACAAAGAATTTTTAAGCAATTTTCCACACACAAGAAAAATTCGATTTTCACTCGTTCTTTCTCACTTTCTCTCAACTAAATTTTTTTCAAGCACAATTTTCACGCACGTTTCTTCGTTAATCGTTAAATTATTTGCATACTAGGATGCTCCATTGCATGCTCTACGCGTTCCACAAAGGTTTTCTCACTTCATTCGCTTATTAATTAGACTTTTGCCGAAAAATCACACGACCATTGAAAAAATATTGAAATAAGTTGTCTCTCACAAGCCGCACTACACCCTAACCTCTCTCTTCGTTATGAGGGATTCTCAACTACTTCAAGCTATGAATTACTAACACCAATGTAAAAAAATTTCAATGATTACCGTTATAAAATTAATGAAAATAATTGATAATTATTAAATTCTAAAGATTAAACGGCTTATAAGTATTTCGAGGCTTTATTTCAAGTAAATGAACATTTCTGTTCACTTTTTAAGCCCGTGGCTAACAAAGAATGCTTCTTGCCATTCGAACACAAAGGTAAATTGTGCTTGTAATATCAATATACTTATTAATCAAAGCTCATTTTAACCTAAAACTAAGGTTTTCTCATCCTGCAATGGCTCTGGAAGTTAGGCTCGTAAGTAATTAATAATGTAAAATCATAGATATGTAAGCATAAATGTGCTTTCAATAAAATTCTATTAAAGATTGATGGCAACCAGTTCGAGCTAAAGTATATGAACTTTTCCAAAATATTTCACAATTCTGAGGAAGGTGACACTGATACAAAACCCGTAATTGTGATTTTCGATGGGCGTCCTCAAGAATGGTAAGACGCAGGAAATTTTTCAAATTTTATTCTTGTTCTATTCTCGACTATTGTCACCGATTTTACTGTAGGAGAGTTACGCTATCAGTGAAATCTGATCTGACATCAGGATTTTTGACTCTTCAAACTTGTCCGGTGGCAGATGTTGCGAAAACGCTTGCTCAAACACAATGTAAATTAAAGATAGTAAGCTCACTTAATAGTCCATGGATACCTTGCGAAAAGCGTGAAGAAGATTTTGTATGCCCTGTTATCTCTCACAAAGAATTATTGAACAGCCCAGAAGGATACATGCCAAATCACAAGTTGGTCATTTTATTTGAGGTTAAAATTTAACGATTCTTTATTAAAGAAAACGAATGGTAATCTTTTATTTTCTAGATCAACTTCATACAAGATATCACGGTTTTCATGCCGGATCGTCTACCTAGCAATTACGAAACTTTTTATTCAAGAGAATTGTTCTCTGACGTTGTCATTCAGACATCTGAAGGGAAGTCATTGAAAGCTCATAAAATCATCCTTGCTGCTCAGAATCCTGTTTTTGCAGCCATGTTCTCAACGAATATGCAGGAAGCAAAGAGCGGTATTGTTAAAGTGGATGATGTCACTAATTGCGTGATGGATATTATGCTTTTCTATCTGTATTCTGAGAAAGTCAAACACGATTTGAAGGGCATCGCATTGGAAGTTTTTGTAGCTGCTGATAAAGTAGGTATATCAAACCCAAAAATTCATCCAAATTTGTTAAGACACTTTTTATCTTGCAGTATGGTATCGAAGGGCTCAAACATGAATGCTTAAAAGCGATGATGAAGGAGTTGGCTGTAGACAATGCAGTTGAGTTACTCATATTTGCCGAAAATTATGCTGTTGAAAATCTAAAGATGTTTGTCCTAAACTTCATTACAAAGTAAACATACAAATTTGATAAATTCTATTCGAATGGTAACGTACCTAATTTATTAATTTTAGCAATTATAATAAGGTTTCTCTAAGCAACAGCTGGAAGAAACTTGATGATTATGATGAAACTTTAAAGAAGGAAGTACTTTCAAATGAACCAAAACTTGTCTCAGTTGCTTTCGATTAGGTAAATCATTTATTATGCTCGTCTTTATAAACTGTTGAAGTATTACTTAATGGCAATTAACTCGTCTTACCCTCCTCATCACATACTTTTCATTATTAAAAATATAATTCTTGAATGTTTTTTCAAAATCCATAAATAAAATAAACTATTCAATTGAGGAAAGAAATCATTTGCATTTAAATTGATTATCGTGTCTCGAGCTGATCGTCCACCAAAAAATCTGCAAATCGGCAACTGTGACTCGATAGCTGTAACTCCTGACTGAACGCTCGTTTTGATGCTACTAAAGCATAAATTCAATGTTGCAGTTTTTTCCACCCAGGTCGTTATATTGGCTGGCATATCCTTCAGCTCTTGAACGAAACTCACAAAGGACTCAGCCTTCTCTTCAAATTGCTGCACAATTGATTCCAAAACAACTTCCCCCTCAGTGAAAATGTTTCTTCCAATCGAAGCGCCAATAACGATTTCTGCAAATGTTCTTAATTCATCTTCACGCTCTTGTAAAATATTCCAGAATGTCTGATTTGCTTTCAGTGATGATTCTTCGACAGCTTCACCACTGATACAATTTGAAATAGCAATAACCAGACAATTCCACAATTTGATCGATGAAATTATTTAAATTTGTGATACAAGCATTTTGCGTTTCTGAAATTCAAAATGGTTCGCACGGTACAGCTGATGATGAAATTTGTTAAATATTTTCTTTCACAACATTCAAAGTCAAATTGAAATTGTTTTTTGTATCAATGCCCGATTCTAAACGAAGTTCAGTAAAGTACTGCCTATATTCATTTTGATATGAAGATATTTTCGATTTGATGTCTTCCAGTTGTGAAAGAACTTCATCCGGACTTGTAAATGCACAATTTATTGGCAAAATTATTGCAACAAAACAAATAAAAAACTTCATTTTAATTCCACTGAATGTAATTGGAAAAAGCAACTGAAACATGAGAGGTGTGATTCTTCAGCTTTTATATTAGTTCAAATATCTTTTTATTGATAAAGAATCACTTCAGTCTCAAGTATATTTGCAAGAATAGAAAACGCAATAAGTTTGCGAATTATTTCAGTTTTTCCCCATTTGAAGTGGTTGAGTATTTTTATATTCTGAAAGATTAAATTAAATTTCGATTCAATTCATTTTCTTATGCTTTTAAAGTTGTTCTTTTTTTTACTTTATTATTTTTTTTTATCAGCACTGTTTTGTGTCATCCATAATAATTTAATGATAGATCAAATATAGCCAACTAACAATATATATAATATACAAATATCAATCCAATTTTTAAAACGAAATTTTACTTTCAGTTTCGTGTCCCGCATGTTTCTCTCTCTATTAGAGCGCGGACAATTCAGTTTCAAAAGTTTTAGAGTTCTTTAAGAAAGAAATAATTAAAAGGCACTATTCTACACTACATATTTTTTTGTTTGACGACAAAATGATAATTTTTGTAATAAGATCGATGCTAATAAAAAGGGTAAAATGAATTTTTGCAAGACATCAGTTCAAAAGTATAACATCTTTAATATCTGCAGAAATGATTGGAATGTTTCTAATTTGATTTACATGGTCCTGCAGATATATAAGTTGAAGTGTTCCCGTTATTATAATTATTATTATTTACTGACGAATATATTAAGTTCCCTTTTTTGATTTGGCCTAAAAATTTGTAATTGAGATTTTTGTTTAACGATTGTAGAAGAAATTGTTTTCTTATCGCGAATTTGGATATAATTTTGTTCAACATTTTTTGCTGCATTAATAATTTTGAAAATTATCAATGCCATTCCTGTAAGTTTTTGTAAAATTGAGAAGCTTTCCATGTGGGTTTTCAGATTGGTTTTTAAGGTACTTTTGAATCATGTTTATCAATCATTACAATTTTTTTTTTTTTCATCATGTTGCGTCATTTCCTTTGTGACGCTTAAGCTTATCAATGCATTTTCTTAAACCTATGTTCTTGTTACTTGTTTGACAAAAACACTTCATTTCTGTATATATCTAGGTGATGATAACACATGTATAATAATGTTATACAATATAGTACGTGCAACTCTCTGCTTTTTTTTTGCTCTATTTACACAATTATTATGACGTCACTTAAAAAAGTGCTCAAGTTAAACTTAGAAAGATATTGAAGAAAATTTAAGGAAAAAATTATGAAAGTTTTGGTTTGTTGCGCTAAAATTATATGATACAAATCTTAAGATAAAATTAAATTTAAATTTTTAATTGCATAATCGTAATAAATATAAAAGTCTTGCTGGACACAAATTAATGTTTTATCCTGCAAACTTTATTTAAATTACAGAAAGTACGGAAACAGATAGCGGGACTCAAATTTTCACTTAAATCATATACTTAAATATTTGGTGATTCTATGAATAGTTTTATATTTTATACGCTTCTGATAAGATTAGCTGCGAGAATCAGTTAGTTTGATCATCATGCGTTCTTAATCTTCATTGATTAAATAAATGGTGTTTTCTTACAGTTTTCTTCATTTTTAATATCGATTTTTTTTTTTTCACAAAAATGTTAAAACATAATTTTACAAGGAAAAACTAAATCAGGACTAGATCTAAATGTACATTCTTTAAAATGTGCAATATTACTCGATATCAAGTTGCATAAATTATATTTAGTAATCTACAAATAACAATAACAGCAATTATGGAATCACTAAACTTAAGAAAAATTTTACAACATCTCGCATATTAGTGAATAAGATCAAATTTTTTCGATCGAATCATGTGCACGAGTTATTAAAATAATCAACAGTAAAAAGCAGATCAATACAGATTTTAATATAGTTTCCTTTTCTTTTTTATGTTGAGGTTCCATGAATGCCATTTATGTTATCAATAATTAATTATTGATAAAGGTACTAAGCTACATGCTACTCTCAGTATTTCATAATTTAAACGATATGTCTGAGATAGAGTTTATTATCATTTATTTTTTCTTTTTGTCTTCGACTAAACGCTTGCCACGGAAATCATAGATACGCCGACAGAACATAACTAGTTCCGGTGAAGTACTGAGTGGAACAGCACGGCGATCAGATTCATGCATTTTTGGAACGAGCGATTGATGTTCCTCGATATTTTCTTCGATCGATCTTAACGTTTTTCGATATCTAAAACAAAATTAATGTAAAATAAAAAAATTTTGAAAAATAAGTTAACTTATTTTGAGAGCGAAATACGAACCTGCAATATTCACTATAACTAAGAACATGACATTTATCCTCAATGCATGCGACGCTATTGTGATCTTTATGCCGGGATGCAAATACTTCATCACTTGCATCCATATCTTGTCGTCCTTGTTCAGTATGTTCAGGTCGATAATACCAAAAAAGCGACATCATCATTTCGCCTAGAAAAAAAAGCAAATTCATTTAAAGAATTATTAATTTGATTTATTTTCGTTATTTATTACCATCTTCTGGATTTTCCCACAGCTGAGCAACTTTAGCAACATATGGCAATTCATTTCGCTTTCCACCAGCCCTCAATAGCACACAATCTCGAGGTCTAATTATGTCACCGCACTCTTCATGTCGCATTGAATCGTAGCATGTTCTATACACAGGTGGATCATCACTCTGTAAATGAATGTTATTTGATGAATGAACTCGATTTACCCGGATTTGTGAACATAGTAAACTTACATTGAGGAAAACTAGAGCTTGATATGGTTCACCTTCCCATACCCATCCGTTACTCCATCGTGGAATTGATGTGCTTTTGGGAATCACAATTTCGTTCAGTAATGTTAATTTATGCTTTTTGCGGTTGCTAAACTTTGACTTTTTGCCACGTTTGCCCGAGCTTTTATGGAGCGTCGTCCATCCATAGCCGGGGGTTTTGTAAAGTGTCAGCGACTCTTGATGTTTTTGCCTCGTGTTGTTGTCCTCAAAGCACTCATCATTATTATTAGCCACATCGGTCTCATCAAGGAGCGGTTTTGAGCTCTTCACAGTTTCAGTTGAACTCGAAACGCTCGATATTGTCTCATCTTTTGTCGCAATTGTCTTCTCGTTCTCCTCACTTTCAGGTTTTGATGGTTCAATTACGATTTCAATTGGTTCATTAACTTTGCATTTCTTGTTGCTCTTCTTCTCTATGGCCCTTGATTGTTTTGGATGCTTTCGCTTGGGAGTAGAATGAGACGCGGGAGTATTGTCAATTGCCAATGGATCGGTTTCAATTATTAAATCATCTTTGAGCCTTTTCTCATCTTTCGGTTTCTTTTTTGAATTTTTTGCTAAATCATTTGTGGACTCTTTTGTATTAAACTTTTTGGTTTTTGTCTGTTTGACAATAGCAATTGCAACACTCTCTAACCCTTTCTTAGCCTTTCCTTTTTTCTTAGTCTTCGTCACTGTTGGCACACTATCAACGACAACATCCGCTTTATTATACTTTTTTTTACCAGCAACACCAGCCTTCAAAAGTTTGGCATCAAATTTCTTTTGGCTTTTAGTCTTACGATGCTTCGATAGACACGAGAAAATTTCTGATTCTGAGAAATATCCTTTAGCAACACGATCGATTGTGACATCAATGTTAGATTTTCCTGAGTATTCACTGCTTCCATCCATTGACTTATCCTCAATATGTTCACTTTGAACCTGTGGCGATGTAACATTCTCAACTATGTCCGTGCTTTTTGATTGATCATTTTCATTCGTGTCCAGCACGTTTTCAATCTCATTCGTTTTCATCGCAGTTGTTGCATTTTCCTCGTTATCCCGATTTTGGGTATCCTCTTGAGAAATTTTCTTTTTTAGAGCTTTTCGCTTCGCTTTTGCCGCAAGTCGAAATTTCTTTATTGACATTTTATTTTTGAAAATACTTCTACGCTTTACACACAATTTGTTGTTGATGCGATTGAAGTTGGTCGATATCAATTTGGATTTTGATGTTGAATTCGTATGCGTGGGCGACGAGGGATTATTCCGCTTTATCAGACTCTTGTAGCTATTTGGTGGTGATTTTTTAGGTGTACTTATCGGTATTTCGAGAAGTTTACGACGTTTCAAGGTCGACACTGGTGGATCCAATGTCGAATTATCACTCAATTCTATCACATCATCACTGTCGTTAAGCCTTCGTTTGCTTATGGAATAGTCCAAGCACTCGTCACCACTCTCATTAATCAAATTTATTGTATTTCTATCTATCATGTCGTTTTCCGTTTGCTTTGGCGGCACTTGGATTGGCTCCAATTGCGTTTCAGGTCTCTCTAGTTTAACATTTTCTATGGATTTAGTTAAAGTGTTGTTGCTCTGATATCGTTCCGTTATCGTATCATTATCATCGCAGTCCTTTTCCTTTTTCACAATGCTACCCTCCTTCTTCACTTCAAATTCTTGTTTAAAGTGCGACACTTCAAGTGCAATTGCATTGTCTAATGTCGTCTGATATCCAGTCATAGCCATTTGTTGGCGTTCACGCTCCATAGATTTTCCAACACGCGGCTGCTTCCGCTGACTTAAACTAACATTATTATCACTAGCATTAAGATTATTTTCTGTTGGTTGTACTGCTTCGTGTTGTACTGTAGGAGGTATTTGTAAGCCAGTCGAACCGCGAGCAGGACTGAGTGTTAGTTCCGGTGGTTCAAGCATTTTATGGTTACTCATTGAATATGCTGGATGCAAATGTTGTAAATTTTCATATGTTTCATGTGGTTTTGTGTGCGTTGATGAATTGTCATCAACACTCGTCTCGGGTTTAATTACCACATTAGGTGTTAAGATGTTTTCAATCTTACACGAAATGTTATTGGATGTTGTATTATTATTATTGATCGATGGAATATTATCGACTAATGCGTTTGAAATATTGGCTGACACTGGGCCTTTAATTGGCCCAGTGCCAGTAAGGGCGTTTTTTGGACACGACTGCATCGGACATGGACAACTAGCATTGTGATGGTATTGTGGTGTATCTGTTTTTGTTATTTTAGAAATAAGAAAATATTTAAATATTTGAGTCTTGTTATGACAATTTTAATTTCTAAAAGCAACAAAATTTTGTAAACAAATGAAGTGCTTTAATGAATTGTAGACGCATCATACATTTCCTCACCTAGATAAGACGGCGGTTGCATGTTACGCGAAGGATTCATCGGAGGATTTTGATTGTAACACTGACCACCACCACTCGGACCGTAGCCTGTATAATACGGATCCATGTGTTGAGTATTGGGTGCAGTTGGTACAATTTGTGATGCATTCTGATAGTAATTGGGTGGCATGTAGCGTCGCGCGTATGGAGATGAATTTGGCGCGTAATATTTCGGAGCATAGTAAGGCTGATAGCATAATTCCTGATGTTGTGGCGGTGGCGGTGGTTGGCTATAGTAGCCATATGGACTCGGAGGATATGTTTGATAATGCATTTGATGCATTGGTGGTCGCGAATAATCGGATGGATGAGGACCATAACGATATGGCGGCGGTGGCCTTGGTGCCAAATCACCACCTTTTTTTCGTTTTAATTGAAGGGGGAAAATTGGTAAAGAAAAAGAGAACGGAAGATAGAGAGAGAGTGAGATACATAATATGAGATTAATGATTCCAAATTACATATTACAAACAACATTTATTAGATAGAATACACATATGTATGTCATGTTTGTCAAATTACCTGTTATCATAACATCCGGATCACCATTATCAGCTGTCGATGCGGATGATTGTGGTGATTGCGTCTGATCGGATTCTAAGGGCGGCGGAATCTGTTGTGGAGGCAATATGTGTTGTGAAATCAATGGTCCAGCGGGTTGATAATATCCTAATAATAATAACACGATAGGAAGAGAAAGAATAAAAAAATATTTATTTATCGTTCAATTTCAATAATGTATGTGTGTGATATATGACATAATGTCAAATCAATAGCTATATGAATTGGCTTATAGTTAATTGAATCATTTTCCACCCTCATAATAATGAATTTATTTAGATAATATAAATTTCTTTTTTGGGGCACCCGCAAACATTAAATGATTTCTCAGTAGACTCAAGAGATTTTCATCACAACTCGCTTTTTTATGATGGATTAGGATGAAGCGCTTAAAATTTCCGACATCATCACATGCCTATGGGGCTCTTTTTTGCTGCCGTCAAAAGCGAATTGCCGGAGTCAAATAATAATAATAAAAAAAACTTCTTCCCTCCCATCATCATTTCTCTGTGCAAACAAAATTTGTAAATTCATTTTTGTTTGGTTATCGAATTAGCCGAGCGAGTTTGAGTTTCGGTGGAAATAATTTAAATTCATTTCTATGGCTGCGAGGCATTTAAAATCGTCGCCTCCTGTCAAATGTTTTAAATTTTTTTTCCATCGTCGGCGGAAGCAAAATCAAGAGATATTCAATTAACTTTAAAATCATTAATCTAAATTATCACAACATTTTATTAAGCATGATAACATGGATCAGAGGTTTAATGTGTTTATGCTTGTTTTTGAGTATTTTATCACCCCTATTTTAAAATATGTTTGCAACGCTGGTCCCTCTCATACATATTTCACGCCGAATGAACATGAACTCGACATGTCACTTCATGTTTAACTTCTTTTAAAAAAAGAATTCCCAAACAAATTTCTCATTTCAATTTCAAAGCAATTAAAGGAATGCGAGAGTTTTTCAAATGTGAACTTCCTCAACATTTCGAGCATTTTTTTGTGCTGTTCATTTAAATGAAATAAAATATTAAAATCGAATTTAGTACAAATTTGTAATTCTTAATTCATTTCGAGGAATATTTTTTTTTTTTGAGATGCGATGTGATGCGGGAGCATTAAGCCATGAGTTATAAATCTCAATATTCTGTCGAGCGCTCAGTGTTGCTTGCAAATGGCGCCCTCTTAAGAACGAATTAACAGGATACAACTCGATTCGAAAGCCCTGAACCGTTCAGTTATGTATTCACAATTCAAGGCTCGTTTTTATATTTAAAATTCAATCTTTCGGCAGTATAAAAAAAAAAAACATAATGAAAAATAGGGGTTAGATTTGGATTTACGTGAGCATATGTATGTGTAGTAGTGTAGTCTTCAGTTCACCAAAAAAAAAATATAGAGCAACTGCTGTTCTGTTTTTGATGTGGAAGGAAAAAAATGTTTTGATGCAAGAGAAATAAAAGACGAAGTTAGAAAAAAAAATTGTACCGGCAAAGTCTCGGACAAAGTTTTTATCTAGAGGAACTTCTCGTTCAATTATAGTTATTTAAAAACAGTTATGTTGTTGTTGTTTGTTGAGCAAAAAAAAAATCACAACCGTTTTGCTCGCATTTTTCTGAATAATTCCACATGAAATGAAACCAAAATCATTCAATTTCGGTGAGAACTAACTAATTTTGTAGAATGATTTAGTTCGCTTTCGTGTATTACGAGAGTCATGAATTCAATCACATCTTGAGGAAATCCTTTGGATCGTAATGCGGAAAAACTACTTAGGGAGGGCTGGTAAATGGGAATATCAACAACAGATTTTTTTTTTGTGTCTTATGCCGTATAATCTCTATTCAAGATGTTTCTTTCATGAGACCATTCGAACTCGATATAAATCTTAACGCAAGAAGGGAATTGGATCATTTCAGATGTTTTCAATTTGATTAAAAACTTTATTCTTTTTTTTTTTTTTATATTCACTAGGAATCCTTTTTTGTGTGATATCCCTTGAGACGATTCTTCGTGGTAGTAAAAAATAAATGCTTTAGTCCAATCATATGCATATCACAGGCAGCTCAATATTCTAGTCTAGTTTTTATCGTCCGAGTGCTATCCAGCGTTATTTTCTACTGAACTGAGAGTGAGAGCAAGAGACAGAGAAGGAGCATCCTTTAAGAATTTTATGATTTACCGAAGAAATTATCGTAGGTAGTTGCAAAGAAATGAAAGAAATTCCTTTGTTACGATAGATCTCATTACAAATATGAGCAAAACAGATGAATGATGTTGAAATTGTCTCCTGAAACAGTTCTTTAAAAGACTGAAAGTTCCTTTGTTTCAGGTGCAAAATGTGGGAAATGAATGAACATTATCATTGAGGTGTGTTATTGTGAGGAAAATTATGTGTGAAAAGCAATTCAACGCTAGAAGATTTTCAAAGAATCCACAAAGATGATGAAAATGAATGAGCGAATAACTGCTGTAATAATGGAAAGTTCACAGTTGGTGGCGTCCTTAAGACAGAAGTGATAGGAGATTTCTTGCGCTAATTTGAATATTTAAATTAAATTTAATACACTTGAAGTGTTTAACTTGAGCTCCCTTCCGAGGGTTGATGTTGAGTGAGCCCGAAAAAGGGAGAACAAAAAAATATGGAAGATCTCACAAGATAATAATTAATTTTCCAACATTATTTAATAGCATGATTAATGAACGAGAGAATTAATTGAGGTGTTTGATGTATCATTACAACCGTATCCGATGCGGAACAAAGTTTTAAGGTGTGACATTATGGTGGCACTGTGATTATCATGCAAATTAGCAAATCTCAAGGAAAAATTACACGAAACAAGCTTCGAGGCGCAAACTTGTGCAAACTCGTATGAATTAACACGTGAGAGACGTCGGCAACAAATATTTTTTCGAGGTTTCTCTTTTTGATTAAATTATCGATTGGAATTGCAAAAAACGTTTTTTTTTTTTTTGAAGTTTTCGGCAAGGTCGCCGACGCCACTTTTTTTATCATCTTAAATCTGTTTTTTATTCTTATTTCAAAACAAAAAACAATTTCTCGTTTGTTTGTTTATTTATTTATTGAAATTTTTGTCGATTTGCCAAGGCTTTGCTTTACGATTATTTTCAAGAAACTTGAAATCTTAAGATACACTTTTATGAATTTCGTTTCGTTTTTTTTTGCAAGAACAATTTTCAGTGTTTTGTCGTAGCGATTTAATATTATTTAATAATCCGGAATCGTGTAATTTATAGGCCCTCAAATGTTCACATTCAGTCGTTTCAACTAACGATTATTGTCGCTCGACTAGAAATGACACAAAATATTTTCTATTTTATATTTATTAAATATTTTATTTTCTATTTTTTTCGCTCATTCTTTCATCGAGACACTCGAACCAAAGTTGGATATGAGCTAGTAGATAAATTGGAAACGAGTGGTCCGTAGATGGCAAGATGGGAAGGCATCGAGCAACAGAATGAAATGAAACAAATCTAGTTACGAGTTGCTCTGACTATATATAATGCCAAGCATTAGAGTTTATTATTTGTTTGTTTTGCTCAATGCTATAACAGCTAGCAGCAAATGAAAAAAGTGTGGGAAGACGATGATGGAACATTTTTCCTTTCATCCCTCATTCTGTTTTATTCCAAGCCATTTTTCGTCGGCATTCGTGGCGAGGACGAAAAGAAGAAAGCAGTTTATTATGGTGATATAATGCGAAAAAAAAAGACATATTTATAGAAACATTTTCATTTGCCCAATGTAACATTATATGGTGCCATGGAGCTCTATTTCGTTTCCCCTTTCTATCTCCTCCAATATAAAAAATGAAACAATTTGTTTTCGACCTCATAATAGTAGTGAAAAAAGCAGCTTTTTGGCATGAAGCAACATGTTTATAGTTGAGATTGTGAGAAACGAGATAAAAACCAGTTGGAATTGTATTAAGGATAACAAGACAATAATTGACTTGAAATCATTTCGCAAAATGATTTTCACATTAAAATTATTATAAGCTACATAGGCCGCGAATGAGCACGAATGCTATGCTGGAATTTTAATGTCGCTCGATATTGTTTCATAACAAGCATTAAACTCTTAAAGCTTTATAAATTCTAGCATTTCATTTGAATTAAGTCGTAATTATTCATAGAGTAAAGCTAAATATTCTCTGTCATAACGCCGCAACAATCTGCTTTGCATCAGCACATTTCAAAAGTAATCATCTTCATCATGAAAGCCACAAACGTACACATGAAAGCACATCGAAATCGGGAGGAAGGAGAAATACGTGAAGAAGGCTGAATGCTTTTACACTCGAATTCCTTCTCCCATTATCTCAACACCTCACCGTGTACGCTCGCGCACACCAATTTAATGGTAAAAAAGCTCTCCTGACTGACATTAATACCCTGGAAAGTTGGTAAACGGATTCTTTTTTTAATAATTCGAGTGGGTAATTTTTGTTCGCTTTTTTGAATGTTCATCATATTTCACACTCGTCGACGCAGCGCCAAACTAAAAAGCGCCATTTCGACGATGTTTCATAAACTGACTTTGTGCCTCTTTGACGTTAAGTACTCTTTTCAGCGCTCACTCATAAATGTTTAATCCCATAAATATAAATGTTTGAAACTCAAAGTAATGGCAAATTACTGTCATGTGACACATATTTTTTATTGCCTTTTTTCTGTTGTTTGGTTGTACACGATTAAAATTAAGCGCCTAGCTAGTTACGATAAGATAAACAACTGTCAAAATGACTTTGTTTTTGTCAAAAAGGCGCGCAAAGTGTTTTGAGAAATTAATAGCGAGCGAAAAATAGAAGCTATCAGCAGATTTAATCAACTGTTCCACCGCAACATTTATTGCGATTCTATATTTTCTGTTTCTTTTGCATTTTGATTTTTCAAACTTGAGAATTCATGAATTTCTCCACGCGCTATTGTGAGTGAATGAAATAGAAAAGTTCAATAACTCGAGATTTTTTTTCTCTTCTCATGAATTCTAATGTTAATAAAATTTTATGCAAGCATTGCAAGGACTCTCAACTTTAGAATCCTTTTAACTTTACATTCAAATATCATTGGAATGTTCATCGTTATCAAACCTCGTAGCCAGTGCTGAAAATGTGCTTACGTCAAACTGAACTAAATGTAAATCCATTTAGGGAGAAAATTTATGATCAAATTTCTCCTTTTTTTTCTCGCAATGCATGAGATTGCTTTTAAAAAGCTCTCGCAGTGCTCTCACAATGGGTTGCATACTGGACTGTAAAAGGGGGTCATTTTCAGTTCAGATGCATAATATAGCTTTGCTGTTTATATCAATGTAAACTATTCAAAGAATTTATTATGGCATCGTAAATTTCAATTAATTTAACAACATTTATTTCACTACTTTAGCCCTTTATGCACAGTCCTGTTAATTGATGTACTTAAATGCATTTTTAATTTTTGTTTTTTAATGTGCTGCAAGAGAGTTTTTTGATGCTCTTAATTGGATTTATGATGACTCGTGAGGTGCTGGCACAAGCAGTTTGACGTAACATGTCAGCAACAGACACATCCATTCACTCGCTCAAGGGACATGACTGTAATCATAAGTGAATAACACAGGAATCACAGGATGTGGATGTGCCGATCAAATATTACATGAGAACCGTTGTTTGTCTAAAATTACAACAAGAAACCCGGATGGGAGGGAAACAAAAATCAAAAGAACAACAATCCATCAAAATCAGTTCGAACCGGTAGCTTGAAATCTCGATGGATGTTATTCTATACCTCTCTGTCTCCCTCCCTCTCTCTCTCTCTCTCTGATAGGGCCATATGTTTCGATTTAATTTATATTCAGAAATCATGTCAAAAGAAACGCACAGTGCGCATAGTATGTTCTCTCTCAATCGTCTTGATTCAAACTGAAATTTACGTCAAGCGTGAGTCAACCAAACCAATCATGTCAAAATCTTGTCGAGTTCCTCAACATGTTCGAGAAAAAAGAAGAAGCCATCAATTCCGGAACAGAGATTATAGACAGAAAAAAGCGAATGACGGTAGCAAAGCATAACTACACAAAATTAAAATAAAGTAGCCGCGCAGTAATAGAACAAGAAACAGAACAAAAAATAAAAAATCACCGAAAACAATTTCTTTAATTCCCATCCATTAAAAATCAACTTGAATCCCCATAATTTTTCTACGCGGCTTCCTTACGCGCAGCAAACTCGAAATATTATTGTTTTCTTTTCGGTGAAATATATCGCTAATGTAATCATCATTTTTATTTTTTTTCGACATAACATCGGCACGACAGTTCATCTGTGTGTATATTTGCTGTGTCGGAGTCATTGACACCTAAATCTGTTATTTATTTTTCTTGCCATCTCATGTTGTACATCGAGAATAACAACAGCAACAAAAAACAAAAACTTTGCGCAACATTTTTCGTAAATTGAATAATAATAATTTTTCGGTAGATGAACAATGCAAGAACCGAAAGCTAAGCATTCGTATAAAAAGCTAAACTGGCTACAGCCCAAACAGTTTGGAGAGCTCTCAAAAGTAAATTCTTAGTGGTGGAACGAGGGTCGAGTCGAGGCATACAAAAAGATGAAGAGAAAAAAAATGCCAGCAAGAAAAAGTTATAGTTGAATGAGAAGAAAAAGATAAACGGCAACAATCTTAGAAGTTGTTGAATTATTTCTTATAACTTTGCTGTTGTCGACTAGCTCAGTTTTTTTTTTCTAGAATTTTTTTTTCCGTGAGTTCTTCAAAAAAAAATCCACGATGAGAAAAAATATTAAGTAGATTTGGAGAAGAAGCGAATTTTTTTTTTATAATCACACATAAATAGCATTAGGAAAAATATCTACTTATATTCCAGCATAAGTTCAATGAATTTTACTTCGCAAATGTCCTTCAAACTATTCAACGTGTTTACGATCGATTTGCTGTTACTAAATTGATTTTCTGTTTTTTTCACACAATTGTTTCTAGCCAAGGTATCCGCATTTTAATGGCAATTCAAAATAAAATATTATCGGTGCTGATGGCTAATTGCATCGTCAATTATTCACTGAACGATTCAAAAGTGTGTACAAAAGAATTAAAATTAATCAGCTTGCGGGAATTAATAAAGAGAAGCATCGACCATTCTCTCACTACTCAACCAAAGAAAACCTCATTGACAATCCCATCAAACAAATCGCAACTAATTAATGAAGAATGAGGTAAGAAAGGGAATATTATTGCTTCATTTGTTTGCAGTCGTTTTATCCTTCGCATAATGTGACTCAGATATAAACGCGAATCTTGTTTAAATTTTATATTTATTTAAAAAAGAAAGAACTAACAAGACATTCTGCGACTGTATTTACTTCTTTTATTCTTATTTAATTTCAGACATGGAATAAGTAAAGCAAGAAAATGAAATCTGTAAGTAAATTATAAGAATAAATGTTTCTTTTCTTTTTTTGTAAGGCATCAACAGCTTCTGTATTTAAAATCTCAAGTATTTAAAGACGAAGAAAGATTTCTTTCTTTCTTAAATCGCATTTCAGCGCCTGATGTTTTTTTTTTTCATACTCAATCTCGCAGTTAATTAAATTAAAGTGCGCGGGGGGGAAATAAAATAGATGATTTGCTTGTAGTAAATTGATGATGCGTAATCAGAATTAAATTGCCCTGACGAATTTCTTCCCTAACCTCAAAAATAAGCTTTTTTGCATAGGTCGGATGAAAAAAAAAAAAAACAAATGTTATCAAACATTCGCTTACGATCGGCAGCACTGTATTGCACACAAATTGAAATGCTAATTCTACACGGTGTCTCTCTTTTTGGCAGCCGTTCATATGTATTATGCGGGATTTTCAAGGTTGGAAGAGAGAAAAAAAAAAACGTTTTAAAACACATTAAACGACACAACAACTGCTGCGCAAACTGATTAATTCAAGTGACAAAATCATTATCCCGTATATACGAATTTAACGCTTTTTCGCACTCTTTCCACATAATATAAACATTTTTGCTGATGACATCGCATAGTTTGAAAAGTTAGAAAACGAGTGGATGTCAATTGAGACTAACTCAATAACACTTTTTAATCTAAAATAAATGAACGTTCGGGTGAAAACTTTGACAGTGCAAAAAAAAAGAAAAGTTTAATCGAAAATAAATACGTTGAGAGTTTCATCATTAGACAAATTCAGCAGCCAAATGATGTTTCGGGTAACAATATCATCAGTGAAATCTGGCCGACATTGGAGAAGGAGAGAAAAGGAAGCCAATGTTAACATTACAAAAGCAGGCACAGAAAATAGATTGAAGATAACAACTGCCGACATTATCCACTCTTGAGTATTTCATCGAGCCCGGAAATCGGATAAGTAATTAATTAGTTGTGTAACTTTCGAATATCTCTATTCACACGTTTCGCCTCACCAAGTTCTTAGAAACTTTTGCTGACCCTTGAGATCAATTGAGATTCAAGTTAATCGCTAATATCGCTAATAAAAGGAACCCTAAAAACAAGAGCTGTGGTGTCACTAAAAAAAGCAATTAACAAATTCGCAGTTCTCAAGATTGACGACAAAGCAAAACAACAGCAACAAAAAAAATCCCGCCATTAATCTAATCGCAGATAAGAGAAACACAACACGAAATTGAATAATAAAAATTAAGAAAGAAATAAAACTCGGAACATAAAAATATCAGAAAGTTAACAAATTAAAGAAAGAAAAAAATAATTTAAATGTTTTAAATCGAGACATCATCCGCAAAGAGATGTCGCCAATGAAGAAAAGTTTATACTTACAACCAGAAATCTAATGAGACACAACTCCTACTCGTTGCCACAACTCTGACAGAGTCAAAGCCATCATAATTATCGCAAGAGAAACAACTTTATAAAGTGGAATGAAAAACATTTAAAAGCGAAACGTATTAAATTGAGTGCATTGGGTGATTACAGGCCTTGAAATGGCCAATTCAGAGAGAAATATGCTAAATGGCAGAGAGTAGAGCCAACCGCATATCGATTTGCGAACAGAAGAATTTTAATAATCTACAATTGTGACCATTATCTTGCCACTTACAATCAAATTGCTGACGGATTTACATGACGCACCTAAAGCGATGGAATGAAAAGTTAGCTATGAAAGATATTTTGTACCACGATATTAAAATACAGTTTACATTCATCAATGCGGCTGATGAGACAAGAGTGCATTTCCTCCATCTTATTCAGTGCCATCATTATCGTCATCATTGCCATCATCATAAGTCGATATTTAAGTTGTTATGAGCAGAAATAATGCTCCACAGTCTGTAATACAATTCATTCGTCTAGCATTTGTCTGTGATAATAAAGTTGATTATTTTCGCTAGGTTACGTCTTTTCCACTCTCCCTCTTTTTCTTACAAAGCTTAGGCACATTTCCACTTAATGCTTGCCATTTTATATTTCATTTTCTACTGTATTTTATCAGCGATGGAAAAAATCTTGCAGTCGAGTGCGGTGGCAATGAGTGTTCATAGTTGTAACATTGTGCGCCATACAAGCAATATAAAGCATAACACAAGCCGCTTTAGTCAGTCGATTTGGCAGCTAAGTATTCGAGCTATAGAAAATTCACAGTACAGCCGCCACAACGGCCACAAAATGAATGTAAAGTAATGAAAAACTTGTTGAATACATTTAATGTCCGATCATATTACATTTCTCCAGCTATCATGGGCTTGATGTGTTTATGCATTTTGTTTGATTGTTTGGAGTTTATTACTTAAAGTTTTTATATATTTTTCGTTTCATTAAATTGCAATTGAAAAAGTATTTTGTTTTTCATTTCTTCTTTCGATTTTACATTCGGTCGGAAAGGTTTCAGATGTATCTGATGGGAAATTAAAAAGCAGAATCTGTCGAAGTATGTATATAATAAGCAAAGACTGAGAAGTTATTTATGTTTTTATGTAAATTCGCGCGAGGAAAGATTCCCTCCAAACACTGTCACACTATGACAAACAGCATCTTTAGTATGTTAATGATGTTATCACTTTATTGCAATCTCTGCTCACGTTTGCACTCTTCCTCTCTCTTTTGGCTAATTGGGCAACTCGATTGCCAAGTCGACTGCATTCGATTAAAGACCATCGTTTTTTTTTTTTTCGAGCGCGGTTTAATGGCTTTGCACACTGCGGGTGTTTGGCAGATGAGCTGAGATCAGCAACAAGCGAGAAAACCAGAGTAACCTGATCCACCAATTTATGCTATTTAAGTTGTTTCAAGCTCAGCAAAAAAAATGCTTGAAATTTACTTTACTACATCAGCATTACTCGTTTTAAGTATTTATTTTTTTTTCTCAAACAAAATATTTTAAAACCAATAAAATATAAAAAGTTTTCTTCTTCTCTTTTTAACACCAAACTTTCGACACAAACTTTTCCAATTTATTGCAAAGTGCATACAATTTTTTTTTCTTATGCATAAACTTTTTTCAGTGCGCGTTTTACAAAACGAACCTTCGCCTTTTGCTTCGTCTTTTTTTTCGTACAATGATAGAGAATATATATTTCGATTAAAGCAAAATTAATGCAACAGCAACGAAGAATTGTAAATCGCTTTATATTTTAAATTAGTTATTAAAGTGAATCGTCATCACAAACAACGCTAAACAAATTTGCAACATAAAAACAACAATAATAATGCAAAGATTTATAAACTCTCTCGGCACACAAAACACAACAAAAGAAGGAATAAACATTTCCTCTCGGGCTTATTATAATATGACATGATTTATTATTTATGATAATTTTGTGTATTTTCGTAAATAAATTGTTTATTAATGAGAGGAACACACGATAGCGCGTTTTTAGGCCGCTAAAAAGCGAGGTGAGCAAGAACATTAATAACTAGAAACTCTGACAATTAATCGACATTGAAAGTGTTCTTATCGTTTATAATTTAGCATAGAATTAATAAACAAACTATTAAGTAAAGCTCTTCAAAAAAATTTATCATTATCAAATCATTGCTCAATTCATTACCAGAAGAAAAATTTAACATAAATAAAAGTCTATTTAAAATTATTCAATTTCTACTATTCTACTTAAAACAGACAATCATCAAAAAATGTATTCTGCAACCTTTGAACAGATGTTTTTATATAAAAGCCTAAGTAGACTTCCATATTTGCGCAAATTGACGCACATTTGACAGAAAATATTTGACAGTGACACATATTTGCATACATGTGATGATGTAATTTTTATAACAACCACCTGTCACAAATTTTTTAGTCTGCACAGTTAAACTAATTTTAGATTTAAATTATTTTAATAACTACTTGTTAGTTTATAAATTAAAAAAAAATGCGGAATTAAAACGGAGTCTTTATCATGAACTAATCCTTATGTATGTGAGGATTCATACTGGATAAGTGGAAGTGCGTTATGCAATCGTTGATTAAGCGTTTCATCCATATAAGGAAGCATTTATAACTCGGGAACTCAGATCGGTAAATCCTGAAAACTGAAACTTGTGTCTTAACTTGGGTGGAAGAATGTCAATGTGTTAGCGAAAATGGAAAGATAAAGGGGAGAGAAAGCCAAAAAGATTTTTATAAAGCTTTTTCAAGGGTTTTTCCTTATATTTTTCACAGAAAACGACAAAGACAAAATGATGCGTAGAGCAACAAAGTCAAGAAGCGAATGATGATAAAAGATTCAACGCATAAAACAAAATTCATACATAGATCAAAGCCGATTATTTCTTGAAAATTGAGCGATTTAGAGGATTGCTCATTGGCTGTTATCGAAAAATAAATGTTGCATGAATTCATTGTGCGTTAAGAAATTTGTTGAGCGGTTATTTCACACTTCCGCAAAACAGCACTCGTCATAAATCTTTACGAGAATTGATTCTGCAAGTGTGAACGAATGATATTTACCAAAATCATCATCATCATCAATAATACTGATATGATGTAAAATCGGTTACGAGTAAGAGCAATATAAAATGAAATTGTGCAATATTTAAAGTGTCATTTCCGATTACTTAAATGCATGTAAATGTGTTTAATTAATTCCCAATAATGAAACTGTAATGAATGTATCCAACCAAACAGCAATGATAAACACAATATTTTCCGTTTAATTAATTTTTCCAATGAATTTTTCATTTACGGAGAGAAAAAAAAATGTGCAAACTGAAAATTCATAAAATGCATTTTTTACAACAATGCCGGCAATGTGTGATGTGTGATCGTCGTCGCTATTATAAACTTCATTCAGAAATGGGTGAAAAATGCAAAAGCAACATATTTCAACTCTGGCGGCGACTCATTCACTCACCCGCTCGCTACTCATTCGATGTATTTCAAGTCAATTGAATACTAATGGCTACAGACAAACAGTGGATTGAATCCCACTGCAAACAGTGTTCAATATATTTTATCATTTTATTTCATTTATTTCGCTATTGGGGAAAAAAAACTGCGATATCTAGTTTCTATAAACAGCATGGAGGTGCCGTGAACAAGCACGGCAATAAATGTTTCGATAGCTGCGAAAGCAAACTACTTGTTTTGTCCATTTTCTCGCGAGATGTGGTTTAAATTATTTATAATTTATAATCAATTAATCTGGTGAGCTATACACAAGAAAGCTTTATTTATTTCCAATTCGCGTCTCTCGATGGCATCGACCAGTTTTTTTTTCTGTTGTTCCTTCAGTTCCATTTCCACTGCTGGCATTTCATAATTAGTCGTATATATCTGCTTATAAATGGTTATCGTCGATTGCGACTGCATTAAATGCATTCACTGTCACTTAGACGCGCATTCAGTTTTCCAATTTGGCCCCAATTCCGATGTTAATTCTTGAAAAGACCGAACTCGAATTTTAATTGTTCAATTAAGCGATTTCTTACTGAAACTGTAACAACAGCACTCGGCTCGTTGAGCAGTAAAATGAATATTCAAAAGAGAATTAATTCTCAATCATAAATTAAATGCTGAGGCAGTTCACTTGAATTGGGGTGGCATGATTGGGCCGCAACGGTATTAAAATGGCATGTAATTGGTAACAAGGTTGTTGGAAGTCATGCGTTATTGTAATGTGTACATAGTTTAGACCACGAATTCAATTTATAAATGATGCTCACGAATCTGTCGATGAACACAATTCGCCACAAAGCTCTCAAATTGCTATTACGAATTCCATTTTTATTTATTTTATATCTCTATTCGATGCCATTCATTGTCATTCCATGAATTTCTTAAAGATTTTAATCACACAGACAGTATTCGAAAATAACTTAATGGTCATTGCGCAATGCGCATAGCAGTCAAATGATGAATCAAATCATACATATAATAATGCTATGGATGCGAAATGTCATAACATAAAAAAAAATCTAACTCCATAGACCACAACATTATGCAATGGACGCGCATTAAAGGTTATGGAACGCAATGAGCTCGCAAAGTATCTCACATAATTTTTTTTAATGTTTCTTATTTTTACTGAGCCAGTGCTCGCTCGATAAGTGCATGTCGTTTCCTCATAACGCAAAGTGAACGTGTAAAAATGCTGCTCATAAACTTTTTTTTTTCTTTCTTATACTTATCACAAAAAATGCGAGATTTGGATAGTGCAAAGTTTCAAAAGCTGTTGGTGGTAAGAGAAATTTTTCAAAGTAAAGTCGATTGAACCAAATTGACTGCAAATCGTTTCACTCATTTTCCACTTGATGATAATTCCTCTCGACATTCCAATGCGGCGATTTTTCTTGTTTCAGAAAAACAAAATTGTTAATAAACATCTTAAACGATCCCGAGTGACAGCAACGTAATTTTCTCTCAAATAAATATTTCTTAATTTCATATTTCATTTTTTTTTTGTTTCTTGTCATCCGAGCACTTGAGATTTGAGTATTAAACATAGCTACGGAATATATAAATGTCTTCTTCTTCTTCGTCTTCGTCTTTTGATGTTTCTGTGGTTTTGTGTCTGGCACAAAAAAAAAGTGGTTAACGAAAATTAATAACATGTTATGAGCGCACTCGATGTTAATATATTTGGATGTTCCAGTGCGGGAAGAGCAGGCGAAAGATCGGAGAACCGACAACAGGCTGTTGTGACAAATTGGAATTTCGTGCTGGTGGTTTTTCTTGGCCATTTTCTTCAAAAACTCACAAAAAGAAATAAGAAATTTAGCTCAAAATTTACATAAAGAAACATTGAAAGAGTTTTGCTCATCTCGATTTATTTTTGCGAAACCACGAATGATGCCAATGACATGAATGTTTTACGCAATTTTTCACTGTAGCTCGCCAAAAAAGAGAAGTGAATAAATTCCCTGCGTCTAGCGCGAGAATCATTAGAGCATGAAATGAAAATTAATTACAGTCCATCTTAGACCAAAGAAACAGTAAAAAGTGATGAGAATTTTTTATTTTTGCAGTACTTGATTTACATAAAAGAGTCATTTGGTATTTTACGCTGTTCATCAAGAAAAAAATTGTCTTAATGCGTTTTCTTAAACTGAATTTTGGGTGCTTCATAAAAATTTCTTGTAATTATGTGTATTCAATTTGAATATTGGAAAAAGAAGAAGAAAGGCGCAGACCATGAATAACGTCTTAAAGATAAAGATATGGCATGTTTAATTTCTTTTAATTTTTTTTTGCATAATAACTTTGGAGCAAAACTTTATATTATTTTTTCCGCGCTGAAGAACTTTCTACAGAACATCTTACAGGCCCCTCTCTCGGTCTTTAAACAAGTCGCCCTCGCTCTTCAGTAAGAAAAAAACTCACATTGTGGCATATTTGCATAAGAAATCATCATAAATTATATTAGTTATATAACTTGTGCAGCATTCTGTATACACAAGTTGTGATGTAATAAACCGTGATTGTGTTAAATTATTCACACACAAAATGATGATGCCCTTAAACAACAAAATGATATGTTTATCTGTTTCAGTCATCGACATACATATCGAATCGATGATATGATAATTTAGATCGATTCGATTTTCCTTTTCACAAAAATCGACACCCACCCTGACAACATATACACATATACACACACTCGATGCACGTTTCAGATTGTTTATTTAAATAATATTGGTTGTATAATTTGGTAAAAGGTCACAGTTCGTGTTGAAGGATATCAATAGACATTTAACAGCAAATATCATTCACATTAACTCTAACAATATTGAATCAACCCATTTTGTATAGAAAAAAAAGCACAAATCGAATCTTTTTTTTCCAAGGTAGCCGAACTCTCGACTTTTTCTTTGCAGATTCAAATGTCATTTGACATCTATGCTTGGGATGGTGACCATATAACGAAAACTTGTATTCAGACAACTATATAAATAGCGACTTAAAATACCGAAAAATTACACAATATTCTTGCAACATCGTAGTTCTTTATGTTGGCAACTATGGGTGCAAGAGCATAGTAGAGTAAAATGAGAATTTAATTTGATTTATTACAATTTAATGGAAATTTACAACAATGACTGTAAAGAATTCTATAAAAATCCTCATTTTTATGATTGAGTCGTTGGCTCGATAAATGTATTTTTAGGAGCATGTTTTATGTTAAGTGTATCTCGCTCTCTTGTTTTCCGAAGTTTTATTTCAATTTTATAGTCATTCATTCTTTTAATTGTTTTCAAAGTCAACGAAGCGACTTACACAAAAAAATTTAAAAATGAAATAAACATTGGAAGCCGAAAGTAGGGTTGGGAAGATTGAGCTATTTACGCATGTATAAAATTTTTCATTATTTAAAAGATGTGTCAAAAGATTTACGTCGCATGGAATGAAAGACTTCAATCAGATCTTGCCATTGATGTTTATGGTGAAGAGTCAAATATTATAAATTAGAGAGGGAAGTTCCACTTCCTTCATCCAATTTTCTAAAACACATCTAATGATACTTGGGAGTTTTTATGTGAATCCGCACATAAGGTCAATGATCAAAAACCATCTTTCAATGTGATTTACAAAATTGCTATAACCATTCATTATTATTGTTATTATTATTCTATTCCCCAAAAAAAAAAATAATAATAAGAAAGGCCCGGCCGCTGGAAGAATAGTCGTAGAAACTGACTAATGAATATAATGCTTTAATAATTACCTCTGAGTAGATGAAATGCTAAGGCAACGTCACGGAAATTTGTCGGCGAAAAGAGCGATGCGGCGGCTGAAGTGTGACGACAAAAGTGAGGTTGCGCATTAATATTGCTGCTGCCTTTGTCGCTCGACGATAATTTCTGATTATCATAAATTTCACACAATTTGCAATTATTAATTTTCATTATTAACACAAAGAAAAATTTGCTGCTTCAAACTTCTTTCTCGTTTTTTTTGTGTGTCGTTTGTAACATAAATTTTATCTCTTTTTATAACATTTTTACGTTCAACTGCTCGACTTCACTCGAACAACGCACGACGACGATAACGGCGGCACAAGAATTTTTCATCGTTCAACAAAGCAACAAAAATAACACCAAACAAAAATTGTTCTTCAACAACAATAACACCAACAATGTTTCTCCATACTTGAAAGTTATGCTGTTTGCCACGATTGACTGACTGACTGTCTGTCTTTGGGAAAGAAAAAAAAAGTTATGAAGAGTACGAAAAAAAAATGCATTCCAATGTTGATTTATTTGTGATATGAAAAATAATTTGTGGAATTGATGAAATAAATGAAATAATAATCATTAAAAAAAAAAAAAAGAAGTAAATTGTTTCGAAAATCGACGAGTGGAAAATTTGTTATTGCCCGCGGTTTTTATGTTTTTATTTTCCTTCACTTTAAGTGATTGCGGTTTTCTTGCGTAGTTTCAAATGTTATCAATTTTGCAGCTCTTAATTCAATTTAATGTGTTATAAAAGCAGCGGCAACGGAAAACACAAAAGCTGAAGTACATTCAATAAAGCTCGATTCGTGTTTTTAATGTGGAATTTATTTTATGAACAATTTAACATTTTTTTTTATCACAATTTTTTCCTTCATTTCATTAATTTCTTTCATTCGTTGCAGTTAATCTGGAAAAAGAGGGCAAAAGGAAAATCAGTTTACATTTCTCTGTTGTGGATCAGTAAAAATTGCACACAAGTCGAAAGCAAAAGAAAAAAGTAGTAGCAGCATAAAATATGCTTGTTGTCGTCGTCGTCCAGTTTCTAGTTTATTTTTTCGCTTGGTTTTATCGATAAACATTTTATGTATTCGTGTTTTTATTGTTTAAGCACAAACTGGTCTTTAAAAGTCCATGAATTTTACAGTGTTGAAGCTCACACTGCCGCACCTTTATGATCTTGAAATATGGTTAGCATAGTTGTTATCGTGCTCAACGAGTTATCACCAAGATCAAAATAATAAAAAAATCAGTGCCACTAAAATAAATAAAACTCATTTGAATTATTTTATTTTGTTTTTCAAAATCGTTCGCATCTTTAAATTTTTAATTGGTAAATACTGCAGCCAGAAAGAATATTATCGAGATTGTTTTATCTCACACTTTAAGACACTTCCCCACGGTGAAACTCAGCCTCACAAATTAGGTCACTCGGAAATAAATCGAAGCATCATCTTTCAGTAGATATATGTTTTGAGCTACTCTATAATTGAATGAATGAATATCAAATATCCATCGATCCACTCGCTCGACTCTACTATGCCATGATGGGAAAAAAAAAAATATTTTATTGCTTCGCCAAAATACAAAAAAAAAAATCAACGACGGCAATAAAAAAAAAAAAAAACAGAAATAACTTTTCGGTTTTACATAAATTTCACAAGATTTACGTCTTTTATGAAAGTCTCATTGAGTTGTGCAGAAAATAAATAAATTAAAGAAAAAAAAAAAGAAAGTCTTGAAAAATTGTGCTCATGATTTTTTCATTAACCGTTTTTTTTGCACAACGAGAAAATCATCAATTATAATGCACAATTTTTCCTTCTCAATTATGGTGCAACTCTATAATTTCGTACATTCGAGTGATTTATCGTAATTAACTTTTAGTTTTTCTTTTTTGAGCTTCGACATTAAGTGTAAGAGTTTAATTAAGAAATTATGCTCATTCCATTTATGCTTTTCTTTTCTTCTCTTCCATAAATCGGTGATTGATTGGGTGCAGTCGAACTTTTGACTTGGAAATTGAATAACAATCATAAATATTTGAAGGGATCATTTTGACTTTCCTCCTAAATAGAGATCGATCAATTTTGCTACGAAACATAAGAAATAACCATAATCACTAATCGACCTCACATAATCCGTGAGTTCACATTGAAGGCATTTGTCTTCATTATGCGTTCTTCAAAAGAACAATGGACAGCGATTGTCAAAATGTGACACATGAAAAATCATTTTTTAAATCTTATAATGAGCCATCATAATCATAATGAAAGAGTTCCAGCATAAAACCATAAACTATTTATTAAACTAAATACTAAATATCAATTGAGCAGAAAAAAATCTCTTAATGTGTTGCTAGATATTTGTTGTTGTACGCCTTCCATTAATCTCATTTTGTGTTAACATGATAGGATTTCGGTTGAAATGTAACCGCTTATATGGTGTGTTATTATAGTCTTTGCCTTTTGATATGAGCAAGGAGTTGGGTATTCATGTATAAGCAAATACACACAACAATAAGACGCAGAAACGAGGAAATAATCAGCAAATTAAGATAACAAATTGAAAAGAAATCTCACCCAGCTAGAGATTCAAAGAATAAACGCAGAGCAAAGCGATTATTTTACATACACTGGAGTGTTATGAATATACGATTCAATGAATGCTCAAGTGATATCTTTTCACCCCGCATCATGCTTGATAATCGCTTCTTTCTCACTCACAATTAGATAATTAATAATCACAATTTATTTTCGGTGTTTTGTCCGTGAAAGAGCAGATTGAAGATATGATTTAATGATTCGTCGGCATGGTTTGGCCGAATAAGAGAAAGAAAAAGGTTTCGGTCTGTATAAGAAAAGATTAATTCGTATTATTTATTAAGCACTTTTTACGGCTTTACTCGGGTCGATGTAGGCGTTTGTAACATAACGAAAAACATATAAAAGACACATCCACAAAACAAACCAAACATTTCACGACGTTTGTTGTTGCTTGTGTCCGACGACTCTCGGCGGGTCCGAGAAAGCGATGCATTAATTTTTTATATAAAGCGAAAGGAAAAGAATTGTGAACGAATGTGTAAGAACATTTCTTACAAATAACCCGAAAAAACATTTTTTTTTGTTTTCTCACAAACACTTTTTTCTCGCTTTTTTAAATTGAATTAAATTTCTTTTCCTTCCCATTCCCTCGGAAAAAATTATGCTTTATTTCAGCATGATGACGTTGCTGTTTGGCGTTGGTTCTCGGTGTGTGTATGTGCGATTGTATATTTGTGAAGAATATAAATTACACGATTGTTAATATCAAACATTAACATAGCGCAGACAGCATAAGAAAATCATAAGAAAGAATTTCATGTTGAGGAAGAGAGAGCGAGAGAGATTGAAAGAATGAAGGGAATGTTAAAAAGCCCAGTAGTCGTTTGAGTTCAGGTAATTTCTTATGTTTGTGTGTCCGTGTATCGAATGAAAGAAATCATCCTTGCATGAAGCCCAAAGAAAGTTTAATTCACTTCCCTTCAAAAACATTAAGCGTGAAACTCACTAAACAGCGAGCCGAGAAATATTTATTTGTGAATATATTTTTGAGAAGGAATTTTTCTTGTGTGATATCGATAAGACAGCAAAAACACATCCAGTTGGTAAGACTGTGATAAAAAAAAAAATGTTGTTCTTGTTTCCCCATAAACATATTCATTCGGCAGCAAAAAAAATTGTTATGCAATTTTTATTCGATTTTTATATTCTCAATGGAATCAGTATCTCTCTCATTTTGCCATCGTTTCATTCGGTTCGGGTTTGTTGCTTTTGGCAGATCAAGAAGCTTTAGCGAAGCATTACAGTAAAAATATCAATTTCATTTTCGCATTTATTTTATGGAATTTTTTTTTTTTTTTGGTAGAAGCAAAAAGGGAAAAGCAAGAAAAAAAGTTTTCTATCAAGTTTTCTATGCAGTCTTAAGAAAATGATATAAGAATTTGATAGTAGTAAAGGAACGTGTAGTCGAAAAAAAAAAAAATAAGATTGTTGTTTAAAAGGGTTAAATGTACCATTAACTTTGACTCTCGACATATGATTTTACAAATGCAAAGTTCATCTGCAATCGACAGCAACTGAATTGAAATCGAAATGGAAGCAAAATTTATATCGCTTGCCTGTGCCAAAACATCTTCAATTATAAACAAACTTTTTCTACTTTTGTGATGGCAGAAAATAAACTTTTCCATTGCGAAATTTTCCTCCGTTTTTATTTATGTGCTCAATATGATTTATGATATTTTGCTGGAGGTGAATTTTCCTTGAAGTGATGCTTCCCTTGTAGGAGGAAGTTTATATAATTTTAACTTTCAAATGCTTTTTCGTTAAAGATCTTTGATGAAAGTTCAGTTTAATAATTATTACAATTTATAATGAATTGATCTTCTATCATGGGAAAAATAATCGCTTTAATTAGAAAGATTCCATATTAAATGTAAGCTTCACAATATTTAGTATAAAAATTTAGCATTTATAGTATATGAAACGTGCAACTTTCTGTGTGTTCCAAACGCCTTACAAATTTCTATACTAATTAAACATACTCGTTTCAGTTTTTCATTAGTAAACATCTCGATGTCGAAAAACCAAACAAAAAAAGTCAACACCAATTTTTATTTGCAAAACATTTCACGAACGACGATTTCGGCATTTTCATCAATAGAAATTCAAGAGAATTCACGGTTTAATTCATTAATTCCATCAATCAAATAACTCGAAAATAAAGCATCGAAAGAGGAGACGAATAAGAAAATTGCCTTCAAAAAAAGGCGAAGTAAAATGGGAATGAATTTAAGTGATCAATGGGGTAATTTAACTGTGCTACCTTTTTTTTTTGCTCATTTTGCCGAACATTTTCTCACTTCATTCGTGGATCCGGTTGAGATGAGAGAGGTCTATAGAGCACTGGCACTTTTGGTGTGTATTGATATTAAATTGATATTAAACGTGCCATAAAAAAAGTTGCTGCTTCAATACTATTGATAAAAAAAAGAAGCGAAATAATCAAATATTAATGAACTGGCGTTCTCGAACGAATGCCAACCAAACAACTTGAAAACTCCGAAAGAAGAATGTGTAGCATATTTGTTTTTATGCTTTTTTTGTGTGTTTTATGTTTTTTTATATTATGTTGATGTAAATACTTTCAATAACAGCAAAAGCGACTAAAAAACACATTTACAACACGAATGGCAGACAGCAAGCGATACAATTTTGCATTTTATTGCTCCACTTTGTACGGATATAAGCCAGCGGCTTTCTCTCGCCAGGAAATTTTCAGTTTGTCACTTTCAGTGTGATGTTATGTCAAATGAGAAAAAAAAAGTTGTTAACGACATGAATGGTTTATGTGTTTTGAAGGCGCCGTTTTTTATAAATAAAAAAAAAAAAAATTGTGAAAATTGTACATAATTGGAAAATTACGGACCAGAGAAAATATAATAAACTTTTGGCCTGATTAAACACTAAAAAAAAAATTGATGCCTGAGATTAAATGGCCGAGTTACATGTTACCAACCGCCTCTTGAATAACGTGAACCCCAAAACAGAGGAGAACAAAATAAAAAGTAAACAAATTATTTCTCTGAGACTTTCCACCCTTTCAGTCGCTTAATTACAGCAGATAAGGGGCCGCAGATAATTAAATACATTTAAAGTACAGAAACGGACCATTATAATTTGCCGAGTAACAACCAGGAAAATATTGTCTGTGTATTTTGTGGAGCGTAGACAAACTTTTAATTGAATAATGTCGACTAAATTGTTGTCCCTCCCTATAAAAATGGAAAAAAATTTGTGTGTTTTCACTGTAAATTAATGCGAGGGAACTCATTTTGGCGATATTCAAGAAATTATTTTTTTTTATGAATCAGTGAAAGGTAAAAAAAGCGGCAATTTTATGGTTCGATGTTCACTTTTTGATGCTTTGCAATCGATAAAAAAAGCCACCAAAAACTTGAATTTATGTAATGACAATGAAGAAAGTCACAGCCGCAAGGGAGGAAAAGAAATAATAATTTAAAAATGGCTTTCGACACCCATTGTCGACTTTTATGATTCAATTGTCTTCGAAAGTTGCCATCATAAAAATCTGATGAAAAAAATGTCAAAAACCTCGAAAAGTCACTCAATGATTCGTGATGAAAGGAAAGGAAAATAAAATTAAAAATTGAAAATCACGACACGACGAAATTTGAGCGCACAATGTCTTGAGATTTATTAATCGTGAGATGAAACGAGATCGACATTAATGAACGTCTTTAATATGCCAGCGAAAATATTTTTATTTATTTTATTTTCAATCAGATCTTGTTCTGGGCACGCAAGTAGCAGTTAAAACGTTTTTATACAGGCAACCTGACACATGTCAGAGAGCTTAAAACACGCAAAACATTTCAATAATATTGTGGCCTTTGACAAATGACAAAAATCATGATCCGAGTCACGATTTGTTGTTGTTTCCTTTTCGTCAATTTTTGATATGTGAGCAATTTGTATAGGTGGAGCAATTTGTTGTGTAGGGAAATGGATAGCTATATGTTTTGGTGTAATAGAAATCAACAATCGGAAAATGCGATTGAGTTTTATGGCACATCATTAATATAAAAAAAAATTTCGATATGAATATTATTCAATTGTTTTCCCTTCATTGTACTTCAAGTGTCATAAACATTGTCGATTGAAGGGTACTTTATAGCTTTCGTTGCAATAACCATTTAAAATAACTTATTAATAGAGCTATTATAATTTTTTTTAAATAAATATATTTATTGCCTCAATGCCATATAAATATCTTGCTGTGTTTGTAATTGCTGCCGGGCATGTTTAGGGTATAATGAAACTTTTATGATGTTGTCATTAGCTGAACGACCTCAAATAACAATTACGCAAAGTAAGAAACTTTAAAACCCTTTTTTTTCATAACTGCTCAAAATGTTTCGAGCTTACTGCATGAGGGGATGATGGAGAATAAACACATTGTTTTGCAAGTTAATAGTGACAAGTCTCTGAATGGCATAAGTCGTATAATTTTATTCAGCCAAAAAGAGATAAATTTCAACCGCATCGTATAAATGTTTTCTATGTTGTAATTTCCACACATGCCGTCCCAGCTCATTCCATCACAATAATAATTAAATCTGCTCCACCTTTATATACACATTCGCTTTCATGGTGCTGATGATATTCATTGTGAGGCTTATAAGAATATCTCAATTTTCCTGTTGCTGCTGCTTACATAAATTATGATAGTGACTCTATGTAACAGCTTAACACATTTGTGGTCGAATGGGTATATCGTGTCAGTCCCATTGATTTCAATGTAATTGAGCATTTAGTTTTCTTCTTTTTTTTGCCCCCATCAATTTGTAAACAGAGTAATATATGCAAGGGTTAACAATTGAGAAATCCATTTTTCCATAGTTTTAATATCTCACCAAATAAATTTCAATGCCATCAAATATGATTTACAACTTCTAGTTAACGCGGCGAAGAGATTTCTTTCTGTTGTTTTATCATTTTAACACATTTATTTTTGCTAGGCCTTCGTCCATAAAAATCGAATGCGAAAGTGAACAGCATAAGGGACTAGCGACAGTCGAATGTGCTGAATAAATTACGGTCGCTACTTCGTTACTCGCGCGTTCTTTTTGTTTTGTTCGTTTTTTTTTAGAGTGCTATGAGCGTGATAGAAAGAAGCAAAATTTGATGATACGGAACCGACATTCTTCTTATTCCTTCTCTACACCATCTATCTGTGAAGCTGCTCATCGCATGGCGATTATTAATGATAATCATTTGTTCTAAAATATATTTTGGCGTTTGCGGGAAAAGCAAGTGAGATTATCTGGTTTCAGCTGAAAGAGCTTAAAGTAAAACAAACACATGTTGTTACAATCACATTATTCCAATGTAGCTACTTGGGCGCCACTTGATGAAACCTCAAAAGTGATTTACTGGAATTTTTCATGATTCCATTTCAACAAACACAAAAAGTTTGCGATAAAAAATCGCTCAAAAAAAAAAAAACTTGGCACTTGGAGCACTCAGAGACCTCATTCATTCTACAGCTCATCCATTCAGCTGCATCAAATTCCACTTGTTGTCCGTAATCGCATCTAAAGCTTAAAACAAGTGAGCAATATGATTTCGCTGTAGTACGTTTTCATTTGACCTTGCGAACTATTTTCATTTCATTAATTGGTTATAAATTCTTTCTTTTTTTTTTACATTTTCATTGCAATCGTCGGCTTCAATTTAATTATGGGCTTTAACGGGAAGTTGCATTAACTAATTAGATTTCGACATTGTAGTTAAGGATGAATCATCAAATAACAAGCATAGAAAAATAATTAATCACAAGCGTAAAATTATCATTTGAGTCCTAAAACATCATTTAAATTCTACATTCGACGCATCAAAGATTAAAATATTCAATATTTTGCCAAAGAAAAAAAAAGATTTCATGATTTTATTTGAGCTGCAATGCTTCCGAGGAAATGAAATGAAGAATATGCGAGTAGAGTAGAGTAGAGGAATAAAATTTGGCAAAACGAAGATCATGCGCATTTATTGGTTGCAGAGTTTCATGACCGGCTTGGCTTGAAAACACATTTTTTTTGGTGAAATATTCTCCTTTTGTCATGCAGACCATGCCACATAAATTTTAAAAACTCTTTAGATAAAAGCCAACTGCAGCAAATATTTTAATAAGCTTCTTTTTTTTAAGCAAAATCCGAGAAACGAGTTCCGCATTCAGATGCGCTTATCATTTGCTTACTTTCTCGCTCGCTCTCTCTCTCTAAGTTTGTGTGACAAAATATTCGCAAAATACACATTTGTCAGCAAACAAATATCAGCGATAGCGCAAAATAAAATTAAATCTTTACTTGTAATCGCGAGGTTTAATTGAATTTTCTCCCACCAATCGTGTTTGTTTTTTAATTAAACACAGAGCTCTCAACCCTGTGCGTCATTCACAAAATAAAACATATTGTTGTGAATGTAATTGCTGGTTAAAAATATTTGTGTTTGCATTGCACTATCGCACCAACCACTGTGGACGATTCGACTTGCGTTTGTTATGACGTCAACTTTTATAATCCATCTCGACGGTATTAATCCGTGTTTTATATATTTTGTCTACATTTCGTTGTGACTTTTTTTTATTATTTAACATCCTGTATATGTGTGTGCATGTGTGGGCTGGATATAATTTATTTATAGAATGTCATTATTGTTTTGCGCGAAAAAAGAAATTGTATCAACACAAATGTTAGAAGTCAATTCACAAATTAATTCTTTCAAGTTTCTGATTAGTCAATTAAAAATTAATTGTTGCGCGCACAGAAACGAGTTCAATTACTAGTTATCTTTTTTGTACAGTTTTTCAATATACGCTATGGGAATTTGATATCGATTTTTGTGCTATTTTTGCACCTAAAAAAATGCTTCTTCTTCGGCAATTTCAAAGACAACAAAAATTTTTTTATTTTTTTTTTTTTTGCTCGCAATCAAAATACACAAAAAAAGAACAAAGAAGAAGCCATTTCATCAACTCATAAAGTCTCCCGAAATCTATTGCAAGAAGATAGAAAGTCAAAATTTAATTAAAAACTTTATTGTTCGACACTTGATTGTTATTGGAACAAAAGTTCATGGAGATAATTGAAAAGTTTTCACGAAGCACGTTTAGTTTGCACTTTACTCCCTTCATTCCCGACCTCGCACACTCACTAATTGAAAGTTTCCTTCCACCTTTTGGTTGATTCGAGGGCAACAAACTAATAACTTGTCAATTAATGCGGGTAAAGATGGAGACACCTAAAACAAAACTTATGCGATAATAACCAATTTGACTGATGAGACAATGTGTCACGAACACATTTGCTTCTCAATATGTCGCGTGATTTAGAAATAAAACTCAAATGGACAAAAAGTGTTTCAAGTAAAAAAAAAAAAAAAAGATATTTAATTTATTTTTGGATGTCGGCAGACATTATTCGGAGGAAAAAGATATATTTTTTACGACTTGTACGTGATTTCACATGGAACTTTCCATCGTGACTCGTGTTTAAGTCTAGTGAGAAGGAACAAAAACTAAAGTTATATGAAAAATTATATCTCCGGCGCTCTCAATATTTTCCCAAGTGATGTTTTTTAATGCCCAATCGACCCATCTGCTGTGGCTTCAATAATGAGAGAATAAATAAGTGGAGAATGTTTCAAATTTGTAATCGACGAAAGAAAAAAAAGCGATACGAGGAAAAAAAAAGTTGTTTAGAAATATTTTCTGCGAAATCATTTTCATCGTCAGCGATAGTAATCTTGGCTTCCACTTTATCAACTTTCAAAGAGTAAAAAAAAAGAGAACTTTTGTCATGATCCAAATTAACTGCGGAGAAAAAATAAAAGTTATAGAGAGGCGACTTATTAAATCATAAATACAGTTGAGCTCGTGAGCATTAAATGACAAAGCCACAATAATACAGACTCAGAAACTTTTTAATTTCTTTTCTATTGTTTCCCTTTTATGAACTTTGCTGTGCTATAACTAAGTTTATTTTTTTTTTCTTTGTTAATAATTTTAAGTTAATTTGCAGCGCAATTAAATAATTTCGAGCAAAAATATTTCTTAAATGCAAGATGTAGTTAAACTGTTTTAAAAGTTAGAAAGAAACCATAAATTAAAATTCCATATATTTATTGTTACTTGTTACGCAAGTAACGTAAGAATCCCAAAAATATTTTGTTATTTAAATGTTAATTTCAAAATATTTTCTTTCCTTTTTTTTAATGAAATAACCAAAAGTTTGTTGTTTAAACAAATAATAAACACTTTAACCATTTTCCCAGCACTCGAATGAAACTAATTTGTTTATATTTATGTATAACAACTTTCTACTGTTTGATAACATATCGCGCTATATTTACTAAATATTCCGCAATCTATTTTTAAAAAAAAATTATTTATACCAAACTGAAATCGATATTGAAAAATATTCATGTAAGCAAATAAATATTTAATTCAGATATATTTTGTTCAACGAGTTGACAGTAAAGTGTGCAGTTACTTTTGAAATTATTGCGGAGCATCGAGTGAATTGAGCGCTCACGTTACCAACCACAAAAAAGTGTATAAAATCTAAAAATACTTCACCTCTATTTGGATTGAATGAAAAACATAAAAAAAAATGTGTTATGCAAGTGGCTTTTTCTATCTAACATAAGTTTTGTATGTAGTTTGTCGCTTTCGACAATTATTTTGCATTTCCACTCAAAGCCAAATAACAGGCATCAAAGAAGTAATTGAAATTTCGTTAAATATTTAAAAGTTTCCCATTGCGCTGTCCGACGAAACAACAGAAATAACAATAAAAGAGGCTTAAAGAGAATTGCACCAAAACAACCGGGACATAATGCAGATAAATTTTATTGATCGTTATGCTATGCATTTTATTCATAGCACAAGAAAATACTGCGGGACTTGTCTTATCACACATCTGCCAGCTGGGGGAGGATTTAGAAGATATGATTATGACACGATATGAATAGCAACAATGTCAGCAGTCTTTACCGGGAAAATTGAGAAGGATGGGTAATGTCTAAAGAACCATAGCAACAGCAAACGAAGCATCTTCCCAGTTGTAAACCAAATAGCAACAGCTACACAACGGCATTAAAAAAAAAGAAAAAAATGAGTGGAAAATGTGTTTTCTTAAATTATAAATGAGCGAACTCACTTTGGTTTTTATGTCTTTTAATAACACCACCGAAAAACCCAACTGACTATGCTGCTATTATGCCTTCATTAATTTATAGACCAAACCATAAAATCTATATTAAAAATCATAAATTTAATCTGTTATTGAGGTTCGTTCACGTTTCTTTTTGCCATGGCGATACGAATCTTAATCTCGTCCACAAATTAGTTCCATCAGAGAGCAGCAAGGAATGGAAACGTTTAAAATAATTAGTGGAAGAAAAATCAATGAAATTTTTTTTTGTTTGGAACATCCTGAAGTCATGAGAGTTCTCATTTTCATTACCAATCAAGTCCATGCATATACAGGCACAATTGAGCACACAATAGCGTATAATATTCAGTTTCCATATTCAGAGTGTGGCATTAATAAATTATTCAAATCAAGCGCTTCATCGTGCTAATGAAGGAATTAAATAAAAGGCGAGTTGTATGATTTGAAATGAGAGTCACGGGATAGCCAATAACTGGCGAGTCTGATGAGACTTTGTGGTTAAGAAAACCATATAAAGACTGCGTAGAATTCGTTTAATATTCACTTGATGTATTCAAATAAACAGATATTTGCGTATATGATACATGTAATGCTCTCAAGGTTAAACCAATTGTTTCTTCCACCGCAATTTAATTCGCTCTACGCGGCATTGTTGTTGCTGGCAGCCGCCGCCAAGCTTTGCGATTTTTAATTTAATGTAATTATTTACATGAATGACTGAAATAATTGAGTAGCTGTCTGTACACAGACAATAAGCATAGATGGATGAGCTCCACGCGAAAAAAAAAGCAACAGAGTTATCTGATTGTTGTTCATTTTGTGCTTGCATTAATTAATTCAATTGATTTATTGACTTTAAATGTGATTCAGTGAAAAATTCCCTAGAACAATGTTTTGTCAGAAACATGGTACGCACATGGCTCAAAATGCTGATTAGATTGCCTCAAAATTATTATTTTATAACTTCAAAGCTGATATACAAGTGGCGGTTTATTTTACACCTGCTGTTTTTCGATCTCTTGTGTTTTAAACGATATATATATACAATTAAAATTATTATTACTATCATTTTGCCCTCATTCTTTAGCCGATGTTCTCTTTTTATTTAAAAAAAAAAAAAAAAACTTTTATGAGCAAAACCTGCGAGTCGACGCCATAAAACAATTCATCATTGTGGTTTAGTTCATATCATCGAATGATCTAATCTTTTGCCAGGCTTAAAGAAGATTCGACGAGGCAACTTTTATTTTATTTTTGTCATTTGAATTTTTCATGAGCGACTTCTGTCTGAAATGTTTTATTTTTGTGTGACGGAGAGAGAAAGAGAGAGAGAGAAAGGGATGAAATTTTGCCATCTAAAAAACATCGAGTTTAAATATTTTATTTTACTCAATGATGGTTTTGTGCATTTAATATTAAATTTGATAGCCTTGTTAAAGTAAGATAAATTCATGAACACATGTTCTTCTCACAACCAACATTCAATTCCATTTATACTTTAACCGTCATTTTCATTCTTGGGTGAGTATGAAAGAAGGAAGGAAAGATTGTTGATGCATGATATTAGAAGAAAAAAAAGAGGAAATTTGAAATTTTATACAATTTGCATTTGCACAATAAATAATTTTTCATCGTTCAAAGAAAGATGACTCGCGAACAGGCAACAAAAAAAAAAGAGCATTTAATCATTTTTGCTTTGCACCTATATTATGGATATTATGCCGCGACATGTTAGCAATAAAAGATTTCTTTATTTGCAGTCTTTTAATGTTGCACACGCAAATTGTGCAAATTTTGCAGGAAATTATTGCGACATAAAAAAAAAGAGTGAAATGTGTGAAAGCAACGAAATGTGCATCAAGTTTTGTGAGTTTGTGGTGATGCACTCAGCAAAATTCAGAGAACAATGATCCAGAGCAGTCTCAGAAAAAGAAAATGAAATAAAATAAAAAGTTCTTGCCAATACACGAAAATTTAATTAAAAATTCTTTTGAACAAAAAAACCACAATCAAGAAAAGAGAAAATTTTTATTATTTAAAAATGCAACGAAACATTCCGTCAAAACAATTGCAAGTACTTCCACCAAAAGAAACCGCATGAATTTCTTTCATTTCTTCAAAATCCTCAAATCGATTTTTTTTTTGGGGAGAAGCTGAAGGAATGTCTCATGTTCTCGATCGTCTCGAGTGGCATTTCATCGTTGAGCATCATCATATTTTGCATTGTTGAGCGATGTAGAGGAATCATTGAACGACTATAGAATGACATGCAATCACACAATGGTCGATTTTTATAATGCTATAGCTGTAAAGCAAATAGACTTCAATAAAATGTTAAGAACATTTCAGCTACAATGCAATATTGAATTTCTTTCTTCTGCTTTAATAATTTGTTTATTTATTATTGTTCGGTTCATGTTGCTCCGCTATATTGCTTGTTTTGTGCAACATAAAATGTCATGCAAATTATCTCTGAAATGATGAATATAGAATGATGTATGATGGAAAATTTGCATAATTATTCGTTTGTAATCGCTATTTGTATGCAAACGAACAGTTGAGTAAAAAGAAGCTTTTAACAGCCTTTCAGCATTTATTTGTCAAATGAACACTCAACTCATCTAAGCATTAAAAATTATCTTATACGAACAAGATAGTCGCCAAAAAAAGGCGTCATTGCTCATTTTCTATTCACTGTTGCCAAAACCGAAACTATAAATTCAGGTCGCTGGTCAGCAGACGAACCAGTTTTATTTTATATTTTCTTTGAACACACATCGATTGGTGATTATAAAGACATTTGTTCATTTGCCAAAGTCTAATATAGTTTGTGGAGCTGTTAAATGCGCATCTAAATTATTGGCTTATACGATCTCTCGGCGGACCGGTCACAAAGTGACATTTACACAAAATTAAGTTTCGTCATTAAAGTGAATGAGCTTTGTGCGGTGCGCTATTAAAAGCGAATGATGTGATAAAGATGAGACGAGAACTATGAAACAATATCACGGAGGCATCGGAATGTTTGAACACAAAACTGCTGTTTGTGGAAATAATTTTTTTTTTATCGCAAGACGTTAATAGAATTCCAAAACATATTTCAATTTAAAGTATCTGGTAGTTGCCTCGAGTCGAGATGAAAATCGAGTCAATCTACCTTGTGCCCGAATGCGTTGTGCACCGGGTTTTTTTTTCCAAATAATGGCTCATGGCTATCCATTATGAATATTTGATGATGTCTTAAATTCGCAATCAACTCACACATATGCTCCGGCTTTGCCACCCGACACCAAAATTGAGCCCCGCAAAACAAAACCCGGCATTTATTTTCACGCATTAGCAGATGAATTATTAAATCATTTGATGAATTCACGTTTGTGTTGTTCAACATGCCACGAGTGTCAGAAAGCAAATAACGCGCAAGAGAGGAGAAAGATAAAGTATATTTGTTATTTTTTGACAATGTGAAAGGTATTTCGCACAATGAATTCATAATTCAATAATCATTGAGTTATTCCACAGTTTTAAAGTCATGAAGATCCAGGCGAGGCAATAGATCTTTAAGTTAGCGACTGTAATGAGGTGGCAAGTGATTATATTTAGTGGAGGGTTTGATGATGAAGGATGAGACTGTGCAGAAATACAAGGCGAAAAAAAAAACTTTGCAGCCATCAAAAGCAGACACAGAGAAATATTCATACACACACACAAAGCCTTTGTTCTTCTTGAGCCCATGTCAAGACTGACTTAGGCAGAAAGAAATATTACCAAACAAAACCGAAGAATGGAAAAAAATAGAAAAAAATATTTTTCGCGCAAAATGAGAAGTTTAATATCGATTTTTCCATGACTGGAATTAAATATAGTCCTCATTTCATCACCAGCCAATGAGTGATTCGCAAAAGCTACTATTATTATGATTTGCAATTAGATCATTGCAGATATTTTGTTATATATAAGCATCAATTGCTGTTTCACGACATCTCGAGCGATGTAATAAGTTGACAGATGAGCTTGAATTTATCAGAAATTTTATATTTAAAGCTTTATAGTTCGGTGTAATTTTCTGCCAGACAGAATTTCAATAAAATCGGAAAAAGAAAATATCTCATTTCGAGACGATAGCAACAAAATTATTGGATTAATAATGAAAATGTCTGATGCAGTTTTCTTCTTTGTCATTATTTTTTTTTTTTGTTGTTGATGCAATTTTGTATCCAGAAAATAATGGAAAATTATATCATTCAAACACAATTGTCATTTGTATTCATTTTTTGTTATTATATTTTATATCGCAGTTGTGCAATTTAAATGATGTGAAAATCATTGAAGCTCTATAATGACGGCAATTTCAAGTTTGAGCACCATCAATGTGCTATTTGAATAAAATTTTATTTGTAAAAACTCACATCATTTGCTACATTTTTATTCGACATTTGAATCGTTATCTTACATTTAATGCTGTCGGGAATCGTTGCCAAGACTTGATTAGTATTATTTTTATTGTTATTTCCCTTCTCTTATGAAGAAGGATCATTTACTACTCTCATTTTTTTAATGGAAATTATGAGACATTTTAAAATTTCGTATCTATTTTTTGTTATTCGAATTACAAACTTCATAAATCATAATTCAATTATGTGTCGACTCACAAAACTGACAAGCTCATGTGAATTTGGCTAAATTGAAAAAAGAAGAAAAATCGGGTCAGAGATAAAAGAGTGCATGGATTTGCGAAAAATGAAAACATAAAGATAGAAGAGTAACAACAACAAAAAAAAAGTTTGACATATTATTTTCAATTTGATTTATGACTATAAACCGGAGATATAGAAAAAATGAAAGGGAAATCCGATATGCTTGATGCTCCAATCTATAAAACTTTTGCCAAAGATTCGAGATGTTCAGTAGATATTTTTCCTACGTCCTTCTCCCTTTTCTGAATGACATAAATCGATATTTTTGTATGCTCAAAGTGTCATAAAATGAATTAGTGAAGAGAAGTGAAAAACGACGAGCAAAGAAAGGAGCTGTGATGAATGAACTCAAAATTAACATTTAACAAGTTTGCTCTTCCAGCGCAGCACTTGAAAGGAATTTAAACTTTTTGCAATGAAATTTTGTTGAAAATTCCATGTGCAGATGTCATCAAAGTCTGATAATCTCTCGAGACGGCTTCATCAAGTCGTTGCTTCATTTTATTCGAAAGTGAACGAAGCATGAAATGATAAGGCAAAAGCTAAGGAAGGGAACAAAAATGTTGCTACGAGTCAACCTTCCACACCAAACTTTTTTTTTTTATCTTTCACTTTTATTTATTCGACCCAACTTGTCAGAAAATGTGTCGCATTCCATTTTCACAATCATCCAAATAAAAGCCATCGACTTCTTATTTTAGGCTACCCACGCAACATGACATGCATGAATCCTTCGAAATGTGTCGAAGGAATTGTAACGATCTGATGTGTCTACTGATATTTGATGTAGAAATATAATAAAGTAATAATAATCCCTAGAAAAGCATTTAACTAACACAAATTTTTTCAGTGAACTCTCAACGCGCTTACTATTAATATAAGGTTAAAGAGGATTTGAGTGCACATAAGCCGCTTTTGCCTGTAGATTTATTCAATTTCATCATCGTCCTTATGTTTGTCGGCATTCATTCGACAACCGTCTGTACGTAAAACGTGAGCTCTCACTCATTTCGCCCATTCATAGTTCAGTTTTCCTTTCATTATCTGACTTTTCCGGTCGGTAAATGAATCAATATTAGACATACTGTATGTATGCGGATGAGGTTCAGATAGATTAAACACATCAAGTTGACATTTTCAATATTATGAATGAAGGCTCTCACAATATCGCAGTCGTAGAACAACAAACAATGAGCATCAAATTTTATCTGCAGCAGTTTAGAATTTCTCCCATAAAATTACCAGTATTTTTTGCCATGTCGTTGCTAGTTTGAAAATTTCTTTATGTTTCTTTTAAATTGCGCAGTTATCAAAATAAAAGCAATTTTAAAGGTGACTCATATGAGTAATAAAGAGAGAACTCATAAAATAAGTCGCATTTAAATTCGTGACATTCTGTCTGTAGGAAAACAACTGAAAATCGACGTTCCAGCGCAAATTTTTGAAACGACTTATGAACAGTTTTGTCAAAAAATATATATATGATATAAAATAAATGTTGATTTTTAAATGTACCCGTCTATAGTATTTCGCATCTAGCAACTGGCTTCGCAATAAATACTAAAATAAAAACTCATTCTCGACAATATTAGAAAAATGATCCATTGAATTATGAGGTTTTTCCTCTTTGCTCGCTCGGTGAACACGAGCTTTGGTAGAGACTTTAAAAATACTATTTGCAAAATCAATCGTTTAAAACTGTTTTCGTATAAATAGTCTGTGAGTGAATCAACACGTTTCAAAGTGGATTTGCCGCTTTACTAAGGAAGGCGACGCTTGACATGGAAAAATTATTTAAAAGAAATTTTTGCTCTTAAAAGTGCAGAAATTATAAATCAAGTGTGAACTCAAAATTTCTTATTTCCACCTAGGTTTGGAATAAAATCAAATCACTTCTTCATATTCAGGTATTACTTTCGTTAAGACTTGATTCTTATATTTGCGTTGCTTCTTCACACATTCAGTGTTGACTTGAGATGCTAATAAATTTTTGTCGCTGTTTCTGCCACCAATTTTCAAGTTAAACTCTGTCGCTAGACATCTAAACGATATTTTATGCTCACGAAATTGTCAAGCGACCTCCCAAAACTATTTTGGTATCATAACTTCATTTCTTATTAACACGCTGTTTCTTTCATGTCGGAGTTTTCTATGCCGGCCGATTGTTTCTCTTTTATTTAATTTTTTTTTATTCGACTCAGTCGTGCTGTGATCAAACGAGGTTTTTTATAGAGGAGAAACAAAAACAATAAACTCGATGCCGATTAAACATTTCTTTATTTCATTTTGTATCTAAAGGCGGAAAGTTGAAATATTAAAAATCAATATTAGGTTTTTTCTTTCATCTGTTTTCTTCTTCCGAAAGTCAAGAGACAAGCACGGTCATTGGAGCCGAAATTGAAAGAAATTGCCAGTCAGCGACAATAAACGATTTGTTTTTAAATCAAAAAAAAAAAAAAAAAAAAAAACGTTTGGCGACACATAAAGTCAACTCAAATATTTGGCACTTGCCACCACGCAGAGATTGAGTTAATTAATTATAAATTGAATTGAGTTTGTGTGTGTGTGTGTGTGTGTGCTGTTGACATGCGTTTCGCAACTAACAGATATTTTTTCGCCATCAGCTAATTTGAGTGCTCTTAAAAACGGTCGCAGTATTTGCGAGATGTTTTTATTATTTGCGGCTGACGCTTCACAGTGGCACGTGATTTGTGATGATATTTTTTCCGCCCCAACTCAATTCGAAACTAGACTTTGACTTCAAAAAAAAAAAACTCGACTATTGTAATAAAATGTTTGTTTTCGCGATAACTTTATTTTGTTGTCGACTTGTGTGCAAAAGTAATGAAAAATTGGAAACAAATGAAAATGGAAAAACAAATTTTCCGTTTAAATTTGCGACCAGAAAAAAAAAAAAACAATAAAGTGTTTTAACGTACTTTTTTTTTGTGTCGTTCCTTCACAGTCGGCAAAGCACTTTATTAGTAATCCACAAGACAAATACGTTCTCCAGTAAGTTGTTAAATGTTTTGTCAGCTTTCCATAGCATTGACTTTTATTTTAATATAACTTTCGTTGAAAAAATTTTTTTAACAAATTCCAACAAAAAAAAAAAACATGAATCTGAATAATTTAAACACTTAACAAATTATCGATTTCTCTGCGGAAAACTCGATTTTGATCGCCATAAACAACTGACTTTTAAGCTTATAAATAGACCGCTAAAGATCTGAATTATGCAGCTGGCTCGTCGGTTTTACACTCTATTAATTATTCACTAATTCAAATGCAATTTTTTTTTCTGCCGCTCGCTGCGACTTTTAATAATTGACAAAACCGCAAAGAGACGTGGCGCTGTCGCGATAATTAATTATATTTATATTTTTTTCGTAAATTTGCGCTATTATTAAATACACATTACACTGGCAAATTAAATGCTTTTCGACGATTTAATTCCGATGTAATCCTTCAATGTTGTGTTTTGTTGCCCTGCTTGCCGCTTCGAAAAATGGTAATCCCAAAAATTTCATTAAAATCGTTATTTATTCACGAAATCATGACTTGTACGTGGCTCAACAGTTTCAACAAATTAATCCAATTAATTTGATTACGTTACGAATATTTTTTTTTCCTGGAAAATTAAAAACTTTGCCGATATTTTTCGTTCTTTTTCATTTATTCCACAAATTCATTTTTCCGCGAAAATTTTTCATTCACATTTTTAACAACAACATTTTCTTACATTTTCTTTAGCACTTTTATTATTATTTGAAGAAAAAAAAAATCATAAAATTCTCCAATTTTTAATTTTTTTTTTTTTTTGTAATTCCTTTGATTTTACTTTGATTCGTTTTTCGCGGCGTGCACTTGGAAACAAATAACTGACTGAGTATGAATGATATCAAAAAAAAAAAGTCAACAAATGCACACAAACACGTTATTTCACCATAAGATGAAAATTTATAAGGTATCCAATAAATTTTTGTATGAAAAAATATAAAACTCAAGAGCACATTTGAGTACGTCTCAACAGTTCAAAAGTAAAAACTCGACTGACTGATTTCGGTTTTATTTTTTTCACGAACAAACGACCAGTAAAGCCGAATGAACGTCTCTCCTGTACGCCGATTGGTTGATATGAATTTTGAAATTACGAGGTCGTCCGATTACGAGCCGATTCCTGAGTTCGGCAATTTTTCGCTCAAAATTTCTCATGAAACTTTCTTGTTACTCTTAATTCCACTATTTCTTTACGGTCGACTTTGCGATTCAATTTAAAGTTTGAATAAAAACGCCAACAAAAAAAAAAAAAAAAAAAAAAAAACTTTCCAATGATGTGTCGTTTTTTGTTCTTTTAAACACACATCTGAGATCAGGCAATTTCATTTGCATAATATTTAAAATGATTCCATTTGCGGGGAGCTTTTATGTGTGTTTATGAACATTTCAATCTGTTGTGTGACATCTTAAATTGCTTTGTGCGGAAAAATAATCGTCTACAAAAATAAATATCATTAGCGAAGTTGTAACGGAGAAAAATTTCAGCACTCAAATTCGGGAACGTGCATGTACGAGAGATTGTTCTTATCTCATTGATGACGTGGAAATGTTGTGAAATTGTTTTGTTCAATTTCACCATAATAATAAATTTTTTATAATTTTTTTAAGGTTGTCCGCCCTTGGATTTCAACTAAAATAAAATTTTAGCCATGCAAATTGGAAAACGTAATAAATAAAAATGTAATTCATATGTTCTTTACAAAAACAAAAAAAACAAATTGCGTCTTAATTTCAGCGAATTTCTAAGAAACTGCGCAAAAAAAAGTTGGTCAAGAAAAATCGCTTTCATGGCAGTAATTAAGCGCAACAAATTCTATTTTTTTTTCTGCTGATTCAGAGAATTCACTCGAGTGCTTTATTTAGACGAGAAATATTCCATTCGAATTATGATATTATTTTATTTTTATTCCAAACGGAAGTGAATGCCATCTCTCAATGCCACAACAACAATAATTCAACTTCAAACTGTAGCTGCAATATGACTTCCAATAAACAAATATTTCGAATCGTTTTCTCGTCTTCAATTGATTTTTTTTGTGTGCTTTTGACAAATATTAGGAAATTTATGTGAGGAATTTTGATATATATTTTTTGAAAGGCGTGCAAGTGGCCCCCCAGATAAATGATGCTGTAAATGGACCAAGAATTATGGAAATTTTTTACGATTACCATATTGACCGACAAGACAAGTCGATGTCAACAAATAGTGAGTGAGATGGAGAAGACATAAAAAGGAATAAAAAAAAATGAACCCACAAAAGAATCATCAATTCAGTGATAAACTCTTAAGTGACATTGACAAAGTTATGGTCAACTTATGGCCGGCCAGTAATTTAATTTTAATTTGTCACTTTTTGGTTTTTGTCTTACAGAAATTTAATCGGTTCACTGGTAGACTTCAATTGTTGGATATTTAAACAATGACTAGAGTTTTCAGGAGAGCAATTTACATGATTACAATATTGCAATTAAACTTTTCGCCAAACTGTTTTGCTTCTGCCACCTCAAGGAAAGTTTCTTCTTACATCCCTCACAACCATCGAAAAAGGAAGGATAAAGGAAAGAAAAGGTATTATTGTTTCGCAAATGAAATAAAGTTTAAATTTCTTGCCACGAAAGAGGAGAAAAGAACTTTTTTTTTCTTTGCATAAAACTTTCAAGTCGGGTTGAACTTCTTCAACCTATTTTTGTCGCATTCTTCATCGAGGCATCATTTGTTAAATCGCTTCACCGGAATAAGACCGGAGAGCTGAGCTATACAATATTTAAGGTATATTCACAATAAAGAGATCTTTATCCGACAAAGTATCTTGGGCAATAAAGGAACCACTTATTTGACCGAAAAAATTGTTGCGGGTGGTGAATGGTTTCCTTTGGGCGCCTTCTTTTATTTTTTTCGTTTGACTGTACAATGTGGCTTCGAATCAATATTACGAGAGAATTTATGAAAGGCGAGATAAAAGGCAAAAGGTCGCTGCAGCGGCTCGAGTCAATTTTTTTTTTGCTAAATTGGAGGACTTACAAGTGTTTCGTATCGAGCATTTACAACAAAACTTGCCTCATAAATCGTTAACAGTAATGGGAGCATTACCCAGATGAGGATATTCATTGTAAAAACATAAAAATAAAGCTAAAGAGCATACTGTGACACAACGATTGAATGTTGCCCATATTCGTTAAATAGGACGCACCTTAAGAAGTTGCAATCACACAGTGAGCGCACTCGCCAAACAGCTTTAATTAATTTGCACAATATTTTACCTTTTTTTTTTTTGGGACGGTCGACGGAATGAAACAAGCATAATAAAATATTTATATAATTTTTTCTTTTTGTTAAATTATCAACAGTTTGCATGAGAAAAAAAATCACATTAAATGAGCCAATAACGGTTCATCCGCGATATATTCAGGTCGCATTTCCATTGCAATTATTAAATTGCCCATCGAGAGAGATCGCTTTATTCGCTACATTAAAATAATACAAATAAAATCATGCACATTCGGCGTCTTCGGTTGACGTTTATAAATTTTCACAATTTTTATGCTGCGAGATGCTGCACATTTTGCAAAATAAATCTAATTTACTTAATAACTTTCGCGATCATAAAATATTGTCTGCATAAACACTCAAATCTAACGAGAGTCCCCATTGCAGACTTTCGCCTAATTGATGTCTACATCAATTACTGCAGTACAACCGTGATTCATTATGATTGCATTTGATCTTTAACATTCTCGCTGTCATTTTTCGCGAATCTCGTTTGAATAATTTTTCCACAGCGATATGCATAAAATAAACATTTTCATACGCATAAACCGTTAGTGCATGTTGCTTTATTGCTACAGCATGTTTTCTTTATTTCAACATACGTCAGAAACGAATTGTAATTATTTTCCTTTTAAGTCGACAAGTCGCACAAAATGTTTGTACATGTTTCTGCATGATGAATCAGTAATTAACTGTGAATAACAAATTTATGAGACGCCTTTCTTTCAAGTACGGTACGACTCAACAGTGAAAACACTTTAATGGACTCATAAAAAAAAGAGGCGAACTGATGCTGTTGTTGAAATTCGACCGCTAATTTATAAATGCATTCAAATAAAAACCATTCGACGTTTGATGGCTTCAAAGTGATTTTCGGGTTTAAATTTTTAAATAAACGATCTGCAATTACCAAACATGTTTATTGAAATGCTTCATAATTGTACATGAAGCGCAAACATATAAAGCGATTCCAAAAAAAAAAAAATATACAAATTCCATCCGATTAATGAGAAGCAAAGCAGAAAATTGATTGAAATAAATTCCGAAAGCAAAGCCACAACAACAACAAAAACAGCAATAACAACAACGAGCACTCGATAAAACAGATTATAGCACAGTATTGAGGAGCAGGTGAGAAGTGCTGTTGATTTAAAACTGCATATGCCGAGGCGGCTTCGACCCGTTGGACGTATAGTGAACAAATTTAGCATGGCAACTAACAAATGGCATACACACAATGCTTTCGTATTGTTCAAATTACACAGATATATTTTATTTTTCATGTGTCGGAATTGGAGAGAAATCGAGAGACGACTGAATGAAAATAATTAGTGCGCTCTGCAAAATATGTGTGGCGTTTTGTATATAATGCGATGTTGGCATTATAAAGTTTTTGTGACAAAATTTATTGAATATGTCTCGTGCAGGCATAACAGATTCAACTATCGCTGTGTCTGTCGTATGAGAGTATCAAAAGCAGATTAACATTAATGTTGGAGCATTTGTGAGAATATTTAAATTAAAAAAAAAGAATTTTAGTGTAAATGATCGATTAGCATTGTAAGCTAATATAATCCAAGGCATCAACATTTTATTTCTTTTTGTAGTTTGCATGTTGATCACTCAATTTTAATGTTCCCAATAAATTTGAAAAAGAAACAGATTTTATTAATGAAATTTAACCTTTTTTTTGTGGAAATGCAAATCTAGGAAATCAGATTAGTTACAGTTAGACACGAAGTTATGTGGAAGCAATTGTGAAAGATTTAATTTTGCTTTAAATGTTATTTTCCCCCTAGCTAATTTCATTTTGCGGTTAAAGTGCCTTCTCGAGTGATTTTTTTTGTGTTTATTTTTCTATAATATTTGCTGTAAACATATTTTTTGGCGCGGCGCCGTTTTGCTCCTGCTGTTGCTCGTCACTGTGCACCTTGAATTGTACTAGTTTCTAATTCTGCGAATCGATTACTTCATTTCTGTTAAACATTAACTTGATTTATGTTCAATTTCCATTCAGCAAGTGAAACGACTCTTTAAATGGCTCATTTTACCTCAAATAAATATACATTTGATAAGTTCCTCGAGATTTGAACGTAGGTTTAAGAAAATTTATAAGAATAAAATTTTATACTTCCATAATTTGTAGCTAACAAAATATGTTTCTCCATAGTAGATAAATGAGTGGGTGTTTCATTTCCCAAAATAGTCATTTTTGAGGTATTTTTATGTAAAATTTATTTTCCAGATAAATTTTAACATTTTTTTTTTTTTAGAATTTTAATCCACTTGAAGTTACATATAAGAAATTTATTTTTATTTCGTTCATCGCTATCGAAAAAATATTTTCAAATTAAACTCAATTTATGGGCAATTCACTTCAGTTACTTTTCACTTCCTTCTTTCGATTGTATTTTGATTTAATCAGAAAACATAAAAGCCGAGAGAAAGGGAGAAAAAATAAATAAAATCTGAAGCTATGGATGAGAAACATATTAAGGCAGAACCAGAAGCTGATAGCATGAGAAAATAATTCTTATTATTCCATTATTATTCAAATAATTACGTCGCCTGAATAGGGGCTCACTTTATTCTTTCAATTGATGTTTGCATTTTGATACATTGAGACAAAAAAAAGTATAATTTCAAGAAAGAAAACGATAAAAATATCTTTAATGTGGCAACAAATAAGCTTCAAAACAATTGCACAATAGCGCTATAGAGCCTTTGAACAGAAGTAATGATTGCTAGTGGACGGCGGTGCGCAATTATGAGAACGAAATCGTAAAAAAGAAATAGCCGTTATTACTGGAGTGCTATAAAGATGATATTGGCAATTATATCTCATTAGGCATTGATTTAACCTTTAGGGTTGTGCTGCAATAAAGTGAATCGAGAAGGAGTCAAAGTAGAATTTTATGGGTAATCGATAAACATGGCACGGCAAGTCGTTAGCAGTAGCACATTTTATGGTACACGATAAATGTCGTTTACATTACTAATCACAATTTTATAGTCGCAATTAAGAGACGAAAATCTCAGTAGAATTGTCAGCATCTCTTTAGTTAAGACAAATATTGGCAGTGAAGAAAGTAACAAATTCCAAGTTATCATTTTCAAGATGTTATTTAGGTTTCATGATATTTCCTTTTCAGCCACAAAGTGATGAATTACATTGTTTTAAAGTTTTTGAAAACTTATTTCCGAAATTTCATCTTATTCCATTTAATAAGCATCTGAATGCGGTTTATTCTTCACACAAAATCAGTTCCTGGCTGGCATAGCAACCCGTTTACGGAGATATACGGAAGCGATTTGATATATATATCTCAAGCACACAAACAAAAAAAAGGTAAAAACAACAACATAAGGAAGCAATCATGTTGAAAAAAAAATGATTTAGCAAACACAAACCATGCGAGTCAACAAACATTTCATGTCTAATAATATATCTATTTATCTGCTTAGTTGCCGCTATAAATATTTAAGAAATATGGCAATGGAAAACATAACATTGTGCGAAAGCGGAAAACAAGGATGTACGACGACGAGCAACTTACGTAAATGTTAAACATATGATTTTTATGTATGAGTTGAATGCTAATAAAAATGTAACATAATTTTATGTTTCGATATATCGTCGCTATATAGACACGACGTCGCAATCGAGTCGTCATAATAATAATAGCAACAATACTTTTTTTGTATAACTTTTAATATAATTTTCAGGTAGGGAGACCAAAATTGCCCCTTTTCCTTAAGCACACAAGAAAAAAATTTTTTTTTTTTTTTTCTCCTTGCTTGTCGTCATACACTTTTCGACGTCTTTCTTGATATCGAATTACCCCCCTGAAAATGTTGCATGAGTAAGTGAATGTTATGTGTATACTGATTTCAGCCTCTTACACTTTCTTCTAGTTTGCCTTTGCTCTAATATATCTGTGTCATATATAAACATGACGGAGGCATTTCAGTCTGCCAAATCATGTCATGAATTTTTATTTTAGACTTGCAAAAAATCTCTCGAAGCAGCTGACATGGATTCGTTCGATGTTTTGTTGCGAATTTATTTTTTTGTCACAAATCTTAACGGGATTATGAGTAAAACGGTTCGTGTGGTATTAACAATGGCTGAGTGTTGACTGAACATTTGTTATTTCAATCACATCAACATTATTTTGTAAACGCGACTTGCTCACTAAATGTTACATCTGAAACATTCATATTTATTTTGTATACCGAATTTTGGCACTCTCCGGTTTCTCTAGAAAATGTTCTGCCTTCATGGATGTCACTACCTGCCGTGTAAATATAACTCAATTTACTTCAATAATTAATTATTCGGTCGAACATGGGATGAGACAATTTTTCCGTAAAATTTAATTTTCCATCGCTGTTGTCGCTGTCGACAGAAGGCTGCAAAAATTTATGTTCAGCGGTAAAAACTTTGCAGACAGACTGCAATCTCCTTGGATTTTTTTTGTCGTCTTCTTCAGGAAAATCCTTCTCGAGAAATACTCAAACTTTATATACTTTTAAAGTCATTCGATCAGTTTTGTGGAAATTTATTTGGAAAATTTAAGTTTACTTCCTTAAATAAACTTACGATTCCGCTCAAATATTTCACATTAGTTGGGTTTCGCGCCTTTTTCACAGCTCGCCTAATACAAGGACTAATGTTTAGCTCAACTTCTTTTACGAATGAGAAGTTCTCAATAGGCAATTAAATGTTTAATACCAAATAAAGGAACTGAAATTTATATAAAGGCATTCTATTCAACTGGCGTCTTTTCTTCTTCATTATGTTATTGGGGGCGCCCCCCCAAAAAAAAGGTCGCGTGCTATTCGTGCCTGATGTTTCAATATTCTACAATCTAATTGTGTGTCGGCTGTGTGCTAGTTCATCCGTAAAAAGAAGTTTCATCAATTCTCTTCGTTTTTATAAATGCAGAGTCGGTCTCGGTGATCTGATCCTTAAAAGATATTAATGACTTTTTTAATGTGACCCGACGCCTGATCTGTGAAAAAGCCATTTGGTATATTCTACGTCGAGTAGATTAAACCCGAGACAACTGAGCCATAATAAAATATACAACAACAAATCCAATTGATAAACACATTTCATCTGAAATGTGGCATTTTCTTTATACACAAAACGCACATTCTTACGAGAAGGGAACCTAGAAGAAGCCAAAGGAAAAAGGCAGACAGGACAGATGCCACATTTGGCATCCAACATTCTTACGAAACGGCAATTTTTCCTGAGCTGGTTCTCAGTTTTTTTTTTTTTTGTTTTTTGTTGCTCCGGGTCGTTCAAAGCATTATTACTGTTTTGTGTATTTTTATGAAAGATTTATCGTTGCATTCATAATTGAATGAGAAATCTCTTCATCTTTTTATTTTTTTGGTTTGCTCGTTTGTTGTTGTGCAAAAACGACTCTTTTATTAATGCGAAAATAATGTTATTTAAAAAAAAAATTAATTTCTCTCATAAAATATTTATTTTCGTTATTTTCGTTTTCTCTCGCGCAAAGTTTTTTTTTTATTTATTTCGTACACATTTCTTTGTTGGTTAAGGAGATAAATGAATTTATTATGGATCAAGACGGGATTTATCGAGCGATAAAATTGAATTGATGTTGAAGGAGCACACAAATTTTCATTAAGTAAATTTTTTTTTGCGAGCTTCATGATACACACCATTTGACCTTCTGTTATTTGGGGACATTGTTTATATGCCACACATTCCACTTGACAATAATATTTTTTTTTCTTTCCTTTGCCTCGAGTACGACAAGCTATAAATTCAACTCGCTCATATATGCGTGATAACACGATAAATACTTTCCGGTTGATAAGATTTTCTCAGGGCCAATTTGACATCAAACCTCAATTTCACACAGATTTTGCGAGTTCAATTTATGACTTCATAATGTTAAATTTATTCGACAAACATCCCTTTTATTTGATTGTAAATTTATCCTGCTGCTCGATAATAATCGAATTAATAACAATTCCAAACCTACCCCGTTCTGAATTCGTATGCGGGAATTGTGAAATGAAATAATTCAGGTACGAAAATGTTTATCGCTTTTGAAGAAATATAAAAAAAAATTTAATTTATTTTCTTTTAGCAAATGCGATCACAAATTTACGGGTGCCATAAACCCTTATCGCAATAAGAGCAGTATTTGAACTAAACACTGACTCACACGGGACACCCCAAAATGACAATCTACCAAAAAAAAAAAAGAGTTTACAACAGCAATATATTAATTAAATGTTCATAAATTGTAGCAATAAACACCAAAAGCTGGAAAACGTTTTTTTTTTATCGTCATGAATTTTATATCAAAATCAAATAAAATGATCAATTGAATTTGGTTTAGTAGCGAAATCAGCTGAAAACAGCAGCATGCAAATTCACCCTCTCGAATGTCGGATAGAGGGTGGAGGAAGCTTGCACAGCGAACAAACAAACAAACCGAGAAAGATTGAAAATATTTTTTTTTTTTTGTGTAACTCTCGCTGCAAAGCAAACATTCAAATTCATATTTCTGCGATTTCGTTTCGCTATATAGCGAGATATTTTTTTTTCTTTTTTGGGATTTGAATAAACAACAAAGTGTGAATATTTCTCTCATACACACACTTGCAATGACGCTAAAGCGGTGTATGTGTGTGTGCAGTTCATATGCTTCGCGAACAAAATAAAAAAAAAAATATTTTAAACGGCTGAGATTTTATTTTTTTTTTTTTTACGATTCATTGATTTTCTGCTTTTATTTGACTTAAAATATTTATTTTTTCTCAACGGCACTCGCTCGCTTGCTCTCGATAGGGGCATATCAATTGCTTCGCGTGAAAATGATACATAGGAACATGAATCTGGTGATTCGAATGGATGATGAGATTTTTTTTTCTTCTCAGGATGATGTTTGCAATTTATCATTTATTTGCTTTTCTGATGGAGGAATTTTATCCCTCTCGCAAATGTATTTTTGACAGCTAAGTACAATTCCAATGTATATTACGCGTGTTTACATCGTTTATGATTATACGCAGTTTCAATTTTCCCCCAAGGTATGCTATTTGATGTGTTATTAATAAAGCAATAAATTTAAATGCACTTTGATGTTGCTCAAATGAAATTAATAACTTCGAGCACAAAGTGCATTTTGTCATGAAAATTTGCTTGCATTGATATAAACACAATGCTGTTACTGACTTTACTCAAATATAATGCACTCGTGTAGAAACTTCATGAACCGCATAAACAGCAGCAAAACGAATGGATGAAAAGTATAACGACATTCAGCACATAAAGCATTTTGTGTCACATAATACCTAATCATGTTTTATTGCCTAGCGTGTCACAGTATTCTTCTTTCTCTCTCCTCGCTCCTGAAAATATGTCACCGAAAAAAAAAAATAAAAAAAAACTCTACACTCTTGTTGAAGCATTCCGAATGCGCGCACGTATGTTGGGAAAAACACATGAGTTTTAATCAATATATACATTGGTAGAAGCTTCTTTTTTTTACAAAACATTGAAAAAGCAGAGTGCGAAGCAACTTTCAGAATCAAATGAATCAATTTGTTCCAATCATTGATTTTCATCCATTCAAAATGTGTTGTTATGAATGAAATGAGTTTAAATGCCGTGTGTTGGAAAAGACAAAAAAATAACATTTTTCTCCAATTTTTTTTTTTGCCAAAACTGTTTGTTGGTTTTCATTTCAAAGTTGAATTGGTCCAATTCAATCCCAGATCTATCGACAAAAAATAAAAATGAGAGACTCGAATGATTGAGCGTGTCGATGATATTCAATGACATTGGTTATTATTTTTCCGGATCACAACAATTCCATTTGGTTTGTTAGTTTTAACAAACAATTTTAAACACACACGCACAAATAGCCAAACACTCGATTGGTGTTCTTTTCATTCGAGAATGCAATTCAGTGCCAATGTGATGAATCATTGTGATGAGAGGATAGAAGTGATGCATTTAATTAAATTACAATTTCACAGTAGAATGTATAACGCAAACAAGGCACGTCATCGCATCAATGTTTGCAGTGGAAAATTTACAAATTTCTGCAACACGATGAAATCATTGTGAATTCCAAAATCTCCTCCTATACAGAATTTGGTAAAAGAAGAAACTCTCAAAAAAAAAAACAGAGCATTGCGAGACGTGATGCATAAGCAAGTATGTTTTAAAATAATAATTTGTAATACGACTCGACTCGATTTAGAGCTTCCAAAAATGGCGAAATTCATTTTTATTAATATTTATGTCACAATGAAAGAATTCTGAGAAAATAATAAGAATATTTGCAGCATCTCCATCAAATTTTCATAAGTGATTATCTCGCTTATGTGCCAGAAATGAGGGAAACAAAAAATCTCCCTGCAAAAGTTGCCACGTCAAGACGAAGGAAAATCAATTTTTCTCGAATTTTTATTTCTTGGCTCATGACGCCAAAAAAAAACTTCGCCTTTTCTTCTCTCTATTAAAATTCACTTCATTTTTAACCTTTATGAACCTAGTCGAACGGTTAGACGATGACGACGAAAGGCCATAACCGAAAGCCTGAAGAGAGAGAGAGAGAGAAGTGAATGTTTAAGTTCTAATTGAATTCAACTAAATTTGTGAAGCGTGTGCTTACAGAAGTCATTAAACCTTATTTAATCGCAAAATTGCTAATTAAACATTAGACAAATTGCCTCAATGCAATCCTACGTATCTACATACATACCGAAGCAGTTTTAGGTTGAATATGACAAATGAAATTTTAGAAACATTTTTTAAACCCAGAACTGAATTTATGAAATTAAAACATGTTCATCCTTTTATATGATTTAATTTCATCATTTCCTTACGTTAGTTGCCAGCTTTGAAATCATATCTTCTCAATTCTCTGCAAATCTCGAACATAAAAATCGTCAGACTACGTGCAGGGAAAAATGTTTCACAAGTTCTTCTAGATTCAAACGCACATTGCATTCTGGTGCCATTCAATTTTCAATTAAATGTTCCAATCGTATTATAAAATGCTTAGTAATGATATTCAATTCTTAGAAACGCAATTTGCATAAACATGCAATTGTTTGTTTTGCATTATAATTGCATGCCATTAATTCTCGAGGAAAATCTGAGCGTTAGGAATGAAATTGATTTATTTAGAAGTAATTAAATTGTGCCATTTACGCCAGTAATTGATTTTTTTTTTGTTCTTCGGAACTACCTACCTAGTCAGTGCACTGGCACTGCGACATTTCTTGAGAATTTTTCTTTTCAATCTCATTAAAACCAACAAACTCTATCGAGCAGCGGAGCATTTTTATTATGCTTCGCTGATGCAATAAAATCTTTCCACACTCTTTAATGGAGAATAATAAAATGAGGAGGAAAGTAAACGAAGCAACAACTATAAGGCTCGGGCTATAAACCTGCCAGCAACAATTTGTAGAAGTGGGATCATGTGTAAAAAGCATTTTCCATCTTACATCATCGCCCCCAACATTCGAATGAACCTCATCATTTTCCACATCCTTTGCACAACATACATATCTATGTATGTACAATGTAACTTGTTTTTATGATGTAATTGGTATTTCAAGCATGAGACTCGTGTACCTTTGCTGATAGTTTCCATAACATTAACAGAAAAGGAATCATGATGAAAACCCTAAAATTTTCAATAAATTTTCAAATCTTCATCATAACTTCGGCATTTTGTGTAATGATTTTAAATGTTTAGTTTCATTTTTTTTTTTGAGTTATATTGATGCAAAATCGATTTCGTTCAACGGCAGCATTTGCCAATTACGCAATTTTTGACTCAAAAGCTTTTGTTTATTTCAGAAAAAGAAAACACTGCCAACTGTCTGCCCACGGACCGTTTCTTAATTAAATGAAGCTGATAAATTTCAATTTGTCATCTAAATGTCAGCAATTTGAGTAATGTCTTTTAATTAATTAACCTTAAACTTCGGTATCGCATACGATGCGCGAAAATTATGAAAAATTTCACACCTTGCTTGAAATTCATTTATCGAAATTTATAACTCAATTTCCTTCCGCGAATCGTGATTAGGTTTTAGGAAAATTTTTGCTTCTTTTTTTTGAAATATTTCGGTCAAAAAATACTTTTTATAGCCACGGTCGACGGCCTTTCTTTACATCTCGAACGTTCTCGTATCGCAGAAAATTATTCAGTTTTTCCCACAAAACATTTTCCACGAAAAACTCGTGCTATTTTTCCTCCAAACGCTTGCGCACTATTGAAAGCAAGAAAATAGAGAAAATCTGTTCCAGAAAATTCAATTTTTTAGTTTTCCGATTCGGAAAATATCTCAACTTTTGATTTTCATTTCATAACTTTCGATTCGAGGAAAGTGAATTAAACTTTCCGCTGAAATAACTTTAACAAACGGAATTAAACTACACTCATCAATTTCTTACAAAAAACATATTCGCGAAGGCATAAAAAAGGGAAAAAAGTAGCAAAACAAGATAAAAGAAAATTAAAATCTCATCATCACCATCCTGCTTTACATAAATATCTAATTCGACCCATCACTTAATTTACGCGTTTAGCATATTCTATAATGTGCGCCGTTCGAGTTTTTGCAGTCGTGCCGATATATAAAAAGAAGAAGAAGAAGAAACGTGTGAAATGATATTGATTTTGATTATTGAATAGCTACGAGCGAAGCAGAAAAATATCAATAAATGTGTGCACACAACACAAGAAACTTTTTTTATGTTCCATCATCGTCTCACCAGCAATATTCGATAATCGTAAGATTCGCTATATACATCACATTACAACGACCACAAATGTTATTAATCCATGCGGAATTTCTTCTTTCTCCCTCGCCAAAAATGATTTATGTTGCAAAATTGTGCTGAATGAGCGACCAAAAGCTTTCTAATAAAGTCAAACAATTTGCAAGTCTTCACAGTAAACATTAGCTTTCTGTTCTTGCTTTATTTGCCGGCCTGCAGAGTCAAACGCATTGACTAACGAGTGATTTGGCAGAAAATGTTTTATTATTCTTATTTTTTTTTTTTGCGTTCTGCATACATATAGAATTGGCTATGGGACTCGTCACAATATTGTCGAAATATGTTGTTTGTCCATTTTTGGTACCCAACGCTGATGCCATATTCTCACTGTTTTCTTTTGCCCACTCATTATTTTTTACACATTCACTCTATCTTTCTCTCCCTCGATTATTTTTTTAGGCGAAATTACTGTTATCAAGTTGCATGTTTATAAAGAACAAAAAATAATAATTAAGCGATACAATAAAAACCATCAATTAAAGTTAATAATGCTTTTGCATTAACCGCCCATTAGATTTCCGCACAATCAGCTTGTCGTCGTTCGGATGGGACCGGATGACTAAATAAACAAAAATCGAGTTGCGGCCTCGGTGGAGTTAATTAAAATTTAATGAAAATTTTGCAAATTGTGTCAAAATATTGATCATGCAGCAGTTGTTGTGATTGTGATATTTGAATTTGCAGTTTTTTTGCTTATTGAAATTTATTTCACATGCTTTTTGCATTATCCGATCTGGTGATTTATGGCGAATTTTTCTTTCTATTTTCAATGACAATGTTTTCTTTATTTTTCGTTTTTGATTTCGCTGGAAATTTTATAAACTGATGAAATTCATAGCGCGAGCGAGTCGTGCACGTTCAAGATGACTTGACAACTCAATGACTCATAAATGATTCCATTTTGTCGCTCGTTTGTTACATATTTTTTTGGTTGAATCAGAGAAATATGAAACAATGATAAGCTTTTTATTTCCTTTGATTATAGTAATTTCATAATATAAGTTTTTGTTGTCAGCTGTTGGACGAGAAAGCAACAAATCGCAAATGAAAGTTTTCCTTTTTCAGTTACAATATCGATTTGTTTTGCAGACAGACAACAACCAGATGCCTATTTATATCTTCTGTGCTCTGCTTCAAATCAACTTCAATCAATAATTTTATTCTTGTTGTTGTTTGTATGCATTTTATTCCTGTCAATTAGGTTTCCAATACGCAAGAAAACTTCCCCTGAAGCATATTTCAAAAGAAAATGACGTCAAAAGAACTGATAACGAATTCCACATAAGAAACGATTTAACAAACATTTCAGCAGCATATAAAGAGCTGTTTAATCACACAAGTTGTGCATTTGAAAGGAAGTTGACATCGTTCACATTCCATCATGAATAAACTAATTCACACTGAAAAGATGTTTCTCATTTCGTTCCCCCACAATTCGGCGAAAAATCCACAGAAAACGTGCAAAAGAACTCGATCATGTTTTTATTCAACACAATAGAATGCAAGTGCATTTATTCTGTCGTTTGCACACATACAAAAAAGCTTTTGCGCGATGCACTTTTCATGTAGATTTTTTTAATTTATAATTAAAACACACTCGATGTGTCGAGTAGCAAGTAGTTTTGGTAGAGAAGCAACAATTAACTAATTTAAGTAAAGTTCAGCCATGAAAATCTATTACGTGCTTGTGGAATGGGAAAGAGAGAGAAAGAGAGGGAATTTAGGTTAAATGTCAACGGCCATAAGCATTTGAATAGATTAATTAAATTTTTCGAATCTTAATGGTCTCTGCACGCGTCCCACAACGTAAAAATTCATAAAAACTCGTGTTTCAATCCTGATGAGTTATTGATTTTTCATCTTGCTTTCTAAAGAAAAAAAAGGCAACGGAAAATCACATTCAAGAGAAGGAGAAAAAAAAAAGTTTGTTGAAAAAGAAAGACGATGAAAAATTATATACGAAAAGTCTCATCGGTTGCTGGCAAATGTCAGACTTACTGCCTTACTACCATCGCCAATGGCTGAACAATCTGAGAACAAGAGAGAGAGAGAGTGAGGGAGACACACAATCTGAAAAGTTTTAGATAAATCATCGTAAAAGATATTTCAATTGCCCCGAAAGCAAAAAAATACAAATATAAATCTCGTAATTTGTTGTGAAATTATTTTTGCTTAGAATTTCACTTTATTTACTCTGATTATGATACTTGCAAGTTGCTTCACGATGAGTAAAGTTTGTTTGTGTTTTAATGAGTTTTCTTTTGCATCCTTCTATTGCTTAGGATTACAAATCGATTATTACTATCGCAAAAATTCATATTGCATGAGAATTGAAGTGGAAGTTGATTCATTTAAATGCATTGCCCTTGGTATACAATTGTTTGTGACTCACCCATTGGATCGCGATGATGAATTTGCTGTTGTTGTGGTGGAGGATAAAATGCGCTCGACGTGCTTGGCATTTGATTGTAATTTGACGCCGTTGGAGGTGGCGGCGGATATTGATATGGAGCCATATGTGGATCATACATTGGCTGCTGAGGATGTTGATATTGGTCGGGTGGCGATAAAATACCTTTTTTTTTATGAAAAAGAAACAATTGTATAAAGTCTGTGCTTTGAACAACATAACAAATTTAAATATTTACATGGCTCCGTTTGTCCTCCGGGCGGCCGCATGTTTGTCAATGCAGACAAAGGTGTGTAAGATTTTGGGGGCTCTTGAGTTGGTGGTCGTGAAACGACACATTCTTCAGTAACACTATATGCTGTTCGATATTTAAGAGTTTTACAAATGGTCTCTTGGCTGCTTACTAAAGCACTTGTGTTCACATAAACTCCAGTTATTGTGACATCGGTATCAATTTTAACCAAATTGGTCGATTTTGGACGAGACTATTTGAGATGGAAACACGATACGTTTAACATAAATTTTGAAATATATACAAATGTCAATACTTGACAACAAACAAATAAAGATCAATCAGAAATAATGTCATGTTTGATAAAGAAATAAGATCGTTATAATATATTTAGGCAGTTCTTATTTCCCAAGACATCATTTATAAAAGGTCTCTGGATGAATGAATAAGGGAAATACCTCTTCGGATTCCATTTTAACATCTTTCTTTTCTTTTTTCATCGTTGGTGGTTCGGAATCTTTGTTCGCAACATTGTCATCGCTGGATGAGTCTTCCGACGATGATTCGTGCTTGGCTGCATAGTTCTCATTCTCATAACTCGCCGCCAAAATTGCTTTAGCATTCAAACTCGCCATTCGTTTCTTTTTAACAACATTTTTATCGCAATTCTTGTCGTCTTCCTTTGGTTTTTTACGATTTATGTCGATTAATTTCTTTGTTGTCGATGTTGGTTTCCTGGCAATAGGTTTTAGCTTCTTTCTAACAAGTGATTTCTTATCAATGTCTTTATCTGAATCATCTTCATGATGAGAGTCTTCGGAAGTCGAATTCGGTCTGATAGATTTCTTGATGGTCTTCTTAATTTTACTTTTCAATTTCGCTTCTTGCTTAGACGGCCTTTTTACATTCATTGCTTTTATTGATTTCCCATCTTTCACCTGCTCGAGAAGAAAAAGGCCAAAAGTGTGTGTAACATAAATTGAACGAAAAAAAAAAAATTAATTACTTACGTCTTTATTTACTACATCACGTTCCGAATCAATTTCATCCGAACTCGAGCTGTCCATTTCCCAATGCTTACCAATGGACAACAAGCCTGGTGCCGTTCGCAATAACCTGTTGATTTGTGATATTTATTTAATAATAATATTTCATGTATTAAATCATTGACTTTATGATTTTCAAATATTTAAATTTCACCTTTTCTCAACTAATTCTGTCTCCTTGTTATCACTTTCATCGTCATCAGTTGTATCTTCGTAGTAAACTCTCGGCCTTTTAATAGAAGCCTGTTTCATTATGCTCGCTTCTAATGCTGCACGTGTTTCATTTTCATACAAACAATGCACCTTTGCAATAGCATTTAGTGATGCAACGCGTGTACAATTAAATCCAATATGCTTCTGTTTTGTCTTACAGTTATTTCTTACTGGCTTTTTTGGTTTGTTAAAAGATTCAACTGAGTAATTATCCTCAGAATCAGACGTTTCGGAGCTTGAGTGCTCACTGTCTGTGGAATTAAGCTTTAGTTGATCTTTCTCTACAATTGTCTTTGACTTCTTGAGGCCACCATTTTGAATTTGTTCATCCGCTTTCTTAGGGTTTATCAACTTTTTTATTGTATTATCCTTTGCCTTGGCTACCGCAGCGGGTTTAGCGAGAGCCTTGAAATGTTTTGCACCTTCATCTTTAGAGTTTTGTTTTGGTATCTTATCGACTAAATTCTTTTCTTCGCTTATATCACTTTGTTTGTCTTTTTCTTCGTTTCCTAATTTTTTTTGCAATTCAGATTTTTCCTTGGAATTTCCATCAATTTGATTTAAACCTTCTGTCAATTTTGGCTTCTTTACATATTTTCGTTTTATTTTGTTAACATTTGTCGCGAATGAATTTTTCCCTTCCGACGGTTTTCCAATTGAATTTGATATTTCATTCATTTCCGAAATATTAAATTGACTTTCAGTATTTTTACCCTGAATATAAGGAATTTCATTTGACGATTTTTCGCACAATTTTGTTTCTAATTTACTTTCTGTTAACTCAGAATTGATGTTTTTGGCAGTACAAGTTCTTTCGATTTTTTTAATATATTTTCTCTTTGGTTTCAATGCTGCTGCTTCAACAGCATTTGAATTTGATGATTGGCTACCTTTTTCATCGTCCTTTCTAACAGCTTTTGCTGATGATGTGCTTGCTTTTGTATCAGGTTTATCTTTCAATTTATCAGTACTTGTTACAATTTTTGCATTGCACGCTATTTGTTCGTCGCTCTTTGACTGTTCCAACGACATTTTATCAACATCACTTTCTTCATTTTTTGCATTATTCTTGATTTCTGTTTTCTTGAGTATTTTTTCCTGAGATTCTTTGATGACCTTATTGGGAATATTGATTTCTGTTGCTCTGACGTTGCAGGGTGTTTGAACCTTAGCCAAGCTACTTGAGTTCGAACAGTATCTAGCTTTTGTTTTCACCATTTCACAAATTGATGTCTTCACTCCACCCGACAAAATATTCTCTTCGAATGTGGTAAAGGGAGACTTTGTTGGCGACGTCATGTCAATACCCAAATTTTTGAGCTCGTTTGAGATTTTTATTTTATGCTCCTTTTCTTTGTTAACCTTTTTGATGCCTTTTGACAATTTCGGCTTGTCAGCATTTTTCTTTTTCACGATATCAACAATTTTCTTGTCAGACTTTTTTACATTTTTTATATTAGCATTCACTTTCATGACAGTTTTCTTCGCCTGAGTATCCTTAATAATTTTAATATCAGCCTTGTCTGACTTTAAAACTTTATTGCACACATCTTTACTGAAATCACTTTGGTTTTTAGTTTTATCAACTGGTTTCTCGTTGCGATAATCACTTGAATTAGTTGAGATGTTTAATTTGTCAAATGATTTGTTTGATTGAGAAATTGACTCAATTGATGGTTTTGTGTTTGATTTTGCTTTATCTTGAGAGCTATCTCTAGATTTAGTTATATTTGCTTCACCGACAATGGTTGATGGTTTGTTTACTTTTTTTGTGGGTGTTGAAGCCACTTTTACATTATTCTTGCCTTGCTTCGCTTGAGCTTCAGCATTAAACTTTGAAATAGTTTTATCGAAACTTTTCTTCGCATCATCTTTTGGCTTTGCCACAGATGCCTCAACCATCGGCGGTTTTAACGTTTTCTCAAACTGCTTTCGCACTTGCTTAGCCGGAGATTTTACAACATCGGCTTGCTTTAATGGTGAATTTTTCTTTGCGCACATCATTCCTACTCACATTTACAACACTTATAAGATTTTAGATTAATTTTTAAAATATCGATTCACAATTAATTTAGACATAAAAAGCAATTACAACACTTATTAGATTCAGATTATAGAATGAGCAGCTCAGCAAATAAAAATATATTTCGCTCGTTTTTCTTACAAATTCACTTAAATCTTTAAACTTTTCACAATTCCAAAACATCAGACATACGGTAAATATTTTTTTTCCGTTTCACTTGTTCGATTGTATGAGTTCAATGTTTTTGTTTTCCACAAAAAAAAAGAAAAAATCACGAGGAAATTTTGATTCTCTGAGTAAATTTTATTTATTTTCTCACATTGCACAATTACTTTGAGTAAAGAATTTTTCGCTCTTGCTCTTGCGAGATTCAAGTGAAAAAAATTTTCCATCAACAAAATTTATTTATTTTTCACTTGTTTCGTATGAAACCTGTCCATTTTTGACTTTTAATTGTTAATTTGCATACTTATATGCACGGTACAATAGTTTTTCGCGATCCTATTGGAATTTTTACCACTTGATTTGTTTTTTTCACTGGAGTGAAATAAAAAACATCTTTCTTATTAGAATGAGCAAACGAGAATGAAAAGGAGAGAACAAGAGAGAAGAGAATGCCAAATAAATTCCGAGAAAAGAGAAAATTTCAATCTTTTGGTTTTGAATATCTCTGTTTATTCCAGAGCACTTCAATAACAGTTTGAGAATCTTTACTTGAGCCAGTTTGACTATCTCTGGTATCATTGTGTACATGACGACCCCGGGAACCCGGGGCGCGATTAAAAAATATGTTTCCCTCAATGAAAGTGTTTTTTGTCGGAATAAATAAATTTTTTTGCAGTTATTAATTTTAAAAAATTGCATATTTCGATTCTGGCTTATGATTTTATGTGTTAGTTTAAGGGTTTATGTGTAGCTTATTTTCTCAACTTCATAAAAAACATATGAAATAAAATTAAGAAATTAATCACATGTGTACATTTATAAAAAATATAATTAAGCTTGTCACTTAAAAAAGAAAGTTGAAATATTGGAAACAGCAAAACAAAATGCGATGAAATTTTTTTGACACCTTTATGTTCATGTCGTTCATGATGTTCATATATTACAGAACAGTCCATTGAACTTTTATGAATGAAATTTCCATCATAAATCCACAACTAATAAATCAACTGCATACTCATTGATTGAGATTTATTGAAAGCTGATTCAACCCACGCAGCATAATTAAAACTTATTCAAATGTAAATCGATTATTTACTTAATCGAATCAGGTTACGGATTTGTAAACAGCTGTTAAAATTTGCAATTTATCACAATTTTATCGAATCCAATTTGTGTTTAAAACTAATTTTTTTAAACAAAAAAAAAATAGCGCCTACGGAAGCGAGTATTTCATCAAATTCATTTGCTCATCATCAACAACAGCAGCAAACAAGCCACCTCCATCACTCCATCAGCTTGTAATTTAAATCTTCAAATTTATTCGATTGACAGTCAATTGAATGTTATCGCAGTGACAAAATCGATTTGCAATTTAGCAAATTGCTTCACATCAAACAACGTAAATGGCAGTAAGGTCGTCGCGCTGATGTGATTCGATGATTATTTTGTTGTCTCACAAATTGAGATTCAAATTTAAAACATCTTTAAAAGCTTAGTCGATTATGTCATACATCTCTAAAATATTTCTATAAATATATTTTTTTACATTAACATTAAGAATCCTGATTTAACTTCAACGATTCGATTTAAATTACAGGTTCAATCACTCTCGTCAATAAGAGATCAAAACACACCTCAACCTGTGTCATCCGACCTTGAGATGTCTTTTTTTTTTATTCGCATCGAAAGCTGTTTGAAATATGTATATGTGTGAATTAATGGAATAATTCGTCAATTGTGTAACGAACTATGATATTCTCATAATTAATGAATATAGCCTAAAGCTATTGTTGATGCGGTCAACAAGATTTAAAACTATAGCCGTAATGTGTAATTATGTTAGCGATTTTGCAATACTTTTTATATTTTCCGCCGCTAATTCATTTCGACCAAATAAAGCCTCACAATAAAGGTGCGACATCGAGATTCGAGAATTTGAGGTATTTTGAATTCGATGCTTGCAAAATGAAAATTTTGCTTTAGGTATTTGGTTCGCACACTCTCAGAGCGATTCGCGCTTTATTGTTTATTGTATTTTACGTGTCTCCAATACAAATTCCACAGATCATTGAAACCTGTTGCTGTTTCCTTTAATCTCATAGCTTGCGATTTAAATAAATTTTTCAGCCCGATGATTTCGATGACAATTTTCAAAGGCCGTTCGAGATTAGTGAGCCGGTTCCAAAATATCAAGGTGCAATCAAGTACAGAAACAAAAATAGCGTTAGCAATTAACAACAATCAACAACCTTGACAATTAATAGAACATGAAAGACTTTCAAAATGTAAAGCAGCATATAAGAAAAGCAAAGAAAAAAAAAACTCTTTTGATGCGGAAAGTGCATTTCTCGACCAGAAACTCTTAAAATGATTTAATCGCGTGCGTTAGATCTCGCGAAAAGCTTTTCCAAAATTAAAAAAAAAATTAAATCAGAAAAGTTAATGGATGGAAAATTAAATCCATTTTTTGTTAGTAGAATGAAGTAAACAGATTTTTTTTTTAAAAAATCGCTCAATTTTGCCGCGTATTTGCAAAAAAAAAAAGAAACCGCCAAAACAAGAAAAATCGCATTTCACCAATTAAGTGAAGTGTTCTCGCGATTTGATCTCGATTTGGAATCGAAGCACGGCGTAGTTTTTTTTAATATTTAGATCAAATAACAAAAAGCGATGTGAAAAAGTTGCCGAGTGACAATTTTTTTTTGTTTCAGAAGCCAAACTTAGACAAACTTCCCAGGCAATATCGCGTCCAATTCCAATAAATTGATTCAACATTTTCTAAAAACATTTCATTCTTCTCGTCAATTTCATTCGATATCTAATGACCCATTTAATTAAAAGGGAACAGCACAATGGATGAAATGCGATTTAGAACTTCTACCGCACCATGTAAGACGAAACATGATCTTCCAATTTAAGATTTTCAATTGTAAATACTTTATGAAGAGAAAGGTATGGCACAAAATATATCTATGTAAGTCGTCATTTAACGGTACACAATTCATCATGTCAAGTGATAATTATTTATTTAATTTTTATCTATCGAATGAATTCCTTTCTGCTGGTAATTTTCACATTGACTGCGAATAAAAATTCGGAAGTACTTCCGACCAGGAATTAAGAAATTTATTGAAATCAATTATCAGTCAGTATACATCACATATGTAAGCATTAAAGTTAATGATTGAGCATTGAACTGTGAATTAAGTTTGAAACAAAAAACTTCCTCGCTCTAGCAATGTTGAATCGCTTCAAGGCATCATTAGAAACATTATATTTCAATTAACGAAAATGTTTGTTAAAGAAGAATCAATCAGTCGAAATAGCACTTTAAGATGGAACAATTTCCCTGTGATGTTAAAAACCGGTTTAGAATGAGGAGACAAATTCCAATTGTGACCGTAATCTTAAAATGCTTTAAGCATATTCTATGCTCGTATTACTTGTAGCCAGCCCGACAGCTCCAGAATGTTAATATGTGCCTCGTTTGTATTTTTATTTGAAAACTGGAAATAAAAATATTTTTTTTTTTTTATTTTCTTCAAAAGTCGATTTTCTGCTGCCTCAAGCTGTAAGTAAAGCAAACGAAAACGAGCCAAAGCAACGCTAAAGAAAAAGAGTTGAAACGTCTTTTGCGCTCAGTTCGCGTTTAAACTCCATCCAAACAACATCGCATTTATTGAAATTTCACGCGCGGTCAGTTTAAAAAAAAAAAAGCTTAATTAACAAATCATAATTTTTATGTGCTGCTGAAAAAATAAAAAATAAAAAAAAAAACAGCAAACTCAAGGAGTAGAGAAACTCGCAGAAATTGAAGTTGAGAAATAAAAATTCAAGGAAAAATAAAAATCCACATTTTTAGCTGTTTTAATTAAAAAATGGTAAATTGCAATTATTTAGTGGCAAACAAAAATTGATGATATACGAAATATGAAAAATATTTTTTGGGTGTTCAATCAGTGAATTGATTGGGTTACAATCACAGAAATGAATAAGAATTTCTTTAAGAAAATATGATTCTTGTAAGGAATATTTTGCTATAATGGAATCTTAGGATGAGTATAAAGAATGACTTTCAACATGATAAAAACAAACAAATGACTTCATAAATAGTAACGTTTGGCAAATTGAAAACAAGGCGCGCTTATATAAAGACTCATTCCAAAAAAATATTCACACCTCGATGGAGAGACGAGCAAGCAGACGAACGATTTCAATATTTAATATTCATCACATGACGCGCTCAGCCCGCAAGTAGTTTATTAATAACAAATGGAGTTGCTTTGTATTTTGAAAGTTGATTTTTAAACCCACGTTTCGATGTCCCGCAACCGAAAATAAAGCTCTTCAACCTGCGCGAAAGTTTCCCTTCTCTTTATATATGAAGAAAAGTGTTTCATTAAATGCAAAAAAAAAATTAACTTTTTAATCAAGCAACGGCCCAGCAAGTTCACTAAAGCCATTTCACTTGATGGATTAGATATCAATAAAAAAAAGTCACAAAGAAAAATTTTTGGCACTCATTAAATCATTAAATAGGTCAAACTTAATTTGATTTTATCGTATGGAAATTTATACTCCATACATTCCTTAAGATATTTTGAACTCATATCTATAGTGTTTGTGTATACGCTCACCATAAACGCAACAATTGCTTCTCGCTTCAAGCATTAAAAACGAGTTTGGTCACTAAAGCAATGCTTGATTCGAGCGTTGCTACCACAAAATATCCTTCAATACAATCGCATGTGAGTTTTTTCAACTTGTCCATCGATTGCACAACAATCTCATGCACATAAACAGGTTCGATGGAATCTATAAATTGACGGTTTTTTTTTGCGTTTGTTGTGATTGAATAAGACTTCTGTTGAGTTGCTTTACTTTTACTTTTTATTTGCATAAATTATCATCGATAATGAAAAATTAAAACACGTTTGATATTATTTCAAGTTTCAAACAAACTGGATGCGACTGATGACGCGAAAGGTCAGAGCAGGAAGGAAAACTGTTCACAAATTTCGCTGCTGATTGATTAAAGTTTCCATTCACAATTCATTTCTTTTTTGCCACCGTTCGTGTTACTTTATAATAATGAACTGTACTTTTTTTTTGTATTGCCTCCATTGAGATTCTTAAATTCGTTTCGAGTACACTTGTCATCAATAATAACCGCAGCAAAAAGCTTCATTTTATTTTACATTCAATGGCAAAATGCTCTTGATGACTTGTGTCAATAAGTCTTTTTTGTGGTTGAGCATCAATGGAACCTCAATTGTGTTACAATGTTCGCGAAATATATATATAAAAAAACAACCGCTCGAAACAGATTTGTCTTTAATGGGCATCATCATTTTGGGCTTGATAAACCATCATCATTTCCAATCGTTAACGGTTCTTTGCCTCGCTGCCACATTTCTTCCAAAGTTTATTTGTTTTTATCTTATGTTCTGCGTTGTGACTCTCACAACGCCCGGTGATACCATAGCTATTAAGCTCTGGCGATTTTTAGAAATTAGAAGTTGTTTTTCAAAAACTGGTCAAAAACGATATTAACCTAAATACAAACATTTAAGTTGCGAATTAACCGTTTTGTCAAGATCCTGCCATCATTTCTGTAGAATTCTTTTCGTTCGTGACATTATTATTATAACATTTTAATTAAATCAAACGTGCTAATCAAAAGAATCAAAAACTTCTTGAAACGTCTTTCAGAAGTAAAGCGACGACCTTTTAGAAGAAAAAAAAAATCAATTACTTTGTACATGTTAAGCACGGTCTTAATTACATTTTAAATGTGTTCCATATTCAAGCCAAATTGACACCAAAACAAAAGAATCGCGATGACCTTGAGATATATGATTTAAATGCCAAAGGCACCTTCAAGACGCAAGACTCGCATTTTAATTAATAAAAAGTGAAACGAATAACAAAAAAAAACATATCGTGAATAACAATTAAGAAATATTAATTCGATAACGAACCATAAGTAATTCATATTTTCTACACCAATAATGGAACTTTTGCCTTATTTTTAATTCCATCGAATTCATGTGTATCGGAATTGTGTGACGTGACTCATGAATGATCACTCAATTCACATACATCAATAAATATTCGAATATTTCATGGGAAAATTTTAATCTTTCACTTTCAATTAATGAAATTTTTTGATGAAATTATTCGCTACCGAAAAAATGCCACAAAGTATTTGTAATTGTTAATTTTGGCTTTGTGGCAGCTCCATCCAGTGAAATTAGCGACAATTGGAAATTGAAAGTCACTGAATTGAGAGAAATAGAAATCATAAGCTTGAAAATGCTATCGCCAGTACATGTACGTACAATGAAATTTCATAAAATTACTTTTTCATGTCTTGTTGACATGATGAAGAAGAAACTTTAATTACGTGCAATTTTTTAGGAAAAATGATGATAAATGAAGCAATTTGATCGCATTAAGTGCATTGTAAACTAATTTCTAAGCCAACACATCAGTTTGAAGGTGAAACCGAGCGATAAAAAGAGATGCTTCCATAGAGCACGAAGCATCTGGCGTATAGATTACACTTAATTAAGAGGAAACTCAAAATCATATGCATCCGGTACATCCTCCATGTATTTATTGATTAATAAATTTAACTGACGGACACAATGAATTAACATCGCACGTAATTACAGCACAATTATGAAAGTGCTCGAAATCATAATCACGCCAAATTAATGTTTGAAATGATAATAAAGCAAAGTGAAAAGCATGATTCGTAATTAAGATTGTTGATGAATTGTATTTCGACGCATGTGGCCGTAGAAGCACTTCGAGCATTTCAACGACGCCAACATATTGCTTTGTGTGTTTGTTCACAAACAACACTAAACGCTTAGTTCCGAGTGAAACTTTTCCGCTTGTAAAGAGATTTGATAGCGCTGATAAAGCAATAAAAAAACAACACCCAGAAAAAAAAGGCAAATGAATGGTCCGCCAAAGAAGAATAAAGATGTCCGGTCTTTTGTGTGAGTCGCAATGTTAGATTTCATCTCCATTCAATCGTTTTGTCACGCTCTTACCGCAATTTCCCTCAATTAATTTTCAAGCTATCGATTGCCAAATATTTTTTTTGAATAGCAATTGTAAGTCAATTACAATATCAAATGACCAGAAACGTTTTTTTTTTTATTTAGTTATTGTTGTTTGTTGGGTGAAAAGCACAAATTTTTCCGTCATCACAAATTGCTTGCTAACGATAGTCACTCGCCGACAAACCAAAAATGGGAAATGGAATTTATTTTCAAATGTTTGTCTACTCGTAACGAAAAATTATTAGATTCAACTTTTTTTTTATCATAACGTTATTTCATTATGCAATCAACGAGAGTTTTGGGGAACATTTCGGTGTGGAATTCCATGCACCGAATCGACTAATTATTGCTTTCGAGCTTCGCAATTAACTCTCTGAGTCAGCAAAAAATACTTTAATTAAACATGCAACTGCAAGCATTTTCTGCGAATTTCTGCTTCCTTAAAACAGATTGTGCAAACGAATTTTTCTTTTTTGTCCAATTATTTTTTGGATTTCATTGATTTTTGTTTTTTCGGCAAAACACACCAAACAGTAATCTGGCGGTTTAATTATGAGCTTTTAATTGCTTACATCATTTTATGTTTGGACGTTGAAAAAATGTGTTTAAGCAACAGCAAAATTTATCAAGATTCATTCATTTGTTAAGTGAGTAAAATTAAAATTAGAAAAATTAGAGCTCATAAAAGATTCTAAAATTGTCTTTACACAATTTACGAATGACCCTTAATTAACAAAACAGCTATGCACATTTCGCAAAGCACTGAAATTTTAAAATTGAGTTATTTTGCAAAATATTTAAAATGTTTTCGCCTAAACACTTAATTAAATTTTTATATTCAGACAAGTAATTTTTTCAACCAAATTATGCTTGCAAATGCTGCAACATGTTTGAGTTTTGACCATAAAAAAATATTCACTTCAGCTCATTTGTTTGCAACAAAAAAGAAACAAAGATTTCACTTTAACTTAAAATTCTCACACGAATCGATTTAATCCGCACACGGAAAAAACATAAATGAGATTTTTTGTCCATTGTAAAACTTGCCGGATGACTGTCAAATATCAAATCCCAATCTCACGTCTCACCATGACAGCGACAGGTTGAAAATATCACAGAAATTTTTTTTTTCTTATGCAATTGCATTATTGAAATATCCGAATGACATTTCTTAATTTTGCTTTATTTTATTTTGGTTAAATTAATTAAAGTCTTCTTGATGTTACTAAAGCGATCAGAAATTCTCTTTTGAATTCTCGTGAAATGGTTCATTGAACGCGATAAATTGTATAATCTTAGAAATTAAGATAACGTTTCAAATTCAATTAAATTCCGATTAGCTCGAGCTGAACAAATTGCAAATGACTCTCAAAATCGCGTCTTAATCTACCGATTAATCACGTTTAAGGAACTTCAGTTTAAAATCGATTAGAATCGCGTGAAACTTACATTTTTGCGCTTGATTTAGTTTTCGTTCTTTTGAGTATACCGATTGAATTTTTCTGTTATTCAGCTATTCAACTGTGGAAAATATGTCGTCAACAAAAAGCCGCAAAACTGTTTGACAACTTTTTTCTTGTGACATTGAAATTTTTGCATTCCAACAAGTTTTCTTTCTTCCGTTATTAAAATCATGATTCCCGTGGTTTTATGTAACATCAATTTTCACAACGACCCATCAAGATTGAACCGGTTATTATTTTTTTTTATGCTTGTTAATTACCGCATGTGGCTCGTGTCAGAATATGTATATCAACATCTTTAAGATGTTTCATCTTTGTTAATGTAAATACATAATGATGCGAAAATTTCATTCTCTTGCTAAATTTAACTCTCAAACTATTTCTTTCAATTATCTTTAATTAAAATTTTTATTTCTTTAATTTTCAGATGTAAAATTTGGTTTGAAATATGGAAGTTCAAACAGCTCTTGTGCTTACTGTTCAGATAATTGCTCTGTTTTCGATTGCTGGAGCGTTATTGCTTTATCTATTGTGTAAGGTTAAGGGATCAAGAAATATTTCGCTCGACCCACGATGTGGTTCAATTCTAATTACATCTGCTGATACCGCACTCGGTCTTCAGTTGTGCACTTATCTCGCATCGAAGGGATGTCGAGTATTTGCTGGTATGAAAGATCCAATTGATTCGCTCCCAGCTAAATTACTCAAAGGCTGGATGAAAGCTCGTGAAAATAGCTTGGAACTCGAAGCTGATTGTGTTCTCGGAACAATATTGCCATTAAAAATTGATGTCACAAAAGAAGATGTTTTACGTGAGGCAACAGAGAAAATGGGCGCACATTTAAATGCTGGCGAGCGTGGTATTCTTGCCGTTGTTAACACAGCTGGAACTCCAGTTTTTCGTTCACGCATCGATACGCAGGAGTTTCAAGAATGGGAAAATATGTTCAAGAACAATGTACTCGGGTGTCTTAGAGTAGCTCGTGCCTTTATCGGACTGTTAAGACCAACGAGGTTTGATTTATTTTCTTAATTTTTTTTGTGAATGCAATTAAAACGGAATAATTTGAACAGAGGTCGCCTCATTTTCTTGGGCACGGGAACGAGTGGTGAAGGATTGCTTGCATTCTCAGCTTCACGCAATTCTGTTGAAGGCACTGCATGTGCACTCCGAGATGAACTCAAGCCATATGGAGTATCAGTTGTTACATTGGATTCTCATGGCGTTCCAGCTGAGTCTTTGTTTCGGGCACCAATTCCATTCAGTAAGTATCACTCTGATTAATTGTCTAATTTTTGATACAATAAATTATTTCCTTTCAGCAATATCTGATACCGAGGGCATTCCGACTCAATATTCAGCTGAAGTCTTAACACATTCAGCACTGCAGGTCATTGAGCGATCATTATTTGACCCACGACCGTTTGAAAGCTATTCACTCTCTGTGCCACATCAGAAATTTAAATGTAGTCTTCCGTGCCGATCCGAAATTACTCGCAGAAGCAATTCGTTAATCCAGAAAGTTTAAGTTTTCTTTCGTGTAAATCTTTCTTAAGAATTTCATTCTTCATTGGTAAGAAATAATATTTTTTATCTTTTTATAATGAGATTGTCCACTTTTTTATAATGTCAAAATATTTTTGAAGCAAATAAAGTTATTTTTAAAAACTAATCGTTCTTTAATCAAAAAATATTGAAGCGTTTAAAATAAAAAAAAAAATGATTCATGTGCGTTTGCCGGGAATCGAACCCGGAACAACTGCTTGGAAGGCAACTATGCTAACCATTACACCACAAACGCAGAAACTTGTGTTATTCTATTCTGGTTGTATCTGTCATTCAAATTTTGAATTCGTAAGAAATAATATTTTTTATCTCTTTATAATGAGATTGTCCACTTTTCCAAACTAATCGTTCTTTAATTAAAAATATTGAAGCATTAAAAAAAAAAAAAGAATTCAATATGCGTTTGCCGGGAATCGAACCCGGAACAACTGCTTGGAAGGCAACTATGCTAACCATTACACCACAAACGCAGAAACTTGTGTTATTCTATTCTGGTTGTATCTGTCATTCAAATTTTGAATTGGTAAGAAATAATATTTTTTTATCTCTTTATAATGAGATTGTCCACTTTTCCAAACTAATCGTTCTTTAATTAAAAATATTGAAGCATTAAAAAAAAAAAAAAAGAATTCAATATGCGTTTGCCGGGAATCGAACCCGGAACAACTGCTTGGAAGGCAACTATGCTAACCATTACACCACAAACGCAAGAACTTGTGTGTTTCTATTTTGGTTCCATCTGTTATACAAATTTCAATATTGTTTTTTCTTTATCAACAAAAAATTAATAAAATTCCATTTTCTCCCGGTAATTTTGTCCTCTCTTGATTTCTGTCTCTCTTTCTCTCTTCCGTTTTTTCTCTCGTCGATTTTCGAAAAAACATTTTTTTTTTCGAAGATGAAATTCGTATTTGTGATTAGCATTATTCTGCCGGTTTTAAGTGCTTTAACTAACGCCAAAGAACATGATAATGTCTTCAATGAGGAGCTCGTTATCAAGGAACTTAGCAATAATTTCGTAAACTCATATTTTCAATTCACAACGCGCTGGAGCTTCAAAACAAAAAATGATCGTAATTAATTCGTTTCTTCAATTATAAACATTCATTAATTAATTAAATCTTTTCATTTTAGTCTTGCATACCGACTTTCTATCACGGTCCATATCCGAATTGTTTCTTCGTTACGACATCAGCGAATTAAAAGTGTCTCTCACAAATGGAGTTTGGCGACATCAGTTCTGGGGATTTCCCATTGAGTCCGCTGGCAGTGGAGCTGAGCTCTATGTCTGGTTCAAAGATCATCTCAGCCAGCAAGATATTAACGATCAATGGGTGCAGCTAAGTGAAGCACTTTCAGGTTTGCTATGTGCATCATTCAGCTTTGTAGAGGAATCGAACACCATCAAACCATTTTATTCATTCCGTCCATCATCGGCACCAGTCAATAACTTAAATTCTTCATTCATTCGTTATTCAACCCTACCTCGAGAAGTCGTGTGCACAGAGAATTTAACTCCCTGGAAGAAACTTCTGCCTTGCGATTCGAAAGATGGATTCATGTCACTTCTAAATGCTCAATACATCTACAGCACTAATTACCATTCTTTAGGATTACACGTAAGGCAATTATGTTTGGATTCGACATGTTCCAGCTCAATATTGGAATCAAAACAAACTGTTAATTTAGTGCATGATCTTCGTCTTTTTGGTGGTTCTGATTGGTCAATTCGAAAGTTGTTTGGGCAAGGACTCAATGGTGCCTGCGTTTTGTCTAGCTCAAGTAAACTTTATCTTGATGTAACCGATAAAGATTTCGACATCACACCAAAACCTAGAAATGTTATAACATCAAAGCGTGGCGGAAGTGAAACATTGTACGCTGAATATGATATTCAAAAAATGAGTCAGAACAACAAGTTGCTAAACATTGCCATCGTGAATAAGAAGGAAAAGTCAATTCCAATCATAAGTCCACCGCCATTATATGCAAAGAGATACATCCAAGGTACTGGAAAGGAACGTGGAAAAATCGTCAGCCAAATCACAAACACTCATTGGTCGAGTCTTAATCTGATTGTTTTGGAAAATATACCATGGTTCGTTCCAATGTATCTTCACACATTGAAGCTGAAGGTAGGAGAGAAGGAAATCAAACCAACATCAATTAAATACATTCCTGGTGAGCAGCGAATGCGTCCTTATCATCTTGAGGTCGCTATGAAGATTCCAGCTCGATCGACTATGGAAATGTCAATAGATTTTGATTACATCTTTTTGAAATGGCAAGAATATCCACCAGATGCGCATCATGGTCATTACGTCGGGTCATCGGTAATATCAACATTATTACCAATGGCTCTGAACTACACTAGCATTCCAGTGGACGTTAGTCTGTTTGCCGAGAGCTTTAATGCAACTCGTCAATCGTATTTTTTACAAATTCATACTGAAGCTCTTCTGATAACGTTACCAACGCCTGATTTTTCAATGCCATATAATGTTATATGTCTGGCTTGCACAATTGTGGCTTTGGCATTCGGTCCATTGCATAATATGACAAGCAAACGTCTCATATTATTGAAGAAAGATGAAGATAAGAAATCGCTTTTGACAAAATTGAAGGAAAAACTTTTCAAGAAGAAGGAAAAAACGGAATAAAAATGAAAAACTTGAAAAATATGATTTTCTATTTTCCTTTAAAATTCTCAACAATTCATTTTAATGAGCCCACATTTTCAGAACCTTATCTTTACCACCGGAAGCAACTCTAGAACCATCTGGAGCCCAATCGACAGCAAAAATTTCATCAGCATGTCCTGGCAATTCTTCAGCGAGCTTTTTTGTTTTCAGACTCCAAACTTTGAGTGTTGAATCTTTACTGCCACTAACAAGTAATCTTGAATCAGCGGACCAAGCAACGGTGTAAACTGCTTGTACATGTCCTCGAAGTGCTGTAATGAAGCCACCGTCATGTGCTCTCCATAGTCGAACAGATTTGTCGAATGATGCTGATGCAATTGTCCTAAAAGTTGGTTTTGTTTCATAAGTTTATTCATATCTAAATTTCATAAACTTACTTGACATCCGGTGAATATTTAACATCGTTCACAACATTTTGATGGCCCGTCATTCGTGTGATGCAATGTTTTTGATCCGATCGCCAAAGATATAGTGTGAAATCATCTGAACATGAAACGAATGATTCAATACCATCAGGACAAACCTTCTGGAAACGTTCTAATGCCATCTTGCGAAGATCTTCCTTTTCGAGGGGTTTGTTCGTTTTCTTCTTATCAATTACCGGATGGAATGGACCAGTTCTGAGGACGTAATCAGTATTCAATGCTAAGCTGTTTACCCAATGAGCATGTCCCGAGAACGTTTTACACAAAACACCGTCATCGGCTCTAAACATTTTGCATGTACGATCCTTCGACGATGTGAAGACGATACCTGAACCTCCCCAGCGAACGGCAGTTACAGAGCCAGTGTGTCCCGCAAGAACCTTAACACAGGTTCCCAGCACAGTATCCCATATTCTCACGTCATTATCATTGCCAGCACTGGCTAATCGACGACAATCAGGATTCACGTGATATGGTTCCCAGCTAATGCTGTTGACCCATTTCTTGTGTCCCAACATTGGTTTTCCAATAAGTTTTCCTGTTTCGGGGTCCCACACGCGAATCTCGCCTGACTTGCAAGCGCTTGCAATCTTTTTTGAGTCCGGTGACCATGATACAACTAGAACCCAATTCTTATGTCCAGTACAGGTGAAATGTGGTGTTTCTGTTGTTAGATCCCAAAGTCTTAGAGTTGTGTCCCCAGATCCACTAGCCAGATGAAGACTATCTGGTGAGAAACTTAGTGCTACAACCGCTTCGGCATGTCCTGGCATTGAGCTTGTGCATCTTGTAACAGGACGAACACGAAAAACTGCTTGTGGCTGATAGACGATGTTCAATACATTTTCGATATCAACTTTCTTTGCATCCAACGATTCCTTGAGACCTTTTTTCACTTCCTCGTCGTTAACAAAGAACACCATTGGTGTTGGTTCGTCCTAAAAAATTATATTATTTATTTATGTATGCTGTATGTTTCTGTAATTCTTAGCTCACATTTTTCAGGAGTGCATTACAGATCAGCTCTAATTGCTGTACATCGACTGTGATGGGAAGATCAATCGGTGGACCGGCTTCTTCTCCAGTATCTGATACGAATCGTGCCTGAATTGTATGCGTTTTAAGATCATTTTCGTCAATTTCCATCTCCATCTTTTCACGTGTGGGAATTTAAAAAAAAAATACTGAGACATCAAACCTAACTTTTTCAATTCAATGTTGCAGAACTCGCCCTATTTTTTTTAGTAAACAAGCGCACATGGTAAAATAATGTCGCGCTTAATAGTTAAAAATTTGCCAAAATCGGTTACAGACCAGAAAATACGCGATGTATTTGGACAGAAAGGAACAATAACGGACGTACAACTCAAATATAAGGACGGCAAATTCAGGCAGTTCGGCTTTGTTGGCTACGAAGATGAAAATAGTGCGAGCGAAGCAGTGAAATTTTTCGATCAGACTTTTATTGGCACCAGTAGGATTAAAGTTGAAATTTGCAGTGCTCTTGGTGATGAATCAAAGCCAAAAGCATGGAGCAAATATGCCAAAGATAGTGAATCGTTCAAAAAGCAACATGCTCCAAAGGGCCAGTCAGAAGATGATGAACAACTGCCAGAACCACCAGCAGCAGCGACTGTACCTTCGAAAACAAAAAGTAAAAAGACTACTAAAGTCGAAGCCATTATCGCAGAACACAAAGACGATCCCCAGTTTCTTGAGTTCATGAAATCACATGCAAAAGATAATCTGGCGTGGGAAAATGATTTGGGCATTGCGGAAAAGGATGACGAAGAACCAGAACCAACTGAAATCGATATGAAGCCTACTGAGAATAAGATAGCAAATCTAGAAATCAGTGATTTGGATTACATGACAAAACTGATGACGGATACACCTAAGCCCATAGTTGATGACAATCTATCTAAGAAACCTACAAAGGAAAAGAAACTAAAAGAGGATTTGGTTAAACTGTTCACCGTCAAAATTCGAAATATTCCCAAAAAGATTAAACGTGAGGAACTCATAAAGTTCTTTCGTCCGTCAAAAGCCTTCTCTGTCAGGATTCCACATGCTGCAGGCTATGCATATGTAGGATTCAAAGTCGAGCGGGATCTTCAGCGAGCATTATCTAAAGACAAAAGTTTTCTTAAAGGTAAACAAGTTCATGTCTATGATTTTACCGACAAGAACTTTTCAGCAGATCCAGAAGGAACATTGAATCAGCGTCAAAATCCTAGATGGCAACAACAACAAGACCAATTGAAAAGAGAGGAAGATATTTGTGATTCTGGTAAATTATTCTTTAGAAACTTGGCATACACTGTCTCTGAAGATGACGTTCAGAAGTTGTTTGAAAAATATGGAGCTGTAGTGGAAGTGAATGTACCTATTGATAGTATATCAAGAAAAATCAAGGTAAAAAAAAACTCTTTAATTTTCATACAATCTTATAATAAATAACCATCACAATTTTTAGGGCTTTGGTACGGTTACTTTCCTGTTACCAGAAAATGCAGTAACCGCTTATAATGAACTTAACGGAACAATGTTTCATGGACGAATGTTTCATATCCTGCCTGGAAAAGCAAATGAGGCCAAGGACGAAGTTAGTGCTGATGACAATGAAGATTCTGGCAATTATAAAAGCAAGAAGCAGAAGGAGCTTAAACAAACAGCAGGATCCTCTCATAATTGGAATACATTATTCATGGGTACAAACGCAGTTGCGGATATTATTGCAACAAGTTATGGAAGATCAAAAGAAGAGGTTCTGGAATCGTCATCAGGTGGCACCAATGCTGCTGTTCGATTAGCACTCGGTGAAACACAAATTGTTTTAGAAACAAAGAAATTCCTGGAGAATCACAATGTGCGGTTAGAAGCGTTTGACAGTGTCAACGCTAAGAGATCAAAAACCATCATTTTAGCAAAGAATCTTCCCGCTAGAACAACCGAAGATGAAGTGAGAACAGTCTTTGATAAATTTGGGCTATTGGATCAAGTTATTATGCCGCCATCTGGCGTCACATGTATTATACAATTTGCTGATCCATCAGAAGCAAGAAAAGCTTTCAAGAAATTGGCTTATTCAAAATTTAAACATCTTCCATTGTTCCTTGAGTGGGCACCAGAAAATGTCATTAAGGAAGGTGATGCAGCTGCAAAGAGGGAAGTCGCTGAGAAGAATGAGGTTGAAAAACAATCCGAGGAAACAAAAGTCGACGAAAAACAGCCGGAACCTGACCAGAGCAATAATGAAGAATACGATGACACACCTCCCGAACCTAACACAACACTTTTTATTAAAAATCTCAACTTCGTAACGGTTGAGGCGACAATTCGGGACTGTTTCAAAGATGTTGGAGCCATCCACGTAGTTCAAGTAGCCAGAAAGCATGACCCTCAGAATCCACAGAAGCAACTGGCGCTCGGCTATGGTTTCATTCAATTTAAAAAATCAGAAACAGCAAATAAGGCATTGAAAGTTATGCAATTTACACGAATTGATGGTAAATCTATCGAATTGAAGCGTAGCGATCGTACACTACAATCAGATGTGCAAGCAGAACGAAAGGGCGTAAATAAAAAGGAACAGAAAGGATCTACTAAAATTATGATCAGAAATATTCCATTCCAAGCAAATCAGAATGAAATTCGTGACATTTTTAAAACGTTTGGTGAATTAAAAGCCGTTAGATTGCCAAAGAAGCAGGCATCGGATCAGCATCGTGGGTTTGGTTTCGTTGATTTTGTTAACAAGAGTGAAGCAAAGAATGCATTCGACGCCCTTCAACACAGCACTCATTTGTATGGAAGGCGCCTGGTACTTGAATGGGCTGAAACAGATGTTGATGTCGATGAAATCAGAAAGCGTACCGCTCAACATATTGAAGCGAATGATGATAGCAGTAGGGCTAAGAGGGACAAGAAAGCATTTGTAAAGGACGAAAACTTTATAAAATTCAGCAGCGATATCGAGGATGAACCAGCTGATGATTAATGAAAATATTAATTTGTATAACGCTGGAGATATTTTAAATATTATTTTGAAGTCATTAAAAATTTAATTTGCGAATCTGAACATTTCTGAATGCAATTTTGATGGGCAAATTAAATATGTAGACGTTGCTGATGAACCTGTGGCAATGAAAGTTGCATAAACCAGTGGAGCAATTTTATATTTTCTTATTTTAAATTTAATATTTTCTTAAATTAAAGTTATTTCTCTTGAAATAAGTATTTAACTTCGTTTTGACAAAAGCCATTGATCTGCCGGTGATGAGTTATTTTGTTTGATCAGGTTTGTACAATCATCGAGATTAGGAATTCTTTGACTTGGACTCCTGATAATGAATACCTTGATGCAGTCGGAGATCGGCTAACAAACGGAACGCTGATGTGCATTGATCGCATCGGTATGTGGCTTCTCCAATATGCATCCGCAAGTGCTTCACCTAAAAATATTCGGAATTCAATATATTATTTCAAATCTCGTTAGATTCTTCTTATTACCAGTTCGTTTTTTTGTGCAAATGATTTATCACAATACTCGCAACTGTGTGGCTTCAGACCGGCGTGTATAGAGCTTATGTGCCGATTAAGCGTATACTTGGTTTTCAGTTTTAGATCGCAATAGCTACAACTGAAGTTTTTTATGTTCGTCACATGTCTCGCTTTGTGAATCTTTAAGAGACGTCTCGCTTTGAATGACTTTAAGCAAATGTCACACTGAAAAGGTCTCTCTACAATGACACAACAAGCTGCTAGGAAATTTATGAGAAAGAAATATTTTGCTTTACCTGTTTGATGGACTGATTTGTGATAGTATAATTCGCTGTAGCTTTTGAATTTTTGAGGGCATGATGTGCAAGGATATTTTTCACCTGTATCAAAGTGTCTGCGAATATGTTGATTGAGAATTTGCTTTGATTTCAGCATTACACCACAGTGAGGACAAACAAGGGATTCAGAGTCATCACGAGCTCTAGAAAAGGATCCTGATCTGTCACCTCCAATCGATTTTGATTGAATTTTTCGATGGTAGTAGATGTGGTCATAGAGCTTATCGCCGGTGTTTTCGACTTGCTTAAGACACTTCATGCATTGATAGATATTTTTATTGTTGTTGCCATAGATGTCTTCAGCGAAATACTGATGAATGACTGCATGTTTTTCACTTTTCTTTTTGGTTTTGAACTTTAATGACGGACACTTTGGACATGAAAAGGCATTTGGATGTTTCCTCGTTATATGCTGCGACAGAATTGCAGGTGATGTAAAGATCTTTGAGCAAAATATGCAACAATTTTTTGACAAGTGTTTCCGGTGTATATGTTCACGTATATCTTCCTTTCTGCATCTGGATTCCCCGCAAATGTCACAAAGATGATGTTCATGTTCATGCGTGTCATCAGAATCTTGATGTATCAAATCTGCTTCAACGACCTCTTCATAGGTGGTTTCAATAGCTGTGTACTCATCATCTATTGGCTCATATTTAATCAAATCTTCCACAATGAATTCCTCCTTTACCGTATGAAGTTCTCTTAGGTATTTATCATTCTTGATGCTTAGCAATCGCAGTTCATATGCGGTGGTGATAATCTCAAGGCAGGATGAACAGATTTTTGATGCAGCTTCATCTTCAACATGAACCGAGGTTATTTTTTCGATCATATCCGCGATAAGAAGACCATTCTTCATTTGAGTTACACTTTCCTGTTCATTGTCATGTTCCAAACATAGTCTGCAGACCTTTTCCATTTATGACTTTAGATACACGTCAGAAACAGCTATTGTTTACAATCGAGACTTTTTTTCAGATTTTGTAGTTTCTTTCTTTCATTCATAATAGGGAAATTTTCCCTATTTATTGTTTTCTTTTTTTTTGGTTAGAAAAACGTAAACAAATCTTTAAAGTTATTTCAAACTTTCTTAAATTATCATTTAAAAAGTAATTTTGAAATGTTACACAGAATATTTAGACGAAGTATAAGTAGTTCCTCATTTCATGTATTGGTTATTGGAGGTGGACATGCTGGGACGGAAGCAGCCACAGCTGCATCCCGAATGGGAGCGCGTACACTCCTTGTTACTCACAAAAAATCAACGATTGGTGAAATGTCGTGCAATCCCAGCTTCGGAGGAATTGGAAAAGGTCACCTGATTCGTGAAACAGACGCTCTAGATGGAGTTTGTGGACGTTGCTGTGACGTTTCTGGCATACAATATAAAGTTCTTAATAAAAGAAAGGGACCAGCAGTTTTTGGTCTTCGAGCTCAAATTGATCGTGATCTTTATCGTGAAGCCGTACAGCATGAACTTGAAAACACAAAGAATCTAGAAATTTATGAGGGTTCCGTCGAGGATATCATTCTTGAAGAAAGTAATTTGCGAGGAGTGAATGTCATAAAAGGTGTAATAATGAAGAACGGACTGGAAATCTATTGCAAAACTGTCGTCATCACTACGGGAACATTTCTTCGTGGTCAAATTAATATTGGACTCGAAGTGAGACCAGCAGGTCGAATTGGAGATGAGCCAGCTATAGGATTAGCCAACAGTTTGGATAGGCTCGGTTTTAAATTGTCACGCTTAAAAACTGGAACCCCACCAAGGATAAAAGCTGATACTATTAACTATGAAATTTTAGAAAAGCACTATGGTGATGATCCGCCAGTTCCATTCAGTTTTATGAATTCACGTGTTTGGCTTAATGCGGAAGATCAACTTCCTTGCCACATGACGCATACAACACAATCAGTGAAAGCAATTGTAATGGAAAATCTTCATGTAAATCGTCATGTGACTGAAGAAGTAACTGGACCACGCTACTGCCCATCGATTGAATCGAAAATTCTTCGATTTGGAGAGAAATCTCATCAGATTTGGCTTGAACCGGAAGGTTTTAATAGCAACGTTGTTTATCCGAATGGTCTTTCTTGTACACTGCCTGCTGATCTTCAAACTAAACTTGTAAGAAGTCTTGTTGGCTTGGAAAATGCTGAGGTGATTCGACCTGGCTATGGTGTAACATATGATTTTGTTGATGCCCGTGAGCTCTATCCAACACTTGAAACAAAGAGGGTTGATGGATTATTTCTCGCTGGACAAATTAATGGTACAACTGGCTATGAAGAAGCCGGCAGCCAGGGAATTTTAGCTGGTGCAAATGCTGCCGCAAAAGTTCTTGGAAGAAATTCACTTACGCTCAATAGAACAGAAGCATACATTGGAGTTATGATTGATGATCTTACTACGCTAGGAACAATGGAACCGTATAGAATGTTTACATCGCGCAGTGAATTTCGTTTATCGCTTCGTCCAGACAATGCAGATGTCAGATTAACAGAGAAAGGTTACAACATTGGATTAGTTTCAGAAGAAAGATATCAGAAAATGCTGACAATGAGAGAGAATATGCAAAAAGCAATAGAAATTTTGAAGGACTATCAGCTCTTGACCAGTTTATGGCGAGAAAAACTTAAATTACGTCAAGTTAAAACATCTGTTATTAAAAGGTAAGCAAATGAAATTTAATTATCATTTCTTATCTTAGTTGAGATTTTATTTCAGTGCATTCGAGTTCCTTTCTACGTCTGATGTGTCATCCGTCAGAGAATTGTGTAACATTGATGCTGCCTTCAAATGGATTGGAGATGATGAAGAGTTATGTAAACGAATTAAAATCGAAGCTGTGTATGATTACGTTTTGAAGGATCAACAAAAGGAGGTCGAAGAAATTCGACGCGATGAAGAATTGCTTATTCCGAAAGAGATTGATTATTTATCGAAGTCATTAAGTTTGTCGTTTGAAGAACGCGATAAACTGATAAGTATTCAACCTCAAACAATCGCTAGTGCTACTCGAATTCAGGGAATCACTCCATCTACGATAGTTAGATTATTACGTTATGTTAAGAAAAATAATCAAGAAATAATTAAAGATTGAAAAATTTAAATTTATATTATAAAAACTGACAAATATCTTGAAAAAACTTATAATACATATATGCATCGTCTTTGACCTAAAGAACATTCAAAGAGCTGTCAAGCTTTAATTGTTTCAAATTATGTCATGCCAACGAGATTTTCAATGGCAATGATTACATTGTGGATGGCATTTCAAACCTCCTTCTCTACAGTGACAGCCATCAATAGTCAATCCTTCCTTCACGAAAGGAAGTCGCGGCTTTTGTGTTACCCAACAAATGCCCAACTTGCATGCAGTGCAAGTAATGTAATCACAACCATCTTGTTTCATAACAGGAATGCCACATTTGGGACAAAACATTGCTTCTTTCGCTGCTATCATATTAAGCACTGCTCTCTCTGACGCTTCATTTTCTCGCTTGGATCTTGCATTAGGATTTATCTCGTCTTGGTATTCTTGACAGTTTTTGCCTTTATGAATAACTTTACAACCCAAACAATTCACAGCTAAACAGACTTGACATGTGAAACCACGAACACCTTCTTCATATTCGATCCATCCATTGCAATCAGGCGTCTTACAATGATAGGATTTTGCAGTAGCTGATTCTGCTATTTTCAAAGACTTTAACAAATGCTTCTCGAAGACATCTGACGATACGATCGCTTTGATTTCACGCTCTTGCATTTTAAAAGTGCACGTTCCAGGACAGTTGACCTCAAATTCTTCCGCAGCTTCAACAGTCCCAATGATGCATTCTCTACAGAATTTATGCAAACAGTCCTTTAACATGACACCAACGCCTTCTTCAATTTCAGTGTAACAAACTTCACATTCAAAGGCTTCAATATTGGGACAGAAATCAAGATCTCTGCTAAGCAATTCGGGAATTCTTGAATGTTTATTAGCTTCTTCTTCGCTGATAGTTGCCTTTATAAGCTCAATAACTTTTTTCCCAAATACGGCGTAGTCATCTCCGAGAATTTCTTTAATCTCTTCATCCTGTAAATGTAACTCGCAAGCTTCAATGGTAAGAGGGCATTGAACGATCCCCATCACATTGATTGAACCATTAATTTTTGTGATAAGGCATTGCCGACAAAACAAATGGAAGCATTGTTTCAACTTTACACCAGCACCAATCGGGACGAAGCTTAAGCATAATGAACAAATGAATTCTTCATGATTTTCAACCAGTTGCTTATTGTTCAACTCCAGAAGCTCCTCATAAACTGGAGCTTTTGGTTCAGGAAAATCCGTATATTGCTTAAAGATTTCCCAGTCTTCCGGTGTATGCGGCGGTGGTTCTACTAAGGGGCGCTCGAGGTTAGTGGCAACTGCGACTGGGTCCGGTTTTCTAGCCGGAGACTTTATAACATTTGGTTTTTGTTTCTTCATTGGCTTGATCTTCATCGTATTCACTGTTCCATCTAAATCATTCATATCAATTTCAAGACATCTTGTTTCAGCTTGTATTTGTATCTTGATACGATCGATGGATCTGTTGGCAAAAGTCTGATAATCATCGTTGCTCAAGATTTTTTTAACTTCCTCGTCTGTCAATTTCTGTCCGCAAGGCTCCATTGCAAATGGGCAGTCAACAATTCCTATCAGATCTCTGGTATTCAGTATTTCCTTTGTCAAACATTGGCGACAGAATATATGCTGGCATCTCTTCAATGTTACTGCGTTTGCAGCTTGTATAAATGTGAGACATAATGAGCAAATGAGCTCATCATGATGTTGATTTGATCCTTGAACATTAGAGCTAACTGGCTGGAGAACTTCTTTAAATGGCTCTTTATGTTTATGCTCCGCAGTTTTTCTTTTGAGAACCCCATTTGAGAAATTAAATTCCAATGTGTTACTTTTGTTATTATCAATCGGCTTCTTTGGTGGAGCAGATTCATTACGCACTTTTTGTGTCCTATCGGGGTTAATTTCAATTATTAATCCACCGATGTTGATAGTTTTCTTTTTGTTGATATTCTTTTGAGAGACAACGTAAATTTAATAAAATGAAGCAACAAGTAGAAGCAATCTTAAATTTGTTTTTAGTATATTACCTCATTTTGTTCCATCTTTTAGCCGCTTTAGCATTATGCAATAGTTTACTAAGTGTATAAAAAATTTGTTTATTGCCAAGTGGTATATTTATGCAAATCGAGATGCAAATGTATGACGATGAAATGAATCAGATGCATCGGTATGTAGGGTCAGTACTAAAATAATACGCTGTCAAATCTTTTTAACGATTTAAATTCAAAACTATGTAGGTTGAAATCAACAATTTGAGAACGTGATTTTTCAGAACGTTCTCGTCAGATGTATGTATAGATTTAACATTAAACCTGGTATCCGGCAAAATACAAAATAAATACGTATAAATACAAAACATTAACGAATTTCAGATTGATTGACTGATTCCGGCAAAATGGTTGATTACTCAAAGTGGAAAAACATCGAAGTACGATAGAAAAATGAGATGAAAAATTGTGGAAAAACTAAATAATGTTATAATTTTCAGGTTTCTGATGACGAAGATGAAACGCATCCAAATATTGATACGCCCAGCTTGTTTCGCTGGAGACATCAGGCACGTGTCGAACGGATGGAAGAGCATAAACGTGAAAAGGATCACTTGGAAGCAAAAATTAAATTGAGCCAAAAGAAACGCGATGAGATTCAAAAGAAAATAGCAAGCAATACTGGAGATAAAGCTTCGCTGGAACAGGAGCTTGAAGATACAATAAAGGAATCGAACAAGCTTGCAGCTGAGCAGAAAGAGTTTTTGAAACAGGAAAAATTGCAGCCTTGGAACGTAGACACATTAAGTCATCCGAAATTCTCCAAAACAGTCATCAACAAGAAGGTTGAAGAAAAGAGCTACGATGAGATGACTGACGAAGAAAAAGAACAGCATATGAAGAAGTTTATTAAGGACAATGAGAAATTGATAAAACAGTATGGGATGTTGCGTCGCTTTGATGATTCTAAAAAGTTTCTGCTCGATAATAGTTTGTTAGTTCATGAAGATACTGCTAATTATCTTGTTATTTGGTGTATCAATCTTGAAATGGAAGAGAAGCACGAACTAATGACTCACGTCGCCCATCAGTGTATCTGTATGCAGTACATGCTAGAGCTGGCTAAGCAACTGAAATGTGATCCTCGTGCCTGCATCGGACCGTTCTTTGAAAGAATTCAATGTGCTGACGCTGAATATAGACGGCAATTTGATGATGAAATTAAAGCATTTATAAGTCGAATTGAAAAACGATCAAAAGAAAAGATTGCTGAAGCCTTGAAAGAACAGCAGGAGGAAGAAGAACGTGAACGTCAGGCTCGATTGGGTCCTGGTGGTTTAGATCCGTCTGAAGTCTTCGAAACTCTCCCAGAGGTAATTATTCAAATATTATTGCTTTTAGATAATAAAATTACATTCACCGACATATTTTCTAGGAACTTCAAAAATGTTTTGAGAGCCGTGACACTGAAATGCTGAAGGAAGTAATCTCAAAAATGCCAGAAGAAGAAGCCAAATATCATATGAAGCGTTGTGTTGATTCAGGGTTGTGGGTAGCTGATGCGAATGCAAAAGAAGATGGAATTGTTGAAGTGAAGGAACCAATCTATGAAGAAGCTTCCACCATTAAGAATGATGATCTTGATTTGGATTGAAGCAAGCTTCCACGTTTTTGCCATTATTATTTTGCGCAGTACATTTGATAATTTCCGCATTCGAAATTTTATCACCTGCCTGCTTCGCTTCTAACAAGCATTTTCACTGTAATCATATATAACCAGATAGGATTTTAAGCTTCAAAAGAAAATATTCAATAAATTTTCCATTCAATTTGATTTTTTATTTTTTTTTCTCACATTGTTCAGTTTTTTTTTTTTTTCTTTTTAATATTTATTAATTTATGAGACTAGAGTAAATTATAAATAATACACATTTTAGTTATAGGTTGTAATTTGTTTGCAGTTCAGTTATTTGAGGGAGTAGGTAATTAAATGTTTTAGGAAGTTTTCTCTATAATGGCAGAAATTTTCTGCAACACGAAATGTCATCAATTTTTCACACAAATTTTTTGTTTCTTATTTTTCTTTTCTTTTGGTAAAAAAATAACTGTTTCAATCTGTTTATGTGTCAATTATGTTTGTGTTTTTCTTTTTGCACAATTCAGTTTATGAATATCAGGATGCATGATGCAGCCACTGAGATCCATTTAAAATTCGAGTTCATTCATGATCATTCGAGTTATTATCGCACAATATAAAGCTGCATCATGCGTCAATAGTGTTTCTGATTATTATTATTTTTTTTTTTTTGGATAATTAAATAGTATTATAATACAACTAGAGACTCGCAGAAAAATCACCAAAAACGAAAACAAACAAAGGAAGTGAAAAATTAATTTAAAACTAAATAAAGGAAAATAATTCATTTTATTCGAAGGAAGAAAACGTTTCATCTTTGGGATGGAAAATATAAACTTGGATGACACAGAACATTTCGTTTAAACATCAGTCGAACGTCCAGTTGGCTCTGAATGTGTTCGATGATGATGATTATCTTCATACATCTCATGCATATGAAGCATCTGGTCGTTATTGTATTGATATAATGCATTTTGCATTAAATTTGGAATTATTACTTGTCCGCCCGTTGGACGTTGCACAGTTGTTGCTGCAACGGCCATTGCAACTTGTGCTGATGTCACATAGACTTGAGCGGAATTTTCGTTTTGTTTACAATTATTATTATTCGTAGATGTCGATTGGAATGAAATTGACATTCCTGAGTCAAGAGATCCAACACTACCACGTCGTTGACGACAATCATTACCAACTAAAATAAAATACACGAAATAATTAATGAGTTCAGTTTTTAAGATCTTCTTTTAATCTTACATTGATCATGAATGTCCAGCATTGAATTACTTAATGCTCCACCACGCTTCAGCTGTCCACTTTGAATATCATGATTGGAAGCTGATTTAGCCTCAAACGATTTTGAGGATGGGAACTGGATTGAATCAATATCACCGACGACACCACTATCGCGATTCTCAACATTATTGTTCATGCCATTACCAACACAGCGAGTCGTTGCCTTCAATTGTCTCTCCAGCTCCATTTCAATACGAATAGATTCCATTTCATCCATCTCGTTGATCGATTCACGTAAATCATCAGCAAATTTACAACGATCATGCTCGTTGCGGGCATTGAATGTTGCTAAAACTTTTCCATCCACCTTCTGTGACAACCGAATGCAAAATTGATAATCTGGAAAAGAAATAAAATTTCATTAGCAAATGCATGCAAAATGAAAGAAAGAAAATCTTACTTGGAACGTCAAGTAATGTCACAACAAGACCACACAATGCGAAACTATTTCGGAACGTGTATGTCACTGATGATTTCTTTTTGGTGAAGATTTTAGTCACCACTAGAAGATCGTTGAACAGAAAGACTTCACGTTGATGCAATCCTTGACGTTCTTTCTTATTGATGTCTGGAATTTCATAAAGCCGACAATAGCACACGAGTCTCCGATGCGGAAGTGCAAGATTTAATTTCTTTCCTACAATTGTTTTCTGTACTTTCATAACCTGTGTCACGTGATCTGATGCTGTCTTAAATTCAATCTCCTTAACGCGCTCATAAGTTCCCATCAATATGCTTTTATCAATGTCCGTGCAATCGTCAATTCCACGCAAATTCTTAATGAAATCATCGCACTTCATACGACGATCGGCTTTGAGATTTGGTGTATGGAGATCGGTGTTCAGCATTATTATGGCAAAGGCAAGAACAAATATTGTATCTGGTGATCGAAGTTTTCCAACAACATCCGGATTACAAACGCCATAGCGATGAGAAAATACTTCCATTAATCGCTCAATCTTTTGAGCTTCACCTGGCATTCGAAAGAAACCTTGAAACTTTCTTAACGCAACATCGATGGCCAATCCAGAAAAGTCCATTTCTTCAGCGAAATATTCCAGCACAGCCATGTTGAATGATTGCTGTAAATTTCCCAAATATTCACCAATCATTTGGCGTGAAAGTCCTTTGCGTGAAATTAGAAATTTGGCAACGGCATGTGGTGAATTTTCCAAGAAGTTTTTATGCATCAGGTAGGCGATTCCCTTTTCGGGCTTCTTATTGAACAGATTAAGTCCAATTCGGTATTGTCGTTTACGAATCGTTTCCGATAATTTTGCTTGCAATTGAATTTCATGTTGCTGCTGTATCAAAAGCTGTTGTTGAAGTTGCTTTTGTTCCATAATATATTTCTGATGAAGCAGTTGTTGTTGCTCAATGGAAGTCATCACTTGATCATTGTGCTTCCAATGGGATGGAACCGGTGAAGTTGATGCAATTGACAACGAATCAGCACTCGATGGCGATGAATGATTTCCATTTTCACATTTATAAAACTGACCCGAATTTCCTTTCATCTGCTGAACGTGATGGTGATGATGATGGTGGTGATGGTGTTTTGGTGCCATTTGTTGTTGTTGATATTTTGGTGGTGTATTTTGAATGCTTGATGTTCGCTTTGGTACTTCTGGTGGAACTTTCTTGGAAGCACTTGACGTTCGCGGTCTAATGTAGTACTGCTGCTGTTGTTGTTGTTGAGCATATAAGATGCATTCGGACTGTTGCTGTATGAGTTCCATGACGAATTCATCGATGCACTGACATTCGATGAACTATTTGATGTATTCAGTTGCGAAATGTCGTAAGAGTGTAACGATGAATTGTTTAGCGAATTATTTGAGATGGCAAAATTGTTGTTGTTATTTTGAGCGTGATAATTCTGATAAATATTGAATTGATCTTGTTGATGTAACAAATTAACATAAGCATGTGACGGAAGCTGCTGAAAGTTGTTGGTTGTTTGTGAAAGTGGCTGACGTTTAGCGACAGCAGGAACGACCTGATTGAAGTTTGAATCCAATACATTGCGACGCTCGCGAAATGACACGGCACGATTTGTAGTCACCGAAGTGCGCTGACCGGGTGCTGTTGCTGATATTCTAAATTGAGGAAAGTTTTTGATTAGTTTTGCTAAAGTTTTCGACAGGATTAGGTTTTTCTTACATGGCACAAACTTTTTGGCCCAATTGATTTGCAGCCATATCTGACGAGTCGTGATCGCCACCAACGCTGATAAGCGACTGCATACTACAACGATTCGATATTCTCTTATCAGCTTTTGCCATTGCCGTGATTGATGCGAATTTTTTAACCATTTTGTAGTGACGGAATGCACGTTGAATACAAATTGCTGCCTTTCTCGCCCTTATTCCGCCATACTTGCGTTCGAGAAGTTCAATTTGCTTATCCAACAGATCTTGTGATAATTCATAGCTGCTGAAAGTTCAAGCAAAAAATTAATTTAATTAATTCCCGATGGACATTTTTCATTTAGAAACTCACGAGTTATTTTGTCGATTTCTTTTCATCAATTCAGGATTGTTTCGCATGATTGAACCTTTTTTGATAAGCGTCTGATGTTGTGGTGTTGATCCTTCTTGGAATTCTAGTGGGGGCGGCGTATAATGTTGTTGCTGTTGTAGATAAACGTAGCTATGCCTCTCATCATCATCCATATTATCACATAAATGGATATCATCCTCGATGTCATAACCATCAAGTGTTGCGCCATCAATTACATGCTGATGTCCTGCACTGTTGTACGAGGTCTGATGATCGTATGGATATTCTTCGGTACTTCCAGAGCACAGCGGACGGTCAAGTTTTTGCGGCAAACTGTTGTATAATTTCCATAATTACAGGAGATTGCATAAAAATAGAGACAAAGAAACAGGAAATTTCATTAGTTGTTAAAAGGGTCAGCGAAAAGTCTTTCATTCAATTTAAGATTTGCTCAAACAGCTATTAAGAAAAATGAAAACCCCTTTTTTATGCTGTTCAATTTACTTTGATTTATGATAGGTACGAAAAAAAAATCACGCTTCTGAGCGACAGCCGACAACATACCAAAGTATAAAAAAATCTCGCAATAAAATCAACATGCTATATTCGATATTTATTCTATTTTCTGCTGCACACAAAAATGCACAACACATAGACACATACACGAAAAAAAACCAGACGCAAAGACGATTGAAAATCACAGAAAGAAATAAATGTAATTTAAGAAAATTGTCTCCAAAACTTAGGCAAGATTGCAAGATGTCTTTTTTTTACGTCCTCTTTATGTGCACAAAAATCTTCTTCAAATTCATTTACAACACTAGAACTTCTCGCTCAATTTCACTATAGACACGAAAGAAGAAAACAATCGTAAACAGATGTTTCTCGTTAATAAGTAGTATAGAAAAGTTTGTAGTTTCTGTCATCTAATGTCTTATCGACTGGACTTATCGATCCCAACAATTATTTTCATTGCAGCCGTCGTCTTCGATGGCAATAACGAAAATGGCCACCCCCAATGGATTCAAACTGTGCCGATCATAAATTTGCCATCTCCATTAAATCATATAACATAAAATTGCACAATTCTTTGGTTATCGATACGAGTTTCGTGATTTCTTATTTATTTCCCAACTGGAGAAAATTGAAATTCTATTTTGCCATCGTTATATTGCGAAATTTCCATTAGACCACAATTCATTAGCTCACCTCACTGAACTCCCCACATACATATACACACAAACAATAAAGTACAAACGCGTGCAAGTCGAAAAAGCAAGTAAATCACATTAGACAGTAACTTATATCTAGCTATTGACTATGTGGATCTGGAGCAACAGACACCGCACGTATGACTGGAGCGCCAGTAATTCAATAACTAAAAATTCAACTTCACACTCACAGAATGCGGCCATTACCGATAATATTCGAATTCTCTAAATGCATATAATGCCAGACGACGTTCAGAGAAGAAAAAAAAAACCAGAAATTGTAAATTGATACTTCGACTGACGTGATATTGGTACGATTTGTTTGGAGTTCGATAAGTTATTCAACAGCACTCATTGCCTTCATGCAATCAAATCAAGTCAAATAAAAATAAAAAATTGTGTGTAAAGCACACATCATTCGACTGACTCCAATGATGTAAACACACTTTTTTTTTTGTTCCACGTCTGATAGTATCACTCTCGGGTTGATCTCCAATACAATTACTAATGACCACAAGAGGCAATTATAAATGAGTTGTCACATAAGCTACACAAATTTTATCGTGGTATGAATTCGAAACCTTAAAAGTTGACTCGCGCTCTATCTCAGCAACTATCTCGATGTGGAACTAAACGACCGTCGCGATTTTTTTTTGTTAACAGCCGGAATCGATAATATGAAATGTCTTAAGAGGCGACTAATCGCTGACATACAAAATGCGCGAGTGAGAGGCATAAATGAGTCGGCAAGCAGAAGAAGTTGCTTGTTTTTGGATGTCTATGAAACAGGTAACATACAAATCGCGATGCGGGGCTGGATCTAGTTCATGTCATTACTATTCGTGCTGAATGCTTAAAATGCAATAAAATATTTTATATGTGTGACAGAATTCCACCACAGCCCGCTCATCTATACGTAGTAACGAGTTGTTTAACCGAAGAGCCATCAAAAAAAAAGAGGTTCATGCAAACTGAGGCAATTCTTTTGTTGTTCATTCGCTCAACTAACTGTGACATTGGAAAATTGATATTTTATTCACTGATCGCTTCTTCAATCCATTAACAATACTGCTTAGTATTTTATTTTACACCTTCCAATGAACACAACAACAATGAAATTGCACAAAAACTGGTGAATATCCAAAATTGTGGAGTTTGGTGGTGTGACGAATAGTAAGGAAGTGACATTATGATAATTTGAAACTTATTATTGTTTGTGTTACTTTTGTTGATTCCTTGATTTCTGCTGATAATAATAATTATACATCTATTATTTATTCCGCTAGTTATTTGGCCAAAACATGCCTTTAAGTTTACGTTTGTCATTAAAACTTTCAGCTATTTTTTTTATGAATCGCTTAAGTAGATATTTTGATAAAACATTTTGCCGCGCGCACGACTTCAACTGTTCACGGATATTTTCATTAAAATTAATTTATTATTTGCAAATAACTGCCAGACTATAACAAAACATTATCGCGGAATTAAACTGTAACCGCCCCATCTATCTTATGATGATGATGATGATTGAGTTAGCAAATGTTTGTAGATTCATCTAAAACGCAGAGGAAAAAACAACTTTTGAAAGATTTTTTCTCGCGAGTCTCTTAATTCTGTGAATGTTTTCCGTCATAATGAGTAGCAAATAATAACAAAACAATCATATTGAGGGCAATTGAATTAACATGTTCACCGAGTGAGGTTTTGAAGAAGAACTTTGATGATGAAGAGAGTGAAAAGAGCCTTTTAACCCACTTATCGATCGTGATGGGTTTCACTATTTACAACAAAAAAAAATTAATTCGTTAATTAAAGAGCCATGAAAAGTTTTCAATGTTTCATTTTTTCGATTAAATTTAACAACGGCAAAATGTGGAATGTAAGGTTATTTCTCGTCGAACCTTCTTCCATAAAGATCTCACACACGATCCACTTTAAAAGTCATTAATTATTAATTCGTTAGTCAGATTTAACAGTCACCAGAATTTTAGCCAAGAGAAACATTTCCTTTCGATAATTTTTTGTTTCTTTCTATAATTAGAATTGGAGAAAGCAGACGCAATTTTTTTTTTTTTTCTTAAAAAAAGAAGTTAAACACCAGAAGCACCCAGCAGAAGAGGAAGAAAAGAAAGTTTTTATTCAATTCCAAACCAATAAAAGAAATAATAATAAGAAAATCACAACCGACATTTAATTTGTGAAAATTAATTGAAATTTATTTTTGGCGCTTATAGAATAAACATTTCATCCACCCACGTTCGGTTATTTCATGTTATTGGTTATTGATGTGGTTATTTATAAAAGTCAATGTCCTACCTTTCGCCAATAACAAATCCCGATATGCAAATAATCATTGTTTGATTATATGTCTGAATTAATATTTTTATAATTAATTGTTAATCCAAAAACACAAAAAAAAAAAATTGTTTCGACTGTGAATCGATAAATTGTCTCGTGCGTAGGCTTGTTTGGCTTTTTTTTTAGTATTAATTCCATTTAGTAGATTATTTTTGTCATAATACAGATAATCCTGTAAAGAGCTTTTATGTTAATTATCACCGCACACATTAAACATAAACCAATTTGCATATAAACAACAATAAGCACAGTGCACCAACAAAAAAAATTATTAATTTGATATAAAGTCCATCACAGCACCGGTCATGTCGCGAAATTCAAAATGTATCGCCTTAAAAACAATTATTTTCAATCACTTTTTATTCTCTACGCTGATATTCCGTTGATGTCAGTTGCGACATGTGCAATTTAATCCAATTTATTTTGTTTGCACATCATTCACCGACTGAGGTTAGTTATTTCACTGAACTGCTTTTTTCTTCACATCCCTCTCTCGCAGCTTTTGATCAACGATCAAAAAAATTTAATGTGTATCGTCATCAAATATGAATTTAATCCAGAGCAAATTGCACAATGGCATGTCACACGAATAAGTCTATGAGGAGCAAACTAAATTGATGTTGTTTTAATGAAATTGTAATTTAAATGCACAAACAACGATGATGTTGCAAAATGTATACCGTGCGCGTGTGGGGGAGAAATTTGAATACGTCAAATATCTGATTTCACTTTCTTGCTACTGCGCGCTTCTTGATCCAATTTTATGATATTGTAAGATTTTCTCACACGTTTAATTTTTCAAATGTTATTTTCTTTTTTTAAGCTCTACCGACATAAGATACAAATATAATAATATCCACGATGTTGATGGATCAACGTTCATTTCGAAACTGAGGAAACACTTTTTTTTATTTTGCTGTGAACTAATTCTCTCAATCTTTTTTTTTTTCTTTAAACACTTTTTTTTATTATTATATTTCGGGGGTCCCAACCGTATGTCTTGGATGGAAGTAAGGGTGTATAGTAAGAGCCCGAAAAAGAAGCTCAGTAAATGTGTATGCGTGCCATTTGCTTGTTGAATGCATGCAGTTTTGTTTGTTACACTTCGTCAAGCAAGTGTTTTATACGATGTTTGTTCATCGTCTCTCAGGTATATAAAATCTTGTTGTAGATATGTTGTATGAGATCAGATTATTTTCTCAAACGCAAATAGAAGTTGTGAAATTGAAAAGAGTCGTTTATTCTTTTTATGATTTTTTTTATGTTTTTTTTTGCTTGTTATTTTTTAATTCCATATTTTTCAATAGTAATAACAAAAGAATTTAGTTATACATCATCCCAAAAAAAAAAAACTATGCATAAAAAATCCAAAACTGTCGTTTATGGAATATAAAACTTGCTATAAGCATATAGAAACATCCTGAAATTTATCACAATTCTCCGTTTTATATTTTTGTTTGTGTGATTAAAAAAAAAGAAATGAGAAGAAACTTTTGCTTGCTTCCATTCAACAACAAACAACACAAAAATAAATTGAATTGAATTCAGCGATATGCGACGAAAGGGATTATCGTTTTTTTTCCAGTTGTACACACGAGCACGACGCCCTCTGACCATGCGAAGGATTTTTCTCATGCGACAACCAAATTGTGTAACATTAATTTCAGGGCTTATAATCTGCTATTGGACGCAAATATGTTCCTTTATTGTGGATACCACTAGACTAGAGTGGTCGCTCTTGTATAACAATTTCATAAATCGTCGACTTAACTTTTCCCTAACAACCTTTAAAGCACTAAAAGCAATATCATTGAAAAGGATGTGTGTTTATGCATTCGGATGAATATTCATGTTCTCATGGAAACAAAAAACGGAAATACGGCAAAACGACTCCAGCAATCAACCGACAGGTTCATTTGAAAATATAATAATAAAGAAACAATGGCTTCGTCTGATGTCTGTGTGTTCACCTCAGCTTATGATAACAATTTGTGTGTATCTGTGTGTGCTTTCTTCTTTTTTGAAAACTAAAGCTTTGTAATTATGAAAAAAAAATGAGTCTCGAGCAACGAGAACAATGATATAAAAAAAAGTCTAATGAGAGAATGTCTAAAGATGCAGGATGTTTGCGCAATTTTCTTTATAATAAAATCTTTCCACAAAAGCGCTTCATGTCTGCGAATTTGAATTGTATTGTCTCGACACATAATTAATTTCTGCCATACTCCGATTCGTGTTCAATATTGAATTGAATCTTACAGGGATTTGTGCGAAAGCCACCGGGAAATCTTCAAGTGCCTCAAGAAGTCTTGATAAGATAGTTATTTTTGGTGATTTTAATAAACGTTACTTGCAATTAAACTTAATCAGTCCTCGAATGATATTTGGCCAGTGAAGAACCCAAAAATAAAAAATAAAATTATTGTAAAGAAAATGTCAGGGAAATTTCTTGTTTCCGCTTTTGTCTTCGTGGTTTGTCTAAATGTGGCCAATGCTTGGGATGCACAAGAGAGATTTGTTGAAATGTCACTGGATCATTTTAATCCACAAAATAGAGAAACTTGGATGATGGTAAATATAGAAAAAAAATATTTTATCAGCATCAAAACTCTTATCAATCCTCAATTGCAGCGATATTTCTCCAATGAAGTTCATTACGAGGAAGGTGGCGCAATTTTTATTCATGTCGGTGGTGATTTTGAGGCTGGAACATTTTGGCTTGAGAATGGACTCGTTCACGATATTGCTAGAGATTTAAATGGTGTGATTATTGGAACTGAATTACGTTTCTTTGGCGAGAATCGACCAACGAATGATTTGTCAACGACAAACTTGAGATTCTTATCAACGGACCAAGCACTCGCCGATATCGCACATTTAATTGATCACGTGAAGCGTGAAGACTCGCGTTTGACAAATGCTAAAGTAATTCTTTTTGGATCAATGTTTGGTGGCAATCTTGCTACGTGGTTCCGCATTAAATATCCACAACATTCGGATGGTTTATGGTCATCATCGAGCTTTGTTGAAGCGCGAATGAATTTTATGCAATTTTATGAGGCCGTTGGCGAAGATATAAGATCTTTTGGAAGCGTTGATTGTTATAGACGAATTTCGAGAGCATTTAGAACAATCCAAAATCTCGTTGATGGTGGAAGGGATGAACTATTGAATGACATGTTTCACCTTTGTCATCCATTGGATTTATCGAGCGAATTGGAATTGGAACAATTTTATGAATCGCTCGCTGAATCAGTTAGTTATGGGATCATAAATGGACCTTACAGCCATACGCACGATCTTTGCGTGGAAATGATGAATCCAAATGTCACAAATGATTTATTGGCATTTTCTGAATGGTTCCGAAATGAGCATCGTTCGACGGGATGTTTTGAGATGACATTTGAGGAATTGGTGAGCTATTTATCAGAAGATACATGGGATGCATTTGGCGTAATATCTGGTCGACGTCAATATCAATATTTAACATGCACTGAATATGGATGGTTCAGGACAACGGATTCAGATTTTCAACCGTTTGGCAATAGAATAAAAATGAATTATTTTACGGAGCTGTGCCGTCAAGTGTTTGGCGATTGGATAACGGAAGAATTAATTCGAGAAAATGTCGAAAGAACAAACATTAGCTTTGGTGGAAGTCGCCCAAACCTTAGAAATGCTTATTTCACCAATGGCGGCCTCGATCCAAATCGATTTGTTAATGTCATGGCTGATATTGGAGATTCCGTTGAGGCCAGAACACTTCCACGTAAGCTTTACTTAATCAAATATATTAAATAATTTGAATAATGAAATTGAATTGTCACTTTTTAGTGTATGGACATTCGCGTGACATGTATTCCGAATCCTCAAATGACTCGCCATCACTTCGATATGCTAAAGCAAGAGCTCGTAAGCTAATTACACAATGGACGCAAAACTGAACTTTCACATGAAGGTCTTGAATAAAATTTCAGAGTTTTCATTTCAAATGTTTCGATTCCTTTTTTTGCGCAATAAGAAAAATCAATGTTAGCCCTACGGGTTATTCAATACAGAAACCGAGCATTGCAAATCATTGCTCTATTATGCATCAGCATTTCGTTCCATTTTAATCTTACTACCTGCAAAGACCAACAATAGTCATCATACATTTATTGTGCAAAAAAAAAAACCTTTTTCATCGCTTCTTAGGAATCTGAAATCACAAACTTTGGAATCTGTTTGAACAAAACGAGAAAATGCGAAACATTCCAAAAACTAAACCGAGACAAATTGGCGAAAAGCTTTTTGGCAATAATAATAAATAAACTGAGCTTGAAATTTCACCTCACAAGGCTCGTTAGTGAAATGAAAACGAACGACGTTCCACGGCTTTAGAGAGTAAAAAAAAGAACTCGATAAATCGATTAGTAATTTAAATCGAAATGAAAATCGTATTGCTGGTGGCTGTCTCTCCATGAAAGCACATTAAATTTTAATAGAACGAGAGCTCAATGATGAACTTGCAGTTGAGTGTGAGGGGAACAAAAAAAAATTGTTAACCATTATCAGAATGCTCAATTGTGGCCTCCGTTTAAAGCCTGAACTCCATTATCATGTCTCTTTAGCCATTGTTTTTCCCAATAAATAGCATCAATGCCGAGTGCGCTCGATTCAAGCGAAAAGCGAGTGACTGGCAGAGTTTGTACTCCAGTACGTGTATGTGTATACATGTCCCAAATTAGGGTCATTTAATTGAATGTTTAGTGCTCATTGCTCACTTTGTCACTATATCAGTTTGACCATCAATCTTTATCGCTCCATTGAGTGTAATTTCAGTTTGTTGAATGGTGTTAATTGGAATGATACTTAACCACAAAATAAAATTGCATTACAGCTGCCGCTTTTTTTTAATGAACCTGACTGCGAAATGATGCTCGAAAATTATGAGTTATTTCAGAAACAACAAGTTGCTGGTGATGCCACAAATCGAGCGTTCAACAGAAAACTATAATCATATTTTGATTGTGAATTCAGAACATGTGGGACAGCTGCACGAAAATCATCAGAGCCGAAAACGAAAACATGTAAAAAATTAAAAGCTGATCTGCTAAGGGATAATACAACGCGAGTCAGTTGGAACTTTTAGTTAGTTTCGTAAAAAGAACGCCAGGTGCATTTTACTATTTGTCTTGTCCTCCTCCTTCACTCAATTCGTTTTCTGTTCCTTTTTTACGAGTATTTTGACCATCACACACATGCAAAAAGAAGAAGTTCCATCATCATATGTTCAGAATACATTTGTATATCACCGCAACCCGACATAGCCCAACAGGGCACCGATGATGCATAATAAACAACCAAGAAACATAAATTTTGCCCTTGGAAATGCCCAACAGCCTGCGAAACCATACATAGTATAATTAAATATGTATAATCACACATTGGCCATCAGATGGGCTCGCAAAAAAAAGGCACCACGATAATAAAATAAAACTTTAATGATCGCAATTTGTGCAGCACATTTATGGCCACGCGACCATCTGGAAGCTTATGATTGGTGCCAAAAAAAAAAATCTTTAATAATATTCAACATGTTGGATTTGAATGCCAGCGACACTGTATTCGATTGAAAAATTTCGAAATCTTTAACATGCTTGAAGGTTTACCAACAATGAGCCGCGACAAGTTACGCATTGTGGACCTGATTCATGCTTGATTTGATAATTTCATTTCACAATCTCAAAGGCACACCGCACAAATTTGAAGAAAACATTTTAAGACTGAGAGGGAAATCTCGTTTAATTATTTTTTTTTCCTTCATCGCTTTGAATTTGAAGGTCCTTTTTTTTAGTTGCATGTTTATGTAGTAGTGATGTCTTTAAGAAATGAAATCTATCGAAATTTATCTTCAAGCCATTTCAATGTCTGTGCAAACCAGCTGTCTTTTTTGTTAATGCCTCAGAGACGGGTATAAAAAGAAATAGAACTTTTCTCATATTAAAAGAGAAACCGAACAGCAACACAATGGATATGAAAATCCCTTGTGATGTACATACAACAAAGGAACCTTGGCTGGTTTAAAGAATGAAAGGAAAACTTCTACAACTGAAGTTAAACGTAATTTTTTTTTTTTTACTACCAAGTTTTTGCGAGTTGACGATGTGTGAATTTATGAGCAGAGTAAGGGAAAATAACAACAATATTGAATACATCCGTGATGACTGGTGATAAGCTTAGAACACAAGTTCTATGGTTGATATATTTTCTTATATCCTTTCGGTGACAAATCAGCAATAAATTCAAATACGATGCTGCAATCTCCAATGAGCCATTTAAAGAAAACACGCAAAACAGCATTTTTCCATTCACCACAACCCCAGGCAGGAAAGCAAAAAAAAATCACCCTTCTAGTAGTTTTAAGACGAAATTATAAGAATTGTTTTTGCCGCCCGGTTTCGCAAATTTATGGGTTTTTACTATTTGTCGTGGACTATTGAAGGAAATAAGAGAAAGATGTAAAAAAGGAAAGAAAATCGATACATAAAATCGCAATCACTTTCATCATCATATTCCATCATTAGAGACGTTGTAAGAGTAGAAACAAAAAATCGATTCATGTAAAAATCATAATTTACGGTTCATTAACTTCCCACATTTTCGTGCTCGCTCCATAGTGCTTCAGTTTAAGTAGGTTCTTATTGCTCATCACTCTCTTATGTACATATTTCCCCACTTAAAATGAATTGTATACAGAAAAAAAAGCAAATCTTTGGGATGTGAAACTTTTCTTATAAGATTTCTCCGATTTGGCGTTTTTTTTTTTTGTTTGGATGCCGATGAGTTTGTTTGATTTTTTTCCGAAAGTAAAAGTTGTTGGGGCTCGGTTCGGCAATGTAGAAATTTAATTGAGAGGCTTACACAGTGGTAGCACACTTACCTAGTTTTCAGCTCGGCATTCTTGCAGCTATTGTCGATTTTTGATGAACATTTGTTGTTGTCTGGAAATTATTGAATAAAGTATTTCGTTTTATTAATATCATAAATATTATTTTTGGACAGCAAGCAGAACATTTTTCAAAAGTTGCGTGCTAACGAAAAATTTGAGAATGTTCTGTTCTGAGTTGTGCAATGCATTTTGGGGGAAATTACCTTCCATTTTAAAAAATTTCCAATAGGAAGAAAAACTCAATGAAAATTTTACTTCCTAGCGATAATTAACACACACACTTATATAACTTGAATTGATAGGACGAGATGATATAAGAGACTGAGATAATTTACAAACTAAGTGCAATAAATAAATATAAATAAATTAAAGTTTTTCGCGTAATCCTATTATGATTCGAAAAAAAGATTTTCTTCAGCTTTGGTATTTTGTATTAATTTGTCATCGATAACTTTAAAACACAACCCGTAATTCAAACACACACATTCCGATGACTTAACTAGAGATTTTGGTATGCAAATGAAAATGCTTTTCCTTCACATTGTGTCGAATATCGCGAAAAACAGCGAACGATATTCTGCAGTTTTCACAGACACTGTTCAGTACGATAGAAAACGGTTTATAACACGTTCGAAATAAAGAAGTTTCAATATAAAAATAACATTCCGTTTATAGAGGTTCAAAGTTGAATCTTTCTTTTTTCAGCAGCTCTGAACTGCACACAATCGCTGTCCGCATAATCACGTGGAAATAATCGAAAATGGTCGCTAAGAAGGTTCGTTTCAAGTCTAAAACACGTACCAGAGCATTAGTGACAAGTGGCACATGAAGTTTGAGTGGAAAAAAGAGAAATTAATGAAAAAATGTTGAAAAACTAAATTTCTAACCTCGAAGCAGAATGTGTCACTAAAATAATCTTGTATCGATTAGAATTCGATACAAATGAAAAAAGAAGGCTTTCCTAATAACCAATGTTTTTTGCAATATTTCAGCCTCAAGGCAAAAAGAAGGTTATTGGGAAGAAGGTAGCTGCGGCTCCTAACATTGCCCAAAAAGCTGCTGTTCCTAAGAAAGTAAGCAATCCACTCTTCGAAAAGCGTACCAAGAACTACGGAATTGGTAAGTATAATCTATTGTTATACGATCAGTTCATTAACAATAATCATTGCTAGGTCAAAATGTCCAGCCAAAACGCGATTTGTCTCGCTTCGTCAGATGGCCAAAATACATTCGCATTCAGCGCCACAAGGCAATCTTGCAAAAGCGTTTGAAGATTCCTCCACCAATCAACCAGTTCTCTCAGGCTTTGGATAAGCAAACTGGTTAGTTGCTCATTAGCTTCTCCTGGATTTTCATGTTATCATTTCACAAATTTCTCATTTTTTAGCTGTCCAATTGTTCAAGATCTTGGAAAAATATCGTCCAGAAACCAAACTGCAAAAGAGCGCGCGCTTGAAGTCAAAGGCTGAAGCCAAGGTTGCTGGAAAGGAGGAAGCTCCTTCCAAGAAACAAAATTCACTCAGAGCAGGTTGCAACACCGTCACCAAGTTGGTTGAACAAAAGAAAGCTCAACTCGTCATCATTGCTCATGATGTTGATCCAATTGAAGTAAGTATTAGGCCATACGCCAGTGAATTGGAACAAATGATGAAAAGAATTTCTTCACCTGAAGGACGTTGGATTTGAAAATCGTCAACGATTGATAATCGCATCGACCACACCGTGTAGAATACGACAAACCTGATGTGCATTCCAATCACATTTGTTTACAATTCTCAAACACATCTAAGCGAGATTCTCTTTTATTTTTAGTTGGTATTGTTCTTACCAGCATTGTGCCGTAAGATGGGAGTTCCATACTGCATCATCAAGGGAAAATCACGTTTAGGACGTCTGGTTCACCGTAAAACTTGCACCACTGTTGCATTGCAAAATGTCGACAATGCTGATCGTGCTAACTTGGCCAAGGTTGTTGAAGCCGTCACCACCAACTATAATGAACGTGCTGATGAGATCCGCAGACACTGGGGTGGTGGTTTATTGGGACCCAAATCAATGGCTCGCATTGCCAAGCTCGAGAAGGCAAAGGCACGTGAATTAGCCCAAAAACAGGGTTAAAACATTCAACAACTTGTGAATTTTTATATGATCCTTCCAATCATTCTTTTGATAACAATAAGGATGTGGAATAAAAAAAATTCAAACAAATTGGTCATATATTTCAATCATGTATCGCGCGAAAATAATTTTTCAGATTTTTACTTCAAGTTCAACAATAGTTGGATTCACCCTCTTCGTTTCATCGCAGACGCTTATGCAGGCTTTTCGTTGCTGTCATAAAAAAGGCCTATTAGTCATTGCCAAGAAAGCCTGTTGAGCTGTCAATAACAACACTTCTTATTCAGTCTACTTCCAAATTTCTGTCCGTACAAATCGTCTGCGAACTTAAAATATATTATTTCGTGTTTTTCGAGTCATAAAAATTATGAGTCAATCGAAAAATTGTCATTTGATTGCATATTAAATCGGATGTTGTGAGAGGGAAAGCAATGTTGCAAGTGGAAATGAGTAAAAATCAAAGTTTTAAAAAAATGAATGAGATCAAATGGTGTGTCCCAATTAAGTGCTTCTACTGAAGAATATAATATATGAGATCTCAAGAGAAAATAAAAAAAAAATGTCTATAAAGTTGATTAATTGAAATGGAAAAAGTGAAAATTGTGTACGAATAAGAAAACATCCGTTCAAGAAAAGTTGAAAACTCGCCCAACCCATTTAAATTAAACATTCATCTGTTGGTAAATCCAGCAATACAATAACAGAAAGAAAAAAATGAGTGTTTTTTCAGACTTCCAGCGCCTTTGGGTGAGTTAATTTTTTTTTTTTTCCTTTCACAAGCTCGTGGCGTCGTAGCTCGTGCATTCTAATAAGAATCAATTGATATTTAGTTTATATTTTTCCATACGTGCAGCAAGAAAAATTCCCCGACTCTGATCTCTCATCAGCATGGATAGAGGATGTCAAATTATCGCTGAACAGACATCGAGAAAAAATCTGTGAGCTGACAAAGGAGTTGGAGCAGGAAACGATGTATGTTGAATATTTGGAACGACTTCTCGGCGAAGTGGAAAAATATCGTGAAAGTGGCGGCACCAATCCAGCTCAGCTTTTCGATGCAGCAACACCCACAGTAAACAACTCCCCAAATCGACTATCAATGAATGGAAAAAATGGACTACCAGAGTCAAATCAGGTAATGTTTCAATAAACTGCAAGAAGAAAAAAAAAACAAACGCAGAAGTGAAATGTATGCAAATTCCGATTCAATTAGATACTTATTCGCAATATATCGGCTGCGCCTGATATAGACTGGACACACACAAAAAAAAGAATGAAAATGAATCAGACAAAGTGCCTTTAAAAAAATGCTTCACTGAAGAAATATCTAGTGAGACAGCTGACAATTGAAACGAACAAAAAGAAATAAAAACTGATTGGGTTTTTGAACAATATTGTTATTGGTGTGTGTGTGTGATGTGGTTTCGCAATGAAACCTGATGATATCGTTTAAAAAACCTGAATGGGGTAATATTATTGACTTTGTCAATGAAAAAAGTTCTTAGTAGATGACGTAAACAAAAAAAAGAAAAGGTTCTTGGAAATATTAACTGATGTTATGTTGCTGTAATTGATGTTACCGTCAAATTTGCAGCTGTTAAATATCACACGGAAATGACGTCATGATCATCAATAAATACTGTCGGCCGTCCTTTAGAAATCAAAATTATGTACTTTCGTATCAGTATTGCTTTGTTATCAATCATTTTATGTCCCCTACCACGATATATGTTCTAATTGTGATTATTACATTGCACAACAACTATAAAAATTGATTGTAAAACGCGACAAAATAATTGTTTTTGATTGAACAACTCTCTCTTTCATATGATTAAAAACTATAGTTACATGCTAGAAAAATGAATATTAATCATTATCAACGCACGACATGTTTCGCGCTATATTCCCATCGTCGAGCCCATTTGTGGCGAGGTCGGTCTCGCAAAAGCCGGAAGACGTTTACAAATTGTTTTTTTTTTTTGTCTCGTGTTTTGATGAACCAAAGGTGTGTAACATCAGATGTCGCATGGTTCAAATGACAATTAAATGCTGAGATCTTAATCAGCTATGTCGTGCCTTCGTCACTAATAGATTCATGAACGAAAAAAAAGCAGCGGTTTAAATTCGGCATACATAAAAAACCAAGAAGAAACTTTCTACTAGAAATGTATCTCACGATGAGATGAGCCAATTATGGAACAAACTTAAACTTTGGCGCTGCCACTTCCCAGTGGCTTTTGGGAGCTTCACGAATTAGAAACTCCAATTGAAAATATCACAGACTTTGCAACATTGTGAATCTCTGTCGTAAAGAGACCATTTTTGTGTCTACCTTGATGTCCACCAACATTTTATTCGCATAATGTCACATTGTTTACATTCATCATTGAAACATTATTTACGAAAATTCCGTTTTTACTCAAAATTCTGACATTGCTCTCATTTAATTCCTCTTCTTCAGCCACTCCCCATTAAATCACTTGTGCCAACTAGGCCCATTAATGATGGCCTTAAGTAGTTTTCTCGTTCTGCAAATGGATACAACAATACAATAACCATACACAAACGTTCTGCTTTTGCGCTTGAACCAGCATAAAAGTAATCATTAATAATTTAATTATAACTGTTTTGTGTTTACATTTCTTTTCCATTCATTGTGTGCTTTAATACCTTCCTTTTCGCGGATTTTATTTGGTTGTGTGTGTATAACATATCTTTGTTATTGGGCGGATTAACAAATGTTGTTTGTTGGCCCCATAGAAATTCCAGATATTTTTTTACTTTTTCGGAAACAATAAAGCGACAGAAACAATAAAATAAAAAATATTTCGACGAGTAAATTGAATTGTACAATGGCAAATTAAGCCGGCTTGAATGGCGGAGTAGTTGGAGCACACTCTCTTTTTTTTATTGTATCTAGAAAAGAAAAAAAATTAGATCACAGACCAGACCAATTGAGGTCTTTGTCAATTGACATCAACACACTTCAATGGTGTTCGCGAAATGACACAATGAAATTACGTTTTTAATAGATTGATGGCCTTTCAATTTGATGATAATGGACATGGTTCGGTAGGTGGCAAAGTGAGCCAAGCTACTGTGGAGTGAGTGACCACCGACAAAAAAAAAGAAGCTTTTAGTATTTTCTTATTTCATTTTTTTTTTGTATGATGAATGAAAGTTGGGGAATGTAACAATTTAATTTCATTAATTACATTATGAATTATGACCCATGCGAATGATTTTCCAACTGCCATTCCATTTTCGCAATGCGCTATAGTGAAATTACAAAGCACTCTTAAAAGCCTGTCTGATTCACTACTATCTGATGATGTCTCTTTTTTCGGTTGCCTCTCTCATGGCCCAGCAAGCACATAACCGCAAGACTTGCGAAATGCTTTAGATATTACGTAAACATTAGTCGCACCAAAGAAAAATATCTAAAAATTCACTCTTGAAAAAAGCTACTTCTGATGTTGACGTCATCACATATATGATAACAGTTCACCCATACATGTAATATCGTGGGATTATAAATTGAATTTGCTCCCCATCAGTAGATAGGTCTCGGTGGCATTGTTCGTTTAGAATTCAGTTCGCTAACAAGTGTCATGTGAAGTAAATCGCGGAAAATCGAGAATAATTTATTTGCACTGCCATTTCGCAATTCATCATAAAGTCTCGCAATTTCATTGACAAAGTTGCACACCACAGAAACATTCGGGTACCGCACACGTACAATTGTAAATAATAATTTTCGGGTTCATCACTCATACGTTGATTATGGAAAATTTGCTGCTTTCATGATAGACAGAAGCACAAAGTGATTCATTCATTGATGATGCCCCATCAAAACGATCGTTTTGTTATTGTAAATTATTATATAGAAACTGATTTTGCAATTTGTTTGAAATTTGCTTCTGTGTAAATTGAAGTTTCTGACTAAATATTATTATTATTTTTATTATTTATTTTTAAATATTTACACACAAAAGTTTCCATCATAAGATTCACCCGATTGCAAAACGAACAACTAATTAGCCACACAAAACAACGCAAATAATTAAAAAGCAATCTTTTTACATACATTGAAAGGAAGTTTATGAGTGACAAAATTGCGTTTAATATACCTCCTAAAGCAACAACTCAAGAGTTCCATGACATAAATATATGACGTACATCCACAATTAGTCTGTTTTGGTGGAAATAATTGACAGTTTGGGTGAATGAAATGTAAAATATTGACAACAAAACATTCATTTATTACAGCACGAAAAATACTAACGAAGTGTGTTTGCCAAGAAGTTGAGTGCTCAATTGAGCCGGAAAAAAAGAATCCGATAGCAAGTTGAAAGGCATTTATAAAAATCTTACGTGAATGTAAAACAAATTAACAATATAAAAACCAAAAATAAACAACGTCTGAGAAAATTGATACAGCTGACAAGTGAACTGAAACGCGATGGTTTCGGTATCGGATAAAATTAAAATTTGGTCAACTAGGGTAAGCACTTTAAAAACACCAAAATGCTCGTTTCAATTGTCGCCACGGCGATCACGCTTTCACACAAACATGTTATTTATTAATCATTAATGGGTTCAGCACGCATTAAACAACAGAACGAAAAACCACAAACTGTAATATGCAATTGATAGATCCCAATGGACGCATTGATGCCCATCTTATATCATTTAATGAAAATTTATGATGTTCCAAATGTGGATCACCGCAATAACATTTAATTTATGCATCAACCATCTCTGAGTCTCATGAACATTGTTTTCTGTTGAACAACAAAAATATTATATTTTAAAAATATGTTTTTTTAGTAAACATGAAAATGGAAATACCAGAAGTGGTTGTAAGAAAAAAGTGTTTTGTTTACCGCGCACTCGAGCCCGCCGAGAACGTTACAGTTATCGTCGAGGGGCGTAGGCAGGTGGTCAAAAACCGATGTTCCCCGTTCCAATACACGCTTTTCTAGATTTTTAACCGACTGCCTGCGATAGTTGTTGTTCCATTTCACTGCAAACTGGATTTTTATTCCATTTCTTATTTGCCCTTTCCTGGTTTTATGCTTGAAATAGAGAGCGAAGAGGTTCTCGCATCAGCACTGCGCAATTTAAATATAATTTGGCGTGTAATCTTTAATTGAGAATCGCTCTAGAGCTGTGAAAACAATTATTACGATGCTGATGATTCAATTAATTTTTTTTTTTTTCATTTGCTTTATAGTGCAGTGAAGTCAGAAACGGCCCTGAAATTGATATAAGGCAGCGCACACTACCACTACAATTTATTTAACCTGGTTGGTCGCAAAGATATCTTATCAGCTTGCTTATAAAAATTTCTCCTAACTTGGTTTCTTTCATATAAATGTGACTGTTGTTATTAATTGATTTATAATTTCTGTGACGACTGCATATGTAATGTCTTGGTAGAAATATTTTCAAGTCACTAATGCTATGCGATAATAAGTGATGTCACATTTTAAGTAATGAGTAGTTTTCCTTCACATGGTTGACCCAAATGTCGTCAAGAAAAAGAGAAAATCGTTTTGTCTCAATTTGTATCTTCGACACTTCTTCATGACAAATTTGTGTGTGTGTGTACGTTCAGTTGTTCAATGATGCCGTTTGTCGACGTTGTCGCCTTAATGGATGGTTAGTCACAGCACAGCAGAAATTTTTGTGCCCCAAAGGGTTAAAGATAACGAAAAAAAAAGAATCTCGGCATGAGACGTCAAACGACTTCTTTTCATTAAATTTTTATAAAGACATTGCAGTGTTCCGAACTAAACAATAAGCACGTGTGATTTGTGGAGAAAGAAAGTCTTAAAGACGCCTGCTCGAGATTTTTGTGCTGCATTTTTTTTTTTGCTGGCGACGATTGAGAGGAAAAAAACATTTTTTTTTTTTTTTTCGATTTCCGGACAGAATCATATCTTTCAATTTGCTTATGGATCTCTTGTGAAAAGCCGACGAATAAAAATCGCTTTGAATTAGTTCGACTTTCACCTCTTAAAGTGCAGACGGTGTAAAAAGTTTTCGATTTCAGTGAGAAAGGTGCTTAGTTTGAAAACAAAATAAAAATAGAAAAAAAACTAATTTATCTGCTATTGCACATCAGCAGTTTAATTGAAGTTAATTGCAAAAATGCGAGAAAGGTTACGGTCAATAATATAATGGCGCAACATGAATTTCGATTGTAATTGAATGTGCGGAATTGAGTAGCTTAATTGAGCGTCAGTAAATGGATTTCCCTGCTGTGCGAAATTAAAAATGTTCAAATAACTTATCAGTGAATGACATGAAAAATATTTCTCCATCAATAAGTCAAAATTATTTATTTTTCTTATTAACTGAGATCTCTCTTTACTTTTTTTTCTATATTCATTCACGCAGAACCAGTTAATTCGAGCTGCTTCGACACCTGCTACATCCACTACAAATGAAATCGATGGGGAGGAAATTTGCGAGAAGGAAACGGATGAAGTACAGTTGCGCAGGGACGGGGCACTTAATCAATTCATCAGTGAATTATCATCAAATATCCACGGGCGACGTTGTGATTCTACGAATGTGAATAATAATAATAATAATAAATCAGTAACATCAGTGCATGATGATGAGACACAACGACATGATGCAGATGGTGAAAATTGTGCAAAAACTGAAATGCCAGCAATTGAAATGAATGATAATAAAATCAGTGATAATTCCATAACGGCAATGGAACGTGAACGGAAAAATAGTCAAAGTGATTTATTGGCAAAGCCGAGCCATTTTGTAACGGTCATAGAAGTGAAAGAGCCCGAGGCTTCAACACCAACAACATTGGCCAATGTCCAACCGGCAACGACAAAAATCATCACATCAGCAACATCATCATTTAAATCGGTTCGAAGTGGCTACGAGAATGTGATCATTGAAAACAATAAACGTAATTCCAGTACGATAAATGACATGGATCGTGGCAGTAATAATAACACGACGAGTAGCTTTACGAGTAGTTTTAACAGTGTTAAAGCCTCAGCGCCACCAATTGCGCTGTTGCAGGATGCAAAAAAGAAAATACCACCGAGGTAAGAAACCATTAATTTATACACAAACATTTTCGGCACTTCGATTAATGTTTCGCGCTATGCATATGCGTGACATAAAGTCGATTGCGAAATTAAATTCCGACGGAAGGACTCATCGAAAAAGGAAAATACTGTCGCCAAAAAAAAAAGATTATAACCACACGAACTTGAAATCCGAGCCCTTCTTTAGTCTGTTATTCAGTTGTTTAATATTAACATCGTCGTGCTTCAAGCACCCTCAACATGTAAAAAAAAAAACTTGTTATTTATTAAATGACTCGACTCGGCTCTGTCGGATGCGGTGTTAGAGAGTGCGAGGGAGCGGAAAAAAAACCCAAAATAAGGATATGGCAATAAAAACATGGATCAATAATGCCGAAACATTTTCGAGCTAAATTCCATTCCTGAATATTTATAAATATTTTATTTTATTCGATGCAGGAGTTCCTCATCACATGCTCACATTCAAGTTAATAATAAGCTTCGATGCACGCTCTGACATTGGGAAAAATGTATTTTTAGCTATTTTTTGCCCACATTTTCATTATCTGAGAACTTTCAGAACTTATTTCCAGACTCATTCCGATTCATTTTGCTGGTTTTCTCTTTCAAATGATGCAACGATGTCGGATGAAATGAAATTTCCTCATCACACTTGATGTTTCCTTTTTCAACATCCTGAATCCGTTCGGATGCCACTCGGCAGTTGGAAATTTTAGTACTTTTTGTCTATTCAAAATGAATCAATGACAGACAAAAGTTAAGCCTCTGTCTCCCCTGTCGCAATATTTTTCATTAAAATGTAACGATAAATGTTGATTCTCAATTGAATGTCGAGTCACCATATCGGATATAAATTCTGAAAGGGTTCACTTTTTTTCTTTTCCCCGAACACATCACAATTTAATATGATCCAATTTGGAATAGCATTGAGCGATGAACTCCGCGCAAAATGATTATGAGCGCACTGCACATGGCAGTTAAAGTCATTATCATAAATCGGGCCTCGAACTGAATTGTGGTTCGCTTCAGAATTCCATTAAACGGATTTGGAAATAAAATGCATTTAAACTCCTCGCCTCACACTCCCAAATAAGCAGTTGTGTGTAACAAAACTCGTCGCTTTATATTTTAATATGATATTTTTAATGCCAAACAAATGACGGAACAAGAAGAAGAAAAAAATGTCGAACTTGAAATTCACGTTTTTTTTTTTTTTTTTCAAATGATGCGTTGAGCTTGTAGATGTATATACGAGTCCACATATCTAATAAAATTGTGAACAATATGTAAACTAAATTGTTAATCTGCCATTTAAGTAATTTGCATACTACGAGAATAGACGCATTGGGCGTTTTACATCACATAATGGGGGAACGATGGAATTTATTGAATTGCATTCGAGTTGAGAGAACTTTTACTGGAATTAAATTTTTGTTGATTTTGAATGAATTTATGGCATTTAAATGCGTTTGGATTTTGCGATTTACTTAATTGGATTAGAAATTCTCCGAAATGTTTATTTGTTGCAATTACAGTTGATTGCCCATATTGCGAATAAGATCGAAAGTTAAGCGATTCACTTTTACTATTGCCTATGTAACTTATACTCAATTAATGGGTGGTTTGTATCTTACGCACAATGATTCCATGTTATTGGCCTTAATCTTCAGCGCACGAGCGTGGTTCAAAAATTAATTGCCCATTAACATTAATTTGATTAGTTGGCAAAAAAAAAAAGAATGCAGAAAAGCAATTTTTGTGGCTTTACATTCCATCTCAAATATAAAAAATCGTCACGAAGCTTTGTGGAATGAGCTGAAAAAGAATGAAGTAACCACAAATTGTGAAAGAGAAAAATATTCGCGACATAATTCTTGCGGGGCGAAACGTAAACATCACTTTAGCCTAAAGTTGCTTTTTGCTCGTTTGATATTCAATTCACCATCTCTCGGCATTTACCGTTTTGGGTTTCTAAGATTTCACTCACTAATTTTTTTTGCTGTGTTTATTGTAAATCGGCTTTTGTTTTCTTTCGCGCTCGAGATTTATGTTTTTCTTTTTTTGCGCCAGGAGTGGATCAGCACTTAATTCTATTTCAAAATGGGCTTCAAAGCACTCAGAAGAAAAGTGTCGAGTATCTGAAAATGATTGCGCAAAAATCACTTTCCTGTGTTATGCTTCAAGCGAAAAAAAAAGTCGTAAACTTGAAATATCGTCCGAATCAGCGAGTTAATTACAATGCCCAAAAAGTGCACAACATTGCTGTTAATGCGATAAACATTTTTTTCCGCATTTGAACGAAAACATTTTTTTTTATATTTAATGAAAAATAAAAAAAAAAAAAAGAATAAATTAAAGCGGCATGCAATTTTAATTTATTTTTCTTCATGGCGCTGCCTAAATGCATCAATGCAAATACAAGTAACAATAATTTGCTGTAAAACTTTCACTAAAAAAAAATTGCTTTAGCATCTAATGTCGTTAATCGTTGCAAAGGAAAAACATATCTACATAAAAAAAATGGCATAACATTGGAATGGCAAAATGCTCTCTTGACAGTTTGTGATGCAATCAACTCTATTGAGATGGCATGTTTTCACTCTTTATATGTCGAGGGAAAATATTTTTCCAGCATCTTTGTGAAATAATAACAACGCTCGAGATAAAATTTAACGACAAGTTGAAACTTGTTGCGGAAATTTCCCATTTCTCGGTCGCATTGCATAATCGTTTAGCGCTTTAAACGACATTTAATTACTGCGAGCAATTTGACTCGCAAATCGTTATTACTAATGATGAATTATGTTACCTTAATTGTAGACCTCCTCCAAAATTCCCGAGGCGAGCAGCGCCAATCGAGCCACCGACTGTTCCAAATCTCTCATCATCACCAGGACGTAAAGACTCTGATAGCAGTCCATTAAATTCTCTTGAAAGAAATATAAAACCTTCAGAAATCTTTCGACAAAAATCATCGGAGTCACTTGATATTAAAACATCAGCGCCAACAAAGAAGGAAAATATTAATAAGTTTTCCAAGTCATCAGATATTCTGATTGCCGAGGAATTCGGCAAGAAATTGGCAAAGTCAGAAAGCCTTAAATCGACACAGAGCTCAAGCGGATCACTGGGCAGTCGTGACACAAAATCTACAGCATCGCCAACCGGGAGCCTTGAGAAAATAAGTCGCGGCGGCGGCAAAAGTGATGGCTCGAAAGAATCACTTCATTCGGGAATAACAAGCGGCGTTGCATCGACGAAAATAAAGAGCTTCGAGTCCATCTCATCACTGAGTTCTGACAGCATGAAAATTGGTCAGAACATTGAGAATGAACCATACTATGACACTGTTCCGCTTGAAACGCATGATGGTGAATTTGTTTACATACAGTCATCGAGTGGAAATGCTACAAACACAATGACTAGTACAGGAACGACGGGATCATCATCAAGTCGCGATGAAGTTTTATCAAATATAAGTACATTGCCGATGAGCGTTAGGAGTCATTTAAGCAGTCAGACTAGCGTTATTGAGCAACCAGAATCGCCAGGCCGAAGCAGCAATTACGTCAACATTGATTATTTCCTCAAGTGAGTTAACACATTGTGCAACATGAATTTTATTGAGAAACTTTTCTTTTTTATTTTTGTAGTCAAAATAAAGATGCCCGCAACAGTTCCATAGACAGTGATGGTGAACTTGATCAACCTCCGCTAATGCGTGCAATATCTGAAGATATCTCAACACCAGCACCCGATCGACGAATATCCAGCAACACGCGTGGTGCAATCATAAATCAGATAATTTCGAGCATAGTTACAAGCGAATCGCTTTATGTCGAATGTCTTAACAAAATGACTCAATATATGAAGGCAATTAGGGCAACGCTAACAACATCACAACCTGTGATCAGTGAAGAAGACTTTCAGACAATGTTCTTTAAGATTGAAGAACTAAATTCTGTTCACACAAAATTCTTGGCCGATCTTAAAGAGAAGCAACGAAACAGTCCCGATAACGATATTCAAGTTGGCGATGTTTTCAAATATTTAGCTGATAATATTCAATTGTATGGAGCATTCTTACATAATTATGGGCGTGCAATTGATACGGTCAAGAAGTGCAGCTCAAATAATCCACAATTTAAAGAAATTGTTTCAAACATTATTTTAAATTCGACAAATGAACAGTCATTGACTCTCGAGGATCTTCTTCACAAACCCGTTGCTCGTGTTCAGAAGAATGCACTTGTTTTACAGGATCTAATGCATCACACACCTGAATCTCATGCCGACTATCAGCCACTAAGGCAAGCACATAAAATAACGAGAAATTTTCTGTCGGAATTTAATGTGATTCAAACGAAAACCTTTGCAACCGTAAGTTGAATTATATTTCTTCTTTCTTTTTTATTTTAATCCTTATTTCATTTCTAGACGGATGACAAAGCACTTCGTCGCTTAGTCAGAAATTCATTTATTGTTGAACTAGCTGATGGACACCGAAAATTGCGTCATTTGTTCCTTTTTAATGATGTCATTGCGTGTGCCAAATATAAACCTTCTGGGCGCGATCGCTTCGAGTTCGAACTGAAATGGTCAATACCGCTAAAGGACATTTTCATTGTGTCTGAAGAATCATCGCCAACAGAACCGAAAGAATCGTCGCCAATAAATATTGTTCAGCTCAAGTCACAAGCATGTACAGTGCGCGATCAAATCATGATGGAAGAGCGTGATGAAAAGAAGAGTGGATCGAGAACAAATGATAAACACAAAAAGAAATTGGCAGATTTGGAAGGACAATTAGTTCTAGCATCACCAAATTTAGTTTTCAAAATTGGCAACAAATCCAATTCAAAACAAATGACCTTCTTCCTAAGCTCCGATTTTGAGCGTACGCAATGGGCCGAAACGATTTTAACCCTACAGAAATCGTGCAATCTTCCTGGCAGCAATGCTGTGCACATTCTTGAGCTTCAAGCATGGATTTCAGCATGTCAGAAAATAATTAAAACAGAAATGGGATCATATTTGATGAGAAATAGTCGAGATGAGAATCTGTTGGTGGGCGATCTTCATTTTACAGTACAAGGACTTACCGGACTCGGTCAACCGGCAGATTTGTTTGTATGCATTGAGGTTGATTCATATGGTCATTACTTCCGTAAAGCCAAAACAAAGATCATCTGTCACAGCTCGAGTCCATTGTGGAATGAAAGTTTTGTGCTGGAATTGGAGGGCAGTCAGAATTTAAGAATTTTACTCTATCAAGATGGCGATAGACCGATATTGAGAGCTAAATATGTTTTAGAAGTGAGCTTTAATTAGGTTTCACTACAAAGTTTCTTACTTACTACATTTTTTTTTAATTATAGTTGAGTCGTGTTTGGATGAAGACTGTACAAATTAGTAAACCATTGAAATTAACCGATGTAATGACTTTAAATACCAGTGTCAGATTTATACCGGCTGAAATTTCTTTACGACGTGTGCCGACATCAAAACCGGGAGCTTTATTTGGTGCCAAATTGAGTGCTGTTTTGAAGTAATTAACATATTAAATAATTCATAATATTTGGGGTCAATTTAATTTAATTCCTCTTGTAGGCGAGAAAAACGCGACATTCCATTTATCATTAGCGCATCAATTCGAGAAGTTGAACGGCGTGGCATGAACGAAGTTGGAATCTATCGAGTCAGTGGAAGCGCTTCAGACCTGCAAAAGCTCAAAAAATCATTTGAATCAAGTAAAATTTTTAAGATTTTCGTTGATTTCATTTTCTGTTATCATTTTAATTTTTTCTAGATGCATACGAAGCTGAACAGCTTTTAAAAGAAGTTGATATTCATTCGGTGACAGGGAATTTAAAATCGTACTTAAGAGAACTACCGGAAGCTCTATTCACTGATTCACATTATCAAAGGGTAATAACATGAGATGAAACTCTTTAAAAAATTTAAAATTAATATCTTTAACAACATTTTAGCTCTTTGATACCTTCAATCAGTTCACAAATGCAAACGAATCGGCCCGAATAGAAGCTCTTCAAGGCATTTTCAGTGAACTTCCGCAGCCAAATAAAGCGACTATAAGCATGATTCTTGATCATTTGATAAGGTAAATTCGTAACATTTGATACATTTTCAACTTCTAATTCTTTGAAATTTTCAGAGTGAATCATCACGAGAGCGAAAATAAAATGTCATTACACAATTTGGCGATGGTTTTTGGACCAACCCTTTTACGCCCCGGACCACAAGTTGCAAAGCAAAAAGATTTGCTGGAATCGAGTACGGTCGATGTAATGGCTCAAGCCGGAATTTTGTATTGCTTCCTCCAAGCCAAAATTAAAAATTAAGCTCCTTATCGATTACAATGTGATTCAAGTTAATCACTGTCATTACTTCATTACTACAAAAGAAATAAGTAATAAGTCATCATACACTATACTTATGACTGTTTAATCTCCTTAAATCAGCTCTTCTTGAGATAATCCGAAGAGACATTTCATGTTCATTCGAATGGTGAATCACAAACCAGTATTTCAATTTCAATCTTTACAATTTTTTCATCGGGATCCTTTCCGCATTATTACATCAGGATCTCTCCAAACAAAGAGTCACAATGATAAGCTTAAAAAAAATAATGATCATTGAAAAAACAAACTGCAAGTTTCTAAAACTTTAAGGAACCAAAACTGAGCAAAAAATATTGAAATTTCATTTTATCCTTGAAATTTATGTTATTGCAATTTATTTATTTCAAGAGCAGCTCTCGAAAGAAAGGTCATTTGCATGCGTTCGACCTTTGCAAGATGAAGCCTTTCGAGCAAACAAACTACTCAATTTAGTCTTTTTTCTTTGTTATTACGCAAGTCAAGTCAGTCGACATAAGATTCTTAGTTGTGTAAATTTTGTTTTTTTTTTTTTTCTTCAATGAATTTTACAACAAATTTAATCGCGCTCATATAAAACTTAGTAAATAATCAAAATCAAAAAAAAATATTTTTTTTTATCGAATGTGAATTTGTTTTGCTTTGTAGATTGTTCATATAATGTTGGCACACATTTTGATGGTATACACAATGAGAAAATTACAAAAAAAAAGACAGGAAAATTTGCTAAGGAAATCCAAATTTATAAGAAAAAATAAAATAAACAATTTTTTGGAAACAAAATAATTTTATACATTCAACAATAACATACAAATTTGTTTTATTTACTTATGTATCCCAAAGATTAAGTAAAGTACCCTACCTAATCGAAACACCTAAAAATAGATCCATCACCACTCAGCATGAGATAAGATTACAACTTCGATTGGCTTTTATTAGCGAGCTTGTTTAAGATTGCATGTGCTTCTGTATAGTAAGGATCTGTCAACTCCTTCACTTTCTTATACCAGCTTGTTAGCTTTGGACGTCCTTCAAAAGGATTATATCCGGCAATTCTCGGCTGCTCAATTTCACATGCACATAGAATGTCTGCGAATGAAATCTCACTATCAGTTGTAAGGAATGTTTTTTCGGCATTTTCAAGCCACGTATTTTCCAGTATGTCTAAGGTTGTTTCCATATGATTCTTAAATAATTGAATTTTAGACTCATTTGGTGGCTTGCCACTCATTAATGGTTGAAGCCACTTTGATTGAAAGTACATTGCACATGCCATCCTTGTGTTATTGTGCTGCCATTCAAGATATTCATCAACCAACGCTCGCTGTTTAATTGACTTCGGATACCAATGTTCTTGAATTTGATCGTTTGTTTCCATTACATATCTTTAGAAATTTACATAAAAATCACTTAGATAACTGGAAGAAATTACTTTGACCTATCGTTGTTACTTACCGGAAAATGGCAACACTCTCTGACAACTTTAAATTATTATCAACGATGCAGGGCACTTTCTGGAAACGATTGATTTCCTTAAACTCATCCTGCAAATGTTCTGCATTTCTTAACGCAACAGGATTATACTCCAGTGGCACATTATTGATTTTGAAGAAAATATAAAGTGCTCTTGAGGGTTGTGACAGTAAATCGAAATAAAACTTCATTGTGCAATTGAATGTTAGCGAACTTTTCTAATAAATAAAAAAAACTGTGAATTCTTTCGGCCGAACTTTGATCTTATTTTCTGTTATGCTATGCCAGCTGATTATATTTTTTCAGTGGACACATTGAACAACATCAGAGACAATGTGCAGAACAAAAAACAGGCTTTTTCTTGGCGCATGTTAACTTCTTCAAAATATTTTGTTTCAGTACAGAATTTGTAGCAATTTTGATTTACGTCACAAATTGGTTGACAATGAAGTTTTATTTCGATCTGTTGTCCCAGCCCTCCAGAGCACTCTATATATTCTTCAAAATCAATAAATTGCCATTCGATGCCGTCACAGTTAAAATTGGAAGAGCGGAACATTTGTCAAAGAAGTTTAAAGAAATAAATCGCTTTCAAAAAGTTCCATGTATAGTTGACGGTGATTTTAAGCTATCAGAAAGTGTTGCCATCTTACGATATGTGGTTGCCTCTCATCCAAATCTAGTAGCTGATCACTGGTATCCTTCGAACATCCAAGAACGCGCTCGTGTCGATGAATATTTAGAATGGCATCACAATGAAACCAGAATTGGATGTGCAGGATTTTTTAGAGCTTGGTGGGCAGATCCGCTGCTTCGTGGAAAGTCATCACAAAAGGCATTGGTTGCAACGAAATTGAAAATGGAGAATTCGCTCGATTTAATAGAAAACATTTGGCTCGCCGATCCGAATAAAAAGTTCCTATCAACTGATAAGATTTCATTTGCTGACATTCACTGTGCGTGTGAACTTGAAGAAACGAGAATCGCTGACTACGATCCATTCGCAGGAAGACCAAGAATGTTAAAGTGGCATCAACATGTGAAAGAAGAAACGAATCCAATCTATGATCAAGCACATCAAGTCGCATACAATCTCATCGGCACTCAGAACAAGTCTCGATTTCATAAAGCCTGGAAGCTCTTTTTCTCATACAATTATTAACAAATGTTATTTAATTTGTAACTTTATTTCTTTCACAAAAATGATTTTAAGTGATTTTTAATAACTAAGTAGCGTTTCTTCTTGTTATAATATCTTTGAGATTTTGAAGAAAATAAATTTTTTTTTTTTTTTTTTCATTCGAGGAATTTTGTTTTTAATTTTTGTCGCTTTCATCAATAAACTTGCTAAATATGTAATTAACGTATCTGCAGGTCCATTTCCAAATTATAAGAAAACTTTTTTCTTTAGATCTTCAGCGAAATTGAGCTTCTCCAAAATCGTGTGTGATAAAAGAAAAAAATTCCTAATCTTCGGGAAAGGACATAACGGTAGCAAAATACATACGACAGTAACGAGTTATTCTTAAATCATGTCGCGTCATTTTGAGAACTTCTCAACCCTTCTTCTTGCGAATCTCTGGACCCTTCTAGATCGTGACACTGTCACATGCATTCAAATACTTTCATGTTACCTTTTTTTTAATTACTTTAGTTAGTTTTAAAATATTATTCTTTCAGTGTCTTTTTCTTATAATTGCACAACATTTATCTCTCGATTAGTAGGTTTTATTTGGTATTTTGCAATGACTTAATACGTTTAATACACATCTATAATGCACCAACAGTTCGGCGAATTAACTTGCATAACATTAGATTGAACTTCATATTATATTCGCAAAATAGTTCGCTAAACTGATAGCGCGATCAATCTATATCATCATCAAAAGATATTTTTTTTTTCTCTTTAATATTAGTTTTTTCAAAGGTAATGATTATTGTACGCTAATTAGTTATGAGTTTGACATGTTTTCTTGAAATGCAATAGGTAGTGATGCAAGACTTTTTTTGTATTGCTAGGTGTCTAGGTGTGTTGAGGAGGAGTCTTTAGTGAGAATTTATTTTTTTTTCTTTCATTGAAATGATTTCGATTAACACAATTCAAAAATGGGAACCAGTAAGATACATAGAGGAGATTAAACAGTCTTCTTCTTCAAAAACCTTTCATCTGTTTCACATCAGGAATGTGTGTAGACTCTTTTATGATCATTAAAATGCAATAATTTCTTCTTACAGTTGAGATTTAAAATTAATTAACAGAGATTCAATCAAAAGACAAAAAAAGGAATTGGAATTGGTTGACATTATAAACGTAATATTTACAATTCGATAAATATGTTGATGGCTCAACTTTTTTTTTGGATCCACGAATTGATTTGAGTAGCTTTAATTTATTCCTCTCTTTACCACAGATTGTCAGCATTATGGTAAATTTTATTCAAACTGTTATTTGCATTGTTAATGCCATTTTTTTTTTCTTGAATTGTAATATAATCTGCCACGATGTTAAAATCAGATACAATAACTACGCAAGAACTTTGTATTTTGAGAAAAGAGAGATCCTAAACTATGAAGTATCTTATCTAAACATTAGGTTATCATGCGATCTTACGCAATGAGAACATTTTAATAGAATATGTACGTTGGCTTGCAATGTGCTGTCATTTGGTAAACATGTATGACGTTTAAGTAAATGATACCAGATCTGAACGGGAATTAAAACAGTATTGACATAATGACCCAAAAGTTAATTGGTTAATTATTTAAAACGTAAAATGTATCTAAATGACAGTACACAATCTCAAAAGACTAGATTGTGGGAAATAATATAAGCAAATGGATTCAAACCTGACTGGCTAGAGACCAATGTACCATTTTAAATGCCAGGTTGCCCATACGATTGCTGCTGACCAGCGAATTGCTGCTGTCCGTACGATTGTTCGCCATACTGAGGCTGATCTGCATATTGTGATTGTTCGCCGTATTGAGGCTGTTGAGCGAATTGCTGCTGTTGACCATACATTGGTTGATTCAAAACAGCATTGCGCTGCTGGAACCAAATAGTTTCCTTGTATACGAACCACAAATCCGATGCCCATAAGAAGAAGTTTAAGAAGCCAATCATCTAAAATTCAAAATTAAATAGTTAGACCGTGTCTTACTGATTATCTGGTGCAACTTACTAATGCAATGTTCAGATCAGTAAAACTGCTTGTTTTGGGATCGCAACCAGAACATATACGAGCGATATATTCTGGATCAAAAAGACGCTTCAATGCACTTCCGCCATTGCTAAAAGCGAATGATGACATCAGCCAGAAACCAGCTAATATCGCAGTTATGGCGAAATCCTAAAATTAGATTGTTATTGTTAATTTTGTGACACAAAAGGAAACTGATAAGCTTACTGCCATAGCAAACTCTGGCTTGCTTTTGTACATATCATCCACATAAATATATACGAGAATGATAAACAGTGCATATAGAACTGATAAAATGGCAGTGATAACGTAGAATTGTGCATCAGAAGATATATCCGCTGCCAAGAAGAATGTTTGATTATTGTCTTTGCGTCGGCAAATATGCTCAGCAAAGGTGAAAGGATAATCGATTTTATGGATCTTGTTGAACTCCTCGCCGTTACAATCCATGTTGAAAGTCAACGAGAAGTCGCGTGCAGCAAAGAACGACCATATCGCGAAAACGAACTGGAAGATTCGCATAACGCCTCGAGGCTCTTGAAACACATCGAATTTATAGTTCGTCCTGTATACAAAGTGTGATAACAAAAATTAGCATTAAATGTTTCACAACAAAACATTTTAGTCCGTTAATTACTTAAGGAATTCCAAGATGACTTGTAGCTGTTGTGGCTGCGACATGTTGGTCACTTGATGAAACTATTTGACTCTCAAATAAATCAGGGATCGTCTTCTTGCACAACGAAGAAAAATCGAAGGAAAAATCAATGAAAAATTTGCAAAACTCGTTAAGTGTGATCAAAACGAGAAATTTACAAAGTTCAATTCACTTCTCAACGCTCGTTTGCTCCTTGTTGATTGTTTGTTGTATTTTTCAGCTTTTATTAATTTCACAGATGCTCTTTAGCGTTTTATTTTTTCTTTTTTCTCCTCTAACAAAACTTTGAGCCTGTTCAAAAGCAAAACAGGTTTTTTTAAAAATTTGTGCCTGTAATTTGACATCAATTGTTTTGATTCTATTCCTATAGTAAATTTTAATTAAAATTAATTGCCTAAATAAATAATAAATGCCACAGATTGATTGACAAAGTGACAATCAAATAACATTAAATGAAGGTGAAAGTTAACAAATTTTAAAATTTTAGTTTCAAGCATAAAAAATAATCAAAAAACAGAGCAAAACAATATGAAGATAACATTCTGCCATAATAAGAAACCAAAACCAGTCGATTGTACCAATTGCAAGTTCGGATGCAGTGCATATATTCCGGAAAAGACTCGAGAAGCTATTTGCCATAATTTCTGGAAACTAGAGTATAATAGACAGAAAGATTTCATCCTGATGAATGTGAAATCATCACCACCGAAACGACGGCGTCCATCTAAGGACCCACTTACGGCGTCTAAGCCTAGAACCAATAGCAAATCATTCTACCTTCAAGACAAGCGGGTTTGTCAAAGCTTCTTTTTGAAGACATTATCAATATCAAATGGACCACTGCTTAACGCTTTTCGGCACATCAATGAATTTACGAATTTCTTCGATGGTGACGATCGAAGAGGAAAACACATTCCTGCAAATAAAATTCCAGATCAAGTTTTAGAATCAATTGTCGCACATATTGAATCGTTCACCGAACCTCATGCATCAAAGCAATTGAGAAAATTTATCATAGATCCTAAAATGCGCAGCTTCAGAGCTCTGTACAACAGTTTCAAAGAGGCTCACGCGAATGATAATTTCACAATTCCTTCGTTAACAACCTTCAAACGAATTTTTCACAAAAACAACTTTTCATTTTCCTGCGATCGAGCTATCGGGAAATTTGTAAAGACTGAAGTAATTAAAGAAAATCCTGATGAGAGTTGTGAAGAGCAAGAAGTCATAGAAGAACATTACATTGAGGAAGAAGTCCATGGTGATATAGAAATGCAAGCCTCGATTCAAGAAGATCCACAACAACCAAAAGTTTTAGTTCATCAAATTCAAGAAAGTTTGAATCCCGAGCATATTTATGAAATTCAGTTCATTCTTCAAGACCCTCTGTAGTAGCCACTGACATTTATTAGATCCTTTTATTGAAGCAAAAAATATCTTACAATCCTATCAAAAGTGTCGATTAAGTTTTAATTGCAATCATCTTTGCTTGCAACGTGTAATAATGTAAAAATATTTCTATATGTTAAATGAGGGATAAAATTCAATTTGATCTGGAAAAAATTATAAAAAAATGTGTTCACAATTCATTAGATTATGGCATGGAAATTTTGAATTTCCACCGCGTTTAAGGAATCATTGCATTCATTTGAACTGATTTGTAGAATTTGATAAGTCAGTAGGCACTGACTCCAAACTTTCCCGTTCAACAATGACGTGCTGTGTGGCAGATGTTCCACCTACTTGAGCTCCACTTGTTGCAGTGTGCTTGGACATCATATGCCGAATCAGCTCATCTTGAGTTTTTGATACGAAGCCACACAAAATGCAGGGAAGTTCAGCGTCAAAATACTTTTTATGAGGATGCGCAAACGTATATTGAATAGTGCCAGTTGACGTAGGCTGAATAGTAGCCGTTTGCGAAACACTCGATTGAGGCAATTGTATTGTTTGATACTGATGTTCACTTGTTGAGGCTGTTGAAAATGGAAACAATGTTTGATGGGCATGAAACAAATGCTGACGATAGGCATCCATGGTGTTAAAGATGTCATTACATGATGAGCACGAATATTGAATTTGTGGCAAAATTGTTGTGGTGACCGTTGATGGAACGGTTTGAATAGTCTGATGGGAGGATGTGGGTGCCGGAGTCAATGTTGGCAGAGCATGATCTAAAATTGAAAATGGAATTAGAATAAATCTAATTGCATAATAATATGTTTCACTCACTTGAATGGATCTGAATTGTCGGTTGTGCTGATTGTATAGTATGATGCTGGCTACCGACAGTAATCGTTTGATGTTGCCCGTCAGATGCTTTAACGGTTAACATTAATGCCATTTCATTGTTGTCATTTTGATGTTGTTCCATGAGATTCGACTGATGTTGATCAGCTGAAGTCGCTACCACTATTTGTCGTGCTACCAAATTGCCAGTCTCATCTATCTCCATTGTTTGTCCATTCACAGATTTACGTTTATTATTCTTACGTTTCTTACGTTTTGTTTCACTGCCACTAGGATCATTTTGTTGAATAACATTTCCCATCAGCATGTGATGGCTATGGCTCTCCTCGTTAGGATAAATTATTTCATTTTTAATATTAATCTCGACATTCGGCATGAGCGTTTCTGATGTTATTTCATTCTTTATAATTACTTGACCACCAGCTCCCGTCTCAATGTCACCAATCTGATATAGAAAATAGAAATTCTTCATGTTGTCGACAAACGTCATCGACTTTTTGTATGCGCACTCCTTAATTCTGTTGGCCATTTCTTCACTATTTCTAATAGACTTGCACTTTCCGTTTCCTTTCGTGTTGTGTGAGACATCAGTTTCTGGGGCATCATTCTTGTTGATCTGATACTTTCTCAGTAATTGATCGCTGTTCTTACAAATGTTCTTAAACTCATTGAAGATCACCAAGTTTGAGTAGCAATCGGTGCATATCACTTTCGGGAATGGATCATTTACAAATACCTAAAATCAGGAATTCGAATGTTGATGGACATTGTGAAAAGGAGAAGAAGAAAACTTTTTTTTTTCCAGTTCATCATACCTCAATATTCATTAAGTCTGATATTTTCTCCAGAATGTGATACTCATTGTTGAAGATGTTCATCAAGTATGTATTCGAATGATTCAAACAGAGCCTTTAAACATTAACATCAGCAAATAAGCTGCTCGAAAAAGGAAATATAAAAATGAATTTGAATTTTACCTGCAAATCTTATTGTATTCGAATGTCATTGTATAAAGTAGAATTGTCTACTGTCGTCTGTTGTTGATCTAGTCAATGCCGTAAGGAAGGTATAGTAGCGGAAACCAAATATAATATTTATTGAAATTCTTCTTCTTCAATATTTTAAATAAACGATCCCGTTTGGGATGTGAGGTCCACTCCTATAGCAGAGAATTTTGAATCTATGTAACGGTGAGCAAAGATCGAAGATGTTGTTAGAGAGCGTAAGTTAATCTAATCAAAACAGCATGCAAACAAGTCCATTTTTTATTTATTACCTCCTGTTAAAGATAACGGTGTGTGGATTTGAGACCGCTGAAGGAAAAGAAACCTTGAACTTTAAAACGGAAGCCAGGAGCGAGAAAAAGTTCATCAATGTAAACAATGATTTATTTACTAGAGGTATGTATAATTAAGAAGCCAGTGCCTTGATATTGTCTCTATCCCTCTGATACTTTTCTGTCTTAAGCATTTTCTGTTATCTTTGATTCGCGATACGGATCTGAGTGTGATATGCACGAAATCGTAAATACAACAACCAAAGAAAAGAGTAAATTCGTTGAAATAGTTCTCTGGCAAGCTGACCAAAACCAATTTAGCAACTATCCTTGGGTAAGTTTAAGCATTACTTAATACATATGTAGTCAAAACTATTCTGTTTCCCGGTATTTCACAGCTCAAAGAGAAAAAACTAACTCTTACCAGACATCTTACGCAACCAAAGAAAATCCTTATTAATGGAAGGTCTCTTGATATCAGCAAGTTCCATAAAGACATATCAAGGCTTGGCTTCAATAACAATGATGGATTCTGTTTTCATCGTCTCTTTGATGATGAGATTCAACAGTTAAAAGCTTTCACTGGATCTAGCTTGTGGTCGTTGGTATCATTCGTCAAAGATTGCAAGGAGCTTGTCCAAATGATTGAGAAGAAACACAATGTAACAAAAAAGAAGCTCATGGCAGCGCAGGTTGAACAGCATTTACAGGATATTGATAACATTCTTCCCAGCAAATTGAAACTGCGAAATGATACACGCATGCATTTTAATCTGACCAAACAACTCAACACATTGATGCAAATTGCGTCAAAGCGGAAACTCGTTATTCTCAAACAACAAAGAAATAAACTGGAAACTGAGTTGGAAAAGCTAACTGAAGAATTCGATGAAAAGTGCTTTCTTCTGGAAAATAATAAGCATAATACACAAATGCAGATTTATTCAAACAAAGCTTTGGCTGATCTGACAAATATTGTTGACACAAGTGAAATGCAGCTCAGGTTCAAATTGGATGCTATTCGGTACGACAATGCCAATAGCTGGAATCTGATGGACCTGCCAGAGCTTGTCAATCAGCTAAACTATCTTGGTCGAACAGCAATTGAAAATATTGAGAGCAGCGACGAACAAATCAAACAGATTCTCTTACACTCACGAAAAATACGTCAAACGGAAGCTGAGTTAAAAGCTGAAGAGCTTAAATTGACTTTGAAACAGTTAGCAAAAACAAGCTTTACTTCAGTTGCAAATCAGGTTAAAATGACGATGAAAATAACTGATGAGGGCATTAAGGAGCATTCGACAAGATGTATTAGTCTCAGCTCCTCGGTTAATGAGTTAATACAACGAGTTAAAAAAACCATTGATATTAACCTAAATGAAATTGTCGGTAAAGTTAATGCATACCACGAAGAAGCTCAAGAGTTCCGCAATCAGATAGAAAATATCCATTTGGCATCGCTCAAAATCTACAGAAAAACATTGGATGCTGCAACAGAACTTAAGACTTTAGCATTCATTGGAAACGTGAATTGGAAAACTGTCAAAATGCTGCAAGACATTGAAGCAATTGCCAATGAAAACAGAGATATAATAAAATTTTATCTTGGACCAGTTTTCAATTTCCTTAGACCATCATTTGATATCGAAATGAAGATTTGGTGCGAAATCTCATCTATTGTAAACATCATTTTATTTGGAAAAGGGTCAGAAGCGCGTGAATTTAATCGTTTGCTGAATGATGCTAATCTAGGTATCTCTTATGTTCTGTTGGGTCTCGATGAATATAAGCCACAAACACTTGGTGTTATTCCCGAAGAACTTGCTGATATGCTAGAATCGGCCGATTCTATTGTAAATGAACAAGAAAAGATTTCTCATTTTATAAAGTTAATTCTTCGCGATATTATTCTTGTAAAGAATCGTAAATGTGACTATAAGGAAATTCTCAGAAGCCACAAAGCGATCGTTTATAGTCGCGATGGAGTTTTGACGGATTACATGGAGTTTCTAAAGCTTAATTCAGTTGAACCCAGCATGCTAGAGCGTACAAAAACGAGTCCGGTTCTAAATCATCAATCTATTTATAAAAAAATTAAGCAACGTATCACACTGATGGAACAACTCAGCTTGACCGTCGATACTCGACAAACCCTGGAAGAAGCTTTAGGCGAATGTGAAAAAAATTTGCAAAATGAAAAGAAACCATTGGCAAGTCGGATCAGAAGTAACTCAGCACTTCAGCTTCTTCAACAAATTCAGCTGTCGATGGGTGAGAAATTCAGTTTGCAGAAAGTCCTTCAAAAAGAGAAGCTCGTCAATGAAGCCATCAAACATGTTATCGAGCAAATTCCATTGGAAATTGAAGAATGGAATGTTGCTCTTCTGAAACAATCAATAAATCAGAAACGACTTGAAATCATCGAAGAAAACGATACCACTGAAATGATGCAGCAAGAAATTAATAACTCCATGATGCGTTTGGATGACACAGTCAAAATGATGAAGCTTCATAGTCAAACAATATCAAAAATAATTGCTGACCGAAACGATCCATTGAAACAAATGTTCACAAATGCTGAAAACAAAGAAATTGCAATAATGGAACATTTGGAAAATATTTGTAAAGTAAAAGAAGAATTTGAACAATGCTATGAAGAAAAATCAACACGAAACATTCAAAATGTTCAAATGGCGCTGGAAATGAAGGAAACACGATTCAAAATATATGAAAAACGCTCGGAGAAGAAAATCGTTGTTGACGATGTCATACGTAAATGTCGAGAAATGATATATCGATGCAATTCTGATCCTGAAACCAATTTTGATCAAACCACTTATGACCAAAACAGACGCAGCAGCTCAGAAGTGATTGTAAATGAGATCGCTAGATGTATGAAAGAGCTTGAAAAGTTTCCTAAGAGACGTCTATCGAAAGACCAATATGGTCATCTGATGACTTCTATTAAAAAGTGCGAGCTCTATGCTCAGTGCGATGGCGACACATTAAGAATGAATGAAGTTTTATTGCGCACGTATCCGTTCATGAATCTTATGATCGTTCAAAAGCTCAAAGATGCTGTTGCCAATTTTACAACTTCATACCGTTGGTGCATGTCGCGATACATTGATGGTGCTACGCTCTTCTTCTACACTCAAGATGAATTTAATGAAATCAACGATGACAACTTTAGCTGGAATAGCTTTGACTTAATGCGACTGAAAGCAATGGACTTTGTTGAGAAATGGAAGTTGGGAGGAAAATTGACATTGACCTCACAAATGTTAAGCACGCTCAAAGGACTATTGCTGGTGATTTACATAATTCATCATGTTTCCATCTTCAAGTTCGTCATAATTGATGAAGCAATTTTCGAAGTAAGTTATAGTAGCCTAAATCTTTCGGTAAGTGCTTTATTTATCTTTAATTATTTAAGGGTATGGATGAACATCTTCAGAAACAAATCAGACAAATACTCGAAGTAGCTGCAGTACATATTCAAGTATTTATGATAAACAAACCACAACAAACAATGATTGAGCCGATGGATATTTCAGAATGATTTTTATTCCTTAACAAATTTGGCTATTTCTTCATTTAACGAATCGAATTTTTTAATCATTTCATTTCGAGTAATTTTTATCAGATAATCGATGTCAGACGCATTCATTCCCTTCGTTGGTATTTCTGGCAATGCCTCAATTATAACATCACCCGAATTAAACATTTTTTCCTTGTCATTTAGAAACGTCTGATAGGAACTAAAAACAACTGGCACAATTGGAATCTGACCTTTTACTGCCATATGAAAAGCACCTTTCTTAAACTCATCGATTCCAGGATTTCTATATCCTTCAGGAAAGATCCACAATTTAATTTTATCTTTTTTAATCTTGTTAATTGCCCCATTCAATGTACTCTTGCCTTTGTCCTTTGCATCTTTGTTAATAAATATCAAACCTGCTAACCATCCACCGAATCCAAAAGGACCTGCAAACAGCAGCAACATCCTTGCGATAACTGTAAGGCGATATGCAATTGGCCACACTTCTATGGATTGAATTAAATAAATAACCCGCATGATAATGCGAGTAGTGATTATGACCAGCAATTAATTATTCGAGATAAGGCTATCAGTAGATAAGTATTGCACATTACCAAACATTCCTAAAATGTTAACAAAATCATTTCATTTTGAGCATCTGGAAGAAGCTTAATTGTAAATGTGAATCTACCTAATATATCAATCATGCTCTGATGATTAGAAACGATGATTGCGGCTTGATCCTTCCTTATATGTTCTGCGCCACGAATTGTCCATTTAAGTCCAAACATGCGTGATACATTTCGCAATATCGCTGCTGGTGCACTTTAGAAAAGAAATTTGATTTGATCAAAGTTTGGATGAATGAAAATCGAAGATGCTTACAGCAAGTTTAGCGGATTACGTGGTCGCAATAAGAAATATGGCGTGAAGATTAGAGCTGTCATTGTTAATGCCAGAGTATAAAAAGAAAACTTTACGTAATATTTTACTGCATTATAGTTTTGGTATAATTTATAAATGATAAAAATCGGTAGAACAACTTCAATCAGCAATGGAATCGCCATTGGTATAAAAGTTTCTAAAAGTTCAGTCATCCCCACGGAGCTGTTAGCTTCAAGCAACCTATTAAGCAGCAGTCTAATAACAACTAAATTTACCTTTATTTTATTTCACATATTTAATAATTATTTATTGTCACGTTTGTCTGTGTGCACTGATAACATGATAACATAATGCGATATCAGAATTTTCTTTTCTGAGGTCGATAGCACTGAATTTTTTCATTCATATAAATAGTAAAGACGATAACTTATGACAATTAATGATTTTTTTAACACCCTCCCATGAACCAAGAAAATAGAACTTAAAATCACAATGCTGATAAAAAGAAGGCAGATACGGTTAACATATAGAAAGCTATTTCAATTATTCGGAATTTACACATTTCTTATTCATCCAGAAATTAATTTTTTTATCTGAGAGCACTTCACACTAAACTAAATATTCATTATTGGACTCCAAATATTTCTTTATCCAAGGAAGATAAAAAAAACTCCTCTTCATGAGCATAGATGACATAACATGATGACATTATTTCTTGATTGAGTTATTTAACATAATTTTAGCAGATTCCTCAGAAGTTTCATCATAAACTTTAATCATCTGGCTCCTAATCTGCTCAATAAGACTGCCAATATCCTCCAATGTCATACCTTGAGTCGATATTTCTGGCATTGCTGTTATTATTATTTCACTTTTCTTAAAAATCTTTTGATCTTCATCCAGAAAATTTCGATAGGAACTAAATACAAGCGGCACAATCGGAATCTGAGCGTCAATTGCAATGTGGAAAGCACCTTTCTTAAAAGCATGAATCATTCCATTGTTGCGTCTCGTTCCCTCAGGAAATACCCAAAGTTTCACTCTTTCTTCCTTTAAATAATTAATCGCTTTGTTCATTTCAACTTTCCCTTTATCAGATTTCCTGTCGATAAAGATCAATCCACTAAGCCATCCACAAATTCCAAATGTCCCGGCAAATAATAATTCTCTCTTCGCTATCACAGTCATTTTCTTTACCACGTGCCAGATATCTTAAATTGCACAGTAAAATTATTTAGAAAAAGAAAAAACATTTTTTTCTTATATTTACCGGATATTCCGAGAATGTCAAGAGAACTTTGATGGTTAGCAACTATCACACATGCTCGATCTCCTGACAAATGCTCAATACCTCTAAGAGTCCATTTCAATCCAATTATTGGTGACAGTTTCTTTATGATACTTGAACAAATACTTAACAAAATGATTAATTGAAGATTTGTTTGCAGTAAAAACATGTAAGATCTTACAGTAAGTTTGAAACATTTCTCGGTCGTGTAAGAAAGTATGGTATCAATAGTGCGCAAATTGTGAGAACACCTCCATAGAAAAAATAAAATTTTGCATAGAAATTGAAAAAATTTGTGAATCGACACAAAATTGCTAAAAGAAAGAGTATAAAAGCTATCTCCCAAAAACAACAGAAAAACATGTCGACAGCTGGTGAACAACGTTTCTGCTCGACTTCTTGATAACGACTGAATAAAATATTGATAATAACAAGTTTGGATGATGATTATTTTGAGTAGCTTATCATGTCAAAACTCTTAAATTAGCGTTGCCATTAGTAAATAAGGGAGTATTGGGAAATTGCGAGCGTCACAAGAGTTGAATGTATAGAATTAATTGTGAAGCTTACGCATCGTAGTATTTCACAAAGCTAATTAAAAATGCTGAAAATGTAACAAAGGCTTAAATTCTGCTCTAATATATTATTATATAGAAAACAAAAAAAAAAAAATTCAATAATTTCTTTTGTTCACGTAGAACTTTGAAGAAGACAATTATTTGAAGACATAACAAAGAGAAAAAACAGTAGGTAATTAAAAATGATAATTTCTTTTGTTTATTTCGATATTTTCTGAAGTTGATTGCTCAATGGAATTTTCACGTTTGCCTTTCACTATTTAAAATATATGTATTTAATTTCTTTTAAGAAGCTCATCTATAGAATAGAAAACAGCTTTATATTATTATATGCAAAATTGACAAAATCTCACGCCACTTCTTTTAAAAATATCTCCCACGAAGATTTGATTCATTCATTGTTACCTTTTTCTTACTTTCATTGGTTTTAAAATAGTTCAGATGTTAGCAAATTAACTAAAATTCTATTGCATGGATTTATTTCCGATGCAATGAGATCCACTGACTAGACTGTTTTGTGTCTTCATCTGAATTTCTTTGGTTATTTCTACATACTTGTCTATCATTAATTGTCTGGTTTCCTCCATTAACTGAGTAACATCAGCTTCGTTTAGATTTTTCGTTGATATTTCTGGTAAAGCTTCGATAATTATTTCGCCTGAATTAAGTATTCGATTTGAATCATCTAGAAACGGTTGATAAGAACTAAACACTATTGGAATAATTGGAACTTGGGCTTTGATTGCAACATTGAAAGCTCCTTTTTTAAAATCATGAATAATTCCCGTATTTCTTCTCGTGCCTTCCGGAAACACAAACAGTTTAATTTTTTCTCTCTTAAGCTTGTCCATTGCATTGTTCATTGTGTTCTTAGCACTATCAGCTTTATATCTATTTATGAATATCAGTCCACAAAGCCACGCTGAAATGCCAAACGGCCAGATGAATAGTAATTCCCTTTTTGCAACTACTGTAGTACGATTCATTACTGGCCAAATATCTGCGAATGATGAATCTGTCAAGATTAAATCAATTGATAAATGTTTTGACTCACCAAACATTCCCAATACGTCTAGGGAGCTCTGATGGTTAGCAACTATCACACATGTTTCATCCTTTTGCAAATTTTTAGCCCCTCGAAGCGTCCATGTGAGTCCAATAATTCTCGAAATAGGGTTACAAAACTTACTTGCTGTTCTAAAATCGAAACGATGACATTAATACCCAGAACAAAATTGGATTATAGAAAAATGATTAAAGTTTACTTACATCAGATTCATGACATTTGTGGGATGCAATAGTAAATACGGTAACAGTAAAAGGGAATTGAATATGACAACGCCATAGTATACAAAAAATTTTAAGTAATATTTAAGAGAATTTGATGAGGAAGAATTGTAAAGAAGAAGCGCAATAAAACATAACGCAATTAATTCTAAGTAGAACATCAGAATAAAATGTTATTCGACTTCTTCTAGCGTAGACAGTTATTCGAATGGAGACAACGAATTTCTATTGTTACCACTTTATTTATCCACCCATGTGAGTCACTTAATTTCAATCACCAGAGAAATTTAAATATATTTTGCTGCTTTAAAAAAATTTTGTTCAATTCTCCCGATCGATATATTTCTTTTCTTCAACCCCTATTTTATGTGTCTGCTGCCGCCTTGCAATTGAACTGGGATATTTATATGTTGCAATTTTACCGGTTATGTAGTAAAGCGCATGTGCGTTTTTTCTTTGAATTTAAATAACTGTCAAAATATTTTCAAAAGTGTTCGAATAGTAAACAAAAAGTGGCCGAATAATAAAAGAAAAAATAATTTTTTCTGATCCCTACCTTAGAAACCAATATTTTTATGAAAATCGATCGATAGTTGTCATTCACAATTTTCTTAACAACGAGCGACATCACAACATTTCCTTACAAAATGGTAATTAGAAAAATAAAATAGCTGGCGATTAAAGAAAATTAATCAATATGGAATAAATTTTGATTAGTGAATTTGGTGTTTATTCGACCGACTGTTTTAATATTAATGCTGTTCTCGTAGGCCTCAACTGATTCGGCGGCTGTCTCGGTCTCGATGCAATCACAGGCAGCAAACTCAACGCAAATTGGAAAGAAATCAAATGCTACAACGACCACAACAGCATCGCGCAAAAAGTCTGGCCCAAAGTTTGAGCTGACTGACGAACAAAAAAATGACGTACGGGAAGCTTTTGATTTATTTGATACCAATGGAACTGGGGTGATAGATATCAAAGAGCTGAAAGTTGCCATTCGTGCTCTCGGTTTTGAACCGAAAAAGGAAGAAATCAAGAAAATGATTGCTGAAATTGATAAGGATGGAAGTGGAAAGTTATCATTTGCTGATTTCCTCACCCTCATGACACAAAAAATGGCTGAAAAAGACACAAAGGAGGAAATCTTAAAAGCTTTCAGATTGTTTGACGATGACGAAACAGGAACAATATCGTTCAAGAATCTTAAACGTGTTGCAAAAGAACTGGGAGAAAACCTTACTGATGAAGAGCTACAAGAAATGATTGATGAAGCTGATCGTGATGGAGATGGTGAAGTGAACGTAAGCTAAGAAATTATTCAGAATATATTAAATTTGTATATTTCATTCGTTTTCTTTAATTTTAGAAAGAAGAATTTCTTCGCATTATGCAGAAAACACAACTTTACTAGGTCAATTTTCCAATGAGCTCAAATATTGTCAGCCTCACGGCTTTATGATGGCAGCCACCCTAAAAAAATACGATCTCAAATTAAGAATTTAAATTTATAGCATTTTTCTCTCGCCGTCTCTATCTTTTCCTGATGTACCTCTGATGAGAATGTATTTTCTATAATATTATGAATCAAAATCATGCCCAAATAAACAAAGTTTTATCGATCAAAATCGTAACATCAAGAACGCGTTTTAAAGCTTAATTAACCTTTATTGTTTTGTAATAAAACTCCTGATACAAATTTTGTTTGTTTTTCTTTTTCGTTCTTGTTTATTTGACCTTCAAAGTTGAAATGAAATAATAATCTTGGGTTTAGGTTTATTTTTTTTTTTTTCCTGCTGCATTTTTGTTCGAGCGATAAGCAAAGTTTTTTTTTTTTTTGTTTTACACACGTTTGAAACTTGTCAGTAACTGCTGTTAATTGTCTTAAATTATTTATTATATAAAAGCACAATATTACTTAGCTATATGTTTTAACTATCCGATAGGATCCATCATTGTTTTGTTGTGAGTATGTACTTGCTGGTCCAATATTTAGCAATCCCACTATCTTATAAATTCAGCAATTTATCATAAGATTCTTAAATACGCTTTATAAGTTTTGTGTGTATGTGTGTTGTGTATAAGAAACTGATAGAACCAGAAAAAGAAATTGTAGCAAAATCTAAATACTTTTCAAATTTCCACTTTTGAGCACTAAATTTATGTATGTTACTCTAATTGGATGTACATGAAAATATGACCATCCGACAAAGGCAAGCGACAAATTAATGTTAGACATTTTTTGTTTGATTTTATATGTATATATGTTTTCAGGCTATTTAATATAAAAAAGCTACGTTGCATGCGTTATACAAAGAAAATCCTTCACTGGGATTAACATCTATGAAATGTTGCTGGTCACCATTTGATGATGATAAGTTTGTTTATTTCCCGCTCATTTAATTTTCCTCCTGATTAGAGTTTTTTCCCCCTCAAAAGCTTACAAAAAGGCAGCGCCAATTAGCGATTAAAATACTTTCACGTTTTTATCTTATCATTATTGCACATCCAAAAAAAATGCTTTTTTAACTCACATGAGGATTAAAAAAAAATAGAATCAATTCAATAAAAAAAAAATGTATATGCGCGAAACTTTCTTCACATTTGGCAAGGATTCATTATCAAATTGCACAATAAAATTTATTGCATTACATCGATCACAAGCGTTACCATTTCATTCATTAGGTTTTTCATCAAAATCAATATCAATTCAATTTTCCTGTTTCTATTTTCCATGCACAACACAATCGATTTTTTCCAAAAGCGTCTTTGTGATGCAACAGGTGTTTACTTAAAGAGCGACAAATGAAATTTCAATGCAATTGCCGGAAAACAATATTTTCTCCCCATTTCTATGTGTCTACAATTTTTGAAAGGAAAATTGATGTTTTCACAAATTTAATTTGTCTGGGAAAAAATCGAGCGGTTCAATGAACTTTTCATTATTCTACAAAAATTGCTAGCTAAATGATGTTGATGGCTACAAGATTAAATATTCGAGAAATATTTTAGATGAACTGAAATTCCCTGACATGATTATAGTTTTAATTTGCGCAACAATTGCATTTTTATCTGGTTTTTTTTTTTTGAACGGGTTTTGATTAGACATGATAACGACTTTGAAGCTCATTTTGATAAGCCTTAATAATAGTTTTTATAACTATGATTTGAAAAATTAGTAAATAAGTCAATTGTGGATATGAAAAACTTTGTTCAGAAGCACTTTCTTGATTATAAGTTTGTTCTTTGATGTCAATTGAATTTGAGTTTTGTTTTAAGTTAAGCTAGAAAATTAAAGCTTTATATAGACGACAGAAATGCGAGCAGTGTGTTTTGCAGGAGGAGTTCATTTGGAATTTTCCATCTATAGCGTCCGACTACTTGAGAGATTGTTTATCTATAAAGCCTCAATTAAATTTGTGTGTGTTTTTTTTGCATTTCAAACTTTAAATTCGGAATGCAACATAGAAAATGTACTCGAAACATAAAAAATAGAAATCGAATCAATCAATGTTCACTCAAATTGACGTCTAACAATTTAGCCAGCAATTTCACACTCATCATTTTCTACTTGTTGATTGGTCATGGCTTTTGCTTTATTTTGTCGAACAATCATAGCCCGTCGTTCCTGCAATAGAAAAAAAAGCTTAAGTTAAACATCCAATTTGTTTCAGTAAAGTTCTATCGCATGATAAACATCAATTAGTGTCGATTGAGGGCAGATAAAAAGCGAAACCTTCATGAGCGCATGCAATGAGCAGGTGATAGTGCGTAAAATGGTTAAAAACCTACATGACTCCTTATGGCCTCCAAACGCTTTTCAATTTGCCTCACACGATTCTGTTCAGCGACATACAGCTTATTCTCAATGATTTGTGCTTGTTCATTTTTCAACGTTTCACGATTATCAGCTGTGTTGCGAACTTCCATTATTTTGATCAAGTTCTGATTTTGATAGTTTTCATTTCATCGAATCATTTTGCAATTCGATTGATAATAAATTAATAATATGAGAAAATAAGGTGAAAACGAATGATGTAATAATGACAATGCGTTGTGGTTGGAATGGAAAGATTGATAAAGTTTTCAAACTTACATGCTCCCTAAGACGTTCCAAAATGCGCTTAATATTCTCATCACGTAGATTGGCAGCGGTTTTTAATTTGTCATTCAGAGCATTTCGTTCTTCAATTTTCTGTTGTTCCAGCATTTCCTTGTTCCGCTTAATTTCGTCAGCATGAATCTGTAAATAAGGAAGAAAAGGATCGTAAAGTGACTTTCTTTTCCATCCCTTTAAGCAATCCTCAACGAACTGAGATTTACAATTTTAATGAAATTTGCGTCACGTGTCGTTTATTTCTTCTTTTTTTTTTTTTTGTACCTTCAGTTTTTCTTTCAAATCAGAAATGATTGCTTCACGTTTGTCTTCCGAATGTTCCATCTTGGTGTTGAGAGCTTCTTTCGTATGATGAATAAATTCATTATTAAGCTCGTCCTTTTTGCGAAATGCATCCTCGATCTTTGCTCGCTTTACTTCCCAATTGGAAACTTTTTTGGCTTCCAAAGTCTGTTTGTGAAATGTTAAATTTGATTTTTAAATCAATAATTTCATGTCTCACTCCCCAAAAAAAAAGCATCACACTCACCAAACGTCGCTCTTCAGCTGCCTTCAATTTTTCAGCAATCTCTTGTGCCGACAGTGGCTTCTGAATTGGATTCTGTTGAACACTTTTTGGCATTTGAACTTGATTGAGATTCGGCTCGGCCAGAATAACTTCATATCGCAAGCCACCTTTCGATTTCTCCTGGCAGCGAATTTCCGTTGCTGGTGATTGAGAAAATTAATTAATTTTATTTTGGGGTTTCCCTAAAGTTCCAATTTCATTTCATGCACAATGACTCATCGTCGTTGCACTTTGATGGTTTTTCATTGTCGGTCACGATGGAATGAATCGTGGCTATGTGAAATATTACATTGGTTTGAGGTTTCAAAATGGCACCGAGGGCGAAATAAATTGTGTGTATGGTTTTAGACAAATGTCTAGTCAGTACGTCTAGTCACGCGAGCCTGCACCCGAGTACTTACTATTGCATTAATTTTGCCTTTATTTTATTCACTTGGCAGCACTATAGTGCTTTATTTTATCGTTTACAAACCCACTTTTGAAAGGATTATTTTGAGTCACTGAATATTGAATAAGAAGCGGAAATGGGTCACTAGAAGGTGGAACATCGATACCGAATAGATGGCGAAATATATGACCGTAATAAACGCATCTAATATAATGGAATGGTCCACGCAAGATCAATCGATTAAGCAATAACTTCTTTTACTTACTTATAAATTTGACCTTCTTCGATGACTGCGGTTGCTTGGAACGGACTTTTGTTGGTTGCTTCTTAGCAATGCGTGCTGAAAAAATATGTTTAGATTTTAATAAACCATTCAATGAGTAATTCTATTGATCTCCTATGCGAACTTCTTGTTCTTTTAATTCGCTCCTAAGTCGTAATTGAAGCCACTTCGAAATTTGGATTCACATCAGACACAAAATTTTCTTCTTCTTTTTTGTTGTTGTTGTTTTTTTTTTTGCGGAACAGAAAACAATAAAAGTTCAGGACATCTCTCGACTTTCGACTTGCTATAAATGTATGCAATGAATTGTGTTGGGGAGCTTTTTTTATTGTTGTTTGGATGCCATTAAAATGGCAAGAAAATTTATGGAAAAATCAATTTTTTGGGGTGAACGACGAGGGGGAACAAAAAGGTTTTTCTGCACAAAACTCTCACAGAGCTCGAAACGTCTCATGGTGCAAAAAAAGGCTGAATAGAAAATCAATAAAGTTTTTCTTTTTGCCTTGCTGTCGGATGAATCATCAATTCCAGACGAATTTATCCATCATTTCGACATTCTCTTGGAATAATTTGATTATAGCTGTTAAGGACAGAAAAAAGAAGAATTCGTCCATCAGCAGTTGATCTAAAATAGTTCACATTCATTATGATTATCATGTCCAGACACTGTCATAAATGCGCCATCAGCCTTTTTTCTATTCCCCGTCGCACTTTTCTGTTCTCTTCGTCTGGATCACATTAAATCCTATTTTACGATATTGTGAGTCATCCAAAGGTAAAAAAAAGAAAAACTTACTTCCTGCCGGCATCACAGGTGCACGACACGTATGACAGAAACATTGCATCACAGAATCACGTACGAGTGTTATCAACATGGTGACTAATTAATTTATTTTTTTCGCTCTTAGCTAATTCGAAACTTTTACTTTTTGATTTTCAACTTCCGTAAGGACTTTTTTTTGATGCGTATGAAAATTTCCTTAAGATTGGAAAATTAAGGGTGGGGTCCTTTGCACAGGAGTGAAGAAAAAAGAATTTCTACGAAGAAAAAAAAGAAAAACCTTTTTCTGTCTTTTTTTTTCAGGTCCTGCTTTTTCGAGGGTTGTCTGAATGCCACGAAAGCACAATTGTAACTGCGCGAAAAAAAGGAAAAGCGCTTGTTGTGAATTGTCCTTTTTTTTCTACTGGCACGCGAATACTGTTTCGGGCTTTTGTCGGGCTTCCAGTCGGCATCCACTGCAAAAAAAAAATTCGAATGGAAGTCTATCAATGCAATTTATTTTTTTTTTTTTTCAAAATCTTCCTCTGAAAATCTTATCAGTCGCAAAAAGATCTGCTGATTTCACAAATAAATGTTTTATTATTTTGTTCGAATTCATTTTATAAAAGTTTACACAATAAACATCAACAGCAAAAAAAAATTAAATTAACAAGAGAGAAATCTGCAAATGGAATTTTAAGAAATCGTTCGCTACTAGCGAGCAGCTGACAATGTCATTAAGAAAAATAAAAAATATCTTTTAACGCTCGTAGAACTGATAAAATATTTTGAAACAGGAATGGTTGTGTTAGTACTAAGCGAATTTGACTAAAAAAAGACTTTTGTTCTATTAGCTTATTTTCTATTGCACAACATCCAAAGACATCGAAATTTGTAAAGAAAGAAATTTGTTAACGATTTTTTTTTTTTCTTGAAGAAGGCTCTCGATTGATTTTCTTTTTCAGCACTAATAAAGCACAATTTTAAATAATTTCTGCGTCAATTTTGGCTTAGAATTGCACAATTTTTCGACGATAATTTTCATAATTAGATACAATATATTTAATCGATTGTATCTGGCCTTGGCGAAGGGCAACGTTTAATGACTTGGAATGGTTCGCTCATTCCGAGCATACTTGTAAATCCACGAGCACCGGTCGATTGGAAGTACATGAAAATGAATTTTCCATCCAATGGCAAGTTAATGGAGTCAGAAAAGTTAATTTTTATGCAACGTTCATTATTTTGCGGACGATCACCAGCTGTCGTAGTGTATTCCCAACCAATGTACTCATCGAATCCTGTGAAGTTATCACTGTAAACTCCAATCCAATCAGCTCCGCCATCGGCTGTTTATAAGAAATTTCAATTAGAAATTACTCACAAGCGAATTTAATTAAATCTTACCGTAATTTAGTGGCAAAATGTATTCAACTTCGTTCTCTTCACTATTATTCCAAATGTTAAATGGCAAAAATTTAACCATCAAATCCTTCAAATCATCTTCTGGAACCTGTTCGCCATCATAATCCGTATCAGAAAAGTCCGAGTCAGAGATCGCATCATAAAAATCATCATCACCGTCATAATCATCATTAATTGATGTATCGATTTGTGTTTCAACAGGTGGTTTCGTCATTGCGGCAAAAACGGCAATTGGAAGTTGAGCGGCGTTCCAAATTGGAGGTTTAACAATGGGCAAAGGAAGAGAAATTAATGACGGTCGTTGCGGTTTCAATACATGCATATGATTACGATAAATCTCTTTGACCTACATTTGTTGTTGTTTAGGATTAAGCATTTTTAATAATTGTTTAGTAAAAATAAGTTTCATGCCAATTACTGATTGATTAAAATGATAAAGGAGCAAATATTTCTAAATCAAATTTCACTCGAGTGAGCGAAATGCCCTAAAAATCAACTTAATAAATAAATAATTACTGTTTAGAAAATTAATGGAATTAGTTGTTCCCAAATCCATGAATATTGAAGCATAAATACCTTCAATTTGAATTCAGATGTAACAGGCTTGTGATCGGAGATTTTGTAATTTGGATGACTTTTATAAGAAACTTGTTCGAGCTCGAGTGTGCAGTTTTTTAGGATTTTGTTCTTTGATTTGTACAGAATTCGATCGCACCATGCTGGTCGACGTTTCATGTCGTAGTCATTTGTTCCCGGCTCAAATTTAAATGTCGGTGGAAATAATGGAGTTCGCTCAACTAATTCGGAAAATGCTCGTCCTTCACACATGAGGCTCATCAATTGGTCTTTTCGTAAAAGCTCCGAAAGTTTATCCTGTTTAACCATGTCCCGAACTTCTTCAGGCGTCGAATCGTCAGCATAAAGTCGAAAATTCAAATCACCAAACCAGAAAATATAATCGTGATCGAAGATATTTTGACTAACTTTCACACTAAATTTTGTTGCATCCTTGATGCGCTGGTAATCATTAATTCGCTCTTCATACATCGCATCGTGTGCGGCTAAATGCGAGTTAACAACGCACATGCTGCATCCATAAATGTTCATTCGTATAATGACTGCACCTTTGTTGCCCTGAAAAAGAACATGAAAAAATCATTTGGAATGTCTTCACTTTATAGATTTACTTAATAATTTTCTTACCCACATTCCACCGAATCCTGTTTTAGTGTATTCACTTTCAATTTCTCTAATGTGATAGAAATGCTTCCGCTTAGCAAAAACTGCCATTAGTAGTCCTTGCATCTGTTCTGTTTTCAGAACAAAATAGCTGAATGGCTTCAATAGATCCTTAAGTTTTTGTACCCATGGGTCACATGCAAACAAACTTGACACAACGTTTTGCGGATTGGCATTGATTTCCTGTAAACCAATTATATACAGGTCTGGCATAATTCTATCCTTAAAATGATTGTCGATATCCAGCAATTCATTGAGCGAAATGTTGTCAGGATATTTTGTCGAAACATTCCATGTCGCGATGTAAATACTAAAATTAAATTCAGAAATGGTTATTAATGCGTTAATATTGCGATCAGGGACTGCCTCAAGGCTAAAACTATTGTGCAAATATTGCTTTTTTTCAGTACCGTCAGAATAAATAATAACATCCAAGAGATTTAAAATAGAAAGTGAAACGATATCTTTGCTAATAAATATACTGGTATTAAAAGCAAATTCTGGTTAGACGCTCATCAGACGTTATTTTTTGTGATAATATTGTTGAAAAAATTTACATGAATCGATTGATTTCGTCATTAACTTGAAATCACAAAGATGAGAAATATTTTCATTACGTGAATAAATTAGATTCAGTCGAGATTCAGGTTTTTATGCGAAGAGCATTTTTGGAATTCTCATCTCAAAACTTTTTCGTGACCTTTACGATCAATTGAGCTGGCAAGCGATTGATCGCGTCAAATGATATCAAAACGTTTTAACCTTGAGCGGGATTTTTTTTCCTATCGATTTATTGCGTTCCCTTTTTTTTGCTCACCTGATCATCTTGAGTGTAGATTTTTTTTCTATTTTGGCGGGGCGATGATATTCTCTGGATGCCGTTCGATTTTTATATTTAATACGAATTTAATTAACACACAAGCTCACGACTAATTCTTTGCTAATGCTTCATGGTTTGTAGACGAACGGGAACTGAAATATGAGCAAAATAAAATGAACATACTATGACTTCATCAGCTAAAACGCAGCCAGCAGTTGTTAAAAAAAAGTACAATGAGGCAATGTTGTGCAATTTATTTTATGGACTTTGCATGTATGTATGTGCAACTGAGGTAGTTTATGCTTTTTTAAGTTATATGAAAGCTTCACGCTGAGGCTCAGTGTGAATATTTTATTATGTGCGGTTTTGGCCTTAAACAATCAAAACTGATAACAGCGATTATTTTCAAATCGATAAGATAAATCGGAGCGACAAAAATTTAACGTCGAATCCATTGCACAAAGGTGATCAAAATTTCTCTGCATACGGAAATAAGCCAGCAAAAAAAAAACAACGAAATGTGACCTATAAAGTCAGAGATTGTGAAAATGATGACGCCAACCGACCGTGACAACATTTTCTCCGTGAGTTAAAATTACAGCGCGCAATGTGATTTTTATTATCCCGATTCAATTTATTATTTAAACTTTTTTTGTGTCTAATTTTAGAATTTATCTAAACTTAATGTGATCCACGTTATACCGCAATATATTTTGTCAATAACAATAGGTAATGCTTTGAAGCACACTCTGCAGCAAAATTTATCGCTGCTTACCATGGATAAACAGATTTTAAACATTAAATTTAAATGAGCACCAAAAAAAACACAAATTTTAAGGCAAGCGAAAACCAAGCTACCAATAGAATTCCGTGTTGAAAATTGTCTGGCTGTCTTGCTGAAAAACGCTTTTACGTTAGCCTACTCGTTAGAAAATTGTCTGGCATCAGTGTTTTAAACGAATCGAATCATCAAATGCTGAGTTTTTTAAGAAACATTTCAATTTCACGGTCCTTCAGTCTGTCTCAGTCTGTATTAAGAATGAGCACCCAGGAAGGATCAGCATCACCTAATCAAATTAATCATGGTGATTACGTGAAGTTTCTTAATCTAGTTGGCAATTTAAAGGTAAGAAGATTTTTCTATGGTTTCGCAATTTGACCTCATTAGTAAAAATGAACTCTTTTTTTCATGGTCATTCATTGATTAATGATATTTTTGTTGTACATTGTGTTTCGTTTTAGCAATGGAAGAGAACAGGTTGGGTGCTAAGAAATGTTCAAGATCCTGAATCGATTGCTAGTCATATGTACCGTATGTCTCTGTTTGCCTTCTTAATTCCTGAAAGCGCTTCATTAGATAGAATAAAAGTAATGAAAATGGCTTTACTTCATGATCTTGGCGAGAGCATTGTTGGAGATATTACGCCATATTGTGGTATTGACAAGGAAGAAAAAAAGATGCGTGAACATAAGGCCATGTTGGAAATTTCTGGATTAGTTGGCAGCTCCGGAGACGAGATGCTGCAACTCTTTGAAGAATATGAACAACAAATCTCGGCAGAGGCACAATTTGTAAAGGATTGTGATCGTTACGATATGATATTGCAAGCCTTCGAATACGAGCAACGTGACTGTACCCGGGCAAGCACCAAGAATTTTTCGATAGCACTAAGGACAAATTCCTTCATCCAATGATTATAGAAATGGTTGAAATATTATATAAAAGGCGTGATGAATATCAAGACAACTATTTCAAAGACTTGAAGCAGAAGAACCAAAGTAATGCATCATGAGACTTAAAAATAATTTAGCTAAATTTCTCTTGCACAACCCAATCTACAATAATATACTTATAACAATAATGCTTAATTAGATGAATTTTTCAAAAGTGATCTCAAAAATATTTTCGTTAGTGAAGATTTTGAGTTTTTATTTATTGATTTTTACGGGTACTTAATCAATTATTTATTTGACTTGCGAATACGATAATTGATTTATTTTGCAAGGGGGAATAAAACAATATTTTTATTTGTGCCGAGTTTTTTTTTAATTGGCGAAATTGCAAAACCATAGTTTGTCTCAAAAGTATTTTCAGATAAATAAATAAAGCAGAAATTAAGCGCATAATTAAAAAATATTTATTTCTCGAAATTTACGCAATTAAATTAATTAACCATATTTATAAAGTTGCGTTATTCTTAAGTTGTGTCTTTTTATCAAGTTTTTCAATTAAATTTTCATCAAATGCTTTGCGTGCTTTCTTCAATTCTTCATTCATGTTGAGAAGAATCTTCACACGAGCATATTTGCGTTGATCTTTACGAACGAGAAAAATAATATCTTCTACTTGAACTCTTCCAGTCTTTCCGATCTCGCTTGCCTTATGAGTAATTTCAGTAATGAACTCAATGACAAGGTCTTCTAACAAATCAACAGATTCTGTGTAAGGATTTTGATCATCTCCGAACCCATACATCATACAACGAAGTTCCTTGCTAAACAGTCGTTTTCTTCCTTCTTTACCATCATCTTGCACTAATGGATCATCAATCATCTCCAAATCGTCAAACTAAAAGATAAAGGAAAAATAAATAGTCTCTTAAAAAGTTTACAGATTTTTTATCACTGACTTCAGCTTGCTCAAATCCTTCCTCATTTGGTAGTGCCATATTCATCACGTTAGGTTGAATCAATTATAAATAATGTCCCAGATAGCGATTTGAAACAATTCCTTCAAAATTTTCACAGATAACAAAAAAAAATACAAATGTTTGTTTATATTTCAAATTCGGTTAGTTTCTTTCAAAAAAAAAAAATTGCCGTTAAAATTAAAATTTAATACGACAAAAATTATAAAATTTTAGTTTTTTTTTATAAAAAAAAGAAACCAAATTGTTATCAATGGTACTTGTTCTGGAATTATGTCTGGAGTGTTCACAGATTACAAATTAAATTAAACTACTTATTTTGTAGCTGCCCTTTGCAAAAAAATTTTTTGGGGGGGTGGATACATAGTTTCCCCCATTGTTAGACTCAACAATGAAAGAAAATGTTTATAATACTTAAAATATATGTATATATACTTAAATATAATAAAAACTGTAATAATTTATCTGATAAAAGAAGAAAGATTTATTCAGGTTTATATTCCTTTAAATGTTGTCTATTCCATGTTTTTCACAGGTTTCTGGTTTTCATCTTGATTATTTATTGTCTGAATCAAAAAAATCAGGCTTGGAATTAGACTTTAATCTGGACGATGATGATGAAGATACTTTCATATCCATATCTAAACTCTCGATGAGCGAAGGCTTTTTAGGTTCTTCAATTTTTTTCAGCACAGCTAAAGATTTTTTCTGTTTTGCTTTTTGAACATCGAACTTCGCATCGAAATCGGCAAATTTAGCTTTCATGCTGCTTGTTGACTGCTTTCGGTTCCAGGTCCAAATTTTGTCATCTGAATTATTTTCAACTGACGTTGATGCCTTTGGCAGGACGAAATTGAATAGAGGTTCTTGTTTTAGATAGAGTTTTGGCTTCAAGAGCTTTAAGTTTTCATTTTCACGACGGATGAAATGAAAAATCTGTTCAGTATCATTTGAATTTATATCATATTTGAACTTTTGTAGCATAATAAACAATTGTCCAACTGTCATGCCCTTTTCGATGAAAAATTCATATATCTCAAGTATTTGATCTCGTAAGCGTTCATCATTAAATGTGAAGAATACTAGATTCCGTTGACATTTGCAGGATGCCATCAACTGAATAAGGGCTGATTTTAGTGGATGCCCGTTAAAGGCTCCACATCCCCAAAATCCAGATGCTATTGGCTCCCGTCCGAAATTTTCGTTGTAGAAACCAACAAAAGCCTTATTCAACTCCCGCAGGATGTTTGTCTCTCTGAATTGTTCGGCATAATTGTTGTACTGTAAAGCATCAATAGCTACAACGTGACCTTTTCTTCTTCTAGAATTGTCGCTCGGTGTTGAGTCCTTTGGAGAATTTACCCACTGAAACGTTGATGCATATCCTACATATGAATTATATTTTTCACATCCAATCATCACAAGTGCTTCATCATCCCGGAGGCATTCGGTGAATAATTTTGCGACAATCATCTCAGGGTTCAAGACAAAACGAATTTCTTCTTGCACACATCCATGACCTAGCACACCGCCACCAACAAATTTATTTGCAAAATCAATTTGAATCATGGCGTCCGCATCTTCAATTTTACCACTCGACGAAACATGAAGTTTTATACTTGAAAATTTTTTATCACAGCTTTCCCATTTCGGCATGAATCCAATCGATCGACGTTGAAACGTTAACATACCTGTGGGCATTGAGTCGCACAGTACCACACGAAAATAATTAAGAATGCATTTCAATTTTTCTATCACATTTTGTCCACGAGATTGATAAAGCCGATTGAAATTTATTTCAGGATATGATGAATATTCGGAACCTTTCTTATCAGTGTTGCGTCTTGGAAATGTGCACAAGAAGCCATTTGCGAGTAAACAGGCGCACTGTTCCTGTGACATTGAGATTGATTTGTTCATACCCTGCTTCAGAAGTGGTATCGGACACTGGATGAGGTGAGGAAGTCGCAGAGCGATATTTATGATTTTCGGCAACAAGTCATTGAAAAAGAAAGTTGAGTCGTCATTGATGAAGTGTACTTGAAGTAGCTCATGAAGAGTCTCAAATTTCCAGATATCAGCATAACGTGTGTTGTACTTTTTAATTGCCTTTTCAAGATCATGACTTGTTTGGATAGGTTGGAGAAGGCTCTCTTCAATAAGATTCCATCGGCTTCTGAGGTGTTTATTTCCAGTTTCATCAATCTCGACGAATTTACTTTGACTATGATTTGGCAATCGAACGTTGACATTATCCCAAGCATCAGGATTTGCTCGGTGCGGTTTTGGTAGCTCGGAGTTATCTGATGGAAGTGGTAGATGAACCAGCACAGAGTGATCATGGCTTGCTGTAACTGGTTTTGTCGACTAAAATGTACATTTTTATTAAGCCATGAAGCAAACTTGGTTTTATCTAATTACATGTAATTTCCACTTGTCATTCCCATTGATTATCTCGTGAAGGTTCGTTCCTCTCCAATTTTTAGTCTTATAGCTGCTCATTTTGATTGAAATAAATAATAAATATATTGTTAGATTTTTTTTAATGTGTATCTTTTTTCGGCCTCTATTTATTCAAAAAATAACCGTTATCGTTTTGGTGAAGGATACAATCTCGATAGAGGAAAATATGTGAAAGGAATGTTTTACGGTCACAGCATGGCATGATTATAGCTCCATGTCGTCTTCATCATCCATCATATCAGATTCCTCGACAATTTCTTCTGAGAACTGTGCTAGAATGTGGATGTTATTCTTGTTGGAAACGAATTTGTTGTCGTCGCTCATCAAATGCATTTGATATCTTAAAGGAAAATTGAATAACATTTCAAACGTTCAATCGCTGATAAAATAACTTACTCTTCAAGACTTGTTTTATCTTCAGGATCGACTGACTTTGCTTTTCCTTCGCCATCTTTCATTGTTGATGTCTTCAATATTCCATACTCCTGACAGTCTTCAATTGAAGATCCTTCCAAAAAAATCATCGATTCTTCGATCATGTTGATTCCGATTTTACTACTTTTGATTTGTGTGTTGCGTAATGTGAACTTAGCTGAACCAGCGATTGAAATTGCTGATGCAAAACTTGAAATGATGGAATTTTCGATGAGCACTTCCGAAGTCCCAGAAACTGAGATGCCCTCACTCGACTTACCGTCGCCAATGAAAAGGCAATTCTTGATTGTAACTTTCCCGCCTCTTACTATGATTCCCGTCTTTACATTTTCGCAATTTAATATTAAATTCTCTAATCTCATGTCGCCACACATGGCAAACAATACGAGTTCGCTTTTATCCGCTTTGACCATTGCGTACTGGTTGAAACCGCCTTCTTTAATTGAATCCATCCCAATTGTGTTAATGCCAGCCAACAATAAATTTCCACTGAGATATTCCAAAAAATTCAAGGAGTGTTGTCCTTGTGGAAGATATATTTCTGAGGTTGCACTCGTGCTTGAAATCGCATCACACAATGAGGATGACCAATGAATTTTTGCATTGTCCGAAATTTTTTGTTTCAATTTTTCAATGCTTTGCAACTGCTCATCGATAGTAGAAATGGAAGTTATTGCAAATATTTTTCGTTCAGCATCAGATTTTAAATGCTTGAACAACATTTCCTCGTATATGACTCGTAGCTCTGGATTTACGAGAACTTCCATTTCCTGTTTAATTTTATTAATTCTTAAATGCAGTTCAAGTAGTTGTCTGGCTGTTTCTTTCGGTTCGCCTTTACTTATGTCCAGGTCATCATCCGACTGTTGCTCCTCTATTGAACTCTCTAAATTTTCTCGTCTTGCTTGAATGTGTTTGGCTTCTGCTAACATATTACGAATATAAGATGAAAGTCCTTTGGGAATGATTTTATTCTTCAAATCGTAAAAAAGTTTCATGCGTGGTATGAGGGACTTATATTGAAAACTGTTCTCAGAATCGTCATCATTGTTCTGCTCCCATGGCATTATAATAAAGTTGCAGAAGAAGCGATAGCGATCCAAATAATCAGCTGTCAGATCAGCGTTAAGAACACAATTCTCTTGCGCAATTGTAGGATAAAGATCTTCAATTGGAACTTGACAGACTTCAGGCAAATGAACTGATTCATCATTAACACATTCAATAACAAAAACCTAAAATGTGTAACCAGAAGCTGTGATCAGTTGATCATGTAGATTCCAAATGCATAGAAGTCTCTTACCGTTTTCAGCTCATCAAAGAGAGTATTCTGAACAGTTCCAAGTACTTCAGTCGGATATTTAATGTCCAAGTCTTCACAGCTATTTCGCGATAGTTTCCAAATTGCTTGATACCCTGCAGGCTCACAATTAGTTTCTATGAAATCTGTCCATTGCCTTCGAACATCGCCATTTTCCTCCAGAACGATATTCATTTCATGTAGCCGTTGCGAAAAGGTCTTTTCAAAGCTATAAATCTTCATGGTCCTTTTGCTTATTTGCGTTTTAACTCGCGTTTTAGTTAATTAATGTTTATTTCACACTCGCCGAATTCAAATTTGAAATAAAAAACGGTCATGGGCAAGTTCAGTAAGATTATATGGATAACGCTAATCCGAGGCTTAATCCAAGTTCACAAAAATTATATGTAATCGAAGTTACTTAGTTGCTTACTTCGTTTGTACTTATATACAAACTTAGTATCTTACTTAAGACTCTACCTAGGTAGATTGTACATATTACAATTCGAAATTCGCATTTAATATATACATCAACTGAACTTGCCCTTTCATACGAAAACATATTTTTCTTCCCCCTTGAATTTGTGCAATTTTCGATTAGTTTTGTGATTTAACTAAACCAAAATTATTTCACATTTCGGCAATCATAAATGTAAATAATCAGCAAATAATATTCAAAGCTGGTCTATATTCTATTTAATCAATTAATAGCGTTTGTCGATTGATTTATCATAAAATTTTCACCTTCTCAGATTCTCAGATTTCCTTATTTACAAATTGATCCAAAATTTCATGGACAACAGTGACTTCCTCGAAGCTGAAAAAGATTCAGGAATGGAATCGATAGCATCTTCAAAGGATGATACACCAGAACGTAAAAATGTACATCAAACAGATAAATCTTCATTAACCTAGAATATCTCTTATCGATTCCTATTTACATTTGTGTCATGATTTTAGGATGATGTTTCCAATGAATTGGAGCTAGCAGGTCCTATCGATGACTATGAAGATGAACCCGATGAGACGTTGTCTGAGCGTTTGTGGGGTTTAACTGAAATGTTTCCAGAGCCTGTACGTAATGTAACCGAGACGATTGTGGATTTGACTAGCAAAGGTGTCGTTGGTTGCTATAAGTTCTCTTGCGCCGCTTCTTGGATTTTCTTCACCAGCTCTATGATCCTCTTTGCGCCAGTTATCTTTGAAACCGAACGAGCTCAAATGGAAGAAATGCAACGGTCACAACAGAAACAAGTTTTGTTAGGACCGGGTGCAGCAGCAGGTTTAACGCCACCAATGCCAAGATAAGAAATCTGTAAAACCAAAATCTGAACATAACAAAAAAAAAAATAAATTAGTGTACTACTCTAGTGATTATCGATAACAACAAGCGCGGATGTTTATTGAAACAACATTGAGAGATTGCGTAAATAAATAAAGTAAATTCACAGTTGCATTTCGCCATTTAAATTCATTGTAACATTTTTATTGATCCTTTACTGTTTCAGAATTAAATCAGTAAGATGAATGTCTCGGATGCTTGAAATCCCGCATGGATGTTTTTGTTTTATCTTCTTCACTTCCGCCTTGTCTTTAGGATTGTAGACCAACATAACTCGTTGATATTTTGGTGCCTCGTTATCTACGACATCAGCACCGGCACATATTAGAATTTCTTTTAAATCATTTTGAGGAATAATGCAATGTTTCGTAATGTAGACTGACGTGTCCCCAAAAAGTTTCTGCTTTTTCGCCTTCTGCAAAAAGTCTTTCAGGACGAATTTCTTTTTTTTCTCACAACAAATGTCTTTGATGATGAAATCATTTGGATCCATCCATTGCTTGGCACTAATTGAGGCATTAATATATTCTTCGCATACGATTGGTATTCCCTTGCATATAGATGAAAGCACCTTTGCAGTGAACTTCAGATTTGCAGAAGTTACAAGGAAATCTGATTTCAGAACAGAATCGGTAACTTCACCATTTAGGGACGTAATACTTTTCTCAATAGCACCTCTGCTTTCATCAGGGATGTTCGAGATCAAAATAAAACGCTTTTTTTGAGTCTGGACGATTTGTTGCTTACTTGTCGATATCTTCTCAGGTGATGGTGCCACCAGCGACTCATCAGATTCAGTATCATTTCTATATTTCATTAGCTTTTTTCTCATTCGTCTGACTCGTTCGTTTTGAATTTTCGGTTTCAAAGTCAATGGCTTCGAGGATTCTTCCTTCATTTCTTCCTCATCTGAATCTCCAGATATAGCATCCGAAGCATCATCAGATTCTTTTTCCTGATTATTGGTCTCTAAAACGCGTTCCAGTTGTGAACTGCGGAGAATCCGATGTGGAATTACGGGAGTATTTTGTGACATCTGAATGCTATCATCTGTATCTGGTGTTATAGGTGCTTCAGCAACTGTTCGACGAAACGGTGATATCGCGTTAGTTACCGACACTTTAACAGCCGGATGCTGCGTATCGTCGTCTTCTGATGATGAGGATACCAAAATTCTGTTTGATCTAGGACGTTTGTGATTCCTTTTCAAACCTATTGGGCTTTGAGATTCTTGACTGCACTGTGTGTAATTTTCATGAAGCCTCTGCAACGTCACAACTGGTTGAGTTTCCATGTTATAAATTATTTTGGATTTTGGTGACTGCTGAATTGTATCATTGAAAAATGCATCGAGTGGAACAGTTTTTGGCTTTGATTTTAATTCAATTTTTGCCCTACTTCGTGTACGTCTCACTGCGAATATCGGTTGAGTTGCCTGAAAGAATTTCCCTTCCGGTTCCACATAAAATGAATTTTCTTGTTCTCTTTTTTCATCCGATGATTTCTGACGAGACATGTGAATTTGTTTTAACTGTCTTTCTTTTTCTATATGGCTAATTGGCAAGATTTGTGTAGGAATTTGCCACTGATCAACCTTCTCGAATAAATGTGGCTCCTTTTTGATAGAAATATCGGCATCTGGTGTTTTTGTATCATCGCGATTAATTCCAATTTCTGATGTAACACTTCCGTGACGACGTTGAGCATTAGTTCTTTTCGATTTACAAACTTTTATTTTCAACTTATCCGAAATATTGCTATCTTCATCATCATTTAAATGGCAGGTCTCTGATTGAAGTATTTTTCCTTTAAAGAAGATATCATGTCCGTTTTTTTCTTTCCTGACCGGTAACAACTGAGTAGCAATTTGCCATTGATCAACCTTCTCAAATGAATTCGGTTCTACCTTAGGAATAATATCAGGATCTGGTGTTTTTATATCCTCTTGATTCATTTCAATGTCTGGTGTAACGCTTCCTTGACGTTGAGCATCAGTTCCTTGAGGTTTGCAAACTTTTATTTCCAAATTGTCCAGCATGTCATCATCATCATCATCATCCTGGTAACAGATCTTTTCCGTATTTGCTACGTCGGCAAAAACGTTTTGTGAATCTATGTCAAAGTTATGATAATCAGAGTATAAACATTTTTCGTTAGACATTATGATAAAGGAATCATTACTTTTATCATCATTTGTGTATTGTGTTTCTGGAATTGAAGTAGCAGATGATGTGTCCAAATTTCTATCCACTTCCTTACAACCATAGTCCAAAAATTCGGTACAAGGCACAAATAATTTTGGTTTCAAATTAATTGAGATATTTGTTCTGTAAGATTCTTTCAGCTGTGTCTGTGAAGCTTCAACAATTTCATCCGTAAATTCCACAAACTTCACTATCGTTGTGCCAAATCGAAGGCAATCATTATAATTTAAATTGTAAAGTTTAAGCGGTTCTAATTGTTCAAAGATGCGTTCCGCATTAATTTTGATATATGTACCGGAGGACGATAAAAGATCAATAACGAAAAAATCAATTCCATTCTTCTTAATTACAGCATGTTTAAATTCAGCATCCTGTAACAATAGTGTTTGGCAATTCTTAATAACACTATTGGAAATCATGTTGTATCCATCTTTTATCTTTAACAGTTCATCTTCGCTCTGCAGAGCCTGCAGAGAAATAAAATTAAATATAAACAAAGTTAGGAATTAAGAAAAATCTTAAAATTACCATTGCTTCTTGAGATTTAGTTTCTTCAGCTGATATAACAATAAAGCATAGCTAATTTAAAACGTTTTCAACTAAAAATAGACTTTGTATGCTTCAGTTATTTAATTTATGACAAATAATTTAAATTGGCGCGTACAACAGGGGAAGCTTGCTATGAATCACTACAGTGAAAATTCCATAAAATAACACAGTGCTAAAATAATAAAAAAAAATTTTCTTTCGAAAAAAAAAAAAAAAAACAAAATTGACATAAATATTTGCTTCTATTTAAGCTCTACATAATCTGTACAGAAAGCTTTGATCCCATTATTGGTTTGAGGTCCATTATCGGTTCATGAGGAGATAAAACATTTTTGTTTTCAGTTTGCTCATATTGTAAATTATTGTTTTGATGGCGGAAGCGACCACAACAAATGGCTCCGAATATGAAATACCAGCCACAAGACGATCAGATGGTAGCTGGAGAAAAGCTCGCCGTGTTAAGCCAGGTTTCGTTCCACAAGGTGAATATTTGGTGGTGATGTCTGATGACCGAATTTTCCAGCATTCTGCTGATGTACCTACATCTGTTGTAACATTTCAGAGGAAGTACCACTATATATGCCTAAAGGCAAGCGGAATCTTGTCCAACAACAAACATCATATCCGCCGGGATGGCACCCTTCAACGGATAGTACGAGCGGCAAGAAGAAGACTGAAAAGAAGGAAGTTGCAACAAAACAAGCACCTGAAATAAAGATCAAGACTCGAGAAAGTGTTATTAAACCATCTGCCACTATTGAAACAAAGCCTCCGCCATCACATTCAATGGATCATGAAACTGAAGTAAATGATACGTTTAAGGAGCTTGAAATTGAAGATTCCATCGATCCCACAATTGAATTATCTAAAAAATTAAAACGCTTACGTCGTCGCTTACGTCGCGAGATTGATGCATTGGAGGAAAAAATAAAATCCGAAGGAAAATCTATTGATAAAGATCAGCTTGAAAAAGCCTCTCGTCGAAAAGAGCTTCAAAACGAAATTCAGCAGCTTGAGGAAGAGCGATTAAAACTGCGTGAAGCTAAAAACACAAAAACGTCGAACCAACAATAAGCAGCCTACCTATATCAATTTTAATGATACAGTTACAAAAAATTCTCTTGACCGTTCATCAATTACTAACTGTAAAACGAAGAATAAAAAAAAGCCTAAAATATACATTTGTGACAATTTTTTTTTGCCCCCCCAACAAATGAAATTAATTAAAAGGCAGCCATAAAAACATTAACGTAAACTTTAAGCTTGTATCAATATTACCATGATTCAGTTATGTAATGCAATAAAACGACCAATTGCCGGTTGTGCACATGTTTTAATGGTCCATGTTGTCTAATCGGTTATTATTTGAAATCCTTCACTTCGAATGCGAACTCGCATAATGAAATTAAAGGAAATCTGACAAAGCCAAGTGGTTACGAGAGAAAAAAAAATTAATTAAACTTCAACATTTAAAAAAAATATGCAAAACTTTTTTGATTGTTTTAGAAACCTTTTCCGGCCGCAAGTGCTTAAAGTGTAAATGCTTTGCAAAACGCGTTACAGCGAATGCAAACTATGACGAGACTCGATAAGGTTGTTTTTAAAAAAACGCCCTATTCAGTCACCCCCCGCTCGAGTCGAGTGTTGTAAGAAAAAAAAAACTTTTTTTTTGTTACCATTTGTTTTTCAGTGTTAACGTCTAAGTAGCAACAAACCTTTTTCTCCTGGAGGCACAGCAAAAAAGCAAATAATTTGCATAAGAAATATACATAAATATATATATTGCTATAATAATAAAATATCGCAGAGTGAGTCAATCATTCCGTTTTGATTCGTGAAGCTAACAACATCTTCATCATTCTTGGTGACAATACAAATGGTGGTGAAAAAACGGTTCATTGGTAATTATTTATTCTTTGAAATACTTTTAAGTCGGTAACTGAAAAATAAAAATCTTCGGCATTAAATAGAAAGTTGCAATCAAGTCTGATATAGTTACAAATAAAATTCATAGCATCGATGTCTTTTATATCTACTTATCTACATAAGTGCTTGCATGTGTGTTCATTTTCTAACTCCTTCTAATCTCCTTATTTAATCAAACAGAAAAATGCAGTATTTAACATCGTTTTTAGCTCTGCTTTAGTGGCACTATCATATGCTGAAATATTAACAAATTCTAATATTAACGAAATTTTGACGGAGCTTTTGCAAGACGATCGCAATGAAGACTATTACAATTACATGTCTGAATTTCCCAATCCGCAAATAATATTGACCAAAATCACACAGAAACCACTTAAAAAAAGTGTAAGAAAGGAACCTGCTGAGAAATCTTTCGGAATTGGAATAAGATCGTTTAATTTTCGTGAGAAAAATTTTTTGAAAAGCGCAATGGGAACAACAACAATAACATGTGTAAGTTTTTGAAATAAATTCCATATATTTAGACCCAAATTAAACTTTTTCATTATTTAGATATGCAGCTCTGCCGATTCAAGATATGTAACATGGGGAAACGTAGAATTCGCTTTTTTCGCTAGAGTAAGTTATCAACATTCATAACTAAAATTCTTTTGCAGTTGGAGAACTTAAAAAGTTTTTTACTTATAGTCTTGATTCTGGTGTAAATTCTATTTAACTATAATAATAGTACAGTTACAGAAATTTTAGTATAATGAAAGTCTAATCAAATATGGTCAACGAAGGATACTTTTTGTTATGAATTCATTATAATGTGCCACTCTAAATGAATGTTAAATTTTTTTTTTCCATAAATTTATTAGTCATCAATAAATTGTATTCACTGATGCTTTCATGATGAAAAGCATTTCATATATAATGCAAAAAATAATAATTCTTTTATTTTAAATTGTCGTTATTTTGAATATAAATATAACGAATAATAGTAATTTGAATTTAGTTCTACCTTACAGAAAAGGATACGTATGATTCCGAATGTTTCCTTTTGAAAGGAAGATTTATAAAGTCAAGTCCTTAAAGTTTATTGATATTTTTTTTTTTGGTGAAAATCTAAATGAAGTTTTCCTGCAATTAGGAGAAAAAAATTTACAAGCATGTCGACTTCCATTGAGTTTTTAAGTGCTATGAATGATTTTCGGAACATGTTTCCAGACATGGTGAGAAAAGTTTTATTATAGATATATGATGAATTACGCAAATAATCAAAAAAAAAATTACTTCAAGGATTCGGAAGTTATCGAAGCAATATTGAGGGTAAATAGGGGATCAGTCGATGCTACTATAGACCAATTATTGCAAATGACTACTGACAATCAGGTACATTAGTATGCCTGAAAATTTTTGATAAAAAATAATGGATTCATAAATTCAGAATGAAAAGCTTATGCGACAGGACTTTGATGGATCACAGACAACAATACAGGCCAATCGAGATAGCAAAAGCACACCCTCAAAATCGCCAGGAATCGCAACGGCAAAACCCACAGAAAAACCCTTGAAATCAAAATGGAATCCAGTTTTGCTTCCTTTGGATTCAACATTTTTAAGATTGTCAATTGACAAAAGTGATGTTGATGACGAGTTTGCGAAAATGCTTCAAAATGAAGAATTTATGACGGAACTGAGATTTAATCAGGAATTCTTGTCAACACTTGAAAAGGAACAGGGTAGATTACAGGATACGAGCTTTGAAGAACGATTAAAGGTAAAGTGAAATATAATTTATTATCAAAGGCTTTTTTAATTACTGTTCCATTGTTTTATCCTTTCGATTAAAGCACATGGGAAAGTTTTCTAGAAAGAAATTTAATCAGCTAGCAAAAATGTTTACATTTCAACGCAATAAAAAGAAATCGACACCGAAACCAAAATCATTAAATCAACATAATTTATTACAAGATCAGAGTGATGATGATGAGGCCGAACCTAAATGTTCGAAAAAGTAAGTTCTTTATTTTTAGTTCCCTTTTTATCTTCTCAGTGCTACTTAACAGCTTACCTATTTAAGTAGTAATTTTGTCAACAAAAAAGGAGAAACTATTACATATATCTAAGATGCAATATTTATTTATTTATTTGTAAAATGTTCAAGTTTATTTATTATTTATTTCGAGGGTTCCAAGGATAACTTGTAAATAAAATTCTGCCCAATTTACATTAACTTAAAATTATTAAGTAACAGGCTTAACTGAATTTAAGTTTTTCAATAGTTTGTATTATCATCTATGTGCAAGAATAAATAAGAAATTAAAACCCAAGAACAAAAGACTGAAAAATTATTTGATTACCAAAATAACAATAGACTGCAAAGAAAAAAAAGCAGTTTATTGAATTTTTGTTAATCTACTACATAATTATAATATTTAGGGTTAGAGATCCTGTTCGTCATCAGAACATTTTGCATTGGAAGAGTTCACTTACTTATTCACCTCATTCACCTAAAAAATATTTTGTGAAGAAAAGAAAACTGTGAAATCAAAACAATATAGGCAAATTGAGCGACATGCAAAACAAAAATAGTTTCTTTCCTGCAACACCTGCAATGTTTCCTGCTTTCCAGTGTTTAAGTGTAAGTCGCTGATTGTGATGGACAATCAGATTTTGATTTAAAATTCTCATAAGAATTACTACGCCCAATTTAAAATTTCCTACAGATTCCAATAACATTACAAAAAGAAATTTCAATTGATCAAGAAGGCAAAGAAGTATCAAAATGTGGATTTAAAATTGGAGGTAAATACGTGACTGATATGAGAGTGGAATGTTGATTTATAAAATATAATATTTTCTAATCATACAGGTGGAATTGACCAAGATTTCACTAAATCACCACAAGGTAAATTGTTTTATAACGACAAACAATGCTAATTGAATCAATGACGAATTTTCTTATAAACAATTTTTTTGTTGTAGGATATACTGATTACGTGAGTGAGAGAATGAAATAACCCGTTGATGATTCATCATCAAATAAATTTTTTAGGGCATTTATGTGACAGAGGTTCATGAAAACTCAGCTGCATCCCGGGCTGGATTAAGAGTACATGATAAAATACTACAATGCAATGGGTATGGACAAACTACAGTTCGCTTCAATTTATAAAAAAAAATATTAATTAAAAAATATTTTTAATTAATTCAAGTTATGATATGACATTGTGCACGCATCGAAAAGCTGTGAGTTACATCAAGAAGAGTGCCGTTCTCAATTTACTTATCGCAAGGAAAGGAGTCACCAGCAACCATTAATTAACCATTCCATATTGCTTTTACATAAAACTCTTTTCTTTTTTTTTTCATTTACTAAATCAATTCTCCATAATGATCAAATATTCATATTATACAACAACACATCCATTAAAAAAACGAATGCTTGTTCATGCTGTTAAACCGAATACGAGTAATTAAATAAATCATCAATCCTAAGATTTGATCCTATTAATGAAATGTTTTTTTTTATGCTTTCTAACGTTTTTTTTTAATGAATTTTTAAACTGAACATACAATACAAAAACCGACAGAAACCCTGATAGAACTTTATGTGTAGAAAAAAATTTGATTCGTTCATAGTGTTGGGCCCTTCGTAAAAAGACGCTTATGCTAGTGAAAAATCATAAACATATTATTTAATTTACACTAAAATAGCTGCAAAAGAATTAAACACTATCATAAAAATCAGTCATAAAAGGGAAGTGCATTGATTAACTGCAAACAACTTAACCGGGGATGATATAAAGCCGCAAAAAGTGAAGAAATAAAATGGAATCAGAAAAAGCATCATACACCCTGAATCATGCTACAGAAGCAGCAGAGAATGAGAATGGTAAAATTGTTGAGAGCTATGAACCATTGGATGAAGATGCAAAAGAGTCTGATAAAATGCTGAAACAAGAGAAAAATGAGGAAAAACCCTTAATAGTAGAAGTAAAAATAGAAAATGACGAAAAGGCAACACCAGAGGAAAAAGAAGCCCTTAAAGTGGAAAATCAAAGTTCAAAGCCAAACACTACAAAGAAAAATAAAATTTTGCAGCTATTTGAATGGAATAAAAATAAATCGGATAACGGCGAGGCTAAAAAATCTGAAGACAAAGAACCGGAAAATGAAACAACTACAGATGCACCACCTAAACCAAAGCGAAACTTCATGCCTCTCCCGAAATTGCCCAACCCCTTTGCAAAAAGAACAGAAAACAATGACACAAGCCAGATTGAAAACGCAAATACTGAAGAGAAGAAAGATGGTAATAGTTGTCATTTTATTTTCATTTATTTTTTTCATACAATAATAATATTTATATTTTAGAAACCAAAGATGCAGAGGAAAAACCACAAAACAAATCCAAATTGGGTTCTATCCATTTTCCACAAATATCTGGAATTTTTAATAGATTCCGCAAAACGGCAAAATCAGATGACATTGAATTAGGCCCTCAAGCAGCTAAGGCTGGATTAGCATCAATGGAAACATTAGATGATTCAACCAAAGACCCATGGAATCAGGAGGAGCAAGATGCAGTTGATGCTGCTAAATTAGCAGAGACAGTGCCAGATGAAAAGAAACCCATCAAAGAAGAAGAGGGCGAAAAGAATCTTTCAGTTTATCAACAAATTCGTAACTATAATTGTTCTATTGGTGAGTATTGCGAGTTTGCTAAGAAATGTATGATAAAGTTATGTTTATTTTTAACAACTTTCAGATGATATTGCACTTATTGCTGGAGTCATAGTATTTTTAATACTGGTTGCTTTAATATTGGCCTTTACTTTTTGGGGTAGCGCGAAGCAATCTAGAAGCGCCCCTATTCATGATGGAAAATGTATAGCAGTAACATCATGTGGCCCCGTCGAAGGGTTATATGAAGACTCGGCAATTGCTTTTAGAGGAATTCCATACGCAAAACCACCAATTGGAAACAAGAGATTTGAACCAGCTGAATTAATAAATGACATCGATTTTTGTTGGAATGGAACATTAAAAGCTCATAATGCCACCCCGGTATGTATGCAGGAAGTCGATGGATCCATCGTGGGAGTTGAAGATTGCTTAACATTGGACATTATAACGCCAGAAGTTCGTTACATAAATTTGCTACCTGTCATTGTCATGATTGGATCTAATTCATATATCGGTGGCGCACCAGGTAAATTCAGATTTCATTCATTATTTCGAACGCTGAACGTTATGTTTTATGTTATTTGCTTAGGAATTTTGCGACCTTCGCCTCGTTATGCTCGATCAAGAGATGTCATTTTTGTTCGACCCAACTTCAGATTGAATGCTCTAGGATTTTTAGCTCACGAATCTCTTTCATCAGACTCACCGATTTCAACCTCGGGAAACTATGCGCTTACCGACATTATTGCTGCACTTGAATGGTATTAAAAATTAGAATTTGTCATTCTATAACTCAAGATTTTTTTATTTCTTATAGGATTCAAAACAATATCAGAAACTTTGGAGGAAATCCAGATTCAGTTACTCTTTTTGGCCATCGAACTGGCGCAACGTGAGTTTATTATAAGTTTTCTATTATAAAATCCACCCATTAACTCACATACCATTTTAGACTTGTCACTGCGCTCTCATCGTCAAGCAAGGCAAATAAACTTTTCACCCGTGCATGGGTTTCATCAGGATCTTATCATTTGCCAGGCAAAAGTCTAATCGAATCTGAGCGTGAAAGTGAACTGATTTCAAGTAATATAACAAGCGATAGAAAATCATTTTGGTATGATCTTGACAGCATGGAAAACACCATAACAAATGTGCCCAACTCGTGGAAATTAGATTTATCCTCAACATTGCCTGGTAAGGATGAAAACTCAGCAAACCTACATGATTGGCTCGTTTTGGATGGTGTTGTTTTAAAGAAACATCCACAGGACGCTTGGCAATCAAATGAAGATCTGAGTTCAAAATTGGTAATCGGGACAACAGCTCATGCGGCATTTGATTACTCTAAAAGCAGTTTCTTGAATGCTAACTTGACCGTTGATGAGATTAAGAAATTTGTTAACGATAGCAAAATAGGAGAATTGGGACTGACTGAAGATGCTTTAAAGAAATATGGTGAAACGGTACAAGGTTTAATTGCAATGATCTCAGATATACGCGTTGTTTGCCCGCTTCTTGTTCTCGCACGATCTCAAAAAACAAATATACCATTTTATGTTGTGACACAGACAGAAGGCAATCTCAACGTTGCAGACGTCGATTCAGACATTCAAGCCATTTTGGGCAGATATACTGCCGATTCACCTGAAAAACGTAAGTGCATAAATAATAAATTTTATCATGAATGAATGCAATTTGAGATTCCTTCAATTTTATAATTGGTGATTTACCAACATTTCAGGCCGTTATATTCAAGCAATTCCAAATCTATTCTACTATTACGTCTCGCATGGTAAAATTCCACAATACAGTTCTCAGAACTTTGTCTTAAACATTGGACAGGATGTCATTGCTTCTTCAAATTATTCTCATTGTGACTATTGGATTGAGAAGAACTTGGTACCACATTATGCTCTCATTTAAAGCATTTACAAATCTCAGCGACTACTTACCAAACACTTGCAAGTATTAATTAAAATATATTTAATTTATAGCTTAAGATTAACTTAAGTTATCCCGTTTTTTTTTTTTTTTAATTGAAAGAAACTTTTTGAGTGAACTTTTCCTTTTTTTTAAGATTAACATAAACCAGCAATTATTATGACAAAGTATTTTGATATTATTTGATTTGTAAAATATTTGTGTTATTTTTCCTTAAATTATTATACGCTAATTTACTGTAACTCGGCAAGTGCTGTATTACACCTTTAAATCCAATTAACAGTATGTAAGCTTCGCTTAGATAGGCCAATGTCAGAAATATGATTGGCTAGCTTTTCAATCCACCTTACAGCAAAAATCTCAAGTATTATCATTATGACCAAAAAAACTAAAGAAAGGATGTAGTTTTAAGCAGATACTATTAATTGACAAAAAAAAAATAACATGTATAACAAACATTCCAATTACAACCAGGTTAATATTTCGAAACCAATCAATTATAAGTTAAGGCAATCATTTTAACATCATACATTTTTTTACCCTTGTGTGGTGGAAAAAACGCTTAATTTTTTAACAACTGAAATGTGTGTCAATATATATTTTTTGTATTTCCCGCTGCAGAAAAAGAACAAATAAAGAAAATGTATTTCTCAAAATAAAAAAGGGAGAAAAATTGCTTTTGAGAAATTATTTTTTCATTTATTCAAAGAAATTCCAAAGTTTTCTGACAGAAAAAGAAAAATATATGAAAGAACAGTTGCTGAAGAATATTCAACTTTGTGAAACGCTTATCGCTCTTCGAGCATGAATGTTTCCTGAGGATGCATCTTCAAGGACTTTAATGTCTCTTCGGGATTGATCGTTGTCAGCTTTTGAGTTATAAATATATATGATAATTTATTTGGAAAGGTCATGAGGTCACAATGGATCTACTTACATCTCTACGTGGATAGCTGGAAATAATTTTGAATTCATCTGAAGGAAAGCCATTGGCTGTTGCATAGTTGAGCAAAATCTGTCGAGGAATTATTTGTTATTGAAATAACTTAATTTGCAGATATTTATTTTTTTTTTACCTTTAGTTTAGTTTCCAAAGTGAATTTTCGTTCCAAGAAATCGCCGGTAGGTTTACGGAAGCGAACTTTTGTTACGGGCTCAGTGCAATCATTTCCAGGCTCGGGCGTCAATGAGTTTTCAGCCTTTATAAAAAAAAGACATTAGACTAAGTGATTTTACGTTATTGTGACATTCTCACCACTAGACGAATTGCTTCTTTGCGTGCCTCTATTTCAGCTCGCTCCGATTCTTGACGGCGTCGCTCATGTGCAATCATTTTCTCTTTATGTAATTTTGCTTCTTCTTTAGCACGATCAGCCTCCAAGCTTTCCTGATAGGCTTGCTTTTGTTCCTGAATAAGCACATCACGAGCAGCTCGCTCAGCTTCTTCTCGAATTTCCACTTTCATTTGTTCTACAAAAGCATCAGCATTCATCATGAGATGAATAAATAGCTCGTCACTGTTAATGTTTCCATGAATTATATCAGCAACTTCACAGACACTGCGATGCTTTCGTATGATCATAATAATCGGAAGCTGACTTATGGGAGTATTTCGAATTTGTAGAGATGCTGAATCGGCGATACATGCAGTAAGCGATGAAAGGAACCTAAAAATATAAGAGATATAGACGATTGTACAAGAAATAAAACAGTTCATTTACGTACATGTTCTTGTTACTTTCACACGTTAAATCCCAGCCATAGATGATGTAATGATCATTTAATTGTTTAATGATGTTTTCATTGTTCAGCAATTGTCCGCAAAAAACGTTTGATAACACACTTCGATCATGATGTAAATAAATCGCCAATAGTTTTCTCTACAAAGATTGTATAATCGTAAGAAAAATCTGTTTCGCAATCACGGAAGATAATATTTGAATTTCACTACTCACATCTTTGGCAGATTTTGCGCAACATGCCGCTTTAACTGCATCATCCAAACTGCCTTCGAAGAAATTCGGTCCGTGTCCATAACGATCACGATAATTGCTGTTGAACTGCAAACATCCCAGCACTTCATCTTCAGCATGGTCATCGACTGTTAAAAGTTTTAAATGATGTTAGAGCATTATTTATCTTGAAGATTCAATAAGCTTACTTAAATACTTAAGGCGATTTTGTGTCACTGGTTCAGCAAAGATGTCGTCATCAGCATTTAGGGCGTCTTCAAACTCCTCAACTGAGCTGTCGGAATCAATTTCAAGGGGTCTGTAACACATTTTTGTTTATCAATGGGCAAGCCAGAGAAATATTAAGTTAGACTTACACATCACGGTTATTATTGGAATTACTCTCGTTACTGATGCGTGTTAGTTCAAGTGTTTGTACGGGTGGAAAACCAGTTTCGCTGAGCTTTGTGGTGTTTGATGAATATTCTGGCCATCCTGTCCATCGCTGAAATCTAACAGGAACTTTCAGAACGGCGTAAACATCATTTTGGATATCAAGAATTGTCTTTGTTCCGGGAAAATTGAGGTTTAATTCTCGATTTTCATTAGTGTACTTGATGCGTAATTGATACATTGGCAATGGATCGGCCGATACAAGAACGACATCATCTGAAAAGCCTTCATTTGTAAGGTCAGTGAGGAAAATATTGTTCTCTTTGGACAAGTTCAATGTCTTCAAAACAGTCGAAGCATTTTGAGCGTCACGTTGGGTTGATCGTGGCCAGCCTTTAAGCAATTGACGACACACTGGAACTTTTATTTTGTCCGAAATCATTTGCTTGAGATCATCTTAGAGAGAGAATTTTTTCATAATATTATTGATGCAATTTTGTAACTGTAGAGATTGAACTTACTGATTGTTTTAAGATTTGAAATTGCGAATCGATGCACGCCTTCGTTGAATTGAACATTGAAAATTAATGTTACATCTGTTCCGGATGTTGAGGATGATGGACCTTAAAAGAAAAATATTCGAAATTCCCAATGAGATTCATGAGAAAATTTTGAATGAATCTCAATCATATACCTGCTTCAATTATAGGCAATTCCACTACATCTGGCGTGGATGCAGAAACATCATGCATATTAACATCGTTAAAATGTGATGGTCCATGATCGTCTTGAGCTATCACCAAATGAATAGCAGCCTGGAAATTAGGATTGACAATGGAACAAGAGAACATTAAAATTGTGCAAATCACTCAAGTCTTTAACTCACTTCTAAATCCCATCCAGTTGATTCTAAGTGACAAATTGCGACTTCAATATCCTCGATAGCTGTGATTTGCTGTTGCAGCAGAATGCAAAGTCACGAAAAAGTAAAGGGAAATTATTAAACTTTTTCTTTGTTCCGAATTTTTTACATTTCACATCAATTCCCTCATTTATCAACTCACCTGAAAGTTTGCCAGTATCTGATCCCGTTCTGCCATATCCAATTACACACTTGGAACAATTCTCTAGCATTTAATTCACCAAGATTACTGATTATTTTTTTCGAGCACCAGACTCCTTCTCCTTCCTGTTCGGATGCGAAAATTCTCAATACACTGTCGAATTTAAACTGACCGAAAAAAAAAAAAAAACGTTATTTTAATCTAATTTTAATTATGAAGCATTATATTTATTCAATTAAATTAATTCATCTTCGACATTTCAAATTTAGTTGAGATAAGCTCTTCATCAGAATCAAGCAAAATTGAAGCGTTTGCAATATTTTCTTCAACCCATTTAATTGTTTCATCTTCAACTTCTGATTCGGATTTCTTGTTGTGCTGATTTATCTTGTTTGATCTTATATTGACATCTCCATTACCATAGCGACTTGCTGAGAAGTGCACCTCTTCGCCATCATCATCATCGTCGTCGTCGTTTTCAAGAAGCGGGAGGAATGCGTATCGATGATTGTTCCTTGTTGGACGCCATAAGAATGCAATAACAGTTAATAGAATAGAAAATAAAACGTGCCAATATGCATCGTCTATGAATAATGACTTCCAAACACATTCTGTATAATGTCGAATTCGAAGTGAATACAACATGAAAATCACACTCATTAGCACTCCGAAAATAAGTGTATTTTTGAAATGATTATAGAACTGAAGCTTGATGTGATTCCTCCGAAGTCTCAAAGTTCTCATAGTTTGAACCAACGAAGTAAAGATCCACCAGCAAATAAGTGAATCGATAAGCGCCAACGGCACTGCAGCAAGAATAAATTGCCGATTATCACTGTCAGCGGTCTGACTTACTCTTAAGTAGCCTTCGATTGCAGCCATCGAAAAGTACAGGAAACTAACGACTGACAGTCTCACACCCGTTTCATCTCCCAGCCGGGCTTTAATGATTCCATAGCCCATTGCGACAATCAGCACAAGAATTCTCGCTAGTGCTCGTTTTATACATGAGATCTGAAAATAGTATTGCAAATATAAATATAATAAAAATATTAAATGTAGCAAAAGATTAAATTTTCATACCAGTTCTGCGGAAAGTGCCAAACTAACTGAAGATGCTCCATATTCGTTCGCTTGACTATATAGGAAATAAAAAGAAGCTTTCTCCATCATTCCCAGTAATATAACCGATCCAACCCAGAATTGTATTCGAAGTAAATCACGAAATTGAAACGCTGATAAAACTGACCATGCCATAGCTAATATAAAATAGTAAATGCACATGAAACCGTAAAACTAAAAATGAAAAATTAGTCTGTATTAGGAGCATTTAAGGCAGAGGAAATTGTTGAATCTTACATGAAGTAGGGGAATATCTTCTGCTGCTAGGAAACCATGTTGTCCCAGAAACTTGATGTTCAACGAGGCATTAAAATTTCGATCCGGATTCACCGGATTTATTGACAATGAGAATTCATAAATTCCATCTTTTGGGATTGTGAGGAGACTTGTATCACGCGGCTAGAATATAAAGTGTACACATTAAACGATATTTTGATTAGAATACTAAAATATTATACCTTATCCTTAGCAAGTGTTTGATTACGTGGTTTGTCTGCTCTGTCTTCTCTGAAAGCAATTCCGTTGAGAACAATATGGCCTCCATGTCCACACAAATGGAGTTCCGTTCTTTCTGCTAACGGGTTGTTTAGTGGTGTAGTAATGTTATCAGGCTGTAAAAATGTAATAAAATAATGTTGTGCAATTTTGAAAAGGCTATTAAAAATCGATAATCTATCTATACATACTTTTTTGCAAGTGTGTTCAAGGAGTTCATATCTTATAGACAGCTCAGTAACATTTCCCGTCAGTGAATCACAAAGAACTGAAAGCGTGGAGTTTATTGAGATCAGGAAACAAACATCAGAATGAACTACCTAGTACTTACTTGTGACAAATAAGCTCGTTTGCTTTTTTAAAGTCAAAATATTGTGAAAGATATTTTCATCCTAGAAAAATTTTTTTTGAGTACGCGTTAGCTAATTACTAGTAGCGAATGCCAAATGCAACTTACTTTATTTTTTATCGAATCGTACACGGTTTGCTTTGGCAACGATGCTTTGCAACTGGAGATCAAAGCTATCGCCAGAAGGACGAATGGTGAAATAATTTTCATTATTTTTATTTACTTTCCATTCATTGATCCAGTAGCAGGGGGAACAAACTGATTTAGATTAAATAAATGTTTTTTTTTTTTTTTTTTTTATATTCCTGTCAGCATACTTTCTGTCAGAAAATATTGATCAAAAAGGATATGGATACTCAAAACAGCTCTTTTTAATGTCAAATAAAAATATAATGTTAAATATATTTATGAACTTTCTTGAGCTATCACCACATCACCCCCCTGAAAATTGGATGCCGGTACATATTATTCAGAATATTATTGATTTTCTATCTTCTTAACATATATAAAATGAAGATCAAGCATACTCACACCTTGAGAACAAATAAATATGAAATGCAGTTATTTTGAGGATTTTGAACATTTTATTTTTAAACAAGATATGTACATTACAAAATTGAATTCATTTCTTCTGCATCTTAAGTGAAGCCATTGCTGAAATAACCTTTGGATCCTGAAACAATTTATTTTTTAATTCATCTCGATTTTGTGTTGGCTGGCTGTTTATAATATTTGACTGCTGAATAATCGGCTTCTTCCTTAAGATATCAAGTATTTTCATTTTCAAGTTTGTTTCAGGGTTGGCAGCCACAGCCGTTGTTGCTGACGTTTGCGTAGTCAAGGGAATGGGTAGAGAGTGAGATGTATCCATTGCGGAATCAGCTGTACTGACGTTAGCATCCTCACCGATTTCAGCCTTCATTTGAACATCTCGTCTTTGAGTCAAATATTTTACAATATGATCATACTGCAGAACTGTCAAGGAGCGATTTTCGGTAAGAGTTTTTAAAAGAGTCTGTACCGCATCTGGATGCTGATAGTGACTTTGCGAAACTCCTTTAAGTTTATTAGTGAAATCCTTGTAAATAAATTTGATTGCGTCTTCCATTGGCATATTTCTATGTTCAGCAGTATCACCGTAAAGAACCTAAGGAAATATACGTATCATCAGTAATACTGGAACTGTAAAGAATTAATCCAGTTCTTACTGTCAATGTTAAACTCCTGTTGCTCATATTAGCTGGGAGAATAAGAATTGCATAAAAGCATCCTCGCATCTGAATATTACCCAACACCTTGTTGATTGGGACTTTGTCGTTGGGAAATAATAAATCTACTTTAATGCCCAACATTTTCAGAAGCCGTTCAATTTCTTCAGCATAAGAACTAAAATCAGGATGATTCATGATTATTAGATAAACTGTGAGATGGACATAATAATATAAAAAATTACGTCAATTCTTTAGACACCACTATGATTTCACAATGGTTTACATCCGAATCACTGCTGTTGTTTCCCATTATAGAATTATTGCCATAATACTCATTTGCTTCAGAGAAATATTCTAAAATACATAACAAGAGATATGTTAGTTATAAAGTATTAATATGATAGATAATATATTCTCACTCTTATTCATTGGCTCATCCTCGGACGGTGTTGTTATTTCATTTGATGATAATTTTTGCTTCTGGTGCTTCATTTCTGCCATCTTAACAATAATGCGTTTGCCTGCGAGAAACGTTCCATTTTCAGTACTTACTGCATTAGCAGCGCTACTTGGTTGATCATATTGAATGAAACAATATGTTGGGCTAGTTCTCAAAATACCAACAATCTTCCCGTGTGCTGAAAATTTCACTTCCAGAATCTCTTTTGCTATAGTCTCGGTGATCTTGCCAACATATATTCTACAAGCAAGAGAGTTTGGGTCTCTCAAATTCACTTCCATTGTTTATGTTTTCTATGAAAAAAAGTATTAAAAATTTATATTTTAAAAAAAAATTGAAAAAACTTTTCATTCAAAAGTTCGGTTTTCAAATCAAATTTCAGTTGAATTTCAAGTTTATTGAATTTAAAGTGCAGTTGAACTTCAAAGATTTTGAATTTCGACTGAATATTGAGATTTCATGTTTCAATAAAAGTTGAAATGAAATCTGAAATTGAACTGGGAAATTGAAATTCCGAACACTGATAAAATGTTAAGTCTAAGCAGATTCAGCTCGCACAAACATTATTTATGTTTTAATATGTTCCAAATTTACCTATGATCAAGCCTATAATAAAATCACTATTATTCTTATTAATTTTACCAAAAGGTCGGAAACAATTTTGTTTATTATTGTCCACTTGGTCACTTCTAGTGTTTTTGAAAAACCGTGTTTTTGAAAAACCGTTTTTGACAAATCGTGGCGTAAAGGCGGCCAACCGCGGTTTTCTTAAAAATAAAATTACAGAAGGCCACATCTATTGTGAAAATTGCTGATAATGACATCAAATCATCTATTTCTAATCTTTATTCTTATAAAAAAAAATACATTCAACGATTGATCCGAGAGAAGTGAGCGAATTTTCGTGCAGAAATTGGAGCAGATAGAAAACACTCGCTCTACATCAGTTGACGCTGGTTTGACAGTACAGTAAGAAGGGCGTCAAAGAACTGTTGTGTTGCAGATTACCATAAAATGCAGACTACCATGAAATAAAAACAGTTACGGATTTTAGAAATGAGCCCCTCAAACCTATTTCAGTCACTGATGGTATTTTGAGTCCATCTAACCTGTCTCATTAGACTGCAGTTCCAGTGCCGGTTAGTATCACTCGTGAAGCCACCAGAAAAAAAACGTTATTTTCGTGGTTACAAATTATTTAAATTTAAAAAAAAAACGCTGAAAAAGTAAGACGAGAAGTAAATCAACATGAGCAGATACTCCCAATATTTATTCCATCGTTAGATCTGGTAAATAAGATGGATTCACGAAGCGCAAAGCAACATAAATTACATAAAAGCTTCTTTTTTTAAATACTTCCCAGCTTTAGAGCTGTTGCTGAACAGCCACGATAACGCGATAACAGTGGTCTGCACCGAAGCTTATGATGAACAAATAAATCACGATATTCAGTTCGTTCAATTTAATATTGTTCCTATTAATATATTTCTCCGATTAATATATTTCTAGATATTTACAGATTTCGTGTTAGAATTTAAACAGTTGTTTAAAGGCTTCCTGATGCCATAAGCTAAGTACTTATTTTTTATCGCCATTTTTATTATTTGTTTATTTCATACAAGTTGTACACGTTATATCTGTTATAGCCCGTTTGATACTGGATGCTAATAGTGATTCTGCGATACTGCTTTCATTTTAATAGTAAAATCCTTGTAAATGAGTTTAATTGCGTCTTCCATTGGCACATTTCTATGTTCAACAGCCTTGCCGTAAAGAATCTAAATACACAGAATTATCATCAATAATCATCAAAGAATTCATATACTTTTACTGTCAATGTTAAACTCCTTTTGCTCATATTAATCGGAAGAATATGAATTGCATAAAAGCATCCTCGCTTCCGAATACTGCCCAACACCTGGTTGATTGGGACTTTGTCGTTGGGAAATAATAAATCTACTTTAATACCCACCATTTCCAGACGCCCTTTAATTTCTTGAGCATATGAACTAAGTCGGGATGATTCATGATTATTAGAGATAAACTAACAAGGATATAATAATAATTACGTCAATTCTTTAGACACCACTATGATTTCACAATGGTTTACATCCGAATCACTGCTGTTGTTTCCCATTATAGAATTATTGCCATAATACTCATTTGCTTCAGAGAAATATTCTAAAATACATAACAAGAGATATGTTAGTTATAAAGTATTAATATGATAGATAATATATTCTCACTCTTATTCATTGGCTCATCCTCGGACGGTGTTGTTATTTCATTTGATGATAATTTATGCTTCTGGTGCTTCATTTCTGCCATCTTAACAATAATGCGTTTGCCTGAGAGAAACGTTCCATTTTCAGTACTTACTGCGTTAGCAGCGCTACTTGGTTGATCATATTGAATGAAACAATATGTTGGGCTAGTTCTCAAAATACCAACAATCTTCCCGTGTGCTGAAAATTTCACTTCCAGAATCTCTTTTTCTATAGTCTCGGTGATCTTGCCAACGTATATTCTACAAGCAAGAGAGTTTGGGTCTCTCAAATTCACTTCCATTGCTTATTTTTTTTATCAGTGCGATCGTTATTATTCCTTCTGTTTTTATTAGCTGATGAGTATTGTGAAATATGGTGAAATAATATAGCATATAATAACTAGCGAACGGAACTATCATTTATATAAACGTCTAGATCTGTGATTCTGATTCTCCCTAACGCTCGCATGCGAGACTTGCATACAAATGTTTTCTTCGCATCCAAGACACAAAATTTTTGCGGGGTGGCAGGGGGTGGATAGTTTATCGAGAGATCCTTAATTAATTTCTTTTTGTCAAATAATAAAACCAATTAATTTTAACAAAGAAAATGTTTGATTATTTATTTAACGGGCGCCTGAGGCGCCTTACTACTACTAGTACTAGTATACCAAAGTTTAGTATACAAATTATACGGTGTACTATACCGTATACTTAGTATACCGTATACTGTATACGGCGCACCCTAATAATAACATATCATAACTAATAATAATTGAATAGTGAATAATTGTTGTTTTAATAGGAAAATACATTGGAAATACATTTTTATATAGGCAAGTTTATATTGTTCTATCTTTTAGGTAAGCAGTTCATATTATGGTGAAAATTTCAGTTACGTAGTTAGAAATGAGTCGATTTTATTTTGAATTGAAACTGCTTATTTTGGCTACTTAGGTACTTTTTTTTTTATTTGAATCAGACCTGGTGAATTTAATTTTCTAACGCTAAAAGTTAGAGAATGCTACTTAATGCTCTCCTAATTATTCGCCATTCCATCAAAAAGTTTCCACATTGATAAATAACTAACGACATTTTTAGTTTCAAAGTTTCAAAAAGACCTTTTTTTCTTCAATATAAGGGTGATGAAGTATTGCTGTTGGAACCTGTACCCTTGTGTATCCCTAAGATTTATTTTTGTTAAAACTGTTTAACTGTCGTGTCCGCTGTCAGAGTAACAAATGGCTGAATTTCCATCAGAGTTGTTGGCAGTACCTCAGCCATTAATTGGCTTTTATGGTCTAGACTTGAATGACTCAATTCACAAGGCAATTTTAGAATCTTTCACAAATCGCACTGAAAGGTATTTTGTTATAAGAACTCTCTAATACTATAATATGTATAGCTGCCATCATTAATGCACTAATGAATGAATTCAAATTTGCAGACCGTCTATTCAGTATAAAATCATTCCATCCAATTATGAGTTCCCTACGAAGAAGCCTAAACGAACAGCATATGATTGGTATAATCCAAAGCACATCCTTAAAAAGAACTGGATTCTAAAGTATCTGCATGTAATCCCTTCCCTGGTAGTAGTGTTCGTGGATCTCGAATGGAAAGATCCGCAGTGGTCGGAGAAACAACTAAATTGTTCTACACTCATTCAACAACTTAAAAGTAGACTTCAGGAACGATTTACTAGAATTGCTATAGTTCTGCTACAAAAATCAGCTCAGACTCTAACGAACGATGACTTGATAGCTACTGAGCGTTCATCAACTCTAGCAAATATTTGTGAAATTAACGCCAAACAACTTTTTGTTCTTCCGTTCAATGATCAGCACTTACTTGGCTACACAATCCGCCTAGAATCAGCATTTCTTGAGCTGTCGCAGTCATTTTACATACAGCTTCTCAAACAATATCGAGTGCACCGTGATCAAACTTCCGCATCTCACCAGACATTAAAAGTTCGCCATCAGTTCAAGATGGGCTTCATATCTGAAACGAGATTGGATTTTCCTACTGCCTTAAAGTAATTCCTGCCAATTTCTCAATCTATCTATTTATTGATGCATTATTATTATTATTATCGTTTTAGACATTACACACAATCGTATGCAAACCTTGAAGATATCAGAATTGTTGATACTAATTGTTTGGAGATAAAAACTGTTGCTGGATTCATCAATTATAAAATGTGCAAATTGATGTTTAAACTTAATTTACCAAGAGACTCGATCACACAATTCAAGACGCATGTGGAAAAGTATAAAATGCGAACCGGATTCAAGGAGCTTCTGTTCGAGCATTATGCATGGCTTAGTTTGCAATTCAATTTCTTTGCTGAGCTCTTCATTGAGGCTGTGAAAGGTGGTCTGACTGCTTTACAAACACAACATCCTGGAATATATTATCACAAAGCTGTTGAATACATGTACAAGAGGCGTGAAACATTCATTCAGACCAATGGTAATAAAAATAATGCTACTGATAAAATTAGTCTAATTCAAAATTATTTTAGCCTTCACGCCGACATCGCCAGTTCCAGGACAGCTTTCAGCACTTTATAGCGATTACTTTGGTGTTCGAAATGGTACTAAAAATAGTGAAACTGGAACTGATCAACAAATAATTTCATTAGTCCAAGAGATGGAAGCAAAATTTAATTATTCAGTGTGTATACAACAAAAATATGTTTTGTTCACATTTCTTACAGATAATTCATTTTCTAGAACGCAATTATAAATTTATTGGGCCAAGCAATGTCGCAATTTAAAATTTATCGCTGCGGTCGATTTCGTAAAAAACTGGCTATTGAGATGGCTGAAGAATATTTCAGAAGTGGAGAGCACACTAAAGCGCTTACGTAAGGTGTTTTCTAAGATTACATCGCAATAATTCCTCACTATTTCACTTGCAGACTTTACTCGCTTATGCTTTCCGATTACCGACAAGACAAATGGTTTACAATTTTCTCTGAAATTCTCGTAAAAACGCTTCAGTCGGCAACACTTGCTGCATCTGTGAATGATTTCGTGGCATGTAGTATTGAGTCGCTTTCGCCATCGATTAAAATAGGAAAATTGGAGCGTCAAAATATTTTGGAAAATTTGTGGAAGGTTTTCAATGTACGATTTCCAAATGATTCCCTTAATCTGATATACTAATAATTTTTAATTTTGTTCATAGAATGTTCCACCAACTTTTCACAATCAAATTGCTCCCGAGATTAAAAATAACTGGGAAAGTTCACTTATGAACTATCGATCACCAGTTACTGTAGATTTGGATGATGTTCCGGGACTAATCGATTGCAAAATTTCATTTCAAAATAGTCAAATTAAGTTTACAGAAATGGTTGCAATAGACATGTATCTTCGTTCGAATGCCGAAGTACCGATTAAAGTTAAAACTATTGCTGTTGTTCTGTTATCAAATGCTGGCACGAATTATCGGCTGCTAGCTATTAAAGGTGCTGAATATCAGTTTAACGCTAGTACGAAAGAGGAGAAAACACTTAATGATTTTAAGGCTGAAGACTTCCTGCTAGAGAGCGGAAAGTGCTTTAAATTTGAATTGACAGCTAGCCAAAACCAGTTCTCTGAGAACCTTGAAATAGGGGTGAGATTTTTCAACATAATATCTGATATTGCACAAAAAAAAATCAACACTTCCGCTTTTCACAGATAAATAGAATCGAGATAACAATGGGAACGGATAAAAATTTTGCAATGCTTACAATTCAGAAGAGTCTCAATGTCTTCAGACATTTTCAGCACCATGACATTCATTCAGACCACCTGGAGCATATAAAAGTCATCAAGACATGTTACGTCGTGCCAACGTAAGAATATTCCTTAATGATTAAATTTCTTCACTACTTAAAAACATATTTCTTAATCCACTTAAAGATTCCATATTATTGCCCACACCATTCAGGACAGTCAGCCGATGCTTGTTAATGAGTACTATCAGATCAAAACAAATCTGGTAAATATTCATGATGGAACATTGCATGATGTTGGAATCAGCATCAATTTGCCAACGAGCCTTAGAAATAAAGGTAAGCAAACTTTTAACACTCAAAAATGTTTCAAACGACAACAGGCGACTCTTTTTCATTTTTAAAATAGTTTTTCTTGCTACGGAACCATTTGGAGATGCAACGAAGTTGAGTTCATTTATTGAAATGACCATTGGTGAAATGGAGGGAAAATCATCAACGGCATCGCTATCTTATTTCATAGTCAGCATGGTTGAAGGAAATATCGAATTGAAACAATCCTTGTGGTACCAAATGGAAGATAAAACGGCAATAATTAAAAACACAGAAATGTTTCAACCAAATGCCGACTCTTCGCCCATCAAAGGACCCGACATCGCAAAAACATTTGAAAAATATTTCATTGACAAGGATGAGAATCACGACATCATGGTTGAGTATTTGAGTGATAATCTTGTAAAGAAGAAGCGCGATGATATTATCATTGTTCCATGTGTTGAGGAGTTTAGTTTTGAAAGTAAATTCTATACTTTAGATCGTCAGCCGTTGACTAGTTGCTATCGCAATGAAGATTTCGTAATGCGATTAATGCTTCACATGAAATCACCACTCAATTTAGACATTGTTGATGCATTTCTTATAAGTGATGTGAATATTGACGAGCAATTAAGCGATAACAGGAAACTTATAAAAAACGGTATTAGCAGAGGCTCAAAATTTGAAAACCTTTTGATTTTGCGACCAACAAGAACGACAAAATGTTGGCTGACAAAAAAAATTATCAACGCAAGACTAGCATCGACGCATCACATTTGTTTGATATAGAATGTGCCGACGTAAAGCTTAAACATTTGTGCGTTGAAACCTGTGGCACAGCTAATGTGAGCGATTCTGAAGATCCATTTAGTCTCAAAAGCAAAGACCAGAAGCTGAAGTATGTTAATAGCAGCAATGACGATAAAAAAATCATCAATAACTCGTTAGATGTAACAGAACTAGTCGATTCAAGTGGCAAGCGAAAGGGCTTTATTAATGCTACAGTCAACATTGTAAATGACAAGGATGCCTCCCTTGACACATCAAATTATTTTGGCATTTATTGCATTAGATGGAAGAAACCCGATTCAGATAGTGTAAATGAATCTAAATTTGTCATCAGCGGCATAGGTAAGTTTCATTTCATATCGACAAAAAATTTATAAATTTAATATTACACAAATTTTATGGCACAGATGTCATTGAGCCTTTATTGAACATTTATTGCACCATCGATGAACGATTGTATGTTCGCGAAATATTTACGCTTCGAGTCTTACTGAAAAATCCTCATAATTCGATTTTGCATTTGGTCGCAACATTAACCAATGCCGACGGTTTCATGTTTGCCGGACATCGACAGGTATTCTTACTCTATTATCAAAAACATTTTTCTTTTACTTACTTCTTATTACTAATCTAACAGTTGAATATCACAATATTTTCGCATTCGCAATTCGAGTTGACATTCAATTTATATCCATTAAAGTCCAATTTCCAACGATTACCAGAACTCAAGTTAGAGATGAAAAATTATGTAGATGAAGCACCATTGAAAGACAATTTAACTGATGACGCTGTGCAAAATGCAGAAATAAATCAGAAGCAGCTCGAAATTAATGAGTTGCTGAAACGATGGATGCCAAAAAGAGTTTTCGTTCATGTAAGTATTGAAATATAATTGCAATTTTGTTACATCTTATCAGCGACTGTTTATTCATCCACAGCCTCCAACGCGAAAAATTAGTAAACCTGAGTAAGATGATTAATTAAAAACAAATTGTGTAACAAAATTATGTATCGAAATTGTTATTTAAAGTCAAAAAAAAAAATATTAATAATGATAAATAAACTCCTTTAATAACAATTTTTGGAAAATTACTTTAATAATTTTTTTTCTGCCGAGAAATTATGCAAAGAATGTATAATTAAATCAAAATGTAAATGAGAATATTTGACAAGGAAAGGTGCAGATTAACATCAAAAATTTCTCTCCTTTTTTCCCCTTCAAGAGGTCATTGGCCATTTTCACCTTTCATTTAGCACCATCATAATTTTTTTTATGCATAACCGCTGGACAGCTGTTCTAGGTGGAATCAATGAATTTAGGTCATAAACAGAAAGGAGAATAAAAAAAAAAAAACAAATTGCGCTTACAAATGATTGCGAGACACAAAATGAATTAAAATGTTTCTGTACTCGGTCGGAAGGGAAACCTTATGTCCATGTGTTATTGCCACATATCTATCATAATGGAAAACATGATTTTTTTTGCGGAACCCATTCATTAAGCAATTAAAAGAGTTGTATTAGTCTCCATGGAGTGCAAACAACGAAACATCTGCGTACAGGTCAATAAAGGGAACGTAAACTGAACAAGGACGCAGACCCTTTTGGTGGCCTCTCTTATGCTCAAAGGATCACAGCCAATGATGAAGAGAGACGAACAACATTTGTGGTAAAACCATTTAATTGTCTCGACGGAATTAAAAAATATATAACAAAAAATTCTTTTGTCTGTTGGGCTATTACGGGACCATTCGTCCAGATGCCGCATCGCATCACATGGCATTCGAGAGAAATATTTCAGTTGAATCGGAAATCTCAGTACTTTTCTATTAGGTCCTTTATATCATTATGCAATTGTGAACCCTTTTATTTCATTGTTTAGCCCTCCAATTTCTGCCTGACCAAAACTGGTTCCAGTTTTTTTTTTTCTTTCGAACAAAAGAGAATTTTTTTTTGTTGCTGCTGGTTGCCGTTGATAGTCGTGGACCGTTCTCAGGTAATATTCAAATTATTCAATTTCAGCAAAGATCCCTACACATATCTTTGATATCTGTCATATCACATTTTATTTAATGTTTATCCCCTTCCCCGTCTTTGAAGATTTCTTAGAATTTTTTTTTATTCTCACAAGCAATTTCATGAGTTGTTTTTTTTTTTTTGTTTTCAGCACTTTTTTCTTGAGATTCCTTTTGATGGGAATTGTTATTTTTTGCCGGTAAAGGTCTCGGTTGCATTGCAACATTTAATTTCTCAAGAATAATACGTTTGGGGGATCAACGAGAACGTGAAATCACTTTAGTTTATTTAAATGAACGAGTGTAATATATAAATTGTGAAATGAGCATCGTGGAATTCCTTTTTTTGACTCATAAGCAGTTTGAAAGTTCAAAGGAGCTGTTGATAGTTTTATTGTCGGGGAAAATTTATAATGGAAGTGATAGCTTTCATTAAATTTAATTAAAGTGAAGTGTTGAGTGCTGACAAGGTTCATTAAAATAAACTTTTCATATTGTTTCCATCACCAACAAAGAGCTGCAAAAAATATTTTGAATCAATTTCTGATGAAAATGCCAAAAAAAAGTTCTCCTTAAATTGACAACAAAAATTGAAACATAAAATTATTTATTTTCCACTCGGTATTTCTTCTCCGTCAATTTTTAATTGAATTCTCGTTCCAATTTTCATTCCCGCATCGAACGCTAATAACTTTAATTATGATTTTTCTTTGCGTTTTATGACCCTCCATTATTGAACCATTTTTTTTTTCTTTTTTCATGCGAATCTTACCCTCGCCACCCATTTTTTGTAATATCTATGCAAATTGTGAAATTAATTCTTCACGAACGTCCATTGTATTTATACCTCATTACAAAAACATATATTTCATAAATTTTAAGGAATTTTATACAAGCTGAAATTGAAATCAAACAAACCCACTCTACCGCCATTACACTCTTGCTCGTTAATGCTTTTCGCCTTGTCGAGCCAACTCGATTGGAAATTTTTTTCAAAGCGAAAAACCAGAAAGGAAGGAAAAAAAATCATAGTCGGCGAAAAAAGGGAGGGAAGACATTTTTAACATTTTTACAGCACCCTCATCACATGAAAAAAATCACACACATTTTAGACATTGAGTGAAATAAATTAATACTGTGTCATTCTGACCGCCTTCATTTCCTTTATGGAATTTTTACTTAAATAAATTGCATTTCTATTAAATTGATCGATAGATTTCAGAAATTTGTGACTTAACCCACTCTTAAGTAAACATAGAGACACAAATTTATCGCATTTTAAGTTAAGCTATTTATTTAGCAATTCGTCTCAACTTGACCTCTCTATACATATATTTCAACATCGAGCATAATGTTACATCAAAAAAAAAAATACGAGCAGCAAATTTTCCCTCCACTCTTTTTTCCTCCTTCATTCTTCATTCATTTCTTTTATGCATATAAAAATCAAGCAGACCTTGTCGAAAAACTTGAAAAAATAAAAAAAAATAGAAAATGGATCGCCATGGAAACCGAGTCGCGCCGTGAGTGGTGGTGGAGCGTATTTGAATAATATAATGGTTGCGAATATTTTTTTTCTCTTCTTGTGTTTGCTTATAAATTTTCACTTCGGGCTTTTCATGGAAAAGTGCCTGTCGGGCTATTTCAAGAATGGTAGTGGGAGGAGGGTGTTGATTGTCTATGAAGCCGTAGTCATATTTTTAATGAGGTCTTTTAATTAAGTTTTATTTTATTTCATTTTTTAAACGTGCGGCAATATTTTTAATGAATTCATGCTTCGTTTGATGACGAGTAATTGAGAAAAAAAAATTGACTATAAAAGAAGGCGACAATTATTTTTTGGGCTTTTCTGCCCATATACTTAGCGAAATTTCAATTATAAATTTTAATTACTCCTTTCTCCATCAGATTTATGATTATTTTAGTCGAATATTGGTGAAATATTTAAATTAAAGTTAAAACTATTCGCAAGCGTTTTAATAATGACAAAAATGCTAAGTGGTAATTAGTCTTAAAATAAAGTTAAAACATATTCTAGTAAAGACGTTAAAACATTTTCTAGTAAAGACGTTAAAACATTTCCTGACCAAAGCCATATTAAGGACTGACTTTATTAAAGTATTAATAACATTAAAATTATAATTTCGCTCCAAATCACATTAACAGGGCCATAAAAAACTAATTCTGTCGTTCACCTTAATTTGTATAACTTTTGGTTTCATTTATGAAAAACAATGAAAAGTTGTCGATAACAAAAAACAAAACAAAACAAAATTCATGCAACAAATTAATTCGTAACCAAGTGAAGCTTTGTGAGAAAATATTTAGTTGTGACTTGAATTTTGTGATATCATATCTTCATTATATTTAGTGCGACCAGATTGAACACTTAAAAGTAATTGATGAACGAAACTTTTGTTATCTTTGAGTATCAAATAACTCATTAAGATTCCGTTAATATTCCAAAATTTCTATTGAATCCAATACGAGTCAATCCTTTGTTGCCGACAAATCATTTGTTGCAGTTTACGTTAATTCAACGCATGTCCTGGGAAATTTTTATTGTGCATTTTTTGTCGCGTGTTTTTTTTTAAACTCGTCAACAGGCGACAAAAAACAAGATTTGTATTTTTTTTTGTGATCCTTTCTCACAAAGAGAGTAGCGGAAAAGTCACCCTGAAGTATGAAAAAAATACCTGTTTAGACCGTACTCTAAATTTAATTTGTTAGGAAATCTCACCCCAGGATGTTAAAGAACTTTAGGGGTAGCACAAAGCATGAATAACAACAAATTCAGACAAATACACTTCACGTTCGGCAAAGTTCAATAGTTTTATTGAATGCCTCTAATCCCAATAATAAATATATTTGATATTTTGTTAAAGGGAGGCTCTACCTGAGGCCACAACAAAACCATCAATTTACTCTCAATTGGTTTATTTTGTATAATCTGTCAACATCGGTTTGCCATCATAAAATTGATTGGTGTTGTAAATAGAAAGGAGTAAAATGTGGTGCATTAAATTATCTAGAAATGCTTCCAATGGCTCATTCTGGCACGTGAATTCAGTTATTGATTGATTTTGTGACACATTTGCTATGAATACAGTTGCAAAACTATGTTGAACTAGTTTAGCGATTTTTTGGGTGTTGAATCAGCATGCAAAATCAGAAACAAGTTTTTTACCATAACGCAGCAATTCATTGTTCTAAAGCAAAAAAGTTTTAACATTTTTTGCTGCTCCGGAAAATTGTTTCATAATTTTTTTTATGATTGTTTCTTATCTGGATGGATGTCGAGCAATTGTTACAGTAATTCATGCATTAGAATTTTTTTTCTCAATTTCATAACTTTTATTGTTATAAATATTAAACAACTGTAACTGAAAAGTAATGTGAAATACAATTGTCATAAAAAAATTCATGTTTCAAAAGGACAAAAGTTTTATTATTATTTTTTGCTTAAAACATGCACAAAAAAAAAAAGCTTGACTTGAATGGCGGTTCTCATTTAACTGTTAAATTTACGGCCTTTATTAAAAATGTGTTAACTAGTTTTTAATTCAACGTATGAAGGGTCGCTGCTCGCTCGGAAGTCCTGTAAAATTGTCACATTGAAAATTGCTGAATTCTCAAATGTTGAAATATTTCTTAACGTGATTCAGTTGAAACTTTGTTGAAACATCTGAAAATAAACAATAACCGGCTAGCAGTGGTTAAGCGTTTAATTGCAAATTATTTTGCATCCATGAAATCGATGAGAGGTTTACGAATTTTGCTTTTTAATACTTTTAAGGAAACTGTACATTTTTTAAAAATTGCAAAATGTCCTCGAAACGGCTCGACAATGTAGGAAGTTGATTTTTTTCATAAGGGAGGGAAAAAAAGTCTGCCATGAAATTTTGCTGTTTCTGTTTTATTCACCCCACCCACTATCATCAATATTATACATTCACCCTCAATGTTTGAGAAAAAAAAAAATTTGCATGTTTATAACGAGGGTGATGTCGAGAAAAATATCTTCGGAAAATGGTTTTCATCAAAATGGTCGACAATCGAATATTTTATTTATTTCTGATTTGATATTTTTCAAATGAAAACTACCAGTATCGCTAACAGATTCATTAAAAACTAAATAATAATAACATGAAAAGATAATTAGGCATTTAGGGTCAGTTAGATAACAAAAAAAAAACTTTATGATTTTTATGTTTTATAATATAACAACAAATTTTATTATGTTTCTCTTAGTCATCAGTATTTGGTAAAACGACATGCTCCATTGCCACTTTAATTATTTCATTTAATCATTTGGTTAATTAATTACTTATATTAATGAAGATCAGAATATTTAAGGACGTCCAAAGAAAATAAAGTTTATTTAAATTTATATTACATATAAGCAAGGTCTGGCAAAATCAGGTCTTTTCACAATAGAACTGTTTTATTAAAACAAGTCTTAAATTTAAAGAATATCAAATCCGTAGTCAGCTAAATAAGTTGTAGATAGAAAAGCTAAAGGATTAAGAATCCTCATCTTTATCATTTAATCATAAGAACGTATTTGAATATTTTGTTGAGTTCCACGGAAGCGGGATATTAATAATAATCATTTGATTCAATCCCGTGAAAGAACTTTTCAATTTTCGTCGCCAAATCTTCATCCATTTAAAATGTTTCGAGATGTTGTGGCTCACGCTGCTTTTTCCTTTCCAAAGCAACTAACGCCAGAAACATTACGATGAGGATTTAAATTTTAGCTTCTTGTTCCCGTCGTAAGATGGGCACAATCGCATATTCTTCCCCTTCGTCTTTGACGCTCTCGTTTTAAATTTTTCCCCTATTTTCATTCCTCGTCCCTCTCGAACTAACACAACAACAATTTTCGAGGTTTGTTTGTGTTTAATCAATTTATGAAGTCGGTAGTAGATTTTGTTTTACAGATTTCATTAACGTTATTTCGCGATTTTTTTTATTGTTGTCTTTCTTCGTATTGTAATTTATAGTTCCACAACAAAAATACAAAATAAAAAAATTATTATGGACAGGTTTGATGTAATTACTCCTCTGCAAATATGATTAAAATGTTCTGACTTTCACAAACTTTACTCTCGCATTCCTGACAAATCGATAAAAATATTTTCAATAAAACATTTTAAGAAAACATTCAATTGGTAACATTATCAGCGATTCTGTTGAGCATTATGCAGTGAGCCATTCATCATACTTAATTGAAATATGAATCACATCATTAACGGATTTCTGCTTGAGAACTGCAGCGACTGCCAGCTACATGTTAATTTTTTTAAATACATTTGTTAAATTGTAGGTATATAGTAATATTGCATTCTCTATGCATATTGCTGCTCAAATTAAAAATGAAAAATGAATCAAGCCGCAGAAGCGAACTGCAAATATGGAAGCTTAAACAATGCAAATCAACTCTATTTCAATACACTCGATTTTAATCGCAATAAGTGGCGCGCCACGAGATTAAAGAGCTATTTCAATTATAAATTCAGCAGCAGCAAAGTCGCTTCTAACAAAGCAATCAGAAATTAATTTTTCTAAGTTCAAAAACTCAATTACAGCACTGGCTGAAGCGAGTCGCGTTAAACGTGGATAGTGTAATTATTGTGCAATAAATTTACATAAATAAAACAAAATAAATCATTTTTATATTCTCAACAACCTTCTCAGTTCTTTGTGTTATGTTGTTGGTTTGCTTTTTTTTTTTAATTGCAAGTCAGAAAAATTCCACACTCAAACGATGCATTACATTGCAATATATGTGCGATTTATTCAAGAATTATAGACACAGCTACAATCTGCATATTAAACAACAATACGTGAATTCAAAAAAAAAAACACCCGCTCATTCTCCCTCTCTCCCGTCCGGCTCGCGAATACTTTTTTTTTTCAGTGTTTATACATCAGCAATTCATCATGTTTTGAACAAGAAAATTGTTCTTTGTAATATTGTGCATTTTTAATTTGCGTAAAAGGATTTTTTTTTTGTTTTTAGCGAAATCAAACAAGTTGTAAAGAGCTTACAACATGCATTCATGCCTGCAACTGGCTAATAAATGTTCTCCACTCTTAGTTGTGCTGTTATGTACTGTAATGCACAGAAACTAGTTTTGTTTAACTTATTTTTGTGAAATATTGCTTCATGTATGAAATAACTTCTATTGCAGCATGTCGAACAACTTTTTTAATTGATTTCATTGCCTCAACAAAGTCAAAACTAGACTTTGTCGTTTCAACTATATAAATGCGTTTATAAACATGGTGAAGTTAAATTTATTTAATGTAAAGAGATATCAACATGAAAGTCTATCGTTTGATGAAAAATACCAATCGTAAAATGCAATTGTCAAGTGACTTCAAGTACAGTTGTTAACGGCAATATTAAAAAAAACTGTTGCTGCCCAACTACACCAAAGATTGTAAGGCATTTGCGATGCAAGAAATTGACCGTTCTCTGTTTCTTGTTTAACTTGTAGAACCGGCAGCTGGCATGTTGAGATGAGATTGTCCAAGAATAATTGCTTTCTTTCGATGTCGTTGTTCGGGTACATTGACAATTATTCTCTTCTGGTTGCAATAACTTTTTATTTCGGAGGAAACATGTGCACAATGTTTCAGTTACATGATGTCCATTAGGCATCAGGTGTATTAAGTTACGTAAGTACAACAGAGAAATTGACTTCTCGTATGACAATTTATAGCTTAAGGAAATGTAACTATTAAAACAAGAAAAATTAAAGATATCACAAGGCGCCTCCAAACAATTGCCATTATAAGATGTCGTTACAATGCATCAACCGAGCGCACAATTCAAATACCAATTTAAATACAAAAAATAATTTGTAGAAAAGGTACAATAACAGTCGTTTTCTTAAGTTACTTATTTGATTCATAAAGGTGTTTCCTATAGTCCTCAAACTCTCTTCTATTCGAGAATAATGTCGAACCCAAAACATTCTCATGGATTTGAAAAGATGCTCGAATGTAACTTTAAAAAAAAAAATTATTTCAATGGAATAAAGAAAAAAATTAAAATAATTTTCCAAAAAATGCAAATGACTTCCGCGTTCACACACTTTGGGGTTCTTCTAGAGTTCCCTGAATTAAATTTCTTTTCTTATGCATCACTCTGTGTCTTCCATCAAACATAATTTTGATATTAAAAAGCGTAAATAAAACGAATTTTTGTCACATAATTTGCATACATGGCCCATGGATTGTATGCAAATGAGAAGTCGAAAGGAAAAAAAAAATGCGCAACCCTTTGAGATGTCAATAAAATCGAAAGCAGGCAAGCAGCATCTCAGCATTCGGGGTGAAATGAAAAGGTTTAATTCGAACTGGAAAGAACTGCACGTAAAAGACGATTCCATGAGAATATTTCTTCGAAAATTTCTGTGCAGGTGACAATTTCCTGGTTGAAGGTAAACGTAGTGAAATAAGAAAGAAGGGAGATGAGCACACATAAAAAAGCCAATTCTCAACGCCTCAATGATTTTCTATCGCCTCATATCACTAATAATGAATTTGAATATGAAAATTGCAAAATATAAATCATCAAATAAATTTTATTCTTTTTTATTGGCATATATACTTTAGCCCTGTCTATTGTTCCACCTTGGTGCGTTTGAGTGTTTGTTTAAATATATTTTGAATCAATGTTTATCTAGAAATTTGAATAAATATTCGCACTTGCACAATTTGCATAATGTCCTGTGAAAAATGTGATAAAATGTAAATTTACCTTTGTCATGGGTCTTGGGCGTTTGAAATCGATTGATTTCGTCATGGGCCTGTGAGCTCGATGGGATTTCATTCATTCAACCCGTTCAACGGCTTAAAAAGTTCATTCGGCATAGTTCGTTTGGAAATTCATTCATTTCAAAATTTATCGATTTTCTTTTGGCAGAATTTTTCAACCCAACTCTTACGTCTTTAAAATAAAAACCATCCCAGACCCAATTAACTGCTGTCCTTCATTTATATTTACTCATCGTCGACTGCAAAATGTTGTGAAAGGTCTAGGATTTCATGATGCCGAGCAAATGCTGTGGTGGTGACATGGGCGGGGGAGGATATAATGAATTTATAATTATCAAGTGATAAAAAGTTCTTCGTTCGCCTTCATTTTTTCCCATCCGCCGCAGTCGAGACAGAATGAAACAAACAATTTTTCCAACGAGAAAAAAAAAAGTTAATTTCATTCATTGTACATAAAGACGTGGGCCAAAAAAAAGAATAAAGTTGAATGTAGCCAAAAGTAAATTGTGTAATTTTAATGAGAGAACAGCGTCAGACACTTTCTGTGTTTTAAGATGCGGTATTTTCTTTTGGCTTTGGTCTCATTCTACAATTAACGTAAGGAATTTTGTTCGCGCGAGCAAACGAAGAAAATTGCGAGATGGTGGAAAGCTATAATCTACAGCTATTATATTATATAATGTACACATAGACTTGCTGCTGCTGCTCGTTTAACACAGTCGTCTTTATTTAATAACATTTATTTTATGTTCAAATGGAAAATGTTTCTTCCCTGCGATCGGATGGCACAATGAGGAGAAGAAAAATCAATGCTTGGCGTTCTATTTTCGGGTGTGGGTGGTAGAATTAATTAAAAAAGGAATTTTTTCTCGAGCTTGTTAAATGAGGAGATATATATAAGGCGTAAGGAAAATGAGAGTTCTTGTTTCATTCATCAGCAAGAAAAAGTTCGGAGGAGGCAATGAATACATAGAGAAATTATGCAAACTTTTTTTTTTTTGTGTACATAGCAGTGGGAAAAATAAGGTCAATGTTAAAATTTAAATTAGTCGTCGCTTGTTGGCTTCTCTGCTGCTGTTCGGCTTTTAATAATATTTACAGAAAAACAAAAAAAAAATATTTGTATGAAAAGTTTTCGCTTTAGCGAATGGAAAAAAAAAGTTTTTCATTTCGCCGGTGTCGCAAGAAATTTTCTCGTCTACTACGGCGCAAGGATTTCTTTTTTTTTTTGAAATACATTTATTGATTTTTTTATTCTGATGTCACAATGGCAGCTCCATCGGATTTTATTTCTGCCCTTTTTTTTGTGTGTGCGACTTGTGCAAGAGCTGAAAGCAGGATATAATTATAATTATCATGTTTTTCAAATAGTATAGCATCAGGCATATTTTTTTTTTCATGTCTCCTTACTTTCTGACGATATATGTTGCTGCCATTTTGTGTGCTTTTATGAGCGGGGGAGTGGGAATGAACATTAAAAGGAAAAAAGAATACTCGACGATTCGCCTCACCCAGAATGCGGATATTTCTTTTTTTTTGCGCGCTGTAAAGAAAAAGTTGTATCTATATGGTTAGTTGATATGCACACACATATATATTTGCGTTTCAAAGCAGTAAAGACTCTCGAGTTTTTTTTTTTTTTAAACATGCACGATATAATTTTTCAAATGCCTTTTGTGCTTGGGTGTATGATGCTCGAAAATATTCACTTCATTTTTTTTTCTGTGAAATTGTGTACTATGAGTGGTGTGCACGGATCTCCCTTGGGGTAGAAATCTTTTGCCATTTATTATACTTCAAAATGTTTCTTTTACATTGTACGCTACGGTGGAATTGTTGTTATATATAAGGATTCGTGACTGAAACTCCATCTTCGGTGTGTAGTGAATATATCCATTAGGATATTCAGCTTGCTTATATTATATGTACATACACTCCATACCACACTTATTCCTCGTTTTTTCTTCTCTCGCTAGTATGTACGTTTGCTCAAGAGTAAAAAAGCACGTATTTACCTTCCTTTCATTTCCCTTTTTTTTTTTGCTGCTGCTGCTGCTGCCATCCAACGAGAGTCATATTTTATGTAGGTATTTATATTGCTTTAGTTTAACGACGGTTGTTCACAAAAAGGGGGATTGCAAAGTGGGGATATAATGAAAGATGCTGAAAAGAATAATTCGTATTCACAATCTACAAATATTTACAGATGCATGCAAAAAAAATCCATATATGAGATGGAAAGGAAAGTCGATTGGATTGAAAAGATGCTGTAGGGAAGAGGACCGTTGAGAAATGAAAATCTTTTTATTGTGTTTACTAGTTTAAATTCCCGTTAACTTTAGTATCTTCCTACATACATTTGCTACGATGATTACTGAATGTTTGACATTATTACATGCTGCTGCTCCAACCCCGTGATGAATATTTCAGCCCAGAAAAAATGTAATTTTGCATGCGTAATCAAAACATAGAACAGTTTTTCTGTTCTGTACATGAAATTGAAATACTGGGTTTGAAAGGAAATAAGGATATTTTTTTTTGTATTCGGGCACACCAAGAATTGCTTCTTATTATTCTTCTTATTTTTCTCCCGGTCCAATTTTCTTCTAACTAAGATATATGTTCGACAATACAGCGAGGGTAGTAAAAAAATGGGTATAATGTTGATGTTGATTGCAAATAAATGGTTCGCTTTTTTCTTTTTTTTTTTTACTTTCTTTACCATCCCCAGAGCTGACAGAAAAGAGATAAAAGGCATAGTTTCATTTTTTTTTTGTTGTTTGTTATGGAAGAATTACTGTTTTTTTTATTTCAATGGAAAAAAATATAAATTTATACACAAGTCAAGCTTAAATTTTAATGATAGATTATTTCGAAAGATTGAATTTTTGTGGAGAAATGTTTTCCTCCTTGAGCCGGAAAATTGTCTGCTCAAGCTCAAGATGAAGAATTTCCATGAAAAATTTCATTTCACGAATTTTTCTTCTTCTTTTTTTTTTCGTTAAATAATCAAAATTGAAGTTTTGCATCGCATTCAAACAATGTTTAATCAAGTTGTTAACTTTTGTTGATCTAAGATGAACTTTCAGAGTGTAACTATTTTTTTTTATCGTAGAAAAGTGTATCCAAAACTTTTAATTTGATTAAACTATCAGAATCTGTAAACACAATAATTTAATTATATTAATCTATTTGATATGTTTGCTTAGCCTTCACTGATTCGACCTTTTCCTGAAAGTTCCGCTTCCAATAATGAAATCTGTCAAATTGAATTCTTCACTCAATTCGAGGCGATCGATTTTCTCCAAATTCATTAAAGCCAGTAGTCTGAAATTATTTTTCCACCTCGGGCGGTCGTAAGCAATTGCAATCAACGTCAAACGACAAAATCAGTTATTGGTTTGCAATCGCCATCTATCTAAATTATTAACATTTTATATTGTGACTTTCGCAGTTGTTTTTATATCAACTTGCTGCTTTTAAGACATTTTAAAGCTTAAATAAAGCATTCAGTTCCAACGCGACAAAATATCGAAATCATTGGAACAAAGATATTTAGCAAATATTCAATTAACGTAAATTCTTTGCGCAACTAGGAAGCGTGAAAATGATGAAAAATGAAAAAAATTTATTCTCGCTCGAGCACATAAATAAGAAAAAAAATGAAAAATCGACAAGTCATGTGGCAGTCATTATGAAAAAAAAAAAAAAAAAATCCTTGCAAAATAATTTTTTTTCGCGTTGCCATTATTATTCGTTTCTTATATTGTTTGGCAAAAGCAAAAAAAAAAATATATATATATATTTCTGGGTGTGGTTTACGGTGAAAACTCATATCAAACAATATATAGAATTTTTATTCAACGCTTTTTTTTTTCTTCTTTGCGCCAACAAAATGTTTTTCTTTCACATCTTTTGCATGCTTCTGAAGGATTCTTTATCGCATTTTTTTTTTTCATACCTTCAGTGAAATTTGTTTGGTCAGAAATGTTATTTAATTAAATATTTCGCTTCTTGAAAAACATCTTGTTTGCCCGCTAAATCTTGAACTTGTTCAAATCCCCATTCTAATATGATTTCTTCTTAGCAAAGGATAATAATAAAAAAAGAAGGAAGGCTACAAGGATATTTCTTGTCGATGTATGTGTGAGATAGGGGTGTTCTTTATTGAAGAAATTTTTTCCTTATCATTAAATTGTATGTGTCATTAGCATTTTTAATGATCCCGATGAAAGACAACAGATATCTCATTTTATTAGGTAAGAGATCAATTATTATTGAACACCCTCGACAATGTGTAAGGGTGTGGCATGGGTAGAGTATTATATATACATTTTATGTATATATTTTTTTTCGCATTTTCGCTACATTTTCTCTACATGGATATATTTTGTTACATAACATTCTTATAATGAATTTTTTTTTTCTTTTTCAGAGGGGGAGTGAAAAAGTGAAAAAAAAAAGTAATGACGGCAAAATTACTTGCATGAAAACGTGTATGAAACATCTATATTTTGCAATATATTTTGAAAATATTTGTTGTTATTAATTGAGAAAAATAAAATTTAAATTTATTCAACAAATGGCGTACGTAGGAAATCGAATGCTCCCAGACACAAACAATCCATAGAATTTGTTTTTGTCTCGAGCCGGTACGGCCTACTTAGTAGCCAGTTATGAAGAATCCGGCGAAGGACAGTAAAACAAACAAAAACAGAAAAAAAGAGTCTGCGGAGTGATTGCACCTTAATTTATATACTTTGCCGGACTATATAAAAAAAAATGTATAATTAATTCAATATAAAACCCTAACCTACATTTTCCAAGCGAGTCTCATCGCCACCCCGCTCATTCTCCTCACCCTCACGGCTTTACTCTCATTTTCGCAGACATTTTCATTTTCATTTAGGAAAATTCTACTTTCAAATTAAAAAGATGTTCAAGTTTGTTGTTTTTTCTTACATTTCTTCTTATATTTATATAAGCTGAGACTTTAGCAATTAATTTCCTGACCTGGGGTAATTTTCATGAATCACGACAGACACTCAACGAGCAAAATTCATTTAAAATAAAGCGCTTTAATTTCAGTGGGACGCGTACTTTGTTTTGATTGGCATCAAGTATTAGGCTAATTTTTGCCGCTCACTCGAGCGAGCCCCGAGGTGTAATTAAAGATCATTTTCAAAAATTATTGTTTGCTTTCAAACGTGTTATTGATTGCGAATAATTTTGTTATGATTTGTTGGTCACTATTTAAGGTCTATTTAAATTAATTATAAAGCATTTTACATTTTTTAAGATTCAATCCATTTAGTCTTATGGATAAAAGATTGATTTTAAATAATGTCGGCTAATTGATTCGTGATGAGGAAATATTAAAATTATACACATTTTGCAACAATGTTTTAATATTTTTTAAATTTTTTTTTTACTTTTGTCTCCACAACACTCCAAAAATTCCACAATTTTCTGCGGTAAATTATAAACCTCCACGCCGAATTATGCTTCCTCCGGCGGCATTTTGTCATCTTGTGGCCAACAAAGAGAAAAAATATTATTCACAGCGAAGCTCATCACCTCTTCACAGCACAAATCTAACTAAAAATAAAATTTAAATATAGGTACTGTGTTGAAGAGCTGGCGGAAGAAAAAAATTAATTACATAAACAGGATATTATATTATTTAACCCTTTCCTCATTATTTATGCAAAATCTTTTACAATCTGGTTTTCGGCGTCATGGTAGACAGCAAAAAAAGATTTTTACGGTTCAGACGACGAAACCGGAATTTGTGAAGTAATGAAAAACGTCTAATTAGGTAACTCAGTAAGATGACTCAAGAAACTTAGTTTAAATTAAAGAAATTCGGGGCCTCCGAGAAAATATAATAAACTTAATATTCCCTTTCTTATTGGGAAAAGTTCGTCGGAAAATTCTTATCGAAATGCAGTCAGCGCCATCTTTTAGGAAATTTCGAAAAGTTTTCATATTTCTAGAGTAGCATTATGATGGGTTCCGTATTTTAGTTTTGGTTACAATTAATACGAGAAAGAATGAGAATGAAAATGTTGTGTCTTTTGTGGCTGCAAAATATGCAGTTTTATAAAACAGAAGGTTTACATCTAATGAGATTTTGAAGCCGCCTAATAATTTTGGTTAAAAGAACACCAGTCAACTGTTGCTGATTATTTAGAATTTTGCAAAATATATTTTAATTATTAATATCATATCAAGTAATATTTATGCATAAGCGGTGTATGCGTTTATCCTCATATGGCTTTTGATATCAAATTATTGAATAATAACTCAAAAGAATAAAAATAATTTCGTAATTTTCAGTAATGAGTTATTTGAATCTAAGAAAATACTGAAGCAATACAAAGTCTGACTTTACAATAATGAAATCACAAAAGAATTTTCAATTAATTGTTATCGAATCACAATTATCGTTCATTTTAAAAAAAAATAGTTTATTAATTTATTATTGAGACTTCTAATATGCATTTGATGCTGATTTCCCTCATCGTAGATTTTTGTTTTATTAAAATCTAGAAAGGTGAACTTTTATATATTTCGGCACAATCCGGTGATGTTTTTCCATTTTTTTCTTAAAAAATCAATGGCAAAATTTTCCTCTTATTCAATTCAATATAAATACAAAATGGAAGAAAAAAAAACTCGATGAAACTCTAGCAAGCGAAATCACATTCACCGCCTGTTCTATAAGGTTTTGAGATGTAAATATTTTTCGTATGTTTACGTTCGATGCTTAGTCATTGAATTTGAATTTAGAATAAAACAAAATACATAGAAAAATATTGTTGATATGGAAAAAGACTGCAAATAAATTCCATATTAGATTTCCCTTATTCCACCCTTCATTATTCTTCCGTCAAATATTCCACCCCCATAACAAAAAAAAAAAACATTCCATTTTCCTCTGGCAGAAGCAAACACACACGCACATACTTTGAGAGAGAAAAAAATATAACGATAAAGATTATGGCGTAATTTGGTTTGATGGAAAATAAAGGAAATTCAATTCAATGATTTTCAAGATGTTTTCTGCTGCTATCGCTGCAAATGTCGAGTGAAATTATTTGATGTTAAAATTTCCATCATATTGCTCATGAGATTTTCCCCGTTTTGGCAATAGCAAATAAGAAAAAAATAAACTAAATGAAAATTAATATGCATGAATGGAAGACGAACGAAAGATGTCCCTAACATGTTACTGACGTATTATAATATTTCATTATTTTCATGGCATTCCATCTTGTTATGAAAAATTCATTTTTACAAATTGAGTCTTGCCACAACAAATCTTTTTGCGAATGTTTGAGACAATCAAAAAAATTACAAGTCATTAAAATCATCCGAGGTTTCACAACCGTAACAAAACTCTATTCTTGTGTTGTTTAATCAAATTTTTACTGCCTTTTTTTAGTTATTTCACGATAATTGTTCTATAGTTTGAGTCATATCCATAGAAACACAATTAAGTTAAATTTGTCAGAAAAATATCAAAAATATTTTAAAATTGGCTACAGAAGTTTTTGGTTCGCTTGTTATTTAAATTATTAATTTCGGGTTTGGCTTGTATGCCATTAATTCAAGAATAATTATTAGTTATATTCTTTCTAAATCTCTTCTAAAAATTAATTTTTTTTTATCTTGGCTTCTACAAATTAATTTGAGACACTTTGCAAAAAAAAAAAATAAACAGATTAGCAACCTGTTGTCAGATCCATTGTCACACAATTAACCCACTGTGACAATTACATTATCATCATAATGAAAACCCGAGAAAATTAAAGTCAAAACATTCATCAGCTTCATTGTTATTGTAATTTCACGATTCAATAACGTTATTGGTGCAGTTTCGATACTTCGACACATTTTTTTGCATTATTATGGTAATCCTATTGCAAAATTTAAAGGAGGGTTGCAGAACTATCCTATTAGAGCATTTGAGTGTTGTCATTATTGGGTTGACTATTGTTTGCTTTGTTGTTAAATGGTTTGATATTAAATAGTTTAAATTGATTATAGCGATTTTAGCACAAGCTTCTGAATTTTAATTGAGTTCAGTCTAAAAACTAATGAAACATTTCAAAAATGATTGTCTAGTCTATGCCAAGACTTCTTGATGCAAACTGTGAGAACTTTCTTAACCCTTTATGCTTTTTGTTCAGCGCCTCGAAATTAAATATAGTTTTAATTCAATTGAGCATAAAGAGCAGCCATCAGTTTCACATCTGAATGGAAATTAAGCGTCTAGTATTTTTTTTTTTTTGTCAACACAGAGATGACAAAAAAGTAATTTAAATAAAAAGTTTTCATCTTGCCTGGGATGGTATCGATTTCATTTGTTTGATAAAAGAAAAAAGTGAATTACAAAAAAAAAATCTTTAATGTTTAATGTATGTTTGTACGTACGTCATTCTATCCCCGTCATGTTATTCAAAATAGGTTTTTTTTTTGCTAATATTTTTTTTTGTCGATTTCAAAATTTATCATCTGTAGCGCTGCCTTATGTTGATGGTCTGAAAACCGTTCTCTAAGGGTCCATTTACTAAGGGAAATTTAATAAACGCCACAAAAAAATGTTTATTTCAATTCGCTTTGTGCCCAGAATATGGGACAAAAAAAATCTTAATGTTATTCATATTTTTTTTTATATTAAAACTGTTTTATTCTTATTATTGTTGAACAAAGCACGTTTATAGAAAAACGTTGAGTCATTTTAAGAGAGTGATGAGCACAACAACAAAAAAAATCTCATATAAATAAAGGAAATTTATATAATATGCAAATTAACATCCGTTCATCATATTGAGAAATTTTCAACGTAAACAGTTTCAGAAAAAAGAAAATCTATAAAAAAAAAATTCTACCCCAACAACTGATACAAAATGAGTTTCTACTCAGTATTTTGAAGAATCATTGCCTGAATAGACTTTATAGAGTCCAACATCATTAGCTCTGTCTTGTTCTTCTGATATTTGTAAGTATGTGTATGGAAAAACGCAGTGATAAAAAAAATAATAGGACTGATTGGTTGCTCAATAACATGTTTACGAAAATTTAAAGAAATTGGCAAGATGACATTCAACTATTCTTGATTTATAGAGCTCTTGTTTACTGCTGAAATTTTTTATTATTATTTCCGTTTCTTGAAAATGGTATTTGAGTAAATATAAGGATATAAAACTTTCGGTAGCGAAAATAAAATTTTAGTAATAAAATAAATATTTACATCAGATGGCGCAAGGTTCACGAGGATTGTCCTGACTTAAAAGCTTCGAAATGTGTCATAGATGAAATATAATATAAAGGGACGAAATATATTTTTTATATTTTATGTATCTTGCTAAATATTCCTGAAAATAATATTGGTGATGCTCATTCTCAAGCGTTGTTTGTTATCAATATTCTCTAAACTAAATAATTGGTGTCGGCCTACCCGAAAATTATTAATTTCATGGATCTCTATTTTATGACAATTTGAAGTAAAATTTGCAACAGTAAGTTATTCTGTAGACATTTTCTGTATTCAATTGTATCAATTTTGTATCAATACCGCAAAAATGTAAGACTGATTTTGATTTCTCGTTGAATTCGAAGAATAAATAACCAAAAAAAAATTCTAATCAAATCGAAATCCTCACAGCATTACACAAAAAATTTGACAAAATTGGATTGAGACAGCGACATTCGCAGTTCTTTCAGATGTGCCCTAAGCGAAGGGTTGATAGCGAGGAGCATGAAAAAAAAAATCGTTACAAAAATTGAACGTCAGGTATTGAAAAGGCAAAATCAAATTTGCATATTTTGTCATACTGATACATTATATTGAAAAATAATGAAAAACGATGCAGTAATTTCAGCAAAGGGGTTGAACAACAACTATCACATCGATCGTTTGCTATATGCAAAGGTAGAATTTCAAGAAAACGCATAAATTATCACACATTCGATTATTTAATTAAATCACATTCATAAAATATTATTTGCATAATAAATCATATGCAAAATAAATGTTGAATCGTGAGAAATGTGGCTCCGTGTAAACTGTAAAGCATAAGATTGCAAAAGGGTCTGGGTGAGTTTCTTACAAACATCTCAGAAAGGGGTAACTTTGTTTCTTTTATTGCTGCACGACGTCACACAGGTAGAAGATTTTTCTTTAAATTAAGGAACAATGGGAAAGAATGCTTGCGAGTTCAATAATCAACTGTTCAATTTTGATTCCGTTTGATTTTAAAGCTTATTTGTGTACAGGTGACAATGTAAAGGGCTGTTGAAGGGATATCTGGAATCAAAGGTTAAATAAAAGGCAAATTCCTTGTTTCATAAATGTTTTATTTTATCTCATTTGTCTGTCTACAAATATTTTCTTGTTATAATTTTTCCCTTCAATTTCTAGTAGTTTCGTAGCAATGCCAAGAGTTTTTAAAGTGTTTGTCAGAAGCATGCAAACTTAAATTATAATTTTCCATTCCAACGAAAATAAATAAAAAATCATTTTTTTATCGCTAATGACGCTTGGAGTTGCCTACATTCATCATTATCAGAATCATTCTCAACTACGTACTCTCCACAGAATTTTTTTAGGGTTATTGAATTCTATTTTCTGTCGTTTGTTGTTAAAAGAAAAATGTAGAAAAATCTCGCAAGGAAAATTTTCCGAATTATTCGAGCGAAATTGAGAGCCATTTCCTACTTTTTCCATGTAAATGGAGAATTTTTCCATTTCTCGAGTTCACCAACCATTTTGATGATTTTTTTTTTTTTTTTTTCATCAAATATTTATGAGTGTTTTCCTCGAAATTAGATATTTTTTATATTGACAAAATTTAATCTCGTCTTATCACCGAGCCATTGTAGCGCATTATTATCCTGCTCCTAGAGAAATAAAATGCAGACGAAACATTCTTAAGTCCTCTTATGATTTTCCATGTTTATTTTATTGGATAAGACGAATTTCCAACCCAACAAATAAGAAGATCTCAACATACAAGCACACATGTAATTTATATTCCGATAATGTAAGGAGAACGCTCTATCAATCATCTATTGATTCTTTCTACACACAAAAAAAAAGAATACACATATAATATTACATGTGGATGGAAAACACAAAGTAAACCCCAATCCCAGTCGAGGTTCCATCCATAACATAGAATATATTTTAAGCAACGAAACTGAAGGTATCTTAAGCACCACAAAATGATATGCCGTTATTAAAGCTCATCTATAATCACTTTAATTAATCACTTGCGAGTGTTCGCGATATCGATCCAGCGTCCGGAAAAATACCAAAAAAAAAATCTTGCGCTAAAAAAATGCGAAGCGTCTATCTTTAAAAACCATCAAATACTCAATAAACATACGTTGGGCTAGGTTATTTTCATTTTCATCATTCTCTCAATTAACACTAAGATTTTATTATATAATGTACATACATAAAACACTGTTAAAATGATAATTTTCATTTATTATTATTTTTAAAAATTAATTTTATATAGCATGTAAGTGTGCGTGCACTCGGGAAAATCGAAAAACATTGCGTAACAAATACATGCGGAGCATGTTTTTCATCAACCATGGAAAGTATTCATAAGACGATTGTGAAGAGGAAATTGCGATATTTGCTCCGTAAAGAGCGACGCGATGCTAGTGAGGGTGAAAAAAAAATATACACCAGAAAACGATTCAGCCATTTTGAGGAGCATGCGTAGAGTGTATATGCGCATGTATAGGTAGGTGATCCTTAAACGACAAAGTATATTATGTACATAGAATGTAGAGAATTAGAGAAGTACCTATGTATGCTTTATCCCCTTTCACATGCTACCGTCGAGTTCATTCATGAATGTATTTGTGATGTATTTGGCGTATTCATTATATCTCGCGATATTTTCCTCCTATCCACGCGTGCTTTTGAAAATTATCTGAAATTTTAATTTAAGCCTTTTATGAGAAATCAGAGTTCTTGAGATGCCTTGCGTAATGTTGCGTATTGTGGGGGAGTAAAAACGGCGAGATCCTTTTGAATGTCAAAATGTTAAAATGCGACTCGATGTTTGCCGTTTGTATTTGAGTTTAACGCGCTTGCAGCAGAAATTACTTAAAAAAGGATTGCGAAAAAATTTGTTTAAGGTTACCGAGAATGAATCGTCAAATTGAATTGTTGCACAGGACGATGCATCGCAATTTGGGTTGTGGTATTTAATAAAATGTTACAATATTTCATAAACATGATGCATGCAAAGAATTTTCCGCATTTTCAACTGAAATTGAAACATAATGGAAATGCCTTGCAAATCAAATTCCTTCTCCGCAAATCGTGATAACGAAAGTTTCATGCATTTGTAACTAGCATCATAAATCAAATTGCGAGCTATTTCTCCGCGCAAAAATCAAAATTTATGTTCAATCATCTTTCGATTCGATTCAAAAAGCGAAATGTCGCTCGAGAAAATCCCATTTTGCAAAGATCCCTTTTTTCCATGACAAGCACGAGCAGCAGCGAGCAAATTGAAATTGTGTGTGGGGGAGCGAGTGAAAAAGGGGTTTTTGTTATATTTATTGCGTTGACAACTTCGAATAACATGTTCGCATCATGGAGCTGTGCGAATTTTATTCAATTTCCATGTTGTCGATCCTTGATCAGGACGGGAAAATTCAATGTGTATGCAAAATATATTCGTACATACATATATCTTTTGAAAATTTACGATGACGAAAAAGTAATGTTAAAGAACATACAGCGAATGAACACAAAAAAAAATATTCAGTTAACTGAAAAGAGAAATTTTGCGATTGACAAAAAAAAATATTGTTTGAAAACGATTGAACTGTAAAAGTAATCATGAGATTAATTTGAATGGAGTTAAGCTTAGCAAGTTTTTTTTTATTCTTCTCCGGCATAATCATAAATTATGCATAATTCGTATGATGTATTATTAAGGTCATAATCATATGATGGAATTATTATTGGTATGATTGCTAATGTGCGACAATCAATCAACAATCAATTCAATTATAAAATTAAAATTTGAATAATGCTTTCATATATAACCTCAAACAGACAACACTAAAGCACGTGGTTTTATTTTAAAATCCCCTTGAACATCATTTAAACAATTAGAATGTCTCTCTGACGTCATCACCCAACCACATTCAGCGTGTGTAACAGTTTCATTAAAAAAGAAAATCCCATTGAACAATGTTGTGTGGCTGGGTATAGTCAATGAACTCATTTTCAGACAACTCGGGGGAAATACCTAAACAGTCGTTAAACAATATGCTTCCCGCAGCCGCCATCATCACACAATCACACAGCCAATTCATTAAATGGATTTTATACTTTATTTTCATTTATCTTAAGAGAGCTTGCAATTTATATAATGAGAACATGTATTTTTTTTTTCTTCTTTACTTATACATTCACCTCGCCTCAGCATCATTCCTCCGACTTATAATAACTTTGGGTAAAATCTTCTTTATTTTTTTTTCGTTTTCTTTTGGCTGCTGCTGAAAATGAAGATGCGAGATGTGAGTTTCCTTCTTTTTTTTCCTTTACTCGGGTGGTGTTTTCTCCTGTTTTATGTATAATGAATGCAAATGTATATCATTAATGTACATTAAGCAATGAGAGGAATACCAAGTTCAAGGTTGATTTTCATTTTCATTTAGCAATCCTCGCATTTGGCTGGCAATGTGCTCGTCGCCGACAACGATGACGGCATTATGTAACAATTAAACAAATGTTTTGCATTGCAACGTGTGTTTTTTAGCGCAGACAGATTGGAGTCTTATAGCGATGATGGCGCTCGAGAACGATGAGATTTTAATGGAATTTTGAGGAATTCTTTTTTCGCGAATTTTTATTTCAGAAGCGCGGAAGAAAACAATTTTCTTGTCTCTTCGGAAAGCGAAATGGAGTTTCGTGTGTAATTGGAATTTTCAATTATATTTCATACAGCAGCAATGCACAAAAAAAATGTGGGTGAATAAATTTGAAAGGGGTTAAATTGCGAGGGGTAAGCAAAAATGAAATGCGAAATTTTATTTTCATTTTTTTTTTAAACCCACACAAACATCGAGCATAGAACACACGAGTTATCCATTTATCTTGCAATATATGACATGCGAGTACATTCTGTGTTATGCCAGGGTAAAGAAAATATATATAAATATATGTATACACACATGATGGTTGACGACGACGAGGGTGATGTGGACGGGGGATGTGGGAACAATATTATTGACTCAGAAATTCAACAAAAAAAGAATTTCGGGTTGGAAAATGGAAACAAAATGGCTTTCACGAGTCAAATCGATTTTCGATAAAAAAAAAAAAAAAAAACAAATAGTTTTGCCGTTGCCAACTAGTCGATTGTTGATGAATAAAAGTATTGTGTCGTAGACATGGTAACGGTTATTATTCCATGGCAAAACTTAATAAAATATACTTCCATTTTCATCGTTGTGCCGCTTTCTTGTTCTTATCTATTTAATTTCGCGCAATGCATAAAAAGATTTCGTATCGCTGGCAATTCAATATTATTTCATAAAGATATTAAGTTTTTTCCATGCTTTCTTTCTAAATATTCTTCAGTTGTTGGCATGATTCAAAAAAAAAAAATCAATCTATCTCTTATATCGTCATATCGTCATTCCCCTCGACATCATTTTCTTTCTGATGTGCTCAAATGTATGAAAAATGAAAATTTTCATCGTCAAATTTCCTCTTGTAGATAAAGAAAATCATCATTTCGCTGACGTTTCTTTTTTGCCGTTCTATATTCTACTAAAATTTAAATGCTCGTCTGTAAGATGAGCACAAAGATCATCTTGTTAGCGTTTCAAACAGCATCATTCTATTACAAACAGTTTCGCGATTCTTCTCGCTGGATTTTGCATATTAAAGTATTTCCATTTGATATTCTTTTTCTACCATCCCAAAACATACAAGCGGCAACTGCTATGTACATACAACAAAACCCGACGACGTGAATTTCCCATCCATAAGAGAGCTTTGTTAGTGTATAAGTTTTGTGTCAGCCAAAAGGAGCTTGAGAAATGAAAAATATGTAAACGAATTTTTTTTTCCATTTTACATAAAAAACCGGAGCACTCTTGAAGTGAGGGTTGTGAGCGCGGGGGTGGAATTCACATTCGGTTCTTGTGTATTTAGAAAGTGTGTCTTTTGTGTATATTTTTCTCTCTCATGGTTTGTACATAAACATAACGATCAAAAAATTTCTTGCTATATTATGTATTGAATTCCAAAAAAAAAAAATGTACAACACGAAAGTTTTTTTTTTTTTCAAAAGACGCAAATCGTAGACGCGGCAACGTTCATTCGACTCTCGTACGTTCCAAAAACCAGTAAAACTTTTAATTTTATTTTTGTGCTTTTCTTAAATTTTTTTTTCCTTTTTTTCAAAACCCACAAAAACCTCGAAGAAAGAGAGCAGGGAAAGTTTTTCTTTTTTCACTTTATCGGTAAAGTTTTGCTTTCTGACTTTTCCTGTTTTATTTATTGTGTTTTAATAATAAATTTTTATTTAGAAACTTTTTTTTTAGTTGTTAAACCACAAAAACTTCACTTATTCTGTTATCAGTTTTCTTCATCTTTTGCACATTTCGCAAAAAAAAATCAAGTCTTCGAGAGTATTTTGTTGTTAAGTGAATTTGCGCAAAAATCAAAAGACATGTAAAAAAGTGCTTGTTACAAAATTAAGAGGAACTGTGTGAATCACTTGTGGGTTGCTATGCGAGCACGTGGTGAGTGTTTTTCCTTCGTTTTTCTTGATTGTTTGTTTTGTTAATGAAAATGAGAAAAAGAAAATGAGAAAAAAAAATCTCGACACCGGAAAGAAGAGATGCGTTCACGGCTATAACACAAATTAAACTGATGGAACTCGAGTAAATTATTCCGTCCGATGGGTTGATGAATAAAATTATAACTGGAGCTATATTATGCCGACACATCTCTCTTACTTGCATACAACAGCTTGATGTGTTAAAATGCGAAAGGGTTGTCGATTGGGACCAGATTTTTTTTTTAACGAGAAGCAACGATAGAATAAATTAAAACAATTTTTTTTTATTATTATGAATATCTAAAGAATAAAGAAGCATAGGGGTTCATGTGCATTCTATAGATAGTTGTGTAACGATGTGTTTCGATTCACAAAAGGATGTGAATATAAAAAAGTGTTATTACTTGGCTGTGGACAAAAAAAAATCATTCTGAAGAGAACAATTTCATAATTTCTCCTTCTTACGTAAGTAGTTTAAACATCAAGGCTCTACTACAATGAAAAGGAAGTAGACCGTTTCATTAAAATTATGTTTTAATATGATTTTCTTGATTACCCTTTCGCTTGAAGGATGTCTTCAAAATTCACTTTCCATATGTCATTGCATGATAACATCCTGTTTTATTATTCAATCGAAATAACTTCTTTTTTTCTTGCCGTAATTATGAATAATTTTTTTTTCTTACTTTCGATGAAATGTCATTCAATTAAACAGTTGTTAAAAGATTTTTAAATTTTATGTTTGTTGCTCTGTTAAATGTGAAGACATTCAAAACTCTACATCGACAGCTGTACCTCGGAATTTGAAACAAGAAATGGAAGATGTGGAAAAAATCTTAATTTAAATATTTGTATTCATATTATAATAAGTAAAAGTTTACCTTTTGCCATTTTAACCCTTTTGCATTGTTGTAATCGATTCATCAAATGTTTCTCAAATATAAATATCCTTGAAAATATTTCGCTCAATCTTAAGTTAAAAAAAGATCCGTTAGAAATATTCAAATCGAGCGAAAATAAAAACACGCGAATTGTTATCAAAATTCATTGGTTTTTATTCCATTGTTCGTTAAACACTTTCAAAACCAGCATTCAGCGTTATGCTCGCAAATAATATTTCATAAAACTTGAAAGGTTTTATGCTTTTAGATTTTAGTGCAATTTTTCACAATCATAAAATATTCACGGACAATTTAACGCAATTTATGTTTTGAATATATTTATTTTAACAGAATTTATAATATTCGATAAGCATACATATTGATGATTTAGTGATATATTCACAAACTCAGATTAATATTAAACAATGAAACCCATCCTTGACTGGGACATGGCACAATAAAACATCAAAAAAGGGTTAAATGATTTTGAAGAGCTTCCTTTTTTCACTCTCATCCGGGGCACGAAACTGAAAATGCAAGTTTGCATTGCATTTAACTGATTCATGTTTAACAGGTAAAAACAGTGTATTTTGCCGTATTTGGTGATGCAATCTTGATCCGGAACAAAAGGTCGCTTGCGGACCCTTATGAGAGTTTATTTTGTCTGCGGTAAAAGGGTATTAAAGGATGATATTTGCTTGTTGTTTTGTCTGTTTTCTCATTCGCATCCTTTTGTTCGATATCAAATTAAATGCTGCTTTAAAAGGGCATGAAAACAATATACACACAAAAGATTTGCTACTTCAATTGACTTGATTTATTGCAATTATGCGTGAAATTTCTTTTTTGAACATTAAGTTATCTTGTGAGAAATGCTTTGCACAAGAATCGATTTTTCATTAAAGAGGTTAACGAAAAATAAACACAAAATGCCGATAAATTTTCAATCATATCTTAACCAGTGATGCCACTTCTAATAACTTTTAGATATAAAAAAAAACAGTAAATACAAAAAATAAGAGCGCTCCATTCTCATGATTTCAATAGAATTCATGAAAGTTATATGTCAGAACTCTTTGAAAGTGGCATCACTGTCAGTCATAATTTCACTCATCACCCGGAAAGAAAAGTATAAAAATCCGCACCATAAAAAATGTCTTCTCAACTTTCTTTTTTTACGGAAACCAGCAAACTGTTATGAGGGGTGTTATTCTTATCTCATTTCTCAGTAACCTACTACCATGAACATAAACGCCATAATTATGTGCGCGTTGCGTTTTAAGAGCAGAGGGAGAAATCTTTATATATTCATTTACCATTTAATGCGCGAAACGTCTAAGAGTCTTATTTATTTCAAAATTTTGTTTTTTTTTTTTTTTTTTTTTCATTTACTTTTACTGTTCCATTCTGCTCCGATTTTATTTGCAATGAGATGACGCAACGACCTTGGTATTTAATTATAAATATAGGAAATCTCTAAATGTTATATACGGAATTCATTTGCATATTAGGATGAGGGAATAAATACTTTGAGTTGTATGTTTGTGTATGCTTTGATTTAAGAATATTTTTTCTTGCTCTCTTTCTCTCATTCATTACCGATGGTGCACAGCTGATTATGATCAGCTGAAAATATATTTTTTTTTTATAAATAATTTCTGAATCGTGTCTTTGTTTCGAAAGAATTTTGTGGGAAGATGAAATTTCGCCATCTTTCTTTCTCTTTTGCTTGTTATTATTCATTTACGATTGTCATTTATTTGTAAAAGTAATTGACAGTTTGTTCAACTTAATAATATTCCAAAGCTGATGTAGCTTATTGAGCTATCAAAATAGTTGCGTCCCAGAAATCACTGTCAATCGCGGCATTCCTTTAATATTCTGATTGCATCACATTCGACAACTTATAAAAAATGCGGTAAAGCAAACTATGAGAATCCAGCGACAAGAATAATAAACAAGCACAATACAAAATAATACTAACTAGCTCCATAAAGAGCGCTTGCCAAGTAGAGATTAACTCGATGGAAATTTGCATAAAGTTCTCGTAGCGTTCGAAGCATAAATGCGACGCACCTCGATTGACAACCCAAGCAATTTTAACAGAACATTTTTTTTTATATTTATTTGTTGCTGGCAGCATAATAAAAAATAGAGCTTGTTAATGCAAAATATTTGCAAAAGGTACGTATCCGTATGCTAATTTTGCACATTTTTTGACAAATTGTGTAGAACATTTTTTGAATCACGCTTGAATTTTTAATCGAATGGCATTAATGTTTTGGTGGAATGAAGAGTCGTGTCGGGGAAAATTGAAGAGGTATTCATTCCGCCAAACAGCTGATTGAAATCTGAAGTTAAAATACGTGATTGGAGACCCTTTTCAAGCATAATTATGCTAAAATATGCAAATTTCTTTTTTTAACAATTACACATATTGTCATATGCAAATGAAGCATTTTTTTTTGCAAAGCTGCTGCTTTAATGTAAAGGTAGTTGTGCGATGCAGATGATATTTGCAGCCTCGCGAGAATCCACACGAATTCCTGGTTATGTTTTATATTTTAGAGGAATCAATTATTATAGACAATAACTGACAACCCTTTTTTATGACTGTGCCATATAACGAGCGACCCAAACACACAGTTGCTTAGAAACCAATATTTAATATTCATTTTTTTTTATTTATTAAAACCAACGAAACAAAAAAATATAATTTTTCATGTATGCATTAACAATAACAATAGTTTGCATGTGGAAAAAATATTACCTTAATTTTTTATAGTTAGCTGAACAAAATCGAAGCCCACAAATCATCTATTCATCATACAAAGGGATGTGATGCGCTTTATAAGACTTTTGGGTTTATCTTGGTTTTAGTTTACAGTTGCGGCCCCTTTTCATTCGATTACTATCACAGATATCCCTTTCATTTTCATTCTCAATCGGGTTGATGAACTGCAAAACATTTAAATGATGTTTTTTTTTGCAAATTTCGTAATGAAATTTGAAGGAAAAGTTTTGAATTGATTTGGAAAATTTTTGGAAAGTTTTCGATAAATCGAAATGCAAATATTTAGAAAGTTTTTAAAAAATCAAATTTTTAGTTTGTGAAGTAATTGTTTGCGTAAAAATGTTCTACAAATAGAATCAATGTGAAAACACGAATTATTTCAAGTGCTTATCAAAGGTCTCAACAGAGGCGAAATATATCTCAGAAATATATTTTACATCCTAGATTCCAACCAATCATACAGTGTTGAGTGTATATGATATCAAAGGGATGCTGCATCCCTAATATGTAGCGAAGACATCAGAAAAGCTTTCACAGCTTCCCGAAAATTGAAATTATTTCAAACACCAACAGAAAGTATAAAAATCGTTTTAAAATTCGTCATCAGCCAGGAAAAATCAGTGAAAGCTCTTTGACCTGCCGAAAGAAAAATGTCATTAGTGAGCTTAATTTGAAATTGATTCATGTCGAATAAAATAATGTTCCCAACAAGATAGGCTCAAAATTGTAAACGAAACATCGTCACCCACTGCGACACTGCGAAGGTTTTATATTGCCTTCGTGCTATCCCGTGAAGATTTCTATTATACCTATCATTGAAATTTACTGTCATTCCTTATTCTCTTTAAAGCGGATATTAAGTTCAATTTTATTGAAATCAAAGGATTAATGAAATTTAGGCAGCGAAATGGCAAAATAAAAGAAACATCAATCACGAAATTGGATATGTCAAGAAATATTTTATGTTTCTTTATTTTGAATTTAATTTATTTCCATTCATTTAACTTTGTTTAAAGAAACCTCAATATTTTGCTGAATAAAGAAGAAATTAACCGCTATGTTATTCATGAATTAACTCATTAAAATAATATAGCGAGAATATATTAAAACTCAAATATCTGCCACCCATCAGTGCTATTGACTGTGAGCAAATTTGCTTCACCTCACTACTCGTGAGTCATCTAGTGAGTAGAAGCTCTGCTTATGTTTCATAAACTCGCCACATCAGCAGCACAAACGATAATAGGAGAGGGGAGGGATAAAACAAATATGCATGCTCTTTGTAGGTTCGAAACGAATACTTTATGAAATAAAAAGAAATGAAAATCGTTTGAGAGCATTCTCAGAGTATAAATTGCTCGCATTCATTTGTCGTTCGACAAACATGCGCTGATGTGTACACAAACATCACTCCCCACCATTTTCTCCTATACTCATTTTATTCCCGTTTTTATATAACATCATATTCGTTTTTTTTTTTATAATATTTACTCGTCATTTGTTATGTGTATGAAATCACATAGAGAGTATACCGCTACATTGCGCTATAGGAAAAAAAAATATTAAAAAATTTTTCTGCGTTTTTTTTTTCTTCTTTTTTTATAATAAAAAAAATCGTTGGTGTTGCTTGCTGTACGTATTTGGATTCATTCGTTCACAGTCTTTTAGCTAGTTTAGTTGGAAAAAAAATCACTTTCGTATCGTCCAGAAGTTTATAAGTTAGAAAGAAAAAAAATAATAAAAGTTCCAAGTTTTCTCCAGTTGTTAAAAAAAAAAGAAATAAGAATTCTCGTGGTGTTTCTATGTAAATTGTTTCTTAAATACATTATTTAAAATAATTGCTGGCAAAAGTGACAAATAAAAATAAGAAAAAAAACTTTCATCAGTTTGCTGGACGGGCATGAGGTCATTTCTATAGAAATATAACAAAACTATAACATAGAAAAGAAAAAAAAATATTATTGATTGCCAAAAGTATATAATTTGAAACATGTGCTAATTTTTTTTTTCTTGTGTGATTTCTGAAAGCGCGTTTAGTTGGACTACTTTAATTAATGATTCTTTTTTTTTTTTGTTTTACGTTTAAGTTTCCAATTGCTTTCCTTTCGCATAATTACTTCGAAAATTTTACAATAAAGAATAGTGCCGCAACACAATTATGAACATATAAGATTTTTTTTTTCTTTATGTTTTTAAAACGTTTTTCGGCCAAATGTCTCATTAAGAATTATTTTTTATTGTATTTATAAAACAACAATTGAATTAAAACGAATTATAAGAAAGTGAAAATATCGCCAATCGAATTGAGTACAATGCGCAGATGAAATCAACCTGCTTCAGGTATAAACTTTCACCTGTTTAAATCATCAAGATGTTTTTATTATTTCTCATTTCTTTAAGATGTTTTTTTTCTTAAATTGAGTTTTAACTTTTTTTTTTAACTTTTTATTTCTTCTTTCTCCTTGTTTGGGTCCTTTGTAGATTCGGTATTTCTGATAGTGGATGATGGTGTAGTTGATCATGTGTTGTTTTTTTTTTATTGCACATGAAATAACTTATTGCCATGCTTGTTAATATAAAAGTTCCCTTACCTGAGTAAGAGAAGAGATAACTTCTCATAATTGGAAATGACTTTGTGGTTGATGGAAGAATGGAAGTATTTGAAAGTCTTCACTCCATAATTAGTTGCTAACTAAAAGTGCAATTTATTTGTCGTTAACTATAAAAAAAGAAAGACTCAAACATAAGCAGCATAAACTATCCATCCATGCAGTAAACATTTAATAAGCTACTGACATGAAATAAACACCGTCGGTCGTTTGTGGTTTTCTAACTAAAAATGGTCTCTTACGTGGTTAAAATACGAAAATAGCTGTGGCCAAGTGAATGAGCCAAGCTTGGAGGGAGTGAATGAGAGAAAGAGAGAGTGAGAGAGCGAGTGAGATTGGACTGTAAGGAACCTGATTTGAAAAATTATGAAAAAAAAAATAAAAATATTTATTTGAATTATACATTTGCTGTGAGTAATTCATATGTTAATTTTTCAGCAATCAATTTACATGTACGGTGTGCTGTTGTGTCGTCGTTGTCGCTTGTTGGTATGGTATGAATGCTGTTGGTGGGGGGCTCACAAAGTGTGTATATCATGAAAACCGGGCTTCATCGAAACAAGAAGAATGCTGCTGCGAAAAGATATTGAAAAAAGGCAGCAAGAGGACAGAAATAAGAATCGTTGATTGAAGTAAAAATTAACATCGCAAAGCACTTGTCGCAGCAAAGTGGTCAATAACTTCATGAGACCTGAATCTGATATTGGCGGCGCGCGAGCTTCCTTTTTGAGTTTTGCCCAATGAGCTTTGTCGCCTGAGTTTCGTACAGTTTAAGTGAAATTAATAATTATTTTTATATTTATACTGATAAGCTAAGAAAACCGCAAAGAGTATGCGTTCGGGTCAGTAAGATTTCATCTCATTAAATAATCAACAATTTCGTCTGTTTCATTCTTTTATTTTGGTGGTGTTGAATATCTCCCCTTTCCTCTCCACCATATTCTTCCTTTATCTTGCCAGCAAATGTGTATATACAAAATATATGAAATGACATTTCATATTTCGCTCGCTCGCTATTTACTGACACAATGAAAGTTTTTTGTATTTAATTTTCAAATTTGCAACAACATTCAACAATAATTGTGAATATTTACTCTTACAAGTCTCAGAACACTCTTTGGCGAGTGTTAATTTGTCGATGACTTAAAAAAAAAAACTATCACCACACTATCTGTCGCTTACTCACGCGGTTGACGGTTCAAGGCCTCGTAGTTCAAACAACAAGCGCGACTTGTCTCGGAGTGCTATAAAAACTAAGATTTCTGACTCTCGCCGAGGAAAATTTATGCATAAATAAAAAAAAGACCTAAGCGTTGGTCTACTCGTTTACAAATTTAAATATTGACGACGTAAAATTTTTTTTTTTTACTTAATAGCTTTTTTTCTGTTATTAATGATAATATATTGGCTTTTTGGTGGATCTTCTTAGCATGGGAGAATGAATATTTTAAAAAGACGTTGGATTCTTGAAGTCGCCTTGTTCTGTTCGAGTATTGGGTTCTTCCACGTAGTCACAAAATACAATTTTTTTTTTTTTCATTCCAAAAAAATCTTGATATCATGTGTCTCTTTATAAGTTCTGTTGACCAGTAAAACTAGTTCTTCTCTTTATGGATTTAATTATACGATAATATTAAATGAGCGATTCACATATGTGTGTGTGAGTCACCACGGAGCTCAGCTCTTCTTTATTTTCTACATCATTCTTGAACAGGTTTTTTTATTTTCCTTTTGTTGAAGCAATTATGGGTTGACACAAGATTGCTGGTTGCTGTTGAAGAGGCCTTCGCCTTTATCTTATGACAGTAAAAATTGAATTTCTTAACATCTTTTTTTTTATTATTCCTTCTTCATCTCCAACCTTTTTTTTTTAACAACACGACACAATCGAACACAAATTTTCTGAATAATATTGAGGAATCAGCAATAATGAAAACACGTCAAAACGATCAAACGCTTCATTCTTTTATTTAAGCATTGCAGAAGGCACATAAATCAGACGATGGCAAGGGACACACGAGTGAAATAATGACAAGTTGACAAATTTCTTTTTGCGTTATTAAAATCCCCAAAAGAGGATGTGAAAACGGGAGTGAGAATGCCATAAATGACTTTCATGTGTCAAGAAATCACCATTTTTCCTTAACAACTGACCACTCACTTTGATGTCGTCTCGGCAAATTGTTTGTTTGCGAAGAAAAAGAAGCATTTTCATTCCTAGCAATCGCACAATCGCCTGCGTTCCTTCTGGTTTATTATATACTTCAATTCCTTTCATTTTTCTTCTTCTTCTTCCCACTGTTTCCATATTGTTGTGTCGAGGATATTCAGCAAATGCACATGAATACACAACCACCCGAATTAAACACACCCTTTTTTCGACGTTATGAGCACAGCAAACGCATTCCATATGTATTTTTTTCGTATCACATCATTTTTATTCTTTGTTCATTCGTAAAATGTACATAGACAAGTTTTTTTTTCCTGTGCTGTTGTTGTTGCATGAGCCAGAGAGGCCGTGTTTTTTTTTATACTCAACCCTCTCTGAACGGCTTTCTGATCCTGAGTCATGTTGACTGATGAAAAAAATATTAAAATTTTTTTGTGACCAAGATTTTTTTTATAGAACAAAAAATTTAATTCATCGAGAAAAAAGAATTAATTTCTTGTGGGAATATGAATTATTTCAATTTTTGTTGTTCTACCGTTGATGGAAAACACTGTTTAGGGAGTTTAGAAAAACGGCTTTGTGGACCATCCATCACTGAACAAAAAAGTGAAATCCAAACAAACAATTTATTCGACGATGTAAATGCACTCACTTTCAATGTTTACTTGCGTAAAAATTTCCTGTGAAACGGAAGCGTATCTTTCGAAAGAGCAGTGGAAAGGAAGCCAAAAGCTACTTTGCATATCATGCCATGAAATATCTGATTCTTTACGTTTCCTTCGAAGATCACTGTGAAATGCTGGTAGCAGCAATAATTGATTCCTTGGAATAAATTATCGTCTATCGTGAGAAAGAAATAATTCTATAATGTTGTTTTTCTCAAAACACACCAAACCCCTCCCGTCGAACCCTTTCTTTGATTTCTTTTTTTTCTCATCTATTGTTATTCTGATTATTCAACATCCTTCTGTAGTTTTGATAAATGAAATTCCTATAAATTCAATAATGCAAATTAGATACACACACCTTTATTAATCTTTTGAGATGTGACACAAAAGGATTTATTTGCTATATTTTTAGTAAATTTACCTAAAACACAACTCAACTCGCAAAGCGGCCCGTTTAAGGGTGACAATTGTTTTTGATTCACGATAAAGCATTGAATGGTGTTTTTTCTGGTTATAAATAATCATGTTACAATAGATGATTGCACATTGTAAGTAATTCTGCATGTGCAAATTTTCGAATGGTCTAAACACTGTAATTTCGGTGTGTTGTGTGCTATCGGGGTGCAGTGAAAATAAATGATAAATAGTTTCAGTTTCTAACTTGCTGTTACCCTTTCGCCCATAAAAACCTAAGCTCGAAATGAAAAAGAAATAAGAAACATGCAAATTTTTAATGAAATGCATGTGAATTTTTTTTTTTTGGTGAAGAATTTATTTCATATGATAACAATCTTCTAATAAATTTATCGTGCTTAGGTTCATGAAAGTGAATTCACTCTAAACATATTTTTTTTTTACTTTCTGCCCATGCACCAACAACAACTACTGACTGATTGTTGAGTTCACAATATTTCGCTGTTGTGCCAAAATGAAATAAAGATCGAGAACAGAGAGGAAAAAAAGAGAAAAAGGGTCTAACTGAAAGGCCATAGCCCGAGTCTACATAAATTTATGATTTGAATCTCGCCGGAGAGCTTGAAACGAAATGCGCTAATAAATCTATAATCAGACATTCTGACTAACGAAGAAACTCACAGGAAAACAAAACGCACCCGTAACGAGTTGAGTGAGCCAGCTATTTGATAAAAAAATTTTAAAACCCATCCAACTATCAGAAGAAATATCCAGTGGAACAAAACATCTGCCAGCGAGTGAGTTTAATTCTTTTGTTTTTCCTTCGTTTTTTTTCTCGATGCGTTTTGAGTTCGGGTTTCTTTTCATAATATCGAACGGATTTTTTTTTTTTTTTATATAAATTTCGAGATCACAAAAGTGCTGGCTGTTGTTACGAATAAAAGAGATGTTAAGATGTCAGCAGAGTTTGAAAGAAATATCGCGAAAGGAATTTACAATAACGAATCTTTATTCTCCCTCGACTACGCTTGGTGTGATGACACTCTGGTTGAAGGTATTTTTGCGGCTTGTATTTCCGTCATTTCGGTTAAGTTTCTTTTTGTCAACAGTTTATTTTTTTTTTATTTCTGTAATTTATACAATCGACTCTAAATGTGAGAATAAATATTTCATTGCCACATACATATATTCTAAACACCGCACAAAAAAAAAAAAACAAAATCCTGCCTAGAAAACAACAAATCGAATAAAAAAAAACCTGTTGCATACCGATATTAGTATTCAATAATAAAAGCGATTAGCTGAACGTATGTATCGGCTTACAAGCAGAAAGTCCAAACCCACCCGAGAGACCTTCGACACTTTTTTTTTTTTCATTCGATGAAGAAATGCTTCATTAAAAATTATTGTATATCAGAATGGAATGCTATTTTTTAAAAACATGGCTTTTTAGTCCGTCACTATCTCTTTTCTAGTTCCGAATAAATGGAATAAAGGGATGTGGGGTGTATAATTAAAAAAAAAAATTAATGAAATATATTTTAACGTCCACATATAACAGAGACTATGATGACCATCTGCTTTTTTCCTGGTGAATGCCTTACCATCGATATCATAAAATATAATATAACAATCGCGGGGAGCTGCATTAAATTTTGGTTGTATGTTGGAATATTACACTGCAGGTTATCAAATTAAATTTGAATGTCCAAATAGATGATGTCTTGTTTAGGTAAAGTCGAAGGAGGGAAATTCCTGGGTCAAACACATTTTGCCTTTTTATCAGATGAACTTAAATCGCGTATTCGTTATGTTCCTTTTGTTTCCTTTCTCGGACGTCGTCACTTTATTTCCGAAATTTCTCCATTATTTGAAGGACGAAAATTAAAGTGGAAACCAATAATTTTATTAGATAAATATTGTTATTTACGAGCCTGGTAAAGGAATTACTTGAATGGTTAAGTTGATGGGCCTACGCAACGACAGACCTTTGAGGACTTCAATTTCGAATGAAAGAAACATGACAGGCTGCAATTATCACTGAATCGAAATATTTTACATTTATTTTCTTAAACAAAAATTATCATTTTGGAAGAAACATCAAAACCAGCAACAACAGTTTCACTATAGTCGTCATCTTTCCAAAAGTGTGTTTACATTAAAGCCAAAAGACTTTTCCATTCTTTCATGAAAGAAACTTTCTCTTTAGCTTCACGAGAGAGAAATTTCTTTTTTTTTTCTTTCAATATCGGCACACATTTAGCCGCGCGTTATTTTTTTTTTAGGTGCGCCATGTGGACAGTCATTTGAGGCTTCAATAATAATCATGATTTTGTTGGTTTCATTCTTGCAAAGAGAAGCGCTTAAAAAGCAGAAAAAATTTAAATAACTTGTTTTTGCTGTTTTCACATTGATTATTTCTGTTTGTTGTTGGTGCTTTTTGTGCAGTGTTTGACAAATGGATTTCAGTTTTATGTCTCTCGAATCGACTCGACTCTCGTTGCTGAGGTGTCAAGTCAATCAATTATCATACAATGTAACAAATGAAAAGATTACAAAGCATAAATTTGCAATTAGCATGCAACAAAATGTGATACTTATTAGCGTCATTGTCCGTGAGTGTATTGAAAAAATGCATTTAACATTCGTATGAGTACTTGCTTACCATCTATAACGAAAATGCTTTTATCAATTTTATAAAATGGAAATATTATTTCAATAATAAAAAGGAGCCATATTCGTAACAAGTCTATTATTAATTCAAAAGAATCAAAGACACATATCAAGATAACAGCAGAAATGTGTGTCACTTTTATGTATAGTTGAAATGCGATTGGAAGAGAATGTAGAAATTGTAGTTCATTATTCATAAATAAATAATTTAAGTCCGATGTCCATTTTCATAAAAAGAAAAATATTTTTCTTCTACATTATGATGTTTTACTTTTCGGCGTCCGATTAGGCGTTGTTAATTATGCAAATATGGTATTTTGAATGGTTGGTCGGTTTACTTAAATATACATATTATTTTCTTCCTTGCTTTAGGTTGATAAAGAAACCAAAAATAAAATATTATGCAGAAATATTTTTACATCAATTCTTCAGAGCCAGTCGTCAATGTGATGATGCCATCGAATCAGAATTTCTAATATTGACATGCTTTGCCATCAGCGAGGTATAGAGTTCCTACGTTAAAATCAAATATGAATTGTAGGAACTTCATACCGTGCTCTTGGATACATGAAATACATCTTTTGGCGAGTGCAACGAGAGAAGCCTACAATAATGTGAATAAAAATACATATTTTTTCAGTGCAATATGTCATGCTTAATTTACGAACATGTTGTTAAAAATAACTTAAAGTTGTGATGCAATAAAATAAAAAAATTCATAAATAACTACATTGTTCTAAATTTCAATTTGTATTTTATATATTTATTTCAGTGAATTTACGGGCTTGGCATGACTTCTAAGTTGATGCAGGTGTAAACTTCAATCAAAGCGAGAACATTAAATTTGCGTTGACACGAGTCGCATTGAATTATTATAAAATTAATTATCATTTGAATTTGAGTTGAGGTTTTGCAACAAATATTTTATTTAGTATTTGCATTACTGGTCACTTTTAGAAATATTTGCTGAATAAAAGACTGCACTTTTAACAACATTCGACTTTGCGTTTTAATGTTTTTCTTTTTTTTTGGGGGCGCAAAATATAAGCATTTCCTATTGGCAAAAAAGCAGACGTGAAAATTAATTTCAGACAATTGCAGACGAGCACCAAAAGAATTTTTTTCATTCCCCGAAATTCAAATGTAGTTTAAAACTATAGAACTGAATTTTCAAACCGGAAATGGAGAGAGAAATGCAATAACAGAAAAAAAAGAATCGGAGCAATACTTTTTTTCCAGAGCGATTTATTTATCAGCCAAGAGAAACCAAGGAAAACTATTTATTGCTTTGTCTTATTTTGGAAACAACGAAATTGTTTCCGTTTTTCTTTTCAAAAAAAAAAAATATTGACAGGAAAGGAAATATATATTTCAACTGACTCAGTGTTTAAGAATTTAAAAAAAATCACTTGCGAGCAAAAAATCGATTTGAATTTTACTATTGATTTTGCTATTTCACAGTCGACAAATTCAAGTTTAGTTTTTTTTTTGCTTAATCAATTAACTGAACTGACAGTCAATTAAGAAAACTGTTAATGCGATTAATTCGTGATTCAACATGAGGCTCTAGAATTAATAGAACTAAGAGGCGTTACATGCAAATGATGTCTTCACATCGAAACTCAGAGTGCTAAATTTCAATCAAATCGAATGCTTTTCGTTTCTTGTGTACTTTGCACACTTTTCCATGTTTTTCCATGCCTTGAATATTTCTATTATCATGAATATTTTCATATACTTGACTTATTAACTTGACTTTATTACTTGACAGATTCCAAATTTGAAATAATATTTGTAACGTTCTGAAATTTGCGGTTTTTTTTTTAATTTCTAACGGCAGAAATGAAATTTATGATTTAAAAAAAAAATAAAGAAAAAAAAGGTTTAATTTAAATATATATTTTTAAAGTTACTCTGGTTTTTTATTTTTTTTTATTTTTTTTTTTTTATTGAAGTTTTGTTTTGAATTACAGTTTTAAAAATTATTTCAGTATAAATCAACACATTCCAGCATGAATCTCGTTACACTCTTTTCCATCACGTCTGCTCGATTACGAACTAATCGCTTATTTTTCTTTGACATGTTTGAATGTATCAAAAAGACATATGAGAACATTGTTTCAAGGAAATCAATTTCATGCGCTTTTTGAACTACGCATTCGGTGTGAATATATCTGGAAACCGGTGACGGTGAGATAATTTCTTCAATATCTCTCGTCATAGTATTGTATAGATCGTCGACGACCTCTTTGCAATCCAGTTCATCAAGATCCGACTGATCAATATTTTTCGGTTTGATATCAACACGATTTGCTCTCACATCGATGGCGTCATTGTTGATGATTTGCTTTTGCACACAATGCTTGATTTCATTGAACTCATAAATGTCATTTATGTCGACATTATTTTCTGCCAGATTGTCGAATTTCTCATTAATATTTGGTGCAAAAATATCTTGATGATTGCATATAACTTCGGCAGCACTAAAGAAACGCGTCTTTATTGTCTTCAATTCTTTCAAAATTTTCGGCTCTTTGATTTCATCGTAATGGAAACTTATTATTTCTTTGAAGATCAGATTAGTCACATTGTTCTCTTTTAGCGTTTTAATGGCACAATAATCAACTTTTTTATTGCCAGACGATTTTTTATTGAGTTGCCTATAAAACTCTTTGTTTGCCAAATTAATTTTGTCGTCACAATTTTCGTCACTTTCCACTGTGTTTTCAAAAGCTTTCGTCCCAGATATCATTCCACTCTTCCTTAGATATCTATCTATGCATGCAACATCTCCCGATTTGACTGGTAGCGTCTTTAGATGTGATTCATTGATAAACAATACACCCACAATAAAACATAGCACAAAAATAGATTTCATCTTCACAAAATTAAAAGCAACTGCTTCCTCAACTGACTCCAATGGTTGAATGATTCAAGATATGGGTCAGTTTCATACAAATCGCGTTAAAGCTATTGGAATTTCTCTTAATGGCAAATTTCTCTCTGAGATTGAATTCATAACGGAGTTTAAATAACCTTATTCTTGTAACTTCTGCTTTCTTAGCTTTAACACACTCAATACAATATTTGCTTCGGCTCTTCGCGTCAGTCAAAATACCTTTTTATATTTTCGCAATTGAGCATAATAATGATGAGAGCACAATTTACGCTTGAATTTGCAACTCATTAAAAATAAGTCGTTTGTGCCTAATAAAACATTTATTTGTTTCTTTTATTCAACATAATTTCGTGAATTTCTACAAGTCATATTTATATTTTATTTTAAATTTTATTTGACAAATATAATTTTGCTCATATATATTGATTAATCGGCATTTGTAAATTACATAACATTTATTGAATAAAACTTTATCAAAATAGACGATTTAAGAAAACATTTACCTTTTTTTTTGTTGATTGACTGAAAAGTTTGTGTTGAAATGTTGATTGTTTCTGAACTTGTTATAATATTTGAAGACTATGTGAATTTGTTATTTTATATAATGAAACACTTATCAGTTTTCATTCAATTATTATTTTTGTGTGTATAAAATTGATTATAATATTTTTTATCCCTTGTTTGTAGATAGTTATAAGATTTAATAGTGTACAAAGATTGTCTTTAAAAGTTTTCTTTTCTTTTTTTTGGAGGTTATTTTTTTTTTTTTTTGAAAACTTATTCAGTCCTTGATTTATTAATCAGTTGAATTTACATTTTTGTTTCTTTGTTATTATCTTCATGGCCATTGCATTGGAAGATTCTTGAAATATGTATGTTTAAATATCTTTACTGTGAATTAACTGCTATAAAAAGCTTTTGAAGCCCTTTGAAACTTTCTATTGTTTTCCTATGTAAATTTCTTCTGATTTGTGAAGAATTGAAAAGTTTACAACATCATTTATTTTAGTCGTATTTTAAAGCCCGAAATATCAGAAGTCTTATGAACGGCGAAACATTAACAACCAATGAATCCATCAATATAGCAACATCTATATAAGCTCATAATTTCATTAAACTTGTTCGTAACACGTAGACATAATTACAATATAATCTCACAAGTCTTTAAAGATAAAGCTATTTTGTTTTCAAAATAAATTTTTATATTCAATGCAATATCAAGTGGATAAGTTTTCAGGTGTTTGCACAATAGCCTTTATCTCGATTTAATTTCCAATAATTTTATCTCGATCACAAAACAATTCTTTTACAAAAACTTTCTTGCCTTAATAGCTTGCTCAAAAATTTAACAAATTAAAATGTAGAAATATTTGAACTGTTATTGAAGACAACTGTAATTGAAGAAAACATTTCTTCCAACTCAACAAGTATGTTATATATTTGTTTTTATGTTCTGGTATACGTATGTAGATTAGACAGCTTTAAAAGACAAAATTCAAATAGAACAATCTTAATGCAATTGCTTCACTTTTTGTTCGTTTTATAACGTTCTTGATTGAATTTAACTGTACCGCTATGGTTTTCTACTAATGTGCTATTGGGGTTTATGTTTTGATTGTCCCTTTTAACTAATTTTTTTCTCTCAAATATTAAACCTTCTTCGTTTTGGTTTTTAACCTTCTGTTGAAAAAACTTTCTTACAAAAACGATCTATTGTTTGAACAATGCTACAGAACATGAATTTTTTGATAGCTTTATGCTTGTTATCAGATTTAGTAAAGACCTGATTGATTGTTTTTTACTCAGTCATGGGGAGTGTGTAGAGTCGAGTCCTAGTGAGAACAGAGGGAACAATGGATAGAAGCCGGAGTATGATTGTTCAAATTTAAAATTGCTAAAGTATATTTCAGCTGCACCCAAAGCTAAAAAATTTAAACTTTTGTTGCAATTCGTGAGTAAGGAAAACATATAATAATCACCTCTACTTTTTTCGAAGTTTTCATTGACTTGCCATACGATGAAAATTAGAGAACGCTTGTATATGTCACTCATCTAAAATGAAAATAGAAAACAAATTCGCAAACTCTAATGAATTAAAAGCCTTACCGTGTAAGTGAAAACATGATTGTATGTTGGATTTGCGTTGTGATGAATAATGTCAGTCTTCTTTTTCTGACGTATTCTGTCATTGCTGTCCTTAATGCAGCATTTTACAAAAGTGTCTGGCGGATTTGGATTGTTTGATAACAAATTTCGGGCACCAATCACCTGTCGGGAAATAAAGCTTTTAATTATAAACTTTTCGAGCATCAACAATTTTAATAATTACTCTCATTTCCAAAACAGATCTAGTAACTTTAAACTCCAAAACTATTTCACCAAATTTAGGATGATTAAGACGATATTCCTTTGAGTTCTTTGTCCGGGACCCAACTGGAATTCTTGATTGATTGAATGGAAACTACTTGCAGATCCACGCCATCCTTCATCAAAGAACGGTTCATTGTAATTTGAAATGCTATCTCTGTGTGGTCTGCTTAATCCTGTGAATTAGTAATTAAATTTGCTTAACAGAAATGCTCTAACATTTTAATAAGTTATGAAGAAAAATTACTTCTTGTCGATCTGTTGAATTCACTTTCTCTTGATAAACTCATCGTTCTTCCCAATTCGCCACGAACAGCTTTCAATGATCTTAAAACTTCATCCGGATCTTTGCGAACACATGAAGAGCGTCGTCTTGCAATTGGAATCACTGGTGGAGTCTCATTTCCCCCTTTCTGATCTTGGAATGAAGACCGTCGAGAGCCAGGCAATGATTTGGAAAAATCCTGTCCAAGTTGATAAGTTTCAACTTCAAGTGTTTCTGATTGTGATGAACCTCTTCTTGATGATCCCATGTAAGCATGATCTGGATGTAATAAAGATGTCCCTTCACCAATAGAATCACAATCATCTGATACCGATCTTTGATAACTGTAATCATTTCGACGCATGAAACGCGAAACATCGCCACTCAATAATGTCGTTGATCCTCGTGGAGAAACATTGAAAGAATTTATTTTATTCATAGTCTGAGGTCGAATACCTTTCGGATCTTCGAGTCGATACCAAACAGCACGATCATCGAGGAATGCTTTTTGCAAATCAACATTGCATTCACCCAAAAACACCGTTTCAAATTGAGGCACTAAATCCCACAAAGCAATTTCAATGCTTCGATTGACAAGATTTTCACCATTACCAATGTCAAAAATCATTGTAGCATTCCAAATTGGACTTTGATTTGGTATAGAAACTTCTGTTTGAGCAACATGTCCGTCGCCACTACACAAAATTTGATATTAAATTAATTTTATTCAAATATATTCCAATTAAAAATTCACTTACGTTTTAGGACAAAGTTTGACTTTAGCATATGCTTCAGGCAAACTGCCAAATCCCATTGTTTCATCCCGCACTGCCAAGTCGTCAGCAGCAAGCAAATTTACAACAAGCTCATTGCGGTCATCATGATACCATACCTGGATTTGAACGCGTCCAGAAACCTGTTTTTCTCTAATTATTTGCTCCTGCAAACAAGATTTATAGGGAAGAAAATGAGGACATGTATCGCAAACTCCCACAATGTATGCAAAATTATGGAAATAAAAAAATATTCATTGTGTTGTTCTATATTGAAAAAAGGAAAGGTCAAATGTGGTCAAGCAGAAATGAAAATGGAAAATTAAAAAAAATTGTAAAATGTCTAAAAAAAAATGAATGTTGTAAAATTTTGGAAACGATTGTTTATGACAAAAGTGTCTAACAAATTCAGAGCTTAAATGCGAAATATTTTAAAAGCAACCAACAGTATAAAATAACAACAAATAAATTCTAACAAGTCCTTTAAAATGTATACAGTCATTTGTGAAAGAACGATAGCATTAAACTACAATAACTCATGCCAGAGGGATGGTAAGTTTGCGACACAATTTTATGAGAATTTCAGATCAGTTTTTCTACATATATTCATCTGATTATTTTAATATGATAATGATCGAATTTGGGTGTTCACAAATAAAAGAACATAAAAGAGAGTTATTATTAATCAAAATTGTTTATTCATCTTATTGTCACTATATAAATTTTTCAATGCTTCTAACATTTAATCGATTATATTTAGATTTATATTTTTTGTTTTCATGGTAGATTTTTTTTTTGTCTTTCTTCAATGAACAGATGAACAGATCAGAGAATGATATTACTATTTTTAGAAAAATATCTCATTGCCGATAGAGAATTAGAAATGAATCAACAAACTTTTCAAAATTTTGATATATGTTATAGAATGTTGATAGAAATGCTGATACTTAAATAGTTTTTTTTTTTTTTTTTTTTTTTTGATGAACTTTGGTTGAAGTGAAATTGATAACGAAAAAAAGCTCTTTATTAAGTTTCGTTCAGTCACATCATTAGAAATGATTAGAACAGACAGTAAACTGTTTGTTTGATTGATTGTTTAATAAATGATGCATTAGTTTTGTCCGAAACTTTTTTTCCCCTCCTAAACATCTCCGGAAAATATTCTAGATGGATTTCATGTAAAGAAAACCCAAAATGTTACAAATTACACTTGCTTGTATGGTTCTGATTGTCAAGGATTTCAGGAAAGTGTTCATTTATTATTTTTTTGATCTTAACAAATTTCTATGATTTTCATTTTTCTTTCCACTAAAAAAACTAATATTTTGTAAATATGAGAATTTTGTCTACAGAGAGGGAGAGTGATTGAAAGAGAGGGAGTGAAAGAGGAGCTTCGAAAAAGGATTCAACATTAAAACTATGTTTGAACAATCCTTATTATTCTAGAAGGAATTTCATCCGCCCTCATATCGTGACCCTTTGTTTGCATAAAGTCGGTTCGAAGAACTCGTTTGAGTGTTCTTTTTATTGATTTTTCACACAACTGAAGAAAATTAGGCTGTTAATTTTGATACGCTTTTATAATAGAATTATGTTTTAGTTAGGTTAATATCTACTACTAGAAGATTGGTATGCAGCAACATTTATATACCTTGTCGATTATCTCTTGACTCTTTTGATAATCAACTAAGCAACGTAGGCTAGCCGTTTTCGATTGAAGCATCCGCATAGATTCTGCAAATTCATACAACTAAGCTTAAATTTATGACTAAAGCTTCGGAACAGTTAAAAGCTTCTTTTTTTTTCACTAAATATTTATGAGAGCCTTTCGGAAGCTAAGCAACGCTTTCAAGTGATTATGTTAGAGGCCTTTCTCTATTTATTTTATAAGCATCCGAACATAATTTGGCTTGTTGTCTTGGAAATTGTTGTCTTCAACTGATCTTCAAAAATAAATGAATATATTTGATAACTTATCAACTTATAGCATCATTTGTTTCCAATTTTTATGTATGACAAATCTGTTCATACCTTCCCATCTGACAAGAGTTTCAGGTTACACCTATTAAACCTTTTACATAATAACTAGCTCAAAGCTTTCAATATATTACTCCTTTCATCACAATTAACATCAATATTTGTTTTTCCTCTTCAAGAAATTGAATCTCATTTTGTAGGCCTATAAATAGATTTTATAGATTCACATTTCGACTGAAAACAATTTCTAAATTTTGTTTATAAACCTTCGATATAGATTTCATTCAATAAAATTATTCTTGTATTCACTTACCGAGTTAGTTACAAAACTCGCACTCAATAAATGCATTTTTGATGTTAATATCTAGTAAATATGTTTAGTTTTTTTTCTGATATTTTGGTGTGTCAAAGTCTTAGGTGTCATTTTTTTTTTTTTTTTTTTCTTCTGTTTGTTGTCAAGTGAAATACAATTTCTTGAAGGAACTACGGGTTAAACCATCTACTACTAAATTTTCTAAATTATTTATCACTACACACCAGAAGTTTTTCTTTGTTTTTATCTTTTTTTGTTTTGTTTCCATGATTTTAAAGACTATCTGACAAATTGTTGTTTTGTTATGAAGAGTTGTTGTGACACTTTGTAATAATATATTATTAGTGTGCAAATGATGTTTGTTTTATAAAAATTAAGACTTGCCGAAAGAAAATTTTGCAAAAACTATTGTGAAGCGAGAAAATAACACTTTGCAACAATGTAATACGATACCACTGATAAAATTGGGTGACAGGATAGATAATGTCGCTTAATGGATTCGAAAGGAAATAGAAATCATAATTAGAAGCAACTATTTAAAACAAATTACTTGTTTTCTTCTTCATGAATTTAGTTTCTATTTTTCATCACCGCTGTTATTTAAGCAAAAGTTTAAAAAAATTTCGAAATGCATTGCTATAAATGTGTTTACGCTACTCATAAAATTAAGCTTCCAGATTGAGATAATAAACACATTAGTGGTTAAAAAGTGAATCTTGTGTTAATTTTTTTTTAAAGTGTTTCAACAGAAAAAAAATATGCCTCAAAAATTTTGATGTGTAAAAAGGAAATTTTTTGTAAAGATTGCAATTATAATTTGCAATTTATACCGGTGTTTTAGGTAGTTTTCTTCGAGTCGGTGATGCCGGCGACTTTTCATTGTTTTCGGTATCTTGAAGATTATGGGGAAAGAAATAATAATCAGTATAATCACAAACTGAATCAGTTAGTAGCTTTAAAACTTTGACTCACCCGCCATTAAACTGGATGCATCGCTATTTTTCCTTTGCATATTCAAATTGGGACTATTTGTTTGGCCTTGCAAATTTGGAGGCATTTGTTGATTGCTTGAATCTTCCAAAAGATCACACATACGAAAATCCGTTGCATGTTCAACAAGTAATTCAGCAATTTCACCAGTATTGTCCATGATTGAACAAACTTCTTCAAAACTTCTATCCACTAACGATACACCACACCATTCCAAAATTTTATCTCCCTGCTGCAAACCACCTTTTTCAGCGGGCCCTCCTGGCACTGTCCACACAATATGGGCAAAAAGTTTTCCATCGGCTCCAGTTTTACCTCCAACAACACGCATGCCAAAACCACGAGCTGTAAAATGAGTTGATTTAAAGTTGCTTCTTCATTCGAGAATTATTTTAAATAATGCTTACTTCTGTGTGCTTTATCTGTTGGATCACGTCGTAAAATGATACGTCTTTTTGATGCGCACAATGGACCGGAATCCACATCATGAATAACAATTTTAATCGCTTCACCATCCAGCGAAGTTTGGCGTTTGGGAGCTTCGAGGTCCTCCAGTGCTGGCCCTTGATACGGATTCACAGGATTAATAGCGAGTGTAGCTGGCATGTTTGCACCTAATACGCCTCTTTCTCGTAAAGCCGAGATATCCGGTCTGGTATGCATAAATATTTATAAATTTGTAAGAATTCAAAAGCTGTTTGCACATTTTAAAATCTATATTCATGAACTTACAACTGTGAACCACGTCGACGAATTCTTCTGTCGTCATCGATCAATAATGTTGGACCATTGTCGGGGCTGGGCGATTCATCTTTCTCGAATTCATCTTGTGGTGGATTTCGGAATGATGAACGGCGTGATCCGCCGTGCTTGTCGAGAACACTGTCCGAGTTTTTTTGTTGCAATAGGACCTGTTGATTCGGCTGAATGCCACCAAAAACGTCATAGGCTGATTTTCTGTATGAAAGAAGAAATCAATCAATTTTCGTGCCTTTCGATTTTCGTATTACGATTTCTTTTTCTGCATTGCAAATGAATGAAATTTACCTTCGTGGAATTTGTCCGGGCAAACTTAAACCCAAGTCACCTACTGAATTTATGCTATTTGCAATGGCATTTTTCTGAATGTCATCATCGTAACTATGTTGGCGTGACACTCGTATTGATTGTCTTCGAGATCCGACTCTCGTAGGTGGTTCTATTTCTATGCGACTAGGAATATTACTTTTCAAAAGATCCCAGTCACTCTCATTTTGCTTGCTATTATTATTATTACTTCCTTGACACCCTTTTAATTTCTCTAGCTCTTTGATTGATGCCGGTGATACATCTGAATGACGACGAAGTTCTGGACTACGTGGTGGTACCAAACCTATTTGACTATTTGCAGCATTTAACTTGGCGTCAGAGTGACGTCTTTGTAAAGCTTCTAAGACAGGCACATCCAGATTTGAATCGGTTGAATCTTGCGGTATGCAAATGCGAGATGACATTTTTCTGCGACAAACACTACAGCGCCAAGTGTTCTGTTCAAAATGTTTGTCATGTTATGTCAATAAACTCAATACAATACATTACAAAAAAAAAAAGAAGAAAATAAAAGGACAATGAAATTTTTCTTTACCAAATCTTCTGAACTATCCATTTTGCTATAGCTAGCACAGTCCTCACAGACTCTGTACTTGCATTCAAAACATGTCTTACTGAAGTCATCCGGTTTGAATGGTTTCAAACATACTCTACATGAACTGGCTCTATTGTGTGACTTATTAGGCTCATTCTTTTCAGTATTCTGATTCGTTGTTTGATCTTGAGTTTTTTCAAGTGTTTCTTGTGGAAGTTGTGAGTGCTGAGATTCTGCGGTATCGGGCACGAGAGAAGGACGTGGGGACATTTTATTGACTGTTTGTATGGGTTGATTGAATAAAAAAAAAGGGAATCAGCTTAAGTGTAACTTTTGTTATTCAAAAAATTCTCATCCATTTACCCTTATCTTGGGCCGTCAGCAAAGATGACGATAATGTTTGCTTTAACTTTCCAAATGTTCCCGTGCTATCATTAGCATTCTGTTGCGGAGCTTCTTCTTGAGCAACCATCTTGAATGAATGTTTATGTTTAGAAATGAAAGAGATTTTGCGTTTAATTCGAGTGTAATGTAAACTGATTTTGTCAAATAGTTTATTTGCATCAGAACATTGGAAATAAAACAAACACAAAAGTGGATTTGCGAAAAGAGAAATCCAGCTCTAAAGCTTTCGTTATTTTCTTTTTATCTGATGTTGAAATTTTGTGATTTTTTTTTTCACTTTTATGCCCTGTTGTCACATACATATAGTGTGTATTGTTATAGACTCAAGTGGTTTATATTTATTTACTGAGCGAAGCCTGGCTATCTCTATTGTAATACAGAATGGCAAAGTCAAATTTACTCAACGTGCTGTGATATAGAATTCGTGCTAAATTTACGGTCCTGAAACGTCAAAACAAATCCGCATCAGCTTTCTAAACAGCACATACTTAATATAAAAAAAACCGCGCAATAGACCGAATAATAATAACAATAAAGCTGAATAAAAATTTCAAGGCTAAATCAGTTCAATTTATCCTTATGCGAATGTTTGCTTCATTTTCAGAATAATTTTTAATGCACAGGCTTCAAAAAGCGGCATGCTTTAGATCTAACCAAAAGAGTTATTTATATCTATTATGAAAACTGAAAGCTGTTTCTATCAGAGAAGCTTTCAAAGCTTCATAATGGAATTTTTTATAACTCTTTTGCAGGCAAAATGGGGTTGAAACTTTTATTTTTCAACCTTTTGCAATTTACATTTTAGATATTTTTGAGTGCTGTTAGCAACTTCTACTATTACAATTAGAAACTTTGACTTGAACGCAACAGTGTTTTTATAAAATCTACATACCTTTTTCATAAACGACATAACATTTGAGGGCAACATGTTTAATGATTTTTTCTATTCCTCTCTTTCACTTGACTTGACTGACTATTGACTGATATATATCTTTACGTTACACGATATGAACAGGATATGATTCTTTGATTGAAATCAAATTTGAAGCGATATTGATGTTTATAAAAAATGAAGTGATGAAAATTAAGCTCGTTTGATGCTTCACATCGTCTTTTTCCTGTTGTGAGCGAAGAAAGGCAAATAGAAAGAGAGAAAAAAAAATAAGAAAAGAGCGATGGTATTATATGCCTTAAGCCCCACAGTATTTCAAGGATTATTTTTAATGAAAAAAATTAAAATTGAAACGAAAGTCGTCGTTGTTCACAAATTGAATGTATATATCAAGCAGGTTATTATGTTCCTTGCTTGATTACACCCGACTTTAAATCACGCAACAATGCGTCGCCAAGTTATGCTCATAATACACATATTAAACATAGAGCTTTAAATATTTTCGTATACAGCCTTTTTTTCGGTTGACATGTATATTTAGTAACATTGCATATCGCCTTTCATTGACGAACAAGAAAAGCAAGCGACAACCTGTTTGAATCTATTGAGCGCATAGTTTTCGAATTTTACTCTCGTGTAGAACAGCTCTGTTTATATACTGTTGCGCTCGCTACATTAAATGGTATATGTGTTCTATAAGGATTTCTGCTGGAAATTTTTCTTCTCTTTTAACTATGATGCGTATTATAGAATTATAACTAATCCCGAATAAATTAGTTAAATCTCTGGGTACAATGAGCTTCTAATGGTTGTTTCCTATTCCATTTTGCTGTCAAGCTGTTCATATAAATATTAAATCTTGATTTGATTATAGATAAATCTCGAGCGAGTGAGAACAATTTCGCTCATCGTCGTCCAATCATGTAACACTTTTGTATAGAGCAATGCTAGCTGCGAAGAGATTTTTTTTTTTTTTCATTTTTTGTTAAATTTTCATCAATAATTTAAATTTTGCACAATGAATTTCAATCACTTGTTGACACTTCAGCCTTAATTAACACTATTCATCACTAAAAAACTTCTTTCGACTCTTTTTTCTCTACAAAATACAATTATTTAACTACCTATTAGATTTTTCTACCTTTCTACCCCGGGACAAAAAAGCTTATGTCTATAAAAGTGAGCTTACAGGAGAAAATATTGAAATGCAACACATGCGCATTAATTTTTAAATCTCAAAAAAAAAAAAGAATGTTCTTATATATGTTTTTTAAACATTAACTTTCTACATTTTATCGACACAGTCCGACAATCTCTGTATCGAACTTAATTATGAAATACGCCAGGACCTTGTATACACAATCACAAACGTATGTTAGTCGTTTATAGCTTTATAGCCCAATGACACTTTTATCTAGATATAAAAAATGTAGAAACTTGTTGATCAACTCATTTGCTCCTTTTTATTACACTTCAAACGTCGAAGCTTCAGCAAAACATTGGTGTGCATGTTTGTTTCGTGCTCAGCAAGGAGTAAATAATTTAATTACAATATTTGCACAAGCGTCAATCGGATTTTATGGTTGAGTAAATTTAAAATACATTATTTTTGGAAATTCTTATAAAATAAAACAAATTTTGTTTCCAAATTTTTTCAAATTATCCATTCATTCATTTTTATCATTTCATTCTCTTTTATCCATTTAACGATAGTAGATGAATTATTAAAAATATAAATCTTCCTCAATAGCATCTATCTCCGAATGCATTTTCATAACGTAACATTATAATGAAAATTCAAAAAAAATTCGCATCCTTTCAAGAACGGTTTCTTGCAAGTTTTATTTTTTGTTTTTCACAAAATCACAGTTGATTTGATTCATTTGATTGAAATATCAACTGTAACATTAAGTAAATATTAGGTGGACATAAAATTTTTGCAACAACATTAAAGAATCCGTTTCAAAAATCAGTTTCGCTTTTGCCTCGTTTCTGCATCATTTCTCACACTGCTACATAAATTTATCTTTACTGCCGAGTTTTTGAGAAACTTTGATCGAGATGGCTTTGCTCAGGAAATTGTGGGCTGCTTAGGAGCGATATCAATTGATTTCGTAAAAGATTTATAGTGTCAATCAAACGCTTGCCCAGAGAAATTATTAAAGGACATACAGCACATATTAAATAGAAAGTTCTTTCTACACAATCATGTGTATGTGTTATTACTATTATATATACTAAACACGAACTTTCCTCTGATATCTCGCAGCTGACTAAATAATTGTTCAGGCTGAAATCATTGGACAATGTTGCTAGATCCTTAATGCTCATAGGGATTTTTTTTTTTGATTTTTTTTTGGGATTTCTTAAAAAAGTTTCTCTTCTAATTTCTTTCGCCTCTCTAAAGTAAAAAATTTAGGGATTGAAAAATTGACAAGACCCGGTTTGCTTTTTCTCGTAAAACCGATAATTCCGGGGGCAACCAACATGATAAATACTTCCAGCAAACGGGAATAAAAACAGATGTATAGAAAAAACATTATTTACTCAATAAAATCCTTAGAAAACAGTTGTTTGAAGTCTGAAACAGCGAGTTGAATAGCTCAATATTGAGGATTCGATGAAATCGCACCAAGAAATCAGGTATGTTTGTAAAAATATGACATAAAAAAATTGTGAAAACTACGTAATTCTTCACGAAACTTTTGATCTGAAATTAGATATGAAAATCATCAGAAAACGGTACTAATAGATGTACCAAGTATAAGCAACATTGCTTTTCTCAAATGAGTCGCGAAAAAACTAATTTTTGCAATTATTCTTTTGCGTTGATCTTATACCTTATACACCCACCTCAAAAAAAGGAAAAAAAAAAACATTTTCGTCATTGCAATGTTATTGTAGATTTTATTATTTTCTGATACTAAAGAAACAAACATATGAAGGTGATTTTGACAAATCTCTGCGAAAGTGCTAAATCTGAAAAACAAATCAACATAATTTAATTAATTATTTAATGCACTCAGTGAGAATTCCACCCAACGTAATGAATGAAGAATAATAAAGAATGTGAAGTGTACATTTTTTTATGCTATATCCAATCGAATTGAGATAATGATATCAGAATATATACAAACTAAGAAACACATTGATGTTGGTGGAGATAAATTGAAAAAAAAAAAAAAAAAATCAAATCCGCAGCTCGGTTTGTTTTTATGTTTTTCAATCTATAAATAAATTCGTCACAGAATACAGACATATTATTTCGTGTACAACGAGGAAAAACTGAATGAATCTTCTCTCAGGAGTAAAAATTTTCACGAACGAAAATTACTTTAGCCGCTGAATTTCATTGCAAATGTTGGTCAAAAGTTCCAACCGCTTGAAATTATTTTAATCTTCGATTTAGTTCCGGGTATTTTTTATTTATTTTTGAAACAACAAGTTGCAATATTTGCAACATTGAATCCAGTGTGTTAATTGAATTTACAAATTTGGAGTGTGATGGTAAAAAAAGGCTGAACAAATACAGTCGCAACGGGAATATATAAAAATTTCTTAATGAGAATTTTCTTCACGCAACACATACCTCAGTGAGAATTCATTAGTGCGATCATCGGAAATATCTTTTTCGACTGCAATAATAATTAATTGATAGACCGCCGGCATTATTATCAGTGTAGAAGTGCTGGTTACTGAAATAATTATAAAGATTCATGAAAAACTTTTCTTTAATGCCTGCTGAAAAAAATGCCTGTCAGCAGCTCGGAGCAACCTGTCGCTAAAATTTGCAAATTTTGTAATGGTACATTCCTATTAATACTATTGAATTTCTTCGAAAACTGGCTCACACGGTATTTTGAAAATATTCATTTGTCTCTGAAAATTTTCTCGTTGCAGAAACACCTCATTGTAATATTTGGAATATAAAAATAGATCGAGATATTTTAGATACTATCAGAGATAAGTTTCCCTCTTGGTTTTTATCTGATACAGACCAGACAACTCTCAAATATAATTTAAAGTATTTGAGGCTTCAGAACTATTATCGTCAAAGCCTGTTGAGCAATATGTCGTTGGAAGGTAAAGAAACACAAATGCAAATATAATCAGTAAATTTTAAAAGCTTTATTATTACTATTTATTAGAACATACCACAACACAATACTCAAGTGATAAACCCGAAATAAGGGTGTCGCCGCCAAAAGCGATAATTGACTCAAGCTCGCTCACTCAGTCAGCAATGGATAAGAATAGAGAATGTGAGTTTTTGTTTTGTTTCCTATTATTCATTAAAATATTTTAATTTTGGAAACTCATTGCTTTCTACAGCCCTCAAAGTTAAATTAATGGTCCGGAGATCGGTTAATCAGCTTGTTGAACAAGGAATTATGCCATGTAAGTCAGATTTATTTAAATATATGAGATAATCTTAATGAAAATATTAACATTTTAGCTCTTAAAACATCACCCGCAATTCATGAACAGAAAAAGCTTTTAGAAAGGGCAAAAACAGGAGATTTCTTAAAATCAAAAATTCAACAACGCCCTGACCGTCAAGAGCTTGAAAGGAGACACATTCTCGAAAGTCATGAAAGTCACATAGATCCAAGTTTGGCTGATAAATATCGAATGCTTGAAAAGGCTATTTTAGTTGATCAGCTTAATTCAAAGATATCTCATCGACCAGGCCCACTAGAGCTAATTGAGAAAAACATTCTTCATGCAAATGAGCCAATAGAAAGGATCGTTAAAGAGGGATTAGTTCCATATAAATTATCAGCTGATGAAGCGCAAGAGAAAAATGTTTTATCATTCGAGGATGATTCACAGAGCTCAGAAGGCGATTTGAATCATATGTCAAATCACCAGCATCCACAGGCTATCACAATAGATAGGAATATTAAAACTGAAGTTGATCTGACAAAGTCAGTTGAGCAAAATGCAATTCGACAGCAGCAATCTGCGCTGTTTGATCCACCATCTGGGATCATAAACATAAGCTTAGCTGTTCCTAATACCACTGCATCAATAGCTATTCCAGCATCCTTCAAAATTCAAACTCCTACGGACAAAACTTTCAACGAGATCACAACGATCAAAATACCGCCTCCACCACCTCCACCGAAACTCGAACTGATTGCGTATCATATTAAGCCAGTCATACAGACAACAAAAACATCAATTAGCGATCAACAATGCTTCTTTCAAATTCCCATTTCAGAAGCTTCGAATATTTTACCCTCATCAACACAATTATCTCAAATACAGAACATCAATCAGCAGAGCTCTCCATTTAGCCAAAACAATCTTAAACATGCTGCCCCAGGTAAAGATAAGAATCGTAAGAAATGCAAGAGCAAAGCCATATCCAAAACCAGAGCAATCAAATTTCATGAATATAAAGGACCTCCAAACGCTTATAAAAGTAACACCACATCAACAATGCTCGCAACAGCATCAGCGGGAATTAATAAAAAAATTGGTGAAACCAACTATGAGCTAATTATGCAACAGCAATGTCTTTTGGAATATTTAGAAGGCATCTATAAAAATCCAAATGCTATCAAATCTGCTGAAAGTGATCCATCACCGACAACTAAAAATATAATAAAGTTTGAGAAAACACCAGAATCGATGAAAAAAGAAGAGCGTGAGAAACTCAGAAGTAACAGCATGGAAAAGAGTGCCGTAAAAATTATGATGCCTTCAAAGCCTCAAATAACAATTTTTCCTTCCAAGCCATCAACTGGCGTTTCTTCTTCGAATGCTGTCCAGCAATCTCAGGAAATTTCAGATGCGGCAAAGCTTTCCAAAATGAAAGTATCTGAACTTAAGGCATATCTGAAAAAGTTTAATCTGCCAGTCTCCGGACCAAAACCCTTACTCCTTGAACGCTTAAAACCATATTTGCCTTTGGGGCCGCTCGATGATATTGACGAAATGCCATCGAGCTCGAATATACATGCAGACAGTTCTGATGTTTATAATACTTCAGTTCAGTCTGTCTCGTCAACTGAATCAGAAGTCGATCTCATGGATGTGCAACAGCAAACATCTGTTACATTCAATCAACCATCCAGCAGTAGTAGCATCGAAGATGATATTGTGAGAGAACAGCAGAGAAAAATTGAAGAGCTTCAAAGGAAATTGCAACAGAGTCAAAATGAATTGGAAAAGATGAAACAATCCAAAAGTTCAGACAGTCTACAACAGCTTATGTTAAATGACCAATCATCAAATGCTAGCGTAGTTAGTGAAAAAGTTTTTCAAATATTTTCTCCAACAAATACAAAACAAATGCAAACAAATGTTCTGTATGATTCTCAAGGTTCACCAAATCCTTTATCGACTGTATATGTAGTTGACGTCTCACAGTCCTCATCGGACGCAACTCAGTCTGAAAATAATAGTATTGTTATTGCCCCGGCAGCAATTCCGATGCCAACGCTAATGAGTATTCATAATGAAATTGCCAACAATCAAAATGCAGCTCAGAATCATACAATGAAGGAAGAAGTCACCTCAAGTACCAGCAAATTGCTTCCTTCAACTCCGTCGATTGCGATGTCCCAAGATATAACGGATGTGCTGGAAATATTACTTAAGAATGGTGAATGGCCAAATATGGATGGAGATCTAAAAATCAAGGAGAGCGATTATAATCAGCTAGCATTGATACAGAGCAGACTAAATGAAAATAAGGAAGGACACGATATCATAATGTCACCGAAGAATTTCCTTCATCAAGTTTCCTCAAGTCAAAGCTACAATATTTTGTCTCCCATGAATGAGGAGCCAATTTCACCCATCCTAAATGCTACAGAGGAATCAATTGACAAAATATTAGGTAAGTATTTCAAAGATAAAACATTTTAATTATAATTTAATTCATTTCGCTTGTAATTAGATTCAGTTCCATCATCACACGAATCAATATTCAGTCAACAAAATTATTCTGCTAGTTTTAATGATGCTAATTGCATGGATTTCCCAATGGACGTTGAGGAACAGACAGCAATGCCATACGCTGAAAACAACTTTAATAAGTCCATATTTCAAAACAACATGGAAAAGTTGTATCAAAATGTAAACCAGAAATTCGATCATTCATCAATGAACGAAACAAACATGAAAAATTGTGATATTAAATTAAATGGATACACTAAGTGTATCAACAATACTGATAAAAATAGTAACCAGTTAAAGAGTCAAATCAAGCAGGAAATAGTCAAGAGTGAATTTTCTGATATGATTGACCAGAAACCGCTAATGAGTACTTCGACTAGTGGAACAAAAAACGGACTGATTGGAAACTTCGATCAGAATCTTTTTGATAGCTTGAGAAACAACAATAATAACAGCAATAGTCATCACCATCATGGCGTTAGCGATATTTTTCTGAATGCATTCGATGGCAAAATGTCAAAAGAAGATGACAAGAACTTGCACATTCTCAATAATTATGAAATGTTTAATGGTGGCTGCCTCGAAGCAACACCAATGGATTTTGAAAGCATAATTCCCTACGATTTGCAGCCACATGACTCTCTATTTCATATATCGTCGCCTTTAAGTTTCGATAATACCATTAACCGTAATGAAGCGTTTAACAATATTAACAACAACTTATTTTTCAACGATGATACGCGAATGTCTAACAGTGATTCAATGTGTGAGGTAGATAATTTGTTGTGCAACTTATAGTTCGCGGCATCAATAAAGAAGCTTGATAAAGCTCTTACATGCTAATACGGTGCCTTTGCCTTAATACATATATGGGTTTTTTTTTTATAATCAAAATTTCCATCTTGCCATTTTCTTCCTTCCAATTTTCTTATTTCATATGAGCTTTAATCAACTACTTTTCTGTAGCGTGAAAAATAATCTTTTTCCTCCTCTGTACATAAACAATAAAATAATTAACAAATAGTTTTCGATTTTGAAGATTAACAATCAATATAGTTTCAAGTTGAAGATTTTTTTCTAAGATTATTTTTCCTTAAAAATTCTGTACAAATTTTCTTTTTTCAACATCAAAATAATAATAATAAAAAAAAATGTTAACAAAACAAGATCAAAATGTTTTCTTATAATTATAATATGACAAAATTAGTTACTCGGTCTTCTAATAGAAGTTACTCGGTCTCCAGTTATAGCTGATATTATGTAGATGTAGCTGAATGGCAACAAATAATCAGGATAGCGCTATACATTTATTTCTGACAATATGCCATTGCTGTTTTTGCAGTTTTTATTCCGATTGGATCGTAAACGATGATATATTTATATAATTTGAATTTAGAACAAAGTCTGTAGGTAGTTCTAAGTAGGCATTTAGGCATTGCTAGGGAATCCCCCCTATTTACAACCCCTGGCAAACGAAAAACAAAAATAATTAGAAAATAATAAATTTCAACATAATATATTGTAAAACAAAATTAAAAGTTAAAACTCTAATTTAATTTCAACTGTTGCGAGTTATTTTGTGGTATATTTTGTATTGCGTGGTTTGTAGTGAAAGCAATTGTATTGCGAAGTCAGGAACTTTAAAAGAAAAAAAAAAATAAATCTCAACAGTAAAACAAATGGAACCATCTCGCAGTAAGAAATCTGCAAATAACTTCAGATTTGGAAGAGTGATTGGCGAAGGAAGCTTCTCAACAGTTTACCTAGCTAAAGAGATTGACACGAATAGAGAATATGCAAGTGAGTGGGACTCGTTAGGAATTATAGAAAGAAAAATATGTCGAGTGCAAAAAAAAAAGTTTTTTTTTTTTTTTTTTTTCATTGGAAATTTACGTAGTGCGTAAAAAATATACATGGTTGTATTACACACTTGAAGCAAAAATAAAACTCGTCATTCTTTTCAATAAACATTATGCTGATTCATAAAAAAAATTTGTTCATCATGTAATAAAATAATGTACAATATTATCAACGAAAGTTTTTTTTTTACTCAACTTTTCTTCTTTTTCTTGTTGCCATTTGATTTCTCTTTTCACAGTCAAAGTGTGCAACAAAAATCATATAATCAGAGAGAAGAAGCAAGATTATGTGAAACGTAAGTTTTCAAATTCAATAACGGATTCAATCATGTTTTTGTAAACTTCCCTTTATTTTAGGCGAACGACAAGCACTGCATCTATTAAATAATTCACAAAATATTGTGACACTGTTATACACTTTCCAAGATGCGTCGCAATTATTTTTCGTCATGTCGTATGCTCGAAATGGTGAACTACTTCAATACATCAATAAATTGGGCTCACTTAGTCTTGAATGTGCGCAATTCTATTCGGCCGAATTGTTGATAGCAATTGAAGAGATGCATCGCAAAAAAATTATTCATCGCGATTTAAAGCCTGAGAATTTATTGCTCGATCGGAATATGCATTTAATGGTTGATTATTGCAAAATTAACTCTTGTTTAGAGATCGCCTCATCAAAAGAAATTTTTTCAGGTTGCTGATTTTGGATCATCAAAAATTTTACCAGATGATTATGATTATGCACAAATGCAAGCCGATATTGAGAGATGCCGTATTGACGATGCCGAAGGAAGTGACGATAACGATGACGACGAAGCACCAAGTCGTCGTCGACGCCGACCATCAGGACCACAAAAACGACGTCAGAGTTTTGTGGGAACCGCTCAATATGTATCACCGGAAATTCTCAAAGGCAATGCTGCACACCTTGCGACTGATTTATGGTCCTATGGTTGCATTATTTATCAAATGATTTCCGGTTTGCCACCATTTCGTGGTCCAACCGACTATTTGATTTTTCAAAAAGTTTTGAATGTTGATTACGAATTTCCCGAAGGTTTCGATGAAAACGCTCAAGATTTGATTCAGAAGCTATTGCACTTCAATCCTAGAGAGCGTCTTGGTGCATCAGATACGCATGATGAGCATTATTATTCGATACGTAAACATCCTTTCTTCAAAGGCATCAATTGGAAAGAATTATTTTCAATAACACCTCCATCAATGACAACCGGAACAGTCACAGATAATGCAAGCGATAGTGATAATTTATCGCAAAATGATTTTCACATATCAGATGAAATTGAACCTGGATTGGGTCAGCGTCAATTAAGAAGGCTTCTACAGCAGGAATTCGGCACTGCTGAAATCAACCAATCACGTAAGAAATATGACTGACCTTTAATCATTTGACAGGCAGACCATCCCAAGAGGAAAATGTGAGCTCGCCACAAATACTTCACAATCTGGCACAATTCTGCTGTGCCTCATACCTACTTTCAATTTTTATTTGATAGAGATATGTCTATCAAGATATATCGATTATAATATGTTTTTATAAAATTGACTTTAAATACTGATCTTTCACATTTTCCAGCATCAAATTTGGAACGTCTTCTTGAAGAGCAACGTTCTAATCCATGGGTCTCATTTGTAGATGAAAATGAACTCATTTTAAAATACGGTTTCGTCAATAAGCGAGTGGGACTTTTTTCCCGACGGCGAATGTTACTACTGACAGCGACACCACGTCTAATATATATTGATCCATCAACCAACATTAAAAAAGGTGAAATTCCATTCGATGAAACGATTCAATGTGAGCCTAAGAATTTTAAAGTGTTTCTTGTCCATACTGTAAGTCATATAATCTTATCAAAAAAACGTCACTCTATACATTAATTTTTTTTATCTTTAAGCCAAATCGAACATATTATTTAGAAGACCCTCAAGGAAACGGTTTAAAATGGTGTGACGCAATTAAAGCAGCAAAAGAAAAATATTTGCTTGGCATCAACAACTGATTGCACGAGAAGCCTTTAAGGACCTAGCAAGCATGTGTTCGTAGACTCTTTTATGATGCAATTAGATTAAATGTTTAGATATCAAAGTAACAAGAGAAAAGAAGAAAAAAAATTAGTGAAAAATAATTAATGTGCAAGTGTGTTAATGGTTGATAAAAACAATTATAAATATAGTTTATAAACAAAAAGCTTTCGGTTTACCACAACTTTCCAAATTAAAAAAGTAGTTAGATTAAAAGTAGATGCCAGATTTTGTCCTTTTTTGTTAATTTCCACCCACACCACAAACATAGTTTTTAATTATTCTACCCAAAAAAAATCCCTTATTTATTACATCTTACTTAATCTCCAAAAATCCTAAAGTGATGGAAATTCAATAAAGAACGAAACCGTTAAAAATAATTAAATCAAATTATCGCAAGAAAAAATAAGTTTATTATTTATTTTTGTTATCACTCGAGACATTTATTTATTTTTCTTCTAAACAACTTTATTTAACTGTTGATCATTTGATCAGTTAGTGAATTAATTAAGCTGCTGCTTCAAGCGGTGCCGTAATTTTTGAATCAGCAGTCACAGTTTCCTTATTTTCGTCAGGCATCACCTTGTCGAGCACATGTTTATATACCAAGCCATCACTGCCGACAGAGAATATTGAGAAGCCATCATACCACGACTCTTGTCCATCAAATATTTCTTTCATGTTCCACAACTTATACTTCCAAAAGTTTGTAAAGACTTTGAATGCTGTAATACCACGAATACGCCATCTCACTCGAATGGTAGCATCTTCTGGATTTTGTGTGATTTTAAGGATCTCAAATTTTACATATGCAAACTTAAAGTGGCCGATAGTTCGGATAATTGCAACTGTTTTTACGAAATGATACAGTCCTCTGGAAATCGATAAGAATCAACTATTATTTATATTATTGTATATTGCTGTTAACATACACTGTCTTGGTGCCGCGAATATTGTTCTCAAATATCAAATTAGGTGAATAGATTGAATAATCTAATGGCTGAATGAACAATCTGGGCAGCGAATGAGCCAGGACATCAAAAGCACGTTGCAGGCCTTCATTCTGTTTACCCCCACCAGTCACTTTTTGTCCATTTGATCCTTCCTGTTGTTGTACAGGATCGGATGAGACATTCACAACGGAACAATGGTGAGTGTAAATATCTTTTCCAAAATATGGTGAATCAAGAAGTGATTGCCTTTGCAATTGCTCGTGCTGCGTTTTGATTCTATTCAAATTCTTGCCTGTGTCTCCGATCGGCTTCCAATGATGATGATAAAACAAGTCAAACAGTTAGCTAATGTTTATTTTATGAATTTAACAACTTACAATAGACAGGCATTGAATTTCATTTTGATGATTTTTTTGTAGCAATTGATGAGTACTTCGCTGAAATGGCTTAATAATTCCCAATGCTCGGCCTTGAATATGTTTCAAACATGCCATACTTTTATTTTAAACAGCTTAGTTGTTAGATGTGTTACGTTACTAAAAAGAAATAAATATAATAGCCGGAGATGCGATGGCGAGATGCGAAAAAATTTAAGACATGTGATGCGAGAAAAATAAAATGCATTTTAGGATTTTAGCCAGGTAAACTATGTTTACATTTACCTCGATACCTCGATATTTACCCTGACATTTACCTAAACGTAATCTCCCTCAAAATTCAATTAATACCGAAATTTTTCCCCAACTATTTTTTTTTTTCTAAATTATTTAGAATGGTTAATTAGGTAGAAAATGCTCGAAAATTCTACATTTCTACTGTAAAAATCATTCGTTATGGTTCTGTGGGAATTTCCAAAAAGGCTCGAGGTACCTATTTTTAAAGTCATCTTAAGCTTTGTCAAATTTTAAGAACAACATTCCTACCTGCTGGCGATTTGAAACCTCTGGAATCTGGATGAAATTGTGGGTGAACCCGGAAAATGAGAAAATGTATTTCTAAATGTAACACCACTGTATAAACGTTTAAAGTTAATAATTAGTCATCGTATGTATTCAAACGAGAGTAATAAAGATTAATCTGCTTAAATTCAGAAATATATTAACGCAGATTAAAAATTGAGCGTTTTAATGCTTGAATTAACATTTACCAGGATGATTCCAAAGCAGATTTAGATGTGGACAAAAAAAAACAAGAACGTTATACTTATTATTTTTATTTTAACATCATATTGTACTTATTCACTTCACATAGAATGAAAAACTCATAATAAATCGACTGAACCTTCACGCTGCCCTAAATGTAATTGCTTAACAAACCGTCAAACCGTATCGAATTTTCGTATCTATATCAAGATAAAGCCTCATAGATTTTGAATGGAAAATAGAATCACTTTTGATTCGTGTTCAGTTCAAAGAGCTTTCGGTTATCCTATTAACATTTCAGAAAACTCAACCTCCGAATATCCTAAAAAAAGTCACACGGCTATTATAGGTTTCATTATTTTTATTATTTTCTGTATATATCATACTCGTATTTGTGTTTAAATATTGTAAATATTTTTTTCAAAACAGAACACTTAATGGTAGTCAATATAAAAAAAATCATATTGAATTTACGACGACACACAAGCAGTGTGATGCAATACAGAAGACCAGAAGATGGAGCAATGTAACAGCTATTAAAAGCAGTTTGAAATTTTGAACAGGAAGCTTTTAAGATAGATATAAAAACATATGTGGGGACTTTAAAAGTTGTAATTTATATTGGTATTAGTGATCAAATAATATTGTTGCTTAACAGTAAAACTGATAAAAGTTTAACGCTGGATATTTTAAAACCTCTTTCTCATCTCTTCAAATTCACTTCGCATTTTGTCATCCATCATTGCAAGTTTTGCTTTCTTAAGTGCTTTGTCGGGGAGAAGACTGTAATGATAAAATCAAAAACTATAAAAATAATTATATATATAATAAATTATTTACTTTGATAACGTCATAAGTCGCGCTGATGATGGAACTGTAAATTCTCGTCTATCCATTAGCATTCCATCAACAATCAAATCTGCAATATAATTTGGACCATATCGGAGTGTCTTTATATAATTGTCCATTGTAGCAGCAAACTTCTCTGAGGTGTCGACAAATGTTGGATATGCAGTAGTGAGCTTAATATATTCATCATGTCCATCATAACATAAATCATCATATAAAGCACTCATGAAACCATCATTTCCATATTTTGTAGCACAATATGGAACTGCACGACAAATTGTCAGCTTCGCAGAGAGAGATGAAACCGACACAATGTGACCTCTTTTTCTTTGAATCATTCCGCCCAAAAATGCACGCGATGTCTGTTCATAGTTTTAATTTTTTAAAACAGTTTTATTATGATTTATTGTTACATAATATTCAACATTAATTAAAACATCTCACCCAAAAGTATGCTGTCAAATTTGTATCAATCATATTTTGAATTTGTTGTGGAGTACTTTCCAATAAAGAAGCTTTAAAGCTCAATAATCCAGCATTATTGACTAGAATATCAACATTGCCCATAGTCATTTCGACATTTTCTTTTAATTTTTGAACTTCCTCTTGTTTTGATACGTCCACTTGAAATGCATTTGCAATAACGCCATAAATTTTATTAATTTCACATGCTACCTTTTGTCCCTCTGACAAGTTACGATTAGCAATTGCAATGTTGCAGCCTTCTTTGGCCATACGAAATGCAATTGACCGTCCAATACCATGCGAACCTCCAAAGAGTAAGAATCTGTAATTATTCAGGATTAACTTGTTCAAGGACATCGTTGATGATTACGCCATTTATTGGATTTTTTGTCATTTTTTTGCTATAATCATAAAACAAATATCTTGGAATACCAACTCAGGGATTAATTTCTCACCTCCCGTTATCAATGCGAGTTGTCCTTTAATTAATTTTGGTTTTTTAGTAAACACATAGTAAAATATTGCCTTTAAATATTCCGCAATTGATATAAAAATGCACACAGTTGAAATGCACAAAAGTTTCAAAAAATAACGAATATTATCAGATAGCGAAGGACTTTCTTTTTTCACTTTTCCATAATTTTCACCTTGAATTACAATTACTTCCATTCTGAACGTCCGAATTGTTTGCAGTGTGATTAACTAATGAAAAAAATTGATCAACTCATTATTCGCCAAACAAACCAAAAGCTATGATAAACAGGTTTGTTCAATGTAGGTCTGTTTGCATCACACGATACAAAGCCCTTTCTTGTAATTTTATCGAACTGATGAAGAAATCTTAATACGAGATTAGACCTCATCGTGATGGCAAAAATTAAACAAATTTTGTCAATCTTTTGTCTCTCAACGCATGAAAAAAAAAGCAAAGAAAAACGAATGCTGGAATGTGCATATTGCTTCAAGATTTGATGCCATTCGAATATTGTGAAATTTGGTTTTGCCCTTCATCTAACGAATTTCTCGTTAAAATTTCCACAATATATACTGTGATTTGCGAAATATTTAATCAATTTTGTGATATTTATTCACATTAATTCACTTTTTTTCTGAAGCATCAAATTATAATTATTGAGGAGGATTTTTCATTGGAAATTACGAATTTTTCTTTTAGCCCAGCATTCACTTCCACCCGTGAAAAAATAAAGAAACATGAGAAAATATTTCAAGCTACTGCTTAGTTTGGCAGTCCAAAAGCAAATGATATCAAACATTAGGAAATGATAAATGAAAATGGAACAACTGAGATTCTCAAAGATTGTTTTGCGATAGAATTTTCATCTCGAAAATTTCATTTCCACAACGTTGCATCATGTTGAATGGAAAAAGAGGAAAGTTGTGAATTTCCCGCTAGAAAGATTTCCAACAAGCTTTCAAAGCTCGAAACGAGTATTTAACAGTTTTTCGTTCATAAATATTTAACACTTTTAGCTTCTTAGTCTTTTCTCAACAATTGCTGCAAACGCGGGAAATATTTTATGGCGCGCTCTTGAATTATTCAACATGAAATAATTCATATCGCTTCAAAAAGATGTTTTAATATTACTCTCACTTCACTTAATATTTAATTTAGATCTTGAGATTAAATAGAAGAACTCACAAAAAAGAGAAGAAAATTAAAGAAAATTGCAAGGGAGCAATAATAGCAAGGGAAACTTCTTATTTTATGAAATTCAAGTTTACCAAACTGAATGGTATTATAGTAATGTAATTTTTTCAAGCAAGTGAATGAAAAAGAAAATCCTTTAAGCTAAATGAAAAGTGCTGGATTGTGTTTCGAAGCAGCTCAAGTAGCTCTGATTGAAATACATTTGATAAAGCGATAATAAACTTGATCAAAAATGCCTGTTGGGGGAAGGATTGCTGGAAAAGCAAGCTATAGTACAGGATATTCTAGTGGAGGTGAGATTTATTATTTTAATTAAGAAAATGGCAGGTATAAATTTCTATTTTACACTTTATTTAATTTCAAGGACGTTCTTACAATGACATCAATGAAGAAATTTACTATTTGAGTGTATTTATGGCTTCTCTTATTGCAATTCTTATAACGATTGCTCTATGCTACCTTTTTTGGGAGAAATATTACAAAAAACGCGAATATTTCATTAACGTGTAATCTTGAAAGCTTTGAGAAGTACACAGAAGAAAACAAATATGGATAAGCGTTTAAGAATCTCCATAACATCGATCTCGTGAATAAAAGATGTGGATATTATATAGCAGAGAGTAGGCTCCTGAATTAGCACAATAATCACGTGCAGCGTGAATTAATCACTTTATATCTCAATCGTCGGTTGATGAATCTACCAATAATGGATCAATATAAAAATGGAAAGCTCAACATGGAATTTTACAAAACAAATTTTCAAGGAAAAAAATATTTTAAATTCAATATTTTTTTTTTTTTTAGTTTAAATATGATTTTGATAATTTCAGCAAAAGTTTAACGAAGCGAAAGTTCAGAAAACTTCTGAATTGTTTTTGAAAGTTTTTGCTAAAATGTACTTAAACATTTTGAAACTGTAATAAAGATTGCGGACCATAATTATTCTGATAGATATTAACCAGATATTGTTAATATGTTGATACTTATCGCCGAAGTCATCGAAAACTTTTAGTTAAATAGGCCGAGAAAAGTTCAAGTGCTTTGCTGATTTTTCCAGATCGGAGCAGAGTAAAACAAGGCAGATGATGAGCAACGATGAGAAAAGATAGAAATTGTAGAAACTCCTTTAAAAATTTCATTGCTGAAAAACATTAGTTGACAGCTGCGAAAATTTGTATCCTGAAACATATTATTTATTACTTAAATCGTTATAATAAAGAAAAATTGTGTTTCGTTTCATCACAATAAAAATATAAATTGAAAACATAAATTTGCTGAAATTTATCTGTGATGTCCTTTTTGCGTGAGTAATAATGTAGTAGAACTTGAACTGTTACTTTTGCTGCTTTATTTGCTTTAAAAAATTTGACAAATTTTATTTTGGGATTTTCTTCAGAAAATTTAGAAGATACTCATCTCCAATTTCTGTTTGAAGTTTATAATTAAATGAAATGTTAAGCAAACTGAACCACACGGGAAAGAATTTAAGTAGGAAGATACTCATTTAGATGCATTTGGAAACTCAGCGTAGGATTGACTTTGGCATTTTCAATTATTTTAGTAAGGTTTTTCCAAGAAATACAGAACTGAAAAATCAAGAATACTCTTAGATATTTATTTCGTTTGAATCGTTTTCAAGAGAATTCAATTTTAAGAAGTTCCAAATTAGACTCGTTCAACCAATCAGCAGAAAAAATCACAAACAATTCTTTATTTCTTTTTACTTCATATCAAAACCCTGTTAGTTCGTTGATTACATTTATTGTTAACATTTATGTTCCATACAGCAATACAAAATATATTTCTTATTCAATTTTAATCAAATAATAGCATCTGGAGCAATTATTTTATGTACGAAAAATGAATAAAATTTAAATTTTATAAATTTGGTCATCACTACATAGTCAGTTTGATTAATGAACTCGAATTCGTCCTTACCATTAGCGAGGACAAAAAAAATCATTGAAAATTTAATTAAGAATAAATTACAATAAATTTTATGGAAGCGGACAAAAAATTAAATGAAAAATTTAATCGATTTCGACAAATACCAACAACAAAAAAGGAATGTCTAACGATAAAACCCATTGATAAACATTTAATAAAAGCTGTCATCATCTTGGGTCGTCAGTAAGTCTGATGACATGTTGATCCATTTCAGAAATATCCTATCGCTGGGCTCTATTCAGGCATTGATGAAATATTCTCGCTTTTTCTTTTGACAATTTTCATATAAAATATAAAGCAAAGCAATGGCGATGAGTACAAAAATCAAAACTGCCATCGCTATTGATGTCAACCATAGTTCCTCATTGATGTCATTATATGATCTGCCTACAGGGTGAAAAAATATTTATTAAAGATGACTTTAAAGCAATGATGTTCAACGAAGCTTGCTCAATTTGAATGAAAATTAGAAATATTGAATTAAATCGACAATTGTAAAATATTTTGAGAAAACTATTACGAAAAAGTCACTGTCAAAGTCGCAAAATATTGATTATCTAATGCAAACAAATTTCCCACCTACGATATATCTAATGTACCATAAAATTTATTGTCAAAGTGGGAAAACTTTAATCATCTTTCATAAAGATGCTTCATTTTAAGTACAGTTAAAATACGTAAACAAACGAGCAATTTGTTTCTTACCATTTCCCGAAAAACCATTTGAGTGTCCGGATTTACCAACGGATCTTCCCCCGACAGGCATTTTACAGAATTAATTATGTATATATGTAAATAGACTTTTGATGTGCTTGCTTTATTTATAACTTGAACATCTTTCACGATAATTTTCAGAGTTCAGGGTCTGTACAAAAACACTTGTTGAATAATTAATTAATTTGTATAAAAAAACAGGTTTAGCACAAAAATGCATGAATGAATAATTTCTTTTCAGTTAATTGCTCATAGAAAGTAACAACAGAGTTTTATATATTAAGCTCTTTTTAAAATTTAATCAGGAATTAATTATTTTCGTCTTTTATCTCTTGTCAAATATATTTTTTAATGATTTCAGTACAAATTTATTTTCTTCCTCACAATAACAAAAATAAGACAAAACCATTCACTTCAACTTTTAAAACCACACTAAGATGTTGGTACGCAAATCCACAGATTTTCGAATGGAAAATCATTGGAAAATTCCATGAAAATGCTTTGAACTTGAGTGAAAGCTTGTGGCAAAAGATTTTTCTTTATTGAAAGTGAAATTTCAAACATTTCTTTTTTGTCATTACCATCATTATTCACAAGTTTCAATTGCTCTTTAAGTCTCAATAAGCTCTGCATGAATACAAAAAGGATTTTTTATAGACTATGAAAGCAATCTCTTAAGCTTTCAATGGAACATTTTAATAGCTTCGACATTTTTTTTATTTATTTAAAAGCATCGGAGCATCACGTTTTGGGCTTAAAAATATCCTTCTTGTCAGTGGAGATAAAAGAAACTTGTTTTCAGTCCATGAAATAGACATATTTTACTTGCATTTTTGCGATATGAATTGAACTATCGATGTTGTAAAACATATTGGAACATCGACCTAGACAAAGAGAGGTGGGCGAACATATTGGCAAGGCTCCAGTTTGTTTAACATTTCGTATATAGATTTCTTGCATTTTATCGCATCATAACCTCATAACCCGCTGCTTTATTCAATTATAAGGATTTATAATCTATCGATTGGCGCCAATAAAACTAATTCATTTTGATTCGATCGCAATTAAGTGTTGACTGAGAAGGAACTGCTTATTATTATTAATGATTTTCTTTATTCTTTATCACATTATCTCAACTTGAAAAAATCTATTTTTTCTTGTAATTAATCATATTATTAATTGCGTTAATTTCGTTTGCACTTAATTATCGTTTTCATCTGAAAGCTTTATCAATGTTGAAATCTGATTTCACATGTGACCATTTAAACATGGGTGAAATATCAAATAATTGCCATCAAAATTCCTAAAATTCATATTGAATTTTTCCATTTATTTCGCAATACTCTTTAAAAATTCCTTTCAAAAATGTTCCGATGTCAGAGGAAGTTGTATGTCGACAAATTGCTAAATAAATAATTCTATGGCAAAAATGTTTCTGACATTTAAAGGTTGTATCCTCATTGTCAATAAAGGTCAATGTTGGTGATAAATAAATAGATTGTATTTAGTCAAAGATTTACGTTCAGAATTAAAGTCAACCATTGATGACAAGCCCTTCGGGTCTTGTTTATTGATTTTTCATTGACATAGTCAAAATAACTCAAGATTTATATTGATTATTTTAGTAAACTTAACAACTTGTGTTTATCGACAATTCTCTAAAATAGGCTTGATTTTATCATTCGGTGATTTATTGTACGCCATTTTTCTCCGGAGATTCGAAAAATTTCATTTTGTTTTGCTGTTTCTATGGCTTCGGCGTAAAGGTCACAATTGATAAACTAAATTACAGGTTTCCAAAAAATTAAGGCAGAATTTAATTCTTTGTTTCACATAACATTTCGGTGAAATAAAGACACGATATTAAACATTTAGGCAGCAATAATAATCTTAGTAAAATCAATGTCTTTTTTATTGAAAGACATTCACAAATACTGTTATAAATTCACGCCAATCGTAAAACGAGTTAGACTGAACATGTAAAAAAGCACGACTGTTGACATTTTTCTTCTCCTGTCAAAAATGAAAACAAATAAACTCGTTGGGAAAAGAATAAGAGATTTTGCGGGTAAAATGTAACTAAAGGACCACAAAAAGCACCGCAAAAAGGACAAACAGAGACGAGACTACTGATTAAATATCACTTGGCGAAAGTTTTTTTTTTTTTTTTTTTTCATTTCAGCGACAACGTTTGTGTTTTCTTTACTTCTCGTTGATATCGATGTCATCAATGTCTCAAAGCATAACTTTTACGTTAGAAATTTTTGTTTGCATTGCCTCCATCATAGAAACTTTTACATTACTTATGCGTTTCAAACCCGATGAGCAACAAACTGGCGACAAACCGTGCCATATTCCCTATAATGCAGAAGGTCTAACGATTGCCTCATATGTGAAATTCAATTAGTTCTACAATGTTTGATGAAAAATTGCCTGGAGACAATCTACAATTTTTTTTTTACTTATTTAACTTCCTACACGAAATAACTGTTGCCGAAGAATATTTCAGTAAGGCAAATAACAGCATTTTTGTTGTATATAATGCTATACATAAATACAAGAAAATTGCTTTCAGGCTTATGTCGCTTATAAAATGAATATCGTTGACTTTGTTTAAAAAAAAATTTATTACAGTCCCATCAGTACGTAATCTTACTTTTTTGAGTTTCTTTGTTTTGCATTAATCATATACATATATTTATTATTATACATCTTAAACACTTTGAGAAGTGAACCAAAGTTAATTAAATTATGTCCGATGTACGTTCATTCATTGAATAATTCTTCTCAAGAGAATGTTTATCAAAAGAAAACTTTTGTAACTGAATTAGAAAGTTTTGCATGCGTCAAGCAGAAAACAAAAGAATTTTATGGTGTTTTGTTAGTTAACACAGTAAATTCATCTTCAAGAAAGCAATAAAACATAAAATTATTTAATGTCCATAACTTTTTCGTTGAACGTCAGAAGTTTACGTCATACAGTTGAAATCGTTTCCGACCTTGCATACAATTTCCCGTATTTTAATTCTGCTGAAATGACATTTCCAATTAGGGGACATCATAACTTGTGAAACTCTCCCGCAAGGAAACCTGAAAAGATATATACTTATTAGCGTATATTGAGTTGAAAAGTTTTCCAACGTTGAGTGTTGAATGGGAATCAAAAACCGGATCACTCGTGAACAGAATTAAGAATTTATTTTTTCATCATTTTCTGTTTGCTGAAGAAGATAAATATAAAATTAAATTAAGAAGCTTTTTTGATTGCACAGAAATACCAAAATAGCAGAATATGAAATCTTTAAAAGTTTCAAATACCACAAAATCAAACGTGATGAGGTTGAAATGCTTGCGAGCACACAAAAGGGTAAATTCTGTATCATGAAATTCAGTACGAGTAGCAAAGCAATATTTAGAAATTGAAGTAAAATTTTCAAAATTTCATGAAATTGAAAAAAAATAAAAATAAAACTTTTGTGTCATATCGCGAAGTAGTAAATGGTAATCTGAATTGTGTTTGTTGGCACTCATCCATTGATTGAGACAAACAAAATGTGAATACAGAAATATAAAATTATTTCATGCAATTGCACAATGTGCTTTCGTATGGGTATTGTCGCATAGTATAATGTCACCGTTCTCATTGCGCTTCTATTCATTTGTTTTCCAAAATTGCTGCCGGAAATTCTATAAAAGTTTTTAATGCAAAAACTCTATTGCGCTTTTGTTTTGTCGTGTGTCCAACAATTTGCGCGAATGATATTTTTTTTTTCAGTCTAATGGCACCATCACAGTACTCTAGAACTCATGTCTCCCGCTGGACTACATACCATTTTTCACAAAGTTTGAAAGCTACAAAAAAATCAATTTCCATGGTAATCAGCACAGACACCCTTAGTTTCTCCAGAGGGAAAAATAAAAATTAGATCCAATAAATCATCGGTGGTGATTCTCAGAATAAAGGAAATTTTAAACACAGAGCTCTCCTATACATCTTCACCTGATACGCAATTTCTGTTCACCGGAACGGAAGTGTATGATAAATTTCTGTAAACATAATAATAATTACTTTCATTTTTATTTTCTCCTTAATGCACAGCTTTAGTATTTTATCCTTGGACGAAAATTATCTTGAAAACTTCTTCTGTTCTTTTCTTGGGAAACTTGCCATTTGTGGAAATCCAAACTTTAATGAAGGGAAAACTTTCAAATCATTTCACAGCTCTTTAATGCGCACAATATTCTTGTGCTGGAGAATTACGTTTCAACGAGCCATAAATGTTTAATGGTTCATCCGGAATGACGACCAGTTCATGTGTGCCTGTTAAATAATAAAAAAAAGACGACATTTGGTGTCGTGTGACTAAAATGAATCGTTGAATACAAGCATAAACGAGTGTGAAACGCATTAAGCAAGCAACTTGAAGTTAAGGGACAAAAATAATACATTTGAAACATGAGATTGTCGGTCTCGCATGACAGTTTTCTTGAATGACTTTCAATTTTAATGATGATAAAAGCTCAATAATGTTTCACTAAAATGAATCAGTTAGGAGGAAATGACATAACGAAGCTTTCATGACGTGAGACCAATTATGTATGAACGAGAAATGTGTTCACCATAATTGAACAGAAAGCAGAAATTTAAAAGAAGTGAAAATGTAACCTTTTTTTTATCAGTTACTGTATACATCCTTTGAATTCAGCTACATAGCAGATCTATTTGATCCTTCCTGCAAGCCATATGTAATGTTTGATAAGCCCGGTTACCATGGGATACAATTAATGTTGAGCTTTACAAATACCCTTATTTCTATAAAAGAACATTTAGTGAATTATTCTCACCATGCTTAATGCTTCAAATAAATCCCAAAATAACCCAAAGCGATTTTATCTATTTTTCAAAATTAACTAAAAGCTTTTTGAAGTGTGTGGATAAAAATAATGTTGAATTTTAAAGTTGTAAAACATGGAATCGCTTACTGTTGCGGAAACTGTACTGTGTTCTCTTTTTTCAATATGCAGGAAATTTTTTTTAGACAAGTGTAGAGTACGCCGCTGTGCATCAAGAAATGGAACATGAGAATTACCATACGGAGCGTATTTTTTCTTATTTAAATTTTTTTTCAAGCATGTGTAAATGCAGATCGTTCATAGTTCCTGCATGTTACTGAGAACAGCAGTAATACAATAATACATCGTAAAGACGTGATAAGATGAAAAATCTAACCAAAGCGTGGATGGATGAACATGAACAAATTGGAATAATTTTTAAAACGAATTTAGAGTGGTATAAAATTGAGATTGCATACGACTCGTGCTCAAACATAGCAGAGCAATGGAGATTTCTAATTTAATCTAAAATCTCTTCAGATTTATGGCATTATTTGCCGATTTTTAGGCTGAAATTTAGTACTGTCCTTCCGTTGTATTTCTAATTTTAATCAACTTTATTTACAGGCGGAATTTTGTGTATGACATGGATTTAAATTTAGAATCATTCATGAATTGTTCAGAAATATGACGCCATTGTCATACTGGAACAATCCTTATCGAGATCATTTAAAATGTTACTAAAAATATCAGTTGTCAGTTCATCAACTTGCAATGGTTTCTCAATTGTAGGCTGATTTGCCACTTGAATTTTATATTGAAATGTATTTTCAATAAAAACAGAAATTGAATGGCTCATTGAAGCTCGATTGAATTTGCTGAATACGACGAATGTTCTCGATGGATCTCGATGAAGACCCCATAGACAATTAGGCAGACACACATCGTAGGCTTCATCATAAAAGGTATCAAAAATTTCTTGAGAATGAACTGAATCTTCGACAGTCGTTGATATAATTGGAGCTTCTGAATCTTTGAGTTCTGAATCTGGCACTGATTCAATTATGGATTCAACCATAACTTGTTGATCCTTCTTCACTTTCTTTCCTGGAGGAATGCTCAATTCATTTTGTATTTCTTCATTTGCAGCTTGTTTTGAAGCTGTTTTAATGAGGCTCTGAGAAAGAATTTCAATCTTTGGTGAGAAATCCTTCTGTTCGGATCTCGAACTCGTATAGTCGCTGGCTTTAGGCAAATTCTTGCATGGAATTGAATTTTCTTTCAGTTTTGGCTTATCCCGTGGCGTCATGTGTATTTGTCCATTGATTGTCGATTCCCAGAACATAATAATATCACTGTGAACAAAATGCCTTTCGCAAACACGATCGTGTGCTTTGAGTTTTCGCTTATTCGGAAGTACATAATGCCATTTTTCAAATAAATCTGGATTCTTTGGAGGTAAGAACATTTTCCGAGAAACCATGTTGTTTCGCTTACAAAATGCATCACATCCAGGCACAAAACAGTTTCGCATTATTACAAAATTAAGCTAAAACTTTTATTTTCAAAAAATAATCTTGGACTGGCACATAAATATAGGATACATTCACTTTAGGAATTCTTTTACGTGGTAATATATTTTAAATTTATCGTTATAGAGACCAACGTTCGTTACTGGAGTTCATTTAAAATTCTAATTGAAGTTATTACTTAGCTAATATGAGGCTGAGACTTTCATGTCCCGAATTTTTCTTAAAATTTTTTCAGTACTTGACGGGTCTAGATTTCTGTGTGTTTTCAAAATATGCGCCCGATAGTTATCTTTTCTAACGAAGCTAGCTGAGCAGCCTGATATCTCACAGAAGATCTTTACTCCCACGTGAACGATTTCACGATGACGAAATAAATGTGAAGCATGGACATAGGAATTAGCACACAAATCGCAGGTCTAGAACAAAAAAAATGTTTATTAATGATTCCAATTTGTTATAACAACTTCCTACATAATTCTTCTCCTGTGTGTGAGTTAAGTTGTGTCGGTTAAGCTGAGAGACTTTGTGAAATGCTTTGGCACATCCTTCATAATCGCAGCGGAATGTTCCTTCTGTATGGCATTCTTTGATGTGGCTTTTGAGTTGAGCTGAAATTATTATGAATCACTAATGAATCATATAAAATTGAACGACTTCAATTAATGAATCTTACACTTTGTGATAAATGATTTGTTACAAATTTTGCAGATCTCATTTCTTATGTCCTTCTTAGTATGTTGCGTCACGATATGTTCTTTCAGCGCAACTTTGTTTGGATAGCTTTTGGGGCAATGAATACAAGAGTGCTTAAAAACTCGCTCGTGAACAATTTTCTGATGGGCTGCAAGCAGATGCTTATTTGAAAACTCTTTGGTACACTGACAACGATAAATTTCCGGATTCTCGTGAGTTTTTTCATGCGTTCGTAAATAACTCTTATCGACTGAGGTGAATTCGCAATATCTGCACTTAAATCTCGCACGCATTTCCTTGGGCAAGTGTCGGTTTCTCATGTGCTTCAAAAATCTAAATCTCAACATTGTTGCATACCCGCAAAAATCGCAAATGAAATTAATTATCTAAAATTGAAAACTTGTTATACGATTGAATAGGTCCAGTTATGACAACTTACATTAGAGTGAGTTCTTCGTAAATGTTTGGTCAGGTCAACGACACATGAGCCGCATTCTGGGCATACTTTCTTTTCGCCACTTGCTGGTTTATGTTTTCGTCTTTTGGCCCTGCTCACATTCGTGTCTCTTTCCTTTTCTTCATGAACAGCCTTATGATGATCGTTCAGACGCCCATTTGTATCTGCCTTATAACCGCACTCCGAACAAATATACTCACGAATTCCAAAATGAACTACGTTTATATGACGTTTCATCGCGCTTGGCCGCAACCACTTCTGGCAAAATACACATTGTTCTCGTCCGCGGTCGCTTTCAATTGATTCTACATCATTGCAATATGAAGCGCCATTTCGGAAATCTTCATCTCCTTTTGAGTCGCTTGGATCAATGATACTTTCCTGCAGAATTTCTATGTTATCAAATTCCTCTTCCGAATACTGGCTTTCGAGCTTGATATCTTCAAGTGAAATATCTGCTTCTGTCTTGAACACTTCAGTAAGTTGATTAGCCGACGTTGGCTCACAAAATGCATAAAGTCGAGATTGTCTTTCAAAGACATCTCTCTTGAACTTGTTGAATTCGTCTAGCGTATTACTGCATGAGCGGCAAATACTTTGCGAGTACAGTTTTGAAGCTCTTAATTCTATTTGAATTACTGAATAGAATTTGCTTTCTACGGCTTTTGAAATGTTTATTTTCTCGTCATCCTTAAACCGTTTGAAACAGCATCGACACTTGTTTGGGTGATCCTTTAGGTAATCTTCACATTCGTCTGTCATTTTCTTGGAAATTTTCACTGCTTTAATTTAAATAAATTTCTTTTTTCTTTTTCGAAAATTTATAAACAATGGATACATTCAGTTTGCCAACGTAGGTTAAACGTGATAGGTATTTTTTTGCCGGAGACAGAAGTGCATGTGCTCTAACATTAAAATGGATACAATTAAGTATAACATCGTTCAAACGAGTTCGAAGGTATTTGTAACTATTACTAAAATGCTAAGTTACCATTTCACTATATGCATCAATTTTTTAGGGTCGTGCTGTATTTGCTGGTGAGAATATTGAGCAAGATGAATTGATTCTTCAGGATATGCCCTTAGTGTGTTCGCAGTTTAGCTGGAATAAAGAATATGGTTATCTTGCATGCGAGCATTGCATGTTTCCGCTGGAAACTGCAGAACAAAACATTCGACGCTTGTTATTTGACCAGTCTGTTATTCTTCCACATCCGGAGGCAGATACTTCATTTGAAGTACTACAGAATGTTGTGCAATGCCCTGAATGTGAAGTAAAATTTTGTAGTTTAAGCTGTCTGCAGCAAGCAAATCAAAAGTATCACAAAATCATGTGCAAAACGATGCAAGCTGGACAGCCGTTTCATGAGATCAATGAAATTTGGAAAAAAATGCATTATCCTCCAGAGACAACATCCATCCTGCTGATTCTTAAAATCTTCGCAATGATCAAGACGCAACCCGAATTGATGAGCATGTTCGATGAATTTTGTGATACAGCAGTCAATGCAGATCTATCTTTCTGTCATAAAATGCTGGGCGACAAATTCCAGGACCAAATTAATTTGCTTCAAGAAAAAATTGCAAAAGTGTTTTGCAATGATGGAGATCAGATGCTCAATAAGTTTCTAACTCCAGATGGATTCACTAGACTTCTGGCTATAATAGGAACTAACAGTCAGGGTATTGGATCTTCTAGTTTTGCCACATGGGTGAAAAATATTGGCGAATTCGCTATGAAAGAAAAGGAACGTCAAGAAGTCGACGAAACCATAGATCATTTTTATTCGGCATTGGAGGAAACTGTTGGGCAATTCCTGAATAATGAAGGCTCTGGACTTTATCTGTTGCAATCCAAATTGAATCATTCCTGTCAGCCTAACAGCGAAATCCGATTTGAGAAATCAAATTCAACATTGCAAGTTTACGCATTGCGCAGCATATCTGCAAACGAAGAAATAACTATCAGCTACTTGGATGAATGTCAGTTGGATCGTTCTCGCCATTCACGCCAAAAATACTTGCAAGAAAATTATTTATTTTTGTGCGAATGTATAAAGTGCCAACAAGAAATTGAACAGCCTGATTTAACCAGTGAAGAAGAAATGTCTACTGACGATGATGATGATAAATAAAGAAAACAGTCTTTCTTAAATTACTAGTTTATTATTCAACAGCAATGGTTCTGTCTATGACGAATGTCTTCATTCTCAATTTCTTTTAGAAACTCTTGTCGCTTCTGTTTCCCTCTTAAAATTGCTTCCTTAAACAATTTGCAATACAATTCAATCGATGCCGGTGAATCATCATTTCCCGGAACCATGTACGTTATCAAATCAGGATTGCAGTTGCTGTCGACAATTCCAATTGTTGGGATGTTCATTTTTGCCGAATCACGAATAGCTGTATGTTGGCTCATGATATTGTTTAGAGTATTTAGGAAAATACAGAGATCCGGTAAACGTGTGACAGCTCCAAATTGGATGTTAGCATTGGTAAAAACACCACCACGCCAGAACCTCGTATGGGCAAACTCGCCGCAATCCATCGCTGCCTTTTCGACCGTATGGGAATTTAATGCATTTCGGCAGAGGAACAGAATAATGCCATCACGGAAAGCAATATGAGCTGCAAAATTAAGCGCTTTCCGTAGATGCTCTGCTGTTTGGTCTAGATCAAAAATGAGGTGACCTAATCGATTGCCATACACATAAGGCTTCATTTTATCGTTCACTGAACCCTCCTTGTGGCCAAAATGAACTCTTGCTTCAAACAGTTCACGAACGGTGAACAGATTGTTAACATTGAAATAGTCTGGATGGTGAAGCGGATTGATATGGCTGATTTCTGACGGCCGTGCAATTTCTTGTATTTCTGGTTCAGTTGAGAAACATCTTTTTTCTGCACTATTTATAAGCTGTCTAAAGACGTTTCGACCTGAGGACAATAGTGAACACTATTACTGATAAAACTTGCTTGCTTTCAAATGTCAATACCTTGGGTTCTCAACAGCATTTCGTGTTTTATTTAATTTCGCAAACTTCACGCTGCAGCCTTATTTTCGAAATATGTTGTCTCTGGCACGTATTTTTCACTTTGACCGTCTATCAAACTGAATGTATCCTGTTATCTGCCTCGGCTATTAAATCTAAGAAAACATACTTTAATTAAGCGAAAAATGTCACTGAGTGAAAGCTGTGCTAAGGCTCTATCAGATAAAACGTACGAGAAACGGAAGATGGCTGCACAAGAGATCGAAAAGTAAGTTTAAGACCTTGAGCTCTTATCATTAATATTTGTATTTATTGGCCATTTGTTTTTGTTTTTTTTTTTGGATGCATCATTCTCCAGAATGGTTCAGGATTTTAACAAAACCAAAAATTATGCGCCCATCAGAAATCTCATTGAAACGTTTGCAACACAATTTTGTGTCTCGAAGGATCCAAACAAGCGAAAAGGTGGTCTCATTGCCCTAGCAGCATGCTGCATTGCACTGGGTCCAGATTCTTCACAGTTTGTCGGCGATTTGTTGCCACCTGTACTCAACTGTCTCATTGATCAAGACACACGCGTTCGCTACTTTGCCAGTGAAAGTCTTTACAACATTGCAAAGATCTCGCGACAAAGCCTGATTCCCATCTTTCCTGAAGTGTTCTCAGTTCTGTCACGTCTCGTGGCCGACCCTGACGTGTCTGTGAAGAACGCGTCTGAGCTTTTGGATCGTCTGCTGAAAGATATCATTACAGAGAATTCACAAATTTTTGATCTTTCAGCATTCGTTCCACTGCTACGTGAACGTGTTCTTACCAAAAATTCCTTTGCCCGTCAGTTTCTGATCTCATGGATAAGCGTAAGGAAATCATTACAAAACTATTCTGCTGAAACTAATAATACATCTATTTAGATTCTCAATGCTGTTCCCGAAATCAATATGATTGAATACTTGCCCGACATTTTAGATGGGGTTCTGCAGATGCTGGAAGATCCCATGTATGAGATTCAGAAAATGTGTGAAACACTTTTGTTACAATTTTTAAAAAATATCAAGCACGATCAATCGTCAGCTGATTTGCCAGCTATGACCAACATTCTAATATTACACGCACAGAACGCCAACAATGAGTTGATACAGTTGACAAGTATTACGTGGCTAAGAGAGTTCCTGGTCATATCGGGCCCTGGCATGTTGCCTTACGCAAGTGGAATATTCTCAGCAATTCTTCCATGTTTGGCATATGAAAGTGAATCGAAGCGAAGTAAGTTTTGTTGAAGTTTCGTGTCTTCTTCATGAGTAACTATAAAACAAAATTCTAAAATTTTTATCTTTGTTAAATAGATATCAAAGAGAATGCAACTGCTGTCAACAAATCAATGTTAGCTCTACTGTCACGTAATGATAACCATAGCGCCCTGGCCAATCTTGATTTAGAATCTGTGATGGGAGTATTGAAACAATATTTGGTGCATAATTCAGTTAATACAAAGGTTCAAGCTCTGCGATGGATTCATCATTTGTTTTCAGAATTGCAAAATGAAATGTCTCATCATGCCAGCAATTTACTTCCTGTTCTTCTTAACATTCTTAAAGATACGTCAGATGAAGTTGTCCTTGAAGGATTGGTTGTAATTGCAGATATTGTTACATCGTCACATGAACCGAGTGCTGAATTTAATCAGAGCAAATATCATGAATTCCTCGAAAGCCTGTTATATTTGTTTCGCAATGATCAAGAGTTCCTTGAAGCACGCGGATCATTAATAATCAAGCAAATGTGTAATCATCTCAATGCTGAATACATTTACAGAACCCTTGCTGAAATTTTGTCCAATGACATGGAGCTGAAGTTTACATCTATAATGGTACGAAAACTTAACAATATCATGTTTACATCGTCCGAACTCTTCGAACTTCGCACCACACTAAGAAACATTCAGAATCCAAAGTCATCGTCATTGTTCCAATGTCTCTACACATGTTGGGCAAATTGTCCAGTGTCGACGATCGCAATTTGCTTACTCGCTAACTGCTTTGAACATGTTTCGGATCTAGTTGTCATTCTGTAGGTAGAAAATTGGTTGAATATCTTCTTTAAAACTACATAGGTATGTTCATTCTAGTGGCACAATGGAAATTACTGTAGACTATTTGGTTGAGATTGACAAACTTGTTCAACTGCTTGAATCACCGTTATTTGCTGGTAAATCTTCATAATATATTTTGCTAAAGAAGTTTAACAGTATCTTTTGATATCTATTCTGAAAAGCTCTTCGCCTTACGCTTATCAAACAGACAGTAGATTCTGAAAATTTGGCTAATGCTCTTTATGGGATTTTGATGATCATGCCACAGACTGAAACATTCAATTTGTTGAAAAATCGTCTTCAATGCATTCCAATCTCGTCATCAATCAAACCCCGCTCAGAAATGTAATTTAGATGAACCTTCCTTAATTCAGATTCTTGAATCTTGTAACTAAAAATATGTTTCTATTTTAGGACTTCTATTGAGACTCAAAGTGGAATCGAATTCAGCAAGCTGAAGAATCATTTCATCCAAGTTCAGAAAATGCATCAATACAAGCGCAAGACGAGTGTCAAAAACTGAGTAATTTATTTAATAGAGTATGTATAAAAGTTTTTTGACCGGATATTTTTAAATAAAATAACCACGTCCATGCTGACTTTATTTTTATTTGCATCTAAATGTATCCATTGTTTATAAAATTTTCAAGAGTAAAAAAAAAAAAAAAAAACAAAAATCTAAATAGTTGTTAAGTGATTTTTTTTTTGAAAAATGACAGATGAAAGTGAAGATTTTTTAAAAGATCATCTTACCAAGTGTCGATGTTGCTTTAAACGATTTGAAGGCGGCGAAAAAAAGTTAAAAATTACAAAAACGATAGAAATAGTTTTTCAGTCAGTAATTCAAATAGAATTAAGAGCTTCAAAATTGTATTCGCAAAGTATTTGCCGCTCATGCAATAATACGCTAGACGAATTCAACAAGTTCAAGAGAGATGTCTTTGACAGACAATCTCGACTTTATGCATTTTGTGAGCCACTATCAAAAATCCAGCAGGTTGAACTTATAAAGACTGAACAAAAAATTCCAAAGATGTTAACAGAGACGATATTAAAGAAGAAGATGGTGCAACCGCTCTGAACACTGTGATTATTGAACGATCCGATTTTTCGAAGGGTTTTTCAGGCAGCAAAAAAGAAATTCAATTAGCAGCAGAACAAGTTGTCAAAAAGCAAAGTAAGAGAAAGATGAATTTCCATTGTGATGGCTGCAAACGAAATTTTCACTCAGCGGATTCTTATAAATCTCATCTCAGAGCCGGTCATCAATCAAATGTTAAAATCTATGGGTGTCTATTAGAAGGATGCCAATTTCTTTCTAATACATATTTTGGAATAAAGTCTCATAACTTAACTCATATTCCGGAGAGTGAGCGAAGAAAATACTTACAACAGAAGAAAAGGGAAAAGTTGTCTGGAGTATGTCAGCTGTGTGGTGGATTTTTCAAGGATGTTAATCACCACACCAAAGTTCATACTAAGCCGAAAGACAAAATTTGCGATTTATGTGGGTATGCAACAAACATCTTCAAGAATCTGAGACGTCACATGAATCGACATCAGCTTCCAGAACTTAAGAAAATTCACACATGCTCTATTTGTTCGAAAGCAGTCTCTGACTTAAGAAGTCTAAAAATTCATATTAAATACGTTCATGAGGTGGAAGAAAAAAGATTTTCATGCTTTTGTGGAAAAAGGTTTAAATTTCAGAAAGACTCGTACTTAATTGTTCTTTATTAATGATTTTATTTCTCAATAGGTATAAACGAAAAACGGAACTTCAAAGTCACAATCGACTGTTTCATCAGAAAATGTTCAATTATCATTGTTCGGTGTGTGATAAAAGTAAGTTCTTCATGAACTTGCTTATTTCTGCATGAAATTTATTAATTATATCGTTTAACAGGTTTTGGCAATGCTACATATTATAAAGAACATGTCGAAACACATGAAAACGGCGGAAAAGCAAGTTTTTGTTGCTCGGTTTGTGGATCATTCCACAAAATGAAGTCGCATTTATTTCGTCATATGAAAAAACACCGAGAACCTACTGAAAAATGTCCCGACCCTAATTGCGAACGTATTTTTCACTTCAAGGCAATGGCTGTGAAACACTTTCAAAATATTCATTTAAAACTTAAAACAACGTGTTCGCAATGTGGGAAGACGATGCTACCTGAAGTATACCGGAAACATGTTTTGGAATTTCATTCAAATTTGGAAAGAGTTTGTTGTAAAATTTTAGGATGCAATTCAACGTTCAAAAGGCGTGATAATTATAGGTATCATGTTAAAAAGAAGCATTTACAGTATTTTGAAAGATTAAATGATGAAGAAAAATATGAAATTCTTCATAGAAAGGAGTTTGTAATATAAATATATGTTGCTGTTCTGTTGAAGAAATATTAATTATAATAACATGAAACTGGAATTTCATAATAATGACAAAATAAAACTAACGGGAGCTTCAAAAAAGTGAGCTAATATATCATTATTATTGCATACGATCCTGACTGATAACAGCGCGCAATTTAATGAAATAGTTGCGTCATACAAATTTCAAGAATAATCTATAACACTCCAGATACTCATAACGACCCATTCATTTTAAAACTGAACATCTATCGGGCAACTCAACTTCCATTCTTTCCAACGCTGCAAATTGAGTTTCTTCTTCGACTTTTTACATTACACATACTTCACAATATTTCTTAATTTCGATATAAACAGTTCGGTGGCGTTCTAGAGCGTATTTTTTACTTATTAATCAAGAATTTGGGCTTCGGTGTAACCTAATAGTAATCATAAAGTTGACTTTAGTAGTCGCACTGCAGCATAGTTGTGAATTTAAAAAATGGTGAGTTTGGAATTACGCTCTATTTTTGTTTAAATTGTTGTTGGAATATAAAAAATAAACAAAAGCAAAGACGACGGATGAACAAAAAAGATATGTTTACGTGCCGATCCGCATTTTCACACATGATGCAATGAAACTAAACTATTGATTCATTTATTTAATAAAATCTTTTACGGAATTAATTCCATAACTTTGTGAAATGTGAACTGTGACTGGACAACCAGATTATTGTGAATCATCGCGTCATCAACTGTCACACGACCATATTCTTACACACTTCTACTATAATACATAATAATAATAGGTGTTGAAATGTATTAAAATATTTTCAAACAGGGCGGCTCAAAGACATTTCCCGGTGAATTGCAAATGATGATCTCAAAAATGATGAAGAACCAACATCAGGACCAACAAAGGATTCGTGCAATTGGAACGCGTGATGAAGCGATTAATAGATGTCTTTCCTCATTGATTCATGCTATAAGTTGTCGCGATGGACCAGCGTGTAATGCTAATGGATGCCTTAAAATGAAACGTGTTGTAGAGCATACAAAGATATGTCCTCGAAAGACCTATGGTGGATGTACAATCTGTAAACAACTTATTGCATTATGTTGCCATCACTCAAAATCATGCCGTCAGAGCGTTTGCCATGTTCCATTTTGTCGCATTCTTAAGCGTAAGTTACAACAAGCTGCTACTGAAAACGAAGCTAATCAGCAAAGGCTTCAGAGGTAAGCAAAACTCATATTTATAACAATTATATTATTTTTCCATTACTAATTCACTTCCTATTTTTTTTTTAAGCTTGAAGCCCGTTCCTCAATTTGTGATTCCTCCAATAAACCCGCCAACCATTAGGCACAGATTTGATTCTGAATCATCTGAACCTGCACCAAAGAGATTGAGATCAAATGATGATGAACAGTCATCATCCGGCCCCGCTCATGAAGCTCAAAATCGCATGATTAATAATGTATTAAACGCTCTGACTTCCCACGAACCATAGAAATATCAAAAAGACATAAATATTTTTTGATAAAAACATCAGCTTTTATTTATATCAAAACATCAGCAACTCACCCCCTAGCTAAGAATGCACCAACCTTGAAGATCTTCAACTATTCCAAAATGATAAGGCATTGAAAAATGTGTTCTGGAAATTATTGCTTAAAAACTGTAAATGCGGATTCATAAAATTGCGTAAAACCTTTAAAGATTTTGTTTTTCGAAAACTGGAATATCTGAAGTTGATAGCAAACGCAATTTGTGAATATGCCAAAAATAAGAAATTATAAGTGAAGTTTCGTGTAATTAATAAAGTCTTTTTTATAAAAAAAAAAATAGTCGAATTTCACAATTTTTATTAAACAAAATTTTGATGATTACATAGCAAAAAAAAGTTTTGTAAACGCAGCTGATTTTAAGCTCCTTCCTCATCATCAACTTATTAAATATAATAGTAATGCCAACTAAACAAAAAAAAACTCCCTTCTCTAGAAAATACAAGAATTTACTCAATTTTTCCTTAGGTTCAAATTGAGCAATTTAAGAGATTTTACTGACTGCTTGCGTAAGTTAACAAGTGTAATTAAAATTAAATTAAATTACTAAATTTAACAATTATTTTGAAATGGATACATTCAGTAAAGTGTACCGAATTACACCGAACAATTTTAAATAAAAATTAGCTAAAAATAAGGCAATTTAATTGAAAGCAACTCAACTTGTAACATACCTACTTAGATAAAGGATAGTTAAGTAAGTGACTAAATTTATAGTAAGTGACCTTTGTTTTCTAAAAATTAAAAGTTATGTTTTTTCGGTATAAACGCGTTCCTTAAAATTACTTTTTTTTTGCAAAGAAGAGCAAAGTGAGAAGGCTGATCAATATTCGCACGAAGTAGTCTGTTCCATCGATTGGAAATGAGAAGTCTGAAAATCGTGCAGAGCCTGCCCCACTTCGCCAGTGGATGTATTACAAAAGGCTTTAATCGAGGTTCTTCTGAATTGGGTAAGGTGACAATAGACTTTGCGATAGCGAACAATAAAAACATTTTTTTGTGTTACAGGAATTCCAACAGGTAATTCGATTGATTGGCGTCAGCATATCATGCAATAGAATTGGGCGACTCCTTTATGTTTCCCAGGGAAATGAATCATACTGTTATTGGCCTTCAAAAACAAAACTGTCAAAATTATATCACTTATAGTATTAATAGATAATGCAACAACAGAAAGTTTATGTCTGAATAGTGAAAGTTTCTCATTAAAATTTGCAGCAAATTATGACATCAGCGTTGTCCAAAATCTTCCGCAAGAAATTGAAACAGGAATTTATTTTGGATGGGCATCGATAGATAACGGTGACGTTCACAAAATGGTCATGAGCATTGGATGGAATCCGTTTTTCGAGAACAAACACAAGTCAATGGTAATTAAATACATTCGCAACATTACCTCACTCTAATGGATGAAGGTCAACGTTCATGACAACTTTTGTGTTTATTTATTCTTTTTTGTTCTTAATCATTTTAAGGAAACTCATATTCTTCATAAATATGACCGAGATCTGTACGGTTGTCTTTTAAAAGTTTGCATTGTTGGATATTTGCGACCTGAGAAAAATTTCGAAAGCCTTGATGCATTAATTGTCGCAATTAAAGATGATATTGCCCAAGCAGACGCACAACTTGAAGAATCACAATATCATAAATATAGTATCAATGACTTTTGGAACATAAATGGAACGAAAATTGTAAATGGAAATGGACATTCAGCAGAATGCAATGAGCACTTGAATAACGGAACCCATACAAGTGACATCGCCAACGGTCGTTTATGAGCACGAGATTATTTTCTAATAATGTTTGCAAGTCTCTTCTATTTTTTTTGTTATCTTTTTGTGATTGGAACAGCAAAGTTATGTACTTTAATCTCTTTTGCGTAGATTATGTTATTAGCATTGAACTGAGCCACTGATTACGTTTTGTGTTTAATGATTTTATAACGTTTTGTCATTTCTTTTCCATGTAACCTGGAAATAAAAATCGTTTATCATTTTTAAGAACAAACTGAAATAGCTAACGTTCAGTAGAAAAGATAAGAGAAATACTAAGTGCTTCTTAGTTGTGTACTTATTTGAGTACTTCAAAAACTATATATGTAGACAAATTCATATTGTAAGAAGACATCAGAGGCTTGTTAGAATAAATGTTCACATCAAATCTGTAGACGAAGGTTTTCATGCATGTTTGTAAGCTTACATTTGTACATTGTAGCTTACAATGTTACAAGTTTTTTAAAACAAGATTATATATAAATGTATGAAGTTTAATATTGGATTATCATCAATTTTATTGCGTCTGATTGAATTCATCTAGTTCCATTTCCTTCATAATGATGTTGCCCATAAGATTATCAAGATTTTCTTGAAGCCGTTCCTTCAGTTTCTTGTTGTCCATTGTCTGAATTTCTTGTTCAATTTGATTTTGTTGGCTACGCATCTCTTGGAGCTCACGTTGAATTTCAATGATCCTTGAGTTGTCATTCAGCATGTCCTTTGAATCGTAGCCGTCATTTGATTCTTCGTATATTTGAGAACTGCTTGCAGCACCAAACATATTCTTACTAAATTCGGTAGCCATTCGGCTTGTGGATGCTGACTGCATATCTTGAATAGAATTGGAATCACTAAAGCGACTTCGAGAATCATCAGACAATCGAGTGTCATCCATATCCAGAATATTGACATTTGTGTCTTCTTCTTCAGAGTCAGAAACTTCTTCGCCAAATATGTCATGTTCATCAACTGGAATGCTTTCAGAATGCTTGTTGGATTTTTTGCTTGCTGACTGTCCTTTCTTGCCCTTATTTGGCGTATCTCTGCCAGATTCCTTCTCTGCAACATCTGCTGGCTCTTCACATTCAACGACTTCATATTTTACCATTACTGCTTCATTATCGACACGGAGTAACCTTTTAACTTCCTTTTCAATTTCAGGAGCTTCAACATTCTTTTTTTTTAGTGTCTTGCGGAACCGACGCTTGCGGACATTCTTCATTGATGGTGTTACTCCGTGTGGATACAGATACTTTTTGTCGACCTTATTCGGGTCTTTTTTCTTATTCTTTTGTGGCGATTCATCATCTGTTACTGGTTCCGGCTCTTCTTTACAAATCATCTAAAAAAATAGTAAATAGTCTGATAAAAAAGTACGTTGTAAGTAGGAGAGTTTCAGAAAATTACCATTTGACAAATGTCTGCAGTTTTATAGAAGGACTTTCGATCAATTGTCTTCATAGATTCAACTACACATGGAAGATCCACAACTTTCGCATATAGATAACGGTCATCCAAACGAACCATTCCTTTTCTTAAATCATTTTCCAATGAAATTGCTAATCGTTCTTTAACAGATCCACTTTGGATTGCGTCACGCAATATTTGAGCGGGTTCCTCTGGCAAACGTAGTATGAATTGTGTTTCCAGCTCAACCCCATCGTCTCTGCGCGATTCTTTTGGCTTAATTTCTGGCATTTTGTTTTACGATAAATAAAATATACTGCTTTCCTCGGTTTTGCCACAATAAATGAATACATTCAGTTTTATAACATACCACGTTATATGGGTACGTTCGGTCTTTTCAATTTTCTTAGCCGTGCATTTGATTTCGTGCTCTAGTAAAAAATGTAATTTTAATCCATTTCCCTAACAAATTGAGTAAAACTGTAATTGTCAATCTCTTCCGATTGTCTCATTCCAGATCGTAACAATGGAAAACGACGCTGGAGAATTCGTTGATTTGTACTGCCCACGAAAATGGTAAATTCTGTTTTCATCTTGTTGATCAATATGATTTCGCAATTTAATCACAGCTTTTTTCTGCTAAGTAGATGTAATAGTTGTCATAAAATTTCCCCATAAGTGACTATGATTGATTTACTTGGCTAATGTGATGAGCATAAACATAAATTAGTTGTGAATTTAACCTCACTTTTCGATTTCAGCTCGGCCAGTAACAGAATCATTCACGCCAAGGATCACGCTTCGATTCAAATCAACTTGGTTGATGTCGATGAAACCACCGGCCGCATGTTGGACACCGCAAAGACCTATGCTATCTGTGGAGAAATCCGACGAATGGGTGAATCAGATGACTGCATTGCTCGTCTCGCTAAAAAGGATGGAGTTTTGTCTAAGTAATTACCTATCACCCTCCCATTGTCCTTTTGATACGTAACTTACTGTAATTTTTTAATTCTAGGAACTACTAAACATTCAATTTGTCGCTGTTTTCATTAAACATGTAAAGATTCCATGAAATAAAATCTATCTGGATCAAAACTATTGAAGATTTTTCTAAATTGTATCAGAAAAGTTTATTTAAGAAATTACAGGAAATTGTATGACCCTTATTCTTAGCGCTGCTTAAAACCATATTTCTTGCGTTCATAGAACAGATCAGTCTTGCTGCTTCCTAAGTTACAAATCTTGGGGCATCCGTCGCGATCCTTTTCCTGAACTGTGCATTCTTTACAATAGTATGCATCGCTCACTCCAGCGCCTCCACAAATAACACATCTGCCTTGGAAACTTCCATAGTTGCATTCATCGCAAATCCTTACTAGTGTACATGGCCGTACATAGCTGTCACAAATAACACATTTGCCATCGCACTTTTCACACAGGCGGCCAATTGCTAAAAAAACATTCCATTTAATTTAAGTAAAATAATGAAGTAGCTAATTTTCTATTCTATCAACTTACCCACACCCGGTTGCTTGCGACAAAATATGAGATCGGGATGATGCTTAGCCATTATTAGGAGCTTTGTTGATGGTTAAATTATTTAATTTTCGTTCTTTGAATCGTTTATATTTGTTTTCAATGCGATAGGATACATTCAGTTTGGGTATTGAAATAACGTGGCAACTATTGACGGGAAGTTCTGCAAAAATAATATCGTGTTATCTTGCTTCCTGCTTTTTACACATCATTTGACTCGCTTTAGAACTTGCCTAGGCCTTATTCATAACAGAAAGTTCTGCATTTTAATGTCGATAAGAAGTAATAATCAGAGTGCAGAAATAATTTGATAAAACGCTTCATAAAGGTTTGCAGAACAACAACAAAAATATGTACAATTGACTCATCAAACAGAAGAAACTCCCCTCTGACAAAAAGAAGAAAGCAAAGTAAATTGAATCTAATTAAATATACTTTAATTCACGGCGCTGAAACAAATAGCCGAGATTTATTTGTAACAATGCGAGTGACTGTGCTATATGATTTTACGAGTGAAATACAGAATGAGCTGTCTATAATCGGTGAGAAACATGATGACATGGGATTACGTTATCAATGATTGATAAAATGCCTTTGTTTATTCAGCTGGAGAAATATTAACAGTAACAGACACTGATGTTGGAAATGGATGGTGGGAAGGAACAAATTCACGTGGCCAAAAAGGAATATTTCCTGCTTCATGTAAATAAAAAACGCAGCAGTTATCAAGATCCAACTGTAAGATCATACTATTTATCGATATTTTTTTTAGATGTTGAAGAGATAAATACACCAGCACGTCCGGCTGTATCACCAGCTGTAGTAGCAACGGCTCCTGTTACTGAATCTGATGCATATTACGGTAATGTTCCGGCAGATGATCCTTGGTCTCAGCCAGCACCAGTCGTTCCTCCATCGTTTGCATCACAAGCAAGTCAGCAATCTGTCGCAAGCGTTCAGTCAGCGCATACGCAGCAACATCGATATGATTATACAAATGAGGACAACTATGATTATGACTCAGATTTCGATGATGACGATGCCAGCCGTTATGGGCAACCAGCAAGCGGAAGTGCCGGAGCTCCACCAACACATTATCGTTCAAATTTGCCTTCAACACCAGACGACGCCCAGTCGATGACCTCAAATGTTCCGCTTTCGCGTAAAACGTCAAAGATATTTTCAAAGTCATCAGATTCCTATGTCATGGGTACAGCAGCAATAAGCGTTCCTGAAAATGAGCAAGTCAACATTTATATGAACGATCAGAATCTCTATTTCTGGAAGCCCATCGAAAATCGCTATACGGTCACTGTGACATCACCAAAGATGGAATCAAAATTCAAGGGCATTAAAAAATTTATCGCTTATCAGTTAACATCTAGCTTCAACAATGATCCGGTGTCACGTCGTTATAAGAATTTCGATTGGCTACATGAGCGATTGGTTGACAAATTCTGTCTCATTCCCATTCCACCATTGCCCGATAAGCAAATTTCTGGTCGTTATGAAGAACACTTTATTGAGCATCGGCGAGCTCAATTACAACAATTTGTCGACTGGGTTTGCCGTCACCCTGTTTTGTCAACATGCGATGTTTGGATGCATTTTCTAACATGCAAGGACCAAAAAAGATGGAAAGCAGGAAAACGAACAGCTGAAAAAGATGCTGTAAGAAAGTTGTTAGTTTTTGAATTACTTCACTTGTTAATATAAATTTTGCATTTATGTTTTAGCTTGTTGGACCTGCATTCTGTGCGGCAATAAGAATTACACCTGAAAAGGCTCTTCTGCCCACTGTTGTTGATGCGCAAGTCGAGTATTGTAAAAATTTTACAACGTCTATGGACACAGCAGTCAAAATGCTTGAATCAGCTTCAGCTGATCAAGTTAGCAAGTATACGAACCTTTATCGCAAAGACTATCAGCGATTAGGCGATTGTTTTAGTGAAATGGCAAAAGCGCTCGAAATCGATGAACGTCGTGTCAATACTGGAGTTTCGATGGCTCAGTCTGTCGGTAATACTGCAGGAATTTTTATATCCATTGGAAAACTGTACGAAGATCAAGCAAAAAAAGATTGGCAACCGTTTTGTGATTCACTTCACATCTATCGGGGCATTCTCAGCTCGTTCCCAGACATTCTATCTGAGCATAAAAATGCCCAGCAAAAGCGAAAGGATTGCGAGAGGCTCGCATTCGATCAGAAAATGTCTAATCTACAAATTCAGGAAGTGAATAGGCGTGTTGATGTCATGACAGTTTCTGTTCTAGCAGAACAATCGCATTTTCGACAAGAACGTGACACACATTTCAAACAAGAAATGAAGAAATTGCTTGCTGAGCAAGTGGAATTTTATATGACCATCATAAGCAAGCTGCAGCAGGCTCAAACATTTTTTGAGTGAACTTCATTGCTCGATGTCTTATGAGGCCATTTGGCTGAAAATCACTTTGTCCAAATTCGTGACAATGGAAATTAATTTCTTTGTCTAGTTTTCACACGTATGTTATGGTGGCCTCAATCGAGCATTCACATTTATTTTTCTAAATAGATAATCCTTAATTTTACTTTTCGATTCAATGAACTTATTAATCAAACTCTTTTATGAGTATATAATTGCACATAATATTAGCTGTATTTTCGTTACATTATGCAATATGTTAAATGTAGGTAGGTAATTTTTTCTCCTTAAAAAGCATGTGCCTCTACTCTTTCGAGCTTAAAATTTCCATAAAGTAATTTTATTTTAGTTAACTTTTCCACTTTGCAAAAAGAAAATGAAAAATAAAAAGGTATAAATTTTCAGTTTAACGGAAATAATTTAAATTCAATGTATGGATGCATCCAGTTCATACCATAAAATAAAATAATAAATACATCCAGTAGTAATTGTGTGGTAACATCACATGTGAGAAATAATATTTTTTGGTTTGAAGCAGCCCCAAAGTCATTAATATGGTTGGTAAGAAAAAGGCAAATGAGCTTGGTCGATCGCTTATCAAAAATCGCTTCAGTAACACGCAGAGGAAGAAAAATGAAGAAAATATGGTAACAGAATAAAATGTTTTCGCGAAACACATTTCTATAGTTTTGTTGTAATTATTTAAGCTTCATGTTGCTGATCTTAAAGATGGTTATGATTGGGCACGTTTGAATCTGCAATCAGTCACTGAAGAGGATTCATTTCAAGAGTTTTTACGAACAGCCGAATTGGCTGGTACAGAATTTACTGCGGAAAAGCTTAACATCCAGTTCGTAAATCCCAAGTCGAATGTTGGGCTACTGTCGGAAACAGAGAGGATGAACGTGGAAAAGCTTATGAAGGACAACCAGAGTTTGCTGAAGATTCCAAGACGTCCAAAATGGGATAAAAACACATCACCAGAAGAATTGCACGCCAACGAGAGTCGCTCATTTCTTGAATGGCGTCGTGATTTGGCGGTATTGCAAGAAAAAGAAGATTTAACTATGACACCTTATGAAAAGAATCTTGAGTTTTGGCGTCAATTATGGAGAGTCATTGAAAAGTCGGATGTTGTGGTTCAGATTGTTGATGCCCGCAGCCCATTGCTTTACCGCTCGGAAGATCTAGAAAAATATGTCCATGAAGTTGATCCCAACAAGCAAAATCTTTTATTGCTCAACAAAGCTGATTATCTAACGGAAGCTCAGAGAATAACTTGGGCGAAATACTTTGATGAACAAGAACTTCAAGTGGCATTCTTCTCAGCGCTAGAAATAGAAAATGAAAATGAAGACGATGAAGCCAAAGCAGATGACACAGATAACTCAAGCGATTCTGAGGATGACGCTGAAGATGAAGAAAAAAGATTGTCGTTGAAAGAAATTAAAGAAAAAGTCAATGAAATTTCGACCGGATTAGATGAAATTAAGGAGAAGTTGGACTCCATAAGTCCACAGGAAGAAGCAGGCACAGTAGTAGCCGAATCAAAAGAAATTCTTAAAAATAATCCAAACGTTTTAACACGCCTTGAACTTATTGAATTCTTTAAAACGATATGCCGCTCTCATCCAAGCGCAGCTGGAAAGGAATCTGTGATAATAGGTCTCATGGGATATCCGAATGTTGGTAAAAGTAGCACCATCAATGCCCTATTGCAGGAAAAGAAAGTCAGCGTATCAGCTACACCGGGAAAAACAAAGCACTTCCAAACATTGTACCTAGAGAAGGACCTGATCTTATGCGATTGCTGTGGATTAGTGTTACCAAGTTTCTGCGTTACAAAAGCAGAAATGATTCTCAACGGAATTCTGCCTATTGATCAGTTGCGCGATCATGTTCCGGCTATTAACACACTTTGCACATTGATTCCACGACATGTTTTGGAACAAGCTTATGGCATTCTAATCGCTAAGCCAATGGAAGGTGAAAATCCAAATCGACCTCCATTTTCTGAGGAATTATTGTTGGCCTATGCGTATAATCGCGGATTTATGACAGCAAACGGTCAGCCAGATCAATCTCGTGCTGCTCGCTATGTGCTCAAGGATTTTGTGAATGGAAAATTGCTCTTTTGTTCAGCGCCTCCAACTGTTGCACAAAGTGAATATCATACATATCCGGATCGCACAAAGAACGAACCCTCACTTCAGAACCTTCCACCACGTCTGCAGAGATCAATGAAAATCGCTTCGAAATGTTCGAGCAAAGACATCGATGAAGAATTCTTCAACACTAACAACGCTTCAGCACATGTTAAAGGAAGAAATCTAATGAACTTTCGAGTAGGGGCTCAATCAGCTGAATCGACTAGTACATTGTCATCAATTGGGAAGCCATGGAAACATCAAAAGAAGGAGAAACGCGAAAAGCTGCGTCGAAAATATGCTCATCTTGATCAGCATTAATTTGAATTATTCCCTTTATAAATATGCAAAATAAAATTTCTGCTTGAATAAAATTTACTTAGACTTTACTTTTCAATAAAAAGCGATTGAATGCATAAAAGAATGCGAACTGTCTTGGTGCGACTCGATAAGATTCATGATATCATCGATTTCATTGTCCAAATCTGATGCCTGACTCAGCATTGATACGAGGTCTGCAATAATAAAGGCCCCAGCAACTGCTTCTTCGTGATTATCTGGGATCTCTACATTTATAATGTGAACGGGAACGTTCTGTTGATTGGATCTACTCTCAAGGAAGTCAATAACTTGATCGTACACACGTTCTTCACATGTTATTATCACGTCAAATTGTTCCGTGCACTGTTGAAACCTTTCTGGGGAGTTCTTGATGCGCCGGTTCCGATCCAGCATATGCAATATTCCGTTTGTTGTATAACTAAAATATTTATATTGTATTGTAATCGCGATTGAAGATGTGCCGAGAAAAATGAGCGGCGACTTACTAGTTCTTGTCTTTGGCCATAAGATCATTGTAGATGTCATCATAAGCTACACCAAAGTCATAAACATTAGGACGATCAATTGCAGTGCCTGAAAGAAAGATAGATAACAAACAATTTGCAGCTGATTCGGCATTTGTGAAGTTATTCTAGTTACCTGGCAATTTCACCTTTTCTCCGGTTCCAAATGACCGTACACGATATTTTTTCTTCGCTAGAAAGTGATGTGCCTCCATTGATCTATTCATATTGGAGCTACACACAACAGCAAAACTTATATTTGAGCAAAACAGCGACATTTAAACTCTCTTTATAAATATTGAAGGTTTTAATTAGTTTGTGAAAAATAACGTGGTCATTTTTGGATGCATTCAGTTGCAAAACGTGCCCGATACGTAAATAAAAACAAAAACAATTGTACAATTTTTCTCTCGTCCTTTCTTTGAATTTACGGAATTGAATCCTTAGTAAGGACCTTCTCTAAGATTATACACGTTAGCCATGGACGAGGTAATAAAGCATAAAATAAATCTCCCAAGTATTCACAGTGATATTATTTTTAAATATGTTTAACTTTTTTTTTCTCTAGAATAAAATAAATTTTATTTGTCCATCAGCCGGACTTGCAGATAATGCTACCACTATACCAATCTATACAACTGCTAGTTTCAGTAATCCATCAATTAGTAATTCAAACATATTAGAATCTACCACACATGTAAGATTCTTTCCAGTCTATATTAATCAAAAATTTATATAATTTTATCCATATATGATTAATTTCAAGGTCTACCCAGCTTCAAGTGTAGGCAAGAACTTCAGATCAAATGTATTTAGGAAAAGGTCATCTTCAAGTGCAAAGATAAGACGACCATATCCATATTATATTTTTCGAAGACAGCGAACAAAAAGTGAAAATACCGACAACTCTGGAGCACCAGGAATCGAGGTTGTTCAGATGGAAATAACATCAACAAATCAACACGAAATCTCAATGGATACTCAGCCCCAAACTCATTCGGTTATGCCACATTTTCATCATGCATGCAGTAATCCACAATTTAACAAAATCAAAACTGTTCAATTAAAAAAATCGAAATCCTTTGATGACCTACAAAGAGATGCAACACCGACAGACGACAATAAAAGTTATCATGAGTTGGAATTCATGGTGAAGATATCGGATCGAATCCAAAAGCTGAAGCTGCAAATCGAATAATTTTGCGTTAAGTTATTGGTGTGAAAGGTCATTTAAAATTTCATAGAATATTATTTAAAAAATCAGCCATGCGCATTGAAATTTTATGCTGTCCTGAAGTTCTCATAATGTTTTTTTTTAACGATGTTCAAAATGTGCAAAATAAATAACGGAAAAATGTTTTCGATTTTCAGTCACATTTTTAATCCATATTTAACACTTTTTTAATTCTCATCTGCGAATATTTCCATACAAGTTTCCATGCAAGTTGTTCGCACTTCTTCAAAAAGCCATCAGATTTCAATATTATTTTCAGTCTCACTATCACACTATCGTTGCATCTATCACAGATGTTGGACTCTTATTCCAGCTACAGATGTTCTTGAAATATTTCAAGAAAATGAGTTCGAAGTTAGAGTAGTGATATATATCGTGCAGAACGTGCGAAATAAATAACGGAAAAAAATTTATTTCATTTTGCCCGTCGCTACATTTCTATGCAAGTTTCCATACGAGTTGCATTGAACAAGTAGAAACTGAAAAGAGCGAATTCGCCTTGCTTTTTAGAGCTTCCGACTTCTTTTTTTTTCGCGGTGATTTTTTTTATCAAAATAAAAATAAATTATAACAAAACCTTAAATAATTAACGTTTTCTTAAATTTTGATAGCATGGAAATTGTGTAGTTGAAGAAGATTAACTTTAACTTTGACTGATAACTTTCGACGAAATTTGTTATCAAGCAATGCTCGCTCGCGTAAGGTGAGAATCTTATCAATGAACAAAAAAAATAAATAAACATTTCAAGGCAATTGATAGACCTTTAAGTTGATTGTGAAAGAAAGAGTGCTTACCAAGTATGATTAAAAGTCCAAATGTTTTTTGATAAAATAAACAGTGAAATGGAAAATCAATCATGTGACACAGAAGTTTTGAAGATGGAAAATGGAAAATCAAGCTGACTGATTTTCAACATATATTGTCAAGGACTCGAGGATAATTTTCATTCACAATTTCATATATTTTGTGCAATTTCTGTGAGAAATAGGTCAAGATATTTTAAAGCGCATTTTAAGATGCATCGAAAGAAAAGCAACATCAACAATAGCAGAGAGTTCTTTTACAAATTTCTTTTTCGTTCCATTTCCACCAAGAGCGGTTTGGGCTTTGAGGGTTCATCACACATTCCGTAACGCTCGCCTTCATGTTTTTAGAACATTGCAACCTCTGACACAGTTTAAGTCCCTTAAAGAAAAGCTTATTTTATAAGGATGACGAGGAAGCATTACGAGATATATGATGTCCCTCTGTGCAATTTCTGCAATTATGTCTAAAAAGAAAAAAAAAATCATTGATGGATGTTGGAATTAAAGAAGAATTTATTCTGTGGGAATTCCTTCACGACGCGGTTGAAAAATGCATTCAACCATGCGATAGTGGAAAAAAACTTGATGATTCTCATTCTAGATTAATTATTTTAAGTTTTTAATTATAAACTTTCATTGCTGGTCTAATCACGGTGAAGTGTGAAAAATTAGTGGAAAATGATGTTGGTGATTTTTCTCCCCTCAGTTTTCCATTCAACCAATAATGTGGGCGAACTACCAAAAAATAACATGACAGCGTGTGACGAAATCGTTAAATATATGATGCAGGCTGCATCATGCAGCCACTTTCATTTCAATAAAAAAATTCTTTCACGCTGCATTTGACGCGTATGCTGTTAGATGAGAACTTTCTCAGCCTATCGCGGCTCTAAAAATAAAATAGCTATCTTAAATGTTAGTTTTATGTTTACTTTTGATACATGAATTGCGCACATATAAAGTATGTGAAGTTGCTTGCTTCACTACTTGCATTTCTTTTCCTCTTCAGAGATTATTTGATAAAGTCATCGACGCAACAAAATTGCTACATTGAAAATTTCCTGTAAGATTAGAAATTCTCGACGAGAACTAAATTGTTTCGAGTCTCTATAACTCCGGAATTAACTGCTTTCACATTAAATCAGAGCATAATCAAAGAGACTAAAATTAATGCACAAGAGCCGACTTCTAAATATGGATCATCGATAGATTATAATTAAGATGCTATTTAATGGGCAACCACGTCGTTACAAATAACCATTTAACAGTGAACATTCGTAAATTGCGTTGCTCTTTTCTCACTCTTAATAGTGAAGGTTTGAAGGTCTGTCGAGAGATGTTGGAAGTAGAACTTTTTTATAAACAACAAACTGAGAAAATGATCGGTATCGCATTTGACAGAACGAATTAACAAATTTCGCTTTAAAATATCTCGGCTTCGGTTTGTGATACGTCGGCATCACATTTCTATTGATGAATCCGTAAAAAGTTCCGTCAAGCGGAAACAAAGTAAATTAATTTTTTATAGTTCCAAATTGATCTGATCTCAATTCTTAATCTTCGAATAAGATGTAAAAGCAAATGTACGCTGACATAATTTTTTGATGCACCCTAATTCGCTGTTTAAATTCATAACTTTTTTCTACGCTCGGCGCTTTTTTTTTAGTAGATCATCGCGACGCGAACTAAACTAAACGGTATCGTGCTCGTCTAAAATCGTTGTCAATTTTTGTTTTGCAGTTTTTTTTATTCTGCTAAAAGTTTATTCAGACATTTCATTTCATTTTGCGGACTTGTTGGAAACAAGCAAAAGCATTTATATTTATCTAGCATATTGTTGTGACATTGTTTTGTGGTTAAAATAGAAGAGAAAACAATAACAAATCATTAGCGACATTTCAACGTGAGTTGCGTTTTTTTTTGCGTATTAATTAACTGAATAATTCTTGTTTTGGTCGCGTTCTAATTTAATTTTTTTTTTTTGGTTTTGAGTTGACAGTCAATCAGGAAATAAAAATACTTTTGGGCAAATTATGATAAATAGTTTGAAAATGGTGTCTCAACATATACCAATTTGATCAGTGATTTACTTTTTTATTTTCGTTTTTAAAGTCGTGCAAAAAGTTGTGTAATTATTTAAGTTTGATTGCTTTCTATTTGTTGTTTGTGATCGTTAAATTGCGTTTCTTATCTTAAAAACTTACGTTTGCCCAAATAATAATTACTGTGTCAACAATTTTTTCCTCTCAGCTTCAGTTTAATAATCGGTTGAGTTGATTATCAAAGAAAGTATGAAAACAAAATGATTCAAAGCAGTGCCGTGGAATTGTAATCAATCTAAAAATACTTCAAAACTAATGAAAAATATTTTCCTCTTCTCATCTTTCTGCAGTTCATCATAAATAAGTCGGTTGTTTGCTAGTCTACAGGCCGGCTATTAATGATCTTCAAGACGTAACGAAGAGAATAAAGACTTAAACATGTCACTAAAGGTGAGTAAATGTTTCCCATTCAATTAGTTCATCAAACACTATTCTGTATACACGATTCTTGAGAAGCCAATTTGAGTGGATTTCGTGTCAGACTTATTGAAGAAGTCCATTAACATCTTCTTGCGAAATTTATCACATTTCTCGTAACAAAATCTATCAAAACAGGGGCTGTCGATAGGAAAGTCTTGTTGCAGTTGCCGTTTCATGAAAGAAAAATCAATAAATCAGGTCTACGGGCGATGAATTATACTAATTATTTAAGTTTCTATAGCAATTCGCAAGTCCTTCACAGTTCATGATCAAGAAATGTGATCAAAATTCAATGATCGGATATTTTGATTCAAATTTTATTAAGCTTTTCATGTTGTTGCAAAAACCTTCACGAGAAACTACAGTGAATTAAAACTTTTTCACCTGATAATAGCTAAATAGCACGAAATTTATTATTTCTTTGTGGATGTAATGGATCGATATAAACTAGGTCATGGTTTTGTTTGGGGTAATGGAAAAACCTTCTAAAGGTTCAGATATTTTGCGGAAATTAATAAAACACTGAGTGATTTTTAACGTCATGAAGTGATGTCAAATGTTTATGCACTGATTGATCTTTCGTTCCCTACATACAATTGCAGCAATTTTCCATACATCCGATATAAGCGTGCTGATTAAAATAAACAAACTTTATCCGTAGCAGCAATTTCACTTAAATATTTACTTAACTCATTGACAAACTGTTTCACGAGCGGCATTGAATAATGAAGCCCAAAATGTTTGTACGAATAATGAATATCTTAATATCACACTATCGGTAAAGGGAAGTCTGAATCAATAAATAAATAAAAAATCACACAAAAGCCTTACAAATTGATATTTATAAAACACGCAATCTGTATTGGCAATTTTAGTTATTGGAAAATCATGTTCAATAAAGAAAACCCGAAGGAAAACAGACAAAATTTTAGTCGCGTTTCGACCAATATCTGAGCTCGAAATTTTACGCGCGCTGGGCATTAATTATATAGCGGTGTTAGGTTCGAAAATAGAATGATTTTTTGGTTTAATTCATCGAAAACGAATAAATATTTTCAAAGCCAGCGAAGCTTTAGAGATAACACTAAAAAGTATAACAAATTAATAGATCGCAAAAATTGTGCAGAATAATTAAAATGCAATGAATTTGTGGGTATAATAAATCATTCCAATGCCCATTTACTTAACTGAACTGAAAGTGAAATGAAACAATTAATTGATTCAACGGTTAAATTTTCCTTCTTTCATCATTTTTTTCCAATTTCAGAAAGAAACTTTATCAGATATTCAGTTGCATTTAGCAGCGCTACGTGGCGATGATATCATGCTGAGGAAAGTGCTAGACAGTGGAAAAGTTCATGTCGATTGTAAAGATGAGGTAATAACAAGTTTCGTTTCGTGTCATGAGTTGTCCGTCGTTCTTCTCACTAAAAAACTATAAATTGCGAGCGTATTTTACGATTTGCTTCTGTTGTGTTTCGTGATCACATAAAAATTCCCAAATTTTTGCAAACATATGTTTTGTGGTGTCTGTTAAAATTGAATACGATGCCTGACCTTCCCGAAGCCAGATATTTTTGGATACAATCATAAAAATGTGATCAGTTTAAAATAAATATCACAAACAATGTTTCTAGGATAACACAACACCTCTAATTTTGGCAGCAGCTGGTGGTCATACAGCTTGCGTAATTGAACTACTAGAACAAGGTGCTGATGTTAATGCTAGACGAGTGGTAATTGCTTAATATTGTAAAGAAAAAATATGAGCGTATATGTTCTAAATTCTTACTACGATTATATAGACTGGAACAACGGCTCTATTCTTTGCGGCTCAAGGTGGATTTTTGGATATAACAAAAATATTACTTAAAGCCGGAGCGATTGTCGATTGTTCATCTGTCGATGGAGGCACGCCATTATTTGTCGCTTGCCAAGGCGGACATTCGAATATTGTTAAGGAACTTTTACAAGCGGGTGCCAATTGTAATGCGTTCATGAAGGTTAGTTAATGTATTTTTTTTTTGAAATTAAATATATTTACGCTCTGAAGATATAAATACGTCATTAGACAAACGATCACAAATGACTGACTACATATGCTTCTATAAATAAAATCACTATCAAGTATCTATGTACATTATTATTTCAGGATCGCGCCACACCACTGTTTATTTCCGCGCAAAATGGTCATCGAGTTATTTTACTGATGTTATTAGCAGCAGGTGCTCAAATCGATGTGCCAAGAAATGATGGCGCAACTCCACTGTGGATCGCTTCTCAAATGGGTCACGATAACATTGTTAAAATTTTATTACAAAAGGGGGCATACGTCGATACAGTACGTCATGATGGAGCAACAGCTTTATTTAAAGCCAGTCATAAGGGGCATAGTGCGGTTGTACAAGAACTATTGAAATATAGACCAAATTTAGCGGTTTTGCCCGTAAGTTGAATCGAATGGAAACCATTTACAAATAGCTTCGCGGGCTAAATGAACTTATATGCTCCTGAGGTCTGCGGATTTTGTAAATTTATCTTGAACTCATTTCAGAATGGCGAAAGTGCTCTACATGCTGCCTGCTTATTCGGACATTTGCCTATAGTAAAACTTCTTATCAAATCAGGAAGTGATCTGATGCTTAAAAATCAAGATGGTCTTACAGCATTGCAAGTCGCCAAACAACAAAAATATCTTAACGTAGTCGAGTATTTAATGGAAAAAGAAAGAGAAATAAGTTTACTATGCAAGGGAATCGCACAACTGCCGCCACGGACACCTATGAATAATATTTCAAATATTTCCTAATGATATCTACTTAGTTACTTAAATATTCAACAAAATCTTCAAGTCACAAATCAAAAGAGTTCAATTGTACTCATCCCTCCGCTAGATATTGATTTGAATAATTTTCCTTTTTAAGCAATATTGTAAAAAATTCATCTCACTAACAATGTACAGAATTGCACTTAACCATCATAAATATTTCAAATTAAAAAAAAAATTAAATTTCCTTCAAATGCCATAAAATGGACAAAATTATTACGTGTATTTTTAAACTTCCCAGAAAACCATAGGTCCTTGATTTATTGTCAGTTGTTTTTAAAAGCTGTAATGTTTAATGCATAAATAACACTACTTAACCAAAAATAGAAACACGATAGCAACCACTTATCAATTAATACAATCCTTTGGTTTTCTAGGACGTTCTTGCTCGCATACTTGTAAAATAAAATTATTTATAAATTTGCAACCCTTAAACAGGATGTGTACATTTCTTTTTATGTTGTTGAACTTTAAATAATGCATACTATCTATATCAGCTGTGCTTAAGCGAGATTGTATAGTGGCATTTGGGATTTGCTGTGAGTTAATAAGTGCAAATATCCTTATCGTCGCTGATTGACTTTTAACAAATCTCAATTAAAAATTTCGCAATCTTTTTAAGCTCGTTATTAAAATGAAGTTGTTATTTAACAAGATAAATAATAAAACAATAAACAACAGAATAAATAAATTGTGCTTTGACCATATTTAATTGTATAAAAGTATAAATGACAAATTGGATAATTTAACATGCGAATTTCATTTATCAGAGGAAGAATTGGAGAATAATGAATACCTAAGAATTTTCATCACTCGACCTTTATTTTTACATTAAACTTCCTCTTGATTGTAAGGATACACCAGATTATGAGCCTAATTGAGATGTAAGCAACTATAATTAGCATAAACATAACATCATATGAATTGCTTTTTATGAAGTTCATATGTTGGGACGGCGATTTAAGGTGATCAGCAGAGTTTTCTATTAAAAATTCCGTCCACCACAATGCACGTTCCATAGGCGTTTCCTTCTGTTTGCGGAAAACATTCGATTTTATTTTAATGTTTTCACGATATTTCGGATCCGTCAAAACTTTTTTGATTGCTTTCACGATTTCATCTGCTGACAACTCATTCAGCTCCATGACTTCAGCAATACCAGAACGTCGTGAAATTTCACAGTTTCTCTTTTGGTCTGTGAATATCGGTAAGCCAATTAATGGAACGCCATACCAAATAGCTTCATGCGTTGAGAGCAAACCACAGTGACTTATAAAAGCAATGACATTTGAATGAGCCAAAATATCAGCCTGTGGAAGCCACGAATTGACTAAAACATTTTCTGGCTTCTCCAAGTTATTCATCTCGTCAAATTTCCACAGAAAATTATAATCTGGAAGTCTTCTAAATGCTTCGAAAAACATGTGTTTCTTATTATTCATCATGGCAGTCTTAAAGTTAGTTCCCATAGCAAATAAAATTGAGCCCTTCTTTCCAGCCTCCACAAAAGTTTTCAATTCATCTGGCAAAGGCTTCGGTTTGGATATTTGCAATCCACCAACATAAATTACATTCGGCGGCAATGATTCAACGAAATCATTAGCAGCTGGATCAGAATTGACGAACATTAAATCTGTACGTTTTTCAAGATCACTTAATTTTATGTTGAAATTATATTTGGATGAAATGGCTTCGATTCTCGGGAGGAAAATAAATTTTCTGTAGCTGCTATCAAATAGATGTACTAGAAAGTTCAATGTCCGCTGAGCGAAATTCATTTCATGTCCATAGGCGAGCGTGTAATGCGGAACATAAGCTGAATTTTTATGCCCACCTACTAATTGTGTTGCAAATGGTGGCACGTTAAATCCTGTGACACTGATCATTTTTTTAATATTGAATCGATGCAAAACTCCTAAGAGACATGGACCGCATGTAAAATCATAAATAAGCAATGAAAAATTATCAGGATAATTGAGTAGCTGTTGAAAACCCTCGGAATTGAGTGCTCCGATGCATCCCAGTCGACAGAATTTATAAGTTGAGATTACGGCTTGAAATGCATTTTGTACATGCCTCGCCATAATATCATTCTTCTCAGAACCATTGCCATAAAGCGCATCATAGCCACGTTCCAAATGAATATAATGGACATTTCTCATTGGATTCGATTCGACACTAAACGAGAGAACTGTGACATTATGACCCTGAGCAGCTAATCCATTTGCCAGTGCCCTGTTCCTATACACAAAAAAAATGTAAAAATAATCTATTTAACAAAACAATAATGATAACTCTGCCTTTTACCAAATAAAATGACTTGGTGACGGAGCTACATCCAAATATAATATGTTGACACTGCTCACAAATTTGACGCCGAAAATAAATAATAGCCACACTTTGATGAAACACATTTTGTCAGCGAATGAAGAAAATTTTTCTCATCCTTTCAGACGCAGATCAGATTCTACTTTAAATTTATTGATGATACTTTACTACTTATTAGTTCAATGAGAGACTTTTCATGAGTGAAACAATTTGTGAGAGCATTTCAAATTAGACGAGAAAAATAAAATTGATAACAATTAAAAAAAATGCCTGTATGTGAAACTGTATTGGACGACTGGATGAAGAGCGCACGATTTTTTTACGTTACTTAGATCCTGCTCATGCTTTTAGCGCCATTGATACGGTTGACAAAATATGGGCAAAATATATTTATAACGTAGAATGTTGTAGACCATATATGGAAACCGGCGTACTGACCTATCTTCCTTAACTACCTTTTGTCTCAAATCATTTTGATTTCATTCCCTCATATAAATAAATATTGCTGTCTCTTTCATAAAAATTTGAAGATCACAGCTGATTTCACACTTTCACACACAGCTGATTCTCGTTTTTAGGGAAAATAATGGAGTTAGTGAATTTTCTATTGCCATGACAAAATAATTTTTTTTTTTAATCTAAACATTCGACATAAACAATGTTTGTTGTCATCAGTTTGTCATTTCAATTGTGTGAAAAGATAGAATATACTTATATACCTTCTCATATTTTATTTATTGCGTCTAAAATATTATTTAAATCAGAGGTTGATGCATTCAGGAAACAAGTTTTCAGTTTTGCTCCACTGTGACACTGCTACTTAGGTGGCGTTTCCGTCTTTGAAATCGAAATGAAAATTTTTGAAATCAGGTTAGAAAAAAAGCAAAAGCCGAGCAAAAACTCTTAGCAAAAAGTGATTATATCGATGCAGTGACGTCATTTTTAAAAAATATTAGAGTGAGTGAGTCACAGTAGGAGTAGTCAGTCAGTCGGTCATTTTTGATCGGTTTATCTTTATAATTCGAGGATTACTAAATAGGTAGAAGAAAAAAAAAAAAAAAACAGTTTATTGTGTGTGGTACGAAGAGTGACATAGTTAAGGTGAAATGCTGTATGCAAAGTTTAAATTGCTTCTTTGGAAGAACTTTATAATCCAAAAGCGTCATTGGATCCAGGCCATTTTTGAGATTATATTCCCGGTCTTATTGACATTAATTCTGGCATGGTCGAGAAGTCTTCTTGATGTTAGCACAACTGATCAGCGGTCGTTTCAAAGCTTTAAACCACTTCCAGCAAGATATTGCTAGTAAGAATAAGAAAATTTCCCAAAACAATTTTTTGTTTCTCAATTATTGCAATTTTTTATGTGACATATTCAGTTGGCAGACATTTGCATATTCGCCGAATAACAATTCAGCCGTGGAAAAACTTGTGCAACAAGCGACAAAGGGATTTAACATTGTTGGACTTTCAAACAAAAATGATTTGGATAATTATTTATTCAACCAAAGCGAATCGAACAATGCAATCGGAATTGAATTTCAGGATGAACTTGCTGTGAGTAACTTTATGTCAAGCTTTATGTATTACAATTCTATATGTATCAAGAAGCATATGTTGACACAAATCACCAACAAAAATTACAATTTTAGAATTCAGATTCGCTTCCAATCCAATTGCACTATGCTATTCGAATGAAGGAGCAACCTTTCAATTCCTGGATGACTGATCAGCTCTATGAAATTGCGATATCACAGGCGTCTCGTGGTTCAGACGATACTGGCGGAAAGCCACCTTACTATGCTCAATGCTTCTTGACACTACAAAATAACATTGATCGGACTTTTATAGCTACAAAATCTGGTTCCTCACAACTGCCCGAGATCAAAATTAATCGTTTTCCTTATCCAGCGATATCGGAGGATACGTTTACCATTTTTGCTTCCTACATTTTTCCACTATTTGTGGTAATAAGCTTCTTCTATTCTACAAAAGTTGTAATCAAGGTATTTTTAAACATTTGTGCGATCGAGCCCAACAATGTCGCTTAGTAATATATTTCGCTTCTAGAATGTTGCAATTGAATCGGAGACCCAAATCAAAGAAACAATGAAGATAATGGGCCTTTCGAGATTCCTCCATTGGTCGGCATGGTACACAAAATGCTTCATCATGATGAGCGTTTCATTCACTATTATGACAGTGTTATTAACAGTAAGTTACAATTATTAAGTTTGCCTCCGATCTTATACAATAACGGCTGATATAATTAAATTACCTCATTCAGACATCTTTGGCCACTGACACAGGAAAGAAGGCTGTATTTGAACATAGTAATCCTCTTTTAATTTGGATATTTTTTGCTGCTTACTGTTCGTCCATTATTACTTTCTGCTTCCTTATCAGTGTCATCATCAGGAAATGTGAGAAATATTTTTCTGCTTGTATAAAATGAATCATGAAATTAAATGGATTTTTTTTTTAGCTAATACAGCCGCTAATATTGGTGTCATCCTTTTCTGCATCACTTACTTGCCATATGCTAAATTTGGAGAGAAATTTTTTAGATTATCATATCCTCTAAAAGTAGTTTTCTGTTCAGTTCTTAATTCAGGAATGGGGCAAGGAATCACACAGATTCTAACCATGGAGTCAAAGGAAAATGGGCTGAGATTCTCAAATTTCTTTTCACGGGACATCGATCTAAAATTTTCATTTGGGGAAGTCTTCATTTGCATTCTTCTCGGTATTGTATTTCATGTTCTGCTGATGATTTACATCGAAAAGGTTTTTCCGGGAGAATTCGGTATACCAGAAAGATGGTATTTCCCGTTCATGCCTTGCATAAGATATTTCAAGCGAAAATTGGGATACAACACTTTAAGTTCCGATTTTAAGGAAGAAGGCATTATGCTAGAAGAAAACTTCGAACAGGAACCATCAGATCTTAAGGTTGGAATTCACATAAGCAATTTGACAAAAAAATTCGACCATAAAGTGGCCGTGAATCAATTAAATATGAATATGTATGAGAATCAAATCACAGTTCTTCTCGGTCACAATGGAGCTGGTAATTAAAACGCTTCTTACGCATTGTATTATCTCTGTAAACATAAATTTCCTTCTAGGCAAAACAACCACAATGTCTATACTAACTGGGTTATTCGCACCCACATTGGGAACGGCTTACATTGACGGCAAAGACATTCGCTACAACATCGACGAAGCTCGGAAATCAATGGGCATTTGCCCGCAACACAATGTACTATTTGATGAGCTGACTGTTGAAGAACATTTTAAATTCTTCTGCAGCTTGAAAGGCATGCGTAATGATAGGGACATCAAGGATGAGATTAATAAATATTTGGATATGTTGGAATTAAAACCAAAACGATACGTTCAGACGAATGCCCTTTCGGGTGGAATGAAGCGAAAACTATCAATTGGAATTGCACTTTGCGGCAAATCAAAAATAGTTATGGTTGATGAGGCTAGCTCCGGATTAGATCCAAGTGCTAGAAGAGCTTTATGGGACTTGTTGATTGAGGAAAAGAAAGGGAGAACAATTTTGCTAACAACACATTTCATGGACGAAGCAGACGTTCTCGGAGATCGCATTGCAATTATGGCTGATGGAGAATTGAAAACAATTGGCTCATCATTTTTCTTGAAAAAACGTTTCGGAACCGGCTACAGATTGATTTGTGTAAAAAACTCATCGTGTGATGTGAATGTAGTTTTGAATTTTCTTAAAACTTTGGTACCTGATATTGAATTCGAGTCCAATGTTCATTCTGAACTTACATTCATATTGCCTGAAGAATATCTCCCAAGATTTTCGACGATATTTAAAACCATTGAAGATAATTCGGAAAATTTGAGAATTTCTAGTTTTGGATGCTCGTTGACTACTCTTGAGGAAGTCTTCCTGAAAATTGGAAGCGATTCTTATTCGCGGCCAAACACTTCGGACGAAAATAATGATAAAGAATCCAACCTAAAATCCGATGATAGCACCATTGACCTTAATGAGTTCATTTCACCGAAAAAAGTAGTAACTGGATTTTATCTCTGGCTCTATCAAGTTCAAGCAATTATACTGAAAAAGTTTCATTATTTACGTCGAAATTATAAATCAATCGTTATCGACAGTATTCTCAGTGCTTGGCTGATTTCTGTTTTATTAGGCGTCAACGTTCAATCAATAGTGAATATTGACCCTATGAGAATTTCTTTTGATGCATATGAGAATACTATTTCAGTTCTGGAAATAAATCAAGGAAATCAAAGGTACAATATCACCAATACTCAAAATATTTGAAGATGAAGATTTTCTTTTTCTCGTTTTTTTAAGCTTGATATCGTCATATAAAAATTTATTTAGTGGAAAAGACGTCATTGAGGAAATTAGTACATCAATGGAGAATTATATCCTAAACGAGGTAAGGAAGCTTTCATTTTACATTATTGTTTAAAGACAAAATTTAATTTCAGTACAATAAATCAATTCCAACGGTAAACCGAAAAAACTTAATAGGAGCAACAATCAGCAAATCGAGTATTATTGCGTGGTTCAATTATGAACCTTATCATACCTTACCACTGACATTAAATACAATCAATCGTGCAATGCTGAAGATGCTTGCAGGAAATGAACCAGATATTTCATTAGAAAACAAGCCGTATGTAGTGAAAGAGAACGATGATTTTGTTGGTGATCGTGATGGACGATCAGCTATGTTAGGATCCGTTACGTTGTCAATTCTATTTTTTGCGCTCTTAACATTGTGGTCGACAATATTCATCGGATTTTACATCAAGGAACGAGAATGTCGAGCGAAACTTTTGCAACTCATTAGTGGAACTAATAGAATTATTTATTGGATAACGTCTTTTATATTTGATTATACAATTTTCATCGTGATATGTTGCGCCTTGCTCGGTGGTGCTTTGCTATTTCAAAAGCCTTATTTCTGCTCATCGAAAGATTTCGGACTTTATCTGTTTATTTTTGCTGTTTACGGGTTTTCCACATTGCCATTTCTATATTTGTTTTCATATCTGTTCACTAAACATTCAACTGGAGAGTCCATGGCGCTTTTTACAGGATTTATTTGTGAGTATTATGAACACATTGCATGGCAATAACATACAATTTTCCTGCTTTAATTTCTCTTGCAGTTGCTCTTGCATATGGAATTTATTCGATCGCCTATCAGTTAACAGCAAAACAAATGACGAAATATCTCGCGCGATTATTTTACTGGATTTTCCTTTGCGTTGGACCATTTTCTATTGTTGATATATTCGCTAAACTTCAACTTAAAAAGTTTACCATGGAGCGTGAGTAAAATCATTTTCCAATGAAATGTCAAACATGAACCTCCTTTTTTTATTCAGCGATTTCTTTAGCACTTGAGAAAGATGGAATTGGAATTAATTTGCTAATTCTGGTTATTTCTGGCATTCTGTTTATAACAATTTGCATTCTAAAAGATCATCACTGGTTCGAGCAGCTCATTTATGGTTTTTTGAATCGCTTCAAAAAATTGCCACCAACGCCTTCGAAACATGAACAAGATCAAGATGTTGGAGCAGAAATGGAAAGAATCAATGCCATGTCTGAATCACAAATTGCTGATCAAAGTGTTGTTATGAAAGGAATGACTAAATTTTATGGAAATTTTTTGGCTGTCAATCAACTTTCATTAGCAGTCGGTTCATCAGAATGTTTTGGACTTCTGGGCATTAATGGTGCAGGAAAAACATCTAGCTTTAAGATGTTATGTGGCGATGAACATATAACAGCAGGAGATGCATGGGTTCAAGGGAACAACATTAAAACTCAGTTACATAAAGTGCATCAATTGATCGGTTACTGCCCACAATTTGATGCCTTGTTACTTGATCTCACAGGAAGAGAAACATTGAAAATCTTTTCACTTCTTCGAGGAATTTCAAAGTCAGAAATAGATTCGGTAGTGTTTAAATTAGCTACTGAATTAGGCTTTTGGAAGCACATTGATAAACAAGTGAAAGCTTATAGCGGCGGTAATAAACGTAAATTAAGTACAGCTCTTGCACTTATCGGCGATCCATCAGTGATTTATTTGGATGAACCTTCCGCAGGAATGGATCCAGGTACCAAGCGTCAGCTATGGAATATTATTATTAAAACTCGAGATTCAGGTCGGTCGGTTATTTTAACATCACACAGTATGGAAGAAGTTGAGGCACTCTGCACACGTCTTGCAATTATGGTTAATGGACAATTCAAATGTTTGGGTTCCACTCAGCACTTGAAAAACAAATTTTCAAAAGGATACATCTTAACGATCAAAGCAGGACACGAAGCAATTGATTCTGAAGACCGCATGAATATTATTAAAAACGAACTTCATCGTCTATTCTCATCAGCCGAACTCAAGGAACATTATCTCGATATTTTGACTTATCATATACCAACGGAAGAATTAAAATGGTCAGAAGTATTTGGAGTGATGGAAAACTTCAAAATGAATGTCGGAATTGATGATTATTCACTCACTCAGACGTCACTTGATCAGGTTTTCCTGTTCTTTACCAAAAGTGGCATATACCAACAAAATGTTGTTTAATTGTTAAAACGCTTAAAAATATATCACAAACGTATTTTTTTTTCTTTGTTCTACTTACGCGCGTTATTAAATAACTTAACCTAAATTACGCTTCATTACCATTAGAAATATAAAAACTCAGACGTGAATAAAGATCTAAATTCTGTCACTATGAATGTGTGGCTTGGTCATTACCTAAATAATGACAAGAACTTGTTATCTGATATACATACTTATATTTATGTTAACAAATAAATTAATAATACTTTAATTTTTATTTCATATACAATGTTATTAACCCTGCCACGCTTAAGCTGAAGAGGTTCCTTTTAAAATAACCTTCTCCTTTTAAGTTTGTTGGGAACTGCAATTCAGTAATTAAACAAATGTTATTTATTTCAATTAAAGATGGTTTTTGTAACATTTATTCTTCTTGTTCTTGAGGTGGTAAAGACTTCAATTTATCATTTTCCTTTCGGAAGATTTTTGATAAAACTTTACCTAAAAATGTTGGTTGCTTTTTAAAGGTTTCAGTGAATACTTTCATAAGATCCTCTGAACTATTTACGGTCTTCTTTAAGTATTGCTCTTGTTGTGCTGCTTCGTGATAGAATTTTTTATTTCCATCGTTCGAAATCGCCAAATAAGAGAAATGCTTATATTTTCCATGACTAACAAAATCAGATGTTGGAAGATCTTTTTCGTAATAATGAGTCGCAACATTAAAATTTTGGTTATCCGTTGAACTTTCAACAACACTCGTCCCATTATCAGAGAAACCTTCAGCACTTGACGACTGCTGTAATTCAGATTTTTTCGATTTCGGATCCATCTTTACCTTCTCGCAATATTGATAGGGAAATAGATTTTTTTTTAATAATTATTGTTAGAACTGCTGATGAATCAATCGGTAAATTGCTAAAGCTCCTCTTGGCAGATATGTATCTTGTTATTAGCAATTTGGTAATTCCTGATCCTGAAGAAGAAGTTTCAAAAGCAAATTAAATTAAATTTACCTTATTTTAAGCATTAACTAAATTAAATTAATTAAATGTTCATTTATTTATTTAATCAACTTAAAAAGTTTCGTCTTACTCTTATGGTGAAATTTTGGTAACGTAAAATATTTAGCTCTTTTCGACCGCTGCGCTGAGTCCAGTTTATAAAATGAAAAATTGGCTTCGACTTATTTCAATTACTTCATATATATGAGAATTACACCATATGACGAAATCCTGAAGAAATAAAGTTGTATTATACTAATTTATTTCGACCCTTATACATGTATAGGAATTACACCATAAGACGAAATATTTCTTGGATTCCACTATATAATTCGACTTTTATACATGTATAATAATTACACCATAATATGAAACATTTCTTGAATTATACTCTTTAATCGAAAGAAATATCAGTCACAACGCAACAGTGTTCTAAATATCGAAACCGACTATATCGGCAGTATTGGAGTGAAAAAAGAGAAGCAAGAAGATGTCTCAAGAAATGTGTAAGGAAAAATTATTTTGCGTGTTAAAAGTTAACAATTTATTTAACTGTTCCTCATAAAATGTTATATTCAGCAAACATTCAGCAAAAGTGAGTACATTTAATAGTCCTTGGTATAAATACCTTTGAAAATATTAAACAATTGTAACTTTTGTTTTATTAAATCAGTTCCTCAGTAAGCCAGCAAGGACATGGGTATGAATTTGATAATTTTGTTTCATTTTTTTTAGAATTTCACTATATTTTCCTTCTAGCATGAACATAGACTCACAAAAAAAAATCAGCGAAGAATTCAAGGGTGGTCTGGAATTTAATCCAATAAAGGGTTCAGTTGGCGCTGTGGCCAGTTACACTTCGTCTCAAAACACTACTATGTCGGTAAACAACGTTAAAGATAGCCAAGCCGTTATTGAAATGGCAAGAATCACATTCAATCGCTAGTAAAATTAGGAACTACCTGTATTACAGTTTCAATCAAAATGGAACTGACTATTTTTCTAAATAAGTGGAAATTCCACGTGTGTTCATAGTTGTGCTCCGAACAATAAAAAAAAAAAATTATGAAATATAAGCGAATTCTGTTTTTATTTGTTTTATCACCATTGTTGACTACTTAAAGTTAAGCGAATTAAGGATGAATAAGGATTAATATAAATAAAGGATGAACATAAATTTTCGTTTTCATCGCGGATTTCTTCAGAGATGAAGATTTTATTGTTGAAAATTAAAAGTTTAATTGTTGCCTGAAGTATAGGAAAATATATATGAGCACAGGAACTATTCGGAACGTGCTCGATGCAGGGTTTGATTTTCAATATTCACGAAGCTCATTATTTGGCTTCTGTAGCAATTGAGTAAATTGCGCGTTATCACCATTATAGCCATTATAACAATTTGCGATGAATGATAGAGTTTTACGTTATTCATGAACCAAAGTTTTCAGAAGTTAAATATTTTTTACTTTTAATTGTTAGTGTAATTTTAAAAAGCTACATATTTATGAGGGACCATTGCTGAAAATGTAGTTCCTTTCCTGGCAACAAAAACTGCCTGCATATTTAGCCCTTTATGGAATTTTCGATTTTCAATCGCTATCACTGTCGCACTCTAATTGCCCAAATATTGGAATTCCCAATAAACATATCGATGTGTTTGAAGATTTTTTAACAATTTTCTTAACGTCTCTACCGGTTTTTATAACAATCTCTTTAGTGGATTCCTTTTCCTTTATCGTAGCTAATGGTAGAAAAGGAAACGTTTGCTCAGAGACTTTCTTTTCTCTAGTTTCAGAGACCTCAATGTCCCTGTTGTCATTAGTTTTTCCTGTCACTTTAAGACATTTGGTGTTTTTCGTAACGCTCGCAAGTGATATGCTGGGAATTAAAAATGAAGTTCCTAATTCAAATTCAAATTCCGTATTGTTATTTTCTTCCGCTTTAACATTGAATCTAAAATGAAACATTAAAGTGAAACAGAATTGTTTTCAAATGTTATTTCCTAATATTTAATATTAGTTACCCTTTTTCTTCGCTAACCAATTCCATAAGACCTTCCCAATTCATATTTTTATCGCCTACGCGCAATCTAAATAAAACATTTAAGATGTTATCTAAAGATATAAGATTGATTATGATGTATCACATATTTACCTCATATCGTTAGATCTGCGAGCCATGACAAATCAAAATATTGCACAAGATCGACTAAAATAAAATTCTTCCCAACAAGCTGCAATTCAAAGCAAATGTTATCTAGGTTAAGGTTATAAAATTAAACAAATTTTATTTATTTCAATTATTTAAAGATGGTTTTGTAACATTTTTATGAATTTTTAATCTTGCATGCATTTATCTTGAGGTGGCAAAGACTTCAAATTGTCATTTTCCTTTCGGAAGAAGATTTTTGATAAAACTTTACCTAAAAATGTCGGTTGCTTTTTAAAGGTTTCAGTGAATACTTTCATAAGATCCTCTGAACTATGTACGGTCTTCTTTAAGTATTGCACTTGTTGGACTATTTATTCAACTTAAAAGGTTTCCTCTTACTCTTATGATGAAATGCTTGTATTTATTTAAAAAATGAAATCGTAAAATATTTAACGATTTATTTTGAACATCGTTGCAAACTTTGCAATGAATTTGATATTTTTTTATCAGTTTTACAGTTTAACTTTACCTAAATAATCTTTGATGATGATTGTTTGATTTTAAATTCACTTTCACTAAATAATCTGTATTTTGATGATTTTCAAACGACGTTTCTTATCGACCGCTACGCTGAGTCTAAGTAGTTTTTCATTTTATAAACTAGACTCAGCGTTCCACATATAATATGGATAAGGACTTTATTATCGAATCATATCTAAGAATTTGGAATTACACCATATGGCGAAATTTTGCTGTTTCTGTCTAATTCGACTTTTATACATGTATAAGAATTACACCATATGACGAAATACAGGTATAGAGGAAAGACTAAAAATTTTATGGAAATTTTTTGGTTGCCAATCAACTTTCATTAGCAGTCGGTTCAGCAGACTGTTTTGGACTTCTGGGCATCAATGGTGCAGGAAAAACATCTAGCTTTAAGATGTTGTGTAGCGATGAGCATATAACAACATTAAAACTCAGTTACATAAAGTGCATCAATTGATCGGTTACTGCCCACAATTTGATGCCTTGTTACTTGATCTCACAGGAAGAAAAACATTGAAAATCTTTTCACTTCTTCGAGGAATTTCAAAGTCTTAAATAGATTCGGTAGTGTTTAAATTTTAGATTAAACATTTATTTTAAGATCTGACCTTACATCTTTATTTGATTATGACGCATCGCATTAAACTTCATGTCGTTAGATCTGCAAGCCATGACAAATCAAAATTTACAAAAAACAAAGCTTTCCCATCAAGGGGTTTTCCACCTATTTATCAATGACTGAAAGAGATATTGGTTGTGGTTTCATTCTTACTTAATTACTCGAAGGACTTGGTAAATATCTGAACTTAGATTTTATTCGGCTGCTGGGCAGTTGAACTGCACATAAGTTTAACAAATAAATTAATAATACTGAAATTTTATATTGTATACGATTTTATTGACACCTAATTGAAATATTTTTGCCCCATGCAATGTTAAAAGTCATAAGATACATTCAATCTTTGGTTGAATAAAGATTATATTAATTAATATGAGTTTAAAAAATCAACTATTTTCTTTTATATAAATTGCTAAATACTTAAATAGAATGATCAGGCGCAGGCCCTTGATCGGGACTTCGACACGTCACTGCTGGCCACTGACATATACTTTTTGATTCAGAAAGGTCAAAAGCAACCGGAGAAGTGAAAAATGTCATTTCCTATTTATTTTTTTGTTTCTTCAATACTTTGTTGCACAAAGTTACTTTGTTGGTGCCAAATTAAAAGGAAAATAACACTATAAATATGAATGAACAAAACAAGTTTCCCTATAGCAGCCAAGGTACTTCTTAAATTACCATAACGGCAGCATCAAACACCGTAAATGCTTCAACTATATTGCTATTATTTGTCTACAACTACCTATGTATGCGCGAGCTTTTATGAATATTTTATTGACTGACATTCTTTTCTTCTGATTCATCTTGCTTATTCTCTTCCACCATCAGCAAGAGTTGCATAAGTAATATAGATTGAAATTTATCTAGTGGATCCATAAATCCTCGTTGTAGCCATTTCGGGATTGTTGTTCGGGCATGACTAAATCCTAATTTATTTAGAATGAAATCTATTCCATATGGTTCGATCTGTTGACCAGCCCATGAAAGCAATCTAATTGGATTAACATTTTTATTTAAAAAATAATTTTTGCAGTTATTATTTCTTTATTTACCGTATTGTTGGTTCAAGGTGCCATGTTTTGCAATTGAAATTCCTCCAATCCATCCGGAGAAACGTTTCAATGTCGACTTTTTCTTTGTCATTCTTTGATGCGCCAATTTTTTTGTTGTTCACTGTAACACGCAAGTCTTCAGAGCTGTTAATGTTGTTAACTGATGATGCACCGGAGAGTGGTGCAAGATTTTTATTACTGCTATAAATTGCCATATTGGATGATACCGAAAGAGAGTCGCTTGCCATAGACGTTGTCGATGCACCGATGTTAGTTGATGCCACGTCCAAATTGTTCGAGGATGCATTTGGCAATAGATTTGGTGAATTAGCTCTAGCATTTTGTGTGTTTAAAACTTTTTCTTTCTCTTTCAGATAAGATGTTATCAAATCATGTAAGAAGAAAAATGCATCAGCATCAACAGTTACGAAAATGTGGTCCTCGAACTCTGTTATGAAACTGCATTCGACTGTTGGCTTTTCTTCTGTGGATTACAATTTCGATAAGTAAATAAAAAAATAAATTTATAGTAAAATTCTCTCACGTTTTAGGTCAATTATTGGTGGCTGCAAATGTTCTGTTTTGAAATGAAGTTGTAGACTTGGCAATGCAAAAATTACTTCGCGATTATGATTGTGATCTTGTAATTTGACATTTGTCGGAACTGTTGAGGAACTTCGAGCACGTTCAATGGAGTTTGTATTGGATTCACGAGTGTCTTTTTCCAAAACCGGAAAACGATCGACAGCTAAAAAAGAAAAAAAAAACATTCAAATATAAAGTATCATAGGAAAATGACATCATCAGCTTACCATCAATTTCACTATTTGCAAATGCATAATGAAACCATTCTTGAAGAGTTTTGAATTGTGGTGGAAAAATTACATTGCGCGACATTCTCACAACTGTGGCCATTGAATGATGTTGCGGAATTGTTTGTGTATCTAAGCCCAAGCCGAATGTCAAAGTCTGATTGACCAATGATTCTCCTGACTTTTCAAGATATTGAGCTTCTGTTGCAAAATTAATGCATGGCTCACGAAGACTAAACAATGCCCATGATTTGGATTTGAAATTGATGCCATGAAAACATGCAAGGGAAATGTTCTTTCCATGAAGTTCCATTGTTCCACCAAGCACGATGCCAGTTTTTGGCAAAGGTTTTTTCAATGTTGATATACACATGCCCATGGCACGTTTCAATGGGTTTTGCCAATGTCGATGATGTCGTGCGTCTAACTGAACATTTTCATCCGGTGTACCTGATGCTGAAATTTTCTTCTTGAGTTGTTTTCGCCTTAAACTATTGTCTGCTTGTAGCTTTGGTTCTAAGCTCGTAAAAACACGCTTCGATGATTTAAATTGTTGCGAGAAGAAATCTTCAAGCTTATAAAACATTTTCAGGATATCAGCAGTTGTTGATTTGGATATCATTATTTGAAATTGATCCCAATTCAGATCGCCATGAATTAAAATAATAACTGGTCGTTTAGGAACTGAACATAAATTATTTGAACGCTTCCATTCATCTCTTAAAGCTGCATTAAAGTCGCTTATTCTCATCATCAATACACTCGTTCCCATATAATCGAATTTTAATTCGAGAGCTTTGAAGTCAATGCCGATTTTATGGTCAGGCTCGTAATTTGGTTCTTCGCATATGTGGAAATGAGTGTTGATTTTACTCAGCTCAACAATTCCACCTACAATACCACCTTTCGATTCGAGTGTTGATCCACCAAGACTGAGAGCAATGTATAGATTTTTATGACCTGAACTTCCGATACTCAAACTGCCATCACTGCGGAATGATTTAGAAAGCCACAAACAATTTCCCATTACATTTCCCATGTTCATCTGTACATTTAATTTCTGAAAGTTTATTGCAAACAGAACTAAAGTCTCCCAAGATGAATATTGATGATCACCAGATGGTAATATTGTTGCGCCATCAGGCGATGTAAATTTACCACATTTCGATTTAGCACTTTTGCCCATTTCATTTTCCAAATTGAGTTTCATTTTCTGCTTGGCCAAGAATAATGGCGATTTTTCATTTGGCGACCGGCTTAGTGGATTCTCTTCAGCAGTCGGTGGAAAGTCATCATTTAAATTTGTTTGCTGAACACTCAGATCACCCAAGAATAAGCGTTTCATGATATTTCTACGATACCATGCCTTGGGGAATGCAAGAATTTCTGTTAAACGTCGCATGTCGTATTTAAATGAGGCAGTTCCGATGTCGACAATACTGTTGAATTTGATTAATGCTCGTGATGAACTCTGATCAATAGCTTTGCGTGGTAAATTTGACTCGAAATTTAATTTTCTCGAACGTGTCAAATGAAATTTAACAAACTCAACGTTGATACTCAATGAGTCCTTGCGTTCACTGTCTGTGAGAGGTGAAAAAGGTTGCGATTCTTTTAAATTAGCTTTTTTACTGCCGCCGCCATAAGGATGGAATATGTAGATATTAAAATCCGCCAAACATCCCGTAACACTCAAACCACCAACTGCTGCTGATTGTGCGTCTTTCGAGTCCATTTCATTCATTGCATTTTCTTCCTGACGTTTCGAGCTGAATATAATGTTCAAACTGGGCAATTGTAAAAGGCATTCTACCCTTGATACGGGAAGACAAGAGAACCGGAATGTTGAAGGATTCATGTGGAAATAGACAATGACATCAACAGGAAATGACGCATAAACAACGTAATTATGTTCAAGCATTTCCAAATTTACTGGATTCGAGGGTACAGAAAATTGAGCTCTAGGAATTGGCTCAAGAGTCTGTTCCAAAAACTCTAGAATGTGTGGCGAAATAATAGTTTCTTCCGGAATGCTTTGAAGTGTTATCCATGCAAAAAGTGATGCTCGCTTTGTGCTCGTCTTTCGATTGTTCATTGGCATACCAAATGGATCAACGGTGCTCATACGTGGAGACATCTCATCAACAATTGTCTTCGACTGATAATGCAATTTCACATCTAAACCGGGTATGTGGAAAATTGTTAGATCGATCATTGCACCACTGCTTGAATTGTATTTGAACTTTGATTTGTCTTTGCTTTTTCGTTGCGGTAATGGACTTCCAAAATCAGTGCCAATGCTTCGCTCGCGTCGATGAGTTTTCGCTGTATTCGAGTAAGTTGAAGATTTTTCATCGCTACTTTCTTTCGTGTGCAAAACACATTTCCCAGAATTGACAACAACTTTGATGTCCAATTCAAAATCAATGTTCGGCTCATGGGTCTTTTGCATAGCCAATGGTTGACTCATCTTTTTGTTGCGCAATTCTACATTTTCTCCGTCAATGGTTATCGTTTGCACACCTTCACGGACTGATATCATTGATGGCCATTCGGGACCACTTTCTGAAAAGCTTTCAGAATCTGCACTTGGCAATGATGACTGACGCCGCATGGCATCAGAAAATTGGACTCGCTGAGATGGAATGATAATCTTCAAAGAAGAAGCGTTGCTCGATGGTGAACCATGGACACTTTCACTACTTTCATCAATTGGAACTATCGTATCCATTGCCGCATTTTCCATGTCAATGTCTTCATGAGTGGGAGATGGTGCAACAAATGATCTTGAGCGATTGTTTGATAACATCATTGAACGTTTCAGAGCTGAAGGTCGTTTCAGTTTCTGTTAAAGTTGAAAATAAGAAAAAAAAATTGTTTTGTTAGCTCTCCTTTAAAATAGAATTCGAAATTTCTGCATAGATCTATAAAGTCAATATCATAACTCACCTGAATCATATCTCTACGGAAATATTTGTAACTCAACGCTTGAAGCTCCTCCAATCGTCTTTCTTCGTGAGAAATTGTATTTACGCTTGCTCCCAAACTCCTCAAGTCGCTCACAATTCTTGTTTGTTCACTGATTTCATTTTCCATCAATAATGATCTCTTCTTTGAATCCAATGTTGGATCAAATAGAAATGATGGCAATGACTCGAGGGTTCTTTTAGCACGTGGTAAAACGTCTTGTGAAAGTTTTCCCGAAAATGAGACATCTTCGCTATCAGGACTTTCGAGTGTTACGGGATTATCTTCTTCTTCGGCACCAGCTTGCATTTGTGTCAAAGTATGACCAAGTGCAGATAAATGCTTGCCAATGTTAATATCCAAATTGATGTCAACTCCTTCCATTTGCCATTTAACATTTAAAAACCATTTTGCATTTTCATTTAATTTCTTTGATGCAATTGTAGTTGAACAAACTTCATAAATTCCTTCAGTAACAACACACAAATTCATAATGTTTCCTTCGTTGATATTTGGTTTCCAGTCATCTAGTGATGAATCAAAGTCATCAGCAAATCTTAGACATAATCCAACAAATTTTCCTTTTGACACCAATGAGCCTGAGCTGCATGCTGAAATTATTGTATTTTCAAGTGTTATGACAATAAATTTCTTCTGCTCGTAATCTTGAACAATTGATCGAGCGCTCCATGTGCTGTTAAGAGGCGGAATATTGAGCGGCATACAAATTCCCATATCTTCAACAGTCAGCTGAAGGAATAATGTTGAAAGGTTTGAAGCACTGAATGGAACTTTTTCGAATACTTGTTGAGTTGCTGTTAGAACTTCGAGGTTTAGATTCGCTCGCTTTTCCGCCCAATATTCATAAGCCGTTTTATAGTTGAGCCATACCAAAATAGCTTTATCAATTGCAACTGGTTGGAAATAAACCAAAGGTCGTTTCAGTGTTATCATCACAAGTTCACGATCATCGTTTAACATTTCATTTTGGAATGCATTGCGGAATCCAATTGTCGTATTAAAGAATGCATATTGTTGAAACTCCGGTTCTGCTTCGTCGAAAATTGCATTTTTAATGATCTGTCCAAGTGATAAATTCAAGTCAATTTGAGCTTTTCCAAAAAGCTTCGTGTTAGCGCCATCAGCAAGATTTTTCACACGATTTGAAAGATGGAAATCAATTGCTCCCGTTTCAAAACGAACAGCAGAGTTACATGGTGTAGTTGCTGTCAGTTGAATTCTTTTTACATGAATATTAAACGAGAATAAAATACGCTTCAACGATGAATGGCTTTCTTCATTTTCTTCCAGCCATAAAGGATTCACCGGCTTCTCACCGCCATAAATTTTCTGCACAACTTCATTGATTTCTTTCATGAAAACTTTTTGCACAAACACAAGATGATTTAGAAGATCTGTCGTTAGACATCTTTCGAATTCACCTATTTCAGCTGATGCGGCTAAGTACCCGCCTTGACGTAAAATGACTCCATCAATTTGAGTATCTTTTGTATTTGCAGAATTTTCTTCAGGAATGAATTCCGCCCGGATGTAAACTTGAGGTAAAGGTATACTTGCTTGTGGAGGCAGATTGGAGTTTGTGTCCTGAGTTGTTGCCTTAGTTATGAAGCTCAAGCACTGTGTTGGCAAATCGATTGTAAAGTTTGCTTTACTGCCAGTTATTCCTTTGCTTGAAACATTGTCCATCTTATACTGCGCTTGAAGTGATGGTAACAATGAAGCAGTTATCGATAAGCTTTGAAAGAAAACATTAAATTGCATAACAAGAGGTATTAAAAGTCCACTTTTGTTATCACTTTGCATATTATTCGCTGTCTGATTGACCTTTGTCTTTTTACTTGAAGTATTCTTTTCCTTCGACTCTTTGCTATGCATTGGCGATTCAAGGTCTTCAGCTTGTTTTGACATTCTTGCAGATGTTCGTGTGACCCTTAATTCCTGAAGAGTTGTTGAGAGTTGCTTTGAGCTACGCGTTACCATTGTATGCAATTGTAAAGGATGTAATGGAATGTCAATGAAAATAGCACCAACTGTCAGCAATCCATTATTTTTATCCTTGCCACGTTTAGTGATGCTTGAATATAACGTTTGACTTTTACCAACGGTAATTTTCACAACTGTTTGCTGATTTGGTGCAGTGCCTTCAAGTAAAACAATCATTGCACGTCCGATTTGTCCTGTCAATGAGCACTCTAACGATGCTGGTTTTGTTTTTTTACGCCATGTTGTGCTACTATTGAACGATGTCAATTCAGCTTCTAATTTCAAACCACTCAGCGTTGCTAATAATCTTGTTCGATGAATTTTCACAACACCAAAGACCACAAGACGAGTTTTCTCATAAAATTGCACTTGCTGTTGCGCTTCGTTGATGTTAGTTTTATCGTCGTCATTACGATTATTTTCAAAAAAGTTTTGCCTCATTTTTGATTTTAAATTTGCTATAGCATCCGGCGACAAGGATACGCGTTGTGAAATCGTCTTCATTTCAGGCATTGCAGCATAGATTTCGAGTAAATTGTAAATGGTTGTCCAGCATTTAGGCAATTCAGAATTCGGCATCGCGTCATAATTGATATCGGCGAATGCTTCGTTAATCAATGCGCCTCCTACAGGGACTGGCATCGCTCCGGTTAGAGAATTTTTCGGCTCAAGTGCCATCTTTTGAATGCTTTGCTCAAAAGTGGATGCAGTGGGACTCGATTTATTAGGTGTTGGAATTGTTTCACTCAAATTCGTGTATCCCAATTTAACAGTTGATCTCAATTTTTGAGCGAAGCTTTGCGGTGGGCGCTGCCGTGCATTTGACGATGATGCAGATGATGATGTTGCTAATGGTATCAAAGGACCCAGTGGTGGCATTTTCGTACGACTCACCGAATGTCCAAGTGGAAACGCCATTTCATTGAATTTATCATACCGTTCATCTGCATAGTCGAAAATTGTATTGTCCAACGGAGGTTCATGAATGGATCCGATTAACGTTGCGTCATTCATTTCCGATGCCAAACTAGACTCATCTTTAAGAGGCAGGCTTCGTTTTGCTTCAGGTTGCTCTTTCATTTCGTCTTGAGCTTCTTTAACATTCATATACATGTTTGAGATTTGATGTAAAAGCCTCAGCAGAGGCATGTTAACTTGTTGTGAGATGTAACGAATATTAATACTGAAGTTCACCACTGTGCTTATATGTTTCTTTAGTTGTCCTCGAGAAACGTAAAGATGTTTTGGTTGCTCATTTAGTCCATCAGCCATTTTTAAAACCTCGAGTTCAATATCTATGCGTTCTGATAAAAATGCGGGCGTATCATTGCCAAGATTTAGTGCAAATTTTCCGTTTGCTTTTTTGGAAATCTTTGCTTTTGGTTTTTTATCACCAGCTTCACTAACAACAATATCAACGCGAAGAGTATCAAATAGAAGAACTAACGATAAATTTGTTCCCAAGATTTCTAGAGAAGATGAACCCTTCTCTTTGTCATTATTGTAACATGGCATTACATCCAAACATGTCAAGAGTGGCTCAAAAATTAAATGAGCATCCGATAATCGTCCGGAATCTTGAATGTATTCGTTGATTGTCTGAATGGTCGGTTTCGATGGTGTTATTGGACGAACATTTTCATTTTTCTCAGCCTTTTGCTCATCAAATTGAGAAGATTCCAATGTTTGTTGCTTCGCCATCCATGCATACAAATCATCCTTGACATTTGATGGCTCTTTGCTCGAATCAGAAATTACTGGCGGAGGGGGCCTTGGTGGTTTTATTCTTTCCACTGATTCATTAGAGCTACAAATTGATGGAACAGATCCACTCTTCAATGCTCCATATTCAATGTGGGCTTCTTGTTTTTCGACAAGCCCGGCAATTATCGGGAATACTTGAATGCTTGAAAGTGATGATGGGGGCGGATTATTACGCAATGAAGGTTTTTTCCTGGGAATGAGAATGTCGTCATTAATAAACATCTTTGCGTGACTTACAGAAAAACTTACTTCTTTGAAGATGGCACAGTGCTGGGGGTTGAATGTATCGAGTCTGTTAACCTTGTAATATGCATGTTTGAAATTTCCTCCGGAATGTTGATAACTATTTTGATAGAGATTAATAATTAATAAGTATCATTAATAAGTGTAACGGTAAACATGTATCGCCGTTTTTAATGACAACACCAAACCAACACAACACAATAGAAAAGCCACAACGAATGTTTCAAAATAAAGCCGCGAATGGAGTGAAAGCCATGAAAACTACGAAGCCTTACCATGTTGCGCTAAGGGATGTTGTTTAAGAAGCAAAGTACTTTCGTTTTCGTCATCTGCCAGTAACGGATTATTATCAGTATTTGTCGCATTCAATTCATTATTGTCTTCATCGTTATCGTCATCCTATTAAACAGAAATGGGTTTTTAATGAAATAAGATGATTAGATTTGTTAGAAATTTCTAGATTTTGCATATCATGATTTGCGTATTAATGTTTGTGAATAAGATCGAGTTGTTAAAAACATTGCACATAAAGTTTTACTTTTTTTTATCTTTTCTACAAAAATATTTCGTTTCTACTCGAAACACTTACCAAAAATACCATTCTGAAATAGTTTTGTTTTTAATTTTAACAAATTATAATTTATATTTAGAATCAAAAAAGATATCAAATGATGAAAAAAGGGGATACAAGACTAAGATTTACGCAAAATGCTCTTTTTTTTGGAAGGAATTCTTAATGGCGAGAGTAAATGAAATATGTATACTCACTTCTTCTAAAGTTGGAACTGAATAGGTCACATTCAGGTTGGGTCTGTTGAGTTTCCCTTTGTATTGATGCTCAAACAACATTGGATTGTACAAAATGCTCTTCCACTGACGACTCAGAACAATAACTGCTTGACGCAGCGTTGAGAGTGGCGGAATAAATTGTTGCTTCAAGTTTTCCTCGATTTTCTCAACCGATTTTGCTGTTACGTATTTTTGAAGGATCGTAAACAATTTACAGGAACAATCATCCTGAAGTGTTTTTGCCATTAATGTGAATTTTGAAGGATATCTTGACTTAGGTGGACGATAATTCGAATGTTCTTCTAATGTTTCAACCATAAGAGTTGTTATGATTGCAGTTCGTCGCTGATACATCATTCGCATAAGAGCAACAGTTTTGATAGCTAACCGATTGGCGGGATTCATCCAGGCAGTTATTGAAGGTGCTGCGGTACTAAGTAAGTTCCAATCAAGACGTGAATAGTCAATTTTTTTAGTGATTGGAGTTCGCGGCGGGGCAGCAAAATTAAACCAAACTGTTTTAAGATCAATAACGCACGAAGATATTTTTCCATTATCATTGGCCAATTCGGATGGAGCATTGATTGGTGTTGGATTTAATTTCGGTTCAGGATCCTCGTCTTTTACAAATGTCGGCTCTTTCTCGGGCTCTTTTTCATATTCCTTTGGACGCTCTTTAGTGGATCCTATTGGTTTGGGGGTTGTTGGTTTTTTCATAGCAATATGCTTTACCGTTGTAGCGATGGCTTCAGCTGCCTTCATTGAACCGCTTTCGTTGAAAACATGAACAATGTTCATTGCGGCATTCGTAGAAGTTTCAGCAGCTACTGGCACTTTTACTTTTTCAGTTACACTCTTTATATTTTCTTCAGCATTCTCAGATTTTTCAAAATGAGAACGCTTCACAACCTTCACGCTTATTCCTTCCAGACCACATTCAAACATAATAAATCCTAAGCCATTGTTGTCACCCGCTTCCTCTGGAAATTTAGTGCAATCAAACATCGCGCGACTGCGATGAGATGGAATTGCTGTTATTACTGTCTGCGATTCTTGAGAGTATCCATCATTTTTCAGTCTTCTAAGTTGAGCATGAGTTTTGCCAACATCTAACGTTATCACCAACTCTTCTAATTGATTCTCAGAAGTCTCAATCAAAATAGCTTCTAGCGGACCAGTTTCTGTTCTGTTTGTGTTTGATAAATGTGCAAGCAAAGCACGCGTATTACTGATAAGTCCGCCTTTCTTGAAACCTCCCGAACGAATAGCTGGTTGAGTATACACAGTGTGCATACATGCTTTAGTCTGCTTGCCCAAATGAAACTTCATCGAAACATTTTCAAGACTTACAGCTAGCAACGAGGCACAACTCAGTTCTTGTACATTATCAAGTGCCGCAAAGGAAATAACTTCTTCTACGACCGAGCTTTGGATCATTGAAATGTTGATTTTTGGAAACATTACAAGTCCTTGGAATTGAGTGGAAATGCTTTCCTCATAAATGTCCGTCATCACTGGCAGGCCAGCTTGTAAATTTCTTTCGGTTGTTGATCGTTTCGAATTCGAATGCACTTTCGACCAATAACTTTTAGATTGATCTCTTTTCAAAATATTTATTGCTTCAACCTTACTGACGCATGAACTGTGAAGATAATTAACGACAGTCAATGGATGGAGAGCGGACAGGGTTGGAATCATTGATTCGACCATTCTGTACAAAAGAAGAAAAATAAGAAATGTATTTATATGTAAATGATAAATGCAGATATGCTCACCGTTGACTTGATTCTAGCAGCAAAGGTGTTATCATTATATCAATTTGTCCTTTAAATCTCACAACGAGTGAGGCCCTTGATGATGGTAAATCACCATGAAAAGCTCCCAAAAATTCTTGATCTTTTTTCGTTTCGTCCGTTTTGCTTTTTTCATTGCTTGATTTAACAAAAACCATTGGATCCCATGGATGCGATTTAGGTTGTGCAGTTGAGCATGATGGTGGAACATTGCTTGTTGATGCTCCACCATCGAAACGTGAAATAATTTTTATTTCACGCCAATGTGAATAGTTATCAAAATGTGGAACTAATTTGCTTCCAATATAAACCAAGCCACCATCATCATTTTTTTGGAAGAGTGGCATCGAAAAAGCATCTGATCCAAGTGGCAGTGAACAGTGTGACCAATTTGTACAACGAACCTATTAAAATAATAAATTATATATTATCAGTTTTAATTTGAACTATTAGTTTTTTTTTTTTTCTTCTTTTTTTATTAATTTACCTGAGCTAAATGTGTTAGATAGGAAGCCATCAGTAATGGCGATTCAACGATGGGTCGATTAGCTTGCATGTGTAAATTAACAAGTGTCATATCTTCTTGTGATGATAACGCAGATATAAAAGAACTCGAAGAAAGCGATTGAGATTCCGATGAATCAGGGTTGGTCTATAAAGAAATTCATTGTTTAAAAATCAATTCAATTTATTTTCATGCGATTTTAAATACGACAAGCAAAAGAATGGCATTCATAAAAACAAATGTCGAGAATTGGACATAAATTAGAAGAAAATACATTAAAAAAAAATCTACAACAACTACTCTCTCAAAAACATTAGTTTTCCTATTTACTCACGTCGTGAATGGATTTAAAATGACGAAATTCGGGTCGTGGCGAAATATTATTAAATTTTCTTAAGGGCGTCGCTAAATTATGCAATCTTCGTTCGTCATTCTGAGATTAATAATTTAAGGTTGTTTTGTTAGTTATGCCTTTATGGTTAAACACATTTCTATACAATTTCATAACTTCCCATTAAAGTAAGGTTTTTGAATGAATTAAAAAAAAGGCTCAAATATCAAACATTTGGAATTAAATCAATTCAGTTTAAGAATCGAAAGCTAAGCTATAGATAGAAAGATTATTCACTAATTGTCAAAATTTAATAACTTACAAGTTCTGCAGTGCTTTGTGGACGAGTTGGAAGTTTTCGATGTTCAGGGGTGTGAATTTCATAATCACTTCGATGACTTGATAGCTTTCCATTGAGGTCTCCGGGGCCGACAATGCTTAAATCAGATGCAAATCTTTTTTTGGGGCCAGCTAATGGCAAAGTTCCATCTGTTGCTTTTAAACTCGAGCTGCGTGATGCATGCATGTCTTCGTCGGCAGAGAAAAATGCTTCAGATGGATTTTCAGACGTCAGCGAAATTGTTCGTTGAACGTCTCTTAAGGTCAAATCATCACAAAATTTGGGACTAAGGGACTGTTCAGAATCGGATTGAAGAGGATGCGATTGTTGGGGAGCTGATTTTGATAACATTTCGATATCATCGTCCTTTTGCGACGAACGCCTTTGGTCGAATTCTTGTCGACTCTGCTGACGATTTTCCATAGCTTTTTGTTGAGTTTTTGGACTTGAATCCAATAATCTATAGGGCACATCATGAGTTTGTCTATAAAAAAAATTGAAAAATTAGTGTCACATCATGTCAATAACAGATGATTTGATTTCATGTGTGTAGTTTTATACAAAATTGTCCTGTAAACTTGTGAACAATTTTACCTGGAACTACATTAAAATTCAATTAATGTTGGACATCAATAACAAATCTGAATAGTTGTCACAAATGTATCCAGATAGAGTATTTGTCCTGAATAATATTTATAAGCATAGATGTTTATAGATAAGGAACTTACTTTGAATTGGTGTATGAGAATCTTCTGCCACGTCGTTCTCCAGTTACTGGAGAATTAGTTTCTTTCTCTTTTACTCGTTCTAGCGTTGATCTTCCTGATTTGTCACGAACGAATGTATTGTTAGGTGAAATGTCATTTTTATGTTGACTGTTATGCATGCTGTCGTGCTTCTGAGGGAGTGGTGATTTTGTGTCGATAGTATGTCGGGATGTTCGACTTGTAGTTTTATTGATATATTCGTAGCACTCTTGTAACGATACAGGTTGCAAACTGTACGGAGGAGTATGAAAAACTAATTGACCATCATGAATTAGACTTTGTCCGAAGCCATATTCTTTTCCATTTGATATAATATGGTAGCGAGCGATGTTGATGCCATCTTGCAGATCTTGTGCAGATGGTTTGAAGAATTTTGGTCCATTACGATTCAATCCGAAGAATACACAGCCTCCTAAACATCCACACTTCACATCTGTCGTTGCCCACAGAAACATTAATCGCTTTGATTTTTCATCATGCAATTTCAAATAACTATTTTGAACAAGATGTAAGCAATGCTCTGGTTGTGGCAGTGCGGTAGCAGCTTCAATTATTATTGGTCCCAGGGCTAAACACCCAACCTCAAGCCAGGGCTCATGGAAACTTTCACTATCACGGTTTTTATGGGAATGTGATGAAGAATAAAGTTCATCACGTTTAAAGACATTTTCTTCTCTGGAACGTCTCATGGAGCCATAACTATCATCTTTTTCTCGTGAACCTTTTCGATAAAGCCCATACTCATTTTCCTTTTTAGCTCTGATAGCATTTGTTGACGCTTCATCACCACGTTTAACCAATAAATTTAAATCTTCCTTTTGGTCCTCGCGCTTTGACACTTGGGTCTGCAATTTTGTCGATCTTCCACTGCCAGTTGTGTTTGTGTTGCTTTGAGAATTTCCACTTGTCTGACTGAAGTGGCCACTTGTTGATACAAAATGTCTTACAAGAATGTTGGGAATTAGGGCAGTTATACCAGACTTCACTTGTTGTCCATGAAGATTGCAGGTTGAGAAACGAACAGGCGAAATCCATGAATGAAGGGCACACGAATTATCTACTAGATAGAGGTCAACTGCATCAACGGCGACGCGCACCATCCTATATTTAATATCTTCAGACGATGGGCAACGATACTTCATTTCTTCTTTTGTTTGAGGACACAAGTTTGAAGCGATTCCATGATGGCAATAAACTATGGTCTTCGGAGACTTTAAATCATTTTCCGGATCTAATGCCAAGTACATCATTGACTCGAGTCCGGTTAAAACATGCGTCAATTGTGGCAATGTAAGCTTTCCAGAAATCTTCCCCAATTGAATTTCAAGCAGCCATGCATACTCCAAGGTTTCTTCGTCGAGCGTTCTGCTCTCGTTACTGAACATGGCATGACCTCTTATTTGAAGAGCCGATAATAACAAATGTCCCTGTTTCAGATGCTTTTCTTTTGAGGGACGGGGAAAATTATCGGATGTAATTAAAAATGAAGGACTCACTAACACTTGAAGCTCCGTTTCATAATATCGTTTCCTCATTTCAAAACCCAAACGTTCAATAAGCACTACTGGACATGGAGGATCATTTTCATTGCAATTTTTCATTAAATGAGCTTGAATATCATGAATTGTTAGTATCACAGTTACATCTAGTGGGCGATAAAGGCGTGGATCAAATCGTTTTGGTTTATCATCGATATCAACAGAAGAGGGAGCTTCTGATACTGATTTGTTAATATCATCTTTGTTGTTTTTCATTGCAGCTGCTGATATCTTATGTGAAGGGGACTTTGCATTTGATGTTCCCATGTCAGTAAACTTTTGATCTTCACCGAAAATGTTTTCTTTCAGATAATAAAAGTTCTTTAGAATTGACCCGTAAGCGAGGAGTACTGATGATCCAATTTCAATTTCAACCGTCACCTGATCCGATTCGAGAGATGTTGGATTAAAGGTTCGTTGTCCATTGCAAGCACTCCATGAGAAGTTTTGTGTTTTCTTAAATTTAGGAATTCGCATTGGCGTTAGCAGCAATTCTTCCTTTTCAGGAGTTGTAATGCCAGCTTGTGGATCGGGTCCTAATGGTGGCATAGGATGATATATATATTGAATAGACAACGCGAGTATTGGAACGTTCCAACAGTCAATCCACCCAGCACTTGTTAGGCAAACACGGCGCCATTTTTTCGTATACAATTCGCTTTTCTTTTTCACTTGACCATCACGTGTAAGAATTCGAGCATTTTCATCCATCGCATGAATGATTGGGCGGCTTGTAGATATTTCTGGTAGATAAAGACTCAAATCTAATCCTTCTCCGTGAATCCAAAATTTCAATGGAATTATGTTTGGCAAAAAGTCATCAAATGGAAGCGCAAAACTTAAATCGAACAGATCGCCACAAAATGCTAAATGATTGTTCTCCTGGTTTGTACTTGAACAATCGATCCAGTTGAATTCATTGCTAAGCGTTATGATTTCAAACTCTTTCAGCAAAATAGAAAATTTACATGTATACGGTACGAACGAATATATGTCCGGATGACTTTTGCTAGCCCAATCCTCAATGAGATACTACAATGAGAAGAAATATTCTGATAAATAAGAATTAAAATATTTTAAAGGATTTATACTTACTTGAAAAAACTCCTTGTGTTCAAATACGATATTCGCAGTTGCTTTATAACCGATCAAATTTATGCCCCAATCTTGATGATCGTTCCAGCGGGTGGGATAATGAATCTTAACATTATAGTGAAGTGACTCAAATTCTGCTAAGCTACGATATTGTAAACTAGTTGTTGCATCAACATGTAGAAATTGACCAGTAATTTTTGTGGAAAATCCGTCTTGAAGAGTTATCCAAGGTAAGACAGCTTCCATATAGCTCCCTGCACCAATATTGATGTGTACAGCATTGGTTTCTTTATCTTTTGAAAACAGAATATCGATGGTGGCATTAGTAAGCGTACTCCATTTGACATCAAAGGTATGAACTATACGCCGTTCGCCGGGTTTTGGAGTTGGAGTTGCTTCAAGATCCTCAAAGGTTTGAGGGAAAAAAAATTTATACAGATGTTCCCTCTGTCTATCGGCCCATGGTCCATAGCTAATGTTACTGCTACCTTTTCCACATTTGATATCAATACCCCATATTGGAGGAGCAGCTTCGACGATATCGCCGTTTGGTAATGTGACTAAAACTGGTTCTTCAGGAACAATTCCAGCTTCATCCATATAGAAATACAACTCAAGGAAATTCGACATCATGACAACAAATCCTTCACCCATATATCTTGGTGGTTCATCATTTAGACCATGATATTTAGGACTCGGTGCGAGAAGAACCTTTGCATTTTCCACTTTTGCCTTCACAAAATGCATAAAATGATCCAATGGGTTTACAGCTGGCTTTGTACTGTATACACAATGAGCTTCCTCTAGACAAATTGATAAGGTTGTTGGCGTTAATCTGTTTCCAAATGAAAATCGACCCGAGGAAATATCGAGTTTGATAACAGGAATTAAATCTCTCCATGTTCTTGCATTCATAGCTTCGGGACGTTTCTTTTTCAACTTGTCTGTTTTGCTAATCTTTTGATTTTCCAAATTTAATGCTTGTTCCTGAATTTTTGCTAGCTCTTCCGCTGACAGCGTTTCCACTGGTATGAGTATTGAGGGCTTTAATCCAAAAGCTTTTTCAACTTCCGAGTATAATTCTGAGCGATTATAAATGTGCAATTCGGAACCATTCAACATAATTGACAGTCTTGTGTCGGAGTGAGAGAGGTCAGTGCGTGTATCAGACACATCTTTCGGAACATAATTTCGCCACCATCTAAATATGACATATCCATCTTGTACTCGATACGTATAATCGTAGTTTATATAGACTACATCGCGAAACATAATTTTTCCAGCCAGTGGATTGATGGTTAAAGAGCCTAGGAAGAATTCACAACTTGTCAATTAATCATTTCAAAAATAATAAATATTTGTTCCTTACCTATTTTAAAATATGCTGATTTTATGAACAACCTGTTTACAAATTTTGTTATTATGTATCCTACGATCCTAGAATGGTAAAATGTGATGTAAATGATCCATAGATATGTGAGAAACAGTGCTAGGCAGAGCTCAAGCTAGAATGCAAATAAGAAAAATATTTGATTAATAATTGAATTAACTAACTTAGGATTATTGTTACCATATCTTTTGTCGTAATAACTCTCTGGATGGTTTCATTGATGCTATTGGATATCGACATATCGTTCAAGTCAGAGTTATAATCTTCCGTCGAATTCATTTTCGGGTGTGTCGATTAAGTTAGTCACAGTTTAATAAGGAATACAAAAACTATATACAAAGGTTCTGCAACGAAATAATAACAAATTTCTTATGAGAAAAAACATTACGATTCATTCACTGATACACAAAATGTGATAATAAACACACGTAGCTAATTTATTTATTATACGTAAAAAAAATCGATAAACTGGATTAAGGTGGAAAATTGATTTTTCTGCTTCCAGATTATGCTTAATCTCGATTTTTTCACAGATCCTTAAAAAGTTGGAGCAGAAATATAATATGATGCAGTTTTCAGTCCCACAATAAATAGATTGGGCTCTTTTAAAGGAATTTCGCGTTGCAAATATTAGAAAAAACTATTTTCGAAATTATTTGCTCTTTTTCATATCAAATCGAAATATTTTTAAAGAAATCTATATTACCAAGCTATATACATTGAGTTATAAACACTTTAACACTAGATTCATTCCATTATTCACAAGTTCTGAGTTTTTAAAGAAATTTTCATAATTGATTTTCTATATTGATTATCTTCTTCTTATTTTTTTTTTCTTCTTTTTCCCATTTTTTGAACCACAACAAAGTAGCTTTCAGATAGTTTCGCACCAAAAATGATGTAACCCAATTCATAATTTCGAAAAATAATTTAGTGATTTCGGGCCGGATTTAAGATGTTTGGATCATAGAATTAATGTATTAAGCTCTGTATAGCCTTTATTAAGAAAACATGGTAGACTGTTCAAATTTGTTGAAAAATATTCAAAATATCATTCGGACTGAGAGCACTTGATCCGGTTCTAAATCTACACTGTAAGTAAAAAACCATAGGCAGTAGAAACAGTGTAAAAACAAAAGTATATAAATTTCTCTTCTTAAGATTTTTATTTTGGTGTTTTCAATTTTCCAGTCAACAAAATTAATAAGTTAACTCAATTATATATGCAAGCTTCTCATTAACACTACTTCGATTGTGGGATTTTATGAACCTTGGCCGTGGAGCAATATCGTCGCTTAAAATCGCTTAAAATTCTAATCCCATAAAATGACGAACGATATTATAAATACAAATCTGTCGTCGAACAACTATGCTCCAGCAAATTACAGAAGCGCAGATGTTTTTGGGGGACATTACCCGATTCCAACGCCAACAGGTGACAATCAGATTATTTGTTTTCAAGCGCATTGGACCTTTTCTTATCATTCTTATCTATATGCCTGATAATTGAATTTAAATTTCTCATTCAGGAGTTATTCATACAACACAATCCTCTAGTCAAGCGCCTCCGTTGCCACCAAGGCCAAATTCATTTTATCAACAATCACATCAAATGTACTCACCGTACAACAACAATTCAATGGGATACGGATCACCAATGATGGGTGGTAGTGGTTACTATGGAATGGGATATAACAATAATATGTTTGGCGGATATGGCAACTTCAGACAAGGTTTCAATTCAAATCCAATGGATCCGGAAAGCAGATTCATTCAAATGGCCGAAGAGAGTTCGAGGTCGGCATTTCAATCGATTGAGTCGGTTGTAATGACGATTGGCAATATCGCGACAATGCTTGATTCAACCTATTTTGCTCTAACGAGCGCTTTTCGTGCAATTCTCGGGTTAGCTGCTAATTTTTCACACCTACGGGGATTTTTCGCTCGTTTTACATCTACATTCACAATATTTAAATCCTTCATATGGATCTATAAAAAAATGCTTTTTATGCTGGGAATTTCAAAGACAAATCCATCTTCACAAATTAATTTGAATGAAGCATTCAAGGATGCAGAAAAGGTCAATACAAATGATTTCTTCAATTCAGCAGCAAATAGTGGGAGCTCAGGATTACCGATGGTCTTGTTTCTGGCATTTGTATTCTCCGCACCATACTTGATAATGAAACTTCTAGGCTCACTGATGAACTCAACAAATGATCAAAGTAAGTTTAAACGTGTAAAGGCTACTTAGCGACCTCTTTTCTATTCATACTGTTTTTTTTTTTTTTTTTTTTTATTACACAGCAAAGAATCCAGCAAACTGGGTTAATGCAGTTGAAGCAATCGCATTGTACAACTTTAATGGAAGTGATCCATCAGAACTTTCACTCATCGCAGGACAACAGATCACGATTGCGCCAAAAGAGATTCAGCAAATGAACCGTCTCCTTTCGACAAACTGGCTTATGGCTTTTGATGGAAAGAAAGTTGGCCTTATACCGGTGAACTACATCAAAAGAATTGAGCCGAGCAAGATTATTAATGAACCATGCGATATTACAATGGAATCAGTTCTTGTTAAAGATGGTGAAGCTACTGCTGAGCGACCTCAAGAAAACACCAACCAAAGCTGTTAAACACTGGTTCAACTCTGGTTTAACTGTTGCTGTAGGTGTAGAGTGTAGACTAACGCTATTTTTTTTTCTGGGATATTAAATTAAGCACTGTGGGGTAAAAAGATTTTTAAAACGTTCTGAAAATGATTTCCTTTATAATTAATTGTATATGTAAAAATAAACAAAAATGATGAAAATGCCCTCGCATCTCTCTGCCTGAGCAGTCTTTTCAGATTTGTGATAGTAAAAAAAAAAAAAAAAAAAAAAACAATTTTTTTACTGGACCTTTAAGAATTTAAGCCAGCGAATTCGAAAATCGAAAAAAAAAAATGAATGTCTAATGTCAAAGGATTTTACCCTAAATCATTCGGTAAACAAAAAGATGGAGATGATGATCAAATAAAAAATCTTAAAGTTCTTTTTTAGTTAAAATGGCTAGATTTCGTCATTATTTTTATATTATTGTGTTTATTAGTTGTCAGACCGTTAAAGGAACTGAAATCGAGTGCCCAAAATTATGTCAATGTGAAAACAGCGAGGATACAGGATTGAAAATAAAATGCAATGTAAAAGAAATTAAAGAAATCGCATTCACATCGCAAACTCAAGAAGTTACCCATTTGTAAGTGAATTAACTTTACTCTTGTAACATTTTTAACAATCTTTATTTCATTAAAATTTTTAGAGACTTGGCAAACAGTCAGCTCACTAAAGTAGATATTGAAACATTCGCCGATGGAAACTTTAGCAAGCTAGCTCGACTGGATCTGAGCAATAATCAAATCACAAATATCTTTCATGGTGCCTTCGATAATCTAAAGTCCCTTAAGTTTCTCGACATTTCTTCCAATCCCCTCGTTTGTGATTGCGAACTGTTATGGCTTTCTGAATATGCAAGAAATATGTCAATAAGACTCAAACCACCTCCAAAATGTGCAACGCCAGCGGAATTCAAGAATCAACCACTGAAGAAAATACGAATTGGAAGCGATGTGCATTGCTCGCAATCGACGAACCAACAATCACTGCTCGATTTAATACCCGAAAAGACGCAATTAATATTTGAGGGTGATTCCTTAACACTAACATGCAGAGCTCCTAGACTTGCCATCGGAGCAAAAAAAGAAGCTGAAGATCTAACACCTAAATCAAATGTATATTGGGGATGGTCAGAAAAGATCGTGCAGCCAGGGAGTAACGAGGACATTGTTTACTTGAATCCAAGAGATAAATTTCCATCAGTGATCATTGATGAGCGACCATTCTCCGATTCGGGGATTTTATATTCAGTGCTGAAGATTCCGTATGTTACAAGAAACCATTCCGGATTATTTGATTGCACTCTTCAGTCTATTCATGCAAATCTATCGAAAAGTGTATCAGTGCTAGTGATTTCTGATAAAACTAAATACTGCTTTGCTCAAGAGACAAATGATAATAAAGGACACTTCTCTTGGCCAAGAACAATACGCGGCCATATAGTGAAACTACCATGTAAGATTGAAGGAGTTGCAAGTAACTTTGCAACAAGAAAGTGTAATGAGTTCGGTTCTTGGGAACATGTTGATGCAAGCAATTGCCCTTTTATTAGAGAAACCACAAGAATATTAGAACAGTTTACAAAAGTGAATTTAACCATAACAAGAAACAGTGTAATTGAATCTGCAAGAAGACTTAAAAGTTATACAGCAAGAGATCCAACGATTCCAACTCATGCCAAATTTAAAGATCCTGTTGATGTGATATTCATTGGAAAAACTATTGAAAACTATTTAGCGTACATAAGTGTTGTAAATGAATTAGGCTCAATCATAATTGATATCGTGTCTAATGTGATGGAGTTCCCAAAACATATATTAGAGCAAGCTCAACTCGTAGATGGTACCTGCAAGAAGTTGATAGAAGCTGCTGAAATTGCAGCATCGCACGCAACGTCGGCCGATTCACAAAAGAATAATTTGGCTATAGAACTCTTTAAAATTCCAATGGACGTACTAGTTGGTATCACATGTTCCTGGATTAAAATTGACACTTCACGATTCTTTCAATGCAATACTGCCAGTAAAGCTCAAAGTCTAGCGTTTCACGAAAAAAATATCGAAGCATCAATTCAATTTCCTGCCACACAAATATCAACCGGATCACAAGTTCATCGGCTGTTAGTTTCAGTTTACCAAAGCAACAAATTGTTTCCTCAAAACAAAACACAAAGCAATTATATAGTGACATCAAACATTATTGGAGCTAAATTGGTTCCACCAACATCACCAACAGCACCCAAAAATTTATCTGATCCGATATTCATTATTTTAAAAGCAGCGCCCTTTCATGATGATATCAGTCTTCCAAAACCAGTTTATTGGGATCCTGAAATGAATGAAGGATCTGGAGGGTGGTCATTGAATCAAGGATGTCAATCAATGCACTACTCACATGGCATGTTAATGTTCTCCTGTAACAGACTTGGCTTTTATGGATTAGTTCAGCATACTAAAGCATTAAATGATTTTCCCGATGACGAAAATGCTGGTGCTCGATTTCGTTATTCACCAATTGGTTTTTATCTCGGAACCATATTTTTATTCATCGCCATGTGGACAAATATTGCGACTTATACGTTTCATTTCAATCAAATTATGATGGGCCGTAGAATCAAACATTCACTGATCAACACATGGCTCACAATATCAATACTCGCATTTGTCTTTGCTGTCGGAATCTATCAAACAGAAGATCACAAAATATGCCAATTTTTCGGAGTGGCGATTCATTATTTGAGCTTATGTGTGATGCTATGGATCTGCGTATCAGTGTCTAATATGTATAAACGAGTATCAAGAAATGATAGAATAGCAATCGAAGATGATTTGCCGCGTGATGAACCAAGAATGAAAAAGCCAATATTAGGAATTTACTTGGTGGGATATGGTATTGGTCTGTTGATATGTGGAATAAATTCAGCCGTTAACTTGAAGGAATATGCTAGCTACACGCATTGCTTTATGGATTCCAGTTCCGAATTGGGCGCATTATTTTTACCGGCATCGGTGCTACTCTTTTTCCTCCTCATCATGTTCATTTGTATAAGATTTCATCTCAGAAATCGTGTCATTTGTAATGCACACATGTCGGAAGGAACAGAAGCAATGGAAATTGATCTACTGGAATCAAATAATGCGGTCAATACAGCAATTCGAAGTGTAAGAAGTATGCGTAGTCTCAGCACACAACCCACAAATAGTTCTGCAGATGACATGGAAACATCACCAAGAACACAACTAAAAAGCTATATCATCGTTCTAGTTCTTTATCTACTAACGTGGATTTCTGCTGGAATTGGAGTCTCAATACCGTTTAATGAACGATTGATTTATGAGGAAGAAATCTTTTCAATTGCATTTGCACTTTTTGCAACATTCCTTGGTTGTTTCATAACTTTCTTCTATGGTATCGCAAGAAGCGATATCCGAGCCATATGGTCGAAATTCAGATGTTGTGCAGATATTCAAAAGGTTAATACAATTAAGGAATGTGAGCAAGCTGCCGTTGCTACTGCTTCTGTTTTCTATCATCAACCGTTGAACCTATCGAGGTCAGCAAGTCAAACGTCGAGACAAAGACCATTGAGTGTTGGTTCTAATCGCTTGAAGTCATCAGGCGATTTAAATATTCATCCACAAGAAACAGTGGTCAATCAGGGTGGTGGCAGTTTTATGGCCACAATGCAACGTCATCAGACTTCGGTGTACAGTGACGATACAAGCAATATCGAAATGTTCTACAATCCCAATCAGAGCAATGCGGCAAGAAGATTTTTCAAGAAACAAAAGAGATTACAAAAAATGAATAACATTGACGTGCAGCGCAAAAATGATTTCAATGATGCTTCCAGTGATATTTCATCAACAATAATGTCGTTTTCAAAGCCCGTTAGCGAGATGTTCGGAACCAGCAGCAAAGTTAATAACACAAATATTCACATCGATCAAAATAAAATGAAATCGAAGCAATTCTCAAGTGTGCTATCAGACAGCTGCAACGAAAGTGAACTGTTTATGGACATTTGTCAAGAAGGACTGAGATTTAGTACGTTGAAAAGTAAAATAAACAACACAGAAGCAAATTTTGGAAGCATTTACACAAATTTACCTGATACATCACATGAAATGGCAGCGTCAAAAATTGAAGATAAACACAAGCGTACTGATGTTGCTAACAACCTGAATAGTCCCGTTGAAAAAGCATTCACCCCCCCACTTTATGTAAATACAAGAAACATTATGGACGGAACAATTGAAGGTAATTTCATCCCTTAGCATCAATTTTTCGCAAAATTTCTTTAATTTTCATTAACTGTTATTGTAACAGAACTTAACGAGAACTCCGAGCCTGAAACGGAAGCAGATCCACTGTTAGTAAAAGTAAATGCACCCAATGAAGCAATGAATACAGTTGGTCTTCCATCACCACCGAAAGCTGACGATCAAGACATGCAGCAAGATTCTAATGATCTTAATTTGGATCGCGATGAAACTTACATCTCAGCATCACTTGAGATTTCTGGAAGATCTGATAAAGAATTTTCAAAACCATTTTATAAATCAAAATCACTCGATCATATCGATATGATCACAAGCTTTAGCTATCGAGATACTCACACGAGATCAATATCGTTTAATAATGTTTCACAAATCGATCAATGTAGTTTAGTACAAATGTTACCGACATCATCTGAAGCAGCTTCTAGCACGGCAGACTATCAGCAACAATTGCTACAACACAACATGACTTCGTCCATGATGATCAATCGTGATGAATCCAATAGTCCAATTCTTGTAGCACCAAGTCTGTGCGATATTGATGATTATGACAATCAGAGTAGTTTTACAGTGAGCAATGATACAGTGAACGATTCCAGTATGGATGATTTATTAAATAATCATACGATGGGCTCAAATGAAAACGAGCAAATCTTCTTAAATCCTGATAACACACCGAATTTTAGTATATTTAATGCATCATCACATCGAAATTCCAGTCCAACCAATTTCAGTGACATAAATTATCAGAACTCTGAGCTAAGTATTCGAAGTCAAGACCTGTACGCACCACAACCTGATGATCCGCGTGGCGATGTAATGGGATTGATTCTTGCTGAGCGTGATAATCTTAATTTCAGTATAAGTGATGATGATGACACCGAAAATGGCAATAACGAATTTAACTGCTCGAGTGATTTTCTAATTCATCCGCAACAGTCTGAAGAAGATGGGATTGATCAACTTTATGAACAAGTTCGTGGAACTGATCCTTTAGAAACAACACCGAGACCATCAAAACCACCTACCGCACCAAAACCGAAAAATATTAAAGTTTCACGACATTATGTTTTTCAACAAACCGCATTACTCAGTCCAACAGCTGATGAAGATGATGAAAGCAGTATTATTGAATGATTGACTGATTACTTCAATCACGAGAAATCTACCTCCATATTTTAATTGAAACCGAACGAAAATGGAAACATGGAAAGATGTTTCATATTGCGCATAGATTGTATGCGTAAATAATTACTATATAGTTATATCCATTCAGTAATTATGCAATGCATTAGTAGAAACAGAAATATAACTTTCCAATATTCCGGGAACAAAATGCTTTTATTGTGACGCTACAGAAAAAGAAATAAGTATATTATACAAATTAAGGAAATGTATAAACTCTGCAATTAGTGGACTTAAGTGATATAGAATCTCTCTTTATCTTAATTAAGCTTATTATGTACAAGTGTATAATGTTTATGACTCGAATGTTTGATTTTTGGATGAAAAATATTTCATCTAACTTTTATTAAGTACAAAAATAACATGTGAGTCACTTTTAGCTGTTCGCCTTGCCTTCTAAATTGTATATACAAATATTCATTCGCCATTTTTAATTAAACAAACAAAATTTGTTTATCGATTGTAAAGCATTCATGCTAATCAAAGCGATACGATAGTAAATGAAGCAAATTTAAAGAATTTAAAGAAATAAAAAATTAGTGACTTCGGTAAACAATTGTTCGGAGTTTATCCAGTAAAATTGTACGAGCAAATTCATTCAGCACGCTCAGAGCAAAAATTACAATAACTTGAATTATCAAAAGAATGTCATTGATAAGAATCAAATAAAAATGTTTTGTTTCATTGATGAAGAAATTTAAAATCCAAATCAGGACTTGAATAATAAAAAATGATAAGTACATTCGATATTTTACGGCTGCTGCTGATAACTTCAAAGCGCTTGCATTACTTATCATCAGCTGACGAAATTTAACCGTCGCAAGAGTGAAGAACATGAAACTTAATCCTTGAACAACTAGCGAAGGCAAGTAGAAAAATAACCAAACGAGTCTGTGCGAAATTAAGGTGCAAATTTGTCTTCCATTGTCATTCTTCACCGATTCAAATGTACCAAAAGAAATTTGATCATCCAACAAAAGGAAAATTGTGAAAACTACTGGAATCCCGAAAGCGAAAGCATTGGAAAATCCAAAGCGCATCGATGTGTTGTTATTGGCGAAAGTATTGAAATTTCTGAAAAAAAAAAAAAAATTAAATTTTAAAGCAACATAATAGCAAAAATAATTACTCACTTCAATGTGTACCAAATGTCAAAACCCATCACATTTATCCAGAAGAGAACAAGAAGTGATGATAAATAGACGACAAAGCAGTCAAATTTCCAGTCACGATCAGCAACTTGAAGCACACCAAGCGAAGTATAATGAAGAATCAATGAAAAGACATAGCATATCAACAAATTTCCATTCAAGTTCCTTATTTCAGGAACTAAAACATAGACAAGAAGTGTGATGAGGAGAAATGGAAGACTGAAAATTGGAGCTGGAATTTTTTTTTTGTTAATTTAACTGAATTTGACTACCGAAAATAAAATTTTACAGATCGAAAACTCCTCAGTTATATTCTCAATAACGTCAAAGCCAAGGTCAAAGCATAATAGCAAGTTCCAATCTTTATTCAGCGATGAGACATTTCTTCTTAGACAATATTTATCCGAATCGAAAGTGCTGAAAATCAGTTTTCTATCACAATTTTGTACTTCATTATTTTATTATTCAAAATCATGCCTTTTTCCAATAACAATTGATCCATTTTGCAAAAAATGCCACTTGTCATTAACATTCTCACCAACAAGATTATAAGCTTTCTTGCACGGTGGTGTCGAGTCTAACAATTGAAAGTTTGTTTTAATTTCGGATGCCCCCGAAAGGCCTTCAATATTAAAATATTCAAAGCTTTCATTCCAATCTGAGCACTCATTTTTAACACAACAAAATCTTATGCATGGTCGCGAATCATCACATTCTAGTGTTAATCCAAATTGCAAAAATTTTATCACGAAAATTATAATCGAATATTTTAACATCTCAACTTTTAGACCCGATCGCATCGAAGATCGCACACAATTTGACTGTTGCTGATGTTTTTATAAAGTAAGAAAAAAAAAATATTTTCAACATCAATTTTCACATTCGACGTCAGATCTCTCGTAAATTTAATTAATTATAACAAAAAGTTATTTTTTTTTTAAGAAAATAGCAATATTTATGACAAGTTTGTCGAAACGAATCATGTATTTCTGTTAACATTTAAGAAGCTCGTTAATTAAGTATGTAATTTTATGGTTCAATTGACGATTATTTAATTAAATAATATCTGAAATTTTTCTATAATAAGTTTTCTTACATTTTCTTTTAATACACAAATGCCAAAGATAACAATTGCTTGCACTATCAACATAAAGTTGTTTAAAAGCAGCAAAAAGAACTGCGTCCCGCTCATAAACATATTCACCAAATATATTATAAATTGCATAACGAAGATCACAAGATAAATTCGATATTTTTCGCTCTCGACGGAAAGCTTCTGTGCAGTTGTGCTTTCATTGCTGGACCACAATTGACGCAGCCTGAAAGTTGCCGAAGCGAAAAATGTCAAACTTAATGCCTGAATTAACATTGATGGCAGATAAAATGCGCTCCATTCAGCTTTTCCCGAATCAAAATTGCAATAATATATTCCGCTTATCAACTCGCATGTTAAAATTCCATTCATAATTTCATCAGCTACGAGGAGAATGAGTGTTAAAATAACTGGAAATCCAAAACCAAATGCACTATAATGTCGAAAGCTAAACGGATTGCTTATCGAGTTGCGGAGTTTGCTAAAAAGATTAACAAAATGATCGTTTTTATATTTTGATATGAGGTAAATTTTCTTACTTGAATTTCCACAAAATATCATAACCCATCACATTTGGCCAGCAGTAAGTCAAGAACGCTGAGAGATAAATTATAAAACAATCAATGTTTTCACCATTTATATCCAGCTGCAACAAGCCGAGCGAAGTATTTTGAATAATCAGGGAAAGAACATAAGACATCAACATTTTTCCGTGTAGATCTCTCAGTTTAGAAAACGAAGCGTAGACAGTGAATGTGACAATCAAAATTGGAACGCCAATCAATGGAGCTGTAACGATTTGAAAGAAATCACTTTTGTATTCTTGAGAGATGATTCAATTTTTTCTTACACATCACAAAGGTTTTTACTTTTTCGCTTTTTTCGAAACAAACAAATGCATCCCACACGTAAACATTTTTTGTGACATTCTTTCTCAGACAATATTCATTCGCTCCAAGCGTGCTACAAAAAATCGAAATAAAAATATTTTAATTCTTAATTGATAGAGTAAAATTAAATTACTTGCCTATTTCCAACCACAACTGACCCATTCTATCAAATTTTAAATTGGATTTAATTGTTTTATCTAGAATTTCATCTATCATTCTAAACTTACCGATAAAAAACTCCAAACATCATTAATATCCTGATTCGGATAAAGTTTATAAACATCCTCACATGGCGGTTTTCCCTTGAGAATTTTAAAATCACTTTTAATATTTATTGCACCTCTTTGACCTTCAATGCTAAAATATTCATTTTTAATTTTATCACTCGCCGGACATTCATCGTACGCACAACAATATCTTATACATGGCGATGAATCATCGCATCTTTGTGCTGCACTAAAACTGAATATCACTAATATCAAAATTAAAACACAACGATTTAAATAAATCATCTTTTAAACTGTGATCCGGGCAGTACGAAAACAAGACTACTACTGACTGACTCGTGAGGTTGGGAGAACATGCGATGAGAGAATCGAAATTAAATTATTAGTTATCAAAACTGGATTCCATATTTGTAACGTTTGTATCTTAGTACAAAGTTAGCGTTTATAGCGACATCGAATCTTAGGGAAACCAGTTTATGGGGATTTATTTTGCAGCTCATTAACATCCATAATACAGATGGTTGGCTTCGGGAAAACTTTAGTAAATAAAAAGTTGTTTTGCATCACAAAAGTTGTTTGCAAGATAAAAATTGTTTTTCTTTTATTGAAAAATTCTTTCAAAGGAAAAATTTTAATCTTTCAGCATTTTCCATAAATTCAAGATAAATTCGGAATTCAAATTTGAATGACGATTTTTAATCTCGAACATAAATTGTAACAAATTAGCATTTTCTAAACTGAGCGGTTCCGCAAGTAGACCTAATGGCAGATCAAAATAAACTACCAGTTGAATAAGTTCTTGAAGTGATGTCAAACAGAAATCTTGAAGGAAGTTCAAATTGCTTTCAAACAAAAATTTTCGCATTAAAAACTTCCGTTCATGCATTCGTGTACTCATCGTTTTCTTGCATCGAAGTAATAGCGAATTGAGAATTTCCATCGAAAGCAAACTAACATTGTCGTTTGGTGTCACATCCTGTCGTTTCACAATGGAGGCCATAATCTTAAGCTGCCAAATATCGCTGCAGTTGTTGAATGATTGTTGCGTTCTCAAAGCCTCAATTGTCTATTTTGAATAAAATTGGAAGTCAACATTTGCCAAATATGATTAAATTAAGTTAATACTCACATTATCGATTGCCATATAAATTCCTAATGCATGAATCTTATCACGTGTCAAACAATCATAAGTTTGCAATAAAATCATTTCGCGCAGTTCATCAGATCTACTGCTTTCATTACTTAAATTATCTACGAGATGAAATTTCGGTACCATCAACATTATTTTCGTTAGATTCACCATCAAACGATCATTTGAGAACGACAATAGACTCGACGGTTCAACTTTCCAACACGAATATTTATCGGTAGTTAATGTTTGTGCGAGCATACTTTTCAATCGATTAGGATCGTCAAGTTGCGATAAGCATCCAGCACGTTGTACAATATCAATGCAACCATTAGCGTTCAGTAAATTTATCAGCTGATCCCAATTTCGGCCTTTTTCGAAGGTGATTGGCCAATAATTAGGGTCGTCAACATGGACCGCCTTCAAAGTATCTAATTCTGGAAGCATACATGGCGCTACTGTGATAAATAATTTTCTATCCAATTGGACATAACTCAATTTGCAGACTACTAATTTCCCTGAATCAATATCACGCGGCAGAAATAAACGAGGCTCAACTGCAAGCACATAAAGATGCCTGAAGGCTTGAAGATGATAGCGATTATCGTTACTGTGCGTTGGGAATTTAGGGAATAAAGCACAAATTAATGAGGCAATGGCCTCAGGACTTCTGGAAATTGTGTAACGTCCAGCACCAAGGAATAAAAATCCAAGTGCCATGTGAATTGCCATATGCGAACCATAAGTCACTTGACTGTTTTGTGGACCAATCCGAGCGCGTGTCATTCTTATCATTCGTAGAATTTCCAGATCGCCAGTACCAGCAAATACTAATGACAATGAAATGAGAACTAGTATGATACATGACTCGACTGTGACTTTTCCAGCATATTCTCCAATGTATTGTCCGTTTGCGGACAAAAAGAAAGTTATAATTTTCTTTAACGTCTTAAATGCGACCCGATCTTCAGTTCCGGCAAATCTTAGGCCTATCACGAGAGCAGCTCCAGCGACAATATTGCAATACGCTTGACAGATGGCCTCGTGGTCCATGTCTAGTGGATCATTTTCAGGATCAGGCTTTTGTTTTATGATCTTTGAAAGTGTTTTTGACATTTGGGAATTAATCCATTCTGTAGTAGCTTCAACACTGTCCCACATAATTAGTCCTCTAGCAAGCACACGCAACAGCAGCAAATCAGGGCGCACAAAGTCCAGCAAATACATCGTTTCTGGAGGCTTCATCCAATCAGCAACTGCTTGATTGCCACTTCTAAAGAACATTAAACCCAGAGCTAACGTTGAGCCAGGTGCTGTCACGTCAATATTGATCTGATCACCTTCTCGAATTTGGAACGATGGTAGCTTATATTTCTCCTTTTGTGCACCATTTAATAAACGTTTCGTTCCACCAATCATGTAATAATGAAGCGTATCTGGCAGATTTAAGTCATCAAGACCCACGTCCTTATTGCCAGATTCTAATGTAACCATTCCAAGCGCCAATCCTGCAGCTAGGGCATACGACTCTCGTTCTACATAGTTTTCCATCTCTGGTCCTGGTGGACGATTAATTTCCTGCAGAAGAGCTTCAGCAATATGACGTTTGCATGATTTCTGATAAAGCATTCCGATACCCAGAAGTGATGCAACTTGAACATTGTGAGAAACGTCCAACTCAATAGCAGTTGGTGGTAAAAGTGCTTCGACGTGTATTGATAACATTCTTGTGATTTTCGTATCCATTGTACCTCGATGACTGGCAGCCATGCCAAGCAAAAGCCCAACGCTCAACAGCTCTTCTGATCGTATCAAATAATCATACAAGTATGTGTCACTTAATGCCTTAAGACTAGAAGTTAATCCAAGTGCCATTAGAAATCCAGCATATGAACATGGCATCTCAGCTCCATCCTTTGGCTTGTTATACATGATATATGACGGATCAATGTCAGCAGGATCTGTTGCGATTCTTAGACCGGCAGCAACACCGTTATGAAATTGTGGCCATAAACTCATATTTGCTGGAACTTCAATTTGTTGCAACTCAATGGTTGCTCCGCGTCCCGTTTCTTTTCCAGTCAGACAAAGTTTTGGAATCGGTAGAATTTCTGTCAGAACTGGATAATAAGTTCGATATGTGAACATTCCCCGACCAATCGGAAGTGCCATTGTTCTGGTACACAAGGCAAACAGTTGCTTCTCTTGTTCCTCAATGAATTCGTGATCAGATACGTTTGGCGACTGTACGATATCAATGGTGACGGGTTTCGAGCTGTTGAGGAACTTCTTAACATCATTGATGCGAAGATCATCAGGAAATCGAAGGCGAAGGAGTTTTGTGTCAATATGCTCCATTCCATTGTCCTCAACCAAAGCTTTTTCTGACTTCGCAATAACATCAGGTTGCGTTTGAATGCGAGGTGTCAAAGATGTTTCCAGTTGGCGTCTGCTTAAATGTGAAGATTTCTTGTTTCTTATAAATGCGGCATGAGCATAAAGTTCAGGACGTAAAAGAAGCTTATAAGCAGCAGCTGAGCATCCTATTGGTGGATTTAAACGTGCCATTTCAAGCGTTTGACTGATGATATAATTAATAGCGATTGGTAACCGTTCCAACTGGATTCGAGTAATATCTTTACTTATCAAAGCATCTGTCACGAGCTTTTGAACTGATGCTGAAAAATTTTGTTTCCTAGGAATTTCAACAATTTTCTTCTGATCTGGTCCGATGTGCATCATCTCAATTGCTTCTGATGGATTTTTCATCTTTTCAAAGATGATTGATAGAATTTCATAGACATCCTTTGACAATCGATTCACATTTGGAATAAATGGATACTTTCTCAGTGGCTGCTGATTGTCAGTGAGGGCACTTATTTCTTGAAAGATATTGACAGGATTTTTAATAAGCTCTTTGCCGTTTAGCTTCTCAGCGTCTACAGCAGCAACCGTCATTCGAGTTTTGATATATACGAGCTGAGAGTTGTCCAGAATATAATGAAGCCTGAAGCGTTCCAACTCAAAATCAATCGCAAGTTGATACAAAAACTCCGAAAGACATTTCAATTCAGTGCCCATCGATGTTTCCAATTTTAAATCTTCGTAGAGCAAATGCATTGTATAAAGGATAGCAGGAATATTTGAGAACATCACTGCATCAGCATGATAATTTTGAATCATTTCTTGATCCTCTTCATCGACATCTCTATTGATGAAGCTCTCTGCTTGCAGCAAATACTCCCAGTCCAAATTTGTGCCATTTTCACTTTTCCTTCGTTTTTTAGCACCAATTGTTGTGTTTGATGTTGAGCAATTTGATACTTCATGCGGACGTCCCATCATTTCCATAAGAAGGCTTTTAAACATTTCCCATTCCTTTCTTAAACTCAAATCTTTGGTGCCTGGTGAGTTTCTAATACCATACCAACGAATCATAAGTTTCAATGACTCTTTTGGCATCACATGGCGCAATGCAATGATCATTTTTCGCACTATTGAATTTTCACACATTGCTGGGAATCCGAAGCGATACATTTTGCCATTGGAGAATGCTAACGTAACTCTATTTCCAGCCGGATCTCGTAATGTTGTGCAGTTGAACCTTAATTGATTATTCGAATGTAGAGGTTGGACCGGTGATAACATATGAATTTCATCATCAAATTTCATATCGCCACTAGAAGGAATAGCTGACGGTAGAAGAGAAGATCGTTTCGGAAATCCAGGGGTGTTGAATGTTGTTGGAACTGTTATATTTGTAAGAATTCCAACGTGAACCTTGCCAACTGGTTGCGGTCCTGAATACAACATTAATGTGCCACAAGGCAAAAGTGCAGCAATCATGTTCATTCTAGGCAAAGCAATTGCATCTCTTGCAGATATACTGGCCATTGATCCAAATATTGGTGTATTGAGACTTGTGAAACGTTCAATGCTCAGCAAATTAAGCTTATATGATTTAACAAGAAGAAAACATAAATAGCGTTGCCCAATAAAGTCTCGATGCATAAATCCACTATTGGCCATCTCGTGATATTCATTCCATGTTCCATTATTTTCTGTCCAGACTTGTTCCAGTATCAGATCCGGTACGAGAGGTTTCGATGGTTCACATTCGCCAATTTTACGTGCCACCAATGAAATGGAATTTCGACGCACTGAGTCTACTAATGACGCCAGATTAGATTTATATGAAGGCGATGATGCACGTTGTGGGCCAGACAAGTTTAAATGTCCACTGAAGCGTTGAGAGGACGTGTGCCGAGCGGAGACGTTTTGACGAGCGATATTGGACATCCGTAAAGAATTTTGAATGTTTGAAAGTCCTCCAATCGATGAAACCGTGTTCATGCCCATCGTAGATGTATCATACAAATTCGATACTGTCGATGTCTCTTCATCGGTTGCCTTTCGCAATTTACATACTAAATGTTTACCATTACGTGAATCAAACATAAGAATTATGTCGCTGTCCTCAGATGAGAATATGATCTGAGAGAAAAATGTCATGAAGCATTTATTATACGAGAAATATGAATAACTCACCTTAAAATCATTTTCTGTCAAGTAGGTGATTACAGGTGAGGATTTCAAGAGAACAGGATACATGTCATCAAGTGGATGTGTCAATGAAAACATTCTAGGCATTGCAACCGAGTGACCATCAACAACAGCTGTTGATGCATCCTTTTCAATTAGAATGCAATATTTTGTGATCCAAATTTTGCTGATCGGCGATTCGATTGCAGCCATAAGATTTTCGCCATTTGTTGCATAGACTTTCAGACTATTCGTATCAATGATGCCAATGCCTTGATGGCTGCTCTTTGATCGTTTTGTAGGTTTATTTTCAATTTTATAGTCGGCATCTAAGAAATTGTTCGTGCAGAAAAATGCAAACTGTATTGGGGATTCGCTGGTGTAGCTGATTTCGGAAGAGGTTTTTTCATTGATGGGATTTGATGATCCTCGAGACCATACAGCGGTATTACCCTTGACATATAATTCTTCTTCAGAGTTTACAGTGTGTGATAGCAGAAAGTTAATTTCTTCTGGTCCTGGTGCAATCGTTTGATAAACTTCGCGAATTGCCCATGTTTCGTTAAAATGCTCATCTCGACTGAGATTAACATTTTGCATACGATCTAGTAGAATAAACTCATTGGGAATGTTGTCTGTTTTCTTAACCAGCGGTCCAGGATGCTCGCTAACTGTTTTTCTGCCACGAGGAACGAATTCCTAAAAAAAATTACATTTTAATTCGACTTTTTTTGTCAACTTCATTCAATATTATCTTCACTTGCCAATGGATCTGCAGCGGCTATCATGTCTTCTCGATAGACATCCAGATTGCTAAATTGCAATATAGAGTTTATTCGAACTTTTAGCAGCAAATAAACGCAAAATTTACTCAAAAAAAAAATCGACTTTGTTTATAAACTGAAAGCCGGTTAGAGGGGCAGGATTACAAATTCCGTCGCATGTTTATTATGTTCAAGCGAATAATTCAAGCGATTAACTTCCAACTTCACAACACTTCTCGTATAGTCGTATGATTAAACAACCGCCAATTTTTAATGAAAACAAATAGTTCTATACTTTCGCTCCTCAAGTTCCTGGTTTCAAGATAATTATCGTTCTGTCATTCTCTAAGCAAATTCAGGTTTGTATCTAACATAATGTTATACTGAATTCTAATCTACTAGAAACGCAAAACAAATTATTATTTAGCCTTTTAGTACCTCAATCATCATACATGGCTCCAAAACATAGACCTAAAACCAAGCAAACCAATATCAAGGATGCGCTGATAAGTCAATCTGTAAAGAGTAAGCAAAATGATAATCAGCAGGAAGAATCGTCTAGCCACATCATTGTGCCAAATTATCTGAGAAAACCAAATAATATACGTTCGCCTGAAAGTGGTGCTTATCATTGCTCCACGATCTCGCGCGTGTACTTTCGTAGCAACTCAAATCTGGATGAGATTGTCAAAGATTATGCAAAAATGAATAAATTGGAAGATTGCGCGTCTTACACTTCAGGAATTATGCGTAAAATTGTCTCAGATCCTTCAGGGAAATTACTGCCTCCTTTCATCAGATTCAAATTTAATACACCATATCATGAAATGATGGGTCGAGAGCTACTAATCTATCCAAAGATAACGGACGTCGACAAACACATTAAATTCATAAACGACAATCACCTCAAATTTTGTACTGTGAATATGCAGAATGAAGTTCATGATGCCTCAGTAAAGTACATTGTTGAGAAAATCAAAGATCGTGGCAACACTAAGAACTTTCGCAAATACAAATATGTAGCCGCTGAAAAAGGAGTGCGTCGATATTTTGAAAGTCATGCAATGACTAAAGAAATATACCTTCGTGATGTAGATTGGAGAGATCTTTCAGAATATTCGAATTTCGGCAAATTGATACGCGAACGATTGCCAGAGAATACGACTGAAGAAGATTTTGAGAATGAGGCCGAATCTGTTATGCGCCAGGTCAGACAATATCCACCGCACTACGATAGCGTTTTACGACATCTCGCTCTAAATCCGCGCTACACCTTCATTCGAAACATGATGACAGAAATGGAGGAGAAAAAAATTGCATCCAGCATCGAGGTGTTTTATGAGAAAAGCAATGCCAGAAATATTTTAATTCTAAATCCGGAATATACACGAAAACAGGTGTACGAAATGTATTGTAGTAGCAATTCATACCTTCGTAAACTTCCACCATTCCATAATCTATACTACAAACCTGGCGATCTCTATAAAAATATCGAGTATTATCTTAATCCCCATAACCGTTATCGTTCAGAAAGTGAGACACATGAACAAAACAAAAGTAACAGGCCTCAGCAGAAGCAACCAGCTCTTCTATCCATTAATATGAAAAGAAAATGGAGATGCGTAAGGAATAATGAAACAGCCGTAGAGATTTCACGTCCTGAGACTGCCAGTACTGAAGGAACAAGCAGAACATCCGCACTCCGGAATATTCAGCATGAAATTGAATCCAGCCAAAGTAATGACAGCAATATTAGCAAGGAAACTGTAGTAAATCTAGAGTTAGCTAAGCTAGGAAACGCCACACCATTTCCTGAAGTTGCAGAGAAGGGTATTGTTGAAATTCCTCGAAGAGAGGTTTTCCAAATCGCTCCCGAAGTGATATCCGAAAAAACCCTGGAAAAAGTTCCCGAATATGTTACTGAATGTGAAGTGCCGATGGAAACTTTGCGACTGAGTATTATTCCTCAGCGATTTTTGAACGACATCAAGCCTCAGGCCGCTGAACTTGCCATAACCAAACTAATGACGCGAGACAAGAAATTCATTTATCTTGTTAAAATGGAACTTCTTGCTGCATATCCCGATAATTTCGAAAGCTTGTGGAATGCTCGGAAAAAGCAAATTTTACTCAACTTTATTCATTTTTCAATGAGTGAAAATTTGCAACATCTAAAAGAAATTATCAGCGAATGTCCCGAGCAACAAAAAAATAATATGCTTCAGCTCATAGATGATCTGATAAGTCCTCCAGGTTTGATACTTGATAAAGCCTTAATTAAAAAAAAATTATTCAAATAAAATCATAATTTTAGGTACATCATTTTCTGTGCCCCAAAAAGAAACTCCAAAAACACCGCTGCGAGCGAATATAAAAGTTGAACGACAACCAAACGACAGTAAAAACTATGATAATGTTGCAACCCCATCAGGCAAAATTCCTGTTGCATCAGTGTTACCAGTTATGGCGAACTGCTCAGAATCATCACCATGTTCATCTGACGTTGAGTTCGTTGAGAAGTCCCAACAAATCATTGCGGTCAACGAGTCACAGGATGAGACTGAACAATTCTTGAAGGAACTGGAAGAATGTGCTCATGATGAATTCCTAAAACGATTAAATCCGAAAAATCAACCTGTCGCCGGAACATCAGTGCAACGATTTTCGGATGAAACCATGGAAAAACTGAAAGAATTTGAACTGAAATCTGTAACAGATGAGAGCGCAGAGCGCAAATCCTCAAAACGGAAAGCAACATTACGAAAACCATCAGCACCAAAACGCAAAACTGTGGCACGCGAAAAGATCGAATATTTGGACTCTCCAGTTCATGATATACCAGGTGATGATGACCAAATTGAAGATATCAATGATGTTCTGAATCATGATTTTTCTGTATTTCTCAGCTCACAGCTAATTGATGTTGAGATGAGAATCGGCAACGATGTTGCACGCACACATGCCGAAAAGTTTTTTACATTCGTTCCGTTGCCCAACAATCACATTCAAAATTCAAATAGTGCCAGCTGTTTTCTAATTGATATTAAAAGTGTCCTCTATCAACATGGCAGTAAACAATTTGAGCTTATCATAAATCTTCCACAGTTCAGCTTATTTCATATTACAATCCGCAATAAAAATATTAAAAGTGTTCTCAATCTCAAAGACATCGAATGGTCTTCATTGTTGGAATTGTTGGCGATTGTGGAAAATTATCATTATCATTGGGATCGACCGACGCGATCTTACAATGTTGAGAACGGTGAGTTGTTCATCATCAATCAGCTCGACATGTATTTCGCAACGTGCTCGAAATTCAAAACATTTCAATTTGTGCTAAATGGTGATTATGTGGACTGCTATAATTCCATTGCCGTTAGTCATCTCAACTTTGATCTTACGTCAGCTATCAATCCATCAATATTACGTGAAATCTCATCATTACATCTTTCAAATTAACAATTTAATCAATTTATTAACAAATAATATACATTTTTTTTTGGGTTTTGAGAAATTTATTGGATATTGATAAAATAAACGAGAGGAAAAATATGTCTCCTCATTTTCTTGTCTTCCAATGGAAGCTCAAATAAAAATTTATTTTGTGTATCAAAAAATCATCTTTTTTTTATTCTGCTTATCAATACATTTTTATTGATTGTATCCTTTATTTATCCACTTTTTCTTTTTCTTCTTAATAGGGGTTTCTCCATTATTTGCTTCTTCCGGGTTGTCATCGGGCTGTCGTTTGCCAGTGCCTCCCTTAAGTTTTTGTTGCTGAATATTTTCCTGCTTTTGCAAGTAGAACTCGTTAAGTTCGCCTTCATCACATCGTTCCAGAACACAAACAAAAAATCCGTTGGTAACATCTTCATCAGTTCTAGCATAAATCACTTTTGATCCCAATCCAGGGTAGATTTTCTCGTTTCCAAAGTTATTCCATCTATTATTCAAAAGTTCTCCAGCATTTACCAGTTTAAAGTGTCCAGCTTTTCTCAAAACTCCCAAAATAACTTCTTCATTTTCTTCAGGGTATATCGAACAGGTGGAATACACTATTTTCCTCACATTTGGAAATGTCATGGCGTGTGTTAGGAGCTTATGCTGTAAGCCGGCGAGCTTGAACAGTCGTCCCGAATCCTTGTTTCTTATTTCACTCTCAAACCGATTCAACATTCCTGAGCCCGAACATGATGGATCTAAAAGAATGTATTCAACATTTGGAACATCTTCATCCTTCACTTCCAAAACATCACGATTGATTGTTTGTACTATTGTTGCTTTTGTATTTTCTACCATCTCGACTAATGTTTCATATCTTTTTGGACTCATTTCAATAGCATAGATTTTTCCCTTATTCTTCATGATAGCCGCAAGATGGCTTGTTTTACATCCGGGTGCTGAACACATATCCATTACAACTGACTTATGAGGTGGATCCAAAAGAAAAGTCGGGATGCATGAAGCTTTGTCCTGCAACAGGAATTTTCCCTCTTGCACCATCTCATTTGTGGCCCAATATTTCCTGGAGCTGGCAGGAAAAATAAAAAGATTCTTAATGTGATAATCAGCCATGTAGCTTTCATCATCCACATTCTTCACAGCTTCCAAAAATTCATCATAAGTCTCATAAGTGTTTTCGATGAACCTCCAACCTTCTCGCTCTAGATATTCTTTTGCCTCGGTTTTCTTTATCGAAATTGTATTCAAGCGAACGTAGCGCGGAACTGCAATGATAGGAAGAGAAGTCATTGATTGATTAGTTTTGTTTTTTCTTTTTTTTTGTTATCAAAATAAATTAATTAGAATTTATTCAAATTCAAACTACACACGAAATGAATGGAATTAAAAACATGCTATTGTGGAAATGAAGAGCTATTAATTTGTTTTTGGCTTAGATCGCGCATGTTCATTGACAATTTCTTCTTCCTTCCTGGCATCCATGAAACCAAAGATGGCATAAAGTGCAATAACCAAATTGACTGTAATAACAGAAGCTAGTACAGACCAGCAAGTATTTTCGAAGCCATCAATTTGAAAGTATTCATGAAGAAGGTGTCTGATACCATAGAAAGCAGCAAATGGCATTGTAAACATCAATGCACTAAAGAAGAGAAGATAAAGCATAGCTAATGCCGCTTGTTTGGTATGATATGGAATCAAGTCTTCATCGTCAGCTGGCGAAACTTCTCCAACTGATTGCGAATCTTGTTCGCTGTCCGACACGACAAGAGATTTTTTATCCCTCTTTTCCATTCCTGAAACACAAAAAAAAATGTGTAAGGATCCGACCATTTTACATTACCTTTGTATTGCAGCTGTTTCGACTGCATAGTAGGATTGTCGCCAAGTTCAGCTAGTGCTTCCTTTAGTTTATCGTGATGAGAGAGAACACATTCGACAGGCTTAGAGTTTCCATTCAATGAACCGCGTCCAAAAATTAACTCAGCAACAAGGATCTTGGCCAGAAAGGGATTTGGAATATTCTGAAGGATCTCAGTTTTGCCTAAAATGTGATCCAATTGTATTTCGTTTGCATGAATCTTATTTAATAACGCCACGGTGCTGCCGGTTTTCTAAAATTAAATATTATCAATTGAGTATCGTATACAATAGAGAACAATGAGCAAAAATATATCCTACAATATGTTTGTTGTTGTACACCAGTTCCTTCATAGATTTTCCATCCTCCACAATCTGCTTCAAGATCTTTGCTGCTTGTCGATATTGAGTTGGAACTGTTATTTTTTTCTGATATTCATGTTTCTCTTGATTGTTCTGCTCGTTCTCTTCTTCCATTGCTCGCACGTGATTTCTGTTTACAATGCTTGAAATCAACTTACTTGATAGATTTTTAGAGATCCTTGATAATAGTTACACTGAGATGAACTTTATGATCAAAATGTGATTGTTTCAAAGCTGAATAAAGTTTTGTATATTGCTTTATTAAGTCATTTATGTCAACGATGGAAAGTCAACGATGAAAATTTTTATGTTGTTATCCAATGTATTCCGTAACAAAACTGAAACTGAACTAAATTGATTACTGCATAGTGAACATATAACAAGTGGAAAACAAATTAGACGAAAAATAAAATAATTCAGCTTAAATAATACTTGAAGCGCACTAAAAATTGAAAAAATACTTCAGTTACGTAGTTAAAGTGGTGATATAAAAAGTAAACATAAATGTGACCCAGTAGAAGTGAAAGCCGTCGATATATTCGATAAAAATTGGAAATCGAAAAAGAAAAAAAAACCAGTCAAAACAAACAAGCACTATGGTTGCTCAAAATTTCCGCTATGACCTGTGGTCACAGACAGACCCTATTCGCGAGGATGAGTTGATAGAAGTTCATTGCTTCATACCTAACGGCAACTATATTGTGTTCAAATGCCCATCAAAAACAACTCTCTTCGAGCTTAAAGAGGTAAATAATAAATAAATAGACAGAAGTAGCACATGATGAATCATCGAAAAACAATTAGCTGGATGTTACAAAAATATCGTTTGAATGCGTCATTTTTTGTGTGCCTACGTTATCATTCAATTCACATATGATATTGTTTGTTTCAAGATGCACAACAAAATGTTATTTTTAGCGTAATTAGTTATTTTATATTTTTCTGGCTATTTTTCATCTTCTAGGAACTGTGGGAGGAAGCTGAAAAAGCGCCGTTGTTTGGTCATCTGCGTGATAAATCTATGTACATTATTAATGCTATTAGATCACCATCTGCCCGAGTTGAAGAGATATCCGATGAGAGCCAACGTATTATCGATGTACAACCATATTTTGCCATGTTCAGAATCGCTGAACGCAAGGAAGTTTCAGAGGATGTAAATTTGGACAATAACATCAATAGCCTTATTGGAAATAAGCTCAGTGTCATCAAAAATCTCAGAAATCCCGAGGTAATTAAAGAAAAAAAAAATTATAATCTCAGTTAAACCCGACTGGCGCCATCTATTGAACGGTCACATGTGGCTCAATAGTATTTCCATGCAATTCCAAATCAGTCACAAATAATATTGATAAAAAATATTTACTAATTTTAGGTGAACGACTTTCGTTACAAAATAAATTTACTGAGCGAGGACATTGCGAGTAAGCGGTCAGTAATGACATTGAAGCAGAAAATCTCGTATCAGTATCCACCGAAATTGGCGAATTCCGACGAGATACCATACACTGTTAGGCAAGTGTTGGAAAATGAGGAATTTTTAATTGTTGCGAAACTTCCCAATGAGGATATCTCTGTGACATTAAAAGTGTCATGCTTCCTTACTCCATCGGTTCTGCTCGAACGCATCATGGTGAAGAAACAATCAAAGATTAAAAATTTTCGCGGGCTTATAAATGATTATATTTTAAAAATTTGCGGCCAAGAAGAATATATTTTTGGCGAACATCCATTGATTCAGTTCCTCTACATTCAGGACCGCCTATCACGTGGCGAAGTGCCAACATGTGTTGTAATGTACGTGAACGACGTTTATGTCTTCACTAGTAACTACACTACTGATACGATCTTGAATCCGCCCATGCGAAAGCAAACAAAATCAAATGCATCGACATTACGCAAAAAGGGAAAACACATTTCAACTTGGAGTCTCAATGAGGATTTTAAAATAACTATTAATACGCTTCAAGGTATTGATTACAATCCGAGTAAACCAATTGAAATTGGCATACTTGCGGGCTTGTTTCATGGCGGCAAATCTTTATGTACGAAACAAAAAACAATCGAAACGGTTGTGGAGATGGAACCATCGAGCAATCAACAAACGTCTAAAACCACTCCAGGCATTGTGAAATTCTTTCAAGATTTGACATTCAATATTAAAGTGTCGGATATACCACGTATGGCACGATTATGTCTGGTCGTTTACGAAATTGCCAAAAATGCAAAACACATAAGAGCGCGAAGACTGAAAGAAGATTCTCAAAAAGATTTATACATTAATCCTATTGCATGGGTAAACACGACAGTTATCGATTATAAAAATCAATTGAAAACTGGTGGCGTAACACTGTACACGTGGACTTATGCTGAAGATTCAGACTCGGAGGAGTTAATTCATCCCCTTGGAACAGTGGAGCCGAATCCATTGATTAAAGAATGTGTATCTATTGCAATGCATTTCCATGATTACGGTACAGATATGACGATTTTGTATCCATCAGAAAAAGAAATTTTATATTATGCCGAACAAAATCTAAATAAAGCATTGCAAGAAGCATCAGATGATGAGTGGACAATCCGTGATATTCTTCAAAATTACATGCATAATGATCCTAACAACGAAATATCGGAACAAGAACGAAAAGAAATTTGGGAAAAACGACTTGAATGCATGCGCTTCCAGCCCGATGGTCTTCCGTGCTTGTTGTATTGTGCGGAATGGAATAATCGTGATGTTGTTGCAGAAGTCACAAGGATACTTAAAGAATGGCCAAAGGACAAGCTGTCTGTGGAGAGAGCATTAGAATTGTTGGATTATGCTTATGCGGATCCATTTGTGCGGCGCTTTGCTGTCGAATGTCTGAAAACGATTAAGGACGAAGATCTTCAGCTCTATTTGCTACAGCTGGTGCAAGCAATTAAACACGAATCATATTTATATTGCGATCTCCTAGAATTTTTACTGCAACGAGCCTTGAACAATCAGCGCATCGGACATTTCCTTTTCTGGCATTTACGTTCCGAGCTCTCAGTTCCATCCGTTCAAATTCGTTTCTCATTAATTCTTGAAGCTTATTTGAGGAGCTCTAAAGAACACATTTCAATATTATTGCGTCAACTTAAATGTCTCGAGAAACTTCGCATGGGCTCTGATCAAATCAAAAAAGTCGGCAAGGAGAAAGCAAAACATAAATTAATGGAATTTCTAAGCAAACCTCATGTCATCACCGATTTATCGAATGTTACAAGCCCATTGAATCCAAGCTTCCGTTGCAAAACCGTAAGGCGTGACAAGTGCAAAGTGATGGACTCCAAAATGAAACCAATATGGACAGTTTATGAAAATATAGATCAGCATGGTGAAGATATTAATATTATATTTAAAAATGGCGACGATCTGCGTCAGGATATGCTTACACTTCAGATGTTGCGTATAATGGACAGAATCTGGAAATCAAATGGCTATGATTTTAGACTGAATACCTACAGTTGCATCAGCATGGATTCACGACTCGGCATGATTGAGGTGGTGCTGAATGCTGAAACAATCGCAAACATTCAAAAAGAAAAAGGAATTTTCTCTGCAACGTCGCCATTTAAAAAAGGTTCACTTTTTGCATGGCTGCGTGATCACAATAACACTGAAGAACTCATTGCGAAAGCATGCAATGAATTCATGTTGAGTTGTGCAGGATATTGCGTCGCAACTTATGTGCTGGGTGTTGCGGATCGCCATTCAGACAATATTATGGTGAAGAAAAATGGACAACTGTTTCACATTGATTTTGGCCATATCTTGGGACATTTTAAGGAGAAATTCGGTATTCGTCGTGAGCGCGTTCCATTTGTTCTCACGCACGATTTTGTTTATGTCATCAATAAAGGACGAAGTGATAAGGACGCTGATGAGTTCAAAAAGTTTCAATATTTATGTGAACAGGTAAAGACAAATTGCTTCGACTTTTCTGATTGTTGCGTAATAATACTTTTATTTTTCTATTCAGGCATTCATAACACTCAGAAAACATGGAACATTAATTTTATCACTTTTCGCTATGATGATCTCGACCGGTCTTCCAGAATTGTCGTCCGAAAAGGACTTGAATTATTTAAAAGATACTTTAGTAAGTTTAAATTATGCAACTACTTAATGTCATTTTATGCTTAATATAAATATCAAATTTTTTCTCCAATCAACAGGTTCTCGATAAAACTGAAGATGAAGCCCTCAAACACTTCCGTATGAAATTCGACGAAGCCCTTCAAAATTCATGGAAAACATCTCTTAATTGGGCATCACATAATTTCTCAAAAAACAATAACAAGTGACATTATGAACATGTCATTATGCTATAAACACAACAATTTGTGCAAATTGAATGTGTGTTCCCGTTTGTGTCACAAGTGATTTCATATCAGAAGAAAAAGGGAAAGAATGATAAATAATCTTTTCAACTATAGAAAATTTGAAGATCTCGATTAACACTTTTTATACGTCTTTCATTTGAGGATTGTATAAAAAAAATATATACACATATATATATATATTTATATATATATATGTTGAAAGTCTATCAAAGCCTTGATTAGGTCATAAGGAGTCGTAAAATTTGCTCAAAATTTCTTAGAAAACACACAAGGATTGTCTCTAAAGTCCTCTGTAGTTTAAGTTTTTTTATAAACGGATGATTGAGTGGTTCTTTTTTTTATCAAACTGGTGTTTGTTGCATACGGTACGCGTACGCGAGTGGAGTGGTAAATACTTATAAATGCTATAGAAGGGCTAAAAAGAAAGATATTGAACAATTATAAAGATGCCAAAATCATCACATACTCTATCAAGCTTTGATTTCAATTAAGTAATTAAAAAGAAAGAAATATGAAGGAAATGTTTATTAGGATTTTTGGTGTAAAAGAATTGCAAATAGAAGATAACAATGTTGAATGCTATTTAAAAAAAAAATAATACAGGAAGATTTATAGGTTTTCTTCAAGAAAACAGTAACGATGTTTGGTAATAGATTAAAAGATGGCACTACGCAAAAGAAAGAAAATGAATTAGTGAAAATCCTGTTAATTTGTTTAATCTCTCACGAAAAAATGCACAATATTATAATTCAAATTGTCTTAGAGTTTAGAGCACGCCAATAGATTTGGCATTATTAAGATGAAAAGTGTTCAGAATCATTAAAAATCCATCAAATGGAAATGAATAGAAACAAACAAAACTGTTGCGTAAAAAAGGAAAGATATTCATGCAAATAAATGTCGTTATTTTTCTGGACTTAAATCTAAATCAGTGCCTGCAATTAAAACGCAAATTCATCGCTATCATAGGCGAAATTCCTAATTTATGGCCGCGTACAGATTTAATTTTGTGTTAAATTTTGCATTGAAGGAAATAAAATCAAGACTGACAATTTTCTTCCTTTGTTGCAACAAGAAATTGGAAGAAACGTTTTTTAAGTGTCCATCGCGAAATTAATCACGAGAAAAGAATTATAAAAATATGCAAAACAAAAAGTAATCGATTTATAAATTAGCTGTTAAGAATATATTGACTTAAAACAAAAGTGTTACCAAAAAAAAAAACATCTACTAAAATTAATCCAACATGTCCTTATCAATATTCTAATCTCCAGTCCCTATGTCCTACCCAATTTAGGATCTCCCCGTTATCTCCCGTAACCTTTTGGTCTCATACAACATTTTATTCGATCCAATTTATTCATTAAATATCGCAACTCTTGTGCTAATTTTTATCCAAGTGACGTCTAATTGAGCAATAAAAAATAGTTTAATATTTTTTTTTATATAAAATCAGCTTTGAAACAAATAATTAATAATAAAAAATTTGTGAATTTGTTGCACTCGCTTCAATTTAACGTGTCGACGATTAATAAGATCGCAAACACTTTTAATTTTCTCAAACAAAAAAAAAAATAAGAAGAAGAAATTTCTGTGGAATTTAGAAAGTGAAATAAAAAAAAAAGAAATAAAATTTTCAAATTTAACTGATGCGTTGGCATTTAAAAAGTATTATTAGGGAAGGTTAGGCTCACAAACGTTCTAACTGAAGCCAACAAAATGTGAGGAGAGGGAACATTTCTGGATGTCTCAATAGAGAGAGAGAGAGAAATTCATTCGTTATTTTCGTTATCAGAACAAATGAAGTGCTCGAATGCCGTCGAGATTCTTTCTTGAGAAGTAATTATCAGTTGATGTCTGTGTTTGGTTGTGATCAGTTCATTAAGTGCAGTTCGTCAATAATTTATGCTTTATCAGAAATTAGCGTGCTTTGATTGAAATTAAGAAGTGTTCTACAAGCTATAAAGTTAATTAATTGTTTGCGTCTTAAAATTGTACATTTGTCACAAATTTGTATAGAATTTGCGATAAGAGACGAAGACGAATGATAAGTGGATGAAGAAATTCATCTCGTGTTTTCTTTCGCTTTCTTGAATGAAAGATTTCTTTTTTTTCCCCCGAAACTCTTCAATGTGATAAGAAACAAACGTCTCTCATCGATTAGCAGCACGATAAACTTTTGATCCCAAAAAAAAAGAAAAGAAATAAAGAAATTCCATCTCAAAGATTTCTGTTTTAATCGATTTTCAACCTTATTGCGTTTGTCGGAAGTGATTTGTGCATCGTCATGCAGCGTTATCAGAAAATTGAAGGCACCGATGGGATCAGTGAAGTGAGTAAAACATTTAAATTATCGCAATGATTCGAATTTGAGCATGACAATGCGAAAACAAAACAACAAGATGTTTGTTGAATTAATTGTTACAAGGAATTTAAATAAAATATCGCAAACACGATCGATAAGAAGTTCACTTGAGTTTATTAAATGTAACTGTGGGTGACTAGTGATTTTCGATTTAATCTTTCTTTTTTCGAGGTTATATGTAGATAACGGCATGTCATATGCTAGTCGCCGGTCAACGTCTATATATCATCGTCACAAGTATCGAATTACCTTATAGCCGGTTACATTCATTCTCTTTCTCGGTTTGCTTCATTGGAAATGAAACATAATTTTTATACGTAAAATTACGCGATTTTTATGTTTTCACTTCCATTGAATGACAGAAATAAAAAAATTGTTTTCAGTTCTGTTTGCAACGTGCATTGAGACTGAGTTTAAAGAACCTTTCATAATGTTTAAATTACCCATTTTACAGGACTCATCCGAAGATTACGCCGAAACAACTGATAAAAGTGCTCTTATCAGCGGTAGCAGTAAATCTTATGGCACAGAAAATCTCGAGTCGACAATTGCCATCGAAGAACGTTTAACATACACATGGAAGGAGATCGATGTCTATGGCGAAATGCCAACGCAAGGCAGCTTCTGGTCACGCATTGGCAAGAAATTTAAAAGTTGCTGCTCGAACAATGGAAAAGAATTTGTGGCACGCAAACATTTGCTGAAGAATATTACTGGCGTTGCTCACAGTGGTGAATTGCTTGCGGTATGATTTCGTCTAAAATAAAGATAATGTTAATTGTGTGGAAATAATGTCATTTTTTGATAGGTTCTTGGAAGTTCGGGTGCCGGAAAAACAACATTATTGAATGCTCTCAGCTTCAGATCGCCGCCAGGTGTAAAAGTAGGTTGTCGTTATCTTATGAAAAAAGTTTAAAAATCTCTGACATTTTCGTTCAGATTTCATCAACATCAGCGCGAGCACTGAATGGAATACCAATAAATTCCGAACAATTGCGGAATCAAAGTGCATATGTCCAGCAAGATGATCTATTCATTGCATCGTTATCTGCCAAAGAGCATTTGGTGTTTCAAGCTATGTTGCGTATGGGACGTCATGTTCCATATCATGATAAAGTGGCTCGCGTCAATGCCGTTATCAATGAATTGAGTTTACGCAAATGTGCAAATACAACAATCGGAAGTCCCGGACGAATTAAAGGCTTGTCTGGTGGCGAAAGGAAACGATTGGCTTTTGCATCAGAATGTTTAACAAATCCAAATTTATTCTTTTGCGACGAGCCAACATCCGGATTAGATTCATTTATGGCACACAGTGTGCTGCAAGTGCTTAAAAAGATGGCAAATAGAGGAAAAACAATTGTCATAACAATTCATCAGCCATCGTCAGAATTGTTTGGATTGTTTGATAAAATTCTTCTCATTGCTGAAGGACGAACAGCTTTTCTTGGAGCACCATCACAAGCCACCGAATTCTTTGAACAGTAAGAAAAGTTTTGAGCTTAGCAATTTTATTGTTTAATTCATATTAATTATTTAATAGATTAGGTGCACCATGTCCCATCAATTACAATCCAGCTGATTATTTCGTTCAAGTTCTTGCAATCGCTCCAAGTCGCGAACAAGAATGCCGTCAAACGATAAAGAAGATTTGCGATTCCTTTGCTGTCAGTCAAATAAATGAAGAAATTATTGCTCTAGCATCGAATCTTGGCTCGAGTGATGATCTGGCATTCAGAAAATCCAACGGCCATACATATCGTGCCAGTTGGTTTACGCAATTTTATGCCGTCCTTTGGCGCTCATGGATGAGTGTCTTGAAGGAGCCAATGTTGGTAAAAGTTCGTTTATTGCAAACAATTGTAAGTGGAAAGGGATTGCATTTTGATGCTATGTATCAGTTGATTATAAATTCAGCACTTCCTTCCAGATGGTATCACTCTTAATAGGCATAATATTCTACGGACAAAAACTGGATCAAGATGGCGTTATGAATCTCAATGGATCACTCTTCTTATTCTTGACAAATATGACATTCCAAAATGTGTTTGCTGTTATCAATGTAAGAATTCAAATTTATGAATTTGTGCTCGAAAATTTATGTTTTGAACATTTCCAGGTATTCTCCATTGAGCAACCGATATTTTTGCGCGAATCACGTGGGCGATTATATCGAGCGAGTTCATATTTTCTGGGAAAATCCATCGCAGAATTGCCACTTTTCTTGGCGATTCCGATCATCTTCACGTGCATCAGTTATCCGATGGTTGGATTGCGTGGTGGCATTAGTTACTTTGCCACTGCGGTTGGAATTGTGACATTGGTTGCAAATGTTGCAACATCATTTGGTTATTTAATTTCATGTGCCAGCTCGTCTATCTCGATGGCCCTAAGCATCGGTCCACCGGTTATCATACCATTCCTTATTTTTGGTGGTTTCTTTTTGAATGCCGCATCAGTGCCAGCATACTTTGAATGGTTATCGTATTTCTCATGGTTCCGATATGGTAATGAAGCGCTGTTGATAAATCAGTGGGAAGGTGTGACAGATATTATGTGCACACGTGGTAATGCCACATGCCCCACAAGCGGCAAAATCATTTTGGAAACATTCAACTTTAGCGCGGTAAGTTTTTTTTGGAAAGAAAAATGATAAATGACACACTGATACAGTAAACCAACGCACTAAAATCGTGTTATGTCATACATTTATCAAACATAAACATCTAAGACCTAATTTCTTTTCTCTCTTTCCACATAGGATCACTTCTACGTGGACATCATGGCACTGGTCGGTTTGATCGTGATTTTCCGTTCAGTGGCTTATATGTGCTTATGTCTTAAAGCACGCAGCAAAGAATAGACATTACGGCGACGATAATTTCATTTTCTTCATTTAAGTTATTTTTTATTTTATTTTTTTTTTTTTCCTCTTTCTTTGCCCTCGTTGAAGGTGTCCAGAGATCGAAATGATGGAAGAAAAGTAAAAAAGAGAGATGAAAAGCATAATAATTTTTTCGATTATTGCATAATATTTGTATGAGATTCGAGCTCGATGGGCCTAGTTTTAATTTTGATTCACGTTTTGCTCGCACATCGGGCCCGGTTCCGTTTGGGCGTGTAATATGTGCGAGCAACAAATTTTGTAATCAGAAGCTTAAATCCACGATTTGTGGGGAAATGATTTTGGCTTCTTTTTTTTTGTTTCACTGATTATATGAAGCGTTGGAAGATATGCGACAACAATAATTGGGACGCAGTTTATTCATTATAATTTTTTGCGTAATGTTGAAGAAGGTCAGAAATTATATGCGTTACACAATTCTCTCAAAAACTCCGCTCCCTTATCATCAGTGACATAAAACAAAATTTAAAAGACACACTCACACACTTAAATTTGCTATTTTAATTTGTACAATTTTTAGTGACACACACTCACGCAACATGTCTTGTGTTCCGGTTATGATTGAAATTTTCCAACAAATCATTTTTTATGGAAATTTTTCGATTGTTAACAAATTTATTTTAAACTATCAATAAAAATCTTATAATTTTTCAAATAAGACTGATGTTGTTTGTAAATGTTTGCCTTTGAAGGCTTCCTGAATTCTGGTTGCAGCCTAATGGAATCAATTTCGCGGTTGATTTAGAGGAGGCTAAAAAAATATAATTCCGTTAGAATTGATCACATTTACGCAAATTGAGCGGACGATTGAATTACTCATTCAGACTGTCGATTGTCTGCCGATTTTTTTTTTTTTTGAAATGAAACGCGGAAATCTTCTTTTGTAGTAGCAGATTCATTGTCATTGGAATTTTGAAGACAAACAATGTGCGAGATGAAATATAATGATTGTAAATGTTATCGAGTTATTGGTGGGGACAAAATATCGCACATTAATTTTTTTTTATTGTTAAATCACGACACGACCATACATTATAATGTAACAATGAAATTATGTGATATTTAATTCACAATTTTCGATATTTTCCTTTGTGCTTCATTTATATGTCGGCGATGTTTGCGATCGAAGAGAGTTTTATATTTTATGAATTCAATCAAGTTCCGATGCTGGAATTTTTAACTTTTTTTTTGTGGGTCAACATCGGTTACATAATTCTTTGGAGCATATAATTTCACTTTCATGGGAAATGCTTTTTTTATAAATTTTCGCGTGTGAATTGTTGGCGGAAGATTATGTTGATGCCAAATACTTTGGAACATGTTTTAGGGCTTGTTTCTTCAAAGATTAATGCCTTCAACTTTTCAGTTTAATTAATTTCAGGTTTCCGTGATAGCTTTATCGCCTTTTTTTAACTTCGTGCTTTAAGCGATTTGCGATTGTGAATGTAATGCTGTATTATGCAAATCACGGCTGCATATTATCGAGTGTTATATTGGTACTGTGCCATTTGGAACTTATTTTGTGATTGATTAACGTCATGAATTATTTTGAAAGACTCTTTTTATTGAATTAATTTACAGCTGCAATGGAACTTGACTGGAATTTTAAAAAGATGATTCAAATTTTTCTCTTTTTTTTATACAAAAAATATTTTTTTTATTCTTTATTTGAGGATTGTTGAACAATATTTTGTGGAGAGACAGTTTTTATGTGAGGGTGTGGAGGGGGGAGGTCAACAAAAGGGAAGATTTAACAGGAAATTGAGAAATTTCTTCTATTTTAAATAATAAAATTAAATTTTGGCTTAATACTGGAGAATGATTGAGACATCCAAATATTGGGTGGCCTCCAGATACATCTCACTGATCCAAACTAACCCAACAACAGTTTCTTCTTGAGCAGAAGTTTCTTCAACAACAACTTCTTGATGATTTCTTGATCGTCTGTTGGGTGGAAATTGTCAACTGAGTCTCCAATGACAGATTCATCGACGGGAATGGCAACGACGAGGGCAATAGCCAAGCACAAGAAAATAGCCTGTAAGATAAATACTCAAGATTAATTATTTATTCTCAATTTAAACAATTAATTAGCAATGAATGATTGAATAATTTGTCTCGTCAGTTTCAGAATTAATTGAAAATGAATTTATGAAGTTCATTGAACTGGATTTTCTTTTTCATGTTACACTGGATCTAATAATCATAATTAGGATCACTAATTATAATTAGCTATAACCATCATTGCTACAATGATATTCAAAACGCCATTAAACATGTGCGTTGAACAATTATTTCGTTTTCTCTTGTAACTTTAACACGTTCCATAAAAATTTCTTAACATTTGTTTGCGTTATCACATAATCAATCAATCCATTGCGTAATCACTGAACTTCTTATTTGCTGGAGTTTTAAATTTTTGTCAAGTATTAAAAACGTACCAAGATAATCAATTTCATTTTGAATAATTTTTTTATTTCTTTCAAATTTCGACGTGTGTCACCGAGGAAGTGCTTTGCTGTGCAGTGCGTTCAAACAAACTGATGAATTAATGACAATGTGATCGGGTATTTATATAGTTTGGATGCCGGAGCCAGTTGCCAGCACACGAATTTGCGTCTTCTCACTCTCTTTCGCGCGCGCACCAGCGTAAGCAAAATTGCCCTTACCCATCAGACCTGTAAGTTTAAGTTTTCTGCCTTCTTCTTTTCTTTATAGTCAGTAAGCTGAAATTTTTTTTTTCTTTACTTCTCCCAACAAATCGCCAACAGTGATACCATGAGTGTTTTGTTTGAAGAGAAAAAAAAAAAGTTGCTCAAAAATCACAATGTAAATTCATCACGACAATTTATATTGATTTTAAAATAAGAGAAACTCGTGTGCATTATTGATTCTTAATTTGTTGCGATAGCAAAGAACTGTTAAATGCCTAATTATGGGAATGAATTTGCGTATTTCGACTAAATTTAAAAGTTATCTCTGAGCTAAAAGCATATTAGAAATATTTCGCAGTGATATGATTTCGTAATGAGAGGTTACGACACTGACATCATTACGTAATTTATTGTTATTCCTTATGTTGCAGTTCTATATCAAATCTTATAATAGACATCCTGAAAATGAAGGAAATGATCACAAATTGATGTTCATGAATATTTGTTTGTTTTTCAAGACGAGTTTAAGTGACTGGAATCACTACTCGATTTATGTCCATTCATAAAAAAAAACTTCATCATCATGATTTTTGGTAGACACAAATGAGCCGCACGAACCATACGGAGGTCTTTTGACACTTGAGGAAACAGAGAGGGCGAGAGATATATGAATAATAAAAACCTGCTGGACCCAATATTGTCCTTCGAATAACAATAACGACGATATTCAAGTGAGTGAATTTTATGCAAATTAAAATACGAAAAGCACTATTTTGATGGACAATGTGGACTTTACGATCGATTTCTGGTTTTTTGTTGTGAGGCTTTGTGCGGCATATCAAATCGAATTCGATTGTGATTATTGAATTTAATTTCGACTTGTTATAGCGGCGAAGCTCTCAAATTGGTGCGTTAGATAATTGAAATGATTCGTGACGAAGACGATTCAACGATTAAAATGTTTTAAACGTTTTTAACGGTTTTAGTTGAAAATTCTCTTTTTTTTTGTGTTTAACACCAAATTTATTATGGCATTTTATTAACAAATTAATTAAAACTATTTACATAACAAATGCAATGATTTTATAGCGAGCATTTATATGTTGTTGTAGCGTCAAAAGCATTGTAGGGTTCTTTCTATCCTATAAGCTTCTTGACTGCTTTCACCTTTAGGATGATCAATGTCTTGACGGCAAGTTTCTTGCTGAATTCACTGTCATCAGCTGGATGGAATGCATCAACGGAATCGCCAATAATTGATTCGTCGGCTGGCATTGCTGAAACGAAAGCGATGGCACAGAGTGCAACGAGTAAAGCCTGCAAAAATTAAATTTGGATTAATGAGATTGGATGATTATAACATTTGCGAGCTATAAACTTTGTGCAATTTGTTGCAATATTAAAAAGCGATATGAAAATTACACAAAACACAATTTTAAATTAAAGATCGCAGCTATATGATTTCACTTTTGCTTTTTTAAGACCTCCGAAAGTCCGAAATTTCATTCGAAAACTTTGAATAACAAAGACAAAATTTCTAAAATTCTAAATTTGATGCATTTGCAAAATTGCATAATCAAAAGTGAATTCAATTTTACTTACCAAAATAACGATTTTCATTTTGATAAGAAGTTTTTGTTGGAACTTTGATTTAATTGTTTGATGTGAATTCACTAAGAAATCTGAGTCGACTGATTTCTGTAACGACTCATCACGTTTATATATGAAATGGGTGGATGCAAAAAATATCCTCGGTTGTTAACGGAAGCAGGACAACTTTTGTTTTTTTTTTTTTTTTTTTTTTCTTACGTTAAATCAATTCATGCGATTATAGTAAATTTGCATTTGATGAACCTCAATGTTAGAAATTGTCCGTCATGAAAACAAAAGAAACGAGTTTTTTTTGGATATTTTGAAAGATCCTTGACTCGAGATGGTTTTACAAGGATTTTTCTAAATAGAAAAACGAGATCGACATCATTGGGTGGGAGACTATTTTTTTGCTTACTGGTGAATGTCCAGAAATTCTGTAACGCATTAAATTTATACAGTATTTATGTCATTTGTCTAATTAATTATGCCTCATCATAAAAGGTGATATTATTGATGGACATATCCTTTTTTTTGGAATTTCCCAAAAACAAAATATCGGTTCAAAAAAAAAGTTTTATTCATAAATAAATATTCATAGAGAATTATTCAAAGCCACAACAAAAATTCACAAAATTCAACGTCAATAGAATGATAATTATGCCGAATTTGATTACTGATTAGCGCCACATACCAAAACTTGTTAGCAAAAATGTTGGAACAAATTCTACAACATTTATTTAAATATCAGCGTCGTTTGATTTTCGAAAATGATTCAGCAAAATTCTGTTTTAAAAATCATTAAGAACAAATTATTAAATATCATATCAGGAAGAATCCGGAAGAATCGTTGCAAAAGTAACGTAACATTCTGATTCCTTTTACAGAATTATAAAAATAATTCTACATCATTGATCATTGTGAAAAGTTGCTAAACTTTCGATTTGCTTTTTTGTCGAGGCTGACAACGGACACTAACAATAGAATCTGAAAAATTTCTATATTTGATCAAGTCTCGCGATTTGTAAACATTTATTTGGGAATTTTTTTTTATGTTATGTAATTATTTTTTTATTTCTTGTGCTTTTATAAAAAGAATATGAATAAATTTAACTCGAAAGTGCGTTTCCTATGAGAAGTGTAAGAGCTCGTGGAAGAGATGAAAGAGATGATGATGAACGTCTACCGCCCTCATATTCGTTTCCATCGCCGGCAATTTCTCTTAGGAAAAGTCTCAAAAGTATCTGAATTGGATTATTTCTTGGTTGCACATTTCGTGTTGGAGTTCCAGGAGTTGCCAAAAGTCGTCGCAAGATTTGTACAATTATAGCTGTTGGATCATCAATGCCTAAAATGTCACTGGGATCTTGAGGTCTTGCGTCAACTGATGCGATGACAAAAACACAAACTAATGCAACCTAAATTGCAAGAAATTAATAAATTTATCACAAAATATCACAAAATATTTACCAAAATTGAAGATTTCATTTTTAATTTTGACTTTATCCTCTCAATTGATACTTGGAACTAAATTAAAATCATTCTGGTCGCAGATTATTTATAAAAATTTGAATGCACATCAAATCTACATGGGTAGTTATCCTTCGGATTCATCGAAATAGACAAAAAAAGAACATCTTTGTTTAGCGAAATTTTTTTTATCAAATATTTTTGTTTTTGAGACTTGAAAATAGCATCGAATGTTAATGTTATTGGCATGTGGAATGAATTAGCAAATCTTTTGAATTCACGTGATGATTTCTGAAGACCGCTTAAATCGCTACCACATGTCACTCCCCCGAATACTGTTGTAGATGAATTTAAGGAAGTATTTCAAATTTGCAAAATTTTAATAATTTTTCGAAAGCTCTTTTCATTTTGATCGATACTTCTGAGTGCGATGCATGAGATCATCTTTGTCATTTCATGTTTAAAAATATTCATGGAAGAAAAGAAAAAATCACGAGAAGTGATAAATTAAGCTATTAGCTACAAATATTTGAAAAGGTTTTTTGTGAAAATATCAGCAAAGATTTTTTTTTTTGTTTCGGAAACAAGTTTTTATTTTATATATTTTGATAACAGAACTTAAATAGATGGAAAAATTGCGGGAATATCGAGATGACGAGGACAAACATAAATTGAACTATACATGGATGTTGTTGTTGCTGTGTTGTTGTTGGTGACGGCTTTTATTGCTGCTGCTGTTGATGGCGCTTAACCGAGCAACTTCTTTTTCTTGATCAAAATCAACTTCTTCAAGATCAATTTCTTGGTGTTGCTGTCGTCCGATGGATGGAAGTTGTCGACCGAGTCACTCAAAATTGACTCATCAGCAGGAATGGCTGAAACGATGGCAAATGCGACCATGACGATCAAGAATGCCTGAAAGATTTTTCAAAAAAAAAAAATGGTCAATGAAATAAATGTTGTATGTGGTCAGATAACTTTCGTAAATTTCACTGTAGTGATTCAAGAAAAACTTGTTTAAACTTCTTATTCCACGTGAATCTTTGAACCTTCTTGAACTTGCCCTTGCAAAGGCCGTTTAAAATATAATTGAAAGCAACAGGCGAAAAGTGTCACCCACACAATATTTCCTTTTTGATCAACTTAATCTTAAATTATTGCAATTGTCTATCTAAATTTTGCCAACTTACAATAACGATTAACTTCATGTTGAATATTGTTTTAAAGCTTTTGATGCTCGATAGAACTCGGAGAAGTTTGAGATTCACAATGATAAATTCGAAGTAGAATTGGGAGCTTTTTATACCGAAAAAATAGTGAATTGGATGCAAACCTGATCCCGTGTTCAGATCGGCTATTTAGGTTTTTTTTTTTTTTTTGTGTACGTTAAACGATAAAAAAAGTCTCGTGGATTCGTCTTTTTTTAGTGGGCCACGTGAGTCGATTGAAATAATCTCGTTCTTGAGAGACTTGTTCGTTGGATGAGAAATATATTTACTATACGAGACAAAATACTATATAAAAACATCTTACGCATTTGTCCGCCTTTTTTGCACAAAAAACTGGATTTTTCTTCCTCAATACCAAATGATGAAATCAAAAAAATCTTAGTCTCAATGATTCGCTAGAATTCCAAATCAGCGTGATTGAAACTTTAACTACACTATTTGTCGTAATCACATAGATTGGGAATCAATAATCACTTTCTCCAATGAACGAACCCTAATGGAGCATCAAAAATGTAACTAATGTAAACTTTACTTTCGCTTTCATCGATAAATCAATAAATCCGCCTTTTAACACTTTGAAACTATCCGCAGCGTTAATTTTCTTTTTAAATTTTCGACTTAAAAAGAAAAAACTCGTGCACAATTTGTTTGATTCCTTTCCTAGCGATCGGTTCTTGACCTTTTTCGCAACGTATTGATGGTGAGACGCTAATCATTCGCAAAAAAAAACATTATTTTCATTTCGTTGAGCAAACCCACGAGTTTGAGAGTCATAAAAAATACTTGAAAAAAAAGTTTTCAAAAAGAAAAAAAAAATCAATTGGCTTAAGTGAGAGAAAGAGAGAGAAGATTTATATTTGTCATTCATGGGATGAATCAGATCCTGCTATAATTTCGTTACTAGCCCCGAAATTAAATTTTCAAAGATGTTCTCGAGGTCACTCAGAAATGGAAACACGTGAATTTTTCCGGAAAAGGATTTTTTTTTGAATCGCTTTTGCTATTCTTAGCAGAATAAAAATGAAATGTGAAGAAATAACATTTGCTTTATTTCAAGGTTAACCTACCTACAAAATTATAGTAGGCTCTGAACATATCAAACAGAATTTACGTAATCGATGAGCATCTTTAAGACGATGAGCATACGCATTTGTCAATGGGTTTTTTTCCTATTATTATTATTTTTTTAATGGACGTTTGACAATGGAGTAAAATGTTTATTAAGACGGAACTTCTAAAAATTTTATTGGATCCAGGAACACGGCAACATTGCCCACAGAAATGATGAGATGAACAAATAAGACCTTGAAAAATTCCTCTAATGTTTGTCGTTAGATTGATTTTTCTTAAGTGCTCGAGTCGAATTTTAATTGATACGCATCATTAATTTTAGCTTTTTCCAAGATTGAAATTTATTTGAAACATAAACATATCATGCAAATTCATTAATTAACATTTTTCGTTGTCGTTGCTGAAATGAATAAAAATAAATCTTGTGAAAAACTGATTGCGCGTTTATCAAGCTTCCGCCGAGCCGAGTTGACAAAATTTAGCCCAAAAACAACTTTTTGAATTTCTTGATTTTGAATAATAATTGTTGCTGATCTTCCGGGTTGAAGTTATCAGTGCCGGTGATTTCACCAACAATTGTCTCATCGTTGGCAGGCACTGCGAACGCAATGGTAAAAGCGATCAACAGAATGGCAAAAAACTGCAAATAAAAAAATTATTAAATTGCTGATAGTTAATTTTTATGAAAACTAATTTCAATTAACATGAGTTGCACATAAATCGAATGATGATGGCAATGACATTGAAGCGATTATTCTATAAGTGGCTCTATATCGTATTTCATTCCAGCGTGAATTATTTGTATAACGACAGGCAAAGAGAGAAAAAAAAAACTTAATAAATAGTCCACCTCAAATTTTTATCAATGAATTTTAAAGATCATATTTCACAACAGCTACAGCGAAAGCTACAGTGATTTTTAATTTTTTAACATTTGCGATCCATCACGGTGATGGCTTTTTTTCTATTTGCTTAATCTTTTTCATCCGACGAGGGCGCGACTATTTAAGTTTGATATATTTTTTTTTTTGCTTTATTTATTTAGAATTCGAATTGTTAACACTTTGAGCTCGCCAAAATTGATGAGGTGCAGGTGATAATCAAATTTACAACATGATTTTTTGAGCTTTATGACGATATTTTTCTTTTTGTTGTTTTACTTTCTGAATACGATGGTGGAAGATATTATTTTGTAGTAATTTCAATCAATGCTGCTACAAACATCTTGCAGCTAATCAAATCCTACACAGATTTCTGTTCAACTGACTTTAAACAATGACGTTCCGCAATTTGTCATTGGACTTTGTGAATTGATATAATCGTCATCGAGAGATGACCTGCGCAAATCGTGTTTTTCTATTGATTACTGGATTTGAAAAATAGTCTTACCAAAATTGTTGAGTTCATTGTTGATATCTTATCGAAAATACTTCAAAACTAGATAGAGTGATACTTGAAGGAAGGTACTTTGAGTGAATGATGGTCCTATTGTCTGTGACAATCGCTTTTATACAGACCCATTATGTGCAAACTTTAATTGTTTGATCATAAATTTTCACAATCATAAATATGTAAGTATGTCATACTTATGTGGCTTTGGTCTCAATTATATTTGCACAATTCAGATGCGACTATAAATGGGCTTTATTGGCTGAACTGACCAACAATATCACGGTCGACAGATGATCATCAGCATATCACAAACATCATAATCCAATGTGGTTGAAAAAATAATGTAACGCAATTTAGATATTTTATGTGATGTGTGAGCGCGACGAAATAAAATGTCAGATGAAAGATCCCAAAAGTCTTATAAAAGACCAACCTAGAAATGATATTTTTTTGTATTGATTTTTGAATAAGTGGTTGCATCATTTCATATGAGCGTGCATTTAGTGACATTGGTCTTCTATCACGCTTTTGGGTTTTCATAGCCAAGCGACAATTTAATTAAATGTTGCAAATTCATCTAAAATAAAAAATAAAAATTGAAACTTATGACAAAATTTAAATTCTTTTTTTATATATTTTGCGTACATAACAAAAATTCGTCAGAATTTTACATTATTATTTATTGAGAATTTTATTGATTTATCTAATTTACAGCAATTCTTTTGATTACATTTGAATTAGTATAAAGAAGAAAAAAAGATTTCAACGGTTTTTTTTTTTAAGTAAACTGTACATAATTTATTTTCCTTATTTGATTAATGTAATGTTTAATCAATAGTTGTCGTCATCGACAACTTAAAAAAAATAATAATTAAACATTGCATTTATATAGTACAATATTTATGTCATATGTGTATTGGTTGGTACGTCTGCGGCCTGTTCGTTCGTATATTGATGTTCAATGGACTTTTTTTTTTCTTAACCGAGGAGAAGCAACTTTTTGAGTTTCAACAACTTTAAAATTGTGTTTTGATCGTCGCTGGGCGAGATAACGAAAACACCTTTAAAATTGAAGAGATAAAAATAAATTTCATTAATGACGTAAATACGCAAACATAAATAGTTATTCTATGATTTACCTTCATCTTGAGCAACATCATCAACGATGGTTTCATCGTGAGCTGGTGCAGCGTAAATGAGAGTAATGGCAAAGATTACCAAAAGAGCCTAGAAAATTAGAAAATTGCCTTTAATTTAATGCTTGCAAACGTTTTTATCAGGAACTTTTGTGAGTTTGCAATCTATACGACAAACTTTAGTTTTAAAAAATCAATAATTCTTTCTAACGCATTTCACTCTCATCGTGATCATTTAATTTGCTAATTTATTTCCCAATTTATTCATTTCTGGAGTTGTGAATTAATCCAAAGCAACAAAAACATTTCTTATCCCAGTGCAGCGGCATTAAATTATTAAAACTGATACGTTCAAACACGTCCATTGCTGGTTTCTCTTCGGATGTTTTTTTCTTTTTCTTGAGTTTCATTCATTGGAGTTGGAGATAAAGAAAAAAAAAATGACTACACACGATGACGAATCAGTTTTTTTTATTCCTAAAAAAGTTCTTTGACTTTTCATAGAATTCTGCAAAAATATTCTTTGCAATTTCTGATTCTTTCGTGATCCTCGGCTGACAAAAGACTTAAATGCGGATCCAGCATACAAAGCAAAACTTAATTACTTATAATAATTCACTGAACTTACAGCAACAATGAATTTCATTTTTTAAATTGTCTTTTGTGTTTTCACTCTCGGGACTGAATGTGCAAAAAATTTAAATTAACAGCTTTTGTGTAACAAACTTTGTCGCGAGATACTCTTGAAGTTGAACTGATAAATCTTTACGTATCGTCCCATGTCTTATATACCCTTAAACTCGCGTACCGCCAAAATGTTGCGAAATCATGATTTTGTTGTTGCCCGGATCGTCCAATTGAAAGTGAAGATTGCTCTCGTGTCCCCCAATATTTAACAATCTTCCAATGAAAAATCAAAAAAAAAGTGCTAATGAGAAGTCTCTTTAGCGAAGCGATCGGTAAAGAAAATGTTCGGCAGCTTATAATAGTCAATATTGACTAAGACTATAGCAAAAATCCTAAGCAAAAATTTATTTAGAATCTATCAAAAGCACTCACACGCATGTGACTCTAAATTTTCCAAGTTCGCAAACGACAAACTCACATGTACGTACGAGACGTAGCAGCTCAGCCATCAGATCATCATGTACACATCAGTCGCGGAATGTTCTGAATTCGTAATGAAATTTATTTGCTCACGAATAAATTGTTAGAACGTTTTAGGAATTAATAAATTATTTGACAAAGGTAAACGCAATTTTTTTCCATGTCAACAACTCATAATATTTCACGTGTACCAATCTAATAACTCTTATGTTTTGCTTCATACGAATATTCATAGTCTGCTTATAAAATTAGCGCAAAAGAATTTCGCTGTCAGTAAATGTTACATTGGCAATTTATTAAGTTTATACTGACCAGTGATCACAGGTGTGATCCGCAATCGTGCGTGAAACTTTTCCAACACATTCACTTGGAATATATTGTAGCTTCTTCCGCATCTCACTGTTAATTTAATAAATTCTGTTTAGCACACTGATTAACATCTATTGCTGGCAAATCGAAAAATCCATGTCAATGTCTTTTCTAATGTATCGTTGCTTTCAAACTGCTGCACTGATTAAGTTGCAAAAGCACCACATGGTAACAATTAACACCGAAAAATAACGCCGCCTATATTGTCTTCAAACTTAGAAAAAATATGTTCAATAGGAATCTATGACATAGCTGTGATATAAAGTATAACATAGTCATTTTTATTATATTAATTACTACATAACCAAAACACGTTATAAATCACAGGATTTTAAAAGAGATTTAATTTGTTAAATATATTACATTAGCTAGTTTTAATCATCGGATGCAAAAGGTGGGCTGTATTACTACTGTATTACTTTCTTAGCTACCCACCGACTTTTTTTTTAGGAAATTCTATCTAAACTCACCATTGTATTTTACGCAAGTAAGTAGTATTAGTTCAACGCCCAGCTGGTATGTTTTATTTAGGTGTGTTAGTATGGCTGTGCTGCATAAAAAAATCCAGAATAAATGATAAATGTCTGAAAAAGTGTATAAGAATTAAAATATTTAATAAATTTGCAGTATTAAGTACACAGAAATCATACAACGATTATCATACATAAGTTATTTTGCAGACTTCGTTATTTAAAGCCACAATATTGTAGTTTCATTGGTTTTCAAAGCAGCTTTGCAAACATCCAAAAATAAATTGCTGATAAAAAAACTTCCTGGAATTTGATTAGTCAGCTTGAAAATTGACAAACTTATTGCGCACAAGTAAATATAAATTGACTCAAAGCACATATACCAAATGGATGAACTCAGCGAGAATCTCCAAAAGCTCAATATGATTCGCTCAAAATTTGAGGAAAATGATTATGGGAAAAATATCTATCAACCGGGCAGTAAAATGACGAAAAAGCAGGCACCAAGTAAGTTAAACCTTTCTACATATAGAACTTTAATAACTGAACAATATTTTGCCATTTCCTTCTCAAGTGGTGCCACCAAAACCGAAAAAAGTGAGTCATTGCATAAAATTGCTTTGTTCTGGACGTGCAAATAAAAATTTTCTTTCTTTGTAGCATGATGATTCCAATACACCACAAGTACCGCGAAGCACGAATATTGATAAGATTTGCAAACCCGCTTATGCATCGCTTATTACAGTTCCTAATGAGGAAACTCCTCCAGTATATGCGAATCAACAGTTTGAGGGCAAGTTAAATAAGGTCACATTGGATAATGCTTTAGAGCTTCAATTGAAAAAGGAAGCACTGGAACATCGAAAGAAAATAATGGAATACAATAAGAATTTGTATGAAAATAGTCAGGCAGCAAATGGCCAAAAGTTTTATGAGAATGTTAATCGTGGACCGAGTAAACTGATTTATTCAAATGTCACAACCAACTTGCCGCCAGCACCCGAAGTCAGCACCCAAGGACATGAGCACGATTTAGATGATGAGGAGTTTCCACCACCACCAAGTCCTGTTAGTTCATCCTATAGCGAATTGCGACGAGCAACTGACGGTGTAAGCAGCTCAAATGGTTATTCTGCCACAATCCTTCCAGCTCCAATTAATCACCAGTATCGTACTGCAAATGTTTCCGTTAATCATCATCCAATGAAAAATCATCAACAAACTTATTCCAATGACTATGGAATGTATGGTGCACCATTATCACAAAACTCAACGACGTATGAGTCCATTTACGAACCGATCAATCCACGTCCGCCATCTCAGTTGTCGTCACGCTCAAATTATTCACTGTATGGTCCTTATGTTGATGGACTGTGCAGTAATAGCTCATCGATGAATCGACTGCCAATAATTAATCAGGAAACGGAAGTTGATGCACTTACTGATTTGCTGGTCCAATCGATGCATCAATCCAATCCTGATAATGATAATTATGGTGAGATAAATTATTTTTCCTTCAGAAATTTTGATAACTTTTCCTCTTGAATCCTTATTTTTCAGACTTGGTTGCTACTTGCGTCAAATGCAATGGACCAGTCAGCGAAACAAGTGGTTGTACGGCGATGGAGAATGTTTATCATATTGCATGCTTTACTTGCCATCAATGTCAAATTAATTTGCAAGGTAAACCATTTTATGCGCTCGAGGGTAAGCCATTCTGTGAAGAGGATTATCTGAATACGCTTGAGAAGTGTTCAGTTTGTCTAAAACCTATACTGGAGCGAATTCTAAGAGCAACTGGAAAGCCATATCATCCACAATGCTTTACTTGTGTCGTGTGTGGAAAAAGTCTTGATGGAATTCCATTCACTGTTGATGCAACAAATCAAATTCATTGCATTGAAGATTTTCATAAGTGAGTTACATTTAATTACTATCGAAACTTTCTTGTCATTTTGCACATTTTTATGCCTATAGGAAATTTGCACCGCGTTGTTGTGTATGCCAGAAGCCAATAATGCCAGAACCTGGTCAAGAAGAAACAATTCGTGTTGTTGCCCTCGATCGTAGCTTTCATATCAATTGTTATAAATGCGAGGTACTAAAATTTGTGCAATATCTTTTTTTCTCCCCTAAGCAAACTTTTTATTAATGACTTTGCAGGATTGTGGATTGTTGTTATCGTCAGAAGCCGAAGGCTGTGGATGTTTCCCACTTGATGATCACATTTTGTGCAAAAACTGCAATGCCAAACGCGTGCAAGCGCTAACAAGTTTTATCTAAAGAAATTATGAATGTCTTTTTTTTTGTCTTCTAAAAAAGCCAAGGCCAAGGTCGTCGTGAGTTCGTGAGTGTTTTTTGATGGGAAAAATTTATGCAGAAAAAAAAAATCGCAAACAAAAAAAAATATTCCATTTTAATCTTCCCATACAATATACACACAGTATAACTACTTAGTTTTTTAGTTTGATTACCTTTTCTGTGATTGCATTCTTTGATTCTTAATTATAATTTTTATTAAATTGTCGACTTGAAGGAAAGTCTCTTGAAGAAAGTCAGAAAATTATTGATTGATTGATGTGATTCCCTGCTAGCATTCCCACTTACGGATAAAACTTATTGTTATAGTTTTTAAGGACAGCAAAATATTCTTATCCAACATTTGCACTGTAATCATAAAGCATTTTTATCATCGTTCAATAAAAAGTAATTGAAATCTTGCGTAAATTATCAAGAAATGAAAATATCTAAGACAGTTTTCTTTGTTTCATTCAAATGGTTTAATAAATTTATGCCATTGTTTTATCTTTATTTTTTCTGGTATATCTTACAAAGTATATAAAAAAAGCTATGGGGAATCTTTCATTGATGGCGGTAAATGAAAAATGCCTTCACGACTATGGGTCAATAAAATGTTGTTCTAATCATTGCTAGATGTTAAGCGATTTATGCTGTTGCTGCTTGAGCTTTAACGAGTATCCTGTGTTTATCCGAAATGTTTCTTCAATTTTTTGAGTTTCTTGATGGTTCCAACTGGATCACGTGGATCGATGTTTTCAGCATCATCAAAACTTCCGACACTTTCATCTTCAGCTGGCAGAGCGAAGACGAAGCAAATTGCCAAACAGATCAAGAATGCCTAAATGATGAGATCATAAAATTATTTAATTCACTCAAACTTCTTCACTGTTTGATTTTAACTTACAAAGATTATAAACTTCATTTTTATTATTAGTTGATTGAGGATCGGAGTGTGAACTGAGACTGTCTTTTGTGTCAACGATCGATGGCTTTTATACAAGAATTTTTACGTTATAAGAATCACGTGAATCAAGTCATGGTTCCTCGTTTTACTAAAAACAGACACGGAAGGAGACCAGAAAGTGTTTTTTTGTCCACAAAAATAAAATAATCGCAGTCAATAAATAAAATCCGCGAAAAACGTGTTTCTGCAATGTTTGTTTTCAACTTCAACTTGAAATTTACATAGAAGCGCCTGATAAAAATTTTATACTACGAGGCCATCGTATCAACTTTTTATTCAAATACTTCTCATGACGTCATTACCAGCGAGAATTCTTAAAATAATTTTTATGACGGTGCAATTTTATTCTAAATCATAATTATTGATTAACTAAAGAAGAAGAAGTAACTCTTAGTAACACTTAGAAGTAGAACATTCAGAACCAACTCCATTATCTGATCGCAAAACAATTTCTAAATAAATATATTTTTGTTGTTAGATATCAATCTATTATTTATTAGAAAAGAATGGCACATTTAACAGTAATACATTGGAGAGCAGTAGAATATGATTTATATCGTATCAATAGTAAATAAATTTAAATTCAACTCTCAAAAAGAAATGACGAAAATAAAATAATTTTAAAGATCTTTGGAATATGCGTGCAGTTTCTTGCGTTTACTTGTAATTAAATTTCATCTTTAGCAAATATTGGACGTTGACCTGATTGTCGTCATAAACAACATATTCGTTGTACAACAGACTGCTGCGGTCAAGTTTTTCATCAGTGATCCCTTTTCCAAGTGGCACAATGACGCCATCCTCACGAGTGTGAGCCATTTTTGGATCTGGTGAGGTTTTTCCAATGCCTTTTACTGAATGTTTGTTTTCTGGAAGTTTTGTTACATATGTAGCACGAGTCAAATTGTATGTATCGCCCAAAGCAACTTCACTAAGTAGCATCAATCCAATGTTGTTTTGCGATGTAGTGAAACAATAATTTGCTGACTTCGATACCATGTCAGCGAAGTAAATGCCTTTACCAAACATATAACCTGGAGCAAATAAAATTTGAATAAATGAACTAAATATATCGAAACATTAATTTCTTAAATAACTTTACCAGTAACTGGCGCTTCGGCCGGAGCTATCTTTAAACCATTCGCCAAAATTCCGACATAATTTGTAAGGCGAGATCCATGCCAAAGCAGCTGACGGTTGTGGAGTTTTCTGAATGGCTTGTAACGACGCTTCTCTCCTTGACGATCCATCTTAAAAACATCAACAATTTCAAGATCATATTGCTGATGAGTTTCTGCATGTGTATTTGTCACATAGGTTTGAATCAATTGAAATTCTTCTGATGCATGGTCAAGAGCCTCCAATTTGGTCTTTAATTGTTCATAGCGAGCATCAACAGGATTTAATTTATTATCAGTATCGGCCTGCAGCAAAGCGTAAGCGATCTCAATTTCCATCAAGTTGTCAATCATCTCGCGTTTTGATTGTACAACTTCCAATGTGTCAATGACAGGAGCTCTTCGAACCCCAAAATTGTGAGGAATGAGAGTATAGAACTTATTTGATGCGCCAACGAATTCACCTCTCGATGCTCCGCGAGCGACCAGTTCACTGATTTTTGTAAGCGTTTGATATCCTTCTTGTAGTTGTTTCTTTGACAAGCGACCCAATGGCATTTTATCCAAATCGAGCTTGAATTCCATCATTGTTTGTTTCATCGTGTCGATGTCAAACAATAGCGAAACTAAATCTTGAACTGTCTTTGGCAATTTTGATGGAATCGTAGATTTTTCTGCCATCGTTTGGATTTTCTCTTTACCGTCGTCGTAATCAACATCAATTGGATAATAACAGCCAGGACGTTTTTGAAAATAACCAGAATTCCACTTGTTACCCGTTTTACACTTATAGATATTCTCAAATTCAACAATTGCTTCTGCTCCGCTGGAACATCTTTGTAAACTGGAATCACCAACTTTTGTTCCAATCCGTCCCCAGCTTGTAAACAACCAATAGTCTCGACCAATATCAGATTTCAAAATTTGAAGCTTAAAGAATGAATTCTTGTTGCGTTGAATATCTGTAAGGCCAAGTGTGCTGGTATAGAGAACGCCTTCATCGCGAAAGACGTGCGCAATTTCATCAAGGCCGGTTTGCGGATCAACAACTGTTCCATTCTTCAGTATGACATTGGCCACTTTTTGAGCACCCCGTACAAACATCGATTCACGAGGTCCTGTATGTTCGTCTTGTGGAAGACGACTCAATGGATCAGAGCCCCAATTGCAGATTGACATCGATTTAATTTTCTCGATGGTGTTGCTCGATGTGATTTCATCAAGAAATTCTTCAGGAACAACCTGAATGTTGAGATCCTTTACTTCACGCATTCGCTTATTCATCTTTTCAACTTCATTTTCATTACTGATGACAACTGCAATCATCCTCTGCAATTTTGTCACCAGTTTTCCGCCCAGTCGTTCAATTTTCTCCTTCAACTCTAGTTTGGTTTGCTTCAGAGTTCCAATTGCAACCACATGCAAATTATACAACGGTAGTCGTTCACGTGTGACACGTGGACCATTGAGTTCAGACATACGTTCTCTTGGAAGCACTCCCTTTGTCATCGGAAGTACATTTGGCAACGGACGAACAGCACGATCAACAATAATAGATTTGTAACTAGCGAAGAAATTATTCGCTCCATTACAATTCTTAAGTGCTTTTGGGATTTTGCACTTTAATCGCAATGGCTTCTCAACAAAATTTCCACAAAATGCCCATTCGCTGGTTGCACCATTGCATGTGTAGCCATGTTTTGTGAATATCATATCGCCATTCAAACACTTTTGGCATTTTGCTAGAGCACCGAAGTTTATCATATCAGAACAACGGTTCAACAGCTCCTCCTTATCTTGGATTTGACATGAGTTATTTATTGTAAGAATGCTTTGCAGGACACTCTTACTGCAATTTCTTTCCAGCATATCACGAATATCAAATAGCTTTTGTGATTGTTGCTGAATGAGAGTCTCCAATTCCTGATTGAGAATCTTGTCAGTTTCCTTCAGCGGTTCACGCTTCATCTTCTTTTTTTGGATTTCGTCAACTTTGATTGTCCTAAAATAATAGAGATTGTAACTAATTTGATATCTACAAACGTTTTTATAGTTAATTCCATACGGAAGTGCATCCAAAACAAGTTTTTGGTCATTTTTCTCGAGAGCTTTGAATCCTGGCAGATTATCACCACTAATGAAGAAGTCATATTCGCCGCGAATGGTCGCAAAACATTCAAGGTGATGCCAAAACGGTTGTCCGCCGAATTTCATTCCAACTTCAGTATCATACACAACTCGCTTGACTCTGACAATATGCTTAATTAAACAATTTATAATGAAGCTCACTTTGACAGTTTGTAAAATCGGTTACCTTTGCTATCTTCTGACGACAGCCAACACATTCAGCTCTTGCCGATTTTGAATATTCAACTCCAAAGTCTTTGATGGCAAGGTTCATTCGCTCTGCAGTCCGTTTTTTAGCGTTTTTTCCATTACTTTTTTCGGGGACTGGCATTGTGATAAGGGACAGAATTCTGGAGTTTATTTCTTTTTGATCGTCGTATCGCACATTCTCGAAATTGTCGATTAAGTTAACAGATTGCGGTCGGTGTCGTTCAAAAAAACATTCTTTATGAAACCAAACGGGATCCTTTCTATCATGCTGAAAGGACTGAATCATAGCAGCTAAACGCAAAGAACCTGAAGGAATTCCTCTGTAACATTTGCGACACACCGCGTATGAATCCTTGCCATATTCAATACGATACGGAAGCTGGTCGGGCGAGACAACTTCCATTATTGATGTATATGATAAAACAACACTTTGAAATTAAAAAATTTCTTTCGGCAAACACTGCGAATGTTAGATACAGCAAGAGTTAAAGGTTACTATGTTGTCACGTTGTCACTGACAGAAAAAATATAGTTGCAACTATTTGAAGCTTGGAAAATGTTTAATTTCTGCGTAAATCCCGAAGCAGGTCTTTGTCGCATTTGTCACATCACAACATAAACATTTTACAAAAATATATTTCAAAATAGGAAAAGTCGTTGAAAATATTAAAATAAGTTACTTTCAATAATTTCTGTCTTTTATTCTAAATCTTATCAATGTTGGATTATTTGCGGAGGGAAAGAAATAAAAACACCATTTTTGAGACTCATGTTGACAATTATTGAAAATTAAAATTCTAATTGATACTTTCTAAACGCTTTCTAATGTTTTTGTCTCTTCATTGAAAACACATTTTGGAGGGTATTGAAAATTGCGATGAAAAATGCTTAGTTAAATTAAAATATTGGTTCAACCATACCATGCATTAAAAAAAATATTCAGATTAGCACTAAAAAAATTAAATCATTCCTTGGTTCATTCAGTGATAAAAGTAAAGCTGGAAAAATGTCATTTTTTTTTGTATCACAAAATGTTGTTAAAGTTTCCACTAATCAGCTCAGCGTCGCCAATCAGATTGGTATTCGAGCTTATGAAATGAAAAAAGGTGCTCCTAAGGACTTTTCTAGGAATGTCATCATAGAGGAAAAACTGTGAAGATGGCACACAAAAAATTACGTGATCATTCGAGGTGAATGAAGTCCATAAACATCATCAATCGGAGGACAGTGCGTTGCTCGATTATTGTTTTCCCCCCAATCGTGAAGGCTTCGTGAATTGGCCAAACGATGCGTTAACCTGTGAGCAATACTAAAGCCTCCAGAACCCTCTAACTGGGTCAATACAATGATGACTTGTCGCTGTAATGGCGGCACAGAGTCAACGGTTTTCAGTTCACCGCGTGTTGACACAACATTGTAGCTTTCCTGACAATCGCATTTAACATGAATCCATTTATTTTCGTGACGATTTTCCACCATTACGACAAGCCCAGCCCAGCCCTTGGTTAGATAATAAGCCGTCATTCCTTCACGACCCTCGTGCCGTTGTCCTTTTGTTAGTGTTAAACTAATTATAGCATCGGCCAATAAATGTGGTGGTGGTGTTATTTGCTCCACAATTAAACGCTTCGAACTGTGTATGGCTAGAACACATTGTGGATAAAGTGACGGATCTTCAATGCCTGTATGCCAATGATTGAATGCTAAGCAAACTAGTAAATAAAGATCACGTTCTAGCATTTTGTGACAGCCTACAAAACCTCGAACCTGAAAAAAATATAATAATAATGCTTAAAATCGTCCAGTCGAATAACATTTAAAACATCTGATGAACTCACTTGACGTTTACTATGTTCAACTAAGCGGCCAACTTCCGGATTCGCTGGGTTTCTTGTTCTAAATAGCACCACACATAAATCAAGTTGGGATCGTTGAGATTTCTCAGAGTTCCTAAACAAGAGCCGAATAAACGAATGATTAATGAAAGTAAATCTTCAGAACTTTCAGTCATTTTTGACAACGCTCACCTCTGACCCTCTTGAAACAATGTAAATTCAGCCTCTGTTGGTTCTAAAACGGTCAACAAAACACATGATAGTGAGCAAAGAGGCTGCAACGTTCCCAGCAATCGAATTTCTTCCCAGCCAGCACGCACTTTACAGATATCGATGCAATCAAAATATCTTGAAGGAAATTAAAAAAAGATTTAAATTTCGAATGGTTTCTTATTATATAAACTCACTTTAAAACATCTTCAAATGAAATCCAAAAGACACCTTCAGAAGCACCAAGCGGCATGAGGATATCTCGCAATTCATCTGTCCATTGATCAGAATCATCAGACCAATCGCCTTTCCACGAATAATGTCCCCATGGATTTCTAAGCTTCAACAATCGAACACCGTGAATGTCACGCACATCCAGTACTGAATAGGCATGTCGCGGTCTCAGTCCTTTACTTTGATATTCATCTTCATCAACTTTCATATTACCACCACCACAACTGGCCCCCATTAAAAACTTCACTAAACGCGAACTTAAAAGCTGAGCCCAAATGAGATCTTTGTCTAATTCATCTTCACTCGGCATTGGAATCGAGCTGGGCTGAAGTGGCAAACTCTCACATGGTGCACCCGTTAATGTTGCTAGTCCTTCAATTGCTCTTCCAGACACCAGCGCTTCATAGCATCCATGAATTTTTGCGACAGCTTTTTCAATCAGTGGTAGATAAAGTTGTTTCCGTTTGGCTTGAGAATAAACCAGATGACCGCGTTTATCACATGGCAGTAGATCATCAATCAGTACCGTTGTCCAGCGTCCATCCTTGCATAGTCGCACTTGATAAGCACCTTGAGAGCAAACTTCTTTGGTTACCAGAACTTCTTTTACAAGATCCTCGCGTTCTGCAAGAACTGCCAGAGCTGACAATAGCCAGCAATTACCCAACACACCTTGACAGATATCAGATGGTAAAGGTGTCCTGAATATAGCCCACGGAAAATTGCCACCATCGCAATTGATCTCATGTGGACGACGCCATTGGACAACAGGATTTGATTCAGTATTTGATGTGGCGTTAGGATTATAATAAAGACTCTTAGCAGCAGGCGGAAATGAATCATCGACAAAAAGTTCATTGTTATCCTTACAATATTGCGTTATATTTTCCCATTTAGTTAATGCTTCAGATTCTTCTTGTTTTCGTAAATTTTCCATTAATTTACTCTCGTGTCGACTGTCTTCGATTCGTATGCTGGGTCCAGCGGGCGGATTTAGAAGTGCTTCTATAGCAGCCCGTCGATGGCTCGAACAAATTTCACAAACCACACTTGCTGTTGAATTTTCATAAGTGCATGCTGGACAATGCCACGTTTTTGGGATAACTGGCAGCACGGATGGTACTTGCTTTGGGGCCACTTGGGCTGAAGATGATGAGTGACTTCCGTGTCCACTGCCACTTCGTGTTAAAACTGATCCGGTGCTATGTCTCTTTGGAATTGCACCAGAACGATCATGACGGGGTGATGGACTTCTTGAGGCTCGACTACTAGATGGCACCATTAATTGGGTTCGTCCCAAATGAGCATCTGGCGGTTTACTAGAACCCGGTGTAGTTGGTGTCGAAGCTGGTGATGAACCGGTATAGGGACGAAAATTCGGTGGCCTTGTTACACTTGGCGTCTGTTTGATGGCTTTGCATGCTATGCAAATATGCGTTCCAAGCGAATTCTTTAGAGTACATTGTGAGCAAGACCAGAATTCACCTTTTCGCAGTGTCATGTCCTCAACATTCGTTGTGCTTCTCAATTTAGATCCACCACAAATTATACAAACCGTTGCGGTTCCAGAATTAACGAGAGTACACTTCTTGCACGCCCATTCTTGTGGTTGGTCTTCACTTGATGGCGATTCAGCTGGCATAAATTGAAAGTCGTCCTCCAAATCCTGCTCAAATGACGCCATTGGAACACGAATATTCGAGGGCAATTCATCAAAGCCATGCGTTGATGATGATTTTGTCATAATGAGTTTCATTTGATTATTGTTGTTTACGTTATCTTTTGATGAGGATGGTGACGACGACGTCGCACCCGACTGATTATCATCCGATTTTGAAAGTGCTATTAGATTTGGTTGCGTCAACGAAGCTGGAATGCGTGCCGAATCGCAAATATCACAATTGTCTACCCACATTGGATTGTAAGCGTATGAGCATTTATTGCATGTCCACATTCGTGGTATAATTTCTTTGGTGTTGGGATCACGCTTCGGTCCTTTCCACACTTTTGAATATACTTCACTGCTAGTAGCACCACTTGAACCAGTCATGCATGGTTTTGATTGAATTGTCGATAATGTTTTCAGTGATTGCTGTTGTTGATTGTTGTTTAAAATGTTACTTTTAATTGTTTCAAGGAGCTTCTGATCGGCGCCGGGTTTGGTTGATGGCACTTTGGGAGTATTTCTACTTCCCTTATTTACCATCGCATACAATGGCACTTCATTCTGATTTCGATTCAAGTCTATCGTTTCCTGTTGAAATTTCTGTATGATGGCACTATTTTCGTATGGCTCATTATTATTGTTACTCGATGCATTGTCCAACTGTTTAAGATTTTCGTAATAATTATCCTGCATGCTTGTTGTTCCACAAACGCTTGCCGATTTCGTAAATTGCTTACGCTTCGTAGAGTCGGTCCAGTCTTCAACTGCTATAAAAACGCCCGATGATGAGAGATCCTCTGAATGGCGACTGGTGCTTTTCAGTGATGGTTTTTTACTGTTCCTTGTGATTGTGAAACGTCCACTGTTTTCAGTTGATTGTGACTCTGGCTTGTTTCCACAAATACCACAAATATTACAAGTAATGAGATCTTGATTCGTTCCAGTTGTGCATCGATGCTCTCTTATCGCTAGTGATTTAGTGCCTTCCTTTAATTTTCCAGCTGATTTGAATAATGTTGGATAATTGTTGATCGTTATGTTCTTTTTGTTTTGATAGCACAGTTTTTGATCGAAAATATTTTTTGCCGGATGCAGATCGTAGCGATTAAATAGACATAATTGACAACGTTTATGGTTTCCAGGCAATGAGTCCATGCTCATACTACGCCGGAGTGAGCAGTAAGTTGATTCATGTTTCGAATTTATTGCATCGTCGTCAACTGATTTTTTATTTCCGTTTGGATTTTCTTTGTAAATGGGCGCTAAAATACTAACGAGATTGCAATTGATGCAGTAATATGTAATGGTCGAATTAAATCTAAAATGAAATTAAAATAATTATCTGACAATTCCTGAGAGACATTATTCGACAGGTTAACTCACAATCCACACTCTTCGCAATTCCAATTTCTATAAATGTTTGGTTGCGATTGAAACTTTTTCACCAAATCAGTTCGTTTTAGTAAACAATTTTCGCGATGCTTGAACAAAAATCTAATCTGTTTGATCTTTTTCTGATTGTAGTGCTTGTGCGCTAAAGCTAAACTATCATTTATGCAGAACGGCAGTTGTGGCTTCGATCTCGTCTGCGGCTGTTGTTGTTTCGATGACGCTTGCAGTTGCTCTGTTAATCTACAAACGCACAAAGAAAAGTTTGGACAGATTAAGAATTAAAGATTTTTTAAATGTCAAGACACGGCACCGATTGGAAGGCGAAAGGGCTAATCATAATAATGGAAATTTATCCATCATGAATATTTAATGAGACCTAAACTAGGTAGGTGGTTGGGTTTTAGGCTGAAATATGTTTAGTAATTTTGTTGTAACACTTCTGATTATCAATCAACTCGATGGCACAACTGGAAAACTAAAACTGAACTAATCGAATTCTCAAGGATCATCGTGGGAATGCCTGCCCCACAAAAATACACACACAATAAAAAGAAAAATGTGTGTAATAAAAAAACGTCAATATCCACTTCTCTCGCCCCGCACTGCACAATCTTAATTAAATATATGGTGAAGTGGAATAAAAAATCGATTAACGGAAGCATGAAACATCGAATGAAAAAAAAAAAAAACCGATTTAAGAATGAATGAATTCTAAATATGGGATACATCCTAAAGCGGATGTAAGTAGGTAATACGACTTTGTCAGTTATTATTCGAGAACATTTATTACAAATCAGCATGAACGATTCACACACGAGCTTCATTATTGGCTATGATGACTTTAAATTTTTTACGAAGGGGTAAAATTATTTTTAGTAGCAAGCCAATTAATGATATTGTTGTGACACTTTAAAAGAAAATCTGTGTTTGGGTCCTGTTTGTAAAGAATTTTTTTCACTAGCTGGACTATCTTGAGTACACTAATTAGTAACTCTATGCCACTTTATTCATAACGCACAGAATAAACCGTCAAGATTATTATCGTGAAATTATTATTTTTTTTTTTTCGTTTTCTCATAATGATTTTAGTCAAGAACTGAAAAATCAATAATCTTAAAATGACAATAAGCTAAGATATTCATTGCAACTACTTTATTACCTACTTGAAGCTCAATTGGAAACTAATTAACTGCGCGTTATATTTTAATAACTGAATTAATTTGACGAATTACTAAACGAGAGCAGAATTTTGATTGCAGTTGTGCCACTTATGAAACAAACTTTTCCATTCTCTCTCACGAACACATAAAAAGGGGCTCAACATAGCTTTATATTTGACTATGTATAAGTAAACATTAATTCAAATAGAGGCACAGAAGAAACACTTTAATGATCGTTGATCATTGAGAATGTTTCGAGACACTTTTTGTGGTTCAAATAAAAATATATTTCCAACTTTCAATTTAAGATAACGTTTAGTCGACATGAAAAAAATGACTGCCAGCATAAAAAGTTATCATAAACAGCATAACACAAAGAAAATTTTCCATTTTCAGCTTTTTTTTTTTTGCAAAATGTCTCGGTTGAAAATTTTCTGGAATTTGCAAGAATTTTGTGAAAATATCTATGAAATGTGATTGGATTTAACTCGATATGCTTGATTGACAATCAATTTTACTTATTTGCTTTAAATTACCCTTTCAACTCCGACGGATTGTTGATTTTCTTCTGTTTGCAATTAAAACATTTTAGATTTTCCGTCGAATTTATGTTTTGGCAAAAATCGCAATTCCACTGGAAAAGCGAAGAAACAGAACCCATCCCGACTTGCAAGTTCTTCGACCTTCCACTTAATGATCACTGGATTACATTAAACTGATTTACATCTAATTGAACTTCTTAAAATTGTGCAAATGAGACGAGGAAAACTTCTCACAGCTGATTTTCCTTAAATTTCCCGAGTATGTTCAGTTGGTAGAATTATTTTATTAACTTTCCCATGTTTTGAGATATTACGGTGTGTAGAGACTTTAATGTCGTAAACAAAAGTAGGAAAAAAATCGGCTTACATAGTTCAACAAGTTAAAACCGTAAAAATAAGTGGAAAATGTATCAGTTACAATCACGGTTAGCAGATGTCCTGAATTACCCGCTCAATCAGCGTATCTACCAATTGGTCCACTGCATCGATACAGCACCGTTGAAGGATTTACAAGCCTTTTTCCCGAGACTTGTTCAGGATATTTTTGGAGGAACATTATTTCAGGATTTCAATGTCGGCTGGGGTTTGCGAGTTGTCACTGATAAGAATCCTGAGTTTGAACTACTGTACAGTTTTTTTGAGCCAAATGCCTCATTCTTTCGCTTGATATATCGCTTACTAGGTGATAGCATTAGATTCGAAATAACAGGTATGGAACTTCCTCTTAAGATGCGACAAATGTTGGAGACTGGCCGTTGTAGCACATTCTATGCAAATCTCTTAAATGCAGACAATTTTCATCATCGAGCTGTTTCGCTTACACTGAGTGAGTTTATACCTTTTATTAAACGTTTTCTCGTACATAAAGGTTAATCCGTGTCTATTATTTACATTCTAGATGCTTTCGACTTCTTCCTTTTTCATTTTTGCATTCATGGGATGAAAAATCTTCACAAAAATTCACTGGCTGCAATGGCAGTGAATAACGAGAACCTGAAAACTGTTTATTTTAACTTGGTTGCCGACTACCTGTGCAATTTTCTGCCATCAGATCCAAGTAGCATAATCTTCCCCAAAATCGAATGCTCACCAACAAAGTCAGCGTCATCGATGCCAATGCCAGCAACACAGACCGCAAAAAAACCAAAATATTTGCTCGTGTCAGCTCTGTCGCATCCTCAAATTCAGAGTCCAGCTAGTCCACGTGATCTACGAGTGCCCGAAGGCATCAGAGCCAGTACATGGCGTAGCGAAAGCGTCATGATGATTTTCATTGATTGCTGGCTACGATATGAGGTTGAGGAATCTTGGGAATTGCCTAGCAATGAGTTCATTCGACTAGTTCGCATTCTGGTGAAACAACTTCATTACTTTGGAAATGCTGCAGAACAAGATTTAACATCATTGACAGTTGTGCGCCAGCAAGCGCAGCCGTTGCTCAACATACGCCTCTATCCATTCCTAAAGACAATTATTTCACGTTGGCCATTGGATACATCATTTCTTAATGTCTTGGAGCTGTGGCTTAGCTATATTCAGCCCTGGCGTTATATCTACAATCGAAATATTCAAAATTTAAACACAGAAATGGTGATGATACCGGATCGCTTCAAGACGTTCATTAATGAAAATATCATTTGCTACACACAAATCTTTGTGCGAATGGTTCCACGTTTCCTTAAGATGGATTTGTGTTCGCCAAAGAATGCATTTATGGTTTTTCGCTTAATGAAAGTATTTCGCATACCAAGTCAATTTATCAGAGAGGCTGAACGAATTATGCTCAATAATAACACCGTGGTTCGCTCACACAGTACCTCGTTTCATGAAGCAACATCAATTCACTCACCACCCAGATCCGTAAGTTCTACCTTTAATCGTTCAGGACATCGCACACCACACAATCAGTCGGCTTTTGATGACAGCAATTACATTTACATGTTCAGCGATGAAGTTACAATGCAGATTTATGAGCTGATGCAGCGAATCTATTTGGCTAAGATGAAAACCGTTCAAGAAATAGAAGCAATTGAACACGAAGTAAAGAAGAATGACAGTCTTTGGGATCGCTTCATGAGATTTATTGGTTGGCTCAGTGCTGGTGAAATGTCTTTTTCAATGGCGCTCGATGAAAAACGAAAGACTACGCTGTATCTTGATGTGTGCTTGGATGTAATGTCTCCCGTTTTTAACATCCCGATTGAAGATACTATTCAAGAATTGAGCATGCAGCAACAATCATATCAGGAAGACAGTGATAACGACGCCACTGGCCATTTGAATATCACGCCCAGCTACATGAAACAACAATTGCGCAACATCACATACACAGGCGATCCGGCACTTCTTCCAATCATGAATCATGAAATTAAATTTCTGGTGCGATTACTTTATCTTGTCTCATCAAAATTAAACGAAATGGTAAGTTAAAATAATTAATCACTGATTTATTGCACAACATTCATATTTTATTCTTTTATTTCAGTTTGAAAACGAATTTAAAGAGCTATGGAGCCGTAATGATATCTATGGGAAATTATCTCGTCAAATTCTTTCTGCTCCCGTTGAGACGCGAATCTTTGACAAATCCGCTGGCTATTCGCAGCTACAAATTCAAGAACTTGGACCACGTCTCAGTCTTCGTAAATTTGCACGACGACAAATGATTATGATGCTGGTCATGTCGTTTTTATTTGGGCGAATGTTTCTTGGCGCTAGCAGTTTGGGCTTCATGACACTTGTTACTATTGCATTCTTCTATTTGATTATTAAGTCAATTTTTTCTTCCTGAATAACTTTTTTTTGTAAAGAAATGTTAAAAATTGTTTTTTAACTGACAAAGAAATAAAAAAAAATAGTTTTTGATTTATTTTTCCATTTTATTTTTCAACATAGAGAAGAACATTTACATAAATATTTAGAATACGAAAGATGAAATGACTCTTTTAGCCAGCACATAAAAATTCTATAAGATTCTCATCACTAATTTTCCCATAAAAAATATAATTTCATATTCAACAATCAATTAGTGGCATTTCCTTTCTAGTCAGTAATGATTACACCACAATTTTATTTTTAAGACAATTTTGAGAAACATCAGAGAAAAGAGACTTGAAGCGATTATAATATTTGATTTTGCATTAAGACACTACATTCTGATGATATATATGGTGATAAGCAAACATTCTTTAAGTCCTTTAATATAATTGGTCAATTAAATGTTCCATAAAGAATTTCGAAAGCGGTCCAATATTGTTTCCTATGATTTCTCAGGCATTACTTTAAAGATGTTAGACAATTCATCGAGCATCGTCTCATAACGGAAAGCAACACGAATGTCTGGAACATTTGTACGTGTTATGTCATTTCCGGGAACACCTTCGCGTGTATAATTCGGTCCAAGCCAATGCTGTTTGGTATTGTGTGAAAATCCAGACATTGTAACGCTATTGCGAGCTAATTCACACATGTCGCATGATGAAAGCTTCCAAACTTGTGCTGCAATACTGTATTCTTCCATTAACGGTTCCTTAGTGAAATGGAACTGAAGTGGATCATCAGTTGATAATGAAACAACCAGACCACGTGCTAAATATTCTGGCAATGGATTGCGATGATAGTTCAAGAAGAGTGAATTATTTGACAACGGCGACATTGCGATTCCAATCTGAGCCAAATAGTAGAGATATTGTAAAACGGGCACTTTACGCAATAACAATCCATGCGATATGTTTTCTGCCATCAAATATCCGCAAACAAGATGCTGAATGGCGCCAGCTTCACCGCAATGAGGACGTAGAACGAATGTATTTAGTCCACGCTCGTGTCGGAAATTATTCAGCACTGTTAGATTTGAATACATGTAGAACAAATAATAGGCATATGGAGGATTATCAACATCGGTCCATTCTTCAGGCATTGGCATCTCGTTATCAATTAAAGGATTCTCAGGCTTACTTTCATCATCAACTGAATCGAGACCAATGACATATTGCAAAAATTTATGCAGTTCTGGATGTTTGCTCGGATTATTGGTAGCCTCGAATAATGGCAAAAAGATGTTATCAATCACTTCCTGGAACGATGTCAACAGTTTGTTTGTTTTAAAGATATCATAGAGACGTGGAATCTGAATCAGCCAGCGAATATTATCGGAATAAACGTTATGATCGACGGCCCATTTTGCCAGCTTGTACCATTCATCTCGTGATTTGCCATAGATTGATAAGCGCAGCTCAGCATTCTGATATTTGCTTTCCTCAAAATCGCTGGCAACTTCTTTAATAATATGCGCAAAATATTTGCCATTCAAATAATTATCTGTCTTCAAAAACACTTCACGCAATCGTGATTCACCAATTGGATTATATTTGGCATTGAATTTATCGAAGCGATGAAATGTATTTCTATCAGCATGCACGTCCAACATATCAACAGTAAGATCATATGTTGTGAGATTCATCGATTGAAATACTTCAGAGAGCGTCATTTTCTGCCCCGGCTTGGTTACGGTTACCACTTCATCAGCATTCTGTTTCAACGTTTTCTTGATGAAACGCAATAAATGTTTTTGATTCATGCAACTGGCAGCGTGAATGTGAGTGTCGACTTTACGAATATTGTAGAAATCACGATGTGGAACTGCTTTCTGTGAAGCTAATTCACGAAGTTCATTCAGTAAAACATGAAGCTGAAATTTTGAGTACAAATAACTCAAACGACGATAGCAGAACGACTTCAGTGGTCCATCAGCAATCTGAAAGAGAAAAATTTGTTAAAATGGGAGCAATTATCGATTATGAAAATGATATCAATTACCATGGTGCACATTGTTTGCATATCTTGAATGAATTCCGTTACTTTTGGACATGGATAATCGAGCTTATCAGTGCAGTAATCATCACGATACACTTCAAATGTTCCATGAGTGGCTTTAATTGTGTAATTGAGATCTTCAGGAAATTCTAGTTCCCATGGGTCGAGATTATCAGGTGGATTGACTGGATGTTCTGCAAATGATAAGCGCGAAAACGAAATTAAATTAAGAAAATTTACATTTGACAATTAGGATTTAAGAAAAAACATTTCGATGCAAAATATTAAAAATTTCGATGGAATCATCATGATAAAGATCGAATTAATCACATGACATTGATCAACATGAATATTCCATACCTGAAGAGGAGCCTTCAAAAATTAATTATTTAAGATTAAGAAGTCAAGAAGAAGCAATAAATTATAAGAAAATATTTGAGCGGCATTTTGTATATTAAGTTTTACCTGCGATAGTCTTTTTATCATCATGATGAAAGACATTTGCATCCTTCTCCTGGCGAGCACGAACAAAGCGCCCAGTCGTTTGTGGAAATGACTGATGTGACACTGACATGTAGCGCTCACGAAGCTCCAAGGCTCGGATGAGCAGATGTGATGCACGTTCCAGGTCCTCTAACGGGACGCCACTCGTGTCTTCGCCAGAAATCGACACACGCTGAAAGTGCGGAACAAAATCGTGCTCATCAATCGAAAACGCATCATCGGGATGGACTTCCGGTACTACTGAATGACGATCAATCTCCATTACTCTGCAAATATATGAGATGAAGATTCATAAAATTTTGCAATTTCGATTAATTATCGCTTCCATCACTGAAATGGTCTCTTGTTTCAAGAAACTGAACGACTGAACCATGTGAGTAAAGCACATAACTGAATAATCTTAGTAAGCTATATTCGATAATTTATTCAGTTTGTATTTAGATCTCGCGCAAATTGCATTGAAAATTTCTTGTCACATAAAAATTAAAAAAAAAAAAGTTCATCATGTCTTGTGAAGTTCCAAAATGCGTCATTTTCTATTCACCAAAGAAATACATTGTTCAATGCCATCAGAATGTAATTGTCGTCATATGCCAAAACCAAAACAAGGAGAACCCCAGTGCGGGTGCATTTATCCATATCCATGCAAAGCCGCATGCTATGATTGGGATGCATGCAAGAAATCGTGCATCTAAATGATTCAAGTGTATTTGTATTTTCTATCGGGATCGCAGCCAACATTGAAAATGAGAAATTAAACGAATTTCATCAAAACGTCCCAAGCCGCCGAAGTGTCAACATCTGTTTTGGATCAACATTTATCAAAATTTTTGTTAATTGAAATATTTCATCAATCAATATGTGCAAATTCTGTTGTCAGTCATCATCATGCTGTTCCAGCTATAGCGTCCCAGAGTCCAAATGCAATCCATACGCAATTTGTGTTCCACTCTATCCATGCGATGGCAAATGTGTCCCAGTGAAGCCATGCGGTATCAATTGTCAACCATTCCCAACACCTGGAAGCAAGCATTGCCCAAAATGTGATAATGAAGCCACACGAAATACAATTTATCCGGAAATTTGTGTGCCACGAATTTGTAAAGAAAAATATTGTTGATTGACTGACATTCAATAAAAGTAATCGATTTTCATGAAAATCTAAATTTTCTGGATTTTTCATTTCATTTTTAATTTTCAGGATCAACAAAAAAAAAAATGACAATCACAGTCAACTTTGGAAATGAATTGCAATAAAAATTTCAATTAAATTTTAGTTTTCATCGCGAAAGCTTGTAAAATTTTCCAAAAATTTCGTATCGATTTTATTGCTACCTAGGTAGTAAAAGGAGGTTTCAGAGAGTATTGTAAGCCAATACTAAATGTGAAAAGGCGCTAAAAATAGCTAATTAGATTTTGTGTTAATTCACTTTTACAGGGCAATATAAAAAAAATGTGTGGAACTGCATGCAATGATCCTCGTTGTGCTCTCTACTGTGGCCCCGTGTTTCACGAAGGAATTTTTAATCCATCAAATTTCCGTGCGGAAGTGAAGTATGCAAATTGCTACAATGCTGAATTGGAGCGAAGAGTTTGCAACCAGAAACCAGCGCCATGCATTATAAAATGCATTCAACCAATGTCAAACTGTCCTAAATCCGATTAGATACAAGCGAACCTTTAAATTTTCTTTTGGTTTTAAATAAAACACTCAAATTTTTGTGCACGATTTGTAACATCAACAGTTGAGACGCAACTGATTCCGAAATAGAATAAAAATTTATTTTGTTAGAGAAATGAAGACCGAATTAGTTTTATTTTTCTTCCTTTCTTATCAGTTGTGACTCATTCCACCGAACGGTATCAATAACTCGTCAATGTTGCATGCAATCATCAATATTTTCACTTTCGTTCTCAAGCCGAGCAGTTTCATAGGCAATCACTTACTGACTAATGATGGAATTAAACACGAATCGTGCTCAATGCGGATGGTAAGAAAAAGGAAAACTAATTAAAATGAAAATTACTCAACAAATAATAAAAGAATTGTGATAGGATATTTAGACGAAGGTAGAAAATACATTGTGCCACTTTGAGATGGTACAGATAACCTTGCCAAGGAAACCTATGTCAAAAAGGACATAGGTATAAGAAGCCATTACCTTGTCGAAAGTGTCCTTTCATATAACAACTTTTTAACATCCGATGCAAAACCAAACATTTTCTTAATTTACTTTTCATTTACGTCAACCAGAAAACCTCAAATTCCACAACTTGGATGTTCACCACTCGAAGGAAAATGAAAAACTGAATGTAAAAATCAGCGGAAGAGCGACTCAATGTCTTTCTGAGACACGTTTACCTTTTCGACAAATTGGCTTTGAAATAATTAGCGAATTAGGAGGAAAAAAAATTGGAGAATAAGGTATAATGGAAAAGTTATTTTTAGCAGAAAGAAAAGATGTAAACTCATTAAAAACAATACAATGCAAAGATGAATTAAATTATTCAATTCAATAAAATTTAAATCAAATTTGTCGAATTGCAAATTAAACAAAAATTCTAATTTTCCAGTCATGCAATCGAATCCTACACACACACACATGAAGATAACAAAAAAAAATTGATTGGCATTCAATTGATTGGCATTGAGTTATTACATTATCAGCACATTAGTTCAAGATTTACTTTCAATCCAGTCACTCGCACTAACCTCGAAATTATTTTCATATTTTTTCAACTATTTCAAGAAAACTCATAAAATTTAATTTAATTTTTTTGATGTGATTTGTCGATGATCTTCACACCAGCACCGAAAATGACAAACTATTTTTTCCGTGCACTTTCAAAAACGTATTTAGAAAGTTTAATGAGGCATTCGATGGGATGGACAAAAAGTGCAGTAATGAATTTGGGATGGATGGAATTAATTTTCCCATCATGCCAATTATTGTGAGAGTAATTATTATTATTATTTTAAGTATAATTTGATGAGAAATATGTCTACTTACTTCGCCGTCAAATGTCTCTGCAGCATCAATTTTTTTTCGATTTGTTCGATGGGAAATTGTGGCACTTCATAAGCTGCCGAAATTTGATTTGGCAAATCGTCGGAAGCAATTTCAGTATCGGGAGTTTTTGGCATTTGTACAGCCTGCACTCCAGTTAACGACATTGCTGGTGATTCACTATCTATTTGAGACGAACATTAGATACGAACAACAACAAGAATCAGGACGAGACAAGCATGAAAATAAAAATAGAAGAAAATAAAATTAAAAATTAGCATATCTAGAAAATTAAATAAAATTGTAATAAAATTATAAAAATTACTATTAAAAATTGCACGAACGGCACTTGGCCTTCGTCCCATTTCCCATTTGCGTAGAAACTCCACAAATTGAGGATCATTAAGGACCTCTGAGAACTTTAATGAGTCTTGACGATTGAAATTCATAATTAGTTATTTTCTAATGTTACTCCAGCAAATGAACAATTGAAACTGTGCAACTTGAAGTGAATGGAAAATAATATTTTGCCTGATTGGAGTCTGAGCTTATAAGTGAGAGAGCGACATGAAAGAAACAAATTAAATATTCTATCGTGAGCAATAAGTAAAGACAACAAAAAACAGAAAATTAACTGAAATATATATTTTAATAAACGTTACATAATCACTTAATTCAAAAGGATGGAAATTTTAACTATCGTAAAATGGTTTCGTACCTCTCCCACTAAATAAGGCAAATATTGAATATTATTGTCTTGATAATAAATGATTCTTGAAAATTAAATTAATTACGAAAATATTTTTTTCTTTTTGTTATGGAATCGAATTTATGTCATCAGTAAACGACACCGTCGGAATGTTGATGTAGCTCGATTTGTTTATTTATTTTTTTATAAACTTTCTCACTATCTCATGCATGTGGCGCGTCGAATGAAATGTTTAACAATAAGAGCCGGCAGGGGCAAAAGTAAAAACAATAACAAACTGTTACAGATTTCGGTGAAACTGTTTACGTTTCAGAGGCGTCAAGCGAGAGATCGAGTAAAAAAAAAAACTCACGAACTATTTTGAACCGCACACGATTGTGAACGCGACATCAATTTGTTTGTTTAACGACAAGGAATGACGTCGATTGTGCAAATTCATTGTCGATACAAACATAAAATGTTTAGTCTAATCCATCATTGGCCTAGAAATGCTTCCATTACCTCCATCATCCTTGGCAGCAAAATAATCACTACGGGACACGATAATATTCGGACTCAATGGCCGTAATTCGCCTTGATCGTATGAATCATCGTCGTGCATTTGTAACAAGAACCCCCGTGAACTCATCGTGCGCTAATTAACTTTTCTGATAATGCCCGAAAAAAGTTTAATTTTTCTTTATCTACAAAATGTTTCACAAAGTCACAAAAAAAAAGCAAAAAACTTTTCCGGGTTTCGCGGCGAAAAATTGTTCACTGAATACTTTCTAGCTTTCTGCTAATTTTCTTCTGTCTGTTCTAAAAATAGTTGATGAAAAGAAATCACGTGAGCACTTTCCGCTTGTGGTTTATTTTGAAATTTTCATTAAAATGTTTCCATAAAATTGCTCTCAAATGAAAAAATTTTCTCCCCGCACCAATGCAAATGTCCCTAATGATGGTCGTTGCACTTTCTTTGTTCACTTTCGTTTGAGATTTTTTAACGCCGATATCACCTGGTTAAATGCTATAGCTCGACTGAGGAGCGAAAGATTGAAAAATTACTCGTGAGACAGTTTTAAAACTTTTTTTCCCGTCCCGTGCCGTCATCAGTCTCTGCTTTTTTTTTTATCAATATTTGGAATTTTATTGATAAAACTTTTTATCGCAACCAAGAAAAAAAAAAAACGTCGGCGAAAGATAATTTTCCGTTTTTTTTTGAGGTTTATGATTCCTGTTGCGTTGTTTAACTCAATTATCACGATCTACTTTGAAGGCTTGGCTACGATTAACAACAACTGTACATGCGAGCAACTTATTGAAAACTGAACATCGCGATGAGATCGGACTGAGATTGTTTGAGATTTTTTTTTTTTCTTCATTTTAAGACGTGCCAAGAGATCTCTTTTGTGTTTTCGTTTTCCGACGATCAAAAGAATTTTATTTTTTTTTTAAATAATTAACACGATTTACAATTTTTAGTCTACTCAGTGTCAAAATTAGAAGAATTAAAAGTGGAAAAAATACCCTTTTTTCCTGCCGGCAAAGCATAAACAACACGTTTCGCGTTTCAATAGACAAACAAATAACAATTCTTGCGCAAATGAAACTTGCAAAAATGTCAATAAACTTCACTTCACACAGTTTTATAAACGCAAATTGAGCAAAGAAAAGTTTGAGAAACTTTGTCAATGGTAGGAAATTGCTGTAAATGCACTTGAGGATTTTCTTCACAATTTCTTTTTTTTTATGTTTTTCCTCACAAAAATAGAAAATGAAAAATTCATGAAAATAAATAATTTTTTTTTCGCGAATTCGAACAAGAAAGAAGTAAATTTTATGTATAAATTTAGAAAATAATGTTGGCTCCGCTCAACTTTTTAAGAATGTTTTTCCCAGTGTTTGGCATAATGAGTTATGACTTGAAGGTAAAATCGAAATTCGATAATTAATTTAAAAGCGATATGTGGTTTGACTCATGGTTTGGAGTCATTTATAATCTTATCAAATGAATAAAACCAAAATTGCGCAAACAATTAACACTTGATTTGCTTGCTCAATTTATCTGGCGCCGCGCAGTTATTTTTCGAATGTAAATTGTGAGAAATGAATTATTAGCTTGAAGTTGTTGAGTTTAATGGCAATTTATTGCCAGCAGGTAAACAAAGCTGCAAATTTTCAAACTACTATTTGGATGCATGCCACTCTCGTGGGTTGTTCACATTTTATGTCTTAAACGGCACTTGAAAACAAATCGACTTGTGAATTGTGAGATTTAACTATCGCTGGAAACGTCTCTTATCGTTCTTTCAGCAACTTACGACTTTTTATTTCGTGTTTCACATTTTTTATGTAGGCCGAGAATTTTGTTTTATTAAAAAAATAATTCAAAATCGACAAATTTTAATGGAAAAATATTTTGAATGTGCTGAAAACGTAATTGACTACTTATTAATTAATTCAAGTGGCGTTGGTTGTCAAGCAAAAGCTTAGAAATCACACAATTTTTCTTATTGTGATAACAATGTGCTGGTTAGGTTGAAGGTCCAGATCGAGTTTCCCCTAAATAAGCTTAACTATATTAAAGTACGAAAGGAAGCAAAGACCGTTCAAAGCATTAAGAATATTAATTGGGACATAACTGCTTTCCGCTTAAAATGCATGTCACTTTCTAAATGAAAACTAATTAAAATTCAAGTCATTTAATAAATACGGGGACGATTGGTAAAGTGGGGAAAATAGTATGAATATTTATGTTAAAGAGCCATTTATATTATCATTTAATTAAATAAGAATTATTTAAATTTTGTAGAAGCTATTTTAGTGCAAATGAAATCATCACAGATGGATTCATCACATTAAGTCAAATGTAATCTAGCATGTCACAAATCATTAACGCGATTCACATTTGAAACATCAAAAAATATTCCATGTAATGCTCGAATGTGTGTCGAAATGTATAAAATTAGAACTGAAGCAACAAGAAGACAAAACTAATCAATTCATCATTAAAACATGCAAACAGAAGAATTACTGAGATCACTTCAAGATGAATGAGAGTGACAACAAAACATAAAAAAAAGTAGCAACACTTGAAAAGCTGTTATTTGTGCAACGCCAAGCTGAATTTTATTGAGTTGGTTAAGAGAAATTCATTTAAAAAAAAAGTGTCAACGTCACTTAAACACAAAAAGCTAAAACCTGCCACTATCAGTTCACAAAACTCTCATTTTTTGAGCGTTTTTCATTGCCGATGACGTCACCACGTCGATTTCATTAAAATGTGAAGTGCTTTGTTAGCTATCAATTTTTATGTTTCGCGATGTTGAGCATCATAAATTTTCCAAGCAGGCGAAAAATGTCAATAAACCTTACTGGGGTGGAATTGAGATGTTGAGACTTTGTGGAAGTGGGTGGCTTCAGACATATTGAGTACGACACATTTTTCGCACAGGAAAAAAATGGCGATCAATAAAATTTTCTTCGTTTTTCGTGAAGAAAAAAAAAATACAAAATTCTTTCCATCAGCAAATAAACTTTCTTTTGAATAAAACAAAGATGGAAGTTTAATGGAATTGCGTATTGAATAGTCACATTTCTCATTTTCTTATTTCCAGCTCACCTCGTTTTTGCGAATATTCATTAAAATCCATTTCCATGTCGGTGTCGAATCCAAAATTCTTACTCGACTGAAACATAATCTAAAGAAGAAATTCCTCAATTCACTAAACACAAAGAAACTTCACTTTCACTCTTTAATCAATTCAATATGAAATGTTTTTTTTTTTTTTTTGTTATTTGTTATTTACTTCTGTCTCTTTATTACACAAACGGCAACTTGAAATCTCTAAGTAAATAGTTGTCAAAAAAAATAAATGTTTAATATTTTTTTTTCTTGCTCATACAAAAAAGCACACAATTTTCAATTTCCGATCACGACGAATGACTAAGCACTACTAACAATCCCACTCGAATGTCCAGAGCGAATGTGAAACGAAAAATCTCAGGAAAAAAAATTGCATCACGAAACAAAAAGTTCTCAGTGAGAGAGGAACATATGATTTTAGCAAGGCGTGAACAACAATAAATATCAGCAGCCCCGACCACTGTTTGAGTTTTTACACGCAAAGTTTTAATTGAGAGAGAATATAAACGTGAGAGTGGCAAACAGTTAAACACTGCCGATGCAATTGTAAACAGAAACAATGAAGAAAAAGCAAATAATGATTTTCTTATAGTTTCACTCCACTTAAACACCTCCAAAGAAGTGTCATGAAAAAAAAGTTTTAGCAATCAAGAAGTTTGTTTTAATTGATATATTTTTTTTTGCGTCGCGCATGTTAAAACCATTTATCAAGCACTTCCATCATTCTACGAATGGAGAAAAAAAATCCATAGTCGTAAAACGTCACGCAATGTCGTCAGAAATGAAAAAGGGTGCAACATGTTGCTTGAATTATATTCATTTTTATTGATTTTTTTTTGTTTTTGAAATTTTCTTGAATTCGAGGAAGCAAAAAATAAAATTTTTAAAATAAAAGTTACAAAAATAATTTCATTTTTTTTTTTCTTTCAATCATTTTTGATTAACTTTTAGTTTCACTCTAATAACATGCCGCATAAAATCTTTGAATTTTTGTTTAAATAATTTGCTATTTAATATAATTGGATGGATGATTGATTAATCGAATTTTAATGTTTTTGTGTGTGTCTGTTCTGAATGATGATGATGTGTGTGTGTATCATTTTAGTTAAGGTCACTTTAATACTGCCAATTGCATTAAAAAGTTTCATTAAGAACATTTTTTTTTAAATTTTTCACTTAATAGGCGTCTCAAGCGATAGCGCAAATTCTCCCCATCACAGAATCCTGGAAAGCAGACTATCTAAATCATTAATTAGATAATACAACCAACGCGTTGGTCATAATGCGCTTGTGTAACCGGAGGTTGTGGGGATGTGTTCAAAATCCAATCGCAAATTGCGCGCCAAGTTGTTCTCGTAGCGCCAGTCACGATCGGTGGCAAAACCATCGAGTGGTATATCAGGCTCGGAGATGTCTTGTACATCATCGATGTCTTCATGCAAATTGTAAGCCAAATCCTTTCCTTGTGCCAATCGACTGATGTTGCCGAGAAGAAATTCTTTATCTTTTGCCTCAAGATACAACATTTCTTTTAATAATTTCACTTTAGCGATCTGAGCATGAGCTTTAGCTCGCAGGTAATATGCCAGAACGCACATTGTTAGAAGAATTCCACCGACAATTGCTGGCTTTGTTGCTGATGTACAAATCTTCCAAAAAATATGTCCCTCTTTTAGCTTTAAAATACCTTCCATGAAGATTTGAGCAATGTTGTAATAGTCCTTAAATGGCCCACACGACTTACTCACAGGAATTCTAGAATGCAAATAAGGAGTGAATAACTTTTATAAAACCGTTTATGCGAACAAATCAAACAAGAAAAACAATTGCAGTGCAATATAAGGGTAGCGATTAACATCAGAACAAAAAACCAATAATAAAAAGGCTAAACTGGGTGTGGACGAGCGCCCGTGGCGGCGACGCATTTTTCGATCCAACAAATTTAAAGGAAAAAAAAAGAAATCACAATGAAAAAAAGGAAATAAAATAAAAACTCACTTGGTTATCACAAGACCATGCGTGACAAAAACACAAACGAGCGTTGTGAACATTCCTACAAGGAAGAACGTTTGAATTTGCTTTGACTTCCAAAGCCTTGGAGGCGCTTTACAGCATTTGATGAGCGTCATTTTCATGATGTAGAATATAAATATTAATTTTAGCACCGAGAGAATTGACAGAAACGGGCTGAAGGGTAATCCAACCCAAAATATGAACTGATTGAAAACAAGTCCGAGGCTCAAGTGCGTGATATCAAATTCAGGCAATTCAAACTCATCGGAATCAGCACTTAAATATAATGTAAATCAATGTAATTAGCGACATGGTCGATTACAATTACTTATTACACTTACCGATGCATCATGTATCGAACGAAATAATATAAGCAAGTTCCGATCGTATGAACAAAGAAATCGATTATTAAAATCCTGTAAACTTCCTGGCCGATTGTGGTTTCCCAACATGAAAGCTCATTGTTGCGTGTTATCCAGAAAACTAATAAAGCTGAGACGATTGTTATTTCGAGGAGGAAGTTCCGTAGCAGTCGTATGTGAATAGTTGTGCGAGGAAATTTATATTCTTCAGCTCTATAATGTTAAATTGTTTAAGGAATTTCATAAACAATTCTCAAGCGACAAAACTTACTTTGAGATCCACGTGAAGACGATGGAACAAAATAAGATTGCAGAATTGATAACAAATGGGATGTAAAGGAATTTCCATTGGGATTGTTTGCTTAAATCCGTTTCATAGATGCTAAACATTTTCCACAGAATCAGTCCGATTACAGCAATTATTGCCAGCACAACGATATGAGCAAGAATCTGAATAGTAACATTAAAGAACTTGTGCAGTCGACTGAGACGTTCTTCTTCAATTTTCTTGTGCTCTGATAGCAAAAGATCTTTCAGTTCACGGTATATATTCCTGTGTTTTGTTTCTGCCGCTTTCTCATGAGATAAACCATAATCCCACGCACAAAATATCTTGTGACAGTAAAGATTTGGCGTATTGTCAATCGCTTCAATGAATGATGCCCGATATGAGCGCAATAAACTTATCGAAATAACAATCAAAATCACAGTGTAAAGAATCGTCATCGTAAGGAAGTAAGCGTAAGGAAGGCTGTATGTTATGAAGCCTAAATCAATGTTTTCATGTGTATATCCGCCATAAAACAAAATCGAACGACGGAATGAGCCCTAAAATGCGGTTTAAAAATAAGATTTATTTGAAACGATTAAGGATCAATATAAAAAAAAATATTCAGTTTGATGGAAAATTCAATGAACTTAAATTTTCAGCATCTTGCTATGCTGACATTCGTCTTTTTATAAAAATTAAATGAAGCTTAATATCAGCACTAATAATGTTAAATACAACCAAGTAGTCGATTACCTGAGTCGCATGACTTCTAGCATATGTTTTTTTGGAATTTAGCAAGCGTAACAAAAGAATGAAAGAAAGTAAATTAAGGAAGAGCAAACAATTTTTTGGTTTCGAACAATATGATAAAACTTAGCAATTATGATCAACGAATGACATTAATTTTTACATCAAATACTTACATCGGCTGTAAGAATATCGACCAATTCAAAGGCGGGAAGACTTTGGTTTGCTTCAATTTTATTGGTGTCTGCTTGAAAACCGTCAAAAATGATTTGTGGAAATGTAATGAAACTACAAAAAAGAGCAAGTGACGTCATAAACAGCATTTTGTATCACATCTTTATTACTCACCTGAAGGTAAAAACTGCCACAAAAAAATTCAGCATCACGAGATACTTTAAAATTTTAAAATAGACACCAATTTTGCTTCCAAAACGTCCTTCAATATCCTTCATCGATCCGTACCAAATGTCACAATTCTTGAATGTCTGACGATAACAGCTACGTATTTTACGTACAAAGTATGCAGGGAAGAATTTAAAATTTTTGAACGGCGATTTTTTGGTGCTAACATGGGAACGTCTTGTAACTGATCTCAAGAGTCGGGCGCGAATCATTCGTTTGGCAGCAAGAGATTGTGGCATTGACTTGATTGTGTCAATACGAGCCTGCTCAGACTTAAAATTTGTTTCCATTAAATGATCATGACTCTCAATTTCCTGTGTTATCTGTTCTATTTGATCAGTTTCACTAAGTATCGTTCCATCTTGGGACACGGCTAAAAATAGAAAAAGAAAAAAATTCACAAATTTTCCCACCTTGCGAAATCATTACATTTTCTGATTTTAACTTACTTCTGTGTAATTTTGACGGCATGAAATGATCAAGTGGTCTTCGTGGTGGCTTACCATTCCTAGAAATGTTCAAAGACCATCGTCTAATGTTCTGCAATAAGAATAAATAAAAAAAAAAGTATCGTGAAAAATCGATACAGAAAAGAAAATATAGAAAGAGTTTCCCCGTCGACTGTATGTGAGCTACTAATTGAGTAAAAGTTAAAATGGCGCTCAATTAGTTGAAAAAGACTCTGAAGATCGAAATAGTCTAATTATAACTATTTATCTTTAATATCGTGAAAGCTGTGCTCTCTAAACAATTTTTTCGCTTACCGTCCTCAGCGATGGATCGTCAAACAAGCTGTTATCAGCATTTTTTGTGTTGTTGAGCAGCAAATTGCAGTCGTTTAAATTACTATTGGAGTTCAAATGTAGATCATCATCTGATTGACTCTGTCCCAAGACATCAGCATTGCAAAAACCATTTTTCCTTCGGTTCGTCATATTTATTGTTGTATGTTAATTTTTAGAAGCTTCTGGCGTTTTGTTACTATTTATCACTGTTTAAAGCACTTTATATTGCATAACTATTCACAATCATTACTCACAATTTCTCCAGATGACTTTATTTTCCTGCTGTTAGTGGAAAAACTAAATTCATTATCACAAGTTATAGGTAAATATCTCACACTACTATTCTCCGGTTCTCAACTTTTATGACTATAACTTCTCTGTTTACATTTTCGTAAAGCGTTGCTTAGTAAGTGCACTGTAAAAAAATAAATTTGACTGATGTTTCCAGCATATTTGCTTTCTGTTTCTCAAATCAAAAGTATTTCGCGAACACTTGCAAAAAGTTAAAAGCATCCAACGGAAATCAAATCGAGTTATTTATGAACTTATTTTTTCACTGTGTAAAAATATGGTAGATCATGAAGTAGATCATAACATAATATTTGAAATCATAGCGGTCGGTAGAAATGGGCTAAAGATAAGAAAATTCATTCACACATTGTATAAGATTATCTAATAAATAGGTACAATTTTTTTTAAATCTTATCGATTGATTAAATGATATTTTGCTTTAACTTGATTGCTCTATACTTGGTAAATTCAGTCGCTAAATGGAGTTTACATTGAACGGAACGTAAAAATTAAAAAAAATTAATTTATGTATTATCATAAATTTTAAGAAGTTTTAAATTTGAATAGATCTTCAAATTAAATGTTAAGTTCTTCAACGCAGTTTGAATACAAAAGAACAAAATGAAATGTGAGTCAAGGAAATGCATCATTTTGATAACTAACATCTTACACAATTTTAAAGACGATAAAGTTTATCTTAGCACATATATAACGGTTATCAATGCTTACTCAACAGCTTTTATAAAACACCTGTTTCTGGTTTTATCGTTATCATTTGGAATATTTACGAATCAAGCAGATGGCAATTGTGCCATGTATGATGTTTGTAACAGTAACGGTATAACTGACCAAAATTGCAAATATGATGGACCTGGCAAGCCACTAAATAATACTGAAGCAGCAGAAATCTTACGCCGGAGATGTGTTGACTTCTTTACAGATGGTACTTATTTCTTTTTACGGCTGGACTATTGTAATAATTTGCCTAATTAAATTTAAAGACGACACACCTGTTTGCTGCTCATCTAAGCAAGTGTTTACAATGGAGCAATCGATTCAAATGGCTGAAGGAATTTTTGGTCGTTGTCAGACGTGTATTAAAAATCTTCTGAAAGGAATTTGTGGCATTTCTTGTGATCCCGACCAGGATAAATATCTAACAATATTAGAAATGAAACAAGGCTTTTTCGGTGAATATGTGAGTAAAATTGACTATAGAATGGATGAAAAATATCCATCTAGCGTCTATGAGAGTTGTAAAGAAGTAGTTCATCCTGCGAGTGGTAAACTGGCAATGGATTTAGCTTGTGGAACTGAAGCAACAAAATGTACACATGAGAAATGGTATTTTTTTATGGGCGATCCAGGTGTGAATCCGCTTGTGCCATTCAAAATTGATTACGTTATGTCGAATGATTCGGCAAGAAGATTTGAATCGGAAACGAAAAAATGTTCTGAAGCTTATGAAGGCTCATTTGCATGTTCATGCGTTGATTGTGCTGCAACTTGTCCATCTGGTGACCCGCCACAGCCTGACGAGTCTGGATTTCTGTTGTGGAATCTCAATGGAACTACATTTACAATTGCCGCTATTTTAGGCACATTCGGTGTTATCACCATAATGTTTAGTTCTACTGTTGGAAAATCATTAGCATTTCCTGAATTGCCAATGATTTTAGGAGGCTTCGAAGAGGTGAATGTTTGGTTATCGACTTTATTCCGATGGTGGGGAAGAAGTAAGTGAATTAAATATTAAGAGCCTTTGGATTATAAAGATATTTATGTATAATACTTAATAGAATGTGCCAACAATCCCGTTCTTGTGCTTGCAATTTCATCATGGATTATTGCTGGACTTAGTTATGGTGCTTTGCAATTACAAATTACTGTCGATCCTGTTGAGCTGTGGGCGAATCCAGCATCACGATCGAGAATGGAGAAGGATTATTTTGACTCTAGATTCGGACCATTCTATCGAACAAATCAAATTTTCATAAAACCATTGAAGCAAGATTATGTAAGTCGATTAAAACTTTAATTGCGGCGAAGTAATTGTTATTGCTTTCAGATTTCCCACAATACATCAACGGGTGAAATGATATTTGGACCGGCATTTGATAAGGAATTTTTAATTGAAGTCTTTAAATTGCAACAAGATCTGGAACAACTGGGACAAGAGGATAATAAAGGTCTTGAGCAATTATGCTTTGCTCCCATGGTTCAAGTTGGTGAAGAAGCAAAACTTTCACAATGCACCGTTCAATCCGTGTTTGGATATTTTGGCAATGATTTTGCTAGGTTTAATGCAACGCGAATAACACCCGACGGATTTAATTACACTTATTTAAATGTCCTTGCAAATTGTTTAGTCAATGCATATGGTTTAGATTGTTTGGCGCCCTATGGTGGACCCATCGAACCTGCAATTGCTGTTGGTGGAATGCAACCACCAGAGCCGGGTCAAAATTATGATTATAAGCAAGCAACTGGCGTCGTTTTGACGTTTCTACTCAATAACAAAGTCAGCAAATCCGAATTAATTCCAGCGATGGAATGGGAAAAGCTTTTTGTTGATCATTTGAAGAACTATAAAAATGATTTCATGGATATCGCTTACATGGCAGAACGATCAATTGAGGATGGAATTGATGAAATGTCTCAAGCTGAATTATGGACAGTTATTATCAGTTATGTTGTCATGTTTGTTTACATCACAATCGCACTTGGCAAAATACGAAACATTCAAACATTTTTTGTCGAATCGAAAATAACACTCGCTGTCGGTGGCATTGTTATCGTTCTTGTGTCGGTATTGAGTAGTTTAGGAATATTTGGATATCTTCAAGTGGCAACAACAATGCTCACAGTGGAAGTTATTCCATTTTTGGTGCTGGCCGTTGGTGTTGATAATATTTTCATTCTTGTGCACACTTATAATCGATTAGACAAGAATCATTACAAGACGATTGGGGACGGAATTGGCGATGCACTGGGAAAGGTTGGACCATCGATATTGCTAACATCTTCATCAGAATGCTTTTGCTTTCTTATTGGTGCTCTTTCAAATATGCCAGCAGTTAGAACATTTGCACTTTATGCCACAGTTGCATTGTTTCTGGATTTTATCTTTCAAATTACTGCTTTTATTGCATTGATGGCAATCGATCAGAAGCGTCTTGAAACCGGACGCTTGGATTTGTTCTGCTGTTTCAGAACGAGCAAGGAAATATCAAAGGATGCTTCACAAGGTTTCTTACAGAAGCTTTTTGAGAAATTTTATACACCTTTCTTGATGGCGACACCTACGCGAATAATTGTTGTCATAATTTTCCTTTTCACTGCATGCTTCTCTATTGCCACAATACCATCCATTGATGTTGGATTGGATCAAGAGCTTTCGATGCCCAAGGAGTCACATATTGTCAAATATTTTCAATTTATGGCCGACTTACTGTCAATGGGTCCACCGGTTTATTTTGTTGTTGAAGCTGGACTTGAGTATCAAAACATTAGCAATCAAAATATAATATGTGGTGGCACATTATGCAATCAGAATTCAATGAACATTCAACTTTATGTTGCATCGCAATATTCCGAAATAACCAAAATTGCAAGACCTTCATCCTCATGGCTTGATGATTACATTGATTGGCTGAGCATTAGCACCTGCTGTAAAGTTTATAAAGCTGACGGAAGCTTTTGTTTGAGCAGCTGTAGGCTTTTTGTCGTCATGATTTTTAAACATTTAATTAATTGAAGTTTTATATCAACAGCCACATCTTACGACTGCATACCATGTCCACGTGAATTTGAAGAAAATGGAATTCGTCCAACGGAAGAAACATTCAAGAAATACATTCAATACTTTTTATCCGATTTGCCTGATGAGAATTGTGCAAAAGCTGGACGTGCTGCATACGCTGCTGGTCTCAATTACGTAACCAACGAAATTGGCGAGCATTTTATTGGAGATTCATATTTTATGAGCTACCATACGACAGTCATAACTTCGAAAGAATTTTTTACATCACTTAAGAAAGCTCGTGAATTGAGCGATGCAATTCAAACGTCTTTCAATGACGAAGGGTTCGATGTAAACGTTTTCCCTTATAGCATTTTCTATGTCTATTACGAGCAATATCTGACGATTTGGAGCGATGCACTAATATCGCTTGGGCTTTCATTGGCAGCTATCTTTGTTGTGACATTTATTGTGACCGGCCTTGACATTATGTCAGCACTCATCGTTCTTTTCATGGTGTCTCTAATTTTACTAAATATGGGAGGTCTCATGTGGCTTTGGAATATTTCTTTAAATGCAATATCGCTTGTCAACTTGGTCGTATCAGTTGGCATTGGCGTTGAATTTATTTCACATATTGTAAGATCTTATAAGACGTTTGAAGGGACGCATTTACAAAGAGCCAGCAAATCATTGTCGCTTACTGGAAGCAGCGTTTTATCGGGAATTACACTGACGAAATTTGCGGGAATTGTGGTTTTAGCATTTGCTAAGTCTCAGGTAATTTGCGATTCTTTTTCTTTCGGAATTCCACTAATTTTTTCTTCACAGATTTTCCAAGTTTTCTATTTCCGCATGTATTTGGGAATCGTATTGATTGGAGCAGCTCATGGCCTGATCCTTTTACCAGTTATTCTCAGCTACATTGGACCGCCATCAAAGCAAAATCAAATTAATAGAAAACATAACGGAAATCCGATGACGTCCTCGTAATAAAACTATAAATTTGTTAACTATTGCACAATTAAAGCCAAGCACGTAAATTGAATTGAGTGCAACCATAAAAAAATTTTCCACCACTTGAGTATTTAATTGAAAACTTTATGAGCACAACAAAAGTGAGAAGTTTTGTACATTGCTTTTTTCTTGCGGTCACGTCAAAAAGGAAAATTCGAGGTGAAATATTTTCCGACACGAAGGAGTAAAATTACCGGGGAATTTCATAATCATCGGCACTGTGTTAATTAGACTTGAAGTTCAACTACACGAGTTCTTTTATTTGAATACATTTTTTATCACTATCTAGGACAATTTGAATGGAATGCCGGAAAATTTCGTTGTCGATGGTACGGTGACGCGCAAATCTCGATTATTAATGCGTGGAAAATAAAAAAGTTCCATGTCGCGTGCATCATATTTGATGAATGGACCTGAAATCCAGCCATAGCGGTGACTTTCAATAATCGGTTCAATGTATTTGTCCTTTGGCGTTTCGATCATGGATTTTTCAATTTGCTTCAAATAATTTTGATGTTTTACTTCATCCAGCGATTCAACTTTTGAGTCATATTTGCTCCAAAATTTTCCCGTTATTGGTACTCGATTAATGTTTGTTTGGAATTGTTCAAAGTGCAGGAATTTCGAGTTGCGATTTTGCTTCTCAATTTCTTCCTTCAAAAATGGATATGGAAGTTTCTGATTTGACATGGTTCAAATATATTATTGATCTGCAAACTTAGTCAACTGCTCACCGAAAGAGTTTAGAAACGACTGAACGCTCCTTGAGCTATGTAGATAGAAAAAAAAAACCTTTTTGGTTTTCGCTAATTTAACATCATGCAAACTCATCGCAACTAGGACAAATTTATAATGAATGACACGCTCGAAACATAAATGTTGCTGAAAATATTAATTTTTGCAAATCAATAGAATAAAACTGTTCTACCACTGAAGCCGTCAAAATCTATTTTTATACCTAACAACAGCGATCATGACATTATTCCGAGTTCCGACAATCGGGCTCAACGTTGAGCTTGTTGAATGTAACTTTCCAGAGTATCAGAAATATATGTTTCCCATCATCGATTTTTGTGTTTCATTGAACTTTTGTGAATAAAAAAAAGAAGAAGAAAATTTCATGTTTCTATGCGTGGGAATCAGCTGAGAAATAAATAAATGTTTGCTTTATTGAGCAAAATAATGTTTCTTATTGTTTATTTGGAGAAATCACGAATGACAAATTTTTCTGGTCATAAACTTCAAATAGAATTATGCTTTCAATTATATATTGAACTTTAAGAACAGAATTACTTTGGTAAATAAACTGCTCATAAATTAAAAGCATTCACTAATTTATAACAAAAAAAAACCTATTAACGGTTCATTTTACTTCACTGTGACAGTCATTCATCATTTGCGCACAACAGCATAACATGAACACTCGCTAAATAAAGGAGATTCGAAGCCATGTGCCCTACTTAGGCGTAAAAGGATTATAACATGGTGTAATCCATCAAATATTGATAAAACTTGTCGTGACGTATGTTAATACAACAGGTGTTTCCACATATCTTATATGTTATATGTAAGTCTCATTCAGTCAAGATTTTCTCAAGTACGCAAGAAAAAAAAAGAAGAATTTTGAGAATGAGACCAAGACGAATTGGTCAAGAAATTTCAGATTGCGATGGTCAGGCATCATGAGAATTGTCTACATAGAGAAGTTTAAGAAGAGCAATCACAACCTTGATCAAAACATTGCGCCACCACTGATAGCAGCTCTCTCGAATGTCTCTTTCTCTCATCCAATTTTCGTCTGCACATGATTCGTGAGCCATATCGCGAGCGATAATAAAATTAGACGGAACAGTTAAAATATTCTCAGTCGTCTTCCAAAAGCGATTGTGTTTACATCTTGTTGATTTACAGTCATTGACAGAAATTTTGAGGTTAGCACGTTGTAAAAAGCACGTTTTTAAATTACGAGTAAGCTATCACTAAAATATCAATTGTTAAGTTGTGAGGTATCTTTTGTACTTACCGTCATCATCAAAATCTTCATAAAGTGACTTGATACGTGATGGCTTAATAAGATTTCGAAAATAATTCGCCATGATATTGGCTTTTCACTGTTGTACACTCACTCGATGCACCGGATAATACGGCACCAAATAGATAACATTAACAATTGCACTGCGTAGTTTGTTACTGTTTTGATTTATGTTATATTATTTTTAGTTTTGATGAATTGGCTCTAAATATTTACTTTTTTCAAAAGACAAGACATTTCTATCAGGACACACAAGAAGAAAAAATTAAACGATCAGACAAAGCTGCAAGTTCAAGGGCTTCTGAGAAAAAAAATATTAATCCTGTCACAATTTTTAACTCGATTACAATATTTTTGTTTTGTGCGCGAGAGTGATTTTGCGACTGATCCCGAATTGCAGCAAACAGCGTCTGCCTGTTACAATAAACTTGCGCTTAGTTGTTTATTAGGCAGGCTGATTGTTTGTTTATTAAAAAAAATCTTTTAGGGGTTCTCCTAAAAATATTTTATCTCTTTTCATGTGTCTGTTCGTCTCTTTCTAGATTTTCAAGGTCATAGAACAACTGATTTTGTCGAAATCTTGGTTCAGTGAACTTATTTATTAATATTGACTGCTTATCTACCTACGAGTATACGAAAAACTGTTTACACATACGCAAGAAAAAAAAGAAAGAAATTTTACGACAAAGCAGCAAGAACAGAAGTGAAAGCCGGTTTAAAGGAATAAAAACATTATGCCTGACTCGAATAACGTATGTCTTGTACTTGAAGATGGATCGATTTTATCAGGTGAAAAGTTTGGAGCCGAATTGGATGTTGATGGCGAAGTTGTCTTTCAAACCGGCATGGTCGGTTATACTGAGTCGATGACTGACCCTTCATATCATGGCCAAATTTTAGTGCTGACTTACCCATTAATTGGAAATTATGGAATCCCGAGTGATGAAGAATTCGATGAGCATAAGCTTGCAAAGCACTTCGAGTCTAATAATAAAATTTGGGTATCGGCGTTGGTTGTTGGTGAAATTTGTGAAACTCCCTCGCACTGGCGTCAGAAATATAAACTTTCTGAATGGATGAAAAAACATAACATTCCTGGAATAAGTGGTATTGACACAAGAGCTCTCACCAAGAAGATCCGTGAGAATGGAACAGTTCTGGGAAAGATAATTCAACAGCCGTCTGGACCGTTTCTTGGGCTAGATTTTAAAGATCAAAATCAAAGGAATTTGGTCGATGAAGTTTCTACCAAAATGCCAATCACTTATAACGAGTCAGGATCGCCTCGCATTTGTGCTATTGATTGTGGCCTGAAGCTGAATCAAATTCGTTGCTTCATTCAACGTGGGGCTCGCGTTGATATTGTTCCTTGGGACCAAGAGCTTAATCCTGATTTATTCGATGGTCTCTTCTTGAGTAACGGTCCTGGCGATCCGGTTATGTGCAAAAATACAGTGAAGAACATTCAAAAGCTTTTGGCTTCACCGAAAGTAAAGCCAATTTTTGGCATCTGCCTGGGTCATCAACTCTTATCAACAGCTATTGGATGTAAAACCTACAAAATGAAATATGGTAATCGTGGTCACAACCTGCCAGCTATTCATCATGGAACTAAGCGTTGTTTCATGACATCCCAAAATCATGGATTTGCTGTTGACGTCTCACGAATCGATGCGAATTGGGAGCCATTGTTCACAAACCTAAATGATCATTCAAATGAAGGCATAATTCATAAGGAGAAGCCTTTCTTCAGTGTTCAATTTCATCCTGAACACATGGCTGGACCTGAAGATTTAGAAATGTTGTTTGATTTATTCTTGGATGCTGTCAATGATGATAAAAATGAAATCAACTCGATTTCCATTAGAAATCGTATGATTAAAAAATTGACATACGTCCCAAAATTTCCAATAGATTTGTCGCGCCCTAAGAAAGTTCTCATTCTTGGGTCCGGAGGACTTTCAATTGGTCAAGCTGGCGAGTTTGATTATTCCGGCTCACAAGCTATCAAAGCCTTGCAGGAGGAAAAAATTCAAACTGTACTTATAAATCCCAACATTGCCACTGTTCAAACATCAAAAGGCTTAGCCGACAAAGTTTATTTCTTGCCATTGACACCAGATTATGTCACACAAGTCATCAAAGCTGAACGTCCAAGTGGAATTTTACTGACATTTGGCGGACAAACGGCATTAAATTGTGGAGTTGAGCTGGAAAAAGCCGGCGTCTTCAAGAAATATAACATCAACATTTTGGGAACACAAATCAGTTCCATCATTGAAACGGAAGATCGAAAAATTTTCGCTGATCGCATTAATGAAATTGGTGAGCTCGAATAATGGAAAATTTGAAATTTTAGTTACGTATTTTTGAATTTCTTTTAGGCGAAAAGGTGGCGCCATCAGCAGCTGTTTATTCTGTTGCTGAAGCGCTTAGAGCTGCTGAAACAATAGGCTATCCGGTTATGGCAAGAGCTGCATTTTCACTTGGCGGACTTGGGTCAGGATTTGCTAGTAATCCAGATGAACTAAAAACCTTGTCACAGCAGGCACTTGCACATTCGAATCAACTCATCATTGATAAATCGTTAAAAGGCTGGAAGGAAGTTGAATATGAAGTAGTGCGGGATGCATTTGATAACTGCATCACTGTTTGTAATATGGAAAATCTCGATCCACTTGGAATTCATACTGGAGAGTCAATTGTTGTTGCACCATCCCAAACACTTTCAAATCATGAATACAACATGCTACGGACAACGGCAATTAAAGTCATTCGTCATTTCGGCATTGTTGGTGAATGCAACATTCAGTATGCATTGAATCCACACTCTGAGGAATATTACATTATAGAAGTCAATGCTCGGCTTTCAAGAAGTTCAGCATTAGCAAGTAAAGCAACAGGTTATCCATTAGCTTATGTTGCAGCAAAACTTTCACTCGGAATTGCACTTCCTGATATCAAGAATTCCGTTACTGGTGTTACAACAGCATGCTTTGAACCATCATTAGATTATTGTGTTGTGAAAATGCCTCGTTGGGATCTTGCAAAATTCATCAGAGTGAGCAAACACATAGGAAGTTCAATGAAATCTGTTGGTGAAGTCATGGCTATTGGAAGAAAATTCGAAGAAGCTTTTCAGAAAGCTCTGAGAATGGTTGATGAAACTGTAAATGGATTTGATCCGAATTTGAAATCAGTGAGAGATGAAGAATTGACAATGCCAACTGATACTAGAATGTTTGTACTCGCAGCAGCTCTAAAAGCTGGTTACACAATTGATCGTATCTACGATCTTACAAAAATCGACCGTTGGTTTTTGGCAAAAATGAAGCACATTATTGACATCACATTGGAGCTTGAAAAGTTAAATTGCGTTGTTTCAGATTCTCTTTTGTATCAAGCGAAGAAATATGGATTTTCTGACAAACAGATTGCATCTTATATTAAAGGATCAGAACTAGCTGTGAGAAAACAGCGACGTGAATGCGGATTTTTACCGTTTGTTAAACAAATTGACACCGTTGCTGGTGAATGGCCAGCGTCTACAAACTATTTATATCTAACGTACAACGCAACATCTCATGATGTTGAGTTTGATGATCAAATGACAATGGTTATTGGATCTGGAGTGTATCGCATTGGAAGTTCTGTAGAATTTGATTGGTGTGCTGTGGGATGCTTGCGAGAACTAAGAAAATTGGGAAAAAAGACAATTATGGTGAATTACAATCCAGAAACGGTGTCCACCGATTACGATATGTGCGATCGATTGTATTTTGAAGAGATCTCATTTGAAGTTGTGATGGATATTTACAATTTTGAAGATCCTGAAGGCATAATATTGTCCATGGGTGGGCAATTGCCAAACAATATTGCCATGGACCTTCATCGTCAACAAGCAAGAATTTTGGGAACATCTCCAGAGTCAGTTGATTCAGCTGAAAATCGCTTTAAATTTTCACGCTTGTTGGATCGAAAAGGAATTTTGCAGCCGCGCTGGAAGGAATTGACGAATCTTCAGTCGGCTATTGCGTTTTGTGAGGAAGCTGGCTATCCATGCTTAGTTCGTCCATCATATGTACTTTCTGGTGCTGCAATGAATGTCGCGCATTCAAATCAAGATCTTGAAACGTATTTGAATGCCGCATCACTCGTAAGCAAAGATCATCCTGTCGTCATTTCGAAATTCTTAACGGAAGCTAAAGAAATTGATGTCGATGCTGTGGCAGCAGATGGCGAAATTTTATGTCTCGCCGTATCTGAACACGTTGAGAATGCTGGCGTACATTCAGGAGATGCGACATTAGTTACACCACCACAGGATATCAATAAAGAAACACTCGAGAAAATCAAAGAAATCGCTGCCGCTATTGCAGCCATGCTAGATGTTACAGGACCCTTCAATATGCAATTAATTGCAAAGAACAATGAGCTCAAAGTCATTGAATGCAATGTCCGTGTATCGAGATCATTTCCGTTTGTTTCGAAAACACTTAATCACGATTTCGTTGCAATGGCAACGCGTGTCATCATTGGACAACCAGTAGAGCCAGTTGACGTTCTTTTTGGAACAAATGGCAAAGTTGGCGTCAAAGTTCCGCAATTCAGTTTCTCGCGTTTGGCTGGTGCCGATGTAACTCTGGGCGTTGAAATGTCATCGACTGGTGAAGTTGCTTGCTTTGGCGATAACAGATATGAAGCATATTTAAAAGCTATGATGTCAACTGGCTTCCAGATTCCAAATAAATCAATTCTTATCAGTATTGGCAGTTTCAAGGTAAACTTTTTCAAAACTCCCTTGCGATTGCTCGATGAAATTCAAATTCATTATTATTTCAGCACAAAAATGAATTGCTGACATCTGTTCGAGAGTTGTCACGTATGGGCTACAAGCTTTACGCCTCAATGGGTACTGGCGATTTTTACATGGAACATGGAATCGATGTAAGTAATCATCATTATCTACTTATATTTAAAAACAACATTTTTATTTCCTTCAACGACATTCCTAACTAACACATTTTCATGTAACAACTTCCAAGAAAGTGCTCAAAATTCATTTAGATTTCTATTATTTGTCAGCAACATACCACTTTTTCAAAGTCTAATATCAATCAATTTTTTTCTGGGTCTCATTTGCATTATCTGAATCAACTTAAAAATTATCACAGAAAACAAAAGAAATTAAATTCATAAGTATTAAAATCGCGCTCTCTCACAATCTTGAAACAAATTAATTTATTTACAAAGGGAATTTCGCTTATGATCAATTTACATTTTTGTAGCAGAATCGTGCATGTCATCAAGATGATCCATTTGTATTTCCAATGTCTTGAAAACATTGTTAACTGTCTCAATATCATCATCAGCCTCGTCGGCATGTTGAAATCGAGCCAAGTTTTCTTCTGATGTTGCGTGTATTTGTGCAATAATTGACTTGTGATAGCTGTAGATTTCATCATTGTCATCATCTGATGAAACGTCATTGATGTTTGTGTTTGATACTTGATAAGGCAGCGTTGTCATTCCGGGTTTGAAACGTAATTTAATGGTTTCCTTGTCGATTATACTAACGCGTCGTGGCAGTTCGGGACCTTTCGAGGCGTCATCAATCATTTTTTGAACTGTTCGTTTTAATGGTTCGATAGTCATGCGATGCTTATCAGCCTCTTCAATGAACTGATCATCGACAAGTAAAAGACATATTCGATTTGATTGCTTTAAAAGTCCCATCGTTTGCTGGAGTGATCGATATTTGATGGATACTTTTGCCATTTCGATGAAATGATCAATAAAAATTTCATATACCAATTTGCGTCGCACTATTTCCATGTGTTTCATGAAACGTACCTTTAAATGAGAAAAAAAGAAATACAATTCTTAGCTATCTTTAAGATGTCAAGAAAAGTAAACGGGAAATTTACCTTTACCTTTGTATCGATTGATTCAACCGAAACTCTTCGCATTTCCTTTTCAATTTCTTTCTTGCGCGAATAAGCAGCAACATATTGCTCATCTAATGCAAAACGAACACATCTCGTACGACGTCTTCGTGATCGCCGCTCTTTACGTTCAAAATATGCAATCGATCCTAATGGTGCTTCCTTATCTTCATCATCTGATGGTGCTACAACAAGTGCATTTATGTCGACTTCTTCTAAGCGAGGATTTGCAATTTTCTTCGGGTCATCAACAACCAAACGCGAATAGAGTCGTTTGTATTTCAATTTTGGATAGAAATCACGCTGATATCGCAAATTACGTATCGCTATCAACACATACGGAATTGGACTTTCAACAATTCTGTAAATTCGTTTGTGTATATCCACTAGAACTTTTTCAGGAACATTTTCTAGTAAGTTTCGTTTTGGCAAAAAATAATCAGGCAGTCGATGTGTCTTTATGCAATGTAACAACGATCCGAGGAATCTTATCAATGCCTCGCCAAGGTGATCTTCATCCCATACCGTATAATCATATTCACATTGCCAAAACAAATGCGCTCGAATGTGCTCAGTTGTGAACATATTTAAGCCATTCTCCAGATTCGGTTCCACGAATGCTTTTATCAAAACTTTCGTTATCATGAAAACTTTTGCTTGTCCTGAACTAAGTCGGCTTTCTAAGTAGCGTTCTGCCTCAGGAAAAATGATTTTCCATTCCAATTCGCGTTGTGGATTTGTACCGAGCTTTGGGGCATATCCTTGCGGAGTTACATGACAACCGAAGCTTATAATTTTACTGATCATTTCTGCTGTTGGCCATTGAACTTTATTCATTGTCAATGGCGCATCTCTTAATTCACGCTGTCGATAAATCCATTCGTTAGCCTCTCGTGGCCAGGGACATGAAATTGCTGGAATTATTTCCCATGGCGCGCAATAAACTGCTGAACCTTTCCACGTTGCATTCTTAAGTGTCTCTTGTGAAATGCCCAGTTCATTTGCCAGCGTTTGTTGGAATAAATTAATGAAATACGAAAGAAATTCCTTCGAATTCAAATACTGTTTGTCCTCATAGTAGTAACTGCTCTTCTGGCTACCATAATAATCTGATTCTTCATCTTTCTGATTGTTGCCTTCCGATTCATCATCAGATGAATATCCAGCACTGTAAAATTGTTCTTGCTTCTTGTTGTTAATCATAAATCGACTAACGTTTGATATGCATGTATCAGGCAACATAACAGTCGATAGAGGATTTTCCATTAATGCACTTCGGCGTATCATGCTGAGCGGTTGATGTGTATGAAGTGCAGTTATATAAGTGTAATCGTATTCACTACTCGCTGGCGATATTGAATTAGTTGATGCAGTTGAAAGTGGAACACCATTGGCAGAGTAACAGTCGTTCATTTTTCGATCATAGATTGTGTTAACATTGCGTGCATATCTGATGCTGTCACGAAATTTATTGCGCAAAAAATTGGATTCAATTTCTAAACCGTCATCGTCTTCACAATCTGCATCTTCATCCTCGTCTTCATTTTTCAATGAGCCACTTACATATTGACTGTCAGATGATAAATCATAATTCAAGACATCATTTTTTGAAATCTTTTCGGAACTTTTAAGCTTCACGTAGCCAACATGGTGAAGCACTCGTTTCTTTCTTGTTCCCTCATATGGATCATCGATTTGAAGCTTATAAAGTGGTGCATCTGACAATATGCTGTAAACTGAAGTGTCACCGGGATTGGTGATTTCAATATTATCGTGAACTATGTAAAGAGTTTGTGTATGAAGTGGCTGGAGCTGGCTTTTGTACTTGCCATGTCTGCAGGAAGAAGTAACAGAAGTTTTATCAAATTTAATTTTTAAAGTTTTAAACGAATGCGCGTATACTGATAAGAGGCAAAAAACTGGAAATTCCCGTTTAAATAATGAATGCAACACACCCGAAATTGCCCAATTTAATAACATGAAAAAATTCGAAAGCTTTTCGATGTTTTTCTTTTGTTTTCCTCTTTTTCGGCAAAAGCAAAGGAAAAAAAATATGAATGTGCATTGGGGGGAATTTCCTCTTTCTCCCAAATCAATTGATAGCGATAAAAACATACTCACTTTGCCATATATTTCACACGTCGATCAACTGCTTCATGTAAACGATCGGGCATCAGAATTGTCTTGCAATGCTTCATAAGTTGAAAACTTTTCTCATTTTCACGCTTTCGATTTAGTTCGACAGCGTCCAGAAGGTCTCTGTAATAGAAAGTTTTTGTTTGAGATAAGAAATATTTTATTTTTAACCTTCCGCGGAAGTTTGTAGTTTCTCATTTTTTTTTTTGCAAAACAACATCAAACAACGTAAAAAATAACATCAATCTCATTCTAATGGCACATCAATGAAATGTTTTTCCTTTTCGCCATCTCGCAGCGGCAATTGGCTGTTTTTTGTCTTGTTCGGAACAATTGTCTATGCTGATAAGATAACATTGTTGAATATGTGTATCAAGATACTGCGAAGAAATGTTTAAAACAATAATTGAAAGGTCGTTTTGAGGCATCGAGAAAATTCATATAAAATAACTCATGACGTCATTGTCCATTCAATTCTCTGAAGAACTTTTTTATCGATTTTCTTAAGATGCTATCTCTTTGATAACCAAGGACGGTTAGATAAATATTTTTTTTTTGGTTCACGGTCAGTAATGATAAATTCCCGGTAGTGAAATTACATTTTATCATATTTTTTGTTATTATTTTTAACCACTTAAAACAATAAACACGAGAAGCGGAAATTTGGAACACGAAACAATTGAAAAGAATGTCTCTGATAAGTGTTGTGAAGTGGCTTTTGTGATGCTTTGATGTAAAACATCTTTTTTATTTTTGGGACATATTTTCCTCATTTGTCACGAAACTTACCGCTCAAAGTCTGCGAAAAATTGCACTGACATCATCATCTGATTGAGAACGAAAATGTCACTATTGAAAGCTAATTGATCTTGCATAACGCACTTCGCTTCAACATCCGGATCATTGTCACTAATTTTATTGCGATTGGGCAGAATTAACGGCTCAGGTTCTTTTAAGTCGCTCAACTTGCTGTGCCACCGTCGGAAGCCGGAAAATGATTTTTTCTGTTTTTCGTGACGCTTCTTTTTCTCATGATCCTTTCTGAATTTTTGCTTTGGACTAAGCGGTGCTCGTTCGTTGATTATTATGACTGGAGATTTGGAAGCTTTTGAATGAGAGCGGCCCATAATTGTTGCACACTTTGATTAAATATATGATTAAAATAAGCAAATTCTTTGTTGCTGTTGCTATTCATGCTTCCACATTTTCACGTTTCTTCGATTAAACTTTTAATCCTTTTCTGATTTTCCAAAAATATTTAAAAAAAAATTTCGATTTTTATCTAACAAAAAAAAAATCCCAAAATAAAATAGTTTGTTTTTTTATTTCCGCTTCACTCGCGAGCTCCACTTTTCAATCGTTCTCGCTGCACCGAAGGAACCAAAATGACTGACGCACGATTGTCTAATTGAAGTTATTTGTAAGGCAATAGTGATCTGATAACAGCTATTTTGTGACATGGAAAATGTTGATAAATAATGTTAAGTATCGAATGACTTCTTTTTGGTTCCAAAATTTCATTTTTAGGCGTTATTGATGAATTTTCCCCGAAACATTTTTATCAGAAAATTAAAACACGTGTTTTATATGATAGCATTTAGGACGTTATTGTTTCAATAAAATGTTTTAAAACAAACATTTTGCATCATAAAAGGACTCGCAATTAACTTTTCATTTCCTTATCAGGTCGAAGCCGTTCAGTGGACATTTGATAATATCAATAATGAAACAGGAGAGTTGCATCATTTAGCGGCATTTTTGGCTGATAAGAAAATCGACATGGTGATAAATTTGCCAATGCGTGGAAGCGGTGCTCGAAGGTAACGAATTCAAAATTCCTGGAAAATTTTCGCACTTCCTAAAATGATTCATTCTCTTCACAGAGTTTCGTCATTTATGACGCACGGCTATCGAACCCGACGTTTAGCTGTGGACTATTCAATTCCATTGGTGACAGATGTTAAATGCACAAAGTTGCTCGTTGAAGCGATGCGACTTTGTGGACGTGCACCACCAATGAAGACGCACACTGATTGCATGACAAGTCGTCAGATGGTAAAACTTCCCGGGTTCATTGATGTGCACGTTCATTTGCGTGAACCTGGTGCAACACATAAGGAAGATTTCTCATCAGGAACTGCTGCAGCTCTCGCTGGTGGCATAACTCTTGTTTGTGCGATGCCAAACACAAATCCACCAATTGTCAATCAACAAAATTTCCAGATGTTTAAAGAACTGGCCAGAACTAAAGCGCGATGCGATTACGCTTTATACGTTGGTGCATCGTCTGATAATTATAATCAAATCTATGAGTTAGCATCAGAAGCAGCAGCATTAAAAATGTATTTAAATGAAACATTTACAACATTAAAACTCAATGACATGACAACATGGGAAAAGCATTTGTCGCATTGGCCGAAGCGAGCACCATTGTGTGTTCATGCTGAAAAGCAAGCAACAGCGGCAATTATTTTGCTTGCAAGTCTCGTCGATCGTCCGATTCACATTTGTCATGTTGCGAGGAAGGAAGAAATTTTAGTGATTAAAGCTGCCAAAGAGCGTGGCGTTAAAATTACATGTGAAGTTTGTCCACATCATCTCTTCTTAAGCACAAAAGATATTGGACGACTTGGAAGCGGACGTTCAGAAGTTCGACCGGTTTTATGTACATTGGAAGATCAGCAAGCGTTATGGGATAATATTGATATTATTGATGTTTTCGCAACTGATCACGCTCCACATACAGTTGCCGAAAAGGATTCTGATAATCCACCGCCAGGTTTTCCAGGCCTCGAAACGATCCTTCCATTGCTTTTGACAGCTGTCAATGAAGGACGTTTAACAATCGATGATGTCGTCAATAAATTTCATCGCAATCCAAGAAAGATTTTTAATCTTCCCGAACAGCATAACACATATGTTGAAGTTGATATGGATGAAGAATGGACAATACCTAAAGAACTAACACATTCGAAAGCTTGTTGGACGCCATTTGCTGGTATGAAAATGAAAGGACGCGTACATCGTGTTGTATTGCGCGGAGAAGTTGCATTTGTTGATGGTGAAGTTCTACTGGAACCAGGCTTTGGCAAAAATGTTCGACAATGGTCACGTCACTCTATTGGAGTTCTCGATGAAAATGTTAATCCAATTGGTTTATCAGTCGAAAAAATCAATGGATCTTTTGAGCATTTAGATGATGAGCTTCAAGTGAAGATTCCTGAATCAACAAAATTTATGCAACATTCAGCGTTGTCACCGATTCCTAGAGCGCGCTTGGATTCTGCTGGTAATCAAATGTTTAAAGAAATTTATCAAGATACAGTTGGACGTTCATTGCCACATAGCCGGACAATGAGTGGGAAACACGTTTTGAGTGTTGACATGTTCACAATGAAAGAACAATTGAATGACATTTACAATCTGGCATCGTTCTTTAAAGCGAAAGTTCACAAAGATCGTCCATTGGATGAAGTTCTTCGTGGCAAAGTTATGGCATCAATATTTTATGAAGTCTCAACTAGAACATGTAGCAGTTTTGCCGCTGCTATGCAACGTTTGGGTGGACGAGTTATTTACATGGATGAAACAAGTTCATCTGTAAAGAAAGGTGAAACACTTGAAGATTCAATTGCCGTTATGTCCGGTTATGCTGATGTTGTTGTGTTGCGTCATCCTGAGGTTGGTGCAATGGCAAGAGCTGCTGATGTTTGCAGAAAACCAGTTATTAATGCTGGTGATGGCGTCGGTGAACATCCCACGCAAGCTCTTCTTGATGTATTTACAATACGTGAAGAAATTGGCACGGTGAATGGTCTGACGATAACAATGGTTGGCGATTTAAAGCATGGACGAACTGTTCATTCATTGGCACGATTACTTACACTTTATAATGTTACAATCAATTATGTGAGTCCACCGTCATTGGCAATGCCTAATAAAATCACAAGCTTCGTTTCATCGAAAGGAATTCAGCAGAATGTTTACACAACACTTGAAGAAATCTTGCCGGAAACTGATGTTTTATATATGACACGAATTCAACAAGAGCGCTTTGCAAATCAAGATGAATATCAACGCACGTGCGGCCTTTATGTTATCACACCAAAGCTGATGACACGTGCTAAAAATCGCATGATTGTTATGCATCCATTGCCGAGAAATTTCGAAATTGATAAAGCATTTGACAATGACAAGCGAGCTGCCTATTTCAGACAAGCTGAATATGGAATGTACGTTAGAATGAGCTTACTTGCAATGGTTTTGGGCAAGAATTAATTAACCGATCTGACTCCAGATGGCTCCGAATCATTTTTTTTTACTTATAAATTACTGGCCAATATAATCGATAGATATAGAATTATTTTTATTTTGGATTTGATTTTGCAAATCTCTCCCTAATTTGAAATCAAAAGACTTATTAAAAGACAATTTGACACGTTCAAAATTCAACCCGATCATTCCAGTTTAAATAGATTTTTTACGATTTTTTTTTTTGGCGATTTGTAAAAAAAATAAAACTTTAATCAGAAAGAATAAAAATCTGAAATAAAACATTGAAAAAAAAGAAGCTTTTTGCTGATAATGAAACAAGTCTAACAATAATGTGGCTTGTATCTAATGTCGAACACGTGCAAAATGAAAAGCTCAAAGTCAACCGGAATTTCCTTTTCTTTAATTGCTTTCATAGAAATGACACAAACAAAATTATTGTTGAACGCATCTCAAGGTGATTTCTATTGAGGCATAACTGCATAAATACAGTGAGGCGTGTTGAAGTCAATTATTGAAATGCAATTGAATTATTCAACATCACAAGAAATTTTAAAATAAATCGAAAAAGTTTTATTTCAATCTAAAAGAACGCGTGTTGATAAAATTTGTTTCTCGCAATTTACGATATCTGTTGAATTGAATAAATAAATAATCAGCACGTATTGTTGAGGTAGGTTCTGATGATTATTGCCATCGAAACATTTTTTTTTTTTGTAGTGACATAAACGAAAAAGTTTTAATCAAAAAGTTTCTTGCAACAATAAATATTTATTACCTTTTAATTAATTTTACAAACAATTTAATTGAAATTTATATGCAAATTATAAGATTTTTTTGTTGCAGTTTTTCACAACTTCAGTCTTTTCTTTCTTATTTTTCATATTAAATTCTTCGTCATCAACATGAAATTGTTTGAATATATTTTGATTGTTTCCCAAAGTCTGAAGGTGTCCAAATGTTATTTTTATTAAAACGATCCTTTCGGTGATTGTCATCGATATTGATTGAAACAAAATTAATGCAGGATGATGATGATATTTGGGTTGGACGATCTGATGAATCCTTATCTAGATCAAAGGATGAAAGTGATTTTCCAAAATATTTAAACATCAAATTCGATTTTTGTGATGTCGATGGAATTCCAGAATCTGAAGATGATGAAAATGTGAAATTTTCATGAATTTGTTTCTTCGTTTCATTGCTTGAAGAAGTTGTTTGTTGTTTGATTAGTGTCATTAGAATTATCATAATTATAATTGCTAAGATAGTTCCACTTCCAATTGCAATCAGCAACAAATCACCATGCGATTGACCATCGACAGAAACTTTTTGAACTGGAATTAAAACAATTAAATGAATTTTCATCCCAATGAAAATCCCGTGACAATAACATCACATGTGAACCATTCCAGAACAATGACAGCAATATTGTGTAATAACTCAAGTATTTTTCTGGAATCATCGAGACTTTTTTTGCTGCCAATTAATTACCGGGGAAAACATCTTAATTGGCTGCAGCAGTTGTTAAAATGCGCATCACATGTTTTAACAAATAAAATACCAACTCAGTGATTATATGCAAACATAATTCTTATCAATGCATTTCTAACAAAACAATTCCCATTTTCTAATTCAACAATTTAGAAAAATGTTGGTCAAGTTCATGTTTTGGAAAGTTGCCGATTCTGTTTGAGGTCGATGGACTTTTGAAACTTGACGAAATATTTACTTGCATATGACAAAACTATGACAAACCATTTTTGCATATTTTAAAACGACCTTCGTATCAGATTACGAAAGATCATGGTGGAATTGACTTCCGATATTATTTATTGAATGTCTGGAATGATTCACACCCACACACATCTTGCAACTCACCTAACTGCTCAAAATGCTTCGAGTTCTTTGCACTTTCCATTATTTCTAGATATATTTTGTTTAAACAATTTCTAATCCAAGATTCTTAGAAAAATCTTGAGTTTTCTTATCAACGTTAGCCGTTAAATATTTGTTTTCTTCTTCGAACGAAAGATTGATAATGAGATCAAACTTCTTCTATTTATCATTTATTTTTAATTTCAATGTACCGCACACATGGCAATGTTCGCTCTTAAAAATTCAAAACAAAACACACGAAAAGGCTTTGGCAATTTTCCAAATTGGGTCTTGATGATGACGATAGCCAATAATGATGATCATAAGAAAACTCTCATGTGGCATTCACTTTCTGAATTTAATTTTTAATACGCAAAAAAATACATTTTTTACTATAAAAATTCACTTGTTCAAATTTAATTTCAAGTCCTTTAATTTTAAACTATGAAATTGCAAAGCTAAGCTTTAAGCGTTCGATTTAGACTACTGATCAACATCAAGTGAGAAATAAACAAAGCGAAATTTTCCTCGACTCAGAGAGAGAGTATGAGGAGAGTGAGAAAATTAATTTTTACTTACTGATTTTCTTGCCTGCCGACTGATGTCATCTTGACTGTCATTGTTTGTTTCTTAATGATGTGAAAAAACGTGAATGAAAATCACGATTCAGATTTTTGGACTCGGAAAATTATTTCATGAATAATAAGCGTGCAAAGCCAGTCAAACGATATATTGGAAAATTATGCAGGTATTTAATTAATTATAGATGTATTCATCATACTATAAGAAGTACTTAATATGGTATCAGCTGCTCGTCCAGATGTTTCCGGAATTATTTGCAATGAGTCACGAGATAATGGGATCTTTTCCCCTTTTAAGCTTTGTCGTGATTTTCATTCACGTTTTTTTGCGAATATTAAAATATAAACAGAGAGAGAAAGCTTAAAGCAGTAAATCAGGCACTTTATAAATTTTCTTCTCTCTCTCTCTCCGAGTTGAAAAAATTTTTTCGCGGTTTATTTCTCACTTGATATTGATCAGTAGTCTGAATCGAACGTTTAACTAATATGAAGCTTAGTGATTGCGAAGCAAGTTCATAGTTTAAAATTAAAGGACTTGAAATTAAATTTGAACTAGTGAATTTTACAGTAAAAAATGTATTATTTTGCGTATTAAAAATTAAATTCAGAAAGTGAATGCCACATGAGAGTTTTCTTATGATCATCATTATTGGCTATCGTCATCATCACGACCCAATTTGGAAAATTGCCAAAGCCTTTTCGTGTGTTTTGTTTTGAATTTTTAAGAGCGAACATTGCCATGTGTGCGGTACATTGAAATTAAAAATAAATGATAAATAGAAGAAGTTTGATCTCATTATCAATCTTTCGTTCGAAGAAGAAAACAAATATTTAACGGCTAACGTTGATAAGAAAACTCAAGAATATTCTAAGAATCTTCGATTAGAAATTGTTCAAATAAAATATATCTAGAAATAATGGAAAGTGCAAAGAACTCGAAGCATTTTGAGCAGTTAGGTGAGTTGCAAGATGTGTGTGGGTGTGAATCATTCCAGACATTCAATAAATAACATCGGAAGTCAATTCCACCATGATCTTTCGTAATCTGATATGAAGGTCGTTTTAAAATATGCAAAAATGGTTTGTCATAGTTTTGTCATATGCAAGTAAATATTTCGTCAAGTTTCAAAAGTCCATCGACCTCAAACAGAATCGGCAACTTTCCAAAACATGAACTTGACCAACATTTTTCTATATTGTTGAATTAGAAAATGGGAATTGTTTTGTTAGAAATGCATTGATAAGAATTATGTTTACCGCACTGAGTTGGTATTTTATTTATTAAAACATGTGATGCGCATTTTAACAACTGCTGCGGCCAATTAAGATGTTTTCCCCGGTAATTAATCGGCAGCAAAAAAAGTCTCGATGATTCCAGAAAAATACTTGAGTTATTACACAATATTGCTGTCATTGTTCTGGAATGGTTCACATGTGATGTTATTGTCACGGGATTTTCACTGAGATGAAAATTCATTTAATTGTTTTAATTTCAGTTCAAAAAGTTTCTGTCGATGGTCAATCGCATGGTGATTTGTTGCTGATTGCAATTGGAAGTGGAACTATCTTAGCAATTATAATTATGATAATTCTAATGACACTAATCAAACAGCAAACAACTTCTTCAAGCAATGAAACGAAGAAACAAATTCATGAAAATTTCACATTTTCATCATCTTCAGATTCTGGAATTCCATCGACATCACAAAAATCGAATTTGATGTTTAAATATTTTGGAAAATCACTTTCATCCTTTGATCTCGATAAGGATTCATCAGATCGTCCAACCCAAATATCATCTTCATCCTGCATTAATTTTGTTTCAATCAATATCGATGATAATCACCGAAAGGATCGTTTTAATAAAAATAACATTTGGACACCTTCAGACTTTGGGAAACAATCAAAATATATTCAAACAATTTCATGTTGATGACAAAGAATTTAATATGAAAAATAAGAAAGAAAAGACTGAAATTGTGGAAATCTGTAATAAAAAATCATAAATATGCATCTGCAAATAATTTGTACATAAATTGAAATAATTGTTGTTTGTAAGATTATTTATTAAAAAAAAATCGCAATAAAGTTTTTTTTTTGTTTACAAAACGTTTTTGTTTATTACACGCCAAAAGAAAACTCATTAGTAAATGGCGCGAGAAAACAGCTTATGCAGCCATCAGAATTTTTTTTTATATTATTAAGAACTTGTTGAAAGTTAACGCATTCAAACTTCTAAAATTCATTATCACTGCATGGAAAGATTGAGAAATTGTCATTTACAATCAAGCGTTTTACTTTCACGTTCACGTTGATTTATGTTTCAATTTTATGAATCACCTTGAGGCACGCTAAGTAATTGCTACGGGTTCGTCGTGGGAATTCGGAGAACATTAAAACTGTCTGGTCACGATTTGTTTTGCGCAATTTTCCAATTCTGATTTAAAATTCTTGTTGACTCTTTAAAACTTATTGTTGCACGTGTTCGGTATTTTCATTTAACTTCCTAACAACCAAATCACGTTGTTGCTTCCGCATTTGTCTATCAGTGCACGCTTCAATCCAGTGCAATTTCGCTATCAGCATACAAAATTGACAATTAACAAAAGCTGAAAAAAACATTTCGCGTGTTTTGTGTAATTATTCGCATATTTTCGTTGCAATAACATTCAATTTGAATTATTTTAGATGTGATTTACTTAGCTGGTTAATGAACTCAATTCAGTTAACATTAATTTTTAGGTACATTTCTGTCATATCACCAATCGGCAATGGAATGGCGTAAGGAAAGCTTTCAGAGATAGGTTCAATGTCACCAAGTCCTTGGTGGATAAGAACCTCCGATACCGACTCTGATGATGATAGTCTCTCCCAAATCTCCAGCTCATAAACATTATTTTCTTTGATGTGGTATCGAATTGTTGCAAAAAGTCTCTTGTTGCGAACCAATTGAAGAAAAGCCATTCGAGCTTCAAACGTCCATTCTGTTTTATTGTCCTTCGGCATGATTCCGACGATAGATCCACGAAGTGATTTAATTGGTATGCGCGAAAATCTTTTCAATAAATAACGAATATTCGAAATGTGCGAGACGTTTTGTGTTCCGAAATCGAGTAAAAACAACTGAACCACTCCAGAGTCATTTGGCTTGTTGATCACTTGAGCCCGAACCCAAGTTCCTGAAATATCAGCACAAACAATGAGATCAGCCACACAGTTACATTGACTGATGGCGAGACCATATGCAGGCAATTTTGTATAAAATTCCTTCATTTCATTCATCAGAATCCTCAAAGTGCTGTCACCATATTGGAACAGAAACATTGTTGGCGAGTGAACGAAAGTGATGTGGATGTCAAAACATATCTTAATAGACAAATGCTTGAGTTTCGGATTTGCCACTTTAAACTTTGGATTCTGAATTATATCTGGATAGTCCAAAAGGAATATTGGATCATCGATGGGAACATTTAGGCTTTCAAAATGTTTCTCTGGCAGTATCGGTGACTGAACATTTAAGCAAAGTTCTTTTAGTTGCTCTTCAACATGCTTAATCTGCTGTGCATCTTCATTATCCAATTCATTTTTACCATCAGATTCTTCTGCCTCTTGGTGTTGCGATTCAATAATTTGTGTAGTACTAGAAATTGCATAACCTTCCTCTTGAGACAATGGACTCAGCTCAAACGAATTTTGAGCAATCTGTGGCTTTTTATCAACAACTTCCCCGTTATCTCTGTAAGTTCATGAAATATTGTTAAATAAATGTTATTATTAATTGAATCATTAATGGTTAGAAATTACCCAAGCATTATATTACGGGGAGTATCGTCGTCTCTATAAGATGATTCATCAAAATGCGCAGCTTTATAGTTGATTTTGGGAGCCAAAACTTTACTCAATTGTACCGATTTGGTCAGTGGCGGTGCATCATAGAGATTCTCTTCTAGTTCAATGTTGCAACCTGGATTCTCTCTATAAAGACTGAACTTTGTTACCGGATGATTTTGTTTGTTAGTTTTCTTATTGAATCCCTGTGGATTCGCACGATTATAGTTTGTTTGATTGATGATACCCATACGTGGATTGCTAGTAAAATAATAAGAACAAATTATGTTTTAGAGCATTCTAGATATTCAAGTTCTTCTCTTTGAGAAAATCTAAAATGGGAAAAAACCCACTTAAGCTTGGGAGCCAAATTTTTCTTATGCTTTTTCTTCTTATCATCCTTTCTCATATTCTCCGTTAGCTCTTGTGTGCTTTCCGTGTATAAACGTTGAATTCGTATCTCGCCATCCTTTCTATAGACATCGCATATTGATTGACATTGAAATCGAAGAAAGCTACAAAGACTTCCAGCATCAAACTAAGCAGTAAATATTAAATAGATAGTCAGTACTCCTGATCAGTCAGAGGCTTTTCACGATATTTTTAAAATTTGATAAGTTTGAACATAAAGTGATACACTGACCTTATGAATTTTGTCATTAACATTATGTCCTGTATGATCTCTGTAAGCTTTACGCAAATCCTTTTCAGTGGTTATTTTGCCGAGCGAGGCTAAAAGTTCTCGAATCAGTTGCTTAAATTCATCGATTTCATTCTGTTGTTTTTCCGCCATTTCTACTTAGCAGTATTATTTCGTATCTTTCTGTTTGTATAATGATAATGCCACTTAAGTACGTTAAGATATAACTCGGACCCACGCTTATATGCAGTTAAATAGCAGTTATTCTACTTTAGAACTACATCGGATGAATTCAGTCGATTATTCAAATTTGAATTCGATAATAAATTTCGAAAAATTTGTTCAAAGAAGCAAACGCAGAAAATTAGGTAGCATTACATACAATTAAGATCTTACTTAATTCACTTGCATATACGGGTACAAAGAAAAACCCTAATATCCTCATTCACCTATATTGATTACTTGATTAGTGCAATGACAGATTAGCATAAAAATGTATGTTGCCGATATGGATGTCGGAACTTTACCCAAGCTATAATTAATTTTGTTTACTATATAACACATAAACTAAGAAGCCAAAAAGTGATAACTCGTTCATATCATATCTCTATTTAAATTTAGCTCAAAATTTGCATCGAAAAATATTTTTTATGACGATTTAGAGTTTGAATCTTCGGATTTCGATGATGATGTGTGCGATGGATAACCTTGCAGTTCTAAGTTTTAATCAGGCGCTGCCTAATTTTTAATGCAAATTTACTACAAATTTACGGATATTAAAACTAAAATTTTCATAAACAAGTTTCAAATGTGAAGAATTTTTTTTTTCTATTCTCGTCCAAATGACACTTCCGCATTCGCATTTTAAAAATGAGAATGGGATGCACGTGATCACGTGATCCTTAAGACATAATAGTTTTCGTGTATAAAAGGCTCAGCTCGTTGACACAAAAGACAGTCTCAGTTCACACTCCGATCCTAAATCAACTAATAATAAAGATGAAGTTTATCATTTTCGTAAGTGAAAATCAAATATTTCAAACATTGTAGAATGAAGAAGTTTAAGTGAAATAAATAATTTTGTTATCTCATCATTAGGCATTCTTGATCTGCTTGGCCGTTTGCGCAGTCTTCGCACTCCCAGCTGGAGATGAAAGTGTCGGAAGTTTTGATGATGCTGAAAACGTCGATCCCCGTGATCCAGCTGGAACCATCATAATCAGGAGAGTGATTAAACATATTTTGCATTAATGCACTTAAGCTCAAGCAGCAACAGCATAAATCGCTTAACATCTTGCAAACGATTAAAACAACAATTTTTTTGGCACACAGTCGTGGATGTTTCTGTCATTTTCTGCCATCAATAATGAAAGAATTCACAAAACTTTTTTTTTATATTTTTTACCTTATACATAGCAAAATAAAAAAAAACCTTTGAAAAAAGAAAGATTATTACTATTTACTTTACTGAATGATATTCGTTATAAAACATGTGAACGATGGTGGGAAAACAACATTTGAGAACAATATTACTGACAAAAACAAATTATTGTAAAATCAAGCAAAATTTTTAGATTTACTTTGTTGTGAGCTGCTGACTTTTTTTTTTGAAATATATATTTGGTATTTCTAGGTAGGAATTATAAGAATCGATAAATATAAATTTACTCATGGCCAGAAATTTATAATCGGATTAGCTCTTGGAGAACAACCAAACAGTAGCACAATATTTTTTTTTTTGGTAAATTTAAAAGTAGGTAAACAATTTTTTATTTTTTATCTAAATATTTATCTAATTCCTCAACTTGTGATATTTTTGTTGGTTGAAAAAAAATTATAAAAACTTTAGCGGCCATAATAATTTCAAGCTTCTTGAAATAGAGATTAGATTAACTAACACTACTAATACTTTAACATGAAATCAGCTGTTGAATCAGTGATTGATGAGCCAAAATATCCCGGAACATTTTTAAATCAAAAAATAAAATTAAAACCAGCAAAATTGCTAATTGTCTAATCAATTGCACAAATTCTAATTATTTTTTTTTTTACAAATTCTTAATGCAAATAATCATTTATTTAATATTTGCCAATCTTTCATGCATACATCTAGAACCCAATAAAGCTCAAATTAAGTTTAGTGGATGTATTTTGGCTCAATCACTGACTGAACGAAATCATAAAATTTCAAAATATTAATTAGTTAACATTTCTGCGTCGAGTACTTAAGATTGATTTGTGATACGCTCTTAAAAACTGAAAAAAATTGTACTTTATTTATCAAACATATAACCAAAGAATAAATAGAACCAAAAGTGTAGCTGCAAAGTTTATTTTTATATAGAGAAAATTTAATTAAAAGTTGAATATAATTGGAAACGCATTCCATTTTAATATCGAAATGAGATGAGTACATTTCACAGTGAGTTTATTTTCATAAACATTAATTGAATCATTTATTTATTTATTGTGGTCATTTATGGAACTTTTCCGGTTGTCTTACGATCTGTTCAAGGTCGTTCGAATGATAATATAGAAACCTATTTATGTATGTTTAACGGTGCAATTGATTCACTTACTAGTAATCAACATTTCTGCGGCTTATCATTTAATAATGAAAAATCGATATATAAGTAATAAATTCCAGATAAGAGTTACAAAAATTAGATACAAAAAAGTGTTGAGTATGGTGAAAAGCTACACAAGCCAAATTGTGCAGAAAGTTAATCCTTGAATATCCTTCTGAATAAATAGTTAAGTGATTATTAAGTCACGAGTTTTGAAAAACGCAAAATATTTCAATTCTATTGATAGTGATATCGCTGATGTCATTCATATGAAGTTTATCGATTTACGTAAATTGATATTCATTTATCGTAAAATTGGGGGCACGCTTTTATCATTTTGATGCCATATTGTGAAATCAGCAACTTCAGACATTTTTTTTTTATCACATGATCATCATATTGCGTTCAAGTTCAGTGTTAATTGTCATTTTGTTCAATGAACGCTAAAATATATCCTTGAAAGCTTCCGTATATCAAACAAGTTGTAATTAAAAATAAATTAAAAGAAACTGTAAAATCATCGTGTGTTATCAAATTGAAGCGAAAAATCGCTACAGACAATTTTCCGATAACATTCCGTTTGCCCTCCGCAACTAAACAGTGATCGCAGATCTACGCCTTCGTATTTTTAGAAATATATTATCTATTTACAAGCTGAGCGAAAAAAAATATAAATAAGAAAGATTTTAAAAATAAAAGGCCGCGAAACAACAGATTGCGTCGCCGATTACTTTATTGACTCAATTTCCTATAATCTTTAATTAAGTTTGCGCGCTTGTAACTGGGCGAAACTTGTATCCAAGTTCAACTAAAAAAATAAGAGGAATAATTCTGTTTCCACGCTAAGCCTCAGGGATTGCGAAGGGATTTTGTTTTCAAATTAAAATCACCACACAGTTTGATTCATGACAAAACAATGGATCGTCAATTAATCGACAATTGATATTCATTGCTTCATATCTTATCGTAAAATTGTCTTTCGAAAACCCATTTCAAAACCTATATGGGCAAATTTCTCATACATCACACAAATATTTACGTCCTATACCACACACGAGGCAATGTTGATAACGATGATTGGGCAATAATGCTTAACGGTGCGACTAAGTAGGAAACAGCAAACAATTCTGTGATGAAAATTTACAATTTTTCTTCCCAATAACATATAAATGGAGTTCCACCTGCAAACTCCACAATCATTATACCTGTAGCATTTCTATCTGATGGTTGTGCCTAAAAACAGATATAAATTAGAATAAATTTGATACAATAAAGTTGTGAAAGTTTAAAAACAACGGTAAATATTGCTAAAATCGATAAATGACGTCACTCCTGTAAACTGCTCTTCGTCTCTTATCAATCTTTACATTTAATCGAATGTCACAAGTCAAGTCACAAGATAATATATTTACTAATTTATTTTTGTGTAAATATTATCTTATTCTTATCAGACGAATTAAACAGTTGACGGTGCTACTTAAGAGGAAAACAATTACAAGAATACAAAGAAGAAAATATGTCTCAGAAATTCAACAATGTTATCAACATTGAAGAGCGAACGGAATTTAAACGCGTTTCATATGATGTGTCGCGTAAAGTTCTTAGACAGGAAGAGCTTGAGCAACTCTCAGGATATAATCGACACAAGGATACGCGTAAGTTGAAAATTACTTTTTACTGTTATTATTTCTAATTTCTTAAATTAATTTTCAGCATCAGAAAGTTTTCGGGATGTAGTAAGAGGACTTAAATTTAAGAGTATTCTGCTGGATGTATGTCCAGTGATTGGATGGCTTCCATCATATCCAGTACATAAGAATTTGATGGGCGATATAATCTCGGGAATAACTGTTGCTGTTATGCACATTCCTCAGGGTATGGCTAGATTCCTCACATAGATTAACATTACTTTTAAATTAACAGCATTGTATATTCAGGCATGGCGTACGGTCTGCTAGCAGGTGTCGATCCGATTGTTGGCCTCTATATGGCTTTCTTCCCAACGCTCATCTACTTCTTGTTTGGAACATCGAGACACGTTTCAATGGGAACATTTGCTGTGATATCATTAATGACATCAAAAATTGTTGCAACATATTCAGATCCAAATCATACTGATGTATTAAATGCAACATTATTGAATAGTGCTGATATGGAACCAACTTACCACTACACACCATTTCAAGTGGCAACTGCCGTTACAATGATGACCGGATTTTTTCAGCTGATAATGTGCTTTCTGCAGTTGGGTGCGTTGTCTTCATTGTTATCAGAGCCGCTTGTTAATGGCTTTACAACGGCTGCAGCAGTCCACGTCATGGTTTCACAGCTTAAAGATTTGCTCGGAGTAAAAGTTCCACGCCATAAAGGTGCCTTTAAAGTGTTATTATCACTACGTGATATCTTCAATCAGTTGATGTCGGGTGGAATTAACATAAATGCAGTTTATGTGTCGGTCGCTGGTCTCATATTTATGGTCCTCATGAATGAATTCTTGAAACCTTGGGCATCGAAACGCTGCAAGTTTCCAATTCCTTCAGAATTGATGGCAGTTGTTGGTTTCACACTTATTTCATACTACTTAAAGCTCGGCACTGTTTATGCAGTAAGAGAAGTTGGTCAAATACCGACGGGACTGCCGAAACCTGAAATGCCACCTTTAGCTCTACTTAAGCTTGTAGCTGTCGATTCGATAGCTGTAACAATTGTCAGTTATTCTATAGTCATGTCAATGGCGCTAATTTTTGCACGTAAGGATCAATATGGAGTTCGTGCCAATCAGGAACTTTTAGCGATGGGACTAGCAAATATTGTTGGCTCCTTTTTCTCATGCATCCCAATTGCTTGTTCGCTATCAAGGTCATTAATTCAATATCAAGCAGGTGGCAAAACTCAATTAGCTTCTGTTGTGTCGGCGGGTTTAATCCTAATTGGTGAGTTTAATAAATTACAAACAATTGTAAATTGACTAATTATTTATTTATTATCGATTAGTTCTTTTATGGGTTGGACCGTTATTTGAAACTCTTCCTCGTGCAACGTTGGCTGCCATTATTATAGTCGCTCTTAAAGGAATGGTTATGCAAGTGAAGGATCTTAAGCGATTTGCACGCGAAGGTGTTTTAGAAATGATCGTCTGGTTGGCAACATTTCTGACCGTTATCATTATTGATATCGATATTGGATTGTTGACGGGGGTTCTGGTGTCGTTACTTGCACTTTATATTAAAGGATGGAAAAGTTATTCGTGCTTGCTGGGTCAAGTTCCTGGTACTGATATTTATGTTGACATTAAAACACATAAAGCAGCTATTCAAGTTCCCAATACGAAAATTTTTCGCTTTTACGGTTCAATTAATTTCGCCAGCAGTGCAACATTTAAAAAAGATTTGATGACAGCAATTCAAGTTGATTATCGCGTTATAAGACGCGCTTCCATGTGCGAGACAGCTTCAGAAGCTCGAGGCTTTGGTCAAGGAATGCTAACACTCATCATTGATCTTTCGGCTGTTGCACATTTGGATAATTCAGGATGCAGGACATTCACTGAAATCAAAAACGAAATGAAACTGCTCGATGTTAAATTCTTGTTAGCTGGTGCTAGTGATTGTGTTTATGATGCTTTGATTCATGCATCAGAGTTGGGCGAGCCGACAGTTGATTTATTTAGTTCCGTTCATGATGCAGTTATTTATTCGCAAGAACGAAAATCCATTGAATTGTAAGAATAACTAATTCAAGAGATTTGATCTCCTCTCTTCTTATTATTTTTTTTCCAATTAAACTAACAAACAAATATTTTTGTAGTATTTTTGAAATGAAAATTGCGCCACTGTGCAATTGTTTGTAGTCATTTGATAAACAATAAAATGATGAGTCTTTATAAACAAATTATTTAATCAATTCATTGCAGCAGCAGCAAAAATCGCAAGCAAATTTAAAAAATAATTTTCCATTTTCATTTTTTTTTTATTCAAATCAATAAAACAGGATGAAAACAGCAGAGGGGACAGTTTTGTACAGAATTAATGAAGTAATTAAGCGATTTTATTTTGTTCCATTACTTTTATGTGTGTGTGTTTGTGTGCTGCATCACTGAAAGCAAGTTGTCATTTAAAGCATTCAGTTTATGAAAATCTACTAATAAGCTGATAATTTTAAAAAATCGCTTCGATTGCACATTCAAGCACAAAAATTTGGTTTGTAATAAATTAACGATGGAAAATTTTTCATTTTAAGCAGATTTTTAGCAACAAACAAAAGAAAAAAAAATTTATTTTCCTAAAACAAACTGAAAAATTAGTTTAAATCACATGAGGAAGCACCATGATAGAAACCGATTCACATGGTGTTGTAAGCAGTAGCCGGACTCGTGTTGAGTCGTTGTTTATTGATGCCCAATTTAGCCAGTGGATGTGTCTTGCCATGTTGTTGAATTTTTCTCCCCATTGTCAGCGTCTTCTGGCCCATTACGACATTCTGGCTGTTGCTCATCAAGGCATTTTTAACGATTGGTTGCTGTTGATTTAACGGAATTGGCGGACGCCGAATGTCATCGGACTTCTGAAAAATTTTCTGATGTGAGATCAAAAATGGAACAGGCTGTTGATTTTTGCACTGAATATTGGTTTTTAAAGCGTGGTGGTTTTTCGATTCGTACATGGATTTGGGACGTTGTCGTAAATTGGAGGGACTTTGCTGGGAACGGATAGCAATGGGCACTTTTGCGACCTCATAGAGGTCAACTAACCCGCGCACGCCGCTTATATCCTCTGATGAGTTGTTACTGTCTGATACGTCTTCCTTAATGGTACCGGCTGGTGATGATGGCATTGATTGACAAGTCTTCTTTGCATTCACTACTGTTTGTCCTGGTTGCAAAAGCGATGGTACAGCTTTAGCTTCAAAGCTTTTTTTTAAGTTTTTCACCTTTCCAAGAATTTGTTGATTTTCGCGTTTATTTCCTTTTTTATCCAGCATCGGTTCATCGCTCATTGATTTTTTGTAATCGGGACGTTGGCGGAGTTTTAACATTGCAAAACTCGTCGCTGTTCCATTATCACGAAGGAATTTCAAACATGAGTCCTCTGGAGCCGACGCCGATAAGCGCATAATGTCTTGCGATGCGAAATTGGAGATGGATCGTCCATGAGATAAAACTTCTTCACTCTTACTACGTGATTGCGTAACTGATTGCGGATGAAATTTGGCAAATCTGCTGATTGATGATGATGGCGATGGCGTAGCAATGGTGCGATTAGACTGGTTGTCAATTAGTAATGCTCGTTTATTAATATCACATAAATTCTTATTAATATTAATATTATTATTTTTGGCATCAAGTGATGATGATGTGTTTGATGTTGGTGGCGATGGACCCGATGCCGAACGCATGATAGGAACGACTTTCTCTTCGATCTTTTGCTTTGTACGTTTCACTGTGCCAGGATGCCAGGGAATTTCATCCTTTTCATATGGAAATATTCCACTTTGACCCATTACAACATCTTCAGTCACAGTCGGTGGAATAACTTTGACATCTGCTGATCCCCATGATGAATTGCGCGATGGTGCCGCACGATTATCACCAGAGCCCCATGATGAATTTCTTGATGGTAAATTGCTTATGACACAAGCCGAATCAACACTACTCCAGGAGCTTTGGCGTGAAACAAATAAATCAGCACCGTCAGAAGATGAACGCATTGGTCCTAAAATAACACGATTCTGACGCTTTTCTTCACGATCAAACACTCGATCAACTTGCTTACTGAATGCATCTGGATCCTTGCGCACGGCGATAGTCGTTTTAAATGAATCCTGATGAATGATTTCAGCAGAACAATTGTAGACCCGCTGTTGTTGCAGCGTTGTTGATCTAGTCTCGCCTGGATCCCACTGGGCATCTCGCAATTTCATCTCTTCCTGACTTTGTTTTAGCTCATCAATGAGCGTCTGCGCCAATGGCACATTAGCAGCTATCATTTCTACATGCTCTGCATGACCCATTGTCATTGAGTTATTTGCCGATTCATTCTCCAAATAGATGATTTGATTCTGCGATATCGAATAGTTTTGACCATTTTTACAGGGCCATCGTAGATTTGTTGAATGACAGGCACTATCATCATCTTGCTCCTGACTTGTGTCAACTTTTGGCAATGTTTCGAGTGACTGTGATGATGGTTTAATTTCTTCGGAAACAATTTCACATTCACTTTTGCTGATATCGGGCGAACTGCTTGGTCGTTGGTTGCGCTGTGATGATTCTTTCTTGCTGGATGGATATGTTGACGTTGTACGCTCTTGATTTTGCATAAGTGGCGTTGCAACACTGCCAGGTAAAGATTTACCATCTTTTGAGTGTTCGCTCTTTAGATTTGTTTCACTTTTGCTTCGCTGAAGCTTCTCTTTGTTCTTCATTGCGTCCAACATACCTTGATATGTCTCAAGTTGTGTAAGAAAATTCTTGTTCGGCTTTATGCAATTTCTTTTTTCACGTACATGTCTTATGGCTTGATCAAATTCCATATTATAAGCTTTCATAGCGTAAGCAATCACAACCGATGCCGATCGACTGATGCCCATTTTACAGTGAACGAGCACTTTTGAACCTTCCATTTTGGCGCGACTTATATATCTGAATGTATTGTCCCAATGTCTCAGTAAATTTGTTTTCTCATCGTCATAAACGCGCACATTGCAATAGTCAAACATGCCCGGAAAGAAATTGTCAATTTCACGTGTCACATTTAAAATGTAGCCAACACTAAAATAAAATGGTTAATGATAAGTCTAGGAATTCTAAATATTAAGTAATAATTTGTTTTACTAACCCATTTCTCTGGAGCTCCTCGAGGTTACTCGCATTCCATTCTGATCCCAAATAAACGTGATCAAATATTTCGGTTGGTGCATCCATTTGACCCAATATCACCAGCATTTCTTCATCGATAAACGACTTAAATTCACCTAAATCCATATCTAAATGTTCCTCAAGACGTCCTCGAATGTACTTGGATGTGACTTCATCGAGATCAACTGACATCATAATTTCCTTTAAAGCAGTTCGTATGACTCTTTCGGTTTCATCGCGTTCCGTGGGCCTAAATGGACGAGGAAATTATGGACAACAATGATGACTCACAATTACCTAAAGTTATACACATGAGATGTTACTCACTTGTTTCTTATTGTATCTGGCGATGGCGGTCGACGACTTTCGAGTGAATCCATTGCATGCCACTCATTTAGGCACGAACGATCTGATTCAATGCGATCCTCATAATACTGAACCCATTCATGTGATGGACCACCGGCAAAAAAATTGTGCTCGTGCGCTTTTGAAGAGATCTTGTAAAGCGTTTGCAGTGCTGACCTGAGAAATAAAAGGAAAAAAAGGAATTTCTTAATATAAAATTCCACATTCATGCGATTGCATAATTTTCCATTATTATGATTCATCCATGATCCATTGAATAAAGATTCATCAGTTGTTAATTTCTATGAAAATCATTAGTGTCGCTTGGTAATTCAGTAAATTCCAATGAATCTTTTAAGGAATGCCCAGTCGACGTCATCATCTGCATATGTGTGCGTGTGCTTGGAGATCATCGAGTCAATTAAGGCAAAGCAAATTATTTTTATATTTTTTCAAATGTCTAGCGATTATTTGTGATCAATAAAGAATGTGCGCAATATTCAGCAAAAAATCAGTTGAGGAGGAAACGAAATATTTAAATTGATTGCATATTTTTCCGCATTTTGTGTTATCAGAAAAAATCTAAACGAGATTCGAATAAATAGTCACTCTCAGTGCCATAAGCTGCACGATTATATCGTGCAAAGTCGCAAAAAAAAAATAATCCGCCAATAAAAATGAGAAACATCAAATTATGCGTTATACATGAAATTCATCGATTCCATTCGGCCATAAGGAAAGAAGAAGAAGATTTAAATAAAATAATGATGAATGTTTAACACGATTGGAACAGTAAAAAAATAAGGTTCTTTTAACAAGATACACACGACGATAAAGCAAACAAAGCACAACGTGCGAGATGCCGATGAAAATATAAACTGCCAAATGGCATGACGTCACATATCTACACAGAGAGCACGAGCAGCAATTGGCGCTTTCAAATAAATAATAATAAAAACGGCAATTCATGAAATCCACATTTGGCTTGTTATCCTTCAAAGCGCGCAAAACCAGCGCTCGCGATCAAACGATCAGCAATACAAAATTATATATTACTTTTTAATAACTAACAACTGCAAATCAAAGTCGCGAAATATTTAATGGACGCGAAATAATAATTGATCGCATAATGTTCCTCGAATATTTTGTGAAATTGCATATCTACTCAAAAGAAACACTACTGTGAAGCCTACCGCGGACTTCGCCCGTTTGTGCCACTTTTTGAAGGGAGCTGCAGCAGACCTAAAATTAGCATTCATCTCAAATCACCCAGAAGCTAATCAGCTGGCAATAAATCAATCGTTATTTTGTCTGCTACTTTATTATGCAATCGATATTTAAAATCGCTTCATAGGAAGTGCTTCTGGGCATATTTTAATATATTTATTTCTCAAATGCTAGAAAACAATACACACACAAACATAATTGCACATTTATGTTAGACATGGACGTGAGATACCGACATGATGCATGCTGATGAGATTCGCTCGCTAAAATATTCTAGTTAGTTTAGGTGCAATGCAAATCAACTTACTCAATCAACATTCCCATAGTTACGTTTATTTTATTTTATTTTATTTTATGTTTTTTTTTTTTTTTTATTATTTTTATTATTCAATTCGACGAATTCTTGTGATGAAGAAAAAGGAAAAAAAAAATTCCAAAGTGCACCCGCGCACTAATTTTCTTCACAGGTTTTTTCTTTGTTTATGAATTTGATTATTAAAATTAACAAGTTTTTGTCTCTCTCTCTTTCTCTCTCACTCTTTTCTTAACAACTCGTCTTTCGCGTAATTTAGTAATCTCTATATAAATAAGTACTATAATAAAAATATTTTTGCTATTTTCGTCTCTTCGATTATTATCGACTTCGATTTAGCTTCGATTTTTTCATACACTTTTTCGAATTTGTTTCAATTCTTTTATACTTCGATGACTTTGGCTTCTTTCGAGTGACTTTAAAAACCACCCACACGATTGGTTCACAAAAAAAAAACCATCAAGTTTCTACCGTTTGTTGTTTTCGAGTTCGTATGTCTTTCAAGTTTTTTTTTTTACACTTTTTAAAAATCGATTTCTTCACACTTTTGATTTTCTATTTCTTTCAATTTCTTTTGAATTTAAAAAAAAAATTATTTGTACAAAATAGCAATTGATTTTCACACTTCAATCGCTAATTGTGAATTTTTCTTCTTTATTATAAAAACACAACAAAATGACAACATCACAATTGTGACAATCTCACTCTCTAAAATATATTCGTTGATTTGTTTTTAGGTCCATTTATGGTTATGGACGCAAAGGCGAAATGCAAAATGTCCCAAATTTGTTAAACAGTGCTTTGATGCGATTTAATAAAGGGATTTTGCTATTATCAGATTTGCAATTATTCGCAAACAATTTCGCGTGTCAAAAGATTTCCATCAAATTTCTCACAATTTAAGGATCGCGAGGAAAAAGATCTTTTTCCTTTTGTTCAGCGACTTGTTCGTTTGAAGAATTGCCATTTACTGGCTATATGGGAGCGCGCTGGCAAAACACGGCAAAGCAATAGTCGCTGGTGTGAGTGTTGTATGAGCGCAAGTTGATGTCGTTGAAATAAAGTTGCCATTGCCTTATTTGTAATCACCCAATGTAGGTATGTTTATTGCCTTTTAATAAAATATAAAATTCAATTTTGTTCAGTGTATGGTTTAATGGGACAGTGACGGAAGAATCAAAACTGAAGAAAAAGAAAACTCATCCATCCAGTAATGAAGGTTTCTAAATTATATTTTGCACAAATTACTGTTACGCATGCGATGCCGAGAGAAGCAACGGTAAACGTGCAAAATTTACTCCATTCAGCATTTTAAAAATGGAAATTCTTACGAGAATGGAGCGGTGTGTGCAAGCGATTGGTTAAAAAAAAAATATATATATAAATATATTGAGACATCCTGGTACTTAATAATGGCACAAGCGACAGCTTCTGATGCAGCTCTAACCATTTGCCGTAGTAAGTCAAAAACATTCATAAAATTCGCAATTTCGCAAAAACTTGCAAGCACCGAAAAAAAAAAACTCGCCACTTCCATAAAGAGCCGACAACATTGAAACGCTCGCAAAAAGATCTCGAAATGGCATTCAAGCACCATCCAGAGCAAGCTGCCGAGAACGAGATGGTGCTGAATCACATCAAGAATGTCGAATATATTTATTTATTTATTTTTTGTTTCTCTTTCCCTAATTAATCGACATTCCATTTTGGGGTCAAGTTATACAATTTTGTGCTAATTTTTCTTGTTTTTAATTCTCTTCTTTTGATGGACATTCATGTCTTGTCCCATATTCAGAACAAGGTTCAATGAATCTTTCAATACAATTTGCTATAATTTTTTTTTTTTGCTGTCAAATGACTCATCCCAGCGAGACCAGATCCAATAACGTTTTTTTCTTTTAGCAAAACTCGATCATCGAACACTCTTCAAGGCCTCGCGAATGGTTTTTTAAAATAGATTTGAGTATTTTTGTTTTTTGTGTATTTCAAAGCCACGTCGCGATTCATCATTGTCATAAAAAACAAATCAATACATTTTTAAAAAGCAACAAAAAAGAAAAAACACCAAATTTAGCTCATCAAATGTCAATCAGAAGCCAAACTTTCTCTCCAATTTTCCAAAATAAAAAAAAAGGAAAAAATTGAAATGAATTGAATTCAATCTACTCGTTGTCACTTCGATGGCATCATAACAAAAACACGCGCTCATTGGGGAAATTATGCAATTTCTTTTGTTCGTTCAATGGCAATAAATAAAAAAAAAAAAAACAACACAAATTTGACTCGACGAGGTGTTACATGGAATGGAATCGAGTATGGAATAAAGAAATTGGTAATTAATACCTAGTACACGAGTTTGTTTTTTTGTTGTTATTTCATTCTTTTCACTTTCATTTTCAGCTTGATCTCATTTTTTTTTTTTTGGGTTTATAGTTTGGAGTCGCCTTAAGATAACTTTTTACCACGCGCTGACGCAATAAATAAGAAAGAAATTAAGTTTCAATTTCCGATTTGGCAGCGGGAGCGAGCAAAAAAAAATTTAATTAAAAATCCATCTCGATGAAAATTTATGCGCCGCGCAGCGCACGATTAATGGATCGATGGATTAAAATTGGAATGAGCAAACTCACCACATGGCCTGCACTGAAACGGGCTTGAAGATGTGTTGACTGCCACAAACGCTTACACTAAAGCCACTGTAATAGAATATTATTTTTCAATATTGTAATGCTTTGAAATGGGTCAGTTGGATGTGACTCACCCATCGCCATCAAGTCTTATTGCTGTATCAGCGAGTACTCGTAGCACCAAACCGACAGTTGTCTTGTCATTACAATCGATGCCCAACAGACATGACTCTTCAATTTCATTCGACGAACTTTTACTGCTACAACTACTACCAACATTCGATTCTGTATCACAAAATTGAAGCTGATCATCATCGGATGCACCGCTAACAGGACACGATTGAATCATCATTTCGTCTAATGTTTTATTATCACATTTCGTCATATTTGCATTGGAACGCGAACTGTAACTGATGCTTGTGTCGTGGAAGTAACTAGTTGGATTCAATGAAATACTGCCCGTCGATTGACATCGATGATGGTGTGATGATAAAGATGATGTTACGTCAGCGTGTGGCGATAAATGATGGCGACTCTGACTGGTGGTGCTCGTTTGGCTGGTTGTAGTAACGGTGGTGACACTTTGTGCTTGACGTGCGGCGGGACGCGATACAACAACCAAATATCGTGTGCGACCAGCGCGCAATGATTCTAATTTGACGGCCTGCAGAAGCAAACAGAACGAAAAAATTCAATTAGATGAATGTGAAATATAATTACACAATAAGAATAACGAGGAAGAAATCAATTAATGAAGTAATTCGCACATCATGAGAACGATGACGACAAAGATGGGCCTCAAGTAGTTTGAATTTATTCGAGGTCAATACGAAATCGTTTTCATGTATTTTCGATTTTTGTTTATCTCATGACTTTTTATCCACCTCGCGATCAATATGCTCACAAATAATTAATGCTCAAACAAAAAAAAAATAAAGATTTAATTTCTTCTCATTTTGGCAAAATGCCCATCTCAAGAGAGCAAGGGAAGGTGAGCGCGCTCACAATTAGAAGAGAAAGAGTGCGTCGCCGCTGCTGATGATGGATCGAAACGGGACTTTTATGGTTTCGCTGTGCGCAGTAAAGATTACAAAAACAAAATAAAAGATAGAAAGGTTTTTTTCCCATTCAATCGCGAACATATATCCGATGGGATCATCAACAATCGCGAGTGAGAGAGAGAAAACTGTCGAAAAAAAAAACGTATCGATGAAAATAGTTCGCGCTCGTTTTTCGAGGTAGATATGTATCGCGTGAAAATGCCAGAAAATTGAGAGAGCGTGACCTCGCTGGTTTATATTTTTGTTCTTTGCCTTGCCAGCATGTGGCGTTTAGTTCATAATCACAAATTACCATTTTAAGTGTTTCTTCGGGTCGCAGCAAATAGAACATCGACTGTAGATGCTGCTGTATATCGCTACTGACACTCCCGATTGATGTCTGACTTGCCGAGAGCTCATTCGAGATTTGACTGATGCGACGACCCTCAATAGGACGCTGAAGCAGCTCTGTTGATCCTAACATTAATGCGGTGCCTTTGCAGGCGAAGTAGCTTTCATTAAGACTATAAAAAGAAAAGAAAATATTTATTTATTTATTTGTTTAATTACACAATTAAGAGACTTTTTTTTTGTTCGCAGACATAAATGCGCGACAGCTCAAATTTAAGACGATGATCCAATGATGACGTTAACCCGATCGTGCACTCAAGATCACGGTTAAAAATAAACAAAACTAACACTAAATTGCCATTTAGCGTTGCGAATGAAATGTTACAAGTGCAAATTTACAGGACACATCATGAACATCTGACAAATATTTTGTCTCTTTTTGTGCAACTTTCGCTAAGTTTCAGAGCAAATTTTGCTGATAGATCTATTTCAGTTTTGTGTAAAAATGTGACATCCCTGGCACATCCAATTTTGCGGTTAGATTTTATACGGTCATTAAAATTCGCTTTAATTTTGTTTCAGCAGTGAAAAAAATGCCAGTAATTTCAGCAAAAAAAAAAATTATAAACTCCAGCCATCCATCGCTAATTGATCACCAGTTCAGTTCCATATTGGATGGCAACTGGAATAAAAAACACGCCAATGATGGCACATGGCAACGATGCATTCCGTAATCAATTGACTATATTTGCTGATAAATAAATGATTATCCAATAAAATGAGAGATCGAGTCAAATTCTCACAAGTCAAATCAATTTTGTGCGATGCATACAAGTAAATTATGTGAAACACCGCGTGCCAACATCTCTCATGTGAGCCTCGTGCCGTTGTTTGTGTTTTTTTTTATACTTGATTGAACATTTTTGTTTTCACTCTCTTATAATCTGGTAATGTGAATGCCTCGATAAAGTGACATTAATCCATGGGAGACTTTTTTTTATCATAATAATTCACATGAATTTGGCACACACGAAAGGCTGCACTGCAACAAGCATTCAAACATTTTTCGAGGCATGGCAGTGAAGGTCAAAATATAGCAAATTATTATATTGTTAAAATATGAATAAAACAAGAAATATCGCGAGGGAATGTCGAGAGGAAAAAAAAATCACTTTAAACATGACCTTCGCATGATGTTTCTTTTTTTTTCTTGGGGTCTTTTGTTATTCGAGAACTTTGACATTAAACATTTTAAGACACAAAAAAAAAATGCTAGGAGCTTTAAATAGTCGTCATCTTATCATTAACAACAAAAAAAGAACTATCGACATCAGAAACGATAATATAAGGAATCAAAAAAATAAAAAACTTAATGTTCTCGTTACATTTCAAACTCTCAATTTGACATTTCGCGTACAGAAAGTGATACAAAGTAAATTCATTGATTTAAACTTGTAAGCAATCTTAAATATCAAACGCAGACAATCGAAGCCATTGTGCAGTAAAAAGCGCTGTATAAGCGATCACAGTAAATAATAATAGCAATGAATCATCATGAAGACAACGAGAAGAAGAAGAATATTTGCAAAGCACTCATTGAGAACTTCCTTAATGTCACAATCTCATCGCTTTTGTGCAACAGAAAACTTAAGTTAATTGCCATAAAACCTACTAACCGACTTATCTCAAATCGTCAATCTTCCAAATGTTAATTTGATCGGGCAAACCCATCGTTCGAGAAAACAGCGCGAGCAGCAAAAATGCGATTGCCCTTTTACGAGCCAACCAACTATCGATTGCCAAATATATATTTCAATTCATTATTTCGTATTTACAAACAAAATAAAGAAAACAAAAAATGTTTAAGTCGAAATATATGAAGCAAAAAAAAAACCTGTAGCAGCGCAATTAAATGCGCTTTTAACAACTTGTCGCCAGAGGTCGATCACATTTTTATTCGAGCTGATAGTAATTCAAATGTATGTTCATTAAGTGGTGGTGTCGCTTTGGGATTTTTAAAAGTTATGATCAGAGTATAAAGTAGCACACAAAAATTTGCAAACTAAATTCTTGCAAAATATCGAAGGCAATAAAATAACTATGAGCATAAATTTTCTTGCGCTTTATAAACATTACAGGCCGTTGCATTGCATAAGACCTACATCGTGGGGGCCCCGCAAGGCAGAGACGGAGAGTCTGTGTTGTCATGGTTCGATGGGATTTGAAGCTCGCAAAATACAAATTCATCGCAATATTTCTCTCATTTGACATTGTCTTCGACGTTGGGATTTTGATCGTGGAATTAGAAAATTTATTGCACAATATCTAGCGCGCGCAAAAAAAACCTGCTCATCGCGCCCAACCTCAGTTTATGTTGTTAAGAGTTTCAAATTTTTTTTTAACAATTTCTTTAATGCCATCCAATTATCATTGTCACTCTTTTTCAGTGCACCATAAAAGTAATTTTTATTGTTTCTCGTTTGTTGCTTTTTGCGACAACCACCAATTGTTCGCTTATGTGTCGACTCGTTTATGTATGGTAGATGTGATGTCAATGAGCGTTTCAGCGCGGTTTAATATTAATAACTATCTGGAAAATTACTTTTTTTCTTATTTTTCGAGCACTTAACCACAAGAAAAACATTGGATTAGGATTGCATAATTTTCCATTCGCTCTCAGCATTGATTTTGGCCTTTGAGGTTTCAGAGTTAGCCGCTAATAACAGAATGAGCAGAATTGCTGTGGGTTTCGTTAACGAAACTAATACTCCAAATCACCCCATGGCATAATTGGATTGGTGCTGTTAACACATAATTGCTCGCTGTTAATGTTGTCGATTGTCGCGACAAGATCGAAAGTTGATTCCAATTTGAATTTTAAATTGTTTTTTTTTTTTTTTTAGCTTCTTTTCTTTAGCGGTGTCTCAATATTATCCACGGTTCACAAAACATATCGGAAGTTTTCACGTCACAGCTTTTATTTCAGTAATGTTTGATCGGTTGGATGTTAATGATGTGGCACAATGCCTATAAACATATGTTTGAGATGTTTAATTGGGAAACTGAAATTATGCATTTAATTTATTCAACGAAATCCGTCATCACCATCATGCCAGATGCCCCATCGTAGCCGTCGACCAATATTTGAAGCACCGTAAACATATAATCGAATGAAAGTAAAAGAAGTGATTAATATAAAATAAATATTTGTATGCAAATTGCTCTTTCTCTGCCGTTGTCTCGGGTGTGCTGCTTTATAAGAATGAGCGCCGGTCAACAATTTATATCCGACAATATCATTCAAAAACCTGCCTCTCTCATCTAAAAACAACAACAACAACAATTTACTTGGCTTCACATATATTTTCTTTTTCCTTTCGTTAAGACAATAAATCATTTCTTGAGATTTTTTTTATTGCAGACACACCGAAAATATTTGTGAGAACACTTAATAAGACAACGGCATTGTGCAAAAAAAAAACGAAACAAAATAACAAAATTACGGATAAATTTATGACAAATTTTTTTCCCCCAAAAGCGAAAATCTCTCGATCGCTGCAAAAGGTGTGCACTTTTTTTTTTCTTTAATTTATTGTCTCGTCGCGTTGTTTGTTAATTTGATATGCGCGACACATATTAAATTAAAATTATAACTTTTTTTTTCGACTTCGCTTTTCTAATACGACGGCGACGAATAACAATAAAATTTGAAATCGTGCTTTGAAGACGCACAAGAGCGAAAGTTGAACGTACAGTAAGTAAGCTACAGTCATTTTATTTTCGACTGTTTCGACTTGTTTGTACACATTGCAATGGGATCGTCTGGGGGTGTTTTGTTTTTCGATTGACACAATAAAAACACTTTTGTTGATCATATTTGGACAGTTGTAATAAAATATATTATCAATGAATGTGAAATGGAAATTTTCTAGTGACGTAGAAAGGCTCGTCATCGTACACCTATTGAGTAACAAGTTTAAGAAGTTTATGAATTTGCGAAATTCAATGATAATAAAATAATTTTTTTTCTTTTATAATATTTGAATCTTTAAAATGTCGTAAGATTTTTTTGTCTTTCCTTAAGTGTCAATAATTGAGGAAAATATAACGCAATAAAGTAAACAGAGACTGGATGACACACGACAAACAACGCAATTCCCGTTATGTGTAAATAGTTTTGTTTTGTTCCAGTTTTATCGTTTTCTTTTTGTTGTCCACCGCGGAATTGATTTATCGTGCCATCCGCAAAAACCGTATTTGGCACACACAATTTGTTACAAAGTCGTCAAATCCGGTTTATATTTTTGGAGCGTTTATCGCAAGAAAAGAAGAATAAGTGAAATCTTTTTAAGTGCCATTTCATCCTTCGAAAGTGTTGTTCAATTGATTGTTATGTCTTTCAGTGTGGCAATAAAATGAAGCTCCTGATAGCTTTTTAATGAAATGTTATAATCGACGCAATCGAGAAGCAACCACACGACGAAGTACAATCGACAATGAACGTTCTAATTGCACAATAATAACACGCGTGTCTCGTTGGTTTGATACTAACGCGCGAAAGCTAGAACATGAAAAATCAATTGAAGGGTCAATGCACTGACGCCTGCTTGTTTTTCCGTCGTTTTGCAATCAAAATCGGTTTCACCGCCTATATGCTTTTCGTTTTTAGGGGAAATGGTTGAAGATGGAAAATTCCTCCCCACAAAAGGCCACTTGACAAAATTGTTCTAGACATTTCCTTTAATGGCTTCGCTTGTGTCTCGTCACGATTTTAATACATACCGGAAAAAAATTTTAAATTGAGAATCCGCCACTAACATTCCTACATTAATTCGGTTGATGTCTGTTTGTTTACATAGATTTCCATAGTATCGCAACTAAAATATATTTTATCACGCCTACACGTGCGGAAACTTCCTCAAATTTCAATTTGTAGTTTTCCATGAATCAGCAAAATGAAAATTGTTCAAATTTTTTTCTGCTGACACAATCAATTGGCGATCGTTTTAAAAGCAGAGTTCCATGTTTCGATAACAACGCAAAGCTTCCGATATTTGAGATTCAACAAGCCGTAGCGTAAATAATTGCTTCGACCTTGTCTTATCAGGTGGTAATGTTTTGTAGATTGCAATATTTTTTTTTACTGTTTTTTTGGTGTTGTGTTGCATGTTCATTGAAACTGATAACATCAGGTAAAACAACCGCAAGTTCCATGTCAGAGATAAGATGTACGACTGAGACAACAAAATGTTCGACAGTCCCGATTATGGACTTAGCTGACTCATTGTTTAAATGATAGTATATAGACATCATCATTGAGCAAACAGGACGAAGCGCACACATGGCAATACCGAAAATGGACCTCATTTCAACTCCATCGTTTGCGGATCAACGATCCACTTGATAGATGATGTGCTTTTATGGTCTGATGATTGTCTCCACCTGAGCTGAACGCAATGTCAGAACACTCACCTTTTCGACGTTCGCTGATTATCATCGTCACGTCCGCCAGAATCCTGTAAATGAAAAACACGCAAGATAAATATAAACATTGCCAAATTCAGTCGCAAGTTTGAGACTTTATCAACAAAAATTGCACAATTTCACTCGTAAATTTCTCACTGAAAATATGTTTTGCGCCGACAGAGAGCGATCACAGCAGAAATAAAGAGTTGAAAACGTATTTTAATTGAGCCGCAAAATGAAATGAAATGATTTTTTTTTTCTTTTTCCAAATATGGTCAAAAATAAAGCTTGAGTGCGCTACGCTGACTGGTTCCAGTGAGTCTACCATTTCATTATAAAGAGCGAATGAACCAATTTGCGTGGATTTTCAACAATGAAACCTTTGCTCATTTAGGCATTTGTTGCTGGCAACGTCAGTGGTGTTGCTATTTAGAGACGCAAAATTAACTAAAAAAAAAGTTTCCTCAAAATCCATAATTCATAATGCGCCATCGTTCATTCATTCAGACAAAAACCATTTCAGAGTGGCGTTTATGAAAAGTTTTCGTTTTTTTTTTTTTTTTTTTTTTATAAATACGCACGAAAATTGAGCCCATTAATTAATTGGCTCTTCACATCAGCATTAAGACGATTTCATAACTATTTTTTTTTTCACACTTCTCACTTGTTACACATCCAGTGTGCGCTGCTTGGTGCTTTTGTGTTTCGAAAATAATGACGAAAAAAAATCTAATTAAGTGATCTCGATGTGGTTTAAATTTTGATTGTTTGATGTCATGTGAGAAATCGCTAAGTAGCATTGAACACAATTCCAGGCTTGTCAATCAATTATTTAGGCTTGAGGGTTTTAAATTAAAATAACTTTTTTTCAGTTAAAAAAAAAAAAACGCAAAAATCCCATTGAAAAGTGACCCAAGAAAAACAGGCCACATAAAGTTTTGTGACCTTAATGCTTATAAATAACCGAACATGGACAAGCAAAAGACGATCTTATTTTGTTTGCTCGCTGTTTTTTACATGATGGACAGCGGGAGCCCTACATCGTAGTGACCTCCTCTTTTTGCGTCTTATTCGCTTATCAATCGATGGAACTTTTTATTTCTCTTTATAGCGGCATTGTGGAAAAATGGGAAGAATGGAATCTGCCTGACCTTAAAATGATGTTTTTTTTTTTTTTGGATGATCATGATTGGCGGGAGTTGTATAAATGTGTCGAACACTGGATTGAGGGAACTTTCTCGTGACGATCACTTGCCAGAGAATTTATTTATTTTTGGTTGATATTCGCTTGAGCGATATCTTTTAACCGTAAAATTTTCCGATTCACATTCATCAGAATATAAACAAAAGACCAGCCAATGGAAGTTGGAAAGCTGTTCGCGTTCAGGGTCTCACATTTTAAATAGTAGCTCATTAAATCGTTCTCAATGTCTAATCATTGCCGTGAAGGAAAGACATAGAACTTTGGAAAAAAAAACATTTTCCAGATGTTTAAGAGGAGAGAGAGAGAGAAAGGGAGAGAGAAAAGCTGCTCAAATTGGAAAATGCGACGAAGTTTTCATCGGATATTTGTGAAAATTTAATTTATATTTTGCACAATTTTGACTTTGTGGAGAAGAAAAAAAAAGCGGAGTTAGTATTTTTATTTTCGACTATTTATAGTCGACTCAACAACGCCGACGTGAGTGTGTTGCTTGCGATTTTCATTTCCCGAAACATGACAGAAAAAGTCGCGGAAATTTTGAGTCTTTAGGACTCGCGCGCTTTACGCGCGTTTGTGTATGTTGATTGTTGATGAATGCCCACCAGACGCAACGGACAGCTGGTTTCAGCCACCACAGATAGATTGTGGCGAGAAAGAGAGTAAAAGCGATCACGATCGGGGTCATGGGATGGGTTGGAAAGTATTTTTTTTTGTTATCCGTATATGTTGATGACTCTTACATGGCATGATGACTGATTTGGCACTGATGATGATGAAGATGACTTGTGCCATGAGCGTCGTGACTTTTTAATTGGTTCGCCATCAAATTTGCTGTGTGATGGTCCAGCATTAGCTTCATTTCCTTTACGATGAAAATTGATGATCAAATCCCAAACGGATGGTGGCGATGGAGCACTTGGAGGCGGTAAAATGTACAACATATTTAAATAGGTCTCTTTTTTTTGTTTGTTCATAAAACTTTGAAATTAATTCAATTTTATGCATTTATGCGTCCTCCTCTCTCAAGGCGCACCACATTTTGAACTTTTCGGATACGATTTTTTTGTTGCTGTTAATTCAGTTGCGCAAATTTTTTTTTGCAAACTTCTTTTTGTTTCGCCTTCAAAAATTTTTATATTCCACTTCAATTAACCATAATTTTTGTATTATTTTTTCTGTTGTTTCATGCTTAATTTGCACTAATTTTTTTTCTCTCTCCTGCCGAAACGCCGTATATATGATTCAATTTCAAATGGTAATTATGGCAGTGTTATTGGCAATTATTGAACTTCAAGTGTGGGCCGCTGCTCAATGATCAATGTTTTTTTTATTTGATTGAGACTTTATGTCTATCTCTGACTGCGATCTATAACATTGGTAAGGTAATGGTAATAATAATGTTGCACAAGATCATTGACACATGATGCTCTGATAACGGCACACAGAAAAGAAATAGAATTGTGTGTAATTCTGCAAACTAGGTTCACGTTGATACATTCTATTTTACAGTTTTGATATTTAGAGACAAATATAAGTCTCTTTTCACCGCACTTTTGTCGATTGTTTGTTATTTCTTGATGTTGTTGTGGTGATGATCCGTTAAGACAAATTTCTTTTTTTTAATGCCTTAACATTCAATCACATCAAATCATACAACTCGTTTTACAACTGTCCCGCGAGACCGCGATATCTCTTTCTTTCTTTTCTATAAAGTTTTCTAATATAACTTTCCCGAAAACGATAAAACCTTGCACAATTCTAATCACCAGTGCACATTGGTTTGCGGTCGATTTGTTTTCTTATATGCACTGCGTTTCTTATGCGGCTGAACTTTCTAACTGGCCTCTGTGATTACTTTTTATTATATATTTTTTCTTCTTTTTCTTTAATTAAAGTCACTATCATCTATCGACGGCTCTCACGTTTATGTAGCCACCGCGCGCCGCGCATTTACTCACAAAGCAAGCATTCTGCAATATCCAGTGCTGTGCAATCGTCATTTATTATCCAAATTAAAAAAGTGAATTTACAATGTGATAATAAGAAATATCAGGAGGAAAGTGAGATCTTTTTTTTGTTTTGTTAACTGAACCAAGCGGAGCGATTGACGACGACGTCGTTGAGCCAAGAGCTAAAAATGAACTGAGCACAGAGAGTTACCGATGGACAATTTTTTTTTCGCGTTTCTTTTTTTTTTGTTGCTACACATATTCGGGTTTTTCTTGAATTTTTCAGAGTAATACAAGTTCTCGCTCAATATTTTATCATTATTTTCACCGATTGGCTTCGATAATGGTTTTGTGATGATACTCCGATGATGGTGAGAAAGAGAGTGAGTTGACTTGTTGTGTTTGACTTTACAAGAATATTAACTCGACATGCTAAATACTTCCCGTGAAAAAATATCGCGCGCTTGTCGGATGTGAACGTCCTGAATTGTGCAAACTTTCAATTGTGCATATATTTTTATTCCTTCCATGACACTCATTCACCCGTCGTCATCAACCTTGATCTAATTCTATTTGTTGATTCATCTCTCTTTGATTTTTTTTTTATACATTAAAGTTTTCTTTGTGATTACTTAGTCATCGGATATGGGCAATTTCATTTTGGGTGATTTTTCACAACGTACACCAAATATAATCAATTTGTTCTTATCAGTCAGTCGTTCGTTCTGGTGTGCTTTTGTTTACACAATATGGATTTTTCACAGCGTAAATAATAAGTAAAGGTTTAGACTTCCTTATCACAAAATCTTTCGATCGTTTTAGATTGATAATAAAAAAAAGAAGAAAATTGGGGATTGGTCTTTCTGGTCGATGTGATTATAAGCAGATGATGGACTCGGTCATGGAACTTATGATTCGCTGATGTAAAATCAAATAATGAATGAATAGGGAAGGGAGTTGAATCATTTTTAATTTTTGTTTCAAATATGTTGCTGAATGCTAGAATTATCGTAATTATCTTTCCGCTTTGCTGTCATCCCAACGAATGTATCATAATTTTGCAGGTTTATACATTAAGTAGTATTGAAACTAAACAGTGGCAATATTCTTATTCACCAGCTTGTGTTTAAAGGGATGTCTGGCTGATGTTAGGACAAAGGGAAAGCAGAGAAAAATGGGATTTCCCGATGAAAACGCAAGGAGCCAGTTTGTATAATTTTTTGCTTTGTTTTATGGCACTTCATACTTACACTTGAACCGGATAATGAATTTGAACTCGATGGACTCCTCTGTATTGTCACTAGGGCCATATCTGGAACGCCTCTTACTGCTAATTTTCCTCAATTTTCTGTGATTTTTTCAAACTACTCAGCAAGAATCCAAAATATTTCCAATTCTAAGGGGAATTCAACTGAATACAAAAAATAAGCGCTAACTTCACGCTTATTTTATTTAAATCTGGGGGGAACAAACTGTTTAAAATAATAAAACAAAAATCTATTCGGATAGATTAGTTTCTGGATTGATATGTATGCTTACCTATTTTTGCGTAACCATGCATTTATGTTCACAATACTATATTTATCATTCTGTTGGCAAATAAAAAAAAATAAAGCAATCCATCCCCTCGATGGGTATAATATATTTTTAGTTCCCCCTGAAAAATATAAACACTGCTTATTCAAAAATCACCATAATTCATGGAAACGCATAATAAAATAACCATATTGTTGAATAATTAGTTTGTTTTCATTGTTAAACATTTAAGTAGTGCACTTTTTGTTCATGTTAAAACATATCGTTGTTGTAAAATCGTTAAACCTAACGCTTCAATAAGCTACAGAATGAGCGTCCACAACAATTATCGGTCAATATACGATCTACTGGATAAATTATGTCGCAAATTCAGTCCGGAACATCACAAGGATCTCCTGAAAAGTGCCACCTCCGTCATTGCCGAATCAAAACCATATTTCCTAAATCAACTGCAATTTGACGAATCAATTATTGTTGGCAAGATCAAGAATCATCTAAGCAACAAATCTCAAGCAAATCTCACACTGTTCCTGAGTTTACACGAAGAGCTCTCTACTTTAGCCGATCCAAAATTTCGTTCATCAATTCTTACGCTGCTCATGTACCTCTCTGATATGGAAAGCAAGTTGCCTAATGCCGTTAAACATGATTTCTCGCTTCCCGTTAGAAATCGTTCAATCGAGCCAAGCATGGAGCAGATATATAGAAGTGCAAATTTTAAGGTGATTCATCAGTTGTCCCACCCTAAAAAAATCTAAATTATTCAAGGTCAAATGAATATATGTTTTCTTTTTAGAACGCATCAAGCAGCTCATTGAATTCAGAAAGTAATCTGAAGTTGGTGAATTTGCGTGGAAGGATTCCATCATCGGTTTCCTGTGATAGCGTTATTGATGGTCAAACTCCAGATTCCGATGTGTCCTCCTTCAACTATTCACTCAACGAAGATCTTGTGCAAGAAGCAATTTATGCTTTAACTGGGAAGACTGGAAAATATCTTACAAGGGATGTTACGGGTGAACTCAAGTTGGTAATTACTGCACGCAATTTAAGTCCGCAAGATGCCGTGGCCTTGCTAAAGCTTGCCGAAATCGGTCGCTTACACAATGAGGTGCAGCGTTATACAAATCCAAATAGTGAATATTTCCTTTGTGGCTTGTTTGGAAAAGGACTCATCTCGCAACTTAAAAATGAGCTTACACAATTTTATGGGCTTATTGCTTATATGCAGGACAATGTAAGATAACTTATCTTATTTTTAATTTGATTTTTTGTTTTAACAATTTCTCTATTTTAGCTGAAAACCCAACTGTGTCGATCTTACAGTGAATGGGAGAAGCATGATACCCTGACGTTGATTAAATTAATGCCATTCCTATCCGATCCTAAGAGACGCTTGCAGTCCATCTGTGCAATTCTGCAATCGTGTAAAGACCTTAAAGGAGGTTCATTAGTTTCTGCCATCCACACTCATCTCTTCAATGGAAATCCAGGTCACAAAAGTCTTACTGAATCACTTTTGAAATCCGCTTGTCGTCCGCTTCAAGTGATGCTAAGCAGCTGGCTTCTCGATGGCGAAATTAAAGATCCATACAATGAATTTTTTATTGAGGAAATTACGGAAGTGACATCCGACCGCTTGTGGCATCATAAATATCGCGTTATGAATGCCCGTTTGCCAAGCTTCATGAGCAAACAGCTGGCACGAAAAATTCTTGTCGCTGGAAAGAGCATCAACTTCTTACGCCAGGTCTGTGAAGACAAGACACCGATCAAAGGTCGTGAAGAACTCAAAATGTCGTTTGAAAATAACATTGAGGATCTGTTTGACACATTAGCCGATTCTAAACTTCACGAGATGATTGATCAGGTTTATTTGAATACATCCAAAAAGGTGCTAGACATTGCACTTGGGCAATATCGATTGCTTGAACATCTTCAAGCTATGCGAAAATATTTGCTTCTGGGTCAAGGTGATTTCATCGGTTTGTTAATGGAAAATTTAAAGGATGAATTAGATCGCCCAGCCAAAGACCTCTATCAGCATGCTCTCTTTTCAATCGTGGCTTCATCCATTCGAGCGACATCGCAATTTGATGACGCTGAAATTCTGGAACATCTCGATGTTAAATTGGTTCACGTAATTGATGGTGACAAAGGATGGGATATTTTTACGCTTCAATATACGGTTCATGGTCCTTTAGCTACAATTTTAGAACTTAATATGGGAAAATATCAAGAGCTATTTAAGCCATTATGGAAAGCGAAGCATGTTGAATTTGTGTTGTCAAATATTTGGAAAGAACAAATGCTCAACTCAAAAATGTTGCGAAGCCTTCAAAAGGAACTCAATCCAATCACATATCGTCTTCATCTTTACACGTCTGAGATGATTCATTTTATTCATCAAATGCAGTACTATACGCTTTTTGAAGTCATCGAGTGCTCGTGGGCAATGTTTATGAAGCGCGTTCAAAGCGCAAAAGCATTGGATGACATTCTTGAAGCTCACGAACAATTCCTTAATGAGGTACGTGTGGGAACGTTCCTCGATACAGACACAAAGGAAACATTGTATTTGCATCTTGATATTGTTTATGACTCAATTATGAAGCTGGAAGATTGGCAAAAGCAATTGTATGATCTCGCTTTTAAGGAGCTGAGACAGCGTAAAGCCTTGGAAGAACAAATTGCGGCTAGTGAAGCATTGGGAACATTTGGTATAACTAACGAACAGCGCCTACAGCGTGACGAAGAAATTAAAATGTTCGAGCAGAGCATGAGCATGTATAAGAAGTCACTCGATGGTATTGGAAACAGCTATGAACAAAATGTCAACAAATTCCTGTTGATGTTGACATCATCAAAGGATCATAACTTGCAGCTCTTTGGCATTCGTTTAGATTTCAATGAATACTACAAAAAACGTGATCAGCGTTTGAAACATCATCTAACGTACGAACATATGAGATTGAGCGGATTAAATACTTCAGGAATTTTCTCGCGATCATCATTGATGGCAATACCTAAAATTAACAAGCATTGACAGGGAGCAGAGGATTTTGTAAGCTATCCTGAAATTATAAATACCGATAACATTGAACGTGATAACTGCTTGAACATTAATCCACTAATGCAATGCTGCTGTGTAATGTAAAAGTCCCCAAAATTTCTAATAAAGATTCTGCTGCACACAAAAATTAATAATTAAATCCCGACAGTAAACATTTCAGTAGAGCATTCGTTTATTGATGAAAGCCAATTTGAATATGAATCCTTAGACTAAGACACTAACTAATTGAAATCTTTCAGCAGTGCTCATTTGCCTAGTGCCTTCTGATTTGCAGCCAGTAAGTTTTCATTAGCAATCATTTGGAACTCCTGGAAGCGCTGACTAATTCTTTGATTCATCTTCAGAAACTTTTCCATGCAGTTCAGAGCACACCTATCTTCAGAGTCTTTTACCGTTCTCGTTGTAAAATCAAAGATACAATCGGTAAAACATGTTTCTGATAGTTTATTGTAACTGAGAAGAAAATCACTAAACTAAAAATGGAAATAATTAGTTTAATGTGAAATGAAATCATGAAACTTACAGATTTAATTTGATCCTTGTCCAATTGGTCGAATGTTACTTGTGCTGACATGTTTAAATGTAGTGAATTCACTTGAATGAATTTTAGTAATAAGATCAAACCTGCTAAAGCGAGCTCAAAATTTGCATGCTAATTAGACGATTTATTATTTCTCGCAGTTACTTTCCCCTCGAAATATTGTGAAATTTTATTTCTTTCAGTGTACACCCTCAACAAGAAGAACTTTCAAGACAACAAAATTAAATTCATACATCGGCCTATAGATAATCAATAAACTGATATTGTACAATACACAAAAAATAGAATATCCAGCTACGAGATACCCGACAATTGAATGAAGGTGGAAGCAAATTAAGCCGCAAAAAACAGCAAATTTGCGCAAAGATTCTTCTTCTTTTATCAATTTTATCAATCCAAACTGAACGCGCCAACTTATCATCAGCAGATACGTAACGGGAGTGATTGACACAAACATGGACTATGGATCACGCGGCGGCAAGTACCAGAACAAGAACCAAACAAAAACCTACCGCAATTCTGATCGATTTCGATCTGTGAGTTTTATATCATTTTACGATAATATTTAGCACATTTCTAATAATTTTGGACTGTTTCATTTATAGCATAATGACGAAATGCATAGCGATCGTGATCGAAATGATGATTACTATGATAAAAAGTCCAAGAAACCCGAGCAAAAATATTATACACCGACATCTCAGCAACAACAGCAGCAACAACAACAACAACAAAATCCCGGAAGTAAACATGATTCCTCTAAGCAGCGCTACGAAAGATGCTTTGACAACAGTAACCGTGAGACACGCCAAGCATCCGAGCCTAGATCGAACAGCGGCTATTCTAATCATGAAAAGAATGTCAATTTGTCAATGATAACAAACGATCACGGCGGACGTGATACAAGAAGTGTAGAACCTGGTGGAATGAATCCGTACGACCATCGAAACAAGCCACCATCAGGACAACCTAGAATCCCTAATTCCGCCTTACAACGTTTACCACCAAATATTGACAGCTTGCCACCACGACTCAAGAAGAAGTTTTTAGCAGAAGCCGGCCTGCCAGAAGAATATGCTGACCAGAATATTATGGAAATGACACAAAAATCCTATTCAAATACACTTCCAAACCGGGGACGAAATAATCATAGATACGATCAACCCAATCAAAACTATCACCAGCCGAATTACACTAATCACTATCAATCAAAATATAATCAAAATTTTTCGTATCCTTATGATCACGATATGAATCATCGCTCATTGACACCGCCACCACCAAAAGGCAGATCACAGCAGAAGCCTCCACCAGCTCGGTATGACAGGAAGCCATCAAATGAATTTCAAATGACTGAATCAACAAGCCCCATAAAGAAAGATGATGAACCGTTTAGCTGGAGTGAAGAAGTAATGAATTCCCAGTCTCTGCCGCATGAAGTAAATTCAACAAATGCGCACAATAAAGCGTATGAGGACAATAATCGCAATCGACGTCGTAGGAGAAATAGAAGGTAAGAAAATGTTGACATCAAGAGAGGATATTTTTAAAACTTTTGCCATTTGACATGCTTTCAAAATAGAATGAAGAAGGGAAATGCGTAAGGCTTTTGTTGAACCTCAATTATTTATCACCTACTATATAATTAATTGAATTGTATGTTTATTTTTAGCACTTCCAGCAACGGTAGCGTAGATAGAACTATAAGCTACAATCAACAACAAGACAACTTCCAATTCAAGATGCCGCAGCAAATGAAAGGAAACAATCGCAACAGAAGGAACAGCCAATCATCATACAATAGTCGCGAAAATAGCATGGAACGTTATGGGTATGCAAGTCGCGAAAACAGTTTGGATCGTCGCCAAAACCGAAGAAGCCGTTACAACGGGCGACGAGGCAGTGACTACCAGTCCAGTCGAGAAAATAGTGCTGAACGCTTTGGCAACTTCCCCAGGAATGAATCGATAAACAATGTTCGCGATGGTGGAAATTCATGGCGTCGTGAGGATGGGCATGTTGAAGAAATAGCTGAACTCACCAAGCAATTCCAGAATTCCGTGGAATTGAACAAAAATGAACACCGTACACTGTTCGATCCTAGTAATCCATTAAAGCCTATCGTTGTTACACAATCGCAAAATCGTCCACGAGGCGGTGATCATTATGTGCCTGACACCAACGAACACTATACAGATCATCAGCAGTATCTGAGCAGCACAAAACCAGTTTGGTTCACAAAGAGTTCAGAACAATATAAAAACATCAAAAACAAATATTTGATAGACGATTTAGAGAGGTTGGGAGATGAGTTGATGAGCATCATTGATGGTGATGAATTGTTGAGACGTTGGGATCATTGTCAGTCGTTGCGTGAGAAGATTCAAGGAATTTTTGAGGAATTGCTGCGTGTCGACATGAAATTCTGTCAACTCGAACATATTGAGCACTATTTTTGGAAGTTGCTTTTTTATAAAACGATTGAACTGTTACGCAAACATATGCAGGAGTGTGGCGATGATGCATCAAAAGCCATTTATAAAGAGAGAGCTTTGGAAACAGTCGATAATGGGACGAGATATTTGGAGCAGCTCGTTAAACATTTGGAAACCTGTCATAAATTCCAAATGGACCAATATATTGGCGAAAATGCAGCATCATATAAAAGTGGCCTCGGATATGTCGGACTCGCATTGGTATCGGCGCAAAAAATCTTCCTTTTTCTCGGCGATCTCGCAAGATATCGCGAGCAAATTAATCAAACAAACAATTTTGGGCGTGCAAATAAATTTTATGTTAAAGCCCAACAAGTGGTACCCAAAAATGGACGGCCATTTAATCAGTTGGCATTGTTGGCTGTTTATTCTGTAAGTAATGTGATGATTGAACTTTTATTCAGCGATAGTGATTTTGGTTTATTTTTAATTTCTATTAATAGAAACGTAAAATTGATGCTGTGTACTTTTACATGAGAAGTCTGATGTCATCGAATCCATTCTTGCCAGCAAAAGAAAGTTTGGTGGCGCTATTTGATGAGATTCGGAAGAAGGTTCGTTCGATTATTTCTTTATTTGTATCGGGTCGATGGTTCTATGTTTCTCTGTTCCACATTTTCTCTTTTCCTTCCTGTTTTGCAATCAAACTTTTATAAGTATAAGGTTCTGGTGAGTTTAGTGCTAACAAAAAATGCCCTTGATTAAAATTTTTGTTGCAATTGATTTTTTTTTTCTGAATTAAATTTATGAAATCTAAAATTCCTCCAGTATGAAAGCAGTCAACGAAAGCGTGAAGAGAAAAATCGCTTGCGGTTGAAGGAAAAGGAGCATCGCTTCGATGGTAATTTGCGTAAGGAAACCTGGGTCCATCCAGAAGGTGGATGTCGCGTTCATAGAACTGCACCACTTGATCCATCAATGGTCGGTCGCAATCCCGATAGTAGCGATGACGAAGAATTGCGTCAAATGGAGCCATCAGAATTGAATAAGCGCTTTGTTGTTTCATTTTTACATGTCCAGGGAAAACTTATTACAAAAATTGGGTAAGAAATAATGTGCGCTGATTATCTTTAGCTATTGCATAATTGTCATTATTATTATTTACAGTATGGAATCGTTTCAAACCTGTGCCGTTCAAATGCTTAAAGAATTCAGAGCCCTCCTGCACATTACACCGATCACAATCAATTCCCATCGTCTGCTACAACTCATTTCACTGAACATGTACGCCATCAGCTGTACGGAACTAAAAGGTGAGTCTTTTTTTTATCATGAATCATTTAACGGAAAGATCTTGAGAGGCAACGAAACGAAGAATGTATGAAAAAAAGAAGAAAAATTCTATTCTGGGATTTTCCAAAAGTTCCCGTGAATAATACTTGAGAATATATTAATTCTTAACCGGTAAACTAGCGATCATGATAGCGATAGTTTTCACATTCATTATATTCTTAGAGCGAAATGACACCATCCAGAGCGATTAGCAGAACTGATTCTAATTTTTTGATATGTTGTCATGATATATCTTATGCGCGCTTAACGTTTAAAGCGTGGCTAGAATATAATGGAGAACGAGCAACAGAGAAAATTCCCAATCAATTTGATGGCACACAATAATGATGCAGATTCACCAGTAAATTGCTAATTAATTAAGCCTGCGCCGTTAGATTGTGCAAAAACAGTTTTTATATTCTATGTCTATCGCTTTAATGAACTGGTATGATTGAAAGTGATACTTTCCCAGTATGGTTAGAAACGTATAACAAACAACTCGACTACTATTACTATTTACGTCTGATCGATAACTATTATTGTACAAGCACTAAATAGTGAGTGATACCAGATGTAAAATATCTTCACATCCACCAATTTCCGTTCATTTTCATTCTGGCGCCACGGTAATTGTTTTTCATTCGCGTTTCTTTTAGCATGATTTTTTTTTCTTTGCTTTCATTGCATCCATTATCCGTTCCTTTGTGCTGCAGACGATATTCAGGCACTTGACGGAAAATATTAACAAAACAATTTTATGCAAATTATAAATGTATGAATTTATTAGATTTTACTTAATTGAAGATAATTAACGACAAATTATCAGTTTTATAAAGACAGCACCTTGATAATGATAATATATGACGTGATTGGCTTCAACAAATAAACAACGCGATGTTTTTTTTTTTGTTGCATTGAGCTCTTTCATTGCTCATTCCAAACGTGTCATCTTTTTTATCGGCTCTTGTTTACTTATTAATCACAAACTCACGTTCAGTAAAGAAACAAACGCAACCCTACATAAACTATTTATCAGAAATGTGTGAAAATAATCAAATTAAGATTTGTCATCAACATTCTTCGATATTAGATGTTTAATTTGCGCGCCAGTTTCAGAAAGGAAGCAAATTATTAAAAAAGACTTGCATATTTTTTTATTGCCTGTTCTTACAATCCGTCAATGAGAGTAGTTCAATATTCCCTGAGAAATCCAAGTCTTGTAATTTTTTTTTGCGTTTGATTCTCTTTCCGCAACTTCATGATCATTGCCGCACACATCACGAAGTCTTAAGACGAATAATAAAAAAAAGCACAAAAAAAAAGAAACATTGAAGCTGCGGATGATGATGATGAAAAAAACGGCAAACATAATAAATTATCGTCCTTGGAAGGTCATCGTGCTTGAGCTGGTGTATGCTCTGAAAAAAAAAGTACAATGGGAAATTATAAAAAAAAATCTTGAGGAAAGGAATTCAAACAAAGAAGCAGACATCTTAAATTGTTACTGATGATGCCTTTGACAATAATTTCAATTTGAAAATTTTCAATTGCTAAGATTTTTGAGAAGACGCAGATCATAAAATACAAAACAAATAACAAATCATTAAGAAAAAAAAAAATTCCTAGTAAATCTTTAAGACGTCGCTTAAAAAAACTTCTTCTCTTCTTTTAATTTTGGGAATTTCTTGTATATTGCTACATGGGGATAGAGATGCCTGCGGGCACATGAACAGTTGATGGCCTCCCGGGCTGATTCTGGACATGGTTTATTCAAAATAAATAATTTAGTATGAATGGCTGTCTCTTAACAGATAGCAAGATAGCAGCTTAGCAAGTATCTTTCAAAGTTGTAGAAGCTGAGTGATGATGATGAATTAAATGGCGCACGCGGCTCTGATGGGCATGATGATTTGTTGGAATGTTTTCTTACGCCACATCAACGACCTTCGCATTCCCTCCCCGAATGAAAATAATAATCAAAATTTCACGCCATCAATAATGCGATGCTTAAAAAAGAATTTTGATTCTTATTTTCTTGTGGCGATAATAATTCCTGATGGCCATGCGAATTACTCGTCATCATCATCATGAGATCGGTGTTGTCGGCTGGTTGGTACAATCAGATCATTGACCTGTGAACTCGTCTCGAACCATTAAGCTCTCCGCTATAGAACAATCAAATTTATATAAATCTCTTCTTTGCTGCTTACTAGTAAAACTTTCTTCTTCTTAGTCTTTCGCGTCTTTTTTTGCTATAAAAAGATTTCGTTTTTTCGCTTTCGCATATAAATTTTCTTTCTTTCTTTTTTTTTGTAAAGTTATATTTTTTTTCCTTGTGATATTTCATCAACGACCACGTGGTTCAAAATTTCGTTGCTGAACATAAATGATAAATGACATTCTTCCCTTTCGCGACTATGATTAAATAGACAACCAACGGCACCTTATTAATGCAAATGTTGTGTAATTTATAAATGTTTCAGATCCATCACTCACATCATTACGCTCGGAAGTGCAGGAATGTGCCATTGCCGTTGGACTGTTGATGTTTGGCATCATTCTAGAGAGATTTATCGAAGTGGTGAAGGAGTCATTAAACGATATCAAATCGGACGTAAACGTTTTGAATATTGATGATAAGTATGACGAAAGAAACATTAATTAATTGATCATTTCCTGTTTCATATGTTGATGTGTTTTTTCCTTCCTTTCTTTCATCGTCATCGTTTACCCATTCAGAAGGAACTCATCGCAGGACATTAAAAGCGAACCAAAAAAGATTTTATCATTAAATGAAGATGCCAAAGTGATGTTGCCGGCTATCAAAGTAAGTAAAGAGACATTTTTTTTGTGACTTTGTGGCTGTGAAGTGATTAATTGAGATCGACTTAATTTTCTTATACGATGCGCTAATTACGGCAATTCGATTATCGAGTATTATTATGTTATGCACAATAAACGCGCTCCAACACTTCCTGTGTCACTTTTTTTTGCGCTCTATTAGCACTACATTGTGAACATACGCATACCTACGATTGGATCACGATGTGTGACCCCGATGCCGCGATCTTCAATTATTTTACTTCTTTTTTTTTTTTTTGATTTAACTCACGCGAACATGAAAAATGATTAGGAAGAAAAAAATTAAACGATTTCAGTTGGTAAAGTGCACCTGAAAAAAAAAAAAGAAAAAGATAAATAAAATTGAAAAAACGCCTTTTAAAAGCCACTCATAATTTGTGCGTACATCGAGCGCAATGAGGCTATTTTTTAATGGACAGTTTTTTTTTTGGCTATTAACCGTCTGAATGGAAACAGTTTTTTTTTTTCTTTGTAAGATTCTGGGAAATTAATTATCCGATCTGTAAACTGTTGAGCGCGGGTTTCATACAACAGTGATGGGATGCGATTATGAATGATGCTCAAATATTGAGTGAACATTCATCAACTTGATAATTTGTCATAAGAAATATAGTTAAAAATCTAAGCATTTTTTATGAACCATTTGAATGAGAAATATTTACGAGGCATTGGTTAAGATTATGGCCATCTCTCGCACTCGTCTATCTCTAGGCTGCTGCCGCGCGATGCCATGATGATGAATTGATTGCGATGGGATGGCCATTAAAATCATGGAGACCCAGAAATCGGTTATCGTTAACTACAGTAAACAGTTATTATACAATGTTTTGATGGTTTGTTGCGGTGGCTTTTGGACGGACGTTCAGCATAAATATCTATAACGACTTTTGAAGTCAATAAAAAAAAAAATGAATTAATGATGTATGGTGTACACAAGATCACTGTGGCTCCAGTGTCCGGACGGTAAACAAATGTGGCGAACGAAATTTAATGATCTTCATGCGAATCAAAAAAAAAAACTGAATCAGATCGCTAATGATCGATGTTTATTCCAATAACATTTCAATAAAAAAATTTGCGGAATCTTTTTTTTTATGCAGAATAATTTTTGATTAATTTTTAAAATTCATTGCTACTGGATCATTACAAAGATGATCCATGTTTAATGTACGTTTTGGAGCTTGCTTCTTCAATCACTACGGCGGATGATGGCATTATTTCGCAAATTACTGTTGCTCTCTTGTGGCGCCACTCGAATACCGGTCGCTTTGCGATCGTGCAAGAAGAAATTAGCATCTCAATTAGGCGAAGAATATTTTTATGCAAACTACTGACTTGTTGTGCATAAACCGACGCTTTCCATATTTGGATTTATGTTTGCCTTTGGCAACATAAAAAAAAAATATTAAGGACGAAAATTACTATCATAAAAACGGGACCAGTTTTCGAAGTTTAATGTTTATGCATAATATTAATTAACTTCCGATTTAAAAATACATCTCAATGACTAATTTATTCATGAATTTTGTTAATTATTTACAGTTATTTGATGTCTTTCGCGGATTAGTTAGTTGAAAGATTTCACACACAAAAAAAAAATTAAGTTTTTACTTTTCTTTTATTCCCTCACTTTTCATTCTCATTTTGGATTCTTAAGTTATTTCAATTTCTTTAGAAAAATGCTAATAAAAATATTATGGTCATAGAATGAGCAACAATGGATTGTGTATAAAGATGGGCACTTGATGTTGTTTCGCTTTTTTTTTCTAGCATTTGAATTTCTTTAATTCGGTAGTTCAATGAGCTCTCGTGGGCAACAGAAAATTTGTTAGCTTCTGTTTTCTTTCATATTCAGCCTCTCGTGACCCTTATGTGCAGATATCTTTAATGTTATGAATAATGATTGCCAACGATTAACCACACAATCACAAAAGGTTCAATCGAATTATGAAAATCTCTTTAGTCTTTTGCGCAATATAAATTTTTTGCTCTTTCATAAATAAATGGCAGATCCTCTGATACTGTATGTGTGCGTATGTAATTGTATAATCTAAGCCAAACCGTAACTGAAAATCAATAAAATGGAAACGAAATGCAATCAAAAAGTAAACGAACAACAAGCTCGATGACTGAAATTAAGCAAACAAATGAACAGTTAGATGGCAAAGTCGTTTTTTTTAGATGAAACAAGAAAAACGGTTAGAAATTAATTTCATTTAATTGTTTTAGCATTTTTTTTTTAATCCTTTGCCTCAGTCATCAAAGCGGTAGCAGCAGCTACAACATTTTAACTATTTTTATTTAGCATCATGTCGTGCCAAAGCTGCTATTGGTCGGCATCGATTTTCAGATGTTTTCTTTCTTTATGCTATGGCACTAATCTCATCATTTTCATTGCTTCCAGGTCTGGTGTGACTGGATGATATATCATGAACGGATTTGGAATCCACCACCGTTTTGTTCCGATTACAAAATTGGGTGAGTAATAAAATATTTCGAATAATAGGATTGAACCAGAATGCTTAATGTTGATCTAATCTTCTCATACTGTAACCAGTGCCACCAGTGATCACGATCCATGGAATGGTTTAGCCAATTTGATGACGCTTCTGGAGACGGTTGTGAACACAAACAAAGACTACTTATCATTGATACGCGAAAAAGGTGAGCGAATGATAGACACAGTGCTATTCGATTGCAATCAAATCTGATTTGCCTGTCAGATTGAGTTAGAAGAATCAAAAGAAACAGACTGCGCTCATGTGAAAGATCGCCAGCTGTGAATCACTTTATAACTGCACCAGCTTCTGGAAACTTTTCTTTCATATTCGATTTTTCTTCTTTGTCATTCTTCTCTCCCCACATCTCGCATTGCCTTTAAGTATCATCGGAATTTATTGGGCATTTATGCAAATGATCATTCCTGACATTCGAATGGGGCACAAAATGCAAAGCAATCTTATGCTGCACATCAATTGTGAAAATGGATAGAGATGGAGATTAGAATATTTTATCATTTTATGGCACTCTATTGGTATCGTTGCTTCACGTTTGCCCTCTCGCCAAGTTGAGCGCAGCGCAGAATGTACTTGACTGGCCTGCAGGGTCCATGTCATGCCGATCTTTTACAGCATTTGTCATCGAGGTTCTCTTCCCGCCGATGCGAGTTTAATAATTGGAAAATTATGCCATCACGATTTTGTGTTGGTTCTTTTTTTTTTCGTAATCAATTCCCTTTATTCTTAGTTGGCACATTAAAATGAGGTTTTGTTGCACAATTACAGAAAAAAAATGAAAATATGTTACGACTGACAGGAGGCTGGCTGGCTTGTTGGCTAACTGTTTATTTCGCAATGCTGGTTGAATAGTCATCTCAAACCACTCAATATTATTTGCGGGATAATATATTGAACGGTGCTCACATTGAGTCCGAAAAATGGGTGGTGCAACAGTATTGCTGTGTCTGAAGAAACACATGAAACAGAAATCGGGAAAAAAAACTTAATCGTGGTCCATATAAAAACTTCTTTTTTTGTTTTTGGCAAAACATTCTTCGGTTAATTGCGAAATCCGCAAAGTTAATAGTCGAAAATCATTTAAACAGCATTTGACAGCTTCACGATATTTCACAATTAGTCGCTTATGCTCAAGCTGGATCTTTAATAATGCTCTTAAGATTGTTCCCAATTTCTTTTTTGCTTGCTTTTGTTTTTTGGTTTGCTCACAATTTAAATATCTTTTATTCACAAACATTAAGTTTAAAAAAAAGATCTTTTGTGATGAACCCAAAAAATTATCAACAATATCTTTGGCGCTGGATGTGTGTTGTCCTCATTAGCTATATAACATTCAGAGGAATACTAAAGTATACAACAGCACTTTAAATTTTACTGAAATGATCTGACAGAATTCAAAAAAAAAATATATATTTGTAAACTTGAACGTGTTGCATGAGCTTCAAGTATTTTATGAGAAAACAAAAAATATAAAATTGACTGGGAATTGGGAATAATCAGATAATTTTTTTTTTTATTGTGAATTTCACTTGAATTTCTGTCTGCGTGACAATTGTTAAGCGGATTAATTTAGAATGGCATTGTTACTGTCCAGTCATCACGTATTTAAATTTAGCACACAACTCTCAAATAACATTGTCTTTGTACTCGTTGACACATTTTCATATTTTTAATTGTTCATCTTTTATTTCTTTCAATTCCTGTTTGCTTAACGTAACTCTGACGACTTGTCATTGATGATGGCAATGCAATGCAACAGATCATGAGTTGGTTCGACTTCAAGAGGACATAACACTTGCCGGCTTTACTCCGCTCAAGAATAATACACTTGAACCTATATTTTGTCGTTGTGATATTGACATAGAAATAGCACAAGTAAGTGGAATGCATGTTGTCATTGATATTGATCACTGAATAATCTCTTCTCGAAACATTTTTTTTTTTACAGAATGCACTGAGATTACAAAAACTGATATTCTTTGGAAAGAACTTTTTGTGTTCATGTAAGCAGCCAATATTAAAGAAGATAACGTTGTCAAATGGTAAAGTTGAGTACATTAGTGTGGTTCAGAATCGCACGGAAACTACGAGTGACTCTGAAATTCTACTGGAGAGCTTCAGTGATGAAGAAGATGATGTTAAAAAATATAACAAAAAGGAACAACCCGAATCAAATGGAAAACTTAAAAGTTCACCAGATCTAAAGTCGCATCATGATGCCGCTGAGATCAGAAAGTTATTGCGCCGCAAGGATGAGCTTGAACGCAAACAGCGAATGCAGGAAAAATATAATGAACGTCTACAGGTGAGTGATCTCATAAACAGCTCTTTTATTAGCCTATTCAATGTGTGCCTTATCCTACATTCGTGAAGCCCGAGTAGGGAATTTTTTTTTTACGTCTTTTACCGCAAATACCATTTCTGGCGAATTTCTTCATTATATTCTTTTTATGAGCCATCGGAGTAAATTAATTAAATTTTTTTCGGTGACATTTAGAGGATACTTAAATGCCTTTAAAATGAATTTTTTCTCTGTTTCGTCATAAAAAAATTCTAAGGGCCGCTGTCAATGTGATGATAATGTTATAGGCCATTGAGTGTTATTTCTTTACTCGCTCGTCGAATGTGCAAATGTTTTTTAAGCGAAATGTTCTTTTTTTATGATGATTAGTGAAAATGAATTGAAATTTGACGGCAAACGAGTGAAGAAAACAACGGAATAGATTGCATAATGAAAAGTGGATTTAATGATTGTGCAAGTGAATATAAGAATGATATCTTAAATCGTTAAAGCTGCAAAACAACATGAATAAACATTTCTTTCTGTCGTGGGAGCATTCAACAATGTAATAAAATGTGTTGATATCACAACAACATAGAGCAATGCGTTCAACGACCAGAACATTTCTCGCTGGAGAACACAAAAAAAAATAAATGAAAGAAACATTGAACTTGAAAGAATGCGATAAATTTTATTTTCATTTGCGAAAAATTAACAGCGAAGAAAAAAAGTTATTATCATACTTGTTAGCAATTGTGTTGATAATAATATACGCGAAAATAAAAAAAAATCTCAGCCGTGAAAGTTTTATTATTGCACAATTTTCTTCAAGGTGCATGACTCTTTTACAGAATTTAATTTTTTCATAAACTTAAAGAAGCTAATCATTTTATGAATTTTCACTTTCCTGAATGACTTAGTAGTAAAAATTTTCTCCGGAATTTCCCAAAAGTGACATATCTTGTTATTAATTAACTTATCGGAATTAATCAGTTTCAATGGAAAATTGATGACGATCAGAAAACTCCCCATCGTTGTGTTGCACCTGGTTGACAGTTAAACGATTTTATTCTTTTTATTCTGTAACTGGATTTTTTTTTGACACATAAAACTTCATTTATCTCCCAATGAATTAATAAAAATCGTCAGTATGTCGTCTTAAAAAGAAAATAAGTAAAATCTTACTGGCACAAAGCAATCGATGACTACAGAATTAACGGGAAGCGTCTTTTGTCTCAAGCTTAATAAAATGCATTACCATAATTCTTATAATCCTTATCATTGCCACCGAAACGTTCAACAGCAATCTTTACGATCACTCGTAAATCGTTGCTGTCGTTTTGATTCAGTAATTTTTTTATGCCATCTCATTTCTGGTTTCACATGTTTTGGGCTTTTTTTAAGACGGTCATTAATTGGATGGACAGGAAATCTTTATGTTGCGAGTGCATGTGCCGCCGATGTTAAATGAGAGTAATCAGAACTGTAATTTTTTCTTTTGGAAATCACGGAATACTTTGTGATGACCTTCTGAGTGCAGAAGTGCAAAATAATTTCGACTCGTTGTTAATGCGATCCAGGCCGAACAAGGAAATGCCATCGAGTTGCAACATGGACGCGATTTTTCTTTCTTTTCTTTTTTTGTTGACATCACATCGTGTACATTGTATATACAATTAAATATATTGTGGCGTTGCACTCAAATTGCTTGACCCGTGTTGACTGTCGCTTCGGGAATCGATTAATTTCAGGAGAATTTCGTTTGTGGTTTTTTATTTTTGTTTCAATGTACACTCGTGGAATCGTTTGCATTTGCAGTTGCTGAGCGGTACAATTAAGTCATCATTTTTCAGGAACACATTAACTCAAACAAACAAACGCGGTCAACTGGAATGTTTAATGCATATATGAGATTGAGGGAGAGAGAAAGAGAGCGTTGTAAATTTGCCGTTTTCTTTATTTTTGCAACCGAATCATGCAAAAATTTTAAAATAAAAATTCCTTTTATAAAACACATTTCACTTTGGGGGTAATTAATCCCGATCACGTTTCACGTCCACAAGAAATTTCTTTCATTCTGAAACGAGAAAGAAGTCAGAAATTGCATAAAAATAAACGACTTCATGATAAATTATGCGTTCGACACGATGAACATTCAAACTAATTGTAATTAATTGATGGTGCTTCAATATTGCATTTTGGGAGGCAAATAATTCACTTAAACAATTTTCGCAAAAGATTCCTTCAATATTTAACGGTAAAAAAGCAGTTTGACATCTGTACGCGCGTTAACAAGCTATTGCACAATAAACTATGCTCACTATTTTCCTTTGCACGTGTGTTTGTGCGTGTGTGGCATTTCTTGCGGTTTTTTTCTGTTGTACAATTGTTGCTTTTGATGAAATTATTGCGCGGGTGGCGGTTTCGGTTGTTGTGGCAAGGAAGTTGAAAACAAATAATTGACATTGACCCTGACACAACATTGCACGTCAGAGCATTGCTGCAAATAGGCTTTTGCTGGAGATCCCGTTGAGATTATGCTAACGAGTTATTCGTATGGATAGAGAATAATAGAAAATCATTTTGCGCAGAGGCGTTGGACATGGATCGATGGGATTTATGAGATGTTTGATTTCATGTTGTTATTTCTTCTCTGTTTGCCTGATGTGTGTAGATTACAATCAATTTTGATGATCTGGATTATTCCAATTTCTTTGAGGACAACAAGCAAAATAAAATAAATACTAAACGAATCCAATTGAATTATGCAAGAAATTGTCGTAAAATTATGCAATTGATCGGCTAATAAAATTGCAATCAAAGGAATTCAAGAAGACATTTTCGATGGTTAAGACATGTCACAAAATCGCTCGTTCAAAATAAAATTTATTTCATGTAATTCTCTTTTTCATGTCGTTTTTTTCTTGCATTTTCGCTGGCAAATAATGAGCCATGACAGAAATGCGTGGTGAGCCTAACAGCAGGGAAAATCGCATACGAAATGTAATTGGAATTTGATCGTAATCCACGAATGGAAATAGAAACATGTGGTGTGAAAGTAGATGGATGGGACATTTGACTATTATAATTTAACACCATGTTGTGGTCATTTAAAACATGTGTTTAATGGCTAAATAATTAATCATTTGTTGTCCAATCAGAGCACGTCGTCTGCTTACGAGTGGCGCCTAATTTAAATTCTGTCGCTTTACATTTCTTTATGCTCGCATTCATCAAATTTCATTACCAAACATTTGGTTTTTGATCGTGATCATGATATATATACACAATGTAGTTTTCTGTGGAGATCATGAACTTACAGAAAATTCAGTTTAATTAATGCAAAAAAAAAGAAGATATTTTCAGTCAACAAGATTTTTCGAATTGTTGGCATGAAACAAAATTTACCGTTCTTTGTCGGTCAGCAGTGAGTTCAAACATGATTCGCGTCCAACATTTATGAACATTAATTTTATAACTATCGTCAATAATTATCAATCGACTTAATTTTTCATTGAATAAACGTATCGATCAATTTCTCTTTTCAAAGTCATTTATTACAAATTGCGGTACCAAATTGCGAAATTCCGACAGTTGACAATGCGCTAATTTTGACAGCTCTTGCGAAACTATAATTACTTCTTTTTCCCCAAAAAAAACCAGAAACTGGAACATCTGGTGACATTCGACATTGATGGAATATCAATTTGATGGCCGCAAAAATATTTCTTCACATTCTTGCTCTTTTCTCTATGAATGAATTCTTTTCAAACGAAAACTTCATGTGGCATTTCGCCATTATCAGCAATAATGAACTAAAAATTAGCAGATCAATTCAGAGAAAGAATTTTGGTGTGTTGTATGTGGATATCAAACAATGAAATTGTAATCATGACGGGATGGCTGACGATGTCGATGAACTTTGGTGAAAATTTGGTTCATTTTTTGTTGCCACGGGATTTCGTCAATTGAAGAGCAAAAGTCAACGACCTCAACAAAGATGGTCATGTATGTAGTAATTTTGATGGAAACGTGAATTATTCAATGTGATGGGCAAAAAATCAGAGCGTTGAGCGCTTAAACAGCCAGACATCGACCTTGATCTCCAACGTTACCGGCCAATCACTGATCTTCATCCGCGGGCGCGCGAGCGAATTTCTTAATCCATGGGAAAATAAAGGTTTTTTTCTAAAAAGAAAAATTGTAAAAAAAAAGATTATTATTATTTGCCCCGAAGAAAGAAGATGGAAAAAAGTATCAATTGCAAACCTTTAATCGAATCACGATTCTTGTGAAATTGAATTAATAATGAAATGAAGACCGATTTCATTCGTTGTGCTCAAAATGTGCACACAAAAGATTCCTAATAGAATGCACAAAGAATTTATTAATGGAGATATAAATATTGACGCTTTCGGTAAACATCTATAAAGCAACATCCCATGAGATTCACTTTTCAGTTTTCACACACAATTTCCATCACACGACTATGAATGCTCATAGGATGAACAGAGGAGCTTACTGAAGATAACAACAAAAAAAAAACTTGCATAATTTAACGCCACATTGAAGGTGCAACAATCGTAAATTACAACGTAAAACGGACAATTGTGATAAATCCAGCGGCTAAGCTCAAATCACGAATGTCTCATAAATCGATTTGACGGTTGGTTGTTTGCGCTGGTTACGATGTCTACAACTTATGATGAATGCCGACGAAGTAGTTAATTAATAAATTTACTTCACAAGATGAACTTGCCAGGAGTCAATTAAAGAGTATCAATGAACATACAGACATTATATCAGTGATTTGATCAGCTAAAAGTTGGTGATGGACTGGCGACACGAAAAAAAGAACTCTTAGTGCATACCAAGGCCAACGTGCATTGAATTGATAATTTGTTCCCATGCCTTGCGATAGAGAAAAAAAAAACTTTTCTATCTTTTGCCGAGACTTAGCAGCGTTAATTGCCAATTAACAGACAAATGTGATGAATTAATTGAAATCAACAAAGAACTATGAAAAATTCTCCAGCACGTTCTATGGCTTTAGAAGTTATACATCAGGGTACTAGCTTATAGATAGAAAGACTGTGTGTTCTCGGTGGAGGCAATAAAGCGAAAACTGTTAATTATTTATTTACCCAGAAGGTGGTCTCTAGCGTTTATATCGCGAATGTGCGACCACAAAATGTGCGCGATTTGATGATAACACAAATGTGGTCAGAATTCAATTTCAAACCATGCCCAGCACCTAATGTCTATAACTGTTATTTGACTTCCACTTCTTTTTCGCGCTTCTTATAGAAAGAAGTATTATCGTATAATGCATTAGAGCTGTCGATTTATGCTGGTCGAAGTAGTATTTCAATAAAAGTGAAGTGCCAGATAAAAAGTTCTTATCTTGCAGAATGAAATTTTCTGTAGCGATTAATAAATTTCTGAGACATCGGAATCAGGTTCCTTTGGGTGTGTGCCGATAAATGACACTCAGGATTTATAGCGTGCTCTTCCTTACACTTCATCGGATTCTCTCTCATGTTGTGTGCATTTAAATATTATGCAAATATAGACATGGTGAGATTTTAAGTGGCAGCAAATTAATGAAGCTGATCAATTAATTAAACATAAACTGTAGTAGCGACAAGAAGTTTCAGGCATCCGAAAAAAAAATGTGAAAAAACGTATAAAATGTCCCCAGCAAATGATGGCCAATAATTTTTTTTCGCGTGTTTACATTAATCGCGTTGATTCATTTTTTTTTTCGTCTTGTATGCAATTAATTAATTTATGTGATTTCATGTTCTTCGAATGTGCCGCGCGCGACTTCAGGAATGAATTATGACTCAATTTTATTTTATCAGCATCCCGCTGATTATCCGTCCAATTGTGTAATTAATGAAATGCGCTCTGGTTTATGCGCAAAAATGATTCTGATTGCAGCCGCGCAATGCATTGAATAGAACTTTGATTGCATAAAAACCTCCCGGAATTGATTAAAAAGATGCCGCCCGCAATAAAAAAAAAGGTCAACGGTGATAAATTTTAGTGACTCTTTGGTAGAGATGCTTGAGAAAATCTAAAATGAGTCAATTTTAAAATTATATAGTCGCGAAATTGACCGTTAAACGAAGCAGCGTAAGATGAGCAAAAAAACATTTTTTTTTTATGAATTTGATCATTTCACGGCAACACTTAAATATTTCGCTTATTGCTAAACGACTGTTTTTTTTATGTGCCGCGCGCTAGACTTTAAGCGCATAATTTTGATAAAACGACGACGCAACAATTTGTCATGCCCTATGTATGGAAATCTTAGGCCGTTTCTTGCTAATTGCCTGTCACTACTTAGTTTAAATTAGATAACAAGATTTTGCCTCACGAGATAATATGCACGACGCGTGTGCGAACCAAAAAAAAAACTATTTAGGACATTCCCGTTAAATATGCAAGAAGAAATTCGACATTACGGCGCCTGAAATGTTTTTACTGTAATTAAACTGGCACTGGAACAAGTTGATGGAACTGACGCCACTACGAAAAGGCGCTTCATTGGTTAGTAATTCTAGATGGCATTTTATAGCAATTTTTATTTTACGAACAATTTATAAAGAGAAAAAATATTACTAAAGGTCAACAAATTGAGGCCCTGCCAACTTCGGTTCCATATAGAGGCAGAGATATTGATGAATGTTGCTTTGGGGCAGTCTTCAGATTAGTGAGCTAATTGTTGACAACTTTTTCCGCGCATGCTTTCATTTTGCTACATTGCAGCACCGATTCAATTAATTTCCAACAAAACATCCTTTGAACTAGGCCACAAGGCATCTCTTTCGTGTGTATCGAAACGACGGCTTCAAAAAAAAAAAGTTTTAATTGACCGAAATGATTTACGATCATTTTTCATTTCTTCATTCAACACTGTGCCCCGCAATGAGTAATGTGAAACGAGATCATGGCTGGCATTAGATTGGATAGGTGTCTGAATGTTTATATGCATATACGGGCCGGTAGAGTAATTATCGCGAGTAGTTTCTGGCTACCGTAAGGCGCAGCAATAGCAAATATCTCGCGTAAAAAAAAAGATTGCGCACAGAGCCATAATTAGAAAGAGAAAATGCTGAGCGGTCATGATCAGGGACATTGTATAAGACATAAGCATTTCTTTAGCGAAGCGATTTGGCTTCGAGCGGCAGCATTGTCAAGGTCGCTTTTGCGCGTAAACGCGGCGAGTAATGTGGTTTTTAGTTTCATCATTTTTTTTTTTTTGCGCAATAAAACTTTTCTCTCTTGTAGTCATTTTTGTAAAAACATTTTGTTAACATTAGCGGGCACATCATCATCTTGATTGATAAATTATTGCGGGAACCATTAAATACTGCCGAAATTGAGGTTAATATTTCTTTTCTACGAAACAACCAATTTTTATTTTTGATTGACCTTGAGGGGTGTCTGCGGAGGCAAAATCGGGGCTAATTGCTTGTATGAACTTGATACTACTCTTTTTAAAGGAATTTATCATAGTAAACAAAACAAAAATTGGGTCACGCATCATATTTTTCCGCATCATTTTTTTCCATACAAAGTGTAGTCAAGGTGCGTGACTCAGGTCTACGACTTATGTTGTATGTAGGTGGTAAAATATGTGTTTGTTTATATGATGAATGGACGATGACAAATACGATAAGAGAAGTTCTGGTTTGTGTGATGATAGTGTATAAAGGAAAGACTGGCTGATTATCAAATGCGATAATGAACGATTATGCAAATGAAGGAAATATTTCTATCCCTCTCTCTCCCTCTCACTCACTCGATATTTATATCTTGTACTTTTCGCTATTTTTAGCAGCGAATTACAAACCATTTGTGCTGAGCTGAATTGTGCATAGAAAAACCAGCTCCAGGTGGAGATATTTTATTTATAGATGCGCTCGATCTTTGTTTCGTGCTTGCTGCTATAGCTGAACAAACAAGCCATTGACTGATTGAGCTGGTTTTTATTCAACTCGCTTTGCTGTTTTTTGTACAATTTCTGTAAGAATGCAAATTTAAATGCATCGTAGTGTATGATGATTTTTTTTTTTTTGGATGAGAAATTGTCCAGTTATTTTGTGCTTTTATTTCGTTTTCTTTTTTATTTAATGAACCGCAATCACAAATTCCGTTTAGCTTTGACCAAATGAAAGTACTTGAAAGAATGCGAATCCAGCTGCGTTTTCTGGTTTGCTGATCTCATGATTGAACAATAAATATTGTTATGGATCAAATGTTGAATCTCTATCCTGTATATCGTGAATGGATTATTGCAAGTTGCACATTTTTACGATTATCATAATTTTGAAATTGCTGAATGTGTGTAACGCTCCGTACTGAGAATGAGATCTCGTTAAGTTCATTAAGATGATGGCTCGTTAAAGAAAATGAAAAAAATTTAAGTAGTTGCGCCCCATATGGTGGAAAAGTGGTGTGATTATAAGTCATTGTGCATTCAATACTCTATAAACATAATAATTGATCAATTAATGATTAAATCGTAATTGTTGCAAATATTAATAAAGAGGGGCTGGGCGGTTAAATTAGTTTTGAGGCACAATAAAAGGCAATAATTAATTAAATTAATTAAAAAAAATAAATAAAATTCTTCTTTTCCAGGACATTTTAAGTCAGAGCACTGTTGCATTGCACATTGAAGTCCGTCCACGCTACCTCATACCCGACACCAATTGCTTCGTTGATGATTTGAAGTCGATAAAAGCCATTGCTGCTGCTCATCCATTGTACCAGCTGATGATACCAATCGTTGGTGAGTCTTTTTTTTGTGTTATTCTCGATTCTCGTACATTTTTGTTCTTGTTTTGCTTCTCTCTGCCATGTCACGATTGAGGATTTGTTTGGGAATTTAAGAGGCGATTTATGAGATTGTACACAGCAGCTATATTTTCACATTATGAACATCATCGATGAACGACCGCATCCCATGAACTTATGTTACATTGTAAAACAATGTAATCTTTACTGGTCGACCGAATGTCGTTGTGCTGTTTTTGTGTCTTCCTTTTTTTCGGACTTTGTTGCCATTTTTAGATATTGTTGTTGATTACGTGTGGAATCTGAGACGACACGGAGAACGATAGAGGAGGGAGTCAGGGTCTTCATAAATGGGCACCCGACTAGAAGATTATCATATTTTATTTTATGGGCACTTAATGTCGTGTAAAAGGTCTGCATAAATATTCATCATTCCTGCTGAGAAACCATATATTGCAGTCTGTGCCATCCTCTTATGTGGAATACGTTTACATATATTTAGATGTTAACTCGTTTAATGAAGGTGCTTTGTGTGTCCCCTTCTATCCAGTTCCGTTCGGTATAGAAAACCAGGATAAGATGAGAACGAGAAGAATGAATAAAAAATGGTGTTAGCAAATGAGCGACGAGTGCAAATATTTGCGTGTTTTAGGCTAATGGATGGCGTTGATGATGATGCTCGATTGCATGACTGGCACTCATTTACAAAACGACACTACAAATATTTTTTTTTTCTTCTTTCCATTGATAACCATAAACCATTCCGGCGAGATATAGTCTTCTCTTCTAATTTGCTGTAGCATCATCTGGTTCTTGATGCCCATTTGGTCATCGGACTTAATTGATTAAAAATAAAAAATAAAAAACGTTGAGAAAATCGACGGTCGCCTCATGGTTTTTGCAGGAAAGGAAATTTTAAATTTTTTTTTTGTCTCCCATCCGATTTTGCTGAGCGTGTGTTTTGCTGTGTTCCTGGAATGTGTTTGCTGCTGCTGGAGAATAAACGTGTTTAATTAAAATTTATCGCACTTGATGGACTCGGTTTTATCGGTTCTTCGAAGCGTTTTTTTTATGAGCATTTTTTTGTATGTTAAACTACGATGCGATGCGGCATTGCATTTAGAGCGCAAAAATATATATTCCGAGACAAAAACATCATAAATCTTATATCACACCGAACCGCGTTTGCAGGATTATCCAGGTTTCTTTCTTACCTTTATCAGCTGGTTGAAAGATTCCTAACGATCATTAGAACTGCTTTTCGTGCATCATCATCATCATCTTCTCCAACTTATGCGAGTCAAATAAATATAAAATTATATTATATCGTTGCCAGTGCTCATCCATCCTCAACAAAAATAACTCCTCCCGATCATCATCATCCTCATTTTAGCGTTCACTACAGCATTTTATTATATTTCGTTCTATATTATCTGCAATTGGATGTTTAATGAATTCTGACAAACAAAATTGCAAAAAAAAAAACTAGAAAAATTATTATTCTGTTAAGATGGATCAACAGCAGCAGCAGCAGCAAGCTTATTGTGAAGAAAAGGCTCATGAGCACTCCATATGATGATGATCCACGCAGCGGGAATGCGAAAAAAGAGATTAATTGAATAAAATTATATGCAATTAAAGTTTATAGCTTTTAAATGTGATATGTGGCAGGAAATGTGGCGTTGAAGTTTTGTGTTTCCACTCGATCGAAATCGCTTTCACGCGGGGTTTCGATATAATAGCGATGAAGAATTTTGTTAAATTCCACCAGGTTTAAAAGGATTTTGCTTTTATCAACGACAAGGATTGACTGTGTCCATGATCTTTTTTTTGCACTGTATCTGATCCCTTTGACGTATCGGCACCATCCAATATCTTTAAGTTATGCTGCATTATTGATAACTCCTTTAACCTGTTTATTTTATTGTTCGAAGAATTTTCATGTTCCTCAACATTGTATGATCGTGTGTTGAATGTTGATGAAAGAAGCGATGTCTTTTTAAACTGATCGTAACTCGATTTTAATTTCTTTCTCTCTGTTAATTGCAGTAATTAATGAACTTGAAGGATTGAGTCGTGGAATTAAGCCATTGAGCTCAACGGGAATTGTTGTTGCAGCTTCATTACAGGCGCCTGTCAATAGCTCGCGTATGGGCAGCCGAAGCGATCCGCAACATGCTGCGATGGTTGCTGAAGCATCCAAACAAGCTCTCGCTTTTCTAAAATCCAAAAATCCAGCTGTTAGGTAAGTTGTAGTACACATGTCAATTAGTTACAAAATTTAATTAATTTCATTCAACAGATGTGTCACAGCGAAAGGTTCAATTATCAATTCTGCAATGTTCACCAGTGAGGATGGCTCCAGCGAGAACAAATCAAATGATGATCGTATTCTGGATACTGCCATGAATTTGTGCAAGAATAATGTTGAAGAAAAGAAAGGTATGTCTCTTGTAATATGCGCTCAATCGATAAAATTCTTATCATTCTCTCTCAACAATAATAAACAACTTAGGTGATGTTCGTTATCTGGTACGTGATGTTGTTCTTCTCACAACCGATCGTAATTTGCGCGTTAAGGCGCTCACCAATGACATACCCGTACGTGAATTGCCTGATTTCGTTAAATGGGCCGGACTGGGAAATGCATAAAAACTATCTTAATAGCTGCGACGTAGCAAATTCTTCTTTTTTTATAGTAAAGACGTTAAGTTTTAACTTTTACGTTGTCGATTGTGAATGATGTTCAATGGAAGGTCCATAAATCCCCCCAATATAATATTAAAACAAATTTATTGTTGTGGTGTACATAAACTACTTTGGCGTCCTTTGATGATTATGTACCCTCAAGCTACCACTGTTTAGACTTATTATAATTATCTTTTTCATATAAAAAAAAGTTTTGTGAATCTTTGGATTTTTTTTTTCTTTTTTTTTATATTTGTAAATTGTTCGAAAAATTGTAATAAGAAGAAATTCTTATAAGTTTAAGCAGATTTAACAAATTTCTATTGTTCATAAATGACGTGTAGTTGCTCATCTTGCTTGAATGTCCTTCCGAACATTAGTAGATATTATTTTTAAAAAAATAGAAAATATTCAATTGATGTAACAAATAAAAGAAATTCATTTTTTTTTTGATTAATAGAACAGATTTATCCACACATAGATTAAATTTTCATGATTAAGTTTTTACTTTTCTCTATTTCTGCAAAGTTATGCAATTACACAATGTTTTCTTCTCCATTTTTTTTTTTGTTTTACAATTTATCAATTCTAAAAGTAAACAATCTCAGCTACAAAAAAATCCTTAAAAAAATGGTCTAAAATGTTAGATTTCGTAAGCAGTTGTTGACACAGCTATATTATACATTGTTCATCTCCTCACAACAAACAAACAAAAAAAAAAAATAAAATTTTTATGCATAAAAAATTTGATTTTATTAAAAAAAAATAAATAAATAAAAGTTTTCTGAAAAAATAAAGAAAAAAAAAAAGAAAAACTTATTCTTAAAATTGCAGCTTGAAATATCCCGGAAATTCCAGTCGCAATGCATCCCATCACTCATGCTATCAATCGTCACGCAATTCGTTTTGCTGCAATTTGCAATTTTAATTCAATATTTTTTTACATAAAGCATTTTGTTTCGTCCGTAATTTCGGTGAATCATCCGTGTAATTTTTCTCATAGTCACTGATCGTCAATCGACCGTTCAGAATTCTGGTGTACAATGTTGTGATGCTCCAATGATGTGCATCATCAATATTATGATTGAATATCGCATTCATCGTGATGTCATCTTATTTTCGTTTGAAGGCCTTTTTTTCATATTAAATATAAGTATGTATTTCGCAATATCAAAACTACAGTGTCAGTGTGTTTGCGCCTTCAACCGAGGAAGGAAGCGAGAAAGAGAAAGAGATGTGCCTGCAATTTCATATTGATAACAAACGACAATGCGACATACCGTTTGGACACATGTCGGTTCGTTAGATTGAAGTTATCCTGATAAAGTGCACAATGACGAATTTTTTTTCTCTCTCCAATACACACCGAATACCAAACCAATTAAGTTCGTCCACCATCATCTGTCCATTCAACTCCGAAACAGCAAAAATGAAAATAAAAATGCTCACGCCGATGGCAAAAGCGACAAGTTCACGGGCATAGTCTGTCCGAGGGTTTTTATGTAACCAATTATTATGTTGCAGCAACGACGATCATTGAACATGAAAAAAAGGCAAGCGCAGATCAAAGCAACATAAATGGCTTTTGAAAGTAAAAACTGAAATAGTTTTATGCAAAAAAAAAAAAAATGCCGCGCGCGTTCTGCTGTTATATTAGTTAGATAAATGAATAATGCGATGAAACGAAAGTGCATCACAACGACGATACAGATGGAAAACAATAACAAATGGTCTCGATGATGATGCCCGCAACATAAATTATATGAGGCAGATGATATATTGCGAAACTTTTGTTATTATGATAAAATATTGTTGTATAATTAAATTGGAACGTCTTATAATGGAGGGAGGGGGCGCGGCTGTTGACTCTTGAGCTTTTGATGGAAAAACAAAGTTCAAGGTGATACACTGAATTAGGCAATGGAAAATGTTTTTAAAGGTCACGATCTATTCATGCAAATTAATGTTGTTGTGAGACCTTCTTTCTAAGTGAATAACATAATATTTTTCTGCCGGATATTGCACAATTTCGTTCCAATTTTCCACCCTTTTTTCGGAAAACATTTTCGGATTAACAATTGTTAAAAAAAAAAATTGTAAAATATTCGTTGGCTACGATTGAGGCCACGATAAGATAAGCAAATTAAAAATCGTTGTCTTGTCCTGTAAAAACATTTGGAGCATTTAAGCAATTTAAGTCAAACTAGGGCTGAGAATTTGCATTAATCGATTTATCTCACTTCACCTGAGCCAAAAAGAAATCTGATCCATCATTTTAATTTCCGAAATTCATTTGGCGGAGTAATTTCCACTTATAACAATTTTGATAAGCCACCTCCAATCAATCAATCAATCAATGTTTGTTGTCTACGATTCTCACACAAGCAAAGTGGAACCAAAAAAAATATATTTTTGATAGGGAAAATTAAATAAAAAGCCATTTCACGGATGGGCCCGTTGACAGTTTGACTTTAGCTTTTATTGCTTCAACAAGTGACAGGGAAAACTCACAGCAAAGAGTGACAAGAAAAGAAGAAGCATCAAAATGTTGATCAAAATTGCGTTGGTTTTCTTATCAGTGACACATGTTGTAAGTGATTAACACAAATCTGAAGAACAAAAAAAAAATTGTTAATTGAAAGAAAAAAACAAGAAATTCAAAGACGTTTAAATTAATTAGTGGAATTAACGAAATGAGGAAACACCTAATTAGAAATTATCATTTTCCTTAATCCAGATCAATGCGGCAGTAAATAATTTCTGGGTGGATCCAAAAGCGGCTGTTTTATCAATAACACCAAGTGCAATGGATACGTGTGCAGAACGGCAAGCTCCAGGTATGAAGTAAATTCAATTCTTTTCAAGCGATTCCAATCACGTGGAACCAGAAGAGAACGTTGTAATCAAATGTTTTTCAACTGATAATAATTTTATCTCATGTCGTCGTCATCGTATTTTTTTAAGGCATCATCTGTTTGGACTGTCAGACACTGGCACGTTGTGTTTTCCGTTCTAATGGATGGGACTCGGTGCCATTGGAACATTGTGATGATGGCGCTGGAATGTTTTGCAATGCGAATGAACAGAAATGTTCAACAAGTCCTGGTCAATGTAATCCATCCAGCGGTGGTGGTTCTAATTTTGCATGCTCATCAGAAGGAATTTTGTAAGTGATATGTGAAAACTGCTGTAGCTTGAAACTAATTTTCTCGTCATTTGTATTAGTCCTGATCCATTCAGTTGTCAAATGTATCATGCATGCTTCCGATCTGGACCGAATCTTATTGCTGTAAATATTCAATGTGGTGGAAACAATGCTTTCAATCCTGCAACCAGTGATTGCTCATTGAGTCTTACACATCAAGCTTGCTCTTCGAATCAATTTAATTGCAATCAAGTTGGAGACATGGGAGCATGGCCATTGAATAGCAATATTTATTATATTTGCATGGCACGAACGAATGGCGTTCGTGTACTTTTCCCACAAATGTATCGCTGCAATCCCGGACAATATTTCGTCAATGGTCAATGTCAACAAAATGGCGGCGGTGGTGGCGGCGACAATGGTAATGGTTCCCAATTCCTGTGTCAGCGACCGGGCCTTTTCCCGGACATGAGCAATTGCAGAGCATACTTCTTCTGTGATGGCAATTTGAGATCGCAACATATTACGTGTCCAACGGGAACTTACTTTAGCACAAATATTATGGGCTGTGTGCGTGGAGTTTGTTAAAATTTAAAAAGTAAGAAAAAAAATTATTTTATAAAAATAAAAAAATTTAAAAATTATTTCAAATTTTGGAATTTTTGCGGGAATTTCTTTCTTTTTTTGGATCGGAAATGCCTCTAAATATAGAACGGAAACATTAAAAATAAATGGAATTAAATTGAGAATTTTACTCAAAACGCTCATGGGTCAATGTATGTAGAGCGATAACAATCATGCACCTTGAAACTCACAATCAGTCACAAGCTTTTTTCATGTTTAACACAGTTTTGGAATTTCTTGGTGCCACAAATGGGGGGGGGGGAGTTAAATAGAAACTATTTCAGACAACTTTATTTTCCCTACCGATAACAAACTTACATTTGCCACTGAAAATCGTTTAATTAGTTTTGGTTGTTGATTAAATAATTCTTTTGTTTCCCTATTGACGTCATTTTTAGAAATTCCTCACATCAAAGGAATCGTCGACAATGACGATTTTGCAATTGTGCCACAAACAATATTTCAAATCACTCAAGTGTCTTCATCAAAATTCTCTCAGCTATGAATCATCTTTGAATGATTTCTAGACGCTCATCGAGAACACGCAATTGGTTCTGTATGCCTCTTAAGATTCTTTTCAATGTTCTTATGATTTCATTGATGCGAACAAAAAAAAAAAAAGGTTCTATAAGTGGCGTTTATTAACCAGACAGATGACTTCATTAAAGTGAAACAGCACATTGAGAATAATTTTATCTGATCTATGTGAAGGCTAATCAATAATAATTGCAAATCATTCCAGAATGCAATGATTAATTTCAAGTCTAAGTCTCTGTAAGATGCCTGCTGGCTTTGTTTTAGAAAATTCCGACACATCCCAATTCCCACATCCGGGACTAAAAATAGAAAGAAAAAATAAATGTTTTTACAACAAAAAATGTTTCAATTGAAAGTGAACCCGAATTGCATCATCCAAATGAAATATCGTGACGGAACAAGTGCCAACATCACGATCAAACGACAAAAGGAAGCAAAAGAAGAAAACAATTTTTACTTGCTATTAAATTTTAAGATTTTTTTATGGACTATAAGAAGTCTCTGCTGACAAACAGCAAAATTATCAATTCCACTACTGATAATAGATCGCAGTAAATCATTTGCGAGCATCATGGATCGTCATTGACGCTGCGGGGTAAGTTTTTTCTATTAATAATTAATTGAAATTTTCATAATGATCATCAGGAGGATTCAATTATTCAATTGTACTTGACCTTCATTACTCATCAACCAATAAATCTTGTGAACAATAAATTTTTATTCTATTCCAACAAAATCATCAGCTAAAGAGAACACTCTGGCAGCACTAAAACAATCGTTTACGCCCTGACACTGATGTCGCTGGTATTTGAAGATGCTCCATCGAGATCCAGATATGGTTGAACAACAAATAAAATCTCCTTCGTACCGGTGATTTGTTTTCATCAAATAAATTAATTGATTTCGAGTCACACTTTACCCGTCGAGTGATCATGAGAATTGAAGTTGTAAGCAAACAATTCATCAAAACCTCGAACCTAGAGAAAAAAATTCTTCCAGTGGCGTTTTGGCATAGAAAATTAATGTTTTGAATTTTTGATATGTTTCCTTGTTGTGTGTGTTCCATTCCATCGGATCAATTAACAGTGATGGTGTGATTCAAGTGTTTCGTAATCTTGGTGTCAAGTGTTCTTGTGCAAAACGTTTTATTTTTTCATAATTTCAGCGCCAGCCGTGCGAAGCGCAAGAGAATCTTGAGATGGTCAAAATGGAATGACATCGCTCGATTGGTGATTTAATCACTTTCGATTTCCAATTTAATGAGCAATTCTTGTGTTATTTTTCGATGTACGCGCAATTTTTATCTGCAATCTTTACGATTATTTGAAATTGTGAGATGTTCAGCATTGACCTCCATTGCATCGATTGATGGATATTTAACTACACCAAGTCTTCTTTTATATTTCTTTGATAGCTTTTAAGGTGTCGCATTTGATAGGTAAACAATTGAGAATAAGAATTCCGTGTAAATGAACAGCAAACGCTAACAGTAATTTGAGTAAAATAATTGTTTGATTTTTTAAAAGAAATTGCAGCCTGCGATAATTTTCGGGGAAGGTCAAGTGAGTGTCAAGATCTCTTTTGTGCTATTATTGCAATTTATTAATTTTTTTTTATATTTGCATCTTGTGAATTCCATAATGGAGCCAGGGTGGTCGCAATTGGCAACTCAAACCAGATGATACATCGTCTCGCATTATCATTAAGCGTATAAATTTGCGTCGCGTCTCGACCATTTCGCGTACATCGCTCACACTCACAACCCCGAAACTAATTTAATTAAACAGCAAATATTTAAAGATTCATTTAGTGCGAAATTAAAACACCATGAAGGGGCTTGAAAGGGGGGAAACGAGAGCCAAACAAAGGGACATACAAACGGGTTAATAACAGCTCTCGCTCAACATTCGCAGAACGTTCTTTTCCCAAATAAAGAATTTTTTTTTTTCGTGGTTCCATCGCATTAATTCCAGATAATTATTTTAATTCGAAACATTTACAAAAAACTAATTAACCCATGTCGCCTGATGAAACATTTATTTTTCACAACGAGAAAAGCGAAACCAAAAAAAAAATCCCAACCGAATTCCCGAAATTTCTTTTGTGAAATTAAGAAAAAAAAATATTTCATGTGAAAGGAAAGAAACAAGACATTTCTCAGAAGTCAAGAAACTCGATGGAATAAGAAATTTTTTATGTCGGCTCTGAATGTCTCAAGATATATATATTTCTTCTTTTTTTATGTCTTAAGAACATTTTGAAGAGAATCATAAATTAGCGGATCATTAGCATTTTTTATGACAACATCACCCTTAACCTCCCGAACACTAGAGTGACACACACTGTGATAGCATTTAAGAGAAGAAAAATTTTTATTTGGCAGGTGCCGATTCTGAAATTCTGACTTGCGGTTGATGATCTCATATGATTCCTCTTCTGACTTGCTGCAAATAACTTAGTCAATGATTACCCATAATGATCATTAAATGTGATCAGCGTAAAATGCGATAACTTTTTTTTTGTTAATGCATTGTGAAACGAATGACGATGCCGCACTGGAATTTTTTTGAAACAGTCCATTGGAGTGGTAAATCGAGATGCTTGGATGTAAATATCGGTCGAAGATTCTTAATCGATGGATCTTGGTTGAGATGATTCAATAATGTTATGGATAAATGCTTCGAGAAGACAAAAGAAGCATCAACAAAGATGATGAGATGGAATTAAAAAAAACCCTTGAACTGGCATAAAAGTAAATTGAATTTTGATTAGACAACGTCAGTCTTTAAATAATGATTTCATTGAACTCGTGCCATGGTCCGATTCCAATTAGCAATATTGACATCGGCTGAGTCATAATTTCGACAGCTCTGAAGAAAAAAAAGAAGAAGAAAACCTTTAATAAGATTGATCATCTTATGAGCAAACACGACTCTTGACATCACCTGTTTAGCTCGAAGCCGTTCAAAGTTATCCACTTGATCTCTATTCAGCAGCAAAACAACAAAAGTAAAGATATCGCAAAGCACGAATGATATAGCACATGGGAGATGATGACGACGATGGGTTAGGATGGCACAAAAAATGTATTATTCATGCTTCATTAGGTAAAGAAAGAATAACTGTGAAGGTCGTTTGATGAAACGTTGAAGAAATATTCTCAAGAAGCAGAAACTTCTTTAAAATTTCGTAATTTAATTACCTAGGTATGTGAAAATAAAACATAAATCTGTCCAGTGACCTCTTCTATCATCCAACCCCCCCCCCATCCTCAGGTCCCTGCGAAAAAAAAGGCATTCCATCAGTTCTGATCAGATCAGATCTCGGAAAGAATTCAAGCAAATGAATTAATCACTTGATGGGAATTTAATATTCATTTTTTTTATACCCTCTTGATTCTCATCTTTTGTGTTAATCATCTTGTGGCTTCTTTTGGTTTGTATAAAGAAAAAGAATTTCGCAATTTAATAAACCCGAAAAAAAAAAAATCGAATATTGTTTATGATTCAGTATGTTGCTGATGGCTGAAATATTTATACTTCTTTTACTTGGCGAATCGTCCAGGCAATTCTAAAATCGAACAACAAAAAAATAAAAGTTCGGAATATGATGATCCATCGCAAATTTTTTTTTTTATCGCACTTATGGCGCGCATGAGAGCTTTCAATAATATTTTTTTTTCTCTCTCAGCTTCAACATGACCCGTGTCCAAATGAAAAGCATAATAAAAGTTATTATTAAATAATGATGTCATCAGCTCGTGAGAGAAGGAATGGCGATGATGTTTACGTAAAATAATCTATTTGATTATTTCGCGTGAATTCAGGAAGTGGCGAATTGTTGATGATTAAAAGGTAAAGAATAGAATAATGTTCGGTCATTACTGGAAGGGAAAAAAAAACTTTAATCATGCGCGAGCTAAGAATTCTTTTGATTTCATGGCACGCATTCTTCAAAGACCATCAGCAAAACGATCGCAAGTCCATCTTCAGTTTACGCGTACTAACGCATTAACTTCCATGTGTGAAACGATTAATAAATAATTTAATGTAAATTAATTTGTCGAATTGACCTTTTCATAGCAAATTCCACCATCGAACTGAGAAAACGCTGGGTCGCAAACGGTAATGAGAATTAATCGGTTGAAAATTACATTCAATTGTGTTGTTTGCAGCGATTACCAATTTTTTTGATGAGATGGATAAACATTAATCCATTAATCTATTGCGTCGAGGTGTCGGGTCGTTTTGACAAATTATTAGTTGCATGAGATGCTCACAAACGTGAAGAGGTTGTTTTTGTTTTTTGTAGCAACTTCTCACGACTTATATTAACGTATAAATTTGATGCTTGTTTATACAACAGAGAACATCAATTAGAATTTGTCCTATAAAGATGTGACAACAAAAATTTACTGAAATGATTAATGGAACGTGTAAAGCATTTTGGGATGCATCTGTAATTGACGCTAAGCCTTTGTTCAGGTGGAAAATGACGCTGCAAAACATTTAAATGTTATTGGAAATCTGACTACAAAGTTGAAGATCAGAAGTGATGACATAAAGCTTTCAAATTCTCTCCACAAATGGTGAGAGCCTGCAATTTGATCTGTTGATTTATTGGATTGGAAAATAAAAATAAATTACATGCGATCGTGAATTCATTATCATTATGTCACGGACTCTTCTAAGTTGGAGTAAATTTATGCATCGTTCGCTTTTTTTTTGATGTTTTTGCCGCCATTTGCTTCCTCTCTAATAAAATCACCAACATTTAATCATCGACAGGCTATTTAAGGGATCAAAAAAATATCTAATTATGGGCATTTAATGTACAGGAACGAACTTGTTTTCACATAAATGTGATGTCATTAACTACGACAAGTCTACTTAGTGCTGCTACCAGTTCTGATTTGTACTATTGGCGTTGAGTTGAAATCAATAAACCTAAATGCCAAATTCGGACACTTTTAATCGTTCCAATACCTAAAATGTATTACAGTGAAAAATGTCTATCGATGTCAACAAATATGTCAATTGACGAGCACGAAACATGACAAAGCAATCAACAATATAAGAATTGTCTACGAATTGACAGATTGCGATTTTTTTTTTAATTTTATTGCGCACATTTATGGATTATCGTATGGTTGATAATCAATGCCAGTAAAAGATTCTTATCTCACCACACAACTAATCTGTGCACATAGCATCATTGCCAATGTCAAGTGTCAGTTTCCTCAGTCAGCAAATTGAAGTCAATGATTTTTTACTTTTTTTTTGCAGAATTTTGCGTTTTGTTGACAATTTGCTATTTAAAGCAAAAATCAGTGGAACAAATCAACAAGTTCGATGCCAATGAAAGAGATATTTGTATTGTCAATTATGCGAATGTTTTCGGTTGGGAAACAATGGGAAATTATTGAAACGTTTTGAGCATAGACAATTAGTTTCATTTGATGAATCAATTAGAAGTCAATTAACATTTTGGAATCAACGAAAGAATCATGTCGAAATCAGAATCCTGAAGTAATGAAACATAATTCCGCTTAATTCCATTCGTTGGCATCCATAAAATGCATTTATATCCGGGATTCTAACAGCAGCGCATTCTATTAATTCAATTGGAAAAAATAAATTCATTGAAATTAGTCATAAAAAAAAATTAAGTACATTCAAAAGCGGGAAGATCTCTCTTAATCTGCACGGTAGCAATTGAATGAATTCGTAATGACATCAGTTTTATATGGCTTTTGGAATGTAATAAAAATCAATCGTCATATTACAAAACAACTCAGTAATTGCCTTCATCGTGCTATCTATCAGCGAGGCAAAAAAAAAACCGTTTCAAATACACACTTTTCAAATTGCTGATTTATTTACAGGTGTTTGAGGCAATCGACACGAAGGCAGGCCAGCATCGAATTCGTTTGCCAGATTAAGAGACCAAATAAACATTGCCAATCTTTCAATTACTCAACGCAATGCCTCTTGGACAGACCAGCAAACATTTTCAAGTCTCAAATACAAAGAATTCACTCGAGGCACGAGGTCAAAGTTCGACCGCCAAAAAAAAAAAAATTATTTTATTTATTTTTTGCCACTTGATGATTTATTGATTTGAAACGCTCATTGAGCAGAAATTCCAATGGAATCATTGCGCCCCATATGATGTATTCTGATACGTGAGATTCTATAAATAATCATCGGGATGCCGATGACGAGATTGCTATTGAGGGGTCATTATTATGACGTCGTCATTTGCTGGATGATTTGCACACCTTCACTCAATCGATTCAAGCAATAAATTCCTGCACTCGTGAAGCAAACAGTACCGTCTCTTGAATTCTAATTATAACGGCATTCCTCTTGTTATATTTGCCGTCATTTAAATTACATTTTAAATTTTCTGTGCAATTTGTCTAATGTTTGTCCATACAATATTTCGCGTTGCTACTCAATTCCGTAAAAGTTTTCTGCACACCGAAAATCGTGAGAACATTTTCTTGTCATTTCTATTTCTTTTTGTCTAGCTTGGTGGCGTTTTTTTTTTGTCTAACTAATGTTACATTATGTTTCGAATCCGTGGGTTCATTATTGGCACTGTATATTTGATTTCTTGGACCAAGTTGAGGTTGAACGTTTGCAAAGACATTTCGCAATTTGAAAAGAAGCAAAAATATTTTGACGTGTTGTGTTAAATGCGAATCTTGGGGCGATGTACCTAATTAGATTTATATTAACATCACATCGCAGACTTCCGGAATTCAGCTGGAGCCACGCGCAAAGTTGATAATTAGGTTTCTTGCCAGGTACGAATAGTGAATATTTATTAGAATATTACGCAAAAATTTAGCAACTTCGTAAGATGCAGAAAATTTCTAAGCAAAGAATTTGAAAGATTTTATATAACATTCTATTTCTCCTTCGCGGATCATAACACATCGTCATGACATCAATGCGATGTTGGATTTCAATTTAATTAAAGTGCCGCGGCATGGAGTCATTCTCAATATTGTTGAGTCACACATCACAGTCCTATTTCTTTTAATACAAACTTTTTTTTTTTTGGAATAGAGCAATCGATGAGAAGCGATGAAGAGGGAAGGAACAATAATAAAAAATATCCACTGATGACAAATCTGCATGTTTATTGAAAGGAATCATTGGCAAGTTCAGATGTCACATTATGTCGTACACCCGTTAAATGACGGAAGTTTAACAGAACAACTCTCCATGTCAATAAACATTAAATTGAAGTTTTTTTTAATGGACCCCAAAAAAAAAAAAATCTTCAAACGCTGGACTGTTCAGCTGCTGAAACGATGGTCTGATGATGTAAGGCCGTTGATTGACCTTCACACAGGTCGTGGTTGTTTATAATAAGAAGCGCTCAAAAATTTCTTTTATTCCACGGCGGATGTTTAAAGGAAATTAAACTGTGTGAATATTTAAATTTCGCTAGAGAAGATTCACCGTTGCTGGCCAAATAGGCAAACTTTATAAAACGACGCCACAAATGAGTTCAAAGACCTTTCTTTGTGCTATCACAGTTTTTCGGCCAAATCCACAAATATTTGTTTTAATCAGAAAGCTGTCTGGACAGATTCAATAAAAAAAAGAACAAACTCAAACTTAATGATCACAATTTCCTTTGTTCTGTCGACGTTTTGGGAATGGAAGAAACGAAAAAAGAAGATTTTCGCAAGCTTAATAGAGAGGACACATAATTTATGATGTGATTAACAGTGTAACAACGCGAGGGATTCATCTAAAATTAGAAATGATGATCATTTTTATCCTGAAACTTGTTTTATGACCTGCAAAATGATTGTACAAAGAACTCAAATAAGAGCTTCATATGATCTCGGGTTTAGAGCGAGTCTCGTAATTAACTCGTGCCCAGACACTTACAGCATGATCATCGTCATTATATTTCCGATGCATTGGCGGAGAGAAGAAGAAATTATTAATTAGTTCAGACAACAAAATGGAAGCATATAATTAAGTTCGATAGATTGCCAATCGATCGAAATATTCTCATCCCGCAAAAAAAAAGACAGCAACGTAGAATCAATTAAACATCACACTGAAGCTGGCGAAAGAGATTGACAATATGTTGACATTCCGCACGGATGGTGTCGCTTCTTTCACGCGGACCAATTTGCCGGTGCATTTAATCGCATTCTTTCAACTGAAAAGTGCTTGATTCTTATCACATTTTTTTTTTTCGAGCTCAATACAAAAACATTCATGAACCTCTCTATTTTCCCATCCTAAGTATCCAATCGACCTGTGTGCATAACATTGCATTCGCGATTCTACCGACAATTTATTTAATTACGGTTGACAATTGATGAGGCTACATTTGCTATCAATTATGGATCAGTAGAATCTGTTCTAGACGAAAGAATGCTTTAGCCATTATGCACATAGAATATCATCCCGCGAGAGTCCCGCGCATAGTTGTCCGCACCGATTTCATGCAACAAAACAATTGCAATACGCTTTTACAAATCGATCCTTCGAATTTAAACGACCTCTTGCGAATACACTACGCCCGTCGTTGTCGTCTATTTTATGGAAATTGTGCATAAAATGATATAAATTTTTCGTTATTACTCGGTTTTGTTTTTATGCCCGCGCTCGCGCGCCAGAATGGGATGAAATGCAATGGACACAAACTCCACCGTCCCCGAGCATAACACAGAGCAAAGAGCCCATCAATTTAAATTAACAATGATCATCGGGTTTCTCTAAAGCTTTCATCAACTTGCTTGCTGGTGGCTCGAATGCTTTATTTATACTGTGTGTGCATTTTTTTTGTAAAGTTTGGTGTTCTCTGATGACAAAATTCAATGAAATGAGATAATAGACATATCGGACAATACAAATAATTATTTATGCTTGCAATAGATTCGGCATGAAAAATGAATGTTCAATACACAATTTCACATGTTTTTTGATACCGCGAATGCTTGAACTTTTTTTTTCTGCTCTTCTCATCTTGTGCAAATTCGCATTCTAGAACTTAAATGTATAATTTTATTTCTGTTTTATGCTTTACCAATCGCTCGTCTTCTTGTTCTATTCTTCATTCCAACATCGACATGAGTTTGTTAGTTATTTCCATTTGCCCGCAAATGCCTTGGATGGCCTTGAGAGGTCAATGGAATCTGGTGGCTTTGATCTCTTCTTCGCTTTAGAAATTGCTCATTGCAAACTGTTGTGGAGCAAAATTAATGGAGTACTTTTTTTTGTGAAACTACGTGCATCTCTTCTTAATCTTTTACGTGAAACAAACGAAATTACGCAATCTTTATTTCAATCAATTCCCAAAAAGAAATATTTTTTTCTTCTATTAGATTTCATTAACGTCTAGTGGTCATGTCTAGGAGGAAGACGCAAAAACATCCCACAATCTGTTGCTTTGACAACTATAATAAGGAAGCTGCTGATAAATATTAATAAGAAGCGTGAATGAAACTAATTAAAAGTTCATTTATTAAAATATAAATTTAAAATGGAATCTTTTGATTCCTTTCAAGTGTTTTCATATCACAAAAACCAATTTCATTGTTGCGCTGATTTTAAGTGTTGTACAAATGAAATCTTCGTTATTCAATTAATTAACGTATGTTATCTTGAATTGGATGGATGTAGCCGTGTCATAACGAAGGCCATTCTATTATTCTCAATAAAAAAAATTTATGATTATTTATTGAATAACACCAAAAGATGCGTGACGATTGTTTTCTTTTCAATGGCTCGCCGACGCTGGAAATCATAAAGCGTGCTTTACGTGTGCGGCTCGTGATAATGTCAAAATGAACCAGGAACATTAGCAATCATGGATCAGGGATTCATTAAGGTTTTTGTCGACTCCTACCGTTAGTGTGCACTCTTCAACACAATAGTACGCATAACGTTCATGTCTACCGAATTTAGGTAGGAAAAAAATCGATGACTAATCAAAACGATGATTTGAGTGATGATGGCCGATGGACAATAAATTTAATTAGGAGAGACCGCGCGACTCGTAGAGTCTAGCTATTAGTGATTGTGAACAAAAGGCTTTTGCGAGAATGGGCCGCAGCGCGAGATTGGGAAAAAACAATTAGAATGGAGGGAAAAATGATTAGACAAAAGCAAAACTCGCCGCAATCAAATTTATTGAAGAATTTATAGGAACTTTGCTCAAGGAAATGATTTTTTTTTCGATTATTATTCTTTAAAGAATCTTAAGAACAAGAATTAAGACGCAGAATTTTATTTGACAACAATTGAGAATCGTTCTCGAAGTGGATTCGGAATGGCCTTGAATGCTAAATAATGAAGTTGTTTGTTAAAATTAATATTTGTGCAACAAGTGCCAGACACTTTATAGTGGTAAAATAATAAAATTTTCTTACTTATATCGCAATCAAAATATTTTGAACGAAAAACGATGGCAATCATTTTGATAATCGTGCTGATTATTTCATGACATTTTCCTCAGCTTTTGGCAATTGAGTATTGAAGAAGTGAATTGATTTTATCTTTTAACTTGCTACTTCGCCCGTTCTTGTTTTACCACTAATTGAAAATTGCAATATTTGCATACAAATTTTCGCACTTCTGCAATTCAAAAGCGCGACTTGCGAACCTTAATTTGTTAAGACAATTTTTTTTATTGAGACACACAAAATAAGAAAGTATCAATTAATTAAGATTAAATCTCACCATTAGGTGCGGGAATGAGTAAAATGAAAAGCTCCTTTTATCGATGGACACATGTGAAAATAAATATTTGTACAATCATTAATTAGCTTAATCGATAACGGGCGATTTAATGTAGAAGCAAGAATTTGCGATGCTTTTAATTTCCTCTGCAAATAACAAAGAGAAAATTGAGTTCAAGATTCTTATCGATGCAATGAAATTAATGATTTTATGTTTCTTACCGAAATCGCTTCCACAAACGTCATTCTCGCTGGATTCATCATCTTCCGATGTAACAATGAAATCATCAAGTTGTGTGGTTTGAGATATAGTTGATGGGTAGCTGACCTCACTGCCCAACGCCGAATCACCGGACGTCCGTGGATCATAAAATTGCCTAATTAACCTTTTCAATTCTATCATGGTGTCCATTTGATCAGAGCTGAATGTAACGAAACGATTGCTTATCATATCGCCAACTTGCAATTGATGTTTTGATTTTCCATCATTTAAAAAGAAGTTGGCATTGAAATGAAAACTGTCGCGAAAGCCCAAAGTGCCTTTGTCGATGATTTTCGTGTAAATTATGCAACGTTCAAATAGAAAAACTTTGCATTGCAACGATCGTTGATTGAAATGTTCATACGCCTGAGACGTTAATGTATAGATAAATTTTCCTAGTTTAAAGATGTTAATTGGTGAGCGATAACCATGATGGGAGCTAAATTGTGGCAGTAGAAGCATTGTTGGTTCATTGACGTCACTTCCGAATTCCTTTTGTAATACAGTGATGAGTCCGAATTGTAAGCTGACTGGAAATTCACGAGTCTCGATGATATCATTGAGCGTCAGTGCTTCATTTAAACGAGTTAGGAAGCGTTGTATGTTTTTTATAGCAATACTGCATGCAGCCAAGTTGTCTTTGTTACCAGTCATATCCTCCTTACCGAGTTCTTTTATAATTTCTTCAAGGAATATTTTGTAGCGAGGCAATTTTTGAATTGGCTGAATGCAGAAACTATGAACACCGTGCATATCTTTCGATTCTCGTTGAAGTTGATTAAAGAACTTCATATGAACTGATAGCAGCTGATCAGCCGTTTTATGATTAATCGCATAAATTATGTACGGATAGAAATAATCTTCTTTCACAAGTTTAATGAATAATTCAGCGATAAGTTTTACATCACCATTACAACGTAACAGTTCTGGATAGATTAATTGTTTATGGAGATTGACAATGTCATCGATGTTGCCAAAAAGTCGAAATTTTTGATTGCACAATTGAGTTGGTACATGATCTAGTGTGGTGGCATTTGCATAAACTTCTATTCCTCTTTGTAAGTTCTCGATGTAGGCGAGTTCCTTTTGTAAAATCTCACTGATAATTCCTTCGGTTCTTGATTGTACTATAGCTGGTGAATTTGTGAGACTGTCGACAATTTTAGACAGAAATTTCGGCTTGAAAAATTTCGTTGCTTTTCGAGTGAATGAGCTAAAACAAAGAATATCTTAAAGAATTTCGATATAAGCTTAAGTAAATCATTCTCACCTTCGATCAGAATCTGAATTAATTTCGATAATTGGTGGCTCACTAGTGGCTTTACTTTGATCGTCAAACATTTTACTAAGCTGCTTCACTCGTGATGGGCCATTCTTCAAATCATTTAATGATGGCGAACACTTTGATTGCAACTCTTCATTTGTTTTTGGCACAAGCAAAGTATTGATTCGTTGCTCCACAAGCTTTCCATTTGTCGGCGAATTCGGAAGCTCCAAATCCATTGCAATTAACAAATTTATAATAATTTCTATTGTCAATAAAGATTGCTACATTGAAGCCACAGACAAACTACGTCACGTTATGGTTAGATACTGAGAGAGTATTTCATTTTTTGGAGTGATGGAAAAATTAAATTGTTATCTTTTGCGTTTATGACCTCATTGACGTAATTTCTGAATTCAATTCATATCTGTCGTTCCCTCTCTCTTTTCAAATTTCTGATAAATAATTATTGTTTATGGAAGTAAGTATTTAAGTAATGAAAATGATGCAAGATAAATATTGATGTTTCATCGTACATTTCTGTGGACATTCGAGATGCGGAGAAATTTAGTTTCATTCTCATTGGAATCGCTACTGCAAGCATTTTATCCATTATCAGTTGAAGGCCAATATCAAGAGTAATATGAGGGAACTGAGAGTGAAACCTGAGATGTGCCATTGTCTCATCATTTGTTCCAAATTTCATCGCCATTGTTGACAACAGCTTGAGCTTAATGAATGCTGATGACGAAGCACTTCTGATTGCGGTTTTTTTAGAGTTTCGCAATCTCTTTGACTCAATTTGTAAAGATGGTGAATGTGAATCTTTTTAGGCTTAAGAAACCTCACAAAAACTAATTTTTTTACAACTAAAGCCGGAAGATCATCGATGAGTTATTGTATAAAAGTCCTTAATTTATACGCTAATGATGATTAAAAGAAGTAACGAAGGTTCACATTGTGTGTTCAATACAAATAGTAAAGCAACGTCAGCAGCGTTTCATTGTTTCTCATCTCAATTTTGTGGATTGAAAAGAGGTCAGATATAGTTCAGAGCCATTATCAAGATGATTCCTTTTTTTTTGGTGATTATTAATTATCCTAAACAGGGAGTTTCCTGAGCCATAGGAAAATACAAGAAGCTCGACAACGTAGTTCATCAATCAGCAGTTATATCTTCAACCATCGCAATAGAGGCATCATGTCCTTCAGATTCTTCTTCATCGCGGTATTTTTTTTTTTGCTTCTTTTATGCTGCAGCCATGTGATGGGCACAAAAAAGTGTTTCTATTTATTCTGTAAACATTGCGCGGTTGGACATAAAAAAAAAACTGCTAACAAAATATAATTGCACAAGATGGCAAGATGAGTCTTTGTTTATTTACATTTAGCGCTCGAGTTTTTGTTTCGACTCGAACTTGTGAATATAAAGCTTGTGTTTTTGCTTTGTTCAACGACAAAAAAAAAATAAAGAACAGTCGCAAAGTAAATCAGCAATATTGAAAAAGATGACAGTAATTTGTAAATTACACAGTTGGCGATATTCTTTCTTTAAGAATGAACGAGATGGTGGAGAAGAGAGAGAGATGTATGGAAATAATGATGTCTTAACAATTATCGGTTGGTCGCGCGAGAACCGAACATTCAGTCAAATTGAGATAAGTAAAAAAAAATATCACAGCAAATAATTGACATTGAATGTTCAACAATTTTTATTGATTTGCAAACATCAACCGAGTGGTCGTTTACGAGCTATACTGCTATAGTGATGAAAGCTTTTTGCAAGATGCGACGTGCAAGATGCTGCTTAGTGTTAGGAAAAAAATGCTGTAAAATTTTAATTATTTGATGAATATGATGCGCGCGCGTAAATTGATTTTTATTTTCAAATGATTAGCGAGATGCTCAAGGATATCTTTCAACTGCAATGAGATATTTTAAGAGATTGCACATATTTTTTTTTGTAGGCTGAAGGAAACGTTGCGCAATTAGGTTGAATCATATAGATCTCCTACGTATGAAATGACTTTCAGTAGTGCTGTCGTCGAGGGGCAAGCTACTTGTGATTGATATATCTGAGAACATTGTAAGAACATTAAATTTTATTTTTACAACCAAACATATCCCTTTGCAAGTTGAAGCAAATTAATATTTTGCGATTCATTTCTTATACGTGTTAAATTGAAATAATTATAGTTATAAAACTAAATTTTCAACAGCAAAGAGAGAAAATATTTATTTCTATAATTACAACGGAAACAACCTCCTTCTTGTACATAAAATTATTCGATTTTCCCTCGAGGGAATTGCATATTTGCAATATTTCTCTCTTACAGCAGAAATAAACGCAATCGCACCGTTCGTGGCAATATTTAAAACGATGATTTGATAAATTACAATTGCAATTTATCAATTAAAATTCATTAATTTGAGAAAAAAAGCACACATATCATTTAGTTAGTATGGTATTAATTAAGTGCCGCAGCCATTCTCAGGCGACACACACAATCACTTCATAGGGCATCAACGTTGCATTTGCGACAAGAACGATCGAAACGAGTTTGGGCGCAAAGAAGGAAATCGCGGAAATTTTTTCAATCAAGTCGATTACGCGAAGTATTTTTTTTTTCGTGCAGTGTCTTGAAGCAGAAGAGATCGTTTACCTTTAAGCGGTCTATTGATAGATCGTAAGCACTTTAAGCCACATTTTATCCGAGTGCAATTTTTATTTGCTTTTATTGCATTTTAGTGCGTGGAATTTATTTAATTTTTCATTCCTTCATTTGAGATAGTGAAAGAATTCTTCTCTCGTGGCGATTTGCGCTTAATTGAATTGGAGCAATTGTGGAATTTTTATCTCAAATTGATGGCTCTCGGCGGAGGGATTTGAATCACATTAACGAATTGTTTCTGTGCAATTGCTGCGAACTTATCATCTGGAACGATCCATTAATGATAATCGTCAATTGTAAATCACAAACAATTCAATTAAGTTGTAATCGTGTTCTCTCGTTAATTAGAAATTCATATCATTGATCATCATAAATTGATTGCAAACGTCCTGCTTGAATATATAAATTTATTTACTGCTGATTTTTACATCCACAATGCGCGGAAAATTATAATTTTGATGTAATAATTTGCTGAAACGGCGCCAACCGCAACGACCATCCAGAGGGAGATAGAGAGTGAAAGAGAGAGAGAGATTGGCTTGTTGTGGCATTTGCGGAACGCTTTGGCATGGGCACATATATGTGCATTTGCAATGTAATCATCATAAATTTATTGCATAAGAAATTTTGCTCTATCATTCTTACTCCATCCACCAATTGCTCTCAGGTTATTCGCCTCGAGTGCGATCGTGTTGCTGTAAACAAAAGATCGATCGATAGATGAAATTCAAGTTTCCTTTCAAAAAAAAAAAAAAAACTTATCAGGCGAGGCTCGAATCGATGTTTGCACAAATAATTCAGAATTTTTCTGCCTGATAGTGAAACATGATCGCAAGCGGCGAAAGTCTGAAAGCGATCCAGCAATTGTTACGAGTAACGAGTTCAGGAAAAGATAAACATAAAAAAATTGTTTAATAAAAATCAAATTAAATTAACATAAACCGTTTTACCGTATCAATGAAATTGTGTCCGCTTGTTAATGAAGTCTTCGGTCGAAATTGTATGCGAGAATTTTTCGAAAGCCTTGAATTTTTAACGGAGTTTTGTATTCTAATCATTGACTCGATTTCAAGCCTTGGATTTATTATTGCAATCAACTTTGTTAGAGTTCATTGCAAAGATTAATTGAAATGCTAAAATTAGCACTTTTCTGCAAATTTGACCCACTGCGCTTTCCTCGACATCGCTGCTGCTTGATTAATTAACGCTGCTTTTGTGATGCAAAGAAATTGCGAAGTGCAGAAAAATGAAAATTAAAAATTCTAAACGAGTTTTCAGTTAAAATGTTGCAAATAGAAAACTTGAAAAATAAAATTCCACGCACACACACAAAAAAGTTCTGCATAGTAAAATGAAAGGTCTTTTTTTGTGCAAATTCCCATAAATAACAACATGCTGGATGTATTTGGAACACTTTATAATATTTATTGCCATTTTCTACAATCCAGGTTTTTAGTGGCATTCATAATTTTACTATCCCCAAATGATATTCCAGTGCACGCATGAAGCACTGGATGTGCTTTTAATTCATTTCCATCTAAATAAACACTATGCCGCGCTTTTAAAATGTGCATCTCAATTATTATAAATTATCGTAGCGTGAAACGCATTAAATATGAAATCATAAACAATGAGTAGCACTATAACGGGCTAATAAACTAGTAGAGATTAAAATCCAGCTACTATGTAACTACAGATATGTCCAGGAATGTTAAAAATTAATGATTCGCAGCCGGCTGGAAGATCGGAAAGAAAAGTTCTCCTCAATTATTCATCTCGCGTATATAGCTCGGCTTGTTGCTTTGCGTTATAAAACAGAAAACCTGACTATTTAAATAGCGATAACCTTAAAGTTTATTGTTGTTGTACTACTACTAACATCCCATGTAGATCATGTTAGATTATTGTGCATGCTATGGTCGTTTATGGATTTCGCGTAAAAATTTATTAAGTGAAATTTGTGGAATATTATTAGAAATTTCATGCCGACAACGATGGCGTCAGTAACACACCTGATTTAGCACATTAAAACTTAAAGAACTCTATCGCTTTGCCATCAAAAGCTGACCTTTCTGCATGTCGTGCATATTGCACATGACAAAAACGCGCATCGCAAGAAAATCTAGAACTAAAATGTCAACAGAATTTCTCATCACATTACACTTGCTCCACATTTCTTTCTACACAACACTTGATGGACGCTGATGACATGTAAAAGGAAATATGAAAAATAAATTCGTGTAAAAAACAAAGTCTATCGTCGGCATCGGCGCTAAGTTACAATCTTCCGTAGTTTGCATTTGTTTTTGGAATGGTTGTGTGCTGCGCGCTCGATTGATTGACACATGTCATGTGGCTCATAAATACGCGCGAGGCGATTTTTATTTGATTGCCATTCTATGTTGTGCGGTGATTTAATTGTTGTGAGGTAATTTGATGTATCTCGCCGTTGGAATTAAGATGATTGAAGTTTCATTCACATTAGGATTCTTTTCTCTTCTCAGAATGGTACAATCAACAATGCAACAACAGTCCAAGTTAATTATGTAATTTGTCATAATTTCTGACCACAACGCTTAATCATATCGACTTGACAGTATTTGATATGAACAGAATTGTACATTTTTGCTTGCCCATCTTTCCTACAATCATGACACAACACAGACTGTAACTGTAAATAGCAACAATTCACTTTTATAGCAACTTTGAATGCATCTGATGTAAAACAAAATAAATGTAATTAATTTATTATTTTTCTCGATATACAAAGCTGCACAAATAAATTCATATCCGAAGCCTTGACTTTGTAAGAATGTAGCAAATAAATAATTAATCAATTTTAATCAAGTCACAATGTGGCGTTTCATGTTTAACACGTTTTGCCATTTTGGTTGTGCGGGCCGAAATATGTGGAATATTTTGTAGTTTTAAATTTTAACGAATTGTTTCCAATTCCAATCAATGGAAAAAAAAATTACTTTATGCTGCAAAAAAATAAACAAAAATTCGATGCATCTGATGAGGGTTGGACAGACAAATAAAAATTTATTTATTGCGATTGCTGACAAAAAAAAAATAAGAGACAAATTGCATAATCCGATGAATAATGAATTTATTGATTTGCATTCAGATGAGAATCGAAATTTGTTGCCATATTGTGATATTTTTTGAATCGCAAATATATGCAAAATTGTTTTTGTCAGTCAACATTCTGAACGAAAAATTTATAATTTTTATGAAACTGGATGTTGTGCTACAAAAAATAGACCATCAGTCTCGGGGCCATTAATTTATTTCGGTCATTGATGACTATAGTGTTTTGTTAACAGGTCAGATTCATTAATAACATGAACATTGCCTCTCAAATGAGCATTCATTATCAGGCTTTGAGGGTTTTTCTTTCTGCCGGGTGGACAACACGTCTCTATTTATAGCGAATATATTTTAGTGCTGAATTGGTTCAAGGGTAAAAGGTTTCACAAAATGAACTTTAACATAAATTTTACTACTTTTGACCCTTCTCCGCCGTCTTAAATCCCATTTGAATGTTAAACTCTTGAGTAATTGAGTTGAAAGCCATCACATTCACTCGCTTTTCGCCCATCATCATCATCATAAATGACTTCATTCCTTTAATGCGGTGTGGTCCATATAAAACTATATACACACATGGCAGGGATAAGTCCCATCAACTCATTAAATTATTGTGAAATTGTGAGCATATAAAAGCCGACAATCATCATTTGTCTGGCACTCGTTCCCGGCACCATTTCTTATATTTATGCTCAAAGGTTCTCTTAGTTCTGCAATCCCTCATTTTCTAGCATAACACAAAAAGACATTTATTTCCCAATAAAAATCTTTAGTCGACAATATTAAGTGAGGGGAGAATTTGTGTGTGTATCATATGTCACGTTAATAGAGCACTGCAGAAAGGTCTCCGCATATACAGCAAGTGAATGATTTTTATGGAATTTTCCGGGGGATTTAATAAGCCTTGTGCGAAATGCATTTTTGAGGTTTATTAAATTTGATGGGACTGCTTCGTGAATGGGAGAAAAGCCAAAGGTATTATCATCCTGTTAGTGTTATTGATGATTTTGTCATTGTCAACCCTCGACAGTTTTATTTTTCTTCTTGTTAAATTTTATTTCGGGAAGAAAATTGATTTTCATCTGTGTTTGCGTCTGCCACGAGGAGTGAAATTTTTGCATCGCAAAAAAAAAAAAAACAAATTCAGTTTGCAAATTCCAAAGATTCTTAAACTTTTTGAACGAAATATTTTTTCGGTTTTTAGCAATTTTCCCGCAATTTCACAAATGTCTATAAAATGAATGGAGGCAAAAGGCAGTAGCAACATACAGCATATAACAGCCTTATGATTTATAGTTTTTATGTCTGAATATCATGTAACAATGTCGGGGTTATTCATGAAATTTCGCTCACAATTTTGCATGCAAGAAATGACTTTTATGATACTTTGAATTCGAGAGAGATTGTTATGGAAAATTGTAACGTTCATGATGGCAGTAATGTAGTTGAAACAGAATTTATGTTTAGACAGTTTAATGTCTTTCTCTCGGTTCTCAAAGCTGCATGACAGCATCAAACGATGTAATTAATTGTTCTAACAAGAACCAGAAAACGGTAACGTTTTCAACATAAAATTAAATCCAAAGTTAGTTTCAAAGTGAAAATTATCACGAGAATGAATCAAGCAATTATTATTAAAGTAAACATACAATTTAATGCTTACCCAACTTCCCATTCATAAAATGATTCATCATAAATTCTGGTTTTATGCAGAATCCTCATAGCCAGATGCAATTGCGATAAAAGTTCATTTCCCTTATAGCAATATAACTCTATATTTTATTCACCACAAACACCAGCAAAAAATTGCGGCTCTCGTATAAATTATGATGGAAAAGAAAAATCAGGTGCACAAAAATGCATCGATAACTAATGGAACTGCTGAAAAAAGAAGGTTTTTATGCTCTCCACATGATACAAAATTGTTATGTCGGCATCATGTCCGGAACAGATTATTGCATACTTAAATAGAACTTTTTTTTAGCTTCGGCATCTCTTTCGTTGACCGCATGTGAATTTTAACGAATATTTGAATAATTAAATTTCACACTTGATATAATTTCCTACAATTAATTGGTTGGAAAAAGGCAATCTCTAGTTCCACAACTTATAACTGAGAACGACAATATTTTCCGACTCAAAAAGTTTCAACATCAATTTTGGGCGAAATTTTTGAAAGCGACTTTCAGGCTTCCTCCATGAGCTAACGAAACTGTATATAAATTAAGGGAAAAACTTTATCCGAGCGACTGCAAACAAGTAATTGCAATTTTACTTCGAGTTACATTTTAGTGTTGTCAAAAACAGTCGAAATTTGTTTAATTGAAAATGATTTTTTTTTGTTTGTTTTTATTGTTGAAATTATTTCATTTTAGTTTGTTGTCAAGACGCAAGTTTTCATTCCCGAGATGTTTCTCGCAAAATAAGCGAAGGGATGTCAAGAATAAGAAGAAGAAGTTTTCAAGGATTCATTCAATTATCCCTGCACATGATTCTTCACGTCAAACCAGACATATTCTGCTAGAATCAAATACAATCAAATACGATTACTTTTAACGTGTATTTACAGGGCAAGAAACAAACAAGCAAACAAAGATCGCTTGCTAAATATTTGCCAAAAAATTTCTCTGTCGAAGTAACTTCACCGCTCACTGACAAACACTGATACGCGAATTCCTTTTTTGCGTGATGTATGTTTGAACAAGAGAAGAAAAAAAATTGCTGTTGATTGATGAAATTTTCGAGGGTTCGAATTTTCGTTCAATAACAGAAAAAAAAAGAAACCAGAAGAAGTGCCTTGAAAGGGGATGCAAAGGAAATCAAACAATTGTGGATTTATTTTCAAGGACTCTGAAAAGACGCAAATTGAGAGAACATTTAAGAACACGCGCTGCTTATTTATAGTTAGTTACAAATGGGCAAACTATTTTCATTAATAATAAGTAGATATTAGAAAGATCATTAGCATTAGTTTAATTGTAAGCATAAGATTTCCATACTTTGAATTATTAGATATTTGCCTCTCTACAGAAATTCATTTTCGTTTTCATGATCATCAAACCGCACGCTCAAAATAATTGAAAGTAACTAGGTAGCCTTCCCAACCTTACAGTGAAATTTGGGGCTTTAAATATCTTTTTTTTTGGTATCTTAGAAATTGATGAATTAATAAAGAAACAAGAAATGAAAGATCTTCAATCGATTTAGAACGAATACGAAAAAATTTCTCCATCCGGCCCGAGTCTTTAGTCCAAGTTTGCTTCTTTTTTCGCGCATCTCAAACAAACGCATCATCATCATCATCGTTGTGAGAAATGAAAAGCACTTTGTAAAGTCTCTACAGACACACATTAGATATTTTGGCCGATTTCAAGTACATTGGATGTGTGAATGGTTAATTTTTTTTTTCTTTTCCAAGATTTTTGTCTTACTAACCTAAAAAACTTCTATTCTTTGCCTGGCTCCAAACTTCTTTCTTCTTCAATGCCAAAAAAAAAAAAAAATGAGAAAAGTATTTGACGAGCATTAATATCGACTAACTCCTCAATGTACCACTCTCTTCGGGGCACACATAAAATAAGCGATTGGCATAAAAGCATTAAGTGCTTAAGATCGCGGCAACGTTCGGACACAAATGTTAAGTCTAAAAATTGAATCGAAACGATAATTGTTGGACCCAATTTCTTTATGAGATTACGATGATTTTTTAACAATATCAATGAAGCAAGTTTATGGTCATGATGGCTTCTGAGTGAGATTCGCCTGTGGGTTGCCGGCGGGCGCTTCAAGTCAAAATCCCAATCTTACAACAATGGAATGGTGATTCGACATATTTCCATGCCGTATATCTACATACTTATGTGTGTGGAAGTGATTGGGCGACGGGCCATTCAATAAGTGGATTTAATCAATACCATCCATCCGGAGAATCTTCTTCAGCGAGAGATTATCGACAACATTAACCGGGAATTGTATGTAGCACTTTATTCGATTATATTTTTCTTTACTTCCATCCCGTACACATATTTTATTCGAACCCGTTGAATTGGTGAACATGTCAAATGCATAAAATGTGGAAATTAATTACTTTCATGCCAATAATAGCTGGATAGAATTAATGAATGGACCGGTTTGGTTGAATGGAGTTCTCTAACTCTTTCAGTATATCGGAGCAACTAAAAAAAAATATCAGCTACTACATGACCACAACAATTGAACAACAATAGAAGAAAAAAAAATGTTTTAATTTTTAAACGCGTAATTTTTATTAGGGAATTATCGTAATCAGGTTCTCTGGTCACAATTTTAGTTGTTTAATGGGCATTTCATATTTTTTTTTCATGTCGGTCCAACAAAAGTAACGGTCAATTTTCCAAAAAAAAAATCCATTTCTAGTATTACTATAATACTTTTTTCGCGATCATTAATTTAAAATTAATGTTGTTGACTTTTATATCGTTCTTTTGAAAGACGCTCATAGTAGACTCACATGTTTAGGGTCACATATACAGATTTTCGCCGACAATTGAAAGATCCTAAGACAAAAAGAAATTTTAACGAGAGTTTTTATTTTTGGAAACACTCTTTCACTTTATGACTGACTGTTGTGACCAGAAAATTATGGTGATCAATTCCATTCGATAAAGACTCTCACCTCACCCGATGGACATTAACAATAAATGGATGCAAAGAATGGAAACTAAGAAACAAAACAAAATCAAAAAGAAAAAGATTTTTTTGATGAGATTCATCATTTTGCTGTTCTGCAAGAGCTGGTTGTGAGTAATTTTCACAACACATAACAATAACCATCACTTGACCACGAGTTGCGTCAAAATGTATTATATTTAAATAGAATTGAAACGCCCGTGAATTGCAGATATGCCCCCTTAAGCATACTCGTACGAGAAGAACAAGGAAAAAAAAGAAATGATCATATTTTTGTGATTAATAGTTGTCCCACATTTGCGCGGGCTCATTCTTCTTCGACCTGCCTGCTTGCCCAACTAAACGTGAAAGAAGCATAAACATAACCTACACATGTATGTTCATTTAATTGAACATAAAAAGTGTGAAAAATGCTCGCAAATTTCTTTCAAATTGCTAAAAGTTTTCTGTAGGCAATAGTTATTTTTTATGAATTTTTAGGATAGTTGAAGGTGTTATGGAAATATTTTAAAGCTGAGGAAATAAGTTGTTCGATTAAGAAGATGACGAAGATTTGCGATTTCTTTATCATAACACTCATCAGGACCTTCCTTAACCCTATCTTCGAATGCAACAGCCTTTTTTGTTTGTTTGCCATCAACATAGCAAGAATAAAAAAAGAAAAATGTTTGATGACGGCTGAAAAGAAAGCCTCCATCCATCCCATTTGATGTTGATTCTACATATTACGTTTTTTTTTTCGCGCTCATAAAAGTGACCCGTTTTGAAGTAGAGTGATTGCAACCATTACATTTGATTTTGATTTTATGAGTTCTTTTTTTTTTTACTTCCAGCCTAACGTTCATGATTTGAGGTCAATTTTGAAGTTGCCATTTTCTGTCTTGTCTTATTATAAGTAAAAATAAAGTTGCCTATCAAAATATCGGCAAAGTGAAGTTTATTTCTTTTGTGAAAAAGGTTTTTCTTTTATTGAGCGTGATGATTTTTGTGTGTGAAAAAAAAAAAAAGATTTGTTCTAAATGTGGATCGAGAGAATGCTGAAATTGAAATTGATGAGTTTTGAGGAACGACAAGGCATCGACAGAGAAGCGAGATCGATCGATAACAATCGTTTGTCGGGGAAATATATATATTTTTTATTTTTTTCGGGCTTAAAGTTAACAAGAATAAGAATAATATGCTCAACATGGGCAACATGGTTTTGCTTTTTCTTTCTTTTCCGATAAATGAACCGATTAAATTGAATTGGATGAAGTCATTTTTCTTTCATCATAAAGCTCTGGATTCATAAAACATTTCGAGGGCTTTCTCATTTCGCAGAATTGGGTCTTTAATATGTTGCCATTTGTTTTAATTTTCAGTTCATTTCCTTATCGCATTCCCGAAAATCTCATTCGAACTTTTCGCCTGGCTTGTGCTATATTTCAATTTCGATTCAATTAAAGTGACTCATGATGGAAATATCAGAACAAGTTTTTTTTTAAAGCACCCGAGATTCAGATGGACACGCAGCATCTGAAATATTGTTGGATTGAGTTTTAGCAAACTATATAACGGAATTTCTTTATTTTTGCAGAAGAAGAAAGATGAAGAAAATTGTGTGTCACATTAGGTAGGTCCAAATGAAAACAATCATTAATTTACACTAGCCTTACATCAGCGCTAAATTATTTTGCTTGTTTATAAACAGTAGAACTGAACATTGTTTCCACATTAAAACAGGAGGTACTTATTAATCACACTTAGCTGAGCATAAGGCCTAATTTTAAAATGTGATGTGATATCGAAGAATTTTTACCAGGGATAGAGAAGAATGGTGCATTACTGCAAATTGTTAACAATTTCTAAAGCTTGACACTGAAATTGAATGGAAATCATTTTGGTATTTTATTGACATAAAAGTTTATTTAATCTACGATAGAAAACAAGTTCCAAAATGATTCATCTGTCACACGAACATTCTTTGTCATATAACTGGAATGTACATTTTTTTTATGCATGCATCGATGACAGAGTGCACATATTTTTTTATATAAACATTTTTAAGACTCATTTCCTTGATGGTCAAATTACATGTGCGAGCAGTTTGTCTTGTGAGAGCCACAACCAACTTCAATATCCATCAAGATATCCATCAATAATCATCTTCAGTCAGGCAGCCAGTCAAAGTCAGTCAATGGTCTTGAAGAGAATCCATCATTGCGCTGAAGATTCATCGTAGCGATTATATCGACGAAATAAAATGCGAAAAAAAGAGAGACTTCATTGGCATCTAACCTTCGGGGGCAGTTTACTTGAAATTCATTTCGCTGAAGTAAAAAATTGCATGGAAGACACGTTTCACATGCTTGAAATGTGTAACAAATACCTCACATCACACATTTTTCTTTCTTTCTTTTTTTTCCTTACGCCGATGGCATTTTCGTCGTCGTTGCCCCGTCATCGTCATCGTGTCGATCGCAGGAGGGGTTAACAGTAAAAAATTGGAGTAACACTTAACTCTGAGGACGTGAATTGGATACAACTATTTTTTGTGTGCAGAAAAAAAAATTAAAAAATAAATCGCTACACAACATTCTTAAGCAAGCATACATGACCATCAACATATCGAATAGAATAATAGAAGTAGCAAGAAAAAAAAAAGTTGTGTCTTGTGTGCCCAGCAACACGATGACAAGAAATATGCGAATAGGGAACAATTGAAAAAAATGGGCCATCGAATGCGGGTTGGCGTTCGTTGTATGCTAGATATCTACCTAGTGAGAAAAGTAAAATTTAATTTTAATCGATTAGCCGCAATTTGTGGTGACTCTCTCTGGATAATTCGTAGTGGGGATGGAAAACGTGGGACACGTTTGGCGCGTGAAAAATTACAATCGTTCAAATGTTTTTTTTTTATTATCGGCTTTTGATTTTAAATTCGAGGAAGTTCGACTGAGCGAAGTTCGACTACACCATTCAATTATTGTAAATGAAACGTTTTCGAGTGGAAAGAAAACACCAAATCATTAACAATCTAATGATGTACGCGGTGAATTGCGGCATAAGGAAAAATAAATTTATACCATCTAATCGAATTCCCTCATAAAAAGCATCGAATGAAATATTCATGATGAAAAATCAGCTTGTTGATTTTATTCCCATGGATGCGATATAAATTTTTAGTATCAAATTTGTTGTACTGTCGCAAGGAGGAATATTTTTGAGGCTGCGTTATGATTTCGCCTGAAAATTTTATGAATTTCAACTGGAAGTAACTAAATAAATTCAAAGCTCATTTTAAATAATGGTGTGCTTGAACTTGGCCTTGACAATACTTTATTCCATCTTTGTGTTTTCGCTTGAATCTCGTCCGGTCGATGATGATTCTTATAAATACAATTTTTTGTGTTATTCAAATAATTGTAACTTTCATAATAAAAGAAACATCGTTGAGTTGAGAGCAATAAGCTGAGCGCACAACAACTAGCAAACAGAACAACAAAAAACAGAAACTCGACCAAAGATTCGTGTAATAAATTTCTGATGGTGCTCTTTTGCAGAGAGACTTCGTGATTAAAGGAATAAAAACCATCACTATTTACCTAGTCGCAAAAGACAATAGGCATATCTAGTCGAGTCGCGTCTTTATTTTGTCATGAAGAGAGTGAAACACAATAGACAGCGCGATCCCGAAACTGAACTGTGCTTGTGCATCCGAGCAACATCAAAACGATAATCATGTTTAAGTCTTTAATGTTTGGGTCGCTTTGAACGGGAGGAAGAGTGACTTTTGTTGTTATGTCGTCATTGTGGAATAAAGCGAAATAGACGCTTCATATGAAAAAAGGGCACAAAAGTTACACGAAGGATCATAAGGGAAATGAATAAACTTTTCATGGGATTTTATTATGGTATGAAAGTTTCAACATAGCCCTGAAGTCGATGACAAACTGACACACTGAACAGTAAATAAACCCCTCCCGCGAAAAAATCATAAAAATCTTTTTATGTGAAAGCTCTTTTCCATTTTTCTTCATGATCGGCCATCATTTCGAATCCCAATGACGAGCATTTATCAGAATTTCCTGTTCCGGAAGAAAAGTGGTACACACAGATATTTGTATCAAAATGACATGGTGCGAACAACGGATCCGGATTCAAGCAACTGGGATATGTGACGGCTGAGGTGTGAAGAATGACACAGGCAAGAGCAGCAGACAAAAAAAAAATAGCAATCTCTTTATACATACAAATATGATCCCATGGTGATTTTTAATTAATAAATAGACGGTGGTGTGGCAAGCAATATGTAGATGTGTATCGCGTGGCAGTGGCAACATAATAAAAGGTAACTCAAAGCACAAAGCTTTGTAGAAAAATATTCAAGCGACCTTAGTAATTGGCTGCCACAGGACCAAATTTTCAGAATTATTTTAATGAAAAATCGCGAAAACCTTCATTTGCAGCATGGCATGAATTTCAATGAATTTTGAAGGTGCTTTTATATTAACCGAAACATAATTGTTGTCGGTGAATTTTATGTTCAATTACATAAATAATTTTCTTCTTCATATCAAAATAATTAAAAAATGGATGTGCAAGTGAAAATTATGTCCGAGGCTAGCAAGCTGAAACTTTGCCTTTTAAAGTAAAGCTTAATAAATTTGCTCCGGTTGCCTTCACCCGAATTAATATTGCACGAGGAGCGACAATTTTTATTTTTATGTTCTGAAATTTAATTATTTTATGGAACTTTCAGGTGTTTTTGACATGGTGAAATGTTGAAATTTCAGTAAAAACAAGCGTTGGATGCTTTTTTATGGAAACATCATTCATCGTAATAACATCATTCGTAATAATGTCATTCACGACTCGCAGATTTTACCACTCATCTATTTACATTTTACAATCCTTACATTTCAATATCGTAAAAAAAGTGTAAATTTCCTCCAATCTAAAGCGATGAAAGTGACATACAATTGTTATATCTCCAGAGCATTTTACAATCTAAATACGAATCCAAATGAATTTGCATAAAGACATGTTTCTTTTTGTGAAAATCCGTTTTCCGATTTATCCTTTTCTGAGCTCGAAGCATGACAAGAGCAAACAAGCAGCAGTTTAAAAATTGATACAACACCGACAGAGTGCAAATAAAGCTCCATTGAAAATTTGTTTAATATCTCTCTTGCGTCTGTTCGTAAAGCGAGAGTGGAAAATTATTTTTCAATTTGTTGTAAAAATGCCGAAGAAGAAACGTAAAGGAGGCGAAATGGGCAACGAAACAGTGAAATGCTGTTTACTTCTTCGATGAAAGAACCTTTTTATCGTTTTCATTCATGAAATGCGAAGAGTAGTGCATTGCATCACTCAAAGGATAACTGACTGACTAGGTAGCACTTTCGTTGGAAGACCGAATTGTCTGTAACGGAGCATCCTTTTCAAACGTAATTTATGCCCCTCCTAACGGATCAATGTTGTGCCTTCATTTCTCTTTGTTTGTAAAGCTTTTCTTTTTATTGTGTTTGATAAACTTTTGTCGGCGTAAAGAAAAAATTGTTATATAGGAAAAAAAAATTCATTGTCTTTCATTTTGACAAATGTCGCTTTTCTCTGTTTCTTTCTTTTTTTTTCTTGGGTTACAAATCCAGAATGGCTGAAATGATGTAAAAAGTTTTATTTTGTTTTGTTGTTTCCGGTTGATTGCGTCGTCACAAGGTGATTGTCAATAAAAAACGTAAAATAACATCTCCAGAGGTTTACAACATGCTCATTTATATTGAGCCTTTTTTTTCTGAAAGATATGAATGTCACATAGATTAACCAGATTGGTCTTCTTCGCACTACAATTGTTTTAGGCAAAAGCTCCCCCATAATCTTTGTTCATGAAAGAAAAATATTTATGCTGCTTTTTTTTAAGAAAATAATGCTCACAAAAACCTTCGAGGGGCGGGTTATTGTTTACTCATTTTCATGAAACTTTTTGTGAAAGTTAGGAGGAAGGATGTTTGCCAAAACGCTACAGAAATCAGATTACATTTTTCTTTTCAAAAATAAATTTTAAGGAAGTTTGTTTCATGAAAGTTTCTCCAACATTTCTCACAGCTTCATGCCCTTTGTAATTTTTATGAAATGCCAAAAAGCAGACAATTTGTATTCAAGCAGAACATGGAGCAACATTTGGTCGCAATACACGGGGACAAGATGAATATAATTTTTTTTTTCTTTTCGGAAACAGGATGCGTTGTCGTCGAAGCTGTAATTTTGGATTCAAGGACATTTGATACTTCTTCTCATTTTCTCCTTTCCAGCACACACATTATGGCTTAAAGGTACATTTGTTGCTCAACAAATGAATGACGACTGAATTTTATGGCCCGGAAAAGGGGCCCATGCTCGAAAGCTTTTTCAGATAAAGAAGAATAAGATACGAAAGCGCTTTCTCTCCTTTTTGGGGGGGGGGGGGAACATCCCTATTCGATATTGCATTCGCTGTATACATGCCTTGGATATTTAACATGAAAAAAGGATACAAATTATCGATATTGAAAAACTGTTTGTTTACCACGCAAACTGACGACTCCAACAACCCGTAAAAGGAAAAATCATTTGGAATTTACTTTTGCAATAAACTTCGGATCACTCGAATGGTTATTACAGAATTGGATATTTATGGTTCACTCACAAATCCCATCATAAAATTATGCCCAGGGATCTTATTCGAGGAGAAACGTAGAATCGTCTATGAAAATGTGCAGACATTGTGTAGACGATAAACAACACTCAGTTCTAACAAACAGCTAATAAATTCACATGTATTTATGATACGAAAAAGAGCATTAGAGGATTAAACCACCCTCGGGCCTTTAAATAGATGTTAGAAACAAAAATTTCTCGTATCAAATCAAATGTATACTCTTTGATGTCGGTAATGAAGTGACTTGAACGTGCATGAAGCGAAGAGAATGAGCATCGATTTTTATTTTTTTTTTTGCTCTATTTTCTATTTGCACTGGTTCTTGTTGGGTAGGCTGCCGATGAAAAATGACTCCCACGAGAATATTATTGTGGATCAACAAAACACATTTTGCAGTAGATATAGCAAATTATAGAAAAAGTAACAAGATAAGAATCAAAATTAATGTGCTTATTAACAATTTCTCTCATCCCTATCCGTCATCACATGCTCTACAATGGAGCCAGTGGTAACATATCCAATTATGGGTTCCTTTTGTTTGTAACGAAATAAAAAAAAGGAAAATCAATTTAATTTGCATTCAAATATCGTAGCGAATATAATTTTTATTATTCACACAGTGAAAAGTGGTTTCTGGATGCTGCTTTATTGCCGGGAAATGTTTTTATGTCTGTTTTCTTTTTTGCTCGCGAGAGAAATTTTCCGCAGAGTGAGAGAAAGAGAATTTTCCTCATGGGATTGTTTTTAACATCCTCTTTTTTGAAAACACTCAACATTGATGTCCTTAAAGCATTCATTTTCACTTTCTTTATATCCCGATCGAGAGGGAAAGTTTTTCTTATGCGAGGACATAGCAACATGAAAATAAGGTGAAACTGAATGAGGCGAATTCTCTATAGAGGATGCTGTAATCGATCCATGATAAAAAGATTGCGACACCATTGATAAGAATATACAATCGATTTGATGACCTTCCATGTTGACAAGGCCTCGAATTATTCTCCAGCTTATCCCCATGGCTAAATGAAATGACTAATGACTTAGCAAATCATAGATGAGCATTATAAAATGTGCAATCTTTTTCAATTAAACTTTATTTCACAATCATGATTTGCCCGTTCGCAGCAAAAACGACCACAACGATTCATTATCAAAGTCCATGTATACGCTGTGATGAGAACTAATCGCGAAATCAATCGGCTAGAGCATTGTTGGCGATGTTATTGAATTAAAAACACACACAAAAAAAAAATGATTTACTCGTTCCAATATTAAACGAGATGTGAATGGCGAATGAAACATAATTTATTGGTAATCAACAATATGCAGTAACTCCTCCGAGTGGGAAATGCCTTCAAATGAAGCATTCCTTTAAATGTGCACTCCACACAATAAATCGCGTAGGGGGTAACGAAACTAGAAATCAGCAATAGTCAAACTTGTTTTCACCTGACCAAGATTTCCATATGCGCTTTCGCTAAGAATTCGCACAAACAAAAAAAAAATGCTAACGGTCCAAAGCATTGTGAAAATCGTGGCAATAAAAATAAAATTGTGTATTCATTTCAAAAGAATTCTCTCAATGTGCAATTTGCAATCATACAAACACATGAAGCTCGTACGGTAAGAGCATAAAGCATGTAATAAAAATATGATTATTATTTTATATGTTTCTATAGTTCGTATTCTTTTCCTTAATTATCCAAACGTCGAAAAACTAAATATAATTACGTACAAAAGCTACTTCGCGCTATTAAATTAGATCGCGGGCAACATGTGTGTGTGTATGTGAATGTTCGTTGATATGATAAGAATATAATTAATAATTCAAAATAATTAATTTCTTACTGTTTTATTTACTATTAGTATTGCCACGGAATGTTGGCATTACCTCCATCGTTTTTAACTCAAGTCAATGCCTGAAAATATAGCTTGGAGTTGTTTTTAGGCTGTAAAAGGAAAAAGCTCGTGCGCTTAAAGGCATAAAAGTATGGAAATTAAAAATACTGTTCAAATGCAGATATTCGCACTGAATCGATTTAAATCAATATACAAAGAGTCGACTTAACCAAAGTGCACTTGTACAATGGGCAGAACATGCATTTGAACACATAAATAATATTGTAATAGCAAATAAGAGAATCTCGGTAAGGAACTCAACATACGTCGATATGCTATAATATGTAATAAACAATGTTACACAAATAAAATCGAATCCGCGGCCAAACATTAGAGATAAGAACACCAAAGCACAATAAATATGGCAAACGAATCTTCGAATGATGGAAGCAAACACACAGCACACAGGGATGCCATGAAATGTAACAAACATTATCCCGCGAAACATACGAATTACAGAACAAAAATTAACATATTCCGCTCATTCTGCACTTCGCCGCGCGCTCGATGTTCCGCTATCACAGGTCTTGTGTGCGATTTTTTGCAACTATATTTTTTTTTTGTTTTGTTTTATTTTATTATTTCACGTTGTTTTTGCTTCGTTTTCATCTTCTTTGTGAGCCACGGCTTGAGATGAGCCTATTGCCTTAATAGATCGCCGAAGAGCACACACAAGAGCACCCCAGATTCATTCACCTTTCTGGTCGCATATGCAGCATAAAAAAGAAAACAACTTAAAGAAGGTTCGCTTTTTTTTTACTTCCAATATAATGTAAAAATGAAATAGAGTTTCGCGAAAAGATAACGATGAACTACAAAAAAAGTCGTATAAAATGTAAAATAGTCAGAGTGATGACGACCCTCGCGGGATGGCAAACATCAACAACAATAAAAACAATATGCAGAAAATGAACCTTCATGTATGACTTTTGTGCATTTTACAATAAAAGGAGAAACGCGAAATGAGACAGTGAGCAGTTTTTTTTATGCAAAACAGTCATGGAGACGATATGCATTAAATGTGGCATTGATGCAGGAAATTTAATTATGACTTTGCCATGGAAATCGAAAGGAAGTTGATTTGCCCGGGATTTTTTTTTGTAGCCACTAACATCATTGGTTGTTTAATTATTGCGTTAAAAAAGAGATTCATCATTGCAGAGTCTACAGCAGATGACATTCAGGAAATAAAATTATTCGCAAGCAGCATTCGGTCAAATATTTGGTAATTTTTTTTTTTTTTACAATTCTTGTTCAATTTAATTTCTGTAAACCGATTCAGCATTTAAATAAAGAATATATTCTCATGTTTCTTGATATATTTATATCTCAGATTTATAATCTATGCTTTATTGGATGTATTCAAATTCAAAATATGTAGTATAATGAATTATACTTGTGGAATAGTCATCAAGCGAGCAAATTGAATTGGACGGTTGTAAAAGCACTTGATGAGCTCAGGACATTGTCGGATTTTGATCAGTGTCTCAAGCTTTATAATATTCCCATCTCGTTTTGAAAATGCATTCAAACTTCAACATTCCACTTCATGATTCATGTTGAAGCTGGAAATTTTTGTGAAATAATTTCGCTTTTCTGCTGCCATGCCACCACCACATCGCTTCTTCTCTCTATGTTTTGCCTTGCAACTTAACTCCAATGCCCATTACCGAGCTTGCTCGATTTATTTTGCTTGCGAAATGTAATTTTATTTTTATTTGCAAAACTACATTTCTTTCTATTTTTCCTCTGCTTTTTTTAAAGTTTTCTTTTTCTTATATTTCAGCAATTGTCTTCTTTTTTGCGCTCGTACGATTCTTATTCAATTGACTAGCATACCTTAAAACACATAAAAATTAAACATCTTAGAATTGGTGAAAGAAATGAAAGAAGAAAAAAAAATGGTCAGAGAAGTTAAGAAGAAAAAGCATCAAGCTAGTGCCATTCGAATGTTTTCAACACAATGCTTGATGCTTTGTTATTTCCCCTTGTTGCATTGATGTTTTTCTTCCCCTTCTTCTAAATTGTCTGATCGAATGAAATAATCATAGTTTGGTGAATATATTTGTATGCGATACCGGCATTTTTTTTGGGAAATAAAAAAACATTTTCAAGAAAACGATTCTTAAGAATTTTTTACTTGCACTTTTGAGGATAAAAGAAAATTAATTTTAAAATATTTGCGGAACATTTTTCAGCATTTTCTGGCATCGCAAAAAATTCAATGAAAAAAAAAAAAAATTGCATTCAACTTCACCATAACGTAAAAAAAAATGAATCTCATCGAATGTTGCGCAAAACACCACTCAAACGACGGCTGCATTCGAATGATTGTTTCGTTCTCTATTTTCCATTACACTCGCGTCCAGTGTACTGAGCACACTTGCTGCTTCAATTCGGTTGTTTCATCTTCAATTTCATTTTTCCCATCGCCCAATGTTGTATCGTCAGTCAGTGGCAAAACAACCAAAGGTCTGGGCTATATAAATGCGGTGCAGAGATCAAAAACTTTTGAGTCTCTCGCACATTTTATAGTTGTTAGGCCGATCCGATAATAGACACAGTGTTCTTGGGGCCCGCCAGTATATCCAGTATCCCGAAAATTTATTATTTGATTTTGTTTTAAAGAACATTTTTACTTTTTTTTGGCGACAAAAAAAAAGGACCAAAAAATCTTGGTGAAATTTTAAAGATTTTTTTACGAACGTGAAAAAAAATATCACAAAGTGGAAAGTGCACGAAAATATTAAAACAAAACAAAAAAAAATAATAATAAAAGCTGAGAAAATCAGATTGGATTTTTTTTTGGACTTGAATGGATTAAAAAGAAAGAAAAAAGTCTCAGAATTTTATTTCTCAATTTGCGAAAATAAAGGAAATAAAATTTTCGTTCAAAGTGTTTTTTGAAACAGCTTTCAAAGCCATAACTGGATTAACTGAAAAAAGAATTTAAGAAAAATTTTTTTGTGTGAACTGTTGAAAATTTCTCGAAGCAATTTTTTTCAAGTTAAAAATTCAATTTTTTTTTCGTGATTTTATTGTGGAAGGTGAGTTCAAAACTTCTTAAATCAATTTCAGCGATAAAACATATAAAAAAAAATATTATAAAGTGTCGTCAAACCTAAATGGAATTTGCAAGTGGAAGATAAGAGATGTCTCGCAATATTATTGAATTAAATCGGATTGAAGACGTTTCATGCAAATTTTAACACCACGACTTAAGGGATCATCGTTTTGATGTTTGTCGCGAGTGATTTTGCGATGAGAAGCGTAAAAAAAAATAAAATAAAAATTGAATTTTTATCGTCACGTAAAAAATTTAAATTTTTTGGTGGAAACGCAAAAAAGACGAAAAAATTTTTCTTATGGAAATTATGATGAAACATAAAATTTTATAATTGAACTGCAAACCCTCAGCATATATTCTGGATCACAAGAAGGGCGCAAACAGTATATAATCAGTTAATTTAAATTTTTGAGTAGATGAGAAAATTGCGTTGCGTTTTTTCCCTGAATTAAAAACTCCCCTTTTTCATGATTGGGAAAATTGTGAATTATTTTTATTTTTTTCAAGGAATAATTTTTGTGTAAAGCAGCAAAAAAATTTTAATCATTCAGTGAGTGGCTTTCACGCTTTTTATACTTAACCCGACCTTCTTGTGCAGACTCACAAGGATACACTTTTTTTTGCTGGTGGATTCTTTTGAATGATTTGTGTGTATGTGTATGTTAGAAGGGAACAGTTTTATTATCATTACGTAGTCGATGGGGAATACTTTCCGGAAAAACGGCAACGAAAGGTTTTTTCCCCACAAATAGCTTGAAGGCTTTTCTTCTCTTGAAGCATAAAAAAGCAGAATAAATTTAAATAAAATCTCAGAAATCGTCTATCACACCAAAAGCCTCAAAATCGAGTTATGCTGAGAGTGAATTTTCCAAGAGAATGAAAATATCATTAAATAATTTATGCGCAAAAAATTTTTCCTGCATCTCGGCGAGTGTTACGAGTCAATTTCAGAGGGTTAAGTGCCTTTTAGGCCAATTTCCTTTACACAACTCACTATGTATCTCTCTCTCTCTCTTTATCTCTGTATACATATACACTTGACATCCATTAAAAGGGCACAGCAGCCAGCCAGCATGAAACGTGGAGAAACAAAATTAAATTTCCCAACTCGTAGAAAAAACGAAAAGGCATCAAAGGAAAGATTTTTTGTTTCTTTTATTTTTTGTTTCTTGTCGGTGCCCCTAACAATAAATTTAATTGTGTAAAAGCGAACAAATCGCATTTTAATCCTTTCTGCTGTGCGCCTAATTAAATTCTCGTACAATTTAACTTTGATTTCAAATGAAATTTCGTTATTTCGGTTTGTATCGAGAAGTGAAGAAATAAAAACTGTAAAAAGAAAATATGCTTAAGAAAAAGAATTTGAAATTGATAGAAGAACAAACAATTGAATAACACATCTTCGGGGCGTGTGTGGTGTAAGTGACTCTTGCTCTCGCTATCTCGATGTGAAAAAAAAAAGAATTAAGGGAACTGAGAATTGTATGTAATGAGTAAGTAAACAATTGGTCAATTCTTCGGGGCATCAACAAATGCAATACATGAAATAAACCAAAAAAACAGGAAAAATTCCATTCGAAAAAATTTAATTTTTTTTCTGTCTGTTCTTAAATGAATTTCTTCATCTTTCTTTTTCTCTCTCTCTCTCTCTTGGGTGTGGGTTCATCGGTAATGGTGAAAAGCCATCCGGCTCGTGGCCTTAACAAGATTCAGTTAGCAAAAAAGTGTCTTAATTAATCTACAGTGTTCGTTTTTTAAACGCTCAAGCGATGACAGGCTTTGTTTTAAATTAGGAATTTTTTGTTTTATTGTTTTTTATTAGAAAATCGCTAAAAAATGAGAAGGTCTTTGAGGCGGATTATGGTGGATGATGCCTCGTGCTGTGTCATTTGATTTTTTTTAAATTGCCCGAGAGGAAAAGCATTCTTAACGAGTGACTTTGTAGTGATTTGTAGTCACGTTCTACTAGTGCAGGCGCAAAAAAAAAGAATCATCTCAATCCATTGGCAGCGTTTCTCAAACTTTTGCTTTTGCATAGTCATTTTTTTCTGCTGATATTGCATGCAACGAAATCAATTTGGTCACAACGGTTCTTCCAATAACCAGAAATAGAATAAAAAAATAAATTTCTATCAAGAACGGTTAAGTCATCACCGGGTTTGATGACACTCTAAACGGAGTCGTCTTTCATTAGCATAAAACGCCAAAAATATACTTTTTCGATTCGAAAACCAGTTTAAAGAAGTCGAAAAAAAAAAAATGTAAACAAAAAAAAAGTTTATCGCTCGCCATTCCATTCCAGACCAGCATTGCATTAGAATTTATAAAATAAAAAAGAGAAAAATATTCCCAAAATAATTTTTAAATATTTCTGACCAAGTCCAAGTGATTGACTTTCCGAGATGTCGACGTGTTTGAAATTGTTTCTCAATCGATGATAAATTTATGAAATAAATGACAAAAAAATACTAATGAGATATTTTGCTGGAATTTTTTTTTTCTTGTTGGTTTCGCGATTTAAAACTTGAAGTTTTTACGAAGAAATTTCTGCGTCAGTCGCGAAACTTACGTCAGTCAAATAAACCAAATGAGGCTATTGACCATGGTGAATGAATTTGTCTTGCAATCTTGGAGTTTCCAATAAGTTTTCTAAAGACTTTTTATTTTCTTGTTCCTCGCTCTGCTATCGTCGCAGCGCTATTTATGCAGACATGTTAATTGAATGGCACTGGTCACAATGTAAATAAATTTCGAATGAAGAATTTTTCTTACACAATCAATTTAAGAAGATTTTACTATAAAAAAAGGTTCCATTCCGCGACTTTGTTTTATTTCGTAGCATCCGCTAAAATATTTTGTAACCTCTTAGCGATTAAATTCCTAAAATAATAATAATAATAAACCATTAGAACCTTTGTGCCGAAGTTGTTTATTTTTTTAGCATTTTGTTATGTCTAACCAACAGTTCTCATCTGAGTTTTTTTTTTTTTTGAGATTGTACAAGAAAAAGATTTATCCAGAAAGGAATATTGAATGCGATCGCACCTCATTATTTTTATAGTTAAATAAAACCACTATGATGAGACAAAAGGCAGCTGAAGTTACGTCACTTTTCAGCACGTCAACTTAAACCCAGCAATGATTTGCTTAAGCATCGCGAGTCATTTGATTTTTCGTGTGATGAGCACCCCATGAAACGGCCTTGATCGAGCTTACATTGTGCGCATACTGGTCAATGTTATGAAGCATCGCGTCATTTCGCGTTTACATACAATTTACCCAATTGAATCATCGTTTTAATGATTTGTTTAATATTTATTTCCATTTTTTATTTTTTTGCGGAGATAAAGATTGATGTGACGTGCGGAGTCAGGCAAATTTTAGCGGAAGATTTTCTAAGAAGCACCTTTGTGAGTTCAAGATGAAAAAGAGCTTTTCAAAGCTCACAAAATTCTTCCGTAAAATTTAACGTGAATCACACATTGCGCGAATGATTAGCGAATATAATTAAAATTAATAAATTTATAATATTACGATATGCAAGTGCATCTCAGGTATTTACATCGATTGACATTCATTGACGATGTCGTCACGATATTTTTTTTTGCAGAGATGTCTCTTTCTCATTTGCTCGCGTCCCAAAATCTAAACGGTAAAATCTTAAGTAAAATAAAGTTCTTTTTCATGCTCTTTGTCGCATTAAATCGCATGGGAAAAAATGACTCAAACGCGCTACAGCGCCGTAAAGAAATGTTCACAAAACGAGTTGATGTAATGGAAACTTTCAAAGTCAAGTTCGTTACGAAAGTCATCGTGGCTCTTGCCGTATTTGCAAGCGATTTATTTATTACTTCTTATATTTGTTTGCATCGACCAAATTGACTTTTGCATTTCATTTTATTTATTTGTATTATGTATTTGTTGAGTCGAGAACAATATCAGTGTCATTCTATCTAGAAAACTATTTAAATATATCATAATGCTCGGTGTCCACAACCAGTTTATATTTTTTTTTGATGATTCGGAATTAATTTGCAATAAAAAAAACCAGATTAAAGAGAAAGAAGTGGAGCAGTAAAATCAAAGCGAAATATCTTCTTTTTTTGGCAATATAAGCTCATTGACATCGTCTAATGAGATTCTAAATGGACGACTGGCACAATGGCACAATTTAGAGAAACCGTTCTCCAAATCGGGACACAAGATTCAATTTCGATAATTTTTAAATCATTCTACGCGTCCCTCTTTCTCTCCGATTTCTAGCTTTGCGGGTTGCCCAATTTTATTTCAATTTGTCATTAATGACGGACAAGCAATAGACCAAAAGAGGCATGAAGCCTAAAAATAAACACGAATAGAGATTTACGATACAAGAACATTAATTACCCGGAATGGGTTTGAAGGAAAACCAGCTCAACATAACCTACATTTCTACAGCATCAAATCGCTTGATGGTTGAGAATAGTTTCAGCATGTACGATGTATGGAGTCACTTTTACCGGGCAGTCTAATGGATAGTCGCAAAAGAGATGAAGTAGAAGTGTGAGAATTCATCGAGAAGGTGGAACTCGATAGCTTGCTTGGGTTGTGCCTAATTTGACCACAATAAATGTCAAGTTTCTTATTTTCCTCCTCGATTCAAAAAATAATTGCGGACATGAATTCGAATGCAATTGTGGGCTTTATGAGGGCAATGGTAACAAACATTTTGAGCACACATGATTTTTTTTTTTGGAATTTACCGCTTCGATCGATTAAAAAGTATTTCAATTTAGAACCGCAAGAAATATTTCACAAAATTTCTGTGCATAAATTTCCGGGTGAAACTTTAAAGCTGCAACAACTGTAAAAGTCAATTGAGAGCCACTTGAGCAAATATCGCATTCTTATACATTTTCTTCTTCTTATATGCTCGATTGGATAACTTTACCCAATAAGATATGCTGCTGTTGGCTTGATGACGCTCTTCAGAATTGTCTTGAAAACGAGTTGAAGAAAAAATAAAATAAAGAAATAAATAAAATACTGTCCAGCAATGTGCTTTATGCGCCTCTAGCTCCATAACGGTTCTCTTTCTGTATCGCCAACATTATTGTGTGTGGTGAGTTCGTTTTATTTGTTCAAACTTGATGCTCATTTCTGCTACATTATTTATCTAATTTCTCTTACATTTACTTCATGCCATTCATGGATGCCTTTACATCGTAAGATGATACATCATGAAGTATGTTATTTCTGCTATAATAGCACCAACACACACACACACATATATTTTCTAATAATTTTCGTAATAAAAAAGGCCGGTCAATAGGTCAAGTGGCTTGCGTTAAATATTGTTACCATTGTTGCATGAAGTGGCATGAAGCGATTTCCGTGTTGAGTCTCCCGATTCCTAGCAACTCGACATTTTCAGGTTATCCAAGGCACGTTTTTGGCACATTGATATTCCACAATTGGATATTCTCATGCGCCAATTCTCCAAGCCCATTCAGCCATATGGCACTCGACTTTGCCAATATTTCTGCTGCTGCTGCTTTCTCTCTCTCTCTCTCCTTCTCTCTCTTGTAACATCGTTAATGTTTGTTTGTTTTTTCGCAATAGAACCCAGAAAAAAAATAACTATTTTCCCATCACATTCCATTCTGGTCGTCGCCCATTTCTTCAGAGCAACAATAATTCATCGAAAATAAGTAGAAATAAATTGGCGTTAATTAACATTTCTTTTAGTACGCAAAAGCCATTGATTGGAATTTTCTCGGAGCATTGAATTCACATGTGTTACATTCACGCGGTGACATTCACATTCTCGGCTAATTGATATTCTGATGGGACAAATTGGTCAAAATGTAAATGACTTAGAAGTGTCGTGTAAAGCACCATCGTAAGGCATGCATTGCTGCTCTTGGTTGTTGGCTTTTAAAATAGCAATATTTTTGCATTACCACAAGAAAAAATTATAAGAAAAAGGCAAACTACAAACTAGGTTTATCACTAAGTAGCCACGACGCTGCTTCGAGTTATTCAGCATGGCATTTGTTAGGCAAAAGAAAAGCAAGGGAATGGCTGTCAGTGTTAAGCAATTTGGACAGTTTTGTGTCTGTTCTCTTCAATTTAAATCTGTAATTACCGATTGTGCATGATAATTAAACTATCACCTACTTTTCTTTCTCTTTCTCCCATTCAATTGACGAGGCGAGAGTCCCCTCCCTCAGTGATCGCGTTCTGTCGCTCATTCAACAGCTTCTATGGATTCATCGACAACAACATTCACCAACGGGGCCAAATTAAGCTGATAATTGTTTCTCATTCATAGCTTTATGCTTCATCTCATTCCATTGCGCGCGCGATAATTTCTATTGATTGAAATTGACATAAATTTTATTCGCAAACACTTTGTCTGGGCTGATTGCAATTTGGAACAATGAAGCGAGAATGAAAAAAAAAAAAAAAGAAATAACAAAATTGTTGATTTAATTATGGAAATGATCCAGCAAATTGGAATGTAAACATATAATTCGCTAGACGGGAAAGCTTTGATTGATAATGATGGAGCATGGTTTGATTTGAAATCACAGGGTAAGCTCCAGGAGAGATCGTGTGCGCACCAATTAAACCGGCCTTGAAATGGAAGTGCACTTTTCTCTCTCTCTCTCTCTCTCTCTTGAACTACGAGGCACAGAACCATAATGAGCGATCTGGTACTTGTTCATCATTACCATCTCGGGGCATTTGTTCAATGGAGGGCGCCCGTCTCATAAGCATCATCATTCGGAGCCATTGCATTCTATTGCATATGCAATTTCTTTATTACCAATTTCCAATCAGAACATTACTTGCCTTATTAACATCTATAGAGCTCTTGTGCATTGTGATTGCATTACATTTTTTTTTGTTTTGTTTCGTTTTTTGTTTTCGGAACGTGATGTTCCAACGGAATATTGTGGCAAATAATGATGATGATTTCCACTCGTTATTACTTGTGAAAGAAGAACTCTTGATTTACTGAATTCCGCTGACGTTTGTTCAGATGTGATCAACATAATTTTCCATTATGATACCGCACATTTTCCCCATCTTCACCATTTCAGAACTTTTATCAAACCATAGAAGGGTTCTTGATATATTCGTATGATGCTTCCTTTTGCCGGCGCATATGTCTCTCTCATATATTCTACATCACAGTGTTCCCATTTGATATACATAGAAGTATAAAGTGCCCCACAACTTCGTTATAAATGCGCAAATTTAATGCGATGATGATGATTTTCTTTTCGTTCCTTACGTTTCGTTGTCGATGAAATTGATTCACGTTCGCATTTGGGTTTTTATGGCTGTGTATGATACCTACATTTTACCATGTTCAACATTTCTCGACTGGTGGCTGAGTATGATACTTCAATAAAGAAGAGTGTAGAACTTATATTATATTTTATGGCGAATATCATGTTGTGAGTTGAAGAAGAAGAAGAAGCCGATTTTGCAATAATTTTCAAAACAACCAAGAACCAAGTACTCGAAATCATATTTTTCAATTTGGCATTTTGTTGTACCTCTGTGCTCGATGTGTGTCGACAGAAGAAAGAAAAAAAAAATATTCCGCCCCGATGTGAATTAACATTTGCCGTTTCTCGATTAAAATAATTTTCTCAATGAAATTGATGCTTGCATCGCTTTTCATCAGCGGCACGTAAAATTACCAAAAATAATCAAATCAGCTGCCATAAAAAAGAGAGAAAAAATAACAAAGTCGATCTGAAATTAATTAAGAACTTTTTCTTTTCTCTGGGGGTTGGAATCATGTTTTTTGTTGCCCGTTTCGGAGATAAATTTAACATAAATTGAGAATGCATAAAAAAATTTTATTTTTTTTTTTGTTAATTTCCATTAAAATATTTTGCAAAATTTTATTTATTTTTTTCGCAAACAGCAAAAATGCTTTTGATAACAAAAATTCGAGGGGGATTTCATAAATTTATGATGCTTCGTAACGAAAAGAGCGAGCGATGCTTTTAAGCTTCTTTTTGTCTGCTGCCATTCAATACGCGTGTTATCTTTTCGTGAAAAAACACTCGTCGACAGATTGTTTCTCAGCTTTCAATTGAACATTTTTTTTTTCGAGCCATTTTCGTCACTTAACCGAATCTACATTGCGATACGGAGGAAGGAAATAAATTATATGGTTTTATTGCATAAAAAAAACGAACAACCTGCCCGATTGCTTAACATTGACATTGAAAATTATGCCGTTTGCGTTTCAATGGTGAGAGAAGAAAAAAAAAATTGTTGAACAAAAAAATATAAAAACTTTAAAGACTTTCACTTGGAAATAAAGTTTATACAATTTTTTTTTCTTCCATCATCCCAGCGCGATATGCAACAGAGCAAAAAATCTCTTATTCAATTCAAGTTCATTGTCTGCGATGAAGTAATCGCTTCGTATGATGTTTTTTACGTACAATATTTTTTTTTTCTTCTTTTCACACATCACTGATTTTCAGAGGGGAAAAATTACTTTTTGTTTCGTTGTATGATTTCAAATGTTCTGAACAGAAGAAATTTGCGATGAAAATGAACAAAAATCTCTTTCATATCAGATCAAGGAGATGCCGAAAAATGCCATTAATAATTGCCAGGGTCGAAATGGGAAAACTTTTATGGCAATTTACTTCGACAAAAAATGACAATCGCCTTGAATGTTTCATCGCTGTTAATCAGATAATGATTGCACCGAAAGAGAAATATTTCTTTGAGCGTTCACTTTAGCTTGACTTTTTAATTTTCGAAATTACTATCAACAAAAAAGAAAAAAATTATTTTTGCGTTCGGTTCACTTCAGAAAACATCATAAACGATGAACAAAAAATAACATGGGCATATTAGTGTCGCTTTGAATCATTATGAGGTGGCATGAGAATGGAACATTGCTAAGATTCACTGCGTTGATATCTAAGTATAAGAACTGTTACGTGCGATGGCCTCACAGTGGCACGAGTAAACTTTAGAGAATTCTTCCATCAAATGATCGTTATCATGTGTTTCTAACGATGCTATTTAATATTCCATCTCCATTGTCACGAAAAAAAGTACTTTACAAGCTATCGACCCACGGATTGTCGAATCGTTGATGAGATTGATATTTTTCGCGAGCTCTCGCTTAAAGTATGTTGCCTTGGTGTCAGTGTATTTTTATCAAATGTACTTGATATTGCTATGGACGATAACAAGCAATCAAATCATCTCTAATATCTCTTTTAAATGAAATAATGAGTCGTTTTCAGAACTTGAAAAACGTCTCGGTGCATGGCAAGAAAGAAAAAATCTTCCCGTAAACAAGTTGCCGTAGATCTACTGAAGATTGAATGTCGGATCTTTGCGGGTGTGGGCTGGCGAACAAATTTGATCATCTTAAAGCTGAGTTGGCTCATTATATTTGAATAAAAGTGACACCATCTACGGTCCATAGAAGCAACGTGTGCGAGATGTTTAAGCATGGGAAGAAAGAATCCAACAATCGCATGCATTTAGGTCACTAGCTTTGGAAATTTTATTTTTTTGATGAGTTGTCATAAGGCATTTGAAGATGCGGGAAGCTGCGCTATTGAATTCTTAAAGAGAAAGTCTTATGACTTTAATGACTTCTTAGAGTACCATAGCATAAACATAAATAGCAAATTCGGTAATGCGTTGATTTATGTCCAATTGAGTTAACCGAAAAGCAATTGACAGACGTAATTCAATCGCCATGGAGCATCAATTACGTCAAGATGAATTATGACGAAGCATTAGGCGTAAATATTGTCCAATCTGATGGAAATTTCCAACATTACTGATGCAACCGATGCCTAACAAAAACAGTTATTGAAATTTCTCTACTTAGTCAGGGGGTAAAAAATTAATTCCATTTGTAGCTTGCACTTTAAGAAATCTTTAAGAATTTGGGTTATGAGACGAGATAGAATCAAGAATGGTTAGTTACTTGACAGTTTCATTTCTGCAAACTCTTCACCCAAATCATCAACTTTTTATGCATATTCATTAAAATTGAGTAAGATTTTCTCTGAAAGACTCGTTTGCGAGCATCATGCAATTGTGACGACGACCAAGAAATTTTGATGACAAGCGCAATATATTTAAAGGGGGTTTTTCAGGACATTGCACTCTAGTTGTTTCTAGTAACGTCAAACATCATGAGATAGCAATAAAAAAAAAATTCCCCACAAATTCGTTTTCCGCCACAAAAAGTGCTCTGCAGCGCTGGTACAAATTAATTGTAATATTGTGCATGATCCACTCGAGATTTTATGTGTATTTAATGATCTGCCTTTTATATGTTTCCATCATAATCTAAGAAGCGAAGTTGCATAAGACGTTTGAATTTGCAGCAGCAGCAATAAAAAAAGCGCATTTCCCATTCTCACTAATTATAATGTGCAATTGTAATAGATCCTCTCTTGGATGTTGGATGCAAGAATCATGGCTTTGATTTCCAAGATTATAAAAGACACGTTATGAGAATAGGAAAAAAGAAAACCGACCACAAGATTCTTGTTGCACGGTTTACAATCACTTTGGGATAACAATAAATATTCGAGCTACATATAGTTCAACCGTATACGAACTGGCTTAGAAAATTAATGAACTCGGGATGAAAAATGCAGTGAGCAAAACATGCTGACACCGTATAAGTAATGCTCAGTTGTGCGATATACCAAAATAAATTTTCTCATTTAAAAATTCTAAAAAAAAAAAATCAAAAGTCCAGAAAAAAAACAAAAGCTTTTGAATATTTTAACCGGAAGGCAAAAGCCCAGCCAAATGAAGTCCGTTAATAACTCTCTCGCATTAATGTTAAATGCCTCAAAAACAAAAGAAAAGTTTCTTGAGAAAAAGAAAATAAAAAATGTCTAGTTCTTTTCTGGCACTCACATTTCGTGATTGTGAGGGAATGTTCTCTTGTTTTTAACAGCAAATCCCTCGTATTCCATGAGCTATAAACCAGAGTATACTAGTGAAAAAAATAAAATAAAAAGAAATTCCTTAATGCAAAAGTTTCGCCACACGACTGAAAGAACAACGAAAAATAATAAAAAAAAAAAAAATTGCTCGCTCGTTTCTAACAACAAATCATAAATTATTAAAATCACGTACGTTTACCGAACGATGAGAATGAAATATTGTAAAAGATAAGTCGTTTGGAAAGGCTTTCGAGTTACCGGGGGCTTTGGCGCAATTCCTATACACACATATTTACTCCGATTTAAGCGAAATTCATGTGACTTGTTTGCTGCAATAAATTTTTGTTCCATTTCGTTCAGAAATCGATGTGGTACTTTTTTGAGATTCAGGTACTTTCTGGTAGACATGGCTGGTAGCGGAATCGCATTAATTTTAGATGGAAAAAAAAATGTTCGCCTCACATCCGAAATATATTTTCATTGCTATTTTGCTGCCTTCAACAAGTGTGTGGGTAGAAAGGAATCATGCTTTGCACGGAACATTATTATGGTATCAATGTTTTGTGATCCGAATGGAACAATGAACCCAAGAGTGCCGGTTCACTCACTTAATTCCCATTTAATTCGAGTTAATTATGAGCAACAGAATAAAATTCCTTTCATTAGTCGGAAATGTTTAAACAAACTTATGAGAGATTACTTTTAATTACACAACAATTCATTAAGAACAAGAAAGCTGAAGAAAATATGTCTTCTTAAAACACCAACTAAAATTGCGCAATTTGTTTTCTTTTCAACGAACTTTCTTCCTACAAAAGAAAATTTCAAAAAATTCTTTAAATAATCTTACGCAAGAAAGCGTCCGAAGAATTTCATTTCTCAAATGATTCTTAATTAATTCCTGCGATTAATTTTTCTTCTTTCTTTTTCACTGAATGCACGCTACGAATTTGATTCTGCCCAATTTAAATTCATGTCCATTGAAGCAGAAAGTTCTCATTCTAAAAGCATGAAATTAATTTCCATCTGAAAAATTTGATGAAAAATTTCAATAAATCTCAAACGTTGCACAAATATCTCAAAATTATTAGACAAGATTTAACCACAACCGCGTATCGATCGTTCATAATCATGACGAGAGTGATTTGCGGTTAGTGGAATGCCATCAAGAGATAAGTGGATATTATGTCAGTCATCACCGAAACCGCATATCAAAGAACACAAAACGGTTGTTGTCTGTTTCTCGCAGAAAATCTCTATCAAGCCTGATGGCTTTTACATGATTAGCCACTTCATTTGCCAATTAACACATCGTAAAAATCCCTTTTCATACTTACAATAGCGTTGAAAATTTTTAATTGATTTTTTTTTGTGTTGTGTTGTTCATGTTCAGTCATCTCTTGCGAGTCTCCCGAGACGTGATGACCGATGATGAGTGGTCGCTTTGAAGCGATGAACACAATTTAATGGGCAATTGATGGCGGCAGAGAAAACCTGGCGAAACTGTAAATTGAACAATTTGTAACGCACAGCAGTTAATTGCAACTACTCGTCTTTATCACGGTGTCGGATTAGTGGCGCGGGCAACAATGTTGCGTTATACATATTAGTTGTTTGCTCGCGTGTACCAGAGACTTGGTTTAATTTGATTTACGGCCTAATCAGCACGTCTATCGTTGCCATTAGACTCGTACTAAGAAACACAGCAACACAATTGGACTCTTAATTACTCGCTGCCCCAGAATGATTAAACAATCGACGTTTCTTTAACTCTTTCTCTGCTTTTCTCTCGTATACAAAACTATATATATTATTTATCGCAAAGTCATGTGTGTATGCGTTTGCTTCAGTCGCAAACCACAACATCGCCAGCTCGCCAGCCAACAGTCTCAATTTCAAATGAAGTCAAAGTCGCTTAATGTTTAACCAGTTTAAGAGCCAAATTGAATGTTGTGCATGAAGCAAAAATCAACTGTAAAATCAGGTTGAGCATCATTTAACAGTTCTTGAAGGCAACTCTCGAGTTGCACATACACACATGCATCACACCAACAATAATTATTGATTATTTTATAGAGTACACTGCAAGTGCTATGACAGCATGATGTCTCTTGCTCCATTGCAAAAAAGGATCATCAGAAATTCTATCAATTAATCTTATCGCTTGATACTTTACACAGAGCTTGTTACAACTGCTAACACGAGACGAAAATTTTATTTCCGCATTAGCGTTTGAGTGGCAATCGTTGAAGATTTTTCATGGTAAATTCATTCAGATTAATTTGCATTCAACTGTTTATTGCTGTGTTTGACCCTTAAGTCAGTGAGGATGAAGAGAAAAAAAAGAATCAGTTGAATTTTAATGGTTTAAGAAAAATTTTAGCCGACTTTCTTGATTATATAATGGCAGTTATCCAAAAGATTGCATGAATATGTGAGAGAGCGAGAAGCGGGAAGATATTGATTCACAAATATTGATTTTTCCATTATGCTACACTCCGGATCTCTCACGGCATTTCGCATTCATAACAGCATTTTAATATATAAATTGTGCAAAATCAACATTTGCTCATTGCACTAATGCATAATTCCAACTTTCTTGCTTACCGATGGGAATGGTCAGCTCTATGGATTTTTTTTATTCATATTCATCGCGCAGGCACAACATAAAAAGTTACAATTTCATTTCTACAATAAATATTCTAAAAGCAGAAGAAAACTACAGTTACGAATTCAAGACATTCGGGAACTTCATATTTCCTCACATAAAAATGCTATCACAAATTCAGCATGTGAATGTGAAATTCTCATCATAATTGCATCATAATTGTTTGTAGATTTTCATTCTTACCTTCATACACTTTTTTTCCCATCCCAAGCTACTGCTGAGTCTCTCAGTTTGGGCACCATTGAAACATAAAACAGAAAAAGAAGAAATTTTCATCAATTACATAATGATGCACAGACGCTTAGAAGCGCTAGATGATGATGACATTCTTGCCTGTCGTTTTTGGTGACTTAAAGTGCCATCTCAAGTGTCTAATTGTTCACACGATTTTTGCTTTGTGCTGGATGACATTCATTCTTCTACAACTCAGTCAGTTTTAGTTTGTTGAATTAAAGTGTGGAATGTAGGCAAAGTGTTGTGAGTGCCCGTAGGCACTTACTAGAGAGAAGGGAAATGGCTCATCATCATACCTGCTCAACATCTCATCTCATTGTCACAGTGACTTCATTGCATAATGAAATGGCAAATATTTCTAATGCTATATCATTAAAAAAATGTACCCGCGACAATAATAATCATTCGGTCATGGAGATGGAATGAAAAATTATTTGAATTTTATTGTATGTCGAAGCACCGACCGGGAATGAGGAGAAGGCAAGCAAGGCATCGGTCTTAATGCTATTAGAATTCCACATTGACATCATTAGCATATATGCGCAGAATGTGCAATAAAAATTAAAGAAAAATAAAAAGACATTCTCTCATGAGATTAGAACCCGGTTTTAAGATTTGCGCGAAATGCACATATCGTAAAATTGCAATGATGGAACGTTTTGTCGAGTTTTTACAGTTACGAATCGCGAACATCCAGTTTCCAATAAACAGAAAGCAAAAAAAAGAAGAAGAAAAATAATGTTGACGACTCTGGAGGATTTTTCAATCGCATAAGGAATTCCTTTGCATCGTTCATTTTTGTTGTGATAGCAAATAAGAAAATTTTCTTATTGAGGTTACATTCGAAACATCATTGTATTAAACAAGGAACCAGGCAAGATACAATACATTTTTTGCTGGTAATTCTCGTGGCAAACTTCTGATCAAGTCATGTCAAGTAAACAACAAATAAACATCAATGGAAACATAAGAAAAAGAGGCAACAAACAATTTCCTAATGCGGATTTTATTATCAATTGCTGTCTTGATTTCTGTGGAGCGCTCTTGAACTCCCCGAACCGATAGTTGTTGTTGTTATTCGAAGGCTGATTAAATATTCATAAGATGATTTCAGCCATTCAGAATCATGATCAATATTTTGTGTTCAATTATTTTTTTTTATACAATTAGACAACATTTTTCAACTTAACAAACGGCCTCAATGGCATTTGCTTGTTTTAAAAACTAATAAATAATTATCATAAAATGGGATTTATGTGAATTTGTTTTTTCGTGTCATTGCACAATATTGTTTATCAGCAATGTGTGAGAACATTTTTCGACTCATTATGAACCCATTGGCAGTAATGAACCTTAACTTAAAAAATAAGCAAGTGAAACGACGAATGAATTGTATCCAAGTTCAAGTGCACAATGCGATCGGATCATGAGAAACATGAGCTGCAAATTTACTTAAGCAAAAATAAAAACCGGTTGCAGAAAAGTCTAGCGATACATGTACATATATAAAAAAAAATCGAGGCATAATTACGGCATTCAGTGCCTTGTCTTTCCGCAACTCTAGAGAGGTAGATTATTAATGGGACCAGGAGCATGATACACTCGACCTGAATTTCGGGACGTGCATTAAAATTTATGTGGCATTTAACAGGTTGGATAAGCATTTTCCTCGCCCTGAAGGGTTGTAGCGGTGTACTCTCTCGATGGAGAAATGGCGATTAAATTTGTACTGTGCTCGTAAATGTGCCACTCTAGATGTCATTTCTTTGAATGTGTACCTTCCAGCCTTCCTAATGGGATTATAAATCATTTTTGTGTTTTATTTATTTATTTTTTTTTTCTGTTTTTAGTGCTAACCACGGTTAAGGTTATTTCTTGTTCCTTAATATGCTCAGTTACATTGCGGTCATATATGTCGACGTGACTTTAATTAAGCCAACCACATTTCCTGCTCAGCTTCAGATCTAATCAATGCTTCGCATTTTAGCAATTGTGCCGTTAGAATTTTAGCACAAATCAATATCTTATAACTTCTCTTTTTTTCTTACCGAAACATTTTTTTTTCTTTCGCTTCAAAAGAAATTCCTTCTTTACGATGAGAAACGAATTGGAATTTTATTCTTTTAAGCTTCGAAAAAAAAAAGAATGTTCACCAGGAAATTGATAAAGATTTTAATTTTCTTGCACTAATCTCTGTCTCTCTCTCTCTTGAGAAATGTACAAACTTCCTTTAGCGATATTTGAACTGAATGAGCATGTAATTAGTGACCCCCCTCGCCCCAACTATTCAACTAGACAAATGAGTTTCTCAGTTATCAACTGAAAGAAAGCATTATTTTAACAAAAGACAGTAATTGAGGCCATCTACAGAGCGACTGTCGGTCATCATATGGAACGATGATTGTAATTCTTTCACTTAATTTACATTGCTGCCTGAATATTTATGTGATTGTTTTCCATAATTTCTTCTTTCTTTTCGGTTCGACTCGCAAACTGTTGACTCGAAAGACGACTAAAAAGTACCGAAATAACTAACAACAGATTAAAAGTATGGCAAAAAAAAAGTTTACGGTTCATTCTGAACATTTCCCACACGAATATTCGCGAAAATATATATATAAAAAATTGGACACAAATTTTTCAGTCATTTCGGTTATTTCTCTTTCTTTTTCGACATCAATTGCACATTTGAAAGCAATTGAGAAACATTTGTTTATTTTTTATTGTTCTTGGGCTTTCGCGAGAGAATTAAATTTTAGTTTAGCCTCGTGTTGCTTACATTCATGATCCATTGCATGGTAATGATGACATAATCAGCGAAAGGAATTATTATTATTACTTTTTGGGCTCGTTGCCATTCTTTCTCTCTCATACACCATAAACGTTTTATGGGCTTTCTTTCGATTGAAATATGCCGCAAAAAAATACGAATCGTTTCTTTCTTTTTTCCGCAAAACAAACATGAATGATCATTTTTGGCAAGTAAAAAAAAAAGATTAAGAACCGTTAATCAATTGGAGTCTAAATAGACGAACTCTGTCTGTGAGGAGCGATCAGCTTAATTAGAATTTATTTGTCTATCAATATCTTAACACAAACAGAACGCTTTGAGTCCGAATCGGAGCAGAGGTAGATTAATAACTTTTACTCCCGAGCGCGAATGAAATTTTTATAGATTTATAAATTTTTTTTTACAGAGGAAGTTGTCGATTACCTCAATGAATGATTGTTACGGTAAAAAGATCCACACATAATCTGTCGACGATTTTAAGACAGAGATGTAAAAAACATTTTGTCGAATGTTATTCGTGAGCTCTTTAGTAGATTCAGGGCAACAGGAAAAAGAAGAATATGAATGTTGAAAGTTTACAGTTTATTAGATGTTCTAACTTAATATCTGCAAATTAGAGAAAAAAAAAGTCTCATGAAAATTAAGATAACGCAATAATATTTATTACTATCCGCCCGGGCATTTATGCGAATTCTTTATTATTTTTTTCTGCCGCTCTTATCACAGAATGTTCAGCATAGAAATTTGATTTTTATGAGATTCATTTCAATGTAATTTAATTATGATGAATTTATTGCTGGAGTTCCTACCGAGTCTCGTTTATATAATTTAAAGATGCTTTAGCACAATTAATTTCATATTAAATTTATGTGTTTCTTCCACTGGACAATAAAACGATAAAAATGTGAATTCAATAAATTAATGATTAAAAAAAAAACGAAAGGAATTTAATTTAATTTACAATTTTGACATTTTTGTTATATTTTTTATCGGAGGTTCGTCGCTTATTCACTGATTAAAATTCCATTTGGGTTTCTTGGCCTTTGGTTTGCCACGAAAATCTTTCGAACAAATAAATCTTTATGATTTGCGTGATAAATGCAAATTAACATCAAAAAATAAACAGAATCTTGTTAAATTAATTAAAATTTTTAAGAATTTTTTTTATTTATCGCTTTATTTATTTTATTTTTGCAGATTAAATAAAAACACCAACCATGACTAGAAGGAATCCCTGCCTTCTAGAGCTCAAACACGGTGCGCTGTTAGTTGTAGCATTAATATTTGCAGTAACAGCAGGTAGGTTCCATTTTATACAACACAACAATTTTTACATAAATTTCGAACCAAAAAAATGCGAATCCATGAATCATGCGAAAGTGCAATCTCTTGTGTGCGCGCGCGTTACAAATAATTGCGCAATAAATTTTGTGTATGCACCGGCATGGTATTGAGTAACCGACAACTTGGCAATATTATGTGCCATTAAATTGATTTGTATTTTATTGGCAATTGGAGAAAATTTCTTCATGAAGAATGCCATTTTGACGTTAATACCATGTTGTTGCCATTGATATTTGCGCAGCTAGGTCAGGTACGTTCCTGATTCATTCAGCACTCACGAGCTTCGATCGCAATAAGAAAAAATAAAAAAGCAAGTGAACTGTAATCGGTAATTCCCAATAAGCTCAGCGAAAGCAGCATATTTTATTTTCTCAGAAATTTATTTCAATGACTAATCTGTGAGATTTAATAAATGCCATCAGATGGACGTGCAACAGCAGCAGAAGAATGAATCAGTGTTTAAATAATCGAGAAAAAAAATAAAGTGGGGCGATGGTAGAATAAGAAATCAACTTTACGGGCTTTTATTATTGGCATCAACTGATAATTATCCAATTAAATAATCTGCCAAGCAAACGGGGATGGATTAATCATCTCTACAACTTCTAATTATTCATCAATTGTCCATCACACATATCTAATGTAAAATTTCATTCGATCGATTTCCCCATTATGGCATTATCTCAAAAAATTTAGGTCACATCACAACCCAAAATTGAAAGCTTCACATGTCAGATCACTGTGCGATGAGTGAAAGAGAACAAAAATGTTCCGAGGAAGTGACTTGACAACAGTTTAACAGTTCATTTTTATTTTTTATTGATTCATTCGCATCTTGTTCGCCATCACAGATCGCGCCACGATGATAATGGTGAACCTCGAAATTCTCGTGATGGGATAATTTCGGAATTTTTTTATAACCTCACAAAAAAAAAAAAGATTTTAATTTCATTCATTAAAATAAAGCAACAAAAACAAAAAGAATTTCTCTCCAGATTTTGTGTCCAATTGTTGATGTTTATCTATAATACACAATGAGGTTATTGCACTGTTTCGGAATTATCGTGTGATCGAGAAAAAATATTTTTTCATGTGTTTCAAGAACTTTGCTGTGTTTGACCCATCGGGCGGTCGCTTCAGCGCTGCGGTGCTCGAATTTATTTTAGACAGACACGACAATAATATTTTGACTCTCTTTTTTCTCGCTTTCACGCCTCGAAAAGAAAGAATTTTGTTGATAATTGTTGCGAAAGTCATGTATTGGGATTGGGATGAATATAAAAGATTTTTTGTTTATTTTATGCTCATAAAATTGCGATGATTTATTGCCATGATCGAATGGCAAAAAATAAACAGCCTGCGGGGTTACGACAGAAGCTCAATGCAAAGCATTTCAGCAGACGCGATATTAAGCCGAGCCCATAAAAATATCGATGTGCCGGTAAGTTGCCAGCAAGAGATTCTTTTTTCCATATATTTATTTACCAAGTTCAAAGACACAAATTTTCGCTCATGAAAATCAAATAAATCGTCGGATTATGTCAACGTAGTCAATGGCGACATTGAGCATCTTGTTATCTTTCTCCAAGCCGGTTTTCTCAAGCGACCGCTACAAGTTCTAATTTTGAGACTTTTTTTTTGCGTAAAATGTTTCAAAGGAAAACGGTAAATTTCTATGGGTCCATGCGGGAAATTATTAATCACAATTAAACAATATTTTAGTCCGTCTTTTGGAAGTTCATTAGTCGAAATGGTTTCTCAAATTTCCAGACCCGACCGAACGAGATAAAGAGAAAGAATGTAAAGTTCATGAACCGCAAAAACAAAAAGTTTTTCTTTCAGCTCTTAATTATTTTATGGCTCTGGCGAATTTGTTTATTACCCCAATCATGGATTTGTTATCGTATCTCAAATTACGCTTGTTTTAAGAATTTTTCTCTTGTTCGCATCACTGTTTTTGATACTTTTACATTGCCGCCTTTTTCGCAACATTCCATTTGGTTTTCGGGTGAATTTAGTTGCCGCAAGGCCAACGTCAAAATCAGTGTTATTACTTTTCGTGAAAAGCATCCAGCACTAATTTCTTAATTATTTCAATCGTGGCAAGAAACTTTTAAGACTTCTCGAAAGAAAATATATTTTTTCACCTCTTTTCTTCTTCAATTTGGGTTTTCTTGACATATACCGCTATATAAACAAACAAAGACATGTCCCTAATTATAATGGCCCTCGGTGGCATGTTTCCATGTCTCACTTGCTGTCATCCGCCAAATAAAAGACCTTTCGTTATGTGGCTTTTATGTTCACACGTGTCGTGTGCAATTCACTCTGAGCTACTGAAGACATTTCAGTTGACGCGATAAACGTCAACATGAGACTTTGAAAAGCGGATGAAATGATGTAAATACTGCCGGCATTGTTAAGGAAAAGTTTGTTTCAAAATTAAATGTTTATAATTTGCATATATTTTAATTGAATTACGGCAATGTTTATATAAAAACTTTTTGGGAGTGCAAAAGTCAAAACGCTGAGAAATTTACCCATTGTCTTCATTCTCTGTCACACCAATGCACATTAGAATTGTTCTTTGTGACATAAAAGTAAATAAATAAATCATTCCGTGACCTACACGGGCCGAAATAAACAATTAAAGGAGTTCTAAAAACGAATGCAAAACGAATGAAAAATGGCGATTTTATTGAGTGTCAAGATTGTTTGCTGTTTGTTTTTTTTTTGACACAATGTCATTGGCGTCTTGCTGAATACTCAAATTGGTACGCTAATATTTAAGCGACGCCTATGTCACGTTATGATGGCGCAAATCGTGCTCTATTTAGCGCAAGATATCACGATTGCTTTCAACTGAAATGCATTCCTATTTCCTAAATTGACGACATCCGCCATGAACAGCGCTCATCATCAATCATTTATTCACGAAAAAAAAGCAACATTTACTGCTTTGCTTATCTGAATAATTTGTTGCCATTTTAAATTAAATTATTCATTTGCTATGCTCTAAATCTATGGTCCCCCTCTATACCGCACCACTCGGGGCTCGCCCGTATATCATAGCCTAGCGTGAGCTTATGAGGAAGGCATTAATCTCACGTCCATGAAGCTGCTGTGCGCAAATATCATTCTCTCGAGGGAAACACGAACATACAAAAAAAAAAAATAAGAAAAGAAAGCGAGAGTTCTTGACATTGACAACGATCAATTTTGTTCGCGAAACGAAATTGCAAGTGAAATAAAATAATAAACGAATAATTTCTACGGATGAGAAAGATCAATTTTCAATGTCATGAGTTGGCTGAAAGTCTATGTATATAATCTGACTTTCAGTAGAATAACAACGTTTTACTGCTTCCGCTCCATGTCTCAGTAAAATAATTTTGTGTTCTTGCAGTGCTCTCACTTTTAGCTTTCGTGCGAATCCCAATAATATTAAACCGAGACGAGTTCCGCTTGTGTGATTAATAGCTCATTCATCGGATGTACAAGGAGATGACAATGTCACGCCAATCTATAATGATGAAATTCTAGAATTTTGCATGCTTTTGGAGACGATATCTATAACTTCATTATCTCAATTTGTCTCAAGTTTCTTTAAAAACAATTTCTTTCAAATGCAATTGAACTTCATGCTTTTCCCAAAAGTTTACAATGCAAAGTGATATTCATAAAAAAAAAATACAAATTCCTTGCAAGTGAGTCAAACGAGCACTGCCCATACGGAGCGAGTCATTCAACCTCGTATAAAACAACAATAAACACAAGCGAGCGAGCCCACGACAACTTCAAGAGTCAATGTCAAGGATAATAATTAGCTGGCCTTTAGTTGTTTTTTTTTCCAACTTGCCTTTTGTATCTGTAGACAACACACACACACTTCTCAGAGATTGAAACAATAATAAAACCGGAGTTTTTTTTTCGAGAAAACAAAAATAAAATAAAATCTCTCGTAGTTTTTTGCTGTGGTAAATATTTGTCCAGCTTCGATATTGAGTCTATGCATATTGCATCACTCGACACAGGTCTCGGGTAGATTTTTAACCCATTGAGTGGCGCTCTTAAGAGATTTCTGTACTTAAACATTTAGCAGTGAGGGACATGAAAGGGTTCATTGTTAGAGTAAACACATCAACCGGTTCAACAAGAAATTGCAATGAACGATTTTTCTTTTGCTGCAAAAAGTATTTTAAAAAAAAAATTGAAATGGCCATTTATTTAATGCGGGCAGCGCGAAACGAGATTGCATAACAAATGATGTCGAATGAAATTTCCTTTCAATACTCCAGATAAGTTTCAGAATTAAATTTCATGAACAATTCATTTTCTTTTTTTTGCCCGATCATTCGCACCATGATGAGATGGACTCATGCCGATGGGTCAATGAACTCAAACTCCATTTGCCAATCATAATCAAAAAAAAAGCATCGAAAAGCAAAAGCATAATCGAACCATAAAAATATTTTATTCAACATTTTTCTCTTTCCACTTTATATGTTCACTTTGCTTCTTAGAAATCGATATTATTCTGTTTCGATTTTCAATTCGCTGCCCATTTAAATGATTGCAAGAAGCTGGGAATTGTTTTTTTTTTTTTTTCATCCATTTAATTTGGAGGAAAGAGAGAAGGCAAATTATGATGGCAAAGGGAGGGAAATAACGATTTTCGGGCATAACACTCTCCCCTCCCAAAACATGACTATAAACTTTTATAGCAGTAAAAAAAAAATAATTTTCGGCTTGCATAATTTCATTCCCCTCTGGACATGAAAACAAAAGAAAACAAAATCATCGGGAACGAATAAAAAATTGCACAATTCTGTTAATAAAAGAACGCGAACCCTGATGGAGCTGAACTGCCTGCCTGATTGTCATCGTATTGATGATAGCCACCACATATTTGATTGCTGGGCAATTTATTTTTATGAGCACCAAGTAACTGATGGTGATGATCAGCGTCGAATCCTGCTTTTTTTTTCACAATTATATGGGGAAGTTGTCGATTTTAAGAGAATTCCAAAATGAAACCTGAAATTAAAAATGCTTTTTTTTTGTGTCTTAATTTATTTTCGATATTGATGCGAGGAGAAAAAATATCGATTTTGTACATGCAAGCATTCATTGCTTGCGAACGAGACTGTAATTATCAACAACAATTTATGTGATGTTTGGAGGCTGGATTTCAATTGCTTCCCGCTCTCGTAAACTATAATTAAATTCACGCTTTATCATCCACAAGAAGATATTCATCGTTACTTTTTGCGAATTAATCACTTGGTGGGATCGATGTCCTGAAATTTTGCTGAATTGCGTCTAGATGGTGCTCAATATTAATCATCAATACACATAAGTGTGGCCGATATTAGAATGGCTCTGCTCCAGTTTTGTCTATTAATAGAATATAAGCGTCCGATATTTAAACAGCTCCGCAGGCTACAATAAAGCGGGATAGAGAAAATATCGAACGATTCATACGACAAAAGCCAAAAGTATAAAAAAAAAATCGCGAATGGAAAAAAAAATTTAGCGAAAAAAGAGGAGAAAAAAAAATTAGAAACGACTTTGGCAATGGAATATAAAAATAGTCAGCAACATAAATTGAAACAAGATGAAACATAAACGAGGCATGTATGAAACTCACGGGCGAGATGGGTCATTAAACTTTATTTATGGGGCTTTTGTACAAACACCATTGCAACCTGTAAACCATTGAAAATATTTCTTACGTTTCCACCAGCATTGCTCGCGTTCCGCTCGTAGTCCATTAGAGAGATAGAATAGAAAAAAAATTAAAAATAAAATAAAGCAAAATCCGGGCATATCGCGAGGGACTCGCCATAGTAAATGTGTTATCTTTTGTGCATAGGCTGTGGCTTTCGAATGGGTCTACAAAAGGGAATAGAGAAAAGTTTCCAAGGGCATCGAAGATTGTTTGTTGATTTTCCTTTTTTTTTTTTGCGAAATTCAATTAGCGAGTGCGCGAGTGCTTCATTCTTTTCCATTTAGATGCTTTTGCTGTATCATCGCTAAATGATGATTTTCTGTAAGAATAAATAAAGCTTTTTGTAAGAAACCATGTGTATCTTGTAAATGAAATTACACAATTCACAAATGATTCCCGTCTTAAGACCATTGAGCTCTCTGGAGCTTATATCAAGTGCAAATTAATAGATTGAACTTTGAAATTGCTTTATTCCTAATAATATCGATAAAAAGTAGCTCATTCGATAATGGAATGAGAACTTTTTATGACTTTTCCGCTAATGAATATTTCTCTGTTTTCCGATGAAATTTGCTGCCGGCGAAATCAATAAGCAATTAAGTATCTCATCACGATTTTTCATAACTTTAGAGCTATAAAGTCAATTTGCCAATAGCTCATGAACATTCCAAAAAAGAAATAGTTCGAGTAGAAATTCTTTCATGCGATGTTAATTGAAGAATCTCGCGTAGCACTTAAGCCACTTTACCACTTTATTGCCACATCGTTGGTACTAATTGAATCGAGATTACCTTATTTGATGCAATAAAATCTCAATTTGAAGTTAAAAATTTCATTCAAGAAAAGCATTGACGAAATAATCTTTTAATTTAAGATTCACATAAAAAAAAAAACGAAAATTGCAGCAATCATCAAAGCGATGCACAAAAACTTCAGATTTCAAGAAGAATTCCATATGCTTCGATGTTGCACAATTAAGATTTCAATTGCAAGAATCATTTTTCATCTCCAATAAAATTTCGAGCGGTTCTCAAACTTTTCTTCAGATATCTTTCCACCGAGGATGAAATTTTATTTGCAATGAGAGTGTCGTTATCACTCGTCCAAGCAAATGGAGCTTTTGGGAAAATGCTTAATAGTAATCCGGAGAATTCAGCGTCCATTGTGATGTCGTTTCAGCTTCAGGCATAACAATTTTATTTGAACAAGAAGAAAAGTTTCAAAAGAAATAAACGGACAAAGTTTTGCACAACAAAGATTTATTTCTCAATGGCATAAAACTACATTAAAACTATTCAAAAATTGTTCTCGACATTCCTTCGCAAAGAACTAACAAGGAAAATAATCTTGGCAAACATAAATTCCAGATTTATGTGCTTCCATTAATAAATCTTTGCACAGATTTATCGATTACACTTCCAGTACACACTTCTTTTTGGGTCTACTAACAATATTTGTTGTGCAAAACAAAAACACTAAAAACGAGAAAATTACCACCATCCCATATTTAGATAGCGAAACCATCCTGGGCTGAATATATATCAGTAAAGTGATTTTCAATTGCACTTTCATCTTTTGTTTGTCCATTAACTTCATTTATATCCATTTAAAACCCATCCCAAACTGCGTGTGCATGCTTAACAACCCACTTAATTCATCGACTGCGGCATTCAGTATCTCTGACGTCGAAATTGGCGGGTATTTTGCATGTATAATTCTCTCCTCGCCCCGTATATGGTAATCGGCAGCAACTTCCACTCTCACTCGTAATTCCTCTGATATCATCCGACACAATCCACTTTATAGAATCTGTGATATTTTGTTTGTAATGCAATTTAGATCATGATATTTTGCATGGATTTCTCTTCGGTTGGAGCTTCATTAATTGTTTCATAGAAATTACAATTTTTTTTTTCTCTTTCATTGCGAGATTTTGTAACCGAGAAAAGTTAGCAGACTGCGAAGAAAATGAATCCTTTGATAGTACAAAATTTTAATGTAATCTAATAACCCACACAAGCTCTGAAAAGAGAGATCTAATCCAACGTCGCTTCTGCTATAATATAACGCCGGGATTTATTTAATTTACGAGCATTATCTAACGCCCTCCAGGCAATCATTACGCTTCATAAATTGTAATTAATATTTGTTGTCTCGCGAGCTCGGCAAGGATTTTTCAATACTCTGCAAATGCGAAAACAGAGAAAATTCCTTACCTCGATTACTATTATAGGATTAAATTGGATGCGAGGAAAGAAATCACAAAATCCTTAGCTATTGTAATTTACTTCTCGCTTTCTATTGAGTACTGTTTTTGTGCAATAAATATGGGAAAACTATATGATTATGGAAGTTTAGTGATAGGGCTGTGCCCATCAACCAAGATAAGCACGAAGTATATCGTTATAGAGAAAAACAAACCCAATTTCCTGGCTTGAATAAAGTATTATTTTGTTCACAATGGCGGCGATTGAAGAAGAATTGAAGGCATTTATAAGATAATCTGCGCCACTGCTTCACAATATACACTTTCCGAAACAACATATTAAAGTCTATTATATCGATAACATTATAGACCATAGTTCGGGGGGCCTTGGAGCATAATGCTTTTGTATATTTTCTAATATTCACGCAGCATCCTGTGATAAGATATTGTGACCAAATTAAAGGCATGTGTACGAGAGAAAAAAAAGTGCTTTCTGTTATTAACTTTTTCCTCTCATTCTTTACGTTCTTCAACGATATCTACTTACCCACATTTTGGCACAAAAGCTGTAAAGCACACAAGACACAACACAATACGAGTACTGCGTGCGAAAAATTTTTACATTGCTAAAAGTATAATGCGAAAGATGGAAACTTTTGAACTTTATTAAAACACCATAGAAATAACATCACGGAATCATCTCAAAATGGATAAGAAGAAGAAGTTGTGTAACAGATGTCGAGAGTGTAATTTTCGTCGGTGGGGGTGGTGAGCGAACGCAACACAAAAAAAAGCTCCAAATGAAAAAGTTTGACATTTTCACACGTTTCACGTCAACAACTTGGCGACTCGTTTATTTTCACGAATTTCAGCAACAAAATTAATCAAATATTGCAGGATGAAATTCAGTGGAAATGATACTCATTATATATTGCATGGATATCGTACACTCAATTACAGATAGAAGCGATGAATGAATATTTCAATAAATCTTCCGTGAACGACAAACGGTGCTTGAAAAGTTTAATGGAATTCTATTCAGGTTCGATTAGATTGAATTTATTATTTTTTTCTCTTGGTCAATTTTATGTCTGTGATGAGGTTGCCTTTAGGTGAACCATAGAGAATGAAGCTTTCAATTTTCTGGTTGAAAAGAAATTTATTTTCTCGTCTTCTACGTAACTGAATTTCAGTTCTCGTTCATTGTTGCGTCATCAAGGAGAAAGGAAGCTTTATTTTTCGCATTTGAACAACTCGTCTAATCCCAAACATAGCCTCACATGAATCGTTCATTCATCATTTATTCACGATAATTGTGATTAAATTCCATTATTGATACGATTTGTGTCGCGTATGTTTCAGTGATTTCTTTTTTTGTGTCGAATTTATTGCGAAAAAGAATATTTTATCATGATTTGGGAATTGTGCCAATGTGAATGTCGATATAGCATTTTATCCGTAAAAATAACATACACATGCACGCAATATATCGATCAATTGATGGTTTTCGATATAAATTAAAATACATTTCACGCTCGCTTAAATCTGCGGTTGCTGTCATGTTTTGTTTTTAAAATTTTTCGTACTGTCGGAGAGAATTTGTGGGAGGTGAATAAAAATATTCTTGCTCAAAATTTCATCAATCGAATAATCGAATTTAGATCGAAATGTTTGATTCCATTGAGCACGTTCAATAAAAAAAAGGTTCTTCAATTTCTATTGATCGATGCTTCGATATTATTTTAAATATTCACGTAATTAAACAGAAATTAGCTGTTCTGGGTGGCAGCATTGCAATGCATATAAAAATGAGGGATTTCTGAATATTCATGCACGAATATATAATATTTTAAATTCAAGTCTACATCTAGATATAAATAACCGTTCACATAAGAATTCTAAATTCTGTTGAATGCTGTTCCATTCATAGCTGGAAAACGGCCGTAGCTATTAACATCACAATTACGATCACAATAAAATGTTTATTTCACTTTATTGCTGGAACATTTACATAATATACCCATTGCACAATCTCCCAAGACATCTCCGCGCGCCTTCATAACTTAATAACATTTCATTTTTCTCATCTCGAGATTTGAGCATAGCGCCAATAAAAAGTATGTTTATTCTGATCATGCTCCGCCAAGTGCGCTCCGTTAATGAATAAATAAATTAATGAAAATCTCAATTTTATGGGCTTTACCAGTGAGGCAGGCAGGCAGCAACAACAACAACAATGCCTTGATCGTGAACTTGAAAGAAAAAAAAAATAAAATCATGATCAAAAGCGAATTGCTGAATGAACGAGCGTAAATGAAATTTAGAGTAAAGTTACCGAGTTTCTTACGCTTTGTTTTGTTTGATTGATTGCCGTAGTCAGATTTGTTGATTCATTCATTAGCAGAAAAAGCAACTTGTGAATTGTTTTGTTTGTTGCTGTGACTTTCATTGCGTAAAACTGGAAGCAATTTTTGTCATTTATGTAACATAAGTGATCACTGGAGCACAGGTGAATTGAGGAAAATGAGATGTGATAAATCATTTCAATGCGGGTGCTTTATGAGGCATTTCAGTTTCGATGATTTTTTATTAAGACATTCCCATAATTCAAAGCACAAGTTCATTCGGTCAACAGTGCTTTGGGGTTAGCGACACTCAAACGAAAATAATAAAATATTTGCCATTCAATTCCCAGCGAGATGAAAATACTCAAATATTATTTTACTTTCTTTGGGCATGGTGGTAAAACACTTTTCATTTTGCTGGGTAAATATATGTTAACAATATTACCAAAATGTATGCTAAAAAAGAATTATTGAATCGGAAAAGTTTCATAGCTGCGCTGTCAAATATTTGCGCAAGCCATTACCGCAGAGGAAAAAAAACGAGAAATTGTAATCAAACACGCAAATTGTCTCGCGAATCTAACAGAGCTGTTAAAATTATGGCAGGGTAAAAGAACGCGAGAAAAGTCAACAAACAGTTGCTTCAGCAATAACGCAGGCAAACAAGCAAACTAGACTCGTCTTGGTGGCACAGCAAGAGGCAGTAAACATCAAACTCTTGAGAACTGAAGCATCCATTAAATAATTACCATCTCGAGTAATCGTTCGGGTGGGCATTCATTGAGTTGGGTTTTGTGAAGCTAATGATGATACAGTTAGATTTAGATCGCAATAGACGTTCTTATACCAAACAAATTCACGGTAACTTTAGATGTGCGTAATCGACGCAATGCTACCTAGACAAAGAGTGTTCGAGGGGTTTGGTGGGAGAATTATTTACGATAGTTGGCGGGCTATAGCCGTTGTGAACATAATTGAAGTTTTAGATGATTTTTATATTTGATTATGCTTCTTAATTGCATTTTTCTTTTCTAAATTTCACTCTCGGGAAGAATTAAAGAATTGAATGAAGCATGACAAGAATAATTTTGTATCTTGTAGCGCTTATATTGTGTGTTAATGGAACAAGCTCATCATTCTCATGACTGGAATATATTTTCATCTGTGATTAAGACACAGAAACACACACACGCACGACAGATGTTTACTTTCTCCAACGCCCCGAAAGCTCAAGGCCGCCGCATAGAAAGCTTTCTTAATAGAATAAAAGAATTTTAATGCGATTTTCAACTTTTCCAATTAAGTTTCTCTTTTTATTATTATTTGTTATCGCTTCTAAGTGAATGAATTTTTAACATTTCGTTTCACCAAAGTGCGTATTCTCAAATCCCTCCGAGAAGAGTAATTGCTTCGGCACCGCAGCATCGATAAATTGCTCGGCTGTTTTGTAATTTAATATCTAGAAATTTATAGACATTCTTGCTCAAGTTGAGTTTTCGTGTATGGGGCCAGATGAGAAAAATTTTGCCAATGATGAAAATTAGATTCTTATGCGAAGTCAGCAAATTTTTCGTCAAATGATGAAGTTTCTTGTTTTGTGTACCAAACTTTTGGCACTTCATGAACTCAATATTATGAATGTTTCATTCTCATGAGAGAGATAAAATATATGAGTTTCAGTCGGTTTGGTATCACTCCGGTGGCTCACCTTTATTTCGATCACCTTTAATGGAACAAAGCATACAAACATGCTCCTCCTTATTATGCAATGAAAAATCCAATAAAACTGGTTTTTTATTAGTTTTCGAGTCCCATCGATCATTTGACGAAGCGACAAAGCATATATGTTCACTATAGTGTCCATTGACATGATGGATAATAAAATTCGGACACCGGCTGTTTCAATATCCGATTTTATGGTTGTTTTGGATTTAGGGACTATTCACGAACTCGACTATTGTTTTGAGAACTTTCGGGGGCATTCAGAAATGTTTGAAAACTTTATCCCGTTCGTTATATAAAATATTTTCTGAATCACCATCTGGTGGCCAACGGATTTAAAGTGACGGAAAATTTTATTTGCATATTCAGTAAGGAGCAAATTAAACAGAATAAAAGACCGACAACCCGCGTTTAAATCCCATTCAAACTGTTTAGATGTGCCGACAATTTATTTTCCCCTCCTTTGTTTCAATTATTTCGAAGGAAAGTGATTCATTGAAAGATTGAATAAAGAAATACTTGAGATCGGTTTGCCGTTGATAGGTGTCAGACAAGATGAATTGAGATTGGATGCGAGCCCACCAGTTGTGTTTATTTTAAGAGTACGAGAGCGAATAAAGTTATGAAGTGAGATGAATTAATTTGGGCGGAAAACTTTTTTGCTTGATTCAGTGAAAATCTTCGCAACACTTCATCACTGGTTCAAAGTTTGTGATTTTGACAGCCTAAAACAAACCAACAAAATAAAAATTCAGATTATTAATTTCAATATTTTCTTTTTAAATTTATTTTCAGCGCCCGTTTATGAAAATGAACAGACCGCTTTAGAGAGTTATGATGGTGGTAAGTGAAGAAACTTTTTCATTTCTGACGACAAAAATAAATTTTATTTTGTCAAATAATTTACCGTTTTCTGAAATTTGCATAAATTTGATTAAATTTCATTCAACATAATATATTTCATTCTAGTGCAAGACGGCTGTTATTATAATTACAATCATTATGGCGAAGGTGATAGAATCGCTACAAATGAGCCATGCCTAAATTGTACTTGCCATAATCGAATGTTAATGTGTTATCTGAGAGTGTGTCCATTCACAAAGCCAATCGGACAAGACTGTATCATTGAGAAGCGCGACGATCAATGTTGTCCTGTTATCACGTGCCCAGAAGGTAAATTGCTTCATTATATCTACTAATGTCAATATACAAATCTTAAATATATTTTCTTTTTTTTTAATATTGTATAGTTCCCGTACAGCTGGAAGATAACAGCAGCACAACGATTTCGTCGACAGATTTAGCAATGCCAGATAACTATGGTTGCTCAATCAGTGGTAAATTTTATGCAGAAGGCGCTCAAGTCCCGTCGAATCCACATAAACCATGCGAGCTTTGCTATTGCATTCGTAACATGACCGCTTGTGTAATGCAAGAGTGTACACTTCATATTGATGGATGTGAGCCAATATACAATAAAGGAGTTTGCTGTCCAGTTCGATATTCATGTGGTATGTTGAAAACGTTATTTAAAAAATGTTTGTATCTAAATTTCGATTATTGCAATTTCACAGATCATGATTTAGATTCTCCTCTTGAAATTGAAGACTCTTCAATGACGACAGTGAGACCTACTCCTGGATTTGTTATTACTACACCACTGTCGACATCACAAGAATGCTCTTATGAAAATAAAATTTATGGCGACGGGTCATTGATTGTTATGGAAAATGCTTGTCAACATTGCTACTGTATGAAGGGAGATATTGTTTGTGCTATACCTGAATGTGGTCTTCCACTCGAGCATGAGAAGAAAAATTGCACTGCTTTACCACCTAAGAAAGGACAATGTTGCCCAGATACATATGTTTGTGATGGATCTGAAACTGTTACATTACAACCAGAATCTGATTCACAGGTAACGGAAGATTTACAACAGCATATTGTTCAACAAAAGATTCCAGTCAAGGGTGGACCAAAGGTTGACAAGAAACGCCCTGTTTCTCAGATTCCAAAAGATACAAAGGTTGACAAGTCATCAGAAGAAGACAGTGGTGAAGATCAATATCCACCAGGCATTTTACATTTAGCAACATCTGAATCAACTCCAAAACAGACTGTTAAGCCAGATGAATCATCAGAAGAAATGGAAATACCATCGGAGTCTGAAGAGGATACTCACAAACCAACAACACAAATATCAGTTACTGAGAAAGAAACTAAGAAACCAATCCATGCAACACCATCAGTTGATGAACGTGTCGATACCGAAGAAGCGCCAGCTACAGAAGAAACATTTGTCGAAAAAGAAACCGAAGCTCCAGTTGAGGAAATACATACCATGCAGCCTTCAGTCGAAACTGAAGAGGAAGCCACTACAAAGCCAACAGTAAAAGTAGAAGAAATCACAGAAGAAGCTTCTAAAACTACGCCAGCTCCATCCGCTGAAAGCGAAGAGCAACCAGAATCTACTGATGAGACGCATATCGAACCTGAACATCCAACAACTATGAAGGCAGAAGTTGCACTTGAAACTGAGGATGAGGAGTCATCAGGCGACAATGAGGAAGCTACAGTTCATCCATTTACTCATGTAGAACCACACACAGATGCTCCTGACGAAGGTGAAGAGAAACAAACAGTTACATCAATTTTGACAGCAGAAGACGATGAAGGACCAAAAGAAATAATTCCTACGAGAATCGATTCCGATGAAGAATATAAAACAGAAACCCCTGAAAAATCTGTAGAAGTAGATCACGATCAAACGACATTGAAATATAAAATTATAGACGAAAGCATTGAGGTTCACACTACTGCTCCAGAAGAAATTGAAGCATCTACAAAGGTTATCGAATCTGATGAAACTGGAATGGGCAAAGTTGATGTTATTAAAGGAAGTGGAAGCGAGGAATCAACTGAAGACAAATTCTCATCTACCGAAGTTCCAAGCGTAGCAGAAGAGATTTTATCAGTCACTCAAAAAGAATTTGAGCAGGAGCCAGAAAAGGAGGTAACATCAATTGAAAAAGAAACTCTTTCACCATTTGAAGATGTTGAAAAGCAAACTACTGTCAAGACAACTGAAAAGGTTAAAGAAATTCCAGAAGAAGAAATTTCGGTCACTACGCAAGCTTCAAGCATTGAAAGTGAAGAATTTACGGATGCAAGCCATATCGAACATCCCACAACTGTAAAGACGTTTACTGCACCCGAAATTGAAGAAGAAAAATCTACAGTTCCACCAGTAATTTCGGAAGAAATTCACACGGTAGCTCCCTCTGATGAAAGTGTAGAACAGCAAACAGTAAAACCAGTTTTGCCCTCAAGAAGTGATACCGAAGAAGAACATAAACCAGAAACCCTTGAAAAATCTGAAGAAGTAGATCACGATCAAACAACATTGAGAACTGAGATTACTGATGAGAGTATTGAAATTCACACCAGCGCTCCTAAAGAAATTGAAACATCGACATATATCGACATTGATGGTTCTGGCATGGGCGAGGCTGAAACTGTTAAGGAAAGTAAAGATAAATTACCATCTACTGAAGTTCCAAGCATAGCAGAAGAGATGCCATCAGTTACTCAAATGGTTCCCGAGCAGGAGCCAGAAAAGGAGGTTTCGATTGAAAAAGATACAGTTGCACCAACTGAAGAGGCTGAAATTCAAACAACAAGCATGCCAATCGTAAAGGTTGAAGAAATTGCCGAAGAAGAAATCTCGGTCACTACCCAAGCTCAAATAATTGAAAGTGAAATGATACCAGAATCTACAGATGAACCCCATATCAAACTTGAGCACCCAACAACTATTAAGGGAATATCAGTACCAGAAAAGGATGACGAAATCGAAAACGAGATCCCTACAACAGAAGAGCATGTTACTAAAGCGCAACTACCAAAAGAAGAGCATGCAGCAACCCAAAAGGCAGTAGAAATAACTGAGAAACCTGATACGGATGATGTCGAATTGCCGCCAAAAGAAATCGTAACAGAGTTGCCAGAAATGATAGATTCCCAAGAAGTCCCTGAATCAGTAACTCACGCACAACCTACAATGGAATCAGATTCACATGTCATTGTTCATACAACGGTTAAAGCTGAGGATATAGAAAGCCATGTAACTGTGGAAACCGATTTGGAAGAATCCGATGAAATGAACACAATTGTTCCGCATAAGATGACTGAACAGCCTGATAAATCATATATTCCGCCAACAACAATACAATCAGTGATTGAACACGAATATGCAGAAGTTACTGATCTTCCTCTTGAAGAATTTCCTTCTCATATTCCTGGTGAAGGTGATTGTTTGTTTAACGGCAAAACTTATGCAGACAATGCACCTATACCTACTGCCGATGAAAAATGTCTTGAATCCTGTGTTTGTTTCAGAAGCATTGTTAGATGCAAGAGCGTTTGTGATTTGGATATTCCAACCGCTACTGAAAAGCCAACAGAGGAAGAGGAAGACACAACTGCAAGAGTTGTTGAAGTTACCAAACCATATGCTGAAGTTCCCGCCATTGTTGTAGAATTAACAACATCTGTGCCAAGCTTTGAACATGACAAAACAGAAGAGAATGAAATAATTTCAGATGTGAAGCCACCAGTTGTTCCTGAAACAACCGAGAGCCATATATTAGGCGAAGCACAACATCCAGTAGATAAATCTGAGGAGGCACCAGTTGCAACAGAGAAATTCGTACCTGAAATCAGTACTGAAGAAAATATCGTTGAATTAGATGAAGGACTAGAAGCTACAACGAAATTGCATGCAGAAGAAAAACCTTCCACTGAAAGAACCGTTCCAGAAATTCCAGAGGACATCTTCGTTACATTCAAACCTTTGGAAACTGATTCTCATATTAAATCAGAAGAAGAAGAAGCTACCGATTTTCCCGTTAAAAGGCCACATGGTTTGGATGATAGAATTGATGCGGTTCCAGAAGATGAGGGAGGGCAAGTGACAGTAAGAACGCAATTAGCTACTGAAATACCCCAAATTGAAATGCAAACCGAACACGTAATCTTGTCTGAAAAAACTGAAGAAAAAATTCATACCACGGAGGGACCAGTGGAGTTAGAAGAAGAGGAAATTCCGTCTACAACACTGAAGACAGTTCACCACGAAATGCATGGAAAACCAGAAGTTGTCGAACAAGAGGAGCACCATGTAACTGAAAAAGTTGAAATCATTCCACAAGAGCACGCTACTGAGATGGATGAAAATGCAACAGAAAAGACTAAATATGTTGAGCCAGTCGAATACACAACTGCCAAGGCAGTAAAAGAAGATAAAACGTCACAAGAAAATGTTACAGAAATAGTCGAAATCCCATCGGAAGAACATGTCACACAGGAAGCCGGTGAAGACGCACCAGAAGAACATATCACAGAAAAAGTTGAGGTTATCCCACAAGAAGAACATGTGACAGAAAAAATCGAGCATATCCCATCGGAAGAAGATGTGACTGAAATGATCCAAGAAGTTCCATTGGAAGAACACGTGACAGAAAAAGTTGAGGATATCACATCAGAGGAACAAGCGACAGAATCTGCTGAATATGTTCCACCACAAGAGCATATTACGGAAAAAGTTGAACTATCATCGGAAGAGCATGTCACCGAAAAGTCTGAAGAAGTTCCATCGGAAGAACATGTCACAGAAAAGGTTGAAGAAGGTCTGTTCGAAGAACATATCACAGAAAAAGGTGTAGAAACTCCATTGGAAGAACATATTACCGAACCAGTTGAAGAAGTTCCATCGGAAGATCACTTCACAGAAAGAGCTCAAGAGGTTCCATCCGAAGAACACGTCACAGAAAAGGTTGCAGAAACTCCATCGGAAGAACACGTCACAGAAACTGTTGAAGAAGTCCCATCAGAAGAGCATATCACAGAAAAAGTTGAAGTTATCCCACAAGAAGAAAATGTGACTGAAAATATCGAACAAATCCCATCGGAGGAACACGTTACAGAAAGGGTTGTAGAAATTCCATCAGAGGAACACGTTACAGAAAAGGTTGAAGAAGTTTCTCCGGAGGATCATGTCACAGAAAAGGTTAAAGAAGTTGATTCGGAAGAAAATGTAACAGAATTTGTTGGAGAAATCCCATCGGAAGAACACGTCACAGAAACTGTTGAAGAAATCCCATCAGAAGAACATTTCACAGAAAAAGTTGAAGTTATCCCACAAGAAGAACATGCGACTGAAAAAATCGACCAAATCCCATCGGAAGAACATGTAACTGAAATGATCGAAGAAGTCCCATCGGAAGAACATGTCACCGAAAAGGTTGAAGTTATTCCACAAGAAGAAGATGTGACTGAAAAGATCGACCAAATCCCATCAGAAGAACATGTAACTGAAATGATCGAAGAAGTCCCATTGGAAGAACATATTACAGAAAAAGTTGAAGAAATCCCGTCGGAAGAACATGTTACAGAAAAGATTGCAGAAATTCCATCGGAAGAACATGTTACAGAAAAGGCTGAAGAAATCCCATCGGAAGAGCATGTGACAGAAATTGAGGATATCACATCAGAAGAACACGTCACAGAAACTGTTGAACATATGAGAGAAAAGGTTCCATCGGAAGAATATGCCACAGAAAAGGTTGAAGAAATTCCGTCGGAAGAACATATCACAGAAAAGGTTGAAGAAACTCCATCGGAAGGACATGTTACAGAAAAGGCTGAAGAAATCCCATCGGAAGAACATGTCACAGAAAGAGTTGAAGAAGTTCCATCGGAAGAACATGTCACAGAAATAGTAGAAGAAACTCCATCGGAAGAACACGTCACAGAAACTGCTGAAGAAGTCCCATCAGAAGAACATGTCACAGAGAAAGTTGAAATTGTCACACAAGAAGAACATGCGACTGAAAAGATCGAACAAATCCCATCGGAAGAACATGTAACTGAAATGATCGAAGAAGTTCCATCGGAAGAACACGTCACAGAAACTGCGGAAGAAGTCCCATCAGAAGAACACGTCACAGAAAAGGTTGAAGAAGTTCCTTCGGATGAACACGTCACAGAGAAGGTTAAAGAAGTTTATTCGGATGAAAATGTAACAGAATTTGTTGGGGAAATCCCATCGGAAGAATATGCCACAGAAAAAGTAGAAGAAATCCCATCGGAAGAACATATCACAGAAAAGGTTGAAGAAACTCCATCGGAAGAACATATCACAGAAAAGGTTGAAGAAACTCCATCGGAAGGACATGTCACAGAAAGAGTAGAAGAAGTTCCATCGGAAGAACACGTCACAGAAATTATTGAAGAGGTTCCATTGGAAGAACATATCACAGAAAAGGTTGAAGAAACTCCATCGGAAGAACATGTTACAGAAAAGGCTGTAGAAATCCCATCGGAAGAACATGTCACAGAAGGAGTTGAAGAAGTTCCGTCGGAAGAACACGTCACAGAGGTTGTTGAAGAGGTTCCATCGGAAGAGCATGTGACCGAAATAGTAGAAGAAACTCCATCGGAAGAACACGTCACAGAAACTGTTGAAAAAGTCCCATCAGAAGAACATATTACAGAAAAAGTTGAAGTTATCCCACAAGAAGAACATGTGACTGAAAAGATCGAACAAATTCCATCGGAAGAACGTGTGACTGAAAAGGTCGAACAAATCCCATCGGAGGAACATGTAACTGAAATGATCGAGGAAGTCCCATCGGAAGAACATGTCACCGAAAAGGTTGAAGAAGTTGCATCGGAAGAACTTGTGACAGAGAAGGCTGAAGAAACCCCATCGGAAGAACATGTGACGGAAATAGTTGAGGAAATGGAATCGGAGGAACACGTAACTGGAAAAATTGATAGTATTGCTTCACAAGAGCATGTTACAAAAGGAGTTGAAGGAGTATTATCTGAAGAAAATGTCACAGAAACGGTTAAAGAAGTCCCGTCAGAAGAACATACAACTATTAAATCAGAATTAGAACCAGAAGAAATTGTGACCGAAAAGGTAGAAACAATTCAGCCAGTAGAAGTTGATCAACAAACTGTCGGTCCAAAGGAAGAAGATGTTCCAACTAGAGTTGACGTTACTAGCGAAGAAGTGGCAGAACACACAGAAAGTCCCCATGAAGAGCTTCCTGGCGAAACGGTAACAGCTGATAATATTCCATCAGACTACGTGACACAAAAAACTGTAGAAACTTCAACGGAAGAACATCTAACAGAGAAATCTGAGAAACCAGCAGAGGAATATGCAACAACAGTAAAGGCGGAACACGAACCCACAGAAAATGTCACAGAGCAACCAGAAGGCCTAACAGAAAAGCCAATTCATAAAGAAGTGCTGGACTCCGAAACCGAGATGCAAACAGAGAAACCATTATCTCATGTAACAGAAAAGTCTGAAGGCGAGATTGTACTGGAAACTGGCACAGAAGGATTGGAATCGGTTGATGAACACAAAGAAAAAGAGCCGGAACATGTCACTGAAGCCCAGGATAGAATAGATGCAACCACCCACAAAACGGATATGGAAACAGAAATCGATGAAGAGCATGAAACTGCTGTCCCTGAAATAATTGAACATATGCCCGAATCAGAAGATGACAAGAAAACCATTATTGCGACCGAAATAGAACATTCCACAATAGCCAGACCACAACCAGAATCCCAAACTTCTGAACCAGTTGAAGAAGAGCATGCTGAAACTGGTAAACCAGTTGAAGATGTTGAGGCCACTGTCAGACCTGTTGTAGAATACGAGACTACAAAACCTGCAATTGAAGAAACAGAGACAAAGAAAACAACGGAAATTGAGCAACCGGCAACAGCAGTTCCAAGTGTTGTTGGTGAAAGAGTTGAAACCGATGACGAATCTGTTGAGTCACATACTGAAGAGCAAAAGACACAAAAACCACAAGTTGGAGGTCAAGATGATACTCAAAAACCAATACAGCCATTTGATATCAGCGAAGACAGTCAAAAGCCTTTGGATCATGATGCACAAGTACCACAACATCCAATTGAGGAACATTATACAACGGACATACCAACTAAGCATGGATCGACACATGCACCTGGATATCCAGCAGCACCGAGCTATTCAACCTATGATGATTATCCTGAAGAAGAGGAAGATCCAGCACAATTTGGTCCAGGAACGTGTCGATATGGAGGGAAACTCTACGTTTCAGCTCAACAGATACCACGTGACGATCCATGTGATTTCTGCTTCTGCTTCCGTAGCGATATTATTTGTCTACAACAGTCTTGTCCACCACCCATTCAAGGATGTCGCGAAGAGCCGATTTCAGGTTTCTGCTGTCCTCGTTATGAGTGTCATGTTGGCATGGCGACCGTGATGAATATTACCACTAGTACCACAACAACAACAACTACACTTCCGCCTCACTTCCTGAGTCACTCTTACAAAGGCGCCGCACAAAAGCGTGGATGCCAAATTCAGGGAAAAGCTTATGCTGTAGGAGAAGAAGTTCAAGCATCAAGTGGTCCATGCATGCGTTGTGTGTAAGTATTAATTAATATCTTAATTAGAATGGCAAGAAATACATAATTTACGGATTATATTTGTAAAAATAATTTTAGATGTGGAGGCGATGCTCAAATGAAATGTGAACCAAAAGCATGTAGTCCCGCACCAATGCTTCAACAAATGGTAGCAGCCGCAGCTCAACAGCGACGAAGAAGATGAAGTGATTGAATGGGCAATGTAAAGGGTAATCGAGTTTAAGGAATTTTCTTGTTTTAAGAAAAGAAGAAAACCCAGCGTTTTTTTTGTTGTAAAATATTTTCCTTAGTGAACCTGAAACCTGATTGTGAAACTCTAATTAATATTTTTTTTTTAACGAAATGAACAATAACATAATCCTTTTTTTCATTGCAACCATTTCGAACATATATAGGGAACACATGCATAATAAGAAAATGAACAAACTGAAACTTTTAAAGAAGCAAAAAAAAAAACTCAAAATCATATTTCGGCTTAAATAACTGGGAGAAAAATAAGAAAATTGAAATGAAACGGAAGTAAAATTAAAGTGCCGCTGAAATTTGATGGTAAAACTTTGTGATGAAGAAAATTGTAAAATTTTACCATCAAAGTATTTTTAGTGTGATTGTGGATGATGGTCAGTCATCCAAAATGTGCAAAAGATAAATTATCGGCGCAGCACAAATTTGAAAATCGGTAAATATTGGAGTATAGTAAATGTGTTTCTCGGAACAGCACCCTAACTGCCAATAATTAATTAACTTATTGATTAACATTTAATTTATTACAAAATTTTCCCTCACCGCGCCTGTTTTATTAATTTTTTTTTTTTTAAATTCCTTTCGGATCAAAAATTAGACGTGAGGAAGTTTGTCAATAACAACAGAATTAAAAATCAATTAACATCCTTTTGCTAATTTTAAAGAAATTATTTTTTTTATCGATTTTGCATCTAGTCTCCCTTTTTATAAAAAAAAAAAAAAAATAAATGTAACGAAAAGAAAAAAGAAAAACCTGTAAAATTGAAGCAGTAATAAGCCGATCTTGTCGACTGGAAGTTTTTACCTAAATTTTCCTTTATTATAAACGTACTGAATTAAGCATTTATTTAATCTTTTCTTTATCAAAAATTATTTTTCTTTCAATTAATTTATATTTTTTTATATATCTGGAAATATCTGACTGTTTGATTTGCTGTTTGACTTGAACTCTCAGATTTTCAACCATTTCTTCTCACAGCCCCTCACGCTCTCGATTTTTTTTTTTTAACTATCTTCATATAAGAATGTTTATCAAGCAATTATTATTTTTTAAACACAAAATACAACTTTTATGCCATAATCAACGATTTTGTTTTTAAAAAATAATTTAAGATAACTATTAAATCAAATTTTATTCTTCAAAACGATGAAAAATCAATTGAGACGATGAATGAACCATAAGAAATTGAGCGCGTTATTTGGAAAAAAATAGGGAAGAGGAAAAAAAAACACGAAGAAACAATTAATTTGTAAACAATTAAGTGATCGTAGGGTTATTTATCATTAAAAACTGCTGACGGAAACTTTTCGATGATTATTGAAGAACAGTTTATTTAGGCAGAACCTACTCGGAAACAAAATTACAATTGCACTTCCGTAATCCCCATTTTTATTAAAAAATAGAAATAGTTTTTAATACATCCGATATAAGTGATAAGCTATTTTGAGCTTTCAGCATGCTGAATATTTTGTTTTCAACAACTGTGTGCATTCGAAAGAGAGACAATCGACTAACACAACAAATATTTAAGCATGAACTACTCAAAATAGCTTATCGCACAATATGGACAGTAAACTTTGTGGAAAAAAAAATTAATTTGTACTTTAACTCCAAGAGGATATTTTTTGTTAAGTGTCCTTTTATACGAAAAATAAAAGAATAAAAATTGTAAAAAAAAATTGTCATTTGATCGATAATGCAGACTGTGATATTATTTTACATTTTCAGGAATATGAAACATAACGATTTAAATACACTGAGTGAAAGTCGACTACAGGATCACATGAGACAATCAAAACCTCATCCACCTTAATTATCAACATTTTCTTTGTTTCAGGATTATAGAAACTGTTTTACCGATAGCTGGAACCAAAATATTAAAAGCTTTCTCATTTACACATAAATGTAATTAATTTATTTCTCGTTAATTTATCAATTATCACAGTACAAATCATACAGGTTTTCAATTTTATGCTTTACTTTGTTCTAAAAAAAACTCCATTTTCGAGCTTTAAATTCCTTTTTTTTTGTGTCTTGTGCAAATTGGCAACATTCGAATTGACTCTGATCGCCAAAGTAAATAAAGATAAAATTCTCTGCCTTAATGCATTTGAAACTGCATTTGTGGCCGGCAGGAATTGACATGATATGAAAAAATATATAAACTTTATAAACACAAAGCTCCTATGGCACATTCACAAAGAAACTAACATAAATGCATTCCATTGATAAGTTTTTTTTTTTATATTTGTTTACCAAACTTCGCACTTTTCCTTTGGATTCATCCTTGAGCCCAGTGGACAATTAAATTCTTCGGAAAATTCGGGAAGATTAGACAATGAGCCAATGACACGGAAGTTGGGTGGACTGTGAGGATCCTTTTCAATTTGAAGATTAATAGTTTCTTCAGTTATTGCCGAGCACCAAACCTACGATATTGAAAGTTATGTTAACAAAGATTTCGACTGCAATAAATCTCACGTGAGTCTCACTTGTGCAAAAGAGACGAAGAACAATTGACGTTGGGTCATATTCAGGCCCGGCAATGGAAGCAAATCAGACGTTCTTAGGTCCTTCTTTGAGTTGATGAATGCATGGAATGCTGATTTTAGGCCACTGCGAAGGAATATATTACCTGAATTAAGTGACTCAATTACAATCAATTACATTTTTTTATTTTACCCGTTATCAGCAATATTTTCACCGAGCGTCTGTTTGCCATTTAAATTTTTGCCATTTATTCTATAGTTCCCGTACTGCTTGACCTAAATTAATAATAAACAATGATAAAAAAGAAATAATGATTCATACATAAATAAATCATCAGATTTCAGCTTACAAAGCACTCAGTACGCGTTTTAAATTTATTGATTGTCTTATCATTCCACCACTGATGCAAGTTTCCATATTTATCATATTCCCGACCTTGATCATCGAATGCATGTGTAATCTATTAAGAAATTTCATTTGAATGAGCGCATTATGATATCCTAATATAAGCTTACCTCATGACCGACCACAACACCAATTCCGCCGAAATTTAGACTTTTTGGATTGTTAAAATCAAAAAATGGCGTTTGAAGAATTCCTGCTGGGAAGACGACTTGATTTTTTGTTGGCGTATAATAAGCATTTACTGTTGGCGGGCTCATTGACCATCGTGTCTTATTTACAATTTGATCGAGACGCTCCAAATTCTTTTTCAAATTGTAACTGTTCAACTTAAGATTGTTATCGAAATATTTTTTTGGATCAATTTCCAGTTCCTTGTACTTTTCGTCGAGTTGATCAGGCTTCAGGATGTAATCAGGAAATCCAATCATATCTGATATAGCATCGGCTTTTTCCTCAGCAAGAGATCTCGTTTCTTTATCCATCCAATTGAGTTTTCTTAAGTTTTCTTTGAAAGCACTTCGAATCTCATTAATCATTTCCTCAGCTTGTGGCTTCGAGTCGCCATGAAACACTTCTCTAACAAACATGGCTCCGATTGCAAAACCAAGGACATTGTTTGTATCCGTTACACAATAGCGCCACGGCTCTTCGCCGCCATCAGATCCAATTAAAGCTTTTCTAAGATTTTTGTAAGCATCACGGAATGATTTTGAAAGACATGCTGCAAAGTTTCGAACCGTTTGCCATACCAAATAATTGTGAACAATTCTTAAAAAAATCGAAATAATTAACATCAATTAATTGAAATTCAATGTTGGAGTTCTTACATTTTTCCTTCATCAGTGCGCGTTATATTGTTAATGAGCAAAGTAAGATTCTTCAGGTATGTTGGTGCATATACAACGACTTTCTCCTTTTCTGTAATTTTCCTATTGACGACTCTAAATGCATCTTCGAAATGCTCCCGCCAATTGATGAATGGTGCAAGGTCTTGAAGTTCAGTGAGCGTCATTAGATTGTAAAGACTCTCCTCATCCCTTCTGTCTTCATTTGGCACTGTTATTTCAGCAATGTTAGTCTCAAAGTCTATAATGTCCTGCATTTGTTTTCTCGTAACATTTTCATTTTCGGCTCCCAATAAGATGCCAATTTTGGTCATATAATCAAGATATGCCGTCAAGATTTTCTCATGTTGAGCTGTTCGATTGATATAATTATCTCTCGTTGGCAGCGTTAGTCCGCCTTGATCGATCTGAATGATGTGTTTCGTTGAGTTTCTATCATCTTCACCTACTGCCCAACCAAAGAGACCGCCCATATTGTAACGATTGTGTAATGTCTGCAAAACTTGCTGCAATGACCATTTGGTGGCATTGAATTTCTTATCAGTTATGCTCCAGCCACCAATTTTATTTAGCAAATCCAACATTGGCTTGGCGCCCAATTTCTCCATCGTCTCATCATTATCAAGACAACTCTCGTAATACATTTTGGCCTTCTTTTCAGCATTTGATTTGTACTCGGAAATGTTGCGTTCAAGGACATTTTTAACAACCAATTGATTTTGCTGTTCCAATTTGCCAAACGTGCCCCACATTGATTTGCCATCGGGTATTGGATTATTTTTAATCCACTGATTGCACGAATATGCGTAAAAGTCATCGCAACTGAAATGTATGTAAGTTTATAATTGAATGATTTCTCCGAACGGGCGTGACTAGGTGATGTTATTTGTTGCTGTACTTACGGATCAACTTTATCGTCAATTGACTTCAATATTTCACTTGCTGCAAATACGCAGTGCTTATCTAGGCATGGCATTTCTAATAAAGAAAATTATTAAAAATTTTGATCATCATTCAGATTAGAGTCTTACCCATATAAGGATGTTGTTTGACATGCAATATTCTCGGTTGGGTTTCTGATTCTTTAATCGATATGATTACGAGCATGGCACATAGTAGAAACAACACTAAAACTATTACTAATAGACATTTCTCCAACTTACTACGACGTCCCCACAGTGCAGGAAGATTGCTCTGTAAAATAAATTACGACGTTAATTATACTATCAGCAAATGTGTCTCATTATGAATGATATTCTAATTATGTCATTTACCCGCGTAGCAAATCGTATATGCATATTGGGACTAGTACGAACTTCATTTAAATGAATGGATCCAATGCTACTGGTATCCTCATCAGCAAAATCTGTCTGTTTGTAGCGTGTCATCTGCGAATGAAATACAAATTCGTACTGAATTAATAGAGTACTGTGAGAAGGAAAAAAAAATGTTTTAAGCAGCGACGCGCTCGTGAGAGACTGATAACAATGTAGAAAAGCATTTGCGTAATTGGCTGATTAACTTTATATTAGTGCTCAACTCAAACTCTATGCCAAGGGTGTTCACAGGGGAAGTGAATATCTTTAAAGTGGCTCTCTTAATTCAATCTTCGCATATCTTTTTTTACATGCTTTAAGTTATTTTCTTATCGATTCACATAGGTAGGTAAAAAAAATATTTGTGATATAAATTTCGTGTGTTTACATGTTGATAAGGTTTTTTTTTTATCTTTCGCTACCATTTGAAGGTGATCTTGAGAAATAAATGTTTGCATATGATTAAAAAAGCAAATTGATCAATTTAATTATTTCACTATTTGAGAATATCCAGCAAAGTTGAAAAAGTGTTAGCCGCAAGTCCTTTTGTTACACACATTGAATTAAAATTCTACTGAATGAACTTTGAAACATTTCTCAAACGCGATAAATGATGTAAATTTTCAATTTAAACTTATTGCAATAAAACAACAACTTGGAAGTAGGATGTTCTGTCAATTACAGCTTCACTTTGAATTGCGTTTCCATAAAGCAATAGCAAGAGAAATTAAATTTGTCTATCCAACAACAAATACATTTTCTTCATTTGCATGTACAAGTAGTGCTCGAATGACGCACATTAATTAAAGAGCTTGAGAGCACTGTTTTCGTGGAATTTATCGATGTAAACAAATCTTTAATTCGTTTTGTTCTCTCATCTACACATTTATTTATAATACTAATGCTCTTGTGATTATACCGCATATATACTTTGCAATGTATTGAATTTCCATCTAAGGCCATTGTTGTTTACAAAGGCATTTGAGCGTGTTTCGCAATGTCACAAAAGCTCGTGTGCAAACACTTAAACTAAAAATCTCTCTTAAGTGCTTTCGATTGGAATATTAGAAAGCGCAATGTCAATATTTCTCTTGCATTTCAATGCAAAACGTCACCGTCTTGATATTTCCATCTAAAGCATGAGAAATGCCATTTTAAAAAGCTCAAATGCTAACAGTACAAAGAAAAAGAAAATCAATAATCGGATTCATATTTTTCTTTTCTCTCTTCAATTTCCATATTGTTGAAATGCATAAAACATAATTGTGGGCTATAACATATTCAACATTTCGACACATTAAAAATTCACCTCATACGTCATTTTGTATTTGCAATTGATCGGATCCTTTATGAAGAATTTTTCTATATCAAAATAAATCTCTTTTCAAACTTCTACCAAAAATTTATTCTTCACTGCAAACTTTTTTTTTCCATTTTAACTGTATTTCGTTTTCCATCACTTAATGAACGCACGACCTTGACTTTATCTATCAATTGACTTGCAATAACTTTCGAATACTACGACCTATGCTCATCGTCCTTTTGCACAGAAAAAAAAATCAGTCAAAACTTCCGACATTCGGCAGGAATTTTCATTCCCCCAGAAAATTATAAGCTACACTCGACACTGAAATAGGAAAACTTTTCCAGTCTTTTTCCCCTGCAACAATTTTATCATGTCCTTTTTTTTCCTGGTGAGCAATATTTTGGTGAGGGTATATGCGAGTCCTGTTGATATTTATTTTCGATTTCATAACGAGCACTACAGTATTTAATGAGCAGGATTACATTACGCAAGAGTTGCCGATCAAGTTTTATTTTCCGCTGTTGCTCAGGGAACTTCAGGGATCGAAAATATTTAGTAAGGAAACATCGTTTAATATGAAGACCAACATGAAGGTAATCTTCCAATCCCTGAAAAGGAGAGGGAGAGACAAAGAGAAGCAAACGTAACCACCATCATGGGGAAAAAAAATGTAAAAGTCCTTGAGAAGCTTCACATCGTCAATTCAAATCACGTTGAGTGAATATAATGTTCCCTTCTGTGGCGCAAAAAGAAAACATTTTACCGACACACTCTATTTATTGGATATTTTAACATGGTCCATATGGCGTTTATTAAAATTTAGGACGCTAACTAAATAGATTGTCGATTTGGCGCACAATTGAACGACAACAACATGCAACATGTTGCGTTCATTAACTTATCAAGTAATAAAATTTCCAACGCATTAACGAATTATTCTCAACGAATTTGTTTATTCGCAAATTATTTCTCTAATTCGAGAAAACAAGAATTATATTTTGTCAAAATGTTTATGAGCGAGCACTATTCGAATGTTTGGAAGAAAACATGTGTTTCACGCACCAACACAACGAGCATCGTGGAAAATGTTTTTTTTTTTTTTTGTATTTTTTTGTTGTAAGAAAATCGATAAAATTCGTGAAATCGAACATTAACATATTTTCACCAAAAATATTTACGTTGCTTTTCACTATAAACTCACATCGAATATCAATCGACGGCTTTCGGGTTCTCTTGCGCCGCACTCGGTATGAAAAAATTTATAAACTTTTCCTTGAATAAAAAAAAAAATGTTTGCAACTAACTGAGTGCGAACACGACTTACTGATGAATGTGAGAATCGCGATGAAAAATGTGGGAAATATATTTTGTTTAATTAACGTGAGGGGTAAAAAAATATTTTCCATTGCGCATGTTATATCCATACTACGTCATACTCCATTTCATGATGAGTTGAAAAGTTTATTGAAATAAATAAAATTGTTGGGTAAATAAATTGATTACATAAATATAAATGAATAAAATTAGTTTATGTCTTTGTGATTGTCTATCTAATCTAACATTGTCCATTTTGATCTTTTTCAATTGGCTTCGGTTTCGAGATGAAATTTAGCATTTCTTTTTGTGTGATAACAGCAACGACATTTTCGCGCTTCTTAATTTCCAAAGTTGTTGCGGATCCTGCGGAAATAAAATGTAAGATTATTGATTCAAAATAAAAAGTTAATAACGCATACTAATTTCTCCTTTCTGAACCACAACAGCATAAGGTTCTTTCTCTAAAATTCTCGAAACTCGTCCGACAGTTGCATCAATTCCAATTTTTACGAATTTCTTAAATAATCCTTTCTCAATGGCATCAGTTGGCTTCAAACTTGTATTAAGAAGTTTTGTCATTAAATAGCTCACAGTTGCCATTCCTAAAATATTTCCTTTCCCATCGACAACTGGGGCTTGCTCAAGATGTTCTTCCTTTAATTTTTCAATGACTTGTTGACATGGCACCTGACTTAAGAAAGTCAATGGCAATTCCGATGGAATTAAGCAAGTTAGTGAGTTGTTCCACCACGGATGACAATAAATATTAATCGATTCCTTTAAATTTCGAGCTTCCAGCCAATTGTCAACAACAAATTTGGTCAAATAATTGCGAATATTGTCGGGACATAAGATAACGCACTTCTGATCTTCGTTTAGATCTTTCGCTTCATTTAATGCAGCCCACATTGCAGCGCCACTTGATCCGCCACAAAGTAATCCTTCTTCGCAAATTAATCGACGTGCCATTGGCAGAGCTTTTTGATCATTTATTTTAACCCAACGATCAACAACTGAATGATCGAGGACAGTTGGAATAAAATCATAGCCAATGCCTTCAATTTCATAACCAGTTACGTCAGTTTCATTTAAATCTTTTGGGCGTGCCAAGATTGATCCTTCAGGATCAACACCAACAATGATACAATCAGGACATTCTTCCTTTATTTTTCTACCGACGCCAGTTATCGTTCCACCAGTTCCAGCACCCATGACAACCATATCAACTTTGCCATCGAGCTGATATAAAATCTCAGCTCCAGTTCCATCATAATGAGCGAGTGGATTTCCACAATTCGTGTATTGATTTAAAATTACAGAATTCGGAATTTCATGTTGAAGACGTTGTGCAACAGCAACAAGTGAATCAGGTTCATCAAATCTTGCTTCAGTTCTTGTTCGTATAATTTCAGCACCAAGAGCTTTCAAAGTGTTCACCTTTTCATCAGAATTCTTTTCGGGAAGGACAATAACACAACGATAACCATGAACGGCGCAAGCCATCGCTAAACCAATTCCAGTATTACCCGATGTTGGCTCGATGATTGTTGAGACACCGGGTATCAAAAGTCCTTTATCTTCAGCATCTTGAATCATTCTGTAACCAATTCTGTCCTTAACTGAACCACCAGGATTCAGAAATTCACATTTGGCATCTAAATTGTGTTTTTATTCCAATAATTAAAAGAAAATTATTTTAGAAATCTTCACCAAACTTACACATTTGACACTTGATGCCTAAAGATTGAGGAATGTGATTCAGTTTCACCAATGGGGTCATTCCAATTGCATCCAAAATGTTTTCAATTATTTTTGGGCGTTCATGTCTGAAATTAAATATAAATCAAGAAATATCCAAAAGAAATTCATTCTTTAAGACAATAAAAAAAACTTCTCGCAATGCACTTACAAAGATCGTTGGGAATGAGGCGATTTATGTTGTTCATTTTTATTTTTGACCCATTCGCACTTTGATGGTTGATCGGGACGAATAAAGTCACGTTGTAATTTCTTAGGACAAATGAGTGATTTATATTCAGCATGCAATGGACATTTTGGAACATTATCGCTTGTGTATTTTCCATCAGACATAATTGATGTCAATTAATTATTCACTTTTATTTCTAATAGATTTTCAATTAGTATATTAACTTTTGTGCTACACGCAATTGAGAATTTTAAGAAATTATCTATTCGAACTATTCTCGTCAAATGTCACACGATGACTGAAGTCGTTCGCATTCAAAATTAACTCGAAATTTATTTTTACGTTTATCGATAAATTGTTTTCCTGTTGGTTCATTTCCATGGGAATTGTTAACCAATGATGTTCACATGCTATCAGTCAAAGTGATTTGTGGGTGATAAGAAAACTAAAAGGCTCAAATCATAATCCAAACACTATCAGAAAAAAAACAAACATTATGGACGTATCTTGCCACTACCCACAAATGTTCCAAATGCAGTTACACTTCTCTTCCCACTTTCATTCCCTTTCACTCGACTGCATGACGCTAATTATATTTTTAGAAATTCGCCTTACGCTTGTCTTATCGATGTCTATTAGTGTTCCCGACGAAAACAGTTGAGTGGTATTTTATTAAACTCAAATAAATTAAAAAATTCATAATTTTCTTTTTATTTGCTCCACAATTTTTTTTATTATAAAAAAGTTCCCAAATTGAAAAAAATAAGCTTTTTCAATGTTCAGTATTGTTTTGTGGTTTATCGACGTCATCTTTAAATTTCATGATATAGTTCAACAGATCGCGTTGCGTTACTATTCCAATAATGATTTCTCTGGTGACAGTGACGCCATTTGCATCTGAAATTTACCAAAATAAAAGTTTCATAGTAATTAAGGTAATAATAATTAAAAAACTTACATTCTTTTTGGCTTTGTGTTACCAAGACATAAGGATCCTTTTCGAGAATTCGAGACAATCGACCAATTGATGCATTCAAGTTGACCTTTGTAAACTTCTTGAAAATTGCTTTATCAATCGTATCAGTTGATTTTAGGCCTGAGTTTAACATTTTGTTAACTAAGAAAGTGATTGTTGCCATTCCTTTTGCACTTCCATTATTATCGATCACTGGAATTTGATCAATGTCCTCATTATGCATAATATCAATGACCTCTTGACATGTAACATTTTCGGTAACAGTCAGTGGTGGACGCAAATGCAAATTGGAAACTTTATTATTCCACCATGGATGATCTTCAGTGTTGACTGATTCTTTTAAATCGCGAGCTTCCATCCAATTGTCAACGACAAATTTCGTCATATAATTACGGATGTTATCAGGCAAAATGACGACACAATTTTGATCCTCTGTGAGATCCTTTGCTGCTTCCAATGCTGCCGACATTGCTGATCCACTTGAACCACCTTAAATTGCAATTCAATTAAAATAATTATAATCTAAATTACTTTTCATTAATTTACCAATTAAAAATCCTTCGTCGCAAATCAATCGACGTGCCATTGGCAGAGCTTTTTGATCATTTGTTTTAACCCAACGATCAACAACTGAATGATCGAGGACAGTTGGAATAAAATCATAGCCAATGCCTTCAACATCATAGGCTGAAACATTTGATTCGTTGAGTGTTTCAGGACGTGCCAAGATTGATCCTTCAGGATCAACACCAACAACGATACATTCAGGACATTCTTCTTTTATTTTTCTTCCAACTCCAGCAATTGTTCCTCCAGTTCCAGTACCCATAACAACCATATCAACTTTTCCATCGAGCTGATATAAAATCTCAGCTCCAGTTCCATCATAATGAGCGAGTGGATTTCCCGAATTTCTATACTGATCGAGAATGATAGAATTAGGAATTGCTTGTTGAAGACGTTGAGCAACAGCAATTAATGATTCAGGTTCGTCAAATCTTGCTTCAGTTGGTGTCCTTATAATTTCAGCACCAAGAGCTTTCAAAGTGTTCACTTTCTCATCAGACATCTTTTCTGGCATAATAATGACACAACGATAGCCACGAACTGCACTCGCCATTGCTAAACCAATTCCAGTATTACCCGATGTTGGCTCGATGATTGTTGAGACACCAGGTATCAAAAGTCCTTTATCTTCAGCATCCTGAATCATTCTGTAACCAATTCTGTCCTTCACTGAACCACCAGGATTGAGAAATTCACATTTGGCATCTAAAAATATTTAAATTTTGTTAAATAAAACTTTGAGCAAAACATTTTATCACTTACACATTTGACATTTGATGCCTAAAGATTGAGGAATGTGATTCAACTTCACCAATGGTGACATGCCAATCGCATCCAGGATATTATTCATAACCTTTGGCCGTTGTTGACTGTAAGTAAATATTTAGATTTTGTTTTATGATTATTTTTAGCTCCAAAAGATTCTGCATCATTGATGTTATCATATGAAACAGAAATAAATAAATCCACATGTTGTTTGTTTGTACAATAAAATAATAATCGCGTGCCACTCCAATGAATCTCAGCTGATAACAATACAAAAATTGAAACAAAATTATTTATGTTCATTTTTTTCGATTCCAGCCGTGCGTAGTTTTTAAAAATTTGTTATCAGCAAAATGAATTTTGCTTTGCGTTATCAAATGAAATATTTGAGGTCAAAAAGATGATTGGATTGGATACTCACAATGGTCTTGTGGAGTGAGGTGTTGGCGGCTGTTTTTTCTTATCCTTCACCCATGTGCAGCGTGACGGTAAATCGGGACGAATGAAATTCTCAGGCATAGCCTTGGGAAGGTCCTTAAGGATTTTAAAAGGAGACATAATGGGAGTTCCATTTGCTGCTGGCTGCGACATGATTCACCTGTAAATATATGCATTATAATAAAATAAACCATTGAAATGACAAATTATCGAGGTTATGATGAAAATTTTTTGCAATTTTTTTTTTAATCGCGCGGCATGTCGCGTGTTATTTTAATATTTGAAAAACTACTTAAGTTTTTGCATAGAAAAATTTTGTGAAATGACCTTTAGATTAAAAACAAATTCGATTATTAAATGATTATTGTATAAAATCAAACTGATCGCTCCGGCACCTTCCAACCAACTGAGCTGCGTTCCAAAAATTCCTTTTTCTCTTGATTTACTTTCTTCTTATTATTCTTCACTCCGCCGCATATTTCTTATTTCGAGAGCACAATTTGATGATAAATATTTATTTCTGTATTTACTCTTCATGATGTTACGCAAATGAGATAATCCAGTGAAGCTGAATGTTTCCCATTGCATAATCCGACACTTGTGTGAGTGAACGGCTGCCGAAATCATTCTAGAGTCAGCTTCATTTCATTGCAAGAGAGCGGAAAAATTAACATTTTGGTCGTTGACTGTAAAAATCAAAATGCTTGGTAAAATGTGTTTCCGTGAGAAATTTTGAGTTTGTCGATTGTGAGTTTGGAGATAAAAAAAAAGAGTTGAAGAGAATTTTTAATGACTGTCGTTTGAAGTTAATTCTGTCGTCGGTGCCCTAATGTTGATGAGAGTCACGACTTCAAAAAGAATGGTTCATGTTATTTAAATGACAAGCAGTAAAAATGAATACGCAATTGAATTGATGAAAGGAAATTGATCGATATGCATCACAACTCACGCAATATACAGCACGATGAATTTCAATATTTCCCTAAAAACCCGTCAATGGAAATTTTGCGCTCAACAAGTGCATCGAACGAATTTCAGAATCACAACAAAACGAACGAAAAAATATGCTAGAAAAAAGTATGCCAGCCACGAATACGTCTTAAACCGGTTAGAGAAGTTTTTAGCGAAGGGATTTATATGTTGATTATGTTTTCAACATAAAAAAATTAACTTGCTACTTGCCACGAAACCGGCATCATTTATGAATGATTCCAAAGATGAAGCAACAAATCAAATTCACGGGGTTTCTTATATAATAAAACAATTTATTCGTCTTGAACCGAAATAACATATATTGCAAAAAAAAAAAAAAAATTGAGCTCAACATTAATTGCTGTATAATTAAGTACAATTGAGAAGATTTTTAGAGCTTGAAGAAGTAAACAACAGCCGATAGAACCATGTAGAGTGAAACGATGTAGGTGATGTAGAATAAAATCGCTCGAGTTGGCTGTCGAATGGGATGAATTGCGTAGAAAATTGTGTGAAGTATTCTCGTGATGCCAACAATCCGAAACAGCCAGGATGTGATTTCGTGTGGTTCAGTCAGTACAAATATGAATCCAATGACAAGAAATGGAAGCAAATTTTCAAGATCATTACGATGAGCACGACGAACTCTTTCTACATTTTCACTTTCTTTCACTTCGAAATCCTTTATGAAAATGCAATCTTCCGGATTTGCCATTGCCTGGTGAACGAGAAAACATTTTTGTGGTTATGTATTTTTTGTTTGTCCCATAAATGAGGCTATGTCAAACTCACTTTATTCTTAAATCGTTGAAAAACTGTCAGTAGTGACATTAACATGATTTTTATCAATAAAATTCCACTCCATGTAATGTAAACACGAAATAGTTCGTTATTAGCATTCAGCGCATCAAACACTGCCATTTTTAAAGGTTAACTTCCGCAAAGAACTCAAAAATTATTAAAAGAATGTCGAAGAAATTTCCTAAGACACAAAACTTTGACGGCAAAAGGAATTATAAAAACAAAAATACTTTTGGTGTTAAAGAGCGTTCCGAACTAACTGAATAAGCAAAATAACGTGCGGCAAGCAGCTCGAGAAGGTGAAACAGAGAATAAAAAGAAAAATGCTGTTATTGAAGACAAAATGGAAAGAAATGAAATCTTATTCAACACAGAGTCAATTAAGTTCTATTCAGACGTATTGTTGTTGCCTGCCATAGAACTGTAGAAATACAGAAATACTATGAGCGATAGTAGCAGAGGGAAAAATGTGTAAACGAATTTTAATAAATAACAAAAAAACTGGTTGTGATTGCGTATCTCAAAGATGGCCTGAGAAAACTCGTAAAAACTGCTGTTCTTTCGGGTTTGCTTTATGCTTCCAAACATAGAAAAATGTTAATATATTTTTGAAAATAACAAAAAAAAAATCGGGTTTTCTGTATGAATGGCAGGGATTATACGGAATTTCCGTCAGCCTAAGTTTGTTTAACCTTCGAAGTACATTCTATTGAAAACTTACTTGTGCACGACGCTTCAAATTCAAGAAAAATTTGAGCTCCCCTCTTAGATATGTGCTCATTTAAATTTGAACTCTCGTTAATTGAATGTTCTGAAACGAATCAGAACAAAGGAAATGATCAAAATTAGCGTCTGTCGAGTATTTTGTTTTTTTTATTTTGAAAATTGCTTGATTAAAAATTATTTTGAACATTAAATATTAAGTTTAAATTGAGTTTTAATGAATGATTTTAGTTAGATATTGAAGAAAGCAACAATTGATGCTACGATCATGAACAGTGTGATAAGTGCTGTAATACCAAATGAAATTCCACGAGCTGGTTGAGGAATTGGATAAATCGCATAGACCTGTTAAACAAAATATAAAATCAATCAAATTCATCTTAGTATTTTTAATTAGATATCTTACAATTGTATGAGAAAAACGTGCAAGGACTCCGATGCGTATTAACCACGATCCCAAATCGATATTTGGCTCTGACATCACATAGAATAATGCTGCAATAAGAAATGCTGGAATATTTTCGAGATCATTCATGTGAGCTCGTCTAACACGCTCAACATCTTCATCCTTCTTGATTTCAACATTTTCGCGGCCTTGAACGTCTTCAGGGTTCTCATAAGCGCCCTTTCTGAAGCGTTGAACTGATGTCAAGACACTCATCAACAACATCTTGATCAACAACAAACCACCCCATGTGATGAAAACACGAAAGACTTCATTGTTGAAACTCAAAGTTTCATTCACTGACATTTTTGGAAAAAAAAAAGTTTTTAAAATTTTGGAACTTTGTGAAAATGTACTTCCGACACAAACAACAGTTGATTCAGTACTGAATAGTGTGGCAAAGAAAAAAACACAGAATCGAAACGAAAACAAAATAGTAAAGAATGCTAGATATATGAGCAACAGGCATACACAAATCATTAATGATGGCATTAAAGCATGTGGAAAACATAATTATAATTCTCTCAATTCTTAATGATTCTCTCCGTTAACTTACTTAGTTCTCTCTCGACTTCTGTTGATGGCTTATTAATGATTCTTAGACACATTACTCGGTGACAATTTAAATAATGACATAATTCTTTTCGGATTGTTTAACACGTAAAACTTTTATGAACCACCAAGAAAAGACAACCTGAGACGTAATAAATACTGAGACGGCGAGGAATTTCTGCAGACATTTTTAACGTAACTTTTAAAAAGATCTTTCTTGTATTTAGGCTAAATTTTTACGAGGAATTCAAACGCCACCTATAATGACGATTCAATAAAGTATTTGCATGTCTTCGGTGTCACAAAATACATATTTTACTAGCCAAAAGTCACTGCTTCATTGACTTAAGACACACTTGATTTGTGCCAGTCATTTGCTTCTTACGTAACATTAATGAGAATCCAAAATCAAATCTGATGAGAATATTATGCAAGTGCGGAGATCATTGCTACGTGATAAAGAGGAATTTCTTAAATTCTTACATATGGTTCAAAATGATTCGATATCGCGAGAGCGAGACGTAATTTTTAAGTCCATAAGTTAATCTGTAAATACTTACTAACCACACCATTCATACATTTTCGTTTATCTACATGCCTCCACTTCAAGAATGAAATAAAAAACGATCTCTACCATTCAGTAATATTGTTGCATGTTGCTCTCTCATTTCAGTTTTTAAATAACCACTCCAGAGTGAAGACGTATTTCGATTTTTATTAAACAACCAAAGCGCGTTTTCTTTTTCGATAATGGATTCTGGTGCACTAAGTTATGAAAATCCCGTCTTTCGGGTGTACATAACATGGTGTGGATTACTTATAGTGAAGTTATTGTTGATGGCACCACTGACTGGATTTCAGAGAATCAAAAATAAAGTTGGACATAAAATATTTTTTTAATGACCTTGAATACTAAAGGAAACATTTCTAGTCTTTTGCAAATCCCGAAGATGCCGCAGCGTTTCATGGGGAAATTAAGGCAGATGACAATGTAGAGCGTGTTAGACGGGCACACATGAATGATCTTGAAAGCATTCCTGCATTTTTGGTTGCGGCTCTGTTTTACGTGATGTCGAAACCAAATGCTGATGTTGCAACTTGGTTGATAAGAATTGCAGTTATTGCAAGAATTGTGAGTTTCAAATATTGAATAAATGCTATGAAATATTTTTTTTTTCTAATTAAATATTTTCAGGGTCACACAATTGTATACGCGATTTATCCCGTTCCTCAGCCGGCAAGAGGAATTTGTTTTATGACAGCAGCACTTATTACTATTTTCATGACTATTTGGTCAATGGTTCAATTTTTCGAATTCTAATTCTCTTTTTTCTTTATGATTACATATTTTGGCTTCAGATGAGCTTACACTACTCATAAAGCCCTGTAAATTTTAGTGAGGATTTATCCACATTTGACATAAAAAATGCTATTTGATTGTGAAAAATAAAATAACTTTTGAATACCAACATCATCGTCCAATGAACCGTCAGTGAGTTTTAGTTGCTTCTCTTTTTTTTTGATGTTTTTTTTTTGTGTCTCCGCAATATACGTTTTGCTAATATAGAAATGACAGCTTTTGACACTCTGAACTATGATAATCCTGTTTTTAGAGTTTACGTGACATGGAGCGGATTAATTTTGATCAAGTTGCTGCTGATGGCACCGAATGTGAAGCGAACTGAAAGCATTTGTTTGAAGAAATACAAAAACAATCATTTGATTTTAGGCTTTTCAAAATCCTGAAGACATCAGCTCCTCTAGTCTTGGGGCAATCAGAAAGGATGATAAAGTTGAACAAGCAAGAATTGTAAGTTCCTTTTTAAAACTTTCAATTTTAAAATTTAATCCAAAATCAAATCTGATGAGAATTTTATGTAAGTGCGAATACCTTTACTGCGTTATAATGAGAACTTTTTTAAATTCCTGTATAGGGCTCAAAATGATTCGATGTCGCTTATTGATGATTTTTAAGTCCATAAGTTAATCTGGAAATACTACCATTCATATATTTTTCGTTTATCTGCAAGCATCCACTTCAAGGAAAAAGAAAATGATCTCTACCATTCAGTAATATTGTTGGATGTTGCTTTGTCATTCCAGTTTTTAAATAACCACTTCAGAGTGAAGACGTATTTCGATTTTTACTAAACAACCAAAGCGCTTTTTATATTCCGATGATTGTTTATGGTGCACTAAGTTACGAAAATCCCGTCTTTCGAGTGTACATAACATGGTGTGGATTACTTGCAATGAAGTTATGGTTGATGGCACCACTGAATGGATTTTGCAGAATTAAAAATACAGTAAGTTTTCTGTTGGACACAAAATATTTTCAATCACCTTTAAAACTAAAATAAACATTTCTAGTTTTTGGCAAATCAAGAAGATGCTGCAGCGTTTCGTGATGAAATTAGGGCCGACGACAATGAGGAGCGTGTTAGACGTGCACACAATAATGTTCTTCAGAGCTTTCAAGGATTTTGGGCGGCTGCCCTACGTGACGTCGGGACCAAATGCTGATGTTGCACACACGTGTGCACACATGAATGATCTTGAAAGCATTCCTGCATTTTTAGTGGTGGCTCTGCTTTACGTGATGTCGGAACCAAATGTGAATGTTGCATCTTGGTTGATAAGAATTGCAGTTATTGCAAGAATTGTGAGTTTCGAATACTGAATGAATGCTATGAATTTTTTTTTTAAATACTTTCAGGGTCACACAATTGTCCACGCGATTCGTCCAGTTCAGTCGGTAAGATTAATTTGTTTTGCGACAGCAGCACTTATCACTGTGTTCATGACTATTTGGTCAATGGTTCAGTTTCTCGAATTCTAGTTCTCATTTTTCTTTATGATTACACTTTTTGGCTTCAGATGAGATTACGCTGCTCATGAAGCCTTGTAAATTTTATTTAGGGTTTATCCATAATTGACATAAAAATGCTATTTGATTGTGAAAAATAAAGAAATTTTTGAACAACAACATCATCGTCCAATGAACCGTCAGTGAATTTTAATTGGTTATTTTTTTTTTTTTTGATAACGCGCCACAGTTTAACGAGAGCGCTTCACTAGGTTGAAGTTTTTTTTTGTGTCTCCGAAATATACGTTTACTAATAAAGAAATGTCAGCTTTCGATGCTCTGAATTATAACAATCCTGTTTTTAGAGTTTACGTGACATGGAGCGGGCTTCTTTTGATCAAGTTGCTGCTGATGGCACCGCTAACATCATTTCATAGAATGAGGAATAATGTGAAGAGAATTGGAAGCATTTGTTGGAAGAAATACGAAAACAATCATTTGATTTTAGGCTTTTGAAAATCCTGAAGACATAAGCTCCTCTAGCCTTGGGGCAATCAGAAAGGATGACAAAGTTGAACGAGTCCGACGAGCTCATCTGAATGATTTGGAAAATATTCCAGCATTCATTATTGCTGGTTTATTTTATGTGATGACTTTTCCAAATGTTTATGTTGCATCTTGGCTAATAAGGATCGCTGCATTCGCAAGAATTGTAAGTTTCTTTTTAAAAAATTTCAATCTAAACTTAATCTATAAATTTTTCGTTTTCAATTTTCAGTGTCATACAATTGTAAGTTAATCCTTATCTTATCAGATTGCTGAAAAAAGCTTTATATTTACAGGTGTATGCAATATACTTAGTACGTCAACCTGCACGAGGAATTTTCTTCGCACTCACAGCGCTCATTACTATGTATATGACGATCACATCAATTGTTCATTTCTTTAATTTCTGAGAATAAAATCTTGGTTTATTTTCAATTTATTTCATCATTTGAACGTTTAAGGTTCGAACCAACATTGACATTATGTTGGCTGCTCGAGTTATTGATTATTTAGAAGCGTAAAATTCCACAATGTCAGCTATGTTGATCTGCGATATTAATTTTCTTCAAAAATCCATCAACTTTAAATGATTAAACGATGCATGTTTGGAAAGCTTTTATGTTCCAAGTGATCCAGACTTTTAGATTTACTTGTTGCTAGAAATTATAAATAAAATAACATTGTAAAAATGATTCTACGACGTGAACTACTCCACATGTTTGAATTCTTTGAACTTTTCATGAACGAAACGAGCCCCCACTTGCGTGTCCATCCCATTCGACTGGTATGGACTTTACAAACTGATGTCCATCGCGCAGTTTGACAAAAACCCTTCTCTCGTTCGGACGCTAAATTTGTTCAAGCAAGGCGTGAAATTATAAAACTTTGTTTGATTAATTAACGATATACACGGAACGGAAGTAAAAAATCACAATGACAGTTTTTGATGCTCTCAGTTACGACAATCCAGTGTTTAGAGGTTATATTACTTGGGGTGGATTGTTATTACTCAAATTGCTGTTTATGGCACCATTGACAGGATTTCAAAGAATTCGTAATAAGGTAATGTCGCAGTATCCTTCTTCCGGAAATTTGTTTAATTAATTCTTGCAGGCTTTTGAGAATTCTGAGGACGTCGCACAAAGTGGCGGCGAAATAAAAAAGGACGAACACGTCGAACGCGTCCGTCGCGCTCATTTGAATGACCTTGAAAATGTGATTCCATTCTTGATTGCGGCCTTAATGTATGTAATAACTCAGCCTCAACCTGATGTGGCTTTGTGGCTTATTCGAGTTGCTGTTGTAGCAAGATTTGTAGGTTATGAACAAATTAAGGAATTTAAAAGCATCAAAATTTATTAATTTCGTTATAATTTTTTCTTTTATCATTTAATCAAGCTACACACAATTGTAAGTTGAATAATTCAATTATCATTATCAATTAGCACCAACTATACAATATCAAAATTATTCACAGGTCTATGCGATCTACCCCGTTCGACAACCAGCCAGAGGAATTTGTTTCTTTACAACATTATCCATAACTTTATTCATGATTGTTTGGTCGATAGTTTATTTCTGCCACTTTTAAGAGCATTCTGCAAAGTCATCGTTTGACGGCAAAAATTCACATATCCACAGAATTATTTTGATGTTATAAACCTGATAAATATTTGCGATTACTCACACAAACTCACAAAGTCGCAAATAACCACACTGAAATGTTAATGTGAGTCAAACAAAAGATTGGTTTAAAAATAAGAAAGTGCCTTTGAGGCACGCGAAATGTATTGATCCTTTCAGGTTCTACATATCAATTATCTGCAGCTGTTATAAAAAGAAATAAACTTATCGATGAATGTTTCAAGTCTTTTATTTCAACAATTTCCTTCTTCATAAAAAAATAATTTCACTTGGTGTTTTAGAGGAAGAACAAAGCAGTTTTGATTGCCATGAAAGCAGTTACACCTAAGCATACAAAGTATGATATCGCTCTCCATGGCTGCATTGGCATAATTGCGTAAAACAATGTGTGTCCAATTCTAGCAAGAACAGCGGCTCTTATCAAATTTATCGCAATAAAGGCATCAGGATTTGTGAAAGTATACAAAAAGGCGATTGCCATGAATGGCAAACAATTTTCCAAATCATTTCGATGAGCACGACGAACACGTTCCACATCTTCATCGTTGAATTTCGGCACAGCCTTCGCGTCATTCAAGAATTTCAAATCTTCTGGATTAGCGACGGTCTATTAGAGGAAGAAATTTGAAAAGTTTGAACCATAAATTATAGAGCACAATAATAATAAGGCCACACTGCTGCAAAATGACTACAGTCAATTAAAATACGTCCAGCACTTAAATTGGATGGAGAGAATTCGTTTAACAAAAAAATATTTTTGGAAATTATTCAATAAAAATTTTATCAGCACTTTATCGAACACCCCTTGAAGCCTTTTAAATTGTTGCTGAGCGATGGGAAAATGACCATTCTGAGGGCGTACCTTGTTCTTCATTCTTTGACGGCCCGTCAAATAAGACATTGCGAGCATCTTTAGGACCAAAATTGATGACCAAAAAACGTAAGCCCGAAAAACGGGATTATCGTAGCTAAGAGTTTCAACCGATGTCATTTTTTTAAGAACAAAATGTCTTCCAGATTCTTATGCAACAAAAATTTGTGCGACTCACAAACCGAACAGTTGAAAGCGAACTGCTGTGTATTGAGAGCTAGAAATCACATGCAACACACGAAAAATCGCTAAATGTGTGGATGACTCTCGCAATTTATGTAAACTGTGATTGTTGTATTGGTTTGCCGGCATTTGTTTTCATTGTGTTCTCTTTCCCAGCTTGATAACGCACACCGATATCGTGACACTATGAATGACGATGACTAGCATAAAGGCCGTTAAAGTATTATTAAATTCTCAAATGTATCATGCATGAGGTAATTATGTGACTAAAGATAATTGTAATCAATGTCCATTTATGGCTTATCAGTGGAAAATTATCAAAATAACAACAAGCTACAACAGCAAGCACATATTAGTGAATTTGGGGGACAAAACAATTTCAGTGAATGGAATTAAAATCGATAAAATGAGTTTTAGGAATTTTTTCCAAGACCTCCGCATTTTGCTAATCAATAGAACTTTGGACTCTGTTATTAAAATATTCATTTATTTAAATAGCGTGTTGCATTGCATGCTTTAGAAGTTGTCCATGGAATCGATAATTAAGTGTTATGAATATGCTATGCACCCTGAAGCATTTTTAATTGTCTATCAAACCCAAATAATTTTATTACAATACACAGAAGTTACAAAATTTGCGTAAGAACACATTTAGACACCTTTAGAAGAAGTAAAAGATCGTTGCAAATGACATGTAGACAGTGATGGCAGCACAAATGAGGTAAGAAATCAAACGTGCTGGTTGTAAACTGATTATTGCATAGGCAAATGTGTGAATGCATCGCGAAATGGCAGCAATTCTTATCAAATTTATAGCGATAAATGGCGATGGTGATGTCAGGATATAAAATAAAGTGATAATCATGAGAGGCAAAATATTTTCCAAATCATTTCGATGAGCTCGTCGAACACGTTCAACGTCTTCATTAAAATTTTTTGCGTTTTTAATTTTAAACATTTTTGGATCATCAGGATTTGCGAAAGTCTGAAAATGGGGAAAATTTAAGATACTTAGAAACTTTATAATGCATATTAATTAAAAACCTTATTCTTGAATCGATGGATAGCGGTTAGCAATGCCATCAAAAGAATTTTTAATGTTAGCACCGAGGTCCAAAATGCATAAACACGAAACACATGATTTGAATAACTGATATTGTCGATAATTAAGTTATCCATCTTAATATGTCAATATTCGAAATGAAACTGAAACCAAAAAAATCTGAGACATGCTTTAAAAAGTTAAAAAGGATGATCATTCACCATAAAATAACGGCTTGTGACGGAAGTAAAGATGACTAACTTTTGACCTCAACACAATTTTTTTTACTGCAAGGTGAACATTTGATAATAATGTGATGTAAATAAAATGTTTTTTACAAGAAATAGAGAGCAGATTGGATTGCCATGTAGGCGGTGGCACCGACACAAGCAAGAAATGAGATGGCACGTGCAGGCTGAGCTTTCAAGAAGCAATATGAGATGGTGTGAGCAATGCGACCAATAGCTCCGATTCTGATGAGAGTTATGGCAATAATTGTTGATGGACCCGTAAGAATGTAGAAAAGTCCAGCTATTATAAAGATTGGAATGTTTTCAAGATCATTAAGATGAGCACGACGAATACGTTCGACTTCTTCATCGCCAAATTTAGGCTTAATATTTTTAAAGATTTTCACATCTTCCGGATTAGCGAAAGTCTAAAAATCGAAATTAAAACCTTTAATAACTTTTATATTTAAATGTAATTTATAACGAAATTCTTACCTTGTTGTTAAATCTCTTAATGCCCGTGAGAAGAGCCATCATAAGCATTTTAAGAATCAAAACTGAACTCCAGAAAATGTAAACACGAAAAACGGAATTTTCGATTGTGATGTTATCCAGAATTGACGAAGCCATTTTTTTTCCTATTATCAAATTAAAATTAGGATTTGACACAATTATTTTGAATGAAAGGTACCAACCTGTCACGATCGCCGATTGAAATCAAACTGATGCTCAAGTTCTGAGAAACAATCAAACAATGTGCAACTGTATTGAAATACTATCGCATTAATCACCTTCAAAGACCTTGAACTTGATTATCAAATTAAATGAGAAAAAAGAAGTCGAGTGAGAAGTAAACAAACATTCACCATCACATGGAAAACATTTAATTTATATTCAAGAAGAGCTTTAATAAAGTGAGTCGCACGAACCGCCAAGTAAATTACGTTTGTACGAGTATATATTGTGACGAATGAAGCTGCTCTCACAAATTGTTTAGGATATATGCTGTAGAATAACGATGATCATGCAATATTTGCTATTAATTCATTCGGAATCTTCAGCATTATTCTTTAACTTGTTGATATTCTCACAATCAGTTTCACGCTGTAAGGCATATTCGATATCAATTTTTATTATCAACGAACCCATAAATAAAAAAATTTTATTATCTGAACTTACATTTTTTAAGATTTCATTCGATATTACTTTTCTTGCGATTACCGAAATAACGTTCAAAGAATGACAAAGCAAAAATGGTTAAAATTAATTTTTTCGTTTTATGATTTTATTTTTAGAAAAAATGTATTGCCGATGCAATCGCCATTAAAAATGTTATGATATAAGTCACTGCGAAACCACCGCCACGTGCTTTATGAGATGCCATTAAGTAACCTGTTGAATGCACAATGCGCATAATCGCTGCTAATCTTATCAAGTTGGTGGCAATAAAAGCATTTGGATTAGTCGCGATATAAAACAATTCAACAATAAGCAACACTGGAATATTTTCTAAATCATTCATGTGCGCTCGTCGAACACGTTCAACATCTTCATCTTTCGTAATTTTAGCACCTTTTGCAAACTGTACATCTTCTGGATTGATAAATGCCTGAAAGTTAAATTCTGGCAATTAAACTAATTCACCACTTAAATCACACACTCGATTTACCTTCTTTTTAAATCGCTGCATTGATGTTGCTTGTGACATAAACAACATTTTTAAGACTAACACAGCTGACCAGAAAGCATATGTTGTAAAAATGGGATTATCAAAACTTATTAATTCAATTAAATTTGACATTCTGCAAGACCTCTATAGTTCCGAACGCTTCGAATGGCTTCAAGAAACTACAAGAGTAAAAAAAATAATCTTTTTTTAAAACGCGAATCGAGTATAGAGAAATATCAAGGGGCTGCCAGATTTCGATAATTTTTTTTTTTGATAACGAATATTTGATAACGTTAAATGTTCATATTTATTTTATTTTTAACATGATATGTATTTTTGCTTCAAGAAAGCGGAAATTTACACCCATTGTCATTGTTGTTTGTTTCATCGATATCAAATCGTGAGAAAGCTCGTTTGACCTGTTATTAAACACGATAATAAAAAAAGCTCCCATGATAAAAAAGCTTCAATTTCCCATTCAAATTTCATCAACGCTTTTTTTTATTAGAAAGTTTTAGAATTTATTTTAGAATTTAGAATAGCTCGCCTCTCGCTGATGGAGTATCATTTAGCTTAATCATTTTTTAAAATTATTTTTGAAGTTTCCAATTCCAAATATATTTAAGTAATTTTTCAATGATTTCGGGATTGTTGACAAAGTTTTTGGCCTTTATATGATTTGTGAAGGGACTCCTATGCTATGGTTGGAAACGATGTTCAGCATTGTTTTGAAGTTTATTGATATCGTCATCTTTAAATTTTATGATATAGTTCAACAGATCGCGTTGCGTTACTATTCCAGCAATGATTTCTCTGGTGACAGTGACGCCATTTGCATCTGGGATTTATCAAAATAAAAGTTTCGTAGTAATTAAGGCAATAATAATTAAAAAACTTACATTCTTTTTGGCTTTGTGTTACCAAGACATAAGGATCCTTTTCGAGAATTCGAGACAATCGACCAATTGATGCATTCAAGTTGACCTTTGTAAACTTCTTGAAAATTGCTTTATCAATCGTATCAGTTGATTTTAGGCCTGAGTTTAACATTTTGTTAACTAAGAAAGTGATTGTTGCCATTCCTTTTGCACTTCCATTATTATCGATCACTGGAATTTGATCAATGTCCTCATTATGCATAATATCAATGACCTCTTGACATGTAACATTTTCGGTAACAGTCAATGGTGGACGCAAATGCAAATTGGAAACTTTATTATTCCACCATGGATGATCTTCAGTGTTGACTGATTCTTTTAAATCGCGAGCTTCCATCCAATTGTCAACGACAAATTTCGTCATATAATTACGGATGTTATCAGGCAAAATGACGACACAATTTTGATCCTCTGTGAGGTCCTTTGCTGCTTCCAATGCTGCCGACATTGCTGATCCACTTGAGCCACCTTAAATTGCAATTCAATTAAAATAATTATAATCTAAATTACTTTTCATTAATTTACCAATTAAAAATCCTTCGTCGCAAATCAATCGACGTGCCATTGGCAGAGCTTTTTGATCATTTATTTTAACCCAACGATCAACAACTGAATGATCTAGGACAGTTGGAATAAAATCATAGCCAATGCCTTCAACATCATAGGCTGAAACATTTGATTCGTTGAGTGACTCAGGACGTGCCAAGATTGATCCTTCAGGATCAGCACCGACAATGATACATTCAGGATATTGTTCTTTTATTTTTCTACCGATGCCAGCAATCATTCCACCAGTTCCTGCACCCATAACAACCATATCAACTTTTCCGTCGAGCTGATACAAAATCTCAGCTCCAGTTCCATCATAATGAGCGAGTGGATTTCCTGAATTTCTATACTGATCCAGAACGACAGAATTAGGAATTGCTTGTTGAAGACGTTGGGCGACAGCATTTAATGATTCAGGTTCATCAAATCTTGCTTCAGTTGGTGTCCTTATAATTTCAGCACCAAGAGCTTTCAAAGTGTTCACTTTCTCATCAGACATCTTTTCTGACATTACAATGATACAACGATATCCACGAACTGCACTCGCCATTGCTAAACCAATTCCAGTATTACCCGCTGTTGGTTCAATAATTATTGAGACACCAGGTATCAAAAGTCCTTTATCTTCAGCATCCTGAATCATTCTGTAACCAATTCTGTCCTTCATTGAACCACCAGGATTGAGAAATTCACATTTTGCATCTAAAAATATTTAAATTTTGTTAAATAAAACTTTGAGTAAAATATTTTATCACTTACACATTTGACATTTGATGCCTAAAGATTGAGGAATGTGATTCAACTTCACCAATGGTGTCATGCCAATCGCATCCAGGATATTATTCATAACCTTTGGTCGTTGTTGACTGTAATTTGATTTTTGTATGATTATTTTTAGCTCCAAAAGAGTCTGCATCATTGATGTTATCATATAAAACAGAAATAAATAAATCCATATGCTGTTTATTTACACAATTAAATAATTAATAATCGTGTGCCACTTCAAGAATCTCAACTGATAACAATAAAAATAATTGAAATAAAATTCTTTATGCTCATATTTTTTGGGTACAAACATGCATGATTTCCAAAATTATGTATTCCTTTTAATTCACCAAATTAAATTTTTTATCAGCAAATAAATTTTACTTTCAGGTACTTCAAATTTTAATTTGAGATCTAATAATCACTGTATACTATACTCACAATTGTCTTGTTGTGTGAGGTGTTTCTGGCTGTTTCTTCTTATCCTTCACCCATGTGCAGCGTGACGGTAGATCGGGACGAATGAAATTCACAGGCATAGCTTTGGGAAGATCCTTGAGGATTTTGAAAGGAGACATAATGGGAGTTCCATTTGCTGCTGGCTGCGACATGATTCACCTGCAAGTATCTGCACTATAATAAAATAAACAATTGAACAATTGAATGACATTTTATCGAGGAAGTGAAGAAAATTTGTGCAATTTTTTTTTTTAATCGCGCGGCGTGTTCACTTGTTAATAAGAAAGTAATCGCGAGACAAGTTGTTGTATAGAAATCATTTTTAAATGACCTTTAGATTAAAAACAAATTGAGATAATTAAATGAATATTGCACAAAATCAAGCTGATCGCTCCGGCACCTTCCAACCAACTGACTGAGCTGCCTTTACAAAAATTCCTTTTTCTCTTGATTTACTTTCTTCTTCTTTTCACTGCATTTTTCCTATTTCGAGAGCACAATTGGATCATAAATATTTATTTCTGTATTTACTCTTCATGATGTTACGCTAATGAGATAATCCAGCGAATTCCGGAGGGTCGTAGACTTGTGGCCCACGACACGATACAGTGAATAAATTCAATATAATGATAACGAATATGAATATCGGCTGATAGCGTTAAATGCTCATATTTATTTTATTTTTAACATGATATATATTTTAATTATATTTATTCAGGTTTTCATAAGTCTCAAAGGAAGCACCAATGGAAACGCAATGAAAAATAACACTTTGCAGTGGGAATTCGAGCAACTTACTCCTTAGCGTTGCGTGCATTGTTACTACTTGCAGTCTTTTATTTAATTTGAACTATTAAGGTGCAGTTCATTTGAGTTCTCCATTTTTAGTCTTCGGCTCTAGCTGCATAATCTATTTGAAAAGTTCATCATTTATAGTATTATCAGTCAGTATAAGCTTAACAAGTTTCTTTTCAATTTGTGTAATTTTTGCTTCAAGAAAGCGAAAATTTACTGCCATTGCCATCTGATTGCGGTGTGCGACGCTTTTTGGATTGATGTAATAAGGAATGGATGCGAGTTTACCACGATAAATTGCTGCCGAACGTACGAGCCACTTGCTATCCAGATAGTAGATCTCATCCGAATGACGTTCAACCACAATGGCAAAATCCGAAAGCAAAATTTTGAAATTTCTTCCATCGCCATCAAGCACACGACCGCGACAAAAGTTATTGTCCGCAAAAACCATGACATCATTGCCAATCAAAATATCAGTCAATGGAACTTGTTTGATTTTGCAATCATCACTAAAGTGAAAAGAAAATCATTTTATTTCTGACGTGTAAGAATTAAATTTTGACCTCACTTGAAAGCTCCCAGATAATCACGAATCTCCTCAAACTCATCCTTCAAATAGAAATAAAACCGCTCGAGATGATAAACGACATGAACATAGATGACGATTATATTTCCCACTTGAAACTTATTTTCTATGTTTTGTGCAGCAATTTGTCTTGGAACATCTTCTGGAATGCCAATATTCTGCTTAAATGATTTTGTCCAACGAGTTAAGAACGAATGGCTTTTTTTCATTTCCCCTAATAGCTGAGAGCTCTGTAACCTCCTGGGTAGTGTTGATTTTTCTTCAGTTCTCCGAGAATTGTCATTCTGCATGTTCACATGAACTTGCTCACTCAGTGGAACCTTTACTAGAGATGTCTTCCCAACAACTGAACTCGTTTCATGAGGTGCAATCACTTTGGTTGTTTTATCATTTGGAACCCAACCATTCAAACGAGCCAGCGCATTTGTTTTAGCATCAATGGACATTCCTGTTTCATAATAGTCAAATTCAAGTTCCAGCAAATTGAACATCGGTTTATCGAAGAATTCCTTATCAAATATTCCCAGTTCCTTTTCAATCATCATAGCTGACACTAAATGTTGTGTTACATCAGACAGATCGATGCGGGTTTTGATTGATAAATAGTATGACGAATCTTTAATGTTCTTCTTAAGTATCTTTGCGTTTAGTTTCTTTTGCATCACTGCCTTATGAAAGAATTTTATTGATTCAGCACTCCAATGTCTTGTGATTGGTTGAATGTGACTTAAAACGCCACGCTGTGCAACAGCTGGCAAAATTGCGAAACTTTCTTGCAAGCGACGAACATTGGTTTTAACACTGACCTCTTCCACAGTTCCGAAATCTACATAAAAGACTCGAACGAATTCTTCGGACAAGACTTTTAACACTTTTGCGCGATGCCACAATCCACTGTAAAGGGCCGCAACGCACGAATCTTTTACTAAATCGCTGACAGCAACACGTTGTGCATTTTGACCAGTGCCATAAAACCTGGACATTTCTGTCATTAGGAAATTCAGTTGCTTGAAGGTGTCATAATCTGTAAACCAGAAGCGATGCGGATTAACCAGTTCCAGAACTGTGATGACTACAGTTGAATTATCGAAATTCAAATCGTTACGAGCCGGCGCAAAAACTGGTTTTGGTGCAACAAAATGATCGAGACTTTCACCGCTGCAATAAAAGATCCAGTATCAACATCCAGTTCAAATTCTCTCGAAGGACATACTCACGGTTCTCGGGATAAACCATACTGAGAGGATACATACGGATTTCCACTATTAAAAGAACTTTGAATCGCGGATGTTGGCGCTTTCGCGAATCCGATTAATCTGTTTCGATTTCTGCAGAAATTGCAATGGATAAATGTGCTGCGCGGGAATCAATTTAAAAAAAAAGAAAGGATTTTCACTTACTTTGAATTACTGTTCATTTGCTGAATGTGATCCGCCTCTGAAGTTTTTACAATAGTAGCTAATCCATATCCTTCTAATGTGAACTCTTCGAAACTTGCCAGCATGTCTCTGAGTGTCTCAAATCCGAATTTATTGAATCTAATATTTTCACCATTCTGTTGTCTATAGGCTTTTTCCAGCTCTTGAATATGAATTCGGCCGCCATGAGCGATCCTCACTAAAGCTTTTATTAATGCTTTCGCTTCGCCAAAATCTGCCATTTTGTTAATAATAGCGGAGATCAAATCATGCCGGTAGGTAAAATACACTTAATAGGGGACACGTGGCTCAGCGACGTAGATATGGAAATTTTTCAGTGGGGGCAAAGAGAAAAGCTTTTCCCACACCTTTGCGAAAATAAAACGGCTCTTTATTATGTTTAAAAAGGAGCAATGGAAGAATTACAACTGGTTAAGATGTGCTGCCGACTGTTCATCCAAGAGCCAATGAACTTTTTCCAATGCTTTCACATTTCCCGCCGGCAAGTCTTCTTTATCAACGAAGATCTGCTTTATGATTTCAGCTTTTCCATTCCCAGGAACAGCAAAAATGGAATGACGAGCATTATTGACCAAAGAGAATGTCATTGTTATTCGCTGTGGTGGTGGCTTGGGTGAATCGACAATATAAGCCACTAAGCGATCATTAGCTTCTTTCAGCAGTTTATGACCAGGGAAAAGTGAGCATGTGTGGCCATCGGGTCCTACGCCGAGGAGCAACAGGTCGAACGATGGCACCCCAGTTGTCATCTTAAATTTTTCAAGGATTGCCTTTTCATAGTCATCAGCCACTTTCTCAATGGGATCATCTACATTGATTGTCATAAATTGAGCCTCTGTCAATGGTACTTTTGGAATTAAATTCGCTTTATAAAACCTGCGTTGATAATGAAGGTCAGTCAACAAATGTTTCAATGACTAAACATAAGAATGTCGTACCCAAATGTCGATTCCTCGTCATTTTCTGGAACATATCGTTCATCACAGAAGAATACAATCCACTTCCCCAATCAGTCTTGATATTGGGCAATACCTGGCACAAGTACTTTCCTAACGATCCACCTATAAAGAAAAGTGAATGGTAGTCATGTGAAAATTATTTTTTATTATAAATCAAACTTACCAGACAAGCCAACAAAAAAAGTACCACGGCTCTTGATGGCCTCATTGGAAATTGTCTCAATCAGATCCTGAAGATTATTAATTACTTCTTGTTCGCTTTTAAAAATCGAAAACATTTTAGAGATGAGATTCAAAAATGTTAGGTAGGGACAAAAATAGCAACAACAGAAAACAGAAACAGAAACTTGTTGAATATTTTGCCCAGTAGCGTCGCTAACTCCAATGCATTCTGCAGTGCTTTCAATAGTTCAAAATTCCCTGAAACGTTAAATTTAATAAATGAAAACACAATTGAATTCTTGGTAGAGTTCTAAATAGGTTAGAAATTTCTATTTTATTTTATCAGAGAGAACGTTTCTTTACGTTTTGATAGCTACGAAATGAAATGACTCGATGATGTAATAAATTAAGTTGAGCACTTTTTAAAAACTAGAATAACAAAAAGCTCATAAAAAATAATTCGCAAATCAATGAAATTTCTAATATTTACAACATTGTTTCAACATTTTGCATGATTGGGACTTTGGTAGCTTAAATTAAACAAAAAACACTTAATTTCCTAATTTACGGGTACAGTACATTAATTCACTAATGTGTTTCTAAACGACTTTGAGCTTTCTTATGTCACACATAAAACATCACTATGATGTTCATTTTCATTTTACAGTTACTGATAAGAGACTTGGGAGAAAGAGAGAGAGGGAGAGAGAAGGAGTGTTGACGTAAAAGTGCAAACGAACGAAATCCTTAACATCGTGTCGATAAATTATTACTTATCTGGTAAAATTTCTACGATATTTCTTATCATTTTATGTGAAGTCAATGAAAACTCCTTTGTGCCCTTAACTGACTGAATAAATTACTTAAGAAAATGAAATTACATATTTACTTAGATAAATATATTGCACCAAAAGCATCTTTTGCCATCAACAATTACTTAATGACAAAATTTTCTTATCTTGAAGAGCGTTATTTACATGAAACATCTTTTTGGTTTGGGTAGCCTTACATATTTGTTTATCCATTTTTTTTGTGTGCACACTTAAGTAATTATTAAGGATCGAGTGCAATCATCAATTTGTTTTACGTATAATTTTTGTGACTTTTTTTCCATTTCTTAAGATCTTTACGGCACTCAATTATAATTGTACATTCAGGAGGTGATCTTTGAAATAATGAGTGTTTTGGTGTCGATAGGAAATGTCAATTGTTCCATTTTACAATCTGACATGTGAAATGCGTGTTCCTCCAGTTGACTAGCATAAATATTTCTTTTTAGGTTTCATAAGCTTATTCCGTCACTTGGCCGGTACAGCGATGTTACTTGTTGCCGATGTTTGGTTTATTGGTGGCGATCGTGATGCTGATGAATTGGATGAGTTTGTTGTGCCAGCTGATGTGCGTGTTTGTTGTGTTGTTGGTGTCGTTTTTTGTGTGCCTTGTTGTGATTCCGTTCCTTGTGTGCGTGCCGCACTTGTTCCACATGCTTGATGATGTTGCTCCCAATCTTTATGTTGACAAAAGGAGCCACAATATCGTGCCAAATTACAGCCCGAACAAGTCTCATTGGCTTTACGTCCACAATTCCAGCATGCCTATTTTGCGAAATTAAATTTCATCTGAATCAGTTGGGTCAAAGATGAAAGTTCAATTTAAAAAAATTTAGTTCTTTATCGTTCTTACATTTGATCCACTCGTTTGATGTTCACCATCGATGCCATCGCCACTGCTGCGACTTATTTCACCATAAATTTTCTCCATCTTGATTCGCTCTTGTGCAATCATATCGATTGCACGCGTTTCAGCTGCCGCTACGGCTCTCTGAATTTCAATCACTGCTTGTCGTTTCACCTGTTGAAACTTAAAAAGTGAATTTGACATGAAATCACAATCGAATTCAATGTTCAAACCTGATTAACAGCATCTTCAGCATTTCGTCGAAATTCAGCAATTTTCTCTTCAGTTTGTCGCTTAATGTCACTGATAAGCGTTGCATCTTGTTGCGTTGCTGGTCCACCATCAGTGCCACGATGTTGCAATATCGAAATCGCACGTTTTGTCTTCTCAACCATTCCACTAATGCACGACAACATCGTATGAATATTACGCCATTCTTCATCGCCACTATTGTTGCCCGATCCGCTTCCATTCACTTGACTGCCAGCACCGCCACTCACTCGATTGCTACGCGTTGACTCGGAATTAATAGATCTGTGTTCACGCTCTTCACGATTGTGCTGCTGATTGAATTCATTTTACATGTTAATTAAAACTTTTTTTTTAATTTCTGTTATGGACAGTTTTGGAAATTAGTTTTTTTTCGCCCATTTTACAATCAATAAATATATCCAGAGAGAAAAAAATATTGCTGGTGACATGACGACAATGATTGGAGAGGCAGAGAAGAAAAAAACTATTGAAAACACTCATTTTATCGATATCAGCAGACGAAAATATTCCATTGAAACTCCAAAACATCATCATCGCCACACCCCCCCCCCCCTCCCCTCTCAACCTTCACACCAGAAACGGCACCATAAGAGTTGTATTTATATATTAAATTATATACTGACCATTTGTTCCTGCGTGTGCTGTGAATGGATTCCATTTTGGTATTCAAACAGTGACGGATGATTTATTAAATGCGGCAGAGCTGACGATGAAAGCATCAATGAATGATGCGGTCGCTTTGCAGGTGAAATGTAATCACTCCATTCGTGTGACAAATTGGTATTTGTCAAGTGCGATTCATACAATAATCTGGATGTTGAGAGGAGAATGGAATGAGAATGTTTAGTATGTGTGTATATATGTGTGACACCTGACACATGTTATTACATATAATGACGATAAGAAACTTACGCTTCAGTTGCTCGTCGCTTTAAATTCAATCCATTGGTGGCAAACGTAGTTTCATTTGGTAGAAAGATGTCACTGTGTGCGTCCGTTGGATTGTGTAATAATTCCATTACACTGTTTTCATTTGATCGAACATACTGAAGAGCAGACTGTTTATTGACACGCGCCATACTGTTGATTTCTCGTTGTAGCACGGGCAAATGGGACCGAAGGAATGGCAAAACATTTGGTCGCAATGGAAAATTTGTTGCTTCTTGAACGGCAATTTGGAATTCTTCAATTGATAAACCGCCACTCTGTTGAATGAGAAGAATTAAGGTTGAAAAAAATGTCCTTAACTGAATTTGTTGTGAAGCAAACTTACAGCAAGCGACAGAACGAGCGACCTTAATCGATCTCCAACATCTGGATTCGTATCCTGTCCAAATTGCACAAGTGCCCCGAGAAATCTTCTTATCTTTAACAGTCGTGCACTATCATGTGCAGCTGTTGTGCTAGTCAAAATCGCCGATGGTGTAACAGTGGGTGGAGGAGGCGTTCCATTTGCTGTTGGCGATGAGCTGTTGTGCCGATGGACGCTTCCACTGCGACTATTTGAAACTGGAATCATTGTGTTGATAGGATGAATATGATGGGGTGACATTGGAGATCGGGGCGCAATGACTCGGGCACCTTCAGGCGAATCTGGCGTGTGGCATTGTTCCTTGCCTGTAAATGACAATTCAAAATGATATTAAAAAAAAGTTTCGAGTGAGAATTTTCATTCAATAAATATCTGCATAACAATAATAATATAAAAAAGAAAAACTTAACACAACAGAACGACATTTTTCCATTTAGTGCAGAACAATAGATTGGAGAGTAAGTCATCTGAATGGGGTTTACAGAAACACCAATTTTCTTTTCAAATTTCCATAAAACTTTTTCTGAATGCTTTTAGAATTTTTTTTTGTTTGTTTTTCCCGAATTATCAAAAATACACAACTGATGGCACCAGCAAATACCAACTAGCAGCATTTCAAGTCAACCAGCAGCATCAGTTTATGCCGGGGCCACTGCTGTTGGTGAAGGGCATGAACTCTCGAACAAAACAATCGCTTAATAATTATTAATGAAAAAATAAAACTGCAACCGGATGGTAATGACACATTAAATGATGGCTCTCTCTCTCACACACTCTTTCCCTCTTTAGTTTTAATAAATAGCTCATTTTGCTGAATAAGAGCCCTAACAAAGTTTCGTACCATTCGCCAGCAGGCAGACGGTGTGAATATGAAAGCATCCTTTAATCTTAATGGTACGAGAAAGGAAAATTTCCAATCAGCTTTTACTGGAAAATCCTTCTGAGAAATTTTCTTTACTTCGCTTCTGTTTTATAATCAATTATTACTTCGATATGCTTCTGGTTTCGATTGACGTATTTAAAATCATGTTTGAAGACGCTGTTAGTGCATGTATGTGCTTGGGGGTATATAATAATGGAGTTAGAATAATTAGAAAATGCCATAAGAAAAGGAAAATGTGTCACCAGCAATCAACCAAAATATCACCTGCTTTTTGTTTCTAGATATACTTAATTCCTCCCCATTCTGAGGTATGAAGGAAATAAAATAATTTGTGTTCTTTTTTTTTATTTCACGGTAACTGCTGTTTTCGAAATTTTTGCCAAAGGGAATGATATACATAACAAAAGGAAAGTGATTGATATTAAATTTCAACTTTCACATGAATAATTTTCTAATTTCAAAAATATCATTTTTTTTTGCCATTTCAAGATAAGTGAAAAACTTTTAGGAAATTTGTTTAACTTAAACATCTCTTCTTCTTTTTTTGTTTGATGTTGCCATTCCCTCGTCAATGATTTTCCATTTTCCAAAAAAAAGGTAAAACAAAAGACTCGATTCTCATGCCCAAAACCTGAACAAACGAAATAAAACTTTTCCATCATTTTCCCTTCTGTTCTTTCGTTTTATTCTGTTTGTGATGTTTTTTTTTCCTCCTGCTTGGAAAATGGAAAAACTTTAGCTTCTTTTTCGTCGCATTTTTTTTTTTTTCGATTAAAAAAAAAACTTTAAGAGCAAAATGATGTATGGTTTTGAAAGCTTCTTATGAAAAGGAGAAAAATAAAGTTCCATTTCTGTAATTCTAGTAAAAGTTGAGGAAGTAACGACATGGAGATGGAGTGTGCTGTACATATGTTTATTTAGTGAGTGAGTGCTGGTGCACCTTTCATATTATACAGCATTCAAAAGCATAACATGTTTGTGATTCCGGTTGTTCCAACTCAGTGGCAGCAAAACACACAAAAACCGAACCATTTTGGACTTATTTAGAACACAAAACAACACGAGAAACCTTCGGCAAATGGAGAAAAAGGGAATTCTTTTTTTGGGGAAATCGGAATGAAAAAATCATACTTGAAAAACATTTTTCCATCTGTCAGATCGCATGATAGCCCAAAATGTGCTACGGACATGAAGATCCTCTCTAAAGGCTCTTGTTTACTTAAAAAAAAAAATGGAAAATTTACAAGTGGGTAACAGACTTCATCGCCCGCATATCATATGAACTGCCTTAAAAATCCATCATGGTTTTGCTGTAATGACATGAAAAGCTTCAGAAATTATTTTCTTCTTTTAAAAGTCTAAATTAACGACAAGATGTGGAGAGAGACGAGCGAAATGGGAGAGAAAAATATCATTTTATGACGGAAAACCGTTTTTCTTTCATTTGGATTTGATGGCAAAAGCTTCCAGCTTTCAGCATGTGTAAAGGCATGTTGTGATGTTGAGCAAAAATAACAAGAACTTGAGCCGGCAAACTGTGAGTGTGTGTATAATATGAAAAGGAAAAAAAATAATAATAATAATTCGATGAGGACTTCTGGAGCTGACAGCCAAGATGGATGATGATAAGGAAAAGCGATTTTTTTCCTTCTAAGAAATCGCATGCACTTGATGGGTGAATGAGTGAGAGAGGAGAAAGAGCATACGAACCACATACCGAAAAAAGAAAATACATCAAGCACCTTTGCCGCATTTTTTATTGATCTCAGCTCAGGCTTAATTGTCAAAGATCAATTTTTCTGACAGTTCCATTATTTCTTTTTCACTCTTCAATCCACCCTCCCTCCTTCTCCTTCCCCGCATGTCACTGTTCACTCACAAAAATCCATTTCTGAGCTTTAGCGTGCGCTTGTTATTTATATCTATGTCGAATGGAAACAAAACAATTGTGAGAATTTTTTGCCATTATCAGTTGGAATTCACACTTCCTCCACAACATTTTGGTTCTGAATTTCTCTTCTTTTTTCCCCCTTGTGGCGATGGGAAAATTTGCCAACTGATTTTATTGATTTATTTGCTGGCTCCATACTGACATTACTTGCTCGCCGGCTTTTAAAGATATGTTGGACACGACGAATATTTTTCGATACACTCAGCATTTTATTTTTGAGGTTATGTTGGAAGCGAGCATTTTAACATCCTACAAAAACAAAATCGCTGATACTTTGTAGTAACAAAAAAAAATCTAATTCCGCTCAAAAATAAGTAAATCCGCTTTGAAGTAATAAATTCGAATTTATAAAATGCGCGATTTTTTTTTCTGCATTGGCAGCAAAAAAGGAGGAAAAGAAAAATTTAATTCAATAATATTTCATTAGAAGCGAAGGAAAAAAATAATTGCCCTCGTTGAGTTCAACTCAACCACAACAACGAGAGAAAAAATGCTTTTCAGACAATTTTAAAGTGAAATTCTTTTGCTGAATATAAAAAAAAAATTGTAATTGAGTTTTATCTCGCAAGGCACAAGCCCACCCACACCTACACGCGCACACTTGAGTTTGTAAAGTTTATGGCAAAAAAAAAAAATGTATCTCGAGTTAAGTGTTTGGAAAGGATTTTCACTTTTTACATCCTCTCTTGTCACCCCTCCATCAAATCTGCCTAAACTCTCTTCATATTCGTGCTGCTGAATAATTTTGTTTTTGGTTTTTTTTTCCGTGTACTCTTCAATAAAATAATGACGGCTCAAATGATGTAATTGAATTTTTTTCTTATTCCTTATTCTTTAATATAATTTTATATTATTTATGTTTTCTCCATTGAAAAGATTGCGTGCATGCAACGCTTTATCGTAAAACGTTGTTTGCGGATGCCCGAAAATTATTGCTATGGATTTTGTGTTGTTTGTATTTGGGGTGCGAATGATGAAGAAGAAAAATATTAATTATGGCAACGAAAGCAACAAAAATAAAATAAAATAAAAAATTTATCAGTCTTGCTGCAGTCGACCCATCATCGGGGATAAACAATTTTATGGCTTGTTATCAAACCACTGGAGCATGCAGACAAATTTCGCGAACATTTCTTGCTTTTCCATCAAAAAAGTGCTGTCGAGATTGCCAGCTCGTCATCGGAATGATCCTCATTGAACGTGCCTTATCAGCATATTTTGTTGCCACATTGAAATTGTTAATATATTTTCAATGTTGCTTGGGGTTAAGTTGCACACAATTTTTAATTGTTTTTAATGTTATGTCGCTTTCATTCATCCCAAAAATTTATTCGGCCCGATAAAAGCGTGCCGCAGCATAAAATTAAAAGACTTTCATGATAAATTTGCATAAAGTATTTGCCATTGAGGTGCGAGAAATTTCGCTGCTGTCACGCTCATAGTTTTTTTTTCTGTCGAGGGGAGGGGAGGAAGAAATTTATTTTATATGCGAAATTTATCTCGTGGTGCACCTACAGAAATGATAACAGCACGAACATTTTCCCACTCCCCCCTTCCAAACGAGCATTTAAAATCACACTTGCACACTTGTTGTTGCTTTTGCTCGTTCCATTTTTTCTCCATTGTTATCATCAATTCATTTAAAAAATGTTTTGTACGAAAATGTTTATGTTGTTTAAAAAAAGAAAAAAAAAACTTCAACATGCTCTTTGTTGTTAGTGCTTTCGTTCGATGGCTGGTGTTTTTCCCATCATCAGTGTGTAAAAATGAAATGTGAACAGAAAACAACAAAATTCTGAATCATATAAATGAGAGTGAACAGGCATAATGCTAGCGGGCGATGAGAAGTGGGGTGCAGCAGAGGTTGGTTAGGAGAAGGGAAAAAAAACTTTTTCGAAGGCGACAGAGAAATGCCAGGATGGGTCGTGTTATTTTTATGTTGCGATGGGATTTAAACATTGTGGGAAAATTCACATTGAATGGATGGATCTTCATTGAAAATGAAACAAAAACAGCACTCACTCGCCCCGTTCGATCAAGAATGAGTTAGTGAATGGATGATGGAAATAATTCTAAATGGAATCTTTTTTATATGCTTGATGGAAGCTTTTGAATTAAGTGCGATTGGGCTTTAAATGTCCATCGATTTTCGGGTGAGAAATGTTTCATTGAACGTGTCAGATGTTGCAGCACATTTATTTTTCATGGCACGGTGGCGAGTAATTGGTGGTTTCACCTAAATGGACATTAACAATCAATAAATAATGATTGGTGAATTCCAATGAATTATGACGGGTCACGTTGGTGTCAAAGCGAGACTCATTAAAACATGATTTATTGTAGCTCGGTGAATGTGTAAAATTGTTAAATAAAATTCTTTATAAATTAAATGGCGGGAAAATATCCAAACTGCGTTCATAATTTTCAACCTAATAATTATTTTGTGGTTTTTCCAAAAGAACAATTTTCATCGTTGTTTTATACCAAAGTTTTCCATCCGATTTAATAAATTAAAGGTTTTCAAAATTAACTCACCTTTTATTCTTCGACCATTTCCGCTATCGTACACTTCCTTATCCGGAATTTCTTCCTTTATTGCCTTGCCATCCAGTGCCATCTGGAATAAGTGAAAAAAAAAGGAAAAATTTCTTGAAAATTTAGATTTAATTGCAGACAATTTTCATCCTCAGAAAGAGATTAATTAAAATTAAATTAAAAGCAACTTGTGGACAAAATTATGATGAATTGTATGAAATGTGAACAATTTTCATTGAATGAAAATTTAATTTGTCACCAAAAAAATAATATTTTTCTGGCAACATAACGTGAATCATAAACTGACTGATGGACAACAGACCGATGTGAAGTATTTTTAATGATTTATTTATTTTTGTGAAAATCATTTCAAAAAAGAAAAAAAAAATTCAAAGCAACAAGAAAAAAACAAGAAAATTGTAAGAATTGGAAACATCTGGCTGGCTTTGAATTGCTGTTGTTGGAAAGTTCTGTTTTCATAGTTCACTAAACAACATTTTGCCATTGACTGACTTTGTACTTGATCCAGCGACAGACAGACTGCTAGAGAGAAAGAGAGAGAGATAGAAAATTTGATCTGGCAAAATGAATAAGATTTTTAAATGTCTGCAAGATCTGCTTGATGTTTGTTGATAATATTCGAATGTCGGAAAATTTCATTTATTCATTCACTGAACTTTTTTAAGCTTTAATTTTAACAGTATGAAAACACCTGCATGAGCTCAAAAAAGTTCCCAAAAACATACATTTTAGAACATGCCTGATTAGATTTTTGCCATCAGCGTTATAAATTATGAATTCAGAATGTTCATCATGTCGATGATGATGTTGATTCAGGGAATTATTGATGATGGGAAAATGTTTGTTTGTCACCTGTCTGAATTCCCATCAAACTGAAACATGAGAAATGAAATGAATCGCAAAACATACAAAATGTCATGACAAATAATTTGTTTTTCCATCAACATTTAAACGATTTTTTTTTATTCCAGCCCGCTATTTTCACTACCTACCACCACCCAACAACAATCATCGTCATACTCGAAGCTTAATCACAAACGAGTGTTCACCAAATGTTCCATTCATAATTTCTTTTTCAATGTGCTAACAGCAGCTTGGATCACACAAAAAAAAAGTTTTTGACGTATTTAAATTATAAAAATAATTCATCGCATCATGGTCGATGTCGGTAACATGTGTTTGCAGAATGTGTCAACAGAACTGAATTTGATACAATAACGAACTAGGAAAAAAAAAATATTTTCCACAATTTGAAGGAAAATTATTAAATTTTTATGGACTTTAGACCAACAAAAAAAAAACCTTTACAAAAAAACATTATTAGCGACGAATAAATTCATAATTGAAAGAAAATATTAATGCTAGATATATGAATGAGTCATTAGATATTTTTATATATTTCGCAAGTTTTACTTTTTTTAGTTAGAAATAAGATCTTTTATAATTTTTTTTTTATTTATTGAAGACATACATATTTGTTCAGGTGTTGTAACATTGTTTTAATGATAACAATGGGAAGTTCCAAAAAAAAGAAGAAGGATTGACGTAAGACGTTTGTAACACATTTAGAGAGTTAAACCTCAGAATATTTAGAAGAAACAGCTTGAGCTATCAATTAACAATCGTGTTAAAATTAAAACTTACAAATCTGTTATTTAATTCACATTAACCATTAAAATCTATTTAATATCAAAATTTTGTATTAAAAAATGAACGGAATAGAAACAAAAACTTTAGACGGTGATTTGTCTGAATGGCTTCAAATTTTCTTCTTAATCGCATCTTGAAATGATGAATGGTTAAATTGTTTACGAAAGTTCCTAATGGAAGTGAAGAGAAACAAATTTCTACGAAATGTTATTAGAACAGGTGCTAAACAGAAATTTCTATCCAATTTGATAATAAAAATTTCAACAAACATGTGGTGAACTTTTTCTTTCCCTTGGAAATGCTTTCGATGAAATTTAAGGTAAAATATTCAGGTGGTTTCATTGAACTAAAAAAAAAAAATAGAAAGAGAAGAAAAAGTTTTGAAGAAAATTGTCTCGTGTTAACTGTCTTCGCACTTTCATTAGTGAACATCCCAAGACATGTAGCAGACATTGCTGATGATGAACATTATTCCACCTCCAAAGGATTCATTAAAATATGTTTCAACTCAAACCAAAATGAAATCCAAAAATAAAATCAACATCGAACATCAGAACGCAATCTGTTGTTCATCAATTAGATTTTAATGAATGGCATTTAACAGAAGTTTGGCAGAAACTTTGAATCGCAATATGGTTCGTCTCATTCAAGAAAACACTTTTTAAGCAATTACATTTCAGGGGTTTAGAATTGAACATTTAACAAAATATATTTCCAATTTTAGTGAACCAAAACTTACCGCAACATCAAAAACGGAAGTTAAAAAAATGGAACAAAAGAAAAAAATTAATCGATGAATGATCGACTGAACTTAGTTTGAATTTGAGTGTTTGAAATGATGAATGAGCGCCAACAATTTGTCCATCACTTTAATTCCACGTGTATGTTGTGTTCGTTTGCGAGGTTGTTGTTGTCACACCAGCATGATGCGAAATGAAAATTCCATCAAATGGCTTTTAAATAGAAATTTGTCCCAAGCAGAGTTTAAAACTTTTTGATGTGGTCACATTCGGTCCATGTGCTTCGTGTAGTCTGATGTCATTTTTTCGCCATAAAATGGAAAATTGTGGGTGAATGAAGGGAAATGTGGGAAAATGTGTTTGTAGCATAATTAGATTGGATCACATCTGAAGGTTCCCTCAATTTGTGTTCATCCCTTAATGGTTCAAACATCTGATGCAACAACAACAGCAGCATACAGAGAAGAGAGAGAGAGAGAATATTGGCAACATCTTGAGCACGGAAAATGAATGGTGGAAATGTGTTTGTTTCTTTTTATATCATTTCTGACATCAACAGAAGGGCTGAAATCATGTTGAATTGGAAAAAAAGTCAAATTAAAAATCAAATTTGTGTATGCTTGTGACAGATTTTCATGATGATTTTTTCTTCTTCCTGTACAACGTTTGCTGTTTGTCTGCTGATGACATTTTAAATACCTTCAAGCATCACATAGAAAATTTCCACTCAACAAATTCTCAGCTCTAACTCGAAATCTGGTTTTTATCAGTTCAATTTTTGGCACATTTCGTTCACTGTTGATGATTGTTGAGCAAGTGATGTTGGAAGTGGAAATTAATTGAAATATTATTACTCAAGTGTTAGTTAACATGAACCAGCATCATATTTGAGATCAAGAAATTACGCGAATGAAATTTGTAATCGGACTTTAATGCTGGTCGGTTGGAATTTGTTTGGTTTTTATTTTACTTTACTTCAAACCACAAAAGAGAAAATCAGTTTCTGGTTAAGAAGATCGAAAAAACCAGCATCATAGAAAAAGAAGAATTGCCAACTTTGCAGATGTAACTCATTGAGATTATTTCAATTCATTGTTTACATTTGTGATGGAAAAAAATTATTAAACAATTTTCAATGCGAAATTTGTGTGTTGTGAAAACTCGAAAAACAGATTGAATTTCACTGAACTTTTCCTTAATGAAGATGATGATAACTAAAGCTGGAGAAGCTTCCTGATATCTACTGATAACATTCATAAGATGTTTCTAAAAAAAAAATATTTCATAACTACCATCATCATTCGTCAGTTCATCAGCTAATTATCTCTCATCAGCTCCATTCATGATGATGGTCAGCCCACATGATATTTCTTCTTTTGTTTTTAGAAATTTATTTAGTTCATCTACGCAACGCAACGAACTGGAGAAGCTTCCTGATATCTACTGAACCATTCATAAGATGTTTCTAAAAAAAAATATTTCATAACTACCATCATCATTCGTCATTTCATCAGCTAATTATCTCTCATCAGCTCCATCATGATGATGGCAGCCCACATGATATTTCTTCTTTTGTTTTTAGAAATTTATTTAGTTCATCTACGCAACGCAACGAAACGATGGAACAGCATGATGGATCCCGGATCCAATTAAGTATTTCTTTCATACTTTCACACTCAATTGAACAATTTCCTCGATGCCGCTACAGCAAAAAAAAATATGAAAAATCAATGCTGGTCGGATGTTTTCCATCATCAACATCAGTGTTCGAAGGAATGTTTAGAAACATCTGATGAGTTTCGATTTTGGTGTAAAAAAAAATTTTAATATTTTATTTTATGGCACCAGCACCACATGTGCATCCATAAAAATTAATGCTCTCAACATGGGAAAATTCTGAAAATTTTCCAGTCGCCGAATGTTTTTCCGAGAGCAAACTTTGAGCTTGAAAATTAATGAGACCAACATAAATGAAGTCAAAAACGCACCAAATTGGCACCGAATGCATTTGATTGCATCATACGCCAATGTCTCATGTGTGTGCCACATGTTAGTGACATAAGAATAGAGATTACGAGGGAAATTGAGACTGAGAGGCAGAGAAAGTGGAAAAGGCACAAAACACATTTTTTTTTTTTGCAAAAAGAAATTTTTCACCGAAATGGCTTTTTCGCAAATTTTAATCGCTTTACCAATCTGCCAGATGCCGCAATATGAAATTATGATAAATTAAGAATTTATAGCTGCAGTTGGTACTTTTGAGCTGAATGTGAGATTGTTGGTGCTTTAGTGTGTGCCACAAAACTTTCATTTTCCTCCCTATCAATTTCACCCACTTAAAATATTTTCCCGATGAAGGAAACGGATTAAATTTGTTTGTGTCTCTCACTCAAATTTGTTTATTGCTAATCCTCCTATGCTACATCAACAAATGTGTCCTCAATCTTCCCATAAACTCTGTATTCAATGTTTGTGCTACGACTTAAATCCAATACTCAGCTGAATATTTTGCGTTAAATGTTTCCCGAACAACGAGCACCAAGTGTCGAGAGATATAGCAAAAGGATTTTCAAATCTATTTTGTCCCATAAATTCGGAGCAGCGTATTTAGCAGGCAACGAAAGAAGGAAAAAAGACAAATAGAACTACTATTTACAACACAACAATGTCGGAGGGTAAGTCGCAGGTGCATTTTAACACAAATCCATGTGCTGTGTCAACATCTAATGCATCATCATTCTGTGTCTTGTTATCATCTTGTTACTACATCTCGTCGTCGACCGTCCATGAATAATGCGACAAGTAATTATGCAATTTTTCCCTCTCGTCTACAACACTCCCCACCCACAAGGATGTAGATTTTTTTCCCTCTCCCTCATCAGTCTTAATTAATGGCACGATTTGTCATAATTTCCATCGCTCTCGTGCCTTTCCCTTCACCAATATTTTTTATTTTCTTTTGCAGAAAGTTTTATTAATAAAAATAACACGCAAATGTGACCACAAGAAAATTTTTCTTCATTTTTACTCTGTTGGTTTCCAGAAGCGAATGGCGGGCGGGTTGGCTTATCAGGAAAGCATAAAACTTACGACGTTTAATAAAAATAAAGAAATGTATTTTGCATAAATTTCAAATAAAATTTACGAAAAAAAAAAAAACAAGAAGAAAATTTTCCAATTTGGCCCCAAAAAGCAAAATAAAATGTAAGAAATATTCTGCTTCGAGGCTTTTTTTTGCTGCTGCTGTTTCTGTCAGTATCGAATGGTTTTGGATGAGAAAGTGAACACTTGTGCATCAATAAAATTTTTTTTTTTTTGTGTATTTTGTACTGTACATTGACGGGCATTGTGCTGAAATCTATATCGATGAGGCAAAAACGATTTTATCGAAAACGGGAATTTTGTGGGCGGAGAGCAATGGGAGAATGACAGGACGGCAATGGCAAATTTGTGTTTGGCAACATTTGGTCGCAACACATTTTGGGCCGATACTCCGGTCCTCAGATATTGTTAATTCCATTCCGAAACGCAAATAAATTTCGATTTTCAATTTTTTTTTATGTTCCACAAAATAAAACAAGAAAGTTTTGCAGTTGTTTATGTTGCGGAACGTAATATTTTTGTATGTGATGCGATGACTGAGACTCACCATTAGCGATAAAATGTGCAATTTTCTTAAATCCACGATTTTTGGATTAATTTCCGTTTTGGAAGGTGTTGAAAAATATTTTTGTCACAAGAATTTTCCAATTTGTTGAGCGAGAAATTTACTACACAAAATTTTTCTTTTTTTTCCTCAAAATTTCAATTGAATTTCGAATTTTTAATCGAATTTTTTATTTTTATTTTATTCTGATGCACTTAATAAACAAGAACGAGCGACAATTTCATACAACCACTCACGAGCACAATTCAAACACGAATGATTCATAATCAGCTCCGTCAGGCTTCTCGATTTGTGATAACAGAGAAATTTCCACGTTTTTTCATGCGCCGGCAAAATTTATCAAACACGTCCGATAGCAATGAATATTTCTACTAAACTGCGGAGTAAGAGCTCGAAATAAAATTTACCGAAATTTCATGAATGAATTTTTTTTTTCTTTCTTTCTCATTTTCTTGCTTCGTTTCGGCTCATTCGCTCTCTGTTCACGATAAAAGGACTTTGTGGAAAATTTTATTTTGAGAGAAAGAGAGAGAGAGAGAGAGAGGACTTAGAACCAACAACTGCATACCGCAAAAAAAAAAAAAATAAAATATTTGTATCAGCTGCTGGCAGAATGTTAAATGAATTTCTGCTTTTTTTTTACTGTAGGAAAAAGATCAGCTGCTAGTTTGTGTGTGTGTGTTCTTTTTTTATTAGGAATGAGAGGAATTGTGTTTTACATTTGATGCAGTTGCCCAATTTCCATCAAAACGATATACTTTTAATTTACAGAAACAACAGCTTGGGCATTTGATGATCATCACTTTGGCAATATATAATATATATTTGTCACCTGCTATTTGGGTCATTTTTGTTGGAAATACGCCTATTGAAGCGCGCTGTATATGATGCACACACGTCGTTTGTGCCAGTCAATTTGAATTAATTACAGCAATAATGCGTTGAAATTATAATTTCAGAGCTCATTCAAAAAAACATTCTCTCAAATGCCTCCATTTAAACGCTTATTAAGTTCTTTTTTTACGTTCTTTTGCATCCGTAGCGATGTTAGATGATGACAAAACATGCATCGCATAACAGGTGAGTTGTGAAAGTCAATTGCATAAGGCAAATAGCGCCCTGTGGGCACGTTTTAGATGCAACTGCGAGATATTTTGACATTCAGAAAATAGTTTCACAGGAATGATAATTAACAGTCAGATGCATCTTAATTTATTCAAATTGCCGCGTGGATTCTGCTAATATAAGAATTTCCTGCTCATCAGACCCCTCCGAATTCTATATTAGGTTCATAGACGAAGGAGAAAAAAAAAACACGACTGCAAAACATCTGGCTTGACATCTGGTTTCCGCTTAGGAAACATCTGCGGCATTTCCAAATTTAGCGAAAAAAATGTAGGCAAGGCAACACAATTTTATTCTGCATTCATTTTTGAGACACAAAAGTTTGATGTGGGCACGAAATGCTATACGAATGAAAACCTCGTTTATTTTTCTCACACCCGCACAAGTGCACAACCAGCCCCCACATATATGAACCATCAATATTGATAATAATTTCCTTATTGATAAGTATAAATTCGAAACTCGACGAAACAAAAAAAAAACTTTCCTTCTTCTTTTTCCCTGTTTTGCATGTTGGCAAACAATTGTGGGAGAAATTGAATTTTTAATGCTGTTCGAGTTCCTAAAGCTATGGGACTAATGAGCTTCTCATGAACTTCATAATATCTATTAATATAGCTAACCGTAATAGCAACGAGTTTATTCGAATAAAGCGACTAAACATGAGCAATATTGATTTTCTATTTTCGTCTCGACAATGCAGTGTAAACTCAGAAAGTCGATTTGTATTCAATGAAATAAATCGATTGACAATTCAGTTGCACAATGATAAACGAGGAAAATGGTAACGATTCACCATTTTTAGAAATCTATCAATGTAATTGTTATCTACATATTTTTCTGATCCAGCGATCATTTGCACAAGTGTCCATCGCTGGCTGTCGCCTGTTGTTAAGAGAACAAGTCTTTTAATGACAAAAATGTGCCTCGTGCTTATGACAGCTGATAAGTAAACAAAACGAAAAAGAAAATTTAAATTGTTTTGAAAATCCAATATAGAAATAATCATAATGAAATATGTTTCATCGAGGGCATTCGCAGTTGCATTAGTCGATGGTTTCGTTCTTTTTTTCTTTACAGTAAATATGAGGCATATTAGTCCGAGTCCCCGATAAAAACATTTGTTTTAAAACACATTTTCTTAAAAGCAAACAATTCTTCCATGACATGCAGATGAATTTTTATTTCTGCTATTTGTTGATAGCTGTTATTGGGTTGAAACAGGTGAAAACTTATTCTCGTGCAAAGAAACATATTATATTAGCACTAATAATTTAAATGCATTAGTTTTGTTTTATAAGTGGGCTGCGCCAATTTCTGAGCTTCCTGATAAAGAAAAATCTCGATATTCAGGTTCACATTGAATTTCTCTCTATAATACGATCAATGCTTTATTCCTTCACTGTCAATATTATTGAGAAAGCTCACCTGTGGGACAAATTAGGAGAAAGCTTTTTATCAAACTTTTACCATTGGAAAGAAAATGTACGAAAAATGGAAAAACTTGCGCGTAGATTTTCCTTTTATTTTCCTTTTTTTTATTCTTTTTTTTTACCAAATTTATGGCACAAAAGGTGCTTGCGTTCTCACGTTGTCCACTTTTATTGTGGCAAAAATGATTTATTGTCCACATTGGGTCATTCTTTTAACGTGCGTGTGTGTGTGTGTATGAGAGCTTGTGCTGTTGAAGCAAAAGCTATTATTCAGTGAACGATGCTATAGAGGAGGACACAGCTGCAAATAAGTTTGATAAGAAACCTTTTTTAATCCGTTTCCGTAATCGAAAGTATCCTTTTTTGTTTTATTTTCATCCGATAAACGGTTTCACAAAAGAAATAACATGTTTTCGAAATCTAAATTGCGAATGGGACGCGAGAGACGAAAGAGGAACAGTACAACTCCCAAAGTAGCAATAAATATTATTGATTGTCGATGAGCCGACCGAGAATTTATTTATTTTATTTTGATGGAAAACAATGGAAAAATATTTTTTTTCATACAAATAGCCGCAAATCATTTGCATGAATTTTAAATTGTTAAATAATCGATCGATTCACCAAACATTGACTGTCGAGAACAATATATAGCAGCAGCAACAACACCAGACTCTCGCAACCTGAATGAATTGCGTGTTTTTTTTTGTTCGGGGTAAAAAGAAAAACATTTTGAAACGAAATGTTATTTCATGAAAGTGACATAGCAGAAATGAGCTTTTTTTTAATAATACAGAAAAAGCGCGCTGAGCTTTTGTGAGGGAGTAAAAAAAATTATGTTTATGGTGTTTACTGAACGCAGCAACGACGAAGGGTTGCAAATGAAATAACGAACGTGGGAATCGGAACATAGCAATTTAAAAATTATTTATTTTTGGTTCGCAAGTTTTTTTTTACTGTTGTGTGAGGGATTCACGCAAAATTTTCTTTCTATGCTTTTCTGGAAGGCGACATTTAGGACCGTTAAAGAAGCTAGATAACATATAGAATGAATAACAAACAAATGCAATACATTATTAATAAATATTCTATTTAAATTTTCTTATTTACTTAATTTTTAATATGTTTGCGTGAATCATTCTCACCACAAATAACAGAAAAAGCATCCCAAAAGCTTGTTGCAGACATTTTCATTTCACAACATTTCAATCATAAAAAAAATTATATTGAAGATATTTACCTGTTTCAATGTAAAAGAGAAGGAAAAAAAAAATTAATGAACGAAGGATCGGAAGCAGTCAAAAACAGGATGAATAGAAAGTTTTTTTTTTTTTTTTTCGATTTGTTCGAAGCAAACGCAAAAAAAACCAAAAACTTTTATTTAACATCAAACACACTCACAATAAATGCTAACGATTCGGAGTTAATGAAAGAAGCTTTTGCTGGGAATTATGTGTGTGTGTATTTGTGTGAAGTAGAAAAGGAAAAAAAATGAAAGTTTTAATTAAAATTTCACTGTTGTCATTAACAGTCATTTAGCATAATGCTTTTTTTTTGCACACAACTAAACCATATTGCTACTGCTGCTGCTGCTCACTGTCGACATTGAATAAATATGGGAAAATACTTTTGGAATATTTGTTGTGCGGCAATGGTTGGGAATGAGAGGAAACTGCTGCTGCTGTATAATTATTTCATTTAGCCAGCGGACACATTTTTCTGACACTTCCAAACAAAGTGCTCTCGCGTACAACAGCGCGGGTGCAAAAAGCACGCAGCGAATAAATTCAACACTGACTGGTAAACAGAAATCCAAATCAAATTCTAGTGATCAAATAATGAATACTCGGCGTGAAATTTAAAGCGAAACTCTAATGCGCTCAAATGCGCAAATAAAAAGTGCAGTTTCGGAAGCGGAAATTCGCAATGTTTGCGGAAATTTTGCTGACAGCTATTAGGGGAACCGAAAAAGAATTTCTAATTTGTCGGAAGCATAAAATTGATGTGCAAACAGAAAAATATCATTTTTCAAAAAAAAAAATATATATATATACATACATATATCACTGGACTCAGCTCCATAAACACACATGTCTAATGTCGGCCGCAAAACATATATCCAAGCAACTGTATTTTGAAGCAGCAGAAAAAAAAGAAAATATTAATATTGCTTCTGGTTTGGACACATCAAACAAACAGAGTACATGCGATTCAGATGGCACCCAACTACACACAAGCATCAGCAGAGCTCTGTTAGAAATGAGAAAAAATAAATTGCAATAAGAAACACATAAAAACAATCAAAAACACAAATTCTTTGCTGGCTGATTTTGATCATTTCGAATTTTACTTTTTGTTTGTTTCGATAAAAATAAATCGCTGCAAAAAAATGTAAATTTATTTCCGATGTGATTGCAAATCTTTCTAATTTTTTCTTATCATGCAACAGTCCTGTCACAATATATTTGTCTTTCTCAAGCGATTCTAAGTTTAATTACAATTTCAATTAAAAGTATATCCTAGTTGCTATGCCATCATAATGTGCTTGCTCTATTTCACTTGCCCTCCTGCTCTCGATGAGGGAATTTTCATTTTTATTTCTACCCCTATACATGAGCACAAGCTGTTAGAAACATCTTTCAATTTCAAAAAACGATAAAAAACACACATTGCTCAACGCGGCATCAGCAGTAGTGGCAGCAGCAAAAAAAAATTTGTGGGTATTATTGCCGTAATTTGAAGGCACAAAAAGAAATAATTCCTGTGCTTGGAGCATCTGTTTCCTTCACTCGCAGGATATTTCTGAAAATTTTTTATTGCTTCACTGCCTGATGGTCTATAAATATTGTATGTTTGGAGCTCAAAGAACGTAAAGTGGAGAGCGAGAGAAGTCGAATGGGGGATTGCATAATATTGATGAAATCGAGAGAGCTCAATTTTTACTGTCTCTGAGTGTGAATTCCCAAAGCGGCAACAAAAAAAAAATCACCGAAGAGCAAACAAAAAGAAATTTACGGAAAGAATGGTAGAAAAAAGTTCCCACGCTGTTGCCTTATACAAGTGATATGCTGCATATACATTCATTTTGCACCTCCTCCCCTCACTTACTGCTCGCTGAACAAAAGAGAGTGGAATTTTGTCTGATAACGAGACAGCCATAAAATAAAACCTCATAAAACCAGCAGCAGTTAATTACACCATCGTCATTTAGGTGGATGGGTTTTGGTGATGTTTCATTAGTTTGTTGGCTTTGGAGGTGGGTGTTTATGGCGTAGGATGGTGCAGAGTATTGTTTTGGTCTGGCAGGATACTACTCCATGATGGAAAAAGGAAAAATTAGTTCTGATTTGCAAATTGCTTAAAATGTAAACATAAACTTTTGCGCTTCACTCGCTTTCATACGTGTTGATGATGGTTCGACAACATTTTAACTGATGGCACCAAAACATAACATTTGATTTCTGCCTCACTACATGGACACAACACTAACAAACCAGTATGATTTCAAATGGATAATAATAATTCGAACACATATATTCGATGCATAATTTATGGTTTTCATCATGCATATCCAAACATGATGGACAAATTTTGATGCAAACGTAAACAAATTTCTCATGTTTGATAGCAAATGTGATTTTATGTTTTATGCAGAAAATTACCGAAATTGTTCAAATTGATGAGAGAGAAAATGTGTTTGATGTCTTTTAGTAAATTTGTCTTAAAATTCTGTGACAATCAACCATCATCTGAAGCAGCATATATTTCAATTGATTGCGAATTAAGCCTCAAATATTAAATGCCACAAACATGGTTTTATAAGTGTTGGATTTTCTATGTCTGCAACAACATGCTGGATCTGCAATACAGTATGTGGAAAATAGAATTTTCGGACTAAACAAAATAAAATTCATCTTAAACTTCCTATAAGGAAAATTAAAAGAAACTTGAAAGTGCCAAAGAAATATTGCGGCTGGAAAATTCACATCTTAAGATAAACAAGTATTTTGTGGCGAATCCTAAGTAGGAGAAATTCTGTTTATCTTAACTTCGCAACATACAAATTTCGCATTGAATTGTTTAATAATTTTGTGAAATAAATTGCGCGATTTGGTGAATTTAACACAACGCAGATCAACTTAGTGCCTGATGAATTTTCTGAGTTTTCCATCACAAATGTAAACAATGAATTGAAATAATCTCAATGAGTTACATCTGCAAAGTCTGGCAATTCTTCTTTTTCTATTGATGCTGGTTTTCTTCGATCTTCTTTAACCAGAAACTGATTTTTCTCTTTTGTGGTTGTGAAGTAAAGTAAAATAAAAACCAAACAAATTCCAACCGACCAGCATTAAAGTCCGATTACAAATTTCATTCGCGTAATTTCTTGATCTCAAATATGATGCTGGTTCATGTTAACTAACACTTGAGTAATAATATTTCAATTAATTTCCACTTCCAACATCACTTGCTCAACAATCATCAACAGTGAACGAAATGTGCCAAAAATTGAACTGATAAAAACCAGATTTCGAGTTAGAGCTGAGAATTTGTTGAGTGGAAATTTTCTATGTGATGCTTCAAGGTATTTAAAATGTCATCAGCAGACAAACAGCAAACGTTGTACAGGAAGAAGAAAAAATCATCATGAAAATCTGTCACAAGCACACACAAATTTGATTTTTAATTTGACTTTTTTTTCCAATTCAACATGATTTCAGCCCTTCTGTTGATGTCAGAAATGATATAAAAAGACAAACACAAAACACATTTCCACCATTCATTTTCCGTGCTCAAGATGTTGCCAATATTCTCTCTCTCTCTCTCATTCTCTGTATGCTGCTGTTGTTGTTGCATCAGATGTTTGAACCATTAAGGGATGAACACAAATTGAGGGAACCTTCAGATGTGATCCAATCTAATTATGCTACAAACACATTTTCCCACATTTCCCTTCATTCACCCACAATTTTCCATTTTATGGCGAAAAAATGACATTAGACTACACGAAGCACATAGGGATGAACACAAATTGAGGGAACCTTCAGATGTGATCCAATCTAATTATGCTACAAACACATTTTCCCACATTTCCCTTCATTCACCCACAATTTTCCATTTTATGGCGAAAAAATGACATTAGACTACACGAAGCACATGGACCGAATGTGACCACATCAAAAAGTTTTAAACTCTGCTTGGGACAAATTTCTATTTAAAAGCCATTTGATGGAATTTTCATTTCGCATCATGCTGGTTGTGACAACAACAACCTCGTCATTACACACACAACATACACGTGGAATTAAAGTGATGGACAAATTGTTGGCGCTCATTCATCATTTCAAACACTCAAATTCAAACTAAGTTCAGTCGATCATTCATCGATTAATTTTTTTCTTTTGTTCCATTTTTTTAACTTCCGTTTTTGATGTTTGCGGTGAGTTTTGGTTCACTAGAATTGGAAATATATTTTGTTAAATATTCAATTCTAAACCCCTGAAATGTAATTGCTTAAAAAGTGTTTTCTTGAATGAGACGAACCATATTGCGATTCAAAGTTTCTGCCAAACTTCTGTTAAATGCCATTCATTAAAATCTAATTGATGAACAACAGATTGCGTTCTGATGTTCGATGCTTGATTTTATTTTTGGATTTCATTTTGGTTTGAGTTGAAACATATTTTAATGAATCCTTTGGAGGTGGAATAATGTTCATCATCAGCAATGTCTGCTACATGTCTTGGGATGTTCACTAATGAAAGTGCGAAGACAGTTAACACGAGACAATTTTCTTCAAAACTTTTTTCTTTTCTTTTTTATTTTTTTTTTTTGTTCAATGAAACCACCTGAAATTTTACCTTAAATTTCATCGAAAGCATTTCCAAGGGAAAGAAAAAGTTCACCACATGTTTGTTGAAATTTTTATTATCAAATGGATAGAAATTCTGTTTAGCACCTGTTCTAATAACATTTCGTAGAAATTTGTTTCTCTTCACTTCCATTAGGAACTTCGTAAACAATTTAACCATTCATCATTTCAAGATGCGATTAAGAAGAAAAATTGAAGCCATTCAGACAAATCACCGTCTAAAGTTTTGTTTCTATTCCGTTCATTTTTTAATACAAAATTTTGATATTAAAAGATTTTAATGGTTAATATGAATTAAATAACAGATTTGTAAGTTTTAATTTTAACACGATTGTTAATTGATAGCTCAAGCTGTTTCTTCTAAATATTCTGAGGTTTAACTCTCTAAAGGTGTTACAAACGTCTTACGTCAATCCTTCTTTTTTTTTTGGAATTCCCTTGTTATCATTAAAACAATGTTACAACACCTGAACAAATATGTATGTCTTCAATAAATAAAAAAAAAATTATAAAAGATCTTATTTCTAACTAAAAAAAGTAAAACTGCGAAATATATAAAATATCTAATGACTCATTCATATATCAGCATTAATATTTTCTTTCAATTATGAATTTATTCGTCGCTAATAATGTTTTTTTGTAAAGGTTTTTTTTTTGTTGGTCTAAAGTCCATAAAAATTTAATAATTTCCTTCAAATTGTGGAAAATATTTTTTTTCCTAGTTCGTTATTGTATCAAATTCAGTTCTGTTGACACTTCTGCAAACACATGTTACCGACATCGACCATGATGCGATGAATTATTTTTATAATTAAATACGTCAAAAACTTTTTTTTGTGTGATCCAAGCTGCTGTTAGCACATTGAAAAAAGAATTATGAATGGAACATTTGGTGAACACTCGTTTGTGATTAAGCTTCGAGTATGACGATGATTGTTGTTGGGTGGTGGTAGGTAGTGAAAATAGCGGGCTGGAATAAAAAAAAAATCGTTTAAATGTTGATGGAAAAACAAATTATTTGTCATGACATTTTGTATGTTTTGCGATTCATTTCATTTTCATGTTTCAGTTTGATGGGAATTCAGACAGGTGACAAACAAACATTTTTCCCTCATCAATAATTCCCTGAATCAAACATCCATCGACATGATGAACATTCTGAATTCATAATTATAACGCTGATGGCAAAAATCTAATCAGGCATGTTCTAAAATGTATGGTTTTTGGGAACTTTTTGAGCTCATGCAGGTGTTTTCATACTGTTAAAATTAAAGCTTAAAAAAGTTCAGTGAATGAATAAATGAAATTTTCCGACATTCGAATATTATCAACAAACATCAAGCAGATCTTGCAGACATTTAAAAATCTTATTCATTTTGCCAGATCAAATTTTCTATCTCTCTCTCTCTTTCTCTCTAGCAGTCTGTCTGTCGCTGGATCAAGTACAAAGTCAGTCAATGGCAAAATGTTGTTTAGTGAACTATGAAAACAGAACTCAAATTCCAACAACAGCAATTCAAAGCCAGCCAGATGTTTCCAATCAAATCGTCTCGCGAATACTTTTTTTTTCATGAATTTCCTTCTTACAATTTTCTTGTTTTTTTCTTGTTGCTTTGAATTTTTTTTTTCTTTTTTGAAATGATTTTCACAAAAATAAATAAATCATTAAAAATACTTCACATCGGTCTGTTGTCCATCAGTCAGTTTATGATTCACGTTATGTTGCCAGAAAAATATTATTTTTTTGGTGACAAATTAAATTTTTTCAATGACATTGTTCACGTTTCATACAATTCATCATAATTTTGTCCACAAGTTGCTTTTAATTTAATTTTAATTAATCTCTTTCTGAGGATGAAAATTGTCTGCAATTAAATCTAAATTTTCAAGAAATTTTTCCTTTTTTTTTTCACTTATTCCAGATGGCACTGGATGGCAAGGCAAAAAGGAAGAAATTCCGGATAAGGAAGTGTACGATAGCGGAAATGGTCGAAGAATAAAAGGTGAGTTAATTTTGAAAACCTTTAATTATTAAATCGGATGGAAAACTTTGGTATAAAACAACGATGAAAATTGTTCTTTTGGAAAAAACCACAAAAATAATTATTAGGTTGAAAATTATGAACGCAGTTTGGATATTTCCCGCCATTTAATTTATAAAGAATTTTATTTAACAATTTTACACATTCACCGAGCTACAATAAATCATGTTTTAATGAGTCTCGCTTTGACACCAACGTGACCCGTCATAATTCATTGGAATTCACCAATCATTATTTATTGATTGTTAATGTCCATTTAGGTGAAACCACCAATTACTCGCCACCGTGCCATGAAAAATAAATGTGCTGCAACATCTGACACGTTCAATGAAACATTTCTCACCCGAAAATCGATGGACATTTAAAGCCCAATCGCACTTAATTCAAAAGCTTCCATCAAGCATATAAAAAAGAATTATTCTATTTTAAAATTGTTTTTCTTCACCCATCCACCCACTAACCCACTCATGATCGAGAACGAAAAATCCATTCAATGTGAATTTTCCCACAATGTTCAAATCCCATCACAACACGACCCATACAGGAAGGTTATCGTTGTAACATTTGTGATGAATTCCATAAAAACTGAAAGTTTCGCATCCTTGAATCTCTTTTTGTATTTTTATGCACCTGCGTTTCGTTCCATTATTGATTTATGGTATCCAATCTCAACTAGACACTTGCGCTCGTCAGATATTCAATATATTTCCCAACTGGGAGCTTAAGTCGTAGCACAAACATTGAATACAGAGTTTATGGGAAGATTGAGGACACATTTGTTGATGTAGTATAGGAGGATTAGCAATAAACAAATTTGAGTGAGAGACACAAACAAATTTAATCCGTTTCCTTCATCGGGAAAATATTTTAAGTGGGTGAAATTGATAGGGAGGAAAATGAAAGTTTTGTGGCACACACTAAAGCACCAACAATCTCACATTCAGCTCAAAAGTACCAACTGCAGCTATAAATTCTGTAATTTATCATAATTTTCATTATTGCGGCATCTGGCAGATCTGGTAAAAGCGATTAAAATTTTGCGAAAAGCCATTTCGGTGAAAAATTTTCTTTTTGCAAAAAAAAAAAATTGTGTTTTGTGCCTTTTCCACTTTCTCTGCCTCTCAGTCTCAATTTCCCTCGTAATCTCTATTCTTATGTCACTAACATGTGGCACACACATGAGACATTGGCGTATGATGCAATCAAATGCATTCGGTGCCAATTTGGTGCGTTTTTGACTTCATTTATGTTGGTCTCATTAATTTTCAAGCTCAAAGTTTGCTCTCGGAAAAACATTCGGCGACTGGAAAATTTTCAGAATTTTCCCATGTTGAGAGCATTAATTTTTATGGATGCACATGTGGTGCTGGTGCCATAAAATAAAATATTAAAACTTTTTTTTTTTACACCAAAATCGAAACTCATCAGATGTTTCTAAACATTCCTTCGAACACTGATGTTGATGATGGAAAACATCCGACCAGCATTGATTTTTCATATTTTTTTTTTGCTGTAGCGGCATCGAGGAAATTGTTCAATTGAGTTGTTGAAATGTATGAAAGAAATACTTAATTGGATCCGGGATCCATCATGCTGGTTCCATCGTTTCGTTGCGTTGCGTAGATGAACTAAATAAATTTCTAAAAACAAAAGAAGAAATATCATGTGGGCTGACCATCATCATGAATGGAGCTGATGAGAGATAATTAGCTGATGAACTGACGAATGATGATGGTAGTTATGAAATATTTTTTTTTTAGAAACATCTTATGAATGTTATCAGTAGATATCAGGAAGCTTCTCCAGCTTTAGTTATCATCATCTTCATTAAGGAAAAGTTCAGTGAAATTCAATCTGTTTTTCGAGTTTTCACAACACACAAATTTCGCATTGAAAATTGTTTAATAATTTTCTGAAATAAATTGCGCGATTTCGTGAATTTAACACAACGCAGATCAACTTAGTGCCTGATGAAGTTTCTGAGTTTTCCATCACAAATGTAAACAATGAATTGAAATAATCTCAATGAGTTACATCTGCAAAGTCTGGCAATTCTTCTTTTTCTATTGATGCTGGTTTTCTTCGATCTTCTTTAACCAGAAACTGATTTTTCTCTTTTGTGGTTGTGAAGTAAAGTAAAATAAAAACCAAACAAATTCCAACCGACCAGCATTAAAGTCCGATTACAAATTTCATTCGCGTAATTTCTTGATCTCAAATATGATGCTGGTTCATGTTAACTAACACTTGAGTAATAATATTTCAATTAATTTCCACTTCCAACATCACTTGCTCAACAATCATCAACAGTGAACGAAATGTGCCAAAAATTGAACTGATAAAAACCAGATTTCGAGTTAGAGCTGAGAATTTGTTGAGTGGAAATTTTCTATGTGATGCTTCAAGGTATTTAAAATGTCATCAGCAGACAAACAGCAAACGTTGTACAGGAAGAAGAAAAAATCATCATGAAAATCTGTCACAAGCACACACAAATTTGATTTTTAATTTGACTTTTTTTTCCAATTCAACATGATTTCAGCCCTTCTGTTGATGTCAGAAATGATATAAAAAAACAAACACAAAACACATTTCCACCATTCATTTTCCGTGCTCAAGATGTTGCCAATATTCTCTCTCTCTCATTCTCTGTATGCTGCTGTTGTTGTTGCATCAGATGTTTGAACCATTAAGGGATGAACACAAATTGAGGGAACCTTCAGATGTGATCCAATCTAATTATGCTACAAACACATTTTCCCACATTTCCCTTCATTCACCCACAATTTTCCATTTTATGGCGAAAAAATGACATCAGACTACACGAAGCACATGGACCGAATGTGACCACATCAAAAAGTTTTAAACTCTGCTTGGGACAAATTTCTATTTAAAAGCCATTTGATGGAATTTTCATTTCGCATCATGCTGGTTGTGACAACAACAACCTCGCACAGAAACACAACATACACGTGGAATTAAAGTGATGGACAAATTGTTGGCGCTCATTCATCATTTCAATCACTCAAATTCAAACTAAGTTCAGTCGATCATTCATCGATTAATTTTTTTCTTTTGTTCCATTTTTTTAACTTCCGTTTTTGATGTTGCGGTAAGTTTTGATTCACTAAAATTGGAAATATATTTTGTTAAATGTTCAATTCTAAACCCCTGAAATGTAATTGCTTAAAAAGTGTTTTCTTGAATGAGACGAACCATATTGCGATTCAAAGTTTCTGCCAAACTTCTGTTAAATGCCATTCATTAAAATCTAATTGATGAGCAACAGATTGCGTTCTGATGCTCGATTTTATTCTTAGTTTCGTATTTTGGTTGGAAGATTATCATCAAAATTTAAAAAACGATGAAAGTAGAAAAATTGACAACTCTTAATATTCACAAATTTTTTATGTTCTCTGAGCATGTTTGAACTTTTGAGTTCACCGATAATCTTTCTTTTTTTTAGCTTTAGTCTCCATAGAACATCAATAATATTCACAACGAAATCAAACGAAATTAAAATTGAGATGTAAGTTTCATTTATTTCTCAAGAATTAAACAACAATTTAGCAATAAGATATTTATTTTAAAAACTTTATTCAGGCGATCAATTATAATCTGTTTGATTCAGCTTTGTGCTTATGCAAATTGTTCTGTTATGGAATGTGAATTTTCATCATCTGTGGATTATCACGTCATTGGCAACGCTTATAGGTGCAAGGTCAACTTTTTTAATTCAACATCACAATCGGAGAATATCACAGACATTTTAGGTGTCCACGAAGGAGAAAAAAGCTTTGAAGACGTAAAACTTTTTATGATTGAAAATCAAAATATTTCCATGATTCCACGAAACTTGAACTTAATTTTTCCAAATCTCGAAGGAATTATTATTGAAAGCTGTAATTTAAAATCGTTGTCGAGCTATGACCTGAAAAATTATCCGAAATTGAAATTTGTTTATATAGGCAACAATCAAATTTACAACTTACCAGGAGATTTATTTGAGAACAATTTGCATATTGAATGGTTGACCTTTCGCAATAACTACACAAAAACAATTGGAACTAATTTATTAAAAAATTTAAAGAATTTGGAATTCGCAAGTTTTATAAGAAATACGTGCATTAACCGTAAGGCTCAAAGCAATTAAGTTGAGCTGACATTGGGATAGTCAATTACTTAAACAATTTGTTTCAAGCAGTTCGCCAATTTCGGGGATTATTTTTATTGATAACATTCCCTGATATAAATATGCCACACAATTTAAAGTACTTGATTATAATTTACAGCCCATTATCATTACAGTATTAATTTTATTATTTAATTATGTCAACTACTTAGCTATCGAAAGATCATATGTGTATACATATATTCTAAATTTTTTGTCTTGATTTCTTTTGAAAGGGCGATGCGTTATTTAGCCCTTATTTTGCGCTATTTAGGGTGGAGGGTATCTAAAATTCGAAAAATTTAGTCACGTAATTTATGCATGATATCCAAGCCGAGTGTTGCCAAAAAAAAACGTTGTTATTTTTGATAACAGAATGCGAAGTTTTAGGGAATTCACTTTAAAAGTGTTGGAATCTGTTTCTTTTAGAAACACTTTCAACTAAAAGCTCAGAATGAGAATAATAAATTTTATAGTCTGCTTTTTTCTGCTTAAAATTTGTGATAGTTTCCTTTTGGATCCTATTGCAAATCTTGGATTCTCCTATTTGGGGCATTACAGTAAGTTTCCACATCTTGAAGATATACTTTAATCGATGCAATTCTGAATATCCTACATTTGGCAGCAATGATGTATGGGAATTTTCAATTCAATGACAATTCTTGTTACCATTCAACTATTAAATATCCATTCGTATGTCAGAAAGCAATTTGGTTGGCACCTAAATGAGGAAAACTTTAAGGAAAGCTCATTTCTGATTCAGAAATATTTAATTGTAATAAAATTTTAACACCAAACTTTTGATTTTAATTGTACACATCTTTTAATCGAACAAACAACTTAGTTACATTCCTCATTAGCTAAGGGGTAGACAATGAATGTTCAAGTAATAATATTCTGAAAATATAAAGTCTTCGCTTAGTTTGCCTAAAGCAATTCCATCCTGAGACAGTTTGTTTGCATGGCTAGTTAAATTACTGTGTGTTGCCGCATCGGTCCATTCACTGTCCATTAAACCGAAGATCAATTTGTCAGATACCTTTTCTGGCAATGAATTTGGGGTAACACCTTTTTTGTCTCTGAAATATTGTGCAAAAGTTCCTTCTGTTTCTTGATCCCAGCCTCGGCCTTCAAATATCATTCCACTTTTAGTAATAATAAAATTGTAAAGCAAATCAGAGTATCCATATCCTCTCTCTTGATACTCTTTTAATCGAAGGTCCTTGTCGTTTTTTTTTTAAATTTTTTACAGTAAAAATAATTATTTTCACAACTCACCAAATCAGTACACCAAATGGTTGCGAAATTAGAGAAATATTTGAACCTTGATCAGGATTACTTGATCCCCAATCATCTCTCTTGTAAACTGGAGTAACTATACATTGAAATATTATTTAAATTCCTTGTAGAGAAAGACAAGCTTTTTTTTAACTTTGCTTAAACTTATCGAAATTTTTGATGGGTCCAAAATTCCAGAAGCGGGAACGGCGTTCGAAATGAGCTGATCTTGCGCCAACAGCATGTAATTGGCAGACAAATATTCACATCGAATCGCATCATTAATAAATTTTGAAAATATTTCTATTTGACTTTGACTTGGTGATTGATATCTGTATGTTCCAATAAATGCCACACTAATTCCAATATTATCGAAATAACTACCGAACCTGCTTGAAGTCGTTTCACCTTCAAACATAAAACCTCGACCTTCATAAACATTTCCATCGTCACCGATTAAAAAATTATATGGAATGTCCTTTAAGTTGCTATTCATTTCCATAATGCTTACAATTCGATCAACACATTTTTCTCGCGTTAAGCATGTTTCATTTAGGTCAGCTGTATGCATGACAATAATTCTTGATGAAGGTACATTTAGTGCACGAATTCCAAGCTCATCAGACTGTTTCGAACCCCAATCATCTCTAGCGAGATAAAATGAGGAACAACACTCAACATTATTGTAAATGCCATCTTCAAATTTGAAATCGCTACTGAGCTTTCCTAACATAATTCCATCTCTGGCTAACAGATGGGCTTTTTCGTAAAACATCGAATTTGGCTTAGGATAAGAAGCATTACTTATGTAACCAATAACCAGATTTTCTAATTTGCTTTCGCTTTTCAAAGATCGATGCTCAAAAGTTCCTTCTGTTCTTGCATCCCAGCCACGTCCTTCAAATATCATGCTATATTCTGATATAAGAAAGTTAGCATTTATATCATTACATCCACTTTTTATATTGTTCTTGCATCCCAGCCACGTCCTTCAAATATCATGCTATATTCTGATATAAGAAAGTTAGCATTTATATCATTACATCCACTTATTATATTTCGTCCTTGTTCTGCTCTTAATTCCTCCGCGCAAGTTGTCTTGAATAATAAAATTCGTTGAATTATAATGAAATTAAAATCATGTCGAAATTAATTACCATATTACTGCAATAACTAAAGAACTGAACATAAATTCCGCTGCTTTTAAAATCATGTCGAAATTAATTACCATATTACTGCAATAACTAAAGAACTGAACATAAATTCCGCTGCTTAAAGGATTATAAAAATGGATTACTTTCATTGGATCAGCTGGACTGCTAGAATTCCATTCATTTCTCATGAAGACTCGTGTAACTTGAAACATTTAATCGAAATTGCGAAAGTTGTCAAAATATTTAAAACGCATTTCTTACTTTCATGAAACTTGTCAAATTTCTCAATAGCTTCAAAAATTCCCAAAGCTGGAATAGGATTGGAAATCAACTGATCTTGAAGAAGCAAAACATAATCAGCAATCAAATGCTCCTCTTTGATGGAACTTTCAATGAATCTTGACAATGTTTCAATCTGCCAGTTATTTGGTGAACGATCTTTGAATGTACCAATAAATGCAATATTAATTCCAATATCATCAAATGAACTTCCAAATTGGCTCGATGTCGTTTCACCTTGAAACCTAAAACCTCGCCCTTCATAAACATTTCCATCGTCACCGATTAAAAAATTGTAGGGAATGTCTTTCAAACCATAATCCATCGCTTCAGATTGAATATTTCTTAATCGTTCGCTACATTGTTCAAAATTTAAGCAACTTTCTTCACGATCCGCAGTATGCATTAAAATGATCCTTGATGCTGGAACTTTAAGTGGAGGAATTCCAGGTTCAGCAGGCTTTGCACCCCAAACATCACGACCATAATAATTGTAAGTGTATCTTGGCTTAAGAAATATTATTAAAGTATTTGCCACACTTGTTATCAATATGCACGTAAACATCAAACCCCAACACCATCTTTGGCTTAAAACATGAAGAACTTTAGTCTTTAATGGGATATTTGGGTCACTCATATTGAAATTGGAAGTTTTATTGTCCTGATAAACGTTCGTTACGTTCTCAGAAATACTGATATCGTTGCACGCATTGAGATGATATTCCAGTGGCCTTGAAAATGCATTCGATGTTCCGTGATAAGTGTCGTCCAATCGCAAATTTGAACTTCTTTCTTGAGAGATGTCATCTTTGATCTCGTAACTAGAAACAGTTGAAACTGAAATATTTGATGACGATGATGATCGCTTATAAGAAACTCCTGAAACTGACATCTTTCCACGACCAATGTCTACATGATACTAAACCTATAAGCAGAAAAACTTCTTTTTTTCTATTTATTGCAGCACTGATAGCTTTATCGCAAACTTCAAATTCTCAAGAAACGAAAATTTTCTTAACGCCAAATTTGTTTGTTGATTGTGGTCATTTTTCTAATTGTTGGCGATATCGCACGCGATTTTAGAAATTTTTATTTAAATTGTTTCGGTTTAATGAAAATAACAAATTTGAAACGACATAAATGATTCATAGTTTAATCTTATCCGTCGACGTCGTTTGGTAATTTTAGAAACTTTATCGATTACCTGAAAATAATTTTTTGAAGTTTATTTTTTGCATAACTTAAAGGCTGAAAAATCTTTTGCTAAAATCATAATTTTTAACATGAAGCAACATTTTACTCTTTTTTTTTATTCTATTTTTGGCATTGATAGAAATTTATTTTTCACCTAAAAACGTAACAACAACCATTTAAATTCAAGAATGTGGCAAATCACAGCCTTGCACGTCCACTAATAATTTCCTTATATTGTTCTTCAGACATAAGTTTGTAAGTTCCATCATTTTGTAGCAGATAAATTAAATCCTTAATTTTGGTAATGTCATATCCTTCGAGCTGTAAATCTCTCTTTTTTAATTTAAATGTTCCAGTCATTGGTAATTCTGCCATAATACGCAAAAATACTGGACGAGCATAAGGCGGCAAACTGCCTTTGATTCCAGCTGTCAGATTAGTTATATCAATTTTACTATCCGGATCAACGATCGCTGCCATGCCAGCTTTGCCTTCAATTTCAGGGATCTAAAGCAAATTTTTTTATAATAAATTATGTAATGGATTAAGTCTTAATCAAATTATCCTCACATCAACACCATACACAACACAATCACTAAGTCCAGCAACTTTCATAATGAGTCCTTCAACTTCACTGGTTGCAACATTTTCACCGCGCCATCTAAATGTGTCTCCAGTTCGATCCTTGAAGTAATAATAACCGAAAATATCCATCACAAGAATATCAGATGAGTTAAAGTACATGTCGCCATCTTTAAACACATTATGAATGACTTTTTTCTCTGATGCTTTCTAGAGTAAAAAAAGATTTTAAAAAAATGTTCCAAGTTAAATATAAATTCTGATCTTACCTTATCAGCATAACCAGCAAATGATCGCGCTGCATGTGTTGGATTGATCTTTCCAAGGAAAACTCCTGGTTCGCCTGGCATGCACTCAATGCAATGTCCTTTTTCATTTCGCACAGGTTCGCCGGTGTCTTCATCACAACGAACAGTTGTCACTGGATACAAAAATGTCGCACATTGAGGCACAAAACCTACAGCACCGATTGTGTTATCGAAATTAACAAGATTTGAATTTCCTTCTGTTGCACCATAAACTTCGCCGATCTTTTCAATCTGGAAGCGTTTAACAAATTGTCGCCAGATTTCTGGACGAAGTCCATTGCCAAACATAAATTTGATATTATGCTGATTGTCTGTTGGCTTCGGTGGTGACAGTAACAGGAAACGACAAAGCTCACCGATGTATTGTGCCGAAGTGCAATTGTACTTAATACAATCTGTCCAGAAATTCGATGCTGAGAACTTTTTACGCAACACCATTGTGGTTCCATACAGAAGAACCATTCCAACACCTAACATTCCACCAGCTGTATGATAAAGCGGAAGTGAATTGTATACAATTTCATCGGTAGTCATTGCAAACATTCTATAAATTCCACCAACCATAAACATGAAACGCAAATTGGTGATGACTGCTGCTTTTGGCATTCCCGTTGTACCCGATGTGTAAATGTAGAAAAGCTTATCATTCGATTTAATGTCACTGATGTCAATCATATCAGCTGATACTTTTTCAAGCCCTTGATGAAGATTGACGCATTTTTCATTGAGCATTTTCACATTCTCAGTCATATTCTCGTAAACATAAATATCCAATTTACTGATAAAATCGTCATCCATGATTTCAGCAAGTGCATCGAGTAGTTCAGGCGTAATGATAATCGCTCTAGCATTTGAAGCTTTAATCGAATGCACGAGCGTTTCCTTTCTCAGATTGGTGTTAATGAGCGCAGTAATGACACCAATTTTAGATAATCCTAACCACATCGAAGAGTACTCGAGACGCGTTTCCATGAGCAGTGCAATTGTGTCTGTCTTTATGTAACCTTTTGATCTAAAGAATATTCCAACTTTATTGCTCAAATTTTCGATCTAAAATGATTTTTTAAATAAAATAAAATTCTTTAATCAGATAAAGAAACTCACTTCTTTAAATGTGATCTTTCTGTCATCCATTAGGAATGCAGCTTTATTTGGGATATTGACAGCGTTTTTTCTGAATTGCGAAGACACCGATTCATTGAAAAAATCCCATTGTTTCGAAGTTATCGATAGTAATATGAATCGTTTAGCGGCTCTAGAAATTCAAATAAAATTGAAAACCAAAAAATTCAAATTCATTCAATGGTTCGAAAGGTTAATAACATGTTTAAATGTACTGTGAAATCCGCATATGGTTGCGATAATAGAAATTTGTGAAATAAACTGACCTTGATAAGAAAAATGTCATTTTAAATAAATTTAGCAATAATTTCAATGAACAAAATGCATAACATAAAAAAATTTTGTAGGCATGCAATGTGCATTGTGATATGATGAACTTGTTTCGTTTAGTTCGAAGGTTTATTAACTCGAAATTTGTCTATTAGCGACCGGCGATGAATGATGATTAAATATGATGAATTTTCGTTAGCGGAGACATGATAATGACCTCCATTTAATTAATCTCCCCGCATCACGTTGCGTCAATAGACTTTGCACATGATCGTACAATAGTACAATCATATTTATGTCTCGTAAAGTTTTTTTTTTTTCGTGGCACTCGTGGAATCTCGAGATTTTTGTTCTTGTGCGTCATGAATTATTTATTACAAGTGTCATAGATGAAGCAGCTATTAGACAGACTACAATTGCGTGTATGAAGCAGCAAAAACCATATTCAAACACAATTAATAAATTAAATATTAAAAATCCGAGAGTGCTACGTAGTAAAATTTAGTTTGCTTATGTTGCTATTGTCTTAAAATGAACGTCTTTATGTATGAACTTGACAATGAATGTCATTTATAATAAGGAAGAAAAATAACTTACGCATAGTCTCGGGGGAATGTAAAAATCGTTGCATACACAATTGATGGTCGATTGCCACTGATGAGATAAAGCACAATCGCTGTGAGGAATGCTTGTGGAATGAAATGTTTGCCAATAAGTGAAGAAATAATTGTGCCGGCTATTGTGGTGCCTGCTAATGTGAAGAATCTTTCACGGGGTGTTAAGCACGTTTTCATAAATTTTTCCTTCATTTTATGTTGTATATATTAAGCTATATCACTCTAATATGTATCTGAAAGAATTAAAAGAAATACAATAAAGAATTGGACCATGCGATGCTGTTCAACTGCTTTCTGTGAATATTAAATTTTGCATATGGTATCAATGCTCTAAAAAAGCTTTAAACATCATTAGTTTCTCGTAGTTAGGTTGCGTACAAAAAAATGCCGCTATCAATTTAATCAAAAAACCAAAGTTGGAAGCTATGTCTCTTAATCACTGTTATCATTTGCAATCCTTCATTTTTTTCTTATCAAAATTTATAAAACTCTCTCAGGCAACAAAAAAAGTGTATCAAGATTATTTATGAGCTGTACAAAAACAACAAACTTGATTGGTGCGTCGTTATCAATATTTAGACTTTGAAGCAACCCAATCAGAAATTTATATTCTAAATATTTTTTATTTTTTTTTTTTTTTTTTTACTTTTGTCTCGACTTTTGTACACGACCAATTAATAATACTGTTGGACCTTGTTCGATCAGTCCAATTAGTTATCATTACATATTTTTCAAGAGCACAAACAAAACACTCACTAGGTCAACGTTTATTGTCAATCTATTTTTAAAATCTATTTCCACCCACTGCATACAAATTACGAAAAATCTTACCGAGTTCTTTCGTAAATATTTGGCAAATTGACGACGGAAAAAAAAAATTGTGTTTAATTAACTGAATAAATCAAACGTATTGTAAAAGTCAGTGTCCAAAAATAAACAAATATCGTTTAAGTTTTTTTTTTCTTCACAGTAATGAGTCAACTACTATTTTTCGACTTAACTCTTTCAATTTCTGCGAGCGACTGAAATTAATCAAAAGAAGCAAAAATCAAATTTGTGTGCGCGACTTAATGAATTGTGTGTTCTTTTATTGCTCAATTTTTATTCTACACGAATGTTCGGCCCAAGTATTCGGCTTTTTATCGTAATATTACTTTCGCAATGAGAGAGAAATGGAGAGACTATGCAAGCAAATGATACAATGTGCTGATAAGAATGATGACGGCAAGTACAGTTTGCTATATGAAATATTTATTTAGTAAACTAAAGTAATTTTAAATCTTTGACTAATGTATCAATTTTATCATTATAATCGGGACCAAGGCCTAATGCTGTAGCAGTTCCGGCAGCGATTTGTGTTCGCCCTGCATCATGTATAATGACATTTGTGATGCCAGAATCCATTGCTTGCTTGTGTAAAATTTCCATTTCAGTTAGAGAATCAATTTTAAGAACAATTTTCGGTTGGCCTAGTGCAAGCCACTTATTGGCGACCATAGGGTTTGATTCAAGAGTCTTTTTGAAGCACATGACAGCTGCATGTGAAGCCTGTGATGCAATTTTACCTTTTGTTAGTCGAAGATCGCTACGAATAATGAGAACCATCTTGAGTTTCTTTAGAAAGAACATTTTAATTTTTTGAATATTTCTGGCTTTGTTTCTTAGTGTATTCCTGCATACACTCTTTAAATTCCTTTACAATGTCTTGACACTTTCTCCAATCTTGAGTTTCAGCGATACACTCCTAAAAAAAACGGAAAATAACTGTTTTTCAACGTCAAAAGAGTAAAAAATATAAAACCTACCTGAACTTTATAATGTAGTTCAATGCAACCAGTACGTTGAAGCATAGCAGTCACAGGATCATCGTCTGATTCGTTTGCAATTTCTGAGTTTTGAAAATTTGCCGAACTCATTTCATTATCATCCAGTTGGAAGGAGAACTCTGGCGGCAGATTTTGTAACTTTACTTTAAGTTCAAAAAAAAAATATTCTACTTAGTTTTATTGCTGTTGTTGTGAATGTGACAAGCAATTACTGGAACAATTGTTGCTGTAAAGTGATTTTTTTTAAATAATGTGTATAACGTTCCTATATCTAAATCCTGGTAATTCCGAGGTAAAATACAAGTTAATTCTTATAAACAATCGGGATGAATTTTATGGACGAAGTACTCTCGATGCAACCTTAAAAATTGATGAAGAGAAACAAAAGTATCAAATATTTGGCACTGATAGGATATTCGTGGGAAGAAAGGACGAGGCTCAATTGTAACAGAATTTATTGATTCCGAAGTCTTTATGGATGATTATCACGAAAAACTTTTTGGCGACGGTGAAATTTATAATAGTTTTAATTATGTTTCGATCTCAATTACACCCGAAGGAATTGATGCAGAATATTCGTGTAATTCACCAAAAATAATACAGAAGCTTCCATTAGGAGTTCTTGGATTTGGCAATAGCCCATACTCAATTCCATTTAAAAAAGTTGAACGTGGGAAGGAAAAGTTCAAAGATATTCTTGATAAGAGTCAAGATAAGACAGATAACGAGCTAGTTACTGAATTTATGGAGCTCTTAAAATGTACAGAAAAGTTTTTGCCCGACGATGAGTTGACTGCACGACGAGGTGATGCGGCTGAAATATTTTCAAGCATTCATGTTGAGATACCAGACGAAGGATATGGTACACGTACACGAACCATAATATTAATTGACCATTACAATAATATCGATTACATCGAAGAAACAATGAGCACTGAAGATCCAAATGGAAAATGGCGCACAGCAAAATTAAACATACCATCGAGCGTATTTAATTAAACAACAACAACGTTTGCTGACAAAGCACAGTTACAAAGAGTTTATATTTTTATTTATTTTCATTTTTAGATAAAGCTTGCGTTTTCAAAATTGTTATGTTTAAATAAACAGCGAAATTCAAGACATTTTTTTTGGTTTGAATGTTTACGATTCCAATAAAATCGTTTGTCGTTTGTTTTTACGTTCACATTTTGGGCATGGAATTAACGGGTTGTAGCAATTGATATGCGATACTGACCCACACGAGTTACAGCGGAATGTTTCGTCAACATCAAATGGGTAAATCACCTTTGGCTTACGACAATATTCGCAAAAAAATCCTTTCACAGAACAGAGTGCGCACTTGAGGCAATGTTCTTTACCAAACAACACAATTTTTTTTAGCATTTCTTCTAGAGCACCATTTTGAATCAATGCCAAATCGGAGGTTGAATAAAGGTGGATTGAATCATAGATATATTCTTTGCCATATAAAAGGCGCTGAAGCTCGGATATTGTGCTGTCTGAGCATGTAAAGATGTAAGCTCGAATAAAATTGAGTTGAATGCGGAGTTTTTGAAGTCGGTTCATTGGTTCTATGTATGAGTAAATATCTGGATTGAGTATCTGCAAATAATGAGATCATATAAGTTTGTGATGTAATTGCTTTCACGCTTATACGTTTCACCTTGAAGTCAATAAATGGTTTAAATTGGTATTCAGTCAAAAAATTTGCAGCTTTCGTGCTCACTGGATAAGTTTTAAAATCCCAATTATAAATAATCTTGGCTGGTATTGAGAACTTGTCGCAACTAATGCACGCTGAACAATAGTAATGTCCATCGAATCCACAAACAGTTGCTTTGGAGAAATCAACTCCCAACTGAGCTTTACATTCCTTGCACAAGAAGCCTTGCGAATCTAATCCGCATTCAGTTGAAAGTCTACAAAGCACTTCAACCATTGTTTGAAGTTCTTGAATAGATTTTCTATCTGTTGCTGGTGACTTTACAACTTCAAATCCATCGCATCTTTCATTTTCCTCAGTCTCGGATATTTCTAGAGTTTTTTCAAAGCGGTCCCAAACTTCCTTAAAATTGGTTGTCGATCGTTTGACTTTTGCATTCCAGAGAGATTCAAAGCTGTGATTATCAACGGTGGCCGATAGAATAGATACATTTCTACGATAAATTACTCTATCGGCTTCTGGATCTTCTTCCTCCTGATCTGGCATTGGTCCAGACCAGCTCTGTAGTCCGCTTATTGAATTTCCCATCGTTGCACATTCTCCAATCGATTCATTATAACTTTCAGTCATTGGTTCAACGATTGTATCATCATCATGTGATTTCAGAATATCACTTGGCAGATGATCTGATGAAGTTGAAGGATCATCACCTTTTTGCTCGGTAGCTTCTTCAGTGTTATCTTCACTATCAACTTTACGCAATAATTTTGCCATCCGATCATCATCATCATCAAATATTGATCCTGGCGAGTTGGTGAAGATAGAGTTTGATATTGAAGCAGAATAAATATCAGACAACACTGATGCGCGATTTGGAATGTCAATGTTTTGCGAGCTGGTAACAATACTGCCAGCTACATCTTCACCAGAAGCAATTGGTACTGATCTTAGTGGAACAGAGTATAATCCAGACAATTGTAATGGTGCATCATTCCATACATTCAACAGACTAGAATTACATGGCAAATCAAATTCAACATAACTTTCAATACCCGTCAAAAGGGTTTCAGCTGTTTCAACGAGCTCGCCGTCAAAAAGAAACGCATGCTCATGATAATATTTCTTAAGCGACTTCTTTGATTTTCTAATATTTTGCAGATATGATGAAAGCAAGCCTTCATTTATTGATTTTCTTATAAACGCCCTCGAATATCCAACATCCGTTGTGACTTGCGAGAGTGACTGAATCTCTTGAATGACTTGATTGTGCAAAAATCCCAACACAATATTCCAGAACGAGGGATTTGGTTTCCGATCAAATTCTGAGTCCAAAATAGCAAAAGTCAACTGAAGAAATGTGTCCTTCAATCCGTGTAGAAATATGGCTTCCAATGTTGAACAAAGGGATCCTGTTGACTCACACAATCCAATTGGTTCTAGAAAGAAAGGATATGATTCACACTATATGCTCTTCCCAAAATGACTTTTATCAGCATACAGACCTTTTTTCTCATTGAATTTGTATTCACATTCTTTTATATTCTCACTAAGGCTATATGTCAAGGATTCTTTGATGTATTTTTCTCTGCAATTATTGTGCAATTAGGATCACGACATTAAAGGAATTTCTATCTTACTTTTCATCACGAAACTTTTGATTATTATTTCTCAAAAACGAATTCATTTTTCAAAGCTCATAGCTCTTCTGACTCGATCAGAATGAATCACAATTTAAAAAAAAATTTGCATCTTCTATAATATGATTCAACTCTATGCACATATTAAATGATATATTTTCCCGCTGTATATGTTTATGTCGCTACTATCGTTTGTTTACATATTTTGAACTTTAAATATTATTTTCCATCAATGAAATATTCTTCTATGCAATGCTGGAGCTCATGAAAGCTGAAGATCATAATTTGTTACCGACTTTTCTATCTATTTTAACAATACTTGGTTGTGCATTTATCAAAAAATTATATAAACCGTTATGTAGTTTAAAATATTTTGAACTTCATTACAACAAAGTTCAAAAAAAAATTGTCTTATGTCAGTCAGCCACTGGAGTGCATTCAGTTTCAGTGCTGCTGAAAAAGTTTTTTTTTTGTCTTTGCTGCTGCTACAAAAATTGTGTCATTTTTTTTGTCCGGTTTTTATGTATTTCCGCGTATGCAAGGTGACTAAACAATATACGAAGGATGAGATAAAACTCGAAAACATGAAAACGTCAACATTTGGCCGCAATTAGATACTTAAATTTGTCACGCAAGAAAAATCTTTAAGAAAAGAAAAAGAAAAGTGAAAATCAAAGTTGAAAAAAAAAAAGTTCAAAGTTTATGCAGTTTCAAGTTAAAAGTTTTAATAAAATATGTGAAATCTATTCGTCCACCTAAATGATGTGAATGTTTGCAGACATTTTGCTATCAAAAGTGGCTAAAGTGAAGTGAATTTCACGCTCTAAATTTAACAAGGAAAAATAAAAATTGTGTGGTCGTCCTACGAGTGGCCATTTTGTGTATGTATTAGTTAACATCCATATTCATACTTGAGCTATAAATCTGATATTAATGGCTCAATTAGAACAATTCATATTCGTTTTTTATACTTTCTAAACTTATAACATAATTCTTGACAATCAAAAATTGCCCGGATATCATGAAAACGACTAAAACGACTTCTATCGATTGCAACAACAATTTACAGCGACACCTGCTTCATATCTAGTTGAAATTTACGCCAAAAGTCCATTCCCAATCAATTTTAAATACTGCAACACTTGATTTCAATCAAAAGAGAACATTTACAAAGACGGGCAATTTTTAATAACCCCATGAAATCGTCTTAATCAACTCAATTAGTTGGATTCAATGTGTGGTGTTTAAATGTGTAGCATTTTATTAACATCGATTGTATGTGTGAATGTTTACAAGTTTTTATACAAATTATTATTTCTTTAACATTTTCATTTCATTCGATTTAAATATTGGTTTTTAATACCCCCAAAAACTATATTGAATTGAGCCCAGGTGCATATCGTCTTGTGTCAAGTCGGTATGACGGATCGATTTCGAAACGCAATTTTTGCTAGATTATTTTCTTTATCAATTTAAGCTTTTTCTATTGAGAGATTTCCAATATTAAGATTTACGTTTTGCATGATTTCTTTCTTATATTTTATTTGCTTTTATTTTTTTTATTTAGTGCCATAATATTGCTCCGTGGAACCTGTATTAGCACCTTGTAGAGCATCTTTCGTTCAACCCTCTTTAACTTACTATTTTCCCCGTGATAGGGGAAATGAGAAAAATAAATGGTGAGTTAATAACCCAATAAATGTAAAGCGTGTGCTGGTTCGCATCTACGTATGTGTTTTAAAAATGATGCATTGGTTAAGCTGATAACAATGCGTATAAAACTCACAATAATAATGTAGTATGAGCTACAGCAGCGATGGACTTTGTTTGTGCTACATCTGGTATTTTCATCTTCAAAAAAAATCTGGCATAGATGATGCAATTTTTTCAATATATACAAACGTTTACTATTTATAGTTTCCATCACGATGTTCTGGTGCTGCTTTTATGTTAATTTTATTTTTAGAATTTATTTTTTTCGGATTGAGAAACAATGCGAGCATAAAATTTCTAACTCATGATTTCTGTCTTCTTCTTTAAAATTGTTTTGCTTGCAGTGAGCACAGGTTCCATCATGTCACGTCAACCGAAATCAATTCCGCAACCAAAAAAGGTTGCTCCGCCATCAGTGCCGGAAATATATCGTTATTCATCTGGACCAGCATCGCCATCGGCCTCATCTAATGATGATGGTGGATTCAAACGTCATTTAGCGGAGCCTCTTTCGCCATCATGTCTGACAGTTGGTTATCAACGACGCAGTGTTGATCCAATAACACATAAAGCCGCTGTATACTATCATCAACAATATGGACTGCAGGAAGATCAAGGCATTGATCTAACACAATCACCTGGGCGTGACTCACCCGGTTCATCGTCGGGATCAGCTGGTTCTGGATCTCGTCATTCAACCGTTAGTCTCGATAGCGGAAGATCCTCATCATATTTAACTGGCTCTGTGGATCGAATGAATCAACGTACTGAGCACGATATCATTCTTGATTGGCTCATGATGCTGAATTCAGACGATTATGCAGCATATGCTGGCAATTTCAGTTCAGCTGGATATGATCTAGCAACAATTTCACGAATGACACCCGAAGACCTGACTGCAATAGGAATAACGAATCCCCATCATCGTGAAATAATTAAAGCACACATTGATGGTCTTCAAATTCCCGATTGTTTGCCCAATTTTGTGCCTGTAAGTATAACATTTACCTAATTAAAAAAAATAGTCATCAGATTTATTTCTATTTAAAACTTGCTTTTCAGGGAACTCTTGATGAATGGTTACATTTACTTAGGCTTGATGAATATACAACGCCATTACTTAATCAAGGCTATCAATCGGTTCGCGATGTGACACAGTTAACGTGGGAAGATCTTGAAGATATTGGAATTATTAAATTGGGCCATCAGAAGAAAATTTTATTGGCAATTAAGCGTGTTAAGGATATAATAAGTGGTAAAGTAGTGCCTTGCGTTGCCAATTGTCCGCCACAAGTTATGGGCATGCCACAGCAATCGACGCCCATGTATCCACAGACTCAGGTAATACAGCAACAATAAATCATTTTTAATTAATGAAAAATTATCAATTTCGACAAATTTTTTTAGTGTCATGAAGAACAATTCACAAACATGCCATCAAAATCAATTTATTATGACCCTCGAATGCTTCCTGAACATCACGTTATGCCATATAGTCAAGCTGTCCATCAGTCACATTATCAGCAACACCCGTTAGCACATGCAATGGTTAGAACAATTCTAAGCCGAATACAAATTTTGTTAAACTAACTCGTATTTTTATGTTCTGTAGAATTGGCGTCGTAGTTACGATGATGGCGATATAACACCAACAAATGAAATTATGGAGGCGAAGAATGATTCTTCATCAGGTGGTGGAACACTCCCTCGTCAGCAACGGCAATCAAAACGTATAGCATCATCAATAGCACTGCCGCCCCCGCAACCACTTTTCAATACCGATTATACAGCTGAAGCTCACAAGCAAATGTCAATGTATTACAGTACACCGTCGCCATCGTCGCAAGATGCCAACCAATGTGCAATGCGCCGCCAAAGCGGCCCCGCAAACATTGAGAGCGACTTATGCCAAAAAGTTGAGAAATGTTTTATCGATTCACAAACAGTTCACTACAGTGGACGCATTACACAACAAAGTATTACTTCAACACAATTCCAGTCTCCATTCCATCTTCAAATGGCTTATCAGCAGCATCCACCTGGTGGTAATTATAAATTATATGCCGGCCAAACACATCAAACCCAGGCCGAAGTTCATCATGTAGAACATTCACAAATCGAAGTTTGTATGGTAAGTTTCATAATCAATTTTGTATTCCTCATCATATGATAAGATACTGGGATTTTGATTAATTAAGGTCATATTTTCTTTCTATGTGTATTATTTCAAACGATAACAGTCAAACTCATCAATTGATTCCATCGATAATATTCCGTTTGCAAATGAAAATGCTGGCACAATCAAACAACGTATGAACAATCGTCACGAATTGCCGCAATCAGCATCATCATCATCGACGTCATCATCAAATTCATCCGCTTCAACAGCTATTCCTCTATGCAGTGCCAGTCCGAGTGGCGTTCGCTCAGTGACATCACCCGCCACAATTGAATGCGATACAAATCTAGACGACGAGCCTGAAGATCCTGAGACAGTATTCAATGATATCAATATCATGCTGAATAAACTTAACGGCGAGATAGACATCATGATTGAACATGGTGGATCTTCCGATGAATGAATCCGAATTTGCACTTTTTAATTAAAGTACACAAACAAAAAACAAACACACAAAAGCTATACAAAATGTTATAGAAATTTTCATTTATTTGTCTCTGAAACGCGACAAGAGAGATGACGCAAATATTAAATGGCTCAATGCGAGCGCGTGTCAGAGGAAACTTTAGACTGAAACAAAAAAAAAAAAAGAAATAATTAAAGAAAACAAAATGTTAAATGCTGAGAAACATAACGGCAGAAAAAGCAAGGCAGCAACTTAAGCATATAATAATAATTCAGTGGATAAAAAAAAAATACACGGATGAATGTTGTGTTCATGGAGCCCCAGTATTAGGATCAGAACGAAGAAAATACATAAATAAAATGGCTTCGGAAATAAATTATGTAATACAAGCTATAATTAATGGAAAACAGATAAAAATCCTTTATAATCACACACAAAATTTATAACATTTCGAAAACGACGCTAGAAATTTTCCAAAAAAAGAAATGAAGAATTTTCCATTAAAACTTCGAATATAAACAATTGTACATTTAACTAGGGATGTTGTATTTTTAATAAATGAAAACTTAATTAAAGTATAATATAATAAAAGAAAAACAAGTAACAATAAATTTTCTCTTCTTTTTTTTTAAAAGTTTTTTGCAAATTAAATTCCGTGAGAAGCGTGCAATGAACGTGAAAGCGTGCGGAAGAAATTTGAATTTTTACGATGCTATAAATATATTTACTATAATTCAACATTGAACAAAATAAGGACGCAACCGAGTATTTAACTAGTTTGTTATAATCTAATTCCAGTTTTGACCGTTAAAGTTAATCGTAGGATTTATTAAAACTGTTTACAATTTGTTGTTCTATCGGAATTTTTGCTGCTCTTTTATTAATTATTATTAATTAAATCAAACGTAAAATGGATCATTCACTTACATTAGACGCTAAGGAAGTCCTCTTTCATCTTAACTACATGGGATATCGAAATGTGAGCCGCGAACAATTGAAATCGTTCATGACAGGTATAAAAGGATATTTCTCAACCTTGAGCTATTTTTCCATGGCCTTGCTCTTCTTTCAGATCTCAAACGAATGATTCGATATGAAACAAATCCTCGGGAAGCAGCTGAAGTTCAAATGCCAGCGGGCTCAAGCTCTAATGTGAATGTTCAAAGACTTTTCGAAGCACACACAATCAGCTCTCGAACAAAATCTCATAATCCAGCAGAACAATCACCCACGGCAAGAGCTCAGCAGCAACATCAAACAAGACATCCTGCACCACTTAAACAGATAACTGAAGAACCAAAGAGAAAATTGATACGAACCAAATCTGCTGATATAGTTCAAAGAAGAACTTTCCAACAACAAGTGACTGGCCAGTTAAAACTACCATGTGCTCCCGTGACTGGAAACAAACCATCGAAAACAGAACAAACTGATAAAGTAAACATTCCTAACGATAAAGAAAACGTACCGGTGAAATCAAAAATGTGGATACGACCAAAAAGTGCTCAAACCTCACGCAGAACCTCTAAAACTGATCCTGTGACGCTTTATCAGCGATATCAGAAAGATTGGGAAAAGTTCAAAGAAAATATTTGCGAGTCATCACATTCTGATCTTCGATGGAGTATTCGCGAAAAGATGTTGGGCCGTCGATGAAGACAACAATAAGAAGCAAAATTCTTATTGTTGCTTTCTTGACCTGCGAATAAAAGTTTCGCAAGTTTAATTCATTCAACGCTATACAAAATCTTTATATAAATAACTGCATTTTATTAAACAAAAGATAAAACTAAGATTTTAGTAAATTTTTGATCAGAATTTTCTATTCATTCTTAAAAAAGAAAAATATAAAAAAAAATTACAGACATTGGGCAATCAAAAAAAAGTTACACATCTGACAATATAAAAAGGATTGAAAACTTGTTTTGATATTAAAATTAAACATTTTGAGTTCATTTTCGATTCAATTTTGATGTTTCCAAAAATATGTTCACCTTTCTCCTTATCACACTAAGTAGCAAATGAAAGAACTTAAAGACTCTCCATCACATCTATTCATTGACAACATTTTTAATCTAAGCACATCCAGTCTAATCATTTTTAATTCACTTTACAGCATCGTGCAGCTTACCACAAAAAAAAGAAGTTTGCTTGTCAGTTTTTGTTCTTAGAGTAGAAATGAAAAATGTCTCGATTTTGGGGGTATGGTGAGTGTTACTTGTTAGTGATTGGCTACTGATTTATTAACTTTAGTATTTTTGTTCTGGGTGTCATAATTTTTTGTTCATCTCTGGGTATTTTTTTTTTCTTTTTTGAATCTCAAATTTAAGTCCGATTCTCATTTCGAACGTGAATCACGTGTGAGTGCGTGCAAATATATGTTGATGGTCACGGATGAGTTTCTAATACTTAATTGTAAATCTTATAGAGCTAAAAATAAGAGCCTTGGAACATCATTATCATTCCAAGCCAATCGCAGATTATTTACAGTAAAGCGTCGTGTTCTGTCAAATTAGCTTTTCTTTAAACCTCCAGTTGCTTTGAGACATTCCCCACTGGGCCTGTAAAAGGTTCCGTCCACATTCTGCGCAAATCGCCTTTGAGATATGCCATTGTTAGCAGCGGAAGTAGCGTAAACGGTACAAGATACAACAATGCTGGCTGAGCTTGTTTAAATACTTCTGAGCTCACTGTTGCTGTTAAAAGTCCCAGGAAGTAGCTATAAAAAACTTTTTCAGTGACTGGTCACTAGAAGAAGTGTTTTTCAAGGACTTACCCTAATAAGGAACAATGAAAATATGTTAATTTTGAGCCGAGCATGCTTTTTGGTGGAGGCACTCCAGCCTCAGCTGTTGTGGTATTCTGGGATTTCTTATATGAATCATACTCACCAGAATTGTGCATGCTCGGAAAAACGAGCTTGCCAGGAAGGTTCAATTTTGGTGGTTCTTTAACGATTCCGCTGAGATTCAATTTGCGTGATAACAGTCCGACTGGATTTTCGGCGGGACGCGTTGCGACTTTAACCATTACATTCGTGGAAAAGATGTATGATGAGAAGAACACCCAGAAAACGTCATAAATCAGGAGACCAGTTAGCAGTAGGGTCGATACTTTCAAGCTGGGAAGCCGGACAAAGGCAATAAATGCCACACACAATGCGATTCCCTAAATAATTAAGATTTATAATCACAGAAACATTAGAAACATTAGACATTCTTACCATCGCATCCATCAGTAGCCAATGCCCGGTCAGTACCCAAATACAAACGACTGTAATTGAGAGCGTGAAGCTGAACAATTCAGCTGCGGTGAAGCGTCCACAAAGGAATGAAATTCGATTGCCATCAGTGCATGGACGGATGATATATTGACACATTGGAAGAAGCAGAAACGCCAATGCAACAGTAGCAATGACTGAAAAGTAAGAAAATAAGTTCTTTAAGCGGATCAAAATAAATTTTTCAATGTACTCACTTGCTGTGCAAACGGCAAAAAGCATTTGCATGGAGTCAAAGAAAAAGAACATCACCAGCAGCGATATGGATGCACCGAGTGGCAAGCAGAGAGCGTGAGTTGTGTCCAGTGTGGCAAAGCCCGCATCTACTTGAAATTGGGCGAAATGAATAAAAATAATCATCAGATGGGATCATAAGTAATGATAAGAAATTCATGTGCGTCGTACTTTGTTCCTGTGTTACCGGTTCACCTGTCAAAAGATTATTAGAGCTTTCATTTTGTCGTCGCTTTTCTTCCTTTTCTCGTGCTTCCTGCTCCATATTGAGACTGCGGAAGCTTCCGTAAACGATGAGCAGTATGGAAATCACGCATGTTGAGACACGTGAGCCAAAGATCTCCACTGCCATCGTAAAAACGTCCCACCCAGCAATGATTATTTATATTTTTTGCGCACAGTCTTGAGTTTGTCCAAGGACGGGCTAATTGTTAGTACAAGTAAATTGAGATTTTCTTTTCCCCGAATAAACAACCTTTATTGGCCAACTAAAAGAAAAATAATTGATTAAAGAATATTACTGGCATGGAATAAGTAAGGCGACATTTACCCAAATTTTCAATTAAATCTCATTGCCCATTGTCGTTGGAATGTGTTGAATGAGGTTTGAAAACTATTTGAAGCTCCAAATTATTGATTTTTCAGTTGGTGTGAGGATTTTTTTTTATGATATTGAATAAACTGTAATCACAACTGGGGGTTGCCTGCAACTGCTTATGCTGCTATGTCTGGCAATGGCATAGAGAGGTGGTGAAGATAACTTTTTTTTATATGAGCGAGCTTGAAAGAAAATCACTTGTAGGTGCGAATGAAAATTTTCTCTGTCGAAACTGAGACCAGCTGTGTGTGTTTCACTGTTTAACTTAAATGGAAGCGATTGATGTCGCGCCGTTCAGTTGGGCGAATTTCCTTTTTTTCAACTTCACTGCTTTGGGATGCTCTCACTCATTAGTCATTTTGTATTGTTATATTATTATTACTTTATTATTGCGCTGAATCTGAATCATTTATTCAATGCTTAAGCTTTGCCGATGAGCTTATATTGATTCACTGCTTTGGGATGCTCTCACTCATTAGTCATTTTGTATTGTTATATTATTATTACTTTATTATTGCGCTGAATCTGAATCATTTATTCAATGCTTAAGCTTTGCCGATGAGCTTATGATGATAACGAAGAAATGCGATCCCTTTCACAAAAAGATTATTCAAGCCCAATGTAATTCTTGGGTTAATGGCTTCTGATATATGAATCTCAAATTTTCATACGTATTTCTTCTTCTGTCTCGTCAATGTCTGCAAATGGTAACGAAAATAAACATTGAGTCAATAGGAAATTAGTTACATCAAAGCAAATATTAAAGAAATTTTAGGGTAAATAAATTGTTTTTCGAGTCGTTTTTAACTTTAACTTTTCTCGGTTAGAAAAACAATTAAATTTTCTCGCACGTCGCATCTCGCGTTAAAGCACAATACAAGCAAAAAACCAACAACAAGTTCTCTTTTACATGGATCCATTAAACCATGAATGACTTCTTTATGCCACAATTCTATTCTTCATTGTGAGTGATTTACGTGGATGGAGTGTCTAACAATTGATGTTCATTGAAGTGATGCCAGCAAAGCTCAATTGAGACGTCTACAAGCGGGACGGAAATTTAAAGAAAAGAGCACAATTTCATGGAGCATACAGAAAAGGTGACAGTCATGGCGCGTCTTAACTCTTAATAAACTGTCGACACGAATGAAAATGGGCGACATTGTGTTGTTTGTCTCAAAAATGTTTATTAAGTTTTTTCTTAATGAAAATTGTATGTTAGAAGAAACTTATGCTCAGAAACAATGAATTAAAGCCAATTAATTTATCAAATAACATATGAAACTGCCGCTTCCGACATCGTCATTTCAGTTTCCATTATGATGACAATGTAATATGAACATCAGAGCATTGCCATTAGAAGAGCAACATAATATGAAGGCGACACGCAATTTTTTATATAAATACAAGACACAAATGTCAATGTGAAGCAATTAATTAAACTTCAAAAGGCATTTTCCACTTAAAAACTTCCCGATGCCGTCGAACTATGTTCGCTGTCTTAATGCTTACTCCGAAACATGTTTTATGTGTCTGCTATGCTCATTAAACAAATCTGAAGTGGAATCATTGTTGTGGTCACGGAAAATATTTTTGAATTTTCTTTTTGTTAAAAACTTTTCGACCGCAAAAAAGCAACAAGAATTCAAACCATGAAAACATTTTACAGTTTCTTTCTCGCACTGCACATTTTCTTTTAATGTATTCATCCAAAGGGAGAGGGAGAGAGAGAGAACCGTAAGAAACTCATTGAAGTGATAAAAATATTTTATTTCGAAATGAAAACATTCTCACATTAACCGCCCACTCATAAAACGTCCATGACCGTCAAAATACAAATTTGCGTTCATTTGTTGTCACGCTTTTTGTTGGTGTTGTGCAAGGCAACGCGTCTACCATTCATCACTAAAATAATATCATCACTATTCCACAATTACATCACGAGTAGACTGTTGAATTATTATTTGCTTTTTAAAATAATTATTTCGCTCAAAGGTTTTTATTGTTGCTGTTTGTCTGTACATTAATTATTCATTCGGCTTTTTTCCATTCAAGAGCATCACTCAAACTTTTCGCGAGAGTATTATTTTTTTTTCGCAAGCGAACTGATTTGCAATGCAGATTGTCAAAATAATAATTGTCATGTTCAGAAAAGTTTGCCGCATAAATTTTGAACTCTTTTGACGCTAATTAAACTTGAAACATTTTAGAGCTCAAGGCTTGTTTGCAGTGTTACAGAATAAGTTTTCGGAAGGTAAAAACGTCAATTAATGTTTCACATTTTTTGGATAGAATATCAAACTTGGTGGATTTTGGTAATTAAATTAAAATGTTAATATCACAAAAGTTAATTAAAATAACCTTTGACGGAATTAGCTCGCATAATTTCTTCAAAGGTTCAAACAAAACTCTCTTAATTTGATTTGAGAGCGATTTTAATATCCATTAATTCAACTTCTGGAATTTACATTTAAGACCATTTTGTCTATTTTTGTTTCAAATATTTATCAAATTAAAAAAAAATTTTGCAGCTTTCTGAATCTAAATGAGCATTTAATGATTGAAAACAGCTACGCATTCAATTGCCCGACATTCATCAGCTGTGAGAACTTCTTTAAACTTAAATATGCGCTACAAAAACTTAATGAATCGAATCCGAATATATTTTTTCTTGTTTTCGTTGAGTTCTCAATCTATGAATCATCAAAACCGCTAGAAACGTTCAATAGATGGAAAAAATCTATAAATTCGCTAATGATACTCAACAAAACACAAAGTCATGCGATTTTGAATTTCATATTCCGGTGTTTTATTGACTTTTCCGTAACACTCTTTGCAATGTCTCGTAATCGGTTTTCTTGTTTGTTATAAATTTTTTTTGCGTTTTTTATTTATTTTTAAAACTTATAGACACGAATGTTGGTAGCTTTAAAAATGCGAATAGCAAAAAAAAACCTGCCATTCACACATGAAATTTGTTACCGTCATCAAAATCATCAGATAAGCTTGTTACGCAAGTGAGATTTTCACTTTTCTTCTCTGGTGGTTTTTCAATTTTCATTTCACATTGCTTTCAAAATGATTTGATTCTCTTTTCCTCAAATTTTATGTGTTTACATTATGCAACGTGTGATCAAAGTGAATAAGCAGACAGAGTACTTCTTCGGCAATGAAAATTTTAAGAACAAAATTAAGGCACCCATAGAGAATTGTCATAAGAAGCTTAAGCGAAAAACCAGCTGAGAAAGTTATAATAAAAAAAAAAAAACTTGAATGAGAAACTTGAGACTATTATCTTAATGCCCATTATTGTTGCCACAATTTTCTTCCCTCACAAGCAACTAAGACTCGTTCGTGCTTTACAGCAACGAAAAAAAAACTTGAATGAGAAACTTGAGACTATTATCTTAATGCCCATTATTGTTGCCACAATTTTCTTCCCTCACAAGCAACTAAGACTCGTTCGTGCTTTACAGCAACGCCCAGCTGCGACTAGTTCCACAGTCATGATTATTACTATCGTTTTCATTTATCGTTCAATCACTGTTTGCTTCACTTTATGGTTATCCATTAACCAAACAAATGCTTGTTGCCTTTCTGGCCTTCACAGTTTTATAAGTCTACATTATGACACTTGCATCTATTAATGTTGACTTCACATAGGCAACATGGAAATTGCGAAATGTTACGGTCCTTATACCTTTAAATATAGCGAACTCGAGAAGGTTGTACCATAATTTACTCATGACTGCGTGTGCAGAAGGAATTTAACACAGAAGCGGCTCTAATGATATCAATCGTAAATTGCGGAGGTGAAATTTGTATGTCGACAGACATGAAAGTGCAATAAATAATGCTTAAAGTAATGTTCAAACTGGACCTAAATGTGGATAGCCAGATGCAAATACATACGTATATCAGTATATCACTTAGAACCGGCATTGCGGTTGTGAGAAAGTTAAGAAACGGGACCGCAAAAAGGAAAACGGCATAATGAGTGGACGGCAATGGACGGAAAATACAAAATAAAATAAAACGAAATAAACTTAATGACATACATTTCATTGTGAACTTATAAATTTGGATGCTTTGTTGTGTCTCACAGAGATTAGCAGAGAAGCTGCTGACCTAACAATTTAACCATGACAAAACTAATGGATTATCCCTCTATAATGCCAATAGCATGCTTCAAGTATGTCTTTAAAGTGATTAATATTCATTTGCCATTCTATCAACTTAATCGATTACGAAAATTCTTTGTGAGCTTTAAATTTGCTTTCTCTATTCAGAAGATGAAATAATTTCCTATTTCTTTAAGATTTCGTCAATTTGTTGCGGACTTTTTTTTTGTCCATTAATTCAAATAGGTAAGGCAATTTCTCTGCGCGATCTGACACTCTCGCTGTCGAATGCTTTTCAATTTCTTCTGTTGCTCTGTGACAAATGCATTTAATTATTTATGCTTTGATTTTTTTTGTGTTATTCAAATTAGAAAGTTTTTGTTTTCACTGTAAACCGCGACTGCATTTTCTGTTTTTTAGTGTCCATTACGTTCACTCAAAATAAAAATGGAGCAAATCGAAACGCTCATTGAAAATTCCAAAAGGCTCGTCGCGACAGTTCAGAAGTAGTTCACTGACCTCAATAAACATTTTGCGTTCCTTTTTTCCAATCGTCTGCGAATTATAATGAGCCAAACTTCATTAAGTTATCAGCACGTGCTTCACTGGAAAAGATTGATTGACTCTCACAATCATCATCGCTGTCAACGCCCACTTTAAATTACAATTTATTTAATCTAATTAAGCAGTCGCTTGCTGTATGAATGAAGTGAGAACTGGGGGTTGAAATTAACACTTTGACGAGTTTGAAATATATGCACTTTGGGAGTTTGAGAGTGCAATTTTTAATTTATGAGCGGCAGAAGCATTGAATCGATTAGCAATTTGCGATAATTTGTTTCATTAGTTTATCCTATAAATTTTAGAGTAAGTAAGTTTTTACCGCCAATTAGCAGACAAAGCAATTAAGAATAACTATAGAAGTTTACCATCCGCGTGGAATCATTTGCATAAATAATTTCTGCGTATTACGGTCAATGGAGAAGTGCTTTAAGACTCAAGTTCCATCTTACCATATATTTAAATTATTTCCATACTATCTACGTGCAAACCATCAAAAATACGGGAAATTCCACATGTCTTTCTTTCAATTTACCAATTCAGTCTCACCTGACTAAAACATTTCAGATAAAAGAAATTTACGATGCAAAGAAATTCAGAGATTTTTTGTACGTTCTGCAAGTTTGGAAGAGTTTTTGTAGAGCTTACTCATTCAATCTGTATGTTTCCTTCTTAGCTTTTTATGTTGATGATGACTGAGGGAGGAACAATCGATGTGAAATATGAGATATTATTATAGATATCTATATAAGGGAGAAATTCATAAAGCATGTACCACTTAAATGTATTGTATGTACCGCATAAATGTTACAAATTCTTAGAGAAATCGCATTGCTACGGAAGTTATGAAAACTTCACTAATACATGCTGCCTCATCATCATTATTTTTCACAATCCACAATATTTATGATGCTTCTTATTATTCATTGAAAGATCATCCACATTAAGTTTAGTTTAGCCATCAGATGATGTGTTTTTTTTTTTCAATTGTTATGGTCTACATCTCTACATCAGATTCTATTACGAAAGAAAAATCTCGTTTCATTGTTTGGCGAATATGTCTGATACACATTTTTCTGTAATGCTTTGCATTAATTTCCATTGTTGGATGAATCTATGTTGGCCATCAGCAACATTATAAAAGTCGAGAGAAATCCCACATCTGGGATCTAATGACTGAATTACCGATCGACAGACACAATGTCTGACATTCAAATTAGGTATTTAGAGTTGCATCAAATTTAAGTGCTTTTTCTTCTTGTTGCACCTTTTGTTATTGCTTTTCAATTCTTAAGATGCGGTGTGCGCGATAGGCATGTGAAAATTAATAACCTAACAACAATGCTTCACGTATGGTGGATATAATTGTGGTACATGCACTCAAGTAGAGCGATTTTTTTTATTCTTTGATTAAATGTTTTGCTCTTTCATGTGCTTCAACATTATTCACATTTATTTTGCTCATAAACCGTTTTATTATTGTGTATTTATATCTATGCAAAATATGTATTCCATCACGGTAATAACAATTGGGCAGGTTCGTGAGAAACTGGTCGCGTTAATAATTGTCTTGCTAGATTGTGTATTTGGGTCTCGATTTAGGATTAAGCACGTTGTGCACGTGACGTGACCCAATTGATTACAATCTGGACCTTTTTCTTTTTTCAATTAAATATAAGAAACATCACTAGAGATTAAGAGCAAGTGCATTTGAAATTTAATTTTTGCTAATTTGTTTCGTGTTAATTTTAGAATTATGAGAGACTTTGAAGTTTTTGCTGACTCAGCTTGTGAGCAGCTGATTATTTGCGATCCTAATGAAAAGACCTAAACAACAAATTGTATTTATCGTTTATTAAAATAATGATAATGAGAACTCGTCTAGTGTCATCATTTACTCAATTTACGCTAATTAATGTTTCAAACAGAACCTTTCTATTATTAATGGATTCTTTATCAACATAATTTAATCTACAATAAATTGTTTGTTCACTATATGCGGGCGGGAAAGAAATGTTGCTGGTATGAATAGAGGATTGGACAAATATTGGTGTGAACCAGCATAGCGTTGCCAAAAGTTTTATTTTTTCGACGACAAAGATAAGCGAAAGCAAAAAACCTCAATCCAGATGTTGACATAAGTCTAATAAACAACGCGCGACAGTTTTTTTTTTCACTGATAATATTAAATTCAATATGCATCACAGCATGTAAACAAATGTAAATACTTGATAATAGCTGTTGTCGTGGATTGTACCAAGCATAAATTTCAACTTCAGTGTGGGGTGGAGATATTTTCTCGCTTGGTTATTGCTAAGTAGCTAGCGGCGTTTTCTTTTTCACAGCGTTCATGAGAAAAAAAAGGAACCCGAAATATTTTCATTCGAGAACACCTTGACCCCTGGTTGTGCACAGAGTGAAACAAAAACTTTCTAAAAAAAATGTCTATCCTAGGTTATGAGCTATTTTAGCTATGAGATGCAATGATACAATCCTAAGTTATGGAAGCCGTATGTTGATGGTGTTACTTACGCGAAACTAAATGCTAATTCAGGTATCCATTTCAATCAGCTTTGTGATATTGCTATTAAGCATTCATTCACCTTTTTTTTGTAGATTTTCTATTTTCTTTTATTTTTATTTTTTTTTCTCTTTCAAATCATTTTTGTGCTGTGAAATATTTGCAATTTTAATTCATGATCGATGCATCTGATTATCACTAGCACTACCCGGGACACTTGACTGTGACTTGAGATGACTTTTAACCAATTGAATGGTATTTTCTTTATTTAGACTCGAACTGGATGTAACCAATTCAATGTCTACATTCATAACTAACACTAACACACATGAAAGAAATTACACATAGGTAGGTAGTGTTGGGCGAATTCATTTTTTTTGGGATATTCCATTTTAGATGGGAATTTAGTAAAACAATTTTGTGCAAGTCGTTGTGATTGTGGGATTGTGGTTGTTATAAGCCGACACCACAAAAGCTTTCAGTGACAAGTTTTGTTTTTAATCGTCAATTATGTTCAGGTGCTTCAGAACTAGGAGAACTGTTTTGAACAATATAACATTTTTTGAAAAGCTTCCAGCAGAGCTTTGGATAAAAATAATTGACTTCATTCCCCGAAAATGGTTTTTGGCTTTGAGTTGCAAGGATTTTTATAAGCTCGTTTGCATGGCTGAAGCCAATCGTTACACACTGACTTTAAATGAACGGCAATATGCTAACTGCAAATCTGAGGTAATTTCCTTATTTTTCGGCTTACTGTTGATGAAAATTTCTTCTTCTTTTTTTTTACTCTCATGTCCTTAGATTCTCCCTGAAATAATTTACGAATCTGTCATGAACACTCAAAGAATTTTTGACGCAATTGAAATCGAATATTTAAATTGCTCGGATTATGAGAAATTGAAAAATATTCTCGTGAAATTCGGACCAAACATTAATGAATTTACATTTGGAGCTCAAGTAGTGGAAATTACAGCAAACCAACTCATCGATTTTCTTAATACAATGCCAAATATTAATAAGCTTGGATTATGTTATTTGACGAATTTGGGCGAATTTGACGATATTGAAAATCTCAGGGAACTTCAATTAAAGAACGTCAACACATTACTTATCGTATTTCTTAATGAAAATGTAATGAAATTTATTAATTTACTTCCATCAGGATGCTTGGAAAGACTTGAAATCGATACGAATGCATTTCACGAAGGAAGTGAAGTATTCTTTGCAAAGCAATATAATTTGAAATTTATACGTTTAAATTTTGACATTTATGAAATTGATTCGATTCTTGGATCTCAATTTACACAGAAACCTGATTTTTATGTGAAGCTTGATCTTGATAATTGCTGTGACGATTATGAAAAATTCACAATATTGACACAGATGGAAAATGTTAAAGGACTAAAATTGCATGCAAAAGGAAACTTTTTCTCATTACAAACTGTAATTAATATTGAGCGAATGAAACTGACGGAACTGCATTGCGAATTTAATGATAAGGAACGGATAAGCACATTGTTAAATTTGAAATTTCCTTTGCTCACAAATTTTACATTGTATGATTCTGAATGCAATTCTTTTGATTCACAAGAACTTTCCCGATTTTTGAGCAATTCTCCATTGTTGAAAGAGCTCATGCTTTCCTGTGGCAAAATTGGCCCAATTAATTGTATCGTAAATTGTTGCAGAAATCTTGAAAAGCTTTTTATTACTAACCGAAATGACGATACATTTACAAGCGATTTTTGCAGTGTTACTGAACCTGCGCTTAATAAACTGAAATTGTTCTATATGAATTCCCCAATTCATGATTATGAGCTTGTACAACTGATGCGTTTTGCACCAAATATAAGGGAAATAATAATTTGCTTAAAATCAGGTTTGTCCGATCATAATTTTGGTGAATTGTTGGTTAATAATCGAAATCTCGAGTTTCTTTACATGGAAATCGAAACGCAAGATGCAGTGATCAGATTTAGTGATAAGTCAATTAACGTTTTACAAAAATATGGCCAAAATTTAAAGGTGTTGTGCTTTTACACGCATGTTATGCTCACTTATCCAAAAGTTTTAACTGATTTGAAAAAGTTAAGAAAGCTTTTTTCACATCAATTTGATATTATTGGAGTTGATGTAATGCGCCTAGCAGTCGGCTGCATAGGAATGTTCAGAGTTCATACACTTCTAGAATTGAGTCAAAACTCTTGCAACAAATGGTTCACTGCAAATCATTTGCACCACACAGAATTCAGAAAATCATTTTCTGAAGAAAATTTGATGCCATCAAATATATTTATGCGTTTTTATTGCTCCTGGAAGTCGCATTTTTTTGAAGAGCATAGCTCGAGCGAGAGTTCATTATAAGAAATAAACATTTGAAAAAATATTTTCGAAAATGAGTGACAATAACTTTTAGAAATTAACCATATTTGGTTCAGTCAAGTATCAAGTATTCAGTCGCCTTAGAACTTACTTAGTGTCCAAAAATAGCGAGAATTCGCATCCTTGTCAATGTGACGTCTGAAAGCTTTGAAATTTTGATCTTGAAATATTTTAAATATCTCACGAATCTTAACCAAAATTAACTATTTAATGCCTTAAAGAAAATTTAAAAGCTTTGAATTCTCAATGAATAAAAAATTATTTACTCAATATTTACAATTTAAATTAAATAAAAATTTCGACCGAAGCTATAGATTGCGGAAGTGAAATGATAAGCTTCTTACATAAAATAAATCCGCCTCATTCATTCTGACATGATGATTAACATGTTGCTGAAGTGCTTTAATGACAAAAAGAAAAAAAAAACATTTATGCCAAAAAAATTTCGAAATTATTAATAAAATTTTATTTTGTTTCAGTTGATAAAAGGTTTTCTTCTTCTTAATTTTACATTAAATCAAATGGCAAGAGTTGCGATTCACCTTCGGCCAAATATGAATTCATTGCACGATATAAAAGGCCGACTCCCATTTGTCGACGTTGTCTCATATTCCACGATGTGGCAATACCATAAAAATCTCCTTTCTTAAGGTTTGTTAAATTATTAATACCGATTGTCTCAATAATGGAAGCTTCACGTGTATACGCCTCACATGGCATTATGTTGTGAAAGATGTGCAAGCACACGACACCCATTTCAGATTTCCAAATGTCTATGATCCGATTAAGCTTTTTGCTTTCTGCAAGGCGATTTGGATTTACAATTTTCTTCCGTGCATTTTCATTGCCCGCCAGTGCATCAACTTTGTTATTGGCATTCGAATATAGAACACGTTTTTCAAGAAATTGGTTTCTTCGATTCTCTAATCTTTCAGCCAGCTGATTATTTTCCATTGAAAAGAGTTTTATGGCATCATATAAATGGCAATATGGTCTTGAGCTTTTTCCTTTGCCAACATAAAATATTGAGCTCAAAAATCTCTTCCAAACGTCCGATTTGTCAAAGTTCTTATAATGCAACGGTAAATTATCGGAAATACGTGGATCGATAAGAAGATAAATAAAGGATGTCTTCAAATTTCCTTCGCGCCATTTAATATGACTCCGTTGAAGGAAATAAGTAACCATCTGAGCTTCCATGTTTAGAAAATCGCTAACGCTCTCTTCCAGGTACTCATGGTTTGTTACCGTTCTTTGCAGTTCAACTGAAAATGCTAGAAGTAAAAAATATAACTAAGTATAATTTGTTTTTTGTTGATTTCTTAGCATTGAACTTACCGATTTGATTAGAGCTATTTGTTCGTTTAAGATTCATGCTGTCAAAATCTTTTTTGTACTTAACCAGTAGCTTGAGATAAAGAAACTTTGTACTTTTAGTTATTGGACCAGGATTTTCACCAAAGCCGGTAAGCTCTTTTCGCAAGGTATCAGTGTCATAATCCAAAGGCGGCAATGTAATTCGAGTTGAAATGCTCGATTGAGATTTTGCATCGTCTTGATCATTGTCACGAATAGTCCTAAGATCCTGTCGGCTTTTACTGATGATCTTTTTCTCATAAAATACGACTCCATTTTCATTATCCGAATGAATGTAGTCTTCTTCAATATATTCAGTGTTTGAAGAAAATGGTGCTGGAATGGGAAGAGCTTTGATTGCATTTTCACAGCGCTGTAGATCACTTTTTGCAGTTATAAAAGATTCACATGAAGACTTTAATTCCGTTACATCTCCACCATCGCTTTTGGCATCACTTTGAAATTCTACAGTTTCATCCAGCAGCGTCATATTATTGCAGGTATTGAGATAATTGATATATTTTACATCAATATGATTGTCCTTTTTGCGGATTTGTTGAATTTTTTTGCGCCAATCGGAAATGTAAGAATGTCTCTTGCGAATAGCAAGGCGATCCACAATCAAAACTGACTCATTTGTTTACTGAATTCCTTCAGATTCTCTTCGGTAAGTTCAAATAAATTTCTTCGTACTTTCGGTTCATATTCAGCATATTCACTCCCTTCCGGCTGGCTTGTGTCTTGATTTATGCTGATATCACGTGATGTTTTGTGTCTTCTATGAGTAATATTGATGTAGTAAGGTGATGTAGCATCAAAATTATAATTGATTCGGTTTGGTGTAAATTTATTTTCCTCAAGATCCTGTAGAGCGTTCCTGAGATGAGTTTTAAAGGTGATGGTGTTTTGGGTAGCCGCTTCTAATATGTCTGATGATTCGACTTTATTATTCGATTTTCCTTTCTTGGAGCTCACTATCAGTGCATTCTTCTTTCTCTCCATTTTTTGCTCGAATATGTACTTTTTAACTGCTTCTATCACAAGATAATGCTCCTCATGCACAGCGTAAAAGATTGCTGTTTTCCCTTCACTGCATTTGAGATCCAGATCGCCACCATGTTCTAGCAGCATCTTTACAATTTTATGACGGCCCCAAATAGCTGATATATGAAGCGGTGTTAGACGACTGTCGCATTCACTAAATAAATTTGGATCTGCTTTTTTCTTCAGAAATATCTTGGTGACTTTCTCGGCGAAATCAGCGTTTTCGAAACCAACTGCAAAATGGATTGGAGCTATCTGGCGATCAGGAACAATAATATTCGGATCAGCTGAATGCTTCTCCAGAAGGACAATAACATTTCTAAGTAGGAAAAAAATAAAACACTAATTAGCTTAACACTTTCATCTAATCACTTCATTTACTTACGAAAGATTCATATCATCAATGGCTTCAAAAAGGCATAACGCCAGCGAAATTTGGTGTACAACCGTTTTGGACGCCAGCGCCAGCATGTTCTCTTTGCTAGACATTTTAATGAACACTTCCCTTCCCACTTAGAATCTTAGAACTAATAACTAAACAATTTTTGTTGTTTACATGTCATAAAAAAGCAGAGGCGGGTAAGAAGTTGATGTCCCCTCTACGTATGCTACACGAATTTAATTTTCTTATACATTGTTCGTTATATATGATGAATATCAAACAAATTGAAAGGACAACGTTGTCAAATAATAACGGTTAAAAAAAATTTATACGGGACTCATAACAAAGTTAAAGCGATTATTTTGTATTTAAAAATGCTAACATTGTAAGTATTTGTAATTGCAACGTAAGCAACATAAACAAGCTCAATTTCATCATTCAGTATAATGAGAGTTTGTAGAGTTTGTTTGTTGAATGATGCCCGTCGTTCGTTTCATTCTTGCTTTAGCGACAATGGGAGAATCGCTTATGAATTATTCACTATGTTTGGAATTATCGTGAGTATAGTTAATTAGAATATCGCCAGAACATTCGCGAAATAATATCACTCATCTAGATTGTTGAAACTAAAGAAAGTCGACTACCAGCTTTGATTTGCCAAAGATGTGAGAAAATTGTGAGTCAAGCTTGTGAACTAAAGAAGAAATGCCTTAAATCCGATCTCCATACAAAAACAGTCAGCCACATTCAAATTCCAAAATTAATCAGTTCTAAACAAGAACTAGAGCAGGCGTGCGAGCAAGATGCCCATGTTCAAATAAAAACTCCAAAAATGAAAACAAACGAACGTAAACAAGATGATACAACCAGTAGTATTCGGCCTATTCAAGGAGCAATGACTTCTATAGACTCGCTACAAGTGGAACAAGAAGAACAAGACGTTGATTATAATCTCGATGCCGATTTCATCGCCGAAGCTAAACATCTTTTGGAAGAGTCACTAAAGGTTATCGATAGTAACCCAGAGTGTGACAACATCGAAATCAAAAAAGAGCCAAATATGAATGACGAAGACAACCAAAGCCGTGTAAGCACACCTTCAACACTTGTAATGGACTACGACATAGATCTTAATGATATTGATTCAATATCAATGAACGAATTAAAGGAAATGACTAGAAGCATTTGTGATCTGATACCCAAAGATGCTGATGACACACTTGATGAAATACCTAAAGCTTCTAATCAAGATGAGCATGTACCTATAATTTCATCAAGGACGTCTGAACAACGTTACAAAAATATTCCCCCTAGAAATAATGAACGATTCAGTCGCTCACAAAAGTTGCACACTTCAAAACATGCCGGAAGAAAAATAAAATGCCGCCGAAGTAAGAGAACTCAGTACCATTTATTATCGAACCACTGATATTGTTTAGATCGCTTATTTGCAGTAACATAATCTATGCATCTATTTTTCACCATACTCTTGCATGCCGTTACAGGGAAATCTTCCTTGAAACATTGCGGCCCGAGAACATTAAAATAAATAGTTCCAATTTGATTGGAAACAATTGTGTTGACAGACTTCAAACATTTATAAAAGTCTTTATCGCAATCGCAATGTGATCTTGTAAATTTTCCAGAATTCTTCAATCCATATTTTGATTCCTCGGCTTCGATAGATTGCGGGCATTTATCATGAGCTCGACAGCATGAATCTAGAATTTGATTAATCAGAAATAGTATCACATTCAATAATGCAATTCGTTATTTTCGATTCACCCGTCATATAAAAATAACCAATGTCTCTAGGGCTTCTTGCTATGTCACCTGGTTAATAAAACCAAAATAGTTATAACATAACAATATCATTTATTGATGTGACTTCACATTACATACCCGAACCACACCATCTTGTGCCAATAAAAATAAACTGCAAATCCTGATTGTTGCCGAATGCTGGTGGAATATTTGGATGTGATGTTTCTAGCAAAATGTCAAGACCTTTACTTGTATCATTGGGTTCACGATTAGTAACATCACTTGGCCTCACAACTCGTTTGATTGTGTCCAAAAAGAAATCAATAACTTTAGCTGCTGGACTTTTTAACTTTGCACTTTGCCGTCGAACAGGATTCTTCTATCAAATAAAAACAGTAACTTATCGTTATTTTAGCCTGAATGACATTTTTTGTTTTCACCCTTATGACGGATTTTTGATGCATCTCAGTAGAGTCAATGTTATTGCTGTAATTATATCCGTTTAAATCATAAACTGCATCAAATGCGGGTTCTGTTTCAGAATTTTCAAAAAATCGTTCACGACTACTATTATCCAGCCACGATTTCTCATCAAAATTTTCAGTACTTCCGTTTGCACACGCAATGCTCACCAAAATTAGACAAATGCAAAAAATATTTGTCATTTTAAGTTCTTTGGGCAATTTCGAGGTATACGGAATTGAAACACTTTTAATAACAATCAGCGTTGAATTACAACTGTCGTACAACACTCAAGTTACTAATAAAACATTTAAACTTAAATTGCATTCAACAGCAATAAGAACCTTTTCGCAAGTAACCAGTTTCTCTATACGCGACAATTTATCTAGAATTTCAATGCAATTTTTTTCTACGCGTCTCTAATAAACGATCATCGAGCGTATAATCACTTTACGAAAGTCAGGAATTAAAAATCGAGAACAGTTTTATTTCAAGTTCATCAATGGGCCGGCTGTGAGAAAATTAGATATATTTGTTTGATAGCTAATATTTAAAAGCATTAAAATGGAAAAATTGCATAAGATTTTTATCGCACATTTTCCGGTTTCAATTTTCGATGACAAATTGATGGTCAGTTCAACTGAAAATTTGTGTGAAGGTTGAATTCTGATAAAAAAATATTTCGTGATTGAAAATTCAACTTGACACAATAAAAGCCCACAACTGAATGACTGATCCATCATTTGGAACTATCAAAATATTTTAATTAACAAAAAAAAATTGCATTGCACAAAATACAAATAATAATAATAAAAAAAAAAATATTTTGTTATTTTGTATAATTTTGGATACACGTTTTTATTTTTTTTTGCTGTGCACAATTGAAGAATCAACAATTGTGGCCCGTCGGTGATACCAGAATCAGACTATAATTGAACGAGTTTTGCATTAGAGTAAGTGCCTCTGGATGTCGGTTCAGGTTACTGTATTTAAAAAACAATTAATGCACCAATTTGATTTCCATCGCGATATGTCACTGTCAGATCTTTCTGGGATTTTAAATTAGCATTTAACCTTTAATTAGATTGTAGAATTTGTATAAAGTTCTGGATTTAAGGAAAATATTGATATTCAATTATGAAAATCTTTAAAAATGCATCAAGTATGATTTCATAAATTCTTATCAGAAATCAAAAAAAAAGTCCATATCGTTGATAAGATTCCCCCAACTTTGTCGCGGAGTACAACATATTAGTTCAAAGGTTTCTTTTTAAATCCATTCAAAAGAAATCGGAGCGAATCAAGATTACTTATTAATAATAGTCGCTCGCTGTCGCGCCATTCCAACACGAACAATAAAAACAAAAATCGTCATCGGCAATATGTATTCGGTTTTTTCAGCTCAAAGTCCATCGGCTTGATTCATCGTACAAAGTGTGTTGCTTGTTACTCACTCAGTGATTGCGTGTAATTTTTTCTATCGGCTTTCAAAATTCTGATGCAATTTACAAATCTTATGAAATTTGTCAATTGCAGGAATTGCAGAATTCCTGTTGGAAATTTTGCTCAATCTATTAATTTAATATAATTCATTCATCAACTAATTTACTATTTTTACCAATACAAGTGCGTGTAACTTCAGTACTTTACAAACTTCTTGGTGCTGTGCACCATATGTGTGTGATTTATACTACTTATGTGTGTGTCGTGAGCCGAAAAAGGTTGGAGGCAACTGCAACACATGAATATTTCGCGGCGACGACATCATTCATTCGGTCCTCATTCGGGTTTGTTTTGTTAAATATTAAATGCGTTGCATACGCGACGAGCAACCAGTTTTGAACGAACATTTCATGTGATTCAACGTGTGTCTATCATTCAATAAATACATTTCTTTTTTGTCCGTTCGCATATCATAATTAATCAGTCAAGAACGAAAGTCTTCATCATGTCAAATCATCAAAATAAAGACAAAGAACAATCGACGGAAGTTGTCAGAGCGACTGAAGATGGATCCGGTCCATTGTTACCGCATCTGGAATCACTTGAGCGCATGATGAAATTGCCAATGGTTGAGGCCGCATGGACTCAAGGCCAAGGCGTTTATGGAAAGGTTCGAGGTATGTAGATCAAAAACATGCGACAATCATTTAATTGAAATCAGAAAGAAACTCGCGTTGACGGATGATGTAACTTCATAACGATCGCGAAAGTTCGACATCCGATGTTTTCTCACCGAATCCCATATTCTCATTGCCAAAGTTCTACCTAGGTGGTGTATATGTATGAAGAAGAAGTATAACAATGCAATCGTGAAATCCAATTAGTGTCTCGATTCTATTGAAAAAAAGAAAATGTCCGAAGTGATAAGAAATTTCCAGTTTTATTTTTTTCCAACCTAAAATACATAATTCAACGTTATCAGTTCATTGATTTCATGCAGCGCTCAAATAGTTTACTGTTGGCATGCAGTCAGCTATTAACGCTTCGTATCATAAAAAAAAACGTCATCAATATTTAAATCTCAAAATTCTGCTCTCTGATTTGTCAGCATTGAAATATTTTTTCGATGTCTCGCGATGTGGGTCCAAAGTTCAACCACTCTTTAAAAAAAAATGGAAATTTGATGATAAAAAAAAAATGTTGAATCAGTTTTTTTTTGCCGGCACGTTGGCCTTTAAAGAAAAACATAAACAACCAGTTTCTATTGACGAGACGCGTGACATTTGAATGACTTTCAGTGCTCATATCTGTTGTGTTCGACGGTCTAAAAATGTCAAAACTTATTACTTATCAGCAGGTCCCGCGTGAGCGTTTCTGTTATCGTATCGGTGAATGAAATTTTCTTAAAATATTTTTTTTTCCACTAATTGATAACAACAACAGCGGGAAAAATTTATTCATTCATTTTTTGATAACATATTTTTTTATAGACAATTGCGTCGTTTGCAAACAGAATGGAATCGAAACTTCAAAATGATTCGAAAATAATTCCTAATAAATGAACCCTTAATCTTTTTAGATTTCAATCCAATGTTCAATTGGGCTTTTCGTACAGCTGAAGATGTCGTCAAAGGTGCTGTTTCTATTTCAGCACCAATTGTAAAACAATTTGATCGTCCCATCAATTTCGTCGATCAGAAATTGGTGCAGGGAATCGATAAACTTGAAATAACGGCACCTATCATTAAGGAACAACCCGGCGAAATTATAAATCAAGCCAAGACTAAAGTAATGGAAGTTGTTCAACCGCAACTAAATAAGGTATGTGGATTGCGTCATGCCGGCCAGAAGAAAGCCGCAACACTGAAGGAATTGTCTTATAATAAAGCTAACGAGGTCTTGGCGTCACATTATGGTTCGATTGCGGTTACTGGGGTTGATTCCACAGCAATTCTTGCGGAACGTCTTCTTGATAGCTTCTTCCCAAAGACTGATATCGACGATGAAGAAGAGGATAACAGTAAATAACTCTCAATTAAACATTTTAAATAACAGTTTTTAAATATTTTAATCTTTTTTAGAACCGATTTCCTCTACAGAAGATCCAGTCCTTCACACGGTCCAAACAATTGGTGCTCTCTCGAACAAAGTTGCACGCCGTGTCTACCGGACTGTTTCGCGCCAAATAAAATCAATTAAAAAAGAAGATATCACCGAATATGTTGCCTCACTCATTGCCGTTTTGCGCCTTACACAATATTTGAGTTTCCTTCAGCAACAAACGACTAGAGATGCTGAACAAAATACGGAAAGAGACATTGTGAAATCATCGCCAAAAGTTGAATCTAAATAAGTGCATTTTTTTTAAGGGTAACTATTTAAGACTATTAAGTGGTAGCTGTCCATCAAATTGGACACATTTTTGTTATTCCAACGATTTTTCTTTTTCATTTTCTTATGAAATTTTTTCTACTTACAAAAAATATTTATAAAAGAAAAGCCTAAGTAAAAGATGTTGTTAACTTTTCCTAATTACAACCAATGAATAAGTAGCGGGTGCAATTATGTTGTAATCAATTTATGATAATAAAAAAAAAAATTTTTGAAAGAAATTCGAAACTTTTGATTTGCGCAACAGATTTCAGATATTTAAAATGAATCTGATGAAGCTTCCTGTAATGTTTTCTCCTTTGCTTTTAAGCTCATTAGCAAAGCTTTTGTTACCTATTTAAGCTTGTGCATTTAAAAACCAATACTACTTCAAAATTAGAAGTCATCATAACATTTTAGTCAAAATTTTAATTTGTTGGAGATTTTCTTTTTATTGCTTTTACTTTAAATTTAATTTATACAATTGCGGAACGTTTTGGAAGCTCGGTGACGGGATGATTGATGTAACCGCCGTCGGAAATGTGACGGGACATTTGGTTATATTGTATCAACATCATTTGATTAATATCCCACTTTATAGGCTTAAATTCTTGAGATCTTGTTGTCATCTCGACGCTTTCTGAAGAATCCGAACTTGCGCTACGACTTGCAAATGTTGAGAATTTAATGTTTGCTGGATGAGCCAAGCACGCAATAAACGACAGGCAAAATGCCAACACTAACAAAATCTTCATTTTAAATTTTGTATTTGGAAGATCAACGAAAGGTTTTTGAATAATTTCCAAATTGAACTGATGTGATTTTAAAATATTTCATGCGCTTTTATAGCACTATTTCTGGTCAAGTTTATGACACTTATCAACAATCAGATGATGCATTTTTAGCTGAATCCATGAAAAACAATTCTGAAGGTTCAATGATTGATTTATTTATTACATAGTTTGATTTCTTTTTGATTACGCAATCAGGTTCTTGAGGATTTCAAGTTCGAAGTGACTTTCGCTGATATCAGTAATTGTATTCGCTCAGTTCGATTGTGTATTTAATTAAAATTTCATAATATATTTCTGTCATAACCGCTGACTGATAACAGATTAATGAACTATCCTTGAGGTTTCCAATGCCGTTGATACAGTCCGCAGCCGTTGAATAAAATTTAAATGCAATGCAAATTTTAAATGATTTCTATGAAATTCATTTTTTTGGCAGTTTGTGGTAAGACTCAAAATTAATCAAAAGAAGTTTGTTTTTCAGTTAATTTGTCGTTTTTAGCCGTTGTAACATTTTCACAGACAAGTGCCAACATCTTCTTTGAACCTCAGAAGGATGTTAAGCTGGCTTTTTAGTGAGTTCTTTGGGCCTTTTATGATGACCATTTTGATGTAATCAATTAAATTTCTCAGCTGGGGAATGTACAACAAGCAAAATTATCGTCTTGAGAATTTTGCATCATTAATTAATGATATTCACTTCAACTCGAGTCGCCCGACAATGATTTATGCTCATGGCTTCAACGAAGATCAAAATATTCTTAGCGTTCAAACCATAATTAATGCATACATGCAGCGCGACGATCATAATGTGATCATTCTCGATTGGGGTGCATACTCAAAAGGATTGTACTTCAATACTGTTGTTCCCAAATTACAGAAAGTTGGCATGTAGCTGCCAAATATTTAGTCGCCTTTTTAGATACCGGATATCCATTACAAATGGTTCATTTAGTTGGACATTCTCTTGGTGGTCAATTGGTTGGTTTAATTGGACGACAATTGCGTGAACAATCAAGAGGACGCTATGAATTGCCCAGAATTACTGCTCTCGATCCTGCTGAACCCGATTTCTATCCACCATTTTTCACTTCATTCGCAGCTATTTCAGCTGGTGATGGGTGAGTCATTTAATGCTTTAATTTACGTTAAACACATTCTGAACTTAATTTTAGTAAATTCGTTGATGTAATTCACACGGACGGAACTCGTTTAGGAGCAAGAAAACCAACTGGAACAGTCGATTTCTTCCCAAACAGTGGCATGTCAGCTCAACCTGGTTGTCAGATATTTCATGGAAATTCCGGAATTATTGCTGACGCCTGCAGCCACTGGCGTTCATGGATGTTTTATAGTGAATCTGTTATTAACCCGAAAGCTTTCTTAGCAGTTAGAGCCAACTCTTGGGATGATTTCGTACAAGGACGAACACATTCGGAAGACACAGCTTACATGGGCTTTGCTGCTACAACAAAGTGAGTTTATATTTTAATGAATTGCCTGAAATTTTAATTTACCAATAATTTATTTTAAAAGCTTGATGGGCAACTACTACTTGCAAACAAATCGCGAGTCTGTTTTCGGGCGCGGAAAGAAAGGAATTAACTTCGACCCTAGCATTGTTTAAGACTTAAGAATAAAAAAAAATTGTTTATGAACTTGATAAATTTATTATTTATTTTTGCTGAAATATGCATTTTTCTTAATTCATGCAATTGCCTGATGACAAAGTTTTGAATATTTAAAAATCTTGTCTTTAAACTTTTTCTTCAAGTTCTGGAAGAAATTCGTAAGATTTCATTTGCGCAACAGATTTCAGAAATTTAAAATGATTTGTTTGGAGCTTTCTCCTTTGCTAAGAGTCACTTGTGAAGCTTTTGACACCTGCTTGATGTTTGTTTCTTTAGTTCTTTCATGCATATTTTCGTATTAGAAAAGTCTCCATCAATCGAGTTCAATTAGGCTTCTACTGTGAGATTTCACACAATTTTTTTTTTAAATTATGCTTGCAACACTATGGGTTAGCGATCGCTAGAGTTCTCAATATCAAATATGCCGCAAAAAGGAAAATTCTTTTTGTGAGCTCTAATGAGAGTGTGAATAGAAACATACTTATATGAAACTTGGTGCCCAATATTATTGCACCAGCAGGTTTTTTTTGGGGTGTAAGATTTTTATGATCGTCAATTTTTTTCTTCTTCCTTTGCTAAAATTTTAAATTTTTCATAGAATCTGATTGGGAATTCAGGAAATAACGATCGCTTTTTCTAGGGATCTAATTTCAAATCATCGCAGGAAGGTTCATTCGAAAATTAATTCTCGGTAAATGATGACGCGCACTAATCGCTTCAAAAGAATACTTTAATGTCGAAAAAATTAATTTTAGAGGTGGTGACCGTTCGATATATTTTAGCTCGTACAAACATTCCACAAATGTCCATCATTGCGGTCGAAAGTTTTTTTGTTGTCTTTAATATCCATCATGTATGAAGGAGAACAATAAAATGTAAGAAAGGTAATCAATAATTGATGATCATCGCACCATCACTGGCCATTAAGGAACTATTACCGGTGTCGGTGTGAATAGCAGAGCATCGCAACATATATATGTATGTATTCTTATATGAAACGTGGAAGTATCCATCGAGAGTGAAAAAAAAATTCAGAAGAAACGAAAATGACGCTCATGATATTTTCAATATTTAATGATGCTTTGCTTGGGACTCGAAGGTGGTATTTTAAAGCTATTTAATTTCACATCACATGTGAAGCCTGGACGATGGTGAATTTAATGTGCATGTTTTATTCTTCATACATACCTACACTGGCCTTTTATGTTTCCATTATATGATTTGCGATGCGTTATCGTCGAATGGAAAACTTCTTTGGATGCAAAAAAATGCACTAAGTAAGGCTATAAAATTCATTTTATTTCTAACGCAATGTCCGATCACCAGAATAATGTTTGTGGCCTCAATTGTAATTAATATGTTTCGTTTGTCTCACCCCAAAACACTCAAAATTATGCCCGCGAGTCGTCAAATCGAAGAGAAGACGCCATGAAACTGGTAAAATTAAAAATATTTCAAAACGGCAATTAGGGATCATTAAAATATTACGTATCGGCTGAATGAGAGCTTTGGGGTCAGGTATATAATATATATTTTTATTGCATGACAAATTGTAACGGTGACAACACAAAAAAAGCGTTACGTAATACATGAATATTGTCTGATGTTGCAGGAAAAATGCGACTGATGTACATGCGATGAAGATCTACCTAGAATTAAAATTGCCAATAACACCTCTCTCGCACCCTTTACACCAGACACACACACACACATAAAGTCCATCATCATCATTTTCATCCCACAAAATTTATTTTTAATTCATTTTCTTTTTGTTTTACTTACTTCTCAATTTCCTTTCGTTTGATTTTTTTTTGTTCTTTTTGGTCTTCATGGGCCCGCGGCGTTATGCTCTATTAGTATAATTTAATTTCTTTCTCTCCCTTTTTCTCCTTCAAACTGTTTCTTCAATCATCATCATCATAATAAAATTAAGAAGAAAAAAAGAATAAAACAAAATTGTATTAATGGTATTTTTCACAGAACATGACCAGCATCGACCAGAACATCGGATATTCCACGTTTGAAAAAAATAAAATAAAAATATTTTTGGCCATCTCATCCTACATACCCCAACACCATAAGTTTAATGTTGCGCGTCCATAGCAAATTGAAGTGAAATTAATATTTTTTTTTCTTCATATAAATTTGTTACGGAATGATTCGTGGCTTTCGACCACAACATGATCCTCGCGCAAGCAATCAAAAATCCAAACTCGCCGTTGAGCTTTAGAAATATTAATTTAATCGCATTAAGCCACAAAATGTTCATTAATTTTATTTTTCAATTTCCAGAAAAGAAAAAAAAAATCGGTTAAATTAAATTAATGCTCGCGCTGATGATCACAAACAACAACAATCGATTCCTAAAACATCGTTGGCTGTCTATAAAAAAAAAAAAAAATCTGAATTAATCGCCTAGACATGCCGAATGCAAAACCCATTCACGACTAAGTTGATCCATAAAATGCGGCGATAAAAAACAATTTTGCAAATCGTCGTCCATTTCTCACATGAGCTCAGGGATTTTGAGCTTCTGATCGGGTTGAGTTTGAAGTGAAGGAGGTCGATGAAGCCTTCATTATGTTAATTAAACATTTAATGTCTCCATCTGAGAATATCTTAATTAATTCTCATCCGTTGGGTTTTTTTTTGATTGTAGGAAAGCCTCATAAGTTCCGTCACTGGCAATTGTCTCAAATCGGTTCTTTAAGAAAACTCTAAGAAAACTTATTAACCTACAACGCATGTATGCCCTAATTACTTAATTTAAAGGTTCTCACAAACCAATTTAGATTTTGAAAGGACTCGGTCTCATTTCAAAAGAGTTACAAAATTGGCAGATGTTCTTATTAATTCCCTTAATTGCAAATAAGTAATTTGGGATACATTCTTCAGTGATGAGAACTAAATTCGATAACTCGTCGAAATTTCAGTTTTTTTTTTTTCCTGAAACGATTTTTGATCACTGCCAAAATGGAAATAAGAGCACGACAAATAAGGAAGAAGACAAATGTCATTAGTGGCGGTTTGTCATTAAAGACAAATTGGCGAATTTATGAAGTCATTTTGCTGTGTATCTGCTTGCTTTAATGATGATCTTTAATAATTGATTGCTGCTAACCAATTCTCGGGCATTTGGGATTAAAAAATGCCTTTTTTATTTCTCTGGTGATGGGTTGTTTTGAGCTTCATCACGACATATACCGAAATTCATCGAGCAGTCGGCGGCAAAATGCAAAAGGCCGAAACTTAATTGATAGATAATATGCAGAGAGGGAGCATATTAAAACAATTTGTTTAATTATGTCAGATTTTTATCGTTTCGCGTTCATTCGTTTCATTTCGCAATAACTTTTTTTTTTGGTTTCTTTTTTGCTTAAAACCATCAGATATTTGTGTTGCTGCCTTTTTGTTATATCCAGATAATTTTCTCTCTCTCTCTCTATTTTGTTTTACTCTTGTGCCCGTTTCTCGAGCATTAATTCATTCGTGCATATCTTTGATGGCGGAAAAAATTTATAATTTACGAACGAAGAGCAAAATAATCAAAGAAACAAAAGAACTTTGCGAATTGCGAAACAAAGAAGAAAATCGCTTCTTTTTGCTTCGCAAAAAAAAAAAATAATTCTTTAATTTCTTTAGATGTCTCATATGTCTTCAGATGATTGCCATAAGTTTGAATTGTTATCATAAAAACATATGAACAGGTATCATCATTATAGGCGGTGTTTTTTTTTTTACTTTATAAATTCACTCTGCTACTTACTGATGTGACGGTTGACAACCGTCAATGATCAAGAATAAATTAATTTTGCAAACAAACCTCAATCAAGTATCATATAAAACTTTAAATTTCAAAAACATTCTCTTGAATTTGGGTTAAAAACATCCATTAATAATTATTGATTGGTTCATAGCTTGAAATATTTATTTTTTCTTAGACGGATCTTTATTTTCTGACCTGCATCTTGAAGAAGGTGTGAATTTTGGGATCTTTCATTTTCAAAAAGTCTCTTTCCTGTTGTTCAGCAAAATTGGACACTCTTCACATAATTTCTTTCGCAAAGTGTGAAATGAAAGAATTTCGAAGCTAGTTTGGCAAAGCAGTAATTCACATGAATGAAGGAAGATTTTCAGGTTTCACAAACAAAAGAAAATTTATCTTGTTTTTAATTTATTTGCTATTGTCTTTTTCGGTAAATGAAAATTTGTGTCTGATTGCAGTATTCGAATCACATTTTTTTTTATGTATCAAGTTGTGCAATTGTGCAACTTAATACTTGGTCAATGATATGACATTTGATGTTAAACGAGCGGCCTGGTGGTATTGTGCAATTGCGGTCATTTGCCTTTGATGAAAAACGTTGTTGCATGTGTCTTTTTCGTCTTTTGATGAATACGAGCGCTCAATGTGAAGCCATAGAAGTGCGCACTTCAACCGCAGAGTCTCGGTGAGCCTATATTAAGCTTTAAATCATTTTTTTTGCATCAATCGATCGACTGTGTACTCATCTCTTAAATGTGGTCGGCTGTTGTTGTGCTTTTGTTGTTTCAATCCATCGCTTTACATCTTTCTTTTAAAGCCGTTCCCGCGTCTTTATGAACGTTTTAATTTTATTTTCAAGAAAGATATGATAGCTCGGACGCTTTGATGTTTGCTTGATTTGCCGCACCGGAGGCTTTTTTTAATTAACTTAATTGATTATATATATTTTTTTTTCTCTTCACTGCACCATCCACCGGCAGTGAGCATTTCGTATTTTTTTTTTACTTCATGTATATGTATGATGTGTATCAAGTGTTGGGAAAGCAGAAAGGCAATTTTTTATTTATATATATTTTGAAAAACTCCACCAACTGACGGTTCTTATGCACATACAACTTGTCGGTTCCTTTCATGTCGTTCAAGCATGAAGCGCACTTGCATCATGTGTAGCTTTTTTTTTTTTTGTTATTGCTTCTATGCCATCCGCTTTTTGAGCAAACATACACAAGAAACTTGCAAAAAAAAGGCGAACAGAAAAATTCCCAAGAGAAATTTCACCAGAATTTCATAAAAAACGAATGTTATTAAAATCCATCTGGCATCCATTTGACGACAGTTGTATATCGCGACAATTGAAAATATTTTTTACAGAAACGTCCTCAAGACGTTAAGCATGATTTTTATTCGAATTTATAAAGAAGTTATTGCCAGTTCAAAAGTCGTAAATAATCATCGTGTGACCGCGATAAGAATCTTAATGGAACTTCTTTCTTTCTGGGTCTCGAGACGACACTAAAAAAAACTTTCCAGCGAAACCAAAAAGCAAGAATTGAGAAATTGACGTTATTTTGGGGGAAATGTGTTGATAAAAATGTTAATCATTTAATAGCATTTGAATTAATGATTAATTTGAATAAATATTTTTTTTATTTCTGTGTCATGTTCCTCTGTTTCAGCTTGTATTCAGTTATCGCTTAGTAACATTATCTATTTGAGCCGTGGATCAGACTTGCAGAAAAAAAAGAGAAACATCCATTTGATTGCGACCATGGGAACCAACGATGGTGGATTAAATCGTTTACGGATGAGAGACTCTCAAAAGCCAAATAAATGAAACGAAGCCTCTTAAATGAGCGATTATCTGTAGTTGGTGAAATGATCGTCAAGAGCAACAACAAAAAAAAAAGTCCAAATTTTGATATTTATTAATTTTATGAGCCGAAAAATTAGATTAAATTTTGTTTTACGATTATGACCGCTTGTCATGTGAATTTGATGCAAATTTTCAGATTGTTTTTATTTATTTATTTTTTTTTTATAGCCCGCGCTTGACCATCATCACGATGGGATCCCACATAATGAACTTCCCGCGCGGCAAACCATAAAAATTAGCCAACCGTTTTTAGAGCTGGCGGACGCCACCGTGGCTGCAAAAATGGTAATCGCCACCAGCTCACGGGGGCCAACATCAAGTGTATTTTTATTACACATTTACATTTTGTACGATGGAACAAAAAAGGAAGCAAAAAAAAAAAATGATGTGATAGAATTGGTATGATGAAGTGAAATCCATAATAAAATTTTACGAGTCAAAGATCAAAGCATTGTTTGTCGGCATGATCACTTTGTGTGAATCAAATACTCGCTTTGCACTGGATCGTAGTTGGTTGAACGCATCCATCGTCGGCGGCTTCTTTGAACTTTTCTTAGTTATAGAAAGAAGCTTCAAAGTATGACCGCAGATTTTTTTAAACCTTCATTTCCAGCCCAACTCCAGCACTGTTGACTGTTAACCATCAGAGCAAACGGCAGCAACCAAGGCAGAAGTAATGAAAGATTTGAATGCAAAGATAAGCTAGTTGAGGACGTAAAGGAATATCAAAGAGCCACATTAAGCGCCCCGCTCGCGATTCAAATCTCAATTGGAATATCGTGTTTCCATAAATAAATATTTATAACAAAAAAAGTATAATATAATTTGTTGACATTATACGATGAACGACGAAAAAAAAAAATGTTATATCGAGAGTTTGGCTTCTTTTGAGAGGCGCATTAAAAAAGCAGAAATCTTTAATCTCTTTTGATTTAAACGTTTCAGAATTTATAATTCCATGAAAAGTTTCTTTTAATGATAATTTTCTCGAGCCACTCAATAAAAATTCCGCAATGTCGTTTGTTATAAGACTCGTCGTCGTATTTGTTATTTATTTTTTTTATTCTTTTGCTCCTTTACGGCTGGGGCCATTAATTGATTATTAATTTTTATTTTTGTCTTCTGTCCAATGCGAACTGCTGACTGATCAAATCAATGGTGGACATTAAGCACCACGAGCAAACCGATGATGAAATCCATTAAATAATTAAAGCATTAAGCGATAATCTTTATGGTTCGGCAGATTCGATCGGATTTCTTTTTTTGGGGCTTGTGTGGTCAGTTTTAATATTTCCGTTTCAACTGCGCGAAATGTTCCATTATTTTGCCAATGACTTGACTGAAATCTTTACCAATATTCACAAATTCAACATGTCGATGACATCATTATGTAGGATTTCAATTCATTTAATAAAAGCGTGTGTGTGTGTATGTACGAGTGTATGTTGCACTGAATCACGTAAGAAGATCGTCATGTGTCCATTATTATACAGCAAGGGAACTTAATTATACACCTCTTTCTTAAAAGGCCCACCATTACCTTACATTTCATTTTTTTCATTTCGAGCTCGTGGAATTTTTGCTTTTTTTTTTGCCACACAGTCGAATGATAGCTGAACAATGGATCCATTCATAGTACCTCGCGTATGTTGTTAAATTACGGGCATCTAATAGTCCAGATGAAAATCTATTGGTTGGACCCGTTTTTGAAGAGCTCAAGAAACTTTTTTTTATTTATGAAAAGACCTCTTCGAGATTGTTATGTGTATGGCGCTGCACAAAAGGCAGAAACGGCTTATAAAGAAGAATAAAAATGAGATTAAATAAAAATTAAGAATAATTAAACATTGAAGGTATTTATCAGGGAAAAGAAAGAACTAAAGTATGGAGATCTCATCGATTCTCTCTCACTCGGTACCTCATTGCGTGATCCCCATCGCGGTATTATATTTCAATGTTTAACACAAAAGACTTCATTTTCTATTATGCGATTAAAGAGAAGAAATAAAATTGTGTTGTATTTATTATTCAATTGAAAAGTTGAGATTTCAAATCTTTGGGCTCATTGTAGCATCGGTTGGGTTGAAGTCGATATAGAAATGCTGATTAGGTTGTGAGTTGAGTACCATCAAACAGAGCCTCAGATTGAAATGCGATTACTATGAGGATCATGGTGTTATGTGTATAAATGTGATGTCACAAGGCAACCAGTATCTTAATGTTTCCATCATTAAGGAATGATCCCCATCAATAGGCAAATTATGTGGGCAGCAGGCAAAAAATGTATCGCAAAACAATTCCTTTTTGAGATCAATTTCTGATGTTTTTCTTCTGTAAAGTCTTCTTTTTTTTTAAATCTCTTTTCCATTAAAGGCTCAATTTCAACTGTAATGCTGTCAGGATTAGGGTTGTCTGATGGTAATTTTCAATCGAAATATTCAAAAAGGTAAAATTCAGAAGCCACTCGAAATGTACTCGGGATTTGTGTCGTCGTACCTTCTGTGTGTTGTTTTTTAAATCTCTCCCCCTTTCAGCAGCTTTTCATCATGCGATTGCTGTTGTACAAAAAAAAATGTATTAATGGTGTGTGGTAGTTTTACAACAAAATTTCTTTAACGATCTACCCGAAAACAACAAAGAGCAGCATATTAGCAGGGTCTCTGTTCATCAGAATGATCTCGTTGACAATGGGGGACAGTGAATATAGGATATAGATGAAAAATTTGCCCACACAATAGAATGGAACGAATTTCTTCAAGAAACGAAATATTTTGGGTATGCTGTTTCTCTCTTCCTCTCTCTATCTCTTGGCACAGCATTGAAACGTATATTTACGCATCATATAACCATCACATCGTATGAAGCTAATAGATGTTGTAAAAACCAATTCCATTGTTGTTTCATCTCTCTATACGACTCGTAGGGTTTCGCTATAATAATGTGTCGAATTGATGCCACACAAAGCAACATTACGAATTGCTATTAAGAGTGAGTATGTGAGAGAGAGAGAGTGAGTGAGTGAGAAAGAATAAGAAAAAAAACTGAAAGAAAAAAATCTTCTTCTTCAATCGGGTACCAAAAGGAGGCTTTATAATCTTAATTATAGCTTAAAAGCATCGCCAGTGAGAGCGAGATTTGGTGTTGGATCGTCGCTTCATAGGAAAAAAAAATGTTGATCATCATCATCATCGAACGGAGTCTTGTGGTTTGCGGGCATAAAGTAAAAAAATAAAATTAAAATCTCTTAGCATCGCCACGAAATTGTTCAATCTTAAACCGTTGACCGTCCAGCTCTGGAGCAATCGCGATGAGAAAATTATTTATGATTAGACACAGCTTCGGATGATGTTTAAAACTTCTCAACGGTCGCCTCTGAATGACCGGACTTGAATGAAATTTTTTTTCCAAATTTTACACAATATTTTCTTAGTAAACTTTCACAGCTCGATGCTGTGAGGAATAAGTTTTAAGATTTGTAGCATATGCTTCATATGCCATTCAAAACAATTTAATTTATTCCAAAATCCATTTTTTGTGTTTCTTCCTTTTGCCTTTCGCTTTGATTCGAAGAAGATTTTCTTGATAATTAATTAAAAGCTTAAAAAATTGAGATAGCGCGAGAGACACATTCTTGAATGGATTTTCTTCATGCCAATCGATCGGACGGTGATGAAAGATATTTCAAGACACATTTTGTGACATCAGCGCGCTTCCAGAGGTCTCCGGTTATTACACATGAGAGCCCGCTGTGCGATCCATGTTACTGATGACAGATTAGAAGGAAAAAAAAAGAAAGAATCGGGGAATCTCTCTCTGTCTAGTATAGTAACAAATATCCACAACACACAATAAACATGAAATATATGTTTCATCACAGATCGTACAAAAATGGACAGGAAAAAAGAATAAAAAGAAGATGAAATCAAAAGGAGTTTTGCGACTTCAAAGGCGATCGTTGGAGGCACCATGTGTAGGTACAAATTGCTTAATGTAATGAAGTTCTTTCTCACTCCCTCTCTCTCTCTCTTGCTCTACCCGAAAACTTATCGCTGATGCAAAATGTGCAAATTACAAATTCACTTTTCTTTTTTTTTTTTTTTGTTGTGAGTAAGTCGTGCCACGAGGGAAAAAGCAGCGCTGAGCTGCCAAACGAACAAGCTAATTAGTTTATTTACTTTGCTCTCTTCGTCGTAATTAATGTTTTATTAAATGAAAGGAAGGAACGCGCCTCGACATTCGGCAAAAAAAGGCAACTGACAAAAGAACTTCTTAATTTTCGTTTCATCAAAAAGAAAAAGAAAAAAAAAAAAAACTTAAAGAAATTGCATTGCATGTGTAAATTCGTAAATGTGGAAATGAGAATTAAAGAAGACAAATTCCGCATGCAATGCACTGCAGAGGCGGAGGAAGATGAAGCATAAATAAAAACATGATTTCAAATGCAATTCATCTGGTCAGCCGCGTTTTGATATGACAGCGGCAAAATTATTAAAACAACCAAAATGTGATATGGCTAATACAATAAACATTCAACTATGGTCGATGATTGCATGGCATTATAAAGTTTTTTTTTTTTATTATTTTTTTTTTTGGTGGAATTTGCTTCTAGATTATGCTCAATGTGTCGGCACTTTTTGTACATTTCGTACAAAAATATACGCGAGCTAAATTGAGGAGTTTCCATGAAAATTGCGTCGATGCTTATTTTTGTCTCTCAAGTGTTTTAAGATGCAATATAATTCCCGTCGTCTCAATTTTGCTTCTTTTTTTATTCTGTCTTTCATCTCAGGCTCATATTTCGTCCGAGTATTATAAAACTCAAAAAAAAAGCAAGAGCCCCATTATGATTATTGTTGTTGTTGTTTCATCTTAAAACCATTATACCTCTCCATTTACCGGTTTTTTCCGTCTTTTGCTGTGTATATGATGATGAATTCACTCAAATCATTTTTTTGAACGTTTCGGGTTCACGATCATTTTCTTCATGGGGTTTATTTCAGTTTCTCTTTATATTCGTCGGTCGATTCTTTTGTTCTGGTGTTTCTTAAAGCGCAGAGAGCGTCGCGAATGTGAGAGAAGAATTGTAAAATGTGTAAAGACATTGTGCTGGGTGACAAGAAAATATCTAAGACATTAATGAATATTCTTGAGTCGTTTAACTTAAAAAATATGAATGTAAGACGTTCATCTAGTCACCCATCAGCTTCATAACTAACATACTCACAGTCAGCTAATACCCTGCACATGTATTGTCGCTCATTTATCCAATTCTCTCATCATTCTCGGTATCTTAAAACACAAAATACTATTTCGGTTTTCATTCAGTTCAGCCAAATACTTCAAACGACTTGGACCGATCGAGAAACTTTTTCTTTTTTCCATTTGCGGATAATTAATATTTTCATCCTGGCAATTTGCGAATCAAAGATTTCGATTTTGTGAGACGAAAAAAAAAATCAAAAGTAATTGAGGAAAATTGTTTTCCATTCTTCTCGCCATTAGTTGAGAGTCTACAATTAATTTCCTAAACGAGGGAAAAAAATATAAAAGAAAAGAGTTGTTGCAAACAATTAAATTTTACAACGTGTTTACATTTGGCGGGTGCTAACGTGAGGTTTTCCCGCAAAACAAAAAAAAAATACCTCGTGATTTTTCGCGAGTAAATTTGGTGAACTTTTTTTTTTTTAATTATTGAGGGAAAATTGATTGCAATCAAAATATTCGATATTTGAGATCGACGATAACAAAAAAAAAAAAAAAAGGAGATAAAATGAAAAGCATGAGTGGAAAAGTTGAGTGAATCAAAATGCATGTAATACTCTCGTGAAATCGACCGACAACAGTCCGCAAAAAAAGAGAAATAAAATAAAAAAATATTCGAAAAGATAAAGAAATTATCTAACTAATCAATTTGCGGCAAAGTGTTTATTTTTTTTTTTTTTTTTTTGCGGCGCGCTGGATGTTAGTTATAAAAGTGAGTTGGCCGCCACAATAACAAGCAAAAAAAAAAAGAAACACCACACAAGCTCTATCATCACATAATAATAATAATGTTCATTTGGAGTGCGAACAATAACAAAATGTTATCAATTGAATTTCTAATGTTATTGATACTATTGCTGGTGATAAAAACAATCAATGCATCGACATTGCCATCGATGACACTTAACGATCCGAGTGCCAATGCCAACAAATGCAAACAGATTGGATCGATCATCAATTGTCCCGAACTCAAATACAATCAGACAATCGCATCGAATTTTGCAAACATGGATATCGATGTTGCTAATGAGATGGTAAGAGGATTCGTATTTTTTTTTTATATTTTGTTGCTTTTTATATTTCAACTATAGATTTTGATTCATTAGTTGAGGCCTCCTAATGAGGATATTAATGCCACTAGATCTTATACGTCCTACACGTAATTTTTTTGGGGATTACTTTTTTTTCGCAACGCGGTCCCTGTCTCATTCATATCGTGTGTGAGCACACACAACCTATCTCAATTTACCTGTTAAGCCTATATAGCTCTCAACATATATACATATATATAATACTTATAGCGGTGCGGCAACAATCAATCGAATACAAAGCAATTCGTTAATGACAGCACATGAGGAATGAACAGAAAAAAATGTAATGCTTAATTAAATTATCGATGTGGAACTAAAACGATAAAGATTAAAGGCAAATGGCTCTGCATTGCTCATTGCTTATGAACTGTTCTTCGTCGTATTTATGAAAGCGAAACAAGCCGGCACAGAAAAAAATTGTATCGAATTACATTTGAAGTCATTGCCAAGTCGTCTGCTCAACGACATAATGTGAGTTCCCCACAAATCGATTAATCGTCAAGTCCAATGGTGTTCTTTCTACCATTCGTTAATTCGCGGCGGAATTTAAACATTTGTGATGTGATATCGTTCGCTGTGGTGAGCTGTTTGCGCGATCATCGATATAAGAAAGCGAGAGATCATGAATATTGATAGTCAAATTTCTTCATCATCATCATTCGTTCTTTCCTTCATTTCGTTACGCTCCCACATTAGTGTGGCACAACGACTGTGAATGGCGAATTAAGAAATATCATTCGAAAATGAAACTAATTGATTAATTAATTTATTATGATAATCAATTTTTTTTTGTCTTCGGTCTTTCTCTCAAAGCCGTTATCGAGATCTTGTCGCCGCGCCACAAAGTGTGATCAGGCGTGAATATCGCTAATGGAACAACTTAGTGCGTGGATGGCTCAGAGACGGATAAAAATAGAAAACAAATTTTTTTTTGTGCTTTTAGGATTCGTTTAAAAAAATTAAAATTAATATCGAAAAATCATCAAAGACGTTCATTCACGAGATATAATCAAGCAACAAAAATCATGTCAACAGCTATTTCTTTTGATCTTTTTTTTTAGTACGTTTCGCTGTTGCATTGGCACCATCATGATCCATATGCTCAACTAATTGAATGTCATGCTATTTTTTGCTTCTCTTAGACTCTTTAATGCTCGATAAATTTTTTCCCTTTGATGATTTTTCAGCATTTTCATTCTTTTCTTTCTGGAATCACAGCACAAACATATGTGGCACATTGCTGAAGAAATTTGTAAGATTTTGCTGTTTCTTTGATACATTCTCAAAGATAGTTAAATGTTTCCATTCCAACAGCAACAGTAGAATGAATGTTGATTTTACCTTCAACCGAGCGCACTTCAATTGCTATATTATAATAGAAACCGACACATTTTCCACATTTCCCGGATTTTAGTCTCATTTTAAATCGCATCCAAATGTAAACGAAAAACGCAAAAATCATGTTTAATTTCTCATCGTTTAAATTAAAATGAAAATGATTTTTCCTTCGAAATGATTTTCTTTTTTGATCCCAACATCAACTCGAATTTCCCACAATTTCGACGGCTGTTTTTCTCTCTCTCTCTCTCTCTTTTCTCAAATGTGTTTACATGGAAAATTACTTTTTGGCGTATACGAGGAAAATGCCAAAAGAGAAAAAAAAATTATAAATAAAATTAAATCATCATAAACAATATTTTTTCCCTCCTTCATAAATGAAAAGATTTTTCTCGGCTCATGCACTCTAAATATAACATGAAAGTGATCATCTGGTTGACGTTATCATTGCCAGATCATGATCGTTAAGAGCGATAATAAAAATTATTGAAATCACCAACTGTTTAATTGATCTTTATCTATAAATACATTTCTTTAAATGTGCTTGTAAATTTGATTTCATACTGAAGCCTTGGAATCAGTGTCAGTTGTTTATGTGGTAGTTAAATATCACCCGAATCTAAATATCAATCACGATTATCGTGAATTGTCACACGAACTAAATCCGTTTCTGCACCTGATAAACGGGAAGTACTTTTAAACACTTTTCGATATGTAAAAATTATTCCCGCCGTGGCACAACATTGTTTATAAGTGAACAAGAAAAGAAAAAGAAATCGAGTAAAAGAAAAGCTTCAAGAAATCATTAAAAAGTTGGAAAAGTTTTTTTTTCTCTGGTTTTTTCATCTTTTTTAATTTTTTATTTGATCTTCAAATTTTGTTTACTCGAACATTTCCCTCCTCAGTACCCATATCTAGTGCTCCCGATCTATCCAGATGATCGCGTATTTTTCTCTACATTCGCCTCATTCCATCCTCTGACCCTCGCTTTCCCAATCTGACGAGAGCACATTCACTTTTAATTTCGATCATAAAAATCATCAAGTATGTGGTGCCTGGTTCCAATGGAAAAATATTAAACGAGATTTTTTTTTTATTGTACACACATTTTCCTCTTCTTCTCTTCGTGGCCGCCCCCCATTTATACGACTGTCTGTTAATGTTTTAATAGCTTCGCGAAACGGTCATTTCAAGTTGTGAATATTCTAAGAACCAGACAAATTTTCACTCTTGACGCGATTTGCGATTTTTCGCGAGAAGAAATTTTCAATGTTTGATGATCATCTGGTTAGCTTTAATCAGATCGCGATGGCAATTAAATGCGTGAGAATGTGGAGCATGATGTCATGCAATCACCGTTTCATGCCAAGCGTCGAAAGATAACATGTCAGGAAATTTCCATCACACATTCATATTTGCCGCCCATTCCAAAGCCCTGAAATGTGTTATATAAAAAGAACAACAACTAATATGACGATCGCTTCAAGATAAACGAAGCCCAAACTGTAAGACCTGTGAGAATCCCATTTGAGCTGCCATGCAGCAAACATCTGAGCCTCGTATAAAATACCAAACACAAAATTGCTTTTTAATTAATTTATAATTGCGCTATAATTTGAGTTTAATTTGCGCAAAGCTCTTTCACGTCCGTGAGGCTCATACATAAAAATAAGATAAAAAAAAATTGTTTGGCGCTATAAAGTTTAAATTAAATTCCATCATAATAATAATAATATTTTTTTCCGCTGAATTGTTCGGGGTTGGAAGAAATGATGGATGGTACAAGCTGAGCGCGATATACGAAAAAAAGTTGTACATTTGTGCGATTCAACATGAGCCACTAATAAAACATTTGCCATCATAAAACATCGTCAAATTGAGAACTAAAGCGCCATTTGACGTTATTTATTACTCAATTTAACCCTTTCACTTCATATCGATGCTATGCCGACACCGAAAACGATTCGGGAAAAAAACCCCACCACCATTAATGATTTATTGATTCGCGTTTAAATCACATTAAATATAAATTTAATTATCGTGTCGTTTTGCACGCGATTGACAATGAAATCACATTCATTGCAGGATAAAAAAAAAAGAAATGTGTGTCTTATTACATGTCAACAACATTGCTTTATTGCTTTGCTCTTTCTGATTCACACCCTCGCTTGTACGAGACAATCGTCGACTATTCCCTTTTATAAAAAAAAATATTAACTTTTTGCGCTCATAACGAACTTTATTTTCCATTGAATTCACTTTGTCGGTCGGTAATATCATAACCGAAGCGGTTTTTCTTGTTTAATGATAACAGAAAAAATGTTATTGTTGTTGCAATAAATGATTCTCAACTACAATCTAATGGAAATTGATAGACCCAGTGCGACTCATATGACGAAAAAGCCTCTTTTTTGATAAGATTTTTTTTTATTTTCGGGTTTGTTGGACAAATTTTATTTAATTTCATTTTTTTTTTCATTGACTGATAAGGTGGAGCTTGAGAGAGTTGAGGCACCAACACCGTATAAGTAGAATGGTTATAATATTTGTGGCATCAACGACATTTCCTTGGTATAATTAGCGCGAATAAATTTATGACCCTAATGTCGCCAGTGAGACTTTAATTTTGTTTTTTCGTGATTTTTCCGCTCCTAATGGGTTTGGCTGATGATGTCTGTTGATGCGCAAATAAAGCCATTGACGAGAACAATAAATTTTTTTTTTTTTTTTTATCTCTCCTTTCTTACTCCCTCTGTTTGTTTATATTTGAAGATTGCGGCATCATTTGATGGCGCTTTTAAGTATACTCGAATGAAGAATTTTGCGTGATTTTATCGCCAGAGGTGAAAATTAATAAACAACGTGACACAGTTAACAAGTGCAAATTTCTATAGCAAATTTGTCGGCATTCGATGAAGCCATATCCAATAATATTCCCAGTAACTCTGCTTTGACGGCTTTCTGGCTTCGACCGGTGCTTCAATAAAAAAGATTTTTGTTGATTTCTTTATCGGACTCAGCAAGTCGCGACACTGCTGTTTGTATATAATATAAAGAAAGACGCGGACAAACTCAAATGCTTCAATATAAATATATTTTAAATGCCTTTGTCTAAATATTTGCCCAAGAAAACGGGCTCTGGTGTGCCATATAAAATAAAATGTACCGCTCACTTAAGCATACACCGCACCGCTATGGATTGAAGTTATTTGGAAGAATTATTGAGCAAATAGCGCTTATTGGATTATTCATTTGGCACAATCGACGCTCGAACACACATCCGCGAAAACAAAATTTTTATATTTCCACTCGCGGGAAAATTATTCAATCGCCGAAGTGGGATTAGTGATCGAGATCGATTGGATTTTAAGTCATTTCAAGAGCTTCCATATGAGTCTCGCCGCGATTTTTCGGTTTGCGATACAGTCGCTCGAGCGATTGACAATCCCGAGGAAATGTTTAAGCTGCATTTCCCATGCGGTTAATTATCAAAAATAAGATATAAAAAAATCAGATTACTTTATTGCCTCCGCAACTGTGTTTTGCGATAAATCAGAGCAATTACTTGTATTCCGTACACATTCAATGAGACATGACTGACGGTCGAGATAGAGCAGAACTTGATGGTTATTTTTTTCTTCAACTGTATATAGTTTTAATGATCATCTTACAAGTCTTTTATATGCCAATCAAACTGCACGTCTGAGGACGCCGATACACTGCTGGTTTGTTTACTTTGCAATGTTTCAAGTATAGTCTCTTGTGGTCAGTTCACATTCTTTTGGCATTTGAATTGAGAACATCAAGTTATTCCATGCGTGCGTTCCGTGATTTGCTGTTGATTTTGTCGCCGCAATGTTTATTTAGAATTCAAGAATGTTACTACTTTGTTTTGTATTTGCAAGCAGTGCTAGTCGTACGATTACGTTCATTACAAGGTTCATAAGACAGCCCGAGCAAGACAGTCGAGCATGTTCTGTAAAATTCAAGACCGCACCACAGTGCGTCGAATGAAGCACTGCGAATTTTTCTAAACGATATTTTAATTAAATTCTGCTGGTCGTGACATTCATTAAGATTGCCTTCCAGCATATGCCATAACTAATCGCGCTGACAGCGAAGAGAATTCACAATGCGTCTTCCCATCAAATGTCGCACAGCATTCTCGTAATTTATTTGTAACCATAAGAAACTTCATACATGAAATTGTGCATAAAGATAATTCTTGCACGATGTGACCAAAACTAAATAAAATAATAAGTTTAAAGTCTTTCTATGGTTGATACACATGAAGACAATACAAAAATCAAACTTTCCTTAAAACAAAAAAAAGAAGAAGACGATACACATTCAAAAGCATTAATCTAAAGACAAATAAATTAAGTTGAAACGACGACGGAATGGAACGAAATGAATTATTATTTATTAAATATACATACAACAAATCCATTTCAATGTTCCATCCCGAGAGAACAACAACAATGACGACGACAAGAAAAAGAAGTTATGAAGAAACAAGAAAAAAAAATCTACAGAAAATTAATGTTTATTAAACGATTTTTGTGTCTTATAAATGGCTTTTGTGAAGATGAATATTTACAATTCGTCATACACCATGGCGAAACGACGGTCTTAAGACGTTGTGGTGTGTTCATGTGGCAAGCGGCATAAGGAGTCATAAGAAGAAGACAATGCAGCCAGAGGAACATTCAAAGTATAAAATTAAAAGGCAAAAAAGATCAAAGAGCCGATGCCGCCGCCAAACGATCTCGCGCGCTCAGCCAAAGCCAACATTCAAGGAAAGAGGAAAAAAAATGTATATCGCATACATAAGATAAAGTTGATGGAACTGAATGTGGAAATATAAAGCACAAAGCATCGAATTCGCAAGATTGAAGAAGAAGGAAAAAAAATCATCGTTGATTATGCTTTTATTTTTTTTTTTTCTTTTAAATAAAACATAAAACGCGCTCAAAAAAAATTAAATGCACATCGAAGTCAATTTTACTCGCTTTTCCTGTGTCTTATAATTTATCTTTTGCACATTTATACAAGACCACATAATGGAGGGATTGATTTGGTTATAAGAGATGTAGAAAGAAATATCAATTCATGTACCCGATGGCAAAGATTGGGCGGAATATTAATGCACATTCAATAATGTGGAATGAATTTAGGTATTGAGGCGCATTAAGAACGATAAATTTAATGTTTGTAAAGCTCTAGAGCGCAGTCAGAATTAACCCTTTGTGGTCCTTAAAAGCATTACCGACAGCGGCTTCTACAGATTCCCGCTGTCGGAATAATTAATAAACGAAAACTTCCATATCGTTAATGGGTCGAAATTAATAATCATTGGAATGTTGAATCGATAAAAAGCGACTTGAAAGAGATTTAAATTCGAATGAACGCTCAAAGGTAAAAGGCATGGCAAAGATCGAGTTGGAAGCGAATGCAAAAAAAAAACTAAAATATGAGGCAAATTAAACATTAAACAATATTAACCCATTAATGCTTTAAAACTTAAGTAAATGCTCATTACTTTAACTTTTTTTTTATTAAAAAAACACTTCTTCTTCTTTTTCTTTTGCTCATTTCTTAAGCATTGATCATAAGAAATATGTTTTTTTTTTTGTGTTGCTTGTTTCGTTTCCACTTGGCTCACAATGCAATTTATTTATATATATATATTATTGCAAATTCGTTATGGCAACATTTCATTTTGTTTTTGCTTCATGCATTAGTAAAATGCAATTATAAGCATTCAATAAGAAATTTGTTTGTTTTGAACTCGAACTCCGACGTGTGTAAATTGCCATGTGAATGGAATTTGCGTTTTTCTTTATGCACTTTTGTAGCCGCAGCGGCGCAGTTAATTGATGTAGCGAATGATTATCGTATACTGATGATCATCACAAGGGGAATTTCCTCATCATAACAGATCTTTCCCAATCGACACAGAAATACAAGAAAGCGATAGCAATCTAATGATTTTTTTTGTTGGTGTTGTGAGTATTCTCAGCGGGGTTTGCTGATTCACCAGCATCATCATCTTACTGGTACAGAATTAATCTTTAGCGATTTCAATAGCTGTTGATTTGCAATTTTGCTTCTTCGCTTTAATGATTTTCGCCAAAGCCCATACTGAGCGCACCATAAGAGAACAAGAAAATGAGAAATAAAAGAAACAAAACTCCATCATCGGTATCATATTCCGGATTGTGGTCTGAGCGAATATTGTACCGCACGATACATGTTATCGATTTAATTAATGGTAATGTTTTCGCCGCTCAGCATGGAATAATTTTATTTTATTAACTCTAATGATCTAACAAATCCTGTCGAATGGTCATTTTTATTTGTTTCATTCGTTGGCTGAACGCGTTCATTCGCTGTTGGTGATAAAACAGTAATGATCGCTTAATGAAGTTGAATTGTTACTATATTAGATTAATAACGAATAAAGTTAAATAGAACTCCCCCACGCCCTTATATCTCCAGTGGATAAACATTATGTCACATAGTTTCTGACATGTTTCAATCAAATATATGTTTCATTGCAAAATCGTAACCACCAATCACCAAAAATGATGATAACGTTTTTGAGCAATTTGCGTATCTCGCCACTTCTTTATTCATCTCAATTCCGCTTCCATTGAAATTCATCTTAATTATCTTATTTAATGCCAAAAATAACACTTCTCTTCGACTTAATATCTTCCCCATTGATTCTCATTTTTATGCTCCAATCATCCTTCGGCTCAACAGAAATTTTTGGTTATTCATGTTTCGTGTTATAACAATTTTCTGAAGACAATTTTACTGAATTGCTTGTTTTTCAGTGTGTCTGGTGGATCGCGTTTTTATTGTTCTCCCATTTGGGTTCCGCGTGAAAAAAAATCGCGATAAGTCGCAACAACAAATTGCCCTGAACCAGAATATCATCATCTGCACTATCCAAGCCCAGCAAGAATAAAAAGATACGAAAAACGAAGAAAAAAAGGCAGCAAAAGAAATTATTACGTTGCGTTATTATATATTTTTGGGAATCCTTTGTCCATATTATTCTTCTTTAGTGCTCTCGATTTCTTATTCCAGGATCTTAAAAAAAAAGTTGCAAAAAAAAACAACAAAAAGCGCGTCATAATTATATTTTGTTCGATGGCTCTTCTTACAATAATTATACTATAAAAAGCAATAAATTTGGCATGCAAGAACATTTTCAATGGCTCTCTGAGTATGGACAATCTTGCGCGCCCAGGAAATGTGCAAAGAAGAAGGCAAAGTCAATTCGATTCAGATGAAATTATGTGAGCCGCTCTGGCTGAAGTCAGTTTAATGTTTTTTTTTTTTAGAATCGATGATGTCTTGGTTGGTTCCATCGAGTCACCTCCAATTGGATGCGCATTGAGGTGCAGTTCATGCGAGGATAATTCGAGAGAAAATTAAAATTTGCGCAATTTGACTATGGACTTCATTCATTATGCTTCAGCGACATTCACCTATAATAATAGATTGATGAATCTAGCTTTGAATATGTGAGAGCCTTAATGGAGTTTAACTATAAAATTCTAAATTCTTTATTGCTGTTTTGCGGGTTTAAATTCTTGGTCTACAATGTTGTCAATAATCGGATTTTTTGTTTCTCACACCGCTGCCGACCCATTAAAAAAAATTCTAAATCGTAGAAAGGCCAATGTTGCGAAATAAAAAGCATAAGAAATTTTGCCCAAAGTCTAAAAGCGCCTAAAGGTCCAAAATAACGATCGAGCATAAAAAGAACACATGATTGCGAAATAGCACGAAAAGGCAGCGCAAAATATTCGTCTTGAAACTTTTTCTTCATTTGCACAACAAAAAATTGTCGCAGAACATTTTTGCCGATCTCAGAAAGAAAAAAAATCGGAATCATTGTATCGACAACATTCGTCAAATGTCCATTAAAAAAAAGATTGTTTATAAGTTATTTAATCGAAGGCACAAAACACTGAAATAAGAGACCGAAAAAAAAACGGTTGATTCCTTTAAGATGAGCGCACTGATGAAACAAAAGAGCTGCGGGAACATAATGTATAGGAAAGCCAATAATAAGTCCATTGCCGAAGCTGGCAGGCAGGCAACATCGAAATGCCGGAGATAAAAAAACGAAATGCACAAGAAGAAGAAATCAAATTAAGGAATACATAAAAACTAAATTAAGATTATTTTATGGGATTTGTGCGATAGTTGTGTATCAATTCTTAGCAAAACTTTTATTTATTGAATTTTGATTATTTTTTAATAATAAAAAATCTATATTTGACGTAACTTTCCCTCGAGCCTATCTTCCGATGGCTTTCTACGTTTCTCAAGAAACAGTTTTAAAGATAAAAAAAAAATGTATGTTTCAGTATATATCGACCGGGTGTCTCTAGCTTTATGATACACTTGAGCGATGATCCATCCTTTCGAGTAATTTGATTATTTCCTGGTGAATTTGTCGAAATTTATAATTTAAAAAAATGACGCATCCGATATATTATTGCCAGAAACTCAATTGCCTTGTATCACACTTTACTTTAAAGCTCCAAGAAAGAGCAGCAAGAAAGAAAAAGAAAAAAAAAATACTACTTTAAACATTTAAATTCGACATGTTAATTGATATTCTGTTGAAGATGGAAATGCACTTAGAGGCCATGTGATGATTTTTTTTTTGGGTTTTATGACTTAGGAAAATATCTATGGCTGCCAACGTTCCATAAATTGGAAGCGATTGTGAATGGTTTGGCGGAATATAAAAAATAAATCTTGCGCATTTCACAAGATGTGTTAATTAACATCTTCATAAAAGAGCGCGCCTTAAAAGCTGGAAACTTTATAACCATCATACACAATGCACATCAACAGAGAACCGAAAAAAAAGACCATCTCTCGTCTCGAATGGATGGATGATGGATACCGACACAGAGAACATCGACCGAGCCAGTTTTATAGATTTATGAGTTTATGACATGATTTCTTGTGAATGAAAATCCATTTCGGCAAGATGGAAATCGTTCGATTGCCTGACGGGACCGAAGCATCTTTCAATTATGCAAATTAATTTTTATTATCATTCGAAAAATCTCCGAAATAAAATAATAAAATATAAAAATTAGCTCCGAGAAATTCCAAATTCGACATTCGAACGAAAAATAAAATTGTCCAACGCAATTTTGTGGTGACGCTTTTCAAAAGGTCTCTTTCGGGTTTTTGTGGCGGCTTCTGGTTTTTTAAGATGACTTTTTTTTTTAATTTCACAAAGAATTCAAGATACAACAGAACTGGAATGTTCTCATCGCTCCATCTGTTAATGGATCGACTCAATGTTGCCCATTAAATTGATGTGTGCACTTAATTGGCCAACCGTCACCAGCAATTATCATTAAATTGACAAAAATAAAATTGCCAAAAAAGAAAAATTTCATGAACTCTTTGTGGCTTTTCTTTTTTGATATGTCATCTGCGTCTTGCAATTGCCTCAACCGAAAACAATTCGTCTTGATGGCAAAATAATTCAATAATTATCCATCGTATCAACTGATGGCGGCGGTCTCGAACGTTTCATCATCGTGTGTGCGGCTGTATTTTATTTATTTAATTACAATTAACGACTTCTGGGCTTAAGCATAAAAACGAGAGACCAAGCATAAACACGTCAAAAGCAAAGCGACATCACAGACGTTTTGCGCTGGATAATTTTTTTTTTCTTGTATGATTCTTGGCTTTAACATCCAGTGCTGGTTTCACAAACAATCGATAGTAATAAGAAGATGTTTTGCGCTATTCAGTTTACGGATCAGAGAAATTGCGGAGCAAGTAAAAAAAAATGAAAACAAACAAACGACTGAGAAAAATATTTCGTCCAATGTTGAATTTAAAAGCATTCAGTGCAACGTTTGATTCTGTGTCGTCGAGAGTGCTCTCACTTGAATCGCTTTTTGTGTGCTTCCAGAAAAAAATAATCAAAAACAAAAAGCTTGAAGCTGAATTGCCAGATTGACAGGTCTCAGGACAGCTGAATTCCAATTATTGTGGCAATTTGCTACACAATCCAGCAGTTATTTTTGCCCAATGCTCTCTCTCTCTCTCTGTTTCTGTCTCTGGCCGCAATCTTGGCATTCAACCGAGGGAAAAACTCATTCAGGCATTTAATACAACCGGCAGTAAGACCATGAACCACAATGGCATTTTCCCAAAATTGACTTCTTTTCTTTCAAAAAAAAAAAAAATATCACAAACTGCAATTATTTTATCAGCAAATTTCTGCGGAAATTTTCAATTCAATGGCAATCGGAGCGATTTTTTTTATTATTTTGCTCGGGCAGTGACATTTTTACTGCATTTTTTTATGTTGTGCAATTCGGGGATCTGCGAAATTATCTTCTTGTTTTTTTAACCATCCACATTCATATTGTGTAGCATAAATCTTCAACCTTCACGAATCCCTGATGTCAAATTGGATCTTGACAGAATTCGAAATGAGGAATCTTTTGATCCATATTTTTTTTTCTTACAATCTCAAGATATTGCGGCAACTTGAATATTTTTCAGTGCATATCACGTTAACACAAAATAAGAAAACAAAATACAGCGACTCATCTCAAAGACACTTGCGCGCAGAGAGATCATCGCTGGAAGAGAGTTGATGAATGTGATGTGCATTTTTGATACGTTCTACTTGCGAAAAAAAGGGTTTCGTCGTTTTTATTGCCTTTCAAGAACAAAAAAAAAAGTTATAACGAGTTGCCAGAAATCTGATTTAGCAGAAAATTTTTTTTTTGTCTGTTTGGGCATCATTTGCTAACCAGAGCACGTTCAATAATTTTTACTCTCGGCATATGATTGACGGATTACTGATCCGGTATGCGATGTTTAATATTTTTTTTAGCGTATTTTGGGTAGAAAAAAGCGAAAGGAAAATCCACAAAAAAATGAAATTCAAGTTAAATTTTAAGCATAAAAAAAATTAATTTTCGATTTCACTTCAATGAAAGCAACAACAAAAAAAAAAACGTCGGAAATCATTTCGATCAGGAATTAATTTTTCATCCCGCGCATTTTGTTAATGCGTTCATTTCTCGGTTCTCTGGTTTGCTGATAACAACGCTAATGGGTCTCTCTTTTTTTTTCACAGAAATATTCTTAAATATTTGTCGGAATATTCATGAGTGCAGCACTATCTTTTTCTCTCTCTCTCACTCGATATCTTCTTATTTTTAAAGATGTTTCTTTCAAATTTAATATTCACCCTGAAATTCATCCAGAGGAATGAATAATATTATTTTTTATCATATCTTTTTTCCTTTCGGACTCGACTTGCATTTCGGCTTTTTTTCCCATTCATTGCATTATTTTTCGGAAATTTTGTGCTTTGTTTCAAGCCACAATAAGAATCAGTCGACGATAACAGACCTTACACATAAACAGCAACAAAAAAAAGGCCGGCTTCGATCTGGCGAGAATGGTTAACGAAAGAAGAAAGATAACAAAAACAAAACCATATTTTATTTATTAAGCCCCCCAAAAAAAAAAAAAAAACTGGATTTAAATATAAGTTCCATTTGAGAATTAGAATTTATTTAATATTTTTTTTTTGTTTTTTGCCGTTGGTCTGATATCGCGAGGCCATTGGTCTCACATAAATATCACGAGACATTCGCTCCCAGCTTTTCGGTAATTAGAAATTTTTGTTTCACGCCTAATCCTTTTTGTAACTGACCGCTTCTTGATGCTGCGCATAAACACATTGCGAGGACAAATTTCTTGGAAAGGAAAAGTCGCAAGAAAAAAATTATGCGATAAAACCCATAAGAGAATATTAAAAATTCATCGAGCTCTGTCAGCGGCGAATAATTAATTCAGAGATTAACAAATTGCCGATTGGACATTGAATTGAATCACGATAGAAACGGTTGTGGAAAGAAGGTCAACAGCAAAAAAGAAAAATTCCAAAGCAATGTCCAATCAACTGAATGGAGAAAAAATTGCTAATTTGTTGCTTTTACTCCAAAATTTTGGAACTAAAATCCGCGAACCAAAAGAAAAAAAAAGTAATCCCAAATTTTATGGACATTTTGCCTGAAATTCTCATAACATTAAGAAAAAAAAAATTAATTTCAATAAAAAAAATTTTAATTCCCATTGCAGATCAATAAATTGAGCCCAGTGTTTGAGGAGACACCGAGCCAGTGTTCGCGTCAAATGAGATTTCTAATTTGTTCATCGCTATTCCCATGGTGTTCGGATGAAATTTCACGGCCCGTGCTGGCATGTCGTAGTGTTTGCGAGAAGGTCAAGAAAGAATGCGCTCATGATCCGATTGTGAAGGATTATTGGCCGGATTTCTTAGACTGTGAACATTTGCCACAACCCGAGAAACAAGAATTGTGTTTGACGGTATGTAATAAATATTTTATTTTGCATTAATTTAATATCTTATTAATTAATTGAATTTCTTTAATTTTTAGATGCCCGATGAGATGATTCAAGACGAAACAACAATAGAATCTGAAAACAGCACAAAATCAATGGAAGACGATGATGATGAATTGAATGATGATCAAAATAAATTCCCAATCAACAGTCAACCGCAAGCAACATTTTGGTGGAAACTCACACACACACAACAAATGTACAATAAAGTTTCAACATTATCCACGTGTCCGCAAAATTTCACTATCAATGAGCGCGGCAATTGCGTTTATAAATGTGGCACTGATGCTTATTACACAACGCATCAAAAGAAAGTCATTGAGACGTGCATTCTTGTATTTTCTGTGATTTGCTTCATCTTTACGCTCTTTTCACTCATCACATTCTGGACGGAATCGACACGATTTAAATTCCCGGAAAGACCTGTACTGTTCTTAACGCTGTGCTATAATCTTCTGAGCATTTGCTATTTGTTAAAGATTTTCTATCAAAAATCAACAAACATCCCGCTGCCAGATGAATTAAATGATTTCAATGGAATAACATCAATTAAGACTGGCGATGGCTCAAATCAATGTGCTATTAATTCACAATGTTTGGCATATTTCATAATTATCAATTATCTCATTATAAGTGCATCATTCTGGTGGCTCGTATTTGGCCTTTGTTGGTGGCTGAGCACTGCAAAGCAATGGTCGCCAGAAGCACTCGAAAGAAAATCGGGACTTTTCCATGTACTTGCATGGCTTCTACCACTAACATCACCCATAGCTGCGTTATTGTTTGGAGCTATCAAAAAGACTGAATTGACAGGAATGTGCACAGCAGCTGGATTTACCGAAGTTCCTTCACTGATACTGCTGACGCTGGGAGCAATTTTTATCATGTTATCAGCAAAATCACTGAAATCATTGCGTTCTTCATGGAAGAACAGTAAACTTTCACAAGTCATGAGCAGAATTCTCCTTTTTGGAACAATTTTTGTAGTTCCGGCAATAACAGCAATTGCTTTAATGTCCTTCGATTACGATCATGATCTGGCGCCGTGTTTGCCAGGAGAAACATGCTACCAACCAGCGAAGCGACAAATCAATATCTCAATCATTCGCTATGCTTGTTTATTACTTGGCGGCATCAGTGGCATTTGGGTATGGTCGAAAAAGACTTGTCTATCGTGTAGGAAGAAAATTGCAACAGTTCAATATACACCGACAAGTCCATCACCACAAACGACTATCGAGAATCTGAATGGAATGCCTGCAAAATATTCCTACAAATATGTTAATTCATTACATAAAAGCCTTTTAAACAATAATTATCATCACAATCCAAGTCAAAAGAAATTCATTAGCGGTGTGCATCGAACACATGAGCACATCGATTGGATTCCGCCACACAATCGTGTCTAATAAGAAAACAACCTTAAAAATTTTGTTGACTCGATTATTAGTTTACGTAAGAATGTTTTCTCTTTAAATAGATGATGAAGAAGAAAAAACAGCAGTTGTGATCATTAGAATGTAAGGAGTTAGGACATTAATGAACTAAAAGTTATTGATTTTTTGACAAGAAAAGAAAAAAAAAATATTTGTAAAAAGCTTTAATTATAAAAAAAAATCAGTAAAATGTAAAAAAAATTTAACGCAATTAAAATTGAAAGTGTTTTATTTCTATTGATCATGAGATTTTCAAATCTTGAATTGTGGATTTTCTTTCATAAACAACATAAATGATTCCAACTGATAGGATCGCACCGAAAACGCAAAATGCTAGAAAGCGATTTTTCTTTGTTTCTTGACAATAATCACAGATTACGTCCTGAAGAACGATTACTTCCGATGAGGACAGTGACACATTATGGACATCAATTATATCTCTGCAACAAAAGAAAACTTTTAAAGGCGATTCGAATAGTTTTCTTTATGCAATTTACCCTTCAATGTATCCTAACGAATATGATGCAATAACTCTGAATTGTTTACTTAATCTAAAGAATTCGTCAAGGTTAACAATTTCTTTATCAGTTCCAATATTTGCTATCGTAAATATCATGCCACTTTCTTTGAGAGTTGTTAGTGTACCAACTATGTTTTGGTTTGATGTGAAACTTTTGAAATTTCCGTCTTTGAAATTTGTTTTACTTCTGAGCATTTTAAGTTTCCTTTTAAATTTGTTCGATATTCCTACTTCAGATTCATCGATGAAAATCACTCCAGGAAATGTTAAAATCAGAGATTTCATAGCTTCGTTTGCTCCTTCGAAAGTCCATCCAAAAATTCCTAACCGTGGAAAAGTTATTTCCTTTGCGTTTTCAATAAAATTATGAGCACTTTTAGAGCTCATATATTTAGTTTCAGAACTGATAATGACGTGTGATCCATTGTGTAATTCATCCCCAAAATATCGCATTGCTTCAGGTATGTTTTCTTCAGTTTCAACAATTAAGACCTTTAAATCCCCTCCATGATGTGTCACAAAATTATCCAAAGATTTTCTCACACCATAAACAATTTCTGGAGACGCCATCAGTCCTCTCGGATTTTTTAAATTTGACAATTGGAAGCCATCGACATCTCGAAGCAACCAATATTCGATTGCATTATTAAGATGCGAAATTGAATTTTCATTCAATTCACAATTCAAGATAAGATCAAGAACAACTTTCAAGTCTAAGTTTCCACTTAACTCAATTAATTTTTGTATCACATTTCGATTAAGTTCATTTTCGTGATCGATTATTAAGCAGGTGAGTGCGTCAAATCTCAGTTTGTAGACTAAACTCTTCGCACCATCATCTTTCAGTATTTTGAGCTGGTCAGAAACCTTTTGAATGTTATCAATTGATTTAACATTTATCACGTAAAACACTTCATTGTGAAACCATTCAGTTGGTGACACAGTTATAATAAAAGCCACTAAAAGCGCTAGAAATTTAAGCATTTCTGCAAAACATAATAAACAGCTGTATCTATTAGGAAAACACCGAGAACTTTACGAGAGTGCTTGGCAGAGTGTTTTTACAGAATGTTATTGTTTCATTTTCCGCCCTGGTTCATTTTTATTTAATATTTTTTCTGTTAAAATGTCGTTCATGAGAATCAATATCTCCATATCCTTCCTTGCGACAAACCCGCTTAATACCAGAATGCAACCAGTTAATATTATTGATAATTAATGCATATATATTTTTCAACGGTACTTATTGAAAATATATTTATAGTAACTTGGATCTTTCGTCACAGGCTGTGACCGACTTAGTTGATGACTAACTCATTTTTGACGATATTTATGAAATTGTGATTTAAGAACAAGATTCAATATATTGGAGAGCTACATTTAGTAGAAGTATCGTTGCAATGACTGTCATGCAACATGTTTTCTTTGATTGCACAATTTCATAAAATCGATTAAGTAGATCTATTAGAATTTCAAAAAATCTTTTGCAATACTTAGCAATGATACATATTGCTTATGCGTTTTACGTCACCTTTACTTAAACCAACTGTCCAAACTTTAAATATTTACTAATTTTTCTTCGGAATAATTGTCTGTCGATTGAAAAGAACATAATCATTGAATAATAATCATAGCCGTTGCAAAGTTGTACTGATGATTTTGCATATGATCAAAGCCAATTGCATGAACTAATTCATGGATGACGGTTCCTTTTGAAATACATCCATCCGAAGATAGTGAGACATTTTGTTTTCCGCCCTGTTTGCCAATGAAAGAATAACATCCATCATCGTCAAGAATATGAAGGTAGTTGGCTTCATCTGAGCGATATTTGAATCGAATGCATGTATGCTTTTCAATATCATTCATCGCCCATCGAATCGTGTTGAGTTCTTTTTGTGCTGAAAACAAATTTGTTGCGCGAACATTAATGCTTACTCGTAAAGTTGAATATAATTTTCCTTACTGTAAACATGTAACGATATTTTGTATGGTATCACAACTTTTCCGAATATATTTTTTGACCATCGATATTTTAGACTTGAAATACCGGTACGCGATGTAAATTCACTCTCGTCATTCGAATCAAAATATTCTTTTTGATCAGGCGTCAATACCATGTCACCCTGAAAATATTTTCCATTTTCTATTTCCGGGTTGTATGTGATTATTTTTTTTTCTTTCTTGCGCATTTGCAAGTTCTGGCATAAATTTTGTCTCCAGTTCCGTTGGAGCAGCGAGTTCGTTTTCAAGCACTATGTCTTCGGATTCTCCACCAGAATCAATCTCATCTGGAAAAACTACTCGATCATCACTTGCTGGAAAACACTTTGAAGGTGGAAAAACAAATATCGAAATCAGAGCCGATATTATTAGATAACGGAACATCTTGAAGCGCGAACTTACAAGAATGGACTTCTTATATTCGATACGAAATTGATGTGATGAGTTAATAAATATCACCAATCTGGTAAAACTACTTTTAGTTTTTGAATTTAATTAAATAATTGCATACTGTTAACAGTTTTTATAATATCTATCTAAGTAGTGTGCGGCTCATTTCGACAGATGATTGAAATTCTTCGACTTTTAACAATTTGTTCACCTTTGAAGAATGATTCTTCATTTTTAAGAATTTCATGTGTGAAATCATAACGGGCCGAGTTGGACATTATATACAGCGAAAGACGATTAACAAGTACTTTAACAGAATACAGACCCTTATTATCAGATGAATCTTTGGTTGGTTGATTTCTGTAGCTACTAGAAGCAGAATGATCTTCATTCGTGTGCACTAATTGCATGACACTATTCGACAGAAGTGAAATACCAGAGATAGTTGTTCCGCAATAACGAACAGAGTCAACATGCGGTTTGATAACGCCTTTAGCTTCTAGATCCAAAACATGAATGTGAGGTAGGATATGTGATTCTTTTGGGAAAGCTTTGTTAATGATTCGCTGAATGATTTCCTTATTTTGGGGATACCATTGTTTACGTTCAGTTTCCCTAAAACCCTGAATTGCATCATCCCAGTGATCAAATTCGTAGCGCATCCTTTTCAGGTATGGCTCAATTTCTGTCAAAAGCGATTGCTCATCCTCAGGAGTTATGAAATTTTCAATGATCGTCATATCTTTGATGAACTTAGTTTTCACATCACTCGGCCAATTTCCGCTAAATTCCATGAGTTCTGGATTTTCAGTCGTTGAATAATCATCGCGAGCTCCTTATGAAGAAAGTTAAAGAGAAATTGTATGAAGTGGAAATAAGTCAATTATTTTGCAACTCACCTGAAATTTTAACATTTACATTCGTTGAAAGAAGTCTTGTGCAACATCTCGAGAATGTTATCTTGTTAAATCCACGCAAATTACACGAGAATCTGAATATTTTATCCAACATTATCAAATGTTTCTTCTTTTTAATTAAGTGCATACATATTTTACTAAATTTTCTTACATAAGCCGCGCATATACATCACTAACTAAGGATTAGATATTTGTTTTGATTTTTTAGTAATTTTTAGAATCCATAAATTCACAACAAAATGAGTGTCAAGCATTAGATCAGTGATGAGCACCAAGCGAAAAAAGAATATAGGATTGTCTACGGCCGATGCACTTAAAAAGCTTCACGATGACATCGAACAAGTACTTAAATCATACGAAAATAAGAAATTTAAATCAAAATCTAGCAACAACATCTTATCAAAATACTCGATTTTTATAACTCTTCTGCTCATTTTGGGCTTGTTTGTTGTATATTATTACTTGACGGCCATTCTTGTTCTACTAATTTTAATATTGAATGCTGCTTTTGTTTTGAGAGAAGAGAAGCTTCGAAACACTGAATTGATAAGAAAAACTTATGAACATCTCAAGGACATTAATCTGGCCATCACGCTATCGAAAGACTGGAAATCGATCAATTATCCGCATTTGTGCTCGCCGCTGTCTCCATGCATTACACTTTGCTGGACGTATCGAGATAATGAATTGCGAAATCTGCCAACGTCCTTATTGGTTGAAGGTGACGTAATTGTTATGCGATTAGGCGCTACATCGCCAGGAATTTGTCACGAATTTAAACCTTCAAAGAATGTGAAGCCCAAATACTTTAAACTGGGTGATACTTATGGTCTAGCAACGCATAACAATGAACCTCCTACGAAACCTATTGCTGTTGCACCACTACCCGATATTCTATGTGTGATGGATGCAACACCTTATCTGGACAATCTTAAACTGTCGATTGAGAAATCTCTTGACCGGCCACAAACAATCCACAATAAACAGCGACACTACCTCATTAATCGCTACATACAACAATATACGTTTGCTATGACTTTGGTTCTTATAATCGCCACAATCATTATGCGAGCGTTTGACTTCTATTATATCAAAGGTAAAGTTGCTCACTCAAGCTGGACGGGCGTTGGCATTTTGAATTGCGTATCAGCCTTGATGCCATTGTTACCTCTCATTTTTCCTATCATTTGGATCAATTTACATCACTGGGGAACTGCTCGTCTTGAAACTCTTCTGGCAATTCCTCAGCCTCTTATACAAGTTGAGCGGAGTAAGAATTCTCCTGAAATTGAAACACCCACATCTGGAGAATTAAACCTGCCAGTGATTCCACGAAGACAGGTTTTCTACAATTATATCCGTATCCTCAACGGAAGTTGTGACTTGCTGAGTCGCTCAACTCAAATAATTCAAGTTCTTGGAACGGTTACTGCCTTCTGTTGCGTTGATAAGAAAGGCATTTTGAGTTGGCCAAATCCAACACCAGAGAAAGTTTTCTTTCTCCGCGATGCAACTGATAGCAATTCAAAATCAAGTGAATGCAGTTTAGATTCCGATAACAGCGAACAACATGCAAAAGTTGGCGTTGTCGCTGAAGTTCTCGATTTAACTCACGACCAGAATTCTCCTTTTAAGCTAGAATTCGATGATCACGAATGGAAAAATCATATTAATTCATTGAAGCCATTAGGTGAGTCACTCAATATTTAAATCTTTCAAAACTAAATAATATTCTGATTCGCAGGTCTTTCAATTCTCGTCAACACATGCTGTGAGAAAACACAATTTTCGTATTCCAAGTTTTGCGGACACATTACTGCAACATCTCTTGTTGACAAAAATCTTGTGCCAGTAACTAATCGGTATGATGATACGCTTAATGAAAGCTTTGTACCTGGGTATGTATGGCATGTTTATAATACAAACCCCCCCACATTCTCATTAATCAATCATACAGAGTGTTTACAAACAAATGAGTTGATTCCGTTGAAAACTGATATGGAGAAAAATCTCCATTTGAAATCGCAAGCAAATCATCAACCTTACAATAAAGTCTCACACATTCATGATCTTAGGATATCCATTGTAAAATACATCGGCCACTTTTTTCTATTTTGTAAACATCCTGTATTAAACAATTTTCACAATGGCATGAAAAGCAAAAACTATATCTTTGACATCACACAAAATAAACTTCACAGTATGAGTTAAGTCTTTTTTAAAAGAGGCAGCACATATTTTTGCAGGCGGGTAAATTAAGAACTGTAGACCTTATTAATTTAGCAAGTATTATTTTTAATAGTGACTCTGGCAACAAAAACAGAGCACGGAATCTTATGATATTATTATTTTATGATATTATTTATTATTATATATGTATATAATTGTGCATAATGTATCGTTGATTAATTTTCGTTCCGCTCCTCAGTACACATACGCAAATAAGCAAATCCATTTACAAATTCTCTTAAAATATCATCTACAAAAAGTAAACCTTCTTATCCAAATTGCATTGGTACTAAAATAATGTCTTTTGGGCCCAAGGAGTCATTCAAAATACATCATACAAAGATACATTTACCATTCGCAAAATTCATACATTAAAGTTTTTTGTTTGCTTCTATTGTGGTTTGTCAGCTTTTTTTATATAACTATAATTCAATGTGCTTTTTAACTACCTAGAGTTGGTTTTTATGAGCTGTTTCTTTTGCATTCTAATGGGATTTTGGGAATTCATTGAATGGATTTTACTTAAATTTTTTACTTCTTTTCTTTTTTGTAAAACTTTCATCCTTCTAACGTCACAGTCGATGTCTGTGCGAATTGGCACGTCAAATCGGCTTCACGCCACAAGCAAAATCTATTTTCCACATGGAAGGACAGATTTCAAGTTATAGACATTTGGTGAGTGTTGCTGTCTTTTGCTTTACTTGTCTCATTGTTAATAATTTGTGTATCTTTAAAGCAACCGGAAGTTATTCGCCGCGACATCCGTTTCACAAAATCATTACATCTGGCATCTAAAATTAAAGTTCCCTTCCCACATGCGCTATCAGTTGTTGTGCGGGAGACGTATGGTGATGGCGGAACGCTGCAGCTTTTGACACAAGGAACAGCTGATATCATACTTGATTGCTGTGATGATTTCTGGAGTGGTAAAGATTTGCGGCCGCTAAAAGAAGAAGAAAGGAAAAGGGCACAAGATTTTTATCAGCGAAATGCTTTGGTAAGTTTTTACCTCATTGATCGGTCGCATTCCTACTAAGACTGCTTATTTTTCAGACAGCATATTGCACAGCGTTTGCTTATCGTCCATTGCGACATGGAATAACTGGAATGCTTGCTGGCCCTAAAACTGATGATGTTATGGACTCGACAAACATTGCATACCTTGAACTTCCACCAGAATCATTTGAAGCGATGCGTCATGCGGAAAAAAACTTTTGCAACTTCGAAGGACATTCATTATGTCACTCAATCAGCTCTGATTCATTACTTTTCACTGATCTCAGAGATGAAGAGCCTGTAAATGACGTTGATGGTTGCTTTGAAATGCAATGCCATCAAATTTTTATTGGAATGGTTACGATGCAATACCAGGCACAAACTGATATTGTTCAGCTTATTGAACGCTTTGAGCGTGCATGCATCAGGTTTGTTCATTTCAGCAAAGAAAATGAACTACGATCGCGCGTTTTCAGCGAAAAAATGGGTCTCGAATCAGGATGGAATTGTCACATTTCGTTGCTGGCAACGGAAGACAATAACAGTTCAGTTTCATCACCCAAACAATCAAAGCAATTAGATCAAAAACCTGTATTGCGATTTGAGAGCGAGAGCGATAAGAAAACAGAAGATATTGAGACTCAAGAATATTCGCGACTCTTGCCACATCCGAATTTTGAATCAACGAAAGGACTCAGCACATCGGCACCATGTGCAATCTCAAATCCACACCAGTCACCTGTTAATGCACAGGAGAATGCATCTGCAGTTAACTCACAACAAGATTCACGCAATGGCTCAATAACATCAAATGATTCAGCATTGGAAGGGCTTCCAAATGATGATAACAATCAGTCTCTGAGCTTACTTACTGAGAGCTCAGAACAAAGCGCACAAATTCCAATTTATATGTCAAATCGAGCAAAATTACCGCGTGGCATCAAAAACATTGAACCGCACATTGAAAATGTCGATAATGTTCCACTTCTTGTCAGTCTTTTCACTGATTGCTCACCAGAGGCCACCAAAGAAATGCTACGAATAATGCAACGACATGGTGAAGTTGTTGTTGTTATGGGCTCCTCAGCAAGTAGCAATGCAAATTGTCAGATTTTTCTTCAAGCCGATTGTAGCATTGGATGTGAGCCACTTTATCCGCAAGTGTGTCAGAACTTTCCTGCCTACACTGAATCAAACATCTATAACAACAAACAATTGTACCTGAAAGATCAACCAAAGAAATGGTTTGAAACGCCAAAATCCGTAACAATATCACCTGTTTACCTCAGCCGTATGCTTAACTCAATTGCATGCTCGATCACCATGTGTCGTGATGATCCAATCAGCATTTTGGGATTGATTGAATTAGCGCGAAGATTCTCAATCGGTTTATGGAATTGCGTTCAGTTCTGGTCTTGCTCAGCGGTCATGTTTACTGTCCTGAATTTATTGAGTTGCTGTATTAGCTTGCCACCGATTTTGACGCCAGATTTTTCTTTATATCTCATGTGCTTTGTCGTGGCACCACTAGCAATATCCTTAGTGCGAGTTGAACCGGAAAATATTATGAATCGAGCGTATGGACGAAAATCTAATGCGAAATTTGATGTTACTACAATTTTATTCATTCTATGGTGTTATGGAACGAAATTTATTGCTGCAATTATTATTCTCATCATTGCATATTCATTCACTGTCGATCATGTTTTTGATCTCGTTGATGCTGAAAATGAAAATTTTCAACTGGACTTGAAGATGGCTCGAAATTTTATATTATTTGGTACGGTTCTTTATCTGGTCATCATTTCATCCAGCTTTGTTCATCGTGATTATTCATTATGGAAGAAGAATCCATTTAGCAATCGTTGCTGGTTGATTACATGTATTGTGATGTAAGTTACCGTAAGTAAGTTTAATTGTGTCGCACATTAATTATTATTATCCCATTACAGATTGTCTCTACATCTTTTACTTTTTACTTGCCAAATGGCTTTTAACGATTATAATTTCCATGCAATGGATAAAAAGTGGCCTGTTTTATTGATCCTGGTACTTTCAACTGGTTTCATTATTTCAATTGCTGAGTTATGCAAATACTATGAGATTAAGAATAATTTGAGGGCAACTAGAAGAGCTCGACTGGACTTTACAACCAAATTAGGTAACATAATGTCTCTTATGATACCTGAAATATTTAATTGAACATAATATTCTTTACAAAACTTGCAGGCATGAATTCCCCATTTTGAATGAATAATTTGGTCCATTCGAAGCAAACTTCAGCAAGAGCCAATTAATTTTATTGCTTCTGAAGCATTTTACTTTAAAGACAATTTTAAAGAGTTATATGTAGATAATTAAATATGTTATGATATGATCCTAAAATATACATACCCATTAAAATAATTAAATGTGTTATAGGCCTACCTAATTTATGTAGATATAATTTCAACGGCTCGTTTTTCAAAAATTCGGCTTATAAGGGAAAATTATTTAATCCGCGTAAAAAAATTTCATGTTTGTTTACATTCAAAAATTAAAATATCCTTCCTTAAAAATAAATTAAGTAGTAGTTTAACGTAGAAATGAATCCGAAATGTATTCAATGTGAGAAGACAGAGACAATATTGTGGCGGAAGAATACGAGTGGAGCTGAAATATGCAATGAATGCTACGAATTGAACTTGAGTAAATTGGAAGCCGAAAAAGAAGTAAAGCAAGAAATAATAAAAGAGGAGCCTGTCAAAGAGCTAGAAACTGTTGTTCGTGAGACAAAAATACGAAAGAGCACACGATCAACACGCTTTAAGAATAAAGCCATCACTCGACAAAAATCAAAATCAACATCCCGACGCTCAATCTTTAAGAAAAACATTCCCAATAAGACACCAAATATATCAGCAGAAACAAAGACGAAAACCAATGTTTTCCACAATGGAACGTACTACCAAATTGGTGATATTGTTTCGCTGATCTCGAGAGGAAAGAAATATTATGCACAAATTCGATGTCTGATTGAAGATACTTTTTGTGAAAAATCGGCTGTTCTCACCTGGCTGGTTCCAACAACATCGAGCCCAGATCCTGAAGTGGAATTCGATGCAGCGACTTATCTGGTAGGCATGGAAGAAGATATTCCTAGGCGCATTGCAAACACAATGACTTTCGTAGCGCACTCATCAAGCAATTATTTTATCAACAAAAATGAACCATATGCAAGGCCTGAAATTTATGACGCATTGTATTCGCCAAAAAATAAAAGAGGCTTCATTTGGACGGGCATTAATTAAAATTATTATGCTCTGACCCTCATTATATATGATTGCCATCCACCAACAAGATTTAAAATGTAATTTACCCATTTTTCTCAAATAAATTGTTTACTTTTTCCTCATCTTACCTTTTTGTGCGGTAATTAATGTTCTCACATCATCATCTCAGTTGTGATGACTTTATAACTCATTTCGCGTAATTGATTCATTTACCTAATTGTGCAATTCATCAACGTCAAAATTGCTTCACTTTCATCACGCTTTTTATGCGGTAAAAACATTAAATTGAGTGTAAAATTTCAATTAACGAGCGCAAAACATTGATAAGACTTCAGAATTGATTTGCTTCCACCCAACAAAAATAAATTTCACCCTCCAACAAACATCCAGCAACTTGCATAAAGTCGTTTTCATCCCATTCCAAAGTCTCGATAGATTGTCAAAAGAGCCATTAACATATTTTCGAGTTCATCGCTAGATGAGATTCAATTCAAGGAAGAAGCTCTTACACAATGTCAACCATGCAAATTTATTTATTATGATGTTTTGCGCAATCACTTCACAGGATATAAAAGGATTTTTTTCCATAAGAATGATAAAACGAGGGTTGAAACTTTGCATGTTGTGGTCGGGGGGAAAAAAGATGTTAAACAATTTTTAAAATGTGCTCAATTTTAGCGGAATAAAATAATAATTGAACATTTTGTTATAATTGAAAATTACCACTTGTGCAAGCTGTGCCGAGAAACCATCAAGAATACAACAACAAAAGGAAAAAAAAAAAGTTTCTCACTGAAACAAAAAAAAAAAAAAAATAAAACCAATTTAATTTCATTTCATTACACTTTCGGGAGATTCAAAGTTTTCCATTTCAACTACTTGCCGCGCACTCCCTCGCCGCTGCCGTCGCACATACAAAAAAAATTAATTTGATTCAAGCCATAAACCAAAATTTAAAATAAAGACAATCGGAGAAAACTTTTTTTTTTCTCTTTCTGTGTTTGCTGAACGTGTGGAAAATTTCCAAATATAATTTCAATTTTCCTTTTCACCCTCATCGCTTTGTGGCTTGCTCAAGTTCTGCACTGCACATACACACACACAGTATTGCAATAGACTCAAAAATTTTCCCACACTCTGACGAACAATGAAAAGAAGTTTCTTTTAATTAATTTCAAGCGAAAGGAAAAGAGACAAGCTCTCTTGGTGTGAGAGAGAGAGAGAGTGGATAAATGGAAATCTGCTATTTTGAGGTTTTTTTTGTAATTGCAAAAAACACTTTAGATTCAATAAAAGAAAATAGTTTTTCATTTTGTTGGTCGAATAGAATCAAAATGTTAATAGGACATAAAGATTAAAAGCTCATTGGAAGAAATTCTCATTAAAATAGCTTTTCTGGGGCTTGTTCATAAGTTGTATAATACTCAGGACAGAAAATATTCTAAAGATTTCGGGAAAAATTTACACTGTATGCTAATTATCTAATTAAACCCAATTATATGCCTGATTTATATGAAATTTAATTGAATAACATAAATCTTAAAGCTGCAATTCGACAAATTCACATTGTGCAACGCTGAAATATCTCATGAACAAGTCATTCCAGTAGACAATAAATCAAAATCATTATCACACTTGTTTGCCCGAAAACACTCAGTTGTTGTTATAAACATACAATCAGGCACATGGATTTCTATTAAGCAAACACATCCAAAACACATTATCCTGACTTTCATGTTTTTTTATTTCTCTTTCTCTCTCAGAATCAAAATCATGTCCTCATGCTCATTCACAAAAGTGAACATTAAGTTCATTTACCCATTTTCACTCACATTGTCTTCATCATCCACTTATGGTTGTAAAATCGCACATGAACAGCTGACAATAAATTTTTAATTAATCATATTGTTTTGACACTTGAACCCCAAAAAATTAAGGTCGGTGAAATTGTTTGTTTGGTGTTAATTAAAATCTCATAAAAAGGGTGAAAGAAAAAAAATCCTCAATTAGAGAAAAAGTTGCGATGGGGAAGCGATGAAATTTCCCCCTTCCAAGATATTTTGCCCCATTCTTGTGGTACTGGAATATGCATAAGTATATGAATAAACACAAACGATTTCGATCATAAATATTTAATGGACATAATAAATGTGTTCTACATTTTCGCCAATACTATCCCTTCTGTCTCCTCCCACAACTTCCTCCTCATCATTCCTGTTGTCAATGAAGGAACATTTTTTGGCATTTCTGTTTAACATGTATGGCCATAATCAATGAATGGAAGCAAGAAATATGATGACCGGGGCCATTAGAAAGCCATAAAAACATGATACGAAGACGAAAAGGTACCATGAATGGTTGTGGGAATTTATTGTGTGTGTATATATGTTTGGCGAGCTGGAATTTCAGAATATACAGACAGATCCAACACACCGCCGGCATTCAAATAAAAGGAAAAAAAGAACATTCATCAATTAAATGTAATGAACTACGTAGTCACTCTGTTCACTCACTTAAACATGAGAAATCGTGACTCTATTTGCACATGGGATAGTCCCTATTTGTCAACTTATCTCATCACATGTTGATTGATGACACGTCTTTTACGGACTTTTTTTATATTCACATTCTACTTTTTGCTAGTGGAGATGTGTGAGCTACCGATATGGGCAAAAAAATCGACAAACTGTGGAAATTGTTGTGTCGTAATTGACAGTTGAACTTCTTCTAAGTAGATTCGAATTTAATGGTCAAAATGATTAAAGCTGAATAAAGTGTGATTTTGGATATAATCAATTGATTGATTACATGTGATTCTTAATGTTGACCAAATATTCTACAGTTTATTCTTTTAAAGTATAATCCATTAATGGGTCAACTTTATGTCTCGCACTTTAAAACCATGATAAATAAATTTCAAAGAATGAAAAAAGTGAGATAAGTTTTGCATCTTAACAACAACTTCATAAGTATTTATCTTAAGACTGTTTTTTGCATCTTGTTTTCGTCTTGTTATAAGCATTAAGCGTCATTTAGCATTGTATTTAACAATCTTTTTATCTTTCTCGTCCCGGTATGGAAAAAGATTTTTTTGTGACGATATTTTGTAGAACTTCACTATATCTATGTTCCATTCGAGAACTCATAACTGCAAAATTTTCTTTTATATATTTTTTATTTTTTTATGGAATGAGAGTCGTTTTATCATTGTTGGATGAAGGAGAATGAGAAGTAATTGCGCAAAACATCATAATAAATAAATTTGCATGGTTGACATTGTGTAAGAGCTTCTTCCTTGAATTGAATTGAATTCATCTAGCGATGAGCTCGAAAATATGTTAATAGCACTTTGGACAATCTATCGAGACTTGGGAATGGAATGAGAATTATGCTAGTTGCAGGTTGTTTACTGGAGGGTGAATTTTCTTATGATTGGCAAATCAAATCTGAAGTATTTTCAATGTTTCGAGATCGATAATTGAAATTTTACACTCAAATTCTTTTTATTGTCGTGTAAAAAACGTGATGCTGACGAAATTCACAGTTAAATAAATGCATCAATTACGCACGATTGGGTAAAAGCCACAACAACCATGATAACATCAGTTATTGCATAAAGACGAAGAGAGATTTCGATTTTATTTACAAAAATGAATAAATTTTATTTTAAATTCAGTGGACGGATGGCCGTCATATAATTAAGGTCGGAGCATATTAATTTTAATAAATGCCCGTCCAAATGATTCATTTTTTATTTTTCTTCAGTGCAATTCATCTTCTTCACGTTAATTGCGAAACGAAATTTTGTTTTAAAAAAAAAATCTTTTTTCGGGTTGCTTTGGACATTTTTCTGCGTAGATTTGGTCCATCTCATAAACATCTTTTTTGGATAAGAAAAAAAGTATCTCGGATGGTTCAAGAAGCTACAAAGCTGCACGTGTGGCAGAAAATAATCGCGGGAATTGCAAATTGTTTCGCGGGAATTGCAAATTGTTTTTCTATTTGGGAGGTGTATGTTTAAGTGTTCGTTTATGGATTTCTTGTTTGTTTGTTTGTTTGTTACCATGCTGTCAGCACATCATTAAGGGTTCATTGAGTCAACATTTCTTTATGTTGATGATGCATAGAAACTCATTTAAGTAATCGCAGTTTTAAAGACTTCATTTGGTTTTGTTATTTGAAGATTCTTAACGAATCTTAATGGATAAAAAGAAAGTCTTTGTTTTGTTGTTTGTTTTCGAGCATTTTTCTACTCCAAAATTTTCAGTTTAAATCTGAACTTTGCGCGATGAAGAGTTTAAAGACACAAGGACGCGTTTTAAAGAAATTTATTTAATTCTCAGAATTTAAACATTTGTGGAGCAGAAGTCGTGCATGAAATGAGTGTCGTGCATGAAAGGATGAAGAAGAAGTGATGGAGTTGTATAAGAAAAATTGTGATTTGAATTTTGATTTCGAAAGTTTCGATAAAAAGAACAAAATTGCGACGAGAAAAATGGAAAATGTTTAATTATCTTAGCGATAGTTATGAGACAAGCGGCGTTTGTGGTGAATTGAGATGTCATACAAGCAACGAAGTCAAGCAAATGCCAGAGAGCGATGTCGAACCACAGGTATTTAACCTCCAGGATTCACCCAAATAGACCACGTTTTTGATATTATAAAAAAAATATATTTGAGGTTATATTTTATTCAATGACAAAAAATGACTAATTTATTCAGTTCTCTATTCAGTGTCATTCTGCTTTTACACACTTCGTCTTTTGATACCAACTGAACCGAAAAATAGGAAAATTATCGAAAATTGAGACTTTGCGACTTGCAAAATCTTACATTTCACACTTGAGTTCAACGCTTGATGGCTGGTGAGTTCAATTATGGGAAAATTCCTTTATGTGCTAAATCATTGACGATGATTTATTATTGTTCACTCAACTGTGGAAAATAATTTTCTTTTTAAATAGAAAACACTTCTGTCGTCAAACCATGTTTGAAGCATCAAAACGGACATCCAGTGATGGAATAAAGAACGATTATCGCACCAATATTTGTACATTTTGTGTTTCATCAGTCATTCATAAAAGCGGATTAATTAGGAATTGAGAAGTTAAGAGATTTTGATTGAAGTGATTACATTGCTATTCTTCTCTCTCTTCATCATTGACTTTTTTATGTGAAATTTTTGGTAATAAAAATTCGTTTAAATAAAATCTTTTCATGTTCTTTTTTTTTATAAAAATCCTTCGGAAAGCTCTTCAAAGTGTTGAAAAGGAAAAGTGTTTTTTACTAACCCCAACAAAGTCACTTAATCGCCTTAATGTCTTTTGTGGCTTCAACCTAAATTTACAAGTTTTATTGACAAAAACAAATTTAGAAATTAAAAAATGATTTCCAAGCAAATCAACAAAAAGAGCAAAAATTTTCATATTTCAACTTTCAAACATTTCGGTGAGTGAATATTTTAATTTTGTTCGGGCTAACTTAGCAGTAAATGGATTAAAATTATCGTTTGAAATGACTTTCTTAAAAATCCTTGCACAAATCAAAAAAGTTTCCTGAAACAAAAATTCGAGACATAATTAAAAAATGTTGGAAATGTAAAATAACAATTTTTTATTAACAAAATAATTTAAGACTTCTTAATTATATCACGAACAGTTTTGATAAGTGGAAACTTTCCCTGACCACTCTTGCCACGGAAATCATCAGTTTCAATTGACCAAAACATTCCTCCAGCTAATTCTTTTCATTAATATATTCTGCTTTAGCTTTCATCGATTCACATCATCATAACTAACCCATTGATCACCATTTGAAGCATACGGAACAAGTTGCTCCTTTTGCCAATGACGCGTCCAATTATTTTCGCATATCTCATAGAATGCTAACATTCCTTCTTGGCCAGTATATTTTCCTTTATCGCCAGCTCCAATTGATATCATTAAGATCATTTTTGCTGGCATCAGCTAACTTAAAAGTTTTTCCATACGTAGCTAATCCAAAACTAATTTCTCTTTTGGAGCACCTTCATTCAACCAATTTTAACACAAGCATCATTGTTTAAATCTGGAGAAGGATCCGGTCCAGCATATAGTGCAGTGTGAGAACCGGTTTTATTGTCCCATGGACCATGCAAGTCGTAAGTCATCAAATTAATTAAATGAGCATTCTTCGCAATGCCTGACACATCATAAGATGTCTGAACTCGCCATTTTGCGGCGCCAACAGCTACAGATAAAATGTGTCCCGATTTATCGAAAGCGCTTCTTAATTCCTCCAGCATTAGTACAAAATTCGCTTTGTCAGCACCTTCTGGATATTCCCAATCGACATCCAAACCATCAAAGCCGAATTTCTTTAAAAATTCGATCGATTTTGTGGCGAAACTGATGCGCGATGATTGGTTTTTAGCTATTTGCGAGAACACTGTGCCACCAAAGTTGTAACCACCAACAGCAGCCATTAATTTAATGTTGGAATTTAACGATTTCAATTCAATGAATTTTTTAATGTAGCCTCCATCCTTCCGCAAATCCATTTCTTCATCAAGATGCGTAATATCTCCATCGGTTGAGACACCAAAAAATGTATAAATCAAATGAGTAAACAATTTTGGATCGATGTGACTGTAGTCGAATTTGCCATCGCCCAAACGATAGCCAGCCCAAGTTCCCCAATATCCGATACACATCTTTTCACTTGACATAACTGAAATTCGAGGATCAAAAACAAAATTTAAGGCATCAAATAATTCTGAAGGTTATAAAATTTGTTCTTCATCTGAATTTCAGTTACCGATAAATTTTCGACACTAAACGTCTGATCACTTCAACAATAAAACTTCAAATGAAATCTAAATTAAATATTTGCTCATGCAAAAGAGAAAAAAAAGAGCAAAATCGATGAATGTGTTGGTCAAAAAATGAATCAAATATTAATGACATCACTTCACTTTTATTGCATCATTTCAACATTTCATCATCTTTTAAATAGAAGACAATCAAATATTCAATTTCTTAGGGTTATTCTATTTGTGTTGACTTGAGATTGCGTAAAATCACTTAAAATCTGCTTGTTGCTATCGATTAGAATGAATTGCTAAATATATTTTCCAAAATATTTTTCACGCTTGAAAAGTGAAAACAAAATTTTAATGAAATTCTTATAAGATTTTTTTTTCTTTTGTTATTTATCAAACTTCATTAAAAGTCTTAAAAGACAAAAAAAAAGATTTTCAGTTCTGTTTTTCAGAGTTAATTTTCTTTTTGCTGTTTGTTTGCAGTTCTTCTTTATTGTTCTCATATCGCTTTGATGCAATATCTAATTTGTAGTAAGAAAGTGCCGTTTGAGCTGATGAAGTTTTCTTACGACGAAGATTTGCCTAAGATTAATAGACAATCTTAAAGGAAATTTTTTTCTTATAGTTAAAAATTCTTACTAATTCGATTGCTTTCCTTCGGAAATCCCACAAATTCCAAACATAATTTGAATCCTTGTAGCATGGCACTGGATGTAAATCAGTTTGCACTTCGCGTTCTACTGAAGATGCACCAATTGATGAAAAATCACTTTGAGTTGTTGCATCAGCATCAATTTTACAAAATTTCGAAAGTTTTATGATTGTGTAGATGTCAAAGAATAAAATCAAATGAATATTTTCTTTCATCATGTCAACAATTTTGTTTATGAACCTAGTAAAACAATGAGATGAATCATAAAATTCAGTTAATTAAACTATTTGTGTATATATGAGTAAATAAGTAAGAAGATTTATGATACATGTGATGAAAATCTTCGGAAAAAGAACATTTTTGTGCTTTAATTAAAACTCACTTTGCTGGTTTTGTCATGAAAAATTCTGCAGCTTCAATAGAACAAAAGCCGTAAATTCTTTGATTCCACATGACGGTGCCCATGTCAGGAACGCTTGGTAATAAAATTTTACTTTCAGCCAAAACATAACAACAAAATCCCAAATATTCAATCTAAGTATGTGGAAGTTAGGGAATGAAACTGCTTCGAAAGTAACATTAAATCTCACCTCTGAATTACTTTCCGGTGGTTGCACAATTGAAATGTTCGCTGCGACTGAACTTGATTCAGTTTGTAGCTTTAAGCTTTTACGTTTTTGCAAGCGAGTATGATCAGTTTCGACTTGATTTTCGCCGAGTAATTGATGAACAATTTCATCATATTGCTGCTGACTACAAAGCTCTGACAAATGTTGCAAATAATTATTTATTTGCGATAAATGTGACAGAACAAAGGATAAATTGTGTAACACAATCCATTCTTCTGATAACTCTTTAAATTTTGGAAAGATCTGAATGCTTGGAACAGCTGAACGATATTGTACAATATCATGTAGTTTAAACAATTTTTCACCGTAATTCTTGATATGTGTCTCAATTTTAAATTTGATGCACTTCAAGTTGCTCAACAATTTACGAACGTAGATTTCGTGTTGTCTATTTAGAATCAATAAATCTTTCATGATGTCAATTCATGTTCGTTCACTTGTGATTCATCTTTGCGTTGTACATTTAAAAACAATTGATTAGAATTTTTAATATCAATTATTCCATCAAATGCTGTTGTTAACTGAAAGTTATTTTTAATATTATTAAATATCTTGAAATTCGAAGTGTATGATAATGATACTTACGATATTAACACGATCCATAATGTCACAAAGTGTAAATTGAAGTAATGCTTCGATAGATTCATAAGATTTCAAAAGTGTTTTTGTTACTAAAAATAAATAAATTTTAAAGATTTTTTTAAAAGAATTAAATAAAAATTGAGTTATTAATTAATTATGTTTACAATCGGGAATATTTTCATCCATCGTGTTTCCAGTTCCAGTATCTTTATTGAATAGAACAATTCCGCAAACAATTGATCGAATTTCCTTCAGTGATTCCATTCGATTGTGTGATTCCAGTGCAACAAAATTTGTCACATCTTCATCGCTCATAATGGAATTTAATGCATTTGTTATTTCAGTCATAACCTGCAAAAATTCAACTCATGAATTTATTAAAAACTTTTCACTGGATTGAAGGAAACAGAACCAACATCCAAATTCGATGGACTACCAAGAGCAGACTGCAAAATAATATCAACGACCAACTTCTTTTGCATAATATCAAGTTCCTCTTTGGTCTTTGCACTTCCCTCGATAATTTCCTTCACTAACATGTTCGTCTTCCTTTTCAAGTTTTCATGATATTCGCTTATGATATCCTCGAACGGATTGGAATTTTCAATAAAGAAAACTTGCATTTTTAAGGTTATGTTCATTGGTGTTTCGTTTAAATCTGCAAAGAAAAAGGAATAAAAAAAATGGAAAGAAAATAAATAAATCTCTGCTCAAACGACGTGGTGGAACTTTAAGTTTTCTTTCTTCTTCCTCTTCTTACCAATAATGTTTTGCAAACAGACGGCGATGAGCTCTTCAATAGACTTCCGATCAAATTTCTCATTGAAATCGATTTTATCCCAAAAATGCAATGACAATAAATGAACCAAAAATGTCACAAATTTCTTTTCACATACAAAATCGCGTTTATCACATTCGCGAAGAATTTCATAGACGATATTCTTAATGATGGCACTTGAAGGTATCAATAGATATTTATTATCAATTTCAGTTGTCCACATTATCCTTTTCTTTACTTTTTCTTATACTTCCTTATAAATATAACAATTTGAAATAAAAGAAATATTAAAAGTTTTTTTTTGAAATAAACAACAAAATATAAAATTGTGCAATTGGTTTCTATGATAACAAGAAAAAAAAATCATGAAAAGCCGTTAGGAAAAAAACGTTTAAAGTTTTATTGATATTTAATGAAAGAAATCTCAAAAGAATCTTCATGATGAAGAATTTCAAACGCCTCAAGACAAAAATTTTGATCTTTCTTGATTTCAGTGAATTTCTTATTGAACGAAAGATATTGCACAAAGACACTGTCTGTATATTCATACTTAGTTCTGGAATATTTGAAATTTTTCAACCGAACAATCTCAAATGCTTGTTTTTAACTTCAAAACTCTTATAAGTACACTTTCATATTAAATGTTACCAATAATTTTATTAGGTGCTGAAGTTATGAATTGTCGCAAGATATTTTTGATATTTCTCATGTTAACTACGCATAATTTATTGTTTCCTTTTCTATGAATCAGCAGAGACGGAAATTGTCAGGTATAGTTGCAAAACATATTTTCTTTTCCTTTATCTTGAATAAATCTAAGAAAAAAATGAAAATCTTTTGGCACTTTCATAAACCCAAAAAAAACATGAAATTTCCCTAAACGAATAAAAAAAAAAAATGTTCTGCAATTCCTCAAAACAACATAAATTTTTTCACACAATTCCTTTCGGCTAAAAAAAAATAGAAAAAGGCGAAAATTTTATCATATTTACTTTAATAAGGTACAAAACAGATGAAAACATAAAATTCAATTTGATATTCGGGGACTTCTTTTCTTTTTCTCCTTCACATTTATTTGCAAAATGTCTTGAAATAACAAAAAAAAATTGTTTGTTTAGTAATTTTTTATTCAAAAACATTTTCACAAATTGAATCATTCTCTTAAGATTTGTCCTGAATTGAATTTATAATAAATTATAACCACAAAACTGAATTTCAAAATAAAAAAACGATAGTAAGTAGTTTCAAGTTAATTCAAGGATCTCGTTTCTATGGTTACAATTGAAGTTCAAAACAAACAGAAATATTAAATTTAGAAAAAGTAGTGAGAAAATGGAATTAAATTTGACACGAGTTGATTACACATTGGTTGGTTTAACATCACAAAATGGAATGAAAATTTTGCCAGCTAAGAAAATAAAAGAACAACAGAAAATAATTATAGGCGATCAAGATGGTGTTGTACAATTGATATCAGCAAAAAAAGATGAGACAATTACTCATTTTAAGACAGTTCCTGGAAACAAAATTACTTCATTGCAACTTGGTGGTTCAGTTGGTTCAGTGTATGATAAAATATTTGTTGCTTATGAGAATCAAATAATTGGTTACAATAAGAAAGGAAAAGTATTTTTAACATTCGACACAAATTTAACTGAATCCATAAAATCATTGTTTGTAATCGGAAATGATTTGATTGTTTGTGGAAATCACGTATACACGCACTACAAGGATTGTAAGGAATCAGGATCATATCTATGTGGTGATACAATTGTCGATTGCAGTGCATTATGTCCTAACAATGTAAATTTATGCAAAACCATTGATATCAAAATGTCAATCAATATTCAATTAAATTTCTATTTTTATTTTTTTGTAGACTAGTCGAGTCATAACAGTTTTAGCATGTTCAGGACGGGTCCTTCGATTATTAGAACATTGTCGAGTTCGCAAATTAATTGAACTTGAAAGTATTCCAACTGTTCTTCATGTACCGAAGAATGCACTTGGCAATAAACTTCTTGTAGGGTTCTCTGATGGTCGTGTCACATTATTTAATATCAATCCAATGATGACTGAAAGTATGAGTTTACAATTTTTTATATTTAACAAGAAGTCATTAACATAAAATTATAAATTTTTAATTCTGTGCATAGTTAAGCAAGAAACTTTAATCAAGTCGAGAGATAATTTATCAGCAGTGACATGTTTGGATACATTCGATATTTATGGTGATGGGAAGGAAGAACTCATAGTCGGAAGGCGAGATGGAACGATTCAAGTGTTCACAATGATGCTCGAAAGTAATGACTTCGAAATGGATTGTCAGCAATTATTGTATGGAGAGAATTTCAATGAGAGTATTTCGTGTGTGCTTGGCGGATGCATTGGCGCTGTTGGTTATTCAGAAATTGTCGTTTGTACATACACAGGAAAAGTGTTTGGTTTGACAACACGAACAGTGGGTGATATGTTAACGGATGGCAAAAGCTCAAATTATGAAATCTCAACGGATGCAAGTCAAAGGATTGTAAAACTGAAGTAATTATTACTGAAAAGTGTTTATATCTTTACTAAAAATGCTACTAATATTTGTCTGCAGATCAGAAATTGAATATCTTGAACAAACCGTTGCAAAAGAACGTGAAAAATATCAAATTTCGACACAGGCAATGAGTTCTGGATTGTCAGCAATTCCTATTATGTCCATTAATGATTCGGTAAATGATTCACGATGCATTTAATAGTTTAAAGCTCTAAGTAACAATGACTAACCAATTTTCTTATCTTAATAACACACACACAAACAATCATATATATATAGATTTCACTATCTGCTGAGGATGCTACATACATTCTTTCGCTTGAGTTGCCAAGTCCAATCGAAAATGTTTTGGTACAATCGGATATTGCATTAGAAATGTTAGATGTTGAACAAAATACAGCAGTGGTCAGCAAAAGTGAATGCGATAAGAACGATGGTAACCTTTTATTGTGTTGCTATCGATGTCAGATCAATACGAATCGTGTGGATTTAAAGTTTCGTACTGTCGAGGGTCAGCATGGTACATTGCGTGTTTACATCACACCCAATATTCAGCCAAAATGTTGTCAACTCAAAACTTACATAATACATCCGCTGTCATTGCACATGATGGCACACAATTACGACGAGACAAGGTTAATTAAACATTTAACTAAAATTACCTACATCGACAGATCTAGAAATTAACATTAGCAAACTTATCTCATCTATTTACTAATTCCAGGCCAATGAATGTCTTGATATTAAAGGGCAACTTTAGTCAAGGTGAAATGCACAGCTGGATTAGTCAATGTTTACCAGAAGTTCCAGAACGAATAAATTCTGGAGATGAAAATATATTGATATTTAAAAATTGTTTTGTTGAAAGCTTTTTAATTTGCAAATATGCGAAAGGTGAATCACAATTTAAAAGCGATAACATTTCAACAATATCAATCATTAAGGATTTTATAACAAAACAAGCGACATCAAAACATATTAAAATCGAAATGACAATGAGTACGAAATCTCCAAATGTAAATATTGAGCAATTATTTTAAATTATTTTTTATCTTTTCAGATCTAAATGACTCCTCAATTGAGCATTTTATAAAAACTATTTATCCCAAGTTGCAATCGTACAACAATCTTATGAAGAATTATAAAATTCTGCAAGCTCTGCTGAATCTAAATGTTGAAAATGATGACGAGTTCGAATTGTTGTCTGATAAATATAAAAATTTGCTGAACGATAAGCAAAATCTTGAGGCAAAACATAAAATTGAATCAACAAACTTCAATCGTTTAATTGGCATCTTGATAGACATTTATATTGATAAAAATAAATTCAAAGGGATAAATGTTAAGAGCAAGCTTGAAAGCTATACTCATTTTTTGAGAAATTGTGATGGCATTGAACAATTAATGGAATTTTTTAAGCCCGCTTAAAATGAAATAAAGATTTTTGAATTATAATCGCTCACTTACACTTAGCTGAAATCATGCAAAAGTAATAATAGATAATATCAAGAAGCTTAAAAACTCTTGACTTGATACTCTCATCGGTTGGTCAGCTGAGGTTTTCATATTTTGATGTCGCAGATCCAATGTGAGCCCAGTGGTTTATAAAAAGTCAGTCAATAGATTTCCAAGCGATTTTTCTTTATTCTGTTCTTAAAAATAAACCAGAACAGTTTGATTTATTCTTGGATTGATTGATTGAGTGCGTAAACAAACAGTTCGATACAACAACAAAACAAAACAACACAATGAATTACTTCTTAGAATAACGTCTGCGATTTTATTCTTAAATGGAATGTTTTATTGCCTTGTTCGTTCTATCATTGCTGGCGAGTTATATAACGTTTACTTTTTTTATATTCTAAACCAAAGAGTATACATTATTTAATATCAAAATGAGTTATTATCAGTTTTATAATTTGCGATTAATCAAAGTGCTTCGATCAAAAAATGCAAAAAAAAAATTGTATTAAAATCACAGAACATCATCTGGAATAATAAATTGCGCTGACAATTCCTCAAACTGTCGATGTGGGTAATTTTAGTAGCAACACAATAAAAGGTTACCATCGTTCTTATCGCATTCACTTTTGCTGACCACTGCTGTATTTTGTTCAACATCTAACATTTCTAATGCAATATCCGATTGTACCAAAACATTTTCGATTGGACTTGGCAACTCAAGCGAAAGAATGTATGTAGCATCCTCAGCAGATAGTGAAATCTATATATATATGATTGTTTGTGTGTGTGTTATTAAGATAAGAAAATTGGTTAGTCATTGTTACTTAGAGCTTTAAACTATTAAATGCATCGTGAATCATTTACCGAATCATTAATGGACATAATAGGAATTGCTGACAATCCAGAACTCATTGCCTGTGTCGAAATTTGATATTTTTCACGTTCTTTTGCAACGGTTTGTTCAAGATATTCAATTTCTGATCTGCAGACAAATATTAGTAGCATTTTTAGTAAAGATATAAAACACTTTTCAGTAATAATTACTTCAGTTTTACAATCCTTTGACTTGCATCCGTTGAGATTTCATAATTTGAGCTTTTGCCATCCGTTAACATATCACCCACTGTTCGTGTTGTCAAACCAAACACTTTTCCTGTGTATGTACAAACGACAATTTCTGAATAACCAACAGCGCCAATGCATCCGCCAAGCACACACGAAATACTCTCATTGAAATTCTCTCCATACAATAATTGCTGACAATCCATTTCGAAGTCATTACTTTCGAGCATCATTGTGAACACTTGAATCGTTCCATCTCGCCTTCCGACTATGAGTTCTTCCTTCCCATCACCATAAATATCGAATGTATCCAAACATGTCACTGCTGATAAATTATCTCTCGACTTGATTAAAGTTTCTTGCTTAACTATGCACAGAATTAAAAATTTATAATTTTATGTTAATGACTTCTTGTTAAATATAAAAAATTGTAAACTCATACTTTCAGTCATCATTGGATTGATATTAAATAATGTGACACGACCATCAGAGAACCCTACAAGAAGTTTATTGCCAAGTGCATTCTTCGGTACATGAAGAACAGTTGGAATACTTTCAAGTTCAATTAATTTGCGAACTCGACAATGTTCTAATAATCGAAGGACCCGTCCTGAACATGCTAAAACTGTTATGACTCGACTAGTCTACAAAAAAATAAAAATAGAAATTTAATTGAATATTGATTGACATTTTGATATCAATGGTTTTGCATAAATTTACATTGTTAGGACATAATGCACTGCAATCGACAATTGTATCACCACATAGATATGATCCTGATTCCTTACAATCCTTGTAGTGCGTGTATACGTGATTTCCACAAACAATCAAATCATTTCCGATTACAAACAATGATTTTATGGATTCAGTTAAATTTGTGTCGAATGTTAAAAATACTTTTCCTTTCTTATTGTAACCAATTATTTGATTCTCATAAGCAACAAATATTTTATCATACACTGAACCAACTGAACCACCAAGTTGCAATGAAGTAATTTTGTTTCCAGGAACTGTCTTAAAATGAGTAATTGTCTCATCTTTTTTTGCTGATATCAATTGTACAACACCATCTTGATCGCCTATAATTATTTTCTGTTGTTCTTTTATTTTCTTAGCTGGCAAAATTTTCATTCCATTTTGTGATGTTAAACCAACCAATGTGTAATCAACTCGTGTCAAATTTAATTCCATTTTCTCACTACTTTTTCTAAATTTAATATTTCTGTTTGTTTAGAACTTCAATTGTAACCATAGAAACGAAATCCTTGAATTAACTTGAAACTACTTACTACCGTTTTTTTTTTTTATTTTGAAATTCAGTTTTGTGGTTATAATTTATTATAAATTCAATTCAGGACAAATCTTAAGAGAATGATTCAATTTGTGAAAATGTTTTTGAATAAAAAATTATCAAACAAACAATTTTTTTTTGTTATTTCAAGACATTTTGCAAATAAATGTGAAGGAGAAAAAGAAAAGAAGTCCCCGAATATCAAATTGAATTTTATGTTTTCATCTGTTTTGTACTTATTAAAGTAAATATGATAAAATTTTCGCCTTTTTCTATTTTTTTTTAGCCGAAAGGAATTGTGTGAAAAAATTTGCGTTGTTTTGAGGAATTGCAGAACATTTTTTTTTATTCGTTTAGGGAAATTTCATGTTTTTTTGGGTTTATGAAAGTGCCAAAAGATTTTCTTTTTTCTTTCTTAGATTTATTCAAGATAAAGGAAAAGAAAATATGTTTTGCAACTATACCTGACAATTTCCGTCTCTGCTGATTCATAGAAAAGGAAACAATAAATTATGCGTAGTTAACATGAGAAATATCAAAAATATCTTGCGACAATTCATAACTTCAGCACCTAATAAAATTATTGGTAACATTTAATATGAAAGTGTACTTATAAGAGTTTTGAAGTTAGAAGCATGCATTTGAGATTGTTCGGTTGAAAAATTTCAAATATTCCAGAACTAAGTATGAATATACAGACAGTGTCTTTGTGCAATATCTTTCGTTCAATAAGAAATTCACTGAAATCAAGAAAGATCAAAATTTTTGTCTTGAGGCGTTTGAAATTCTTCATCATGAAGATTCTTTTGAGATTTCTTTCATTAAATATCAATAAAACTTTAAACGTTTTTTTCCTAACGGCTTTTCATGATTTTTTTTTCTTGTTATCATAGAAACCAATTGCACAATTTTATATTTTGTTGTTTATTTCAAAAAAAAAAAACTTTTAATATTTCTTTTATTTCAAATTGTTATATTTATAAGGAAGTATAAGAAAAAGTAAAGAAAAGGATAATGTGGACAACTGAAATTGATAACAAATATCTATTGATACCTTCAAGTGCCATCATTAAGAATATCGTCTATGAAATTCTTCGCGAATGTGATAAACGCGATTTTGTATGTGAAAAGAAATTTGTGACATTTTTGGTTCATTTATTGTCATTGCATTTTTGGGATAAAATCGATTTCAATGAGAAATTTGATCGGAAGTCTATTGAAGAGCTCATCGCCGTCTGTTTGCAAAACATTATTGGTAAGAAGAGGAAGAAGAAAGAAAACTTAAAGTTCCACCACGTCGTTTGAGCAGAGATTTATTTATTTTCTTTCCATTTTTTTTATTCCTTTTTCTTTGCAGATTTAAACGAAACACCAATGAACATAACCTTAAAAATGCAAGTTTTCTTTATTGAAAATTCCAATCCGTTCGAGGATATCATAAGCGAATATCATGAAAACTTGAAAAGGAAGACGAACATGTTAGTGAAGGAAATTATCGAGGGAAGTGCAAAGACCAAAGAGGAACTTGATATTATGCAAAAGAAGTTGGTCGTTGATATTATTTTGCAGTCTGCTCTTGGTAGTCCATCGAATTTGGATGTTGGTTCTGTTTCCTTCAATCCAGTGAAAAGTTTTTAATAAATTCATGAGTTGAATTTTTGCAGGTTATGACTGAAATAACAAATGCATTAAATTCCATTATGAGCGATGAAGATGTGACAAATTTTGTTGCACTGGAATCACACAATCGAATGGAATCACTGAAGGAAATTCGATCAATTGTTTGCGGAATTGTTCTATTCAATAAAGATACTGGAACTGGAAACACGATGGATGAAAATATTCCCGATTGTAAACATAATTAATTAATAACTCAATTTTTATTTAATTCTTTTTAAAAAAATCTTTAAAATTTATTTATTTTTAGTAACAAAAACACTTTTGAAATCTTATGAATCTATCGAAGCATTACTTCAATTTACACTTTGTGACATTATGGATCGTGTTAATATCGTAAGTATCATTATCATACACTTCGAATTTCAAGATATTTAATAATATTAAAAATAACTTTCAGTTAACAACAGCATTTGATGGAATAATTGATATTAAAAATTCTAATCAATTGTTTTTAAATGTACAACGCAAAGATGAATCACAAGTGAACGAACATGAAATTGACATCATGAAAGATTTATTGATTCTAAATAGACAACACGAAATCTACGTTCGTAAATTGTTGAGCAACTTGAAGTGCATCAAATTAAAATTGAGACACATATCAAGAATTACGGTGAAAAATTGTTTAAACTACATGATATTGTACAATATCGTTCAGCTGTTCCAAGCATTCAGATCTTTCCAAAATTTAAAGAGTTATCAGAAGAATGGATTGTGTTACACAATTTATCCTTTGTTCTGTCACATTTATCGCAAATAAATAATTATTTGCAACATTTGTCAGAGCTTTGTAGTCAGCAGCAATATGATGAAATTGTTCATCAATTACTCGGCGAAAATCAAGTCGAAACTGATCATACTCGCTTGCAAAAACGTAAAAGCTTAAAGCTACAAACTGAATCAAGTTCAGTCGCAGCGAACATTTCAATTGTGCAACCACCGGAAAGTAATTCAGAGGTGAGATTTAATGTTACTTTCGAAGCAGTTTCATTCCTAACTTCCACATACTTAGATTGAATATTTGGGATTTTGTTGTTATGTTTTGGCTGAAAGTAAAATTTTATTACCAAGCGTTCCTGACATGGGCACCGTCATGTGGAATCAAAGAATTTACGGCTTTTGTTCTATTGAAGCTGCAGAATTTTTCATGACAAAACCAGCAAAGTGAGTTTTAATTAAAGCACAAAAATGTTATTTTTCCGAAGATTTTCATCACATGTATCATAAATCTTCTTACTTATTTACTCATATATACACAAATAGTTTAATTAACTGAATTTTATGATTCATCTCATTGTTTTACTAGGTTCATAAACAAAATTGTTGACATGATGAAAGAAAATATTCATTTGATTTTATTCTTTGACATCTACACAATCATAAAACTTTCGAAATTTTGTAAAATTGATGCTGATGCAACAACTCAAAGTGATTTTACATCAATTGGTGCATCTTCAGTAGAACGCGAAGTGCAAACTGATTTACATCCAGTGCCATGCTACAAGGATTCAAATTATGTTTGGAATTTGTGGGATTTCCGAAGGAAAGCAATCGAATTAGTAAGAATTTTTAACTATAAGAAAAAGAAAATTTCCTTTAAGATTTGTCTATTAATCTTAGGCAAATCTTCGTCGTAAGAAAACTTCATCAGCTCAAACGGCACTTTCTTACCACAAATTAGATATTGCATCAAAGCGATATGAGAACAATAAAGAAGAACTGCAAACAAACAGCAACAAGAAAATTAACTCTGAAAAACAGAACTGAAAATCTTTTTTTTTGTCTTCTAAGACTTTTAATGAAGTTTGATAAATAACAAAAGAAAAAAAAAATTCTTATAAGAATTTCATTAAAATTTTGTTTTCACTTTTCAAGCGTGAAAAATATTTTGGAAAATATATTTAGCAATTCATTCTAATCGATAGCAACAAGCAGATTTTAAGTGATTTTACGCAATCTCAAGTCAACACAAAATAGAATAACCCTAAGAAATTGAATATTTTGATTGTCTTCTATTTAAAAGATGATGAAATGTTGAAATGATGCAATAAAAGTGAAGTGATGTCATTAATATTTGATTCATTTTTTGACCAACACATTCATCGATTTTGCTCTTTTTTTCTCTTTTGCATGAGCAAATATTTAATTTAGATTTCATTTGAAGTTTTATTGTTGAAGTGATCAGACGTTTAGTGTCGAAAATTTATCGGTAACTGAAATTCAGATGAAGAACAAATTTTATAACCTTCAGAATTATTTGATGCCTTAAATTTTCCTTTTGATCCTCGAATTTCAGTTATGTCAAGTGAAAAGTTGTGTGTTGGATATTGGGGAACTTGGGCTGGCTATCGTTTGGGCGATGGCAAATTCGACTACAGTCACATCGATCCAAAATTGTTTACTCATTTGATTTATACATTTTTTGGTGTCTCAACCGATGGAGATATTACGCATCTTGATGAAGAAATGGATTTGCGGAAGGATGGAGGCTACATTAAAAAATTCATTGAATTGAAATCGTTAAATTCCAACATTAAATTAATGGCTGCTGTTGGTGGTTACAACTTTGGTGGCACAGTGTTCTCGCAAATAGCTAAAAACCAATCATCGCGCATCAGTTTCGCCACAAAATCGGTTGAATTTTTAAAGAAATTCGGCTTTGATGGTTTGGATGTCGATTGGGAATATCCAGAAGGTGCTGACAAAGCGAATTTTGTACTAATGCTGGAGGAATTAAGAAGCGCTTTCGATAAATCGGGACACATTTTATCTGTAGCTGTTGGTGCTGCAAAATGGCGAGTTCAGACATCTTATGATGTGTCAGGCATTGCGAAGAATGCTCATTTAATAAATTTGATGACTTACGACTTGCATGGTCCATGGGACAATAAAACCGGTTCTCACACTGCACTATATGCTGGACCGGATCCTTCTCCAGATTTAAACAATGATGCTTGTGTTAAAAATTGGTTGAATGAAGGTGCTCCAAAAGAGAAATTAGTTTTGGGATTAGCTACGTATGGAAAAACTTTTAAGTTAGCTGATGCCAGCAAAAATGATCTTAATGATATATCAATTGGAGCTGGCGATAAAGGAAAATATACTGGCCAAGAAGGAATGTTAGCATTCTATGAGATATGCGAAAATAATTGGACGCGTCATTGGCAAAAGGAGCAACTTGTTCCGTATGCTTCAAATGGTGATCAATGGGTTAGTTATGATGATGTGGAATCGATGAAAGCTAAAGCAGAATATATTAATGAAAAAGAATTAGCTGGAGGAATGTTTTGGTCAATTGAAACTGATGATTTCCGTGGCAAGAGTGGTCAGGGAAAGTTTCCACTTATCAAAACTGTTCGTGATATAATTAAGAAGTCTTAAATTTATTTTGTTAATAAAAAATTGTTATTTTTCATTTCCAACATTTTTTAAATTATGTCTCGAAATTTTTGTTTCAGGAAACTTTTTGATTTGTGCAAGGATTTTTAAGAAAGTCATTTCAAACGATAATTTTAATCCATTTACTGCTAAGTTAGCCCGAACAAAATTAAAATATTCACTCACCGAAATGTTTGAAAGTTGAAATAAATGAAAATTTTGTTCTCTTTTTGTTGATTTGCATGGAAATCATTTTTTTAATTTTCTAAATTTGTTTTTGTCAATAAAACTTGTAAATTTAGGTTGAAGCCACAAAAGACGTTTAAGGCGATTAAGACTTTGTTGGGGTTTAGTAAAAAACACTTTTCCTTTTCAACACTTTGAAGAGCTTTCCGAAGGATTTTTATAAAAAAAAAGAAACATGAAAAAGATTTTATTTAAACGAATTTTTTATTTCCAAAAATTTCCCATAAAAAAGCAATGATGAGAGAGAAAGAGAGAGAGGAAGATAGAAATGTAATCACTTCAATCAAAATCTCTTAACTCTCAAATTCCTAATTAATCCGCTTTTGATGAATGACTGATGAAACACAGAATGTGCAAATATTGGTGCGATAATCGTTCTTTATTCCATCACTGGATGTCCGTTTTGATGCTTCAAAACATGGTTGACGACAGGAAGTGTTTTCTATTTAAAAAGAAAATTTATTTTCCACAGTTGAGTGGAACAATAATAAATCATCGTCAATGATTTAGCACATAAAAGGAATTTTCCCATAATTGAACTCACCAGCCATCAGCGTTGAACTCAAGTGTGAAATGTAAGATTTTGCAAGTCGCAAAGTCTCAATTTTCGATAATTTCCTATTTTTCGGTTCAGTTGGTATCAAAAGACGAAGTGTGGTAAAAGCAGAATTGACACTGAATAGAGAACTGAATAAATTAGTCATTTTTTGTCATTGAATAAAATATAACCTCAAATATATTTATTTTTTTATTATATCAAAAACGTGGTCTATTTGGGTGAATCCTGGAGGTTAAATACCTGTGGGTTCGACATCGCTCTCTGGCATTTGCTTGACTTCGTTGCTTGTATGACATCTCAAATTCACCACAAACGCCGCTTGTCTCATAACTATCGCTAAAGATAATTAAACATTTTCCATTTTTCTCGTCGCAAATTTTGTTCTTTTTATCGAAACTTTCGAAATCAAAATTCAAATCACAATTTTTCTTATACAACTCCATCACTTCTTCTTCATCCTTTCATGCACGACACTCATTTCATGCACGACTTCTGCTCCAAAAATGTTTAAAATTCTGAGAATTAAATAAAGTTCTTTAAAACGCGTCTTGTATCTTTAAACTCTTCATCGCGCAAAGTTCAGATTTAAACTGAAATTTTGGAGTAGAAAAATGCTCGAAAACAAAACAACAAAAAAAAAGACTTTCTGTTTTATCCATTAAGTCGTTTAAGAATCTTCAAATAACAACAACGAAAATCTTATGAAGATCTTTAAAACTGCGATTACTTAAATGAGTTTCTATGCATCATCAACATAAAGAAATGTGACTCAATGAACCCTTAATGATGTGCTGATGAGCATGAAAACAAAAAAAAAAAAAAAAGAAAGAAAAACAAACATGAAATCATGAATGAATAATACTCAAACGTAACCTCACAAAAAGGATAAACAAATAAACAAGTGGCAATACCGTGACACTTCTCCTGCCACATGCAACTTCCGGTTGTTTTTAACTCGTAAACCGCAGATGTGTAAAAACATAGAACAAAAATATCTCGTAAACAATTTCAATATTCGTATGAGAATTTTCATAAAATTTCACTGAGAGAATTCTGATTTGACTCTCAATTCCAATGGCAAAATATTTGTAGACTTTTTCGGTATCAAAACGAAAACTGCAAAATAAAATACATCAGTCAGCAAGTGGATTTTTATATGAGCAGTCAGGCGAGATGAATCTAAGAGATATTCGAATTTTTCTTTCGTATTAATGATATTTTGCAATTTCACAAATGAATGTCATGATATGAAAAATAATTTTCACTCGTGGAATAAAATTTTAATTCAAATGAAAAAAAGCAAATTTATAACCTGAAGTTTGGAAAATATTTTTGCTAGAATTAAAAATAATTCTTTCGACGATTTTGCGGCAAAATGTTTTAGACGTTTTTTTTTTTTTAGATTTCTCTGGAAATTCTCATTTTATGCATTTTCCAGTCGAGAGAAAAAAATTCTGTTTCGATTCATCTTGGTCACGATAAGCACCTCCTTCATTTCATTCTTCTTGTTTTTCTGAAAAAATAAAAATTCAAGATATTTTTCTTATTTTTTCGCAATTTCTTTTGGTCGGTAAATAATGATTTGTGAGTTTCCTTCGAAGGCCACAAGATTGTCGGAAATATTTCCTACGCAATTTGATGATTTTTTCTTCAGGAATTTAAAAATAAAATTAGTCTTTACAGTTCAGACGTTTACGTAAAGCATTTAACACCCTTCACATTGTTCTTATCACATTTAAATTTATTTGCACGTAAAATAACTCACAGTCGAAATAATCAGACCAAACATGCAATTGAGCTCGAGCTCGAGTGCACAAAATGGAAAAATGTAAATATCTAAAATGTGTTTTATGTTTTTTGTTTAACATTCCTCGGTAAATGTTGCATAATGAAAAAAGAAGAGTAATTTCACACATATAATCATTTATAATGTTGTCACTGAAACTGTTTAATGCATGCGGTTTATCAATTTAAAGCTTCGTGCACGTCAACGCTTGAAACGATGAAAACTTGCAATTGTGCAATTGTCTACCAGGTATAGGCTCAGAGTTTTATTAATAATATTTCAACATTTTACATATTAAAATCGATTCACAATGTTGTTACGGTAATTTCAGTTGAATAGCGGAATCATATTTACATCAGTTGGAGATTGACAGAGGATGGCTTCTAACGCAGCAGCATAAAAAGTGAAAACTTATATTTTTTTTTTCGTTTTTGTTGAACTAACAAGATTTTCTTAACAATGATAACAAAAGTGAAAAGGATTTTCAATATTCAATTTCTCTATGTGTAAAAGTCTGAAATGTGACACAGAATTCGAATCTTGAGAAGCAATTGTGAATATCTGAAGCTGAAATGATGGCAACCAAAAAAAAAAAAATTGAAAGGAATGAAATAAGCTGATGTAAGGATTCAAATGGCTTATGGCACAATTTTTTCAGATATATTAACATGACTGGAAAATTTTTCATTATTATGTTTTCTCGATTTCCCTTGGCAAAGGAGAAGAAAAACACGACACACGTGACTCGACCCATTCGCAATCCCTTGAATGTCTCAAATGTGTGTAGCTTGCAGATTTAAAGTTGTGAATGTCAATTCTAACATGACTTTTTTTTTATTAATATAAACATTTATTTTAACTGATTCTAAACAATATTAGTTTAATCTCGATTTTGCTTATCAATTTTCTTTTTCTTTCGTATAAAATTATTCATTTAAACTGAAAATTGTTTTAATTTCAATTTTTCTATTAAAATTATTGAATCTTTTAAATTAAGATAATTTTTCAATAAAATTATTTCAATTGAACATTTTTATCGATTCTTTTGCAGCATTTTGGTGTGTTTTGTTCGCAGATAATTAGTTTAGATTTCGTTTAAGTCTCTCTCAATTCGAGATATTATAAATATGCAGGAATGAATATTGTTTAATGATGGTTAATATAAGGCCATTGTAAAGTTTTTTTTTATTTATAGCTAAAACATCAAAGCATTTTAATTTCAATGGTGAAATTTCATTAAAATAGAAGAGTGAATATATGTACTGTGACTGTCCTTCATGTAGTACTTTGGAGTAAACATTTTCTTATTGCAGAGCTTCCATTAATTGATTGCTTCATGATGCGACAGAATATTTTGTTTCAGAAACTTTTAAATCAATTACAATTAGAGAGCAGCCTCGAGCTTTCATATAATGTCACATGACATACTGTTCATCTATCTATTATATTATGCTCTTAGCAACATCAGTTAAATAAGGGTGGACACTTGATGAGTCATAATCATATTTATATATGCATTTATGAGCGCTTTTAAATAAACCATTCATGGTGTTGTTTTATGAGCTGAGTATGTAATTTTAAAGTGAGAGTATGATACAATTTATTATTGTACAAGTAGCTTATGAATATATCATGGTGTTGACAGACATATAATTTATATTGAAAATAGTTTCATTTACAACGAATCATTTATTGTCCACCCTGAGTTACTTTGCGCATTGACTTGAATTCAATTCGACACAAAATGAAAAAAGAAATTAAAATGTCAAAGCATAATTAAGTATTATGATTAACTGATGACGTCCACAGCGTCGCAAAAGTTGCTGGTTTATAATATATGTCGATCTTTCAATATTTTGCTGCAAATATTTTATGTATAACTGAAATATCAATTTCCTTTTTCGTTTTTATACGTTTAAATATTTTGAGTTCTGTTGTGGGTTTCATTAAAAAAGCTTATTTTCCTCCCCAGTTTCGATTTATCGGTTTATGGACTATACATAATTTTTTCTATCCATCCATGATGTTATTTACAAAACTTACATTCAACAAAACATATAGGATGGTCCGATATTAACTGCAAGACGGCTACGATAGAATCAAGTTTTTACTTCCTCTGGTTATGTGAATCGGATAAGTTTTGGTATAGTTTGTCGGCTAGTTTGGATTTTTATACGAGTTGAATACTGAATCGTATCCCCGTCGAGCGGTGAGAAGCTCGGACGTCCACTTATTTGCTTTATAGTACATTTCTTTATACATCGATGGACAATTTTGCTGTTGATTCTGTGCGGATGAAAATTAAGATATAATCAGTGCTATTAAGTTGCACTAGAAGCAGCGGCACAATCTATTGCTTATCTACCTTATTAAAATCTATGTTGGTTCTTATCGTTCTATAATGTAACGGTTGCAATGGCCTAGCATTATTGCCCAACGGTGCCTTTGGCTTTAGTTCTGATCCTTGCATTAGTCTTCTTAACACATAGAGCTGTAGACAGTATACACAAAAAAATAATATTAGTGTAAGAAAAAATATTTTACGAAGCCAAAAAGAAAATTAATTTTATGCGTCGAAAGTATAAATTACCTCTTGTTTTGTTATGTAAATTGGTTTATTCAAAATTATCCATACTGTACTTTCCCAACAGCCAGGATGCGTGGTGCTGCCTTCGTATGTCATATACTGGTCGGTGTTTGGTAGCAAGGACCTTAGCGATATATGTCTTATTTGCGTGGAAGAACCTTAAAATGAATAATGAATGCATAATTAATGAATACTGCATGCATAAAATAAATATTTCCACGTCTCTCGTCTCTCTCTCTCTCTGTATAACTTTGACGGCGATTTTAACAGTCAACAAAATATATTTTCGAAGCACTGAATAAAGGCAAATATTTAGTAAGACGAATGCATAGTTTTAAGGACGAAAATCAAGCGCGCTCTGCCGCTGGTTTATATTTTCAGAAAAAATGGTTTTGCATATTTTCAAATTTTATGGTTCATGCTCAAGCAGCATTAAATTGCAGTAACTCGCTGTGGATGTTGAGCCTTAATTGACAAGGTACACTCACCTTTGTATAATACTTTATTGAAAGCGCTAGTGATAATACGAAACTCTTGATTCGGTGTCTCTCCTATTTGTATCATGAGCGAAATGCCAACAATGCCCTGTGCCTTATGTTGGGCCTCCGACATATTATGATACAATTCCTTGTTAAAGCCGTATAATTGGATCTGATGGCGGGATTTTGTGAGACAGAGAGTGAAAAAGAAACAGATAAATAAATAAGCAGTGTTTTTCACGAGTGCTGCGAACAGGTCTGAATGTGTAAGCTGTTAGGTGTACGTTATTAAGCCAGCATATTTTTAGCATAATTTTGTTTTTATATGTAAATTTTAACGTTCTCTCTCTCACTCTTCACTAACTTTTACGAGAACGTCGAGAGTGTGTTTTCATTAAATCCTCAAGAATTTTCATTCCAAGACTAAAAAAAAATTCTTTCATGTTTTCTTCACAATATGAAACTGGCAAAACATTGATGCTAAAATATGTTTCAATCTGCGTGTTTTCTGCTTTTTTTCGGCTGTGGAAATATCTGTCAAGAATTTTAATTAAGGAAATCGCGTTGAAGTTAAGCAAGAAACAAACATTGGTACACTTTTTTTTTTAAAGCATCTTCTATGATGCCTAATAAATAGTTCAAGCTTTTAAAAATAATATCAAACTTACTTCACCAGGAAATGAGTAACCATTAATTTGGTGCTCCGATCCTTGATCATTTTCAGTACCATAATGTATGTAGATTTCCTCGAATTGGTATCTGTATGCTGCAATGAACGAGAATTGTTTTGCAGTTAAACGCTAAGCTACTTGCAGCGCACAATGATTTGCCGTCGAAAAAATCTTACCCAGAGGGCCGCCCGATATATTTACATGCTGTTTTGAGTCTTTATCTATACGAAACACCAATGATTGTCCAGTGTTATGAAGCTTACCATTAACCTTTATAAGGTGAGAATATGATGTTATTGAAAACCATACGCTTTACTCTCGAAGCTATGTAATAAATACCTGGTGCTTGTCGATATGCAGTGGCCGCAAATATGGATCAAATAATAATTTATCTGGTTCCACATTGATTGGCGACTGGCGTCGTCCTTTGTTACACATATTCCACTGAGGATAAAGCAGACCCCAGAAGCCTGTAGAAATTTCAATTTGTTACGTAAATTTTATGATACGTTCACTGAATTATGTTTGAATATACCTGGACCAGATATTCCATCGTAAGTCCACCATTCTTCCCAATTAGCCTTTATATCTGTAAACAGATTTTGTAGGTTTATTGTTTTGTAATTTCTTCGCCGAAATTTTTAGAAAAAATTATAAATGAGAAAATAAAATCTGCAAATTTATAAACCGAAATTAAATAATTTGAGACTAAATATTTCTACACATAATTTTCATGAATACATAAAACAACAGACACTTTCTGACGATTTTCAATAAGAAGAAATTCGCTAATTGACTTTCTCACTTTCGGGTTTTATTCATTTGATTTCTAAATATGATTATTTATAAAATATTTCATGCATATTGCATCTGACTTTTATTGTTCGCATTGGATGACACAAATGAACATTTTGTGGAGTTACGTTTTGCATTTTATGTATTAAAAATTTTTTTTTATTACTTCCTTTGTTTTTTGTAAAACTGGTAATTAGTTTTTGGGCAAAACGCAGTCAGGTGATATTTAGTGTAGTTAAAACGCTTCACTCAACACAGCACTGATTATCATGTATTTGTATTTATGATTTTTAATCAACTGACGATTATTTGGCCTTTTTATGATAATTAATTTTAAATCACTTCAATTATCTTTTCATTCTGCAAAACGATTCACTTTTTAAGCATGCATCAGTATAACGATTATGAAAACTTCAAATTCACAATCAATCACAAAAATTCTTTAAATAATCAAAATTTACCATTAATAGTTAACAGCAAAACGATGAAATTTATTCCTAATTTCGGAAGCATGTTTCCAGCACTGCGTTTGGTGTTTCGGTCGAACGAACAGCAATCAAACTGATTTTTCAATTTTCATTTTTCAGTTAATAATCATTGCATAAAAAATATTGTCAAAAGCACACATCTCGCATGTCTTTGTAACATGTTAGTTGTCTTCAATCAAATGAATCTATTAAAGTGTACACATAAATTCTTTCTCACACAATGCCAGACGGTCTGGATTTTTATGAGGATAATTTGTAAGACAATCACGTATTGAAAATTGTCCCTGATCACATAAAAGCCTTTCACCGGAAAAAATGATGTTTGTCGAGCGGCACTTTACTATGCTTTCATTCTAGTTGAAACTATTCTTGGTTGAATTTGATAAATTGAATGAAATATAAACATCTGATTTTATTGATGGCTTTCGACTTACTGACTAACATTTAATTCTTTTATTTCGATCAGCCGAAAATCTGTGAGCACTGTGAGGACATGCTTCGTTGGAAAAGTCATTCGTAGGAAAAGTCTCCGAAATTAATTTCCATTGAGGAAATTTTTTTTGAGAGAAAACTCTCTGGACTTGGTGTTGAAGTGAATTGTAGTCGAAGAACAGCATGCGCAATGAAAGTGAAAGTCCTTAATATTGTTTCAAATCGCGGGAAAACCACCAGGAGAAAATTAATCTTTCAACATTCATTGTTTATTTAAGAACAGATAGGATGCGGTCAGTGAATTTTTTTTTCTTGCAATGTCATTTACCCACTTTGGACTTTTAACCTCAAAGTTATTTTGAGAAATTCTAAAAATAAATGCGAAAAAGTATAATTAGATCATTTTAAACTACGGTAATGTTATGGTTAATGGAAACATCAAAAATTTATTTTAATTGTTATTAAAAAGGAATAATTAAAATGGTCAGCAAAATGGAAAATTAACGGTGAAATTAATGGTTCATGACTAATCGAAATTATGAGCAATCGAATAAATAAAAATAAAAAAAAAAATTCTGCAGAGATGTTTGTTTATGGCAATCAATTATTTGAGTGGCGCCATTTGTTAGCGCCAGACAGACTCTCACAACAGCAGGAAAAAGTAGTTTTATTTGTACAAGTTTGAATTGATTTTTTTTTCAACCCCTCTAAGAAATTTTTTATTCTTTTTTTTCGTCTTCTTGGAAGATTATGGCCAAGCGCATAAAAGCTTTCAAGAAAATTAATGCAATCTATCTGGCTGTGCTGGTGGAGAATTATCAAAGCGATATCATAACTGTGATATTTGGAAATTGTGCTCATCAGAAAGACGAGAAAATATTGCAACTGAAACTTTCAGTTCATTTTTCAAGCACTTTTCAGTCATTCAATCAAAATGTTTTAATGGTTTGATAACATCATTATTTTTCTTGGCATTTCTAGAGTTTCTCAATAAACAAATTTGTTGTATCAGAGCCGCACCACAACAACAACAACAACAGAAAAAGAAAAATCCGTATTTCCCTCATATTTCCTTATTACTTACTTGCTGAAGCACAATGGAGAGAAAACAAATTTAGCATTGTTATTACTTCATCACCCTTCAACCGTATTCGCATTCTGTGAATATATGTAGAACGAGATATTATATTTACGATTTAATGATGTTAATATCAAATTGAATGTGAGGAAAACATTTTATTTTTTTTGTTACTTGTATTGACGGTGGAAATTATAATGAGAATTTGCAGAATGGGAAAATTCCAATAAAATTGATTATGTTCTTTTTGCTACAACAACAATATTCAAAAAAAAAAAAAAAACAACAGCACAACAAGCTATTTGATTCAAACGAAACAATGCTCCTTTTGTTGCTATTGTTAAAGGCTTCACAGCATTTTAATGGCATTTGTAAGGGATTCAAGGACATTTCGTCGAAAATAGAGTTTTGAAGACACATCTGTAAGAGGACGACGAGTGAAACTTCAAGAATGTCCTTGATGATGCAAGTGAATGAAAAACTTTTTTATAGGTACAAAAAAAAAGAATCTCCTAAAAAAGTGACACATCCTTACCGATGTAACAGGAAATTTTGCTCCCTTTGCAGCTCGTATCTCAGGAAATTCTTGCTGCATAAGCCATATAAAATAACATCAGGAAAGTAATCTAGAACTCAAATACATCCTCTCTCGAATGAAAATAAAAAAAAACCTCAGACTAATGAAGCGACTGCCATGGAATTCAATGGTAGCAACGAAAAAAAAAAAGACTGTTTCAGGATGAGCGCTTCTTACTTTTTATCATCCTTTTTCATGTTTTCCGGTAATAAATATTGCTCGATGTAAGAAAAGTAGCTACATAAAAATCGAAGGCATCGTCATGTACCTTTTTTCTTTCTCTCTTGCTTACATCACATCTTAATTTCCTGCAAAGATGTATTTTACACTTAAATGTTAGCAATGCCGACGACTAAAGAAAGGTGGCAAAAAGCTACAAATTAAGTGGATAATAAGTTGTGCTTGTCGGTGAGATTAATTTGTGGTTGAATCGTTGGTAACATTAAAGCTTGCCATCAATCTCCGTCATCGTATTCGTATTAAATTCAACATAAACTCATGCATTAGTTCGAATAAAGGAGTAACCAACAAATTCAATCAATAAACGACTAGATAATCTCTGATAAAAAAAAGTAAACAAGGCTTTGCTTTCTCGAGTAGCAAGCATTACAAGCTGAAATTTATTTCGCAAAATACCGCTCCTTGTTTTGTCTTTCGTGTTCCATTTAAACAACACTCAAAAGCTCTGATCGAAGGTGTGCGATAACAGTTGCTTGTTTTACTATGCTTTTACAGAAATTATTGGAAAGTTTCCTTTTTTTTGGATGCGTCGATGGAGTGAAAAATCAAAATATTTACAATTTTCAGCGAGATCATTTGAGCTTGCTGATAAAACTCAAAATTTTAATTTTTCAATTGATCTTGCATGAAATTTAAATCGTTATAACAAAACTTAAAATTGGATTATTTTTTAGCAAACTAGAAAATTTTCTTATATAAAACCCAAGAATAAGATAAATTTTCAATCGTTTTCAAAAAAAGGCTTCATGCATTCTATTAGACAAACATACACGCATACACATACAATACACCCAAAAAAAATTTTCAAGTTTTAGCCTCTAAATTGAAAGGTTGAAGCGTTTTATGATTTCTTTTTTTCCCTAAATGGGGAAGAGAATTTCATTCAATATGTGCTGTGAATAAACAAAATATATTTCACTGAAGCTGCAAGCCAGCAAGACGAAGAAAAAGCAAATGTTAGGGAGCCAATTTCAGCCAATTTGAATTCCCAGCCTTACAAAGTAAATGGAATTTTCGTAAATAACAAGATTGTGTAACTTTAAATTGGCGTTTATCGTCAGAGTCACGCGCCTGCAAAGAAGTTTTTAAGAAATCATCGCTTTAGTTGAATTGTCAAGAAATCTTTTTCGACATTTCTTTGCCATGTTAATCTTATACACAACTTCCTTTCGATCGACTAGATTGTCGAAGACAAGAACAAAAAAAAAACAAGAAACAAACAAAAATGAGCCAACGCATTCATAGCTGCCAGCTAAAACATGGAACATTAACTTGATTAGCTATTGAAAGTATTAAACCAGATAAATCACAGATACAATTTCCTACATTCAACTAATCCAATAATACCGCAGCAAGAAAAAAAAAAGGGCAAAACCCAAAGTGTATGTTAGATGTGGAGCTTAAGGCGATATAAGTCGCTTTGCTATATAGATATGTGTGGTTTTATGTGTGATTGCCTGTTCTTCAGTCATAAAAATTCTCCATCATTGTTCTTGGCTCATGATATGTGAGCGCTGCGTTTTGGGAAGCAAACGACAAGAGATCCACATTAGGAAAAGTCATCGATTGGTATGAAACTTCCCGCAAGACATAGAAAAGAAAAAAAAAAAGAAATAGATTCGAGTCAGCAAATAATCCACAAGAAAGTCGGTTTTATTGAGTTATCCAAGATTTGTCATGAGATATTATTGATTTATGCCATCAAATATCATCAAATAAATTTGTCATAATCCCATTTGCTGGTTTGATGGCCTCGGTTAGGACAAATGAGCATCATTAGGATATCACTGTAAAGTCGACTTCATAAAAGCAAAGTTGATTAAAAGCCTCATGGAGAGAGAAAGAGAGATATAAAAGGAATGAACTTATTATTCACAAATCAGCGCAGCGCTACGTGATTTACGTCAAATTGTTAATTTTGATTATTTGAATGATGAGGCAAATATGGCTCGTGGCATCGAAGAATTATAAAAAAACGAATTTTTCTGCGTACGACTCGTAATTTGCTTCTTTTTTTTACCATCTTTTAAATAATAACAACAAAAAACATTTCCATGCCGACGATGCGATGGCAAAAGGTAGAAAATGACAAATTTTCCATCTCTAACTGAAAAAATAAAGAAATCATTTTTCTTCACCGGCGTGATATGACGAGAAGGAAATCTAATTTGTTGAGTTGCTTGTTTTTGTGTCGTACGTACGACGTGACAGAAATTGCAAAATAGCAAAAATATTTGTCATTTTACAATCAAATTAAAGAAAATGAAAAACCTTGTTTGGGTTTTCCTTGTGGCTGGATAGCGACTCGCAAATCTATGGAGTGGGAGAAGTTTCAGAGATATCATTTCAAATATTTTGTTTTGGTTTTTTTTTTTCCTAAATTAAATTTAAAATTTATACAATGAAACGACCTTTAAGGAATTCTTTCAAACTTTAAATGCGAGTAACGAGCCCATTGAGCGTAAAAGTTCATGCTTCATGTCTGGACGGTAAGCACTTATGTTTGAAGGCAATGAACATGTTGTGTGTTCTATAATAAAGAATGAAGTTGTATAAATCGCACCGGAATAACTTTTTCCTGGTTCCGGTTTCATGTTGAAAGGCATTAAATGGGAACTTTTTAGACATTTTGATTTCTGCACCTAATTTATTGTTTCATCGCAATTAATTTGCACTCTTCACGGTATCTCTTGACTTGATGCATTTTGAGTGCATGTAGGCAATTTACTATGTCTGGCTTATGTTTCTTGTATTGGATTATTTACATTTTTTGTTTTGCGAATTTTATTCCGATCGCTGAAAATATTTCCTTTTTTTTACCCTTTTCAAGCAGTAAATATTTCCCAAGTGCCGGTGTTATTGATGTTCTTTAATAAATGTCCAATTTCAATGATCGCATAAAGTACATTTTTATGATAACTTTACTTGGGTTATTGACCAGTAAAATGAAAATTCCTTAAAAATGTTTTCCAATAATTTTTTTTATATGATTTCATGTTTTTAAATTTGAGATGTAAGATGAGAAATAAGGAAATATTTTCTTCACTGGGATTTATACAACGCTCTTTAAATATTTCTCAAACTTTCATGTTCCGACATGATACTTAAGCAAATATGTTGCCCATCAAAGAATTCGTGGTCATGTTGCTGAAATTGCTGCCTCCTAAAAATGCTTTCATAACTCTTAATAAATGACTTAACCCTTCATAAAAGAGCAAGAAAAAATTATAGAAATAAAAAAAAAATATATGTTTCGAAATTTCTCGCACTTCCTTTTGCACAATAATTTTGATAAAGTTTCTTTGCACAATAATTTTGTTTCGAGAACTGTTTCAGAAAACTTACCGAAAAAAAAGGAATAAAATTGCCTCCTGCCGAATGTTTATTATCCTTTCAGCTTCACACAGATTAAGTCGTTTTATTAAGACAAAATTTATATTCTTCATACGTAATTTCACTGGAAATGGAACTTTTCCAATAAACGAAAAGAGGCAAAAAAAAGCAATTATAGTTTTCTTTTCAGCAACAACTTTTTATTGAGGAACTTTCCTGTTCTTTGAAAATTGGCGTGGATCAATAAACATCTTAAAGAGATATCTTCATCTTAACTTTGTCACTTTCGCTGGCTTCCTGAATTGTGATGCTAGAATGGTAATTATTTGCATTTCTCAAAGCTCATTAGAAGTGTTGATGTTGATTCCGTTAAAATATGTTAATGAAGCTTTTAGGGCATGCTAATGTTTATACAAAGTTGTAGAAATTATTGCTCAATTATGGGGTTTCAATGGCATATCATAATCATTATGAAACTCCACAACCGAACCACAACAAATAATCGCTTTTGTGTGAAATTAACAGCGAGCGCGCTTGTGGCTGTAACTTGTGGAGTTTCCTCCTTCCGAAATGGAAAATAATTTTAACACTTAAAGAATTATAAAATGAATTTAAATTTCAATTTATTTTTCTCGTTTTTATGGTCTTCTCAATCTCAATAGCATTTGGATAGTTTTATGTGTCCACAAGAGATCCAGAGCCATGCAAACCCGGGATTGAGGTTAAAAATCTCATGTGCAAATGTTTTTGCGACACAATAAATTGGCAATATAAAATCGAGATCGAAGGAAATTGATTTTTGTGAATATGCATACTACACACATACAAACACCAAACCTCGATAACCCAATCGTTATTTTGGTTTTTGCTCCAGTCCATGGATATCGGTCGACAATGCAATGAGTGGGTGAGTGTGGCGAGAGAACAATTTAATGCCATGTTGAAATAGATTTTTGATTGTGATAATATTGACTTTAGAAATTGTGAACATTTCTTGCATGCATAAGGATCGAATGTGGGATTTGTCCGTTTAAAATGTAAGAAATGGAGTCGAAGATTGAAAACAACGCTCATTGACATCACTGGCGTCATCACCAATGTACATATATGAAATTGAGAATTTAACTCATACTCAAATGATTGATTAAAAGTCCTCAACGGTTTTATGGCGAGGAAAATATAAAAAAAAAAGAAAGGAAAATGAATCAAAATTGTAGGAAACCCGTAAATTGATTCAAAGCAAAAGAATGTAAATAAATATCATGCAAGCGGAATCTGAAAGGAACTGAAAGTGAGATATAGATACAATCGTAACAAATGGAACTTATGAATAATAAAACCGCACAAACAACGGTAGGATGTAGATTAAACATTTCGAAATAATTTAAATTCTAATATTTCACAAAAGTGCTTAATACTCTTTTAGCTATAGTGCCAGCACTGCTCTTAGTTGCCGTTTGATCCGGAAAGCATACAGAAAATTTGTTATTTTGCTAAATGACTTTTCAAACTTTTTTTTGCTTTTAATCCAACATTTAGATAGGAAGGAGAGAGAAAAAGATGAAACGCGTGGATGATTGCATGCTAATTCTGATATAACGTAACTATTAATACAATTATATAAAATTTACTGAGGAGATTAAAAATCGTACGCTAATTTTATGATGCAAATCACTGGTAGTATTTAAAACTCATGAGTGACGTAATTTAAGAAACTAACCCCAATATGAAAAAAAAAATTAGTTTTAATTATTCAAATTTAATGTTTCTTCAAATAACAACAAAATGCTTTGCAACAGAAGGATTTGTTTCAATAATAAATGTTAAGCGCCGGATTCTGTTCGGTGGATTAAACTCTGCGCTTGATTGTTGAGCTAAAAAAAAACGAATTTCCGCAGTTTTTGGTGATTCAAAAATATTTTACTCTTTAAATGTAAAAAAAAATGATTCAATTTTCGATACAGCGGGAATAAAATTGTTTTGTCAGAATTGAAGAATATTTTTTTTATTATTTTATTTTTCCCTAAAAGCGACTGACTGTCTGCGTCTGGTTGGCGCCAAGCGAACTGCTGTTTGTATCTGCTCCAGAGAGCAAGAACAAAAAAAAATCGATTGAAAACATCTTTGGTGCATTGTGCTTCCTCATTCATCTGTGTCATATTTTTATGTTTTGTATCCTTCTCAAGCTCAGAGTGTCGAGGGGTTGGAAAGATTTATTATCTTAAAATAGCAATTGAATTTTTGTTTTCGCACATCTCATTTTGAAGGATTAAATTGAAATTTAAAGAAGCGCTTTTGAGTGCTCGTTTAGTCAAATATATATGCTATCAACATAAATCAGGAATTTTGAAAATAGAATAAAAATCTGAATCATTTTCCCAGTGGAAGCATCAGTTTTAAGGTTTTTTTTTGTCTTACCTTCAAATTCAAACTATTCAGCGAATTCGATGAAAATTAAAATAAATCACACGTTAGGGAATCAAGTTTTACTTAACTTTTTCCCCCTATTTTGCATGAAATATCGCTACTGGATCAAAGTTGACCCGCAAATAAAATTGATAGTGAGATTCATTGCGAAAGTTTTCAGAGTGAAATTTTTTAATCGAAATTATTCGTATAGTGAAGCTATGAAATTGACTAATGATGTTTGATGCGAATAATCGATAAATGTCAACAGCAAGACTCCAATTGTTTTGTGGGGAGGCGCTTAGCGTGTAAAAGAATTTCTCAATTTTTTTTTATTCTTGAGAAATATAACAGAGACATTCCAGTGAATAAAAAAAGGTCGAATGATAAGAGAATGACATCAAACTCGTATAAAATATGACATGAACGAGAATTGTCAGCGTAACTGGAATGAAATATCATCGAGATCACTTTTTGGTACTCTCAGAGCTTGCCTCAGATCACTTCAATGAAATCACAAGAATCCCAAATATTCAGACAATGCCAAATTTGCCAAAAAAAAGCAGACACGCAATCAAAATTCAAAAGCTCTCCCAAAATTGCTTTATCATCTTTATTTATTGCTCGCTGTTTCTCCAAAAAAAAGAAGCAATAAAATTATTAAGTCATGCAATTTTTCAGGAACGAAGTTGAGATAATAAAATTATTTTTTCCTTTTAAACAAGAATAGCAAGTGGAGATGTATTACGATTGTAGATTATTTAATTTTTCATACTGTGTGCATCATGTTTGGTACTTTCACTGTAAATATATTGCAATAAATTTCAATTTTGTGCTGGTAGAATTGCAAATGATAAGTTATTGCGAGGGAGGCGAAACGTGCCTCAAAAAAATTGATCGAGAATTATTCAAAAAAATTGACATTTCCCTGAATAATGACTTAATTAAATTGAATTCACAACTTGTTACTGCTGACGGTTCTCGCGATGGTGTCAAAATAAAGATTGATAATTTTCACGGATAATTGAAAATTTTCTCGCTAAAAATTAATCATTCGCGCTAAAACACTGGAGTAATGTTCCTTCAAGATGTCATGATGTGAACAGTGAATTGTAATTTTGTCAATTTATCACTGCTTTGGTGACATCTGCTAAAGGTTTTTTTTTTAAATAATTTTGCACTGTCCCAGCATTTCTGAGTGCTCGAGAAATTCTGAAATTTTAATAAAAAAAATCGAAAATCTCCAGACAATTTTCCAAATATCGACATAAAAAAGGTTCTAAGCCTTCGATTTGTGAACTTTGTTGCAAGAACATTTCAAAGATAGAACATTTTAATAATCTTTTTTCTTTCCTTGCATCATATCGATTGTTGAATATTGAAAATTCAATATTAGTTTTTCCATCTCGAAAGCAGACGCACAGACAAAAAAAAAGAGAGTATGAGAAAGGGAAAACTTTAAGAAATGAAATTGAATATTTTACAGAATATCGAGATATTAAAGTTTACTATCTAGCACTGCTGACAATGCGATGTAAATATTACAAAAAAAATGAACAGCATTCGTTATAGCGCATAAATCACCTAAACTGATTGTCTGATTGTAAACTTAAACAGGAACAAAAGAGAGATTAATTTAATTTTCATTTGTTTCAGGCGCCTGAGCTCATAATAAAATTTATAAATTTTTACCATCGCACACAGTGCAATCAATTGTCGGTGGATGCTCCACGGACCGTTCCCGGTTATTTTTCCTCACCATCCATTTTCCACAATGAAAATGATATTTAAATGTCCTTTTTGTGAGCTGCAAATTTAATTAAAACAGTAAATGACATTTTGATGTAAAACATAAACATACAAGCAATTGTATGAAGCGAGTCGCTGTATTGATAGCGGATTAAATATTAAACACCAAAAATATTAACAACTCGACGACCGGGAAATATTTGTAAATAATGTCTCCGAGGAACAATTACGAAACTTTTATTATTAACATCACTTTTTAACATTTCCCCGAAAAACTATAGTGCGCTGGACGGGAATTTTATTTAATGTTTGTTGTTCCATAAATAAAACTGTTATTTAAACCCATCGCAATTGTTTGCACTCTATTTATTTACACAACAAATGAATTATTAACAGCAAAGAATTTATGGAGGATGCTGGCAAATAAAAAGCACGTAAAAAATGAAGTATTTTTCATAATATCTGATACTGGCATGCGGAAATGCTGAGTGTGTTAAGATAGCGCTACGTAGGAAAAGAAAGAATTTAAGAAAGTGTGAAAGGAGTGACAAAATCTGACAAGCCCGTTGAATTATTACGATTAAATTAAAATTTCTTTGTTTTTTTTTTTTTTTTTTTTTTTGAAGGAGTGTGGGATGAGGACAAGAAGAGGAGCAATAAAGAAGCGAAAATGTTCCACAAATTAATGATAATTAAATTTAATTTCATGTTTATCCTCCATCCCTTTAGTATCGTTCACGCGCGTCGGCGGCACCAACTGTTTCTTCAGACAGATTTTATTTTCCCCTCTGATTCCATTCATGTCCTTCCCTCTCATCTGATACTTTATTATTATTATTATTATTTTTGGGGAACAATTAAGGTCGTGATAATTTTATTAATATCATTCTTTTAATTTATTCATGAATATCTTTCCTTAACGATCGCTCAGATTCAAGGATTCATTATCTAATTATTCCAAGCAGAGAAGAAAGTTTCAGATTTCGACCGATTTTCTTCTTTTTTTTTGCATTGCTGATGAATTTCAATTGAAATTATTCAATGAGATGCAAAGTCCTGGAAAATTTGGCACTTCATGGATCACAATCGATAAAAGGAAAAATTCTCATACAAAAATGACAAGAGCTCATTTGCATTGCTAATTTGCGACACAAACCAGATCCTGCTCCTTTCAATTGCTTTCGTATAAATTACAGTAAATTTACCAAGAATTATTGTCTGAGGTTGTAGAATTAATTAGACTGACAGGGGAAAAATTATTTTAGTTGATCTCGTTGGATGCCAAATTAACGCCAACGATCGATGGTGGCGAGTCACAATTAACTCAACAACCACAATTAATTTATGCTTACTCAAATTTTATTAAAATTCTCAAGTTTAGGGTGAATTTAACCTACTCCCAAAATCAGGGAAGCTCATTTAATGCTCGAAATCAATCAATTTGAGGTCTAATTATGATCAACATTTTTTTTTGCACGCTCGAATCCTTTAAAGACCATCAAAGGTGTTTGATACAATTCAATGTGATTATGGATTTTCACGCGCCATAAATGTGGCGGCGATGGAAATATCATAAAATTAATTACTATTGACGGCGCTCCCTTCAAACAAACCATTTTGACTTTTTTTTTCCACATCAAGTCGATCTGAACAAGGTAAAAGGGTCGATTATAAGGCGCTATTAGTCACGGCAACGGTGCGATAGGAAAATATTGCGGAAGGAAATTTATTTTCATCAAAAGCTGTTTTTTTTTTTTTTTGTTTCAATTTACGTCGAAATGTTTCGTAAGCAAAAACATTCAAGGAATCGAATGATTTTGTCTGTTTCACATTTCCTGCAACACTAAACGGCACTCGATTCAAGTGTGCTATATAAATACTTTCCAACCAAACAATTGGGAAGTCTACAAAGTGCTTTGTTAAAAGGAACAAATGTTGTTTTTCAGGAAAGCTTCACGCATGGCAACAACGAAACTCAACAATACGAAAGCACGAGAGAGAGAGAACAAGCGATGCTGGAGGCGAACTGTTAAGAGGTTGAATAGATTTCGAGAATTACTTATTTTGGGTAATTCTCATGCTTTTCAATTTAAAGCGATTAGCGACTTATCACTGTAATATTTAAAGCTCAATAGAGCTATCAAGCTAGAATTTCTCTTTTTTTTCTCCCCCATTTAAGAACGAAAGACAATTTAGAGAAATCGATTTTTCGCAAATTTGATAAATCTATAAAAGCCCACAAAAATTGCAACATAAAAATAAATTATCGAGAGATAAAACCAAGAAGAGTTTGAACTTGCTGAACTTTCTCGATTCATTCTTCGTTCTATAATTTCACTAGTTTTGCTATTGTTTATCTTTCAAGTGTCTGCTTTAGTGTCCTCAAAGTACCTTCAAATGAAATCAAAAGTTTTTCTATGTCTGACTAAAATTGAGGGAAATTGTAAAAATAACTCAATTAATGCACATATGAGCGATGCTAAAAATGATAAAATTCTCTTCGGTCTCGACTGATTTTTATCGACTTTCGATGATGATGGCACATATCAAAGCGGCAATTAAATTTCACTTATGAACCTTGTGATTGTACATCAGAAAATTCATTAGAAGTAAATTGAATCGTGTCATTAGTGCAGAGCTCATTCAGATATTTTAATTATTTTCCAAGAGTTTCTACGTAAACAAATAATAAAAGAAAAACACGATTGAAGCTTATTTTGTTTTGACATCTAGCGGCTCAATAAGCTGAACCATTAACAAATTAGTCGCATGGATTTGATGTCAAAAGGACCTTTCGTTCATGATATCAATAAAAAAAATTATAAAATTTGAATTGTTTTCATGTTATGTCAATAAACACAACATAAGCTTTATAGACATGCACGTTCCGATCATTAAAAACACTCACCATGTGAGTGGATTTGATGAAATGAATGAAGTGGTTTGGGGATAAAATTGAGAGGAATTTCAGAGATTTTATTTATTTTATTATTAATAAACACTCGACGAACTTATGGCACATGACATTAAGTGCAAAAACAGCTTTTCGTGTTAAGTTCCATTGTTTATTATTATCCTGATTAAGAATCGATGTGGAAAATTAATATTAATTTAATGTTACTGATAATAAAACTCATCAGATATCATCACGTTTCACCTTATCAATCTAACTTCGTTATTCAATTTCCTGCTTTTTATAACATTCAATAGAAATAATTCCTCGCCGATTCCATAAAAACTTTTTTCTTCTTCCGAACACGAAACTCTGAAAAAAAGGAAAACAATCTTTCTGAAAGGATAAAACCTGGAAAGAAAAATATATTCAAAGGATGTGTCTGTGAGCATTGTCAAAATTTTATTTTAAATTTTATAAACCACTCATACAACATATTGAATCTCATAAAAGCTCAACACTTTTTTCTCACCCTTTCGCATCATGTCTGTGTCGTGTCATGACAATCGAAAGCTGTCGAGAATTATTCACCGAAAGGAGTTGATAAAGAAATATATTTTGCGTGACGATAATTCTTTATTATTTCGATGCTGTTGGCGGTGAGATGGAGCAAGAGAAGAAAAAGGACGACTATGTCCTGGAAGGTCTTTCATCATTGCAAAGAATTTATTTTGTTCACGTTTTATATGAAAGCAAGTTGAAATAATTTGCAAACAGTGCCGGGAGACAAATTGAACAACTTGTTAGAGCCATAAATTTTTTATGTTCTCGCTTGGATGTGCCTTTGGAGAAAGTTTTTTTTTTCTCTGCATGAAGTTGAGTCTGTGCATGAATTTATATAGTCAAATAATTGGACAATTTTTATCGGAACAAAGTTGCATAACAAAATAAAGTTGTGCTGATCGATGCCAAAATTTAATTATAGTAATTGAAATTATAATTCATTAGTAATTTAACAGCAAATGGTCGTGTAATTTTCTATTTAATCATTATTCACAAAAGTGTTCTTCATGCTTGTAATTAATTTTTAAACCATTTTAAAAGCTTTTCACCTTTTGGCAAATCAAATAATTAAAACAAAAATTTCCAACCAAAGTGAAACGTGATTTTATGCAAATTGACTTAATTTAACAAGCCTTAGCATGAGAATGACTCGCACCCGCTGCCAGTGAAAATCCCCTCGAAAAACAATTTGTTTCAATGAGAATTATAATGTAGCACTTAATCAGGCACAATTGAGTTTTCAGCTTTTCCCATCCCCCGCATTTCGCTTCAGGGAAATAAGAAGTTTATTATTTTTCCTCTCGCTTTCCATTCAGCAAATAAATTCAGTTCCATCCTTCAGGTATTTTTTATCGTTTGTTGGTATAATTTTCAAAGTACTTTTTTTCCTTTTTCTTCCTTTCAAAGCAAAGCAATAAAAAAAAAATGTTGCAAAAGACGAATAAAATTTTCGGTTGGAAGGCAACCGACCTGATACATATCAAAACAATTTGCTGAAATCTTTCTTCCTTTTTATCTCCGAGATTTATTTTAATAGATCACAATCGCGTCCCAAAGAACACAAAAGGAATGGCCATGCTATGGCAACTTGTTAATAAACTTGTTATTGTGCGATGACTTTAAAATATTCATTTGCCACAGCATGATATTAGAAAATCCGCCTTCCATCCAATATGTCAAAATGATTTTCTAGCAAGTTTACTCGAGCTTAATCATCAAAGTCGGAGTGGGCGACAAGCGAAAAGGTATGCAATGCAATGCCATTATCCCAGCAGCTCACAGAGATTTCATTGTCATAGATAAAGGAACTATGTGGCAAAAGGAGAGAAAAAAATGACAAACATAATGCTACAGTTTAACAATGGCTCACAAACCAACAACAACAACAACAAAGCTAAGTATAGAACGGATGATGACGACGGATAAAATTCCACCTACAAGAAGATGATACAAAAGAAAGAAAGCAGAAGCACGGCACGGCACGGCTCTTATTCACTGTTCAGTTATTTAATGGAGTGTGTCTTTTGTGTGTCACCTTTTTTTCTGCTTTTTCATTGCGTTCTCGCCCTCCTTATAGATTTTTAATCGAGGTCGTTTGCACAAATGGATTTTTGAGTATTCTCTTCTCTAGGTTATGGTAGAAAGTCCTGGCAAGCGGTTTTATTGAGTGAACATTTTAGCTTGAATGGCAAAAATCAAGTAGGAATGTGACCCACTTTGAAAGGCTAATTGAGCATCTTTATATACATTTCTTTTTGGATATCTTTTATCTGCTTTTCTTCCTGTAATACATAGCACTGCTGCCAATGGTGGAATCTAATCAATAAATTTACGGAAGAATTATTGTTATAATCCTCGATAATTAAACGAAACATTTTTATGGTTATTGAAAGATTTATTTCGCATATCTCTTTTAACGACTTAAGAGATTGATTTAATTTTCAGCTGAGCACTACAGTATGAGGCTGCTCTTTTTCTTCTCTTTTTTTGTCTTGAATAAAAGTAGAATGTTCACTTCAGTGATGTGGATGTTGACGTTTATTATGTAAATTTATTGTCTTATCAAACTTAGTTAATTCAATATCAATTCAAATTCATTAACGAATTTATTTTGCTTTTAAAAAATTCCATTTATAGATGGGTAGTCTGGCGAAGTGACTTTTAAAATCAAGGCATGTTTAACCAGTCTAATAAAAGAAACAGTAATATGGTAAAAAATTCAAAAGAGACATAAATGAATAAAGCTGCGAACCTAGACTACCTAGCGTTCAGTTGTTGATAGCAGTTTCGCGGGAAATGTTCTAAGATTTTACATTGTGAAAATTAATAGTTGCGACAAAATGCTGGATAGCAGTCGATTCCAAAAACATAAACCATATCAGTTAACTGCAATCTTGCGGCTTATTTTTGATGTCAGCTCATCCATTATTTTGCTTATTCCGATACTGTTCGTGGCGATTTTTCGGAACATTTATTGTCGTCGTAAAAGTGTTCAAGGAAAATTAGCTTTGGTAAAAATCAAAAGTTGTTTAAAAATTTCAACTAAATTAGTTGTTTTCTGTATGTGATAAGGTCACGGGAAGCGGAAATGGATTAGGAAGAGCAATTTGTCTTGAACTTGCTGGCCTGGGTTGCAATATTGCTGTGGTCGATATCGATATGAATTCAGCTGAAAAAACAGTTGATGTAATAAAATGTGCAGACATGAAGGCAATAGCATATCAAGTTGATATCACCAAACAAAATGATGTTTTAAAGTTATGCGATGATGTTTGTAAAGATTTTGGCGCTGTTGATATATTGGTGGACATAAAATATTCATTTCGTTATTAAAATGACATCTTAAAGCAATTTTTTTATAGATAAATAATGCTGGTTTAATGTCGCTACTCAACATGAACGAGAACCTAGAATTCATTGAAACAATGATAAAGGTTAATGTTTTTGGAACTATATTGGTAACTGTTTAAATACTCGCGAACCGAAACATGTTTAATGCTATAATAACTTTGATTTAAGATGACAAACATTTTTCTCGAACAAATGAAGAAGCAATCAAGTGGTCATATAGTATCAATTTCATCAATGGCTGGTCTTCATGCGTCTCCATTCTCAGTTCCTTACACAGCCACAAAATATGCCGTGAGTGGTTTCATGAGAGGCTTGACTGAGCACTTGAGATTGGAGAAGTTTGACTCAAAAATCAAGACAACTTGTGTTTTTCCTTATTACATCAAAACAAGACAGGACATCATTGATTATCTTAGTCCTATGTAAGTCATCATTGAATGAGAACACTTGAAGGTTAATTGAATTCAATTAACTTCTTCTTTGTATTTTGATTTCTTCTTGAACCTTTTAGTATTAGATTTCCACCGCTTGAAATCACTGGGGCGGCCCATCAAGTGGTAGAAGCAATATTGAGGCAAGATAATACGATATCAATACCAAAGCTTTTGAAACCATTAACGAAGCTCATGGAGATTCTTCCATTGTGTGCTCAACAAATGATGAGAGATCGCGTGTTGCACGAATATGAGTCACAATCCAACAGCAATTACTAGAAAACTAAATCCAAAAGAGACAACTTCACAACTTCAACATGAAATAAACATGAATAATTGAAAATGTATATACTTTCTTTCTTTCAACTGCATTTGTTTTCCATTTTCAATTTAAATTAGGTAATCATTTATTATTTTGCTCACTACAATTGGTGAATAAAATAGAAAGCAACAACACAATCGAAAGAAAGCCTTTCATAACATCTCAAATGGCAAATAAAGAAAATGAGAAAGAAAATAATCAAGAAAGACTTAAAAATGCGTTCAATCATCATCTCACCCACGAGTGGTTTCTTGTGTTACATGTATTTAGCGCTTGCTTCACACAAAATCCACAAAATAATAAAAGCGCTAGAAAATCGGTCTCAATGAAAAATCGAAATCCATTCAATTGAAATCGAATGATATCAGAGCATTTATTTGATGTTCTTTTTTTTACATCTCCGGTGTTCAATGTAATACTCAAGACAGCGTCAAGGATTCTTTGCCTCTATATTGGCAAATGCTGGAGGGATTCGGTGGATGGTTTATTTGGAGCTCAATGATGCATGTAAATCGTCAGTGGTTTTTTTTTTTTCTTCTCGAGCTTCTTAACACACGTTCAACAACGTGGAAGGATGGAAAGTGAAAATAAATCGATTTCTTGCCATCTTAAAGGTTCATTTCATTCGTATATAGATTTGATGTGTTTTCTCTTTTCACTGTGAAATTGAGGGTTCGGTGATATTAAATGAAGGGGAGAAAATGCAGGCAACCATCCAGAGCTAACAAAATATTTACCTTTTACTTCTTTATGTTCCTTTAATATGGCTAATAATCGCAAAATATACGAAACGTGTATCGAATGTTCGAAAGCTTCATATCATTTTCTTGAATCTTTTTTTTTCTACATTTAACTTTAAAGCAAACAAATTCTTTTGCACAACAAATAAACTCATTTTGCACTGGAGCTGAGATGTGCGTCACTTTATTCCACTAAATTTGCCATTTTCCTCATAAATCATTTATTTAATTAAATGTTTTTGTTGCTGAAATCGCTCCCGTCGTCTGTTCAGCGAAATGAGAAAATATTTTTATATTTTTTTTTTTGCATCGAAAAGAAATTAATTTAGCAAAGCGAGTTGTGGGTGGTTATAAATTTCAGTTTAGTTTATACGAGTATGTGTTTGCATGTTGTTGCTCACCCGATGTTTGAGACATGCATGCACACCCCAAATACACTTGTTTAAACTTTTCATATGCTCATAAATTAAACTCGCAAAAATATTTGTTCGCTGCCTGCCAGACGAACGCAAATTGCTGACGGCGCGAAGGAATTGTGAAGAGTCGCTTGATATTTATTCGGTTATTTTGGGCGATAAATGACAAATTGTCAGAAAACTTTTAAATCAAATGATTAATGAGCCCGACAATTAAACGTCAACTATCAAGCAAAACTTTATGCACTGGGAAATATCTTTTTTGGCAATATGTGTCAGGATGTGTTTTAAATAAATTTTCAAACGCTTTTTTCTGCTGTTGATTTTGCGGGACACCGAATATAATTAAACTGACAGTTTTTTAATCCACTCTATGACTCTACAACGGGGGTGGTCGGTATAAACTTCCCACTTTATTTGTCCAAGCGCTACACAGAGGGAAACCGAAAATTTGCAATGTGTTCGATAGTTATGTTTACTCTTGTTCCCTCTTGTGTCTAAACCTCCGAAAAATGAGATGGCGCGAGTGCTTTTTAATTTGAAAATTAATTAATGATAACATTTCTCGTTGTTTATGAAATATATATATATTTCTGCCCGTACTCATCAAGCAAGATATGCTGTCTGAGCATTTATTCGAATAGCAAACGGAACACTAATGATGGTTATTATTAATTAGTTTTTATTCATTATCAAAAAAAAAAAAACGAAAAAAAAGTAAACTTTTAAAATTTGCTATTTAAATTCTGCAAAAGTTTTGAAAAATTATTTTTCTAACAAAGTTTTCAGATTAACTCACTCACGCAAATTATCCATTTGCAGTAAATTAGACTCAATTACGAAGTTGGTGTCAATTACGATTTATCTTTCTTTTTTATATACATTGTCATCAAGCATCATCAGCATGTGATTAAGCTGTGAAAACGTGCTCAGTCTTTCTGGAAAAATTTCTTTCAAGCAACGCTCTGCTCTGTTTGTAGTCTTATGAGTGAAAGTAATCAAAACTGATAATTATGAATCAAACGTGATCCAGTGAAAAATGATGCTGCTTGTTACACTCTCTTTCTGTCTGTCCCTCTCTCTCTCTCTCTTTCTCGTTTTCATTTAAACATTCCCACAAGTCATGCACACTTCATAAAATTTTACAAAAACCAACAGAGAAAACTTTGTTTACATTTCAGTTAATTTCGGAGTGTCACGGATGTCATAAATCAAAGTGCAATCCAGAATATGTTGCACAGTTTTGAACGAGTAAACTTGGGCCAACTCTACATACACCAACAGTAAACGAAATTCAGCTCAAATGGAATGGGAAAGATGACTGGAAACTTTTTTTTTATATACTTTTATAATTTTTGACACCCCCACAAAAGAAAACTCATAAAAAATTCATTTTCCCTTCATCCCGTTGCTGTGAAGATTATTCGACAACTTTCAAGTCATGATAAAAAAAAATCTCATGTTTTTCTTGTCATTTTTGCCACCCACTGAGATGTAGAGAAAAGAAAAATCACGTTCCTTTTTATATCATTGCTCATAAACCGTAATTACATTATAATTCCATTAGTGTAAATCGTTTGATGTTTCGCTGAAAAGTAATCAAAACTTTTCTAGCCTTTCCTTTAACTTTCTCGCTTGGGCGCTGAAAAAAAATTCATAATTTAATGCAATAAAACAGAAAATTCTGTGTTTGACTTTTTTTGTGAGTGTCAAGAGCGATGGATTCAGTTTCACCATGGTGATGATAGAAAGAGACTTGGAGACGAATCATTTCTCCAGTTTTGTTCGTTTACATGTTTATCAGATCGTAACCGGCAAATGTCATGCTGATTTATGAAGCTCCACCATCCGGTTGCACAGAACGAAAGAAAAACAGATTACGCTGTGGAAAATTAAATGGAACATGAAAAAAAATGAATAATTTCACCACCGACATTTCATGATGATATTTTTTGTCTGACGAGGCAAAAAAAAAAAAAAAACAGGACAACATTTCGGGCTCACTTCCTTCCTTTATCTTGAAACATTGAGAGTCGCCTGATTGCACAATTGCTGTGTAGTAAAAGTTTGATTTCGATGAAATAAAGACCGGAAAAATTGGTTCACACAGAAAAGTTTAGGATCATAAATTCACTATGCTGCAATATCACAAAGACAAACATGATGAAAGATGGAGCCATTTCGTTTGTCGTCGCATCAAAACTGGAACTTTGACTTATAGTTTAATTTGAGAAATTAAAAAGTTTTGTTGGCATTGCATTCGGAGGCAGAAAAAAGCTTTTTTTTATGTTTGTTTCATAAAGTTTCTCTGTGAAACCTAACAAACTGAACCTGCAGTTGAAGAAAAATAGAAAATAAAGTTGTGGAGCCAAATTAAATGTGCACTTGAAAAAAAGTTTCTTTAAATTAAATTCATTGATCAGCAGTTTTTCCAGAAATTTTTGGCAATTTTTTAAATAAATATTTTGACATTTCTTACCAGCGGAACTGTTTTCCTAATTGCTTAGCACTCGAGCTGTCTTTAAAACACCTTGACAGTAATTGTCTCGTCCTTCCTAGCATGAAAACCACTTAAGTGTCATCCACTCGATGGCGGAGAAAAACTTTTAATTTTCTTTATTTCTCTGCACACATTTATCATCCACCTCAGTGCTTTATAAAACTTGTCTTTTCTTTTTTTTTTTGTCTAAACAACCGCAAAAATTTCAACTCTTACTTCAATTCCCAGCAGAAAAGTGAAAAAAACGGCACTTGAAAGCTTTTCAATTACAAGTATGTGCAATAAAAAGCAAAACTTTTTTCACCCACCCAACATTTAACCACTTGAAATTATCATCGAAAGGCAACAGCAACAACAACAAATCGTTACGTACGGAGAATGAAACCACTTCCAGTGCAAATAATAAAAAAAAGAATCCTCAACTATGTGAACAGCAGTCAGCAGCAAAAAAAAAATACAAAAAAAAAAAAACTTCAGCTGATGAGCTTTCAATTGAGTGCAAATAAGTTTAAAGTGCCGTTTCATAATGTTCAGTGGAATTCTCTCTTTTTTTCCACAACCACTCACTTTTTATTTATTTTTCACTTCGTCACTTTACGGCGAGGATGAGAAAAAAAAAAGTTTGCAGCAGAGATTTTTATTTCTCACCCTACACCGGCATCAAATCCATTTAAACATCCAACAACAAAGCCAAACCCAATGTATCATCAAAAGTGCCACATAATTCAATTTCTCACTGGGCTTCATTATAAATGGTGTCACTGTTAAAACCACATGAACAATTTAATCCGGTCCTATTTCATATTTACGGTTCAACCATAAAAAAGTCATCAGCATTAACACTGTAAAAATATGTGTGACAAAAAAAAAACGGTTAAAACGCAGGAAATGTCGGCAATCATCGCGGCGGTGTCTGAATAAAAGTGATGAAAGCATGTTGGGAATTATTTCAACCATTTTTTTTTTGGGACTGTTGAATATTTCAGCTGGAAAAAGCCTCATCAAAAGAGCTTTAATTTAATTTTCACTAAAAACAGCAGCAGGAAATTGAAAACCGAAAATTGCACAGTTTAAATTTCCGACCAATCCGATATTTGATGGGGGCAGTTAAAAACAACATAAATATGCTTTTTTAACATAATAATTATTCGCGAGATTTTCTTTATTGCAACACAATTTCATTTTTTTTTTCTTTTTGTAATGTTTAATATTTCCACTTAACTACATTTTTAGGTATGTGAGGGAACAATATTTAATAGAAGGATAACCGGAGAGAGGAGGGGGTCTCGATTATTATTCGAGCTCTATCAATTTGTTTCTATGTTTCGTTTCAATTAGATAAGTAGCAAATAGCATAAGATTTTACATTAAGAAAAGCGACAAACAAACACTATTTAAAATATTGATTGTGAATTAAAAAAACAAAATGTCTTTGAAGGTGCAATTTCTTTTTCGTTGTTGTGTGCAAGTTTCTTCTTGAATTATATCTCGTTATCAGCCGTTCCTGTCATGCATGGATTTGAGGTAATATTCATGTGCACAAACATAGCACGATTTTACAATGACGTAATTGTACAAATTTTCAAAATAAAATAAAACTAAGGTGAAGTAAAAACGGCCATCGACATTGATGGGATTTATGTGATAAGTGTCTGGTATGGTTGCTAGCTACATTCTTAAATTTGAGTATAGTTTAATTCTTTTTTTCCATGATTCTGTTTTTTTTTTGGTTCCCTTCTACATTAAACGGTTGAAAGACATTTTATGAATCAATACCATCGTGCAAAAAATATTTGAAAATGTGTCCATCAACCGATCAATGTGTCACCATCAACAATAAATTCCTAGCCTATATCATCATTTAATTAATAGCGTCAAGATTACATTTAATAGTAGAAAACTGATGGAAAATTTTGGTGATCTACTGAATGGCGCAATCTACATCACCATTTTTGGGGAGACATTCGAAGACACATGCAATTGCTTTTGCGATATAGGTCATAGTACCATACGATCCACTAGGCGCACTGTCGTAAAGATGCTGACAAATATAAGCTGCACCACCACACAATAAATTACCAATAGCTGTTGTTTCCTTGGAACCGTCCTTTGATTTTGCACAGCACAATGTTGCATCGCCGAGCACATACGTTGATCTTCCAGGAACAATTGATTGGCTTTATGCACCAAATGTTCAACATAAATAATTCCGCCTAGCGAATGAGACATGTCGTGCTCGGTAACCAATGTTAGAACCATCAGTGCTTCAACAACTAATTGACGGTATTCTGGTTGTGGAATTGTATTCAAAGCGGTTTCAACTTCAAGTGCAAACTTCAATTCGTTCGATGTCATCTCCTGTGTTAAACTCTGTGGCAGAACACGTCCTTCGATAGCGAGTCCCTGACACTGAGGAAAAAGGAATAGAATATTAAAATAATACAGAAATTCGAAGCTTTCATTATCTTACCCTTTCAAGAACTGTCCAAACACGTGGATAAAAATCGCGTGGTACACGATTGAGTGCACCATCAAGACGTCGTCGACGTAACCATTGTCCTTGCCGGTCATCAATCATTGCTGCTGGATCATCTTCATCAACTGCTCCAATTCCAATTTGACTTTTCTTACTGACACGACTCGATTTGCAACTAACGATAGAGAAATTTCCACGAGCCACGCTAGTTACAGCAAATTCTTTACCGCTCAAAATGTGGAACAGTAAATTTTTCATTTCAAATGGTGATAAATTCAGTAAATGTTCTGATGCTTGCTCCCCATCGCATACCAATGTGCGAGATAATTCTTTAGCCATCACTTGTATGATGAGACCGACGCGAAGACGCAACATTTCATGGAACAATTGTGGTTCCGTGCGAATGAACATTGATAAATAAACAAGTAATTCCTGTGTTAACATTGCTGTACTTTCATCATCGCCATATGCTTCATGAATCAACTGACGCAAATCAGCTTCCGGTAATGGAGCAGTTATTGTAAATTCATTCGTTGGTGGCATTCCAACGGTAACCTGAACATCAAAAATTCATTTGATTAAACGAAAAGAAATAAAACAGGAATTCGTCTTTGACTAACCTGTTTCTGCCGCACCAATAAATCTGTGACAGCTTTTGCTAAATCCTCAACCCGCTTACCCAACATACCGGCTGTGTGACGCACTAAGCCCCATAATTTTTGTTGACATGCTTTCTCATACAAGCCTTTGACCAGTTCGCGTACGGTAACAACGCGACCGCCATCCAGCATGCCTTGATTTGTAGAATTAGAAGATTGATCATCATTTGATGCCAGTTCTGATAAGAAAGCGCGCACGTGCGTTGTTGTGCACATCAGCAGAGTTTAGTTGAATTGATTGACAAGCAATTTTCAAAAATAAACATGGCAAACAGATGGTTGGTAGATTTAAGTGTGTGTATGTATATTTGGGTGTATGTTGCCCCCGATTGATTAGTTTTGTGTTTTTTTTTGTTAATTCAGGTTGTCAATTAAAAAAAAAAAGAAAGAAAAAGAAGCAAAAGTTAGTATAAAATCAAAAAATATTTACAGCGGTTTTGATTTTTATAATTTTCCGCCTTCAAAAATAAAAAAATAATTGGGTTAAAAATAAAGTGCGTATATCATCGCACTATTTAATTGACCGATGTGGACTGTTTACATAATCGATCAATTTGTTTGTGCTATGTCAGGAAAATGCTTAGTTAAATTATAAATTTTAATCAATGTTTTGTCATCGATAAGCGTCCTGCAGGAAAAATTATTTCTATCTACTTAACATCGACAATAACAATTTATTAATTTTTGCAGCAAGTTTAGTGTTTTCCCTCAAAAACTATCTATTATTTATTTAGCCCCATCAACCACCTCGGTCAAAATCTACGCCATCGACCAAAAGTGATTTCACAACTTTTTTTTTTTTTCCTTTTTCTGTATCTGCATCAATTTTCACATTATAGCCGCAGCGCCAAGTCAAATCTATATTAATACCAAAACGGTATTTTCCTGATCACTATTACAAGCAAAAGCTCAACGAGGCTCTGAAAACCTATTATGCAAATGCTTCTTTTTTGTTTTGCATAACGAATGGAATTCAGAATCGTCGTTAAATCAGAGATTCTGAAAGATCATGAGAAATATCCTGCGAAAAAAGAGCTCTCAAATAAATTATAAATAAAAATGTAGTAGATATGCAAAGTCATTTTTTTTTCCTTTTTTTCCTTTGATGAATGTTTCAGAGAGAATAAAATGCAATGAAAATTTAATTTGAGAAAAAAAAAATGAAAATAATGAACTAGAATTACCAAAAAAAAAAAAAAAGAATGAAAATTATGGAAAATAATGCGAATTTTGTTATCAGATACAACATAAAAAAAAGAGATGTGAGTGGATGGCCAATTGGAAAATCATAAACGGAATCAATTCCTTTTAGATAGCGCATAAAAAAAAAATTAATGATCGAAGGGTCGACAAGTGAGTTAAAAAAAAATATTTTTAATTAATTTAGAAACATTTCATAATGAATATATAGCATTTAGATACTTCTTTAAGACACTTGCACGTCCCTTTACAATCATAACGATGAAGATAATAAAGCCCCAACACCGAAATCATTTAGACGAAATGAAAATTTGTGAAAAAGTTCAATTAGGTTTTTCAATGAGTTGTTTAAACGCAATAAATAAAAAAAAAAACTAGAATGAAACCGATTGAAGTTAATTGATTTTTTTTTTATATAAACATAAAATAAAATCAACAGATGAGAGATCTTTCAAAATTATTATATTTACCTGTATTAAAGTCCAGTCCTTGTGTGTCCACCAAGTATTGCAGAATATCACCCTGATCCTCCAAATTTTCTGTTTCACGGAGCATCGCAATCAACTCCTCAACTTCTGTGTTCTCAAAGTTATTATCGGTTGCACCACGATGACGTGGCAATGGTGCTTGAATGCGTGGTAAATCAGATGCTGTCAGGAGTTTACTTGGTGGCAGACCGTCTTCATCAGGGCGTGGTGATATATCACGATTGACTTCGACGTGCGTCACACCGGCTTGGATATTTGAGGTAGCACTAGAATCTAACCATAATGGTGTTACGGCAACCGACATTCGACGTTCAGTAACATTACCTTCCATTCCTAAAGTTTCAGCTGCGAAACAGAAAAGAAAAGATTGCGAAGGGATTGATGGTGGTTATAGGAAAGGATTTAATCGACGAAGGAACAACATCTAGGTTTACACTAGTGAGCTTCTACTTACAGTCGACATTAATGGAGCGTGTTTTCTTGATTGCTCCCTTCACCGACATACGACGTCTTAAATTGCGCGGCCGCTGCAAGCCCGCTCTCAAGTTGAGAGCATTCTTCTGATTAAATGACCGCAACAGATGATCATCCAAGTACGTCTGAACTGATGGATTCAGTTCTGGATAATTGTTTATTTCAATTATGTTGATTTTTTTTTTTGGACAGTTAGTTTTATGAGTGTGGATTTTATTTTTGGAACATAAGGAAGAGAAAAAATTTTGTTAGTTAAAGGAATTTACGATGGAAATAGCAATTGATAAATATGATCAGTAAAGAAAAACGACGAATAAAAAGAAATATTCAATTAAAAGAAGAATAAATTTGGATGACTGATCTAGCAACAGATTACTCACTATCTGGATAACCGTCTTCCTGACTCCCTAAAAAGCTCAAATCAGTGATGGCTGATGTGTTGAGGAAATCTCCTAAATTGCCCAACATTACACGAGTTCCATTGATATAACCAGACTTTAGTTTTTTCATCGTTTGCACCATCGCCAATGGTAACCGGTTTTGGTCTGAAATTGTGTTTTATAGGTTGATGGAGGATAAGGGGGATGAAAAAACATTAAATAAGAAGTTGTTTTCAAAAAGTATTTAGTCGTTCAGCTATCATGAGATAGTTGGCATGCAAATAGGAATTGTGAATATTGGATAAGTCAGGGAACGGACAATAAAACATTCAAGGATCATTTGGAAATCAAAACATTTAAGGATTATAATATGGAAACAATATTGACAGAACATTTTAAATAATTCTAGATTTCACATGCAAAATAATAAATTATTAATAACTCAAACAAAAAAAAAATGTTTCATGCTAAGCAAGACCACAACAGATAGGTTGAAAATCTTATGAAAAGCTCTAAGATGAGTTTCCTTAAGACGATGTTTGATGTCTGACCCTGTTTGATGAAAAAAATTCTGATCCAACACCAAATAAACCGAATGGAAGTGAAATCTAATGAGATCAAATCCCCAAAAAAGAGACTTTTGAAAAGATAATTTCTGTTAATTCATAGATAATATAAAACCTAGAGTTGCATTGTGTGACTCTTCTAATCTAGATACAAATAAAAAGGGATAAAAATGAATAAACTAACAGTCAGAAAATCATAGCGTTCACAGCGTCGCAATAATAGAGAGCGCTAAGTAGTTAGCACTTTTGAGTTTGTGAATCTTAAGCGTAAAGCTGGAAATTTATTTTTTGTTTTAAGGATAAAAAGAATAAGTAAGTATTAAAGTAAATAAAAAAAATTATAAATAATAATAATAATAAATAATGCGGATTTCTGTGGCCCATTTCGTCATTCGAAAGGTAATTTTTTGTGTGTTTTTAGTGCTGCATCAGAATAATATTTTTTTAAAAACGATTCAATCAATGATTTTTGCATTATGTCCATTGATTGTATCGCTTATAATTTTTGATATCACAAATAAAAAAGGGATGCAATTTGTTTATAATGTGCGTGTAAATTATGTATAGAAGTGTATCTTGTGTATTTCTAAACATGACTCAATTTGATGAACGAAAATTTACCTAAAAGCGATTGTGTACACAATAGAGTGATTGTGGGTCTTCCGAGTAAGTGACTCCAGCTGTTACTGAGAAATGCTAGATTTGATGTAAAGTTACTGGTTAAGAGGTCCGGATCGCGTGTCGTATAGTACTCATCATAGTCGAAATTCTTTATGTATCGATTTTATGGTTTTATTTTATGATGAAAAGAAATGAAATGAATAAAATAATTTTTTTTGTTTAAGGTTGGACTTTTAAAAGCAGCAAAAATGAAACTGAATTTGTTTTATCTTTCATTCAATACAAATTTGCGCTTGCGAATTTCTTTCTGTTTTCCAATTAATCAACAAAATCATAAATTCGCTAAACATTATTATTTTTAATTAAAGCAATTCCCTATTCAAGTGCATTGCCACCAATACAAACGTCATTTCCTCTCAATCTTTCCAGCGAGCCTTCACCGATTTTGTCAAACAATTAAAACTAATGATAAGAGTTGGAAAAAGATCAATTCAATCAAAAAAAAAAGAGAAAACACTACATCAGTAAAACAAAAAAAAAATATGTTCGTTCTTGTGTATCAAAAATGCTGTGAACAATTTTGTTGTGCTCATTGCATTTCAGCCCATTAACACTTATAGTGCTGCACTATGAACTTATTTAGTCTATGAAACAAAAAAAAGTCTTTAAATATTAATTATAACATTTCGCATGCAATTTCAGTGTGAATAATAAAAAAAAAAGATTAAGGTTACGGAACTACGAAGTTTCTTTTCGTTTGTGGAAAATAAGGAAAAGCTCATTGAATGAAATTATTAGCACCAACGAGGGGAGAAAAGAGAAAAACAAAATTAATTTTCCGTGGAATTTTTTGTGTGTGTTCAACGTCGACTCTAATTTCATTCAATGACCTCAGCATTTGACTTTTTCTTTGCATTTTCATTTCGTGTCTTTTTCTTGTTATGCACCAATTTTAATTTTTAATGTGACTTTGGTGTGTGTAGGTGGCGAATAAAAAAAGAAAATAACAGAAAACAATTGGCCTGGTGGAACACATTAAGATGACTTGCCGGTCACACTACAAAAAAAAACCCGAAGTGCCAAAAAAAAGTTTTATCATTCATGAATTCTGATATTTTTCCATTCAATTTTCATTTGAGTGAGTTCGTAGGTACCGGAAATAAAAGAATCAGATTGGATACGTTTAAGGTGCTAATTTCATGAATAATTCCAAGCGCTTAATGGCACTGGGAATACTTTTATTCTCTGCCTGAATGGAATTGTTTACATTGATTGGTGATGCCAGCAGCTAACAAATATGCGAAAGAAGCAAAAAAAAATTTCTCTCCGCAAAATGTTTCCATTCAATTGAATCATTCGCAATTGATTGTGCAAATGAGATGTTTGTTTATTACGACAGGTCGAATAAATAAAATTACCGCTATCGGGAAATTGAACGAGACATTTTCACCGGAAAAAAACAAAAAAATTCGAAGAGGGAAAACTCAACAAAGCAAAATTAATTCTTCCACCTACACACTCATGAGTTTAAAATTTTTTTAAAGAATGTTTTCATACAATTGTGTGCCAAGCGTATTTGACCGCTGCTTGAAAGATTTCTCATTGTGACGATTTTCGTTTGACAGTCATGTGAGAACGAAATCTCTTTGCACATTCAAGAAAAAGACAAGATATAATAGGTCTTGAAATTGTATGGTTAATGTATAAATGATTGGAATCTGTCAATGATGATGGACACGATCATTTATTGAAAAGTAATGAAGTTGACTGATAATTAGAAACAAAGGGGTTTTTTGATTAAGGGTCCATTAGTGGGACATCAAGGAAAAAAAATGTATTAAGAATGTCCATCAATACTAGAATAGCTACATTAGAGGAATAATATTAGAGAGTAAAGGAATAAAGACAAGTGTATAAAAATAAATTATAGATTTTCATCCATTTTTCTAACCTAAATGAATATCTTTCAACACCAGCGTTATCAATGGTCGGCCCAACAGATTTTGCCATGCCGATTTCAAGAAATTGATTTCACCTTTCAGAATATCAATCATCAATTCATTGTCGCTGGCAATGTAGAAACGTGTCAAATCGGAAAACTATAAACCAAATATTTGTTGTTTGAATTGTTAATTTGGTAGAAAAAAATGTATTGCGGCTTTTGCTGATTTTGATGAATTATTGGAAAATTGCCCGCTCACAGTTTTACGCGTGACTTTTTGAGTGATCTCACCTCATCTTGACGTTCAACGAAAGTCATTGACTGAGGTTCTGAGTTCATTCAAAAATCTTATTTCCTTTTCAAAAATTTCTCACACATTCAACAATGACGTCACGTTTCTTATTGGCATCATTGTCAATAAGCTCTTAAACGAAGTGCACTGGCTTATCGCAATGGTCATCATTTTTTGCCTTCTCCATACAAAACGTGACTTCATTTTAGGAAATTTATTTTTCGATCCCTGAAATATTTTCTCGGGGACGAAAAACTCCAGAAAAAAGAGTTCGTCAGAAGAACTTTAAAAAATAATATTTATGGAGCCTCCATGATGATGATGTTAAACAGTCATCATGAAAGCTGTTTGAGCGTGAAATTTACTTGCGGTGTGAATGCAAAGATCCTGTCCTTTAGCGAATAAAGCTTGCTGGTACTCAGAATGCCAACATCACGTGATTTACGACCAGTGAGACCCAGCTTCTTGTTGCGTCCAAGATATGTGTACAAATGACTGAGTACACGAGCAGGTTGAACTTCAATTGGTGCAACTTCTGCAACCGTTTGACAATTGAATCCATGATCGGCGAGTTTGCTTTTGATTTCATCATCATCAGCAATTATGACAACTTGGACAACGACCTATTTATAAGATAGAATAATTTCTAGGCATGAAATGAATTTCGATTTTTATTGCTCAACTCACATCTGGCTTCTTTTGAGCGCCAAGACGCCTATTCAATGGATCCAATTCACCAACAGCCAAAAATCCTTCTTGTAATAATTTGCCAAGAATGAAGAGCGATTGTGCCCACAAAAATGGCGTTCTTCCAACAGGCGCACGTACACTTGACCCAGGATTTTTATATTCATTATTTACCGAATCATGTGGAACGGTATATAATTCTGGAACGAGTTTAATGCCTTCTTCGGATTTAATCATAATTGCCTGAAAGGAATAATTTAATTAACTTCATTCGGTCTTCATTATTATTTGGATATCTCACCTCAAGCTTTTCAGTGTACTCTGAAACAGCAGCTTTATTCCCTTGAAAAGCATGATTTAGTATGAGATAGCAAAAGAAGAGCGGCCATTCGCATTCAATGTTCTCGAACATTCGTAATTCCCAGCGTTCGTAATATAATCGTGAACAATCCTCACGAGGTGTTTTATATCCATCACGTAAAAATCTTTTACATCCATAGCGACCTTGTAGTCGGCTAGTAATGGCATCACGGGTAGACTCAATTAATTGTGGATCATCGACAGCGAATGCTGGAAAACCAATAATGGACAGCAACCCCGAATCGAGTTCTTTGCTGTTTGATTCACGTGGCAACATTGATTGCAATACTGCCTGACATTTGTGGGCTTCATCGGCAAGTACGTGGATGACGCTAGCTGGTCCTCCACGAGCTCCGAACAGATCCAATTCATTCATTGCTTCGAGCGCAGCTTTTGCCATGCCAATACTGCTAGCATTCAATTCGGGCTGTCCATGGTTTGATTTATCACCGCGTTCCCAGATACCATAATCAGGAATGCAATAAGCACTTTCGATATAGAACACCAAATTCTGAATAAATGACACTTCATCCAATGAGAACACAATTTGTAGTCCTGAGGCTGTCATTTGTGCCAAGATCAAAAGATACAACGAAATTGCATCTATTTGCAAATGTCCCCATTCGTCATCTCGTACAACGGCCTGTCCGTTTTTGCTCGAATATTTTGCGTGCAATGAATCCAGTGGGTTTTGTGTGATTTTAAATCGTTCGACCTTGTCCTTCTGACGCATCATTGACATCAGTAAGCCTCGCATCAATTTGACACAACTCTGTTCCAGTTCATATGCTTTTGCTCGATCTTCATCCTGATCAGCAATCTTTTTATAGGCCATTGACAGACCCCAAACAGCGAGAATGCAATAAACATTATCGCGAATCTGAAAGAACAAAAACATTCATTAGAGATGAGCTCATTCTTTAATTGCTTTTTCATTTTTATTACGGTCTTCTACTTACCCATGCATGATGATTTGATGGACTTGCTGGAAAGAGCCCCGTCACTGGCTGTTGATGAACCATTATTAATCGATGGACAATGCGCTGATAGTAGTCCAGTCGCACGCCCGAATTACTTCGCGATCTCATAATTCACTGATTTTATTTTTAAACGCAATAAATTTAATTACGATTTCAATGTGGCTAACTTTTTAATCAGTTTTTCAGCACTTTTAATTAATAATTTATGATTTTCATAGTTTTGATACTGATAACGTATTGAAGCCCTAGTTATTCACTACTGCACGACTGAGGATGCTGAATGAACAGAGATATAACTAAAGAAATTGAAACTAAAAAGTCCCGACGAAAAATTTTACGTCTAATGTCAGCTGAAAGTCAGAGACATAGGGTGGCACAAAAAGTTTCGAATAGGTGTAAATTTTAATTATTTGAACAACACATTTTATCATTTATTACTACTTATTACTTAAATTATTGTATTATTTTGATAAATATCAAATTCTGTAATTTAAAAATCAAACTGGTGAATAGCTCGATACTCTTTGTATCACCCTGAGATGGGCATGAAAATACTTCCCATTGAGAAATTCCCGATTTTTTTTGTTCGTGAAATATGAATATTTCATAGTACCTCGTGTTAGATTTCAGTGCACATACGAATGTAAAAAATATTAAATTTAACATCGAAGCAAGTCATTCTGATTATAATTAAATTTTTTCTTAAAATTTGAACAGTAGGGAATTCCCGGTAGCATCACATTGCCCATTTCTGGAAGATTCTTCTAAATTGGTCAACTAAAAGTGTCAATCTGAATGATGCAAGTGTTTAAATTACAAGAAAGAAGAAGCTGGAATTTATTTTGGTGAATGAAGGCTCTTTTATTGTTTTAAATTAGAAAAGAACAACAGTAGTTCGTTAATTAATATTAAGTATTTTTATGATGCAATTAGCGTGTTGGTGTGCGGGGAGTGGTTACAATAAAGAAAGCAAAGTTAAATGTAAAAAAAAAAATATGGTGTAAATGATGTTTTTTTCCATCAGTTTGATATACATCTTAGCAATAACCACGATCTGGAACACGTTTACGTGGTGCACATTTGATGATATCATCAACTCGCAGAATCATTTCAGCAGCTTCGCTAGCCGACATCAGGACTTGACGTTTTACAGCGAAAGATTCGGTTATGCCGAGCTCCTTCATGCAACCAACTTTACCCAAATCCATATTTAGTCCCATAGTACTGGCGCCACTGGTATGCAATGCACGCAATTCAGATACCAACTGAGCGGAATCGTAACCAGCATTATCAGCAATAATTGTGGGTAATTGAAGCAGGGCACGAGCAAATGCTTCCATTGCAATGGCTTCTTTGCCGGGTGTCTCAGCAGCTTTCTTCAACACAGCACATGCCATCAATGATTCTGAGCAACCACCGCCATAAACAATTCTTGATTCCTTTACTGTTGCTGCTAATACGCAAAGGGCGTCATGGAGAGATCGCTCAGCTTCATCGATGATTTGCTGTGTTGCACCACGAATGACAATGGTGCAAGCTTCACCCAACTTGACACCGCTGAAGCGAAGCAATGTATCTTCACCGATCATCACCTGCTCAATGACATCACACATGCCGAGTTTTGTCAATTCTGGATGGTCAAATGTGGATACAATTTCTCCACCAGTGACCAGTGCCAAACGCTCAATGCCATCGAAGTCTGCATGCTCAATAGCCATGACGCCAGCATCGGCAAACAATTGTTCGGGATAATTGTAAATGAGTTGTCTAAAATAACAAAATGAATGAGTGCTACGGGCATTTAAATTTTAGAATAGTTAAACTTACCGATTAATGAAGACATTGCATTTGTGATTTAGGATTTTGTTGACCTTATCCTTCATCTTTTCCTTTTCAGCCAATTCTAAATCGGCAATTTTCGACATCGAATCGACTTTAATGTGAGATCCAAATACTTTGATCTTGTCAGTGTCCATTGGCGTGTTGGCGATGAGAATTTTTGCATTTTCAATGCGTTTTGGTTGATGAACTCCGGGCTTTTTGTCCAACAAGAAACCTTCATCCAAGAATGAGTCCTCTAGACAGCCGCCAGTTTTTTTGATTAACTGAATTGCTGTCAATTCGCCTGAACCCTTTAAACGCAGAACTGCATCGACGGCCAATTTGGAAAAATATTCTTTGTGCTGCGATAAAATTTTCGAGCTCAGTGTAGTGCGTGCAATGTTCATCAAATCTTCACGAAACTTTTCAGGGTCCTTAGAATTATCCTGTGTGCAAGCTGTAAGGGCTTCACGTGCGACATCGTTGGCTGATCTCCATCCAGCAATAATGGTTTGTGGATGAATTTTCAAATCAATGAGTTTTTCTGCCTCACGTAACAATTCGGATGCTAATACGGTAACTGATGTTGTGCCATCGCCAACTTCATCATCCTGAACTCGTGACATGTCTACTAAAATTTTAGCAGCTGGATTATCAACACCGACAGCCTTCAGAATAGTTGCACCATCATTTGTTACTTCCACACTTCCTGCACTTCGGCCATAAGAAACAAGTATCTTGTCCATTCCCTTAGGGCCAAGTGTACTTTTCACCAAATCACCGATGGCAATTGCACCAACAAATGATGACAAACGAGCTAATTCAGCCTTTTCTTCTTCGGCTTCATTCTTTAGAATTCTGATTGGATTAAGCGACACCTAAAACGAGAAGACAGCATTAACAAACTAATTTGAAGTTGTCAGATGACTCAGAAAACAAGAAACATAACCAACAAAAGAGATTTATTGCGAAATCTAAATTTCGGGCTCAACGAATGTTGTTCGAGTAATTCAAACGTGTTCTTATGCTACCAGCGATGCCTGATTTCTTATATCATTCATTAGATGACTAAATCTATGATATAAACGACCATCATTCCTGAAAAATCTGAAAAATCGTGCAACTGCGCCGAATTCATCAAATTCAATTAAAATTACATTGCTTTGGAGCAAACTTTGAGCTGAACCAGTTGGACTGGTCATAAAGTGATTAGGTAGTGAAAAATTCAGCCCCAATCGATTTCATTTAATTACCATTTTACTGCAATTTGTTCAATGCCTGCTCTTCGATATTCAAAAAAAACTCAGAACTGTATAAATTCGAAATTGTTTTTCCGCGGATCAGAGAGGTTTTTGGCACGGTTTTGTACATGGTTTTGTAACACGATTCCAATAAAACCTTACAAAAAATTTTTGTGTCGCCATTTATCAGCGAAGCCCACAAAGAAAACTGTTGTTCACAAATTTTCACGGGAATTTCACTGTTAGATCACTCGAGTAAACGCGTAATTGATCGTTGGACAAAGAAAAGTGTTGAAAATTGCAAAAGAAGTTGCCAATTTCCGCAGAGGAGTGAAGAAAAGTGCTATTTTTGGAAACAATAAATTTCCAAATTGCATATCCAGAGAGCAAAACACACACACAAGAGGAAAAACAGAAATTCGTGAAAAAAAAAAAATAATTTTATTTGATCGTCATCGCACAAAGAATCGTCCCTGAAACAAACAAAACAAACACACGATGAGTTCATCAGCTGTTCGAGCACTCGCATTAGAATATAAAAGTCTCCAAGAGGAGCCTGTCGAAGGATTTCGTGTCAAATTGCTCAGTGACGACAATTTATTTGAGTGGAGTGTAAGTGAATGTGCTCTCATTTAAATTAAGTTATCGTAGATCGATAGTATAGACTCATGAGAGAATTTATGAAATAATCAATCTTTCCTCCCTTTAAACATTCAGGTCGGAATATTTGGGCCTCCAGAAACTCTGTATCAAGGAGGCTATTTTAAGGTGAGTTTGTCTAATTCCTTATCACTCATTAAGTTAAAGAAAAGTTATATTCTCATGTCGCAATATTCGCGCTCACGAGTTGCAAGCCAGCTTGTTTAAAATTAACGATAATAGGCAACAACAATATACTACTCAAGGCCTATCTATACATCACAATAACATCCCCGCGCGCAATTATACTTTATTTCGGTGCAAATATACATATACACATTCATTTATTTTGTCTGAACTTAAATTTGACTATATTTCGTCGTTCCGCATCATCTTTGAGCTGAAATTATATATTTTTTTTTAGGTATACGTAAATGGAACTAATAATAACGACTCGCACATGAGATTTTACAGTAAACTCTCAAGCACACAGTAATGGCAATGACCCTTTTCTTTTTGCTAAGTTTCTTTTTTTCGATATTTTCCCGTGTGACGCGGACGAGTGAATACCTCTATATCGTCTCTGCCTCTTTGTCTTTTCGGTTTTTTAAATTTCCTGTAATCTTATATTAGTCACTGGCACAAATATTCATGAAATGGAAACGCTGATGACTGTTCCATAATAAATTCCAAAAAGAAGAAAACAGAACTAATGTGCGGTCTTGATGAAAAATCGATACATAAATAAGCATCGAATGTCTCATGAAAATAAAAATAAAAAATCCTTTTATCCATTATTTGCAGGCTCACATGAAATTTCCCCATGACTATCCATACTCGCCACCATCAATTAGATTTATCACAAAAGTTTGGCATCCTAATGTCTACGAGAATGGGGATTTATGCATTTCGATTTTGCATCCGCCCATTGACGATCCGCAAAGTGGCGAATTGCCATGTGAACGATGGAATCCAACACAAAACGTTCGCACAATTCTCTTGTCCGTCATCTCATTGCTCAATGAACCCAACACCTTCAGTCCAGCGAATGTTGACGCCAGCGTTATGTATCGAAGATGGCGCGACTCAAATGGGCGCGATAATGAATATCCAAACATTATCAGGTAACTAATTATTTCATCCATGACGCTTTAAAATTCATGGTCAATCTTCTTCGTCAGCTGAATTTCTATTTTGGCTGCCATTTAAGCCTCGCACACGTTATTATTATTATTTTTTTTTTTTGTGTATATTACATCACAAACGATTTCATGACCAATATTGCTAACTTTAACCAAAACCAAATTTCTATTTTCGATGAACAAACAATCAATTTAATGACGACATCAATTGCTGCAAAAAAAAAAATAGAAAACAAGCGACGCAGGCGAAATTGGAAGCTGACAGGGAAGGCATCACAGTGCCTTTGACAATAGAAGAATATTGTCTTAAGCCGAAAAAGAATCCCAGTAATCAGGAGCCCCAGGTAATTCTCATATTACTTTATTAGCCAGTCACGAAAAGAATTTCCTATATTGAAACAATCTTTTGTTTTTCTTTGTAGCTTGATATGACTGACTTCTATGATGATGAATACGATGATAGCGACAGTGATAACGAGTCTCATCACGACGGCGACGACAGCGGTAATGCTGAGTAAATTGTGCGCAATATGATTGTCCCATCATCTGGATGCATTCATTCAGATTGCTATCGGACATACTACACAAACAAATATATATTTTTTTTGGCAATTAACATGCAACTATGCCCCAAAACACGTTGGACTGCATCATCGTTCAAAAGAAAGAAAACAATTTGAACCTTCAATTAACAAATGAAAAAAAAAGTTGTACTTAAGATTCGTCGCGTTACAAAAACATTTTCTAAATTTCTTATCATATTATCTATTCGAAGATTTATTTTTCTCATATTATTATTATTTTCTTTTTAAAATTCATTATTTTAGTGTAATCAAATGAATATTTATTAGTTTAAAACGTGATTGTGGTTCTCACAACTGATGTTTATGTTTCAATTTTTTTTTTCTGCGGTTGTCACATTGTTCGTGTAAGTGACAGTTTTGATGATCTTTAAGTATGTAGCTGTATGTAAGACGTTAAGTGTTTAATAAGACGAAGCATATTTAGGCGAAAACAAAACAAATTGTGTTCTCATTTAATCTGATAGTTGAAATAACATTTGTCCAGCTGTTTTAACAGAAAAAAGTCGAAGTAAAAATTCCTTTTAAAAAAAAAACTCTTCACCTTGAGAGAGAACACAATGAAAAGTTGTAAATAGATAATACAAAGCTTCGACAGATATTGTACAAGGAACTTCGGTTGTCTGACATTCTAAGTTTCGCTAGCAAAAAAAAAGGGAGCGACGAAAAATTTCAATTTCGTACAAGAGATATAATAAGAAATTGCTGTAGAATTTAGATTGCGTTTCTGAGAGAGGATTTTTACACACACTCACAAAAAATGATCCTAATTTTTTATAACTATTATTATTTTTAAAAGCAGGACAGCTGTAGTATATTGCGTAAGATGGGTTAATAAAGAAACCAACGAAATAAGAAATTTCATTTTTGAGACGAAAGTGGAGAAAAAAATTGTTTTTTAATTACTTTGTTCGCTACCTAAAATTTACTAAATGATTGGAAAATGTCCAACAGATGAGCGGAAATGAGTTGCAGTTTTAATCAACTACAATTGCTTATGATTTATATTGCAAATGATTTTTTTTATTTAAATTAAAAAAAATTTACGCAGGAAAATTAGCAATTACAGTAAAGATGAAATTAGATAGCCAAAAGAGAAAAAGTATGATGAAGGAAAAATGACATATGCTAAAAGAAGAAATCGCTCAAGAAGGGATGTCATGTCTTCCTTTAGTTGTTAGCATTGTTTTCTAGGCGTATTCTTTTGCGTGAAAGGCCATCAGGGATTGATTCAGCATCTCGTTTCTTTGGTGCGTATTTCTTGTCCCATGTCTGATGCAAATATCTCAATAGAATGTTCTTCTTCTCTGTAATAATTACTGCAGGAAAGGGAGAATCCAACGACATAATTGAGAGTTTGAGTTAATCAAAATTTAAAGAATCATTTGTGCATATTTCATAATTTATGAAATTTCAACCGTAGTAAAATTAAATAATTAAAATGTCAGCATTATTTCTTGATTGGAAAGTAACTGTAATGAGAAGGTCACAAGACAAACAAGAAAAGTAATTTGCACAACACCACGAGGAAACTTACTCTGTTCAGATGGAATATCAGTGGTGGGCAAATACACAGATGGACGTTTCATTGATGACGTTCGCGCTGTATCCATGTTAAATAGTGCAAAGTTTTGTTCATCGTGCACGGGCAGGTCTTTTAGGAATTCAGTGATCGACTAGAAAAAATTATATTAATTAAAGCATGATGATTTAAATTTATTGTGATGTGATTTAAATAAAGGGCTCGTTGTGGGACATTTTTTTTTTTGGGTTCATTAACAATAATAATTTGATACGCTAAGACTGATTGATGCATGCGTTTTATCTAAAGAGGTCAAAGTTTGAAGATGAATTCGAATTTTGGTCAAGTTGTGACGAGATCCATGATGGCTGGATTTATTGCGTTTTTGAACTGCGCTTGATGAAATATATCAACAACATACCATTGTAAAGGAATCTCACGGCAAATCTCCACTCTCCAGCAGTACCTTAACGAATTTAGATTTAGTCAGTAGCGGTTAATTTTAATTTCTTTACGTTGATATCAGCTACTTTGATTGGATTTAGAATTGCAGATGAATTCTGGAATTCCCCTGTTGATGGGATTTGGTTGAAATTGGTTTATTTACAACTAGAAGGAGGCGGAGCTAGGAATATGTTCAAAAATATTATTTTCTAATCTTATTAATAAGTGAGTAAATAGTTTTTATTTCATTTTAATTATAAATATATAGTTGATAAACGCTGAAGGTCCCGCTTGCTATGGCGCAGAAATAAATTAAACACCTGTTAACATTTATTAGGTTCGTAGTTACCATCCCCTTATTCGTTCTGGAATTTTTCTTACAAATTAAATTGGCTCAACAAAGAGCAATTGTGATGTAAATTAAGTCAAGCCATAAATAAAGACATGCAGACATCAGTGGCCATAAAGTGGATTATCGTCATATGCTTTATTTATACAAATTTCGTAAGTTCATTGTCTGAAGGAACATCAGATGCAAAACCCGAAAATACATCATCGAACAATGTTTCTGCAGAGAAGGTTCTTGATCCATTAGTGACACTGCCAGTGCAGAACGTAACAACTAACATAAGTGCTTCGAATGAATCACAAAATGGAACAATACCAATTCAATCCCCAAGTTCCAGCTCCAGTACGTCTACAACAACTACGACTACGACGACAGAAAATCCAATGCAGATCGGTAAAAACGCTGTTGAGGCTGAGAAAGGCAGCTCAATGTCCATTTTCTTCGTGTTATGTGTGATTGCATTGGGAATTCTTTTGATTCACATGATGCTACAAACGAATTTCCAATATCTACCGGAATCCATTGTAACCGTTTGTCTTGGAGCTCTTATAGGCTTAATTCTCAACTTCACATCCGTTAAGAATGTGCTTGAGCGTGAAGAAGTATTTTCGCCAACAGCATTTTTTCTGGTTTTGCTGCCGCCAATCATTTTCGAATCGGGCTATAATCTGCATAAAGGAAATTTCTTTCAAAATATTGGATCAATATGTGTTTTTGCCATATTCGGGACGATAATTTCGGCTCTTATCATTGGATCTGGTGTCTACATTCTGGGCCTCGCTGAGGTGGCTTACAGACTAAACTTCATTGAATCATTTGCGTTTGGAAGCTTGATATCAGCTGTTGATCCCGTCGCCACAATTGCCATTTTCCATGCACTTGATATTGATCCCATTCTGAACATGTTGGTTTTTGGCGAAAGTATCTTAAATGATGCCATATCAATTGTTCTGACCGCAACTGTTATGCCCACAAGAACGTCGGGTGAAGAACTACTCAGCATTGGACGCACGGAAGCATTCATACTGGCCTTGAATCGCTTCTGTTTGATGTTCTTCGCATCTGCTGGGATCGGTGTCTTATTTGCTCTTATGAATGCACTCTTGTTGAAATATATCGGTGAGTTCATTCCTTAAATTCACATGCGCAATTGATTATTTTTTTTTTTAAATTCTAGATTTGCGTAAGCATCCATCACTTGAGCTTGCTTTCCTGTTGGTGTTCACGTATTGTCCATATGTTCTAGCCGAAGGGTGTCATCTCAGTGGTATAATGGCAATTTTATTCTGCGGGATTGTCATGAGCCATTACAGTCATTACAATCTTTCCACTGTTACGCAAATTACAATGCAGCAAACGATGCGAACGCTTGCCTTCATTTGTGAAACGTGCGTTTTCTCATACCTCGGATTGGCGATTTTCTCGTTCAAGCATCAAGTAGAACCCGCACTAGTCATCTGGTCAATTGTTCTTTGCTTAATCGGGCGTGCTGCAAATATTTTCCCATTGACATGGGTTGTCAATAAATTTCGAGCCACAAAAATAACGCCAAAAATGTCGTTTATTATGTGGTTCTCAGGACTTCGAGGTGCCATTTCATACGCCCTGAGTCTTCATCTTGAGTACTCAAAGGAAGAGACACGTAGAGTTGTTATAACTAATACGCTGATTATCGTTTTGTTTACAACAATTTTCTTTGGCGGATCAACATTGCCGCTCTTGAAGTTCCTGCAAGCAGGCAAAAAGACAAGACGTGGAAATACTGCAGGCCGAGTAAGAAGTCGCTCAGGAAGTCGCACCCGAAGGGAGAAAACAATTTCATTGAGTAAAACTCGTGAATTCGGCCAAGCAATCGATTCTGAACATTTGTCGGAGCTAACTGAAGAAGAAGAAGTGAGCTTTAATAATTCAAGATTGGGTGGCTTCGCGCGTTTGGATCGGAAGTACTTCACGCCTTTCTTTACAAGACGATTTACAAATCAAGAACTGCATGATTGCAAATCACAAATGGCCGACTTGACAAATAAATGGTATCAAGCAATTCGTGTGCTACCAGATGATAACAGTGAAGAGGAACCGGAAACAACTTCACAAAAAACTGAACGTACTAATTCAACGATAAGCGTTTCTAGTCGCGCAAATATAATTTAATTCAAAACGCACCAAAATTCCTATTAACTTTTAGCACAAAAAGAAAAAAATTCTTATGATTTATTAAATTAATTTGCTGGGAAAGGAAGGAGAAACATGTTGTTAACAGTAAAATGAAAATTTTGTGATGAGCCAAAAATTTGAGGGTGAAACTTAACTCTAAGTATTAACTGATAACGAACGACAGGAAGCATAACTATGCTACTAGGTCATTATAAATTGAAACCATGAGGTATTTGTAAGCTTCTTTCTCAATGTCTCTGTTCAAATGTGCTGACGCTGTGAAAATGTTGTGAACACTATTTCGCTTTTATTGAAAACTTTTAAAGTTCAATAAAGATGATTGTGACAAAAAAAAAAAGCATTAAACCCGTTGTCAATTATGGCGAGGCATTGGCAAAGAAATCGATGCCGTCAATTTCTTCTGGCAAATAATTGAGTCCTGACTCGTCCTTATGCAAGGTATTGTAGTTCTGGCCATATCCTAGCATTATTAATTGCTCAATTAAAATACTTAAATATAATTAAAAATTAAATGCCTCACCTAATGTCTTCATTAATTTTGTTGGTGCATTTCGTAAATGAATGGGAACAGCAGGCAAATTTGTATGCTGCTTAATATGAGTTTTGCATCGTTCAAGAGCGAAATATGATTCGGTACTTTTGGGTGCTCGTGCCAGATAAACAGTCAATTGAGCAATGATACAATCAGCTTCGGGCATTCCAACCGTTTGAACAGCTGCTAATGTTGATGTTGCTAACACTAGTGCCTGTGGATCAGCAAGTCCAATGTCCTCACTGGCTGCTCGTATTAATCGACGGCAAATGAATCGAGGATCTTCGCCAGCCTGCATCATTCGAGTGACCCAATAAAGACTTGCATTATCATCGGAAGCACGAATTGACTTGTGTAATGCTGAAATGATGTCGTAGTGTTGATCACCAGCTCGGTCATAGAGCAAATGACTTTTCTTTATTCCATCTTTAACTTCATCTAATGTAATCATCTTAATTCCGCCATCAGTGTGCCCTGTTAATGCCTGTTGCATGCACATCTCTAGGCTATTAAGAGCGATTCTAGCATCACCATCAGAAACGTCGGCAATCCATTGTAAGCACTCTTCTGTTATGCCAAGCTCTGGTGAATAATCCAGTGATTCAACAACAGTTTCCATCTCGGCAGTTTGGCGCATTTCCGGTTTAATCTCAATGGCCTTAAATGTAGCCAGTGCTCGATTAAGAATCTTCATGATATCGGAAGCTTGCAATTTTTCCAAAACGATTACACGACAACGACTGAGAAGGGCACTATTAAGTGAAAATGATGGATTTTCCGTTGTTGCGCCAATAAGTATTATTGTTCCATTCTCAACGTGGGGCAGGAATGCATCCTGCTGCAGTTTATTGAAGCGATGAATCTCATCCATGAATAAGATGGTGCTCTTTTTAAACGTAGCTTGGTATGTTTTTGCTTGCTTAACAACTTCCTTTACATCATTGATACCAGCAGTACACGCAGAAAGTTTAACAAATCTGAAAATGTCCTTATGCTGGCTAACATGGCTCCAGATAATGTGAGCTAATGTTGTCTTGCCACATCCTGGTGGTCCCCAAAATATCATTGAAGGAACATTGTTATTCATTAGGAGATTCTTGATTATTGATTTATCTCCGATTGCTTGTTTTTGGCCAACATAATCTTCAAACTTTGTGGCACGAACTTTTTCAGCTAATGGACAAAGCAATTGTTTATCTTCAATTTTAGTTGTCTTCAATTTGACAGCCGCTGAACTTGTTGATGAGCATGTCAGCTTTAGATCTGAACATTCTTTTGGTACTACTTCCTTTGTACCTTGCTGTTGTAGAATTTTTGGTTTTTTTGCGCAATTGAAAATATTGTAAGTTTTGTCCTCGCTTGCACGCTTCATTGCTGCTTCTGTTTGCTCTTCTATGCACTGATTCACATGTGCTTCAATCTTTTCTGCTGGATATTTGCGTTGACAAACCGGACACTGCGCGTTTGATTCCATCCGTGAAAAGGTAAAGCAATTTGCGCGCGGAAAATAATCTTTTGTTTACGATTTGTGCGCCAATGATGTAAACTGCTTCACAAAATCTGCAAAGTTGAAAGTATAAAAAGCTCAGTGCAGTGAAATTTAATTTATCTCGAATTTATCCATAATTTATTATGTGAAGTTAGTTTGCCAACTTTCGCTCGCTGTTCAATAACATACTTTTCATGTTTTCATTCAGCTTCATCAGATTCCTAGGTAGGTAAGCATAAAAAGATCCATACATATAAACTTGCGCTGCCTGAGAAGCGAATCCTCAAAACTGACTGATATATATTTAGCCTGTCGGGGTTTTCAATCAATGATACACGCTAAATTCTGACATCCATGCAACTATACATTTTACATTCAACATAAGTATGTATGCATATGTTTAGTCGCATTTTAGCGTAATTCTGCTGACTGACATGAATGATCTCAAAAATGTCGGGAAATCACTTCACGGCATTTATGGAGAGTCCAATGTTGCATGTTCATTTACGTTACCTACTTACGCTGATTTATATGTGTACATGTGTACCCTTATATTTAAGGATATTGCGAATACCTATGAAGCCCTGGGCCCTAACCACAGCACTGTCTTCCCATAGCATCCTCTAAAATTTTCCACAACATTCTAAAAATACAACGTTATAGAAGTTCCGCGCTCAAAAAATCGTTCGTTTGGAATGGAAATGATTTCTATGTAGGATGTTTTTCATGTGAATTTTTTTTAAATTATTTATTCATCGTTTTCTGGCGATTGCCTTTTTTTTAACCGATTCTGGGTTGTTAGAGGCCCATAAATAAATAAATTTGCATGTTGATTTTCTGCCCAAGAAAGAAAACGCAGTTTGAAAAAGTTGTTGTTATATAGATATTGTGTAAATACTTGTGTAAATAAAGCTGAGTACCTCAAATTTCCTTGTATAAATATCATAAACTGAGATTTTTTTTAGAATTTAATTTATCCTTTAACTGTTCTAAAATGTTAGGCTTTTCCTTATCTAAAAATTCATATAATTAAACAGGGATTCTAATTTTGACAAATGCAAAGCCCCTTTTTCTAGCACAAAAGCAAATTAGCATAATATTTCTCAGTCGGTTGTTAATTAAAAAACAATTTATATTATTCACATCCTGAAAGCTTCCTGGTTTAAAGAGAAAATGATATTTATGCATATTTAGTTACGTAGGTACATAGTTCGGTTTGCGAATGACGTCAGAGCTTTCAGAACTCTACAAGTATGATACTGTTAGATTTAGTGCGGAAACATCTTAGTTGATTTAACGTGAATATCGTGTTTTATCCGATTAACTTAACAACACTCTTGTGAAACAAAACAAAAAATTGACTCGATGTTGGCCCTAGACAATATGGAAAATCCTTTGCCCTCAGTAAAACTCATCATCAGCTATCTGATATATGTAATAAATGTGAATGAGAAAATATAAGGAAGTGTAATCAGGAATATTTTCCGAAACATAGAGCGCACTTCGTTTGCATCATCATCAAATATTAATCGGGAAATTAGTGAGGAAATTTGAACTTTGCTTTAGGGAATTTTTTCGCAAATTATATTTTCTGTTATCTATGTATTATGTGACTATGTGAGTGTTGAAGCTGAGTTTCAATAAGAAGAAACATTACTGATGTACAAAACCGAGTCTCTGTACACACATTTAACGTTATTAAATCTGAGATGTTTGCACATGATACAAAGAAAAGGAAAGAAGAAAAAAAAAAACGTGAAAAACATTGAGAGGGTTTTGTTCCATCAAGTGCGTCAGCAGCCTCAACCGCGATATGATTGCGAAGCTATTCCAAGTATTTGCTTCAAGGCTTCAGACAGGTAATCAGAAAAGAGATGTTGTTTATTTTCTCACGGCATGTTATACTGACGCTTCCCAATATTTTTATTTGCACAACAACTTTAACGATATTCTTTTGTTTTTTTTTTTTTTTTTTAATGCGAGGGAAAACTCGCTTTGTCAGCAAAGTAAGTACCCAAAATATGAAGCGCAAAATAAAACTTTGAAATCAAAAAATCCAAATGATGATGCGAAAGAAAATAAAATTTTCATATTAACCGCAAATTACTTAATTTTATTTTTCGACTGGGAAAGGTCATTATTTTTTGCTCTTTTTTGTCCGGTTCGAAAAACAAATCAATAAGGCAGCTGAAAATAAAAGTAGAGAAATTCTGAATAATTCAAATCGCATCCTGAAATGAAAAGCTAAATGGAAATTTTATGCTGGCCTTCCCTCTATCGCTTCATTGTTCATGTTCACAGTTAAAAAAATATATATATATATATCCCCATAATTAATTAATCCCTTTTGAAAAAGGAAATAAAGGAGCTTACTGAACACACAGAAAATGATTGAGTCATCTGGCAACCGTATCGGTGTAAAGCTCCATCGTTTTATATGCATTTAGCTTTTATAATTTATTTAATTTCTTTTTTTTTCCTTTTTTTTTGACCATCAACAATTTTAATTCATGCAAAATTATGCGTTATGTGATAAAATGTTGAAAATGTGTCCACACAATAAAAGTTAATTTTCAACCAAAATAATGGCTCGAATTTAATTAATGTTTCGTGTGCCTTTTAATGCCCGTCATGTTGTTAAATTTTTCCCCATCATTTTCTTTTTTGATGATCCATTTTTATATTTTTTTTTTTTTTGTCGCAGTTTGTTTGTATGATATGAATATGCAAACGTTGTTTTCTACCCATCATCATGAAGCTCATTCATTTGTGAAATGGACAAAAATAATGTGAATATATGCGAACATTTATTTAGCTGCGCGATGTAGAAGAAGGGAACGGAGGGAACAAAGTTGAATTATCACTCACATTTTCACCCGATTTTCCCTCATTTATTGCGAAGTGCTTAAAAGTGAAATGTGCACCTAGGTAGTTTAAAAAAAAGGAAAAATAATAAAGCTCATTTCATTTCCATTTCCCGAGCACACAAAGCCTGATAAAAAAAAAACAATGTTCAATGTTTTTTCGCTCTGATTACTCAAAAGCTGTTGAGAGAGAAAAGAAACGACAAACGGCATCAGCGAATTATGGAAATCTGTTTTGGAGGGAGAAAGAAAAAACGACATAAAAGCTCATCGCCTTGCGCGCACTTTTTTACTCATACAAATCCTTTTTATTACCTCCTGCCAATGGCATTTTATAGGAAAAATTCAGTTCGTTCTTTCAATACTTATTCTAAATAGAACATGACGGCTTTACTGGGGACTGATGGCATGGGCGGAAGGGAAATGTTATTTTGAGAGTAAACGCGAGTCGAACACAGCAGATCCTCCCAGCCATTGATTTCAAAGTGAAATTGGGGAGGGAGTGGGCCGAGAAGATGGAGGTTCTTTTAAATCTCGTCACGATTAGATACTTTAAAGAAAATAAAAAAGAAACTTATTCATTTCATTTTCTTTTCTTTTTTTTTCTCGCACATTCACTGCCAGTTGCTTTGAAACAATTTAACACGGTGCCGAGATTGTGTGATGATAGGCATCTGAGGCACGGGATATGTTGTGTGTGTGTGTGTATGCGTGTTTGTAGAAAAAAAATGGTGTAAAAGATCAAAGTGCCAGAGAATGAGAAGAAATGTGCGATATCAAGCCCGTGGATTATGTTTTTGTGAAATTGAAAATTTTTACGAGCCCACTCGCAAAGTCATGAAATCATGATTATGTTATTTCGTGTGTTTTTTGTTCTTTGTTGTTGCTGTTTGGCAAATGATGGGAATGGGAATTTTAGGAACCTGTGGGGAGCGTAAAAGAACACATGGGGCACCAACCAACAAACATATTTTATGCGTTCAATTTTTCAATTTTCTACATTGTTTTTTTTTTTTTTTGCATTTCAACGTAAATCCACCACGGTAACAATGACGGAATCTGTTAGTTGAGCTTTCATATACAATTTAGTTAGACGAATAATGAAAGTCTCGAGCTCGACTCGTGAGATTTATGAGGTGGAGCTTTTCTTGTCTTTTCTTCGGGAAATTATGGGAGCTTTACGATAATCACGTCTTTAGTTCAGGTGTGCACATTAAATCAGATGACTCTTTGATGCTTTCATAACACCAGAAAACTATGCTTGAGATGAGGAAAAGCAACGATGATTTGAGAAAGATGAAAAATGCTCATCGTGCTATTTTCGATTTTGTTTCTGATTTTTTGCTGATTGAATGAAAAATTTCGCTCAGAAGAATCATTGTGCAAAAAAAAAAGAATTTTGGATGCTTCCATTAGTAACGTAACATTTCAGATGTCTCAAAAATTTCGATCTTAAGAAAGTCATAGAGCAATTTTGATGATTTCTCGTTCAAATACTTTTGTGATACGAAACATTCAAATATTTCCAACAATTCAGTCAAAGCTTTAAAATTAAAAGCCTCGCATGAAAAATTGAGCTTTCACAAGTGAAATCTTTTTTAGAATGGAAGCAAAAGAAAAATTCTTTCATACATTTTGTTTGCCATTTATTTCAATCAATCATCGGAAAATATTTGCTCAACAAAAAGTTTGCGAAAAGAAAAAGAAAAAAAAAAAAAAAGTTCTCACGTCGCAACTTACGATTTTAAAGCGAGAGTTTTCTTTGCATTCCTTCATGTGAGTTTCCATCAGAATTGTTAGCACTGCCACTGACTAAATTGAGCGCTGGCAAAAAAAGCGGGAAGCGAAAGAAAGAAACCCTGAAAAAGTTTTAATTAAATTGATAACAATGAAATAATTTCACAAATGTTCAACATTTTTTATTCTGTCTTTCTCATTGTAGCTTTGGCTCGGCAGAGCTTTTTTTTGCAATGAATAAAAAGAAGAACAGAATGCGGTTGAGAGGAAAGTCGACTTTAAAGTTAAGTAGTTTTGTGAAAAATTGGGATTTATTTATGCAGAAATGGCAAACGTCCAAGGAAACTTCGAGAAATGAAGAGTAGTTTAGAAGTGGAAGCTTAACATCGCTGATGCATTTTGTGTTATAAATCTCAATCGGTGTAAGAGTGAAGCATATCTTTACGTTATAAAGCAAAATAACATGCAATTACTTCTCATTGGTGCATCAAAAAGTTTTCCTTTTGGGCCACTCGAAACTAACCAACAAACAGCTCTTACATATGCCGCAGACCATACAACAAATTTGCTCTGCAATTTATTTCCTCTCCCTTTCTTGCAAGAGAATTCAGCAGCTGAATCTAATGGGAATTATTCGCATTATTTTCGGATCATGTGTTTGTGTGGATGAGCCACAAAAGGATTGCAAGGAATTGTGTTCGGCAGCCAAAACACCAAAATGATTTGTCATGGGAAACGTTATTCAAACAGCAACAGCAGCAAGCAAAAGCATAAAAAATCAGATTTATTCATGAGGATGTGAAAAAATTGTAATATCGAGCTGTTGGGACTTTAAGGATACAACATTCGTTTTATGGCATCGCTATATGACATTTCTAAAAAAAAAAAACACTTTTTGTGCCAGAAAATAACACATTTAGAGAAAACAAATGTCAACAAATGCAGTGAAGTAGTCTTATATAATAACTTGCCTTTTGCAGTACTGGACCTATGCAAGCCACTGAACTGATAAATGGAACTAAAACTTTCAGATGTTGCAAGTTGTGTCGATTTTTTTTTCTTCTTCTTTTTTTTAGCAAATTGAACTTTTTCTCCTTTCTGTGTTCACAATTCGCAAGATAAGAAGTTGAGAAATATTTCTTTCGTTGTTGATATCGGAAAGCTTTCGTTTATGTTGGGGAGGTGTGATGGGATGAAGCATTTTTATTTCAATAAATTGAAAATGGCTTGAAGGTAGATCACAATCTATATAATGTCAATTACAAAAATTGCCTTACGCTTTTCATTCGACTTCCGATATGGTGGTGCAAGCATTTCAATCGACAGCTTTCTGCAACAGGTTTTAATTCATTACCCTGATTCTGTTACGTTAAGCATACCTATGCTATCAAGGATTTGCAAATATTTCACGATTGTTACTAAATAAACGGTAAAAATTGGAAATGTAAAAAAATTTTCCCACAATTTGTCGATTTAGGCGATAAATGTTTGCCAATCAACAATCCCCCAAGAAAAAAAAAATTGCCTTGATCTTTGACACTTCTGTCCATAGTTTCATCCTAAATTCATACATGGTTGAAGGAAAAACCCTTCACGCTATGATTAATTGAAGTCAATCCATTGCGTTGGCAAAAGTGTTTTATTCTTTTTTTCGTTTTCCGTAGCGACAATATCTTAATGCGTTCTCATGTATGGCAATATGTTTTGAGCCTTGATGGGTGATGAAGAAGCGATTTTTTTTTTGCTTCCTGAAATAAATGATCATAAAAAACTTTTGACCTTCACGAGCTTTAACTTCTTCCTCCATCTCCTTGCACGTGTGACCATTAGAGAAAGGTTACACCGCGTCATAATTGCTAAATACTCAGAATAGGAGACAAACAATTTTTTTTGCCTCTCTAAATTTCTGAGTGGAAATTTGTTGATCGCTTTATCGCAGAAGATGTTTTTTCTTTCTTTTTGTTTTCAATTCCGTCAAGTCACCAACCAACCTACGAGAACTGAACTTTTCAGACGACGTCAGTTGAGTTTAAGAAAATAAAATTTCATCGCTCTTCCAAATTGGATATCATTTATACGGTGTAGACAATGTTCTTCAAGAAAAATACAGTTAATCAAAAGTTTTCTCAGGAAGCATTTTATATAAGGTAACGCGAGCATCGTAAGAACCATTTTAGAACATTTTAAAGTTGGAAACAAATATTGCAAACTAAACCTCCTTTAATAAATAAAGTTACGCAATTTATGAATGCCTTGATGCTACCTCCGCAATACCTGCCATGAAAGCAAGCTTATATTCAAGATGAACATCATGATAAATGACACATAAGTAGTTGCCATGAATGAGCGTGGGAGAAGCCAAAAGATACATATATTATGTACCAAACATATATTTTAATGCAGCAAATGGAAAGTTTAAATTTTCATGTGTGTGTGTGTAAATAATTTTGGATCTTAAGTAAAATAAATTTTCTTTGCTGTTGAGAGCCCAAATTCCTCGTATCTTTAAACACAGAATTCAGTTTTCGTGCCCTACTATCGGATGAAAAAGGTCAGGATTTCTCCATCAATTATGAGCTTTTTCATTTTGTCTAATGGATTATTTCCCTCTGGGCGTGTTACGTAATTCATACACTATCCCTCTGGAAAACTTTTCTTTTTATTTATCTTAAGCTCAGTCTCAATAATCGCCGCACATGATACCTCATACTAAAATGTATACCTTTATCATATTGAAAAATATGCACTGCAGACACACATATATACCACAAAAAGGGATACATAGTCTGTTCTCGCGTAAAACATTTTCGCATGTGGCTTTTATTGTAAATCCTTCAACAAATTATACAAATTTTCCTGAAAACTTCTTCGAAAAAGAAACTTATCAGAGCGGAAAGCATATTCAACGTCTTGAACTAAAAAAGAAAAGCTTTCTACTTAAGCAAATGAAACTTTTGTATATCCTTCAAAATATAAATTCAATTAATTCCATCGAATCCATGTCAAAACAATCAGAAATAATTGTTTTCATGAACAAAAGGAATTTTAATATTTCTTTTAGCGAATTTCAAAATTTTCAAGGTTCGCATCAAAAATGAATTTGTATAAACTCAAATAAGATTTTTCCATGTGAACAATCCTTTAAAATGTTGCGGCGGAAGGAAAATCCATGTCATGAGCTTGAACAAAGCATCTTTAACTCAATGTTATTCCACATTCTCGCATTCTCGCACTACACATCCAACCACCCTCCACAATTTCAGAGAAATAAAGGCATTTATTCCCCATTTGCATAATAATTTTTACATATATTAAACGATAAATTCATATAAATATAAGTAGATATACATATATAATATTTAGATATATCACTTATCATCACGATCATTATCATAAAGATTGTGTAGAGCAATACACACCACAAATTTATATATATGTACATATATATTCGCCCGAAATTAAATCATAAATTCCCATTTTTAATTTAAGTATTTTAATGCCATACGAAACGAGAGAGAGAGAGTGAGTGAGTGAGAGAGTGAGTGAAAGAAATACTCCGGCATAACATAATTCAATTTTGTATTTTTGTATAATAAATTTTCCTTCTTTTTTTTCTCCTTTCATACCGAGAGAAAGTCCCTCATCTAATACATTTTATTATGTGATATGCCTCGTTCACCTCCGTCGTTTTCCATGCTCTGGGCCAGCTCGCTTTTGTGCAATATTTGTACATAATTTCTAAGCTTTTATGCTTCTCATCCTTGTTTAAAGAAGGATATTTTTTTTCCTCATCCAAATTGTCTGCCTGCCAGCCAGCATAGCATGCATATACACACTTTAATTGCATCAACATTTTATATTAACATACACAAACACACGCAGCTGTTGTATCAGTAAGCTTTAGAAATATTTTGCAATTCTGAATTGAGTTTATTATTTTAAAACTCACGGAAGCAAAAACAAGACATGCCGACAATGAAGACTTGAAAAAATAAATAAATAAATAAAATAAGGAAAAATTTCCTCGCGCTGTTAATGAAACGCTTCGTTTGGTGAAATTGAAACATCACTTTGTCGAGTAAATGAAAATTGATGGTGTTTAAAATGGAATCTGATTAAAATGGAATGATAAATGGAGATGGAGATATCGGTGGGGAAAGAAGCGAAGGCAAAAAAAAAAAATTGTTAAAGGCAAAGTTCTTTTGACGTTTTTGTGGATTGCGAAACAGCTGACGCTTTAATTTCAAGTTATCTATACATTTCGCTTAAATGGAAAATAAAAGCACTTCAAGTAAGAGAAATTTCTTGTTCCATATCTCTGATTTCACTCCCTGTTACACCACTTGATGAATAATTCTATTTCTTTTTTCCAATCTTCGTAGAATTCACTGCATTGATAGATTAAAGCAATTCTGAAACGTTTGAATCGTTTTTTTTTCTACTGTTGATGAAAGTTGTTTTTGATGTCGCACTTTATTAATCAGGTGTACGGATGAAAGATGGTATTAGTGCTGTCGAAATGTTTGCAACATAGTTAATCCCCAGAAAAAAAAGTATGAATAATTTCACAAGCGTCAGATCATAACAAAAAGAAAAAGAAATTTATTTTAATTTCCTAGCGCTCTTCTCAATAGAAACGTGCCAACAATTTCAGGTAAAATACATCAACCAACATTGGTTTCTTGTTTCTTCAGTCACTTGAACAGAAAGTGATTTAATGCGGTTGCGATGAATGAGATTTTCCTAAAGATTTTCTATGAATGAAATCCACATCGTGTGCAATTGCTTTCCATATTATTGTGAAAGTGTCGTGCCACGTCTTTGAGGTTTCCACATCATCACATTCATATCTCAATGGTTGTCTCTATAGCTGAATGTTTATATTCATCCATGAAATATTTCTGAATAACATTCACTTGTCGTGTGAGCCATTCGTTTCGAAATTTTAGTGTTTGCAAAACAATACACGAACAAAGTCATTCGTCAACTATAGAATTCAACACTCGAGTGCAGAATATATTTTATATGTTATTCTATGTGGTTTATAAATTACTTAATTTAACGAGCCAATTCTAAATTGAGCACGAATGTAAATTTATTTAACAACAAATATCGTAATATTCAGAAGAATGTTCTTAACATTTATTTCAAAGTGACAAACGAAATTCACTTTTGATTGATTAGAATTGTTGTGCCGTAAAGACTTTTTGTTTGCGAAATCAAATTTAACTTTTTGCTGGTCATTTGTTAGCCTTTTGGCTTTTTTTATGTGAATTTTGATTGTCGAAAATAAAATCCCGGAATCGAATGAAAGAGAAAAAAATAAGTTGAAGAATGTTTCAAGAAATTAAACTTTGAAAAAACTTCCACCGGAAAAGAAAAGCAACAAAGAAAATTTATTTCTTTTTTTTCCATAGTAGAAAAGTTTCTTCTAGAGATTTTCTTCTAACAAAAACCTAAACTTCGAAAGATTTATCAATGACGTCAGAGAATTTCCACTGGTCAATTTCGAACAATTCAATAAGATCGTCACAAAATAGAACACAAAATAAAAACAGATTTAAAACGAATTTTCGTTTTTTGGAGGATGAAATCAAATCCGTAATCGTTTTGTGGAAATTTTTGTTTTCCTTTTTTTCCATTTTCGCTCTGCGTAGGAATGAGAGCAAAATGTTCTCGCTATTATGTGTTGTGCATGTGAAAACATTTAGATTAGAGAAAAATGTTGAGAATCAACATTAAACTTTGCCATAACCATAAATATTTTCATTGAGGCCGCTTCATCTAATCCTGTTCACCCTCCTACTTATTCCTCCCCCTAAAGATGGTCTTGGAAGATGATTTGGAAGATTTATTCAAAGTATCTGCTTCACATCTGAAATCGCTTTCATTGTATAAAAAAAGAGATATTTGTTGAATGCCCATGTGCGCGTTTTGAACGTTTTGTAGAAAAATAACAAAAAAAAAGAGATTTCTAAAAGCTAATTGGAAGCTTTCACCTTTCGGTCACAGACACACATTTATGCACGTCACAATAATTAAGAAAATCTAGATATACAATTTTTTTTAAATTAAGATGCTTTAACATAAGCTGCGTCGACCAAATATGCAAGGACAAAAATTGAATTTTCTGCTTGCTAGGCAATCTCTCAATTTCTCGTAAGAAGATTAAAAATTTTAATTAAAATTTCTTAGATTCTTCTTTTTATTTTTTTGGTTGAATCTTCTTTTCTTCTTTGCAGGCATTGTCGTTGGTTTGTTTATACATAGATTTCAATGTCCCTCAAATCTCTCAAGTGCCTAACATAAATGCTTTACGAACTGTATTTATTTATTTACGAAGGGAATTTTGGGACAAACACGTTGTACGTGACTAGCTTAGTTTATGAACTTTCTACATTTACTATCAAATGGTTGCCATAAAGACTACACACGCTCACATTTAATAGGTGAATTAAATTCATAAATGTGACATGCATGATGGGTGATACTGTTGGGCAATCGTCATAGTGTATCCAAAGCTAAAATCAGAATTCACAACATTTATTGCATTTAATGCCACAGAACAAGTGCAATCATGAAAAACAAATGTTATGGAGCCCTGATAAATACCCAAAAGTTCCCGAATATAAAAAAAATGTTCATTTTCTATTTATTTCCAGTCGTTATATTCACTTTATTGCGTTAGATTGCTTCTGCTTTGTGATCTGTTCTTTTCTTCATCAATCCTACAAAAGTAGCAGTGGCGACGGCGGAAAGTAAAAGCATAAAAAGAAAATTTCGAAATGAGAATGAATAAAAAAGATGAATTCTGAAATTGCTTTTGAGCGAAGGAATCATAAACCATACGAGCAGCGCGCCGTCTCTATGCCGCAATAATGAATATACCAGATGAGCAATATGTGAACATTCATTAGATTTATTACGCTTTGAATGCGAAGTGCCTCGTTTGTAGGAATGTTGGTTGTTGTTGGATATTAAGTATTTTTTTTTGTACTCGTGTATCCATGAAATAATTTTGCTGATCCGATTTTCAGTTGCGTAGCATTCCTTCCATTATGAAATATGTTTCACTTAGTAATTGACAGTTCGTTGAAAGTTTTCTTAGTATGTTAATTCTTAACATCATTTCAGTGTTGTCAAGGCAACAATTAATATTCACTACGTGATTTTTATAGAGAAATATTTAAACATAATTCAGTGAACAGCATAAATCTTCTCTTAAGTTTGCGAGCAGTATTCAATCGCTCCCACATGAGTTGCTTAATTCTGTAATTCTGTAGGTCAAAAAATGAATTCAAAGGACAGATGTTGTTTGGGACGTGGGGCCAAAATACACAACTATGTTCCATTTACTTTTACTATGTACCGCACTAATTTTATTTTCAGTATAATGATCCCAAGTTTTCCGCAAACATGCTTCTGGTTACGGGGCATTTCTTTACGGTTGAAAGCAATATTAAAATCAACAAAAGCGAAGCAAAGGAACAACAAACATCCAGAGAAAGAAAAATATATAAAAAATAAAAAAATATTTTAATCAGCAAACGAAAATAAATGCTAAATATGCGGAAAAACGGGCTGAGGTCTGGTAAAAGTGTGGAAATTAAACACGACTTCTTTCCTCTCGTCTTTGTACAGCATTCGCCACTCCATTCAGTTTCATTTAGTGTGCTTCGAAATCAGAGAAGAAAAAGAAAGGAAAACTCATCTTACGGAAAGAATTAAAAAAAAAAATGCTTTTAAGGAAATTTACTTAATTGGGTTGAAATTGTAACCGAAGTACAAGAAAAGAAATTAGAAAAAAAGAAATTCGCCGCATTTATGCGAGTGTGAGTCGGCGGCTCCTTAAATGAGACTTTTTTTTTTTAATTGTCATGATTTTCAAATGTAAAAGCATTATTTTTTAATTAGACCAAAAGCGGAGAAAGGCACTTTTTGTGTGTGTAATAAAAAGTTATATTGCGAAAAAGCGAGCGGTGAAATTGATTTCTGGCAATTTTGTGGCAACTTGAGTGCGGTGCGCCTCAGTGGAAAGAACAGAAATTTCACTCTTTAAAATGTAATTACCTGGAAGCATTCTGTTAATTCCATCGAGCAAAAGACGCATTCAACCTTTAATTAAGGTAAAATTATTTCTGAATTAATATATAAATGCAAACCGCAACTCATTTCGCTTCAAATATTCTTCAAACTCGCGATGTTTTTAAGGAAAAATAAATTTTTTAAACGAAATTATGCGGCGCAAATATTACGATTGAATGGATTAGCATTAACACTGTAAACATTTTTGTTGAACCTTCTCACGCTTAGTTGCTTTGAAAACATCATTTTTGGTTGCGTGATTATGCCCCGACGCAAAAAAAAAGATGAAAGAATGGGTACAAATTTGTAATTGCTCCATTTCTTGCCAGGTCGGTAAACTGAGCGAACCTTATAAGCTTTCGCTACACTTTGCCAACGAGCCTAGACCGTCATTGTGCTATTTTAATGCGATGTTTACATAAATTTCACATTCATCTAATTTACGTTCTCCCCCCGTTCAACCCCCGACTGCAAATTGGCTCATAAAAGCTCAAGTGCTATATAAAGAATCTCACAGGCAAAAAAGGCGCCATTATTTAAATTTTTATTAATCAGAAATTAGACGCCACAAAAGTGAAATTTATTTGTGCAATTTTCAGTTTTTTTTTTTGATATTTTGTCGTTGTAAAGATTACAAACGTTTTACGATTTTTCCTTCTGCATTTATAACTTTTGTTTGTCGCCGTCATTTATGGACGTGGCGAGTTTGTTTTCTTTTCATGTATAATTATGGACAATATGTCTGATGTTGCTTTATCATGCGTGATCTTTCGTTTAGTGTCGTCGGTAACAATGTCACGTTTGACATTGCCAAGGAAATCGTTGAGTGTTATTGGCCTTTTGTTCATCACGAAGTCGCTCATCGCTTTTTTTCATACAAGGAAACAGGGTCGACAGAATGCTTTTAGCAATAGCTTTCTTATTGTGTATGCATTATGCAAGGAAATAAATTTTGTGTTAACTGAAAATTTCATGACAGGGAGAAAAGCTCAACACTTTTCATCATTTCTGTTGCGGATTTTCGGCTTGAAAATGGCAGTTCGGAAATTTATTTAAATTAATTTGATACTTGAATATAATAAGCTGTTGAAGCATCATAGTCTAAAAATATATTTTGAAGTTTGCATCGAAGTAGAGGGCGTGTAAATGGCAAAGAACGATGGAGTGTCATCAAGAAGTGCCTCATTCGCACATACTTTCAAGGATCTCATTTTGTTGATGTGGCATATAGCAGGCAGCAAAGGCAGAAAGTGATTTATTCATAATTGTGTCGAATGTTCATGCATACACAGGGGATAGAATAATAAAATAAAACAAAAAAAAAACTCCTCAGAAGCACTTGAAATGAGCTTTTTGAACTTTCAAGTGCTTTGCATAAATGCCATGGCGGCATTCTTTCCATAATAATTTTGGTAATTTTCCCTAATTAATTTCTACGTATTATACTTCCAGTGTTTGTTGTCGCTCGGAAACTTTTTTCTTTAATGAGATTTGGGAAGCAAAGCTTTTGACGTCGAAAGCTGTGAAGCAATAAAAAAAAAACACAAAGCGGATGAACTTTGCTCTCGAGTGCCACCGTGAATATATATATTTCCCTCTTCCCTCTTTAAGCCAATGATTTAGGTGACAAACTTCAATTAACTAAAGTGCTTTAAATTTAAATAACGAGAAAAAATGACAACAATTTATAAACATCAAACGGGTCGTGAACAAATGGTGTGTTATTTGTAATCATTGTGATTAATTAAATATGCTCTCGGCGAAAGAGGGCACAAATGAATGATCTCCTTCAGACTCGTTCTCCCTCTCCCTCTCACTTTCTCCGTCTTCATTTCATCTCTCCAGTGCCTGGCTGATTATTGCAACGTGGCTTCTATTAATCAGCATACATTTCCACTCATTATGATTATGTTCCCTCCTTATATTTCTTTTTTGTCTCGCTCAGCGCTTTCATCATCAGCTACGGAGTCATCTTCAGCTGAAGTGCGGAGGAAGAAATTAAAGAAGAAGAATATAAAAAAAAGTTGTCGACGTTGTTGGAAAATAATTCCAGAAATGGATGCTCGTTGATTCTTGGAGATTTCATGAAAGCTTAAAAAAGAATTGTTGATCAAAGAACGAAATGTATTTTTCATGCATAATGTTTGACAGTTCACAGCAGATGAGCAGAATAAAGTGCAGTTGAATGCTAATGAAAGATACTGACTAAAATAATCTGAATAGTAGTGCAGAATAATGGAAAGATTTAAGTGTGATGGTTAATTATATCGTTATCTTTAAGACTAAAAGAATAAATATGAAAGAATAAAATCTACACTGACATCATTTTAAAGTCATCCCTAGCAATATTATAATAGAGAAATAAAATAAACCTTAATGCCTGACCTCATTTCATCGCATCGTTCGTCTTCACCTCATTATGATTGTGAAAGAACCGTAGAGAGCCTCAACTTGCTACAAAATAAAATACACAAAGAACGAAGTCAAATTAATGGACCTTTGCTGCTGGACGACAACGACGCAAAGAATATAAAGACGAACGAAAGCCGGTATCATGGGAAACATTAAATTTATGGTGAAAAATTGGATGAAATTTTCACTTAAAGCCATCGTTGTTCTGTCGTTATTTTTTTATCTCGCCAAAAGCACAGCACATATTTTTTCGAAGCTTCGAAATGTCATTTGCTGTTATGCGAATCATATTGTTCGACCGTTACGCCAGAAGGCGAAAGGGATCTGCGTTTAATACCGTACATTTGCTTTCACTCGCTCCATTTTCCACCAGCATCACATTTTGTATTGTTCATCATTTATCATAAAAAAATCTTCTTACATTATTATATGGTTTGTGTGTGTGGGCGTGCGTGTATGTGTCTGTTTGCGCGGGCAGCGTTCAAATATAATTAAGAATGATTTGGTGTTCATTTTTATTTTATTTTTGAATGAAGTTTATTATTTCATGTCATATAGATAATATATAATCACTTTCATACAGCATCTGTCATTTACAAAATGATATCGCATGATATTATTGTGAAGACTGTTTTACCCTGGAGCTAGAACTCATATACCGAAAACAAAAAATGGTAAACAGATTGTTGTCTCTTCCTTTGATCATAGTTTGGATAAAGGAAAATTTGTATAGAACACACAAAATTTATCAGACAGCTGTTGCAAGGTATCCCCTTGATAAAACAATTGTCTAACGACCAAATATAATAATCAGATATTAATAAAATTGTTCATAGTCTGATGATGGTGCTCGTTGATACGAACGATATTGCTAGAGATATTTTTTCGAATTTTGCAGGCTAAATGTTTTATTATTTGATTGGCTCTCCAGACAAAATAGCTTCGGGCAACAGTACATGAGCAAGCATAAGACCCGTAAAACGAGAGATCATTGTAATGGATGAGTTCATAAATCTTTCACTAAAACAGCCATTCAACCTGTTGACCAAAACGAGCTTTTTGAAATTCAATTATTTTATTATCTCCATGGTGCTTAAGTATGTATTTTCAATGTTCGCTTGTGAATCTCTCAATTTCACTCTCCTATTCATTTTTGCTTTCTCGTTCACTTTGCTGATTGCACAGCCATCACATTTAATTAATGCAGGCAAATGGAAAAAAGCTTAATTGAATCTCTGGTTTGCAGTATATAAAAAAAATTCAGGTAATTGTTGACTCTCACACCCGCGCTTGCTTGTAAATGGCGTTTAATAAGTCTGGCTGGTGTTTGGGTGGGAAAGTAACGATTTAATGGACTGAATTAAACAGAAACAAAAAAAAAACAGCAGCAATTAGTAGAAGTTAATAGTAATTGTTGTTGCTGCAACACTATGCCGCAACACTCATACTCATCTGAAGCGGTAAAATCACAGTCATCGAGTATATGTGTGTATACATTTTCAAATGAGTGTTAAAGGTGTGGCACATAATTACGTGCATAAAAAGTAAAGAGTTGAATTAATAATTTATTTATAAATATTCACACGCGAAAGCACTTAAAGCTTCAAAGTGAACAACAACACTGCCGTTAAATTTAAGGACATCCATGGGAAATTAGCGACTTTTTGCAATTTACTCATGCAATACTTCATGTCTTCTAAATTGCGTGCCCTATAGCACTATAAACATCAACAACTTCGCGTACTTGATGAATTCCAACATGCGATCATTTTGATGGTTGATGTAAATATTTGTTTAGGTGCCATTTTATGGAATGCCATCAAAAAAATTGGCCTTCTAATATAAAGCAAGCAAATAAAACTGAAATGTGTCCTTTTTCTCAATATGATAATGGCAAAATAATTCGCCGCTCGTTGTCATGTATCGGTCAGTTAGTATTGTAGGATGTGGGTGGGTGGAGAAAAAAATATGTTATATTTGCCAAATAAAAACAAATAAATAAACGGAACATACTCTACTCTTGCTAACAGAACCAACTTGTTATTATTTTTTATGATGTCTTTTATGTCTTTTTTCAGTGCGCTTATAATGCGTATAAAAATAACATACCGCAAAAATGAGTTGAGTGAATCATTTTGGATGGGATGTGGGTATAATAAAGCGAGCAGAAGAGTGGAGAGGTATACCGCAGTTATTCAGTAAATGATACATATTTGGTTTTTTTTTTGCAATTCGATCGTTTGCGCCAAAAAATTTTATGTCGAAGAAATGTAAATCTTTGCCGACAATCGTCTTAATTGCATAACGCATGTTTAGATTTGTCGTGAAAAATAATCGAGTCGTTTAAAGTCATTTCCCATGAGCGATGCGATGAAACTTTTCTTACGCAACCGAATGAATTCCCCATCTTCTCCACAAATTAAGACGCAAAGGGTGGGAAATTAAATTTCGTATCAATTTTCGCATATGATGTGCTTGCAAGTCCCATGACTCCACAATCACTTCTTCATCAACTCCGCCCGACGTCAAAATGCTTGTAGAAATTTCACGTTGTATGAAATTAATATTACATTTTGAACCTTTAACATCTGCATGGGTTTGAGTGCATGTATAGCTAGTTAAACATTAAATGGTAAATAACACAAAAACTTTTCACTTCGGCTACATCACTCCGCCAACTCTGTAAGCGATACGATGATTTACATGAATATATTTTCTTAAATGGCTCTTTTGACAAGACGTTTACCATGCTTCAGTTTCAGTTTCGTCTTATTTTATTTTTTTCACTAAGCTTGCTACATTAAACCCTGAAAGCATAAACGCAAGTCAACTGAAGTTTAATCATTCAACGAAGCGGACTGCATACATATTGCGGGTGTTGATGCAAACTTAGTGTCAATTAAGTTATGCGACACTTTTCATTTACAGACATATACATATATATTTAAATATTTAATTACATTTATGATTAGCTGGCTTGCTGACAACATGCAGTGAGACTAAATGTGAGTAGGATAAAGCAAGTGATAGAATGAGAAAGATTATAACTTTTCATATAATTAATAATTAACACGAATTGAAATTGTAAATAGCCGACAGATAAAGTCCTTCAACAGACACCATGATTTAGTCATCTACAGAGCCATATCATGTTATCATTAAACTCATTTGAGGCATCGCATTGAGAGATAATGCGGAAGATTAAATTTAGTGACCACCAAAAACCTTTTGCGTTCGAGTTGTAAAATTTAATTTACGAAATGGATACTGGCACTTTGGGGTTTTGATGATGGCTCACATTATGTTGTTGACGTAAAAAAAAGCCCTCCACGTCGTTTCCGTCATCCCTTACAAGCATATCCACGGCTTTATATACAGCATTTTTAAAGATCGTCCATTCGAAAGAAATTGCCTCGGAATATTATTTTAAATGATTTTGTCATGATGAAGTCGTTCCTGTCATCATCATAATATTTTCTCTTCCTCACTGGCATAACATAAAGTTAAGATCGTTGACAGAGGGAAGAAAAAGCATCCGGATATGATGATATGCCTGTTCCTGGATGCGTATGTTAAGCTATAAAATGAGACACTTGCGTACGATTTCGTCTAAATGCGAGCGACATCATAAGCTCAATAGATGCCATTTCCACTGACTGCACCCTGAAAAACAACATCTTAATGCTAATCTTTCCACATAGTTGTTTCTCAACAAAAAAAAAAGAAAGAAAGTCGTTTAATTTTCTTTTTTCTTCTTCTTCTTCTACTTTCCACTCGCACATTGCCATCAACTGAAAAGAAAAGCATAAAACTCATTTTCAGTATTTTTCGTCGTTTAAACAGAAAAGAAAGATATTCAATTTTGTGACGCTTTCTAAGCATACAAGCAAAGCTAAAAAAAGGAAATAATGTTTTGCTCCCTTTTTCATGGTTGTTCACTTGAAATCCGCTTTATTACTCAGTCGCTTGTCAATGAAAAATAATGTGACATGTTCAATATTTGTGGCATGGCGTGTCATTTTCTCCCTTTCCAACACTCAATTTTAAAAGGCATCACAATCACTAATACCGAATCACTGTATGGGTTCGAGTCAGTAAGGTTTGCCTTTGAATTTTGTGATTATTTAATAAAATTTTATTTCACTCTCTTGAGCTTCTCCTTGATGCTTAAAAAGCGATTTAAAATTGACATTTTACATTAGGTCGAAAAATGGTTTGAAGGTGGCATGAGGAGAATCGTTCATTAATGATGTCAGGTTAAATATTGAAAATTTTCCCTTCATTTGCCTATAAGAATTCTCTTTTCACGCCATAAAGTGAAAAATCCCTCTGATTTGTTGGAAAAATGTGGCAAAATGAGAGGATCAGCGCTAAAAATGTTTATGCAATGTGTAGAGATTATGTTTCCCTAAATTGAAGATTTCATTGCTTTTTTTTTGTGTGTGCGTTTTACGACAATTTACGATGTATCAACATTGAGTCATTTATTCCGCACATAAAATTGCACGCAAAATTGCGAGGGAATGACTCAGGATTTAAACTTTGAGCGTAATTTTTTTTTATGCTGTCGCTTTTGTCTCCTTTTCTTATGCCTATAAATCCTTTCTAAAGAAAAGATTTTTTTTTCTCCATTTTCTATGCGAGCTCATCCCTATTACACGCATATGCGATTTTGTTTGACTCTTTAACTTTGACATGAGGAGGATTTATTAGATCTTGTTGCGCACTCGAGATTTTCAATGAGAATTTTTTTTTTTCATTCCCTTAACATTTTTGCGGTCCCAACAGCCACCAAAGCGTGAAGCTAAAAAATGTTGAGGGAGCTTTTTATGCTTGTACTACAACAGTGTAAAAATTCCAAGAGAAACGAATACAGAGCAAAAAAGTTTGGTCTACGAAGCGGAAAAAGTGAGTACATTTTTTTATTATTCCTGTTGTTGTTGCCAATAAATTTCGTGTGTCTCATGAATGTTTTTCACCTTTAACTGAAAAAATGAAGCTTTTTTTCCTGTGCAGGAGAATTTTTCCCAAATTTTCGTTGAGAATTTTCCATGTTTTGGGGGAAAAATTCCTCTCATAAGAAATGAAAGCATTGATGGAAAACTTCCAATATGGAATGTCAACATTAACCCAATTTCCAGCTAATCTGTTTTTTGCCTTTTTCCGAGCAAATCTTTTGTTTTATTTAGTCACTAGATAGATGCCGGCAATGCCAGACTACAATAATTGTTATCGATTTTTCGCTAATTCCTATAAAGCCTTTCACAATAGAACGCCTCTCTACTAAAAACTTCAATACAATTTAACTGTCAGCATTCAACAGACAACGAAAAGCTGTCATTCGAGTATACCGATGTTGTGTATATCATCATAGAGCGAGAAAAAGAGAGAGAGCTAGAGCAAAAATAACATTAAATGATAAAATATCTATATCAAGATATATGTCGAGATATATAAGTATAGATACGGAAAAAAGGTTTTCATTCCGCTTTCATGCGACTGTAAAATTTTTCATCACCTATGATATTGAACACATATTGTGCATATGTGTATCGTTCATTAATCGAAGCTCAATGAACAGAAGTGATGTTTTGTTTAATATTCTGTGGGATTTCATTGAATTTATTGCATGTCTGCTCCTCTTACTCATTCAGCGTCACTGTTCATGTTTTCACTGAAGCTTTTTGATCCTACATGAATTTCTTATTAACAATTTAAAATTGTTATCTTGACAATGGATCACTTTAATGAGCATAAACTTGGACAGTAAGACACTGATAGGAACCTGCAAAGAAAATAATGAAATTTTATTCTTTCTAAAATGCTCAAAAGTTTTTTAGTCAGCTCGAGGTAAATGCAAACTTTTTATGGTCATGACCACTCTATCTTATTCACACCATATTCTCGTTTATGTTATTACAACAACTGCAAACAATTCCCTTGGAAATAATTCTTAAAAAGAAACTCATCTTTGATAAATTCTTCATATAAAAAACGCATTTTTCATTTCCTACGTCAGAACCCGGACAAATTAAAATTCATTGCGCTCAACAGCAAAAGCTCACCGGCGATGCAAAATATGGCCGCGCGAGAGTGGCTCATAGTGGATTAAGAATTTAATGGAATTTATACAGGAAATGACGAGAAAATAAAAATAATAGAAAGAGAAAAAATGTAAAATGATCCCAATTGTGTGACCGTGAATTAATGATTCAATTTTTTTTTTTTTCTGTGCAAACTGAAACTTTTCGTGTTTTCTAAATTGATTGTAACAAATAAAAAAAAGAAAAGTTCCATCGCCCGTGTTTTTCCATTATCACAGCATTTCTGTGCGTTTATGCAGACGGCCCATCATCAGGTTCCTCATCGTTTAACTTTTTCTCCTTTCTAGTTCATTAAATTGCTCCACCAGAATATAAATTTATTCTGAACACGTCGACGAAAACCGTAATAGGTATTTTCTATCAATTCTTCGTTCGTTCGCTCGCTCATCGTTCTATTTTTGGGATATTCTGTTGGCGGCCTTCGAATGATGTTTGCACTAAATTTAGTTATTCGTCTTCTTTCGGCAATTCATCATTTTCAAGCTCAATTTGGCAATTTTTTTCTCTTATTGAATTCCGTATGAATCCCAGTTCAAGCATCGTTAGATGTAAATAGTTTTTATTTGATAGCCACTTGAGGCATCAAAGGCGCATTGCACTTTACGCTCGAAGTTGTTCGAAATACGAAATGAAATGCTCGTTACGAATGCAATATGAGCATCTTACATGAATATTATTTCCACTCTTCGGTTGTTTAAAAGTAATTTAAAAAGTTTTTATTAAATTATTCATCAGTTTTGTACTTATCAATGGTCAGTTTTGTACTGCAAGCTATTAAAAACTTCATCGAGATCCAATATCACTCAGAGATGATTCCCCATATTGAATCGATTTGTAGTATTTTTAGATTGTGTGTGCAATAAACCGCAGAGCAATGGACATGATTGCATCTTCGCCATAACTACAAGTAAGTATACATGCTGAATTTTAAGTAGTTGTCCATAACGTTCACGAAGTGTCTCGCACGGTGATACAAACACAAACATTCCATGCACACGTACATACTGCATACAAAACCAATAAATTAAGTATAACATGATAAATATTGATGAGTTTTTATACAAGTATGTATGTAACTTCACAACAATTCACATTTTCTGCTAACTCAATTACTTATGCTGAATGTGAAAAATGTAATAAAATTTTTCCTATAAAAAATTTTAATTCGATTTTGGAAACGATCTTTCCAGTGAAAATTCGCATTTCATCAAGAGAATGAGTTAAAATATTCATCATTTCTGTATGTAAAATAAAATAATAAATTTTGCCATCTCTTACGATGAAGCTATTTTGATTGCCTTCTTAAATTAGCAACCGAGCTCGATGCTTGAACGAACGTATCAACTTTTAGTTATGTTTATTGTATATGATTTGTGAATAATTTAATTAAATGTTCATTTTCAACCTGCTAGCGAATCAGAATCAATTAAAAATCAATTTGCTTATCGAATCATGTGTAAAATATTATTCATTCCTTTTGCAGTAAAAATATTTAAACGTTTTTTATTAGGAAATTTATATGTGAATTTACGAAGTCGCTCTAGAAACTACATAACATTCATAAATCCGGCCCCACGACGATGAAAAGAGAAAGAAGAAAACAAAATGAGATATTCTTGCGTTATTTTCCAAAGCAATTTCCAGCTTGTGAAATATTTTGATTAAAATAATTTAAATTGTGAAGCATCATCATGATTTTACGATTATTACACAACTTCTCGTACCTTGCATATTCCGTCTTTTATAATGGTATTTGAATTCAGCTTTAATAGTACAATGCATCCAGGGTACTTTTCAGCATGGAGAATATTCACCATAGATAATCTAGATTGCGAAGTTTACAGAGATTGAGCAAAAGCTCTTTGATAATTTGTTATTATAATATGAAAAATAAGAAGGAAAATAAGTATTCAAAAAGGATTATGTAAGACATCTCTATACTTGAAAGTGCTTAAAGTTATCTATTCAGGACAATTTCTGGAAATAAGGTCCGCATCATATTCACTTAATTCACGAACGAAAAAGCAATAACAATAAAATTATATTTAGCTTCAAGTATAAGGAACCTTACCGAGGAGTGGCCTGGTTAGTGGCACCGAAAGATAATCAATAAGATGAATGTCTCAATGTGAAGCGAGTGCCCCATAAAAATCATCGAGAAATGTAACAAGATTCTAAATTATTAATAGAATGTCTCTGAGGCTGTATATCGAACGCCCATCGAACCAACCAATTTCCATCTAAATCCCCTTTTTCTGCTGAATTCAATTGATCGCCATGTGGACAGGCAGCGGAGCAAGCAGGCAGTAAATCTTTTACGCTCTTACGGTTTGATTGTTCATAAAAAATGTCGTAAATAATCCTCGAATATAATATTGAACGAGAGAACCTCCCAAGAAAAGCCTAAATGTCATGTTTATAATTCTGGCCAATTTTCCAATATAGAACGTCGCTTGTTTGCCCATCAATACCAATGAAAAACGAAAAAGGAACGGAAGGGACGTAATATGAGGCAAAGAAAAAAAAAGGGAAAATAAAAACTTTTCGAAAATTGTGCAGGATGATCTCAAGACGTTGCTGAAATGGCAATAAATATAATCCATCGACAGAAGAGATATCTGAAATTATTGTTATTGTTGGCATGGGATCATTTTATTAGGGCATTTTGGTATAATAATATTCAATTGATAACTGCCATCGGCACCCACTCGATGAAATGCGCCGTAGAAAAAAGAATTTCCTTTTTTATATTTTATAAAATTAGCGAATTCTAATGACTTGTTCCACAAAGTTTAACAGCAGCACATTGAGTACTCAGAAGTTCTAATTGCTACAGTAAATACCAGCATTTTACGACAGCCTGTAAAAATTTTTGGATTTTTATTTTATTGCTCGCGCGTGAAAAATTCTTGAGATTTGAAATAAAAATGTGTTCACCTCTTTTTTTTTACGAGTTTCCTGGTCCATCATTGTTATTGTAATGGGCATGTCTTTAAGCGGAATTTTGCTAAATAAATATTTAACAGAAATATTTTTAGAGCAAAGTTATTTCACTATAAAAAGCGATACATTATGCAATTCATGTGAGCCTATCATAACCACATGGTGGAGTATATTTCAAGAGTTACATTAGCTTGAAGCTACAAAACGCACTCAAAACTGTTTGCTTAACACACAGCACCATAATAAAAGCTTTCGTCGTACTTGTTACCATTTTACCACTAATATAAAAGTTTTTACATCAAACAAAAAAGTGAAAATTTACCGAGTTTCTGTTGCTTTTTATTTTTGTCGGTTCTTTCGGAAATCAATTGGTGAATGATGGGCGTTCCGCAGAAGTAACGACAAAATTAAAGCAATTGAGTAACAGAATTGCGGAACAGTCCCTTTTTTGAGGCGTAGACGAGTACAAGAAAAATGTTATTATTAATAAAAGGCACGAAGCTGACTTATTTCTTATTTATTTTGTTGCCTAAACAACAACAAAAAAAAATATTTCTTAACATCACACAAAAAAGCGAGAATAATTTCTTTTAACAGATCTCCTCTCCCCATCCCCCATTTGTTTCAAAAACGCCAGTAAAATGAATAATGTCTTGAAAAATGGCGAAAGACTTTGCGAGCGAATTTAGAAAAATTTTCCGAAGAAAAATCGTAAGAAAACTTTGTTTGTTTTCTCCGAAAATGGGAAAGTTTATGAATTTTTTATACGCATCAAAATAAGCAAGAACTTTCTAAAGATGATGAATTAATTTGCAGTCTCGACAAAAGTTTGCTGAATATAAATATCTTTGCAGTTTATACTTTGAAGAGGAAGTGAAATTCTTGTATTAATTTTCTTGTGCCCATAAATTGGAATTCTCAATCACTATTATTTCATTCGTTCATGCCCTGAATGTGATCTTTGTAAGAAGGTCAAAACTATTCAAGTTTCGCACCATTCATTCATTTGCCATCGATTTGTGAGGAAGCAAAAGAGAAAATTGGTTCCTTTCCGAATTCCGCAAATTAAATTGAAAAAACAAATCGTGCGAGAGAAAGCGAGCGGTAGAAAAGCTCAGGTAGTTGATAGAGAAAAACAAAAAAAAAAAAAACTACCAGAAGAAAATAATTGGAACTTCATATACAAATCGAGGGAGAATTCAGAAACTGACAAGCTGAAAAGATTTCTTTGTTGTTAAACATTGTAAATAAGTTTTATTTTGCTTCTCTCATTTTGATTCTCATACTCTTTTTTTATAAGGTTTTACAATCTTGCTGCTGTGTCATCTGTTTCATGTAAATCGTCTGAGCAAATCTCGAAACTCATTTAGTTATCATTTATTCGTCGGTTGAATGAAACGTTGTTCGTGCTTTGCGTATTGACTAATTACCTGATTTAATTGCTTGTTTCAAATCGTGAAAATATTTTCAAGTGAATACTTTAAACTTCAATTGAGCTAAAGCTAATTACTCTGTGGATTGTAGTTTCTGTTGCCTGAGGAGAAAAACTCGTTTTTTTCTTCTTATTATTGTACAAAAGAAATATACATAAAAAACAAAAACATAAAAAATTTGTCAATAAAATTGATTTATGGCGGAATTGATAACAGAGGTCAAGTGATAGCTGCAGGGGAGTTCCAAATACTCAGACGATATTTTTGCCGATTTCTGTCAGATTAATACTCAGAAAATGTTTTCAATAATCAAATTTTATTTTGAAGCATTCGCTATAGTTATTTTACTTTTTCCTATGAAAGGTAAGACCGCGTCAATGTTATTCCCCAGTAGTATTAAACGTTATTGTCTTATTTCTTATTAATGACTCATGAGCGAATCCACCATGCATGCGCTAACCTGTTTTTCATACTCGTTTATAATCTTCTTTCTGCTTAGGAAATACCGAAATTGAACCGGATTGCTTGACGCCTGATAACAAATTGGGCGCATGCATTGACGTGCGCCATTGTGTCACAATTATGACAGCACTTGTTAATCATGATCATCTAACAAATCCAATTATTGCGAAATATTTACGAGAAAGTCAATGCGGCATTGAAATAGCATCACAACGTGTGTGTTGCAATATAAATGATATCGATTTCGGTGATGAAGTTGCAACAGGAATGTCATCTACACCAGGACGTTTTTCCAATGACACATCGGTACCTAAAAGCATGTCAGATATTCAAACATGTGGAAAATTGGAAAAAAACGAAACCCCTTTAAAATGGCTCGCTGAACTGTGGTTCAAGATTGAAACGCATGGACGAACAACGAATGAAGCGAAGTGTTTGGGAACTTTAATTTCACATAAGCATATATTAGTACCAGCACACTGTGTGGAATCATTGCCCGAGAACATTGCGCTGTGAGTTGTTTTGTATTACAAAGTACTTTGCAGAAACTTATTTTATAAATTGAAAAAGATTCTGTGCTTATTTTACCTGATAAACTGCCATTGTTTGCCTTCAATTTATCGACATTTTTCAGAGATTTTGTGGAGCTTCGTGGAAAGGAGTATACAGCTTCGAAAATTTTCGTTCATGCCAGCTACAATAGTCCCAAATTTGCTAACGACATTGCCATCATTGAACTGGATAAAGAGCTCAAAGATATATCAATGGATCCAATATGTTTGCCGTCAACGCAATATGATACTAATGACACAGCTCCAGCTTTAGCTGTCGAAAAGCGCACAAGCAGTGCATTAAAGTTTGCACACGCTAAATACATTAGCCAACAGCAATGCAATTTACTATTTAAAGGGCGCAATATTAGCCATCTATCGGGTCAATATTGTGCCAGCATACAATCAAATAATGTGAACCCTTTCGTTGGCGCTGTTCTGCTTCATGCAACGAGAGATCGCCAATATACTGTTAAAGGCTTCGCATCGACAGCTATAAAAACTGATGCCGCGTTAGATGAAAACAAACCTTACGTATTTACTGACATAGGATACCACTTGAACTGGATCCAAACAGCCATTGACAATGAGCAACAACCATTGGGGACCGTTTCTGGCTCAAAACTGAGATCCTGTGGCGTATCAAATGTTGAAGGATTTTGCGTGAAATTTGAGGATTGCTCCAAATATCGAGATGCAACGATTCCACTTTCCTCACAGACATGGAATCAAATTAGATGCTACAGAAATGCTGAAATAGAATCGTCATTAAATGAAGTTGATGGAAATGAAATCTGTTGCCCGGCAAATTATATTAATACCAAAAATGAAACAAACCCTCAGATTGATGAGCGATTCAGTATAAAAAGGGGCATCGATTTATTGGATATGGAAAATTGTGGAGGCGAATTGGATCCATCACGAAGAATCGTCGGAGGTTCAAAGACGGAACTTCTAGAGTTTCCTTTTGTTACGCTTATGAAATATAAGATAGGAAATCTATTTAAATTCACGTGCGGCTCGTCATTGATATCTGAACGTTATGTTTTGACATGTGCCCATTGTATATCTCAATTGCCATCCGGATATAAGCTTGTTGCTGTGAGATTAGGTGAACACGATCTTTCATCAGAACTCGATTGTAATACTGAGGATGACGAAGTCCCGCGTTGTAATCCTCCAATTCAGGACATTGGTGTAGAGAAACTTATTCCACATGAACTTTATAATACGCCACGATATGCAAACGATATTGGCTTGGTTCGATTGTCGAAAGCTCCTGACATGACTAAAGGTAAAATTGTAAAACTTCCTTGTCATTTTATTTAATAGTTTTTAATCCTTTCCATAAATAGGCATTGTGCCAATATGTCTTCCAGTTAGCAACGAGTTCCAGAAAGTAATCACGGACAAATATACCGTTGCTGGATTTGGTTTTACAGAAAACGGTATGGATTCAAAAGTTCTGTTAAAAGCACTCATGCCAAAAGTATCAAAGGAGATTTGTCAATCAAATCATACGTCGATAAATGTTTTGGCCGCTGGTCATGCGTGTTATGGGGGTCAAGGGATTGTTGATGCTTGTAAAGGTGAGAAAGCTTAAGAAAAAGAAATCTTTTAATTACTTAGTTGTTTGATATTTTATTTAGGTGATTCTGGGAATCCGTTATTCAATTATGTTAACATAAAAGGTCGTATAAGGGCTGTACAATTCGGAATGGTTGCTGGTAAGTTAACTCCTATTGAGACTGACATGATTGATGTTTGTTCTCCTTTAGTGGCTTATTTGTTTAACATACGCTTGTTCATTGTTCTTAATTTCGCAATTAAAGCTGGACATTCACAATGCGGGAAAGCGCAAGCGAGTGGCTTTCCTGGAATCTACACGGACATTAATTACTACCTTAATTGGATTTTGGATAACCTCGAGGAGTCAGAAAGGTAATTACGGGTCGTTATCAATATTTTATGGACGCTTTTGTGCCAGTTGCACAAACATAACACATTTTTTTTATAATTCAAATTAACTTCGTAAAACACAGAAAGCGAGAATAAAAAGCGTGGAAAAGGATTTTTTTTCGTGTCAGATTCCAAAATTTAATTAACGAAAGCAAGAAAAATGTAAAGTCATGAAGCTTTAAACAAAAATAAATATGATTGTAACAATATACAGAAAAGCTGCTTTTCATTCATATTCAGTCCTTACTAAACATATTCATGGCTGACTCCTTCGCAACGAATTCGTTTGTACAATACACTCCACAACACACCGACACCCACTGGCTCGACATATCATATGTTCATATTTAATGTTTGTTCGCAGATGTGTAATGAATAAAACTCACTCGAGGGTTTCTTTTTTTTTTGTTGTTGGCTAGGCTTTTGTTATTGTTGCTTCTTTCATGTGTCTCGCGGGTTTGGGCAATATGCTATGTTTATATTTCTATACATGTTCTTATTTTTATACCATTTGTGTGCTGTTTCGATTCAAATGGAAAAACTGAATAATCTTTCTTTATATGTAGATGTTTTTAAATTTCATTGGACCTTTAAAAAGTGAAAACGCATTCGAGTTGTATGATGTTGTGAAAGGCTTTTGCTACTATATTTTGCCGCCTAATGGTAGTTTTGATATAGCACATAAAATTACGTGATGCGGCGACATGTCCTAACGATGTGAGATGTGAGCATGATATTTCAAAGGAAAGAGCAGTGGTAAAGTCCTAGATACTTATGCTTGAAGGCATGAACGCATAAAAACGTCACGTCGCAGAATATGTACCACGCCATATACGCTCGGCTTGAAGTTTGCTTGCTAATTTGTCTTTGTTTATTGTCATTTTATTGGGCTTTTGACATATGAAACATTTATCAACTTCCAGCAATATACGAACTGTACTGTTTATACTCATATTGAAGATGTCTGCTCGGTGTCAAGTTTATTAATTCAGTAATTGAAAACAGAATTTCTGTCAAATATCTGAAGCGAATTCCTTCAAATTTCAAAGTGCACGCACACGAGATAACACACACATGCTGATCTTCAAGAAACATTTCATTCAATGATGGTATAAGAGGCACTGATGTGTTATTTAATAAATAAATAAAAAAATTGTTGCTTTATGTGATATCACAATATTTTAGCTTAACTAAATATAGAACAATATCTGTGATGAGTGATGAATATTTTGAAGAGCATGGAAATAATTTGTCGTGGGAATCGCAACACATTTCATAAATCTGATTTTTCAGTTAACAATTTCGTTTCGAAATTCAACTCAATTTGTTAAATACTTATTCCCTTGGGGATTTTTCTTCTTTAAACTCCTTAACGTTAATATTTTATTCAATTCGTCTAAACATTAAGTTTAGATAAGTATTTGTTCACCATGGTGATGTGGCTTCGGATTTTATTTGTTGAAAGTATTTTTGTTTTGCAGCATTTCAAGCTTTTTCCTCTGAATATGGAAACATCGATAACTTATGTCTCAAAAATATCTAACGACAACATGTTTGTTTTAAGAACCAAAAACAAGTTTAACGGAATTCATTTCAATCTCAGATTTGCAGCATAATCAATCTTTGTCCGTACTCCGTAGGCTTGTTATTATAATCGTTGTCTTTTGACTATTGTGGGAAGACTGGATTGCGCAACAATTTTGATATGACGTCTACAAAGAATTTGCCATGGCTCAAGTGATATACACACCATCCAGCACGAATTTTTCAAGACATGTGGGCATCAACATAATGGAAAAACCAATATATAATAAAAATGATGATGATGGATCAAAGTTCTGTGAACCAAAACTACAATACATGATACAAATTCTCAAGATAAATTCGAAGAATAAATGTGATTAATGTATTGTGAAACCAAAAAATGGAAGTAAAATAAAATTCACCTTGCTCCTGGAGATGGTTGTACACAGAGATCTTAACCTTTTCTTTACTCTGAACAATAAAATTTTTATTGTGCTTGATGATCCATCGGATACCATCAACTAAAGGAATCTTTTTAACCATCTGACCTACTTACTTAGTTGCGGCTTTCTTCTTTTCAACTTCAACAATGTCTTCTATATTGCTATGCTTCACTCATGTTATCAGCAATCATGAGAGGCGAAAATTGAAAGCTTCGTTTACAAAATTGCTCCAGATTGTACAGAAAAATGATGTGGTCATCAATTACCTAAAAGTTCGTCAAAGTTCTCTAAAGTCCCATCATGGCGTCATCAGCACTGGATATGATAAATATCAATGATGACATCTGAGTTGTACAGGGAAAAAAAAAACTCATTAATTAATGAAAACATCTTACGCTCAAAGGCATATACATGTACTTCCGACCAAAACCATTTTATTACGCTATATTAATAATTCACGAAACGCCATGAAACTCAAGTCCAATCAAGAGCAAAGCAAAAAAAGGGCTTGAAACATGATAGGGTACGTAAAGACTCATAAATATGAGATCAAGTATCGATTAATTAGCTTTTATCGCTGCCGCGACAGAATTTATTTTCGATTTCATCCATCCAGTGTATTAAATGCAACCTAAAATAAATAATGATAAATCTCCTCAATTCTGTCCCGCACCAAAAATTGTGCCGCGAAAATAAAAAATAATTTTTTAATGAGCAAATCATTCTGCAACGGAAAAATTATATAATTCCAAAATGAACCGTAGACTGTGGGTGTAATTTTTTAGCTACTCATTACGGGTCTATAAATATGTATTATTTATGAACCATTCTATTGAACCGAAAAGCAAATTTCCTTTTCTCAAATATTTATTCAAGTTGGAACCATTGAAACTTTCAATTTATATTTGGACAGCGAATATTTATATTAGTTCAATGACTTACCTGTATAGATGTCAGTGACGCTATATGTTCGCGGCAATTCTGAAATTTCTCAATGTTGGATATGTACGAATAATACTATAAAGTAATTTGCAAAACATGAACTCATGTTCAAGGTGAAAGCTCATTATTTTAAATACTAAGCTCATAAGTTGCTGAATTATGAAATTTCAAATCAAAAATTACAAAGAAAATCATAACATTTACACATCCGTCGCTATGGTGGGCTATCGAATAGTATATACACTCCGTAGCGTGTTGCAAAAATAATGGACTAAATCTAAAATGCTAGAAAAATGTTTACTGTGGAATTTAAACAGACGCCAAACTTGTTAGCGCAAAAGCTCTTGTAACAGGTACAGAATGGATAATTGAATGTATAGCCGCACATATCTAGATGACACCATTTATGTAACTTTTCTTAATTGCATAAACTAGTTATACAGAGAAACATTCTGATGGAGATAGTAAATAATTTCATGGAGCTTTTTAAGCGTATCATATAATAAACAAAATTTGGACCGGAGAACGGAGAAGCATAAATTTATTGTGGCATTGTTAATGTTGATGTACTTATATAGCAGTACATCAAATGACGATTATATCTAAGTAGTTGACACGGTTAGTTAATTTGCATTACATATAAATGCTAGAGAAGCATTTTGCTGTGGAATTCTATAAGCTGCTTTTTAGGTTCCCAGCAGGACCACACGTCCTTCAAACGCCTTACATGGTTAACAATGTCTCTTGCCATAAAAGGAAAGCTATTTAATCTCAAAATTTTAGCTTTGATCGAATTCTTTAGCTAAAAATCTGTTCAGTTTTTCCATTGGAATCACAGCCGACGATGTATTTCCTCGGGTCGGACATTGCCAATGGCCAATTTGTAAAGCAGTTTTGAGGTCACCTCACATACAAAATTAAGTTTAAAAAATAGCACTTATTCCCATCGTTGTCGCTTGGAAATCTGTTGCTCTCAGACATGCATGCATCCAGTTTACACACACAGCATGACGTCCAGTATCAAAAACCCAAAAGCACTGGAAAATAAAGTCTCTTTACGCTAAAGCTCTGAAACAACATTCCTTGGAGTAACAAAAAAACATTCGATAAAGCATCGGAAAAACACCGAAACAATGAACATTCAAAACTTTGCGGAATAAACTTTTCTCCTTTTCTTTTCCAGTCAATTCTTTGGCAAGTTTGCAAGCAGACAGTCTCGAGAAGTGAACGGTGTCGCAGTGTTTTGCATTAAGCGCTTGCAAGGAAGCCAAAAAAAAAAAAACAAGAAAAGTGTTAAAATTACTGCAGAAAGGATTAAAAAAATTAGCTACCAGGCAATGAATAAAATTCATTTTGGAATAAAAAAAAAATTTCAAGGATTATTTCTGTTCGTGTTCCATCAACTACGGAATGTCATTTGCATAAACAGAATTTAAATTTTTTTTACTGTGTCCGCGCACGCAGTAAAATAAAAAAACGAAAGTGAAAGAAGAAGTTGTAGAAGAAGTTAATTAAATTGCAAATTAAATGAAAAATTTCGTAATGAAAAATATTCTACATAAAACTAATTGAAAATTCAAAACGAAACGAGAAGAAATAATTGGAATTGTGACGAAAGATGATAAATTTGTGATATTTTTTGCCCCCTGTGGATGGATATGATATGGAAACTAATTAATTTAAATGGATTAGCGCAATTTAATGGATATACACGAGCACATGGAATAGATAGAAAGTTTTCTGGTAATTTTGCTGTAAAATTATTATGAAACAAATTCGATCACTGTTGCGAGAGAATCTGATGATTGTTTAGAAGAGCATGTGTTTATGATATATGTATACCCCACGCAATTATCAATTACACACTGTAAGATTCCGTAGATAAATACTTAGATGAATTCTGTTACAATAATTAGTGGTTTCGCTTGAGTTTTTCTTTACGAGGATGAAATCTTGCCACTTTATGTTCAGTACTATAAAATATACTAAAAATTTCATTCACGTACTGCAAAATATTTTCAGAACGAAGGAAGGACAAAAGCTTCATAAAATATTAATCTCTATGTATTTACATCCATAAATTCGTTCACAACCCCTGCAAACACTTTCCACTTTGGATTTGTGCGCCTCAATTGCTTTTAAATTTTAAATTTTCATAAATTTACAGCTATTAAAACTTAATTTGCGTGCTGAAGTGATGGAATGTTTGGTGGGAAATTTCGCAATACAATATTCAACAACGAAAAAAGGAAAACTTGGCATATTTTGTACATTCTTCTTTGACTTTGTCGACACAACAATTGTGTTATTCAGCGATAAGCGTTGTCAAGAGATTTGTTTGACAATTATTTTGCAAATTGTTCTTTATTTGTAATTTTATGTTCTCGATCTTGGCAACAGCACAATTCCATGATAGGAGGGAAAGATTCAAGATTAAAGTTTGAAATTTTAATAAATTCGGGTACGTTTTTGTCATTGAAATATGCTGCTAAAATAAAAGATTCGAAATTAGCTGACCTAAAGCAATATTAAATTGCTTGTTGAGCCGAAATTTTAATTCATTGTTTAAAAACAACAAAATCCCTTTGATGTGATTTCATGAGAAGTTTTTTTTTATGCTTTGCTTAGTTCTTCATGTGCCGGAAGCTGAAGAACGAAGAAAAAAAAAGAACGGAAATAATTGTTTTTTTTGTGATTAATTTTTAAAACCTGACTGAGTTTGACATTTCTCAAAAAAAAAAAAAATCAGCGTAGTTCTATATATGTACATATGTTGCACGTACATACATTCAAACGCACACAATTTTCAACCTTTTTCTGGGCATTTGCGATCCCAAAAAAACCAAAGCTTTGGATCATAAATATTTCCATTCTGCTGAAAAACTTTTATCAGAACCAACTAATTCAAAACAAGTCATTTGAACAAACTTGAAAGTTGATGGTTTGAAAGCAGGATAAAAAAAATACATATTTTACACAACACAAACGAGATAATTCTACTTCTATGGCATTTCATTTTCACAGATTGTAAGAAATCATTCAAATTTAATTAGGGATTTTTGGTTAAAATTAAGATATGCTTGAAGGCATTTGAATGATTTTACAGTTTTCCATCTGACTTATTGCGAAAGCCGAAATGGAATATTTTCTCTTCTTCAATGTGCTCTGCCTTTCCTAATCTCTGTTTGTTTGGTATGTTTTGATTTGTTTCCATATTTTAGCAGATAACCTCAATGGGTGAATAAATATGTTGTAGAGAAAAGGAGAAGTATAGGGAATAAAAGTTTGATGAAATGTGCTTGTTATTAACAAAGTTTTATAGTATTCTAATACAATTAGGATACGGAACTTAATTGAGAAGTCATGAGATTTCCCACACAAGAACATATGGTGAAGTTGTTATATTTTCTGGTTGACTTGTCTCACGAGAAATATAGTTAAGCTCTCAAAAATTGTGTAACATTCAATTTTAATTGAAAAGCTCCAGATTGTGGTAGTAAAATAAATAGAGCATGTGCCTGCGAACGAACTTCATCGTCCGAATATTTGATAACAAAGTTTTTGCATATATTTCATTGTTGTTCAGCGAAAAAAAAACTCCCCCCTAGAAAGATGACGAGGGTTTTTTCATTGCCAAAAAAAAGAGCTCTGGATAATATATTTTGATGAGGATTTGAAGCTCGATGTTTTCTCAAAGCCGTTGGCCTTGAACATACGAGAGAAATTCAATAAAAATCCTTCCTTTTGTGATTTCATTTTCGTAAATCATTTTCAATGATGTGATTCTCGGGATAATTTGTTATAAAAAGTCCCATCTATCTCTAAGATGTAACATAACTGAATTCCTCCCTCGACTATTATTCTCTCGAACGTCTATTTTTTTACGCATTTTACGACTTACAACCATTTTCATTCGAGTCAACAAATCCTCGAGAATTTATTTTGCGTACACATTCCGCAAAAAAAAAAAACGATGCTCCAATTCCTACAACAACATTATGGAAAATGTTCTTTCTTCATTCCGATTCAGTCAACCGAGTTATCAGAAAACACTCTTGGGTTGTCTTATACACCATGCCTTTTTGACTTTTTAAAACTTTTTACTGCCGGATTTCAACTTCCAACAAAATTATCTTTTTCTTCCATAATTTGCCAAGTGAAAGTTAATACTTCTTGCGCGCTATTGATCTCATTCTGTTAATACAATTATCATTTCTTTTGTAATGGAAATGTTTTCGCTTCAGTTTTTGGAGGATCTTAATAAAAGCCGATTATAAATTCCAGTATAAATTCATTATTATGATGTTGTGCTCTCGAAACACGCTCCATTGAGAAAGAAAAAAAACGATGCTTCAGTTCTGAAGGGTTTTACCAAAAGTGTTCGTGGTGAGATTATAGCACGAAACAACAACCGCTTTGGCATTAGTGAAGAAAACTCAATTTTAAAGTTTTTATTTTAACATTATTTGAAGAATTGTTTTCTGAACTATGTAATGGGACGATTTCATTCATTTTAAACTTGAATGTGATTGTGCATAGAATCCGAATAATTAATTGCCACTCATTTGTATAATGTCGCTATTTTATGAAACCACAAAAGCTAGAGCATGAACAGAATTATATATCAAATATCACGAAAATTAGTTTTATGAAAGTTTAATGGAAAGAAAAACAATTTGCTGTTGTAATTAAACGTCAAGAATGAGCCACTTATAATTAAGGACGAACAAAGAAAAGTTAAAAAAAAAGGCTAAAGCAGAATATTTTTCTCACCCTGGAATTATGCTAATTCATTCATTTTATTTCTCTCGTGGTTTTCTTGCAGGAAAACGAGTTAACACAATTCAAGCACGAACAAAGGATCTTTCGCTTCACGCCATGCCCTACCATTGTTGTTTCATAGACAAACAAGTGTAAGGAAAGGAATAAAAAAAAATGTGAATAAATTTATGGAAAGTTTGTCCGTGAAAAGTTGCCGCACTATGGAACTTTATGCGGTCTTATCCCGGCCACGACGACGACACCAAAAAGTTTTTCGCAAACACAATACGGCCAGTGAGAACAGTCTTACCAGTGAATAAAAGCAGACAGCGTTGTGAAATATTAAAATTAAAATATCCTGTCTGTGTCGCTGGCGTATATAATATATTAAAAATACCTTCTGGTAGTGTTGAAAAGAAGAAAAAAATGAAACCAGAGTGCAGAGCAAAGAAGAAAGTTATCATAGTATAATAAGCATGGATGTGAAAAAGCTTTAAATAATAATGAATTATCTCATAATAAATTTCAAACTCAAAGTGTTAATTTCAACAGAATTTCGTTCGAGTCATATTTACATTTCTCGCAGGCGTTAAGGAACAAACAAATCAAAATATGCTGCGAAAATGTGTGTTTACAATGTAATGCTAATAAGTGAGTACATGACATTCGACGGCTGTAGGTATTTAAGAAAATATTTAATGTGTAACGCGCGTGGCATTTTTTTATATATGCCTTCAGGAGTTTATTTAGTTTTTAGAGATTTTAGCAGGTTGATGACGTCACCACAAATGTCGAATGCTATTTATGAAAATATTTTAAATAATTTATTTGAAAATGTTGATTTTTTCCGATCTTACCGGACCAAAAATGTTTATTATAAAAAATTTATGATTTATTTATTTTATTATTTAAATATTCTGTCAGGGATTTTGCTACGGGTCCAACTCACTCATTTCATCCCAACGTATGTTAAATATTCAGGAGAGTCAAATATGAAAATGTTTTTCCAATTTTCCCGATACATAATGTTGATGCATCATTTGCCACACATGTGAGGAACCTAATAAAAAATTAATATTTATAAAATAGAGTGGAATATCACCCAGTTCACTCCGAATCCAATCAAAAGCGAGCTCTCTATTTATTTTAGGTTATCATACAGAATATTAAATCGCATTTGTAAAGCTCCTTAGAATTTATGAAAAAACGTTAACAAGACATAACGCATATTCTTAAAGCTTTAAAATAAAACCTGGCAAAGTGATATCTATACGCTAACACTCCCCGACCCCGCACAACCATAACATAAAGTTTACACATCAAACAACTGTGTGCCATAAATTTTGCCTCATCTCTCAACGCAATAATATTTTATGAATTTTCTTCACCAAAAAATGGCAAGCACGAGGAAAAAAAGTAGAAGTATGAGCCTCGTCTGTGTGTGAATATTATGCCTGTAATATGAGATACAAAGTGAGAGATATGACAAATAACAAAACTGCCATGTTTAGTTTAAATGGTTCCCATGAATATTTAATGCCGCAATACGACAACGACGATGTGCAAACAGAGAGAGAAATCCTCTGTAGCTCTGACTAGATAAAGTCTTGTGGAAATATTTATATCAAAGGCAGTTAAATAATTACGCAAAAGGCATAAACCGTATTAAACTCAGAGCATTGTTGAAATAGCGAAAGTCTCTATCACACAATCCCCCACACTGGAGACAGATAGGGATAAAAACTATAAGAATGTAAATAGGAGAAGTTTATGTAAATATTAAAAAAAAAATCTACACCATATAAAACTCTCGACAATTCTCCAATCTCCATTTTTAGCTTCTTCTTTGTCTTTTGCCTCAAACGTCCTTATGACAGAAGAGAGCATGCCGAAGCAATTGAAAGGCAGGATGAGAAAAAAGTTTGTTTTAAGAGTTTATTTGCTACTACCGTGTGTATATCGTCTAGATGCGCCATCATGAGAGCTATGGGAGTGAGGGCAAAGCGAAAAGACGAAAGAAGTGAATAAATTTATCTTGAAACCCTTAAAAACTTTAATGTTGATAAAGACATCCCTGCCTGGCTGAGAAACCCTCAAAAAAAAAGAAAGAAAGTTACCAAAACGATAAAAGATTTCTGTCTCGCAGTTACGAATTTCCATAGTTTGGGGAAATGGATTTTCTTCTGGCTTTCTATTTATGTTTCTCCATGAGTTTCTCCGCCTCACCGCTTTACACCATACCCTACATCATCTTCAAATTTTTTCCATCATATCGTTGGCATCCATCGTAGAAGCAAGTTATATGATGCAAAAGTATATAGGGAAAAAAAAAACTTTCATCCTTAATTGTTCAGAAAAATGTTTACAGAACCAGAGAACGATCCGGAATGATGATAAAGCAATTGACATAACTTTTTTTTTCTTGCTTCTTTTCTGCATTTTCTTTCATTTTCATCGCCTTTTCTATGCCTTTTTTTCTTCATTCAACATTTTTGAAGGTTTTTTATTTGATTTTTGTTCTATTTACACTTTTGAGTTTGTACGAGTTTTGCATTTTTATGTATAATTTATACATTCGACAAAACATCATCAACAATCACAGCTGAAAGGAATTTGTCGACATAACATAATGAATGAAGATTATTTTTCGTTATTGAAAGGAAAAATAGCCAATTTTCAAATTTCAGAATAAACAGGAAAAGTGTAATAACCTCACGTTAGTTGAACTTTAAGGCGATGAAAATGTGCTACATTTTCTTTCTTAGATTGTTCTTTTTGTTTTCAATGATAAATAATTGCACAATGTCATGTTTTTGCAATGTTGGACGTGATTGTAAGCTAATTGGGTCAATTTGTTTTCTCTTTACTTGTTTCCATAGTTTTTGCAGTGCTCTATGTGACGAAAACAATCGATTGCGTCGATTGGACATTAAACTGTTCAACGAGCTGCCATTGTAAATGGATCAATGGCAAAAAGTCGGCCAACTGTACGGCACTCAGTCTGACACAAATACCAACAAACCTATCAACGGAAATTCAAGTGCTAACAATGAACGAAAACAATCTTCAAACACTTAGTCGTGAAGAGTTTACTACGCTGGGACTAATTAATTTACAGAAAATTTATTTGCGTAAATCCAACATCAAATATTTGCATAGGGAAACCTTTAAGAACCTTAAGATCCTGGTCGAGTTGGATTTGAGTGAGAACTTGATTGAGCAGCTGGACAAACAGACATTTTCCGGCAACGATAGACTGCGCATCCTATTTCTCTATGGCAATCCAATTAAGAAACTCATAACAGATCAATTTCCGGTACTACCGTATTTGCGAACAATTGATTTGCACAATTGCGACATAGCCAGCATCGAAGAAACATCATTTTCGAATGTTGATTTGTTAGAATATCTAAATTTGAAGCAGAACAATCTGCAAAATCTTCCGGGCAATGTATTTACACACATGAAAAACTTGAAAACATTATTGCTGGAAGACAATCCATGGAATTGTGATTGTATGTTGAAAAAGTTTCGCAATTGGTATGTGAATAATAATCTAAATAGGATAAGTTTACAATGTAAGTCGCCGTTTAGTCTACTCGACCAGCATTGGGATAATGTTCATGAAGATGCCTTTGGCTGTGCTCCAACATTGAAAATATTGAAAGAGGATATTCACTTAAGTGATTTAGAGTCAAATATAACATTCAAATGCTACACAACGGGTGATCCCAGGCCAACAATTAGTTGGCAATTGGATGGCAGGGAGATTGAGAATGAAAATGTTGTAATTGATAATGATGATGGCTCACAATTGTCAGGTGGTTCATTACAATCATTATCATCGGGTGCTGCACCACAAGCGTCATTGATGGCGATTGAACACAATCAGCACAATCCAAACGGTAATAAAATATGGAGTAATTTATCAATTTACAACATAACGAATTTAAATGCCGGATTTTATACATGTTTTGCACGCAATGATTTAGGTTTTGCAAGTCAAAACATCAGCCTAATTCTACCCGAAGTTGTCGATCATGTGCTGATTAAAAACTCTGATACATTCTGGTATTTTGGTCTGATATTGGGAATATTTGGTACAATCATAAGCTTCTTATTAATCGCAATCTTGTTTTGTGTTTGCCGTAAAATTGCGCATCGTAGACGCACCAAGAAGAACATAAAAGGAAGTGTGAGCTTTAATGATCAAGAGAAAAAGCTCCTGGACCTGAGCATAACAACCACAAATGACCGCGACAGAGATTATACGGAAATGCTCAATACGCCGTCAACAACAACATCGACAACCAACAAAACAGATTCATCGATAATAGCTTTAGAGCCTGTACAAATAACCATAGAAAACTTTCATCATCCACACAATTTACAACACCATCATTTGCAACATCATCATCGAAGAATGGGCGATGAGTTTCCATTAAATATAAGTCTCTTCCCACCACCCCCACCAGAATTTTGTACTGCGAGTGTTCAATCTTCACTGATGGCACCGCAACATCAGCAGCATCCAACAACAATGGGTATAGCGCCGTCATCAACAAATGGTCAATTATTTCAGCATACTGGCAACAGCGGCCAGCACCTGAGGCAACAGAACAGCTTACCATTGACCACAAACAAACCGCCATTTGGCAATATTTTCATTTCGGTCTCATTGACCCAGGACTCATTAGACAATGACTTAAATATGTATCCAGATCTACTGAATATCGTACCAAATCGTATGAAAAATTCATCAACGACAAATAATATTTCATCGGCATCATCGACATCGTCGTCAATAAGCATACAGCCACCAGTCATACCAACATCTCAAATTGTTCCCATTAACATTGAGTCATTTGCAACTTTACCGCGCAATAAACTTCTTAGTTCGTCATCTCCATCATCAGGATCGCGGGGGCCTGTTTCAATATTGAAACAGACAAGGAAAAATTATGATAATACACGAATGCTTGAAAGTGAAAATTGTATGGCGGGTTTATTAATGACTGGAAATAGTGATATAGGTACCAAATGTAAATCGTGCATTTTAAAGAATGACAATATGGGATTGCGTGTCACGGCATCAGGCAATTCAGTGCTTTCAATACCCGATGAGGAACCCGAGGATGAAGTTGTATGTGAAAATTCTTCATTACATTCACACCACCATCAGCAGCAGCAACAACACGAAATTAGGGAACAATTACCAGCATCTACGGAGCAAATGCTGAGTCATCATTTAACGTCAGCGTCATATCATCACCACAACCATTCACCACCGGAACAATTATCGCCTCCACCGCCCCCGAAAAGTCAAGCGCCGTCAGCAACTTTACTAATGCCGAGTGATTTTGTCTCGCTGTAGATAAATTTAAGGTTCCTTTCTTCCATTTTAAATTAAATAATTTATTTTTAATTTTCCTCGGAATGAGATGAGAAAAGTTTAGAATAGGGCTGTGAGACATCATAGAAGAATTAATTTCAATAGTCATCAGAAGATTGCAATCGAGCTAGGGACCCATCACATTGTCATACGTTGCGAAGTTCTGCTCACAAAAGGCCGAGAAAAAAATGCGAGAGTACAAAAAATGTATAATTTTTTTTTTTACAGTAAAAAGGAATTAGGAATGGATTAAAAATAATTAAAAATACCTGGCAGGAAGTGAGCAAAAGCTTATTTATTATATATAATTCAAAAAGGCGAAAGGAATTTCTTTTTTATCCGCTTTCCGTCAGTGCAGCTTTTGTTGATTATTCAACACTCTCGAGAGAAAATTTTTACACTCCTATGCGATGGCAGCGTGGCAACGGCTAAAGCAATATAATTATACACCATTAATTTGTTCTTAATTGCTATCATAAAAAATAATTTGTTGCAACATCATCAGGAATGTGCTTTTCTCACTCGACAAAATTCCATCAGAGATACATTTTAAAATAAATTTTCGCACCAATGGCATCTTTTCCTCCGTGAAAAAAGAAGCAAATTAATAGTCTTGAAATTAGCAGAAATTTCCGTGAAAACAAAACTTTTGTAAAATGCTCTTCGTCAAAATATTTTGTAATGATCATCAAACTTATCCAACTCGTAAAGGAACAAGGAGGATTTCATTAAAAAGACTAATCAAAGAATTTACATTTAAAACTTAAAAGCATCAACAAATTATTGGCAAAGTTTTTATGTTCATCATTTCAAATTTATTTCTGTTAAATTCAGATCTCTTTGAGTTTCTTACAGGGAAATCTTTTAATGTCTCCAGGGTTATCTGCTAATTTGAATTATCTATGAGCATAGAAATCTCATCACAAAATTTCTGGCCTTGGGACTAGAAAATTGTTAGTATTCAATAGATAAAAAGAGATAGAACCACATCATAAAACAAGATTTGATTTATGATTTCAGAAAACTGTTAAAAACTTTTAAAGTTTCTTTCAAAAAAAAAAAAAGTCACGTTTCAAGCGTTTTGTTAGAGAAATAAAACAGAAACTTAATTTGTTAAATTTGTGAAAACAAGAAAAAAAATATACCGAAAAAAGTCTGATTTTGTTACTTGAGAGAATAATAGAAATAATACTTTTATCCTTTTGCCAAAAAAAAAAAAAAATCATCTTCACGCAAGCATTATATCAAAAGCACTTGAATAAAGATCGACATAAACAGAAAAAGTTTTCCCGAATCACAACTCTCTCTCTCTCTAAAAGATATAAAGAAGAACTCCCCCGCGCAATCACTTCGATTTTTTTGTCTGTGTATAAAGTCATTAGATTGGAAACGATAAATCATAAGCTAAGAAGTCTCTTTTTTTAGGAAATAAATCTTACAATTAAAACAATCACGGAGGAACAAGAAAGAAAGAATATAAAAACTCTCTGTAATATATCGATCAGATTACATTAGACAATTTACTTAATGAGACAGAACACCGCTTATATAAAAGAAACCACTGAGAAAAAGAAAGATTCCCACTCAGTCATTTTGCTGTCATTGAAAACAAAAAAAAATACTTTGCCTTCGATAATGAATGTTGAAATTGTGTCGACTGTCATAGAGCATGAAATTATTTCGAAACGTCTTCAAAAACAATGCATAGCATCCTATCAAACTCAAGATTCGGTGCTCTAGCCTAGAGTGAGCGAAGAAAAATAATGAAATCATATTGAATCACATCATCAAGTGAATAGAATTGTGGATAATTAATGAAGTTAGTCAGACACGAACAAAGATGGTAGAAGAAAAAGGGATACATAAAGTTTCTAGCATAATGTTGTACAAAAAAAAATCAAAGTTCTTTCATTTTTACCCAAAAAACACGACAAGATAGTCAGTGGCCAAATAACATTTCAAAAACACAACACAAACGCAGAGAAAAATAAAGAAAAAAATCATTTCCCATGTAATATTATGATAAATGAATGAGATATAAAAAAAAAAAAAACAAGAAAATTAGATAAATTTTGAAAATGAAATGAAAATTTAACCATAGAAAAAAAAAAATGAAAAATAAAATGAAAAATCAGAAAATGAAAACTGAAAAGTCATGAAAAATTAGAAGCAACTATTGTTTTTATTTCTCTAATTTTCCTTTCCACAAAGCACACCAGCACTCAACGTTCACTCCCTTTTTTAGCATTTCAGGGGTCGATTTTTAATGGATACTGATGCCTCCGAGGCTATAAATACTGCAGCAGTAACAAACTATATTCGAGGCCATTAAAATGGTGAAAATGGAAAATTTATTTCATCGAGAATTTAACCCTTTTTTTTACTGGAATTACATGCTCTTTACTGTTGTTGTTTCAATGGTCCTCTCCTCTCCTACCCAAAAAAAAAAATTTCCTCGTCCTAAAGTTATACAATTTTTCCGGCGGTTTGCAACCATCTCTTTCTCTTCATCTCTCATTTCTCTGTTCCTCTGTGAGTTGAATGTTTATAATAAATATATATTTTTAACTGAGGTTACCAGTTTTGCTTCTCAATTAATTAAAATTTCATAATTTATTTTTCATTTCACTCCGATAAAATAAATGTGAACAGTAAACAAACTGTGTATACTATATTCGGGTACGAACAGCAGCAGAGGCAAGATGAATTTCAGCCAGCATTTAATTAGCAATGAAATATTTTGTAGCTTTTTTCCGTTCAGCATTGCTCCGACACACAAAAGGATGGGAAAATAAAAATATTGAAGTTTGGTACCTTTTTCCACACAGACAGTCACCAGTTCCATGCCACAAAAGCACCCAATCGCCCAATAAGGGGCATCGTCGTGAAAACAAATGATCCCTCATTATGTTAATACATCGCTTCGCCCGTTTGCCATCGCAGTGTCCTCTTCTCATATAAATACGATAAAATATATATGTAAAGGTCAAAAAACGTGCACGTTGATTAACCATAAGTTGATTATGGCCAAAATAAACATACAGTAGCTAGACATTTATCAAATGCGCGCACTCAAATTGAAATAATCTATTTATACGTGCAGATAATTAAGTAAGTTGTTAGATAATTATGAAATTCTTGGTATTAATTTTTGAAATCATGGAAAGTTGTATACTTGAATCGTAATTAAAATTTATAAGAGACTTATTTAGTTCAACCTTTATGTTGCGTGCTTGTTGAAGCTCACTTAACAACATATTATTGGTCATTAAAACGGAGTTTTTTTTTCTCGTTGCGAATAGTTGCATCCTTCGTTGATGGGAGAAACAGTGCTGAACGAAACTTGCAAATACACCCACGGCATCACGAATAAAAAGCTCATTTACAAGGTTTTCTCATGAAAACTTCTTTATATTTTCATAACGTCATTCCTTTTGTAAGAGAATCTTCCCCGCTTTTGGTCACATAAAATGTTTTGCAAATTAAATTTCATATTAGTAGCATCAATCAGTGCCAGTCACTGTCGTCATTTTGAACATTTAACAGACAATACAAAAGAAACATAATTAAATTTCTTTCGTTCTTGAATCTCATATATATATAAGTATACATTTAAAATTTTATAACAGAACTCTCTTTTCGGTTCGTTTGTCTACAGGGAAAATGTTATTAATTTACTTTGGTTGACGCAGAAAATTAATTTCCATTTCGGCGTAATAAATCTTTTAAAACTTTTTGTTGTCCCAAAAACGAAAGTTGTATCACGGTATGAAGGGGTTATACACAGATCATGACACAGATTGCATTATACAGTTCAAGGCATATTCAAAAGTTCTTCAAAGAAGTCTTCAAGAAGTGCTGATAAGGGTTGTCAGTGCCAGAACAAACATAACTTATAAAGGTATCCCTAGAAAAAGGAACAAGAAAAACAATAAAGTTTGATTTTTGATTGTAATTCTTCTCCCAAAGGATCAAAAGTTTGTTTGCACTGAAACCGTTTCTCTTTTTCTTTTTTTTTTTTTTCATTTATCGTGTCCTGTAATAACAAGCCGCAGTGGTCGAAAGCGAGAAGGGTCAAAATTGGTGGGGAAATTGGAAGTGAAGTGGAAGGTTTCAAAAAAAAAAATAAAAAGCAAAAACAAAACAACAAAATTTAAGGGTTAAAAATGTTGCGCTTTTGTTGCTTAAATCCCACACTTGCTCCCATACGTATTCATACACACAAGCACACATTTTATATATATAAAATATATACATATATACATACTCTGACCTTTTTGTTAACTTGCACATAAGCACATTAAGGCATAACGCATCAGTGCCTTTGAACGGTACTTTGGAGCATCATGCTGAGATTTTTCGTTCCGTCTTTTCCGGTTGATAACGGTCAAAAGGCAGAAAATCGCTGAAAGAAAATTCAATTATGAAGAATAAAGAAAATTTTTGTGCTAAATCACTTAATATGCTACATTTAGTCGAGCACAAAAAAAAATTTGGTGGCGCGCTTTGAGAACTAAACAATTTTCTTCTTTTTTTTTGTAATGTCATGGATCAAGCGAAATCTTTAGAAATTTAATTAAAATTATTATGTATATGGTTTTTGAGTTGAACAGATTATGTTATGGGCTGAGTTGAAAAAGCGAGAAAAAAAAGCATCATAAAAACAATTTGAGGAAGAAAAGCTGTTGTCGGCTGTAAGATAAGGGAAAATCTGATGCCAAGAAATTTAAACAATTTCCCTAAAATAAACATATTGTTTGATGGCATTAATTTATCGTCATCATACTTGTCACATAGCTAATTGGCTTATCGCATAAAATAACTTACTGTCTCATCATCAACCAGATTAGCTAAACCACAAATGGTGATTTCATGTTAATGCGATGAGACAAGGAAAAGGCTTGAAATGCGGTGTGCCAGGCCTGTTTCATCCATGAACATTATTAATGTTATACGCCTTACACCCGCCGATTTGTTGTTCGAAGGTATCACTCTAAGCTCTCAGATGCGTCTTCATTGTGGCACATTACCGACATCAGAGCTACTAAATAAATTCATGAAAGATCATTTTTATCATGACGGCACATTAATATGACAGAAAAGTGTGTCGAGTGTATTTATATTTGTGTGAAAATGTAATTTGTATGGTAATGAAAGCATTAGAATGAAATCAACATGAGCGATTAGAATTTCAACATCAATTTCAAAACATGGGGAATTTAGGAATTGTCTCAACGCCCAGAGCGTATATAAATAATATTTATTGAGGAAGGAATAAAAAATGAATCGTATACTGCATAAATATGTCATGTATAGATGCTTCGAGGAATAATCTTCAGTGATGTCATTTATTTTCAGTGTTACATAAAGTTCTTCATATCACAATATCGAGCTTCCAACATAACTTTCGGAAAATCCCTTACATAAATAAATCAATGCTGATACATTGCTTACATTACATTTTGCTTATGAAATTATTCCTCGTTTTCTGTGTTGCTATATTTTTTTTTTCTCTTTTTTGAGGCTTCGCCCATAAAACTTATCTTATCATTTATTTTCTATTCTTAATGGCAAAATGTTATATTGTGCACAAGAAAAATGAAATTCTCTTTTATGTTTTCATATTATTGATATCGATTGTCTTTATTTAAGGTTAGATTTTATATTCTGATATATTTATCTCTCCACAGGGGCAACATTCAACATTGATACATGAAAGAGCTTTAAAACACTCGTCATTTTCAGACAGTTCCCATACGTCACTAACTTTTATCTTCAATTTCTTAAACACTCCGATTACGGTGTCTTGGCAATACTGAATGTTATGAAACAGAAATTATAATTAAGATAAATTTCATTCTTGTTTCCATCGCTTCTTTTTGACGTTGAGGGCAAAAATAATTTTTGTTTTACATGCATAATTGAGCGTATCAAACGCACCTGTTCATAACAACCGTTTTTCGTAATGTATCATCGTCGGTTTCCAGAATATTTAGCAGCGTTGAAAAAAATTGTTTCTTTCTCCCAGGAATATGCTTCTTAAAAAACATGAGAAACGAACCTTTAAGAATGAAAATGTTTAATAAGAAAGTCCAAAACTGACCGAATAAAAAGGAAAATAAAAAACAGTTTCAGTTCACCCTCTTCAGCAAATCAAATTATATATTTATTTAGAGAAAACAATCGAAATACAATAAACTGACAAGTGAGAACAAAACAAAAAAAAAAGTTTGTTACATGATTGAAATTTATTGCGATTTCAAGCGAATCGGGAGGGGAAAACAAGCTTCAGAATAATATAAGATGTGTGATCGAGCGTAAGGCGGCAGAATAACCCTCCGCCATAACATATACAATAGCAACATTTCAGCATACAGATGGGTGTTTGTTATGCTTTTTTTTTGCTAAGAAAGCAGCTAAAGTAATGTAGATTTTTCTTTTGCTCGTAAGAGCCACATACACACTCTGTTTGCAAAATAATGAACCATTTGTTATTGGGGGCTGGGCCACAGTCAGCAATCACATGTGGCCCCCGTTCCTCAAATTTGCCATTCTGTTGTGTGAAATTGAATGTAAAAAAAAAAATGTTCATTCCTTCTTTCAGTTTAAGTTTTGTTGCTTGGTTGCTGTTGCTAATATGAACGGGGAAAACTCAAACATCACTTGCGCTAAAATCCTATCGGTTTACGGGGGCCCTGTGTTATTTATTGCCCCTTTTTGAAACGAAATCCTTTGTCTTCGTGGAAATAAATTATGGACCGCAGAATGAGAACAATAAGTACTAACGCACAACAGCTACTACTCATTAATCCCATCAAGATTTTCTGAGAGATTTGCTATACTAAAATTTGTGTGATTTTCATGGGACTATGTAGATATAGTGAAAAACTTACGAATTTATAGATAAAAACTTTTCATGACCGCCTGCCTTACTAGACCTAATAAAATGCGCGTTTTTAGGGATAACGTATCTAAGGAGCATTATATGTCATCTTCCCAATTTTATAATAAATGCTGAACTCTCGGAAAATTGCCGCTTGTCACAACAACAGAGAATGTAATTTTTTAGGGCACATTGGATATAATGGAATGTAATGTAAGCATATGCTCATAATGTAAACCATATATAAAAAAAAGGTTGAAATCCTTTCTGAACCCAATGCTTCATTAGTAGAATTTCTTGTTCATTGTGTGGCGACGGTGACACATCCCTCCTAAATCTCTTAAAGCGGAACGTGATTTCGAATAAAAGAATCACATTGTAGTATTGTTTCCGACGCTTTAACTTTAAACAATTGCTCCAATTCCAATTTTGCAGTCGACATTTTTTATAAGTTTTTTATTATTTATTTCACCCTCGAATTCACTATAAATCATCGGTAGAGGAATCGGGATGATGCGATAAAACCTCTATTGATTTTATTGAAGCTTTTACAGTCTCTATGGCTCTAAATATATATACATGAATTGTGTGTCGCAGACAGAAGGGGCTGCTTTTTTTTTGTTGCTGATGTAACTTTTTTGTTAGAGCTCGAGTCGAAATAAACAGAGATTATGTTTTACTTTGTAAATCGAGTATCCAAAAGCGCGGCTTTTTTGACTAAAGTGTTTGCGATATAAAATAAATAATCCATGAAAGCGTAAATAGGAAGTGCGCGGCACTGTTTAGGATTTGTGAGTGGAAAACAAGCTATAAATCCACAAATCAGAGCTCAACTTTTTATGCCGCATATAAATAAAAATATTCTTGAACTTTTCTTCAAAGCTTTTGCTTTAAATGAATATTTATTGTATGATCGACAATTTATTTAACTGTTATGATAATTTAGCATAATTTTAGCAATAAATGCTTTAAACGCATGCTATTTGGCAGTTCTTATAATATTCTTGTACCTGGCTTCTTTCGTGCCACCATATATTTCTATCTTAGCCTTTTGCAATATTTTATATTTCATTATAGAAGCTTTTAAATAAATAAACATTTTTTTCTCATCTTACGCTCACACAAAACCACTGCTGTAGAGTAAAATGATGATAAGGAAAAGAAACGTGCCGGGAATATTTTAATGAAACCAAAGGAAAAAAGGTTTGCTAAAGAAATTATTCGTTTTTTTCTTGCTCTCTCTTCCTGACTCTTCCATCTGCTCAGATATATTCGATGGAATAAACTCAATTTCGCAAATGGTTTTTACTTTCAAACACAATTACCCCATAATCAATTTATGTGGGAGAATTTAGCACGACCGTTGGAAATGCTTGCATGTTGTCTTGTGCGCGTTGCAGTGTGAGATTAAATTAAAAATCGATTAATATCAGAATGATTTTCGTGTGCAATCTATGTTCATAAGTCTTTGCGATAATTAAGTTTTGGTATAATTTTCTTCGCGCCATCTGCAAACATAATCACATTCATGGTTCTGACAAATCATGATGCTAACAAATCATTTATTTTGTATCTGGTAATTTTTGTTTTCGTCACAATTCGATCAACTCGGCAAATATCTCTTTTTATGCTGCTTCTTAAGCCAATTTAACCTTTAATGAGCTTTTCGATTATCAAAAGAGATTTTTCCTCATTAAAACTTGACATAATTTGATATAATTTGATATAATTTTGTAATTTCTTGCTTAAAAATCACAATTTAGAAGTTAATGAGCTTTTTTTTCCATTGCAATTTGCGAACTTCTTAGAGTCGCAGAATAAGTTTCTAACATTCAATTATACAAATGACATAAAATTATAAATAACATTTTCTATAGCTGCCATTGAGGTTAGTAGAATTCAGTAAACCGCCCACATAATCACACCACTAAGCACACCCTTAAAGTGATGAATTATAATCTGCAGACACGAACTTAACGCTGAAACTGAAACGAAAGTCTTTTATTACGATTTTCATAATACACATTTTGTTAGGAAAGTTTTCTTTTTTTCTGTATCCGCAATACATTATGTGAATAATTCATTAATTCATAAATGATGTTAACAACGTTTTCTTTTTCTAAATACTTGTTATCCTAAATGCTTGGAGGAACATCATTTGTTGACGAATCAAATATAATATTATTGATATGAAAAAAGAGGAGTGTGAAATGAAATTATACTTTCGGCCGAAAATTCCTAATAGAATAGCCTACCATCAATGGGATTGGCAGCATAGTGTCTAATAAAATATACTTCATTGTGATAGTTATCAGTCTGACATTTGAATTTTGCGGATTATCGCTGTGTTTTCCATTGAAATGGTAATTAATTTTGCATTAAATTTGTACCCAAAACCCTAATAAAATAAAAGTAAAACAAAAAAAGCGAGGAATTTACCATGAAAAGCTTGCATTGTTGTAGCTTTCGGAAACAATATATTGAATAACACACTTACCTCGTTGACGGTGGTGATGTAATCTCCAAGGAGAACATCCCACAAAAACCATGCATCCTCTTAGCGTGTTCTCTCTTGTTCGCGTAATCTGCGATATATATTTAATATATATTGTGCTTAAACTATACATCTTTATGTATGTATAAAATTTATGCTGAATCGTCTTTTTAATATGGAAAATGTTTAAAAGCTCTTACTGTTTCAAGAGCTGTTGTATATAGCTAGATTTTCTGACTCATACTGCAATTATTTTTGAAGGACTCTCGGAACTGTTATCGCCATTTCACTGATTCTTTTTTCGAACTCGCAGATACTGCAAAATGTTTTATGTAATGATTTTTTATAAACTTTTTTTTTGTAGGGATCGAAATGTTTACAGCAATGCGGTTTATAAATGCGGGTCGCTACATAAATTAAATTAAGCTACGCGCTCTCAAGGGGGTTTTACGTAATTTTTATCATACCCTGCAAAAAATGATAAAAAAGAAACAAAAATTTCAGCTGAATGAATGCTATGAAACATTGACTTTGTCTTTACACCTTTTGCATAAATATATTTTATTTCGCGAATGGAGAAGAACTGTGCGTCGTCGGTCCCCGTTTTTCTGATGTTCCTTCTGTGCATGTGCTATGGTAATCAGAATCCATGGCACATAAAAAACGATATCAAACGCTGCTCCCAAGGTAAGCGTTAATTTTTTTTTATGGCTTAAAAATATTTCCAGGAACGCCAAAAAAAATTATGAAATAATAAATTTACTTTTTTTTTTATTTTGCAGCATCGCTTGAAGCATGAAATAAAAAAAATTGAGCATCGAAATTGTTTTCCCTCGCATCCGAAAGTCGAGAAAAATCAATAAGCTCCCGTAAGACCCCTCGCGCGCAATATACACACATGAGAAAATATCATCAGAAAATGTTCCACACCAGAATATTGGATGATGTATGATGTTTCTGTTATCATTTCAGTCTTTCTTCAAATATTTATTTATGAGACATTTTTTTTTTCTTTTATAAATAACTTTGTATGACAGCAGAAGCAGCATCATAAATGAGCTGATTCTTTGAGCTGAGAATGCCTCAATACAGTGTGTTTATATAAATACTTTGCCTTTCACGGGCGAGAAACGTTAAAGATTAATAGACGTCCAGGAAGTTCGCTCATGTGAAAAGAAGACTTTCTGATGGATTTTTCTTTCTTTTTTTTGAAAGCTCTAGCTAGGACAGGACGATAAAAAGGCTTCGTCAAGGATGCGAGACGATGGTTTGTGGCTGTTGATTTCAAGTAAACAACAACAAAATAAAAATCCTCGTTAATGTCGATATTTTGGAACGCAATTTATTCTCTTTTTTTTCTTATTCTTTCGCCTTCGTTCGAACGCCATAAATAATTTTTCGAAAAAACTCAATTTTCTGACATTTTTCAGTGAATGTTGAAGCATGAATGGATGGCACGTGATTCTAGTCTGAAGCAATGGCTTCCGAACGAATCACTACCAAACAGATCCTTTCTCGCGAATTCTATAAAACTAATAGATGTTGTTGCTCAATGTTTGACAACTCGATAAAAAGAAATTTTTCATCTGCGTCAAGAAAACGATTTATCATCACTCACTGCGATACAGACTGAATATCATGCTTACATCATCGGTCCACGATCATGAAACCCATTTCAGGGGTAAAATAGCAATGAAAAATCAATAAAAAGTCATCAAAATAGGGTTCCATGACTTGATGAGGAGTTTTCCTTAACATGACCTTTTTATAAGAGTATTTGTTGCTATCGTTGCTGAAATTATCTCATGCAATCGAACGTACAGCTGAGAAAACATAAACCTACCCAGTTTGGTTGGAAAAAGAGGAATTTTTAAAATGGCAAATATAGATAAAGATTTTTTTTACTTTATTTTGGGAAATCAATTTTAATGTTTCAAGAAGAAACTTTTTCAAGTTGCCGCTTCATGCACATTGTGCCATATTAATTTCTTAACATGCACTCAATGGGAAACGTGCCAACATTCTACTGCAAATTTCAACCGATAAACTAACATTCACGTCGAGAATGGCCAAATGCAATACAGCAAGAGCAACAAAAAAAAAAAACGAACCAGCCAGCAGTTGTGTACGAATTGTGTTCTCTGATTTGTTTGTGTTTAGGGGATTTCGCAATGTTCTCTATAGTGGTTGCATAATCTGATTCAATGTACAATTTTCATCTATCTCCCATATAGACACATGCATATAACTTCTTTTTTCTCGCTAAATCGATTTCAATTTCAGTGCATTGAATTTCTCATTGAAGGTAAATCGTTCCGCAGATCTACTGAAATGAAAACAAACAATTTTCGCGAAGTGTTACTCACATTTTTTTTTTACTGATTCATTCGATACTTTATGTTGTTTATCTCTACCCACGCAAATGCTGTTCCTGCATTTCCATCAACTCGAAAAATTTCACGCTCAAGGGTATTATGTTAGAGCAACTATTTTTGAATATCTCATAAGAGATTTTTTTATTTCATCGGACGCTCCTTTATTTCCTCTCGGAATGCACCAAGAAAAATATTTTTCCTACCTAGCTACTGGCAAAATACACGAGGCAGGAGGGATCGCCTCAAAAATTTCCAACCAATAAAACGAAAATGATTCAAAGAATTTGATTAAACTTTTTGTTTGGGAGTTTGGGACTTTCATCCTGAACTCTCGCATAACTTCCTCCATTCTTTAACTAGAAAAAAAAAGACTGGAAACATTACGATATGAAATATTTATGTGTGTTTTTGGCCATCTTGTTCACGGTATGAATTTCTTCACCTTTAACTAAAACTATTACGAAAGTTTTTCGAAGGTGGTAAAGAGCAAAGTTATTTTTTTACCCAAATCATATCAAAACATTTTTGCACAGCAACTTTCCATCGTGGCAAATGTAATTTCGCTTGAATTTGACTCGTCTCCGTTTGTCGCATATTCTCGAAACTTTCAGTCGAAAAACAAAGTTTTTTTTTTGTGCTAATGGAAAAAGAATTAAGTAAGTATATGCCGCGTTAGCATTTTCTTAAATATTTTCCAATTCTATCATGATATACAGATATATTTTCTACGGGTCCACGTTGTAAAAATATTTATTAATCCCATTGCTTTCACATTGCACTTAGAAGTCTATTATTTCTTCAGAACTGTCAACAACTTAGAGCACAAAAGACTTTTATTTCATTCACTACTGTGCTAATAAAATTCAATAAAACTGGAAAATGACTCTAATTCTACGTGCAAAGCGTTATCTAAAAATTACGTGAAACGTGGAGCACATTGTTATGTGAACTGTTTTTGCTGTTTTCACGTTTTCAAATGCCATGCGAATGTCGCCTGCATGCAGATTTAAATAACAATTTCATTTGTTCTCTCGGCGCATTCCAAGGAAGCAAAAAAAATGAAAGAAAAGTTTGCGATCCCATAAAAGTCACAAATGGGCAAACGCGATATTGCGAAAAAATGAGGGCGGGAAGAGAAAATTATGGGAAAAATTTACTGCTAAATTGCAAAGGAATCGTTTTTTAAAGGAAAGTTGTAAATTTACGATCGCTATGCGAAACTATGCAAAAGTTTTCCAATAACTTTTTGGCACAGCCATTATTAGGATTTAGTGTTTGGCAAAACATATTTTCAGTGTTTTACTAATGAAAATAAACTCGTTACACGCGCAGAAAACATAACGGGCTTAACATCATGAATGTGTGCAGGCGTAATGCCACCTTATCTTCCTCATCCCCTAAAAATGTCTATTTCGCTACGTAGAAGTTCTGAAAATTATGTAAATATTTCAGAATAGAAACATTGAATGAAAATTTCACGAAAGGAGAAAACTATTAAATAAATATTATGTTACATTAAATAAATGTGCACAGTAAAATATCAAAACGCAACTACGTCTTATATTTTGCATTGATTTTTTTTTTTTTTTTTATTGATAAACATGGAAATAATTTTTTGTCATCCGCATCTAGAAAAAAATCAGAATATCTACGAAATACTTGTTATTGACATTCAATATTAAAATATAATTGGATAGAAAAAAAATACTGCTATGTTGAGGCATGACCTCATGGCCTGTATATGATGTTGCCATTTGCTTCGCTATCTCTCTGCAGTCGACCTAAAGCCATGTCAAATGTTGTTGTTTCGATGTCATTCCTTCCGGCACCAATTCGAGCGACAGTGACACACAGCCTGATATCACAGCAAATCGGGGAAGAATGAGAAGAGACAAATCTGTCTGATTCGTCATTTGATAAACATGCGAAATAAATGATTTTTTTTCTCTCTCTTCTATGTCTTTTATGTCTGAAAGTGATTTGATTTCCACACAGAAATCTCTCCTAATAGATGAAAATATTATCATTCTGCCACATCGCAAAATCACAGCAAATCATAATTTATATTTTACTCATCTGCAGATGAGAGCCTTGAGTTTTGCTGTTATTGGTTTTGGTTTTGTGTATCCAAGTCATTTCCGAGAAAATGCGGAAGAGTTCACGCGAGGTTGAATAATTTCACGAAATTTTTGTTGCAGTAATAAAAGCTTTCCAAGCAGTTTTCAAAGACGACAACACTCAGGAAAATATATGATCGAGATAAACTTTTGTGGTCGCCACAGCCAATTCGACACATTTATATGCAAACTAGTTATTTATTCAAATGGAAATCAAAGCATGAATAAATTTGGCTCTGATGTTAAGCTCCTTTGAGCAATACAAAACAAGCATTATCTACATTGAATTTGGTCAATAATATCGAAAATTCCAACGACATGACCACAAAAGTAATTATAATGAAAATTGAGCTAATATCTGAAATTGACTTATGGTCTTTCCATGGTTTTCAATAAAATGTCACAATTCAATCTCTAAATCCCCAACCTCAAGTCGTTCAAATTGCCCAAAATACATTTTCTCATCGAGATCTGCAGCTACAATTCTAACAAAGTGGAAAGCCCCGGAAAAAATATCGAAGAGAAAATGCGACAAACGAAATTGAGGATTGCGTGAATTAAATGTAAATACCACAGAAACACGATATTCTTTGTCCATAATTTCGGTTTTATTGGCACTTGAAGCAATTTAAGTAAAATATGAGCTCAAAAAAAGCTCTTTTGTGGATTTGTTGATCGTTAAAGTCAACAGTTGGGAACAATTTTTCAAACATTGTCGCGAGGCACATTGGCAATTTATGTTATCACATTTTTATGCAATTACTCATATTTCGCCCTCATTTTTGACGCTTATCAAACATTTCCTACCCCTCAACTTTGCATTTTTGAATGATAAAGCATGAAAAATTGTCGACATCGTTCACATAAAGATAGCAAATCGTTCAAGGAGTATAACGTCAATGCATGCTGGTCGTAAAAATGGCTCTCATGCCACAATTTTGCAGTCGCCATCAAAGGCAAAACGCAACGAAGGCAAAGGAAATAACGGAACCATAAACATAAAGACATTAAACGGCCAGGAGACATTTTGTTTCCATTGCTGGTCTTTCAAGGAAAGGAAATAAAATTCACTCAAACGATAACATCTTCGAAACTGTCCTTTCATTTTAATATTGCGAAAGGTAAAGAAAATTTTCTTGCGAAAATTTCTCGTATAATGGAAAATAAAAGTTTTACAGCACCAACAAAAATATTTCCCACACACCAGGGAAGGGTCGATCAATTGCGTTGCATAAAAATTCCGTGACTCCTAAATTCTCCATCAAAAAATTCATGGAAATTTGAAAAGATTTCGCCACGCAACATAAGAAAAATGAAAATCACACGCATACACACTTAGCCGGAGACAATGACAGCGGCTGAAAATAAAGAAAACAAAAAAAAAAATGGCACCGAGGGGAATGTTTTTGATGACATTAATAAGGTGAAAATTTATTCCGAAGCTCTTTTCTCATAATGGATGAGACGTTGTCACTCTTTTTCTTCTGGCGGCGTGCGAATAATTTTGTGTACTTTATGGAAACCGAAGAATGAAAAACTTTTTTCTATTAAGGAAATCAAACGAAGACTGTACGGAAAAAAGGTTCTAGCGTAATATCATTACAGACTCAGGGAATGGTCTTAGCAGGGTGCCATTCGCTTGCCTTAATTCATTGCTACGGCGTTTATAAATAAATGGCATTAAGCACGTTTGATTAAAATAACTTTTTGTCAATTCCATTTGATTAATGACTATCCAGTGCTCTATCAAGGCTAAAGGAACAAATATCAAATGTCGCTCATCGCCGTCGTCATTGTTACTTATGTTTGTTGGTGTTGTTCGAGGATAGCAGGCAAGTAAAAAAAGCGAACTTTAATGGAAAATAATTCTCATGAAATTGAAATTGGGTCGTTCGGAAAGGCAAAATGTGAAAGCATTTGTAATGGGATCACAGATTTGGCATGGATTGGAAGAAAATGTCTCCACTTTTTCACTCGATGTTCCCAGTCAAATTGCGCGAATAGCATTTATTTAGAATCACAAATTGTGTATTCTGTCACAGAATTCGGATGCAAAGTGAAAAATCTGGTATGCTCTCAACTTTTCAGCCCCTGACATCTGTAATATGAATGAAGGCAGCCAAACTGCAGAAAAATATCAATTTTTCGTTTGCCCTTTCCATTCAATTCATCTCATCAACTCTGCTGTAAAAATAATGAGAACTCGAGCGGAAGCAAATTTGATATTGTCTGGACCGGAAATTAATTTGTTCCAGTAAAGATAAACACAATTCATTTGATACAGAAAAAAAATAAAATAAAATAAAAAATAAGAGGAAACCCCGAATGAGTTCCTGCTGTTTGCTGAGTGAAAAATAGTCGTAAAAATAGTTTGTAAGGTGAATACATCGTGAGACTTTGCACTTGATTTCAAGCTACGATTGGCAAAAGGTATTCCTTCAAGAGCTCTTGACAAATTCTACTCGTTGCTCAAAGAATTGTTTGTCAAAGGTTGAACAATTTTACAAGTTTTCTCCAGCTTACTGAAACTCATCGACAAGATGTTTCCGCTTCGCTTGATTCTGATGGAAAGTTCACGCCAACGAAAAAAAATTAGAAATTCGCTTGTAATCGTTTGGAAAAGAAGTCGACATTAAAACTTAATAGGAATTTTAATTAATAATTAATTAGATTTTTTACGCAAATTATTGTCACTCGCTGGTGGAATATTGTTCATGTCCTGCTGATAACGAGCGATGTACAGCGATGCCGAGAGGTAAATGGAATATTCTTCTAATGGAAAAGGACTAATACCACTTTTCGTAAATAGAACAAAAGCTTTTAATTCATTTTTAAAAAGCTCTTTTAGCAGCGCTCGTGGAACGGATGCCGTGGCCGAAAAATATGTAATTAAATAAAAAAAAGGGGTAGGAAATTTTATTTTCGATTTCTTTTGCGCTCAGCAATTTAGATGAGAAAATATTTTCGTTTACATTTTCTCTAATACAATTCAATTAACAAAGTAGAAATGACAACGAACCCTTTTTTTACGCGCCGGAATGAACATTTACAAATTCATCATTTCTGCACAAGAAAACAGAAAGACACCTCTCGCTTGCAAAAAGCTTCCACTCGCATTCCCTGACAGACAAAAAACAAAAATTAAATTCCGATTTCATTGGCATGCACAGTCGCTTGTCGGCCCATATCTTTCTCACATAGAGTCACATCCCTCTTTCCGCCCCTATGATTCGAGGTGCCCATAATTGAATGAAAATTAGGAGCCAGAAAAAAAAATTCAGAAACGCAATCACGTTTAGACTCTTAGAGCTACAAAACTCTTTATCGAACATGTAATTACGCTAAACAAAAATCTTCTAGTATAAGCTGGATGTGTGTTCATTATTCATGCATTCACGTTTCTTTATTTATGTAGCGTTTATTGCTATTGTGATTATAAAATCAGATACTGGAAGTGATTTAAGGCTTATAAAGGGGTGTGAAATTATGTGAACTTAGCTTTAAAATTTATTAATATGAAGCTTAAGTGTCGCAAGGACTCAATTAGCAATAAAAATGCAAACGAAATAATATTTGATTCGTTAAAAAAAAAAAACTCTTTATGACTTTTTAGAGCGGCAAAAGGAAAGAACTGTGAGCAGTGAGCATTTATTTATTTTTCATTTAACGCCTTTAGAATTTTGAAAAGACCTCGTTTTTGCTGACGATGGTAAGAAAAGAAGCAGAAGTCATGAAGGAATTTTTGTCAATTAAATTTAAAATTCTTCTGACTATCCTATGCTCTACGTCTTTCTACCTTCATTAGCATTTTTCTTGTCGCTTCTTAATTTTTTCCCCAATTTCACCCATATTTTTCTTTCGTTTTAATTACGTTTCTAATTAATTCGTGATGTAATTTTAATTTGTTTTTTACTTTTTGCCGTCTCCTCCATGTGCGTCGACTTTAGCTATGATATTCTGATGCTTTTTCTGCCTTTATTCATTTCTGCCTACACTTTCTGCGCCCATCGACTGAATTCGAATGATCCTTTTTTTCCCTCATCGCTCAGACGTTGTCTTATGCGGCATTTTCCGAGCGAATACTCGAAATGGAGTTTAGTGTTGGTGAAATAATAAGCACACGGTGGTAACAAGCACGGTGGGGTTCCGTTAATTACTTATTAATCCAATTACGTTAAAAGCAATATCAATCCCGGCGCTTCAATGAGTTAGATGGATTTATATACCCCAATTACAGTGAAAATAAGCAAAAAGCCTTTTTGAAACTTCTCAATTTCCTTTATTTTTTTCTGCTTTTCGTCTTTTAGACTCTTTCAAAACTCATTTCATATATATTTTCAAAGGGTCGAAGGCGAGGCAATTTCCTCATAAAGAAAGGAACTCTACAAATTCAGAAACGCGCCCACCATTCATACATTTTATACTTCGACGAAAAAAAAAAATAATGAAAACTCATTTCGATGATACTTCTGATGGGCAGCAACAAAGTATCAAACAAAGGCTAGCACACTCCCGTATATACGAATAAATAAAAGAAAACGGAATGACTTCTCATGCGAAAATGACTTCATGATATTCCACTTATTTAAATTAGACGAAGGAGAAACGCGGGTGTAAAACGTCAAGAAAATTCTGTTGAGTGCCATTCGGTTATGATGTGAAAATACTTCTCTTTTCCGTATCAAATTCTGGGGATGATCATTTAATGACGCTTCATTTTGTATCATATTTTAGGGAGAGCTCTCTGTCTTTATCACTTTTAAAAAATGAAAACAAACTGGATATGACGTAATTGCTGAACATTTCTCACTTCCTCAAAAATCATATAGATGCTATAGTAAAGAGAAAAACAGAAAAGCACTTTCCTACAAGAGATGAACCATTCAATTTTATTAACGAAATGTTTAATCGCTCGTGGACATAAATGAAGCTTATTTTTTTTTTTTTGTATTAAATAAAATGAGTTTTTCATCGCTAAGCAAATGCCAGAAAAAGACATTTCATGCTCATTCGACATCAGACCAAATTGAAATTTTTCTTTCGTACCATCATTTTGAAAAGTGTTTTTTGGCGGGGATGAAGGAAGGCTAGTATATGTGGAAAGGGTCGATATCAACATTCGTCCATTGGAAATATATAGGGAGGGAAAGATTTCAGAATAATTGAAATTGACAGTTTTGTTTCTATTGATTTTCATCGGCTCTATCATCATCATTATCGCTCAAGGCTTTTCGAGCATCGTCCTTTTCCTTCTTCATCATTTTTGGCATGCTGTCCTTCGTCGTCGATTGTCGAAACATCCATTTCACAATCTTTCAAATCGATTTGATACTCGAGTTCTGGTAAGGGCAACGCTGGCGGTGAATAATTGTTTTCGCTGAATTTATGACCGTTGCCGATGTAAATATTGTCGCAAATTCTGACGAAATTCATGAAAAGGAGAAAGACAAACAATAAAAAATAAATTTGTTGAAGACAAAGATTTAAAGTCCCTCGCGAATTTAAAGAAATAAAAGTTTTCCACAGCAGATTACAACATCAGACTTCTTTGTTTTAGAGATTATTATCCTGACAAAATGTTTCGGTGCTTTCCAGAATTATGTTTACCTGTCTGTACAGAATGCAAAGGCACCGGGCCAAAGATTAGATCGAATCACGACTAGCGAATCAACAGTATCACTCAATCTAATTGTCCAGGGGGAGATGGTTTCGTTTGTCATAAGGTCACCGGAACACGAAGCGAACAAAGGCACTGGAATTTCCGGTATTATTCCATTGTATATCACTTCCGCTTCATCTTCATCAACAGTTATTCTATCGTCGTCTCCGAACTCTGTATCAGAGTTTTCTTGATCTTTTTTCTTTAGCACGTTCCCATCAAAGTAACTGACACGACCCTGCTTAAGAATCTCCGGCTTATGATGTTCCCAATAATCCAATTTCAAAAGTTTCACCAACGACCATGGACGGAATGATGTATTCTCAATAATCGGCTTATCGTTGACTGTATGTTGGATAAAAATAGATAGAATGAGCAAAGAAAAAAGCAGAAGATAGATGAATGACATGTTTTCAATTCGACAATAAAAAAACGAGCTTGGATAATTTATCGATGCACAAGGAATCTTACTCAGCGATGCATCATCCTTACCATTATCAACTTCCTCTTCAATATCATCGCCATCTGTATCAGCATCTTCTTCAGTGTCGACAATGTAAAAGTTTCGCGGCGCAATATGGGTTCCAGCAGTGATGCGAGCAATTAATGCCCGCAAATAATTGCGTTCACTGCCGGTAAATGTCGGATATGAGTAAATTTTCGCATCCAAATTCCCCGTAAGATATTTCTTTATTCGGCGCGAAATATTTATTTGGTGTGGTGTGACAGCAGGCAGTTCAATCCACTCACCATCCTCTAAACTTGTGCACACATAATACACATAACGATTTGTGCCTTTGCCGGTTACTTCCGCTGGAATTTCCATCGGGGGTTGATATGTTGTTTTAGGAATTTTCATTGAAAAATTCCAAACGTTTGGATAAGTTTTTCCACTACTAGTCTCTGTTCTAGAATCAGCTCCATTGCTCTTAATACCGTTGCCATTATTCTCAAGAATCGAATTTGCATCATCAGGTGAAAGCGACAAAAGTTCCTCTTGCGATGGATGCAAGCTCATAATATTTATGGCCTTTTCAATAACATCCTTTTTTTATAAATATGTTTGTGTGTGTGAGTATATTTGAGAGATGGTGTGCAAGCAGCATAGACAGCCGGACAGCATGAATGGATGGCACATGAAATGGGAAAATTAAATTTATTTTCAATGAAGAATGTTTCTGGTGTGAAATGCGGATGGGAATCAAATGTGAAATCATGTGATGGCCAGTGGAATACTAAAAGTAACCATGTAATGAGCATTCAGCTGATTGCCGTCACATGAATTCCCTTTTTTTAGCATTCAAGCATTACAATTCGATCCTCAAGAGCACACTCGGTGAGAGTACATTCGGCGATGTAATAGTCATTGTGCAAGCCAAACATCTTGCCCCAGAATCGGCATCGCGCAATGATGGAGTTCATTTTCAATTTCATGATTGCACAGGACAATGAGAATGTTTCTCCACGTGACAATCCAATGCCCAATAAGTTCCAATAAGACTGTAGCTCTAACAAATCTCTGATTGGTGCAGTGACATTAAAATCTCGCCAATCTTCCTCATTTAGTTCGTCTTCGTCTGTTTCGTCATTATTCCCATTTTTATCGTCATTTGTTGCATTGGTGATGGATTTATTTGATTGATAGCGTGCAATGAGCGTGGGAAGGAAACCTTTTGCTACATCAAGACGTTGCGGCTCCCTGAAAGCATCTTCGAGAATAAATTCATTCATGTGAAATGTTTCCAGCCGTACACGTTCACTGAACTGCTCAAAGTAGTCTACAACATTTGGCGGACGTTCATCTATCACTTTTGCAATGACATTGGCGAGATGGTCGTATAATGATTCTCCACTTTGCCCACATTTCTGTAGATATAACTTGGCATTTTGTAAATCCTTTTTGAGCGATGGCAAACCTTCTTTAGTGCCAGAGACCATCTGTGGTATGGTGAAATTTTGTGTAGAAAATGATCCGTTCTTGATGTTGTCTCTCAACATATTTTCCTTTTTTTGCGTATGTGTGCGTGTGTGTGATGTGTGGCAAATACTTGTCGTTACTTTTTTCCTTTCACTCACTGATAAAGTCAACGACGAAAAAAGAATAAAGCTTTTCCTTCAGGGCCAACTGAGATATTTTAAAACCTGTCAAAGCTTAAACAAAATATATGAAGAAGCTTGAACAAGATATTAAGAGAAAAAAAGCCACCTTCAGTATTCCTTATCCAATAAAAGATTTTACGAAATTTCAGTAAAAGCTTCTTTTTCTTTCGGCATGCTACACATACACAAAATATGTTTGCAAGAAGTAAAATGAGAAGGAAATCAATCAATGAAAATATACTCGATTCCAGTGCTTGTGACGCCCATTGAGTTACTATGAAAATCAATCTTAAAAGCAAAATAAGACGTGCGTTTGTAGCTTTCATCGTTCGTGCGACAGTGAGCTTTACAGAAGAAAAAATAATAAGAAATGATATGATAAAAAGAATGACTTTCGAGTCTTATTAAAAATCAATATATTACCAATAGGCTCATACCGGAAGTGCCAGCGAAGCATAGGCACTCCTGTAGCTTTCAATCTATCTATTCATTCTGAAACAGATCAATTGGAAAATGGTGACCGGTCATGAGAAAAATAAAAGAAGAAAATCTAAGATTATATTTTTCCTTCTTCGCTCAACAAAAAAGGAAAAAAAAAATTAAAAGCGCTCAAATAAACAGACCCATTTGAACGAAGTTAATATTTGATGCTTTCGATGATTGTAGGGACGAGGGACAACTCTTACACTTTTTTTTTATCACGGGTCGACACCATAATCCCATTTTTTACATCCACGCACTAGCTGCTAAAAAAAGGCAAATAAAAACGAACTGTAGTCACCACATTATATTCCCATTTAAGTTGCTGGGCATGAAGCTCCCAAACTAAAACCGATGGTTTAGAAATAAAACGCTCTGTTTGATTGTTCGTTTGTTTTTTTGTGACTATCTGTTTGTGTTCGGGAAAAATGTAGTTGACATCGAAAAGAGATTTTCACCCTAGTTTTACTACTCGTCCGAACAAGTGACCCTTGTTTTTACTGGTGATGCTACTAAAGTCCGATCGCAAATTTGTTACAATTGTTGACGAAAAAATTATTCATTGCCAGCATCATATTCATCGTTGAAATTGATGTTTGAATTTGCATCACTCTGTCAACATACTGTCATTGCAGATTTATTCAATAAACTTTCATTTTATGATTCTGCCAAAGAAAAAAACATGAAATAAGATCGCATTGACATCACTACTGAAATAATCTCATTTCATCGCACATAAATTTGATTTGATTTCAATCAAAGTTTCATTTCCGTTCGAATGAACCTGAAGTGATGCGACAATTTCTGAAACAGCACCAAAAGCTAACGAATAAACTCATGATATTTGATGGTCAATTCATGAATGTTTTGAACTGCCCCTTCCCCACTACCAAAAAAAAATGAATCCATCAAATCAATTTACGGAAATTTCTGGGAATTCTCTCATCATCATCATTATGATCTACATTGAGAATAGGCTTGCAAGGCATTAGTGCATTCATGTGTTCATTATTCCGTCAATGTTTACGCTCCGAAAACGAAAAATGATCATCACTATCACCGTATGTATATTATGGACATCAATCCCTATCTCTCTCCTCACTCACTCATCCTCTGCATTGCTGCTACTATTGAGCATAATCAACAAACATTTATATGACTTCTCATCATGATGTTTCGCTATAAATCTCCTCCAACATCAGGGAAAGATAGAGCAAATTTCCACAGCCAAAATGATTCAATATACTCCATCAAAATGCTGAGCATAAATAATGAGATTGGTTTGGCTTTTATGTCGATGTTATAGGCTGGTGGTGTATGCTGTGCAACCCATTTGATTCGAATCAACATGATGACTCTACCCAGTGAATAAATCTCATTATCATTCGATCCATTAAAATTAATTTCCTTGGCTTTAACCAAATTGCAGAAAATCGAATTCAGAGAAATCTTTACATGCTATCCTGACAGAAAAAAAGGAATCATGAGAAGGCACGTTCGTAAATGGATTGTTTACATATTTACATTCACACAAGAAAAAACGAGAGAACTTCACAGAAATTTGGTGATGGCATTTTATTTGTAATCTTTCAAAAAATTAATGAACACAAAAAATAGGATTTTAATTTAAATTTAAAAAAATATTCGAAATGGAATTGTAGATTCAAGAAATATTTATGAAGAAGCTTCGATATTTATAGCATGAAACATCTATTTTTCTCCTTTGATAGATTTAACGAGGAAGTAGAAATACGACAAATCAAACGAAAATAATTTCAATTTCCTACTTTTCATAATTCTTGGGAAATATTTTTGTTAAAATTTTTTATTTTTCATTGCTCACACAGCGAAATTAGTTAAATGAGCACAAAATATTAAGTTTTCTTTTCCTAGAGTAAAAATGTTGAATTGCCCCTTAAATGGGATATTTCCATTTAATTGATTTTTAGCAATTATTTCATTTTGAAATAGAATTTTCCAAATTCTGAAGCTCAAACCCACTCTAACACAGTTTTAATTTAATATGGAATATTCAAATGATACGTAACGCTTATATAGAAGAGCGACTCAAATTTACTTTTACAGTTACGTTTAAAAACGATTGCTAAATAGAATTATTTCCGTTTCGCGGAACGCCCTTTTGATGCTCTACGCGTTTTGTTATCATTAAATATTCAATTATTTTCCGTTCTAAAAAAAAAAAACTTAGAGTATAATGAATCCATCATTCAGTAACGTCGGGAAATAAGAAACGTTTTGTCTGATTTTAAAATTTACAAAACACTCCGATTGTACCTTCTCATTAACGCAAAAGTGTAAATCAGTAGTAACAATTCAAACTTGTAATTAAACTGAAAATGAAATAAATTCCCTGAAAACTTTCTCTCAACAATTTGCAATCGGAAATGTTTATTCTCCTTTCTGCAGTTTTGAAAGTTCCCAAAGTTTTATGCTGCTTTGCAAGGTCCCATTTCGAAAGAGTACGACTTATGAGAAAAAGAAAATAATAATAAATTTGCATTTCCTGGAAAAAAAATTTAAAGCATCGAAAAAAAAAGAGAGAAAATTTCTTCAATTTCACAAGCGCAATAAAAGTTTGACCAAAAATAAAAGTTTTTAATTTCACTCATTAAGAGCATTTAAATTTCCCGTCTGTCAATTACTTTAATTTTTCTTCCTTCCAGTCATTTCGTAGAATCTTTTTCTCCATGAACATTTACAATTTCAGCTTTCTTTCGGTCGGACGCAAGCATAAATATATATCAAGATGGTAATTTTTCTTACTCAACAGTCGATGATAAAGTTTTATAACAAAGTTTTATATACTCAGAGTGAACTGAAAATTTAAGTTGTCATTAAAGGGACAAAGGAAGATCATGACGGAGGAGATTCTATAAAAGAAAGAAAGGACAGAAGGCCATAAGCTCGAAAGCTTTCCAATATATACACCAATCATTTTGATATTCTAATTTATTTCGAGAAATGCTAATAATCGGTCAGTCAATTTGAATACATTTTTTTTTATGTAACCATAAGACTTGTGTTCAAATTTTTTGGTCATTATGGTCAGATTTAGTCTTTCTTTACACACATTTTAAGCTAGAGACTTTACTTTGCTAGGGTGTGTTTGCCTGTGAGCATAAAAAGGGTCAAAGTTTGGGATTTAGCAAAGAAAAGCGAATGCTGAAGAATGGAAGGAAGAAAAAGAAAATTTCCATTTGTCGAAAGAAAAAAAAAAAAATTGTGAACTTAACTAAACCTTTATGCTGTCACTGTGTCAGTTTTCAGCATTAACTCTGTTAATTTTTCATAACAATTGCCATGAATGGAAAGGCAAAAGAAAGGGTAGTAAGTATGTTTTATTTAAAAAGGGATCTTCTAGAAATATTGTTGATTCTATGGTGTTGAATGAAAACTTTTGTGACAGCAAAAGTTTATAGAAAATTTATAGAACAAAAATATTAAATAAAAATGTGCTCTTATAATCGTATATCATCAAAAACAATATTATAACTTTTCAAAATCTCCAAAAAGCACATTGAATTGATATTGAAATAGTATTACGTCACTAAATTTTTTTATTTCAGATTATTGAATGAATTTTCGTTATTGTGATGTGACTCAGTCGTAGTTTTTTTTCTTTTCATTTTTGATTTGATTCGAAATTGGGAAATGCATGAAACGCAATTATGGAACAAAATTTTCAAATCAATATGAACAATTTTAGATGTTATAACGCAAAATATGTTTTCACAAGTTTCCACGTCAACATAAGTCACATGCTGAAGGGCTTGAAAATGAATGCACAATTGTTCCTTAATTGAAAATTTTCTAAGGTTTTAACAGCAACAACGCATGGGGGTCATAAAGAATTTCATCCACCCTTTTTCAGAGTCGTATCAAATATTTGTTATTTGAGTTTATGAATATTTGAACAAACAACTGATAAAAAACGGAAAACAGATTACATTTAGTTTGGTAAACTGGAAAATTGTACAAAAGATAAAAGCTTTTTTTTTTTGTTTCCTTCCCATTGTCATTAAATTAACATCGTTGCGTGCTTTTAGATAAAGTCGAACTGCTCGTAAATATCATTAATAAAACCAGGTAAATTTTAGGTCGATATGAAAAATTGTGTCACAATGTTGAAACAAACATGGAACAAAAATTTTTGTTCAATATTACAAGAGAAATTTCCTTCCGGTTTGTAGACGAACTTATATAATTTTAAAGGATTTAGAATTAAAATCACATTAAGCATTCATTTTTATCCTTTTTTTCGGTCCACATTGATTATGTGTCGGAAGCGGTTTGGTAAGGACAAAATTTGGATGAGTCTTTAAAAAAAATTAAACATTATTAACGACCAGAACGACAAGCGACTGCGAAAAGGGTCCATAAGTGTTAAGATCTGCAGCCATAATTAAGCAATTCAAAATAAAACTTATTTTTTGCTGCTATTGGAATTAAAACTGAGACTATAAAACGTTCTGCTTCGTTATCGGTGTAAGAGTTTTTTTTTTTTAAACTTGAATACTTTACGAAATATAGGGCAAGATAATAAGATGTGATAATTCTTGCAGAAAGATATAAACACGTAAAAATCATTATGGTTTGAAAGTTTCTCTTCCAGATTTTCTGTGATGTTAAATAAACTTGATGGGCAATTTAAAATGTAATGTTATAACAATTTCATTCTTCAATGGTTACAGACTTTTACCATAAATTTTTATGAGAAAAACAAATTTAAAATCATTGTGGCAGTCTACCTCTGTAAAGCGGATTATAAATAGATTGCAGATTTATGCAACTAGCAGTGCAATTATTTATGTATGATTGAAAACAAACTGTAATAGAGCAAACGTCTGCTGAGTTTACTAAAAGCAAGTAAATTTTTTCTTCTTTTTTTTAAAAAGACAAGTCAAACTTTAAGCTGCTTTGGCTTTTATCATATTTTATGGTATTATACAACCAACATAAGAAAGGAGAATTGCGAAACAAGAAAGAAATTATTATATTTGAGAAAATACATTTTTTCCTTTTAACTCTAAAAGCGAGCAATAAAATATTATTAATATCTCGTTACAAGATAAACTTTACAGCTTTTATGGCGGGAATATTCTTATTTCCCATCCGCATATGGCACGCGGGCAAAAAAAAAGAGAAATTGAATTTCAGCATAAAAACCATCAATACTTATCCTTCCATTTAATATAGAATTTATTGAGCTTTTTTGAAATTTATGCGGCGAACAAAACGTGAAATCATAATATATATAATATATTTTTTTCCAATGGGATCAATCCATCAACGATGTAAGTGTAATCAAAACAGCTTATGAAGCGAATTATCATTGTCATGTGTGAATGTGACGTAGTTTAAAAAAAGCGCTACCTAGCATAATTTTGTTCTCCCCCTCGAAACACATTTTAGCATTTTACGCACAAAAGCTCTGCTCCATTTATTTTACCCGCAAAATTGAGTGATATTAATACATTCAAAGCTATTTATCAATAAATGTTCATTGAGAAAGAAGCCAAGGAAAAAGCGTTCAATAGAAATCAAGAATGTACGCGACGCATAGTTTCAATCTTGATTTCAGTGCCTTAATGGCACTTTGAAAGAATGTTTTTTGATTTTAAAATGCGCAGTATTATTTTCACAAAAATATAATTTTCGCAGAAGAATCAACTTTTAACAATAAGTCAATATTTGCGCAGTTTAAGAAAATTGTAAATCCAATTTCTTCCGCAGACGATATGCTATGTTATGTGTCTGCGAATAAGTTTCCTTCTGATTTATTCAATTTAAATTAACCATATTTTTGATAAAATTACGACGAAATTCGTTACTCAACATTATTTTGTGCGAATCGGATGTCATTGTCAAAATTGTGAAAGCTGTCTAAAATGTACTTCCTCATTACCAAATAACCACATAATGTTCCTGCCTTCAGTTATCACACCAATAGCAGAAAAAAGCTTATCACAGTTCAAAAAATCTTTGCCATTTTAATTTGAGGCTTTTGCAAATTTTTCCATTTCGGTTTACTTGAATGTGGTTTGCAACAAAATTTTTCGAGTGTCTAAAAAGCATAAGTTTTTAAAAATTCTCATCCTCTCGTCCTATAGAATTTTATACAAGAAAAAAAAGAAAGAAACATTGCGAAACACCAAATTTTAGCTTCATGTTGAGTGGTCTCGTTTTTCTCGGTCATTCGAAAGCTTTTGCAAAAACCGCACGGAAAAATATTAAACTTTTCTATATCATTCTTTACCGTACACGTTTGCAGAATCATTAAATAAAAAAAAGTATTTGGTGCAACATAGCATTTAACTGATTACATACTTATGTTGAACTTTTGACCCCAGAAAAATTTATTTCTTATGCTTCTCTAACCAAAAACTGGAATTTACAAAGTCTTACTGACATATTCTATAAAATCTTCATACATAATTTTTGGAAGTTGCATTGCTGCAAAATGACCACCATCCTCAAAATATGATGAATGCACAATATTCTGGAAGCGCTCTTTCAAAATGAAATCGAATTGGTGCATCAACTCGTTTTTATAATGCGCACAACCCGTTGGTGGTAAGACTGGAACACGATCCATTTTAAAGTCAAATTCTTTTGCGCCAAACGACTCTTTATACATCCGACAGGATGTGGTAATTGAGTTTGTCAGATAATAAATCATCACATTATCGAGGATCGTGTCTAGAGTGAAATACTTCTCAATTCCGCCATCAGCCAAATTTCGATAATCGCCATTTGTCCATGTTGAGAACTTTTCGACAATGTAAGCCAGCAATCCAATCGGATTATCATTCAGAGCAGCGCCAATTGTGTCGGGTTTGGTGGCCTGTATATGCATATAGCCTGATTCTTGAAGAATATACATAAACTTTGCAGTAAATGGATACATCCAGCTCACATATTTCTCTTCAATGAACCATGATGGAACGAATGAAGCAACAAATGTTTTAAGAATTGATATGGGTGTATTTATGCTGCACATATTCGAATGATATCCTATAAAATAACCGTATTAGAACAAAATTAATTACAAATGCTTGTTTATTCATTTCCTCACCTAAAACATTTTCCGGAAACAATGAGGCCATATTGGATCCAACTAAAGCACCCCAGTCGCCACTTTTTACAAAATTGAGAGGAAATCATTCATAAATAAAGTTCAAAAATTATGTAATTAACAAGCAAAATGCTAACCCCTGAATGTAGAATTTCTCAAAACCAGCACGAATCATTAAATTGCGCAAAACGACCGCCATCGATGTGGCACCAAGACCCTTTTTGGAAGCACCCTCGCTCCACCCATAACCCGGCAAACTCGGTGCAATCACTTCAAATGCGATATTATCTTTGGATGGTTTCGTTAACATCGGAATGAAATCGTAAAACTCTCGAACGGAACCGGGCCATCCATGAAGCAGAATGAGTGGATAGACTTTGGTGGCTGCGGTGGTTTTTGGTTTGACGTGTATATAATGAATGTTTAAGCTGCAAATGTAAAGGTCGAGTACATTTAACAATACATATTTTGTAAAAAATAAAAAAAAAAGATCTTTCACGGTCTGATGTGCTTTTAATTTACATTTCTCACCCTTGAATTTGTGTTGTGAACTGTGGAAACTGATTCAAATACTGTTCACGTTCATTCCATTTTGTGAGATATTCGCTATGCCAATAACTCAGGATCTGTTGTAGGCGCACGGTATTAAATCCATATTCAAATGCTGTATCTTCCAATGGATATGTAAAGGCTTGGGTATCATTGAGCTTATTCTTTAAACGCTTTATAACCTATAACAGCATTTTTTTGGGTCGATTGTTGTTTTTTTTTTTTTGCGGAATCGACAGGAAAACGAACAATTTTAATAAATATTAATAATTTTCTCAATTTCCTCGATTGCTCCTTACCTCATCGGAATATGAAATTTTAAAAGGTTTAATCGTTTTATCTTCTTTGTAGTTCTTGCCTTCGCCTTTGCCCCAATATTCATTCAAATCTAAAAAAAAAAAAGAAATGTGTTTATCGCATTAACATTTATTTATACCGAAGCCATAACTCCTTACCCAATTCAGGCTTAGGTAGTGATTTAGATAAGTCGCGATAAGCCTGATATGAGAATGCGATGCCCAATGTGATGACAGTCAGAAAAATGTTCCTTAAAGTGCCCATTTTTGGCTATCTGTTGAGTGAAAAGAAAATTATTAATTTAATGCGGCTTATCAGAATTTCTATGAAAGGTCCATGCGATTTAGATGGAATTAGACGGAAATGCAACGATAGCAACAATTCTTTGGGCTGTTTATGCTTTCAATCATAATATTAAATGGTTACCCAATTGCTTGTCTAATCAAATATCCATCGCACTTCAGATGATTAAATCTCTAATGGGCGAGATCGATGAACTGGAAAATTTATTCGAGGCGTTTTTCTTTTGGGAACAATTTCCAGAGAACTTTCGCTGCTCAAAATTATCACATTGAAAGTTGAAGGAATTTTTAGTAAAATTATCAGTAAAATACAATATAGTTCAATGTTCAAGGTCACCGAACAACAAAAACAAACCCATGACACAATGAACACTTTTCGTTTTTTCTACACGAATAAAATTCTACGCTTTAATACTTAATTGCCCTTCTTTGAATGATTTAAAACCGCACCGATATTTATCTCGGTAACTTGAAACCTTCAGCTGCAAAAATACCTTTCTATGAACAAAAACAATGTTGACCGTGCCGAAATCTGCGAAGGTACTGAAAACAAAGTTTTAGATAAATTTACTTTAAAACCGGCAAACCAACACCACAACTCACGGCACTTATCAGTGTGTTTCTTTATTTGTGAACGTTGGAGACACCGTAAATCAGTTTTGCGCCTGAAAAGTCATCTTTTTTTGTATTTATTTGAATTCAAAGCTACCGTTATTGGCTTTTTATTGCTTTCATAATGGATTTAAAGAGTTTGGTTCAGCTCATCAAAACTTTATGATTTAAAATTAACTTCATTGAGCGTGACGAGGGCAATTGATAAGGTTCAAATTCAATTACTAAGCTTACATTTTACAGCATTAAAAGAAAGATTATCTTAAAATTTACTTCGTTAAACTAAAACGTCTCAATTCATGCTCAATAATTTCCTTAACTTTTCCAATCGAAAATATATATTTATTTTCCCTTCAGGGATCCAATTAATTTCGAACCTAATATAGAAAATGGCCCAATTTTACTTTGAAACTTTTGTTTATTTCATCCATTCTGAGGCATTTTATCTGCAATCCCTCCGAGCTGACCAGATTTTTTTGCATCAAATGTATTTTAATTAAAAGCATAACAAAATTTAGAAATTGTAAACAAACAGACAAGAGCATTATTGGAAATGAAATCAAATTGCTGAATGGGGGAAATCAGACTAAAATGCATGTTTTGAAAATGCACATACACATTATCTAAGTAAGTGTAGTTCAAATAACCACTTATCCATTATCTGTTCATTTGATTTACATTAGTTTCCTATCTCTTTGAAAGTAGATCGAAAATTCCTAAAACTTTTACATCCTACAATGTACACATGCCATAGAAAAGCTCCATTTAACGGTACCCAAGAAATTGATTCGATTAATCTTGAAGCGTTTTGCCGATGTATGAAAATGTAAACAACAATAACACAATTGCATACGATTGACATTTTTCGATTCTATGCTTTCATTTTATAAAAACTCGTACATTTTTACACATGAACAAATTGTATAAGGGTATGTGATGGATTAAAAATGACATCAACATCATTACGAGCATTTCTGGTTTGAAAAATATTAAAGAAGTTCTTCAAGATGTGAAGTGTGTAGTTAAGATCTAAATTATTTATGCTTTAAAAGCTTTCCAAGTTGGTTTTGAAATTTACTTGGAAAAACCAAAACTTGAAACCTGCAAATGTAGGAATTTCCTAACCGCCCACGATGCTCTTAATTAGCTCTTACCTTCAATTTGCTGCAATCGAACCATTAAAATCAATATTCGCAGATATTTCGTTTGCCGCAATATCTACTCTTTTTCCGCTTGCATGAGTTGAACCGAAACTTCCGCCCTCGAGCAATATTTTAGGTTTAATGAAAACTTCTTCCCAAAGTAAATACTTTTAAAATGGGATACTCCCTGTTTTTACGAATAATCTTCCTGCTTTATGAAAAGTTATGCACGAATGAACAAACTTAATGCTTCGATTGAATTCATACGATTCCATCTCGAGCTAATCAAGGGAAAGTATTTTCAGTTTTGAGTCACGTGTGAAAATCTTCGAGCAGAAAGGAAATCTCAGAAAAAATAAATGAGTTTACGTCTTTATTTATTCACAGTCCTAATCGTATTTGCATGGGACTGCAAGAAAAGAAAAAAAAATCAATTTCCATCGAAACCTGTAAATATTGCGTTACGAAATTAAATGAATTTAGATCGGCCTCCGCATCACATTAATCTGGTTCCAATGAATCCCAATTATGCAAATGTGAACTTTCTGATTTCTATTGAAATTCGCTGTGGAATGTTTCGCTTGAAAAATATTCCGGATACTTTGAATACATTTTGATGCCCAGAAAAATGTTTGTACTTTCAAAAAAAGTAAAAATAGTTGCAAAAAGCGTCGAAGTCGGTCACTTTCACGAAATATTTCCGCACGCTTTCACAAGCGATTTTTCAAGAAAGTAATAAGATATAAAGAGTATTCCAGCGAAATTTTAAGTATTTATAGCATGAGATTAATAAGTATATTGCTTTGAGCACATTCATAATTCCTAGTAAAAATCTAAATAAAATCAGACTTCTAATCAATAACAAATTGAGATTTCTAAATATCTTTTTCCAAGCAATGGAATAAAAATACCGCAAAAGTAGGGCAAGCAAATAAAATTTTGCTGTTCGTTAGATTTGTTTACATTTTTCGATAGAAAATCCTCTGTATCGCATTTTAATATTATGTGCATTCGAAATGGTTTGTTCCCTATTGATCGAAACTTCAAGAAGAAAGTCTCGAACTCAATTTTCTTTCTGTCTCTATAATTTATTGAAAATAAATATCTGTTGCATTAAGAAGGTGAACAATGAAGTGATAGTTTAATGCAACATAGTGGAAAGTGTCCCTGTTTTAAAAGTTTATTTTGAAAAATAACATTGACTTCGAAATTGATATGCCATAATTTAATTAGACTTGTTTTCATCTCCCAGAGCACTTTCAAATAATAGTTTTGTTTTCGTGTTTTCTGATTTATGTTTACAAAAGCAGAAAACTTGTTCTTATTATTTCTTCACAAATTATTTATAGCTTGATCCTTTTCCTTGCTAATAAGTTTCAGATGCCTTTCGATTGTTCAACAAGCTTTCCAATTTGTATGTGAGCTTTATGGTTTTGTAAAAGGCTCAAAACTTTTTATATCAAAACATTTTATCCTCAATCAAATATTTCCAATTTCATGAAATATTTATGCAATGAACTTTCTGCAAGGATGAGAAGTAACAAGACATGTTGTTATATTACATATGGAAAATTTAATCGTAACGATTGCATAATTTATAAAAGTTCCTCATATCGAGTGATACGAAAAAAAAAAAATTAGCTAAAAAAAAATCAAAGTGAAATAAAATTTAATTCGCGTTTTTTTCGTTCATCGCCAAGGGAAAATGAGATTTCAAATTTTGCGAGCTAAATGAAATTGAAATTTATTTTTGGTAAATAATGTTTCTTTGATAGACATAAAAAATATTCATATATTTAAATAATGAACAACCAAAAATATAAAAGTTGCCTTTTTGTCATTCAGTTGACTTGTATCATGTTCAGTCTTTTTTTTTCTTGACTGTTTTTAACGGTTTTCTCTTTATTCGCAATTACCATAAAGAAAATCTTGAATAAAATATATTTTACATGCCTTTCGCGGGTGTGCATGATGAGAATTGAATGTCAGGACCAAATCAGGTGTGTGTTGCGTGTGGCTTTGACACATTGAAGCGTAGTTCCTTCACCAATTCTTCGATAATATGTATTTAATTTGTCACTTCTCTGCAAATTTATATAGTTCTGTTATCGAAAATATTTTTCAAATTTGAAATTGATTTTTTTCGGCATTGTTATCAAAATAACATTATGATGATTAATACAGTGATGGTAAATTGTTATCATTAAATTCTCATCAGTCCATATTTCTCAGCGAAACAAACATGCCTTTATTATCAGAAACAACATATAAAATATGATGCCAGAGCGCCCATTAATAAAACATTTTGTATCTGAATTCCTGTAAATAAAAAAAATTATTCAAATTACAAAAAAAAATAAAAATAAATAAATTGAGAAATTAAAAGAAGAAGAAAAATAAAACCGTACTGGAAAATCGGATTGAATTCGTAATAGACAATTGGAACAACTGGTATTATAATTTGGGAAAAATCTGCTGAACAATTTTATGGCAAGGCAATTGACGGGGTGCGGATATTTATAAAAGATGAACGAAATAAAAGTTTATAAATTTTTTATGCATACCGACAAACAATAAGAACACGACACCGAAGTGACACAGCTGATGAAACAATTTTATGATTCGTTTTATTCACTTTTTCTCTTTGCGAAAGTCATTGAAGGGAAGAATTTTTCTCACTGTAAAAGCAAAATAAAAATCAATGATTTTCTTTTTGCTGTCGTAAACAAAATTAAAATTTCATATTGTGTCGTTAAGGATGCACATCATACCGGAATTTGAATATTTTTGTTTGTTCTACTGCTGAGGATATGTAGAGGCCATTATAAGATGCACTTTGACGATTTATGTGTTGAATTCCTTTTGTTTAATTTATTGTCAATTCTACCATTGCCGTTGGAAGTTTTATGGAGCTGATCATTTTAATAAAATTACCAAGGATATTCTGGGTAACATGTAAGTTACGTAACTGGAAGGCCCATGAAATTTTCAGAATATGCTGAATCAGCAAGTGAATGGAACCATTAGTAAAAAAAAGAGACTCGAGTTTCTGTCACGTTTCGATGATATTTTTTGGAGAAATGGAAGATAAAATGAAAAAATTGTAAATTATTTTTAAAAGGATGAATGAAAAGATCCACAGTTGAATGGTTTGCTCCCATATGTCTCATTACTGTCTTTATGGTGGGGTTTGTCGAAAATAAACTTTATCGTATGTTGATTAGTTAACATGAATTTCCTTTTAGCATAAATAATTTCAAGTCATTTTTATTCCCTACCAAATACTTTCACTCTATTTTTGTTTCATTTCATTACTCAATTTCATATTTGACCCTGAACCATGTCATCATCTTCCAGGCACTTTGATTTTATAATGTTGTAAAAAAAATATCATTTGCGCTCGTTCAACGTTGTAACATTCATAAATGAATGAATAAAATAATTGCAAAAGAGATGTAAAAGCAGAAGAAAAAATATGCAAACTCAATCAGTGAATTGATAAAGAAGAAAAATCAAAATTAAATCAGAACACAACTGGCTGCAAATTAGCTCAAGAACACCTCTTTGCGAGCAAATGACACAAGAGCGTTGCGGAATGAATTAAGAACAAGAAATAATAAATGCACTCTCTTATTGTAGAGTATACTATGATGGCGGAATATGAGCGCTCTGCCACTACACAATATTTTCTTGGCTTTTATACTATTTCAAGGATAATAAAATCACATAAAATATTATGGCATTCAATGTGCGCTTATTACTCGATATATAACTTGAATAAAATTACAATTTCAGAAAATGTTTTATGACGATGCATTAAAAATAGTGGCAAGAGAAAACAACAACACGTACATAAAAATAAAATTTTTAGAATTTTATTTGATTTTGAGTACAATCGAGCTTTAGAAATTAAAAGGACGACTGATATAATAAGAAAATATATAGCTTTAACTGAAATATCTTGTTCAGTTAAAATAAAAGTTTGAGCCACTGAGATTTGATATTCCATATTATGTGGACCTGCGCATTAATGGGAATGTTATTTATGGCTTTAGTTGCTTAGTTATCTTTCTTCTTATTTTTTATACTGACAATGTCATAAATTTCATGGAATTTTGTTTGAATTTAAAATTTGAAGACATTTCCAAATCCAGGTATTTAATCGGAAATAAAAGTAAGAAAATGTTATTAAAAAATTATTTTTATATCTAAAAATTGTATGCAAGAAAAACATGTTATTTAGTCCTATAAATAAACTGCAAACATCTTAAAAATAACTTTCATTCTTTCCTGAATAAAATATCAATTTAATAATCTTTAAATTTTCTAAATATACATTTAAGAACCAGCTGCCAGTCTAAACGTATTCGAAAATTGTCGCATATACGATGAGTAAGGAATAAAACATACTGTGTGAACTTTCATTTCAATAACTAACAGCACTTTCTAGTACCCACTATTTTTTTTCCAGACGTGTGTCCCGTTTCGTATATTGAGAATTATATTTTACTGTACCTCGCCGCACATTCACAGCAGTGATAATTTTTTTTTTCCATCATCAATTGTTATTTAAATCAGATTCAATAAGATACGTATAAAAACACCATCAAGTTTCGGTACTGATCAGAACATTTTCGGAAGTCGACCAGTGAAGAGCTATCGAGTGAATTGATATCCCTCGAACAATTTAATAAGCAAATAAAGTAAAAATAACTTAGAGAGAACTTTGTGATTTATAGGAAGAATAATTTTAAACAATAAAAAAAAGTGATTAAATATTAAAGCCAAGTTATTTAAACAAAAAGAAAGATAAAATGTATCAATCAGCAGTGATTTCGCTGTTCAGCTCCAATACTATCTATATTGTGATTACTTGCTTCATTTTAACATTGATCTTGATTGCCAGTGAGCTAAATTTAAAACTAATGAAGAAAAAAATTGTGCAAATATGCCATGACGAGAACAACAATAAAGTGGATGTACTGAGAGAAGCACCAGGTCCAGCGCCGAGATTTATTGTCGGCAACCTGGATGTTCTCGATGGCTACGAAATTCCCTATCAAGCATTCAGTGTGCTCGCCGAACAGTACGGAAAAATTATCAAACTTAAATTGGGCAGTGTTCCCAGTATAGTGATTAATGGTGTAGAAAATATCAAGGAAGTGCTTGTACATAAGGGCCACCACTTCGATTCGCGACCCAATTTCAAACGTTATCACATGCTTTTTTCTGGAAATAAGGAAAATTGTAAGTATAAATATCCGTTGAACCGGAAATTGTAAACTGATTTTCTGAATGATAAATTATCTCTTTTAATCGATTAGCGCTCGCTTTTTGTGACTGGTCAGATATGCAGAAGGCACGTCGTGATATGCTAACAAATCACACTTTTCCACGTAAATTTTCCGTGTGCTTCAATCGCTTCAATGATATCACTATGGAACACTTTCAACAATTTACAATGGAAATTAAACAGAGCATGGATCAATCGAACAATGTGTCAATAAAACCCCTCATCCAAGTGCTTTGTGCAAATGTTTTTACACAATTTTTCACCACCCGTAACTTCGATAAAACCGACGGAAAATTCCAACAGTTAATCAAGAATTTTGACAAAATTTTCTGGGAAGTAAATCAAGGATATGCCGCCGACTTCCTTCCCTTTCTGTTGCCATTCCATCGAAGCAATTTGAAGAAAATGGAGCAATGGTCCCATGAAATTCGCATTTTCATTTTGGAAAATATTATAACCGATCGCTATAGCACTTGGAACGTTGGCAACGAACCAAACGATTACATTGATTCATTGATTGACCACGTGAAGCAAAATTTGAAACCCAAAATGGAATGGGAAACGGTAAGTGGAAACAAAATTCAATTGAAGAAAAAAAAAAAAAATTGGACAAAAATTTAAATTGTAAATTTTCCCTTTGGAATTGTTCTTTATCATAGGCCTTATTTGCATTAGAAGACATCATTGGCGGTCACTCAGCTGTTGCCAATTTTGTCGTTAAGGTGCTGGCATTTGTCGCTCAAAACAAGGAAGTCCAACAGAATATCCAGTCGGAAATCGACAATTTGTTGAATGAGAGAAGGCAAAAGTCTGTCCTTATATCGGACCGCAATAAATTAATTTATACTGAGGCCGTTATAATGGAATCGCTGAGAATTATTTCATCACCCATTGTACCGCACGTGGCGAATCAGGATAGCTCGATTGACGGTAAGTGATTTATCACCGGTGAATCTTAATGGACTTTTAATGGATTTCAACGTCTTTCTTTCCTTCTAATTTAACAAATTCAGGCTACTCAGTCAAAGCTGGTACGTTAATTTTCCTCAACAACTACGATTTAAATATGTCGCCGGCGCTGTGGGATAAACCGGAAGTATTTGAACCGAAGCGTTTCTTATCGAAAGGGCGCCTAATCAAGCCTGATCATTTCATTCCATTTGGCTCCGGGCGAAGATCATGTATGGGCTATAAAATAGTTCAGTTTCTGTCGTTCTCAATACTCGGTAATTTATTGAAAGAATTCGACATTGGTACAGTGAATAATCAAGAAATTAAAGTGCCTATTGGTTCACTAGCTCTGGAAGAAAATCCCTATCAATTCACATTTTCTCCAAGAAATTAGATAAATTGAACATTTTGACTCTCGATTTAAGATTAATGGACTAATACGACACGTATATATGTAATATGCCTTTAAGATTGAAATTAATTGAAATGCCATTGTGGGAGCCTTGTGATGGTGTGCACTGACTTTAGCCATCGATACAATTGTACAACAATTTCATGTTACAAAGTTTTCCATTTTATCCACTACACGACAGCAATAGCCAAAGAAGTTTATCGGCTTTGATTTATTGACATATATTTTGTCGATCCAGGAAATGTTGTGTACGAGAAGGAATTTTATTTTTTATTTCTTTCTATAACTGTGATTATCAATTTATGTATGACTTGCTCCGTTACCAAAATGTTTCGAATTGAAAAGCGCAATGATGATTAAGCCAGAGAAAGAAATGATGACTGACATAATGCAAAAATGTATTCTCTCTCTTTCTCCACAATTTTACTTTAAATAATTAACTATAATTTCTGTCAAACCTTTGCTAATAGCATCAATTGTTTAGACATATTGGAAAAAAAAAATTTAAATCGCAAATGATGATACTGAGGCCTTATCAGTGAATTATGCAATACATTTAAGATGTTGCAAATGAATAATGATGATAAGTTTGTATTTTGATAGCGCCAAAGAACTGTTAATTTTATTATTATAGTTTCTATATAAAAACATTTTGATAGCATTTTTTTTTTTAATTAAATAATTATTATTTTTATTTTTATCAGCTTCATGTTATAAAACTATAAAAAATGGGAAAAATAAAAAAAAAAAACATGTTTAATCGAAATAATTTAATTTGTCATTTAATTCTGCCAGCATCGAGAATGTTGCAGACAGCGCATTTTTTTTATCGGAAGGCAATTTCACAGAATTAATTAGCTTTTCAATTGCACTCGACTGTTGTCTAGTTGGTTCACAATATACCGATATTTGTTGAGTTTGCTCAGTGATATTTTTCCAAAACAATTTGATTTTTTCGTAATCGAGTGAAATAGTCAAGCATGAAATATTTAAGAGATTTGATGTTCTTGTGTTGCTTTCATTTTTTCATGAAATTTATTTATACACAATTCAAAGAAAAAAATAATTGGCTAGGTAGATAGACTCTTGCTTATCTATGTCAAATTCATTGTAGGTCTGCTTGCATCTTGCATTCTTTCGTTGCGGAAAATTTTCGCTGTAATCGCATTGCTTTTAGGAATCAAACTTTTATTATCAAAAGACTTTTATGTTCGCATTTGATATCAACTTACGTGCATTTAACAATCAAAAGACTATAATTAAAATTCTTTGTGCATAGTTTTGAATGTTTACAACTGGCCGCATTTCATTGTGAATTGTATTTAATACCTTTATTGTAGTCATCTTTGCTTTAGACTGACAAAGGTCTTCTCCTTGACGAATTTCATGATGATTTGCAGGGCCCCTAAAGTCGAAGTCATCGCTATATTTCAGAATTTTTATTCCTTATCTGCTGTCAATTGTGACTCGTAAGTTTCATCTAATATCAATTCGTTCCTAAAATAGATTTCTCTAATTATTTTAATCAAATTCATTGCGAGATTCAGATAAACCCTGAGCATAATCGAATTTCGTTAATACCGTAATCATACACCTCATACTCATGCTCATCGCATATAAATTCGTGTTGGGATGACATCGATGTTTGACTAGGCTGTCCAGATGTTTTTCGCCTCAGTGGAGGATAATCCTCCAAAACGCTTAAGCCAATGGAGGAGTTTTTACGATATCGATATATGTGTAAAAAAAAAAGGTCATTAGGTGTATGAAGTGTGGATTTTGAAGATTCGGCATTGATTAGAGTCTGTCATTAGATTATTTTATTGTTGTATTATTTCCTTTGGGACTCTAAAATCAAAATTTGCTGTTACCTACTACATTCCATAACAAATTCTTATCATCCTTGTTAAAAATAGCGAGCAAAATTTTTTAGAAAGTCCAAAATAATTTAAACCAAATTAATTTTTAAGAAAAGTTTCATATTTATGAAATTGGAGGAGTTTTTCGAAGGCAATGCAAGATGTGAAGGATAAGTGTGAAAATGGAGGATTTATCCTCCACCAGTGGAGGATCCGGCAACCTATGTTTGACGTCATTGTTTGTAGTTCTTCGATATCATCAGAAAAATCCGGAAAGTCTAATGAAAATTTAAAATCTCATGGCATCGACGTAGTGTTGGCCTGTTTTTGAGTCGCACCTACGTCACAATTTGCAAAGCAGTCCTTACGTCTACAGTCTAAACCATTTTAGAAAGCCTTACTCTCATCCACTTAATAAGGAGAAATTAATTGATCAATGTTAAAATATTCTAATACTTATGTAGCAAATGTATGAAATTAAAAATTCTTGAAATTTCATAAAAGCTCAATTTTTCTTTGCAGTGGCAAAAAGCTCCCACCAGGTTCGTAATCGTAAATCAAAAGAAAAACCACATTATACCTGCATTATTGCAGCTTTTGCGGGGTGATGTTCATTGTCGTTGAAACCATTATCCTGCAGATTTAATCAAGGAAATTCCTCCAGTTTTTGGCATTGTGCTTTTGATAATGGCGTCTGCCACTAAATTTTCAGAGCAACGGAGTTTTAGAGTATAATTAAAATCTTTGCAAGCAGAAAAGCAATAAAGATTGATTAAAACTAATAAAACACTCAATTAAATGGAATCAAAAGGCATGACAGTAGGCAATATTGCGGAACGTCTACTATAATGGGAAGGTTTAATTGAATGTGGCATAAAATAATAGAATATTGAGGGGTCTGGAAGGCGTGAAAGCGTTTAGGAGTTTCGCCCACAAATACGGCATATTTTAAATTCAAATTCTGTTAAATTTAATCTCGCTACACTCGACTTTGTACATAAATATTTTATAGCTTTCCCATACCACTCGATTCCGCACTCGCAATTCGCTCATGCTGAGCATTTTCCTTTCGTATCAAGGGCCATCATAATTCTTAATCAAACTCATTCCGATGCTTTTTGTTTATTAGCAATAAAATAAATTTTTTTGCTGTTGTTGCGGGAGGATTAAATGAGAAGATGCCTTTCATGCTCAATTTAAATTATTAATTTTTCATGATTATCATAATTCATGCAAATGAGTTAAGTGTCTCTTAAAAGTTTGCAAAATCTTTTGAAGTGAGGCAGGCCTGTTTATTATGAAGATTAACTGGCAATTTATCATAGATAGATATTATCGATTTTATATGCAATGTAATTTTCAAATATAATACAAAATTTTTGCAAATTGCAAAACATCTCATTCAAATAGAAAACACAATTCGGCATTGGCCTTCGATTAGCAGCTCCCCAGTATTTTGGCAATTTAACATTTTTTATTTACATTTTCTTTTTTTGGCTTTTATCAATTCCGTCTGAGTGAATAAAAAAAAATCTCTGATTTTGTGCTGACATTTCCGAATAATTTAAAAATTGAATTTTTCAATGTCATCGTTTCTGCTGTTCAAATATATCTATTCGATTTTTCGACAGGAAGTCGTGAAGAAACTTTTGCAACATATTTTATTATTTTAATAATAATAAAAATCTTACCAACATTTTGCAGCATATTGCGAAATTCAAAGCAATTAATGAAGAAATGCTTTCTTTCCCAACACTGTGCCGTAAAATTTCGAGAGTTTTCTTCCAAACGGCAACAACACTCGCATTGCGCGTTCAAATTATTTTGCATGCAAATCTGTTCTGACATTTCCATCGCACTATCAAGAAAACCCGACTAACTATGAAAATAAGATTTTGGCTAGGCATTAAATAGACTAGAATAACTTTAAACTACTCTACATTTTATTCAATTGCAGCAATGGTTGAATAAATTTGCGAGCACAAAATAACATTATTGAAATGGCACATTTGACACAAAAGCAAACAAAATGTATCGTCATCTTTAATATAAATTTTACAAAATTTTACAAAATATTTCGATGCATAAGTTATTAATCGTAGATAAATTAAGTAATGAGGATCATTAACATCATAAATATGCTATCAGCAATTAGCGAATAATAAATCAAATGGAAAAATAAAAATAAAAATTCTGCAAATTCAATAAATTTTCGATATGTATAATATTATTCTCGACAAATTTCTCATCAATTCCCATCATAATCAACACCCATACAAATTTAGTATTCCACGTGAACATCCCAAGGACCATGGACCAATTGGTTTAATAGACTTTGCCAAGATACTTATCAGATGATAAAAATATTTAACGCTAAGCTGTCAAATGATAACAAGATTAAATTGCTTGATAATGAGATCACTGTTTTGTGTCATTATACTACCCAGCAAATAAGCTAATATTTGCGTTAGAATGAGTGACGAGTAGCGAAGAACAAAACAGCTTTGAATGGGATTAAAACTCAAAGATCACAACAATATGATTGCTCATATGTTTGTTTGTGCTGATAAGAGGATTTGCACCGAGTATAATATACCTGATACGGAATTAATCACTCTACTCACAGCTCAATCAAACAAAATCTTTCAAATTATCTTTGACTAAGACAATGGCACAAATGTGGGTTGTGCTAGTTTGGTTCCAAATGTCTCGTCGAAATTGGGCATGTATGAGCGAAAGAAATATATGTTTGCCTCACTGATAACAGTTCCACATGGAGAAATTGAGGGAAAAACTTGTATACCTTTGCACGTGAATTCATTATGAGAGCATTTCGCACAGTTAGCTTTAGTGTTTAGATGGACGCGATTAATTGCTGCAATTGTAATATATGGGAACAGAAGCAGTGAAAGATCTGTCATAAATACTCGTGCCGCAATATTTTTCCTTTCAGTGCGATTTCATTTAACGTTGCGACCGAAGCTGTCGCGAGTTTAATAAAATTATCAGCAACGCCAGAAATAGATTAATTCATAGACATTCTGGAGGAATTTCGCTTTCCGTGTTTTTGTAGAATCTTTGTGGCGTTAATTTTTTTTATATTGCTAAGCGGATGAATCGTTGTTATTGCGCGAGAGTTTTTAGTGTATCGAAAATGACATTCAGCATAAAATAAAAATCGTTTAAGCGCAAATTAATCAATCAACACAAAAAAAAAATTTCAATTGGTCTTGATTGATAATTTTTCTCCTTTTTTTTTGTCATAAAAATTGCTGTATTTTGAACTTTGTGAGTATTTATTATGCTTTTGGTATTGGGATTATTTGTAAAGTCGGTAAAATGCGTTACCTTGTTCAATAACATTGCAATAAATTTCCATAAATTGTAATTTCCTCTTGGAATTTTGTCAAGCATACTTTATATCTTAAGAAGTGACATCATTTCTGATTATGCAAATTTCTGCTGATGGAATGAATCAAATGTATGATTCATTTTAACAACATCAAAATACAGAAATCGCAGGTGCTGAACGATCGATGATGTGCATAATATAAATAAAATGTCAAAAACAGCGAGCATCAGAATTGAACGCTTTTCATGAATACTGAATGAGTCATTTTGTTATCATTTTTTCTTGCCTGGCGACAGACAAATCGTATTTTCTTCCCTCATGGAAATAGGAACATTGGTGAAATAAAAAATGAACATATTCATGACCTATATTTGTGATAGACTTTCGCGTCCATTAGGAGACTAAGGAGAACCATAAAATGAATGTTAGCATAAAATCAATTAAATATACCACCGTTCGCCCTCCCGCAAATGATTGTATCTATTCGAATTGGAAACAAAATTTTCACGCGATACTTGATATGTCATTCATCAACTGATCGCCATCAGATGAGAAAAAAAAAGAGATTATTCTAAAAAATTTGAGAATACTTCGAATTGAATGCCAATGTCAAGTTTAATGTTGAGACAAAGTGATTTTTTTTATTGCGATTGAAAATTACGCTACGAGCTGAGACGCGTTATCAATTTGAGCGCGTTATCAATTAACTAGACAGTTGTAAAACATTTTAAAAACAAATCGATGATAACAATTTTCAAATTATTTGTTGTTCCAAAGCAGTTGTTATCGTGTTTTTCATTATCCAGTTATAATGTAGATAGCACAGAATTCTAAAAATGCTATTTTTTGTCTCAAGGGCCGGTCCGATAATCATTCAGGAAAGAAGAAACAAAATTTAATTCAAATCGAAGTGATTTGATTAACAAAACAAAAGGTGGAAATCGCTGAATGACAGGAAAGAACACAGGAAAAAAGAACTGGCATGTGTGTATCTCTGATCTTCATGCATATTTCATAATTCGAGATGTATGTGTGAAACATATGTTTGAAATAACAGAAATTGTTTCCATTTCAAGAAACTCAACATGTAACCATATGGGAGCAGTTGAGATGCTGTAAATGTGTGGGAGAGAGACAATAGAAATAATTGAATGGATAGCTGTGGAGTGTGTTTGGGGAATGTTTGGTGATGCGGTGTGATAATGTGACCTTCATAAAATGGACCGGAAAATATCGCAATTTCCAATATCAATTTTGAATAATAAAATGTGTATTTTCCTGGAAAAAAAGTAATAATTTCAAAACAGTTACCACTGTGTAGTGAATAAATTTAATTTTCTATCAATGAATTTTTATTTTGTCGCTGCTTCTATACTTTGCACTTTATCTTTGTGCATCTGGAGTGGCTGTTTTGCAAATAGAATGGCTGTTGTCAATTTGTTACGGAAGCTTATTCGGAAAATCAATTCGATAGTGCACAGATTATGAGCTCTGCTGAAGTGTTAACATAATGCTATGGTAATTGAAATTATGAAACGGAATTTACGGAAATGTGAGTGTTTACTCATTATGCTGACAGACAAATTAATATTAATATACCGACAATCTGATTCACAAATTGAAAACCCGACCGTTGTTCAATCGTGTGTGAGAGTTTTGCGGTCATCCCATCTGTCATTTTTTTTTTTATATATTAAAAATCGATGATGACGAAAGAACACAATGAGAAAAAGAGACATTGTAGACTCTCCGATGATGGGTTTTGTTGTTGTTAACGTATTCAGTTCGTATTTTATTTTTTTCGAAGAAACCCGTTCCATGGCTCTGCCAATAACAAATTCGCCACTGGTATCTAATTTCCTTTCGATGTATTTGCCATGAGCACAATTTTTAAAGCTTTCAAGATAATACGGTAGCAGTACTGTTAAGAAGCTAAAGAATTTAACAGTGAAAGGAACAATTTCTAGCTCTTTTAAATTTATTCGTAATTATCTAATGCATACGCAGGGTTCCGTAAGCATCTAGTTCAATTTCACACCAATTAGACTGAAAAAAAAAAATAATCGATTTCTATTGATTTTTAGTTTATGTTTGCTTTTAACATGGTGTAATAAAGCCACAGACAGACACAAAGAAACTTGTTATACGGTCAGTGGCTCTCTTCTGATTCAGTCGTTCCATAATTAATCGCACGTTTGCATCTCGGTCCACGTTGTTGATTTATTTATTAATTTTTTTTGCTTATCAAAATTAAATAAAAAGAAAATTTTATCAAAAATTCTACACTAAATAAAAAGAAATTTGATTTAAGAGTATTTTGAGTCTCATAAATTTTTTTGTTTATCAATAGCAAATTGAATAAATTTACATCGAGTGTTTCGTTAGTTTGGTACTAGTTCTGGGTCAAAAACAGAAAACGTTTATAGCGGTGAACAGACAAAAGAGGTCCGTCATAGACAGAATAGAGTGAGTGATTTGAATGTTGGCAACGGACATTATAGGTACTAGATATGCTATGACTTTGAAAACGGTTTGAACGAATATTCTAAACGGACATTAGAACATGTACACTTAAGTGAGATTCCATTTTAAGATTCGCTCAATCGATTTGAATTGAAATTTGATATTTTTACTTTTCCGTGTTTTTATGTTTCTCTTTTTCAGAAAACTTTCATGCGAATTCTAATCAATCATCAAGTCGATATCGGTCACGCGTGCATTTGAGATGAAATTGCTTGTGTAAATGATTCATTATCTGATTGAATTGTGGTAGTTTTTAAATGGGGTGAAGGGGCGTGGGAGAATGAGCAAATGCTGGTGGGACTTTAACATGATTGAAATTGTAGTTTGAGGCGAGATTTATGTTTGATTTATGATAAAATATAATTTTAAATTTGCCTTCATTCGATGCAACACCATTAATGTTTTCTCTGTCACAATCAGTGGTTGCACAATCAGGCTCCATTATCATAATCATTCAGAACAGAATAGATATTTATTTGTTCATTAAATATTACATTTCCATTGCGGCAAAAATCAATTAATATCAAATCATAATAAATCATTAAAAATGCATTTGAGCGCAGTTGAAAGCTAATTTTGTTTGAAGAGGCTTAATTGATGCGCAATAGAGTGTTCACACTTTTCAATGGAGTGACAGAATTTATATCAGACAAAACAATGTTGCACTGATTAAAAATCCAAGAAAAGTATGTTTCTGACTAAATCTTTATGCTTAAAGTTGTGTACTTATAAATCAAAATGTTTAATACCCAACGAGTTCATCTCATAGAACAAGCTTTAAGATGTATACAAAAAGGTTTTTCAATCGAAACTAACTATGAAGTTATATGAATGTATATGGCAAACCATTAATGACTTGCTGCAAAAAAGAAGCAAGCTTTTCAGAAAGTAATCAATACAAATGTCAAATACTTTTCTATCTTTACAATATTCATGCGCATCTTGTTCCATTCAAACAGCGATATTTAACATTAAAAACTAATTAAATATTGATTTACATACACCGCACATCTAATGACTTAATGTTTCAATTCTCAATCGTTAATAGTCTCGATTATAAATAAAATTCACCGCACTCAGTCTCAAGATGACGATCGAACATCAACAATTTCCCAACGAACTGACAGGGTTAAAAACGGCGATGCAAAAGGACGAGACCACGCTGAAACAGGAGCGAAAATCTGAATGGATTCAGGTATAAAGTGACAATTTTAAATGGCAATTCATATTTTTTTAAACTTTTAATTGCCACAGTTAACAGTAATTAACGAAATAATTTTTTTATTCGCCGATGAAAAATTATTTACAGATTGCCTCCAGTCTAATGGCGAATGCTACAGTTCTATCGAGTGGCATGGGTTTGGGATTTCCAGCCATCACGTTAGCATCATTAACCAATCAAGATAATCCAATGCGACTTAATGAGGATCAGGCGAGTTGGTTTGGTGTGTACATTTTTAATTCATTACGGGACTAAAAAAAGCTCCTTGCACATGAAAATTTTTTATGATCATTTGAATCCATTTTCATTTTAATGGATTCCAATTAGTCCCTGGAATATTTAGGTAGTACAAGGATGATTGTTGTTAAATTTTTAATGTGCAAAGCTTTGGCATTTTAAAGCCTTGAAATTTTTTTTTTAATTTTAATAACTTTAAAAGTTGACAAACATTTTGAATAACTTCCTTTCTCTTGGCAACAGCATCAATAAACACATTGGTTTCCCCACTGGGAGGCATCCTTTCAGCAACAGTACTTGATCAACTCGGCCGCAAAAACACCCTCATACTTATTAACCTTTTTTCAATCGTATCCTGGAGCCTTCTGTACTTTTCCAGCAAATCAAATTTTGATGAAATGTATTGGCAGGTTCTATTAGGAAGATTTCTGATCGGTATGTGTTGCGAAAATTGTTCATATGGGAATAAAGTTTTCAAAAATTTTCTGCTCGTCATATTTTCAAGGTGTTACAATTGGATTAAGCAGTTCACCAGCTGCTGTTTATTCAACAGAAATTGCATCCCCTAAATTGCGAGGACGTTTAACAGTGCTGACGAGTTTGAGCATTGCTGTTGGCATTCTGATGATTTACATACTCGGCTACATTTTCCCGGTAAATTTCAAATAATTTTTTCATTGATTTGGCAACATATTGTTGAAGGCTTGGAATTTCATTTTGAATTCCTCGTTTACATGTAGGACGATTGGCGTTTAGTATCGGGCATTTCAGCTGGTTTTTGTGTGTTCACCATGATACTCATTTACTTCATTCCTGAATCTCCCGCTTGGCTCATCGCTCGCGGCCGCACTGAAGAGGCGCGTACTGCATTGGCGAGCATTCGAGCCATTAACTCAAATGGTATGATGGAGAATAATATTTCATGTACAATTTTGACAATTGATATTCATTTCTCTTTCTCTTTTTAACAGAATTATACTCAAATGCATCATTAACAGCCGAAATGGAGCGGCTTCATAATCAAATTATTTCGCAAAATATGACCACAGCTACCGAGAGCTTATGGAGTGCTTTAAAGCGTCCGGAGATTTACAAACCATTGACCATCATAAATGCATTTTTCGCCTTCCAACAATTCTCCGGTACATTTGCAGTTATTGTATACGCTTCGAAGTTTGCACAAGAGGCTGATGTCGCTATCGATCCATACCTGTGTACTGTATTTATTGGAGTGGCTCGTGTTGTCGCAACAATTATGGTTGCCTATATTCTCGATTCACTAGGTCGCCGGCCGCCTACACTCTTTTCCGGAATTGGTAAGACCAATTTGAAATTTATGGTTTACGGGATAACAATTTTTCCACAACAATATTCACAGGAATGACAATTTCTATGGCAATATTGTCCATCTATTCGTATGCAACGGATCTACCGTATGCCAGCTGGGTCACGCTGTTTTTCCTGCTTTCTTATATCGTGACGAGTACATTTGGATTCCTCACAGTACCATTTGCCATGTTGCCTGAATTATTTCCGCAAAAAGTTCGTGGTCAAACGGCTGGCATTACAGTTTGCATGGCGTATTTCATGTCATTCATTGTCATCAAATCGTATCCGTCAATGCTGAATACGATGGGAAATGGAACGGTTTTTCTTGTTTATGCTGTCGTTTCCCTGTTGGGTACAGTCTTTGTGTATTTTATATTGCCGGAGACCAAGGGCAAGTCGCTACAGGAAATCGAAAACTTATTCAAGAGACGAGCGGGAATTTTGGGCAAATAGCGATATCGATTCATATGACGATGTCAGCATAAATGATAATATCTTAATATAAGTAAAATGCGAAGCAGAATAAAGACGAGAACGTCAGTTTTTTTCTGGGCAAATAGTGCTGAGGCTAAAAAATCTCTTGAGACTTAAACATATGTGAAATGAGATTCCGCTTGTTCCGTTTCTTATTTTGCTTCGAAACAAATTTCTTAAGTTAATATATTTCTAAGTTAGTTCATATTTAATGCCACGAAAACTTTTGGCTTCGTTTTAGTTTCAATTAAATTCAAATTTTGTTTGGAAATGCGACCGAAGCCAAAATTCTTCCTGCCATTTGAATCTGCCTAAGGTAATTTGTGTCTAAACCAGAACTTAATAAAATTAAAGATTCCTAAGAAATTGTTGACGGTACTTGATTTGTTTGTGTTCGTGTTTCCTTGTGGTCCGAAACACAATTTTTCAATATGTGTTGCATTTTACAGTAAACTATTATGCAGCAGCAGAGCTTTAATTAAATTCATCAGTGTGGTTAACAAATATAAATGCAGCAACGCAACTATGAAATATTTGACATGCGCGTAAAATCAATGCTCAATTACGGCAGATGCTTATTTATTCGATCACATACCAATCCTGCTGCGCCTAGTTTAATTTCATTAGTGTTGAAAATCATGATTGAAACGGAAAGGAAACCAACGTCATTTAATAGATAGGTATTGATTTTATGTTTACAAAAAATAGGGTCAACATTGTTAAATGCTAGCCATAAACGGCATCAAGTGATATTTACATATTTTATTTCTGTTAACATTCAAATTTTATATAGCTTTAGATTTAAGACTTACAGCAAAAGAGAAATAAAATTTGCATTTGTCATGAAAACATCGTCAAAAATTCCGAGAAATATTTAACTATTTATTTACCATATAGCCTTTTTAAAATTCCTATCTTTCCGGTAAGTCAGTATGCCAATGATCATTAAATAATATCTGAAAGTTTTCTAAATCAAAAACAAAATTAAGAACTTACCTAGGTAGCTTTAAAAAAACTAAAAGCCCATATCGTAAAGCTCATGTTCAAATCGAAGCTCATATTACTCTCTCTCTCTCTTTTCTTTAAAGCTTTGTTTCCTCGATACATTTTACCGTTTTAAGCCATATTCTGGACAAGTCAAAAATTATTTTACATAAAACGTTTTCCAAGAAGACATGACACAAAGAAGCATAACTAAATAATGTTGTGCTTGGGATGTAAACAAAAATAAAACAACCTTTGGTAATAATGATTGTCAATTATCACTTGTGTAAGCATAAAATCCATTGTGCCCAATAAAGGTTTTTGTTCGTAATGTTCTCGGGCTAAATCTTGAAATATTTGATTTTCGCCCGGGGCCTCGTAAAATCAACATTAAAATTTTATCATTTCGCTGAAAAATTCAAGCATCAGAATCAATAAAAACGAGTTTTTTTTATTATATATTGCGAAGTCCACAGGCGCTTTCGCGATTTCAGACACATTCATTTTAACCCTCGAAAAAGCTTGAAGAAATTTAATTTCCCATAAAGTCATTTAGATAGTGAACTGGAGAAAAAGGTTCATATAAATTTAATACTATTTAAGAATCATTAATTAATTTAAACATTTCAGACGGAATGTGGCAAAAAATAACGTTTGTAAAGTTTTTTGTAGCCGCCAACCCCTAAATTTGTTTGCGAAAATTCCAGCTTAACAAGTTTTATGCATTTGTATCCGTAAAACCCATCAAAAATTCACTCGAATGTGAAAACACTAAAAAAAAAAGTTATTAGAGCTGACTTTATATGGAAAATTAATTTTTTAAACTTCTGTTGATTAAATATTCGAGTGCAAAAAAGTTTACAAACAATCTATGCACTGCCGGTGCCGAATGATGATTGTACAAACAAGTTGTGTAAATTACCATCTTGAAAGCAATAACACAAATATTTCCGCGTGGCTAAAATTTAATTATTCGCAAATATCCAATATTTGTGCAAATAATCTTATCTTTTGTCTACTTGCGGTGATTAGATTATTTTTTCTGTAGCAACATCTACAGAAGAATTGGATAACGACGTATCATGGGACTGTTTTCGGTTTTGAATGGAAAAATATTTTACCGCAAAGCCGTCGACATCTAATAACATTACTAAAAAATTATATTCTTAAGTGTTTAGTGGCGATTTCTTAAAGTGATTCTGCTTCCCCTGCTCGCTATCGACAGTGCACGAGAGAGAGGAAGTTGGTTGAACTTTCAATTGCATAAAAAAACTAAACAAATGGAAGTGATGAGGAAATAAAAAAAAGGAAATTGGCACTTCCACTTGCGATGTACCAAACATTTTAATCATGCGTAATGTAAACGTCTCTCACAGTCTCTCTTGCACTACTACATTCACCAAGTCATTCACTTTCCCAAGAACAATTTCATCAGCCTCAGAAAACATATTGTGTATAATATAAAAAAAGAAAATGCAAACAAAATGAGTTTTCAATTTTCCACACAACTTCAGTTCAATTTCGGCTCTTCCGAAGCGAGGAAGTGAAATCGCAAAACAACAATTTTTTGTATTTTTTTAAAAGGTGCCATATTATTAGCTTTGTTATTATTATTTACAAGAATTAAAAATTATTTTTGTGATCAACATGAGATATTGATTTCGACAACATTTTACAAAGCGTATCCACATTCCGTTGCCAAAACAGCTCGTTTTTCAAGTTCTATCTTAATCATTTCTTTTCGAAAACAATTTCGGAATCTCAAGAATCAGACATCAAGCCAGAAATTTAATACTCTTCTGATTATCGCCTCGATCGATACATATTTTATTATCGATTCGTTGGAAAGGGTAACTTTGCAATCAGATGCCGTATGATTATGAAGTTGCCAAAAGTTCAAAGAAATAAATTTTCTTGTTCCGTCTACAAGGGAGAGAGCGCTATAATATAAGTTTGTGTGGGAAAAACATATATTTATGGATACAAGGAAATATTCGCTCTTAACTTAGGCCACAGATGCATACTTGGATGCATATAACAACAGTCACTTGGGAGAGAACCGCTGAGAAAAATAAACAAATAAAAATCTGTTGAGCCATTTCTGATGATTGAATTTTCATCATACAGTTCATACAATCATGCAATACATTGTTTTATGAAAATTGTGATATTAAAATTCAGCATAAAAAATTGATTGTTCCACCAATTGATTTATTCATTTGGAATCAGTATATTATATCAATGTTTATTATTTGTGGTTTTCGTGAATTTTCGTCATTATTTATAACCTTATTTTTTATATGACTCCGGTTCCTACGTCCAGCTTCCTCAGTCCTAACAGTAATTCTAATTTATCACATAAACCACCCAGTCAATGGGAGGAAGAATGAATAATAAATTTCGTTCACTTATTTTCGGTCTTTTTTTTATAATAAGAGTGTTATTATAATTTCTGGTCGCCTCATGCCAGGAGCTTTATGAATTTAAAAATATCAATCCTCGCTAAAAAGAACTTGCTATGTAATCTGGTCAAAATTGTTGAGACAATAGATCTTACGCAGAAAATACGAAACCAAATTAAGCTTGTCGGCCCATTTGGTGTTTCTGGACGTGTGTGAAAAATGTTTCTGCCAGTGAAGGCAAGCACGTAAGTGAACGATGATTGATTCAATATATAAAGTCGAACATTCGATTGGAAATGTTATTTAATAGAAAAACTTTTCGGCAAGCTTAACTTTCACAATCAGTTTTATGTCGTTTCCTTATTAAATTTAGTAAGTTATTATAAAAGTTCGTTTTTAGGGATTTATTTTACTCACTTTACAGAACTTTTAGGTCAGATTTCGAAGATCTTAACTGCAATAAACTAATAAAATTATCTTCCGCTGAATTTGGTATAAAAGTTTTGTTCACTCTTCATTTATTCATAATTTGATTTTTTTTTGTTTCGGAAATTCAATTACAAAGTTTATTGCGAACGTCAAAACGAGATCAGGCAGCCACTTGTTGACTTGCTGATGGCGCCTCAGAAATATCGTGTCTAAAATACAAAATCAAATCTGCTGTAAAACAAAAAAAAAAAAAAATATTTCATTCACATCGCGATAGCACTGGCGATAGCAATGTCCAAAGGGCGAGATATCTCAGCAAATTTTTTCAATTTATTTAAACATGAATGGGCAAGTACTCGTACAACACTAAAGCTTGCGAACGATTTACAGTAAATTAAAGTTAGGAAAATCCTCAACACATAACTAAAACTTCTCACACTTATCCATCTCCATAACTGAGCTTTTCATGTAATTTTCATATCGGAATGTTTTGAAATTTTAAATCTATGAAAACTAATAAAATATTAATGTCTTATACTCGATAGAAAAGAAGAAATATCAAAAAATGATCCAATAGACGTGAAACCATTTTTACCATTTTAATCAATCTCCGGTTGCATCCCTTTTTTTATTGACTTTCATAACCCCCAAAAAATAAATAAAAATCTTTTTCTAATAAAAACTGGCAAAAAAATGTCCTAATCAACTACATGTTTCCTTTCATGAAGGACATACACGCAATTTCAAAATGATTGAGCACTTAAAATTCCGATCACATATTTTGATTGATTTCTTAGCGTTGCTTACATTCGTCTGGAGAGAGGTGCGAGATTAATGCAACAAGTTGAAAACCACAAACAATATACCAAGGCACGGAAACTCAATTAGCAATTTATTTTTTAAGATCTCACCAACGACCGCAAATTTAACCGTTAGATAAATAGAAATTTCCGCGCTGAACTTTTTTTCCTTGTAAAATTGAGAAATTTTTCCGGCTCGAATTGTGGCAACAGAATATTAATTTTGTTTTCTTTTTTTTATAACGCTCAATACCAAATAATTCTGACGCCCACTCATGCAAGGATCTCCATTTGAGATTTTCGATAAATTCGATTTTCTCCATTCGATTTAAGTATTAATTACTTTTACTTTGCTTTTCATTCATTTTAGCTTCTTTTTCGATTTCAAGAGACAGATCTCAGTGTAAGTCTATGGTCCAAATATTGATCCAATTTCACAATCGAGCATCCGTGTAGAAAGCCAGCTAATGGTAGGGTGGCCAGATATTTTTTTTATGAATATGAATATTTCTTTGACTTTTAATAGTACGTACATAAGAGCAGGAGCTCTTTTTAAAATGAAAACTTCTCATCTTCTTGTACGTACAAACAACAGTACAGAATATAATAAAATTGAGTATCAGAGATATTTCGCCAAAAATCCGGGACGATACAAAAAACAGGATTTTTTCAAAAAACAAAAGTAATTTGCCGATTTTTTGGTCGAAATCCATGACAACCCCGGCTAAAACCATGAGCAAATGGTCAGCCTAGCTAATGGGGCTATTAGTGTAATTAGGTATCTAGAAATATTGAGCAATAAATTTGGTCGCCGTTTCAATTTAATCAAATGAGCTCGTTTTCATTGATAAGATTTATATCAAAGCTCTTGATGTCAAAATATTTTTTTACTGGCGTCGTGCGTGACATGATTAAAAGCAGTTGTCCACTCAAGCTTTGTAATCAAGCATGAATTAAAAGGACAAATTGCATCCGTTTGTGGAGGCAATGGTTTGTAATCCCAAAAACAATATCGGAGCCGAAACAACCCCTATAAAAGAAATATGTTCACGTCATGTTGCAATTCTAAGAAAGGCTTCACATTGAAGGAAAATTATTTGGCAACAACATAATTAAGCGTCTAAAATCCATTGAATGCCGAATGGACGTCCATCACGACTACGAGAACAGAAAATAAATTGTTGAGAATATATAAATCTTCATGTCTATTATCCCCATCAGCATGGTTTAAATGTGTGTCTGGAACAGAAGTTGTCAGACAACATACACGTTTGGTGGACTCTAGTATAATGCAGAATTTTATTTAATTGATAAACTTTTTAAAAACTTTTTTTTTTAGATATACATGCTCATAATTATTTTCATGCTATAATGAATGGAAATTTGTAACACTCTTGGCGAGACATTTGGTTATATTTTGTAAAGTAGCTATCGCCTAGCAGCTCCACAATTGCAAGTGTGTTTCAGCTTTTCTTTCCATTATGATGTGGAGCTTTCGCAAGATAATTTAAATAGCGGTAACGGGAGCGCTGTTGTGGTTTTTGTTCTTTCTTTTTTTTTCACAGAGTCATTGCTATTATCCGATAGCAGCACAACATGAATCCATCTATATAATTGTGTCTCTCTACAACTCTTTTTCTATAGTATAGTTGTAGCATGAAAACATTTGTAGGGTTCATTAAATTTAAAAAATAATGTTTCGTTATAAAGTTTTGCAAAATAAAATATTTTATAGAATTTTCAGAATGAATGTAAAGTTTTATTTTGTAGGCATAAAATTTCGGCAGAATGCGAAGTTTTAACAAACGTTTTCTATTTCAATTATAAATTTTGCACAATTTTAAATAAAATCGTCAAGAAAGTTGCATTGAATAAAAGAAAAATCATCATCATCTTCAACAACACACATCCTTACATCATGAAATCATCATATGAAACATAGAATATTTAGCTAAGACACATTTTCATTCATACAGAAATCAGGCAAACTATCTGTAAGTAAATTAATATTTCGTAATAAATTTTCAATCAATTTCTATTATCTCTATAAATAAGCATACATAAATAATTTCCAATGCTCGTCCATCCCATTGCAATACATGTTTTACATAAAATATTCTAGGAAATCCTAGAAAGATCTGCAAATTGTAGACATCGTCCGATTTGAGTATATGCAGAATATATGTGAATGTTTGCTTTCAGATTTTGAGATGATGTCCCTTTCTTAGAAAATATCGCATTTTTGTGCATTTAAATTTAAAATGCCTTCAATATATTCAAAAAAAAATTTCCGGTTGAGCGGGAGAGGAACTTGACATGCAATGTTTTTATTTTCCTGCAATCCAAATTCCAAATTAAAAACAAAAATATTTAGCAGCCAACATTCCGCAACAGCAAGAGCTAATACTATATTCTTCTGAAATCCAAAAAATATTCTTTGCTTCCTTTTCCTCACTGTCATCATTCTGGCTCATAATATTTTATTTTATCCTTTGATTACCTTGAAACTGTTTGCAACAACTATTTAATATTAAAAGTTTTGCACATAAAGCCAGCCAGCCAGTCGCGGTAATAATTTTTATTGGGAATTTTGGGAGATTTTGCGATTTATTTATTGGGATTATGCACCGACGTCGTTGCCGCCACCGCAAATTTATAAAAAAAAATTCAAAAGCTCAAATGGTAGCGATTTTGGAGATTTGCTTAATGGCATGTTAATCAGTAATACTTCTCAAGATGATTAAAAATTACCAATAATTCCATAACACATGTATCCATCACGAAAGAGAACTGCATCGTAACGTTTTGACAAAATGCAACCGACATCACATGCATTAAAATGCGACTTTTTGCGCATTCCATGAGAAAAAAAAAAAAAATGTCAATAAATAATTTATTATATCGGGCACAGTTAATATTAAACAAATAATTTATGTTATATGGAAAGGAATATGCATATGGAGCTCAGCAGCATCAGGGTGTTGCATACAGAGAGAGCAAACAGAGAGAGCAAGTGTGTCCAAAAATATAGTATCATGCTTGTAAAGCCCCTGGATTTTTTTTTACTTTTAAAATGATCTTCAGCAACAACAAACAAATAAATTTTGGGTACGGCTAAAGAAAACTTCTTCACGCATGTCTAGAATCCCTTAACGTCGTTATATAAATGCACATGATTATCGCATATAAATTCATATAAAATGTCAAACAAACAGATAATAAAATTAGTCAACTTTTTAAATATTATCAAGCAAGAGACTCACTGACTAGGACACTAAGTAGCAAAAAGTTAAAGGTAATTTGCAAAATTTTGGGGGGTCAGCCATCGTCAAATAAAGGCTTTTTGGGATTCTTTAGCAAATTATTCAAATCATCAAAATGTATTTAAGTCGCATCATTCGAAGGTCTTAAATCTTGTTGCCGTTGCAATATTTATAAATGATTTCCTTCGACTCGAAAACGATCAGTAAAAAAATATTTATCATTCAATGGTTTATATTTTTTTCGTGTGTGTGATTTTCAGAGTTCACGAGCCATTTAAAAATGACAATCTTAAATCGCTTTCAAGTCGTAAAGCTCATGTTAATAATCGTTGATATAAAATGTCCGGCTCTGAGTATCGAAAAACAATTTTTGAAATGATGAGTAAGCAGATGCATATTTTCATTGCTTTAATTTGTTAATTTTGTATTGCTTAAGGAATTAATTGAAATATTGCATTCATATCTAAGACTTGGTTTTAAAATGACAGATTACTGTCTTCTAGATATTATGCAATTCTATTTCCTCAAATTTCTAAAATTATGTGATATGAAATAATATTTATGGACATTAAAATTGTCATGCAAATATGTTGCAGATATAAGTAGTTATTATTAAGTAGTTTGATAAAAATATATTTTACGTTTTTTCATCGAAACTCGCTCTTCAGTCTCCACCAACAAATCTGCAATAAACCGTATGCTGCAATGAAACGTCATTTAAAAGTTGCATTGAATATGCACAGTAATGCTTAAATGGTACTTCGCGTTGTTGGATGTTAGAGGATAAGTAAATACTCAAAGAGTTATGGGAACGTTGAATTGCGAGATTGAATTCCCCCGCCCCCGACTGCGATGATCCCTTTGTGCATTTAGCGAAATTAAAGTTCAAAGCTTATGCTACTTTGACTGCAGGCAAAAAATGTTGAGCAAAATCTCTGCAACAATTTATGGTAAATAAATGAGCATTAAAATATTCAAACTTAATGCATCTGTTCAGCATAGGTTTGCAAAAAAAGGAAAGAAAATAATAATCCGTCGCATGTGTATGTCACGATATGCATCCAATAAAATAAAAGTTAATTTCTCGACAAATTGTATTCGCATGCAAAATCTAAATATTAACTTAGTCGCTCATGATCTTGAGAATGTAGGAAATGAAGAAACAAAAAAAAAACGAATTCTCAATTTCGATTATGCAGAAATTCGCTTTAGTTTATTTTTGTATTAAAATGTCAAAGAAGGAAAATTTAAAGATTTGAATTTATTTCAAATTTTAAACCCACCTAACCTTTTTTTTTAAATTCAATGACTGATATAAATCAACTGCAATTTAGCGTACTCAAAACAGGAGTCATAGTGAAATGTATGAAATTCTATCTAGCAAAACAACACCAAGCTAAGTGAAACAAAGTGGAAAAGACAAAAAAAATTAAAACAATGGCAATTAAGAGATTAGGAAGTTCCATGAAATATATCCGAAAAAGCGATCTTAATAATACAAATTTTATGCATGTAGCGCGGCGTTGGTTAATAAAAAAACTGACTTAAACAACACAACTGTGCGGACTTTTTTTTCCTGTGCCAGACATATTGACATATTTGAAATATCTTTGTATGTTTTTTTTTTACTTCTCCTTTTATGTTTTTATTTAGCTCAATGCTTTCGAAAAAAAAAAAATATTCCTAAACTTAGATATATTTGAGTCTAAGCTCTTTTCGAAGTGATTTGGGCAGACTTTGTTAAGAATCAAATCGAAATTTCCGTCGAGTTTTCGATCAAATTTTTGTCTGAATCCTTTCAGAAAATGTTGATACATAAGAAATCAAGAAATTCCTGCGAGAAACCAAAAAGAAGAAAACAAATGGAATGGAAACGTTGAAGCTAATACCAAAAAACATTTATACCTGGAAATGCTTGCCAGGCCACACAGTAGCGACTGTGGGTGTATAACAGATAAACGAGATTGAAAAAAGCTATAATTAATATTTATTCACTAAAATGAATCATATTTTTTGTGAAGAAGACAAACAAGCTGAAAAATAAATGTAAGGAACAATTGGACATGATTTCGTTTAATCAAATGCCGTAGGAATATTATACAAAGTGGAACTCAAGATTATTGAGTGATTGAGCATGTTGTAATCAAGTGTAGGTTGTCGCCAGCGAAGTGTGTACTTTGGATGATCCCGAAAACAGATTTTGTTATAACAATTAATTACTTTTAATCTGTGTTCATTTGCTTCGTGTGTCCTTCTGACTTATTTCTTTAATTTAAAATATATACATGTTTTAAAAAATTATAAGCTACAACAGCAAGTGTTCGAGCAAATAATATAAGATCAAATCTATAAGGCGTAGAAATTATGTGTCGTTCAGACATGATACTCAGTTTAAACACAAAAAAGATAGTAAGTAAAAATATTCTTTTGAAAAAGATCGCAAGTGATATGTCGAATCGGCTTTTGAGTGATTTGGATAAACAAAGAATGAATAAAATTCCAAAGAATCATTGACTTAAAATTCGTCTGCGAGGGATCTTCTGCAAAGTGATCCCACAAATCCAGACTTGGCTCCCGCAGGGATGTAGGGTCGCAAAAGCAAACATCAGATCTGACAGTTAGAACGAAGCGTGTCAAGTGAACGAAGAATTTTTTACTGAGACGACCAATTCTATTTGATCTGGTTGTGTCCTTTAATATGTTTCGAGTTGTTACCGGTATATAAGCAAATAAATAAATAAATAATTTCTCTTATTTACACTTGCCATTTTCTGCTTGCAGTTTCTTTCGTTTTTCTCATTTTAAACGAAACTCTCACATGTCAATTAATACCGGAGCATTGTTAAATGAACATAAAATAAATTCATAAAGGCACAAATTATAAATTATGAGTTTCTCTGCGTACTCTTTTTCTCGCTGCATTTGTGGCTGAAATTTTGACATTTCAAGATCATAAAATTGTCGCCATGCCCTGGCCTAAAGCCCTGGTACAATGACGAAACTGAGATATGTGATCGCCGCTATTGTCGAGTCGTTTGCGCGTTAGGGCGTTATGATGAGCTAAATAGTCCAGGGCTCTTTTATGTCTTACTATGGATGGTTTACATGAAAGTTATATTTTTCAAATTCTCCTTTGTCCATCCAGCAGTGGAGTAAAAAAAGCGATTGGAATAAACCGCAAAGAGAACAATTCACTCGTGTGCATCCATAAAATGTTTTTAAACTCTTTTCTTTTTTTGAAAGAGAAGCGAGATCTCTTTCGCATTGTGTTTTAAAACAACTTTTCGCTAATCGTAAATAAAAGTTACTTAAATAAACCATAATAAATTTTATATTGCACCTAACATCACGCTCCACCAAATTATTGTAATATTTATCCTGCCGTCTATAACAATTTTAGTTTCTTCAAATATTTGTATAAACATGTTCTAACGCCAGGAGATTTTATCAAGTTCTTAGATCAATATTGTTTTTAAACTTCTTTTTTTTTCTAATGACAAATTACAATTTGTGCTTCTTAAAAAGAATAATTTTTGTTGATACTCAAATTGTGGACATAAAAAGCAGCTCAATCCTTTGAAATCAATCTTTAATGATAATTTTAATGGTACTGATAGATTTTAAATTTTATTTTGTCATTTTATTAGTATAAATATTTTTTTAGTATTTCATACTTTAATTCTGAATTTTATTTCTTTTTCTAATCTCAAACTCGGGGATCGTATGCTTTGCTTTTACCGCGAAGATTTGTGTGCAAGCTTGTTGTGTGATATTAACAATGAAATTTGAATTATCGCAGGGGTCAGAGACATGACGTTTTGGATGGTGTTCGTACGGTACGATTCTCTAATATTTCTCAATCGGCTCTCGAAGTTCATAACTCACCAAGATAATTTAATTACGTTGATCGCCTGTTTATGGCATTCTTCAAGGCCACGCAGACGGTCTAGTCTCTCACACTTTTGCCTTTTTTTTCCTAATTTCCAAACATCCAAAAAACCGTGAATGAAAAGACTTAATTATTAGATACGTTTGAACTATTCACACTTGAAATTGAATAAAAAAAAGAATAAAAATATTATTCAATATTTCATCATCCTCTTTTGATTATCTTCTTTTTGTAGAACTCGTCGACTCGTCGGTGCCGGCTTGAAGACATTCAGTTTATCGGCTTGTTTCGCATTCGACATAAATTTGTTTACCGCGATTGTTTATTGTTGGTTCGAATCGATCCGCAAATTCTTAATGATTCAACTCATATTTGATAGCACTCATATTTCCGGCACTGATTTTATTGATTTCCGGCTTATTTTCTAATTTATTTTTTTGAGTAACATTCAAAATGGTCTCACAAATTCAAATGAATTGGTTATGCAAAATCATGGTTGACAATTTCAATTGTCTCCAGCTGCAGCGTTTTGCAAAGTTTCATGTGTTTCATGTTTTAAGAATAAACATCTTTTTTGAATTTTAGGCTTTGTTCGAAGTGTCACACTTCACTTTACTTTATCAAAGACTATAAATGTTGTGAATAAGGAAAACGCAATCAGATTTGAATTAAGATGATGTATATGACGCACGCTTTTGTCAACAGCGTAAGAAACATATAGTAAAGTTTAAAATTTCACTAGCAAGAGAAGGGAGTGAGAGACGATGTTCTAAGCATTGGATCCTTACGTTCCAAGTATAGGAATATTTTATTGGAAAAAAATGCATCATTTTTAATCATTTTGCGCTGCTTCTTTATGCCATTTTTTTTTTCGCAACACAATCCGCAATTATTCAAACCTGACAATGTCCAACGAATGATATTTTACCCTTGTTGTTGTGAAACTTTTAACTTGCATTTAATATACACGTTTTTTTTTTTCGGGCTTGCTATGCCGATGCATTCTCTGGAATTTTCTTATAAAAATATTTTTTGGTCATCATCAAAATTTATATGACATGATTCGAGAACACTGCTCGCGGGGTCTTGTTGTTGTATAATGGCAGGGGCTTGCAGAGCTTCGTGGAGGCTTGTGCCACAACATGTAGACCTGGGTCACGATATATTTCGGGGCCTTATGCAGAGTATCATTTCTATTTTCTGGACATCATTGATGGTCAAACTTCTGCTTGAAACATCGATATTATTATGGCTGACTGCTTTGGCAGTCCAGCGCAAAAAGAAGAATATAATGATGAAATATTTTTCATATCTCTCGATTCATCGGAGTTGTGTGTGTATTGGCCAACTATACTATTCATGATGTTGACTATGACTGTTCAAAAAATTCAACGAGTCGCTAGAAAGACAATGCAATGTTTTCTGAACAGTATGAAGCAGCGACACATTTTTGTTTGTTGTTATGTCTTTACGCGCTTTTTACTGTAGAGTTCCTCTTTATACATATAGAAAAGGGCCCAAAGACATCATGTATGCTCCTCACGGGTTTGCTTGTTGTTTTTTTTTTCTTTCGTTTGAAAACCGAGCAAATTCTTTATGCCAAACATAGAGAGCTTCTTTATGCAATTTTCATCTTCTTATTTCTCTGGCCCGGTTGTTAATTCCTTCATACTCGTCTTGTAGTTTCTCACATACTTGAAATGAAGTCAACTCACACTTCCAAAACCGCAAAGCAGCCAACAAGAAATAATGAAATTATACATGTTTTTGCTTTGCTTTCGGATATTTTGCAGACTACAGAATCTTGCTTTGCTCCCAATGAGAGCTCTGAATGAGAGAATTGAGTAATTTTCTTAGTTGTGTTGTTCTTTCTTAAGCATTTGTCAAGGTTTTAACCATGGTTTTACCATTTAACTGATGGTACGATACCGTCGACGAAAGAGAGAGAGAGAAATAAAGAGCGGCGTGCGGTGTGTTAAAAATAAGAAAATACTTCAACATGCCAGTGTGCCAGTGCATGTCGATTAAGAGAACAAAATTAAATTTCAGTATTTAATAAAACTCCATCAATATCAGTCGGTTCTTCCAAGTCGCTTCGGTTGAATTTCATGATTAGGTTGGAAAAAAAGTAAAATAAATTAAACATTTTAGTTACAAAATATTGTCTGAACAATATTTTATGAAATTCGTTTTTATTTGATTAAAAAAATAATAATAAACAAATAAATAAAATGGAAATAAAAATAGCGACGGCGAATCGCTTTCAGATGTGATTGTTGTGCAAATCCTTAGAGCTCACATCAGCCAACAAAATTAAATTGCTTTTTATTGCTTTTTTTTTATTGAAATCGCGACCGTCGCGAGATCATAAAATAAGTTCCGAGAAAACAGCAAACAACTGAGAAAATAGTAAATCGTGAAGTGAAGTGTTCATGCTAGCAGGCAGCCCAAAAATAAATAACATAAGAAAACCCTTAAAATCCTTTAAAAAATTATGTGAAAATAGAAATATTTGCATGATAAAGATTCTGTGTAAATTGAATTCAATATTAGAAATAGACAAACAATAAAAACTTTCCGATACTTAAAGCAAAATTATAAGCATAAAAATATAAAAACACAGTTTTGTTATTTTCTCCTCAAGCGTTGTGTAAAATAATACGAGCGAGTAATATACATATTAATAACATATATCTACACAAGAACCACAGCATGAGAACAGAACATGGACAATTTTTTTAAACAATAAATTATTGAAATAATTTGTAAAAATTTTACTTCGCCGCTTCTTCGTCGCGGTCTATTCTGATCACCAGAAGAAATCTCTGAACTTTGTTGCTGTTGTGCCGTGCGCGCTCACATTGGGAAACGCTGCCAAGAAATAAAAGAATCAAGAGTTTAAAATTTCTTGTGTGTGACAAATAACAAAAAAAAAAAAAGAATAAAGAAAATATTATAAAATAATAAAAGATAAATAAGAAATTTGAATATTTGAGGAGTTTTTTTTTTGTGTTTGCTGCTGTTGGAAATTGGTTTTAGAAGCAAGCTTCATACAGAAAAAGAGGCAAAACGAGATTGAAACAAATATAAAACCAAAATACCATTTTGGGGAATGAGAGGTTTTAAGACGAAACGATGAAAAATATACTAAAAAAGCCTGTGAAAGAAGTGATTTTTTAAATGGTGAAATATTATAATAAAATAAACGCGCATAAACACACGTTAAATCGGGAATTAATTTTTGTGTACTTTTTTCGTCTATATGTGAGACTAATATATGCACAATAAACGAAAAGAAAAAACTACAAATAATTTGTTGGAATTTGTCATCTTCCCGTGGACATTGGAGACACACACACACGCAACATTTCCAGAAATTATGACCGTCAATGAAAGCCAACATAAGCAGCCAAAGAATTGTGTAACTGATAGGACAATTGTCATTGACGACGCAGTGTTTATGTTATTACGCAAAAAACAACGTTCGGTCTACCATCAAACGTGTCTGATCAGTGTCATGGCTGCATTCACAATTGGCTTAGCTATAGGCATATTTTTCCTTCCCCTAATCGGATTAACATCGGCTAAATCGTCCAGCGATACCATATCAATTGTAGCGGACGATGTCACTCCAATGTCGAATGAGCTGGCATCCAGTGTTGTCGCAAATAAACAACGATCTGTCAGATCGCATTCAAAGCATCACAAATATGACTTCAGGTCGGCAAATAGCAAAAATCAAATTCATGATCCGAAAGACAGCAGAAACGGCAAAAACTTTACACCGACAAAAATAAATAATAATAATTTCTTAAATCCAACCTTCTATTCTTCCGTGTCATTTATATCAGATCAAAAATATTCAATAGAAAATATTTTGAATAGTTTGAACAATGGAAATGCTAGGAAAGTAAATAGCGATTACAGCATTAGAACTGAGCATGATGATGATGATGTTGCTGATGGTGACGTTTTCACTGAGATACTTGACGATGTGGAAAACATAAGCAACAAAAGCTATAACAGCCAGTCAAACAGAAATATGAATAACGATTTCGATGGTTCGGAAGATGATAATACGCTTGCTGGAAGCAATAATGTTTTTGGTGTTGGTGGTGACTCGTTGCAGAAAAATTATATTCCAATTGGCAAAGAGAGTCTATCACAATCTGATGATGATTTAAATGGTCAATATTTGTATGAGAAAGAGAACAATGAAACGTTGCGACGAATAGTTGAAAATGGTATTTATTGGGGTCAAATGGTGGAAGATCAGTTGCCCGTTGGATTTAAAAAGCGTGACACTGAAGATTGGCAAAACTATCTCGAGAATAATTCGACGGAAATTGTTAGGATTGAACAAGGATGTGGGAGAATGCAAAATCGTTTAGTTACATTTAGTGATGGTGTAAAAGCATGCGTTCGATACCGGCAAAACACCGATCAAATTCAAGGTGAACTCTTTAGTTTTTTTTTGGGACGATTATTGAATATTACGAATTTGGCGCCAAGTACGGCAGCCGTAATAAATTGGGATTTAAAACCATGGACACAAGTGAAACAACACATAACTGAGTCACAGTGGAAAACGTCACGGCCTGTAGTGCTCACGAAATGGATACCAGATCTTGAGCCATCGGGAATTCCACCAATATTCCAGCAAATCGAACGTCATTTAAATCGAGATGACATACGTAACATCACAATGATCGAAGAAGGTGATACAAAAACAACACAAATATTGATCGATCGATTGAAGCCAACATATAATGCCAGCAGCAATCAAATGAATGCAAAAAAATTGTGGCAGAAGAAGAAAATCACACTGAGTGATCAAATGCTTACGAAATTCATTGAACTAGCTCAGTGGTCGGACTTGATTATTTTCGACTATCTGATCGCTAATCTGGATCGTGTTGTAAATAATCTCTACAATTTTCAATGGAATGCCGATATAATGGCTGCACCAGCACATAATTTGGCAAAACAAATCAAATCACAGCAGCTTGTGTTCCTCGACAATGAATCAGGTTTACTTCATGGATATCGATTGCTTAAAAAATACGAATCATATCATGGACTTCTGCTCGACAATCTTTGTATATTCCGGAAGACAACCGTTGTCGCACTAAAGTTCCTGCAGGAAAACAATGCCGGTGAGCTGCTCAATGAATACTTTGAAAAAACAACAACGTCAAAAGTGCGCGACGTGCTACCACCGCTCCCTGAAAAGTCCATTAAAATTCTTAACAATCGCGTCGATCGAGTTCTGCAGCAAGTTAAAAAGTGTCAGGACATTTATTCAAACAGATAATGTCAAGAGTTTTTGCTCTTATTCAGCAAGGTTGACTTCGATTACGAAATATCTGCATAAGAATGGAACAAAATTTTTTCGTTGGACTGACTACATGTTAAAGAAATGTGATTAAAGCAAATTTTTACTGTAAATATTTTTCGTTTTCTTTGCTTAAATGCTGTTAAACAGAAAGAGCAAGTGTGAAAGAGACAAACTTACATAAAAGAGGAATTTGTGTATAAACGAAAGTTATTTTGAGGCCATTTGAAATGCGCAAAATTCATGCGAAATATTTTATTTTTAAGGGAGTGAAAAGCAAAAGAAAATTGTACCAAAAATTCATTTTTCTTGTTATGACAACGAAAACTAAGAATATTTTAAGTTGTTGGTGTTTTTAGACCTGAATCATGTGTACATAAAACTAGGAGAAAAAAAGATCTAATCCTGAAATTGCAGCATTCAAATGCCAACCAAAAAAGGCGATTAATCCTTATCGTTCGAGAAAAATGTGGCAAACAATGAACAACTAATTTTAAATAGAAATCTTTCAAAAAGGATAAAAAAAGAGACAAAATATTTATTAAAATTTGAGCTGAGTAAATTGTTACCTTACACATATGTATTTTATTGTTTTCCATAATTTCCGCTTGGAAACTTTTGCTTCATTAAAGAACACAACATTTTTTAAAGAACACAACATTTTACAAGCTTCAAAATAAATTTTCAATCATTAATGAAAAAATTGCAAGCCGACACGCTCAGGTAGATTGGTCATAGTCGTATGAGATCAATAGAAATCAATATCGTATAATCGATTTCGTAGGTGATGGTGTTCTTAAAATGCCTTTTCACCAACACAAGATGAAGAATTTTGATCAAAAACGCCTGAAATTTTTTCAAATCATAGATGAAAAGAATTTTCTAATAGTTCTGGCTTTCCGAAATAAGAAAAAAAATATAGCTAAAAATATTGATGAATGATATTTCTCATTTTATTGTCAATATTTTTAAATAGTCCTCGTTAAGAAAGGAATGTTACATTGTAGGAATTTAGTTTTCACTGTATGCTTAAGTTATATATTTCTTATTTTACGAAAATGAAAGAAACCCATTTATATAGATTTTGTGTGTCCTCGGAAAGGAAGTAATTTGATAAGCTTCTCAATTCTTTGTGACTTGAGAACAAGTTTTCTTTTACAAAATATTTTTATGTGTTGCCTGCTTTTTTGTGAATTTAAATGATACATTTTTGGATAAAAAAGAAGCAATTTGCGTGATCGTTTTGCGTGAACAAAATTTGTGGCTGTGCAAAAGAATTTTAGTTGTTGTTTTTGGAATAAACAATTCCTTGGCACTTATGTCAAATTCCTAAAACGAAAGGTACACACATTATACAGTATTTGCAAAGTATTTATACGTGATGTAATTACTATTTACATCCGTTCTAATACAATGCACCGAAGAAATAAATAAGATTAAAAATTTTTAAAGGATCAAAATTAAAATATTTGACTTTCCAACAAAATAAAAAGAAGAAGAAAAAAATAGGATTAAAAATTATGTGATAAATTCTGAATAAAATATAATAAATAAATATAAAACTTTTCATTACTTTACACACACACGCATAGACATTTTTTTCTAATTCAATTAATTATGAATGTTAATAAAAAAAAAATAATTTGATTGTGTCAAAATAACAGGGAGTTTTTATTTCTTCTTTAAATATTCCTTCGAATGTGTTTGTTTTTTGATTCTCTCATTTCATGTGGCATTGAGTAAGAAATTCTTGAAAATACACATTTCAATTTAATCTTTATGGAGTGGCTTCGAATGAGAATAATTTCGTTTGAGTCATTTGATCCAATATAAAACACTTGAGAGAGCACACACGACCACATGCGCGCGCTCTTGAACAATGAAGCAATGTTGATGAAGACGCATCTTGAAGCTAGGCAAAAAGTTCAGAAAGAGGAGACTTGAAGAAAAATGAAAATTACCGACGGCGAAAAATGTCAATTTCTGACAATTTCTTGGCGCGAGATTAAGTAAATAAAAAAAACTTCCTTTGCTTTTCAGCTCATTCGGTTCAAAACTTGAACTATCATACAACAAATATCATTAATCATTATTAAGAGATGAATAAAGTGGAGAATGCCACCAACAACAATAAATTAAATGCGCACTTTGGACCGAATTTATCTATTTAAATGTACGACCTCAAAAATCCGGGAGAGAGATGATTCTTAAGTATTATGAAAAAGTTTGATGATGATTTAAAATATTTTCCTGTTAGAATCACAGAAAACAATAGTCATGATGTACGACAAATAGTCGCCGCCATGCTAAAGCTTTTAAGTGATCGTAAAGTTGGCAGTATATTGCAAACTTTCACAATATTAATTATCAAGCAAACAGTAAAATTCAAATGACAAATGGTACAATATTTAACAATCGATGAATCTTAAACTCTCAACTTATCGTTCACATATTTGCTTCTTCTTGATACCTTTGTGTATAATGTGCCTGCGCAATCGCTTATTTCTGCCTCACAAACCGTTCGTCTTGTTGTATATTATTCCTTTTATTGATTCATTTGGCTCGAAATATATTACAGAGGATCAATCAAAATATAAACCGATAGTCACATTCGTCATAAGAATGTCATGCTGAATAGAGTTGACTTGAGTCAAGAGAAGCCTGCATAGGGGATAATTTCATTATAAAAATAAACCTGGAAAATAAATATGCTGGGTCATCTACAACATGTTTTGTTTGAAACCCTTCAATTGTGGAATGAACGACATTTTTTGAGATGATTATGAAATGAGAGTTTAAAGAAATATCAATAATTTGGTCTTTGCTCGGAAGGAGATGAAACCTGAACAAAAGAAAAAAAAAAGTGTTATAGAATTAGAAACCTCGTTTAGCCAATACTTGGTTGCAAATTAACTTATCTTTCATGACAGTGCCGGATCTATTTAGCATTTCTTTTATACTGGGCGTGTTTTGATTTCAGCGCCGCAAAACTGCACGCGACTTCCATAAAAAAAAAGTTCGACGTTTTATTTCCAGCGCCCCCTTTTTTATAAAAAAAACTGTCATGTCAATAATTTTGACGCCCCTCTTTTTGAAAAATTGATACTCGAGACTTCATTTCATGCGCTCCTTTTTAAAAATTATTGCACAAATGCCCGGCTTGCCCATTGAACGGGCCAGCGCGCTCACACCTTGCTTCGAAAAATGACTTGTCAATTTTATGAACTATAAAATTCAGTATCTAATGATGGACAGTGATCCTCAAACGAAAATATATCTAAGAGGACACTAAAGTAACCAAAGATTTGTGACAATTTAACATGAATGTTACCACAAAATGTTTTTCGAAGCATAATTTCACGTGCAGTTAAACCGCATGGAAACTTAAAACCGCAAATTTTATGACGACAAACATTAAATATTAAAACGAGAGCTCCAAAACAAAATGAAATCTACAAAACTGCTGTTGCTTTAATTAACTTTCATACAAAACTTATGAAATCACATAATCTTTCGAAAGTTAACTCCTTTGTATGGCGTGAGAAATAATCCGAAAATATTTTCTTTCCTTCCCAAAAGGCAGTTAAACACCTGGTTGTAACCTAACAATTCCAAGCAAAAAAAAATATTTGCAATTTTGTTAACCATAAAAATAGTTTTCAAATGATAATAACTGTTTTAGATTGAAGACATCCCAAATGTGTGATCTCAGAAAATCATAATTAACATAATGTAATAAAAGTCTTTATTTCTTGTAAACTATTTTTCTGAAAGTACATCAAATGTCAAATGCTGTATCGTTGGCAAAGAGAAATATTCTATGAAAAGAAACAGTGGCGCGCAGATTGAAGCGCCTATTTAATTCAAACTGAATCTATTAATTTGAGCAAAAACGGATATCGAATGACAGACCCTCGTGGTTGAGTTGATACCTCTGCTTTTAAGACATCAGATTAACATCAAAACTGTCACTTGAATAGTCAGATCAAATAAGTTATCCCAAAACACTGTCAGTCAAATATAAAACCACTCACCGTTTTCGTGGGAACACTGAAAATCCAACATGACAAAGTATTCTACCATGTTCAACAATTTTATTTATGCGACAGCAAATGTTAACAAACAACGTATGCAATATTTTCTTAAACAATCGTTCATTCATTTTTTGAAGGAACTGTGAACAGAAAGGCTATCAAGTAAAATTTAAGAATGAAATTAATTTTTCCACTGTGCAAAGAATGCAAATATTTTACAACTTGTAATGAAAAATCCCGCAATAAAAAATAAATGAATAAATCTTAACATTATCATCACCAATAGTGTTTTATAGGAATAGTTTTACCAACACCAGAGCTTCGATTTTCGTGGAAAGAATTTTTTTTTTTCATAAATTTAAATATTTTAAATGGCATGCGACCGACTAAACACACCTTCCAATTTAAAATTTCACACTAAAATAAAACGAGTTTCATGAATTTGTCATCCCTCGAACATCGAGTTTTATATGAAAACACAAAAATTAAATTTTTCGACGTCGAGCTTCATTGAAGCAAAACAAAGACGCAGTATTTTTTTTGGTAAATATGCCTAATCAAATTAAATTGATTTTTGATTTATTAATTGATTTAAGCTTAACTTTTCGTGGTAATTTGCTCATTTGTCAAAACACGGTTAGGTAGGCGATTCTCAGCGTTGCCGCTGTTTCTTAAGTATGATATGATTTCTCAATTCCACAAAAAATAAGGAAAAAAAGTTTTATTCGCGGCTGTTCGCCCCAAACTTACTTATTTAAGATCCCAACAAATTTCATAAAATGTCATAAGCATCCACCAAGATTGTTAAAAAGACATGTGTAACAGTTTTTACACTTCATGATACGTGTAATGCATGTAAAACGTCTAAAACTACATAGTTAAATAAAGAAATAAGGATTTTTTGTTGATTAAATAATTAAAAAAATAAATAAAATCAATCCAATGTTTATTTCGCCCACACTAATGCACATTCATTTCAAATAAAAATGATTATATCTCACTCAAGTTTGGTCATGAATTTACATTTTTAATGGAGATTACAAAAAAAAAAACTGAATGTGGCTGTTAATTCAAACTAATTTTCAATTAGCACAGATTACATCGACAGAAAACATGTGTTGCGCGTTTATTTGTTTCATTCGACTACTGTTGCGCAATTATATATTTCAATTGGAAAAGTTGTTTCGATCTGTGAGAGAAAGAATATTTTATGAATAAGTAAGTAATACTCATAAATTTGAGACAAATCTTTGCTATTTCTTTTAAATGTGCAACTTTATAAAACAAACAAATTAGTTATAATTTTTTATCTAGATCGTAAAACGTTTATTTCTGCCCGCCTTCGAACAAAAGACAAATTCACTGGACAGCTACCAACTGCGAATTTTTTTTTTGTGCTTTTACGTGTTTTGCCATCTCGTGAAGACATATTTGTATTAGGACAATTACAAAGGCAAAACGGGATTTGCAATGATACAACAATCTGTCATTGTTGGTCAAAATAAAAAATGTCACTGGAATATCGTTAAAGGATTCCATTATTTGTATCAGCCAATAATATATGAAACTGCAAAAGAGAAACGACCACTAATAGAAATTATACGAGCTACTGAAATCATGCAGAAACTTTCAAAATATTTGGTTTGATATTTTTTCTAAGCGCTTTCGATTTATCTTAATCCGAATCTCCATAAAAAAAGAAGTTTTTCTTGATGGATGGATGACAGCAGAAATAACTCTAAATTTCTAAACTTTCAGCTACTTTAACTTCTTGACTTTCAGTAAACAATAAGATAAAGTTAGTTAGTTAATTAATTATAAATTACGGTTTCTGTCCCCCGAATCGGGTGTGTCACATAAATGGACACACGCTGGCATTATCCACAAGATAATGGCAACGAACTTCAAAAGAATTTTGTTCAATTTTAAAATATTTAAATTAAGTACTTAAATTAACAATGGTGAAATTATATCCATTTTAAAAGGAAGTGGTAGAATGATGTCGCAATAGGTGTAAATTCAACGGTTGGACGGAGTTTTTTTTACGATGTTCATTCAGATTCCTCTAGCGACTAGAGGATGGGCAACGGAAATCGTTCTCGGAGGCGCAAAGAGCCACTAAGTAGGATCATTTTCATAATTTCATATGGGAGGTCTTCGGATTTGAGTATTAACTTTCGGTTAAGAGCTGCGGTTGCCCGTCCGTGTGCTAGTCTATATTCTGCAAATCTTTTTTGTTTCTTTTATTATTTTGTATAAGACTCTATTCGCCTTGGGCAGTCTAAGTGTTACCGGTTTTTGTCAATCGATCGGAAAGTCTAGTTTGAGCAATAAGATACTGTCGAAAAAATTAATTTCTCTAAATGTTTATGCGAAATGACATGAAATTTAATTTATTTTTAAATATATTATTTCCATGTTCAGCGATTTGTAATTTGATTTCAGATATGAATAATTTCCACATTACATTATTTTGTAAAATTTATTTATTTGATCATATTTAAAGGTCTGTAAGAATCCATGATAAGAAATAAAACTAACGATCATCAAATGAATCGATTGTTTTTGGTATCATATGAAATGCTCGTCCAGAAATTAATTTTACACTTACATGTTCCATCACTCCAATCTTCAGCTCGACCTAAGTTATTTTACAGCTTCTTGTTTAGCTTTATTACTAACTAGTCATAAAAACTTCTTTTGTGGTCCGAGGCACCGTTTGCTGCCGTCGTATTTTTTTTTTAAATGAGGAATCCTCTTTGAATGTGATATGAACTAGAAACAAAATGAGATTTCAGGCTTCGACAATGACAAACCATTAAAATGCAATAAGTGCTATTATCAATGTTGCAACATTTCTGGTTTCTGATGTTTTCTTGAAATATAAAATAAACGTCCTCCAAAAGAAAAAACACTAAAACACTAAAGCAAACCGTAGAGGGAAGGAAATGAAATCGCGATCAATAAAAATTCATTTATCACTAGTTGAATAATTAGTTTCCTAATTGACAAAAGCATGTATAACATTAATCACCACTATTCTTGAAAAAATTCGCGCGTTCCAGGTAAATTCATATTATTCAAATTTCTAAATCACTAAGCGCCCTGAAAGACTTCTTTTTTTTAGATTTCCAATTCGAATCAAAAAGAAACTCAAGCGTGCGCACAATTATAATAAACCAATTTTTATGTTAATTTTTAATGTCTATTGACTTTTTTTTAACCATATTCCAGCGCCATTCATCTTTTTCGCATTTAATCTAATAATTTTTTCATCAATTTATTACACTAAGTGACATTTTGGTATTTGCTACCAATATTTTAATTATATTTATTGATTATAGTCACACTCAGATGGTTATTAGCATAACTAAAATCTCGAAAGACCAATTTGGAACATAAACAATTTCAAAATAATTTCAGAAATTACTAAATTCCAAAATTTCTGTACGAAGCTGGAGGCTAATTTTTCTTTTGCTTCTGATTTTTGCTCTGATGTTGGCGGACTCAATCCATACTACCGAAATACGTATAAGTAATTAATAAAGCTTATTTATGAAGGTAAAACTGTTTAAACTATGTAAAATCAGTCGGCCCAAGATGAAAAAAATTAATTCTTTAAACTTCTGTAGGTTTTGTTTCGTTGCTAAAAAATTATAACCTCATGTTAGGTAATTAAAATCGCTCGACTGAAGTGTACTTTGAAAACTGATTCGCAATTTGCTTTGATAACATCATTTTAAAGAAGAACTGATAAGCTTTTATTTCGGCTTACACGTGTTTCATTCGAATTTTTAATCCACCATCGATTATCTAGAGCTAAAATTGAAGACTAAATGAATGAGGGTTTAAGAGAGAGAGAGAGAGAAAGAAGTATTATGACATCAATTATTCATTAAATTATTATTCACTTTACATCGCACAACATAAATTTTATACTTGCGAAAGTAAAACTCGAAAGACTCTTTTGTTTTCTTCTTATCGAGTGGAATGTAAGGAATGTTTGTTTTTTTTATTGACATCACTTGTGCATTTTTTTGATTCAATTATTTTTGTCATTTTGTTCGGCTTACTTGTTTTTTTGTTTCTGCTTGCTTCCTGACAGTGTCAGAGACACTCTTTTTAGATCCGACATGTTCTTCCAGCGAATTTAACTTCAACTTGCATGCAAAAAGCATAACTAATTAGTTGGAAATTTGTGTGAATATTTGTCGAATTAATTTATTCGCAAAATGACATAGAGACAACACCAACGAGCGAGTGTGAGCGAACCGAAGAAATGTATAAAAATTCTTGTATCTTGAGTGTGTTAATGTTATTTTATGATAAAAATATGATAATATTCAGCAATATACCTGGCACTTATTTAACACCAGCTCGAGAAAGATAGAGAAATATAAAGTCAATTTAATGTCAGATTTTTTTTTGCGATAATTTTTTTTCTTTTTCGCCTTTCTTGTGTTTCAAATATTTAAGGTGTTGACTGCTGATATTTTTTTTTATATATTTTGGTCATTTTTCAGGTTATATCAGATAATTATGCTAAAGGCACCACAGCACCACATATAAGAAATTCCTTATTTTTTTAAAAGAGATGTTTAAAGTTTACTTTGGTTACTCCCACCCTAAATTGCTTACTGGGTGATCCTTCAGCTTAACTCAATAAAGCTTTTTGTGCATCAAAACTCTTTATATTAAATTAAATTATTATTTTCAAACGAAAGATTTAAATGCCTGTGAGAAATTCATTACGCATTTTATAATTAAAAACTGTGAGAAAACCATATTACAGTAAAAGCATAGCGAATATTTATTATAAGAAATGACGAGGCCCAGAAGACATTGATTGTGAGTGTAGTGACGATGGGAAAAATTACAATTCAGATTCGCAAAAAAAAATCGAATGGAAGAAAAGAAGACAGCAGTCAGAGGCAGTTTATTTTGAGTTGTTGTACCACCACTAAGAAAATGAATGTGCCAATAATATAACAGCAGCAAACATTTCCCACCAACAACAATAATAACAACAAAACAAAACCCGATGGAGATTGAAATGCGAATGAAAAAAAAAAGTTGTATAAGTACAAGTGCGCGCACGGCTACTTGCAATTAGAATCATTAAGAATCTCTCTTTCAGATGGTTGCACTCGAATTGCAGATAATACTGGTTGCTGGATTGTTAACTTTGTTTGGTCCTCTCACTCTCTCTCTCTCGCGCGTCGAAATTTGCACAAAAGGCATCTTAAAAAACAGCAACAAATCCCGCTGTATCATTAAATGGAATTTGAATTGAATGGCCAAGAGCAGCAACAGAAAAAAATTGTATGCGCGATACATTTACTCAAAATTCTTTCATCTGAGAATACAACTCTGCCAATATTTCCCTGATGGATACCTCTGTCGCGGCACATTGAGTGTATAAATGTTACATGGTTAAACACAGCAGCGAATTATATTGGTACGCAAAAACATGTTTTAATGTCCAGTTGTGTATGGATCAAAGTCTTTCTTTTTCATCGCTTTAACAATTTCAAACCAAACAACAACAAAACCAGCAAGAAAAGTGCCATGCACAAAATGCATAATTTGTGGACGATGGACGATTTAAAATAAACGGAAGAAGAGGCGATGTTGATATTGTAAAAAATATATAAAGTTCAATTGCACCAAGGGCGGAGCGAGTGTGTTGTTGCAGTTAATACATTGCATGGGTTCGGCCGATGATTCTCTTTCTTTCTTATGAATATTTTTTTTTTGGTTACCACTTTTTTGGGGTTTTCATATTGATGGTCAATTTTTTTTAACTGCAACCACCCTCCACCATTACAGCAAAAAAAAAAAAAAAACAAAGTATTCAAATCGCAAGATTTCACAACTAAATTCCTGGCCGAGAAATGTAACAAGAATTTTCATTTGCCTATCAGTGTAATTTTTCCAAAACGAAGTCCTGAAATGCTTTTAAAAAAAAAAAACTTTTAGATATTATTTTTTAAATATTCAAAATATTAAATATTTTCGCCTTGGGAGTATTCAAAGATCCGCTATTGATGGTTCTGCAATGAGGACATACAGTTCCTTCACTGTATGTTATAAATTTAAACGAATAATTTCATTTCGCCAGAAACTGTTTATATAATAATATATATCATATATGTTATAATAATTTTAAAAGAAACTAAAAAAAAAAACATGTTAAATTTTGATGATATGCAAGAGACAAGTCGGCTTAGGCTGGCAGATATCGAGCGAACAATTATAGACCATTTAAATTCAACATCATGCATCCGCATTATCATTCGATCATAATCTGCTGATAGGAAAGTTGCAAGAAGTTTCATAATTTAATGACGGTAAGTAATAATTCTTTCTTTCCTTTTTTCGGCGAAGTTTATCCAACAACGCTGCCCATCGCATTTCCATATTCTAATATGCGGTCAGAATCCATCATACGAATTATCGCGAAAACTTCCCAGGGCATCCATCAATCGACTTCATTCCATGATGATCATGTATATTAAATAAGCAATTTTTATGGACAACATTCTTTCAAACTACCACCAAGTGCATTTGCATGCATCGTAATTTAACTTGAAAAAGAAAAAGGGGGGATAAGACTTCTTTTTGATGCGTGAAAACATGTACCGCGTACTTACTACTATAATTATTTTATGATATTTTTTCGAAAAGGGATGGAAGGATGGAGGGAAATTTATATTCTGATCAATAATTTATGATCATTTCTTGAAAATTCTTAAATGGCTGATTATCTTTAGCTGCGTTACGTGAAAATTTCTCAACTGGAACTGTCCCCCCACATTTTTTGATTAAGAATTATGCGATAAGTTTGAAGAATATTATGGCAGTGAATGCCAATGGTGTATTTGATTGAAAGTTAACGTTTTATCCGCATTTAGTTACTCGGCTGAAACAAAACCTGAGCAAATTGCTTATGATGATTGTAGGTGCCGGCAACGGCAGCAGTTTCATATTTTTCATAAGATAGTTACCGGCCTTGTTGGCGCGATAGTGCTGTTATGGTCTATTGGTTTGATTGAATACCAATAGAGAAGATAAATGGGCTCTTTCGTCTACCAGTCTCGAAATGACTTTTTTCGGCATGCCAATCTGATATCATTATCAGGAGCTACTTCCCAGCAGAGCTAAAGTTTGCGCACAATGAGCTTTAATGATGGAAGTTGAATACTATAAACAATCTTTTGATGCATTTGCGCTTCCTTTCGGAAAATGATTGCAACCGAATACGAAACACTTATCTGACGGTTGGCATAAGGGCTCATTGTTCTGTGCGGCTCAGATTTGATAATTTTCTTTTGTTTTGCTTGTGGATTTTTTTTTTTTTTGGTGTAAAGCGCTTTGTTGCGCTATATTAATGATGTAATAAATAGCTTATACCATCATGCCGTAGAGCATATCTAATCATTTGTTTTAAATTTTGCGCGATTCTTTTTTAAAACTTTTTACTGATTTTACATAAATTTTTCTAAAGTTCCTTTCCGAGGCGTGCTCAAATTGAAATAAAAGATATTCATTGAATTCAAAACAAATAAATATTTTAAATATAATGTAGAATCCACGGAATAACAGACCATGAAATGCGCAAGATCAAAGCCACATATCGCGTAAAGAATTGCTCGTTTCATTTCGTGCTTACATCTTAATAGTTTGAAAGCATCTCATTTGTAATCTATAACGTTCAATTATCCAATTTTATCAGTTCCTGTTTTCACATCCCTCACTCTCTATTTCTTTGTCTCTCACGGTTTCTGTTTTTGCTTTAGTTTCTTAAAATATATTTTTTAGACTGAACCGGTGCGAAGTGCGAAACCAAATTGCAATTGTATTTAGAGTGGCTCGCGTTCAAAGCTCAATTACAAAAACACACATCATCATCATCACGATTCAACATTAAGTAAACCTACACGTGAAATTGTTTAATAGGCACGTTAATAATAGGGCGGGAAAGGCAAACAATCATCATAATCATATTTAATTATATTGTGAGCACAACATTCAAATGGAGCCGAAACATCGACGCGCTGCTCGTTTGCCTATTTGACGTCTTGGTCGATGAATGAAAATTACATTTGAGTTTTTTTTTTTTTGGGTGTGAAGTAACAAAACAGAATCCGATAGGAATTATAAGAAAAATACATGCCAGTTGGAAAAAGAACTCTTTTATTGTATGATTTCAGAGTATCTTCGGTTCCACACTGGACGATTCCACCGCGTTCGATTGTTTGTCGACTACAAAAAATTAAAAAAAAGTCTTTTCAAAAATGGTTTTCGATAGTGATATTTACTTATTTGAATCAAAGTTCATTCAAACAATTGTCTTAAAAAGTGTAAATTCAGCTTCTCATTTCTCTTTTTTGTTCAAGCAAACTGAAGCGGTAAGCCTCAAAAGATGAGCTTAAAATATTAATAAGAAGTGTAGCGGTTTTAAAGACAAGTCGATGATCATAATTCATTCTAAAATAACTGCATTCTTTCACTTTTCTGGGGACCAATCGAAACCCAAAATAAGATTTTGTGGAAAGACATTGATGAAAATGTGACGTCATTGAAATATCTCATGGAATCATCGGGAGATGTCTAAGAAAAGCCTCTTGAATCACATCCCATAATAAGTCATGCAGATACGGGGCGAAATGTTCTTTCTTATCCTCAAAATAAACCAGCAACATTCGACCCGAGCGAGCCCGAAATGATTAATGTTAATTTCATTCTTTCAACCACAAAATTATTTTCTTTAGAAAATATATACGATAAGTTGCCAGCCGCTAAATGGGTTTTGGATGAGGATAAATACTTAACCGAGTTTCATGAATGAAAAATAAAAACATCTCTTTTTTTTGGTGAATTTGCAAATTAAAATCATATGATCCAACAATTAATCTACGTTAAATATCTTAAAAGCGTAGCAACAACCATCGGAGCACTATAATCAATTTGTTGATTCGCAACCAGAACCAAGGTAAAAAAAATGAATCGTTCAACGTGCATCCCACCCACACTCATCAGTACCAAAATGTATAAACATAAGCAAATATATTGTTGATTTATCACCAGTGCGTACATAGTAAAAGATTTGCGGTACAGGCTCAATGCTCGGCAGCGCTTTTAATAATAAACTGTAACTAATTGACCTTCGTTTCCATTATATGTTAATAAATCTTTCTTAAAAGCCCCAAAACTGTTCCTGCTTTTTTTTTTTGTTTACGGATTCGATTTTTTATTGAAAGCAACACAAGCGATATGAGAAATAAGTATATAAAAAGGCAGTCGATAAAAAGTCTTCATTAAATAATTTATTGTTTTATTACAAATATGATACTTTATTATGTGCTGTCTATGCTTCGATATTTGCTCTCTGTCATATTCGTCATCACAATGCGACAATAGAAATATTGAGAAGCTTATACAATTTCAGTTTTAAAAATTATATTTGAATCGAACCTCTAATATACCTATCAATATATTTAAAGCACCATGGTTGAATATGGCATTTTTTAAATAAATTTCTTGGAAAAACACGAAATTTTCTTAGAAAATCAGCAGCATTATCGCAGCCAACATCCTTCTAGGACGGAATAAATGGAATTTTAGTCAAAAATAAAAATGAAATAAAATCATGAAGCGGCGAGCAAACAAAAGTGGCTTTCATTTTCATATACAATTCAGGGATGATGAATTATGATGGGATTGCCTCGAAGGCGGGCCATCAGGATGCGCTAATAAGTGATAAAAATCTAAAGGCGGATCATTTAACAAAAATAAATAAATAAAAGCGCGCCACGATTAGTGCGAGGACCATTTAACAATGGGTTCATAAATTTTTGTTGACTGCATTCACAACACCTGCTATCGACTCCAGATATTCATTCAATATCCAGCAAAAAAAAAACCCGCAAATCAACAAAAATAATTTATTGGCATGGCAAATGAGTTCTTCACAGTATTTATTTATTTTGTTTTGCTAAGACAAAATAAAAAATTGCAACCTTCGCGCTAAAAAAAATGGAATAATTCGGTGATTGTCTGGTTGACTCTGGGATCTGAACAAAATTATTGTCAGAAGGTTATGATAACAAATCTTGCATCTTATTGAGGCGATTGCATAAAGAAATTGACAATTAAATTGGCAAATATTTCCATGCATATATAAGATAATAAAAATTTGTTGTTTTGTTTGAATTGCTGGCGAATATCAATTTTAGTTTAGAAAGATGGCTATCGAATTTGGTGAACACTTAAATTCTTTTCAGGAATGTATCGCTGCGAACTGCCTTCAGTTTGACCAATTTTAATAATAGTAAATAAATTGCTCAGCAGGCCTTAAAGATATCTTTTGTTTCCTAAAGTCCTCGCCGCTTCATGAATTTCATTGGTCATCAAAAATATCTTGGAGGATTCGACTCAGAAATTGTCAAATGACAGAAAACTATTATGCAAAAAGATACTAATGTATGCGGTGCCGTAAAATGAAATAAAATCTTTGTCGCTTTCTCGTGAATGCGAGTCGACTTTATGCATCCTCAGACACGTTTTCGATAGTTCATTTACATTTTTTTCTGTCTATAAATTGACCGACCATGGAATGTTCATTTCACACTCTCACATTTGGAAATCGCTCGAACGAAACGAAGAAATACGACAAGAAATTAATTTAAAATTAATAATTTTCTTGCATACATGTAAGTAATGTTGAAAAACAATGCAAGTCGTTTCTTTAACAAAGAATTGTTGCACATCAAATCCCATTCAACAATGTAAATATTTAATTATCATCGAATCAAATAAACTGATGTGAGGTCAATATATAGATATATCTTTTCGTACATACCTCACTGTAAAACTGAATGATGTTCTACAGCTAAGACTTGAAATTCAGACTGAATGCACTTCTATATATGTTGAGTATACATTTAAATAAATATTACCTGAATAGAGATATAAACATGGTTTCTCTACAAATGTGTGTAATGCTTCATTAAAACTAATGATCGCTTATCATATTGCATAAGCAGCAGGACGCACAGATGCTGCACCTCATAAATAAAATTTCCAGTTTGTCACTTAAATAACCCAGAACTTGGGATTATTGCATGCAACAGCATCGATCAAAATCAAAAAATATTTTTTTTTTTCCAGGGAACATACTTAATTACGTATTGCTTGATATAGGTGTTATGGGGTCTGGAGAAGAAGAAGCGTAATTATTTTTTTTGGAAAAAAGACAGAGAAATGCATTACGCAATTAAAGTATGTTTCCCTAATGAGATCGAAAAAATGTTTCTTCATCAATTGCAAATTTTGAGAGCGAATGCATTTTCCACATTGTCATAATTGTTACGGTTTTGGTATAAATATTTTTTCTTGGCAACTTCATTCCATTCCTGTTCCACTTGCATAAGATTCCAATGATAAACGGAATGAAGAAAATATCCAAACTCTAAAACATTATGAATATTCATTAAATACATTGCTCCAGCACACAAAAGGGAACTGCAATTGAAATTTAATTTGTCAAAAAAAAAGAAGCTTTTATACACATTGCTGTATGTACATGTGTTGGAACATTTATTGTTCAATAGATGTATCGCCTTTTACTGTGTACCATCATCTGAAAATTATTTTATATAAAAATGACAAATATATAAACTCGCGACATAAGATACAGTAAAACAGTCAATTTAGTTTCATCCTGTTTGGCCTTAACGAGAAATAACAAAAAAAAAAAAGACCGAGCAAAATGCAAAATGTTCTGAATGCAATTTTCGTCTCATGATTTCGGGTTGCACAAAAATATCTTTTTTTTTGTGCACCGCCATTTTTTTGGTTCATTCTTTTATGATTCCTTTTAAAAAAGAAAAATGTTATGATTGAAATGAAATGAAAGGAAGGCATTTATATCTGTGAGGGAGCATTCAAGTATTACGTCACTTGCGAGAGGTTGTGGAGAAAGGAATTTTTTTAAAAGAAAACTTGTGACAAGCCTAGAAAATGAGTTTTACAGTTACGTTATAATTGAACGTTCCCTTATTTATTTTTGGCTCGGGAATATTAAGCGCTTCTTAAAGTTTGTCGGAAAATAATGCCGGGGTGGCTGGATAGATTGCATTTCACAAAAACAAAAAAAAAAACTCAGTTGGTACCATCGCGAGCAGAAATGCTTTAAATGCCAAAGTGACTTGAAAATGCAATTATAAATTCAGAACAAAGGAATACACAATAAATACTTTTCCAATCGAATATGCCTGTCGGTGAGAGGGACGAACGGTATTCAATGATTTGACGATGTTTTATTTCGCCAGTGACCGTAACCAGTAGCGAAGTAATTAAAAATGACGGAGAATTTGCGCGATTTGAAAAATAATTATCGGAAAGGAATGATAATGTGCCCGGCCAGATAAATAAATCATTTCGTTAAAAAAAGCACTTTGATGATTCCATCGCGTAAAACGTTCCGACTCCTCATTGATAATTCTCCGAAATTGATTTTATGAATTTAACTTTTTTTTCTAATTTTTTTTGTTCATTTGGAATTTTATGATTTTTTTTTGTACTAATTAAGGAATAATTAATAATGTAATTTCGTTACCCTGTGGAACCACTGAGGTTTTTCAATTCGCATCTCTCTTGCTCTCTCTCCCTATCTTTCTATATCTTTTCGTTGTAAAAAGTAATTGTCATTTTTGTCATTTCCTTGGTCATTTCTTTTGTATCTCAATAGCATTTTCAAAAGTCATACTGGATCCAGTTCGTCAAAAAGACACATGGACACGGGAATCGGAATTAGGCCCTACTCGTGCAATTGGAAAGTTGGAATTCTTTAAAAACAAATACGCAGAAATGGATTATTTTATAGGCATAAATTTAAAGAAAATTTATGATCGAATTCCGCTTATAATGAAAAAAAAAAAAAAAACTAGATCCGGTCCTGATTGGATTGGTGTCTGGTTTTATATTTCATGAGTTTGGTTTCTTTTTTTTTCTGTGAAGTCATAAAAACAGTCAGCATTTTTTCTTGTATTGTTAAACATTAAAGACGTTTGTTAAATAATTTTGTCAATCGCTCCAGTGTGATTCTCTTTCCATGCTGATATCGTACTTAGAGTTAACAAAATTCTCTGCAAGAAACGGGCATGATATGATGACAGCATGTAACACTTCAATCTTCAATATTTGTTCATTTGTCTGATGGCAAATGGTTTTTGCGGTTTTTGGTAACTTTTTTTTTATATTCGACAAGGATTTTCTGTCAAAAGTTGGTCAAAAGAATTTTGATTCGAATTCGTCTTGCGGCTTTTGACATGGGAAATATCAAATTCGTGCAGTTTTTCTTCCACAATATATTTCGGTAATTTTAATTTATTTTATTTTTTTTTACGTAGAATCGACTGAAATATTTCAAGTTCATTTTTATATAAACCTTTGATTTGCAAGAAAGTGAATATTTAACACGAAATTATATTTTAGCAAATCAAGAAATCGAAAGATTTTGTCTATTGCGCGATGCAGATAAACATATCTAATCGAAAAATTCTTCAACAGCAATTCATATTTAGCTTCAAATCTTTTGACTTCATTCCAATAATAGCTTTTGAATTTAGTCATTTTGAGGTATTCTTATTATTTTAAAAGTTTTATTTATTATGAAAAAACTTTGCAAGCTCAAGTTAATCATTGATATCCATTAATTGATTTTAACTTTAATAATTTTATAAGCGCGTTGAAATAGATATCATTTCATTGTATCATTTTTTATAACTTCATTTCATTTATCTTCGCCTTGAAATCGCTTATACATTAGTGCTTTAAATATTTTCGATATACATACATGACGAGATGTTACTTTAAGTTTCTGCAAATAAGCGCTGAATGCTTGATTGCGAGTAAATGGCATAAGATAGAAGCAAGTTATCCGATGTTAATATCAGAAATTTTAGAATCCGCGAGAAAACGCGACAAAACGCGCAACGCGCTTGTCGAATGATGCACACAACATACCGCGAAGCACGAGATCAAACCCTGATTGATGCACACACATATCGAAGCAACTAACCATGCACAGGCAACAATCCAGAACGAGAAATTGAATGAAATGGAATAAAACAAACAAAGTGAAGCAGGAGAAAAAAAAAATGTTGATGATAATAATAATGTCAATATGATGTCACATTAAAAGAAATAAAACGATTTCATCTCTTTCTCTCTCTCTCTCAGATGGCCTTTTTCGCTGGTTTCGCATTTTGTCAAGCATTTTGTTGTTGGTTCTTTTATTTTTTGTTGCTTAATGCGTCCACTTTAAAGCCAAAATTTAAAGCTTTTGTTAAATGTCAAATCAACTTGTGTTCTCTCTTTGGTAGCCCTTTTTGTCTCATGTAGTAACATGACTCGGCTACCAATCTTTTTTTTTTTTTTTAGTTTTATCATTTGTGCGGCATATTGCAAATCTGGATTATTATACGGTTCGCGTGGGTCCGAGTTTTTAGGAAAGGAATTGTTTATAAAATATAATGTTGTTACTCGGTGAATTCGGAAAAGTCACTTTTATTGACAAATTGGTTAAAAGCCCGCCTGAGGCAGTCTCATGATTCATGCATGGATCGCACAACAGTACAATTATGGAAATGCACATATCACATCAATGAATTGGTTATCCACATCTTCACATTACACTGCAAAAAGTGCAAAAATTTCAAGAAAGTAATTTTTCGATAAATAAATTAAACTTATTTTTGGTGATTTTTTCAGTCGTTTTGCAATATTTTCTTTCACTCGTTTTCAAAACAGCTGCAAGATTTTTATTTCAAAATTGAGCCAAATATATATATTTTTTTAAATACATTTGACATGATTCTTGCGCTAAAGTAGATGTAATCGGGGACGGATGGCGAAAGTAAAATTGTTTGCCAAATATTGATGTAAAAACCTTGTTGGAAGATTTCAGATAAATGTCATTATGATTTGTTATTTTTTTGTATAGCTTACTATGCTTTTTATATATAGTGCGCAACGAAGTTATGTGTGATCTTGAATATTGTGTTTGTAGATCAAAAAATATTACTCAATCTTACTTACATTGTATAATTTTGAAAATAAAAATTTAGCAACGCAAAACAATATTTTTCCTGCAATATAAAATTTGAAATATTAAATAGCGGGCAATCTCTGATTTTACCTTCAACAATTATTATGAAATCTGCTAGTTCTAGCAAAAACAAATCAATTCCATAGCGCCTATAAATATCTGAGATTCGATGTCATTTTGGCTCGAATTTCAATGTAACTCATTTTTTTTATACTAGCTATACTTTGTTTTCTTTCGCTATATTTTAGCAGAAACAAGAAAAAATCTGCCGACGCCATGGAAATGGATAATTTAATTATTATAATACGATTCAACTTCTCTGGTTAAAGTGTTTAAAAGCGTCTGTTTTACATGGCAAATATTGGTTTTGAATTTCACTTCACATTTTGCTGAATGACGAATTTTATTTTATACTTTTTTTTATAATTGATCATTTTAAATGCAATATAAGTCAATAATAAAAATAAAGGACAATGAAAATCGAACATCTTAACATCGCAGTTCCATTGAATAACATCAATAAAAGCGTTTATTTTAATCACCAACACCATTATTAAAGAAAGTTCATTAAGATGAAATGATCTTTATAGAATTATTTTGCAACTCATTTTCTAAAAGTACACCTAAGTGGGGAAATTGTGGTGAAAAATAATACATGCATTGCAAGAAACTTGTATGCAAATATTGAAATGATAGCATTATATCATACAACACTTGCATACAAAATATATCATGGATTCAAATAGATTTTCAGATTTATTTTTTTATTTCGAACAAATATTGTTTAAATTTCAAAATAATTGTTAATTACATTTTATAAAACATTTATAAATTATCTTCCAATTGTTTTTTGTAGCTTTATCACCCTGTTTGTTGTTACGAAATATAATGAAGATAAAATTAAAGAAAAATAATTGAAATAAAGGAACTTAAAGAAAGTCACACTGAATACTTAAAGATGTAAGAAAATGCATGCAACCTAAAATTCTTGGCACTTTTATAATAGCCATTTCCAAATTGAATTATTCAAGGTTAAGGATCATGAATGAATAAATTACCCCCCACTTTACTCCAAATGGATTTAAATTTCTTTATGTGTAGAAAAATGATTAAATCATAATTTTGTCTCCTTTTCAATTGATTTAATTTATTGTTGTTGATTCAACAAAAGTTGTTCCAATTCGTCGGCGGAACGAAGTAAAAATGCAGCTGCTTCCCTGTATCCTGTTATCAATTGCTTGACAGCAACGGCTTCCGTAACATTTAGATTATGTGGAAGGAGCGGACGCTTGACAGATAAATCTAAATATAAAACAACACAATTAATATACTTAGCATGCATGATTAGCATTTATTATATACCTTGGGCCGATGAACTCAATGTGCTATTGTTGTTATTATTGTAGTAGGTCGTTGAAGTTTGAGTTTTTGGCATGAAGACGCTGCTAAAGTCGTAAGGTGATGATGCTGGCAGAACATTTGTTCTTGTTGAACTCATTAATCCCCTAAAAGCATTTAATGGTTTAGAATTAGCAACCAGAGGAATATGAATTAACTTTTTTTTATTTTTGAAGCAAAGATGCGGCAATTTAATTGATTAATGTAACTTTTTTCAAGGGCAACCTTAAAATCGTTGAAAAATTTAGAGATTATATTTTGATGTAAATCCTACGAATTTAGCTTATGAGAAAACTGTTTTACTCACTTGACGGAATTTGCATTCGAGTCTGTCGTTGTCGAAATAACGGGGGATGCTTTACAATTTGCAATGCTAGTCGAAATCGATAGTGGTGTAGTAATTGATTCCATGGACTTTGCAGTTGTATACAATGATGACGATGGCGCAGATTGAGCTTCAGAAGAATGTGACGATGGAATGTTCAGTGGTTGACTGATTGGCTCTAATCCAATACGCATTCGTTTTGCGTTCATACTTTCATTTTCACATGCTATCGCCAAAATTTGTTCGGCTTGTACGGATGTTAAATGGGCTGGCGTGGGACGAGATGGTTGATTTTCCCAGCCATCTTTTGTTTTCTTATTACGACGACACGACTTTAAGTAAGTGCGTAATCGTTTACGAGCACGTTCGGAAAATTCAGGAAATTGACGAGAGCATGAATCTATAATGGCTTGAACTTTTTCTTTCGGCTGCTTCGAAATCGGTATCATCCGGTCGAGATTTTCATCAACAAAAAGTCGGACAAACATCTGCTCACAAAAAAAAAATAAAATAAAAAATATTTCGAGAAATGTTTTCAATTGTTACTTACATTGAATGCTTTAAGTCGCTCGGGATCGTAAGAAGCTTGATCCATTCGTTCATCAGATTCGTCTTCTGAACCTTCATCTTCCTCTTTGGTATCAGACGGTGAATTAGCCTCTTCTTGACTTTGCGATGGTGACTAATTATTAGAATTAAATATTAGAGAATATATTTTTTATTAAAATATGTAAATACCACTCACTAGTGAACCTGGCTCAGTTTTGTTAGTAGCATTTATACCGAGAGCATTCTGATATTGTTCCCACAAATTTGTCATCGTTATCATATCCGGTCCTGATGATCCATTTCTTACGGCAGCGGAGTTTTGATAATTCCACGCCAGTAACATGAGCTTCAATTTATCAGCATCTTTAAGCAAATTAGCATATGAATCTTCCGCATTCATTGTTTCAATGTTGTTTTCGCCATACGATGATATTGAGTCCTTTTTTTATTGAGCCATCATAATAGAGAGAAAGAACAAAAATGAAACGAGTTGAATTTATTTTTTCACACATTACAAAACCCGTTTTTCATTCCGTACAAGCAGATAAATTTAACACTCAATGAAATTCACCTTGTGCACTATCGCACTCGCTTTGCGTTTAGCAGCCATCAATTTCCCAGTAAATTTTTAAATTTAATATTTTTTTATTCCTTCTCAGCTGATAAATATAATTTTTTTTTTCTTCTTTTCACACTAATTTTTCTTTTCCGGATATTTAAACACGAACAATTAAAAAAAAAAATATTTCACAAATCTTCCAACACTAAATAAATCATTTATCTGTTTTTTTTTTCCTTTATTGTGCACCGAAATGTTTAATCCTTATTATCCTTTTCAATGCATATTGGTTTTATTCCATAAATTTCATTTTCAGCATACATTTACCATCAAAATCATAGTAAAATGATAACCACTCTGCTTTTGATCGCGACCGGGACTGTGTTGTTTCGACTGCAAACACCAACTTTTAACTGACCAAAACAAGAATTTTACACCCCCTATATATTTTATTATAAAGAAGGAGAATATCTATCCTTATTATATATCCTTTCCTACGTATAGTCCTTTCTGCCTTCTCTGTGATATAAATCCTCCTATTCCACACAACCAAACCCTCAACCACCCACCCATCATTCCGTCGCCGCTCACACCGAATGTTTTTGTTTGTACGAATGTGCTCTACGCTCCCTCCCTCTATGTGGAATACAACACAGTAAAAAAAAAATTGTATCACGAAAAAAAAAAGCTGAGCGATTCCTTTCCGTATTTTAACAAGGACTCAGCTCTCTTTACTCACTACCCAATGCATGGGGTTCCCCCTTTTTAGGATGTTCTGTGTTGGATGGAAGCTCACAGTTAGTTTTTTTTCTGTATTTTTGTTGCTGCCGTTTTTGGGGTGGTTAGGGAGAAATATCCATGGCTTTGAGATGATTTTACCACCACGCCAGGCCAACAAAATTCATTTTTTCTTTGCTCAAATCGCCCACCCTTCGGCACCAATTTCTCGATCTATCTTCAAATGGGCAAAAACTTCCCACTGTGTATGTCGTTCTTTTTTTTTTCGGGAGAAGTGGGTTCGCACATACTATACACACGATTTTTGGCAGCTATGCCTTGTGATATGCCTTCGTTCTCGTTTCACGTCACAATCTCAACTAACTGAATATGTAACGTGTGTATGCTTCAAAATGATAAACAACAGAAACCCATGCCACGAGTATTTTGACATGCGAAATGTTTCGGGTAATGTTAACATACAGATATACATACATACAAATACATGAACAATACATATCCCATCGTCAAAAATGGATAGGAGAGACACGGGTCTCATGTTCGCTGTATGGTTCGTGCATCACCCATCATCATAATATTGAGCAATATTATAATGGAACAGAGACACCCCGATTTACGTTTTTTTTTTTTTTTTTTTGAAAAGCGACGTGAAACAATTTTCCAAACGTTTCCTACGTTAACCCATCTTTTCGAAAGTATAGGAATAATCGCCTCACCCCTTTCAAACCTCAAGTGCAATGAGATGTTTTTGCCTCTGCCATGTCGGATCACGATTTTTAAAACTATTTTACTTCGAGCAACAACATCTACACGCTACATCACAAAAAAATATCCTTTGAATTTCATTTCAAACAAAATGATTTTGCTATAGCACATTAATTTCATCAAGTAAGTTTAGTATTATCTTTAGTATAAAGAAATCACATGACAATATCAAAGAGATGGAAATAAACACTTTAATTTATTTTTTTTTCGCTAAGTAGCAAGAAACGCATCAAATAAATGGAACCAAAATGTTCCCAATAGTCGAGGAAGGGAAATGGTATTAGTGAATGGAACTTTATGTGTAGTGTGATATAAAAAGAGGGAGGGCAGAATGTTGTACGGGGGTGCATTGGGTTTACTCGTTTCATTATACATTTTTTTTGGAGGTGGTTGGGGCAGAATCTATGTGGGTAGCTCATATAGGGGTTGCTCATTTTGGTGTTTATAGGGAAGCAAAACTCTCCGCTTCTGATATTTTATATACATAAAGAAAGCGCCTCCAAACCCCGGCCCAAGTTCATCCTTTCGTTACGAACCCTATAATTTTTCCATGAGCCACAGTATACACGGCGTGTGTTCATGGGTACAGAGAAACCTATCAACGAGAACGAGATGTGTTCAGATGAGCCATGAAAATGGAGAATAGAAAGGGAGTAAAAGGCAAGCAAGTAAAGATATATCAAAACAAGAAATACAGCACTAGAAACGTATTAATAGTTTTTTCTTTCTTTTTTCTCGCTTACGCTTTTTTTTGTCTTCACCTCCATTTCCATTTATTTCTTTAATATCGCAAAAGAAAGGCAAAAAGTCAGCAGTCGGAAAATGCTTCTTTCATTCGATGAAGGAAAAAAAAAGTTGTAGGAGTGTAAAGCCTTCAATTCAAAAAGAATTCTGATATTATGGTGGGAGAACATTCTACATATAATATGATACATACGTATATCTATGTATTCTGTTTGGGGTATGAGTAAAGTTCCTCTGTTCCCTCTCATACACATATTCCATTTCATGGTTTGCTTCAACTGTGCAGCGCAAAAATATTCCGGGTCAGAATGACAATTCCATCACTTTATAAAAAAAAATTGTTTGATTTTGGAAGGGATTTGTAAATTATTTATCGACAAACAGTCCAGCCAGACATTGTGAAAATGACCAAATAAAGGCGCAACAAGAATATAAAATCGGAACGAAATGAAAAAATAATTAACGAGGTTTGAGTGTTATTTATGTGTGAAGATAATTTTTGTACCGCTTTATCGTCACCCCTACACAAGAAGGGTACTATGGCGATGTAAAAGAGAATTCTTCTCAAACCTTCAAGCACACGTTTGGACGGAGCGGCAACTACGCCATTCGAATAATCAAAAAGCATGGTGGGCATTTATTAAGGGTCGATTGATACACATCGTTTTGTGAATCGATTTCCTTCTCCTCTTAGCTGCCCTCAGAATCATTTAGATACGAATCAATATTCAGACCAATTTTCACCCATGTGAAATTGGCCCGTTTATTTCTAGTGTTTTTGTCTATTGCGCGGTATAACATTATTCCTTTTCATTTATTTGTCCAATAACCTTTTTTTGCAGATGTTTGATTTAAACCTTTAAATATAAGTCCATTGGAAATTCTTCATCCAGAATTTTTCCTTATTCACTCGGGATATGAGAAAATCTTAGCTCTGCTTAATCCTTTCCCTATTCCTTAGTTCTTCACTTGTACATTTCAAATCCAAATAATTATGTCATATTTCAGAGAAGTTTCAAAGAAAAACTAAATTTTCCTTTTTTGTGTTATTCAAATTCGCTTTATGCACTCAATTGTAAGCTCATAAAACTTTCGCCGCTGATCAACAGGTGGACTTTTATTTTCCTTTCACGAATATTTATTTATTTTATTTTTTCCACATTGTCGTATATTTTCGCTCTCCTTTTGTCACAGATGATTTTTCTACTTTTGATATTATTTACCTAATAGAAACGTACAGTCTAGATACGATGAATTATTGAGTTACGGTCAACAACACTAATAATATAAATATGTGAAAGAACTGTTCAAAAGGTAGTCACGCTGGAAACTTGAAATTTGGTATGCAGACTTGTCCTAGTACAATTTATAACTATGTTTTGAGCTATCCAATCCTTTGAAAACTTTGCAGATTATATAAAAGAGACGAATTGATGGTTTTGGCCGCAAAAATTTTGTTTACTTGTGTCTTTAAATAGCCATCAGAAAATGAAACGAAACAACAGAATTCTTCCTCTCTTTCCCATAGCATGCATCTTTAGATTTGCTTTAGATGAATGGATTTTTTTTTTCTAGACTTGTATCTATAGCAACATCAAGATGAATGCCAAAATATATCCATCTATGCCCACACTTCTATTTATTTCACCCATTCTATCCATGCCAGTAACAAAACAAGAAAAAAAAAATCCTATTACTAATGGATACACATTCTGCGAAAGATGATAAAAACAATCGAGAATCGACATAGGGAGTGAGAGAGAGAGAGAGGGAGAGAGAAGAAAAGAAGTACTTCATGTCCAGAAAAATGTTTTTTTTTTCTCTGTCGCAATACATTTTTTTTAAGATTCGTATTTGTATTTGTCCCACCCCACCTGTCATTGACATTATCCATAGATGTAGCCCATCAGACAAGCATATTATGGACGCTTGCTCTTTCCGTTTTCCTTCACCGTTACAACTCATTCATATTTATCTAAAATGTGGGTGCCTCATTCCCTTAACAACTTCTTATTCCCACCATGAGCCATCCCAATAAACGATGGAAGAAAATGACGAAGGGATAGAGTCAGATCCTTTTCATTTCATGGCTCCTTCCTTTCTTGAATTCTACCATTTTATATAAGAAGTTGCTTCAACAATATTACACAAGAAAATACGCCCCAACAAAATGCTGAAAGAACACCAAGAAAAGGAAAAGTTGAGATCGAGGTTTGGCAAAAGCTAAAATGAAGCACAAAAAAAACCGAGTTGAAAATATTATCCATATGCGGGTTCTGGCAGTTTATTCCATCTTAATGGATCCCCAAGAAAAGGCACCAGCGGAATAACTTTCCCATTTAAAAGATGTAGTAGGAGGTATATTTGAAATAAATTTTCTTCCATTATCGTCGACATGAATTTACTTCAGCAGCAAAATTCCGTTTTCTAATGTATCAATCATTTCTCGTGTAGTGCCAAATAAGCCTAGTATCTGATAAAGCAATATGGAAACCATACACAATTTCGAAATAGTGTGTTGGACTAACTTGTCACTTTAATTAACTTATTAAGATGTGAAATATTTCTGTGAATTGATTGTGCGAAGTGTGAATTGACTTTTTATCTTGTACAAAAGCTACAAAAAACTCGTCTGAATTATATTCGAATAAAACTTTAATTGATGTGGCCATATTTTGTGGAAAACTTCCTTTAATAGTTTGTTATGCATGTGCAAAAAAGGAATTTAAATGAGAAAAAATCTTATAAATGAGAAAAAGAAATATGTGTGCCGGTAAAAATTATTAATTGAGCCTGAGATTTCAAAATTCCCACTTGATCTCTTGTATTTTTCGACCTTTTTCTGACGTTTCACATGAAACGTGTTTTGAAACTTAAGATTCGGCTACTGAAAATGTAAAATTCTTCTTGTCACACAACCACACTGGATGACATGCGACAAGCCGAAAGGTGGCCCAAGACAACCAAAAAGTTTAACACAGACTTTCGGTTACCCCTTCAACCCTAAAAAAATTGTATTTGCTCCTTAGTGTTATCACATCGAGAGCCATCAACCATTTCCCTATTGAGAAAATGTCCTTTTTTCTTTAAGTTGAAACTTGAGAAATGTCAAAAAAAAAACTTGAAAGTAATTGAAAACGTTGATCAATTTTCTATTTCATTGGGATTGAAGAAAATGCAGGACACTCACATCATCCCATCATCACCTATTGACTGAGCAATTATAAAATTAGCTTCTAGTTCTACAAAGGTTTTTCCGTGTAACGTATCAAACCCACCCTCATAAACGTTATTTTTAAAATTTCTCTAATGAAAGAGTTACTCACTGAAAATTCTCGGTAAATTCTTCGTTTTCAAGGATGTGCCTTTAGAAAAAAAAAATACTTTTTTCTATTAATCTCTTTCATGCAGAAAGCTCTAGTCGGAGAAATATTTCTTTTTTTTGCTTCAAAGAAGAAAAAGAATCAGATATTTCAAAACATCGCATACGTTGAAGGACTTTAAATCACTTAATGTGTTTTTGCATCCGTTTTTGCAATCTGAGGGGGACGAAAAAGCGGTCAGGGATCAACAAAGTGTGGATGTGGATGTAGAAGATTTTGGAGCGCTGCTTTTCACGAGAAAAAAAAAAAAGATAAAAGCCACAATCAGAGAGTGATGAAGGAAAACAGCAGGAAATTATGGATTTTAGTCAGACATTTGCTACCATATTGGGAGTGTGCCCCGTCGTATGTATTGTTCAAATGCCCACATCTCCAAGACGATTGTTAACAGTTCTCCCTAAGACATAATAGACAAAATTCATATATTTTTTTTTTATAGATTGACAATTCGGACGTTTGCCTTGTTACACAAACACACATGCTAGAAACAACCCCTATATGAGCACATTCATTTCTCACTCCACAATTTTTGACTGCTGCTTGGTGAACCAGCCCCATATCTTAAAGCGGACACATGACCGAAAATCTTCGAGCGTGTACAATGGACAGTGAATAGAATGATACTAAAAAAATCCACACAGTTTTTATGTTGCTTGCTCTTGATACTAGAGCTGTTTTGTGGATTGAGAAGGGGTGCAGCCGATTTCTATTTCATTTTAGCAGTGGTGTGTTCCGTCTCTATGTAGCCATAATAAAACGAAGACCCTCATCATCAATCGGACAATTGCTGCTAACTTTATACACTCCGGGTTTGCCTGTCGCACTCGCCTGGCGCTCGCTCAACCCAAAATAAATTTGGTCATTCCTATCCCAGTTTTACAAACATAGAAGTTCGCATATTTTTTTTTTCTTGCTTTGGTATTTTCTGCTATGTAATGAACATGGCAGGCCCGTACATTAGGTAATTTGGGCACTTGCACACTAATTTTTTTAAAGAGACACCAAAACGTAATATTTTATATGCACGAACAGTATCAATAAATATTTTTGAATTCTAGTTTCATGTAAAAAAATTTGGGTTACGAATAAAGAGCAAATTCTGACTCTGACAATAAAGAAGTTTCCATTCTCTCTACTCCAGCGTCAATTTATTCTACTTGTTTGTACTTGTGCGCTATTAACCGTTAGTGCCTCGCTTTTTTTATATTTCTCTTGTACATATATATTTTCTCCCTCTGCAGAATGTTGCTTTGTATGTATAATCCTGTATTTTTTCCAATTGACTATACATTAAGCTTGGCATGCGAAGGAGGAAGAAACGTCGAGCAGATGGAGTTGTTTACAGAGGGGGGCCATTCGAGCCACATATCAGGGGTCTTAAAATCATAATGGGATTCATACTGGAATTTCTAATTTAACATTTGGTGCCCCCAAAGAAGAAGCATCGTGTCATGGGCTCCACAATTCTCTGTAGGCCCCTGTGTACATATAGTAAGAAAAGCAGAAATATTCACTTCTGTAGCAACGATGTGGATTCAATTCAACGTCTGCTATTTCTCTTTTTTTTCGAAATGATTTTTTTTTTGTTTGCGATGAATGCTGTCATGGTCGTTTTTGTGTTGTGCTTTTAGTATTCTCATTTTGTAGTTCAGCTGGCGACTTTGCTATTTATCAGATCTGACAACAGAAAGAAAGAAGGAAGCGACATCTAGTGGGAACAAAATAAATATGACCAGACGTAACCTCAAAAATATTTTGCTATTATTTCAGGGATGTGGGGGTGGGTGGTTGTTCGTGAATCAAATTTGGTGCGCGCGATTGAACCGAATATGTTTTGAAGGCACCCGCTGTATTCAATGGATTATGAAAAATGGAATGTCTAACTCCCCACGCACATTTTCTACCAAACCACCCCAGTCATGTAAGCCCAGCATACCCTTTCAGCAAGCCATGTCTTGATTACATATTGCACACACCCTTTGGAACTAGCAACAACCAAAAGATGTAACGAAAACTATACTCTGAAATGATTCATCTCAAAGAAATCCATAAGAAAATGATATTGAAAAGAAAATTCAAGAACGACATAAGAAACATCCCTCCCTGCTTTGTAAATAATGAAACTTTTTTTTTGCGAAATATTCCGGGGCTGTGATGGCAAAGAGTTGGATGAATAAGCAGTGCTCGAATGAGGGTAACATGCCATGTACAAAAACACGTGATTGACACCGCACCCTAAAATTGCATCCCATTCCACCTACCTCGCTTAATATAATTAGTTCAATCGTTTGAGCCAAGGTCTACGTCTAATCTCTATAGTTTCAGCTCGGAGTACGAGTAAGTATGTTTATATGTGTACATATATACTAAATGTAAATTAATATGTGCCACTTTTGCTTGCGTGGAGGTGGAATAGCTATGTGCCCTATTTGTGATAATGTCCATATAGATTGTTTATTATATCCAGGAGTGCGAAAAGCGTGTGGCTCTTTAATAATAAATAAAAAAAATATTTATATGATATTATGCCCGTACATATACTTTTACTATCTGTTTTCAACCCGAGAACGTCCCCTCCCACGGTTCATTAAGCAAGAATAGAGAGAGCATTGCTCTCTAATTCACAACAAAAATTAAAAAAAAATTGCACATACTTTGAATGTTTTAAAGCTTTGATTCATTTTCTTATCCTCATGCATGCAAAACTCACCAAATTAAGAGCATCCTCATCTGTCAATCCCATGCTTCTTGTCATCAGCAAGTAAGTGGATGTGATTGGTTTAATGTTGCACTTCGGCAACCTCTTTGATGATTTGAAGGGGCTTGTTTTCAAATATTCTTCATCATTGCTGTTGTTTTCACAGCATTGCAATAAATTGTTATTGCCTGTTGATTCATCATAGTCATCACATTTTATGTTGCAATAATCGTCTACGACATCATCATCAGGTATCACCCCATGATAGCCATAAACAGCACGTGCTGAATTTTCGTTAATTTTATGCGTTGATAATTCATTGTCATATTTTGATGATATTATGGATTCGATGTTAGATGATTCCTGATCATCAATAAGCTCAGAAGATGACGATGTGACGATGTGTTGACTATCGGGTGACGGCATAGGCGATTGATTGTTTCTATAGTTACAATCGTAATATAGATGAGGTCGTTCTACAACGTTTATTCTATCCAACGAATTATCCAATTCGCTTTTTACATTAATGTTTATGCTTCGGCTCTGAATTTGTTGATTAGAAATTTCTTTGTTGTGCCTGCGATTCGCTATGAATTTATTTTTTGACGACTCGCATTTACTAACGCATGATTGCTCTTGAATATCAACCGTACGGTCTTTGATGCGATTCAATAGCGATGATTTTTCGCAAAGAGATTTCACTAGCAAGTAATAATTTTCAATGTCTTTTTTTGAATCGTCTTCTGTCGGTTGACTATTTGGTGTCTTTTTAGAGATATCGTCTTTTGTTAATTTCTCTTCGTTCTCACTTATTTCTTTAACGATTGTTGATTTCATGCTTTTGCAACACTCACTGCATTGAGTGAGAAATTTTGTTACCGCTTCACGCGGCAAAAAAGCATAGTATTCGGTGATCTAGAAAGGTTAAAATTGTAATGACCATTGATGAAAATGCTTCGATAGAATTCTTACTTTACGATATGTCCTTTTCTGTCCCACATGACGTCCTGCACCTTCAACCGAACAATGAACTTTATAGATGATATCAAAGAAGTATTCAACAATGGCTACACGTTTAAATGAATCATTGTTAGTATCCTGGGGAAAGAAAATTAATTATTTTGATGGTGAAATCTTTGATCCTTATCCTATTTTAAGACCAAATTAATTTCAAAAATGGAAAGAAAAATTGGAAGCAAAGTTCAAACAGGGAGCGGTGCTTGAGATTTTTGAGTGCTACAATGGAAAAGCTACAATTTCCTTAAGATGAGCTAGATGCTGATCAGACTATTCCTGAACGTGTTTCAATAAAAGAACACTGGTATGAGCCGAAGGAATTATAAATCAAGTCATCAAATCACTACCAATATTCTTTCTGAAATAAATTTCTATTGCGTTAAAAGATGAACGCAATGGTACTTGTGAGGAAATTAAGCGGAATAATTTTAGGCTTTATTGCAAAATTTACTTACGGATTTGCATCGTATAAACAATGAGCAGCCATCGTTAACAATCTGATTCTCTTTTGTCTGTTGTTGTTCAACTGGTAGTTCAAGCAGGAAACCTTTAAATTAAGCAATATAATCCAGATAAATTTAGGTTTCGTTTTATCTTTTATAAAATTAATTTCAAAATTTCTTGCAAAATCAACGCAACAAAAAAAAATCACTTTGATGCTACATTTAATTTTCACCTTTCGATTTCACCCAAAATCTGAATTTGGAGCTGTCCGGCCGATGTGATTCTAATCCTTTTAGAGTGTTCACAATACGTGACTGTTTTTTCAATGTTATCGTTTTCGATTTCGAGAGATCGCCATACGTTCGGAGCACCCAGGGTTGATAAATCTACATGTGGAATGAGTAGAATTAATAATAAAAATCATCTCTCAGAGAAAGTACTAATCACTTTAGCATGAAAATGAGGCAACATTAGCATTTTGTCACAATTAAACACATTTTAAATTATGTCCAAAGAGTAATATTCTGTCACTGAAATCGGAATTCAAGGGTGGAAAATATTTCGAATCTTATTTCTCTCTGATTTTTATATTTCTTTAATACTCACTTGATACATTTTACTTTTATCCGTCTCATCGACTTTTATTCGTTTCTTGTTGTCGCACATATCAATTTCATCAAAATTCATTCCTTCTCCCGCCTCTGTCGCAATCATTTCATTATTTCCATTCAACGTATTGATATTCCGTTTTCGTTCACTTTTATTACTTGTATTGGAACCGTTTATAGGATGTGAAATTTCACCATCAATCAACGTTTTCTTATCGTTTAGACCACTAAGCATACCACTCGACCCATAACGATTGTAGCGATTTGTTTTATTAGCACAATTAACCGATAAATTTTTCGATGCACTGCACACAATTTTCTCGTTACACTTTAGTAAACAACCCTTGAATTGTTTGCACGTTTTTCTAAAATTTTCCGAGATCCCACGATGCGACAATTTGCTCTCATCCATGAATGAACTTTATCTAAATTATTTTCTCAAAATTTTGAGATGCACTCATAACTTTGCAAGCGACAACGTCTTAATGAAGTAACGATCAGCAACCAAGTGAAGTAACATTTTAAGAAATTTTAAAAATTTAAATTTTTGTTCCATCCCCTAACATTATTCATGCAAACAGTTTATATAAAAATATATATAAAAACATTCCACTGTCGACTGTCAACCCAAGAAAAGAAACTCCCCTCGCGTCTTATTCAAAGTAAATGAAAAATTCTTGATGCAATTTTTATTGAAGTTAACAATTACTTTAAAGTTAACTCGACAGTTGAAATAAACAGAAACACATTTGAGAATCATAATCAAAAGGAAAATAAAATTTCGACTTGCGGCAAGTATTGATAAATATCTAAAAATTGATTACAATGGATCAACGATAAGCAATTTTAAAGCAATAAATTAACGAAACCATCAATTAGTTTTTCTTTCAAATGGTAAAATTTAAATGATATTAAAGATCTACGTGCTAAACCTTTAAACCAACTCCAATTGAAATTCCTTCGTGTGTATGTGTACAATGTAGCAAACTATAAATACTTTTAGGGACAAATTCACCTTTAAAAATATTATTGGTTATATAGAAGAAATTTCAAGGTAGGGAATATAGGCGTGTTCTTTCTAAGGTCCCAATTCATCAAATTTTCATTTAAATGTTATTATAGTTTCATACCCTTATAAATAAAAAAATCTTTGTGAATGAGACACACAATCAACCGAACCATCAAACATTATTATGAGATTCACTTACAAAATGAAAGAAAACAGCAAAAATCCTTGAAATAGAGGAGTAAAATTTAAATGACGTATGTACATTTTGTCATAACATGTGTGCCTAATGGATGTAGGTCAAATCGCGTTACAAATAAAATCATGCAAATATGCGGTTGTCCAAAAGAGGAAACAATTTTCGACCTCTTGACATCTGAAGAAGCCATTCTCTCGAGAGATTTGAGCGGGCAATTTCAGACCGAAATAAACTTCTCAGATATCTTTCAAGATGCTCTTTGCCAATATGTATTTGAAAATATTTCCTATTCTTGAGATGTGAATTTGCATAAACGTTGAAAATATTTCAGGTCGACAGATGTTTATCTATCAGGAATCAAACCTGAAAGATCCTTTTAAAAATTAAATGACCGTTTCTTAAAAATGCAACAACATTCAAAATCACAAAATCCAGTTCTAACGATATATTCTTGCATGCTGCACAAAGGTCCAGGCGACCGTTAAACATCTGAGATGGTCATTATTCAACTAAACAAGTTTATTTTCCTATTTGGTACTCAGCAGCTTCCCCTTTTATTTGTTGTTACTGTTCGACTGACCATCGTTCAAGAATTCTCATTTGCATAAAATATTTTTTTTTCTCGTTTTCTTTTGTAGCGAAGGAAGTATAAGTATTTATTTTATCCATTTTAAGAGCAGATATGTTTGAAGTTTCCTTTTAAATTTCAATTTTTTCTTGAAAATTTAAAAGTAGATAATAAAAATAAATCGACTAAATTAGTTCAGCTAAAAATATCAATAATTTTGATAATAAATTAGCATCAAATTTTTAATTTTCTTAAGAAAACACCGAATTCATCCCTCAAGTCCTGCTTAAATAATAAGGTGTATGGAAATTTGAATTTATTGTTCGCGCCATGTGTACATTTTCTTGTTTTAGATAGTCAGCATCCTTTCCCCATTAAAATAAGAGAAGCCGGATTTTTTCCTTTCATCATTGACCTTTCATCTCTGAGAAATTCGTTAGTTTTTATCTTTTGTAACGTCTTGAATTTCAAGATTTCAATTTTACAATTCTGAAAAAAAGTGAGATAATTTTGATTTAATAGTTTACCCTTTTTGAACGTGCATTGCATCTCGACACGCCAAGTTAAAATGTTTCTGAATTTAATTTCAGTGCATTCAGCTTACAATAATGAATGCCAAACTTAATATATTTAGCATTAGGTTCGAGTGAAATTGAGTTAAAACGTGAGTTCAAATTAAACCAAATTTGCGGGGTTTCTTTTCGACGCATTGTGATGAGAATCCTTAATGGACGAAGGAAACACCTAATGAATTGTTATAAAAATGAAATAACCTTATCGAAGAAGAAGAATTTCACTGACAGATAGCGAGAAAGTAGAAGAAGCACTTAATTATTGCCATATGTTTTTCTGCATTCTGCGGTATCTTATTTTTGGCATTTGCATTCATCAGCATTTTCCATTTGTGGAAAATCGTTTCTGAATTTTTCAAATGAAAATTGTGAGAATATCATTCAAGATTCTTGTTCAAGGATATTATGTGTTAAACACGTAGATTCTGAATGGTTCTCAGATTGAACTATTTATTGGTCAGTAAAATATTTAGAGCCATTAGAGGATATTCTAATTGAATTTAAAACAGTAATAATTGAGTGATAAAATCTGCAACTGGTTTAATATTTATCTAGATGGTATGGAGCAGGGATTCCCAGTCGCTGTGCGGAAGTTTCAAGAATTATGTGAAAAAATAAGAATTTGAGAATCACTGGTGTAGGAATAAAAGATTTGTTTCAAATTTATAAATAAATATGATTTAAACAATTTGTTATATATAAACGCGGTTATGAAACAAACATTTGATTAATAATTAACACTATTTCTACCAGAGCCGGCCTGGATGTGCATTACAAATGAAACAATAAATAAAATAAACAGTATTTGCACATTTGATTGATCCTGTTAAATTGCATTCATAGAAAGAAACATATGTGGATATAGCCGAGATATTTTTCAACCCAGATTGTTGGTGAACCGTCAGTAACGCTTTTTTTTTTCTTTGTGGCTACTTGAAGGGCGAATGAATTTCCGTAAACAACAGAAAGTACACAATTTTTTTTTTAATATTTGTTCGCTAACGAGAATTTTGATCAAAAATATCGCTCTATAAATACCGAGGCCGTGTCAACGTTCTTTCCAAAGGCAATTTTACTTTGAACTAAATAACTTGTTGTAAAGAAATTCAGGAAGACATGACTTTATCAATGTTATTTTGCATTACGATGTGTATTGTGATCGTTGCAAACTCGATTGATTGCGCACCCACGCCACTTCCAATGATACCACTCACTGTTTTGCCAAAACCTGGACATGGACACAGAAAGCTGGCTGGATTGAAACAAAAAGTTCGATATGATCTGTTCAGCAGTCTCATTTATAAATCGCTACTCATCGATAATGAGCATCATTATGTTGAAGGTCATAAGCTTCTATCAGGCAGACATTAAAAGTTTAAAGGCATATAATTTGAGCACCAAAACTTATTCAAATCATATAAAATTACAGATTTTATAAAATTAATATTAAGTTTTTGTTAACAAAAGAAATGTCTAGAGTTATTTCTGTAACAGATAAAAATAAAATGTTGAAATAAATATTATTACTTGTTGTTTTATTTGCTTAAAAATTATGAACATGCTTGTAAATTGGGATGTCTTGTCCAGATGTTTTGATCATAAAATTATTTGTAGATCCGAGCAAGTTTGAAAGTTGTTAATTGAATTGAAATTGATTTTACAACAACCGGCCGAAAATTTGATATAAAAGTAGTGAGATAAACAAGAAAACAAGCAACATTTAGTTTGGATGTCAACAAAGAAAGTTGTCAGAGATGAATCATTTTATGTGCAAGTTATTAATTGCTGTCACGTTCATCACATTTTTGCAGCATTCAGTAGATTCAAAACCAACCCCGCAACCAGATCCACAATTTCCATTTACCGTTTTACCCAAGAAAGGAGAAGGCCATCGAAGAAGACCAAATTACGCACAGAGGCAGAAAGGTTTAATAACAACAATATTAATTCGATTAGCCTTAAACTACAGAAACTTTTTTTTATTTTTTCAGAATTTTACCTATTTTTGGATGCGATCTATGGACCATTATACAATAAGTTTTCATCATTTTCCGCTTACCCGCAATATTTTCCGAGCGCTGTGAACTACCCAAATGACTCAGAATTTGTAGAAGTTTATAAACGATAAAATACATTGAACATTCACTTTAAAATTAAAATGTTTTAGTGTGATCTCACAGATTTGTGCTAAATAGTCTAACAAAAAAATAAATTATTTCAATCTGACTCAGTTAAAACAAATTTGCAAGTCATGTTGAGAATGAACACATTCAGGAAATCTCTTAAAGAAAAAAAAAATCTGTTCATTCATTTCACTGATACAACAGCTTTTGCACTACAAAAATTCTATCTACATAAACATTAAAAAATGAAGTTGTTTGGAAGCTTGATTTTCACAATTTTATTGTCATTGTTTGGAATTGTATTTTGCCGCGGCGGCGGAGGAGGTAAGAAATTTAATATGTTCTCCAATTTATAAAATTCTTATATGCAACAGATTTATCTCTTTAGGTATGTGTTTATACCCCGTTTTCTATAAATTTTGGTGCATTTGTTATTTTTGTTCTTGTTTTCTCGTTACAGGGGGTGCTGGTCATGGAGGTGGGGCTGGTGGCCATGGAGGTGGGGCTGGGGGTCATGGAGGTTTTGGCGGAGGCCATGGAAGTATTGGCGGAGGCCATGGAAGTATTGGCGGAGGCCATGGAAGTATTGGCGGAGGACATGGAAGCTACGGCGGTGGTCGTGGTGGCTATGGCGGTGGGCGTGGGGGCTCTAGTTATGGTGGCGGTCATTCACACGGTTCAAGTTATGGTGGCGGTCATTCTCACGGCTCACATATTGGAGGTAACAGAGGTAAAGGAAGTTCAAGAAATTTTGTTATTAGCTCCTTGGTATATTACCGGAAAAATTTCGAAATAAAAACGCAGCTTAAAAAAAAATTCATTTCAGGATATTATGGAGGGTTTGGTGCAGTAATCCCTTTTCCCATTTTTACCGGTGGTTATGACGGTTATAGAATTCCAGTGTATTGTGAGGAATATGGCCAACGATGGGGCTATGGACTAAGAGTGGGTTATCGTGGTTATGGGTATGGACCCTGCTATTATGATTATTAAATTGAAATCGTTATCAATTAGTCGATTTATATTTATTTACTAGCATTAGGGAAATAATTCTATAGATAACAAAACAAAAAATAAAAGACAATTTTTTTTTACATCAGCAAATGCAAAATCGTGAATCACGATATTTATCTGTTTTTGTTTGTACGTTCCATTTACATGTGTCTCTTGAGCTTCCGCACAGTTGATTTAAATATGCGATATTTATGTTTATTAACTTCAGATTTTTTTACTTGGCAAAAGATTGTGCTAATTGAAGGAGATACACAATTTGTTTTTACTCGTGGGTTTATTAGTTCGCCGAATTTTTCAAATAATCACAGTTCCAATTCATAATTCACGTAGTGCAAAGGCAGGAAATGAAAAGTTTAGGTTTTTCTCTTATTGTCACGTTATTTTTGATGGTTATGCTGACAGCTTACGCTAAAGCAACAGCTGAAGCTGAAGGATATGCGGATGCAAATCCAAATGCTATTGCTGATGCCAATCCAAGAGAACATGGACGAATTCAACCGATGGGTGGTAAATAAATATTTTTGTCTATTAGTTTCTTTCAGACTAATACTTCATTATTTTATATTTGATAGGCTATATCGGGTTTGTGAAACCAAGGACAGGCAGAAAGAAATATCTTAAGACAAAAGCTAAAAAGCCATAGCGAATTTCGCAATATTTTACAACTCACGCTACCATCTAGATTTCTAGAATCTGAGTAGAAAATTAAATTTTGCTAAATGCTTTGTAATTTTTTTGATATATTTAAATAATATTTGTCTCACAGCAAGAAAAAAAAAATTGCGACTCAGTGCGTTTCTATGTCGTTTTATTGGTGTTTGTGTGAAAAGGTGTTAAACAGACGCACAAGCGAAACTGCCATCTCAAAAACAATTTTTAGACTGATTCAGTTTCATTAGGTGTTTGAAGTAGACCGTCGTAATCGATTTATTGCCGATAAATAACCGAGACGAGATATGAAATCAATATTGATTTTCATTTTGTTACTGCTTGTTCTTGTACTGATCAGCTATGCGAATGGTCAAGGTTCTCCGGCTGCGTCTATTGGTGCATATTTAACGAGATTCAAAGCAAAGAAAAAGCAACGGGAAGAAGCGCAAAGACGAAAATATAATAGAAGAAAACCGTCATCAAAATTTTCGGTACCTGTAATTTACAGATATCCTGAATACTTTTATTACTTTAAATGACGGCGCCCAATATAGTAGGTGCATAGTCCATTTGAAAAAATTATTTGAAGAGTAATTATTGTTTCAGTGAGGATGCTTATTAGCCGTAATTTAATTTTATTAACTATTTTAGACATATATAGTTAAACAAATTTTGAATGATAAAGTATCACAAGCACCTGAAAAATTGTTAGAAATAATTAATATATTTTCTTTTAATTTTCCTAAGTTTCGATTAATATAAACGTTTAGTCTATACAAGAGAGATTTAGTCTATACGAGACGATACACTTACACTCGATGGCAGTTATGGTGGCACTTCAAAATGTTTGTGAGTTTTGTAAATTTGACCTTTCGGAATCACTTGTTATTGTAACATCCGATCATGATTCCGCTATTTTTTATTCTGGTTTTGCAACACCAAATGATCAATCAATTTTAGGAATGGATTCATTATATTTCAAATTTTGACCAACAATTATATATAAACGAATAACACAATTCTAACGCGAATATGTGTTTGGGATTGTGATGTCAATACTATAATGAATCAGTTGCGTTACCTGATTAAAGAAATGATAAGCAATGAGTCACCAATTACGCATACTTATGAAATGCCTTATAAAGAAGAATTAAATGAAATAAATGCATCTGAAAATGTTGCGAGTGAAACGCTACTCAACACTGAATCTAATTTCGAATTCAATTGAGAGTGGAAGGGTACAAAAAAAAATTGTAATATTAAAGCTTTCATTCTTTACTGTATCAATAAATGTTGTGCTTTAGGCATTTTCAAATTGAAACTTTACATCCTTTTTCTTAAAGTAAAGTGATCTCGTCAACATTGAAAGTATGTTTGGCATTTGTTTAGCAGCATCAACTTTGGGATCGTGTGGAATATTAGACTGCCTACTGTATGCCACATGTCGATTAACAGAAGTCAAAATCGTCATTAAATCTTCATGCGGACTTTTAGTAAGTTCATCACACAACGTCTGAATAAACCATGATCCTTCTTGAGGACTTCTAAACGAGTAGTAGCCTTCTGATGTCGAATACATCACTAATAAATCGGCAAGTGTAGGAACCACATAATATTCATCACGAAACGTTTCTGCGTCTACAGTATCAACCATACTAATATTTCTTATTTGCGGCTTTGGTTTAAATAAAACTCCAGGATCTGTCATGGTGCCACGGCATGCTTGAACAAAGAAAAGTTTCGGCTTTCCAATGAGACTCTCGCAATTGTTACCAACGAAATTTTTCCATAGCTCTTGAACCTCAAAATCACCATCACAGGCATGAATTTTTCCATTGAGCTCGCCATGAGTCAAAATTGCAACCAGAAGACAATCATTGTTCGAATGGCTTATTTGCGACACTAAAGACAAATTTTTACTGATAATTTTTTTATCACAGGAAATTGCTGATGGAATTATGAAACTTTTGATTACCTTTTAAAAGTATATCTTCGATTTGTTTAATGCCTGAATTCCTGTAAACTTTAACATCAAAGCCAATGCTAGAAAGCACTTTGCTGAGGTCACTTGTATCCTTGTCACTTCCCAATCTCACGTTTTGGCGTTTAAAATTTACTTGATTAAAGATTAATGCCATTCCAGTGTTCTTATGAGTGAAATCATAATAACGTTCGTCGGTATCGAATGATGGATGAACTAATCCTGGTCGACTTATTGAAAGTGGCATTGGATGACTGTAGGGCTTTGGCTGTGGTTGTTTGTATAGAATTGCGTCGATATCTTCTGACACCTGTTCAGTTTGTGATACCGGAGCTGTAACCCCTTCAAAAGCCATCAAGTTGTCTGTTTGTCTTGGAGTTTGTGCTTCCATTTGCTCCATGATCTCATCAATTTCTGCTTTTTTACCCCAATTTTCCATTTTAAATTAAAAATCGACTGTCAAAATTATATATCGGTTCAGTAATGGTTGATGAAATAAAAATTTTATATATTGATATCTTATCAAACAAGTTGACGTTATCAACTTTCTTATCATTTTTATCAGCATTTTTGTTGCTGCAAATTTTTGGCAATGATTTTCAGTTGTTTAATTTTATATTTTTTAATTTTTTTGGCCGTTATTCATTATTAAATATTTTATTTTCTTTAGAAAATCGGGTAATACCCGAACTTTTTGTCGAGAAAACCCGACCCCGATTTGGCTCGGCTATGCCCAAATTTTAACCGCCGTGAAAGCCTAATTCTCAGTTGCCATTTTTCAGGGTTAAATATTCAGTCACCTCCGACTGGTCTGATACTTCAATTGTCCCCAGACGTCTGTAAACCTCATGAAGAAGTTGATAGCCCTATATTTTTCTGCAAAACGAGGAAAAAAGGTGCTTTTTCTAGTTTTTTCTTTCTTTCTTTATTTTTCTTCTTTTTTTTATACACAAAATGTAGTAAAGCTTTAAGTTTACAGCTTATCTATGTGTTTCCATACCATTTATCGCTACATCAAAAAGTGCTTTCGAACAATTTACTAATTCTTTTTCCATCATATTATGAATGCTTTCCTACATTTAAATATCAACATGATATGTGCCTATGTGTCCAGTCTCTGAGTCAGACATTCGTGTAAACTCTTATTTAATAATGGAATAAATTAATAATATTTTTTTTTCAAAGCAATGGAATTTCTAGACACGATAAGGAACTTGAAATGTACCGATGACTGACAAATGATTATGCCGTTGAAATGTTTGAAACTCAAAACATTTTGACCATTCTTCGTTGCTGAAACATCCAATGTGATTCAAGACATCATTATTGTTCTACTTAGTAATAATTTTTATCACATATTTGCAGTTTTGCGACAGTTATGTCATTCTTATTCATTATACATATTGATGATTGCTTGTGGTTTACAGTTCATTCTAATCAAGTCTGCCCATCTGCTCAGTTTTCGCAGGGACTATCCCATATTTTGGCAAAAAGATATGCTGTTTATGCCAAAAATTCGAGCAGTTTTAAAAACTATGACTCTACATATGTCATCCCGGATTTGTGTCATTCACTGAGTAATTTGAAACATATTTCTCTACTTTATCATTCGTGATGATACTTTTTAGTGAATACTTTTACTACTATAAAAGTATAAAAGCATCTTAAATATAGTATTTAGAAAATCATTTTAATCTCAAGCTCCAACTAGGACAGTTGAGAGTTAAAAATGTTTTCAGGAATAATAATTTTATTGTTAATTGGAGCCTGCGCCTGCAGTGGTGATAATTCAGACTTACATCCAAAAGAAAATGATTGCTGCACTTGGGGAAGGAAATTTGTCGGATGTAAAATTGATGTTGCGAAAGCAATGGTTGGCAATTCACCATGGCCTTTGATTCTTGAACCATCAAGATTGGTAAGTTTGCTTTGAAGGCAGAAAGACCTTTATCTAGAAAACAAAATGTTGCGTTTATGTATTATGTGACGGTACTGAAAGTACGTAATACTGAGAATCGTGAGCTTTGTAGGGTTATATAATTCTTGAACAGTTATTATATACTTTGAAAATTTAGCAATTGAAAGAATTAGCAGGAGCGGAAAAGCAAACCATGCCACATAAAACTGGTTACATTCAAGTTCAGAAAAAGGGCTACATTCGTCTGGTTTGTCCCGGAAGTTTTATAAAGCCCGCAGGCACCGGCAAAAGTGAAATTATTGTATTGTGTCAGGGCGCGACTACCTTTCTTTATAACAAAATTAAATATGATTTCTACGATTTCGGTTGCAATGCTCCCATTGAATCAACTGTTCAGACAGTTAAAAAAATTGAAGGAACTTGTCCGGCTGCATATGAAAAATATGGAATTGGTTTTGAAATAGGGGCAAAAAAAGAATTTCTGCCAATAATTGACATCTGCTTTGATAAAACGAAAGCTAGAACAATTTATACGCATCATATTGCAAGGCAGTTCTCGAAATATGGTCAAACGATTGCAAGAATACCATTTAAGAATACTATGTTTCCTATGTAAGTATATTTGGCTTAAGAATTTGTGATAGAAATTCATATTATGTTTAAATAAATCAAATAATAGACCAACAATTGATGACAAGTATAAAAATGCCAAAAAAACGATGGAAGGTCTTATCGGTGCAAGTCAAGCGGCCAAGTTTTTACCCGCAACTGCTTTACTAACTCGTGGTCATCTCGTTGCGAAATCAGATTTCACCTACGGGGCTCAACAACATGCGACATTCTATTACTTAAATACAATGCCACAGTTTAATAAATTCAATGCCGAAAATTGGGCACAAGTGGAAGAAAGTATTCACAACCTCGCTGCTCTCGGTGGCGATCTGTCAGTGACTACAAAAACCAGTGTAAATGCTAGGGCAGATTTAACTTTTAGACTATCACGATTAAAGATTTATATTTCTCAGAATAAACTGTTAGAGCTGCCCGACAATAAAGGAAAATGTCATGAGTTTTCCCTATCACCAAATGGAGAAATCCCTGTACCTCTGATTATGGAAAAGATAATTAAATTGGTCAAATCGCCACGGAAGACATTACATATTTATGGACTGAATATTCCCAATATTGTTACTAAGGATTTTGATAAGATTTGTAGTGATTTCTACTCCGGATGCGCAGACGAATGTGACAAAAAAGATTTCAGATGGCTCACTACCAGGTTGATAAAAGACAGAAAAGATGTAAGCAAAGGCTACATTAAATGCTGTACTAAATTAATTTAATTTGATTTAGAAGGATTTAGATTTTACTTAGGCATATGAAAATTCAAAAGATTTTTTTTTTCTCTAAGTTATCTTATTTCTTCAGTGGCATAATAAAATGTGAGTCAATTTGCAGTATATGAGCAATATATGACTTCATTTTACAGAACTCTGGAAGCGATTGTTGAATAACTAAATGACGTTGAGTCTTATTTTAACTGATGTATTGATAACGACAAAAAGATTTCAGAGTTCATCATTTTTCAGTGAGGTATCAGATATTTTTAGGAAATCGCCCGAATGCAGGATAAATGCAGTTCTTTCCATTTTACAGGAACGCGCAACAAGAATGTAAAGTACTTAATTTATCGAATACAGAGAATTTTAGTTGATTGAAAATTTCATACGCAACGATAAATGTAATTCCTTAAGGTTGTTCGGTGGTTCTCTCCGTGAAGATTTCATTTAGCAACTTGCACCAGAACAGGTTTTTCTTCCTCACCAAGGAATCTAAAATAAGGAGCAATTTAAATTTTCGCTCAGCTGAAAAGTGTATTCTAGTTGCTTAATAATAACTGGAAGATTCCAGCAAATAACTTCATGATACAAATATCTGGGCAAGCGTTTAGGAGTATGTAGTTACATTATTTACATTGCTCTGCTCCTGAAAATACTCCTGTTATTTACTTGAGTATTTTGAATATTTACTTTTCAAAACAGCGAATCTGGGCTTACTGAATACACTTTTAACCGAGGGAATATAAACTATGCAAAAAATCTAAGTAAAAATGTGACTGCGAGGCGAGACACGACAAGACGACAATTTTCTTGGCGAACATAATCATATCGAAAAGTATAAAAATCCTTAACAGTCTTGCAGTTCAGGATGAAATAAAGTAAAATAAATTCATTACATCACTACCAGTAAAACCTTCAAGTTAAAATTCTTCCCTCCTCACCTTCGGATGATAAAAAAAGTAAGTCAAACATTTGTTTACATTTTCGCATGTCTCCCACAAAATACTTTTACAAAATAAACCTGCTATCGCCACTATTCCTTTCAATTACACTTTCATCTACTTACTTATACTTTTCTACCTATCGTGGTAATACGTTTATATCAAGGACGGCAACCACGGCTCTTAGAACCATTTACGATTCTTTTCGGCCGAATATCTACTAAATAGCCTCAACTCCAATAAACTCCCGTATAAAATTATAGAAATGACTCCTCCTCGGTGGCTCCTTACGGCGCTGAAAATGCCTTCAATCAACTCTGTTTAATATCATGCGCCAACTAAGTAGATAGTAAGTGTATAATAATATACACTACATATCTAAATGAAGAATGGCAGTACTTAAGCTCTTTGCCATGCCGAAAGAGTTCTCAAAAGAGAGTTAATAATGTATGTAAATTATAAATTGCATATTAAAATTTCCCTATTTATTTTATTATTCTTTTGTGTGCCGCAAGCCAAAATGTTCTCACTAAGTTATGCGTACCTGACGATATTATAAATCACTATGCCAACAAACTGAGTCGATAGAAAATTTATATTGCAGTTCCGCTCGTATACAATTCAAATCGGATAGACATAAAATATAAATTGACGGACGCAAATCCAAGTTAGTCAAATGCAATGCACTGTATTCTATTGTTCTATAAATGCATATCAGCATTCATATTAGCATGTACTCAAATGCTAAAAATACTCCACACATTGTTTAAACTGTGATATTATACAAATTATATTATCAGGTGTAAAAACTCATATTCAAATTTCTGTCGTCGTGCGAATTTTCATAAATAGTATAATAGCGCTTTCTTGGACAAACATTGAAAGAAATACGGATTCATTCACATATTCACCCACGCAATAACCAATGGAAACCTTTACCCTTGCCTGTACCATGTTCCCTGCGCACATTCCATTCTCTTTTCACTCTCAATAAAGTGAGCGAACATTCGCTGATAGTAGAAAAAAAAAATACTACAAAATTCTCCCCCAATACAAGTCAGTAGCCGATTGTACTCTCTTGCGTTCAGTTCTCGCATTTCTATTGCAGTCAAGTGCTAGAAAAATTTCATAAAATAAATTACCATAAGGAAGTACCAATGTAGTTCATTTGAGATGGATTAAATATCTTCTTGCTACTTCTACTATTATTTCTCAGCTATAAACTTTCGTTACAAGGATGAAATAAAAGTTTAAAAACTTTTTAGTGATGGTGTAGAAAAAAATTTACGCACTTTATATATGCCTAATTTTATACAATTTTTTTAAGACTATAAAAAGTGTTCTGCTGTGCTATTGTAGTAGGAGAAAGAAAATAAAAATTATAAGGATGAAATACTTCTACCGAATAAAAGATGGAGTCATGTACCAAACATAAACAAAAAAAAAGAATTAAAATAAATGAGAATTTAGTTCGCGCCTTGTGTAAAGAGGAAAATAAACTAAAGCCTCAATGGAATATCCAGGAAAATGGCTATTTACGGAATTCCCTTATATAATTTGTGATCGTATATTAAAAAAATTCACATCAATAAGTTGTGGGTGCTTTCCTACTTTTAATAATATAAAGCTTAATCTTTAATATGCATGAAAGTGTAAGAAACGTTAATGACAACTAAAAAGAACGAACGAAAAATCTAAATTATTGTGCTAATGATAAAATATAAAAATGCGAGAAACCTCAAAAGAGGCACCTGTGTGAATTTCCACAATTGCAATACAGCATTTGCTGGCAAAAGGCGCAAAAAGTGAGATAATAAGAAATAGTAAGCACATCGCTCATATAAGAAAAGAATTTGAAAGTAGACGAAAAAAAGAAAATTGTACTACTTAAAAGTAATCGAAGCGTCAAAACGTTATAATGCGATATGACGTTTAATTCACTAACAGTGACTTGGTTTATTTACTCATTGATCAGGTATCAATATCATGCTCACAGAGCAATCTAATGCAAGCGCATCAACAACAGCAGTACAACAAGGTCATGCAACGATCAGAAAAAGTACATGTAGTCAATTGGTTTCGCTTCAAAATAATCTGGGTGCAAATGAATACCGAAAAGATAGACGAATAAACGGGATACAATTGCCACTACATCCATTGCAATTGGTCGGTTGGATAGCGCTTGTTACATTCTCGTTAGCTATATATTTGGTGATAATTCCAGCATTTCAGTCAACTATCCAAATATCACTGAATGTTACCATCAGTTTGCTGCTCATTATTCACATTGTAACACACGTTGCTGCCCTTATTATTGACCCCGCCGATACAGAGCTAAGGAAAATCAGTACACGCAAAGTTGTTCCTGAATTTGATCGGACAAAACATTCACACGTAATAGAAAATGGAAGATGCCATTTATGCAATATTAAAACGAGCAGTCAACGAACAAAACATTGTTCTGTGTGCAATAAATGTATAGAAAAATTTGACCACCATTGCAAATATCTTAATCAATGTGTAGGACGTCGAAATTATATTCCGTTCCTCATGTGCATAGTAAGCGCCGTATTGGCTGTGGTCATCGTCCTGGCCGCAGCATTGTGTCAGCTGATATTGTTTTATCTGAATCCTAGTTGGCTCAATTTATGGGATACATCAGCAGTAATAAATTCATCGCCAACGACATTATCAAGTGAAGAATTTAACATCAATAATTCAACACACATAGATGATTTTGTTACGATTGGGGCCATTCAGCTAGTTAATAATACTTCAGTAAACGACACCATTGAAATGAATGTAGAAAACTCAACGAGTACTGAAGGAAACATTTCTTATGGCATTGGATTATACAACACAATATTTTTAGTCATAGTGGCTGTGATAGGAATTCTTGCCGCAATTACTGCGGGTTTACTTCTTCATCTATGTTGTTTTCATGTTTACATTTCGTATTTGGGTCTGACTACATACGAATATATTCGAAACCATCGCCAAAATTTAACAAACGCCAATAGAGGAGGACCGTCCGCTGCTGAACTTGGAAAGAGCTTTACCAAAGAAGTATATGTATGCTCCGAGTTAAACTCCGATACGATTCGCCGTCCAAAAACACTTCATTGTTGTGATACATCATCTCCTGAAAGAAATTTCAATGGCAATTCTAGTTTAAATGCCAATAGCTCATCATCGGATTTGCCACACAAGGTTTTTTACCTTTGCACCGTTTTAGAGGAACTTACAACTGTTACAACTGAAGTAGCGACCACGTCTGATAAGTCAACTGATACGAAGACATTTCATTGCTGTTCAGAATTTTCTCATACTACTCAATCTCATAATGGTGCTCAAAAAATTGTAAAATACACAGAACAATGCACATTTTGTAGTTTTCGCATCAGAACACCAGCAAAAAATGATCATGTTGATAAGCCTTGCTGCATAAAGGCAATATCGAAGCATCATCGATGGAGAAGAAAATGGAATTGCTGTTCAAATGTTCCTAACAGCCCCGAAGACTTACCAGGAGATGCATTACGAACAATTGCTGGGGGTAGTGTTCCATTTCATTCGGCAATGGTTCATTCTATTCAAGGCAATGCTCCTGTGCAGCCACGCTACGTACAAATTGAAGTTCCAATTGAAAATGGTGCCAACAATAACAACACTAGTTTTTATGACGTTAATATCGAAAATCGCAGCAATTTAATAAGTAATTATGGACATTCAAATGGATCGAATGGCCCACCGCAAACAATAGAAGTTATTACAAATGTTACAAATACTTCAACACAGGCAACATCTAGCAATAATTCGGAAACGTTAACGACTGTTTCATCGCAAATCAATAATTTGACCACATCGACATCATATATAAAACGAACACGTTCAAAATTAATTAGGCCGTGGCCGGTGAGACTGCGTCACATGCTTCGAATGATCAATCGTTACAGACGTCCAAGATGTCGGGGAGGAAATTCATTAAAACAAAATCAAATTCGTCCACTACCCGGTTCAAATTCAAACGAAAACATTAGTAAAACGGCAGCAAATTCTCCACGCTACCAATCGTCCGAAAACAATTTAGCGTCAGTTCCATCTGCTCCTCCACCAAATCGTCGTAAAATTAAGAATTCTAACGACTTGCAAGATTTGGCAGACTCACTCTCTATAATTCAACCATCGATTGGCATGCGAGTGGTGCCACCAGTACATCCATTACGACGTCAACGCAGAAAAAATGTTCTCCGAAATCGAAGTCCAACTTTATCACCCATACATGAATCGGGATTTTCAAACCCAACATCTCCTCAACTAGCATGCCGTCATTCATGTTCGGGCAGTTTATCATCTCTTGAAAATTCATCGTTATGCGGTAATCACGTTGTGAATTCTGCTACCCAAACATCATAATAAGCTTGCAAATATTTATTCGTTTTATTTGAGCAACAAAAAGTATGGAGAAAACTTGCAGAAAATTTCCTTCTCTACATCGCTAATTTCGTTCCACGAATCGCAGTGACGAAAATAATTCATGCACATCGAACACATTAAAGAGAAAAAAAAAATTAAAGTGAAGAATTTTTCGGAATATTCACGAAGAAAACAAAATAACTAGAACGGAAAAAACCGCACATTGGAAATGGTTCGTGGTGAATCGATAAAAGCTAATATTTTAAATATTTGGAGTTTTGTCACACGAAATGGCTCTTAGGAATAAGAGAAAAGTTTTATGCAAATGTTTCAACATAAAAAATAAAAGCCAAAGTAAATGATGGCACTGAAATAAATGTAACGCAAATTCAATCGCAACCGAAGCGAACTAAAAAAATGAGACACCGACACATAGTGAAAATCGATTTAATTAACCTTTAGATGTTCTCTCTGAAAACTTTCCGGTATTTTGCTCACGGTCAATCGGATATAAATATATTGTCACTACCTTACTTGCATAGGTGAAAAAAATATGACCGAATCACTAAAGCAACAATATAATAATAATAATAATTTTGTCTAATAAAAACTGTTGTTAAAGCTTATCCACATAAACTGAGCTGCCCAAAGTTTTTATTTAGATCTTTGGAAAATCCTAATTTGCTCTGAAGTCTATGAAAGAAGAGCAAAGTTTTTACCGATTCTTAGGCCAAAACCAGAGACTAGCCCGATCAAAACAGGTGTATCATACACTATAGAGAAATTAAGCATTCAGCTCTAACATACGTTGTATTTTTTTTTAAACATTCGCGTACCCACAACAACAACAACAATGGCAACAACTAAAAAAATCAATACAGAATAAACAATAATAAAAAAAAAGTCGAATACACTCAAATAGTGAAAATATCCATCCTTTGTTAATCGTTTGTGCGCAATAACATAATTTTCTTTAGTAAAAAATATTTTCGAAAAAGAAATTTGTATAAATGAAATGGAAAGCCATGCAAGAAAGTAGAGAATAAAAATCTACAAATAGATTTTACCATCATGCAAAAGATAGTCAGTGGAACGAATAAATATGCATCTTTTCATAAAGCTTCCTCAGTTGCATATTGTGTCTATTAATCATTCTATAAAAAAGTATCAATAGAAAGTACTTGAACGTGAAGTTTCCTCAAAAATGTTACTAAAATAAATATCCTTTTTCCGCAAAAGTGATAAAACATGTGCTTTATGTAATAATTGTATTTAGGCAGGTGAATTTCACACATTTTTTCTCCGCATGAATAAATACTTAAAGGCTGCAATGAATGCGCGTCATTCTTTTGAATTAGTAATCAAATTGACAAAAGAATTTATTTTGGAGCGAATTTTATTATCAAGCTGCACTTTATTTTTTATTAAAAATAAAACGGGAATTTAAACGAAAATAAATAAATCACTCAACGATAAATGAGAAACCTTCAAAGACTTTTTTTTAGAAATGAAAATTATCGTTTCAGAGAAAAATAAAAATGCTAAATAAATGTTTGAATTGAAATAAAAGTTCTTTAAGAGTTTTATCTCGTTCTTATATGGTTAATTTTTAAAATTTAAAAGAATTAAATTTATTTTCAAGCTTACACAATTGTGCTCATTGTTTTGAAAAAAAAAAGCCGTGTAAAACTGAATTCGCAAGATCTATTGGAGCTTTGTCACCATTAAAAAGTTAATTACAAATTCGGAAATATTTGAATAGTAATGTTCTCACCGGATGTAAGCTATGAAAAATGTATTCATGTAACAGCTTGTCTTCATGGAAAATCATTGAGGTAATAAAGATGAGAGAGTAACATGTATGTTGTTACATGAGGCGGCTATATGCGCGAAAAATTTACCACATCTACAACATTCAACGAAACTTCTTGCACTCGATAAATTACACAAGATTCATAACAAGTATTGCTAGTTCTTCAAAACTTCTTAGACCTCTTCAAAATAAGACTGCTCTGTTTCAGTTGCAGATTCGGAACCTATAGAAAGAATATCGTCTAATCCAATAAAAGCTGTTAACGGTGAAGTCTGAATATTAATAACAACCCTATTCAGTCAAGTGTCGAAAATCATTATTAAAAAAATCCAAAATATAATGCGTGTTCTGTTACTTGTAAGTAAATTGAATGACAATAAATAATAACCTTCGTACTTTCATCTATCCATATTCGGAACACAAACACTAATCAGGCGTTATTTTTTGCTATCATCATATCATTTAAATAAGGAAAGTGAATCAAGATTTCCCGCTACGTCTGGAATTTTAAATAGTAAACCAACAATTTCACGAGCGCGATATTTAGTCAATAAATTTAGTAAATATAACATAGTCCGTGTTTTATTCACCACAAGTCGGAAGAAAACGATATCAAAAACATCAAGAAAAATGGGAAAACCCAATGCAAAAAGTTTGATACGTTCCGCATGTATTTAATATTTTGCGTTGGCGAAGTCAAAAAAAAAAACTCATTTAGAAATTGGTGTATAAAAACATATATAAATTTTAGGAATGTATACAGAACGACAAATGCAACAGACCGGAAAATTAATTTTTAAATGGAAAAATTAACATTCACATTGAATGATTCACTCAGGAAAGTCACTCCTGATTATAGATAGATCATAAAAAATTCACACCTACTGTACATGCTGAAAATATGTTAGTTAGATAGGTATATTGCTAGGTTATTGCTTGTTTGGGAAACGTGCTTAATTTTTCATAAAAAAAAGTTCATTAAATCTTACTGCTACAGCTTAAATAATTGCAATCCCAATGTGTAGGAAAAAAAACCATCAATTAATGTCATCGCAATCTGGTTGCGTGTCAATCACGTGGTTACCAAATATCATCATCATCAAATCTGCTTTCTGTCTCTAGAGAGAAATGATTCCGACTATGTTTTAAAAACTAACCATTTCTTCTGTAAATCCATTTGGGGATGCAAAAAAAAACTTCATTCAAAACGACCCGGTTTCCCTCACTTGAATTCTTAGTTTTCTATTCAATATGCTGAAAGCCCATTAGAGCTGCTCACTTTATCGTCATCATCTTCATCCATGAAGTAATCGCATTAATTATTTAAACACGTACAAACATCAGCGATATGAAATAGATTTAATCGATTGGAAATATTTTCGTGTTCAATCTTTCGACCTTTTGTAAGCTATAAATTATTTATGTAGGATTCCCTAATAATAATTGTTAATTGTCGCACGATCTCTTTTCTCTCAATAATATTAAAGTTGCTTAGATGACGGTGCTTATAGATTTTGTTAAGAAGAACTCATTTGATTTTATTGGATCGAAAAATGCGGCCCTGTCGCATTCAACATGTTTGAGATCTAAAAAATACATTTTTATATAGCTCGCCAATATGCGAAAGAGAAAGAAATCTTCTTTTCCGATATCATGATAAAATATCATTTGAAGCGATATGCATGGGTTAGTCATTATTAACACTGATTAAATCAACCAATCCCTAATAATAGTTTTCTGTTAAACCTTCTCTTCTAAAAATAGCTTTAAGAAAAAAATCCTTGGCCTTAAAAAACAGCAAATTATGTCTTAAATTCGAGTTTTCCATACTAAAATTGAATTTGTATATCTCGTTTAGAATTTCCGAAAAGAATCATTGGTCATTATAGATATACAAAAGAGAAGCTCAACAAATTAATCATCAACTATATTCCTTCCATAAAATTTATCATTATTTTTTCCTTTAATTTAGCTTTTATTCATTCAAGTTTCAAATGAGAAAAATTATGTTCTCCAAATGCAATGATTTGTGATGATTTCCTTATAAACAATCAAAAGTGAAGAATCGAATTTGCATAAAACAAATTACAGACTTACGCTAAATTAAGCATACGACCGACGATGCTACATGAATTATTCAAAAAAGCTTCCATGTCTATCGCGATGGCGTTTCATGTTTTTTTTTTTTTTCTTTTCGAGAAGTGTAAATTAAGTAGCTATTTATATTTGAACTTGTATAATTTAAATTTTAGACATGTCATGAAGATATGAATTTTTAACAAGCTGATTAAAGACTTTAATCATAGAGCTCAGAGCTGAAAAAATTTATAGCATGGGTGCTGCTGCACGATAAATATTGCCTTGACGCTAACAAAAGCTGTGAACAAATTGCATATATTTTAAATATTTTTATTTTTATTCCCATAGGAAATGAAAATGACGAAAGGAAATAAAAGTGAACCTGCAGCAGAGGTTGTTTTCCAGCATTACAGTATTCCAGTCATTCATCGTCCTAAATTATCTGGGTTTCAATTTTATGAAAAGACACTAGGATCCCCTAAATTTGTTGTAGCGCCAATGGTGGATGCAAGCGAATTGGCTTGGCGAATTTTATGTCGCCGCCATGGAGCCGATTTATGTTATACGCCAATGTATCACAGCAATTGTTTTGTTAAAGATATTAAGTATAGGAATGATGCTCTTCAATCGTGCCCTGAGGATCGGCCTTTGATACTGCAATTCTGTGGAAATGATCCAAAGATAATATTACAAGCTGCTTTACTTGCACAAGATCATTGCGACGCAATCGACATTAATTTGGGTTGTCCGCAAGCAATTGCCAAACGTGGTCATTATGGCGCTTTCCTACAGGATGAATGGGATTTATTACAAAAAATTGGTGAGTTGAATTTGTGAAAACATTCGATTGTAAGTCATTTTCATATCAAAGTTCCTTACAGTTTCTACGCTAAGTGAACAACTTTCGGTACCCGTAACATGCAAAATTCGAGTTTTTGAAGACATCGAAAAGACAATAAAATACGCTCAAATGCTGGAAAAAGCCGGGGCTCAGTTGCTAACCGTTCACGGTAGAACGAGAGAAATGAAAGGGCCAATGACTGGCATTGCTGATTGGACGTACATCAAAAAAGTTCGTGAGTCGGTGTCCATTCCAGTTTTTGCCAATGGAAATATTTGCTGTATCCGAGATGTCGAAAGATGTTTGGCTGAGACAAGAGTAAATGGCGTAATGTCAGCTGAAGGTAATCTACAGAATCCATTTATGTTTGAGGGAAGAAGTCCGACAGTTTGGAACGTTGCATATGAGTATCTGGATATTTTGGAACAATATCCGGCACCGAGAAGCTATATAAGGGGGCATCTATTCAAAATCTTCCATCATTTGTGAGTTACTCGTGAACATTTTTATAGAGATAACACGTTTTAAATTAAATATTCTTTCTTTGATAGACTGAGTCTTAAATCTAATGCACATATGCGAACGAAAATGGCTATTTCCGGCGATAATGATGAATTTAGAGAAATTGCGAAATATCTTCGGGAAAAGTATGAACCATTTCATGAAGGTTATTCAACGTGGGATGGAGAACCAGATGAAAATCACGTGCCGGACTATAATCTTACGATTCCTCCCTGGATATGTCAGCCTTATTATAGAATTCCTCCTGAGGAACACATACAGAAAATGGAAGAATGTCAAAAATTGGCGGAGAAATGTGAAAAACGAAAATATTTTGATGACGATGGAAATGCGATCAGTAAAAAGCACATGAAGAAATTGAAAAAGATTTCAAAGAAGTTGCGAAACAACGAAGAGAAAAATCGTCATGAGGAAATATGCATTTTTGAGAAATGCAGCAACACGAAGGGCTTGAAATGCGAATATCAATTGTGTCGTTCGTGCTGCAAAGAGAAATGCTACAACTCGGAACTGAATTGCATCGGACACAAAGTTCATATAAAGGACAAGCGTGAAAAGGCACGTCATTACGAGAAAATGAAAACAAACAACAGTTTTGAATGATCAACAGATGGGACACTAGAAGACCATGATCCCCCGATTTTTTCTGACCTCTTTTTTCAATGCTTTGTGAGCTTACAAAAATTGTTTCTTAGATGAATAAAAAAAAATATCCTAATTCCTTTGCAATTACCTATGTATCTAAAGAAAAATTTTTAAGTTCCTACACATCGATGATTGAAGTTAAATTGATGAATTTAATATAGAGCTAGTAAATAGACATCTCTTAAAAGGGATTCATGGAGATTCACTCGGCCTTGAAAAAATCACAAAAGGATTTCTGTGCAGTAACTTTCGGTGAATTATAACTGTAAAACGTCATGTTAAACATAGATCCAAGATGAATATCATATTTTGCTGACTGCTATAGATGACTGATACTCACGAAATCACGAATTATTCGCATATAATATTCAAACACACACCAAAACGATATCGTCCCATAAATCTTAGAAAGCTAAAATCGCTTGGCGAACTTGCAATAAAAGTTTTCATGATTATGTGAATCGTTAATGCCAAGGCAAACAAAAATCGATAACTCCCACGATCAATTAACTCACTTGTATCTCCGGCTGCACATAATTCATTACTACCGATTGCGTGTGGCATTTGAAAAACAAATGCAATTTCCATACAGAAAAATTAAATTGACATCAGACGACAGCCAACTGGATCGTATTTCATTGTCATTACATTTTATTAAAATGTTGAACGCATAGTTTTTTGGGTCACGTCATGTTTAAACATATCATGAAAGGCCAGGACTTAGTTTTTGAATTTATATGTAAAAGAAAATATTGTAGGGAGGCATGCTTTTCGCTAATTGTATACTAATTTCCTATTCAATGGCACTAAATTGGTAACACGTAATGGTAAGGATTATGGATAATGCGAAATAAATAGGAAATCTGGAACTTTATATTCAAGTTAAATGAAATAGAGCAATTGAAACACACATATATGAAAACATCAGTTCTCTTAGTGAATCATAAAATATTTAGCTGAGACACATTTTCATTTATGCAGAAATCCGTTCAACAATCTGAAATTTAATGCGAATTTTGAACATTTTTGCGCTTATAGTTAAATAATCAGTCAGACATAAATAAATTCCAGTTTCCATCCCATGACAATATAGATAGACCATTAGATATGTATATTGGAGCATTTTAGTCCAGCCTCTGATTGTCATAGATCAGAAAACGTTTTAACTATGTATGATGTGTTTGATGTTATTGTTAATCTCTTTCAAAATAATATATTATTCAAATTACGATAATTATAAGTTTAATTATGTTCATACACTCACTTAAGTAAAATATTTTTAATTACGTGATTTTTGACGTTTTATTACTTACTTCATAGTTAGATAACGAAATTGCGGTTATTCAAGGTTATTAAACGATGGCAAGTGGCTATTCATAAATTTTGTCACACTCTAGCTAGAGGATAGAGTGCAAGCAGTGTATCAAGCATTAAATTTTTTTATTTATGGAATTACAAGACGGATATGGAGTCCCCAAAAAAGTGCCTCGTGCCACATAACTTATGAACAGTCTCTAAACGCGGTTGTACAATTTTTCTCTCCCCTGTGGTTTTTTTTCCAATTTTTTCATTCCGCGTACGCTCTCTCATCTGTATTCGACCCATATTCTACAACACTCGATTCTACATTTGTGAATGTTTAACGCTGTTTAAAAGTTATCAAAGTGATTAAATTTAATCAATGAATTGTTTAAAGTGCTGTGAAATGCGTCGGAGTTTTTGGTTTTTGAGTGCACGGGCATTTTCATCAGGGAGTGTTTGTTATGCAACCCAAAAGTATACAAATATAGAGATGCATATTAAATTCAGAAATTTCCTACTTATATATTTTAACTTAGAGCTAAAATTCTAATAGTTGGCGGAGGTACTGGAGGATGTTCAATAGGAGCGAAACTAACTAATAAACTTGGCCCTGGAAAAGTAACAATAGTTGAAGCGAGTGATGTATGAATTGAAACATAATTATTCAGATGTGTCAGCTTATTTTTCCGCTACCCATACAGAGACATTATTATCAACCATATTTTACTCTGATCGGCGGCGGTATGAAAAAGTTCAAAGATTCGTATAAGCCAATGAAAAGTGTTTTACCGGCTCGCGCAAAATGGGTCAAGGACAAGGTCGAAACATTCAATCCAAAATCGAATTCAGTCACAACAAAAACTGGAGACACGATTGAATATGAATATATGATTGTGGCTGCTGGCCTTGAATTAAATTACGATAGCATTCCTGGATTGACAGAAGCTCTTTCTATTCCTAACGGAAAAGTTTGCTCAATTTATTCACCAAAATATGTAAACCGCACATTCGAGGCAATGAAAAATGTCAAAAAAGGAAATGCTATTTTCACATTACCTAATACAGCCGTAAAATGTGCAGGTGCACCTCAGAAAATCTGTTATATAACTGATGAATACTTGAGAAAAAATGGCAGACGAAATGGCGTAAATATTATTTACAACACATCTTTGCCGGTACTTTTTAGTTCAAAACATTATGCTGATGCTTTATGGAAGCTTGTTGAAAAGCGTAGCATTATGGCAAATTTACGAACAAATCTTGTAGAAGTCCTTCCACGAAAATCGCAAGCTGTTTTTGAAAATCTTGACACCAATGAAAGAACATCAATTGAATTTGAAATGCTACACGTAACGCCACCAATGAGTGCACCAAAAGAACTTAAATTCAATTCGGGTGATCTCGTAAATGCTGATGGATTTGTAGATGTTGATAAAGGAACGTTACAACATGTAAAATATCCAAATGTATTTGGTCTAGGTGATTGTAGCTCTGCTCCAACGTCTAAAACCGCTGCTGCTTGTGCCGCTCAAAGTCAGATTGTTTTTCAAAATCTCGTACGAATTTTGAATCAGGGACAGCCTAATGTAATCTATGATGGTTATACATCGTGTCCTCTAGTCACTGGATACAGAAAATGTATTTTGGCGGAGTTTGACTACACATTGGAACCAAGGGAATCATTTCCCATTGACCAGTCGAAGGAGCGTTATACAATGTTTGCGATGAAACGCTTTTTCATGTCGCCACTTTATTGGCATTTGATGCTTAATGGATATTGGAATGGGCCAGCCTTCATTCGCAAGATGTGGGCTAAATAACAGAAAAAAGTTTATTGCAACAAATATGTAAGATGCGGAAGTAATATCACAAAAAATAAATATGGTTAAATAAAAATTCATATTTTGTACAGAATTAAAAAAAATCTGATGGAATTCAATTATTTTAATGTCCCGAATTAAAAGCTTTTTGAATAAATTCGAGCCAATTTCCTCAAAGATATTTTAAAAAATAAATTCAAAAACTTCATGCTGATTGATCATAATGATAATTTATATGTTTGTTACAATCTGACAAGCGGCGTTGTTTCAATTGAAGTAGAAATTTTTTATTACCCAATTTACATTTTATTAGCGAGAAAATTAAACGAACAGCTTCAACATTATTGTTTGCAACAGCATAAAATAACAAATTGTGTGCATTCGTTTTGTATTCATGAAGAAGCATTAGGAAATCAGTTTCTTTACATTTCTTTAAATTATTTTGATGATCAAAAAGAAAATGTTCCAAAATTTTACACTGTCCACTAGATAGTGATCTGGAAAATTCAGCTAGGATTCTTATATTATTATTTTATTATAACGAAATTTGCATGAAATCTGAGATACAAAAATTTTGTGTAATTTGTTTCGATAACTTAATTGCGACAGAATAGCGTTACTGTATTTTGTTAATATTTATGTATCAAAATATAATTTTATGGAAATGTGCTCATCAGACTCAAAATATATATTGTTGACATTTGATCTAATCACATTTCGCATTCTACCTAGCAAGTTCAAATAAGCGGAACCGTTAAGTCCTTTGTATGCATGTTAATGAAGCTTTTGGTTGTTTAATATGATGATACTCACACCCTAAATCTGTTAATAAATAAACAAGTGTTTGTTCTAATTTTGTTGAAATTAGTTAAAGTAAGTTTAGGCAGGCAAATTATGCGATTGTAAGCATTTTGGAAAGAAACGGAACTTGTTTCATTAGGTAGCGTGGTGATAAATTGACGACCTCAAATTAAGCTCAGAATTTGTTTTTTTCTTCCCTCTGGATTATTTTTATTGAAGATGGCATGTGTTAGATGTAGAGTTGTTAGATATAATGCAACGAAAAATTTTTCTTTATTCATCATCAATTTTTCTCATTCCATAAAGCCGACTAAGCTTTCTAACAATTGCTTCATGTAGCATAAAATGCGCAAGAATGAATAGCAATTATGTAATTGGATTAAAAGAAGTTTGGATTGATTTTATTCGTAATGTTGCACAATCCAGTATATAGTGAATCAGCTCCGCTTGGACAATATTTAGCAACTGGACCAGATTGATAAACTGGGTAATCAATAATGTTGGTTGAAGCATAGTTGCACGCAAGTAAAGCAGTTTTCCATGCTGTACCAGTCGCTGATATATATTGGTATATTGTCAGCCCACAGCCAACTCTTGTAACATGATCATTGGCCATAACTGTAAAATGACCAATAACCCTTTAAACATGAGTAGAAATATAAAAATTAGACAAAATTTTTCGAAATTTGTTAATAGGCAAATAACTTACTGTCCGCTCGATGAAATTGTGGAATAATTGTTTATGTCACTAACATTTGCATTTCTAATTTCGTTCCACCAAGTGTTTATCATGTTCCTAATAAAATTTTCATTAACTAAAGTGCCAGTAGTCGAAAGAGCGCCCAAATTTTGGCCAGAGAAATCCAGCCATACTAAAAATAGGAAAGAAGCTTTTAAAATTCAACACAACTTGACTGTTTTTGCTTGATCTCACAAGTGTTTCTGCAACTATCATGCTGCATTTTGCATTGTTTTGTATTTAGATCGGCAAGATATGCAAGTTCATTGTCCCACACAATTCTAGGCATACGACTAGCACTCGGAAAGTTTGATATGTTTCCAGATGCTATTTGGTTCCTCAACGTGTTGTGCCCATCCAATATTAAGTTTTGAAGATATCCATTAAATCCAATTTTGGTTACGTTATAATATTTATCGCAATTCGAAGAGAATACACCAGTATTATTGCACGCGATGTGAGGATTACCATAGCAGGATAACAATTTACAATAGTCTATACACTGAGATGATCCAAACTAGAGCTAACAATAAGAACGAAAATTGTATGTAAGCCATGACAAACTTAATGTTGATGTACTGAATGTCTTCAAACGATAAGTAGCATGAGAATTTATACTATTTTGCACAATGGTTAACGTGACGTCACCTCCATCAATGTCTAAGTAAGTAAATATAAAATATGTAAGTATCGACATATATCTGAGAAAACGCTATTTTAAAATATATCTGTTTTTTATCGAGCAAAACATTTTACCACAGAATAATTAATATACTTAGGGTTCTTACATTAATGACATTCTTTAAAACCACCACCTCCCACCATATCAAGAAATTCCCTTGTGAAGTTTTGTAGGAAGACATTTTAGAGTGACAATCTGCATTTGAAGGAAATCTGACGCATCTTGATATCTTGATCTATTAGTTTATTTAATTGTGGGCAATTGGTTTGTTGATACGAAAAGTCGTTTGATATTTTCTTTGAATAATTAATTTTTCTCATTAAACTTGACCTGCCCAAAGCATCAATTTTTTTTTTTTTTCAAAATCATTAAATCATCTGGATTGATACTTAAGGCTTAAGTCGATTTAGAGTGTTATGTCTTTTTTCTGAGATAGTGCCATTTCTTAATATTGTGTTGAAAAAATTATTAAAGAAATTATCTTCCCTCATTCACATTATGCGTACGCCAAAAATGACAGAGAGGACATTGCTTGGGCAGAAAAGCAAGCATCTATCTCCGATGGATACTGATCAATTATTTTCAAAATGTGTCTGGAAATTTACGACATTACTAAACCACCGAGAAAATTATCACCTTTTCAAACAAGTTATGTTCTATCCATATCATCTTATCTCAATGGGATGATGAACTCAATTTTATTGCAATGAATATTTTTATTCTTCGCAATTTATTGAATATTTTTTAGCGTTTTCCAATCAGTTAGTATCATATCAATGCTCCGCAAGATTGTGCAAGATCATCAACTGGCTTTCAATATGATTCCAGTGCAATTTCTCGCAGACTTTGAGCGATAAGTTGCGCAACAATTAACAAATGACAAAAAAATATTCCAAAAATAAAAAAAGATGTTTTACATCAAAGCAGCACAAAAGCCAGTTCACAATACTTATTACAGACATTGTTTTCAATTGTTTTGTGTTCCAAATTTGCGCTTATCGTGTTTATTGTTTCAAGTGGTTAAAAATAATAACAAAAAATATGAGAAAACGGTAATTTCACTACCGACAATTTATCATTACTGACCGTGAATCAGAAAAATAATGTTTATCTAAACAGTCCTTGGTTATCAAAGAGATAGCATCTTAAGAAACACGATAAAAAAAAGGTTCTTCAGAAAATTTAATCGACAATCATTCACAAATGGAAAAACGGCCAATTGCCGCTTCGAGATGGCGAAAACAAGAAAATATTTCATTGATTTGACATTAGAATGAGAGTGATGATTTTGTTTACGTCGTTTGATGCTGTTTTGCAAAAAAAAAAGGGGAAACTACAAACTTCCGTGAAGGTTAGATAGAAATAAAATATTTCTTATCTCAGATAAAAACTTTATTTCACAGAGACCTTCTGGGGACTACTTAAGTGACTGATATAGCAGTTTTGTTATTTTTTCCCCAATGATTTCAAAAATGTTCCTTTGTTTGTGATTGAAATCAATGTTTGTGATTATAGCTCATCTGTGCACTATAATTTACACATATGATGTCAATTCCTCGAATATGAAAAGTGTTTCTTTTGTAAATCTGATCTATAATTGTTCCATCGATCATTGTTATTCTATTATCATAGACCAAAAAAGAAAAATAAAATGTTGCATATTTACTTAGCGACTTCTAAATATTCAATAATTTATTTATATTTCATTATTTTATTGTTTTCGCATTTACATTTCGCTGAATGTTTCAAAAAGTATTACTTTTATTTTTCTCCGCTCAATATTAAAATTGACATCTGAATAAATAAGAATTTTTTTTTTCCATTTTCACCTGTCACAACATTTCCGATAATAAAAAAAAAGGTTATTTTCAAACTTCGACTTTGTCATCATCAAACGCGTGGCACCTAGTGATGATACCTTTTCGATAACCCAATGTCTCATCACTGATTTTTTTTTAAATCATCTTGAGATGCCTCCGTGTCTTCACTAACTAAATGGCTCGACATCTCGAAATGAAGCCATTGGATGAGTCTCGCGAAGAACCTGAATGAAAGAATTATCTGGAATCGAAAAACAGCCAATTCTGACAGTTCAATGATCCAGTCATCGATGTCGTTGATGATGAAGCATTCAGATCAAGCGTCCTCATCCATTTTACAGTTTAAAAAAATTCTGACCACACCCAAAATACTTTGTCGCGATAAATCAAATTTGCAATGTTTATAATTAGAGATATCTTATAGAAATTACTTGTAGCTTTTGAAAAAATGTATTTAAGCTTTAAGCTACAAATACAAATAATTTTTTAAACCTCTGCCAAGTCTGCACTCCAAATATTTTCAGTACGAATCTGCTCTTCTTCAGCAGATGTGAGATCATTTCGGATGTTGAAAATTTTACGGATTTGTTCCGCATTCCTATTTTTCATCAAGCTTGCAAGAGTCTTACAGCATCCCACCATTAGACCTAGGTAAAATCGATGCTCAGCTTGTTATAAATGGTAGGAATGAATAATTTCTCACTTTTTATGTCCAACATATTTGCAGCTTTAGCGATAGCAATCAAATGTGACGTTTCCATCTTGAAATAATCAGCGTCCCATGGGTCAGTCGTATTTAGTGATGGATTTGCATCGGAGACGTTTTTGTGATGCTCCAACCAGTCAATAATCTTCTTCACAATTATTCCACTATGTGGCAATGCGATTGTGTAGAGTTTTTCGTTGTTTACTTCCGGTTCGAGCACCTCGAACATATGTTTGATAGTTTTTGAACTATCAAATAATGATGATGGAGCAATGAAAACTTGATTATCGCTTGATATCAATTTGAGTGATTGGTCGCACATTTCTAACTTCAATTGATAAATTTCCAACAGAAGAATTGAATTTATTAATCCATTGCAGATGGTTCTAATCTTAAATTTACAAGACTTACTTAATTCCTGATGCACCGCAACTTTCTTTTTGAATTACTCAATTTTCTCTGTTTAACGAAGCGTCAGACAGCATGTGCTTTAAGAAGTTTTCGTTAAAAAATCCTAACGTTGATGATCCCTGCTTGATCTTAACGAAAACTTGATAAAGATTTCAGAAAATATTTTTAAATATGTAGTTTTATATAGACATAATGCAAGTGTAAGTAGTTCAAGCGAATGTGCATGTCTCGCATTAACTGAAGCAGACCTAAAATTAATGAAATAATTGAGTTTGCTTTTCGCGAACTGAACAATTGAAAATTGAAATCAAAATCGAAAAACAGTTTACCTCCGTTAGAAGTAGTATTTACCGTGGATTTATCGGTATAATTTGTCATAAGCTCGCTCAGAAAGAATTTCAAAGTCTGATCTGATATACATGCTGTTTGCTTAAAAAATAATAATGATAACGGTTTATTAGCAGTTTAAATTTTAACCAAGAAGAACTATTGCCAACTTCACATACTTCATTTATAAACAACCAATCAGAAATAAACTTTTCAGAGTGTAAACAAACCGAAAAAGTCCTAACAAATTTATTATAAAAACACTACTAAATTAATTATTTCGAATCATTACCTAGATGGCTTGTATTGCTTGTAAAACGGTTCCAAAACTTCTAACTAATTTGCTAGTAGATGAGGAAATCAGATTAAAGTTTACTGAACTAACAGGAATTGTTATACTTCAAAATTTATTTTTCTGTGGTAAATGTGTCCGTAAACTGGAGAATGCAATTGATTTTCGTCGAAAGTGTAGGGCATATTACAAAGAAACATATGAAGACTACATCGACAGGCAAGATCCTCAAAATAACACCACCATTGAATCATCTCGTTCGGAACAAGGCACTGAGGAATTTTACGTTTATGATCCACTAAATGAGCAAATCGAGTATTTGGAAGAGGACAGGTCAGAACACGGTGATGGGATGATGCAAGAATGTGAAGAAGAATACAAGCCTGAATTTTTTGAAGAACATGTTGAATGTCAGGAGGAGCCCATTCAGATAGAGGAAGAAAGTAGACCTATACTACTGGTAGAAGTAAAGCAGGAACAGTCATCAGCATTAACAGTGAAAAGTATAAGAAAACGAAATTCTTATACCTCTGCCCAAAAGCTTGAAATTGTAAAATTGGCAGAAATTATTGGGAATCGTAAAGCAGCTCGGGAATATGGAACTGATGAATCCAACGTAAGAAAGTGGCGATCCGCTAAAGAAATGCTAATAGTCATTGATCGTGATCGAGGCCTGAAACGAAAATCAAATCTCCATTGGCCCCAACTCGATAGCGCGTTGAAAAGATGGGTACAACAGAAAATGGATGAAGGGGCAATTTTAAAGCCAATGGATATCAAGAAGAAATCGATAGAGTTGGCCAATGAGCTGAATATCGAAAATTTTTATGGGACAAGTAGCTACATTTTTAAATTATGGATCGCTACAATATTCCATCGTCAAGAGTTAAGAACCCTATAGCAAAGAAACGACGTGAACATCCACAACCACATAAAGATCAGATCGAACAAGAACAAATTGAATAAAATAATAAAGGCATTTAATTTACTGTAAGCAAACATAAGAAAGTTCTTAGTTTTATTTTTAGTATCCGTTATTAAATTACAAGTTTGAAATTCTCTCTTTCGACTCCCTCCAAGCGGGAATATGATCTAAAATATCCAGCTTGGAGGGGATTATGCAAAATGTTAGATTCATTGCGGAACTGCCTGCTCAGTATGTTTATTCCTTATCCTCGGTGATTTGTTGATGTTGCTGTTGCTGATAATTCTTCGGGTTTCTATTACGTGGATTATTTTGACGTTTGTTTGAACTCCAGTTTTGTTGATTTTGATTCTGACGATTGTAGCCTCCTTGCGATTGCTGGTTGCGATTGAATCCTTGATGATTGCGCTGGAAGAAATTGGGCTGTTTAGCTTCAAAGATGCGTTCATTGGCATCAACCAAATTGGTAATCTTATCAGCCAGCTGCATAGACAATGCCTGAAGACGTGATGGCTCCGAGCGATGCATAACAACGGTCTCTGAAGGATCATCCAATGAGGCCATCAATTCTTCATTGATAATCATTTTGCTGATGATTGAATGGACTTTCATTTTGGCCAAATCGAACATCTCCGACAAGTATGGGACGCTGATAGATCCATAAACGTTCGAGTATGTAAACAAATATGTGCGCAAGGATTCTTCCTTAATAAATTTCACCAGCATCTCACGAACGCGATCGGCTTCATAGAACAAATCCCAAACTTTTGTGTTCATTTTTTTATTCACAATGAAATCAGCACATGCCTTCCATTCCCCATGTCGCATTGCTTTTGACGCTGCAACAACATGTTCACGCATCGATTCTGGCGGACCGACCAGCGATTGACGCTCAGAAGAACGTAATTGTTGGTAGAAAGTTTTACTAAAAACAAATAAGAAAAAAAAAAAAAACAAATAGGATAAAATTCAACTGTTAGAAAAATCAATCGCAGGATATGCAAGAAGCTTTGAGAAATTGATATCCCCTCAACATTTCATGTATAAATAATTACTCTAGTCCCAAGCCTTTAAACCATCATTTTGAACTTACAATGATGATAACATTATTGGGTCAATATGTACTCAACGAATTGTATGAAACTCACCTTATCATTCTGCGACGAGCATCAAATTCATGGGCAGCCATGTAGGGAATCTCCAACAACATAGCAGATACCAAGTAAACGCATTCCAGCAATTCCAGATTGATGTGCATATGGAAAGGCATTTGACGTTGCTTTTCGACTTTTTCTTGCTCAGCGCTACGTTCATGCTGACGCTGAGGCAATAACCCTTGTGCCAAGAGCTCCTTTGGCTTCGCCGTCATCATTAACTCAATCAAACACTGATGAGCATCTTTGATGTTTCCTTGACGGAACGCACACAATCCCAAATTGGCCATCATACGATTATATAAAATCTGAGTCGATGGATCAGAATGCTGTATAGTTTCTTGCAAATGACTCATCAGAACCAAATCGCGAGCCTGGAACCAGTTGTCATGCAAAGCATGATGGAAAATGTGAGACAGGATGGCGCGAGTTCTCAAACGATCAGTGTTGTCATTGGCATAAATAAAATGACACAATTTCTCCATTTCTTCAACGGATGTACGGAAATCAATTTGACCCTTCTTCTTCTTCAAGACGTTTGGATCGAACTTGTAATACAAGTGATCGATTTTGCGCAAGTAAACACGACAAATTTCCATTGGTGTTCCTTGAGCTTCAACGTACTTCAGAACTTGTTCGATAAGCTTCGTAACAGTCACTTCATCCTTCAAGCGTTCAACATAATCGTTGCTATGTGGATCACATTCCTTTAACAACTTTATGAATTCATCATCAAGACGTTCAACGGCTGTTAATACACAGCCACGCAAGCAATACGGCTTATTCATGTATTCTTCCGTTTCGTCAGTAACACTTTCCGACAACTTGATGTCACTGGTATTGGCAAGAAGAAGTTTCATCAAATCAGCCATCACTTCCAACAACTTGTGCCAATATTCCAGTTTCATTGGTTCAGAAATTTTCAAGTTATAATCGAAAATGGCCGAAACAATGTTAAAGCGAATCTTGACGGCAATTGCTACACCCAAATTGTGTTGTTCAGCAACAGCTTTCAATTCGTGGAGGAACTCAATCTGAAGTTTCCTATCGGTCTTCTTCTTTCCGCGATTCGACATGACCTCATTGAGCTTAGTCAAAACAATTGGCGTATCAATTTCAGCGTCCTTTGCAAACATTTTTGGCTTTTCGCTAGCGCCATATTTTGGAACTACTTCCCATTCACCTTCATCATCATCCTCTTGTTCTTCTTGTTTCTTGCTCTTTTTCTCAGCCTTGGGCTGTTTAATTTTGCGTGGCTTATCTTCTTTTTCTTCCTTTTCCCCTGTGTCAACTTTTTTAAAGAATTTCTTGCGCAAATCAGTAGCATCATCATCGTCCGAGCTCGAAGATGTCTCACTATCCGAACCCCAATCCATCGAGTCATCCGATTCATCATCCGGTTTTTGAGCCTTGGATTTTTGTTTCGCTTCCGGTTTCTTTTCGAATGAAACGGCTTTCACTGGTACATCATCTTCAGATTCAGATTCAACTTCAGCTGGTTTTTCATCTTCCACTTCTTCATCATCACCTTGATCAGGATTCAAGCGGAACTTCTTGAGATCACCTTCGAAATCTTTAATGTACTTGCGAAATTTCTGACGCAGAGTACTAAGTGATTTGCTATTGTTCTTCGACATATTTTTCCTACTCTCCTTGTCTTCCCAAGTCGTATTGACGAAATCTTCAATCTCGGCCAATGCACGAATGACAAATTTCGGAACGATACCATTCTCTTCTTTAAGAATGACTGGTTGGGCTTTTGTGTATGCACGACACAATTCTTCAAAGCTGGTCAAGATGCTTCCAATGTCCTTAATTTTCTTGTGATTGCGAATACTCTTGATGATGCTGCTAAGTTCCTCATAACGCTTTTCTTTTTGGGAGCGAACAACGCGCTTAACATCCTCATCGTCGCTGTACTATGATTAGAGATAGAAACCACAAGAATTAGAAAATTTATTTCTTCGAATATAAGATACCTACATCGACTTGCTGCTGGATGTTTTGTTGTGGTGCTTTTATAACTTGTTCATCATCACTTGAGCTCTCGGTATCTGAGTCCGAGCCGCCGGCAAAAAAGCGAGACATGATTATAGATTGTAAACGTCTGGAATAAAAAAAAACAATGATTTATTTTTGGTGAAATATCAATAGAGGTTAGGGGTGCTTTATCAACGACGTCATGTCATTTTTCTTGATTCATTCAGAAAACTGCATTTGAACAAATGCTATTTTCATGGATTTTATTTATGGGCCAAATTTCCAATTTTTCAAAAGAATGGCCGACATTTATAGACTGCCCCTGCCAACTCGATAAAATTTAAAGTATTTTCCAGCGGACATAAGAAGGCTACATATACCAATTTATGTTCTTTCGTTAAAATGACTGTTTCTCTACCGACGAGTTATATTTGCACACTTATTACCTGTCAGATAGGCTTCGAAAATTAAACAATTTTGTTTCAGATATTTCACTAAAACATGCGCGCAGAGACGTAGATCTCTCAACGTTACGGCAAACAGTTTAGAGCGAGACGTCGCGTCAACGAGTCAAAAACGTAATGCCGTAAACTAAGAACAATAAAGGTACATGTGTGTTAACAACAATCAATAATTTCTTTATTAAAACTGTTTTCGACCGACAATAGCCAAGCTAAGCGATCACGAAATAATATGATGCTGACTCATCAAATCACTATGAGTTATTGAATTAAATATCAATAACCTTCCATGAGACGACATGAATATATTTCTTAAGATATTTATTTAGATTAATTGGTTTAAAAACTGGTTTGTGGCAAGATATGTTGAATTGGCTCAAGAATTTTTGCCGTTCGGAGCGTTGTCAACTGTTCTAAATTGTTTGCCAGCTTATTGGTATTGACAAACATGATTGACATGCACAACTGAAGATACGGAAGCAATTCAAAAGCAAAACATGAGCACATTTTCAGAAAATTTTCCTTTTCTTTCGTTCCAAATGCCTGCTGCTCACTTCTGTAGAATGCTAGAATTGATTTTCCAACGTTTTCCAGCGACACTTCAAGCGATAGTATGAAAGGATGAACAATCGCGACAGGTGCACAAAGACGAAATTCATTGAAGATGTTCAACAACCCATTACAGTATACAGCTAATGGTTGAAAGTCGAGTAAACTGTCTGGTGGTGCATTAGATTCTTCTACTTCTTCCTGTACATTAGAAGTTCTTAGATGTCGCCTGAATGACGAAACATCCTTATTTATCAATGTAAAATTTTCCATATCCGATTCAAATTGTTTTGTCGTTTTGATTACTGACGTATTAAGATTTTTGGTGATAGCTTTTAAGAATATTGGTGCAACTAAGGCTCGAAAGTCAACACCGATGCGTGAAAAAGATAATCCAAAATACATGCATTGACCAAGGATGGAACTCATGTCCATTAGACTGCTATTGCTTAGCGCCAAATCATTTTCGAGTGTCCTTAGAAAATCATCGATTTTTTCATGTAGCCAACTATTGAATATTAAATTCATTTTCGAGCTAGTATTCTTGCTGTCGTCGTCAAAAACCGCTTTATATTGTGTAACAATGTTGAACAGATTTACTCTTGTGACTTCAATGGTCCTTATCAAATGCTGGTGAGCTAAAAATAAAACATTCAATTTTAGCTGATAATGAGCGACAGGTGGTTTCTGGAACTTACGATCATTTCTAGGAATTCCACTCAGGATCTCTTTGAACCAGCTATCGCGTGTCTGGAGAAACTTTAGCTTCAGTTCTGGTGTAGAAAATGCTTGCATGCGACGCAAATAGCCCACTACTTGAAGGCATTTCGGAAGTGTCAAATCGCATTTTAATTCAGACAACAGTTGTAAAATCATAACATGCCAGGAGGATTCGATAGTCTTCACAATACTCTAGAAGAAGAAAGCATTCATTAGGAGATGCGAGCACAGATTTGTAGTTGATTAACTTACATTTACGACTGGAACGTTATCAAACTTTGCCCCCAGTCTTTGTACGTATCCGGCGAGCTCTAATGCATCTTCATACTTTTCTTCTCTTATCGATGATTCCATCAGCTGAGGCAGCTCTAAAATCTCAAGAAGCTCGATATGCTTCTTCATCGTTAGTGTATTGACTCGACTAGCTTGGCTCAGCTCCAAGGTTGTCTTCAGAAATTCATCACAAGACTTCGAGAAGACTGGAACTTTGTCAATAAGGCTCTCAACATTCTTCGTTGTTCCACTCCAGCCGTTGAGGACTTCTCGGGAGCTCTCTGCTGTTTTAATGAAAGCTGGATAATTTGCGAATGCTATTTGCTGCGTGTCCGCTTCCAGATTGTTCAATGCATCCTTCAAATTTATTTCATCTTTCTTCAGGTGGTCCATTTTATAACTTCGGAGCTTTTGTAAATAGCGAACAGCTTCGGCTTTCGATTCAGCAGTCGCCTCATAGTTGATAAGCTTCAGTATTTTGTCTTCCGGATCCATTTCTTTTATTTTCGTACAAATAAAATAAAAAAAAAAAATTATGAGCTGGCAAATCTCGATTGAGTTGTATGGGAATACGTTCAGTTTATATTTATTATTATTAATCCCACAATTCCGATAGCTCAATACAAATTGTTAATTGTGCAGATTAACAAGATACAGATTGTATCATTTCTTGCTTGATCTGATGTATTAATTAGGAAGCTTTCTAAGTTTTTCTATGTTTCGTAAATACAGGGCAGGGCAGGGAGCAAGGCAGGAGCAAATGAACCAAGGTGTATGACGAATACGTAGAAGGAGCAACGTTCAGACTATATAGCAAACAAAACGTAAGACTCGACGTAAGGCAGATAGGATAGATAAATAAGAAAAAGCTTAAATAAAAGCTTGTCTAAATACACATAGATAGATCAGCTTTTTTGAAATTTTAATGTCCCTAATTTTAAAGTTCTATCATTGATGATGGGCCTTTAGGTAATGTCGATAACAGAACAGGTGGTCGCAACTGCTGTATGCATGTATCAATATTGGCAGTTGGATGCTAAAAATGTACATGGATATCATAGAACATGTTTTTCATGAGTATCTTAGGCCTATCTAGTTAGGTCAGAAATTTGGTCCCACAGCTCACAAGAAGCCATTTTGTCATCCAACAAAAATCAAAGTAGTCAGGATATTTAGTCCCTTCTATCTAAATGTAATTCATTTATTAGTAATTTCGATAAAATAGAAGAGTTTACACAATGAGCGAGCAATTTAAAAATTGATCTGTTCGCGATAATGATGTTGCAGCTTGTTTGCCTTAATTCCCACCTGTGCCCATAGTTTTGATTGCGTTCGTTTCATGACGTGAATGTCGCGTGCCTTTTTAGCAATTGCTTCTTGATGATTCGCAGTCCATCCCAATGATCGATATTGTGCCAAAACGTGGTGTAATTTACGATCTGATTTCTTCACCACGACAGCTCGGTTTGGATTCAAACGTTGTTTATAGTAACGCATCAATGATCGATGTCCAATAACATTGCCAGATGGAAGAATCAATTGGAATTCATCGCCATCCAAAACGGGGATCTCTATTTCTTCATCAACATCCTTTGTGTCGTCATGATCAGGGTAACTTTTGCTGTAGTCATAGTAATCAGTATACTCAGCAAGCGCTGAACCTTCGTGAAGCATCATGCAGTGACCTTTTTCAGCCATATGCCGACGAACTCCTTGAACCGAATAGAACGTGCGTCCCTTCTCATTACACCAGATGCACATGAAGTCTCTACAAATTTTTTCAGCCAGATACGACAATAGCCCTTCAACATCGCAGCAATATTCGGCATCAGGAATAAAGAACGAATGCTCGATGGACATGTGCTTAATATTTTTCATCAAATTCTTACTGTGATGTTCACAAAAGATGCAATTGTTGTTAGCTATTGGATTCTCCGTATCATCATCCCATTCATCTGAATCAACAGATTCCACATCCATGTCATCATCTTCGTCAACCTCGAGTTGCTTGCGACGTTCTTCAATTATATCCAAAGCAGGAACACTGACCGGAACTAATGAATCTGCTTCATTAGTATGATTATCTAAGAATGATTTCAAGCTATCCTTATGCTTTTTGCTGTTCAGATGATTATCATGAGCATTCCTTGTCTTGAAAAACTTTTTACATGCCCGACAATACAGCGACTGATCTTGTTGAGCTTCCTGATCTGCACTACGAGCCTGAATAACACGAGCCTGAAAATCTTCCGCCGTCACTGGAGGCAATTCTGAGACTTTACGCTTGAGATTGTACCTAAACGATAGAGATCATACGAGTTGAAGTAAATGATATAGATACATGTAACATGTTGAATTTCACAAGTTACCTATGCCAGTCGCTCGCGAAGTGGACTCGCTGTGCATCACCATCCTTAAACAGCACAGAACATGTTAAACATGTAAAATTGGACATTATAAAGGCAGCAATCGATTTATTTCTAAATTGTGTAAACAATGTGTTCAGCTTTATAGAATTTTGACGTATTTCCCAAGTGAAAAAAACGGAAAAGCACATCTGTGTACACTATGAAATACACAATGTCTCGTGTTATGTGATATGTAATAATATTATCCGGACGTTTTCTTTTTCACCAAGAAGTTCTATTGTATAGTTTTACAATTGTATTTTCACCCGTTTTCAGTTTCCCATAAAAATCTACGGCAATTCTATAATTAAGTAAGTAGTAATGTATTAATTAAGTAGTTTAAAATCTCCATTCAATATAATATAAAAGAACATGGAATGCTGCTTCCGAACAAATTGGAAAAGTCAAATGATTGGAAATATTCGCGAACTTGTCTTTCTTGATGTTTATCTTTTATTTTGTTGTATGTCGAGATACAAGTGAGTGCATAATATGTTGTTATGTTGTGCATATAATATGCATTGGTATGAAAATCTACTCCAATTTGGAATTGCATAAAGTGTAAGGAACTAAATATTATGAAAACAGCAGGACATTCAAAGCTTAGCATTCTGGTTGTGCGATTGATTTGAACAATATATTTCATTTCTCTTCTGTAATCCCTGTCATTATAAAGTGGTAAAATTACACAATTACACCAATGTGTAGAGCTTTATATTGTTACATTTATAAGACGTTTAAAAACACGCAAATTTATTTAAAAGAGAATTGAAATAATATTGCAATGTCGAAGTCCAAAACTGCAGTGTCGAAGTCTAGAATAAGTTATTAACAACTTTATTTCGGGGCTGCTCAACCACAGTTTCCATACCAACAATGAACCATTACATCAATTTTACCTGAAAACTCCTTGAATTCATTTCGTCAGACATTTCGTCATGCAAGATGCATGGTCATGGTTTTGTGGGTCGTGGTTAGACACCCCTGCTCTGAGTAGTTGTTTGTTTTTGTGATTGATTTTTATATTTTTCGTGCTGCCGAAAATTTATTTTTGGATTTTCCGACGAATTTCCGGCTTGGCTTTGCAGGGAAGTAAGTCACTTTTATTTAAACCGCTTGCTAATCTAGCCTACAATCAATTAAGTGGCATTGCTGGCAGAAGAATATGCCTGAAATAAGACAATCTCGTGACGTTCTTTTTTTGTTAATTGAAAAAGTGTAGTTACAATTGCATATCAATCTCAGATACAAACTTAATATATATAAATAATTCATCATTATAGTGTTATGCAATTGTCAATAACAAATTGTTTCGTGGAAAAATTATCTTGTTCGATTTGAAAATGAACTTTATATGAATGTATTAATTAGCATCTACAACATCGTATCATACGACAGAAAAAAAAATCGACTGGTTTACCTATTGTTTGGGCTCATTTATGATTTATTTAACTAGAAAAAAAAAACTTTCCATGTCATTAGCAAGTATTTTACCTTTGCCATTTTGCCGTGGCTTTTGGTTTTAGTTTCTAAATGATAGACAAGTTGTTTGGGGTCGTTGTATATTATTTTGGCGAATTTTGAACTTTTTTGTTCCTTGTGTTTGGAATACATAGAAAAATTACAATGTGTAATTCATTGCATTACTCCATAACATTTAATTGCATAAGCTAACTATGTTCATAAGGCTTGGAACTTGATGTTTATTCAAACTCGGGTATGACTTTCGCTTTTCAAACAAACGCTTTTCACATACATGAAAATAACTACATAATTGTATTATAAAATTATTCTTTCATCTCTAAGAATTTTGCTAATAACTCCTCTAAATAAATGTTATAAACACTTGAAGAAAAGTTTAACTTACCCTTAGTAACACTATTGAGTAATTTTTGCAAGCTTACAAGTGCTCAGAAGTCCAGAAGAACGGATAAGATCAAATAAATCTACGACAAATAAATCTGAATAAATGATATTTTCCAACACTTCTTTATTCATGTCGCAGCGACAGTTTCTTGAAAGGAATCGTAAAACTTCCATAAAACTGAAGAAATGAAAACTTCTTATATTTCCTTCCGCCTCCCAAATAATAAACGTTAAATGGAAAGTGTAAAAAAACGTAAGATACAAAATGTGCGCGACAATGAGAAGATTATCAGAAAACATGACTTGCTAACAGCTCATTAAGTAATAAAGAAAATTAAAAGGAATAGGCGGATAGGAGGTAATCCTTCTCAAAATTGATGGTTGAAAACAATCGAAACAAATCTGGTATGGGGGGACACTACTTAGATAGCAAGATGGCACTTATTCACTCTTTCCAAAAAATTACTTTCACTTTCTATAGCACTTCACACTGTAACATCCATACTCTCATTCTCTTGGGGATGGAAAAAAATGAATTTTCTCCCCTTTTTTTTCTCGCCGAAGCTAATAATTCGCACAATCATGAATACAACTCGTTTTTTCTATTCCTACCGTGCCGTCCGTGGGATTGCGAATAGCGACGAGATTAAATATCAGAGAGTTGTTGAGCGTTTGTTGCTAAAACAGAAGTGTTTTGATTTTAGTTCATTACAATGCGAAATTTAAAAAAGAAAAATGTGAAAATTAAAATTAAGTGTTTTCCGATCTGCTAATGAAATCATTTATCTTTGTTGTGAAAGTTGTGCTATGTGGATGTATGTATAAAATCTTCTTAATTAAGCTTTATTATTTATTTATTAACTAAACCATGAGAAGGTATTTTTTGATGCCGGACTATGAGAATAGGACAATAGAGAAAGATTGTACAGCATATATACTTCTCAGTAAATATTCAATAAGTTATTTAAATATTCAATTAGATCTTACAAAATCCCTTATGGCATTCTAAATTCATACCCGGTGATGAAAAAAGTCATTTAAAAAAGCTTTTATAAACGTTCGTCCTTTCTTTTATCAGCACCATCACCATTATTTACCGCTCTCGATTGCTCTCTCGTGAATATTTTAAAAAATCTCTCATTTTAAGCTCTTCAAACGTTCCGTCGGCACGATTTCTGCTGTAATCAATTAATATTACAACATGATTCATAAATAATAGTGAGACAGAATTACTTTTGTGCAAAGTGAATTCAAATAAATTGTTTGAGGTGGAAAATTTGTTTGAAAAACTTTAAAATCGCGCGTCAGATAAATATTTCAAATGATATTGATTCTCCTTTCTTTCTTTTTCAATTAATCCATGAATCAATGGTAGCAGTAGTATAATAAAAATCCCTTTGTGTTAAATATTTAATTGTTGATAAGCGAAGCCTTCCTATATGGATATAGAAACAGGGACGAATTATTTTGTACGGGCAGAAAAAAAAATCCTGTGGCACGATTGATGATGATTTTTCATTTTTTTTTTCAATTTCAGTGTTCGATCAATGTGTGTGCAAATTGTATAATGGTGGAATGATTGAGGGTGTTTCTGCAGGAAATGGAATGAAATTGGTGGCGCTCATAATTGTTTTTGGCAGTGAGGCGTTTGAGCTTGAATCGTTTTGAGTTTGAGTGTATATGTGTGGGGAGGTGGGAAGTCGAATGGATAAACGAGAAAAACAAAAAAATAATAATTGAGTGCCATTTGTGGAGACCTTTTTTAACCATCGTTCTCCGGATTGTCCGGCATCGGAAAATCGGAAAAAGAGTCGAGAACATGAAAAATTTTTTTTTTCGGGTGCACGTTTTATGAATCTGTAAAAAGGATATAAGAAGATAATTTATGATCTTCTGAGCGTTAATTTGATAAATAATTCAGACGAGTGACATTTAATTTCAAGGAGATTTTTGAAAATTGATACAACATTGTTTGTCCTTTTTTTATTAATAATATCTAATACCAAAAAAACGGTATAATAGTGGAATAAAGAACATTAAATTTCAAGTACAGTAAAGAAGAGTAAAAAATCGCACTAAAATACACATTGAAGTGTTTCTCGACTGACTCGACTGATGCTATGAAATTATCTAAGATATTTAAAGTTAAAATTACACATAGAAATCCGTATTTATTTTTCATGTTTGTTTCATTTGCAGATTCCTCTCGAAAAAAGCATCAAAATTCAATTATGAAAGCTTAAAAACTTTTAATTGCCAAAAACTTCAAGGATCATCAACATTAGTTTTCCAGCTCATTGGGGTGGTCAACAGCGACCACCCCAGCCTACAGATTTGTTGGCAACGATAAGCATGTTTGATCAGATCAAAACCGAGCCATTACATTTTTATCAGTCATCGTGTCCGACTCAAATTTTACCGCATCAACAGTCAAATGTCAGTGTCCTTCAGCAAAACCTTGTACAAAATCCACAGCATGCAAGCGTTATCGCAATCAATGACGACAAGGGTAGTCTACAAGTGAATGTAAGCGTGTAAACTTCTTTCGAATCATTTCACTGATGTAATATTAATTGTATTTTCTTTTATACCATTACTACTCACTCGCAACAGCATACCGATAATGTGATACCAACGTTGGTTGATCAAATTAAACCCGAACTAATGCAGCCGTTGTCACAACAGCAGCAAACTGTCCATCACTCAAATATGAGAATGGTGTCGTCGTCAAGAGGCAGTAAACCGCAGGCCTGCAAAGTTTGTGGTAAAATTCTGTCTTCAGCAAGCAGTTATTACGTTCATATGAAACTACATTCAGGGACGAAACCATTTCAATGTAAATGTTTTTATTGTAAATATTATTCTGTAGATGACATTATATCATTTTCTAATTTACAGGTTCCGTTTGCGAGGCTGCGTTTTGTCGAAAGCCATATCTAGAGGTTCATATGCGAACCCACACTGGCGAACGACCATGTAAGAAATTGTACGAAATCTAACGATCTTAACTAATCGGAAGATTTCTTTTTTCCAGTTCAGTGTGACGTTTGCATGAAGCGCTTTTCTCAGAAATCGAGTTTAAATACACATAAAAGAATTCACACAGGTACGTACTAATAGATTTTCTTTCTTATTTTGCAATGTTCGCGATGAGCCGCGACATTTTGGAAACATTTTTAAATATTTTTTTTTTTAACTTGAATTCATGAATCAACAAAATTAATTGCGTGCGAAAATTGTGATATGATTTTTCAATTTGATGATGATGATTTTGATAAACTTTCCTCGCTCCTCTCCAGGCAATCGTCCGTTCAAGTGCAATATCTCCACGTGTAATAAGTCATTCAGTCAGAAATGCACTTTAATATTGCATTCACGAGCCCATATCAATTCCACCGGTTGGTTAAATATAAATTTTTTTGTTTCGTGTTTTGTCTGATTATTTTTTTTTCTTTTTTTTTATTAATGATAAACTTTTTATAATAGGTAAAGGACATTGTTCAGTAATACGTGTTATCGTATTATTGGATGGTTTCCTTGATTAAATGGAAGGTTAAAGTTATTTCACTAATTTTTAAATTTATTCGTTTCCTTTTTTTTATTGCATACAATGAAACTCTTTACATTTTCGCGATCAAGAAACAGTTCAGGATCGGCCATTTCACTGTGATCAATGTTCGGCAGCATTTTCACGAAAGCCATATCTTGATATTCATAAAAGAACACACACGGGAGAACGACCTTGTAAGAATCAAAAAGAAATTATTTAGAAAAAAAAGAAATGCATTGATCGATGTTATTCAATAATATCGTTTAATAATTCCACAGTTCAGTGTCTGGTGTGCTTGAAACGGTTTACACAGAAATCCAGTCTCAATATTCACAAGACCATTCATACGGGTTAGTTGTAACAAATGTTAATTCTAATGACTTCATAACAATACACTATAATAATTTTTTGAAATTCATTTAATTTTTTTTTATATTTTTTCCGTTGTGTTTTGATAAATGCATCGATCAATTCAGCTGGACACCGTCCGTTTCAGTGTGGCCAATGCCCGGCAGCTTTTTGCCGAAAGCCATATTTAGATATTCATAAACGAACACATACAGGAGAGCGACCTTGTAAGAATCTCAGTTACTATATTTTGTGTTATTATTTTTTTTTTTTAAGAATTATTTCAAGTTTTCTGTCTCGTTCCATTTCAGTTGAGTGCGAATCGTGTCTCAAACGATTTTCTCAGCGTTCAACTTTAAATATTCATAAAAGAATCCATTCGGGTAGGCAGATTTTTATTATTATTATTAGCTTTAAACATTTTTCACGCGTCCTCGACTAGAAAGATTGAAAAGTCGGTCATTAAAATTGCATATATATAAAAAAAAAAAAAACAAATCTAAGAAATTATTTAAAAATGTTTTTATTTTGTTGCGTTGTTATTTTGTTATTTATTACTATTATTTAATTGTTTTAGTGTTTAAACTAAAAAAAAAAAAAACAATAATAATCATATTTCTAGTGCAAGGACGGCCATTTCAGTGTTTGGAATGTCCAGCTGCATTTTGCCGTAAACCATATCTTGACATTCATCTCCGTATACACACGGGCGAAAAACCTTGTAAGATTAAGCAATCAAATGCTTTGTTATCAATTTTTTTTTTTTGTTAATTCTCTACAATTTTCTAGTCGAGTGTGATGTTTGCAAAAAATGTTTTACCCAAAAATCGAGTTTAAATATTCATAAACGTATACATACAGGAATCAAGCCGTACGAATGTGATATCTGTGGAAAGTTATTTGCTGTTAAGAGCTATGTTACCGCTCACAGGTCAGTCAGTTCAAATCATAAATATAACAAATTCATCATTATTCATCCAAAAATATTATTTTTATTACGTAGGTGGTCGCATGTATCTGAGAAGCCCTTAAGCTGTGATCGTTGTTCCATGACATTCACTAGCAAATCACAATTTGCGGTTCATATACGCACTCATTCTGCTGGGCAGAACTACGAATGCAATCTGTGTGGACGTACCTTTATTCGTGATAGCTATTTGATACGACATCACAATCGAGTGCACCGTGATCGAGTACAAACTTCAAGCACAATTAATGCTACAATTAATGCAGTTATAGCCGCTGCTGCATCGAGTGGCCCTTCAAATCAATCAAACGGTATTTTTAATAATGACGGTCAAGTAGGTGATTTAAGGTAACTAGCACAACGTCATGAGCATCGTTATGAGCTCACATTTCTTATGAACAATTTTAGCCAATACGTGACTAATCTTGCGGCGAGTGTTGCCCGACAACAAAATCGAATGATCCATCGCTCTATTCAAAACCTACCTGCAGGAAATGGTAGTAAAGAAAGCGGCTCATTACGAAATGTTATGTAAAAATCAATGAAATTAAAAACTTTGATTTAATTTTATGTTTTCAATAAAAAAAATGAAATAATATGAGTAATGATAATAATAACAACAGTAATATTAACAATCTAGTCACAACACCTAAAATTTGGATAAGCAATTGCAGTCCGCACAAATTATTATCTATGTTCGAGAGAAATACCTTCTGATGCTTTTTTATTTTGTGTTCTTCAAAAATTGTTATTCAATATCCTCAATTTTAATTTTAAAGGATCTCAAAAGATTTCTTTCACGCGAATAAAACTAAATTTTCCTAAGGAATTTTGTTGCCATCGATGAAGATGTAAAAAAAACCATTGTTGTAAATAAACATCACCGAAATGTAATTATATGTTCTTAATTTTAAAGTATGTATGTAGCAAAATGAATGAGTAATGAAATGAAAATAATAAATAAAAAAAATAATTATGTAAAAAATTTGGATATAAATAGTAAATTTTAATTGCATATCACAATTTATTTTTAATTGCAGGCTATTAAAATTGGAAAACAGTTTCTATTATCATTTGCTTGAGGAATCGTGAAGCACAATTTGTTGAAAAAAGTTAGAAATTCGGAATGTTCTTGCAATTTTCTTAGATCTAACAAAACTTGCAAATTATTTGACGCATATCCTTTTCTACAAACATTAATTAATTTTAACTAATTGGCACTAATAATCATAAATCCCACTTATAAAGTCATTTAAATGTTTACATGAACTTTAATTGCTGTTTCGAATATTCACTCTAAACGAATAAATTTTTTTGAAATGTATACAAAATCTTGCATTAAGACGGATGAAATTGAGATACGCGTTGAGAAAACAAAACGATCGCGCTGAAATATGCGTTTGACTACTTTTACATGCTGATTTTAAAAACATTCTGAAATCACATGCGCAGATCAAATTGAATGTTTTATTATTGTTTGATGATACGCATTCAGTTGAATGGAATCGATGTAGCGATGAGGACGTAATTTTTTTTGAACTCAAAGTTTATTAAGATTAGTGGCATTAAATTATAATAAAAAAAAAATTGTTTTTCATCGAATATGTCAAATTCAATTAATATTAAATTTGACAATCCATCCGCTATCTACTTTCCGAGCCAGATAGTTAGTGGTAAATATATTATATTTGGATATTAACTGCTTATATTTTAATCTATACTTGACAGGATCAGTGGAGCTGATTGTCACAGAAACTATAAAAAAGGCACGAGGTAATGAGTCACTCATACAATGCACACTAAAAAACAAAAATATTTATTGGCGACTTGCTGTCATGTCGCCAACGGTTCAAGGTCACCAGATTTTTACTTTCTGTCTTCTTCTGTTCATTCAGAAATAATATTTAAGATTTTAAAACATCTGTAAGATTTCAAACAAATTATATATTTTTTTTCTTCTGGCAGGGCAGCATATCAAAGTATATATATAAATATCTTTATAGATATGTTCATAATTGGCACACGTGGGCTGAAGGAAAAAGAAGACATTTTAATTTTTTGTTATGCTTATTTTATAGGATTAAGGTTAATTGTTGAAGGCGAGGCAAAATGTGAATGGTCTGAAAGTTCGGGCTCGGGAAATAGTCGGCGCTCAACGACATATTCTGGGAAAGAGAAATATTTGAATTCTTTGACATATCTTTTCGGTAGCAAAGATGGAGAAAGTGTCGAAGTTCCGATTGGAATTCACACCTATACGTTTGCGTGTCAACTACCAATACCAATCCCAGCATCGGTAGAAGGAAAGCATGGGAGCATTCGCTATAATGTTGACGTTAATTTAGATATTCCATGGGCTTTTGATTTGCACGAAAGTTTAGCGTTTACGGTCGTGCGTTATGAGGATTTAAATTTCTTTCCTGAATTGAAATTGGGCGCCCAAGCAGAGGAACTAAAATACTTTTGCTGTTGGTGCTGCCAATCCAATCCGATAATAATAAAAATCTCAATACCAAAGCAAGGATTCGCACTAGGCGAGAAGATTCCCGTCACTATAGATCTTATAAATAAAAGCACCACCAATTGCTACGAATCAAACTTGTCATTGAAGCGTGTAGATTCTTTTAAGAGTCAGGATCCACGTGTAAAAACTAAGGTAGCGGAAGAAACTGTTATGGGACAGACATCAAGAGGTGTGGCAGCAGGAGAAACCGTTAGCTTCACTGAAAATATTGATATACCTCAAATACTTATGATCTCTAATCATCGCTATTGTGAAGTTTTCCAAATTAACTACATTGTAAAATTTACCGCTGAAACTGAAGGATGTACCACATCGCCTGACGTATATTTGCCTATAACAATTGGATCCGTAGGCTTATTACCAGTAGAGAATAACCTACTCAAACCAGAAGTGCCACCTTATTCCGAACAATAATGAGGGCCATAATTTAAACAATATTTTTAAAATGTAAGTAACTAGATATCATCTCTTTCGCAATATAAAAAAAAATGAAAAAAAAAAAAAAAAATCTATTTTAAGATCCCACCAAACAGACAGGAATATATTATTTCTATTTCATATTTGATGATGCAATAGTAACGGGAGCGGTGACAACATAATTACTTAGTTTGAAACGAAACTAACAACATATTATTACGCATAACGCATGTGAAAGAAACGCATTTTTTGGTACTACGTGCTTTCCATTACCTACTTCTACTAGAATGCCACGGAAATTTGAAACATATCGTGCCAAATTTCCTAATAAAATCATAAAATCAACTAAAGAACTTTATTTATAACATTTAAACCGTTTTAATGTATCTTCAAACTTTTAATGAAGAAATAAAATAAAAAAGGCAACATATATAACGTACATTCATAAATATGCATGCATGCACATACAATTACAGAGATACAGGCTTTCTCAGATGACAGACAAAAGCTCCAAGGAACGTTAAAATCTGATCAAATTGCACGGTTTTTTTGTCAATTTTTCAAATTTGCCTCTCAAATGTTTTCATTACACGGAAGAAGAAATCAAAAGGAAAAAGCGCTCTGGACACTGGACGTGAACATCAGAACTGAAAGTCTTAAGAAAATACAATTTTTTTATCACCGTCACCCAACTATTAGATTTCGGGTGACACATTAAATCGTCTTTATTAAATAAATGCAGCAAAAAGGATAACTAAGCTAAAAATGTCCTAAAATTAAAAGGAAGGATACCGATTGGGCGAGATGATTTAATCAGGTAGCTAAACTAAAAATATCATATTGACCAATGCTACCTACTTAATAGACAAGGCTGCGTTGGTGTACAAATTAATGGTATTTACTTCATTATTTACTACTTTACTAACTGTATTGGGATGCAAATTAATAAGTGCTTGTTTGCTGAAGCCGAGGCTGAAGCAGCAAACCATAGGTTGTGAAATCATCACCTCTGGTGAAAAAATATATGAAAGGACACAACAACTATAAATAAAACTTTGCACGTTTTTTATGTGTACATTTGTTTGTACATACTTTGTGTGTGCTTAGCCCTCGCATGAGTTCTGAAATAAGTCTTTAGGGTCACTGAGAAATATAGAGCGGTAAATAAATACAGATATTAATTATTATGATAGTTCTTATGGTAGTTGTCTTTATTTAGTTCCTTATTTAAATGTGGTGCTCATTTTATATGTTATACAAGCAAGCGCGCAACTTTACATTACGAAAAAAACAAAAATCAAAACAAAAAAACATCATTTATGGAACAGTCCCAATTATTTTCCAAACAAAAAATTTGCCACAAAAATTTAATTAAATCAACAATCGTGATAACTAAGTAGAAGTAAACTGAGTCATAATGCAAAGCTATAGCTACGACCCATCGATGATTTCATATTATCAGGAGAAGAAACCTCCAAATATTCATCCGGAAATGAATCAAATAAATTCTTATCAAAACAATATCGCAGCAATCAAAACAGAGCCCTCCGTACAGTTGTCCAAAAGTCAATTGGCGCATTTACGTGAATCTCCAGAAGCCAGATCACGTCGTCTAAAACGCAATGCCGAGAGAATGCGTGAAAAGCGAGCGAAAGAGTCTTATGAAGAATATCGAATTCGTCTAGAAAAAAATGCACTTGCTAATCGAATCAGACGACAAAGGGAGAATAATAATGATAAAGCAATAAGGCAAGTTCGCGATGCAGCTAGGCAACGTCTAAAAAGAGCAATGGAGACACCAGAAGAAAGAGCTTTGCGCCTTGAAAAGTTAGCTGAACGGATGAGAACGGTGCGGCAAACGGAGACTCCCGATAAGAAGGCCGAAAGATTAGCCAAATCAGCACAAAGAGCACGCGAGCGTCTCTTACGTGAAACTAGTGAAGAGAGAAGAATACGGTTGGCTAAAGGATCTGAATACGCGAGAAGAGTTCGAAGCTCAAAATCTAAAAGCAGTTCAATGTCTGACATCTCTGATACCACTTTGAGCGACAGCATCGATCAAAAACCCATTTCAACAAAGACAGAATCAATTGGTAGTGCGGAAAATTCAATGCTGAATCATTCCTTCGAAAATCACCAGCAAATTACTTATCAGCAGCCTCAGATTTATCACCAACAACAACAGGTCATCACAATACCCACCGTCAGCCGCAACGGCGCCATCAATCTTCATCAGCAGCAACAAACACCTAGACTTCCTCAAAATCACCAGTACCTTTCGAGTATGCAATTATCAATTCCACCAAATTATTCCTACCCGTCAGCTGTCAACAGCAATTATACAATGCCACCGGTTGATATGAACAACATAAATTTTCTCATCCATCAACAAAATCATGCGGCAATTAATATTCCTCAATATCATACAATGCTCTCAACGCAAGGTGTTCACCAAAAAGAAACGCTTCATAAACCCAAAGCTGTACCGAATTCTGTTATCCAACAAGTTCCCTCATCATCGTCATCATTTGCCAACTTTAGTGAGCACAAATCTCGTGGTCGACCGAGAAAGGCAACAGAAACATCAGAATTACCAAAAATGGAATTTGTTTTAGATAATAATGTGAAAGTGAGCGTGATGGATGATAAAAAATCACGCAATCGTCCTTACGAAACTGAACAGCAACGCGCTGAACGTCTAAGGAAAACAGCTGAAGCATCGCGTATCAGGCGGAAAAATGAAACGGAGGAGCAGCGAGCCAGAAGACTCTACGATTTAAAGGTAAAATAACCGATATTGTTGATATAGTTTAATTAAGTGAATTTGAAGGTACGTGCAAGGTTACGACGGGAGCAGGTAAAATGTAGTGAATCTGAAGAAGATCGGAAACGTCGATTGGCACAACAAGCAAAATATGCAAGATCTCGTCGAATGAAACTGTATGCTGGCGATGATAAACATTTGAAAGAGGAACAATCTGAATCTGGAATGATGCCTAGTGTCATTGAAATCCTTGAACCGATCATTGAAATGAGCACCACAATATGATAGAAAAAAAATGTAATCACCATAAATGTCCATCACCAACACAAAAACTTTTTTTTTAACTTATATTTGTAGTGCCCAAACAATGCTGGAAATTGATACACTCGCAACTTTTGATACCGTCTACTCAGCTGATTCGGTAGAATGGTGTCCGGCGAGTGAAAATCATTTTGTCGTCGGCACTTATCAATTGGAAGAGAAGGACCAAACGACAAGTTCAAATAACATCAGAAAAGGGAGAATTTATTTGTTCCATCATGAAAATGATTCAATGAATGTTTGTCAACAAATTGAAACGGATGCGATACTCGATCAGAAATGGGATAAACTTTTTTTGAATGCTGCGACATCATTAGGAAATGTGCAGAAATACAAACTGATCAATAACCGTTTGGAAATGGTCACACAAATCAACATCAGCCCTCAAGAATCAAATAATCTTGCATTGTCCATCGACATAAGTGCATCAGGTTTACTTATTAGTGACTCCAATGGTAGAATAACGCTAGTTGATTCAGAAGAAACAATAAAACAACAATGGAAAGCACATAACTTTGAAGCCTGGACATGCATGTTTGATCCGTGGGATGAAAATTTGGTGTATTCCGGTGAATTTCAGCTTATTAACATCTTTTAGCCAAGGCTTTAACAATGTTCATTTTTTTCCAGGTGGTGATGATTCAATGTTTCATGTTTGGGATCTGCGAACCGGACCAATGAAAGTTAAATCTGCAAAACGTGATGCTGGTGTTACATCATTTCTTAATTTAAAGGAAAACATTCTGCTGGTTGGAAGTTATGATGAGAAAATGTGTTCTTACGATTTGCGCAACGTAAAGAGACCGTTTGACGAAATTAATTTAAATGGTGGAGTATGGCGAATAAAGCAGTCGAAAATGGAACCATCAAAGCTTCTCATTGCTTGTATGTATCACAATTTTTCCATCGTTGATTGCACAACAAATTTGAAGCTAATAGCAGAGCACAATGGACATTCAAGTATCTGCTACGGTTGCGATTGGTCCCCTATTAATTTGACGTTTGCTTGTTGTTCGTTCTATGACCATAAGCTGACGCTATGCCAAATCAAGAAAAATGTGGAATAAATAATGAATTCTAAATAAACTTTCAAGTTGATGCATAATTGAGCTACAAGGAAGTTTTTGACTTGCAATAATCGAGAAGAATTCATCGCATCACTCGCGCTTGAGTGATTTGTGGGTTTTTTCATTATTTTTAAGTCAAATGGGATCATTTGTCTTAGATTTTATTTATTAAGAAAGTTAAAGATCTAAAATATCATCGAGCCATTTTGTCATAGATTCCTTATCATTGGCTATTGATGGTGCCTCTTGGATTGTGGTCTCAGGTGGTTTTGCAATTTTAATATCTTTAGAAACCTCATGAATAGGTTTTCCAGATTTTTCATCTATGAGTTTCTCGATCAGGATCCGATATTGTTCCTCATCACTTCTTGCAACATCCTGCATAGCTATAATTTCGTCAGAATTCCAATTAACGTCAATGCAGCTGTGTCTTTCGTTAAACGGAATCGACTTGAGGGCTGAATTAAGAAGGTTTGTGTTTATATTGAAATACTTTGAAAATTGTGTATTGCTCTGTTGACAATCATCATGATACTTCTCAATTTCGGATTTAAGCAAAAAATGAGATCCGGCTGGTAATTTCATCAGATAATCAAAATCAGGCGCATCATCTTCAGACTCGGAGCCTGAGACATATTTGCTAGAATTGTCTACGATTGCTCTTTTATTAAACTTTCTGTCCTCCGAATCATCATGACTGGGGTGATTGAATTTAGCTTCCGACGATCTTTTGCCACTACTTCCTTTATATTTTGACCTAAAAAACGAAACAAAAAAAAAAAAGGTAAAATAATGTTTTGTAAAAATGTCTACGGTTTAATAAGATAGATCGCACTTTTTTTGATGATTCATTATACTCTTTTCGCACTCGTTTCTGCTGTGTCGTTAGCAATAAAGTAACTACAATTAACATAAGTTCTATATGGTTTATTTACTCGAGAAGTCAGTGAATAATTGTGAACAGTGATCTCCCCCCTAGAAAAATGTAAACAAAAAAAAATGTGATTAATAAGTACCTTTAGGTAGCAAAAAAAAAAATGTCGGTGGTAGACGATTTTTTAATAACAACGGTGGCAAAAGTGATAGAAAGCCGAAACGTAGTTGAAGATTATGAGAAAGATACAACTTTCTTATACAGAGGCGAGGTCTATCAAAAACTGATTGACTGGAAAGATTTTAACCGAATTTTTAGTATGCCTCTTTTTTTTTCTTGAATTTGCATTTTTGTTCATTTTATAACAAAAAATCTCCTCCTTAGGACTCAGCAAGAACACAGGATTCTACGTGAAGAAGCGAGAAGTAAATGATGCCGCTTACCTTATACTTTTTTATGCACGTAAACCAGTCAGACAGCTCTCCACTGCAGAATTTTTACAAAAGCGTTTTATTATTGATGCCTTCTTTGAGCCAGCCGAAGAGAATGTACCATATGATGATGACTCAATATTGGAATTAACAGGAAGCACTAATAAGGAATTGGCATTGGATACATTCTATGAACAGCTTCGTCAAGCTCATCAGAAAGATGATCTAGATTCTGGCGTCCCATCTGAAGTCCAGCATCAGTCGCTGCAACCGTTGCTGCGACCGTACCAGAAAAAAGGTATTCGATGGATGCTGACAAGGGAAAATCGTCCAGACTACTTGCGTTCCACCTTTATCAAAATGAGATCTAAGAATTTAGAAAATCAGATATTTTACTACAACAAATACTCCGCTGAGTTCTCGCACAATTGTCCTGAGCCAGTAATTCCAATTCCAAGTGGTGGTCTGTTAACAGATGAAATGGGACTTGGAAAAACTGTTGAGATGATTGGACTTATGCTGATGAATCCGAAACCAAAACGGAAAGCAATTGTGCTAAATAATGACGATGAAGATAGTGGTATTAGCACGATGGAAAATGAGCCATTAAAGAAAATGATTAAAATTTTTAATACCATAAAATGCATGTGCAATAAACAGAACAAACGCCAAGATGTAAAGAAGCTCATTTCTTGCACCAATTGCTGGTATCAGCAGCACATCAAATGCGTATTCCAACGAGAGATAACCAACGAGGATCGTGATTGTTATATGTGCCCTTTTTGCTGGAAAGCATCAGAAAGGATAATTGAAGCCAAAACAACAATTATTGTCACACCAGCAGCTATCAAAAGTCAATGGCAGGATGAAATTAAACGACACATTAATGATGAAAACTTTAAAGTTCTTATTTACGAGGGCATCAACAAATGCTGGGTATCGCCAGTTGAGCTAGCAAAATATGATGCCGTCCTCACAGACTTTAACATTCTTTCGCAAGAGCTTTACTTTGCCGAAACGATCAGTCGTGAGCTGAGACACGATAAGAAATTTGAAAATCCACCAAGTCCGTTAAGCTCAGTCTTGTTCTGGAGAGTTGTTCTTGATGAAGCACAAATGGTTGAAAACAAAAATACACGTCCAAGTCAGATGGTAAAACATCTTCCAGCAGTCCATCGTTGGGGCACAACTGGAACGCCCATCGAAAAGGATTCTATTCGCTGTCTTTATGGACTCATTTATTTTTTAGACTTCTATCCTTACACCGATTCAAAAATCTTCGATGAACTTTGGAATGAGTATCGCTCAGGCAAACATGAAAACATGATTCATGTGCTGTCAAAAATCATGTGGCGAACCTGCAAGAAAAATGTTGCTCAAGAAATCAATATTCCAGCACAGAAAGAAATTATTCATTACGTTTCCATGAGCGATCTGCAAAAGATGTTTTATCAGCAAGTTCATATCATCACCAAACCAGAATTCCTCAAAAATGTCCAAGATTATCTAAAACGCCACAAAATCTATGATAAAGCTAAAGGTGAATGGGTTATTGACTATTCGATAATGGATCAGTCTTTGCATGAATTAAATAATGCAACAATGCGCATGTTTCTTGAACCGTTGCGTAAACTCCGACAGGATTGTACGATTCCTAATTTGTTTCATCAACAAAGTGATCAAACTAGAATAAAGCAAACACTTCGTCCGGAACAACTTCAGGATCATCTTGTATCAAAAACATCAATTGAATGTAAGTCAGCACTGCGCACAATTTGCTCATCTCTAAATGGATCAGCAGCCTTAAAAATCGCTCAAGATAAAAAATCAGAAGCGATTTTAATGTACAAACAAGTTTTAAGACTGGCGAAAGATTACACGGGAGCTGTTCAGTAAGTTACAAATGCTTTCTAATGATTATATTACACATAATAATATCTAATAATATAATTTCCAACAGCGTCGATTCTATGCTTCAAATTCATGCATATCATAATCTTAAGGAAATTGATCAATCTGACGAGCAATTGTACGCTGAAGAAATTGGAAAATTGGAATGGAAATTTATCTCTAACTTCTATGACAAAGTTAAGGAAATCAATCGGCAAATCGATGAACAGCGGCAAGAGCTTACAAAAGCAAAAAGCGATTTTAAGGATACTGATGGTTTCTGGTTTCGCGATATTATTTGCATTCAACGGACAGCTGAAGAAGAAAAGCGGTTGATGGATATCATAAATCTAGAAGTATTTTCTTCGATAGCCGTTGATTCACCTCAGCTTTTGGAACAAACTAGATCCACTCATGGAATTCAATTAATTTTAACTGAATGGATGGACAAAATTAATCGATTTACAAAGGACATCAAAAAACGATTTGCAAAATTCGATTTTATTATCAAGCATTTGCGGCCGCTGCACGAAATGACAGAAGAACAACAAACTGCCATCGCAGAACTGGCCAAAATTGCACTCAACTGCCACTTAAATCTATTCGATGAAGAAGATGACGACAATATTCAACCTCCAAAAACTCTGATAGGTTTCTGTGACTTGTGCAAACTGAAGATGAAACTGAATGAATATGAATGCATCCTCTTCAATAAAGCTTTGATCGATAGCCGTACACGTGGTTCCTGGAATGCTCGATTTGAAGAGAAACTTCTGCGAGCAATTTTGAATTATGCAAAACGATCTGATTTTGAAGACGAAATAATTGAGACAGGGCAGAATTTTTTCAAATACCTAGAAGCACTCAAAAATCAATTCCGTCTTCATTCACAACTCTGGGTTGAAGCAAATCACACCGTTTCAGGCTTTGACGAATTGAATATGTGCAAAATTCGAATGCAAGTCGTTGAACCGGACGAGATAACGGAAGAAGACAGTCGTACACACTTAAAGATAACCAAGTATGAAGTTGAAGAACAGTTGCATGAATTTCAAGTTCAGAAGCAGGAAGCTGAATTAAATTTCGCTCGTCTTAATGGACGTTTGAAATATTTGGAACATTTAAAAGCAAAGAATGAGCCACCGACTTGTCCAATATGCACTTGCATTGCTACCGAAAGATATTACGTAACAATTTGTGGGCACACATTGTGTGCTACCTGTTTTCTGATTATGACAAAGGCTCGAAGAATGCAGCTGGCATGTCCAGTTTGTCGAACTACACAAGCAGTTTCTAACGTTTACGCAGTCACATGTGACAATTCCTCGTCATCTGAAAAACCCATCAATGGCTCGTATTCACCGAAAATTAACGAGATTATCAGATGCATTTTGCGACTCAAAGATGATGAACCTGATGTAAGCTCGATTTGACTTATTTTGATCTTAATTTGCTGAAAAAAAGTTTAATTTCAGGTGAAAATTCTGATTTTCTCACATTGGGACAGTATCTTGTTATCCATTATCAATGGCCTCAAAGCAAACAACATCAGCTATCGAGCATCGTTTGTTAATAACTTTACGAAGCAAGTAAACGAATTCAAGGATTACAGTCAGAATGTGACTTGTATGTGCTTGAATCTTAAATTCGGAGGCAAAGGCCTCAATTTAATAGAAGCAACTCATGTGTTCCTGGTTGAGCCAATACTTAATGCTGATGAAGAACTACAAGCAATCGGTCGTGTTCATCGTATCGGCCAGACACGAGAAACATTTGTTCATCGATTCATTACGGAGAAAACAATCGAAAGCACAATTTATGAAAAAATTATTCGAGAGAAAGACAAGTGGATTCAAAAGAAGTTCACTATCAGAGACTTGGAAGAGTTGTTTACGGTTCATATGGATGATGCTGAAGAAAACACTATATTGTTTTAAACTTGAGTGATGATGATACACGATGAGGTTCAAATAAAATTAATTTATTTGCTAAATAAAGCTAATAATTAAACATCCGAAATTATTTTGGCTGCGGATAGCCTCGAAGATATTTATTGAGCTGTTTTGAAGTGAGTTGACGCCCTGTTGTAACAATCTGGCCTCTATTCTTCATTTTCTGTTCTTTCGCACAATCGAGCGCTTCCTTGTTGGCTTTGTTCAATGCGTTAATTTCTCTTGCGCAATGTTGTTCATTAAAGTCATTGTCTTTCATTGCAGCAAATAGCACTGATATTTCCTGCAAACATGCCGATTGTGATTGTGAATCGACTTTGCCAGAAACTAAAAGAAAAATTTATTTTAAAAAAGGCAATGTACCCATGAAGAATATCTAATATAATTTTTTACCTCTGTTTTTCAGCTTTAGTGGAAGAATTTCTTGAAATGGCACTCGTTCCGGAGTTTGTGGAAGTCGGGCTTTACCACCGAAATGCTTATATTGCATAAGAAGTCGTGTAAGCCGCATACTGCCACCCTTTGTTATATTTATTTACCTTGTGTTTGAATGGGAAATAATGGACTAAGCGCTTCCCCCTGAAAACAATTTCAGATTGGCATGCTTCATTATTAGGAGTAGACTGTAATCATTTTCCCGCCGCTGCTTTAACATTTTTGGAATATTCGTTGTAATAAAGCTGGTATGTCATTTAAAAGAACCATTAAACGTTTCGCGCACGTCAATGGATTCACGCATGTTTCGTATTCTGAAGATGGAGAGTAAGTTAGGCAGTCAACAGTGCTGAAAAGGTATTTTAATTTTTCTTGTTGTTGCAGGTATATTCTAACGGCAGGTTCAGCGGATGGCGATATTCGAATATGGAAAGAGATAAGCGATGATGATCCAGCCAGTCACTGTGTTGGTGAAAGTGCAAATTGCTGTGCCCATTACGTTGGGAAGCATCCACGACTTCTGGTGTCAACGGACAATAATTTGCTTCAAGCTTACACCTTCCCTGAAGGCGATCGCGATGGAATCGAGTTTAGATTCACGGCTCCTATAACAACAATTAAAATTAATAAAAATTGGGTTGCGGCTGGTTCAGAAGATTTTACAATCAAAGTTCAAAAGCGCGATAAATCTGAAGAGTATTTCGAGTTAAAAGGTCACGAAGGACCTGTCTTGCATATCGATTTAAGCCCAAACGATCAACTGGCATCATCATCTGGAGATGGAACAATTCGCATCTGGGACTTGAAAAAATGTCAAATGTTGAAGAAGTTTGAAGGATTCAATCGCATTAATTCATTCCCTGAGGCAAAAATTTTTTCAACACCTTCGTTTGAAGCCAGCGGGCGTTACCTGGCTTATCCAAAGGGCAGTATAATTCATGTCCTTGATACAGCCAACTGGGAATCAAAATTTAAATTGCAAAACGATGAAGTCACTGGAGTTTATTCAGTTTGCAGCATTTCAAAATGTGGAACATACGTTGCTGCTGGATCACTGAATGGGGAAGTGGCTATATGGAACTTGGTTGAAAACTCTAAGCTTAAAGGTGACATTAATGGTGAAGATGATCATCCAATTACATCACTCGCCTGGAATCCAAAAAACAATGGCGAATTAGCATTTTGTGATGCTGATGGTCAACTCAGTACAGTCGTGACTGGTGTAAAATCTAATGGTTTCTTTGATGATGAAGCAGACGAAGAACCAAATGAGAAAGGAATTGAAGATGATCCGGATGATTTGTACAATGGAATTGATTTTCGTGATGATCCAGCTGATGAAGACAATGACAATTGTATTGCCCTCGAAAAGCTGAAGAATAAAACGTTGAAAACTGACATAGAAGATATAGACTCGGATGATGATGACAGTAAAACGATTCAAAGTGAACCGGCGAGTCGTGACGGAGTTACTCGTTATCCAGTCGCAAAGCCGTTTCAAGTTCAACCGCCATTCCAACCAGGCGCAACGCCTATACACCTAGAACATCGCTTTATGGTATGGAATCATGTTGGTCAAGTAATAAGCCATTCTGGTGAAGAAAATTCAATCATCGCTGAATTTCATGATGTTACTGTTCACCCAAGCTTACATATTTTGAATCAGTTGAATCATGAAATGGCAACTTTGAGTACAACATGTCTGGCACTGGCTACAAAACAATCACCTTGCAAATTGGTATGCATAGCTTTAGTGGCATCTGGAAGCAAGGAATGGTCAACAACGATGCCAGATTGCGAAGAAATTATGGCTATAGCTGCTGGTGAGTCATTTGTTGCCGTTGCGACTGATGCTGAAGTAATTCGATTTTATACAACAATGGGCACACAACGAGAAGTAATCGCGGTACCTGGACCAGTTGTTGCAATGTCTGCGTCCGACAACAAGCTCGTTGTTGCTTTCCACACTTCAAACACGTGCAACAAGCTATCAGTAATGATCATCACTTGTCTCGGGCTGACAATGATAAATCGTACTGTCGATATGCCTTTGAGTCCCAATACTAAATTAGCTTGGCTGGGCTTCAGTGACGCTGGTTCCATCATAACGTCCGACACCGCTGGACGAGTTCTTAGCTATAGTATTAAAAAGAACTTGTGGTATCCAATTTGTGATATGATGACGCACATTTCTGGTGCATCCGATAACTTCTTCATTATCAGTGTCAGCGAGCGAGAACAGAAAATCAGAGTAACATTATGCCGTGGCATAAATTACCCGCTGACCAATCCTCGACCAATCATGCGTGAAATTGATTTTTGTATGCCACTCGGTACGATGGAAACAGAAAAGAGTAAATTAGAAGAAGCTTTGGTGCGTGCATCAAACTTCTGCATCAATTCATCCGAAAAGTTGATCGTTGAGAATGGCCTGAAATTGTTTTCAACTGCAATGAATGCTGAACTGGAATCTCGAGCTTATGAAATTGTTGAACTTATTGGTGATAAGAAGCTTATTGAGTTGGCCGCAAAATATGCAAGCCAGAAAGGACGAATTCATATGGCTGGAAAAATCGCGAAGTTGCTCAATGATTTTGAAGAAAAGGTAAGAAAATGTTTGTTTCTTTAACGTTCTTCAACAATTTTTATTCTTCCTTTTGACAGGAAAAAGAAAAACAAGCTATCCTGAATTCAATCGAGCATGAAGTGGAATTGTTTACTGGAGTTTATGAAACCCCAACGCCACAAAATGTTGAACAACAGAGACAAGAAACATCGACACCAATCATTGCACCAAAACCTATGAACAGTCAAAGGAAAGCAAATCCATTTAAGAAATCTAATGGTGCCAGTAAGTTAACGCCCATTAATCCATTAAATCATTTGACAAAGAAATCTATCGGGCATAGCGATTCAAATGCAACAAATTCTGATGATGAAAATATGCCAGTTAACAGTTTGAAACCTGTTATTAATCGCTCATTATCTGCTGATACACCTCGTCCTGGAAATTTTTCTGGCTGGTTTTGTGCGAATAAGGTTGAACTTCTGGCAAATCATCCTGATGTTGCTGAAGGTGATCTAATAAAAGTCGCAAGAGGATTGTACAAGGAACTTACAAAACATCAGAAGCCACCTGAAACTGAAGATATCGCTACGGAATCATTACTGCCGTGCAGCAAGAGAAAGTTGGATATGAATGATGATGTCAATGCTGGTGGCGTTTCAAAGCTCGCCAAGTATGGTTTCACACAGGATTAAAACTCAAAGTTATTTCAAAATTAAAGTTCATTTAAGTCTTAGTTTAAATTGATTTAATAAATATTTGGCAAAAAAAGGCATAAATGCCTTCAAGGGCAGTTACTCAGTTATTGAAAACAGTTATTACGAGCAATCCTTCATTCCTGATCTTAATGAGAAGAAAGAAAATGTGTGTCTTGAAATGCTTTCAGCGAAACTTTTCAACTTCAAAATTAATTTTTCGCTGTTAATTGTTAAGAAACATCAAAAAAAGCGACGAAGACAAAAATAAATGCAAAAAAAAAAAGGAAAGCTGTCTTTGAAAAATCTTTGAGCACCATAAAATAAGACAATTTAATGAGTTCTTTAAAAATTTGTCTTATTCAATAATTTAAAATGTTTATGCCTTTGTGAGGCATTAAAAGTAGGAGGGTAATGCTGAAAAAAGTTATTGCCACTTCAAATGATTGCGATGACAACGAAGTGTAAGTAGCTTTAAAATTGTCATTTTTCCTAGAATAGGTTTCGATTTCCTGATTGATTTCAGTTGCCATCAAAATCATCCATCATCGGAAATTAATCGATTGAAGATGAATTGTCTGAAAAAAAATAAATAAAATCATCGTCATCATCGATATCTATTGTTGAAAACCCTTTGATTGTTGCTGTTGTTCTTGTGTGGGAAGCAATTGATTTCTACCGCAAATCCTATATATAAACTTCATCATATTTTCCCATTTGTTTCAGTCACCATGTCCATCAGACACGCGCGGATGAGATGAAGGATACAAAATTATTAAATTCAATAATTCCAGTCCAAGTGAAAATTATTAGCCCGTCCATGGTTGATCGATGACTGCTGATATGCTTCAATTTCAATCGTTCGCAATTAACTTTTCCTTTTATATTTTCAAATATTTCGATTGTTGCACACACAAAAAAAAATTAAAATAAACGAAATTAATCAAAATATTTTCGATCGTAAATTTCAATTCAGATGGCAACAAATCGTAAAATTTAATTTAATTATGCAAAGAACTTTTTCCTATCTCTTTAGAAATTTTATTTGAAACATGGCATTTGATAAAGTCGCCAGATTGATTGTGCAACAAAACAATTAAATGCATAACATTTCCAGTGATAATTAAGTTTTTGTTGTGTTGCGTGTCCAGAATTAACGAGCCATTACGAATGTCAATTTAAAATTAATAGAGAGGTCAGACTAACACAATAGAAATCGATTTTCTCCCTCTTTGACCATATTTCTCAATGACCAAAAATTGATTTTGCAATTCTTAAAAGCAGGCGTACAGACTACAGATGCTTTCATGTGACATGAGTTTAAATTTTGAAAATTCGATTATCATCGTTTTGATGCTGGGCAATTCGATATGAGACAATTGGAAAGTTAATTGGACTGGTGGTGGTGGTTTTGTACTTTGGGCAATTAATCATCATGTTTACCAATCATCGAATTGTTTTTGCACGTTTTTGCACTTTGTTGAAGAGACTCACGCCCAGGACGATTTCAATTAAGTGACATCAGAAAAATCTCATTCGTTTAATTTGTCCAGACGACAAACCATAATTTATTGATTAAAATTCGCGCCGAGTTGAATGATCCAGGAAGCAGCACGCGATACACGTGAGTTCATTTTATACATGGTTCATTGACATACATCCCGGTGGTGAGTAAAACATATCATCATCGACTAAGGTCATGTTTGCACGAAATCAACATTGAAAAGCCGATGCGAGACAAACATAAAAAAATCATATAATGCACTTATTGGACATTTGTCCCGCCCGACGAGCATGTATTTGATATGCTCTGGATGAATGTTTTTCCCCTCTTCAATGTTTTCCTTTCCTTGCTCACGAAGCATAAAAAAGGCGAGAGAGAGAGAGGAATCATATGAAACGGTACCATGTGCAACCATCAACAATGAAAATCATACACCATCCAGTGCAACAGGAAAAAAGAGAGACTCAGTGACACAGTCAGTGAATGAAGTAAAATTAAAGTTTTGTTTGAGGGAAGTTTTTTTTTTGTTTTGTATTCTTGCTTTAACATTTTCGGGGAATGGTGGAGGGGATGAAAAGAGACACTGTATCCCGGCATCATGCATTGCGTGTGTCAGGACCGACGTTTAGTGATCAGTGCCTTTAACATTTTTATTTGAACGCCGCTCGACCTTACGTCCACACGTGATTTCTATTTCGTTCGTCAAGTAACAAAATATATATTTTCTAACTGATCAGCAACATTTCTTGCGGCTGAACAGGAAACTTAAAGTGGAACAAGTGTAACGCGAAGTGTGTCGCTGGACATTAACAAAAAAATAATAATATTTTACATTTCTGATCAAGTGATAAAGAACTTTTTTTCTGGTTTATAAGAAATATTTTTAATTAAATTAAATGGAACATCACACAATGCATCATCATCATCACAACATACAAAATAATAATCAAGTTCATCATCCGATCCATTGGAACTATTCATCACCAACAGCAGCGTTGCCATCAGTTCCATTGACATCAACGCCAATAACAAATAGCGCGAATGCTACGAACAACAACACATGGACACCGCCAAGCACTCGCGGTCTTAAGCGTGCCATGTCGGAAAGTGATTGCGACGATATTTACTCAGAAGAATCATCAAAGGAACAGTAAGTTTGTTAAACAAAAGGTTATTTGTGCAAGTTTTAAAAATATTGAAATTAACAAATTTCAGTCCATCATCGATTGAGAATGACAGTTGTCAGCTGATGAGTCGCAAAAAGCGTCGCGGCGTAATTGAAAAGAAACGACGTGATCGAATTAATTCATCACTTACCGAACTAAAGCGTCTTGTGCCATCGGCGTTTGAGAAACAAGGTTCAGCAAAATTGGAAAAAGCTGAAATTCTTCAGCTCACCGTCGACCATCTTAAGACGTTACATTCAAAAGGTAAGAAATTTGTGGAAACCATAAAATGTGAAATATTTAAAAAATGGATACACCACCTGCACTTCCGCCCCGATTCAACATATCTGACTCTTGAAAGTCATTCGGCGTACCCGCATCATATAATAATGCATGAGAAAAAAAACACCGAAGACCAAGAAAAAGGACATAAAATATTTAAAAAGTCATTTGGGTGGATTTTTTCTACATCGAATGTGAATGTTGTGAAACATGATCCAAAAACGGTTGTGCAATTTTTTTTTCTCTCTTCATAACTTCCTGGCAGGAAAGTAAATTCTTGCAAGTTTATGAAAAAAGGATCTCAAAATTTGTTAACCTTTAAGAAAAAAAAAAATCAAATCCTTTAATTTTTGAGAAGAAACTTTTTTTTTTTCTTTATTTGCACAATTTTTTTTTCTTCTCGCCAATGATATAAGCGAAGGTGGTAAACTGAAAAAAATTCAATTCGCGTGTCGAATAAATAAAAATTCAATTTTCCCACGTTCCATTCGGTTTGATGCACAGACAGACAAACAAACAAACAATGAGCAAAACATGAAAAAAAAAAAACATTGTGGAACCCCAGAATAACAACAACAACAAAAGGTTTTTACTCGTTCAACTTTCAATTCAAACACAACAAAATTATGTTGATCGTGAAAGAAATGAAAGAAAGAGCGACACACGAGGAATTAAAGTAAAGTTGATAGGCAAAGAACTTATTTTCCCATCAAAAAGGCCCCTTTTGCATTGAAATTGATGACGATTTACAAAGCCATTTTCCAGGAGAGATCCCTATCCCTTCTCTGTTTCATTCTCATTCTCATGCTTATTGATATTAATAGACCTCCATGAGAACCGTAGGGTAGAAAAAAAAATTATTCCATTTATGATGTTTCATGTCTCTAATATTGCTGAAGCTCGGGTAGAAGATATTTATATAAAGCAGGGGTGCGATGTGTGGGAATTGAGTAATTTCGTATAATTGATAAAACAACCAACCAGAGTGACTTGTTAATGTTAATTTGCTTCTTATTTTTTTGTGTTGTTTAACATAGGAATCGATTCAATTGGCTTCGATCCGCAACGCTTTGCAATGGATTATCATATAATTGGCTTTCGTGAATGTGCATCAGAAGTTGCGCGATATCTGGTAACAATTGAAGGCATGGACATTCAGGATCCACTTAGATTGCGACTTATGTCACACCTTCAATGTTTCGTCGCACAACGTGAATTGAGCGCTAAATCATCTACTGGCGTTGCCGCATCAAATTGGCCATCGACTGGTTATCAACCAAATTATCCATCGCAAAGCTATCAAACATATCCTACAGCGCCAATAACTCCGCATCAACAACATCACAATCAGAGTCAAACGACCTTCAATTCGTCCTACATGTCAACGCCAAGTTCATCATATTTAAGCTCAACTGTGACACCACAATCACCTGAATATTCATCATCCGGCTATGGCACAAGTGCTTCATCGGCCGTCAATAATTCATCATCAACAGCTGCAAATGTTTCATCCAGCATAAATGCGTCAACAACAACAACATCACCAGTACCAAATCAAACATCAACAAGTGACCAATCTCAGGATGCACAGCAACAACAGCAGCCAATTTATACCGATTTGTCCAATTCCAGTGATCGATCAATGTTGAATGTCAGCGGAAATTATCACAATTATGGTAATACTAATCAATTGTATGGAGGCGGCCCGAATGTGGGTTACAGCAGCAATAATAACAACAACAATAATTCAAAGCCTTATCGTCCTTGGCACCCCGAAATGGCCTACTAAAGCCATATAAATCCATTAGTGCATGTTCGAAGTTAATTTGCGTAGGCGAATAATGGAAATCTTATGTTTAAATCCAAAGGAACCAAAAAAATAATAATAAATACATCCAGCATATGGAATTTAGTCATTAGATTTGTAAGTATTGATATAAGAGAACGATATAAAAAAAAACTGTAACATGTGAATGAACGTACGTGTTGATCATATTGAACAGCATTCAGCAAAACGAATTCCAGGACACCAAACCATCATCTCGTGTCACGTTCATTGAATTAGTTTTTTTACGCTCCATTTAGGAAGTTGCTTGATGATGTTCACTTGTTGGCAGCAAATTTTGACGGCACTCAAGGGAGCTAAGAAAAACTACATAGTGAAATGATGATAAGGAATTCTGAGATATGTTTTAGAGTGTGAATTTGTGGTATGCAAGGTGGTGATGTATGTTATGTATGAAGTGGGGGGCTAATACAAAGCCTTAAATAAATAAACTCACAAAAACCAGTCATTTAGTTGCTTTAAGAATAAATTCTTTAGATAAGGATAAAAAATGCGAGTGAACCGAATCCAAATAAAGAAAAAAAAAAAAAAACACAAGAGAAATTTTTGAGCTTTAAAAACACAAATTTGATAAAGAAATTTTTTTTTTTCTAAAATTGTGCTTAGAATTTTTAAGGATTTAAAATTAAGGACAAGAGAAAAAGGAGAAATTTTATATTTTTGATACGAATAAAAGAAATTTTTAGAAAAATGATTATGCTGAAAGAAAAGAAAATTAAGGAAATGAGAATTAATTGGAGCAAACGCCGTGACAACAACGGCATTGGTAGGTAAGGGCAACTAATGAGCTTCATTCTGGTTTTTTTTTTCCAGATATAAGGAAGGAAATTAGATGGAATGTTAATTGTGGCCTAATTAATTTAACGAGTTTTTATGTTGTAAAGGTTATGTTTTTGCAAAAGGTTAAAAAAGAAATGTATAGTCGTGACAACGGATTTTTTCCGGATAAATATGACATGTTTGTTGCCTGCTGGACATATCATTTGCATAATAAGCGCGTATTGACCATTCATTTACTGCTGATTGCACAATTTTAATAACGATGAGCTAAAAATATGTTTAAAGTGCATAAATTATGTTATGCTGATAATCTCTTGGCTTGTTTGCATAACAATGGAAACTTTTTCTAACCTCTCCAGCCGCTAAGAATTATGAGCTTGTCCAGCGATTTGTGCCAAACCAACATTTATTTTCCTACACCAAAATAGAGGATTTATGTTTCTCTTCTATCTCTATCTGAAAGCAATTATTTCGAATAAATATTCTTCTCAATGAACTGGAAAATCTGAAAATAAAATTGTTGATGGCAATCAAAAACAGGAAAAAAAAAATGTTTTCAGAAAATATTTTATGCCTGAAAACACTTAACTGAGAATTGAAAATGTTGAACAAATTCTTTCTTTGCCTTAAAATATAGTAAAATATTATTTGCTCTTAGCATAGAATTAAACATTTATTGACTATTTTTTTTGCGAAACATTTTCGTAGGGCATAAAAATCGCGATTTGATTTTATTTTCTCACCGTTTGTTGATTCTGCAGTTCAATTCTATTGGCAGATGTTGTACAGAGAGAGTCAATTTCCATTCAATAAAATAATTTTTTATTCAAATAAAATTTTATTTATTTTTTTTGATCTTTTTTACATAAAAATTTACCAAACATTTTAATATTGGAAGGCAAAAAAGAAGAATTAAACGTTTGCAATATAAATGCGGTCGCGCTTCATAAACCTAAAATCTGTACAGAAGTTTTCAGCTCCGTTATTGATTTCCATATTTTTTTTTATCATAAAAATCTGTCATCTAAATTGCTATTAAGTCAATCTCAAAAATGTTTTTGTCTTTTTTTATGAAACAGCGAAATGTGTTTTGAGTGAAATGTGAAATTGAGAAGGATCAACGCAAAAGTCTATAAGCGAGTTGAGAAAGAACCTTCTTACATATTTCGTTTCGCATCATGAAGACGATTCATCATTTTTTGGCCTTCCACAAAAATAGTAATAATAATGCGCTATAAGGACCAGAAATGCGAGCATGAGAAAATGAGAAACTTTTGAAAATTGGAACAAACCGAAAAAAAAAAAACTTCCGACGACAGGTGGCGAAATGAACAATAAAAACAGCAATGTTTTCTTACCTTTATTAAAAATGAGAGGACTAGAAACTTGTATCCCATGAGTCTTATTTAAGGGTTAAAAAAAAATTTAATTTTCTCATCAACGTTTTAATTCCGCATTCTTGTTCTCATCCACTGACTCGAAGTTATTATTTTTTTTTTTTTTTGGGGACTTTACTTTAAAAATAGCTTTCACGATGAGCGTGGGATAGTTAAGTTCCCATATAGAACCAATATTAACCCTCGCCCTTGTGCATTATCAAAAATGTTGATTCGTATTCGAAAAATAGAATTTCGTCGATGTGTAAAGTGTGTGAATGCGCATAAATTAAGGGGTGGAATATTTCTCGTGTGACTCGAAATGGCTCAGTTTTTATTGTTGATTTGTTATTAAATGCGTAAACATGACCTGCCTAAGCCGATTAACTTGCATGAAATCTGTAAACAACGCAATTCTTATTTTTCGATTGCAAATTGCTTTTAGCGTAGTGAATTTTTTCCGTAAACAGAACCTCAAAAGAAGTTGTGCAAATCAACTTTGCATAAAACAACAAAATTTGCAATATTCAAGTTCAAATAGCATTCGATTTATCTGAAGTGATTTAATTTTTATTTCTTTTCTCGTAACTCTTTGACTTGTTGCTTTAAACACTTTCCTTATTTTATCCCCTAATCTGTCAGGACGATAAAATGTATTTATTTATTTATTTTGTTTGACGCTAAGTGGAAAAGGATATTTTTAACAGCTTTATAATTTGCAACCCAGACGACTTTTCATTGTCTTATTTAATTTAAACTTTCGTGATTAGTTTGCTATGTGGCATCAATCAGACACCGGAAGCTTTAAAAGAAAGGTTTGTAGGCTTTTACACTTCTGTCAAGGATCCCTACATTCCATTCGCATGATTTACTTCCTTTAAAAACCCTTTTCATGCTTATCGAGATATGATGAATTTCGGTTACCTGCTAAAACAATTTCATCTAAATTTTAAATGTGCGATGCCCGGAAGAAAAAATACCTTCCGCATTTAAGAATATTGAGGCCAATTGCTTTGCTTTTCCGTCTTTGCATCATCTGGTGATGTGATTTAGAATAGAAAAAAATGGTCCAAAATATTTTGTGTTAATCTTTCACAATTTGTGATGTTTTCACGTTCACGTCACAAGACCAATTGACGATACTGAGAGCAAAGAGACGACAAAAGTGCTCGGAATGTGTCATGAAGCAACTTCCGATTTCCCCTCTTTCATCATCCGAATAATAGAAAAAGGTAAATGGCTCAATTGAAATTACACAATGAACGGCAACCTTTTTCGTTGCGACATAGTTCTACGATACTTGATGGTCGTTTGAGACTCAATTCACCCTCCAGTTCACACGATTTCCCGGCTTTCATATGGAAAAATAATAATTGTTAATGCGACAATGAGTTTAACATTTAATGCTATTTCGATATAATAATGCAAGTAAAAAAAGGGAACTTTCTGCAATTTGTTTGTCCTTAAACTTTTGCGACATTGCAATTTTTTTTTTGTTGCTATTTTAGTGGACGTTGCTGCTTTTATTTTACTGTGAGAAATTAATTTTTCATGGCTTTCCGGACACTTTTTAAATTTATTTTTATTTTGTTTTACTTTCCTAGTGTATGTTTTTAAGTAGCACTTAATTTTAACGGCAGGGTCGTAATGTGCATCAATCACTTGCCGCGTCGATATATCTTGTGAAGGAAGTTTAAAATGCCCGCAGATTTCAATGAAAAATTTCACGCTAAAAAATTCATTGAAAAAAAAAAATCCTCTGACTTTAATTGATTTTTATTTGCCAATTGAGGCGGATCCATTATCTGGAGTGGAAGATAATTCAATTTACAGCGGGCAAGATAAAAAATAATCGCAAAATATGTTTTTTTTTATGACGAGGGGGCGATCGGGCGGTCACTGAGCTTAGTGAATTAAATGAACTTGAGAAAATCATTTCATGGGAAATTGTTTAGTTTTTTGTTTCGTATTTAATTCAGAGTGGAATTATAGCTGATATTGTTTGTACAATACGTGCAACTATATAATTGCACCCCTGGCAACTACAAAAAATAAATAAAAATACATTTCACCCTCCTAATATCAATTTTTTTGCTTGCACAATACTCAAAATCGACTTGCTTGTTCCCTCTCCCGACTCGTGGGATCATTAAATTGTTGGTGTTCGCATGTACGATGAATATATTTGGCTTGAAGCGCCTGAACATTCCACCCTCGTCGTAGTTGACTCATTAAAATTGGTTTAAGTGAATTGTGTGTGCGGCTTGAATAACTATTAATTCAATTGTAAAAGGATTAGTTTCTTGTATATGCCACCAAATTTGATGATGAGCATGAGAAAGTTTTATAACAACGCATCGATGAAAAGTTTTCCCTTGAGAATTTCTCAGAATTTTCCGTGGGAATGAGAAATGGAATATTTAAGCTTGAGAAATGGAAAGAATTAAATTGTAATTAATATTGAAGGATGCTGCGTTATCCTGGAATTAAAATTTCCTTTTCAGGATGAGAAAAAAAAATCACAAATTGAGAACAAAAGAAGAGTTTTATTGCTTCGTTTTATTTTAGACTTTCATTCCCTTCATGATTTGAAGCAATGATAAATAAATTTCGCACAAAAATTTCACCCCAAAAAAGCATTTCTACCTGAAACAGAATCTAATTAAATTATCTTTCTTCTTCTTCTTCTTTTAATCTAACTCAATTGGAAATTGTGTATCACAAGACAATTGTGATGAGCCCTACAGCAGGCAAACAAACGAAACAAATGTGTGTGATGCTGTAGAGCGGCGAAATTGAAAGTCAACAAAATAAGAAATTTCCCACAATATCAACTTTGGGTTTACTCAATTATGGAAAATTCTGTGAATGCTGTTTCGGGTGAGATCTTAGTTAGTGTGGTGAAATGCAGAATGATGGCTTCTTGTCGGCTTCAAATTAACAACTTTTTCTCCAATAAAAAAAAAAAAAAACAGATCCTTTGAATTTGATTTTGGTCTTTCTTTCGGCTTTTTCGGTTAGATTCACTAAGAAATGTAATGCAATATAAATGATATTGGAAGAACCAACAACGGTGTTAGCATTTTTATGGTTTTTTGTCGTAACATAAGTAATTGTATAATCATGTTCTTCTGGAATATTATTTTAATGGAAATAGAAAATTGTTGTTATTTAAACCTGACCTTACTTACAAACTGACCCAACTCATATTTCATTTCATGCTCTCTGGAGGCGCTAAAAGCCAATCGATTTTGAGCAATTTCCATTCACATGCGATTTCAATTCTGTGTTAGAAACAATAACATTTTGCTCTGACAATAATGAACGCAGGATAAAATATAATTTCCATGAAAGCATTTCCCTCGCGTTCGTTTACTTCTGAAGCTGTTGTTGGTCTATTTTTTTTGGGACAACAAATATAAAGAAAATTGTATGTCAAAATCAGCATAAATGAAGTTCTAACATTCAAGCGATAAATCCAATAAGGCTGGGGGGGGGGGGTGGGGTGTGATGTCAGGTAAAGAAATATTCTTGTGAGTGCGTACATGGTGCGTCTGTGGCGTAATATGAAACAAACAAACCATTATGATTCTGCCTAAAACTGAGTTGTTATGTGGCAAAATACAACTTGGTTAACAGTCAAAGGATATGGATGGAATCGAATTGTTTATAAATAGATTTCAGAAATTGGAGCCTCGGAATATCCAAACCAGAGTTTCACAATTTCTCTGCCACGGCACGCTGCTGTTTCATGAGAGTTTTCATGAAAATCTTAAAAAATTATGGTAGCACACATAGAGTCGCATACAAATTATATGCTAATATCCCGCAAGGCGAAAAAGTTTGTGAGACACTGATCCAAATAAACAAAACATGGCTAAAAAATTGTACTGCATAATAAATATTTGTTGGACAAATTTTGTTATTTTTATGGAAATAAATTAATATGAAAATCGATACGCAAACTGAAAGCACTTTTAATAATGATTTTGCGTTTTAACAGTTTACAAAGCGCTGGGAATTGAAGAATGACCTTGAATTTTCTCTAGCAATAAAAATAGTAACCACACAGCCCCTTGTACAAAATGTATTAAAAGTCCTTAATTATTATAATTCAGTTATTTTATTATTAAAATTTGCATTTAATGAATATTAAAAAAAATTGGTCGGGCCGAGGTTTACATAACAAACGGCGAACGCCACTTTTGACATGGCACGAAATGTTGGCGCTTTAGCTATTTAAAAGCCACAATACGACGCATTGGCCCGTAAGAGTTTAATTAGCTCTGAAAAAGGGTTGCCGTTCTGATGAATCCTTAAGCTCGCTCATTAAGCAAAGAAAGAAAAAATGTACAAGAAAATAAAATTCCGCAAACAAGAGCCAAGTAAATATATACAGAAATATTTACTTCAACACAATAAAAGTATTATCTACACATAATTTATAAGTAGCGTCATTAATGATTAAGAGGGTTTTTTATTAAATAATCTCATCTCAAGTGATATGATAAGATTATGTAGCGAGTACAAAACCAGTATCGAAAATCGTTTAAATATTTATTTCGCTGTTTCGCCAGATCGCAATACAACACGATGAAATTGGCCGTAATTTTTGCAGTTATTGCTGCTGTTAGTGCAGTCCGTGAGTGTCATTTTTAGAATAAAAAGTTAACGTAAAATTTTCACCTAAACCTTTTTTTTTGATATTTAAGCCTTGCCTGAAGATGTTGATCCAATGGATTTGCCATGGAATCCGCTCATTGTGGGAGGCGGTTAGTAGAATAACCTTTTGGTAATTTCATTGTTACATAACTTTGATGATTTTAATAAAATTTCAGTGAATGCACCAGCTGCTGGGATTGCATACCAAGTGTCATTGCGCTCATTGCTCAATTCTCACTTTTGCGGTGGCTCAATCATCAGCAGTAAGTATATTTTTTTGGCAATCTTATCTGATATCTAAATATGGTTATCATTTGAAAACACTAACCTTCGACAGACCTTTGGGTTTTATCCGTAAGTATTTATCAGCAGGATTTTACTTTCTATGGAGTTGCAAAATTCTATATAATCTTAGGCTGCTCACTGTACAATCGGTCGTGGTGCCACATCGATTAATGTTCTGGCTGGAACAAACACTTTGAATTCTGGTGGAGTCACACACAGAAGTAATTTGATCAGAAACCATCCGAATTATAGCAGCACAACTATCGCTAATGATGTATCAGTTGTACGAGTTGCGACACCATTCGTTATGAATGCTCGTGTTGGTACAATTGCACTGGCTGCTACTGCCACTGGTGGCAATGTCCTGGCAATTTTGACTGGATGGGGTACAACCAGTGAACCAGGATCTGTTCCAAATCACCTTCAATGGATTCAATTAAGAACTTTAACTAATGCTGAATGCCGCAGCGCTCATTCCGCTGCCAATGCTGCTCTCGTCTTTGATCATAAAATTTGTACATTTACAAGAGTAGGAGAGGGTGCATGCCGCGGGTAAGAATGTACCTACCGAGTACTTTGCCAAACAATATTTTTAAATCGTTTCTCATTATAAGGGATTCTGGTGGACCTTTGGTGGTCGGAAGCAATCAAATCGGAATTGTATCATGGGGTAAATTTATATAAATTGATCCACTCTGCCTCCATTTTAATGTTATTTTTTTTATTATTATTTCTAGGCATTCCTTGTGCTCGCGGTGCTCCGGATGTTTTTGACCGAGTTTCATCTCATCGCGCTTGGATTATCGCTAATGCTGCTTAAACTTGAAGACAAGATAATCATCTCTTTAAAGAAAATACAGAAAAATATCCTTAATTTCACATGTAAATGAACCTTTTTTTTATTCACCGATTTGCGATTGTTATTTACAATTTTAATTCTTACGTTGCATGATTCTTACATGATTAAAAAAAATCACGTTGCACAGCAAACGAAATTTCTAGATTATGTCAATCCAGTTAAGTCTAACCTAACAATCTCGTTTTTATGCAATGCCTTCAATTTTCCTTTCATAATTTATTTTTCTTAAATGAATTTATTTCATCTTAAATAAATCACATTTGTGAATCTTACATGACTAAATTAAAGTACAATATTAATAATATTAAGTGGTTGATATTACATAGTACGCTACAGTCTGTAAAATTTTAGAGAAGAAATGCGAAATTGTTGCAATTTTTCTTTTTAAAGTGGTGCTTCGAAGAAATCTTTAAAAGAAAAGAAACAATCGATAAAGTTTTCGTTTCTTGTTTTTCTCTCGCAATGGAAAGCACGTGAATGGAATAATTTGGAATATTTTCGATATGTCCCACAAGAGGAATTCATTGTGTGCATAAATAGATTTAATTTATAAATACGGTCAGATGAAGGACGTTATGTTGACATCATCAATTTATGAATCCCACTTTCCTCGACAATATTCGTGAATTTGTTTGCAAGCGTTTAAAAAATGAAAAATTCTTTCATCGAATCGCCGCATTTCGTTCGAAATATTTAGAAATTACTGTTCGCAATATTCTATATTGTAAAATATTGTTTTTATGTCTTTTTTTTTCCTTCGATTTCATGGCCCTCGAACACAAGAAAAAGCATTGTAATGGATCGTTTGCACAATAAATGTGTGTTTGCTACAATTTTCTTATCATTTAAATGAAGACATTGACTTGGAATTGTTATTGTGTGGACGACAATGGCCTTGTCAATTGACGAACACCTTGAAAGTGTGTGGAAGGGTAAAAGAAAAAAATGTGAATTTATTATAGATATGTTGGGCCGATAGGGACACGATTGTTTCCGACTTAAGCCTTTTTTTTTCGTAATTACCCTTCCCAGTATTAAAGTTTCAAGCTCGAGATTTTGGAACAGACAGAAGTATGGAAAATTTCTTTTTTCTCACGCATTTTCCTCTATAAGAAGAAACGTATCTAAGGGCGATACATTTAACGAAAAATAAGCCATAAACGCACACACAAAATTTATGATAACGGAGATAAATTTCCGGGTGGTTTTCATCATGAATTTTCTCATTAATCCTCTTTGAGTTTTCCGTGTTGATGAATCAAACCTAACCCAGCACGATATCAGTTTAATGGCATGGCGTGTTAATATTTATGATCATAGTTGGGTGCATTAGAAACATTTTCCCTTAAAATGAACATCACTGTAGAATAATTTCACCAAAAAAGTAAAGGGAACACAAAATTTGTGAATTTAATTATGAAAATTTATCTGTGCAGTGATTGTTGTTATTGATATTATTGTAATAAGCCGTTTGTGAAGTGTTTTTATGTAAATCGGGAAACATGAATTGGACGCGATTTTCAAGTTCCTCGTTGAATGAATTATCATATGTTTCATCATCCAACCACGTCTCAAGCGTTTTGAGATTGTTGTCCACCATGGTGCTATTCGATATTAATTGTGATCCAAAACCGCTGTCATTTAGCAGTCGAGATGTTTGTTCACTGCAATTTTCTTCAACTATTGGTTTACTATGCTTGCGTACTTCTAGAAAATTTTGCCACTGAATGTCATCTTCATCATCTCCTTCATATGGATTCATATCGAATTGATTCCATTCGGCGATAAATGTTGTATTGGTCAGTATCGAGTCGCTTTTCTCTTCATCACAATTTGTCACGTGAACGAATGATGACGCTAATTGTTCATCGGAATCACTCGATTGGAATTTCTTATTTGCACTTGATGATGACGAAGACGGAACCTTGACTTTCTCAAATATCTTATCGACATTATTTAACGGACTGATTGCGACAGCTGCCGCTAAATTGAACTTTAACATTTCATCATCCTTCGATGAACACTTTGCAGGCGATTGATTTGTTGAATCGTCTTTATCTTCGTGTTCAAAGTCATAGTGTCGCAAGAAGCCACTTAATTTATATCCGCCACTCGTCGGATAAATGACACGGCGATTCTTTTTCAAGGAATTTGTGCCGAGCGCCGACGCCAATGAAGAATGATGGTTGCCACTTAGACTGATGTAGATCTTATTGTCCGTAAACACGACATTCTCATCCTGCACGCAATTGATTTGCTTCTCGTAGTTGTTGTTTAGATGCTTTTTGATACAATGCTTTATATATCCCTTTCGCTTATTACTACCCGACGCTACTGTAAAGTCATCTTCCGTATCATCATCAACGGATTTATTTTTACGATGAATCTTTCTACGACTTGGGCGTTTACGATTTAGTGACGTTGGACCGTTTGTGGGCGATGATGTTGTGATTGAATGATCCTTTTGTGGACGGTATTTTGTTTTACATTCACTTGGTTGTTCCGATGACTTGACATTTGATATCGACATCTTTCTGAAGAGCTAAATAAAGGATGAAACAATTTGAAGATTTTCTTAGATTAAATGATTTAAGGGGAAGAAAAAAACGATTTCACGATTTCCCAAAATCTTACGAGAAAGTTTTAAAAGCTTCGAAAATGTTCTCAATAATATTCCACGCATTTCCTTTAAAAACATTTTTGTTCACTTTATTTTCTTCTTCAATTAACTGATTAAAATTTGCTCATTTTCCAGTCGATTTATCGATTTAACAACACACAAATTTTACAATAGTACAACAACTAAGCTAACATTAAATGTCTTACAGAAAAGCACACAACGACTATTGAGAAGCAAATTAATCACAATTATGAAAGCAGCACAAGTAATTTATCAAATTAGAGCAAGATTCGAAATTAAGACTGTCTTGATTTGAGTAGATATTTTGCGAGTCTTAGTGACGGTAAAGATAGTTCTTTGGCAAAAGCTTTTTGGCCTTTTTCGGTGTACTAAAATCGCTGATGAAATCGATAATTATGCGACAATGTTTCTCATTCGTAATGCCAATTGTACCAAGATCCTTTTCGGTGAGCGTAAAAAATGCCGCCAAATCGATCTGTAAAATTTGAATGAGGTTAGAATGAATGAGGACGAGTGGGGAGTTTCTTGAAATTCTACCTCTTCCCTTTCAAAGATTTTCTCATAATTGCTCAATTCCAGATCTTTCAAAACCGTCTTCACACTCAGCGTCTCATCTAAATTGGCGTTGGGCTCATGAAATGTTATTGGAATATTATAGCACATGAGACGGCGACTCTTGTCAGTCGGTGGTGGACGCTTACTGTCGAGGATGATAAAATTGCATTTTTGGGAATCAATCTTGCTGCGCAATATGCTTTGTAGCAATTAATTCTCATTTCGAAAAATAACTCACTTCGGTCGCTTCAAAAATGATTCTGATGGCGAATTTTTTTTTATTATTGGACTCAAATTCGGTGATTTGCAGAAATTTGATGCACTAGGCGAGAAGCTGCGTCTACAATAGCTTTTGTCGGGCATCAGGAATTTGAAGTGTTCAGACATATTGATAATATTTGGTGATAGCATCATTGAATTATTGCCCATGCTCGCTTCTAGCGACACATTTGGAGACACTTTTAATAACAAAGTATTGAAGACAATGAGGATTAATGGTGTGAATGTGCAGAAAAGTTCTTGTGTTCATACCTGTCTCATACTTTGCCATGACTCTTTATGTTGTAACAAGTCACTTTGATAACGAAATTTCAGACTTTTGACTAATGATTATGGCAAAACTTTTCGATGCTCACAATTCTTTTTTTTTCTATATTTTTTTTTATTATCGGATTTTCTGAGCCTTTCAACACGAAATGCAAATGACAATTGACCGATAGATACACTTTTTTCTTGTTTGTCAGCGCGCTCGTTGAAGGCAAAAAAAGGAATAAAAAAAACGGATGGACAACTCAATTGAATTCCAATATTGGAATAGTTTCATCCCGTCGGTCGTTTTGTGTTAAAATAAAAAAATTCCGTCTGTTGATTGCCGGATGATTTTTTTTTTTATTACGAGCGTAACTTTTTTGCAATTAATTTGCATTGCAAATGTAGTAACATCAACAAGTGAATGGCGCAAATGCGGAAATTGTGCAATTTGCATTTTGCTGCATGAAAACAAAAACAGGAAATAATTTTCTCATCAATGATGTGGAAAATTTGTAACAAAACCGTAAAAATCTCAGCAAAGGCGTCACTGATGGATGGATATAGATGAGAGGACTTTCAATGAAGCCTTAAATCGTACAAATGTTATTTGTTGGTTTATTGAAAATATCCATTTAAAATTTAATTTGCGTTCATCAAGTTACTGATTGTCTGCAATACGGAAAACTGGACATGCACACGAAGCTTTTCAAACACACACACACACACAATATAATTGTAACATTTTGTTGCCTTTTCGCTCCATATGGCGCCAAGTAATTTTCTATTTAATAATGAATGTAGGTCAACGTACAGCAATCTAATTAACCATCCACCTGAGAATGACATAACACCAATACATTGTTTAGTCAGATTGACTCAGACAGAACCCATATTGCAAAACTATCGATCCGGCCAGCACCACAAGTGCAGTAATCTCCCTCTCCAGTCTCCCAATCCCTCCTCCAATCTATCTGTATTCATGATGTTTGCCTCCGAATATATTTACCTATTCGTTAAGCAGCGAATCATGATGTAAAAATTATGAAAAGGATCAGATGGAAAAGGGAAATTGGTGGAAAACTTTTTATTTCTAATTCCTATCATCAGTCAAGTTCGCATGTCAAATGCTATTCATAGGAATTGAAAGGAGCCTCAAGACTTACCCAGAACACACTCAAGGACTATAACGTTTAATGTGTAAAATTTTCCATCGCCCAAAAATTGTCTACTTAGATTTGGGACATACTTTTGCGTTTCACTGGACGTATCGAAAGTGGAAAATGTCAAATGGAATCCTGACGGGTTTCCGCTTAGGGGAACACACACCGAAATCGAATTTCTTGAAAATATGCTGACGGCAGACTTTTGATAGGAAATTATTTTAAAACACAGAAAAAAAAAATGTGAAAAATTTCCATTAAAAATCACAAACAAAAAAAATCTCTATTCGAATTAGAACCATCCAAGCGACAGTTCTCAATGTCATATTGTTTGGTATACATGGCAACCGAATAATATTTATTTACAACGAAATCATAACAACCGCGACGAAGAGAAATTGTGAAATCGATAAATGGTGATAGCTCCAAACTTTAAGTCGAAAGCGTTGTTTTTTTCCCAAATAATTACCTTCAGGACATTTTTCTTTGTGTGCCTTAAAATCTCCGACATTGTTTCGAGATTGTCGTTTTAATTGATTCCTTTTAAAATGATGGTTGTAAAGTTTCTCGTTCTCTATCTTATTCCTATTTCTTTTTTAAAACAATACATATAATGACAAAAACACTATGTAGTGATCAGAATTGCACACTCATCATCACATACAATGAATATCAACTAACTGGTCTTTAATCCTTTGATATAATCACACTAATTGTTCCCTTTTGCGTAAAACTTTGTCCAGCAAGTTAACAAACATCAAATACATAAAATTGTTTAATGAACCAAACGCACGAATTATGTACCGAGTGCTGAATGTAAATTTTTTCTTTAATCTGATTCGCGGCGTAGAATTTTTTTTATTTTTCGTTTCACACGCTCGCAATGGTTGAAGCCAACTGAACTCTGTAACACAGCTGATGGCAGCTGATGAATGAAAATGAATGTTGTGCAAGTTAGACATAACAAGAGAGAAAGAAAGAGCGTAAAGCATAAAAACAATGAAAACACCCTACGAAAGCATTGCACAATTTTCCCCTCAAAGCATTAGTCGAGCATGCGAAACCATGTGCTGCCACAATATAAAATACGTTATATGTTTTTATGCAGTTTTCTCCTCTCACATCGTGAATTCAACCTCTATGCATTGTGTCATTAAAAATTATGTTCGATTTACTCAAGAAAGATGAAAAGAAAAATTGTCCAATTAATGGCACGAAGCGTGCGGCGCATTGAGGAAAAATGAAACTTTGAAAAATGTCATTTTGTGCCACGTGCGATGCCTGAAAATGTGTTTGGTGGTTTGATATGGAAGTTGCTTTTATGTTGCTAAAAGCAATAACACTGGAGTGACTGAATGTAAAATAATAATTGTCAGATTTTCATTTCTTTTTATTGTTCGAATTTGTCACTTTTCGTAATTCTTACTGCACTGAAATGGGGGGGGGGCGAAGAGAAAATTTTCGTGGGAAACATTTCTGGGTTGGATTCATTAATGATGTTCTGAATTTCGAGGGTTATCAAATTTTCCACTTTAAAATGCATTTAAATTGAAATTTCCGTAACAAATTAAAAACATTTTTCGGGGACAATGAAAATTAGAATACAAAAAAAAACCATGAAATAAATAACATTTTAAAATGTTTCAATAAATTTGTCACAAAATAAACATCACCAGAGATGTCGATGTCAATCATTTGTTATGCAAAGTGAACAGCGACAATAATCGAAAAACCTGAGAGGGATGAGCGGGAGTAAAATAGCAGAATGTCGATTATGTTGTTTCTGTTAATGTCAAGTGTTTATTGTGGTCATTTTTCAATTTAATGGAATATTGCATTGACTCAAAATGAAGTGCGTTTGAGCTTTGTTGATTGAAATTCAAGTATTTGTGGTCAAAAGTGGTCAAAAAATTTACATACTTTTTTAATTTAGTATTAAAATATTTCCAAGTACCAGATGTGTTATCAGCTCAAATAAACAACACATTGCATTGCAAGGAGGGATTAGCATCGAAACCAAAATTTTGTTTACATAAATCTTGATAAAGTAATAAGGAATCCACCTGATGCCGCAGCATTGTTACATAGAACATACTGATGAATCCTATTGTTGATAACACGCGGCATGCACACTTCTCATATCATAATTTCAAGTATTGTCTTTCATTCGTATATGCAGCTACGAGTATACAAACTTATCAAAACGCCGCTAGCAACCAAGAATTTGCGAACAAAACAAAAAAGCCATTTCAATTATGAGCGCTGAAGATGTTGATTCAAACAATGGAATATTTTTATGTTTTTATATGTGTCGAGATGGAAATCAATAAATGTCACTGGATCATAATGCATAAATGAACAAAAGAATATGTTTTCATGTCGCGTTGAGCATCGCTCTTATAATATTTGCACAAGTCTACTTACAATGGTTAACACGCTTCAAGGATTAATATCCCTTTGAATTTAGTCCTACATACATGCTTATAAACATGAGAAAAATAATTCACTTCGTAATGCGTTTGGGAAACTTTAATGTTTTATTCATTCCATTTAGAATTTTTTTTTTTGATTCTTCGTGCTTTTTGTCTACTTTTTGTAATTTTTTCTTGTTAAACTGGAATAGAATTTGAGGCTGTTCTTGAAATCATCAATGTTATTATTATATTATCTTTGATCTTATAGGGGTTAATCACCGACAATCAATGACAATTTTTCCTTATCTTAATCTTCTTCGATCAAAGCGTCAACAATGTATATATTGACATTCAGTATTTATTTTTCCTTCACTTGTGCTTTCTTTAAAATCTCATTCTTCTGAAAAATACTCGAGGATCCTTTTCAAATCAATCCTTATATTGGCTCCATCCCTGAAAGAAACAAGAAGTCCAAGAACACATTTATCTTTCAGCGTCTTCGGGCCAACATCATAACAATTGCAAATTATATTCAATTGATGATGTCTTCGATTGGTTTTGTGTCAGTGTTCTGAATTATCGTGTTTCCAATCGATTAAGTAAGCTTCGTTCTTTGAAAAGTTTCTTTGCACTAAAATATTTTGTCGAAGTCTTTGGAAAAACTTCTCAACAAACTTTTACATGTCTTCATAATTCTTCTTCTTCTCTTTCTGGTTCTTTTTTTTCTCCGGATGAATTTCATGGACAGCAATAAAGTGTTCATACACATAAATTCAATGCAGCAATGTTCTGTACTTTTGATAAGTTGGATACTTTTCGGATGTTTAATCAGCAAAACTTCCAAACCATTTTCGAAGCGAATTAATCGAGATTCGTTTTTATTGTTTTGTCCCTACCTACCTAGGTGTCGTTAGAATTTCTGCCACTTTTGTTTTTTTTCTACTGATTCTAGATTTCCTAACGTGCAACCTTTATATTACTGATCTAACAGTGTCTAAAAATGTTGGTGAGATTGGTTGATCAATTTCAATTCACGTGTGTAGGAAAATAAATTTATTTAAAACATTCTGACTTGAAACATTGATATAAAATTTCAGTTTAATTAATGATCTTATTTCGTCCTTTTTTCTCCATAACAACAATTAAAAGATTAGATTGCATGCATAATTTCGACATCATTTCTCAAAAAGAGGAAGGGAACAGTTGTGGTAATGAATTTAGGATGTTTTTATTTTCATGTTCGGTTTTTTATGTATAGATTTTTTTTGAATTGCGAGAAAAACGCTTTAAGGTTGCACAATTTTGGTTTTCTTTACAAGCAGGGATTGGTGGAGGAATGAGACTTTGAAAGCATTTACATGTTCTTCAAAAAAACATTACACACTTACATTTTGACAAGCGAAAAAAAGGAACCCAAACGAACATAAATGACGAGCCAATTCAATTCAGGGCTTAAAACATGTGTTTTTTTTCTTGTTATTCGAGCAAGCGAGCTGAGTAATTTCAAAAAGTAACCACGAGTGCACATCTGAAACTACTCGAACAATAAATAGTCTTAGCCTAAGACTCTTAGGTATATCAGCCTATTGACTACTTAGGTACGTATATAAATTATTATTTATTACTCCTGACGTTAATATTACGTGCTCGAGTTACCGCATTTACCATAAGCGCGATACGCTCGCAATGTTTTCATATTGCTTCTTCTGATCACTAAAAATAAAATGTATTTTAATTTATAAAATATATGTAGATATATCATTAATTAGTAACGTTGCCATTCTCTCCGCTTCCTAACGCAGAACCCCAGCGTCTGCTGATTGCTGGGTTTTCGCCAGCGCACCAGCTGATGTGATACTTTTTTTATCAATCAAGGCTGTTTATAAAAACAATGAGTTCGCGTGCATGCGTTGCCTTAGCATATTGTTCAATATGCCGAAATGAGTTTAGTTAAGTTTGATTGTTTAGCGCGCGAAAAATCCAACAAGAATAAAAAATATAAACAGGTATGCATGCAAGTGAATCATGTTTTTATGTTTATTAAGCATGTAGTATGTAGTAGAATCCGCAATGTATGTGAAGAAGACGCAATGTGTCTGCTTCAATCTCAACCCTCTGAATCAGTTAAGTCACGACATGGAAGTACGGAGACGATGAAATTTTCTTTATTTCTCATTAATAATATAAAATTTCGTTTATTGTTTTCTCAGACACTCTTTTCGTGTCAGAATTCAATAATAAAACAAATGGAGCAAAACTTTTGCTCCATACGCTATATACGTAGAGTAGAAACATCTTTGCCAATAATGATCGGCGGCATAAAATCTATTGTGCTGTGACTATAATAAATATATAAATGTTATCCGCTCGTGTTTTTGGCACTTAATCATTTATCTTCAAATATTTGATTTTCGCGCATGGCCTCGTAAAATCAACATAAACATTTAAGCATCAAATCAATAGGCGACGAGCTTTTTATAACATAAAAGTGCCCACAAGTGCCTTCAATAATAATCACGATGTTAAAGTTAGCAAATTAGATTTTGCTCTCACTAAAGAGTATAGGGAAAATAAATTTTCCGCTGTGCAATTTATGCAGAACTCATGTAGAAATTAAATGAGGTTCGTGTAATAACCATCTTGGTTTGGAGCAAACATGAAAAAATCTTATTAAATAATGTTGCAAACACAGCATCAGCATTTGCAATGCAAACCAATTCCCCAAAAAAAAGTTCATAAGCTAAAATGTCAACAAGTTTACCTTGGTATAGTGAATGTAATTAACACTTCGACGTTCTCGCGCGTCCAAAAGCTTAAGAAAAATTAATCAACATCAAATATTTTAGAAACAAAAATCTTTCATTTAGCAAATTATTTATGCCATCATTTTCAAGTGTACATTTCCAACCCTGAACTCGTTGTCGGCAAAAATACAGGTATGAAGGAGAGTTGATTGAACTTTCAATCGTATAAAGCATAATGTAAACAAATCGGAGAATTGAGGAAAAGGAAGGAAATGTCGGCTCTTCCACTTGCAAAATCCAGCATTTTGAATCATGCGTGTTAACGTCGCATGTAGTCTCTCACACTAATACATATTCACTAACTAAACACAGGCCTCTCAAAGCACAAAAAACACTAAATTTATTATATACATAAAATAAAAACGGAGATTCTCAATTTTCTACACAAAATTCAGTTTAGTTCTGGCTCTCATAAAACGTGGAAGTGAAAAAGCAAAACGACAAGGAAAACGGTCATAAAGAATTATTTTTCTTCCTTGTAAGTGAAAAAGCGGAAAATTGCGGTAAAATTCATAAAATTTTCATTGTTTGCAAGTTTTGTGAAGTAAATTTAGTCGAAATTTTAAATAATTTTGAGATTATTGAGTCTGATTATTGAGATGAATCTCAAATAAGCCATATTGTAAAGGCGTTTCCTCACACCTTAATCGAAACCTTCATTCATAATTTCCTGATAACAAATAGCGGAACCCCAAAAAGCAGACACCAAGCCAGAAATTGGATACTTTTTTCCGATGATCGGGAGGGAAATCGATTTATGTTACTAATGATTTGCGCCCTTACCATGCGTGTTGAGGCGATTTTTCACTAAAAAATTTTAGTGGGTGAGTTCATGGGGGGGTGAATATAATTTTCAGGGGTAATCGAATCCCGGCTGGGGTTATTAAAAGTCAACATTTTCTACGGTTTCGGTTTTATTTTTCACCCTAAAATGAAAGCAAAAAAAATAAATTAGATACAATGGCAGTTCCGACTGTTTGCATACTTCAAACTTGTGAATTTTATTTCACAGTCCATGGGACATTGTTGCGGGATGAATATGCCGAACTATAATGTCGAATAAATAAATAATTTTTAGTAAAACACGGAATAAGATGCGATAATGTCATGCCCCAAAATAATTTCCATTCAACCTATTTATTCAACATTGAACTTGTTGTGTACATTGAACTCGCTGCTGTTTAGATATGAATGAATAATATACTTATAGATAGATATTTTTTGGGCGCGTAAAATTGACAGATGACGAAACATAATTTTTTCATACAGCTCGATTCAATTGTTTGCTCCTTAATTTCCTAAATTGCTATCGATTTTATATAATCGTGATAGTTTTGTGTTTAATGTCAAGGTTCGCATCGAAATAAATTCAACTGGCCATTGAACTTATACTGTGTGAAAAAGAAATTCGATTGTTTGCTTATTTATTGATGCGAAAAAGGACTCCTTGAGATCCTTGAGAAAAAAGAAGAAGAAACTGTTGAGATGATAATACATTTATCATGCGTGTTTCAATTTAGCAATTTGACTGCATCCCTCTATGAACTATGATTGAATTCATTGATTCTTATGAAATACAATGTTTACAAATCGTGAACGTCGTCGCGGATTTTCATTCTTAAGCACAATTCATAAACCATTTTTTATGACTCAGATTTTATGGCTTGCCTCCACATAGCAATAGAAATAGCATGAATGAATATTGAATATAACCCCTCGCGAATCGTAAAATATTGTCCTAATTTTTCGAACAAAATAAGGCGTCCTGAAAAACATACAGAAAAATGGGTCAATGGCGAGGGTAATAAAAATGTAAACTACGCATTATATATGAATAGTTTTCATTCACTCATTCCCGGACTCATTTCCCTGTTTTTGAAACAATTTTTCCTCTAGCGTCTCCTGACAAGAATACATAAAATATATTTTTTTTGATTCGTTTTCCTCTACGCTCCCTCAATCCACTAATGGCGACGATATATTTATTATGGTTTACAGGAATGGGGAACTTGAGACACATATATTTAAACTATAGTCTACAGCAGAGAATACAAAAATGCGTTTATCAAACTATTCTCGACTTTTTGCCATTGAAAAATCATATCATGTTCTCTTAAAATCATCTTGTTACAGATATAAGCTTGATACAAAATCTCAAAGAAAAACAAAAGTTGTTGAGCTAATAGATCATCACAAAGCATGGAAAACAAGAAGCCGAGCGATTTTTTATAAAGGACAAATTCAAGTTGACGATCCGTTTGGTGTTTTGTATTGGACGCGTACGTGAGATGTTTCTGCCAGTGAAAGCAAACACGTAAGTGAACGATGATTGATTGATTCCAATATACATAAAAAGCTAAAGTTATCCATCTATTAGTTTGTAAATGCATGTTTTCAATATCTAGAAAAGTTTCTCGGAAAACTTAATTTTCCACTCGATTCAATCAGTTTGATTTGATGTCGTTTCTTTTGTTCAATTTAATTAACAATAATTAGTTCTATAGAACTATGATTATGTAGAAAAATAGTTTAAAGACTTAGAAAAGAAAACAATTTTAAATCACAGCTCACCGGTGGAAGATGGTGAAAAAATTCAGCATAATTCCACACAAACACCCAGCGACTTGAGTCCACCGCCGAATGGGGAGGACATTCTGCCTCAAGCCCATCATCAAAATCCGGGTCATTGTATTGCATCATTCGCCGCCATCAATCGAATGCGTTGCAATGCACAATTATGCGATGTGAAGCTATCAGTTGGTGGTGAAAACATAAATGCCCATAAAGTCATTCTCGCTTCCGCATCGCCATATTTCTATGCAATGTTTAATGGTAATTATTTGACGTCTGGTGCTTTCAAATCATCCTGAAGTCATAAAATTTAATTTCTCTCAGACGATATGCTGGAGCGTAACAAGGAAATTGTCGAGTTTCATGATATCGATGCGCCGTCATTGAATCAACTTGTCGATTTCGCTTACACGGGTGAAATTATCATCACTGAGGAGAATGTGCAAGTGCTCTTGCCGGCATCAAGTCTTTTACAAATTCAATCAGTTCGTGAAGCATGTTGCAAATTTTTACTACGACAGTTACATCCATCTAATTGTCTCGGCATTCGGAGCTTTGCAGGTGAAACAAATCATTTCATTATTTCGAATATTTCAGTTTATGAACATTTGTGATGCGTAAATATAATTTTAAAAGCCACTTGTTGACTTGCTCGCCCATTAACTTGAAATAAACAAACGAATATCTGTGTTCGTTCACATAAAACTTTCGCTAACGATCTATAGCAAAATATATTAAAGTTTCGCTAACAGTTTGCTAATGTAGTTGAATTAAAGTAGATTAGAGAACGGAAAGTTTATTATTGCTGTCGTTGTTATGCGAGCAGATTTTGCGAGCGTAAAAGCGATTTCCTTTTCATTCTTTATTGCTGCAAATTATTTTGATGTCCATTGAACTCGCATGGAAAATTGTTGCTCACACCATTCGACAGTGCACGATGAATAACAAACAAGATAATAGTTAGATAATAGTTTCTACATGTTCAATAACATTTTCATTCATTGTCATTTTCTTCATTCTCATGTCTAAATCCCGTAAATTGTCTCGACTTGTAGTTAGTTTTGTCGCAATTTTGAAGCCTAAAAACAATTGAAATTTGTTGAGCATTTTCTTATGTCAAAAGCAATTTTGTTTGGAAACAAGTATAATTATGAATGTCTGGCACTCGTCTGGAATTCAAGCTTTCCAACATTTTGAAGCAATCTCATTTGACAATTTAAACCTGATATCAAAATTCAAACAACATGGCATTCTACAAATGTTATGTTTCAGTTAGAAACAATCCCTCAGTCAAGTTGACGTTTCACGTAAACTTTATGAATATTAGATGAATATTGAAAAGAGCTCAAGAAATTTGAATTTCCTGCCGGAAAATATGATTAAATGCGAATTTTTTTCGGTATAATTCGCTCCCATTTCCATCACAACACAAAATGTTTGCATTGCACGGAATCCAATTCGCTTTTGCATATTTCAAAGGATTTGAACAAACATGCAATCTAAGCAAATAAATAATCTAAATTATATGCTATTTAAATCAATAATCAGACATATACTAGATTTGTTTTTTTGCAATGTTGACGTAGGAAAATTTCACACTAATTGAAGCTCATCCTTGCGTCAAGAACAAACAACTTCGTAACTGGGTATAAGAACAAAATACGCAAATTGTAAGAACACGCGAGAGAGTTGTTAACAATGAATAAAATTAAACTTCGCCTAGAGATAAATATTTAACTTGATGATGGTCGATAGAATTAGAATGGAGCTTAATTAAAATCTCAGTGCCAATGTTTATAGCTTTTTTCTTTATTGATAAAGGTTAACACAACATTGTCATCAACTTTTCCAATAAATTGCTCTTCTCACCAATTTGAACACAAACAATTTTCACATGATTGAGCACTGAAAATTTAGAACATATATTGTGATTTATTTCTTATTGTTATCGATACATATATGTACACCGCCAGAGGTGGGAGCTTTATTCAACAGGTTGATGATTGATATGGAACGTTGCGTGCATTAGCAGTGTATGAAGTCGCAAACAATAGCTCGGCACGAAAATTCAATTAGCAAAATTAGTTTTTTAGATCTCACCAACGATCGCAACAGAAAATTCCGCGTGGAATGATTGTTGTCAAATTGGGAGAATGATTTTTCTCGGTACTGTCAATAGAACAATAATTAATCTTCTGACTTCTTTTATGTGTTTCCCCTCGATCAAACCAGATGCTCACTCATGCAAAGAACTTCATTCGCGATCCCATCGTTTTGCCCTTCAGAACTTCCAGCAAGTTATCTCGACTGAGGAATTTTTGCTATTAGGATTTAATGAGGTAATAACGAGTTCATCTATTAATATTAATTTTGTAGCGATCCAATATTATTGCCGCTAATTCTCTTCTTCTTTCCGATTTAGGTTCAAGATTTGATTTCAAATTCACAATTGAACATCAGTTCGGAAGGTAAGCAACGTTTAGCATATTGTGTATACTTATACTGAAGTAACTAAAAAAAAATTGTCTCATTTTATACAGAAAAAGTTTTCACGTCCGTTGTGAATTGGATCAAACATGATTTGGCAGAGCGGAAGAAGCACATCGCTGAGCTTATATCTAATGTTCGGCTGCCGCTGTTGAATCGTGATTTCCTTATGGAACATGTCGAGACGGAAACACTTGTGCGAGAAGATCCACACTGCAAAGAGCTTTTACTGGAAGCAATGAAGTATCACTTGCTACCGGAACAGCGAAGTTCACTGGTGTCACAACGTACTCTTGAGAGAAAGCCGGAGGGAATGCGGGAATATTTGTTTGCTGTTGGCGGTGGAAGCCTTTTTGCTATTCATAATGAATGTGAAGTTTATAATCCAAAGAATAACAGTTGGGCACAAATTGCTCCCATGATATCAAGACGATCACGTGCTGGTGTTGCAAGTCTTAGAAAGCTTCTCTATGCCATTGGTGGATATGATGGAGAAAATGATTTAGCAACAGCCGAATGTTACAATCCATTGACTAATGAGTGGACGTCTATCACGCCAATGGGAACGAAACGGAGCTGGTGAGTCGAAGAAAAAAAAAAGAAAGAAAGAAATTTCTAACATCATCAAAATTTCATTATATTCCAGTTTGGGAACATGTGCATTTGATGGGCTCCTTTATGTATGCGGAGGTTTGTTGAATTAACGAGTTCTATTTATAATAAACTAACAAGAAATTTTCTATTATTTTCTAGGTTATGATGGCGCGAGCTGCTTGTCAAGCGTTGAAAGATATGATCCATTGACGGGAGTCTGGTCGAGTTGTCCTGCAATGAGCACTAGGCGCCGTTATTGTCGTGTTGCTGTATTGGGGAATTGTATTTTTGCGCTGGGTATGCTTTGATGCTATGACATTTTCTGAATTTCCATCATTGATCATGCAAATAATAAATATTTCAGGTGGTTTTGATAGTAGTAATTATCAATCATCGGTCGAGCGCTTTGATCCAAGAATGGGTTCATGGATGGCAATGCCAAGCATGACATCAAGACGTTCCAGTTGCGGTGTTGCAGCGTTGGACTATCTCTATTGTATCGGCGGAAGTGATGGAACAATGTGTATGAGCTCTGGTGAACGCTTCAGCCTTAGAGCAAATGCTTGGGAGCCAATAAATTCTATGAATTCTCGACGATCTACACATGAAGTCGTTGAAGCTGGTGGATACTTGTACGCTCTGGGTGGCAACGATGGTTCGAGTTCTCTTAATTCCGTTGAACGTTTCGATCCATCACTCAACAAATGGACAGTCGTGACAAGTATGTTCACGAGACGTTCATCTGTGGGCGCTTCGGTTCTAGAGTGCTTCAATATTGAGCGTGGTCTTCTACAAACATCCATCTGACCAACACTTACTACACAAATATCCATTGAGAAAGATCAAATCGCTTCATCCGGCTGCAGCAACAATTAATGACATGAGAAAAAAAAACTACATCTCTCAGTGTTGTCTAGTAAAAAAATAAGTAATTGCCTCAAAATGCCCAAATTTTAAAATCTAGCAATGCATTTCTTTTAGTGATGAATAACTAAGTGTTTAAGCGGCAGCGAGAATGTAGTTTTTGTGCAATTTTTTTTTATCTTAGCAAGAAAAAGCCATTTTTGAAAATATCACAGAAGTATTTCACCTTTAAGTTTTTCCTTAAATATTTAATTAGATGTTTCTCGCTTTGTGAATGTTAGTTACTTATGTTGTGTTTTAATCTTAGAGTAAAACAATTTCTTTAATTTTTTTTTAATTTATCAACAAATTACAAAATAATTTAATGTCATTAATATTTTAATCGATATATTGAACTATGATTTCGTTCGAAATGGAAGAAAACTGTCGTAACACCAGCATGCAGGTTGAACTGAATTCTTTTCGTTTTGTCTAACTACACGTATTTAGCGCACCACCCAAACGAAATCATTTCCCTGTAAGACGTATAGTAGAAAAAAAATTAATATAAATTAATTTTAAGACTGTGATAAGGATTCTAGAAGAAATGACAGAGAAAGAAAAGTGTACTACACGGCCAGATCGATGTAATCATTCCTTAACTAACTTCTAACTGCGTATGGTGGTATTATTGCAATCACCATCATTTCAGTATTCTATAAAATTGATGAGTTCATTCATTCAATTCGATGTAACGCAATCAACAGGACAACCAGGTTTAGAAAATTTAAATAACATATAGTTAATAAAGCAAAAAAAATTGTATGCATTCAGCTATAAAATTTATCGAAGATATAAATTAAACAGGTATGCATGGTGTAGCAATCAAAATTTCACTGCCATGAAACATACAAAAGAAATAATGATGATAATCCCAGAAGTCGCTCGCTTTTCTCTCGTCGTTTCCATTCAATTGTAAGTGTGAACAAGAAATTTGATAAAAATTATTGAATCTCAAATAAAATCTTAAAAATTATCCTCCAGTTTTTTAATTGTTTATTTATTTATAGTCTTCAATTTATATTGGTACCTAAAGACAACTTTCGTCGAGACAGTTTCAAACATGTGACTCGTGCAAGAAATTGTCGAGTACAGAAAAAAAATCAACAAATTAAATCAATAACCCAGGAAATAACCAATAACCCAAGATTATGTAGCATACGTTTTTTATTCCTTAAAGGACTACCTAGGTAGTATAGTTAAAATCAAGCCTACCTACTGTTACCTGAAAATAATGAGAGCAGCAAACTTTCTTTTCCAAGCAAAATTATTTCGTTAATAAATGCAACTGTAGTAGAATTTTTAAAATTTCGACTTTCGATATTCGACGCTTTGTATGTAGTGCTTGAAATTTGTCAGAGACAATTTAATTTAAGGTGATTTTTTGGTAGCTTAATTAACTTTTCAAGTCTTTATTATATTATGAATTTCTTATTAAACCACTTCCGCATTGATAGTGCATGAATGTGGCCGCTATAAAGTTGTTTTTGTTAATGAATTTCGTATTTTTCATTCTCAGACATCAGGAATCACATTTTTCAATTGCTCGTCTTCGCTAATTAAATTTGGTCTCTCGAAAGTACTCCATACACAGCATTAAACATGTATCAAGGATATCAAGGAGGATACAACCAAGGGTGAGTCTCAAAAGAATTTTTTTTTAAATGGAAAAAAAGATGGCCGATAGAAAAAAGTGCTGCGAAAAGAAATTGCTACAACTGATGATCTGGCTTTGGGTTTGTTGCTGCATTGCATTGCAAACCCATAAAAACTTTTGTCGTTAAATTATTGCATAAAACATTTTACCAGATTCATCTTTATATTATATTTTCAATTCAATGCCTGGTGCACCAACACGATAATTGCACAAATCTTACGAGTTACGACATTTAACTTCGATTCGCGGAATTCGCTATTTCGCAATGTAAAAAGTGCACAATCGCCAAATTGTATTACATTTGCGATGATGATGGTGTTGCTTATTCGCGTAACCAAATTTTGTTGTTGTTTCTTGTTTTTTAATTCCGCTTACACCATTTCACCGCACATTTCTGATGTTTTCCTTCTTTCTCTTTCATAAACTAACCGCATTGCCTTTGTTTTTTTTTCCTAGTTTCCGACCACGTCCAGATTTCAACGCCGGCGGTGGTGGAGACAAACCATTCTGGAATCGCAACCCGCATCAGTTTAACAACCAATTCAATCCCAATTTCATGGAAAATGGTGCATTTAATCCAAATTTTGTCAAGCGTGTTTATCCACCGAAGAAAGATTTTGGTGGCCCAAACCGAAATAATATGAAGAGTCAGTCACCAGATCTCGATGAAATGAGCAAGGAAGATCGCGCTAAATTGCAAAGCATGAAGGCTAAATATCCTGGTCAAAATCTGATGCGTATTGATTGGGAATCAATCAAATTAGAACCATTCTTGAAGGACTTCAATAAGATTCATGAAAACAACAAGACCAGAACCATCGAAGATGTAAATCAGTGGCGCTCGAGTATGGCAATCACTGTCAATGGCAAGGAAGTTCCATTTCCAACTCAAGAATTCAATGAAGCGAATTTCCCACAAACGATTCTGAACGAAATAGGCAGACAAGGGTTTACACTGCCCACGCCAATTCAAGCACAAGGCTGGCCAATTGCATTATCAGGTCGTGATCTTCTAGGCATTGCGATGACGGGTAGTGGAAAGACGCTCGCTTACATGCTGCCAGCATTGGTTCATATTAATAACCAGCGCGCATTGTCTCGTGGGGAAGGTCCCATTGTCTTAGTATTGGCACCAACTCGCGAATTAGCGCAGCAAATTCAAACCGTAGCTCGCGATTTTGGAACACACACAAAGCCGATGTGTCGGCACACTTGTATCTTTGGTGGATCGCCAAAAGGGCCACAAATTCGTGATCTGGAGCGTGGAGTCGAAATTATTATCGCGACACCTGGACGTTTAATCGATTTCTTGGAGCGTGGTGTCACTAATTTACTTCGTGTTACGTATCTTGTTCTCGATGAGGCTGATCGGTGAGTTTCATTTAATCAGCTGAGTTTAAATAAAAACTAAAAATTACATTTTTATTTATTAATTTTTTAGTATGCTTGACATGGGCTTCGAACCGCAAATTCGTAAGATTATCGAACAGATTCGACCAGATCGTCAAGTACTTATGTGGAGCGCCACTTGGCCAAAGGAAGTTCAAACATTGGCTGAAGATTTCTTGCGCAACTACATTCAGGTCAACATCGGTTCTCTGAATTTGTCTGCTAACAACAACATCATTCAAAATATTAAAGTTTGCGAAGAATCGGAAAAGGAACACGAATTGATTTCACTACTAAAGACGCTGACATCAGATTCAGCAAATAAGAGCATTATATTCGTGGAAACAAAGAAAAAGGTTGAAGACATTCTGAAGATTATTCAGCGCGAAGGCTATCAAGCTAATTCGATTCATGGTGACAAGAGTCAAAGTGAACGTGATTATGTGTTGGACTGCTTCCGTAACGGTCGAACAAACATTCTTGTTGCAACAGATGTTGCTGCTCGCGGCTTGGATGTTGAAGATGTTAAAGCCGTCATAAATTACGATTATCCAAACACATCTGAAGATTACATTCATCGAATCGGACGTACGGGACGTTGTGAGCAATCTGGAAATGCTTATACATTCTTCACACCCGGAAATGCACGTCAGGCACGTGAACTTATTGCTGTTTTACACGAAGCTGGCCAAGAAGCGACAAAAGAATTGCACGACATTGCAAAAAGTATGGGTGGCAAAGGAAATATGCGCAGCAATCCACGCTATGGACGTCCTGATCAGTTCAGTCGTCCAATGAATAACTACAATAAACCAAACGGATTAATTCCTGGCATGAAGAATTTGGGTCAGGGCTGGATGGGACCAAAGCCACAATATGGACAATTCAATACTAATCCCGGAAATCCATTTAAAACTGACTATCAGAAACCATTCAACAAATTCAACAATCAGGACGATAAGAAACCAGGCATGGGTCTAGATAACGGATTTAAGAAGTTTGATTATAACAACAAATTCCAGAATCCAAATAATCCTATCCAAATGCAAAATGGATTCGGAGGCTATCAGAAGACTTATAATGGACCGCCACAAGACGGTGGCTTTAAGCCACGTAATGCTTTTGTGAAACCTGATTTCAATGGAAATCCTCGAATGAATCAGCAACAGTTCGGTGATAATAAACCACCATTCCAGAACAAGTACATGGGCAATAAGCCTCGTGCACCGTTCAATGGTCCAAATCGTTTTAATGACTTTGGGGGACAACAGCAAATGGGTCAACAAAAATTCAACAAATTCGAAAATTACAAGGGCGGATATGCACAGAATGGATCAGCTGATGGTGGCGACTCGGATGAATTTCAGGGCGGAAATCAGTACAACAATCAACAAGCGCGTCATTACAACAACACTGCCAATCGTTTTATCGATCAAAATTCAAGTGGCGGGGAGCAACAACAAGTTGCTGCCGGTCAGCAGCCACATATGCACGTTCAGCCTGAAGCCATTGATGGACAGTTTGATTCGAACATGATGGGATATCGTGTCATTCCGAAGATGTATGACGCAAATGGCGGACAGATGCAGTTTTCAGCTCCATTTGGTGAGTATCAATTACTGATAGCAATGTGTCCCATCTAATGATCTTTCCCTTCTTTTTTTTTTCTTTTCTAGATTTCCAGCAAGGTCCACCGCAAGGTAATAACGGTGCCATACCGGAAATTCATCCAACAAATCCATGTGGCTATCAGAGCATCAATCCACAGCAACAGCGTGGCATGTATGTCATCGGTGCGCCTGCTCCGAATCCCTACATTCAGTACCAGCATGCTGCTGTCCAACCGTAAGTTTTCACAACCCAACAGCACTTGAAAAAAAGTGATTTCGTCGTCTCGGTTTCAAATTCAACCACTACTACTACAAAAAAAAAAAAAAAAAAACAGAAAAAAAACATACTTAGTATTTAATCGTGAGCGTAAAATTTGCATGATGAAAATGCTTACAATCAAATTTAATTTGGTTGAGCATCTTCATCGTACGCATTTTTACACTATAATCGTTAACGAATTAATTAATTAGTTTTTCTTTTGCCCCTCTTAATTCTCTCTTCAAACTGTTTATTTCACACTTCCACCAACCTTAAAAAAAAAAAATGAAATCTACAAAACAATTTTCCTTTTCTTCTGCATAAACTTTTTTTAGTGATCAAGGTGAAGAAGAGGCAAACGATGCAAATTAGCAAGATAAAGTCTTCACAGATTAAAGCCGCTGAATCTTGAAGATTTTCTCCCCAATTAAAAAAAAAGAAAAACAAAAACAAATCGGATTATTTTATACACATTTATGCAACCTCTCACAGAAACATACATTTAACTTTTCGAAGGGAGATTATTGAGAAAACATTTGTGAGTCCCACAACCTGAACTTTTCATGGTTGCTGGACAGCGTGACTCCTTTCCCTTATAATTTCTCTTTCCAATTATTACTATAATATTCATAATAAGAATTTAAGAATTTACACACATGAATGTTGAATTAACTACATTTTTCCAAGGTCCGCTCTTTCATTAACGCCAGTGACTCAATCATATTTTAATTCGAGTTGCGAAATTAAAGAAAACAAATTAAGGAGTGGAAATTTACCTTTTTATCAAATTAATCAATTCTCTCCAGTCGACTGGAATGATTAGAAGAAAATTTTAATGGAGTCATTCCATAAACGATATCGATATAATAATATTTCTGATTGTTTCTATAAAGACTGGAGTCACTTTCACTTAATAAAAAGTAATCGATAAGTAGATTTGCAGTAGTCATTAAATGAATTTAATCGCAAGGTTGATGAGAAAATTTTTCATAATTTTTCTTCTTGTGTTTTACACATTTTCGTTTTTGTGTTTTAACTTATTTGAGGAAAAAAAAACCCAAAACAACAAAATGTCCTTTGTTCCTTTTAAATGACAAATTTTTTGTATCGAAATGAAAACCACACTGACAGCTTAAAAAAAACTGTAGAAATGTGGAAATGCACTGAAACATAACACCAATTGCTGGATGTCACAAAGCACACAAACAAATGCTTAGTTTTTACGTCCAGTAATTAATTATGTTTTTTAATTCCCCGTTTTCCTTTCAAACAAAACAATTGAGTGAAAGTATTATTCGGAAAATAAATTGTAACACATTTAAGTTACTTATTATTATCAAGGACAAGATTCCATTTGACAAAGAAAATAAAAACCAACATAGATGATGCAATTTTTAACGTTAAAAGCAGTCGCGAATAAGAGAAAATCGCGATGCAAAACAGCAACAGCAAAATGTGTTCGAGGAAAATTTTTAAAGAGAAATCGAATGAAACATTTTTTTAATAACCGGAAAGATCCTTTGCTTAAGGATAGTTGAGAAGTGTTATTCGATCTTTCCAATCTTTGAAAGCGTGATAGAATTTATATTTTTTCTATAACATTTAAACTAGAACGCGGAATTGTTCCGCAACTGGGAATTAATTGGGTCTATAAAAAAAAGAAACAAATTGATGAGGGGGCGAACCACTATAGTCATAAAAAATCAGGAAAATTTCTTAATTTATTTAACAATCTCTGTTGATCAAAGACAAAAATGAATTTTGTTGATATTCAAATACAGATATATTGAAAGTTCCCTTAAAAAAAATGAGATAATTACAAACACGACGTTTCTGAATGCAACGTGAAATGAAATGTTGATGAAAACATTTTGCCTTTTTCATGAAAGCTATAACACAATAAGTGATGACACGCACTTCATTAAAAAAAAAAAAAAAAAAAAACAAAAATAATAAGATGAAAATGGCAGCACATTAAACTTCCACAAACTGTGGATTGATCCTAATAAGTATTGTTAAATCGTATACCTTTAATTTAAAGATTAAATCGTATACCTTTGATTTTGAATATCGAAAATTAAAGCAAGAAACGATTTCAACTGAATGACGATAACGCCGCTCGTCATTCATTCTTAAAGACTTGATAATAGAAACACATTTTTTTTAAATAAGCACTTAAGTCTTCTTGAGATCTCAATACACACATACACATACAAACCAATCTCATAATCATATTTATGAAATTGGATAATTTTCCTTTCATTCAAAATGCACACACACCCAAATTACTGTGATGTAGAAAATTCATTTATTTCGGGAAAGGAAGATAAAAACCAAATCATGCAAACAAATTAAAACTTTTAGCATCGAGAATGACCATTTTGATGATGTTGATATGAATCTAACTAAAAATGTACTAAAACTCTTGTTTTTTTTCTCTTTTGAACTGTGATATTTGTTGTAATAGGAAAACGTTTTTAATTAAAATCGGAAAATCAAAAACGAAGACACTCAATGACGCTAATTGCATAAAGTTGAAGGATGATTAAACAAAAACTTTACAAAGCGTAAACGCAAAAGATGCTGCCAAGTATCTCGAGTATCATTTATCAGCATAAAATAAATGTTGAAAGAATACAACAAATTATAGTACAAAGACCAAAAACTGCTTGGAAATAGACAAAACTTGCAAATTATCCCAACGGTATCCTGAGTCTCTCTCAAACTCTGTCTGAAATTAATATGTTGAAAAAGTATTTTTTTTTATGTTGTGAAACAAAATTTGAGCGTTTCCCTTCATGAGTGTTTGCAGTCGATCAAGTTCATCTCTCTAACTGTGATGAGCCGTTTTTTTAAAAAAAAAAGACTGTAAATGGTTAATGTTTCCTATACTACTACAAAGAAGTTTCCCGCTCTTTTTTTTTCTTATTTAATTCAGATAATTAATAGGTACACACTTAGCAATATTTTAAGAAAATTCGTCACCATAGTCAAAATTAGAATACAAAAATTGAAAAAAAAAAAGTTTTCCAGTCGATTGGTAAATGCAACTGGAAGTAAAAAAAATAAAATAAAAGAATCATTCCGTTTTTTGAACGTATCCTTCCTTGGGCTTGCGTGTCGCCCGATGGAAAAAAAAACTCGTGAAGAAACATAAAACACAGAGCTTTAATTTGTTTGTAAACATGAAGAAATGTGTGCAACTTATGCTGAATACTTGTATCTTATTGATCGAAAGGAACATACCCAGTTCGATTAATAGTCTATAAATGATAGAATATCAAAATACATGAACCACACAGACACACAAACACACAGAGAAAAAGGGACTCTATATATTTGTATCAAAAATATTTGTCTACACTAATTCGGTTTTTTTCTACAATTATCGCCGTCGTCATTGCGCATTATGGGGGGGATTAAAAGAAAAATTAAGTTCAGTTCATTTTCGAACAATCATCGATAGTTTATTTCTTCTTTTTCTTTTTTTTTGTTATAAAAATTGAATCATGGCGACAAAAACAAAAAAAAAAAAAGTGCGATGTTTTAGAGATGGAAAAAATATAAAATTTAAACAAACACAACAAAAATAAAATCATAAGGCTGTTAAAGATTGCAAATCTTCATAGATAAAAAAAATAACGTAAACAAATTGTGTAATGAAGAAGTCGAAATGATAAATTTCTCTCGATTTACCTGCTGGCGTGCAGTGGAAGACTCACAATTTTCGATGATTCACGTCAAATGAGTTTTTGCACTGTTTGAAGAAAAACGAAATTTTGTCAAAAAAAAAAAAAGCATTTTTTTTATTAAACGAAAAAGAAAATTTGATGGAAAATTTTAGTGAATCGATGCGAGACAAGATGATTCATTGAGAAAAAAATGATAACAAAATTGAGTGCATTTCTTGTATTTGATACAGTCAAAATTCCCCTTATAATTTCTTTAGCTAGAAAAACACACATTTTGATTCTCACGCAATATTCTGATGTCATTTAATCCGACCGAACTCATTGCGTGAGCACAAAATAAGAAGAAGAAAATTAAATTCATTTAATAATTTTTGTCCTTATTGCGTTCTCTTTTAAGCATAAGACTTTTTTTTCCTTTTTAAAACAAATAAAGATTAATCGAAATCTTATCTAGATTTTAGTGGAGCAAGTTTGTGTATGTTTGAAATTTTTTGCAGTGTACTGGATAGTTTTCTGGTCACTCAGAGGCATTGAAGAAAAAAATAAAATGGAAAATAAAAACTAATCTCAAAAAAAAAAAAAGAAACAGAAAAAAAACTCTTGAAGTGTGTAATTTTCTTATTGAAACCAACAAATCTTTTTATTTTATTTTTGTAGGAATCCTCAATTTTTTTTGCCTCAATCAACTTTCTATATCGATCAGCGATTTTCGCCATCATTAATCATTGATCCAACAAAAACTGACGACGATGGAAACGCAAAGACTGATTACGAATGAAATGGAGGATTTAAAAGATTTCGTTTCTTCCGTTTGCCATTCCACATCGCTCGATTGTGATTTTAAGTTTTCTGCCTTTCTTTTTTTTTGTAATTTTTCTGTTTCAAAGCTAGAATAAATTTATGATTATTTAACATGGATTAATTTTGGAGTCGCCATATTTTTGTTCTTAAAGCCGCCGTCATTAATTTTTATTCGTCCGGCATTGAACTACTTCAACATTGCATAAACTACACGAACAGATGATTTTCGATTTATTTTGGAACTTAAAGTGATCGATTTCAGGTTTCTAGATAAATGCATTCAAGTAGATTGTAGACGAAGATGAAAATTGGAGTGTCCTGTTACGCAATGAAAATGTGAAGATGACAACAAATATAACGTGCATTTTTGATGAGCCTAGAATTCAATAAGATATTACTAAAATAAACTTTATTACTCTTACTTACAGGTACTTGAACTTGGTAATGAATTAAATCGTGACGAAAAGCTCAATTCTTCCAAATATTTAGTTGAATTGCGATCTAAATACGGTAAATAATCAAAAGTTTCTGAAACACAAAAAAATAAATAAATATTTTCAAAACTTGCCATAGTAGATGAAATTCTTCTTTTTTATGTAATTTGTGCCATTTATTTTAAGGACGCAATCGATTGCTGCTGGTGATGGCATGAAGCGCTTATTGATTTGAGCCATAATCGATTTATTGTAAAATCTGTTTTCATCTTTTTCGCTCTTTGCTTCAGAAATTATTTTAATGTTGTTGTCGATTCTGTGAGGTATGAAATTAGATTTTGGTGTTTGGAGGTAAATTAAGGAAATTTCTTACATAATTTCCAATTCTGGCTCAGGAAAAATCTTTTTTACGGTACAAATAACGTTGAAAATCTGAGACGATGGATTTGGGTCGTGATGATAAAGCTCAAAGCTCTTTTCTGGAACTTTAGAATTGAAAACTAGTAAACATCATTTAATTGTGTCCACAAAAACTTGTAGTTACCGATTATTTGTAAGGATTTAATTTTTCTGTCGCGTGTGTGATAAGTTTGAACGCTGCACATCCAATTTCCGGTCAAGTTCAAATGCGGCTTCAATTGAATCGCTCGATATTTGTATTTTGAAATGTCAGTGATGATGAATGATGTATTTATATGATATTTTGAGTTGCTAAATACAAATGGCTTTCGTGGTGGAATCCATTGATATATTAGATAATTGTTATGATACCATTTGAGTACAAATCCCACGTCCGTCGACCGAAACTCATAATCACAATCAAGAATTAACGGCTTACAGAAATTTTCATTGATGACATAACTTGATGGCACTTTTAGTTGCGTTATTTTTACACTTGAAGCAAAAGCTTTGACATGAAAATAAGAATCAAAATTTTAAATTATTATTTACTCAGTAAATTGATATTTTAATATTTAATGAGCTTGTCTGTGCTTCATCCGTTACAATTACTGATTTCTCTGACGATTACTCTACAAATAACCTAGAACTCATTGGAAAGCGGCTTATTGTATTCGGAAACGGAGACGTAAAGTTTGTGAAATATTCATCTATTTCATTAATGAGCCCAATTAAATGAAATAATTAACGCTTTTTTTTAAACAACTCATTTTCAATAGCTTTCAAAGTTTGTCTCTAATTATCTATTTCACTTACACGATAATTGAATAAAATGGATAAATATTAAATAAAAATGAAGCATCTTCAATCACTAAACTACTCTTAATTGCACGAGATACTTTTGCCAACTAACAAGATGTTTTCTCTTATGTCAATTTATGATTTATAATGAGCATGTCACTGATTAGAAATGCAACGAGGGTGCAAAAATCGATAAAAAGTTTTCTTCTCAGAGCTTTTAAAACTTTCCTCCACGTCCAAATCTTCGATGGTAGACATTTAATTTCAACCAGTACCACGGCGAATACTTAGCAATTTGGAAGGTAACCTTTCATAGTCATTCTATCATTAAAGGACTTACAATAATGAGAGGGATACAATTAAATGATGATTAAGATTATTATGCCGATTGTTACCTATTAAAACACGAATGACAGATTGTTCCATTATCCAAAATGCTTGTTATATCATGCGTGTGCTGAGAAAAAATATGAAGGAAAACTGAAATGAATATATCTGTATGGCCTTGGATCTTATTTTAACCAAGGAATTACAGCATAATAAACATATGTTCACTCGAATAATGAGATTATGCGCGTCAACCAGCGGATCATTATTTATTAATCTCGTGAGGTAATAACAATTTTTAATTGCCATGAACTCCACTTACAAAATATACATCATCATGTCTTACAATGACATTTGAATTCGAGAGTGTTGTGAACTTTTCTCATTTCAAGAATATTTTTGACACATTTCCATTACTTTAAGTCGCTTTGAATGTGTTCCACCATGCTTCGAGCTTGAATTATCTTGAAAAATGTTCAGAATGTTATTTTCATTAAAAGCATGTTATTTGGTTCCCTAGTTTTATTTCCATTCGCTTTGGGCTTGGTCATGTATACTCTGGAAAGAAAATATTTCTGAAAATTAAATTAACAATAAATAATTCAAACAACTTCATTGTTTTTGGTTTTTTTTTTTTTTTTTTTTCATACTGTTGGATTTTCGTTCACAATTTTCATCTTTTTTTTCTCAAAATTTCTCTTCCTTTATTTTCGTTTCAAATGAAACTTTTTTTTTTTTTAATTGAGATCTGTAGACTATGGGATGGTCACATTTTGAGGACAAGTGAGATTTAGGAGATCTGGTTTAGAGTGTGAAGTTGGAAATAGTAATTGAGAGGAATTTATGGTGCATAAAATTTTGGAATGAAACTCATAAAATTATTATTTTTTTCTATTCGACAATCATAAAAGAAATTGTCGCAATTAGAAAATTATAAAACTTTGAAAAATGCTCTTTCTTATCCAAACAACAACCACAATATACAAGCTTTTGATAGTTTGACTATATCAGATTAAAGCTCGATATTGTTTGCATGGATGTTGATTTGTGTATGTAAGTATACAATCATTGAATAAATTTAGTTTGCTGGATTAATGTTCTGCAATAATGTAAGTTTTTTTTTTATTATTATAATATATTAGTTATAGATATTGAATAATCTCAAATATGTAACTTTTGGGTTTTTTTCTGTATGTATATGTAGACAGACTATCTCTTATCAAACGCATTGACTGATTTCATAATCTGAATGAATAATAATTTAAAGTTCGGACGCTTTGTTTTCTTTCATTCGATAAGGAACAATCCGAGAACTTGCTATATAGCTGCCAGTTAAAGGTGATAAGCGTCCCCATAAATGTTTTACGATTGGATTTATTGTGGGGCATTTTATTTTATTTTTTTTTGTGAAAGGTAAGTAAAACTTGTGCAATGATAAATCCTGTTGCATTGTATATTATGAGAGATAATTGTATAATCATTATAATAAAATGCAAATATATATAAATATTTTTTTTTTCCTTTAAAGAAGTATTTTCAATCCCACAGTGATTGTTATGTATATGTAAATATATAATTATATTCAGCTATAATTCTTTCATTTATGGACATTTATACACGAAAAATAAAAACGATTCAATAAATGGGTTGCACATGATGTTGATGCGCGCTTTATATTTTTTTATTCTCCATAAGTTTTTCACTTTTGTAAGATGTTATATTTTTTGCACAATTTATGCACTTTATCAGCATGTTCATTTTTGATTTTGTTTCTTTCTTCGCACTAAATTTATTTCTTATGATGAAGAAATATTGAGACATAGGAAGAGGGGGAGGGGAGAAATTCAGTCCGTTTTATGAATATAATATTGAAATCTATTTGCAGATAAAGAAAGGATGGATACATTTTTTCTGTTGTTGTTGACCTCTGATAGTGAAAAAAGTATTTTTTTGATTGTAAAATCTCTCTCTTTATCACTAATAAACTTCAGCGAATAATTAATAAGTTAAATAAAATTAAAAAAAAAAAAATAGTTCAACACGCATTAAATATTTCTTTCATAAACTACTTAACCATTTCTCATCTGAAGCTCTTTTTACCATCAATCTACTGAGCTTTTACTAAAATATTATTAAATCATTTTGTGCTTTTTTGATGGAGATAAAAAATAAAATCTTTAGAAAAATATTTCTTCATGTTGTTTATATTTTTTTTTTGTTTGGCATTGAAGCAAAAATCCTTAAGTTGTTTGATCGTTTGTTTGTAGATGTCTTGTAGCTTTTCTTCCACAATTTAATAGATAAATAGAATATGTTTGAGAGAGAGAGAAAGAGAGAGGTACATGTGTGATTATACAACATTTAAGTTTAATTTTTGCGTTTTTCTTTTTCATCCCTGGTTGTTTCATTCATTAATGATATAAATCTGTCGGAGGCTCACAAATGGTGATTCTTGATTTGCGCTGTTGATCGATTACATTCAAATTTGCGGGCTGGATAGGACAAAAATGGAACGTGATCAATATTTTGAACGCATTGATGCGAGCCTCGCGGACAAATTTCACTATGCAATTGAATTAGCATAAGTTCCATTGAATATTTTTTTTTTGTTTACTTGTTGATTAAAAGACACAAATAATTTTAAACTTTCATTCGTCCCAATTTTTAGCTGTTGGGACGTGCAACATCATGAGACAATAGCTTGTGTATGATATATATTAATTTTATCTTTCCATTCCTTTCACGACTTTTTGTCCAACACATATTAATTATTTAATGTTTTTTTTTTTGTGTGTGTGTAATATTTTTTTCATTATTTGTGGCATAAAATATTTTCTTACGACGCTAAAAAGATATTTTTTTTTTCTTGTCTTTTAATTTTGTATCTTTCCATTATTCTCCAATATTATTCTCAATATTTTTTTTTTGTAGATGTTTAATTTGTTGGGATTATTTTAATTAAAACGTCAACTTACAGAGAGATGTTTTTCATTAAATATTAATAATTTTTGTTCCATTGTTCAATTGAATTTTAATAAAATGCTCGATGGTAGTTTTTTTTTTTTGGATGCAATTTTTTGTTATCATCTTCGTCATACCTTTCTTTTGGCATTGTGGTCAAAAAGGGATTTTTTTTTTTGAATGAGATTAAAATTTTTACACGAATTTCTTTTGCACAACATCAAAATTAAATTGACATGCATAATATTTTTTGCTTTTTTTGATTATTCTTATGTAGTTCGCCTATTGACAAACTTGATTAGTTTTAATTCTCCATCGTTTTTTTTTGTCTTTTTTTGTCAATTTCGAAGGATACTTTTGTTGTGACATGAACATGAAGGAAAGAATAATTTTTTTGAAAGGGAAACTAAAAACTCACCACTCTAAATGCTTTTTTAATGAGAAATTCACCACGTTATGCGGATTTTGTCAGTTATAGTTATTTAATTTTATATTTATATATATGTTTTGTGTTTGCCTTAATCATTAGTTTCGTTAGCCGGTTTGTCAGCGGGTTTTTCATTTTGATTCTCTTGCTCCTTGACCGTTTCCTTGTCCAGTTCACGTTTCTCTGTTGTAGTTTGCGGTAGAGCTTTAAGAATTGCATGCACTTCTTCAGCAACAGCCGTCAAAACGAATTCAAATTGTTGACGTGTCTCCACAACGCCTGCACGTTGATCTCTAAGATGTTCTAGAGTTGCTGCAATATCGATTTCTCGCGCTCCCTTATTCATTCTGCCTAAAACAAGATCAAGAAGGATATAGGCGCCTGTTCGTCCGGCACCATTACTGCTATGGACAACAATCGGACATGATCTGCCGCGATATGATTTATTAACTTTTCTTCTAAATTCAAGAAGCGCCTTCGCTGATGTTGGAACGCCACCTTGAGGCCACGAGAGGAAGTGGAACTGTGTGACAGTTCGTGTTTCACCAGTTCGTAAATTCTTCAAATAGAAAGATCTAACTAAATAGTCATCCGTCCAGATGTGCTCTGAAACAAGATGAACTTCGTAAATATGATACACTTCAGCACCTTCCTCGGGCCAATAGCGTGCGCAACTACTTTCTCCATTCTCCTGAAGACGACAGAGAGCAACAAGGACAACACATCCTTGCTCCCAAACCATCTGCCAGAAGTGAGCAAGTGTCGATTGTAATGGAGCTTGTGCTGCTACATATGCTGGTGCTCGCGGATCATGATCAGTCTAAAAGATATGAAAACAATTTTTAAGGCGAAATATGTACAAGGAAACTTTAACAAATCTTACAATTGTAGATGCATTGATGTAGTCCATTCCTTCAGCATTTGCCAAATGATTCAAAACGACACGTGAATGGTCAAATGGTAATGGTGCTCCGATCCGATTGAATGTTGAACATTCTGGTTGCATTGCTGCTTCACGTGCACCTGGTTCAGCCTCATAACGACACAAGGCTTCCCACTCGCGTTGCAAGCGTCCCTTGTTGCGCAAATGATCTTCCATGTATGAGAGAACCATGTGTCCAGTAGAAATATCCATGTTTGAAAGTGCTGGTTCTTCACTCCAAGACGATGTACTTGAACGCGATGATGGTGGTCGTTCATTTTCTTTAGACAATGATGCGATTCTTCCAGTTGACGTGTCATTTTTTCCCGCCATTTTAGCTCTACATAATTCTTGGTAGTCCTTACTGCTCGTTTCAGCTGTCGACAGTCCGGTTTTCAGATTATTCAATTTATCCTTTGAGTTCGAAAAACGACGATAAATCACTATCAGCAGGTAGCAGATGAGAAGTGAGAGAATGAAAGCAATCAATATCAGCACGAGCATTAGCGTTGTTGGATTCTCATCATCAAAATTTTCGATTTTCGTTGAGTTGATATCATTCTCATAGTCCTTTACTTTATCACCAACGCCAGCTCTTAAAACCAACACACCAAGTCGACGTGACAAGTTGTTCTTGAAGCGACTGTCATTAATCGATTTTGCCACATCGAGTGCAGTTTTCTTTTCAGGATTTGCCTCTACGCGGAATGAAACTTCATGACGATCGACACGTGTATGTGTAAAATAGTTCTGTAGATTCAACATTTCGCCAAGGGCTTGAACAATGCGTGCACCATCCTTCCAGTTATCTAATGAATTTTTCAATATTACATGAGCGTACTCTGTGTCAACAGAAAAATTAGCATGATCCATTTCACTGTGTGCTTGCTTTTTCATTTTTGGTAATTCCTCTGATTCCATATGAGCCGGTAATTGCTCCAAATTACGATTATCAAGTTTTGGAGCTTCATGTGGAGATTGTGATGATGGCGGTGGTTTTGGTGGTTGGGGTCCAGGCTTTTTAACATCTAATCGCTCGTGTCGTGTAAAGCCCATAATGCTTTGAAGTAAGCTTGTTGTTGCATCATTTTTAGTTGACCCTGGAACATAAACTAATCCTCCTTCTGTGTATAAACCATCATCCTCCGGCTCGGGTTCTTCTCTAAAATTCATCATTTGATCTCGCGGTGTCAAGTAAACCGTTGGCATATCATTTGAGCCAGCATCTTCCTCATAACCATATGACCTTTGATGATGTTCATTGCGACCGTTGAAGAAATTTGGTGAAACCTCTTCTGCCATTTGATATCTTTGAACATTATTCTTTGGAATGTGTTCACTCTTGGCAACTTCACGAAATGATGTTAAACGTGAGTTATCAAGTTGTTGCTCGGGTTGCATATAGTTTTCACGAAGGTCACTCAACAATTCCTGAAGCCTTTCGGCATTCATCTCTTCTTCGCGCTCTTTAAAGTATGATCCGTCACGTTTGTAATCGTTTTGAAAGAAAGGTGGCTGCTGTTCACGTTGACCTATTGCTGGCGATTGGGCTTCATTGACAGTTTCGTAAAATGTTTTAGGCGCCTCTTGGTTCTTCCTTTCTTGTTTCTCATATTCCACCAGCATTCGACGTAATTCCATTCGATTTCTGATGTCACTGATGCGATTGTTTAAATCATTTGAACTCTCCAAAATGTCATTCATTTCCTGCTCAACTTTCGGATTGAGTACACCAGTTTGTGGAACCGCGAATTCCCTTTGAAGAAATTCATATTCGTCTGGTGTCATATGACTCGTATCCTCCGAGAGCATTCCGTGATGGCGTCGTGGAGACGGTTGCTGATCGTACCTTGAAATTTAGAAGTTTTTTGGTTTTAAAATAAATAATTTAATGATAATTATATGCTGCGCAATGCAATTTGTTTACTCGTATGCTTTTTTCAGCGGCGGATAATAAAATTCATCAGCAAAATCGTTGACAGGTTGAGTGAATCGAACAAAAGCCAATGGATTGGTTGGATCGAGAAATTTAGGAATGATTGGAGGTGGCGCCAGACTCACACATGCATCTCGTTCCATATCAACCATGTTGTTGCGCATTGCATAGATGGCATTTTGCAAGCGACACTGAGTAAATGGATGATCCCAATCGAGTCCAGCACCTTGAAGTTCCTGCAGCATTTGCTTGAGAATGATGATTTGATCCTGGGTAAGTGGCTCACTAATGGACCAAAGAGGAAGAAAACGAAAAAAAAAAATGAATAAATAAATAAATATTTAATTCAGAACAAATACGTTGAGAGCTTTCTTACCGATACAGTTGTTGCGCATCCGTTTCATATCGTGGAAGACATTTTCCAAACGCAAAATCTAAGGAAAAGAAAAAGTTAAAAGAGAATTAGTATAAAGTAATGCTATGCGAGCTTCCGATTGACATTTCAAATGGAAAATTTGTTGTCATATATATTAGTTAGAAGCATTTCAAAACGCTGAAAGCTTCCGTTAGCCACGTAACGAATTTTTTGTGTATTCAAGCGAAAAGTTCAACTGTTTCATCTGAAACATAATTTACAGAGAATTCCCATGAGGATATTTGCGAAATGTTTGACTTCGTCGCGGATGTAAGAAATTGAAATCAGTTGGGTCAAAGGTCACGTTGACAAAAGCTTTCTGGGGGAAATGAATGAAAGCTTTTTTCATTAATTTTATCGCAAATAAATAATTTTGATTCCATAAATTATTGAAACATGACCATTCATCAAAGTGACAGTTCTGACAAATGTTACTCACCATCATAGCACCATTCTAAGCGCGGCATACACAGTTGATCAACGAATAAACAACCTTTAGTGAAATAAACGAGAAATATTGCATAATAAATAAAAATCAATTATTTATAGACATCATTTATTTATAGACCCCATTATAATGTTCCATAATTTTATTAACAAAGTTTGCGTCTCGCTTTTATAGCAAAAAAAATTGCACAATATTTCCTTTCATTAATTAAATTGCTTTCCAGCGTAATGGAATTTTGTTTTCTCCAATGCAGCTCACGTTCAGCAGACTGAATCTTAATTATTTTTGACATTTATTTTTACGCAAGAAAGCTTCGGCCCAGGTGTTGACGGATTTATTTAGAAACGTGTCACGCAACACCAGCTTCAAAAGATGTAAACGAGCTTTTTATGAGATTAATTTTAATAAAACTTCAAAAAACATTTCTTATGCCCACACACTGTGTGGTGTGGGTAGTGGAAAATTCAGCATTTTATTTTTTTTTTTTTCAATGCGATTTTTAGGCGGAGGAGTTAAACACAGTTAACATTTACAAGTTTTGCTTATAACATATTCAACAGAACTCTTACAACATAGCCGCGAGAGAATTTTCAAACAAATGAAATGCTAACAAGTCATTTATTCCTTATTTTTTCCTCAGGCTGATTTGTATCCATTTAATACTTAATTGATACAAATTAATTGCAAGTTTATAAGTATTAACCGTATACCCATGTAAATACAATTTCTATATAGCCACCCTTGAGACATGTGACATTTGTTGGTAATGCCCCAGGAGAAGTTAACCCACATTGATAAATATATGTCTGCGATGTGTTTACTCATGGCATTTGAAATGCGAATAATGTCTTGGCTTTTATAAGATTTTGTATCTTAATTAATCCTAAAATATTAATGTTTCTTGATTTTGAAGCAAAATGGCCCCGTTTAGTACAATACATCGCCGACGCCATTTTGAAATGTCTAGCAACGTCTCTTTTATTGCTAAGAACATATGTATATGAAAAAAAAGAATACATTATTTGTTGGAAATCTTTCGAAAAGCTCGCTTAATGTGAGCCGTAAATATCGTTACGCAACAACTTTTTTTTTTCTTTTTCCATGAGCCCATTTGATTTATTAATAATTCATGTGAATAAGAATCGAATTCGTTTGTTGCTCCCACTTGTTGGAAGAGGGTTGATTTGTGTAAAATTGATATTTTTTTTTTTCAATTTCCTTTTTTTCTGCTTTTTTCAGCAACATTGCTTAATATACAATTGTCTAGATTAAACTTTCAGTCTGTTGGAGGTGCTCATAACAATAATAATTCGCCTACAACATGTATAAAGTTACTGTTGATTTGATGATTAATGAACCGATCGATTCAACCTAAACGTTTATTGCCATTTATTGACATTCACATTTATATTATTTATGCATCGTAAATGAAAAACATTATTCCTTTTTATCAGTAAACTGATAGGCCATCTAGCAGCTAATTGAAAAAGCAATATTAACACTTCTGTCTCTGTGAGTGCTTCTATGTCGAAATGTCAGATAATCGTTATGCTGTATTCGTTGCGTGGGCCAGCTCTTTATGTCTGAATAATCGCAAGTTCTCATAATAAATTCATCATACAGTTAGAAGCTCGAAACACCCACTAACATTTTATTCCAGTCAACCTGGAAAAGTTCACGATTATTGATTGCGTTGGCGATAAATATATGAAGAGCTTGTGAAGCAACAACTTGTTGGTGACAGCTTTTTACCACACCCAAAATAATTCTCAGCCATATCGTATGAAATTTTATTTTTTGCCTGCTTCGTCATTTGAAAGCTAATGAAGAAAGAAACTGGAGCTTTTCACAGCCAACAGCTTAAGGCAAATTTTCCCCATATACATAAAAAAAAAGTTTAATCGAAGAAAAATTTAAATAAAGAATTCGCAAATCTTTCACAAGAAAAAGAAAACAATTTTAAAATAAAAACTCACCAATATTTCCTTCACCAGCAACGATGCTAAGATGATCTTGAAAGATGGATATCAAGAAGCTTCCACACATCAATGCCTTCCACAGTCTTATCCATTTGCCTATGTCAATGTTTGACATGATGGACCGATGATTTAGTTATATTGATGGGGTTCGATTGCTATGTTTACTGTTGCTGTATGGTGGTCGTAACTGTAATGAGAAGAAAATCGTAAAGAAAATTTAATAGAAAAAATTGTAATGTCTATATAACTTAGCCAACATGGCGACAAACACATGTGAGCAATAAACTGTCAACAGGTCTATTTTATCGTGAATTTGAATTAATGCTTCCTGATTTTATTTTTGATATCATTATGGTAAGGAAGTAATTAGAGTTTCCTTGTATTACATGCGGTTGTTGTGATTGAAATTTGATAAATATTGCGCGATATAAGAAGCGTCAAATAGCGACATTAGATAATGATCATCAATTAAACGTGCCGTAACAAGTGCGTTGTATTCTGGTTAAGGTTGGGTTAGAAACTGAGAGGCTTCAACGAGTTTTGGGCTCATTAAGTAATCAAAAGATTTATTGAAAAACTAATTAACGTCAAAAGCTTTCCAAGAAAATTCTTCAAGAAAAATATTTTAAAATCTCTGTTGATGAAAATGTGCTGGAAAGAGCTATTCAATGATTTGGAAAATTGACATTTGGAATAATAATGAATTCGCTTTCTTAATTAGATTTTTGGCGAAAGACGAATATATGCGAGATTACCCTATATTAATAAACATGAAGCTCGATACGATAAACATTACTTTTCTTCTGTCCTTGTTACCACGGAGTCCTTGTTCACCCAGTTTTTAGATCAATGGTTACTTATCTAAAAGCACCCGAGCAACTGAATGAAAATAGAATGATATTTCGTAGATATTCTTATGTTGCGTGGGCGTTTCTTTTATTTATATTCACAACGTTCAAATCTTTTTTCACAACGCTTCATCATTAATTTATATATATATATATATATATATGGACAATGATGCCCTTACATTTCAATTTGTATGATTTCCAAACAATAACAACATCAAAAGTGAATCAATAAAAACACATTCTTTTAATAGCATTTGAATTAATAGACGTACGAACGGTAAGGTAATAAATAAATCAAATATTTTGGAATGAATACAAAGTTGTTTGAATGCGATTAAGTTTCGTCTACATATGCGGACACGGTTTCAATCAGATTATCAATAAAATGGAATCGCGCGACACAGTTGAAAGTTTATCCTTGACCCATGTGATGTTTTTTTGTCAATCAATTAGCTTATTACGCTCATGTTACTGATGGGTGTGTCGGCAATTCCTGCATGATTTCAATGGAATACACTCATTATGAATTGAATATAAATGTCATCAAGGTTTGTACAATATAAGAGCATAGAAAAACTATCAAAACCCGCTACAAATGATTTCACCCCAAAATAGATGGAATGAATACGCCCATAAATTGCCCTAGCGTCCGAAAAATGTTGTCAACATGCTACAACCTTATAAGCTGAAATTATTCTGCAACATTACGATACGTTGCTTGCAAGAACTTTCCAAATATTGTTTTAAATTTTCTTGGAAACGCTGGGGCTGTACAAATAAAATTGTGTGGACTTTAAAGTCAACGCTGAGAAACTTTGCGTACAGTAAGACACGCAAATGGAAGCAGGATATGGTTTACTTTTGCTTAAACCTTGTTACGTCATATCACGCCATTTGGGTGTCAAAGTCAAAGCCAATGCTTCGTTTCTCATTCACACATTTTCCTTCGAAACAAATGTTCAACTTTTTGTTCTTTAAATTCTACTTCGCTTTCAGGTGCCGTTAACATTGTCCTGTAAATCACCAATCAGATAGCTTGCTTAGGTCAATTTTATGTTACAAATAGAAAACTATAATCAGAATTATACGAGGAAAATAACATTCGTCGATAGCGTAAAATCAAACACAAATGATTCATTAAATGACTGTTGGCGATAACGCGGTTGCGTGGGTGTTTTACTTATATTCAAATTGTTTTATCATTGACACAAGCATGTAGAAAATAACTAAGCGCACAACTAATTGCAGACATCAGGTAAATCAATAAAAAGCACAGTCTATTTGTTATACACTCGAAATGTACTAAGGGATGTAGCTGTGATATATTTAGCAATGAAAACGAATTCGATTCCGTCAATGGTGCTCAACCATGTCTATTATGACAATGTGCCGAGGCATATAATCCCCCGCATCATTCAGCGAACTTGATTGACGGATAATTTACAAGCAATTTCATCGCCAGATGGGATAAAACCATCTCACTCTCTCGCTCCGTCTCTTTGTGATGGCAAACATGAATCTATGTAGAAGCTCAATGTGGTGAGAATGTTAAGTGTTCTTTAATGGCATTCGCTATCTAAGTATCATTCTACGTTCGAAAGCTTCTTCTTTATGGTCGAATGATGACCTCACCCACGCACCAACATCCAATTCATGTATATAAATATGAAATTGTGTAGCTGTGAATGAAATAACCAAAATATTCCACTTTGCCCTTGTTCTGACGTCATGATGATCCCAAAATAGAATTTTCCTCATACCCAGCCATAACCTTTTCCGCCCCGAAAGTATTCGACTGGTGGGCGACAAATTTTTCTCTCGTTTTTCGTCGATGGGTGGTTTTCTGAATTTTTGTGTTACTTTAGCATGTTTATACGTGGCGTAAAGGAGCTTTTTTTTAAGATGGAAGCATTGTTTCTTAAGTTTTTTTCTATACATATATGTATGAGAAAACTTTTCATGGGACCAAAAAAAAAATTCTGAGTGTCATTTTCATGATGATTACACATGAATGGAGGAGCATCGAGAAATTTCGTGTTTTTAACGAATCTCGTTTCTGTTTGGTTAAATTTGATCGACTTTGTTGATGATGACGACGGTGATGATAACGCTGAATGAATTTTTAATGAGTTTATGTCAGGTAAAGATTAATGGTATGAGACAGTTGTTTCATCAACAAATCCTTAACGACCTTTTCACCTTGAACTCTCGTCCATATAGTTAATAAAAAAAAGGAAGTGCATGACATAAGTCACGAAATATGCATAGAATCTTTCGACTTTATTTGAATGAAGGAATTAATTGCGAAAAAGATAATAAAGGAGAAAATCATTATTTTGAGGTCATCAAGAATTAAGAAAATATTTATAACATTCAATATGGAAGTTGAAAAAACATCCAATGAATAAACGCACGAACCATCAACAGGTCGCTTGATTTATATTTTCTAGGGTGTAGATATCGTGAACGACGCCATTTATTTTTCTCCTTTTTCTTTTTAACCTTTTTCTACGTGAATTAAACATCTGACAGAACCAGCATAATTATTCATAGCAGCATTCATTTATGTGTTATTTGAATTATTCAGCAGAAATGCCGCTTCAGTGTTGCACCAAATTATAATAAAAAAATAAATAAATTTCACATCCATATGGAAGCAACGAAAAAATTTTTGAAAAACTTTAAGAGGTCAAATCTACTTACCACTTCTTCACTAGTTTGACCATATTAATCCCATTTCTTGATTGCATTCATTCACAAATTAATTTCTTTGCCAGTTTTCCTTCACTATGATTTTCCTTTTTTTTATATTTTATTTGCGATCACTCGGAAAAACTTTTACGTTTTTTTTTCGCATGAAAATTTATTTTCTTTTGAGTTGAGAAAATTCAAAAAAAAATATTGTGTGTTGTGTGTGTATGTGAAGGAACTCAAAAAATGTGTTGAAATGAGAACAAAAGAACTGAAATGAAAGAAATTAAAAATAAAAATAATTAAATTTTTACGTCGGTCTCAAGGCTCGCTCGACTTTATGGTCCACTGTGTGACCATATGGAATTGAATAATATTTTTCCACTAATTTCTTCCAGAGTTTTGCAGTTGTCCAACCGTCTCCGGACAGACTTTGACACGGAATGAGCTCCACTTGCTTGTGTATCAACAGCAAAGTAAAAAAATAAGAAGAGTGAAGCACAGCCAAATGGAGATTTTAGGTGATGAAACGCAAAGGACAACAACAAAAATAAGGATGAAATTCTGCTTGGTGTCTACCAATATTTTCAGATCAACGCAACTCTCAAACTGTTTGGTTGTTCACACTCGAAAAGCTTCACAACGAAGACTGAGCATTTGTTTGGCGCTGATGGTGGAACACGAATTTCGAGCGGCACCCGAACACGAACAGTCCACACCAACACATTGTTACGAAACGAAGGAAGAAATAACATATATTTTTTATACGAGGGGGGGGGGATTGTATAGATATCATTCCAAAATGTTTGCCATTTCAGAATAAATAAGAAATTCGGAAAATATTAAAGCAATATGAATTATTGTTATGCATATTTTAATTTACTTTTCATTGTTATCAGATTATGATTATCAGTGGAACTATGTTTATGGCTAAAGTCCTCATTACACAAATACACAACAAACATACACAAAAAAACGCGTGGGCGCGCAACAATTTGCGTATTGTTCTTTTTTTTTGTGTTGGACGTTATCATACCATTATCATTTTTGGTATAAACGTCACAGCGAAAATGTTCTACTCAGATCAATAGATGGAATGAGCTTTTGCGCAACGTTACTACAGCGCATGATCAATGTGCAAACTGAAAGTTTCGGATTTTCACTAACACCACAAATCTCATTTCCATTGACGTACTTCTTGTTCACGCCAAGTGCAGTTTTCTATTAAGAACATCTTGTAATATGCACCACTAATCCATGGTATTCATATATGCGAATAAAAGGACATATTTCCATCACAGTTATGAATCGTCAAGTGAGAAAATATTTTTGAGAAATAACTTGCTGCCTGCCTAGAATCACCTGTTTAGAAAATACCAATTAAAACTTGCCCTAATCCCGCACATATTATGTTGGATATGCATAAGGAATTTATTGTCCCCTCCAACCCCACATCATTTTGTTACACAACATGTTGATTCAATATGAGAAGCACTCAGATGGCGATGATGGAAAATGATTATTTCGTTTTTCACAATTTCTGTCGCACCAAATGTGTGAAGGAATAATTGGGGATATCATTATAATAACATTGCCTCACATTGCATAACAATCAATTGTTGCGTTTTGTAATCATAATGAGTTTAATTAATCATGATTTTTTAAAAAGTAAATGTTCAGTCAAGCCACAAAAAATGCTTTTGAAACGTGACACTTTCAAGAAAATTTCCTTTACATTGACATCATCAGGCAAGTAAAGACATCATTTAATTTGCATAGATATTGCGACATTTCAATATTCTTGTAACAAAAATAAATAAGAAAAATATGCCAAAAGCAATCAATTCAATTTTGATGCCACTGACAGACATTTTAACGAGGCTTGTTTTTGCGTCATGCATATTGGAAACTGCACGAGCTTCGACAATATTTGTTTTTCAATTTAAAGTAATTTCCAAAACAAAATGGACAATTAAAAATGTGGGGGCTCTTTTGAAAAGGTCAAAAATCTCAAAATTACATTGCGATGACGCCCAGATGAAAGCACGAGCAGAGCTTTTATGAAATCCATGATAATTGAAGATGAATGCTGAATGAATGATTGCATAATCTTATCGAGATAAATTTCACAATGGAAAAATATTTATTTTGAATTGAAATTCAAGATTTTCCGCTTTTTCGTTATTATAAATTGAATAAAAAATTTGTTGCTTTATATAAATTTCATATTGTTCAATGGATCGAATTTCAATTGTTCGCCAATCAAATCAAGTATAAATATAAATCTTACTCACGCTGTGAAACTTGAAGACCCTTTTTTTAAATAGGTTTTTTTCAATGTTTTCGATGGGAGCTTTTAAATCGATTGGGAAAAATCTTCACAGCTTCTTGAAATTTGCATAAAATGTTCATCTTCATCGTTCTGCAGTCTTAAGTTGATTTGAATCCTTTTTTTGAACTTTATTCTTATTTCCATCGACCGATAAATTGGTCAGTTTTTTCTTGTTATTCTGACATTTCAAGGAATTACATAAAGCTCCTTGCATCCTTCAAAATGGGGAGCAAAATTCCAAATCCTTGACGGAAAATAAATTTCCATCTATAAGCAACTGAAGAAATATCAACGAGGATCATCCGAATATTACGTTGCGAGCATTTTAAATTATCATCAAATTTACAACATTTATGGATGACCCTATGCTTAAGTAAAAAATTGATTAAATAGCTTGGTTCTTATCGGAATGTGATGTTTTGGTTTTATTGAATTGTTTTGTGATTTTGAGTGTTTTACAATCTTTTTTCCTTTCTTTTATAGAGAGCTTCTTTTTTTACAATACATTGCATAACGCGTTTGTTGCCAGATTGTGTAGAAGACACATTTCTTCGGAGGCACTTCATTTGGTTTCAAATTTTGGAGGTTTTTCTTGCTAGACTTCTTTTCATTTTCTTTCATTTGTGTATGTTTTGTTTACCTGAATTGTTTAATTCTGATTAGAAGGAAAGTTTATTTATTTGTTTCACTGTACTTATATATTAATTAGCTTTGGATCTATAATATGCATATAGTAGTTGCACAACAATATATATTTATACTTTGCGTGTGTGTTTGTGTATTCTCCTAGTCCCAAATACCCATTATTCAGTCATCTTTTCTATGCCAATTTCTTTATAATTTATGTTGCCAATTGTTTCCTTAATAACTAAAAACTCTAAAAAAAAACTGAACAAAAATCTTAAACTTTTGAGAAAATCGTCAAGATGTCATGCATTTCCTTAATCTCATAATTTGATGTATACTAAGCGATTCAAGTTAGCGTCCAAGCGCTTTATCGCAGTTACACTCATTTCGTTTCGTGTATAAAGATCTTAAAATCTAATTTTAGAAAAAAAAAATCATAAATTAAAGAAAGAGAACAAATAATTTTTTTTGGTATTCTTGAAGGTTTGTTAATAAATATTAGAAGCTTCCATTATTCGTGTGATCTACTTATAATTCAGTTGATAACTGCCATCGGTGCTTTCTGAAATACAAAATTTCGATCGTGATTCCACACCAGCTGATAATACATATCCTCCAAGTACTTGATGAGTTCACTGGTATAAATTGCATAATCAATATTATGAGAAAAGTGCACAAGATGAATGCTAATGACATTCACAGTCACAATATCCCATGGAATTGTCTGAAGAATCTCTAATTCCTGCCCTTGACACCCTAAGCTCAGCAGATCAATGTCAGTGCGATTGAGAGCTAACAAAATCGTGTACAATGGGAAACATTTGATACGTTCCGGTTCGTCACTCATAGTTTCCACTTTCACTTCGCTTTCATCTTCCTCGTAATGAAGTGTTACCTGAAATGGATAAATTAAATAATTTTTTATTAATTTGTAACATTTACAATTAAAACACTCACTTCTTTGGGATATTTCTGCGGTGACAATGATGCATGGACAATTTTTGTGGCATCACGTTGAGCGTAAAGCTTGCGATAGCTGAAATATTTGCGTGGATCTGGTTCCACAATACAACCACCCCATTTAAGTGACTCAGTAAGCCACGGTGCTGGCATCATTTGACCATTTGAGCCCGTTAACGATTGAAAATAGAATCCAGATTTTTTGCCACCGAAAAGTTCACGTCCAATGAAGCGCGTCATCTTTGCTGCTTCATCATCGCTACTGGTATAATTGAACTGATCCATAGGGAGTCGCTGAAGATTCGGCATTGGATATTTCTTCATTACTTCACGTACAAACCATACAAGCTCTTTGCTATCTTGTGGTGTGTTTACCATGTCATAGTCATGAGTTAGATTTTGTCGAAACTGCTGATGGCGAAATTCGGCTATAATTGAAAGAAAAAGAAAAGAAACAAACAAAACAATCAAAATAAATTATTTTCAAAGGAGGACGGGAGGAAAAAAAAGAAACAGTTTGTTGCTATTTCTTGCCGTTTGTAAAACGCAACAATTTGCATAAGGTCAATTTAATCAAAACACACTATTAGTGACAGTGCGCCAACAAAACAATTTGAGTGAAAAACGCGATTAATAAATAAGAAATAAACCATCATAAAGTGATGTTTTTGTTTTCGATGTGAATCATGTTTTTAAAAAAAGTTATAACAACTTCCAACGTAGCTTTGCTTCATCAGCATAAATCATTCAAATTTTGCGGGTGCGATGAATAAGCGGATGTCTCAATACAAGAGAAAATTTGTCGTTTGAAAATCTAAGAGCGGCACAGAAAAAGGTGAAGAAATATTAACATTCTCATTAATTTATTCATCGAAACTTTTTCCCCTTCCATTAGACACAATCGTGCACTTCCCTTCTGATTGAAAATTTTGTTTATTATGAAAAGGTAAAAAAACGTGTTCCAAAGTGCGTGTTGTGTGTACATAGGAACGAAAAAATATATATATTGTTTATTTAGTTCGCGGTTCTGTTGACACTGAAAGCCACCGCTGCCATCATCATCATCAACGCAGGAAAATTGAGCGCAATTTGTAAGGAATTATGAAGAATAAAAAAAATTAAAACCAAACACAAGCCATATCCCGTCGATAAGGAAAATTAGACTATTGGGACCATGATCAAGTTTCTTGCTGCGTCGTGTCAGTCATTACAAAATATTGTTAGTCGACATCAACGCAAGTTCTAAGAAATCATTTCTCATTATTTTGAATTGTAAGAAGAAAATTCTGCTTTAATTTTTTTTTTTACATTTTGTTTATTCAACTGCGAGGGAAGTGAACTAAATGTAAACAATTGTTGGCTAATATGTCAATGAAATCTACGAGTAGTTGTTATCAGTTAATTATGGAAGTAGAATCATTTGACTAATGAGTAAGAAACAAAAATAAATTCCATTCAAATAACCCTCGAATTATTTGTAGCGCACACCCATTGCAGTGTAAGGTGGGTCCGTTAGGAAGGCAAGAAGTAATTATAGCACGGCTTTTTATAGTTTGCTGTTGTTGAGTGCCGTAATCTTAATTGGATTGACATGACATTCGATGCCGCGAGGGATTTTAATTTGTAATGGAAATTATCAATAAATTCAGTTGTTGCGCATTCCATTTAAAGCCGGTGTTTCGTTTCCGATTTTTATAACAACTGCTGGTCAATGAAATGATGAGCTAACATGAATAAGCGGAATGAAATAGAATCGACGATGACAACGAGCGACGGCGGAAGGAAATTGACATGGTTATGTAGAGGAAGAAAAATTCTAACTGCAAATTTAATTAATTTTCATTGTAAATTAATTTTCATTCTTAAAAAGAAGACAAGAAAGTGCACATTGTGAAATTTTCTTGAATCTGACGTCATTTATGATCCTCAGAAAAGTTATACTTGTGCTCAATTATCAAAATGAGCCTTAGTTTCAATTGGGTGGAAAAAGAAATCTTTTAAGCTTTTTTTTTACAACATTAATTCACAAAAGTTGTGAAAAAAAATAACAAAAATGAAATTGTTTTCTTGTAGTTTTTCGCCTCACTCAGTATTTTTAGAGCCTACAAAAAAAAAGGCAAACAACTAAGCGATTATCGATGAGAAATTAAATGTTTTAAGTTTTTGAAAACTTAACAAATAAGATAATTTTGCCGCTTATTCTTGTGACGTAAGCGTTGCATTATGCCCCAGTGATTGCTTTATTTTAATGGCTTGAGATGTGGCAGCGAAGCAAGAAGAAGAAATTAATATCAATTAATTACTTTGGAAAAATAAAAACTTTTAGTTTCTGGCACAATCAAAGAGCGTTGAAAGAAGAAGAGAAAATTTCGCCAGTCGAATGAAATGCTTTTGAAGCGCATTTCACATAAAGTTTTGCAGCACTCAACGAAGTAAATTGCAAGAAAAACAAGCGACGCTCCGAAACGCAGCTACAGTTCCAATTAAGACTATTATTTAATTCGAAAGATGCTCGCAATGTTTTGTTTGTCTTATCAGCGATTTTAAATTTCCGCTCTCAATTTTTTTTCTTAATTCATTTATGACAGTCATTTACGTATAAGTTTGTAGCTGATGATCAAACTGATAACGCAGACAACAAAATCAGCGAGTTTATTATTAAGAAGGTCAATGAACTCATTGAGTCGACAGACATGAACACAAACAAGGTGTGAACAATGATTTCACTAAACTAATGATGATGGCCAGAGTGATGAGTTTATCTCAGTTGTAAGAGGTGAAAAGAGACGCAAATTGATGCCATCACGAAACAACAGTTCCATCATCCAGAACCCTCATTTTAATCACTCATTTCCGATTATGAAACAAACGCAAGCGAATCTGTTCTAAAAGCTTTCGCTCCTTATTTTGCGCAATCTTTCTCTTTTTATGTCATTCGCAATTTCAATTGTTTGTTGGTCTTTATAGTCTGAACGCGACTTGTTGTAAAAAAAAAGAAAAGATAAAAACGGTGCTCTGAAGCATAATTGCGAAATCAACATCAATTTGTGTAGATCTTAATAATGAACTTCCTTTTTTTGTCAATTGCCTCAGATGTCGTCAAATTGTGCTAGAATATCACGATTCACGACAATATATTTATTTCAATAAAGTTAGCGAAAGGATTTATTGAGTGTGTGGAGAATTACAAAAGAGAGAGAGAGAGAGAGAGACTCAAGAGCCCAACATTTAATTTTCAAAACAATCAAAACACTTCCTGACATCACGACCAGCTGAATTAAATTTGAATGAAATGTTTTGAATCATGAAATGTGTGTGTGGAGCATGAACGAAACAAAGGAATGATGATGATGGCGATAGTTTTTCAAATGAAATAATAATGGAAGAACGATGAAAGAAATTAAATACCGTTTTTCCCCTTTCATGATGATCATCGGCATGATTCAAGTGTGTGCCTCAGTGCTTCATTTTGAGACCAGTTAACAGAACGCTTTAGATTCTAAGACTTTGCATCACAATGAAAGCTGAAATGATTTTTCTCTGTTCTCAATAAGGAAGCATCTATAAAGCATGAACCAACATTACCAAAGTATACCAAGAGGTCTGCACTTTAGATATTAAGCATGTTATTAAATTTATGATTGTGCCCTCCTCCCAACAGTAGCTACGCGAGTTGTTCATTACGCAATTTGTAAAGATTTTTTTCTCTTTATTTTCTTCATTTGCATCAAGAAATTCAATTAAGTCATTTTTTGTGAGTTTCTGTTGAATGCTTTTTTTATTAAAAAGAAAAAAAAAAACATAAGAATCGGTTCATTGCGCGCGCGGACCATCAGCGACAACAATAAAGGTGGAATAAAAGCGAAAATAGATTCCGAAAAAAGAAGAAGAAATAAACTGATAAATAAAAACAAACATTGCTGGTAGAAGGCAGCTGGTTGAGTATAGAGTAGGGGAATTGACCATAGTGAAGGCGTCCTTTTCTAACGTCGGCGTTGAAAGATTACATTTGAAGATGCACAAACATCCCACACAGTTTCTTTGAGAAGTTGAGCCCAACTTCATTACTGCATATGAGAATAACGAATCTTAGAGAAATGATGATGATGTACAACGCTGAACTCTAAATCGGAAATTAACGTTAATGAACCATTTAAAGCATCCTAAGAAATAAACTTGAATAGTCTTCGCCACATGGCGCTCCCGGAATAAGAAATAGCAACGAAAAAATATATTTTTCCCATCTTTTGGTGGCCATCAAATTGTTCACTTCCATTAACTGAACGTAAATATAATTGAACGTCCATTAACGAGTCTATCAAACAGAAAAAATTTTGATTTCAAATTACGCAATGAAAATGTTTGTACTCACTCGATGGATCCATATAGACAATCAGTAAACTCAGAACGGTTGCGAAGGTTACAAGAAATAGCAGAACAGGAAGTAATTGACATAATCTTGAGTGTTTCTTTTTTGTGTCATCGTCAGGCGTTTGAATGGTTTTCACTGGGTCTTTCGGTGTCTCTATTTTAATGACAATTGGCAATGGCGAAACATTTGTGGCGTCAATTGTTGGCGGCTCAGGAGCCTTCGTGCTTATGTCCTTTTCCATAGTTTTGTCCGTTTTGTTAGTTCTGCAAAGAGAATTTTAATTTTATGTTAAAAATTTTAAATTTTGTAAATTTTTCTCGTTTAATCTATCTAGAGAAGATGTATCTAGAAGGTTCATAAAATATGGGATTTGTGTTACGAAGCAACAGCACATCATCATAGCCCATATATATGATTCAAAGACAACAATGAGACCCGTTTTCTTTATGCAGGCATCGCATAGGTAACAGATTGAATTTCAATGCAAATATGTTTGTACAATGAACATTCTGTTCCATATTGCAACGTGCACGATAGCAATGATGAAACCACCTGCTTGCCTGCCCCGACTGTCGATCCCGAATTATTGTTGCGAGAAAGAATCATTCGGGTGAATATTTGCCATAGAGTAACATTTGATGTCGAAAATTGTTTAAACTGGAAACATTCTTGGATGCTAGAAAATTAGAGACTAGCGCATGGACATAAAAGCATAAAAATTATGATGCATCATGTTACAGAATGGAAATGGTGAAATCAAGAGCAAACACATGCGACTGAATATATGGCAGCTGTTACATGCCGATTGATCACATCCCGAGCACATCACAGAAGATTCTTTTTTTTACATCGAAACTAAGTAGAAGCAACAAACACACTTTTTCCCACTCTAGAGTTTCATTGTTATTATTAGAAATGGGGAGCTGCATTCAACTTTCAACTGCGATCATCAGAAAAACTGACTCATTAATTAAAGTAAACGATTTCTTTACGCCTCCGCAAAAACTTCTTACAAATATTTTTAAGTGTTTACACAATTTTTTTTTTTTTTCTTTAAATTTTGCTGCTTCATTTTAATTTCCCGGGCAATTAATTGATTTCAATTTTCGATGTGGAGAAAGAAAGAGAGAAAGAGATTTACAACATATAAAACAATTTTCATTTGTGTGCGTGCGTGAAAAATTTAACAATCCAATTTTCACTCCAAATTACTCAATTTATTTCCAATTTATGTTTGGGCAGGGGCAGGGCAGGGCGTCGGCAGTAGATTCAATCTATAAAAAATCAACACGCGCGCCAGGTATTTTCTCAACGCGCGAGAGAAACCCGAAAATTAGAAGTAGACGAAATTTGTTCCAATTGGGCGCACCCAAAATTGTCCAGCATCAGATTGGAGCCTGATCATTTCGCCCCCCTTCAAAATCCCAACAGCTTTTTAATGATGAACGATTTTTATTTCTTTCAGCTTTATTGTTTTTGTAATTCAATAGTTTTTCTCGTTTTTTTTTACAGCAACGCGGAGAAGTGCCACGAACGAATGAATTGCTTTATAATTGAGCTTGTCATGGTGCTGTGTGATGGACATAGCATTTTAATATTTGACAATACGAGACCATCCGCTAGTACTGCATTTTCTTATCGAATGTCTTTCTCTAAGCTGATGGCTGTAACAAAAATAACAAACATCTCGATATCAATAACAATGGATCATCATTCTTCTTCTTTCTCCATCTGTGATTTCAATGGAAGAATCTTTTTCATAAAATCTTTAAAAAAAATCGATAAAACTTTTTTTTTTAAAGAAAAACACACAACCGAAAGATCTTTTTCTTTTGAAATTCAAATTAGTTTCGATCGATCTATGAAATAAAATTGTGGGATCTGTCGGTAAATATGTCGGTTGAGGTATTTTGGATGTTTTCAGATGTAGCGAGTCATGAGACGAAATATAACGATCGATCTCCAATTTTGTGCGTTTGCGATGGTGAAAAAACAAAAAAAAAACTCAGAAAATTTATTCCCGAGAAATAAAGAGAGCGAAGAAATGTTAGGGTTTCTTATTTTATTTTATTGCGTGCCACCGCAGCATTAAATTGTAAATTTATTTCTTAAACTGTCCGGACGAAATGATTTTTCGACATTTTTAAACTGAAAAGTGGCTCACTTTGGGGCAATTCTTGACATCTGAATATTTTAAGCAGTTTTCTTTTTGGAATGCCCAAAAGCTAAAACAAAAATCAATTCCCATGCAGCATCAGAAGCTGGGTGAGGGTCAATGCCAAAGAGGTAAGCTTCCTCTTAATTGAAATATCATTCGGTAATTGGTTTTCTAATTTGTCTCATACAAAAAAAGACATGAAAATGAGCCGCTGTCAGTTAAATCTCAGATTATCTCTTTCTCAGCAATAGTGCACAGAAAAAATAATAAAATTTAAATCAGAACTCCCAGGCATGGGAACCGGCAGCAAAGTGTATAAAAGGCAAAGATAAAAAAAAGGATTAAAAACACAAATTAGAATTTTCAGGAAATTAGTTATCCACAGAATGAACAAGAAATACCAAAGGGATGTTTATAGTGATCGATGTTTTCCTTGAAATTTTATAGCACACAGTGGCAAGTCCCTCGGTGTTCCATTAGTCCCATCATTAAGTCGGGTAATTTTCAAGAGACCAAAAAAAAAAGAAGGAAATGGTGCACTTTCGTTTTTCAAGAAACACATTTTTATGTGTTGTGTGAGTTGGAAATGAGACGACGAAGTATATAAAACATCATAAATTATACATTTACTGGCTATACACCGTTCAGCACACAATTTGGTGTATAGACGACAGAATACTTGCTCGGTCAATTAAATTTACGATTCTTCTCCTTTTTGTGTGTAACATCCTTCTATGTCATCAACACTGTCGATCGTTAGTAACAATCAACCCAAGAAATATATTTTCCCATCATAACGTCTGTTATTTTTGGGTAAACGGAACTGAAGCCTTATCAATCGTTTACGATGGATCTGATGCATATCAGATATTTTTTTTTGTCTGCAATGTCTATAAAAGGACAACCGATCGAGTAAAAATATTGAAATCTATCGCAATTGGTAACTGAAACCACATCTAAAGATCATCAAAAAAAATTTCATTTATTTTTTGGTAAGCAGTTATGAAGCTTCCAGTTAAAAGTATTTTCACACCGATATTGATCCAACGAGGAGAGGAAGCTAATTAATTGTACAATTAAACCTTAAAGTCACATTCCTCTTTTGACTTGTTTGTGTTCTCACATCTCAGGTTGCCTGACGTTCTTTTATGTTCATTGTACAACGGCATAAAAACCCCAAAAAAAAATAAAAAAATAAAACTAAATTTTGCTGTTGTTGCACCAGCAGAACAATTCCCAGCAAATATAATGGCATGAAATTCCACAATTTTACATCCGTCACAACGGCACTGATTCTTTATTTTATTTTTTTTTTGGATATGTTTCGTTGCCTTTCTTGATTTCTGTCGGTCACATTCAGAATTTCCTTCTTCGCTCGACGAATGGACAAATTAATTGTTTATCAGTTTTGGGGCGTTTACCATGAAATAAATGCAACTTTTAATGTTTTAAAATTTACAAATATAGTGGAATTAAAGTTGCCGAGATAATAACTAGGTGAAAACTGAAAATCAATATAAAATGCCGACGGTTATCATCGAAAAGAGATAAAAAAAAGGGAAAATATAAAAAGACTTATTTGGAATTCCCAGTAGGCAGCGAGCGACCTACAACGTAAAGTGTAAAACTGTGAATGGACCTCGATAACGATCAAGGCATTATAAGGCTCAGTTAACTACTTAGAATTGAGATAGAGACTCATGTGAGAAAGGAATGAGTCATCAGACACATCAACAATGCAGCGTGTGCAACGTTTGAGTTCAACAAAGGAATCAAAGTCATCTCTATATAGAGCCGACTCATCCCATTAATTTTAATAAGAAAAAGAATAAAGAAATTGCGCTTGCCATTTTTTTTGCAAGTCCATATTCTAAAATTAACACACGAAACGAGATCATTTGCAGATCCAGCTTCGATGATGCTCGTGTCGGCAGGGTAAGGAAAACGCAAGCATAAATATCTACGTTACATAATTTATAATTATGCTTTTATGTTTACATTCTTATATTTAACATAAGGGTGGTATCATTGAGAAATGTCATAAGATATAAAAAATGCGAAAGATTTTCCAAACCCTGCGAGATGCAACCATTTTTGGTCGATCGTCAATGAATTCTTTTCGGTCTGGAGATGCAAATTTCTCAAAGAAGAAAAAAAACTCTTTCTTGATTTTTCATGAAAAATTAACAGAAATTGGAAACATGCAAAAGCAATTTTAATGGCTTTTATTTTAATTTCTCTCGTTGTATAGATTGAGTGCCCAAAAAGAAATCGCATGGTGGGATTCACGAAAAAAAAGTGTCTGCAGAATTTGCATAACCTCCATAATTGGATTCAACAATGTCTGCAATATTTTTTATTTTACTAAACTGAGTTCATTTAGGATTCAACAAGATGACCGCAAGCAAAATAAATTCGTAAATGAGCTCTGAAGGAAGTCTTTACCGCCCACTAGATTCATCATCATTCCTACGCCTGATTTAAAAAAAAGCCAAATCAAGCATGAATGCATGCGAATGAACAAAAAGTCCGCCGGAATTAACGTTAAGAATTGCAATGTAAGGGAAAGAAAAGAAAATTCCCACCATCAAGTTCCATCCGAAAATAGGGAACCGCAACAAAACGAAATGTGAATAAATATTTGGCGTTTAAATGCCTGACGGCAATTACCATATACTGTGCATATATATACATAAAGCAACAATTTCACCTGAAACAACGCCATCGCTTTGAGACAAATTAACAGAAAAAATAAAAACAGAAATATTCAAGTCGATTATTTGCTTGCTGCTGCTATGTGTACACATGATAATTACCATAGCTAATGAGATAAACAATGTTTGTGTGATGTGTTGCATTGCAAATGGCAATTTGCATTCCTGATAAATGATGTAAGGACATTTCGCGTTGTATTTTATTTGCAATTCCAATTTGAGGCGCTTTTATTAAAATTAATTTAGTGTCGCGAAGCAACTAAATAACAACAATCGTTTATTTTTCAAGCTGCATCAGAATTGCAATTGATTCAAGGGCGCATGCATCGCTTGAACAATCGATTCTAATTACAAAAGTGCTTGCGATTGATTCAACTTGATCATGATTTTTAAATGCTTTAACATTAAAAACATAAAACGGTTGTTCTAACAATAATAAAAATAATTGGAAATCTGACCCGACCATAAAATGAATGATGCGATGTCGCGTAAGGGCAAATTATTAATATTATTACGCTACATTTGATGATACCCTCGAGAGACTTCAATTAGGGAGGAAGCAAAATAAAATAGATAAAGTATCTAAATAGAGAGCACAAGACAAGAATGAGCTTCTTATATTGTATGATGAGCATGATTGTGCACAAAAAAGCAAATACAAAGACTTTAATTGCCACACGATGATGATGATCATCATAAATCAAGCGACATTCTTTATAATGTGAATGTAGTAGATTCATTAGTGTCCATTTAAATTAAGAATAAAAAAAAAATTAAATTATATATTACACATTCATGCTCCGTCTATCAGCCGTTCACGCGATTCCGGTGCCGATGGGCACAAGCTCAAACTAAATTGATATGTTTTGGAATGATGGTAAATGTGATATCCGTTGCTTAAGGTGATGGAAATGATTATTAGCAAGAAGCGACATATGCATAACGGGAGCAAATATTGTCAGCAGCAACAGACTTAAATCAATGAGTCGAATGATTCTTTATTTAAGATAATTTCAATGAACCGAAAAAAACTCAATGAAATATCATTGACCTTCGAAAATTGTGGACATGCTGTTCCAGTTGAATTAAATCATCGAATGAGCGATATACACCTGTCCCAGACTGGTGATGATCATCAGGCCATGGCATTGTGCTCTAAAGCGAGTCAATAATCCAATTAGAGTTTGTTGACTCGATTTCTTGTTTTTGCCCAAAAATGAATCGGAATAAAATTTGTCGTAAGATGATGTTACACCCACATAAAATGACGGTTAGTTCATCACAGAAAAAAGACTACGATAATCGAAACAAGAAAGCGTAACAAGTCAAACGAAGGAGCATTGCACGATGTAAATTTGTGGGAGCTGAACTGATGATGATCCATAATTGGGCAGCATAACACCATTCTATCAAGATGGTTGCAACTGCCTATAAGCAGGATTTGCATTTCTCTCGAGGCGCCGTCGCTGGTGTTCGCCATAGATGGACTTTTGATTCAAACAAAAAAGCCACTAATAAATTGCTGACTGCTTTTGATGATAAATCGCGGGCACACGACGTCAACGTACAATGTGTTATTTGATTGATAACCATCGCGCAGCATCATTCCTTTTTGGAATTCTCTCAACCGCATTATCAATGATTGATCGAATGAAACACGAAATACGATGCGAACGATCATTTAATTGGATTCCTGTTATTATACAATTCGCATGCGTGCCGCTTTTAAATGTGATCAAAATGAAATAAATGAAAATTTACAATTCAATTTCTCGTCAGGTCACAAACGTTTTCCATCATCGATTTTTCCTGCTGTTCCACTTTTATCGCATGCGACCTGCCGCCCGCCACTGTCCTTATTGGCCAAGCGACAAGCGACAAAAAAAACCTCATGGCATTGTGCGACATGTCCAAACTCGTGGCATGTATCAAAATGTAATAATATTATAAAGCAGCTATAGCACGCCGAGCACCAAGAAAAAAAAATCAATTGAATTTCATTACACGTCAAGCGCATGTTTAATTAAAGGTGCTGGATTTAAGGGCATTCAGGATCAAGTGTATTTCAATCAAGCTTATCACTTATCTGAGCCCCCAAAAAAAAGTGTCTTATTGATAAACTAAGGAAACCGCTTGGACATTTGATGGAGATTATAGCTGTTGCTTCTCATAAAATATGGATAAAAAAAATATTTGTTGTCCAACTGTGCGCATGATAACCAGTTCTGCGTATGAAATGTGTGTAGAGCTCATCAGCAACACCAGTTTCTTTCGAGAAATTCCAACCTGGACCTTTTTTTTATCGTTCTTTAATTTGTTTCAAGTTAACTTTGTTGTTCTAAGAAACTGGGATCGAGAAATGTCCAATTGACTTCAAACAGCACAACGATACAAATTCCATCACTAAACGGTCCCGTCTGATGATGATTGCTGTAATCATGACGGGAATATGTTCTGTTTCTTTTTTTAGCAGAGCTTTGGAATCTTAAAACGCGGACAACTTCAAATGAAGCGCATGCATTTCAATGTTGCGATATTGAGAAAAAGGGCGAGAGATGTTTTAAAATAGTTTTTTTGATTACTTACGCAATTGTTGGCTTCATATTATCGTCACTACGATTGAACGTTCAATTAACCTTATAATTTTCTATACTATTTACTTTTGTGGTCACTTCCACATGAAATATTTATGACGCGTTCTCTGAATCAGCTATAAAATTTCTACGAAATCAATTTGTATATGACGAATCACGACGTCATAAATGCAGCAAAATGATCGTCTATTAGTTGTAAAATATTGCAATTACTTAATAGTTTATTCAAGTGACAACTTTATTCATATTCAGCCGCTTGATCGGCAAACACTATTTGAATTAATAATTCACTTCTCTAATTTTATTCTATCAAAGAATAATTTCTTGAAGAAATATTTTTTTTTAAACTTTGCTTATGAACAATACGCACAAAATTTTCGACAATCAAAAAATTTGTATGTTTTTATTTCTACGGCCTGATTATTCAAACAACAGATCCACGAGCGATATGTTGACGCTTTGATGCACGAACTCTGAATGGGGAAACTTTTTTTTTTATATATTTCAATATTTCTCTCTTTTTTCGTGTTGTTTTTCCATTTCATTTTAAACACATTTTTTTTTCTTGTGTTCGTATAGATAGATAGATGTTGTTGTATGACGAATTGAGTGTAGGGATCGGCTCAGATATGAAATACAAAGTTTAGAATAGTGTGCAATGAAAGAGGCTAAAAGTTGATCTTATTAGATGGGAAGTATGTTTCGGGCGCTACACAAAAAATCGGAAGAACCGACGCACATTTTAGAATGGACAAATAGCATGTGTGAATTTTTTTGTTGTTGTAAAAAATCATTCAAATATAAAATGGAAATGGCAAGAAATATTTGTATATTGCGAGATCTAGATAGTTAGTTTACTACACTCGCATATAAAGTTAATTGAAGGAAATTACACTCTTTCTACTTGTAAATTTTGTTTAGAGATATTGTATAATATTCATGTAGTGTAGTATGAAACTGTTCATCACACACAATATTTTATGCGTAATGTGATACCTTCATGAATCATGTATGCACGATATTTGGGGGTTCCGTGTGTATGTGTGCTTTTTGGATAATTAATTGAATCAGCACAACAGGAAGTTGGTTGTCTATAAAAGAAAAATGCCTAGCAATGTTAACGTTGCACGTGTGTCTCTCTTTCCTAAGTTTCTATGTTAAATGGCAAATGCGTTGTTACAAAGCGTTGATATGATGGTTGCCGTTTCTTGCGGTTTTTTTTTTTTGGATGATCGAAATTATAAAATCACATTGATTGGACTTTGGGATGAACTGTTGATGCTCGACAATTGAGCAATTTAGAGAATTTAGAAAAACCAACGAAGGTTTATTTTTTAGCTAATGGGATGGTCATGCGGATTGGTTGGACCGCAAAAGAGCCAATTAAATATATTTTGAACCCGTAGATAAATTGACGGGACGGGATGAATAGAGAAATTTTTAATGACACATTTACGAGGGTTCGTTTTTATTTTAGTTTAGTGAATGGTGCGTATGATGAATGACTGTTTCTTATATGTCTGGACATAAACATCCCAACAAAAAGGTCGATGGAGAACGCAGGAAAACAAAAAAAAAATATCTATCAGTTGGATGGTAATTAATGCTTATATAGAAGACCTTTTTTCTCTCGATGGTTGGATGTTAATATTTCTCAACATCTGTTACAATCATTCTTTATTTTCTCTTAAGTGTAAGTTTTGTATGTTTTGGCCCCATTGCATTGCATGCATGTCACTGGATCTTTTTCGTTCACTTTTTTGTTTCAACAAAAATCAATAATAATCAATAATTCGTGACTCACTTTTATTTTTCCATCGCTGATAATTGTTTTGGTTTTGTTAAAGCTGATTGTTGCAGAAGTAGAGAGCAATGTCATTCGATTTGTGAGCACAAATAAGGAATAGTTTAATCAATCGACATTCCCATGTTCCTTAAGAATTATGCAAACTAATATCAATTCGTTGTCACAAGCTCAAGTACAAAAACAAAATTTTTAATAATTTTGAGCCAAATTTTGAATTATTCACAGAACAAATTAATTATTTAATTTTGATTGCATTTGTACGAAACCAAAACATTGTAAGCAAACTCTGTAGTTGAATTCCCTCGTTTCGGCCATTTCGTTCAAAATAAAATTTCGTCGAGACGTTAAAGTTTAATTTCAAATTAATGAGTTTTGTGGCTTAATTTTAACAGTAAACACAATGTTAAGTATTTCAGCATGTCTTGCGAAAACTAAACGTGAGAAAATTTCCAATTTTTCTATGACCATAAAAAGCTGTGAAATTGTTTGCCTACCTGCAATTGAAATTTCAAGAAAAAGAAAAAAATTTCAAACGTGATAAAAACTAATTCCCAAAAATAATACAAAATCACGTTCTTCAAAATGGTCAATGCACATTTCAAAACATGGAAACATTAAACTAGCGGCAATGTCCGCTTTACTGGTTAATAGTGATTATAACCATTCATCATCTGATCAATGCATTTCCAACATTCCGATGTTGTGCATATGTGTGAATGCCTTTTGTTGTATTTGATTTAACAATTCTTACTTCCACTTCCTTCCGATTTCTAGATCCGGTCTCACTGTGGGCATAATTTTCTTGCTGCGTATTTTATTGCCTTCTCTCTTTTCAATATTATTTTTCAACCTATAATGATGCCAAAGAGTCGAACGCCTACCTACACAAACAAATAGATAATAACATTCGTGCATCCCAAGATCCTTTTCTTAGACTTGCACACTAGCCATTATTACATGTAATAAATTAAGATTTAATTGCATGAGAATCTGTGCAGGAAACACATTTTTCTACGGTATAGTGTTCAAAGTCAAGGTGAATTTTTTTTATGAATCTTTGAACTAAAGTAGCAAAATATAAAATTGTCACAGGGCAAAATGTACAAAATATTTAATATTTTTCGAATATTACGGTATTTTTTCTTTGCAATAGTCAACATTTCTGAAAAATCTAAATTTGTGCAATCTAGATATTTATTCATGGGATTACGAATTTCTGTCGATGGACATGGATTCCATCATGCAAAATTTAATTTCACATCTCACAGAATCGATAACAACCTTTGGTCTATTCATAAACGATCAGTTTTTTTTTAGTCGGGGTTAGTTTTAACATTATAAAAGTTTTATTATTATTTTTTGCATCTTGGTGACATGACAATAAAAATTGTTCAAACACATTGCGCAATATAAGCGATAAATTATGATTATGAATGAAAAAATAAATAGTTTTGTGCTTGCTTCTAGCTACCACGATTTTATTGCTTTTTAGCATTTTAGTGGAAGTAATTAAGGAATTTAAATAGAAATGTTAATAAGTCTCACATGTATTCGTGATAAATGATTTTTTTTGATAAAAGGCACATACGGGAAGGCACTGAATATTTTCATTTGAACATCATTTATGTTGCGAATTATTCGATAGATGTTTCAAGAGCGACGTTCAAATCGACCACTTTACACAACGGAAGCAACTCTTCGGTGATATCTTTTCCGTCATATGATACTTCAACAACGGCTGGAACTCCAGGCGCAACCGTTCTCACTTCCAAAATTGTCTCGCCTTTTGCACAAATTTTTGAAAATTGCTTCTCTGCAAGTTCGCTAAATTTGTTTACGCCTTTTGGCTTTGCCAGACAGCATCGCTTTGACAATGCTGGTAGTTCAGCAATAGCTTCTTCATTGATCGCTCCAATCTTTTGAACGCGGCATGTATTTCCAAAATCGATGAACAACACTTCGAATCCATTTTCTTCAATTGACTCTATTTTAGCACGATACCAACAGCCATCTTCCGGAAATAAGGCTGTTACAATTTTACCAGCTTCTGGATTTACGACATCTTCAAATTTTCCATCAGCATGATCAACTTCGAAAAAGCGCGAAATAAGATCTAATTTTAGTTGATCGTCTGCAAGTTGCAGATAAAAATCACTCAGCGAATTGATATGTGATGTAAAAGCTTTTCCAGCTGGTACAATATCCAAGCGATGAGCATAATTTAAAGATACCAATTTATCAGCAATATTTTCATCCTTGTAGAATAATTCAATATAATTCTTTGACTTATCTCGGGAGGAACAAACGTGAGTGTATTCCGTTTCGTCCTCGATCATGGACATTAAAAGTTTGGTTGCTTCATCTTCACGCTTTCGTTCAATTCGTATAGGCATAGAGCATGATATACCAAAAAATTGCTTGTTTTCAAGCTCTGGTGGCATCTGACGTAATGATGTCTTATCAACTGAGAATGTTTTTCCATCATCCAAACAGCGAACGGTAACGAATGAATCATTTTCATCACAATCGACAATCTTGGAGCGATACCAATTGTGATCAAACGGTTGTTGAGCGAGACACAGTGTTCCTTCTTCAAACTTTAGAAGGGCTGGCATAGACGATGAAACAATCTGAATGTCATTATGTAGTCGTTCGAAATTTGCCAATGTATCTAAGCGACACATGTAAAAATCTGTTGGACTAGTCAGCGACATCAGTTTGGCAGGAATATGAGATGGATCAGAAGGCTTTTCTTCGACTGTTGTCTGCTGTTCAAGTTGAGGCGGTTCTTGTTGCATTGGCTGAACATCCAGTTTAATGACTGATTCTCGTGTTGATTGTTTAACAATTACTTTCTCTTTCTCAGGCGATTTCTTGATCTTTTCTGGCGATTTCATAATTTTCTCAGGTGACTTTTTAATCTTCTTAATATTTTGTTTGTGTTCGTTTTCGTTTATTCGAATCGTCAGTTCATCGATATTGATGCGCTGCACGATTTTCTTTTCGCAAAGTTCATCAAACAGTTTCTTACTGTTATCGATTGGCTCCAGAATCCATCCGCTAGCAAATGGTTGCATAATTTCAAAACCAAACTCCTTGCCACCGTTTTCGAAACGTTTTGTCAGTTCATTGAACACTGTCTTCTCATCACATTCCGATGCTGGTTTAATGGCGAAGAATGTTTCCACAACTAGCTTATCAATTTTGGAAAATTGCTCTTCCAGTAGTCGTATTTTGGAGCTGTGAACAATCTCGGAATTTCCATATTCACAGAAAAATACCTTAACTTTATCGCCATCGATAGATTCGATTTTGCTGCGATACCAATTGTTATCAATGCTGCGAGCGGCACATAGAGTTCCGATTTTCATTTCCTTGAGAGCTGGACCTAAGATATAATACGGTTATCAATGATATGTTGTAAAATAGTCAGCAATTATCATCTTACGTGTTTGATTCTCATAAAATGCATACATTCGATCTAAAATCTTTTCTAGGCCTTCGACATGCTCGTCATAGTGTACAAAAGCTCGATTAATTGTAAGCAACGTGGACACCCATCCACTTCTAATGTTGTTGACATTCTTCTGCTTATCTATAACATCAACCTTCTTTGTATCAGCTTCCAAATTCTTCTCAGGTTGCTGCTTACTTGAGGCTTTTGGACTCATTGCTTTTTGCAAATGACCACTGGTCGTGTTTTTAGTAGCATTATCTACTGCTGGTAATGTTTTTTGAGGTTGCTGAATTGCAGCTTTGGAACTTATCGCTTTTTGCGATTGACCCATGGAAGTAATTTTAATAGACTCATCGGCGATGGTAACAATGCGAGTAATATTCTTCAGATCTTCACAATCCGTCATCTTTTGAGGATTTTGTTGAAATGATGTATTGTCCTTCTTATAGTTTGATCCAGGACTGGGACTGTGCTGATGAGATTCATGATTTGGTTTGCCAAAAAATGATCGAGGACTTTGTTGTCGATCTGTGATATTGCTTTGGTTGTTATATTGTGCACCACGCTGATTTCCACCAGATCCTTTGTTCATTTGATAAGCACGGCCACGCTGTGCGCTGTTTCTGTCTCGATCATAGCTTTTTGTATTTAGAATCGTTTGGAAAGTTTCAGCTTCATCAGGCTTCTGAAAGCTATCCTTCTTTGTTGCATCTTTCTGTCGTTTCTTTGCATTCTCCAACTGAATAGTTTCGCTTAACGGACGACTATTCTTCAGCAACAATTTGTTTACATTAACGGGTGGATTGATAGACAAATCATCGAGCTGCGCAAGATAAGCATCACCAATCATTCCCGTAATCATCATTTTGAAGATTTTTCTGTTGTTAGAGCTATCATTTGAGAATATTTCGAATTGGGTTGTGATGTTTTCCGATACCTCCTGATCCTCAAACCCAGCTAGGGATGCTCGGTAAGCAAAAGAAGGATGCTCAACAAAACGGTTTGTCGTTATTCTAACACAGTTCGCAGGAACATCCTCAGCAAGGCCAAAATCTAATATTGTGACCCTTATTTTGTTGGCATCAATGACTTTCTTAATGGATCCTCGAAACCACTCATTGCTTATAGAAACAGCACAAGCCATGCCGGATTTGGGATTTCGCAGAATCGGTGAACGGTTCATAGATCTCTGAAGCTCATCATAATTTAGGTCATAATCGAGAAGTTTGTCGGGCGTCTGAAGTTGAACATAGAAATCCTTTGTCGATTCGATGTAGACAACTTTGACGTCAAGTTGTTCCTTACATATTTCCAACTTTTTCTGTGGCTTGTATTGAAGTTCGTAAGGATTGAAGCTCTTTAAGACATCAGTCACATTTTTAGTAGCAATAACGTCAAAGAATAGTTCGCAATATTGGCAGATTGGTGGTCCTAAAATTCAAAATATTAAATATATCTTCAAATTATATTCAGTTTAGGTTCTGATGCCTCACCATCTGATGGAACACATTTCAAGCTCATTAGCTGATTCTCAGTGATGTCACGGAAAAAGAAATTGAGCTCATGATCGGATGCCGGAAATTTTATGTTACGGATGTTTGCTAGGCAGAACTCAATTGCGTAAGTGAGTGGCGCTAAAAATTCTTCAGAAATATAGAAGAGATTTTCCAGTCGAACAGTACCACTAAATCCATAATCAACAAAATTCACTAGGTAATCCTGCGATGAACTGGGAAGCTTAGCGATTGCAGCTCGATAAATTCTACGTTCATATCTTGCTAAGCATGCCATGCCGATAGTAGCTGGTGGTTTCGAGAAGTGACGAAGTTCTGACTTTTGCAGTTTGTTCGTGAAACGTTCCAGCTCGTTACTCAAACTGTCTAGCTGGACGTAGAACATGTATGGTCCATTCTCGCAGTGAGATATCCTAACATTCTTAATAGATTGATATGCAAGAACATTTGTCTTGAAAACAGGTGTTGTCTTTGGTAGATCTTGAAGAACTTCCGCTGAAAATTTCGGCGGTGGTGGTGGTTTTAGATTGCGGGCAATTGGCTGCATAGAATTTTTCTTCTGTGCGTATTCGGTCATTGTTTGCATCTGATCGTTTAATAATATGGGAAAGTGGACTTTCTTTGTTATAAATCTAGGTATCAAGTCCTTTACCAAATCTTCATTATCATCAAACGTCAAATTTACATAAGCGCCACCAATGTTCTAAAAAATAAAACTTATTAGGGAATCAGATGTAAGACTGTATTAATCATGATATTTGCACCTTTTCTAAAATAGTTATCGTCGCCGTCCTGCGCTTCAAGATTTCATCAAACAGCTTTGGCAAATACGTGTGATACTGTCGATCGTAATCCACAACCTTTATACCAGAAATGACAAATTCGTTGAATAATGACGGAAATTTACTCAAGCTGGAGTAATTTTTGATTGGTCGCAACTGTAAAAAGAAGATATTTTTGCATAATTAGCGGTTAATAGAAATTGGCCTTTATCCCAAATTTGGAACATTTTGAGTATTATTTTATGAAAGCTTATGCATAGATAAATACGTGCACAAGCACAAAGGAAAGATGTGCTACTTAGATAGTTAAGGACCATTCAGAATGTGTACCTCTTGAAAAGACAACATTGCTTCATACCCTAGATCGAGAAATTTCACTTGAGCCATCCTGGAAATTTCGTCAGAAAAGATGATTTTGCACCGTTCATAATAAATTTTGTCGATGCAAGCAATATGCAATGCCCTTATATTAACATTTCTACTGTCTTCGTTGTAAGCGCTGGATGAACTGAATGCGCTTGGAAGTTTAGTCAGCTGTTTCAAATGTGGATTTTCCTTGTCTTGTGCACAAATGATTATGAATCCTTTTTCTATTTTTAGGTGTGTCACTCTTGCATTTATCGTCTCGTTTAACATTTTGGGGCTTAGCTACAAATTTGATTTCTATCGACTTAAGTAATGAAAATATGAATTAGGACAGAGAAAGAGAAATTAAACTGCGAAGATGTCCTACATGGCAAATTCGTGCAAACCTGAAGGTATTGATATGAAACTCGAATTGGATACGATGAAGGATGTGCAGACTCAAACTATATTTGAACTATGTAGTACAACAGATTACTTGATTTCTTAATAATATTAATATTTTCGCTTACCTATCGAAAAAAATCCCTTGCACTTGCAGTTCATTTCAATTCGGTTCAATCAGTTCATCAATCCAAATATATTCAAAATTTAGCAGTTAAAACTGTTTTCGTTTTCAGATGTAAAGTATTTGCAAGATTTTACTCTCGGTAAGAGTGTAACAAGATCGCTTAAGCCTCATATATATATATATATAATGGTCAAAAAAAAGTAGAAGTTCTGGCACAAAATTATTGCAATCGTGGGATAGTAAAATAAATTTAATTGTCAACAGTAAAAAATAATTTTATCATGAATGATTTCGTGTTCTTAAATATAATCCAGGATGTAACCTTATTTTATTTTATAACGCGGCAGGTATTACCTCTGCAATGCCTTAAGTTTTCAATTGCTATTTGATACTTCGCTCGTATAGATGGCAGAATATCGTAGGCTACATTTTCCAATTGGAATTGATCGTGAGACAGGTCATATGCTTCTTCCTCTCCTTGTCTGTCATCAAAAGTACAGAATAAAAAATCAACATCAATACCAGCAATATGTCTGATGCATGCATAAGTGTTATTCCACGAGTCCTGGCATTTACAATCAGCTTCTAGCGTGCACCCATTTAATCGCTGGTATCTGTTCCACGGGCAGTCGTGGTTCCATGTTTCCAAATTTCCTTCACCCCAATATTCAATCAACATTTGACGTTCAACAATAATGTCTAAAGCTGAATCTATTAGCAGATTATCAAATGGCTGCCCATCGAAGACGGAATAGTCAAATTCACATTTCGCCCAATTCAAGACGGTTGGCAATAAATCAATAAGCAGAATTGGTGAATTAATCATTTTTTTCTGTTGAACATTGGGTCCACGTACGATAAAAGGCACCTTAATGTCTGTTTCATAAGGTAATCGCTTATCAAAAGGCATCGCCCATTGCCCTAAATGATATCCGTTGTCTGATGTAAAAATAATGTAAGTATCATCGAGAATATTTTGGTTTTCCAACTCTTTCACAACATCTTCGACAAGATCGTCGACTGTCAATAACGTTTGGAGCCTTTGTCTATAATATTCATCAATTATCTCTACAACTTGATCAGGCAATTCTCTTGGTTCCATAGTCATTAACCAATGTTTGCTAAACGGCTTCGCTCCCACATTAAAATTTTTCGTCCGTGGTATTGTCAAATTACCAAATCGATCTTTGTATTTATCCTCGGGCGTAAATGGTTGATGACAGGATGGAACTGATAACAGTGCAAAGAAGGGCTTTGACTTGTTTCGCTCGCTAAGAAAATTCATCGCATGATTTCTGATAACGTTTGTAAGGTAATCTTCGGCTTCATCCATGTAATGCACAAGGTTCCCATTTTCGTTCAGTGTATAGTTGTAGTATCGCGAGTTACCATGGAGACCATAAAATGCATCATAACCCACAGGAACATCTTTTGAAAAGTATTGGTTTAAGTATTTTCCCGCGAAGAAAGTCTCGTAGCCATGAGCATTTAATATCGCTGGCATTGTATATGGTTCACTGTTAGCAATCCAATCATCAGAATAACATCCTCCTTCTTTAGAATTATTAAATGTATATGTGTTGTGCGCTAATAATCCTGTTAGAATTGAGCTGCGTGAAGGACAACAGATCGGACTTGATGTGTACTTAAAATAATAAAACCATTATTAGTTATTCCTACTATATTCCAATGTTATGCAATAACTTAATAACTTACTGCATTTGAGAAAATTGCACCTTTGTTGACGAGAAGTGTTTGAATTTTTGGAAGGTGCTCAAGTGACTTTAGTAATAGATCTTGATCATCCGTGAGAATAAGCAAAATATTCGGTTTCGTTGCAGAAATTTGAATAATTAAAGCAAGAAAGAAAACTTTTTCAATAATCATTTTCACTTCTTGTCAACAGGGTCGCTGAACTTATTAATGACGCGTTAAAAAAAAAAATTGTGATGCGGAAAAAATTCTTATCAGTCGTCAAATATAAAATTCGTTCTCATGAACTTGAAATTTATTGCATTAACAATTTTGGGATAAGGACTCAGAACCCCTGCAGAGGAAAAAAAAAATACACTAACTTTATTGATCACGGATCAAAAATAATCGTTAGATAATTAAAATCATAGCATTTAATTGAGTTGCTCAGGAAAGATTCTTATCAAAAGTTCTCTGCAGTGAGTGATGACCCGTGGAAAGAAACATCAACGAAATTGTTTTTTCATACATTCTAATTCTTAGTAAGACATTGGTTTATAACTGAATTTGTAATTAATTTGGTCACCGCTGAACAAAATCAGATGCGGTTGTCGTTTTTATGACATTTTCTGCGAGGTATTTATGTGTCGCTTTGATAAGAATTTTTTCTGATAAATGTTATCAACGATTTCAGTTTTCTTCACAACAATTCACAATTCTCATAATTTTTTCATTTTTTTTTTATTTTGTTTTTGTGTTTCATTAATCTCTAAAATTTAATCATTGTACAATGTGTGTATTTCTTTTCAGTTGCCTGCCTGTATTGGGGATTCTTTATGGTGATAAATATATATATTTATATTTATTTCTCCGACTTTATCATCTCGCGAAGGAAAACCAACAAAAACAACTAAAATAATAACGATTGCAGCAGTTAAGTTCACTTGGATACAGTTTGCCATCGGGATCTGACGAGTGGAATTATATTCATAATATTATGATGTGAAGTTATTGAACCCTCAAGATTCCTGATTGCGATGATACTTTCGACCATGAATTTGAAGTGATTTAGGCGAATTGAACACCTTCTTGCAAATCGAACAGGGTATCTCTTGGCGCTCGCGATGTGTCACGCTGATATGAAATGCCAAATCGTTGCGTGTAAAATATTTCTTTGGACACTCGGGCACGGGACATAGAAAATTTTTGATTTTGGCATGAGCTTGCTCAATGTGTTTATTGAGCTTACATTTAAACTGATAGCGTTTTCCACAGAAGCAGACATATGGATAGATACCAAGATGTCGCTGATGTCATAGAAAAAATTATTAAATTCTGATCAATGACGATCCACAATAATCACAAGTTAATAATACATACCTTTAGATGGCTTTTTAAGTTATTTTTGTACACAAATTTGGCAGAGCATACGGCACATGAATATGACCCAGGCCCATCGCTGATAGACGGATTTGATAGAACCATCAGTTGATGATTTGGATCGTTTTGGTGATCTTCTAGCGGTACAAGCACGTTATTATTACTGATAATAATATTATTGTTGTTATGGCGACCTTCGTTTCCTTCCTCAAATGATGACTGTTCACACGGTGGCTGTTCACGGTCCAGCTCGTCTTCACTGATCGGTTCAATTTTAATTTGGTTTTCTAATAAATCAGGTAACAGCATGTTATTTGATGGTTCTTCGTGTTCAGGTGAATTGAGTACGATTGTTTGTGGTGCATCACGTTTGACTAGAACAAAGCTTCCTTGTGGATGGAGTGCCTCAAGATGGTCCAGGAACTCTTCGGCAATGACAAAATCCATTTTACAGAAGATACAGAAATATCTGTTTATTGCACAACCATTATTCGCTGAAATTATGGATATGTTATAATATCTTTGAACTCACCTCCGTAGTGCTGGCAGGTTCTCTCGTTTGATTTCCATTCTTGGATCGCTCATTTTCTGTGAGCTTTTTAAAGATAGATCCAGGCTCATGTTCGCGCCTTCACAGTTTACGTTAAAATGTGATGAATCTGATGATGAGTGGAGCGTAAAATACAAGTTTTTGACTTTGAGATAAGTGATAACGACGGAAAAGAAAAAAAAATTATCAGTAGGGCAGAATATTTTGTTACCTTGCGATTGCAGCTTGAAAATTTCGGAAAATCGTTGTTGATCTGATTTGCGCTCAAAGTATGTCCGCTCGAATGATCTCCTGTAGCTGCGCGGATGATTTGGCACGTGCTCCATCACGCTGTGTCATTAAATAACCGGCGCAAATCTTGTTTCCAGGAAATTATGTTTTCACAAGTACTTCCAAACTGACATGACACGAACTTTTGGTACTGAACATCCCAATATGTATTTTATATATTTATTTTGAATTTAATTCGTTATTAGATTAATATTCGCTATCCGTTCCATTTATGGGATTAGGCTACATTTCTGAAGCTATCACTTAATTTGATTGCGAGAGAGTACGGCTGTAAGCATAAATTTGACGAAATTTAAAAAATATCCCTTGATGCCTATAATTGATTTTGAACTGTGTAACTCTGTTTCTAACTTTGTCGCAAATCGAAAACATTTCGAAAAACGCGTCATTGCTAGTAGTTTTTATATTTTGACTTTTCATTCTCTTGTTTTTTTCTTGAGTTTTCCTTAGGAAAACTGTTATTTTGGCATCGTAATTTAATCATTAGGTTAAGACTCAGTGTATCTACATCGTAGTTGTTGCAATAAACCGAAATCTAACTACAAAAGAAGATAAATCCCTAAAACCTGGATGCAAACAAAGAACGAAAAAATCAAAACAAAAAAATAAAATTTTGAAACTGTCCCAGCTGGTAAACAAACTCAATTAGTCATCAACAAATCATGGATCCGAAGCAAATTGAAAAGCTCAGCAAGGTGCTGCGTGATCAGGGCGATAAGCTTCTAACATCGGAATTTAAGTTTACGTTAACAGGTTGATGATAATAACGATAATTTATAATAAATAAGCTACATATTTAAACGGATTTATTTATTTTAGGTGAACTGTTACGAGCACTAAATGATTCTTTTTCATTAATAATTGATGAAAATGAAATGGTGGCACCGCAAACGTTCCAAGTCGCAAAGCCAAATAACTCAAAATCAAACGTTTTTCGAGAGCTAATGTTTATTCATGACTTCGTTCAAAAGACCTTGATACTAAAACTTTGCCAATTTCTCGATGACGATCCACTCGACGAAAGTTGCGTCATAGACATAGCCAAATTTCGCAATTTAAAGTCACTAGAGATTCAGCGAATACCGATAATGCAAATTCGTGGTCTTCAAGTGCTGCGATCACAAATCAGCGAACTAGTTGTCGAACGTAGTTTAACAAATATTAAAGATCTAATTCAGCATTGTGCTGGCGACAAATCGAATGGCTTCATATGGAATAATCTGAAGCGAGTGGATTTTTCATATAATGAACTAACGAAGATTGATAATGCTCTCGAATTCACACCATACATGCAGCATCTAAATCTGAGCCATAATAGAATAATCCAAATTTCTGCTCTGGTATGGCTACCTAACCTGAAGATATTGAATCTTTCATACAATCAGTTAACAACAATACCTAAATTTAATACTGAATCTTATCGGCGTCTGCAAGTGCTCATCATCAGTGACAATTGTATCGAGGATGTTTCAGGTCTAGTACGTTTGGACGCTCTTCAAGAACTTGATGTTTCAAATAACTTCTTGTTGGACCATTCACTTTTACTTCCACTTTGTACCTTAAATGCATTACGCTACCTGAATCTTGCTGGTAATCCACTCGCTTTTCATCCAAAACATAGAGTCGCTACTTGTCGATACTTGAGCAAAAATGCAGCAACAGTTCAGTTTCAGCTCGATAGTGATTTATTATCAAAACATGAGAAATCGTTAACAGGCAGTTATGAGAATTACTACCCAATCTTTGGGCATCGTATGACTGTGACATCAGTATCAACGCGAGCACCAAGTAATTCAGAAACGCCAACGACAAAAAGTCTCAGTAATACACCGGAAAACTGTAGCCTTGATTCCGTTAGTAGTCTCATTCTAAATAGCGCTACAGGACAAGCGGCTACATCGAGCAATCAAAAGCGAATCAAGGCAAGATGTGTTGTTATCGAAGAAGCCGCCAGCGATAAACCCAAATCCCCAACCGAAAGAAGATTATTGAAGGAAGACAGCAAGGAACATTTGGTAACGAAGCGCGAGATTGAACAGTTGCGTGAACAATTTGGAAGTGCATGGCTTTTCAATCAAGGCAATGTGATGGGCTTTAAGGATGATGGTTCAGCAACGAGACAAAAATTGTTATATGAGGATTTACTTTCATCGTCTCCGGCTCTTCAAATGGATGCTTCATTTGAACAAAGTGATCCTATTGACACTTCAACGCCCGAACAAGAAACGGTACGCATGATACCTCAAGATGGAACAATGTATCAAAGTGTTGACGACAGTACTGGAAATAGTTTCTATGCATCGGCACTTGATGAGACATTTAATGTTGAAGCTGAAGAAGAAATTGTAATTTCTGATGCCGAAGATAGTGAAGCCATTTTTATTGTCGACGATGAAATAACAAAAGAGCAATTATTTCTTGTTGTCAGTGCAATAAATATCAGAGAAAAGGATCCAATGAATGGTCGAACGCTGACAAAATGGGGTATAAGTACGCTAGAATCGTGTGAACGGACTAAATCGGATTTGATACGATTAAATTTCGATACAATCAGAAAGGACAAACGTGAAAGACAATACAGAATGGATGAAAAATATTGTCAGCAGCTTGAAAAGTATCTACGTGACGTTCTGAGTTCACGGCCTCTGTCCGCAATGAATCAAACTGTCTACAAATGTCCAAGGTGCAATTGCCAATTTAGTCGCGAAATTGATGTTCGTCAAAATAGTAAAAAAATTAATTATGGTAAGTTTGACGCATTCAGCATTTCAAACTCAAAAATTTCAATTTTTTCTATTCTAGAAAATCTTTGTCCATCATGCGGCAACAAATATGTAGTCGAAATTCACAAAACAGTTAAATGTGAAACGACTCCACCAAAATCATTATTTTTAGCTGGTAATCTTTTTCAACAGCCATCAGTATCTGGCATGCTAAAGACGGCATCATCAATAAACATTGAAAAGAGAGATGACGATATAGCTGACATACCAAGATCAAGTCATTCGCATAGCAGTATCGGTGAGGATCTATACTTTCGGTTGATTCTTGTCGCTAATTAAGTAATTTTAGAAAGTGCTTTCGATTCCAACCAAAGTGTTGCTGGCAGCTCTGTTGAAGTGTTGAGTGAATGTTCGTCGCAAATATCTCACGCATCACAAACATCGCAAAGTTCAATTGAAGTTCTCGACAGCCATTATAGTAGAAAACCTTCAGAAGAACGTCGAATATCCCAAGCACCTTCATTGGATACTATCGATGATGATACAAAAGCGGATGATAACCCATCAGATGATACCTTGACGGTATCGACAATTGTTAAAAATAAAAAGACCATCGATTCAGACAAATCGAAAACAGCGATGCTAGGGACAGGAAATGTAAATTTGACAGAATCAAGTTCATCCGGATCTGTTTGTGAGTCCGTTTGTACGGCATATGAACAAAATGGTAAAAAAAAGAAAGAACAGAAATCGCCATTGGAGGGGATTTTTATCAAAAGTTCAGCGCTTTTATCAAAAACACCAAAAACTAAAAAAGAGGCAGAAAATGTTATCAATCACAAACCGATTCAATATAATTACGAAAATTTGTCCATTGTTGATCATCGCGTGAAACTTTTTCTGTTCCAGAATGTCATTGAAGACAATGAAGAAAAACTGATTTGGTTGGTAAAATGTATAACAATAGAGGATGATGCTGATCAATCTGGAATTCCTTCGTATGGTGTTGTTGTGATGACAACGCGAAAAATTTACAGTTTAAAAATATTCAACACTGAAAGTGATGACGTTGAAAAGTGGCTAAAGAAATCCATCACCAGCTCCATTGAAGGCATTCAAATAATCCGCGAAATGCCATGGAAGATTGGAATAACATTTTCTATTAAGGGCATGAAAAATATTCATCTGTTGCTGCATGACGATCATCTGACAAATCGATTGCGTAAACATATTGCAATATCAAGTAAGAGAAGCACTTAAGCAGCATTAAAATTTGTATTCATAATCCTAAATTATTTTGCAGATCAAAATTTAGAAATAAGCGAAGCTCAACCGAAAATCACCGAGAATATACTCACGAAATTCACCAATAATCAGGATCTAAAAAGCGTAACGATATTTACATCATGTCACACAACATTATCGTCAGAAACGGATGCTGATTCAGAGATTTCAAAGTTGAGCATTAAAATAGGATGCTTAATAGTAACATCTGAATCACTTCATTTGACTAGCGACTTTCAGTGGCTTTGCGATAATTCAAGTGACAAATTAGGCAGCAATCATATAAATCATTCACTTCCGATGACAAGTCTCGTTGAGCTCTATGATGTTACTAAAGAAAGCTTCACTTTAAAATTTCTACATGAGGCAGAAAACACAATCGAACAATGGAAATTTGTATTCGAATCCTATGCAACCATTCAGGCGACTCTTGAGCGCCTGGATGCAATCTGGTCGGAGCTGTTTAAACTGCCCCTCATCACCAGCTAAGACAATTACGTGGAATTCTTTTTTTTTTTTCTTCAAATTAGATAAACTTTATAAAAATCTTTGTGAATGTTGTAGGCGTCGGTCAAAGTTGATATTGTGAAAGAAAGAAAAGAAATCGCAATAAAATTGTTATCGATATCAAATTTTTAAAATAACTATATTTCATTAAATAAATAATTAACATAAATGCATAAATGCAGACAGTATCTTGGTCTGCAAGATCACCTGTTCAATATTAGTGGTAATCTAAGTATACATAAGCTTCTAAATGACTTAGCGCATAGTATTTTGTAATATTTTTCTCATAGCTTCAATATCGCATTGAAGTTCATTGTGCTTATTTTTCAATTTATTATTCACCTCTTCCAGTTCGCTCAACACTTCTGCATTTGTTGCATGCTTCTTCTTACGATTGAATCGACATATTCCCGAAGAAATGTTGTTCTTTATTTTTTTCTTGGCTGCCGGATCAAGATTAGCATCCGCAGTTTCAAGGGTTTCCTTCATTTTCGAGTAGTCTTTACACTTACGCCCTCGCTTAGCTGGTTCTCTTAATTGTGGCAACTCTGTAGGAAGTTGATATTGGATTGTGATAGGCAAAGCAGTATTCTGTTAAAGAAAAAAAAAACTCATAAAACAAATAATAAGTTAATTTTGCAAGATTTACCGCTTGCTCAGTTGGTAAGTTCAATTTTAGTGAGAATTCTTCATAATATGTTCTCAATGATTCAGAATCATTAATATGAGCTTCTTCAGAAGATTCACAAAGGGTGTTACTTATGATAGTATGACAAATTTGGTTACTTTCAACAGCACTATGAATAATTTCTTCCTGCAGTGCTGAGAGCATTAACTTGAGTTCTTGATCAGTATTGTCGTCATTGGTAACATAATTAGTCACATCAATTTTACCGCCACCCATTAAAGCTTCAGTTGGTTCATTAAGCAAATCTACGTCGAAATCATCAAAATATTTCTGCATGACTTCTTCGATGGCAATATTGGAGGTGCCAGGGAGTTGATTCCATTCAGTAGCATCAGAAATAGATTCTTCTTTTTGTGGAGAAAATTCCATATCAATTTCTTCGCTAATGTTGTCACTTCCGGTAATATAATTAACAACGTCAAATGGATGATAATCCATTAAAGCATCAGTTGGTTCATTGATTAAGTCGTCTTCGAAATATTTATCATAATTTTCAATATTAAATGGTGCGTTGTCGTTCATGACTATGTCTTCAAAGTCGTAATTATGATCGTGGGTGAAATCCATCATTACTATTTTCACTTTTATAACACTTGAGTTTTTTTCTTAAATTAAGCACTTTAGGTTTAAAAATTAAATGACTGCACTTTTATCTCAAATCTAAATAGAATTTCGCAAATAAATTTAAGCAGAGAATAATTAATTAATTATAAATAAAATTTATTTTCTTTTTAGGTACTTAGTGATCTTTGATACCTTTGGGAATTTTTACTAGAAACAATTTTAAATCCTTTTGAGCTTTAATTTCATTCGTTCTTGCCTTTCAGGTGGTTTTTGTTTAATTTTTTGATGAGTCACGCGACTATTTTCATAGTGTAATACATTTTCTCAAAATAACAAATAACCATAATTTTTGGTCGCTCTTCACCTAAGTAGTGTTAGTAGATATTCAAAGTGTAAAAAAATTAATAAAACTGCAATAATTTGTGATGTACTTTCAGTAAATTAATTAATATCCACTTTGTCGCTTGAATTTGAATTCACTGCTTTTTCAAGTCAATTAGTACTTCACTGTGTGGCCTTTCAATTCAAAATGAGAGTTCGCGCTCTGAATTAAAGTAGTTATAAAGCCAGTGCGAGCAAAAAAGTACGTCAGTGTGTGTCGAAATAGATTGTTCAATCAATTATTTATTCCCCAGTGACAGTTCTGCTTTATAATCGTTGGAAAAACATGATAAAAAATCATGATAGAACATGATAATCGTTGGAAAAACAACCTTTTCTGGAATCGTGAAAATCTGATCTACATTTTCCATGAAAAATCCTTAAAATTTTCTTTTTTTTATATGTTCCTGAAATAATTTTAAAATTTTGTTCCACCAACTTTCAGATATCATTTAACAATGTATTACAAAGTTTTAGTTCTCATTGACGCCGATCTTATTTTTCCGGTCCTTATTTACTAAAGACGTAAGCGAAAGCCGAAAGCCGGAAAATTAAGTTTTTCACCGATGAGAAAACATTTCTTCCCAACTAAATATTTCATCAATTCTGTATAACTTTTTAAATCCGATCGTAATTATTTCAATAGTTTTTGCGCTATTAAATTCTCTATCGAATGGCATTTTCACTTTTCTTCTATTATTTTCCAATTTTCCAGGAAGACTTAAGATTTACGTGAAAAAACAGTTTTTTAATTTTTTTATTCAGCCAACTACAGCCAAACTACAGCATTATCGGTGCCATTTTTTCTATCTAATTTTTTTTATTGATTAATTGTGTTCGAAATTTTGTACGGTGTTATTGATGTAATGATTGATGATCATACATATGTGCGTATACATTTTGTTTTATAAGGAGGATGTCCATAGTGCAGCAAAATAGCGTTACACAATGCATGCATATTCCCATACTTGTTAGATAAAATATACCCAAAATTATAATCCTTCGCTATGGTGAAATCATTTTTTTTTTTTCTATGAAGAAAAATGCTGGTGATTCACTCAACAAACGGTGGGCAAAATGTGGGAAAAAAGTAGATTGCAGTTTAAATTATAAAGGTGATGAAATTCATTTTTAGCTTTTCTATGGAAAAAAGCACCGGTGCGCTGTAAACATCACGCCACCCGACGACGACCAATTGAAAAAAAAGGAACAAAATTCACGCAGACCATAATTCTTCTGATAGGGAATGTTTTCTGAGCTAAATGAACCCATGTACTTTGAGCATAAGCCTATTTACTTGTTGCATTTGCATAACTACGTTTTCCAGTTTTAAAATAAAATAATAAATAGCACATTTGATGAAACGAATAGATATAAAATTATGTTTATTATATTTTACAAAAATAATTTGAAGCTTTGTTAAGAATTAACTTAACTAAGAACAAGGTTTAAGAAAAAGCTTTAATGTGTCAATAACCTTTGTCATTTTCTTATGTTTATCTTCAAGTTTAGTGTTTCTTAAACCCACTTTTTCAAGTTTTCTTCCAAGTTTTGATTGAATGTCTGCCGTTTTGTGCCTGTAGCGTCTCGATGCAAAATTATTTTTTAACCGTTTTGCATTTTTACCAACAAGTGGCATCGTTGGGGTACTTGGCATCCTGGGTCTTCCACTTTTACCCTTCTGATTCTTAGATTCAATACTGTTTGCTTCAAATTCGCATTTTACTGATGAGGGACGTGTGTACAGATATGAATTGTCTGCACACACAATTTCCTCAGTGATGAAATTTTAAAAAATGAATTAAATTAATTACAATCAACAATAATAAAACATAAACAACATCCAAAACAGTATAAAACAGTGATTAGTAGTGGAATTTAGTGAAAAGGTGTATTAACAACAGTGTAGTAAGTAAAATTAATTAAGTCAAGAAATATTTGTGTACTAAAGAATAACAATGAAAAATTGAAAGTTTAGTGAAAAAAAAAAAACGTGGTTTTTTTAAAAAAAAAAAATTTTTCTCATAGCTTCAATATCGCATTGAAGTTTATTGTGCTTATTTTTCAATTTATTATTCACCTCTTCCAGTTCTCTCAACACTTCTGCATTTGTTGCATGCTTCTTCTTACGATTGAATCGACATATTCCCGAAGAAATGTTGTTCTTTATTTTTTTCTTGGCGACCGGATCAAGAGTAGCATCCGCAGTTTCAAGGGATTCCTTAATTTTCGAGTAGTCTTTACACTTACGCCCTCGCTTAGCTGGTTCTCTTAATTGTGGCAACTCTGTAGGAAGTTGATATTGGATTGTGATAGGCAAAGCAGTATTCTGTTAAAGAAAAAAAAAACTCATAAAACAAATAATAAGTTAATTTTGCAAGATTTACCGCTTGCTCAGTTGGTAAGTTCAATTTTAGTGAGAATTCTTCATAATATGTTCTCAATGATTCAGAATCATTAATATGAGCTTCTTCAGAAGATTCACAAAGGGTGTTACTTATGATAGTATGACAAATTTGGTTACTTTCAACAGCACTATGAATAATTTCTTCCTGCAGTGCTGAGAGCATTAACTTGAGTTCTTGATCAGTATTGTCGTCATTGGTAACATAATTAGTCACATCAATTTTACCGCCACCCATTAAAGCTTCAGTTGGTTCATTAAGCAAATCTACGTCGAAATCATCAAAATATTTCTGCATGACTTCTTCGATGGCAATATTGGAGGTGCCAGGGAGTTGATTCCATTCAGTAGCATCAGAATAGATTCTTCTTTTTGTGGAAAATTCCATATCAATTTCTTCGCTAATGTTGTCACTTCCGGTAATATAATTAACAACGTCAAATGGATGATAATCCATTAAAGCATCAGTTGGTTCATTGATTAAGTCGTCTTCGAAATATTTATCATAATTTTCAATATTAAATGGTGCGTTGTCGTTCATGACTATGTCTTCAAAGTCGTAATTATGGTCGTGGGCGAAATCCATCATTACTATTTTCACTTTTATAACACTTGAGTTTTTTTTTCTTAAATTAAGCACTTTAGGTTTAAAAATTAAATGACTGCACTTTTATCTCAAATCTAAATAGAATTTCGCAAATAAATTTAAGCAGAGAATAATTAATTAATTATAAATAAAATTTATTTTCTTTTTAGGTACTTAGTGATCTTTGATACCTTTGGGAATTTTTACTAGAAACAATTTTAAATCCTTTTGAGCTTTAATTTCATTAGTTTTTGCCTTTCAGGTGGTTTTTGTTTAATTTTTTGATGAGTCACGCGACTATTTTCATAGTGTAATACATTTTCTCAAAATAACAAATAACCATAATTTTTGGTCGCTCTTCACCTAAGTAGTGTTAGTAGATATTCAAAGTGTAAAAAAATTAATAAAACTGCAATAATTTGTGATGTACTTTCAGTAAATTAATTAATATCCACTTTGTCGCTTGAATTTGAATTCACTGCTTTTTCAAGTCAATTAGTACTTCACTGTGTGGCCTTTCAATTCAAAATGAGAGTTCGCGCTCTGAATTAAAGTAGTGGCACTGGCTTTATACAGTGCGAGCAAAAAAGTACGTCAGTGTGTGTCGAAATAGATTGTTCAATCAATTATTTATTCCCCAGTGACAGTTCTGCTTTATAATCGTTGGAAAAACATGATAAAAAATCATGATAGAACATGATAATCGTTGGAAAAACAACCTTTTCTGGAATCGTGAAAATCTGATCTACATTTTCCATGAAAAATCCTTAAAATTTTCTTTTTTTTTATATGTTCCTGAAATAATTTTAAAATGTTGTTCCACCATTTATGTTGTTCCAATTATTTCAATCGTTTTTGTGCTATTAAATTCTCTATCGAATGGCATTTTCACTTTTCTTCTATTATTTTCCAATTTTCCAGGAAGACTTAAGATTTACGTGAAAAAACAGTTTTTTAATTTTTTTATTCAGCCAACTACAGCCAAACTACAGCATTATCGGTGCCATTTTTTCTATCTAATTTTTTTTAATTGATTAAATTGTGTTCGAAATTTTGTACGGTGTTATTGATGTAATGATTGATGATCATACATATGTGCGTATACATTTTGTTTTATAAGGAGGATGTCCATAGTGCAGCAAAATAGCGTTACACAATGCATGCATATTCCCATACTTGTTAGATAAAATATACCCAAAATTATAATCCTTCGCTATGGTGAAATCATTTTTTTTTTTCTATGAAGAAAAATGCTGGTGATTCACTCAACAAACGGTGGGCAAAATGTGGAGGTGATGAAATTCATTTTTAGCTTTTCTATGGAAAAAAGCACCGGTGCGCTGTAAACATCACGCCACCCGACGACGACCAATTGAAAAAAAAGGAACAAAATTCACGCAGACCATAATTCTTCTGATAGGGAATGTTTTCTGAGCTAAATGAACCCATGTACTTTGAGCATAAGCCTATTTACTTGTTGCATTTGCATAACTACGTTTTCCAGTTTTAAAATAAAATAATAAATAGCACATTTGATGAAACGAATAGATTTAAAATTATGTTTATTATATTTTGCAAAAATAATTTGAAGCTTTGTTAAGAATTAAGATTCATTAACTAAGAACAAGGTTTAAGAAAAAGCTTTAATGTGTCAATAACCTTTGTCATTTTCTTATGTTTATCTTCAAGTTTAGTGTTTCTTAAACCCACTTTTTCAAGTTTTCTTCCAAGTTTTGATTGAATGTCTGCCGTTTTGTGCCTGTAGCGTCTCGATGCAAAATTATTTTTTAACCGTTTTGCATTTTTACCAACAAGTGGCATCGTTGGGGTACTTGGCATCCTAGGTCTTCCACTTTTACCCTTCTGATTCTTAGATTCAATACTGTTTGCTTCAAATTCGCATTTTACTGATGAGGGAGGTGTGTACAGATATGAATTGTCTGCACACACAATTTCCTCAGTGATGGAGCTTTCGACAGTTTTTGGAATCTCACAAATTTCGATTATCTCATCATCACTCGTATAAAAATGCGAATTGGTTCGCATTGGTGAGACTGAGAGGGGCTGATTCATGAATACATCGGTGGTCACGAGTGTCTGTGCATCATTCTTAAGCACAATGACTTTGTCCGTGTTATTATAACTCCCGAATTCCTCCAATGTTTCTTGAAGCATCATGGGTGTTGCGTCCAAATCCTGGAGATTAAAGATCGTTATTGCAAAGGTTTGAGGTTTCGTTTCTTTTCGAGAATTTACCAGATCGCCATTCTCATCATAATTGAATGATGAAAAAAAATTCCGAATATCTTGTGAATTAAGATCTGACAAATGTTCATGATTCTGGAGACTTGGGCAAATTTCCATCATTTTAGTGACAGCTATATTTGGAAAAGATCTTTTTAAATGCTTTTCAAAAGATTCTCTATGTGAGGCGACATAAACTTACAAATGCCATCGTCCACAGTTAATGCAAGTACATCCGAATCCAACATTTCTTCCATAGCTGTTAAATCGAAAATAAAATTTAGTTTTTGAGCGAAATTTGAAGGAAAACAATTAATTTCATATTTAAGAAATTAATTTCATGAGAATTTACTATTATCATTGAGGAGAACACCAGATCTTATGTTCTAGTTATTTTCACATTTTTCATAAAACACTTATTTCTTAATTCTAATTTCACTTTGATTTATAATTGCGATATGCATAAGTAACTGTTTCTAATTAAGCGCATCCCGAAAATTTTGCGAACCGAAAACTCGTCGAAAGTGTGGTTTTATTATTTGAAAAATTGGTTTTTTTTTTAAAATATAATTAAATTTCATAAAACCTTTTATTTGTTTGTTTTTGTTTGAATAGTTTGCAAAATAACATGTAGATAGCAATAGAAAATTATTTGGTGGAAAGGGAATTGACCTTGACAACGCCTTCCGACGAATGGAGAGACGCACACAAAATATAATTTTCCTAATACGCAATAAGACTAGAAATATTTAATTTTGAAGTATTTTTTGCTGTAATCGAGATAGCAAATTTTAACTAAGAAGTTTATTCTCGAGGTTATGTAATTTGCTTGGTTAAGTTAGACACTCGTGAGAAGTTTCTATCCGAAACTTTTTTTTGCACTTTTAACTCAAATTTGAACATTAACTAACCAAACATTTATATAGAATGATAAATGGCAGTCTGTCACGCAATGAACGATGATACAAAATTTGTTTTTGAGGCTTAGCCACGACGACTATGAAACTTGATGGTTGGAACGAGAATGGAAGAAAATTAAAAAAAAAAAGATCTATATTGTATTTCACTTCAAGCGTTCCGTTTCACCGTCGTTTCATTTCTCGCAATGTTCCATTCACTAAGTTCGTGACGTCTTAAACTTCCAGTGAGATTTCCCGAGACGGTCTCGTCGCAACATGTTTGTCATGAGTTGAGTCATCTTGAAATTTCGCGTAAAAAATCCATTCTTCTGGTTTCATAAAAACGCAATTTTTTGTGTGCTTTTCTGAAATATTTTATTGACCTTTTTTGCATCTTGCCATTATTACAAGCTTTTTTTTTTTGTTTCTAATCAACACTACTTATGTAAGTATATGATTATTGTGTGCAAGAGTACACATTTCTATATATATACCTCAATATAATGCAAAATGAATAAAGTATTCCCTCTGACTGAAGAAAATAAACAGAAAAAAACATGTCTGTAAACGTTTTGTGACGATTTAATTAATTGCTATGAATAAAATGCTCTTATCAAAAATAAACTGGACTTATGAATATCTATGTAATATATGAATCATATTAAGGATAATTTAGGTGTTTTATTTCTAGATCTTATCAATGAGAAAATAAAATTAAACAGTGTGAAGATACTTTTTTATTTGGCGCCCAGTAACCATTGCCGCAGTTTCTCAATTTGTCTGTCGAGCTTATTCTTGCGTACAAGCAGAATACGACGTCGCTTCTCAAGACGCTGGCGTTTTTCTTCCATCTTGTCTTGCTGCGATTTGCTCTTCATTCGGCTTTTGCGCGAGGCTTCATTGTTCTTTATTCTCAGCACTAAATGGCTTGCACGTTCTAAAGGCATGCCTTTAAAATCATCAACAGTTGGAAGATCGGTAATAAGTTCCTTAGCTGGGCGGCCACGCTTCTTTTTAGTGACGCGCTTTGATGTTGCGTTATATGATGATGCTGAAGTACCAATTGAGAAGTCACTATCAGATGAGTAGCGACGTTTTTTTGTTCGTGGGCGTAATGACGTAAACTCATTTGTGTCGTCATCATCAGCATGTATACGTTTTGGTGATGAAGCTGTTGACGACGTTGATGGTTCAGGCTCAATCTTAATAACTGGTTTAACATCAACATCAAATGATGGGCATGGCTTTTCTTCAACTGGTGTCGCTAGCAATTCTGCATTCTGTGAATTAGTATAAATGCCAATGTCAATTAATTTTCTTATCAAATGTACAATCTCATATTCATCGTTGTCATCGTCGCAATTACTCACCTCACCAAAAATAATATATTTAATTAAATCAAATGATGGCTCCTCGCATTTGACTTCAGGAATTGACTGTGGTTGTGGTGAAAGGGGAGCAGGTGACGGAACCGGTGATGTTGTGCTGACCATTTCCTCCTTCAATTCCATTTCTTCACTGTCAAATTTTGGTAGGTGACTAAACATTTCAATCTCAGTTGGCGCTGGTAAATAATCGTCACTGTACATAAAATCTAAATCCTTAATATGTTCCACTAGTCCAATATTATTGTTTAAAGGGTCTTCAAAGCTGTACTGCTCGAAGATATGCGGATCACAATCGCTTCGAAACATTTGTGAATCGTCCTGGAACAGCTCACTGATTGTATTGTATAGTAAACTGACACTTTTCTGTTGTTGATTAATTAAATTGGCTGCTGTACTTTGGTGTACACTTATTTGATCCTTATTATCAGTATGCGTTGAAATGACGTCCTTGTTAAAATTGAATTCTTCCTCTTTAGTAAGATTTTTTTTTTTCGATTACAATTGATTTGTGCGGGAGGAGAAAGGAACGTAAAATAGTTTTATTAATTTATAGTTTTATATCAAGAGCGATAGTAAAAACACGTCTGTTCAATTCGACCGGCAAGTTAAAACTGTCATGTGAGTCAACACAATTTCCCGAAAAAAAAAAAAAAAACAATAATAACAGAAAAATCAAAACAGAAGAGAAAATTGTGTAAGAACGAAATCTCTACACATGTAATATGCCAGAAGTACACATACAAATTGGTGTGTATGTGTTTCTTTGTTCATAAGAGACAATACAAAAGAAGAAGGGGCAGGCATATGCTCGGCTGACATTCGGCTTTCCAGAGAGGAACTCACCGATGGACAAGTGATGGAATTTCCAAACTATCGTAATTTCCTCCCTAAGAGCTTCTCTGTAGACAGCTACATGAATATTTGTGAGCACACACGAAAGAAACACTACATTCCGCAGCAGCACGATTAAACATGTTGTGTCCAAATTTTTACATCAAGAATTTACGCAAAGAAAAGCATTTGAAGCAGCACGTGTGAATTTGCACAATTTTTGATAAGACACAGAAATTTCTTAAAAGTGGGTTATCAAATTATACATGCGCACAATAACTTTTTGGAATTAGCGAAATTTAAATCAATCGTGGAGTGGTTTGCTCTTGGAGGCCATTGACAATTGTGACTCATAGGTTGCACAAAATAAGAGGCAAACATACATCAAAATGTTCCTCCTGTACAAGTGACACGCGCGTGCAAAAAGTGACAAACAAGCAGAAATAATATCAACTTACCGGTCGATATGTTCGGTTTGTTGAATTCCTGTTGTTCAGCCTGATGATGAGTTAACTGAATAGGCGCTTGCCAATCTTCCGATAGGAACGATATAAAGCTCGCGTCCAACGACCACGCTTCCGTGTGTGTTGTACCGATTGATTTTTTTGTTATTAGCTCGCCTGGGGCTAACACGATCGACTCCAGCTGATTTACGATTGGATCTGGCGATGATGGTCCTGGTAAAAACACAATTGTCTGATAACTGCTCTCTGGTGCTTTCAACAGTTGTGTGTAACTGCCAGCAGTCGGTTGTATCGATTCTTTTTCGCTTAATTGAATTCCAATTGAGTTTGCTTGTCTTGCCGCTTGATCTGCGTAATGATGACGAAGATGCTGATTGGTTTCTTGTTGCAAATAATTTTGGGGACATTTTGAAGTTTGCTGAGGCAAAGCCGTTGGCTTGCATTTTGATCGGGAAATTAATTCGCCGTTAAGATCACGAAAAATTGTAACGGTCTAAAAGCAACCGTGCCAATAGGAGAGCTGAGAACTGTGAAGTCCCAACCTATTACAAATATAAAAGAAAATAAAATTCATAAATTGATTGAATACAGAAAAAAATTTTTCCAAGCGCTGATAAGAAATTTCCTCAGTTGACAAAAAAAAGAGAAGAAAATGACGGAATTAAGCCGAAATTTTTCTTTTCAGTTTCGATGAATGAATGGAAAAACATGTTCAGACAAGTTGAATTGGAGAGCGTAAAAATGTGTGTGCGAGAGGGACACATTAAAAATCAGCTGTTTTATATTGCTCGTGTCGCTCGTGTTAGTGCCGACAGCAGCGGTGACTCATTCTTGCACAATATTGTGAAATTCGGAAAAAAAGTGCGCGAAACTTTGCCAAATCAGTGATTTTGGATGAAAAATGAAATAAAATTTAATTTAATGCCAATTTGCCGGCCGGAAAACTTACTCTGGACCTTGAACTCTGGGCGTTGACAGATGAGTACACTTCTGTCTTCCAAATTTATTTTTTTATTAATTTCCAACTTTGCGTTCCTTTTTTTTAGCTGAGAAAATTAGTCGGGGAAAACCTGAATTGAACGATTAAACTACCGATTTCTCTTGGCGTCGATGCTAATTTTCTAGATTTTTGCGTTGCTCAAAATACCAGGAATTTGATTAAGTAAGAATTGTATAGCATTCACTTTGTGTTTTTAGCAGGAGCACAAAACAATGAAACGAACTGGATGTTTAAAGAAAAAATCCACGAATGAGCGTCACTCAGGCACAAATGTTAAAACGAAAACTTTTTACGTCGTGTACAGCAGAGTGGGGATGAGATTGACGAACAAGTTGGAATATTAAATACGCGAAAATAAACAAAAATTTAATGGAAATGTGGAATCTAGCAATTTGTTCACATTAACCAATCGCTGAATTTCAAACTATCGTCATTTAAAAAAAAAATTCCCCTTAAAACACGTATCTATATGAATGACGTCATCATTCTATTTCATGTGACTTCTGAATTTTGAGGCCGGCGCGTGCATATATTTTATTTAAGGGGCCAATCAAATAATTTGTTGATTTTAGAGTTTGTAAAATGTGCTTCGTCATCTCGAATCGAGTAATGCACGAGATTCGATTTGTGTTGAAAACAAAATACTCACATTTTATAATGCTGCATAGTAGTGCCTCTAAACATTGTCGTAGTTAAACAAAAATCACCACAAATAATAGTACAACACTCAGCGTTCTTTTTAAATGAACCTCCTTTCAATAACTTTTTCTTTAAGTTCTTTTCAACTGACTTAACGACCTTCTTAGTATTT